>CM064327.1:136168013-140968013 GCA_032595735.1 Pelochelys cantorii
AAAAGCCAAAAGGAGTATGAAGAACAGCTAGCCAAACAGTCTAAAAAGGTAATAATACCCCCCAAAAGCCCACACATTCGGTTACGTACATCAGAAACACGAAGAAGCCTGCTACACAGCCAGCAGGGCCACTTGACCATCAGAATGCTAAAGGACCAAGACCATTAGGTTGTTGGAGAAACTAAATGAATTCTTTGCTTTCATCTTCACAGCTGAACACGGAGTTAGGGAAATTCCCAAAGCTCAGCAATTCTCTTGAGCTGACAAATCTGAGGAACTGTCCCAGATTGAGGTGTCGCTAGAGGAGGGTTCAGAACAAACGGATACAACTTCATAGTAACAAGTCAGCAGGACCAGATGCCATTCACCCAAGAGTTCTGAAAGAAGGAGTTAAATGTGAAACTGCGCAACTATTAACTGGGGTTTGTAACCTAGCCCTTAAATCAATCTTCTATACCTAATGATGACTGGAAAGAGAGCAAATGAGATGCCAAAATTTTAAAAAGGACCCTAGAGGCCATCCTGGCAATTACAGACCCACAAATCTAACATCCGTATCGGCAAATTACTTGGAACTAAGGTCAAACATCAAATTGTCAGACACACAGATGAACGTCATTTGTTGGGGGGTGGGGGAAGGGGAAAAAGTCAGCATGGTTTCTGTAAAGGGAGGTCATGCCTTTCTATAGAGTTCTTTGAGGGGGGTCAACAGACATGCGGACAAGGGGGAAGCCAGTGGCTACAGTGTACTTAGATTTCTAGAAAACCTTTGACGAGGTAAAAAAAATTCAGCATGGTTTCTGTCAACATCCACTCAATGTGCAGCAGCAGTCAAAAAAGCACAAAGACTGGGATGGAAAATGTGAATAAGAAAAATTCCTCACTTTTGTCCTCAACTGACAATGCAAAGGCCACAGTTACACTAGGTCTATCAGACATTTGGTAAATGCTGTGGTTTGTTGGTCCCTCAGTTTCCCTTCTGCCTGCCTTTGGTGTAAGGCTGGTGTCTTTAAGAAAGAGGCCCATCTCAAAGCCTTGCCTCTAATCCCATCGCTAATTGAAGAATCTGTTGTAAGGGAACACACGCATTACACACAATTCAAACTGCTAAACACATGGCTAAACAGCCCCTGTAACTGCCACCAGGGCAGGAAAATCACCAGACATAAAGACTCTTGAACACTTAGCCCAGCCAGCTCACCACTCACACCCACAACCCCCACAAGGGCCACACTTACCTGATTTCCCATCAGACCGTTACCAGGTCAGCGCCCCTGTTGGCTGCTCCCTCCATTTCCCCTCTGCCTGCCTTTGATGTATGGCTGGTTGCTTTGAGAAGGAGGCCCAGCTCAAAGCCTTGCCTCTAGTCCCATTACCAACTGAAGCACCTACTGTAACAGAGCATTACATTACATTACTCGCATTACACACAATTCAAACTGCTTAACAAAATTCAAATTCCTTAAAACAGCTAAACAGTCCTTGCAACCGGCACCAGTGAAGGAAAATCACCAGACACAAAGACTCTTGAATACTTAGGTCAGCCAGCTCACCACACATGCCCATAACCCCCACAAGGACCACACTTACCTGATTTCCCATCAGACCATTACCAGGCAAGCGCCCTATTGGCTGTCCCTCCATTGCCCCTCTGCCTGCCTTTGCTGTATGGCTGGTGGCTTTAAGAAGGAGGCCCATCTCAAAGCCTTGCCTCTAATTCCATCGCCAATTGAAGAACCTCCTGTAACAAAGCACTCACATTACAGAGAATCCAAACTGCTAAACGCACAGCTAAACAATCCCTGTAACTGCCACCAGCACAATAAAATCACCAGACACAAGGATTCTTGAACACATAGCCCAGGCAGCTCACTACACACACACCCCCACAAAGGCCACACTTACCTGATTTCCCAGACCAGTACCAGACAAGCATGCTATTGGCTGTCCCTCCATTTCCCCTCTGCCTGCCTTTGCTGTATGGCTGGTGGCTTTAAGAAGGAGGCCCAGCTCAAAGCCTTGCCTCTAGTCCCATCACCAATTGAAGCACCTACTGTAACAGAGCATTACATTACATTACTTGCATTACCACAATTCAAACTGCATAACACACAGCTGAACAGTCCTTGAAACTGGCACCAATGAAGGAAAATCACCAGACACAAAGACTCTTGATTTCTTAGCTCAGCCACCTCAGAACTTCCCCCTCCGCTCCACACCCACAAAGACCACACTTACCAGAGCTCCCATCAGGAGGAGGCCCAGCTCAAAGCCTTGCCTCCAATTCTATCGCTGCTTGTAGACTCGCCTGTAACAAAGCATTCCCATCACACACAATTGAAACACCTCAACACACAGCCAAACAGTCCCAGTGAAGGAAAATTACCAGACACACAGACTATTGGATACTTAACCCGGCCATTTCACGACACAGCCCCCCTTCCCCTGCAAAGGCCACACTTACCCCAGCTCCTATCAGATCATTGGCAAGCGCCCCTGTTGGCTGCTCTCTCAGTCTGCCTTTGGTGTATGGCTGGCAGCTCTAAGAACGAGGCCCAGCTCAAAGTCTTTCCTCCAATTCTATCGCCCCTTGTAGACCCACCTGTAACAAAGTAGTCTGGTTACACAAAATTCAAACTGCTCAACACAGGGCCAGACAATCCGAGGAACCTTCACCAGTGAAGGGAAGTCACCAGACACCAAGACTCTTGCTTACTTAGCCCAGCCAGCTCACCACACAGCACTCCCCCCACTCCCAGGCCACACTTACTCAAGCTCCCATCAAATGTTTCCCAGGCTAGCTCCCCTGCGACTGCTGCCCTGGCCCTGGCCCACCCTGCCACGGGAATAGCGGCCGGGAGCAGGGGGTGGCGCCGTTGCAGCCTGGCCGGGAAACACGCGGGGCTGGAGCGAAGCGGCCCCAAGAGGTAGCCCCACTCGCCGGGCATCCCCACCACACTGCTGCTTGCAGGCGCATGGAGCCGAGCGGGGAAGTTACCGGGCTTGGAGCGGGCAAGGCGAATCTGGGAGACAAAGCCTCTCCCCAACCAGTGAGACAGGCAGCAAGGCGGCTTGCTGATCCGAGAATGAAAGGGGCATGTCCAGGAGCAGCCTTTTTATGCGCCCGGCACTGTCCAGTAGCAGCCTTTTTATGCGCCCGGCACTGTGCGATACCATCTGCTGGTGAGGTTGGGGGGGGGGAGCAGGTGTTGCTCTATTATGCTTCTTTGGTTTCACCCTCTTTTGGCAGGAAAGTTGGCACCTGTGCAGTAAAGGAATCCCAAGGTGTGTCCGAAGGCCTGCGGAGTACTGTGGGCCGGGCCATGGCGTGGAGGGCCCGAGGCCAAGGTGACGAGGAGGTGGCACGTGCATAAGTAGCTGTGGGACTCATTCTGTGGCAAGCGGAGCTGGCAGAGATTCTTTCCCGCACTGCTGTCCCCTTCCCGCCGCACCTGTGGCAGCCCAGCCCCGCTCTGTCTGATCCACTCCTGCCCATGGCTCCGCCCTGGTAACTCCTCCCTGCCAACAGGCGTCCTTCCCCCAAGCTGTTGTCCGCCTCCCTCTTGCGTTCAAATAGTAGCCCCGCCCCGCCCTCACCAGCTCCAGTGCCTGGGGGGTTCCCCAGCTGGCCCCATTCCTTTGCCTGCTCTGCATGTCCCGTGCTGGAGCTACACACCGAGCGCTCTCCTGGCTTTTGCCTCAGGCTCCCTGAGTATGTGAGTGAATGTGAATGTCTGCCTGCACGCGTGTGGTCTCCAAGCATTTGAAAGTGCTGCAGAAAATTCTCAGCAACTAGCATAGCCGCTTTCACTTTCTGCTGTGGAAGCGACACAGAGAAAGTTCTGATTGCCTGAGTGAAAGCCTGTGACACCAACTTCCCACTGACCTGTTAGCTCAGTTGGTTAGTGTGTGGGGCTAATCATGCCAAGGTTGTAGGTTTGATCCCCATTCAGGCTTTTGCTCGCCTGGCACTAGCCCCAGTAGGGAAGGAGGGATTTCCCTATTCATTCCCTCATGTGGACAGGTGCAAAGCCCATGGAGCCAAAAGCACCATCCATAAAGTCTCAGGTCACCTCAGTGTTATGATGCTTGCCTGCCCTGTGCCTTTCCTTGTTAATATAGTGGTGAGTATCCCTGCCTGTCGTGCCAAGACTGGGCTTCAACTCCCCAAAAGCACTGTTACTGCCACCTTTTTGCAGGGAGAGAAAGAAACGCCGCCTGCCTGGCCATTCTCCTCCCAGTACAGCAACCAGCACTCCCACCTCCACAAAGTGATTTTTACCTGCAGAGGGACAATGACCCTACAAAGCTAGCGATTCCAACTTACCCATGGTAAAGCCTCACTGCAAGACATGCCAGTTAAGCTCACGCTGCAGAGTGGCAAAGGGAAAGATTCAAGGGCATGATGACAATGGCCCAGCCGAAGGGGGTGGTGAGGGAGAGAAAAGTGGAGAGGCAGCAGACCAGCCTCCTGTCTTTTTTTCCTTTGGGAATGATATTGAGTGGGAGAGTCACAGGGAGCCTTGAGAACTATCCCCCAGACTAAGTGAGGGAGTGCAGACGGGTGGCTTTCTTGCTCCACCACTCTGCGGCCTGAGGCCTGAGGCACGTCCATGATTGTATAGCAGATATTAGTCTGTGCTGTGGTTTTTTAGTGAGGGATCTTCGGCGCGGCAGGCTCTGGCTCAGCCAGATTGCGCCTATGTGCACAGAGAGCCAGCAGCTGGCCCTGGCCGGGGCTTGAGAAGTGTCAAGGCTGTTCCCCACTCTGGCATGATGAATGTGGAAGTGGGGGCCTGCGAGAGCACTCCAAAGACCTTGCTACTACAGGCGCTGGTACAAAAACTCCCTCCCCCCCCCTCAATCCTAATACCCAGATTTTGGGGAATCCGCTGCCACCACCCAAGTAATTCCAAGAAAACCAGGGAAGAGATCACTTGGGAAACTCTCCCTCTGCCCCTACCTCTGTTTTGCTTGGAGTTGGGAAACACAGAGGGAATTCTACAGGACCAGGACTAGAAGCCAGTCTTTCCTTCCTCCTGGGCCCCTTCTCCTCTTCAGCATGTCGGCAGGCAAATCCAAAATGCAGGGAGTCATTGCATAGGACTTGTCTCCATTTTGAGTGATCCTGGGCAAGTGTCTCCCAAGTGTCAATGTCAATATTGCACTTCTTTCAGTTATCCTTCAGCAAGTCCTTATAACACTTGTCTTGTCTACCTACATTATGGTGTCCTTCTTTCATCTGAGAAAACAGCCCTGTTTTGGGAGGCAATCCAAACAACGTGACCAGTCCAGCAAAGTCGCTGACAGATGATCATTGTCTCAATAGTGGTGGTCTTTGCTTCTTCCAGAACACTGATGTTAGTGCACCTGTCTTCCCATTTGATCTTCAAGATCTTATGGAGGCAGCGTTGGTGATGACTCAAGGACTTTCACATGATGTCTGTAGGTTTCCAGACTTCAGACCCATACAATAGTGTTGGGAGAATGATGGCTTGATAGACAAGAAGTTTGGTGTCTGTTCAAATGTCACGATCTTCAAAAACTCTGTGCTGTAATAGAGCAAATGCTGCAGTGGACAGCTCAGATGATGCTGGATTTCCACATTAGTATCTGCCCTGGATGAAAGACAACTTCCAAGGAAGAGAAACTAATTAACATTCTCCAGTGTGCCTCTGTTGATTTTAATAGATGGGGTGTATGGTACCTTATTTGGATAGGGGTGATGGAGCACTTTGGTTTTCTTGACGTTGAGAGTGAGACCAAGACATGCATAAGCATCAGCAAATACATTCAAGATAGCGTGAAGATCTTTCTCAGTGTGAGCAAAAAGTGCATTGTCATCAGCATACTGAAGTTCCACAATAGATGTGGTGGAAATCTTACTCTTCGCTTTCAGCCTGCTAAGCCTAAATAGCTTTCCATCCATTCTGTAGCTGATTTCAATGCCAGCTGGGAGCTTCCCTGCAATTAGGTTGAAAATGACTCGACTCTTTGTCCCCTCCCCGCCTTCTTCCTTCCTCTCTCCAGTGCTCTGGGAGCTGCACTGTGTGCACACTCCTGATGCCTCCCTGCCCATTCCCAGTGCTCTGGGGAGGCTGGGAAGTGCTTGACATGCTGTCCCGTCTCCTCCCCTGGGAGGCATGTTCAGCGTACTGCCCCAACTCCTCCCCTCCTCATAGGGGCGGGGCCTCATCAGAGGAGGAGGGGCTGTAGGAGGGGCTGGGGGCCTGCCTCCCCCAGCCTCAGTTGCACCAAGCACTCATGGGTGTGGATGTTGATCCAAGTAGTCTGCTTTCAAAAGTCCAGCATTGGTATCTCTCAAAGAGATGCTGTTAAAGTTTCTTGATGACTTGAAGATACTTTGTTGGTTTTGAGCCAATTGATATGCGCCAACAATTTTTCAAGAAGTTTTTCTTAGACTTCTAAAAATTACAAAATTCAATTAAACTGATTGATGTGAAAGGCTTTCACACATAAAAACATTCTTTCCAAACCTATAGAGTTGAAAAAAGTCCATAGGGAAAAGGATCTTGGGAAACCTCAATTCACACCAGAAAATAGGAGACTACAGATAATTTCCTAAATATAATTTTAAGTACCTAATAATTAGCATGAGTTCAAAACATGGTAGGCACCCAGGGGTCAGAGAGCTGGTGGATACATCAAACTTTTGATTAAACACTCAGTTGAGGCTCTTAAATGTGCCTAATTATAAGTTTGGCAATTTAGGTTGTAAAGTAGTATATTCTAAAGAGATTTTCTTATGAAATATCATTGCTTTCATAATTTTGTATAGTAAGCTGTGAAATAAAGTAATCAAAACAAAATTTAAGTTCACAGAATATGATTTTTTTGTGGTACACTATCTTATTTGTCTGTCCTCCTACTTGCAAATTTACAAGTATAGATATCTTTGATGGATCTTCGCAGACTTTGATATGAATTATCAAGAGTCTACTTTATTTAACAGGCACCTACAAATGAATTTTAATGGGACTTGAGTGCCAGTTAGAGGTTTCTTTGAGAATCCCAGTTCTGCTGAGAAAGTATACTTTTTAAACAAATAGATAAATTTAAATTTTAACTAATCATGGATATGTAACCCTAAAAACTTCCCACAGTCTAGTTTAATATTCAGAATGCTTTGTTGCTTCAGAATATATTTTGAATAAAAATACCCCTATTTATTTTATGCCTTGATAAACTGGATGAGGACAGTAGTCCAACATCATTCAGAAGCATTATTTTAAAATATTTTAATAGCACCCATGTTGTAAACATACCCTATAAAACATAGTTCATAAAAAGCCCAGTTCTTTGGCCCTGGGGCCTCTGCAGTGTGAGATGGCCCCAATGAGACTCCACATTGTCATATACATTGATGCATAAGCATCCAAACAGCTCAGGTTGGTTGTGTGTATGGCCAGCCCAGACACAGAGTATCAGATTGCTCTCAGGTACTCTCAGGTATGACTATGGATGCGTAGAGATGATGAACACATGCCTAGTGCCTTCTTGACACCCTGCAGAGGACAGATTCTCGTTGGCCATCATCTGGGTGGTGAAAGTGAATGGGCCAGCATAGTCCAAAGGTGGAACACATATTTTTTTCTTCTTTTAAAAATATATATCTTGTCCACAGTGATTAAGTGCATCCTGCAGGAAAGGAAAATTGATTAGCCCAGCTGATCTATACTCTTGGCATTCTCACAGGCAGCATGCGGAGAGAGTTTAATAAATAACTAAACAGCAGCAGCTGGACTTACAGACTCAGAGCTAGTATATTTCAATATATTTCTTACAATATCTCTCTTTTCTTAAAAAAAACCCGAATATTTATCCTAGCATCAAAGAAGTTCTTCATGGAAATATGTGCTGAGAATCATAGAATCTTAGAACTCAAGAGGTCATCTAGCTCAATCTCCTGCACTCATGGCAGAACAAAGTATTATCTAGACCATCCCTGACAGATGTCTGTCTAACCTGCTCTTAAAAAAAATCTCCAATTATGGAGATTCCACCACCTCCTTGGGCAGTTTTTCCTGTACTTAACCACCTGAGAGGAAATTTTTCCTAATATCCAACCATAACCTCCCTTGCTGAAATTTCAGCTCATTGCTCCTTGTCCTTGCCTATCTCCCCACTACTTGTAACAACCTTTTATGTACTTGAAAGCAGTTATCATGTTCCCTCTCTGTCTTCTCTTTTCCAGACTAACCAAACCCAGGATTTTTTTTCAGTCTTGCCTGATAGGTCATGTTTTCTAAATCTTTAATCATTTTTCTTGCTCTTTGGACTTTCTCCAGTTTGTCCACATCATTCCTCAAGTGTGGTGCCCAAAACTGGACATAATACTAAATCAGTGCAAAGTAAAGATGAAGAATTGCTTTAAATATCTTGCTTATGTACTCCTACTAATACTTCCAAGAATGATGTATGCTTTTTCTTCAACACTGTTGACTCATAGAACCATAACATTTCTCAAGCCATAAGGAAGAGCAAATATCTCCTTTCACTTCACCAGCTGCCGTGGATGTTTAATGGGATTGTTTCTAATTGTGATCAGTGTAGGCCTATTAATCCAGTCAAAATACTTGTGTACAATACTTAAAGGCCCAGCTCTCTCTCTGAGAGAAATTTAGAAAATATTGCTCAGTTGAACTTGTGTTTGTCTTTGCTATTAAACAAATGTGCAGCTGTTTAACCTTGTGATAGATCTTTCCCTGTGAATAGTGATAGAGATGCAGCCGTGTTAGTCTGGTCTAGCTGAAACAAAAGACAGAACTATGTAGCACTTTAAAGACTAACAAGATGGTTTATTAGGTGATGAACTTTTGTGGGACAGACCCACTTCCTCAGATCAATATGTGGAAGAAAATTGGCACAACCATATGTGGAAGAAAATTGGCAGTATATATGGTTGTGCCAATATTCTTCCACAAATTGATCTGAGGAAGTGGGTCTGTCCCACGAAAGCTCATCACCTAATAAACCATCTTGTTAGTCTTTAAAGTGCTACATAGTTCTGTCTTTTCTTTCCCTGTGAAGTTACTCTGAGAAAGGAATTTGCTGTATAATTATGAAACCTTTAATTATTAAAGTTCTACTTCTGACAAGCTTACTGATGCTGAGAAGTAGCCTCTTTGAAATCATCATCGCTAAGGTAACAGAGTGTTGATATTAATTTTCTGTATTTCTCTGCAGAGCCTGTTGTCTGATTATAGATGGTAGATGTAAAACAATTTATTTGCTCAATATATTGCAATTAGAGCAGGGTGATTGAATATCATTATGAGTCAAACCCAACAATTTATATTCGTTGCTCTTTTCATTTGGTTTATATATGAACATGTGGGTAGTGAGGTTTTATTGGCAAGAATATTTGAGATTAGTAAAAACATTGCAATTGTAGCCCAATCCAACCTTAGCGCAGACATACCAAAATGTTCTCTGGGTACTTTGAAACATTGTCTCCTTCTCCACAAACAGCTCTCATGTCTCTTTTACACCAGCTCTTATGTGTAGAATGCTCTCCTTGAACTGACTTATGAAATGCTTTTCTTTCCTTCAAATGCCTCCTCAAGAAATGCTATTGTTATGATTTGTACAAAAAGGCCAAGTAGCAATGGAAAGCTTTAAGGCATAATTGTATGCAAATGTAGTTTACATTTATATAAAATATTTTGATTCCATCCTTATCCCCACCTTTGTATGTTAATTGTCTTTGCTCTAGACAGGAGTTTTGTTCTTGTTTGTTTGGACATTGGTGAACATATTATGAGTTCTGCCACAATACTAATATGTCTAGTCCTGTAAACCTTGAGGCTGACTCCTGGCTAGTATGCATTGGTTTTGATTTACTAATAGTTCAAATTGGTTGACCAGTTCAGGACTATCACAATAGATCCTAATTGTGTACAAACACCCATGTTGTACGTAGTTCCTGAAGTGTGTAACAGCTAATTCCATGAATCTAGACATGCAAAACCTATGAATTTAGGAGCAGAAAGCCTGATTCTTCACTACTATAGATGGTGCATAGTCATTAGCTCCTATTTAACATAAGTGGAAAATGGATATAAAACTGGATCAGAATGAAAGAACCTGATCAGTCATTTTACCCAAGCTCTCCATTTGACACAGAAATAGAATGGGGGAAATAGATAGCTTGAAATTTCCTGGGTACCTCTATTCTCAGTGCTGCTCCTGGCATAGGTTATAGCACTCTAAGGTCTGATCTAATTTATGATCAGCTGAATCACCCCACAGAGGCTGTCCAGCCAGCAGAGAATAGCTTGAGTGCAGCTTTGTTTCAACTGTGCTTCCCTTCCCCGCTATGTCCCTAAGGGTATGTCTACAGTGCATTCCTCTTTCGAGAGAGGAATGCAAATGCAGCTGAGTGAAATTGCAAATGAAGTGTGGATTTGAATGTCTTATGCTTCATTTGCATAATCGTGTCCGGGCGCTTTTTTGAAATACCCTATTTCTAAAGAAAAAATGCAGTCTAGATAGGGTTATTTTGAAAAAAAAAACCCTTCTTTTGAAATAACCCTTAAACCTCATTTTTTATTGAGGGTTATTTCAAAAGAAGGGTTTTTTTTCTAGACTATATTTCTTCTTTTGAAATAGGGTATTTTGAAAAAGTACCCGAACACGATTATGCAAATGAAGCGCAGGAAATTCAAATCCTCAATTCATTTGCAATTTCGCTCAGCTATATTTGCATTCCTCTCTTGAAAGAGGAATGCAGTATAGACATACTCTTACACAGAAAATAATGGGAAGGAGGAGATAGAGCTGCATATTGCCCATTGAAACCACTTACACTGGCAGGTTAACAACCTCTTTTTGCTACCAGAGCAGCCTGAATAGAAATGAGATTTAGGCATTTTGTGTTTTGCATGGACTTTTGCAGAGGGGTAAATGACCACACAACATGCAAAGAGGTAGAGCATCTGGTCTAGGGGACTTTATTGGGTAAAACAGACTTCATCATGAAGCAATATCCCCCCTATATTTCCATATTATTGTTCTAGGACAAACTGTCTTGTTTCCGCCCAAATAAACACCTGTGTAAGAAGGCAAAGTGCCTTATTAGTGCTGTCAGAAACACATGGGAGTTGCCACAAGGAACTAATTATGGTAGAAGAGCAAGAAGTAACAAATGTATCTATTTTCAACTTGTCCACAGAGCTTCAAGAAACTTTCACTTAAGACATTTTCAGATTATTAAAAAAAACCTCAGATGATCTTATGTTGCATGTTCTTAAAAAGCTTCAGAGTCCAAGATAATTAGAAGTTATGTTATGTAGCAGGAAATGTAGTCTTCCTCTAGTATTCTAGAACAAAACAATGTTGCAAAATTAATCAAATCGCTAAAATAAAATCTGTCTTTAGGAACTACTGGCAGTTTACTCTGGAATAAAAGTAGCTACACAAGGGGATTTATCAATATAATTATACTGATATGATTTTTCTATTAAGCTTCCGCATGTAGAGAAGCCTTTAGATGCAGCCAAGTTACTAATTAATGTTCTCCTGCCTACCCACACCTTAATCATCCATTTGGCATCCAGCATAAACCTAAGAATTAAAAAAGGTCCAAAAAGGTCACACATAATGTTGCAGAAGGGGGAAAAAGACCTATTCAAACAACATTACTTATGATCAGCCAATGAAAATACAAGATAGCTAATAGTTTAATATCCCATAGCAATGGGATCTTTCACAGATCACACAGACTTTCTAAATGCTGATGTTTTGTTCTTACAACAAAGATGGCAGGGCAAAGAGAAAAGTATGTCCATTCTTCTGAAAGTTATTGTAATGGTACCAGGTAATTGGTATAACCCCAAAGTCATTCTGTTGCTATTTTAAAATTTCACTCTCGTGAGATTTATTAAAGAAAATCATGTCTGTCAAAGGGACAACCCATGTCTCTGAGAGACTTCTCAGTAAGCAGTGCATTCTTTTCTATTGAAATTTAATTTAAGATTTGAGACTCAGGCCCTTTCTTTTCTCCACCAATTAAGACTTCCTTCCTTATCCTTCCTTCCTAATGATCATAATTTCTATTAAACTAACTTTCCAAAGAGAATGTAGGCTAATATTTTCAAGTTCAGTTAAGTAGTCAGGTGCCTAAATTCACATTTAGGCAGCTAAAATGAGAGCCCTGCATTTTCAGTGGTGCAGAGCATCCCCAGATCCCATTGACTCAAATAACTGTATGTTCCCAAAATCTCATGGAATTAGGAGACTTGTACAGTGACTTAAATAAAAAAAATTAGGTGATAACCATTAGATTAGAAAATATTAGCTTAAAGTTTTCACAAAAAACAAGAGATGAATATTCAGGAAAGAAAGATACTAATATTTTAGGAAGTGTCATAGTAGTGGTTGAAAGAAGGCTTTTTTTTCCCTGACACACTGAATTTAAGGCTCCATTTCTTAAAGTGTGATTAATGGCAGCTACTGACAGATGAGATAATTTTATTATCACCTTGTAATCTGTCTCTGTTATATTTGAGATGTCGTCATGTAACTATTAGTATTCCAAATATATATTTTAACAGTGCTGGATATCTACTGCATAAGACAGTGAGAAGGTAGAACAAAGACTATTTCTTTATTGAATTTATTAATGATAAAATTGACAATTCACACGAAACAGAGACACATAGATGAGTATGTCTACACTACAGAGTTTTGTCAGAAAAATGGTCTGGCCCAGAGATCCAGTCCCTTCTCGAACTGTGGGGCAAGGAGGAGACATTACATCATCCCCGGGCCAAGTATAGAAATGCGGACATTTATGGCTGGATAGCCGACTCCCTGGCAGAGCACAGACACTCACCCTGGACCTTCCAACAGGTCCGGAGTAAGGTGAAGGAGCTCCACCAGTGATATATCTGGGCCAGAGAGCACAGCTTGTGCTCAGGGGCAGGACCCTACACCTGCTCCTACTACAAGGAGCTCCACAAAATCCTGGGGGGGTGGGGAAACATCTTTCCCACCCATCCTCATTGACTCTAGCCTCAAGACCCCCATGATCACCCAGCCAGAGGTCTCCGTGGAGGAGGAGCAGGAGGGCCAGGGCCAGCTGGCTATGGCAGAGGAGGAGGAGGAGCCGGGCACCGTGAGCCTCTACCTTGAGTCAGTGCTTGTGAACCAGGCTGTCTCAGATGCTTGGGAGGGATCTTCAGGTGAGTGGTCTCACTTTGTCACACACAGAGGATGGAGGAGGCGGGTGCATGGGGGGGGGGCGGGAGTGTCGTTTGGGCTGCTCAGGCTAGACATTGTGCTGTAGTCCGTGTACATGCAATCACATGCTTCATTACTGTGAGGCACGTGAATGCAGCAGGAAGCCCCTGAGCACGGGTTGGATCCTGCTCCCAAGCTCAGGGGAGGCCACACATGTCTTGCTACAGGGCAGGAGGCCACCACATCTGGAAGCGGGCTAGCCAGGCCAGAAGGGTGCAGGCATGACCCCACACAGACTGAGGAGTGCCTACACATGCGAGGCAGCAGCTGCTCCCACAGACAGCACTGTGAGCTTCACCTTTGTGTGCAGACCCCAGGGAGGCCGAGGCTGCTCTCAGCTCCTCTGCCACCCATGAGGGGATCCCACTGTCTCCAAACACTTCCTTTGGCTGCTTGTCCGTGGGCCGAGGGGGAAGTGGGTGGGAAATAGGCAGCACGGTCCTCTGGGCACATCAGGGCCCCTGTGAGGCATTGCTCGCTGTGCAGGCCACACATGGCCTTGCACCTGGGACTTCCCCCTCCTCTGGGCTGTGGACTGTTGGTCACAAAAAGGGACAGTGTCTGCAGGAATCACTGATCACCTCTCCCTCTTGAGTGTTCTCCACAGCTGGACCAACTGGCACTGAGGGGCAAGCCACACCACAGCCAACTGCCAGAGCCCGGGGGACCTGAAGGTGTGCCAGGGTCCACAAAGACTGGAAAAGCCAGCACATCACCGTCCTTCGCGACATCCACCAGACCCTTGTGCACAAGGTCCGTATGGACTTGGAGTGGCGGGACCGAACCTGGGACCAGTTGATGCAGCACTTTGATAACATGTGTGCCATCATGTCCCACTGCTCCTAGCTTCCACCTTCCTGCCCCCTGTGCTATGCCCATTCCCCATCTGCCTGCCCCCCCGCTATGCCTCTGCTCCCTCCCTAAGTGATGCCATGCCCCCTCTCCTTGCAATGCCCATGCCCCCTCCCCAGGTGATGCCTAGGGCCTCTTCCCCTGCCAACCCTGACCCCAGCCCAGCCCCTCCCCCATTTACCACCCTGTGCTCCTCAGACCCACACAACCCCAACAAGGTCCCCGCACTCAAAGAGGCACATCGAGCCTCCCTCCTACCCCTTCCAGTTCTGAGCCCCCTCCTCTTGCCCACCTTTTCTGGAAGGCTTACCCCTAATGGTTGGCATCTGCCCCCACCCTGGGAGGAAAGCCTCCCCCTTCCTCTCCACAATGTTGTGGAGGTCACAACATGCCGCCAGCACCTTGGGGATGTTATGCTCCCCCATGTCAAGGCTGGCCAGCACTGGAAATGTGCCTTGAGGTGGCCAAAGGTGCACTTGACCTGGATCCAGGCCAGGTTCAGGTGAGCATTGAATTGGTCCCTGCTGGGATCCAGGTGGCCAGTATAGGATTTCATAAGATGTGGCATCAGGGGGTAGCCCGCGTCCCCCATGATGCACAATGGCATCTTCACATCCCCAACAGCAAGTTCACAGCAGGGGAAAAATGTGCCTGCCTCCAGCTTGCGGTACAAGCTAGAGTTCCTGAAGACTCAGGCATTGTGTACCCTGCCCGACCACGCAACAAAATGTCTGTAAAGTGTCTCCAGTGGCCGACCAGGGCCTGCATTACTATGGAGAAGTAGCCCTTCCTATTAATGTACTGGGCCATTTAAAGCTCCAGTGTTCGGATCAGGATGTGGGTCCCATCGATGGCTCCACCGCTGTTTGGGAACCCCAGGGCAGCAAATCTGGCCACGGTCATGTTCGGGTCTAGCAGACAGACAACTCTTTGCAGTAGGATGGAGTTGATGGCCATTACCACCTGCAGAATATGACAAAGAAACACACAAAACAGAGAATGAGAAAGGGGTGCCTGAGCTCTTGGGAGATGCCTGCCCTGCTCCCCTCTCTTGCCCCCCCTAACCCTCCCCGGACCCACCTCCTATGAGGCCATCCCCACCCCAGCAGCACGTCAGTGTAAGGGCAGGATGCACAAGCCCCCGGGGACAGGGTTTCTCCCCCACCCCCACTCCACCCCCCCCTTTCACATCTCTCAACCCCCCTTTCCCAAGGGTCCTCCTTATGCAACACTCTTCCCACCCCCGGCAGGGACTGCAGCCCTATAGCTCCTGACCTCCCTGAGGAGGCCCCGACAGTGGACTTCCCCATGTTGAACTGGTTGCCCACTGACTGGTAGCAGTTGGGGGTGGTGAGTTTCCAGAGGGCAATTACGACCTGCTTCTCCAGTGGGATGGTGGGCCGCAGTTGGGTGTCGTGTCTCCAGAGGCCGGGGGCGAGCCAGGTACATAGCTCCAAAAAGGTCGCCTTCCGCATATGGAAGTTTTGGATCCACTGCTGGTCATCTCACCACTCCAGGACCATCTGGTCCCACCTGTCTGAACTGGTGTCGAGCCTCCAATAACTCCTCTCCACAGTGGGGTGCAGTTGCCAGAGTGGAGCAGCAGCAGCCATGGAGAGGGTCCCCAGAATAAGCTTGGGGTCCAGGTCATGCTGGACCAGGGAGGCAGCTGGCAGAAAGTGCTACAAAAACTGCAGCATGGTCGTGTGGGGCCATCACGTGCCCAGGGGCAGCTCCGGCTCCATGGCACAAAGAACAAAGCTCTGACATCCAAAAAAGAAGAGGGAAACCACATCAGGCACTGCGAGAGGTTTGCTGTCCCTCGAAGAGGTAGCAAGCATGCAGCAGAAGCAGAGAAACGGTTGTCTAGGGGGAGCCCTTTAAGCGTGTGTCTCTGCTTTTTCGATGTGCTTTTGTGTGTGGATGCGCTCTTTCGCAAGCAGTTTTTCAAAAGATCTCTTCCAAAAAAAGCTTCTTGTGCAAGTAGCTTGCAGTCTAAGGTATCCATAATGAAAGAACTAGAAGTCAAGGGGTATATTAATTCTCAATTCTGAGAGGAGTTAGAGTATCCAGGCAGACAGTCACTGCAATCATGAATTAAAATATAAACATTATTTTGGCCTATGGAGGAAGTAATCTTATTCTTAGGTATCATATAGCAGATGTTTCCCTCTTGCCATTGTTTAAAAATCCTGCAGAAAGGCTGTTTCAGAGCTTTATGTTTGAAAAATGTAGTTACAAGTCACAGTGATACAAAATATTGTGTGCTTTGAAATTGTACAGTAATATGCAATATCTCGTGCAGTTTCTGAATACTTTCCATAGATGAAGTAATATAGAAACCTCAAAAGGGGTGGATCAAGATTAAGGAATCCATTCCCAAGTTAAAAACAAGGCCCTAAATGTATGTGATGAGGTAGGGGACAGTGGTATGATACTGACTGTCCCACACAGATAGCTACATGTTACTGCTATGTATTGCATAAGGGGATTATACAGTGATAGTGCATCAGTCCATGAGACTGATTAATGTTTATACATGGGGAAGGGAAAATAAAGCTCACATGCAAGACTCAGGTGTATTTCCAGACCAGTGGGAAGGCCCTTGCACCTTTTGATGCATTCTGCTGTATTTGGAAGGCAAAACCCAAACATACAACTCAGACTGATCAAACCATGTTCTTCTGATATATTTTACTGATTGTAGTGTAAACTTTAGAGGGGTCACAAGAGTCCCAGAAAGGAGAATGAACTGAAGTATGCTGGGGACAGGTAAAGATTCTTCATGCCCTCCCTTCATATGTAAGTGTATCTGTCTGTCAAAGTGTATGCAGGCCACTATAGCCACACTCTTATGTTATTGCTAAGTATTGTATGCCATGTTTGATAAAGCCATGTCAGTCTTAGGACATTAGAGAGACAAAGTGGGTGAGGTAATAGCTTTTGGATGTTAGATTATTGGACAGAACTTGGTCCAATAAAAGGAATCAGCTCTCCCACCTTGTCTCTCTATTGCCTATAAATTGATATTCACTATTCCATTACATATTTATTAATATAATTTCTCTCTCGTTCTTCCTTCCCTTTTTCCTCTTCTGTATCTTGGTTTAGCTCTTCAATTGCCTCCATTATCCATTGTGCCTTCTTTGCTTCTCTTTTCTTCTTCTTTGTACGGTTTTGTTCAACATCTTTATTAATGACCTGGATGAGGGGATGGTTGATACGCTGGAGGGCAGGGATAGGGTCCAGAGTGACATAGACAGATTAGAGGATTGGGCCAAAAGAAATCTGATGAGGTTCAACAAGGACAAGTGTAGAGTCCTGCACTTAGGATGGAAGAATCCCAAGCACTGTTACAGGCTGAGGACTGAACGTCTAAGTAGCAGTTCAGCAGAAAAGGACCTGGGGATTACAGTGGATGAGAAGCTGGATATGAGTGAACAGTGTGCCCTTGTAGCCAAGAAGGCGAATGGCATATTAGGGTACATTAGGAGGAGCATTGCCAGCAGATCTAGAGAAGTGATTAATCCCCTTTATTCGGCTCTGGTGAGGCCACAGCTGGAGTATTATGTCCAGTTCTGGGCCCCCCCACTAAAGAAAGGATGTGGACGCATTGGAGAGGGTCCAGTGGAGGGTGACCAAAATGATTCGGGGGCTGGTGTGCATGACCTATGAGAAGAGACTGAGGGATTTGGGTTTGTTTAGTCTGCAGAAGAGAAGATTAGGGGGGATTTGATAGCAGCCTTCAGGTTCCTGAAGGGAGATTCCGAAGAGGATGGAGAAAGGCTGTTCCCAGTAGTGATGGATGGCAGAACAACGAGCAATGGTCTTAAGTTACAATATGAGATGTCTAGGTTGGATATTAGGAAAAACTAGTTCACTAGGAGCATGGTGAAGCACTGGAATGGGTTACCTAGGGAGGTGGTAGAATCTCCATCCTTAGAGGTTTTTAAGTCTCGGTTTGACAAAGCCCTGGCTGGGTTAATTTAGTTGGGATTGGTCCTGCCTTGGGCAGGGGACTGGACTTGATGACCTCCTGAGGTCTCTTCCAGCTCTATGATTCTATGATTCTTTGTAAACTTTACTCTTTTTGTCCTTTAGATACCTTCTCTTTCCTTCGATACCATCAACATTTTTTCACTGCTCCCTCACCTCCCATTCCCATAGACTCTCATTACTTTCTTCTCTTGTCCATAGTAAGGCCAAGTATACATTGGCAATTTACAGTTCTGGAACTTTCTAGCTTATGAATGTAAAAAAACCCCAAAACCCCCACATACACACACTGAGCGAAGAAGGTAACAGCAGTGTGAACCAGGCTAGAGCTCTGGGAGTTGTTCTTCCTAAGATGTGAGCTACTCCCCTCATAAAGGTGGTTTATGTACAGTGCTGGGAAAGCTCTCTCCCAGCACTTATGCCATGGCCCCACTTTCAGATTAAAGTGCTGCTGTGGCTGCACTTTAAACTGTTAAGGGTAGACAAAGCCAGAGTCTCATACCTCTCTGAACTCCTTCATTTCCCTCGATTCCTCCTGCCCATGATCACATACCTGGAGTCCTTTCCTTAGCACCAAGTGTTCTTCCTATCTCCTGCACTCCCCTTCCTCCCAGCTACCAAATTCCAGACAATTGTTCACTAGTTATTGCTCATCAAAAGTCTTTTCCCCTTGATTAACAGGGGCTCATCTCTCCTGAAGTGGTCAATACTTCTGGTTGGAGTGCTTCGAATGAAGGGTCCATTAGAATGGTTGGTTTGGGAACAGAGCCCTGCACTTCATTCAGCCATTTTATCCATTGCAACAGTGTTGCTGTGGCCTGGTGTGAGCTGGGAAGTAGAGTCTCCATGGGCCCCTCTATGCAGTATTATGCAGGATTTTGACACCTACCTAACAGATGATTCTAAAGAAAAGTCATGTCCCATTACAATCTCCTTCCTAACTACCCCTCCACTTCCTCCTTTTGCCAGCTCCACTGTCAGGCTCTGCCATGAACGAAGGAGCAGTGGGCTGGAGCAGCAGTGAGCCAGGGTGCCTCTTCTGCTGTGGCTGCCTCCACATACAGCTTCAGAAAAAGGGAGGTACAAGAATGCAGAGTGTGCTCAAGAAAGTGAGATGCCTGCAGGCAAATACCAAGGTTCTAGGTAGTCTAGGCTAGGCCTATGTACCAGAGGAGCTGATGTAAATTTGATTCTAAAGCAGTGTAGTAGGGCATGAATAATCCTGCTTGCCTTAAATGCATTATATTAGTGGTAGATAGAGAAGGCAAGATTAGACAGAAGAGGCAGATTTGTCCTTTACAGACCAATGAACTGATAAGCTGTGAGAGAACTACGGGTATGTCTACACTACAGCGTTATTTCGAAATATCTTATTTAGAAATAGTTAATTTGAAATAAGTTATTTCAAAATAATGCATCTACACACAAAATGCATTTTGAAATAGCATTGTGCTATTTTGAAATACTGCGTCCACACTGAGTGGACACTGATTTGGATTGAAGGCCGGCCGGAACCAGGTCAGGGTTAGGGAATCAGGTAAGGAGTGTCTTTGTGTGGCTGTTGCCTGAGGCTATCTGAGGCCTTTGCTTAAAGGGACAGCCCCCCGCCCCCCCGGGGCAGCCGATTCTCAGGCGTCCCTGCTTGCTTGCCTGCCTCACTGTGGGACAACAAAGCATTTGTGTCTCAGAGTGCTCTGGTTGCCCTCACTTGGGACACCATAGCACTCTGCAACATGGAGCCAGAGCTGCCCCTGGGCACCCTGGTGCTTCTCGTGGACGTGTTGCTATCAGTGTGGCTGCACTTGCTGCAGGCTGCCATCCAGGAGGTCCATCGGGGGGCTGTCAGTATCCAGGAGGCCCTGTAGGAGAGCGTCCACCCCAAGGAGCACTCAGAGCCTCCCTGGTCTGCCCACTGGGGGCTTGTGCCTCATTCCTCCCTCATGTCCTTCCACTTACCCCTCCCTAACCCCCTTCCTAATGTCAAATAAAATACAAGTATTTTCAACAATATAAACTCTCTTTATTTAACAAAACTGGGGGGGGGGGAATGAAACTCTGGGGAGACTGGGGAAAGGAGGCAGTAGAGGGGAGGAGAGAGAGTGGGAGAGGGGAGGTGGAAAACTGGGAGGAGGGAGCTGGAAGGGGGAAGCAAGGGGAAGAGGGGGAGGGGAAGCTCAAGGCTCAGGAGTGGGGATCTCGCCGGGCCAACTGTCTCCCAGCACGGCGGGTGCGGGGGCCTTGGCATCCCCGGGGGGGATGGGGAGGAGGGTGTGGAGATTGAGGAGGAAGAGGCGGGAGGGGGAGAAGGAGTGGGAGGAGGAGCAGGAGCTGGGGAGGCAGCAGGCGCTGGAGCAGCACGAGGCAGCACACTCCGCACCAGGGTCTGCAGATGGGCACAGATGGCATGACCCTGGGCAAGCAGCTCCCGCCAGAACTCCCATTCATCCTGCACCCACTGCTCCATGGTGCGGTGCAGGGCTTGCAGGTCCCCCAGCTGCTGGTCTTGGTAACCCTGCAGTGTTGTGGTGGACTTGCTGAGCCCTCGGGTGCGGGAGGATGTCCTGGGCGGGGTGGTGCGCCCTGCATGCATAGTTGGGAAGGGCTGGAGGCCCCCTGTTTCAAAATAAGCATCTACACAGCACTTATTTTGAATTAGCTATTTTGAATTTGGCATTATTCCTCATAGAATGAGGTTTACCAAATTCAAAATAAGCGCTCCGCTATTTTGAATTTATTTCGAAATAGCAGTTTGCCTGTGTAGATGCTATTAAAGTTAATTCAAAATAATGGCTGTTATTTCAAATTAACTTTGATGTGTAGATCTACACTAGCCTCCTAGTTCAAACTAGGGAGGCTAATGAGGGCAACCGAAATTGCAAATGAAGCGTGGGATTTAAATATCCCGCGCTTCATTAGCATGTTCCCGGCTGGTCGCCATTTTGGAAATTGACTAGCCAGAATAACTGCCCTCATCTACACGCGGCAGAGAAGGGTGATTCCGAGATAAACCCCCTAGTTCGAATTAACAGTTAAACCATGGAATGAGATTTATATAACATGGCAGTTATTCCGGGAAAACTGAAAGAATTGGGTTTGTTAGAGAAGACTGAGAGGGGACATGATAGCAGTTTTCAAATACCTAAATGTGTGTTACGAGGAGGAGAGAGAAAAATTGTTCTCCTTGGCCTCTGATGATAGGACAAGAAGCAGTGAGCTTAAATTGCAGTAAGGGAGGTTCAGGTTGGACATTAGGAAAAACTTTCAAACTGTCAAGGTGGTTAGATACTGGAATATATTGCCTGGGGTGATGGTAGAATCTCCATCATTTAAGAGCAAGCAGCTAGACATCTTTCAGGGATGATCTAGATGGTGCTTTGTGCTGCTGTGAGGGCAGGGGACTGTACTTGATGACCTCTCGAGGTGCCTTCCAGTTCTAGTATTCTATGATTCTATACTTTTGGCCTTAATCCAAAAAGGTGCTGAATAATTCCTGGTGATGCTGAGTGCCTTAGCTCCTGTTGATGTTAATAGGAATCAAGGACACTAAGCACCTGGCAAGACTGAGTGCTGGTATGGTATGACTTAGCTGTGGTATATATTATATTGTATGGTTCTTCCATATTTTTAATACTATAAATACTTGATCAGTTCTCTATAGATATTGAATATTTTTCAAAGTGAAGATCAGCCTGTCCACGCACCTTAAACAAGAACTAGATATCTGCCAAATATCTTACATTTTTAAATTTATTCTGTTGGAATGACTAGAGACTCTGAATTTGTTACCCTCCAAATGAAAATTCGACACATAAAAAACCCACAATAGTGAAAAAGTTAAACAAAATAGTGTTTTCTACCTCTTAATTTTATTTACTTTTTAGTACACAGTATAACTAAAAGGTATATACTAAAATGAAAGTGCTTGCATGAACCCTGAGTGGTGTCCAAAGTAATAGTTTTAAGTATGCCCACAAATAAAAAATTACAAATCACATATAAACATCAAGTTTCATGGATAGCTATTCTGGAAACAAACAAGTTTATGTTCAGGTAGTATTATATATGTCCCAAATGAAAACCACTGATCTATTTTTATTAGAGACACATTTGAAACAGGCAAAAAATTGATAAATGGCTCCAGTATAAAATAATCCTCTAATATATTATCCATAAAAGCAGAATCTCCATGGTTAGAATATTTAACAGAGTTGAGACCCAGAGAGACACAGTAGGTACTGAATAAGAAGTTCACTTAATCAGGATGGATTTCTTAGCTGTGAAAAGAGACACAGCTACCAGCTTAGTGTAAGCTTCAAATAGCTGGATATTCCCTGTTAGAAAAAACTGCTCTGTCCAGAGGAAGAATTCTTTCTAGGATCTAGCTAATAACCCTGTATATCTGCAACTAAGCCATTTGAGAAGAGATTACTTCTTACTAAACCCTTAATATTAAGTTGAGAAGGATTTTTTTTCTTGATGAGGTCAGATACCCCAAGTCCAGGACCTAAGCTGAATCCAATTTAAATACTTACAGGTTGTTAGGTGGCTGGCCCTAGAACATCTACAAAGTCCTAGCAATATTTCTTCCTTTCTCCCCTCCCCCAGTATATTGCAGCCAGAAATGTAACTCTGTTTGGGGAAGGGCACCTCTGCCAGTGACTCATATCAGTTCTGCATCAAAGCTTAAGCAAAATTGTTTAGCTTTCTATTTTAGGAAGCAACAGAGCAGAAGAAAACAGAAAAGGAATTGTGGTGTAACTATAGAAATTATACATGCTAATTCATGCAGCAAAAATATATTTTTTAAACTTCCTTCAGGGAAAGTGTGCGTGGTCAAGTGGAATGAACGTAAGGCAGTTAGCCAGTAACCCCTAGTTCTAGATCTTGTATTTACAAGGAGAATCTGTGGCAACTGGGAAATAATTTAACCTCTCTGTCTCTACTGCTAGATGTAAAAGAGGGAAAATGCTTGCATAACCCTCACTCACAGGGTTATGTCAAGAAGGGTTGCAGGGAAATCTGATTTTTTTTTATTTTTTTGGTTTGCTGGCAGTTCTGAATCATCTCTAACCCTTCTGCTAGGTGGAATCAGCAGCAATAAGGACTGAGTTCAATGTCTAGGGATTACAGGCAACCCCCGACTTACAACTGCCCAACTTACAACCCCCCCGCCCCGCATTTACAACCATTCTTTTCATGCAAAATAGTTCCTAAAAAACCCCAGTTTACGCCTGCAGCTCACATTTATGACGGTGTACGATGCAGACTCCACGCATCATCCCAAAACAGGAAACATGCAAAGTCAGTCAGACTCACCAGTCTGCAGCTGCTGCTTGAACTGTGTGCGTCTCCGCCAGATTGGTCTTCACTTTTTTTGTTATTTTTGTGCATTATTTGAACTATTTAGTTTAGTTTTCCTCCTTTTCTGTAGTCAATTTTGGTATTTTTAGGGTATGACATGGATTTCCAGGAATAGAACCACCATTTATAACATTGCGCCTATGGGAAATAAGGGTTCAAATTACGCCGGCTCAACTTATGACGGTTCTCCAGGAACCAATTAGGTCATAAGTGTGGGGATCACCTTTCCTCTTGGCAATATAGAACAGAACCAGCTCAAGACCTCACCTGCTAATCTGGGGAAATTTAATACCACCACTGGGCGCCTCTAAGAGGTAATACTCACCACCACTGAGTCTGTGCAAAACAAACAAGAATTTTTGTTAAAAGTGAAAGGGAACCAAACATTAGTTTGGATAAGCATCATAACCATATTCTGAAACATGCTATCAGAAGCCAGCTGGACCACACAGTGCATTGTCTTATTTTCCTACCATGTGGTGTGAAAGTCTGATGAAATGAATATCCCTTTCATTCATAGGTTCTCAGACCCGGTCTTGATCCCTCAGATGGTTGCAAGGCTATTCCATGGGGTCACAAGCTGTAAGCCTCCACTCCTAAGCCTTGCATTGCCTCAAGCATTTATAATAGTGTTAAATATTTTTAAAAGTGCTTTTAATTTATAAGGGGGGAAAAGGGTTGCCCTCATAGATTTGCTGTGTGAAAGGGGTCACAATACCAAAATTTGTAAACCACCGCTATAATGCATCATGCTCTTTCCCTCCATTGTGTCCCACTGTCCTGGGCTACCATGGTTCAGGAAAGACCCATAATTCAGAAGTGTGTTTATGTGAGTTCAACTCCCACTTACACTGGAAAATGAAGCATAGAACAAGGCATCAACTGTGATGAGATTCCACTCCAGTTCTCAGTGATCTCTGCCAGTACTGTGGAACCACCCTCCTGGTGCAGACCTGTCAGTCTCTTTCACTGCAACAGTGAATCTAGGATTTCTAAGATTCAGCAGCTAGATGTGGGCATCAGTGATTTTAGCTGTAGTGATCCCTTAATAAAACACAGACTCTCAACTGAGTCTAATCAACTGTACCTTTAAACAGGGGAGATGGGAAGAATCAAATGGTTTCCAGGACTCTTTGGGTATGTCTACTGTACAAGCGGGGCATCAGCCCTGCCCTGTCAGGTGCGTACTTAGACGCCCCCACTTGCACTTTTCCCCACCCTGGGGGTAGGTCCTTAGTGTCCCTCATGCGCTCAGACCTGTTGCTAGGCATTTCGTTCGTCCGTTATTGCTGGGGCGTGGAGGTAGAGGGGCCCAGGCCTGCCTTCTCTCACGGGCCCCAGCCCAGGGCCCTAAGAACAGGTTCGCTGGAACCTGTCCAGCCGGCGGGGCTAACGCCCGCAGCACACCGGCTCACCGGCTCCACGCCCCGCCCTGGGCTACTTCCTACCCCACAGTCATCCCTTAGACCCACAGTCGTCCCCATGGATCCGACTCCCATCCAGGGCGGCCCCGGAGCGGGCTCCCTCCCCCCCCCAGGGGCCCTCCTCTCCCCGGGTAGCCTACTCTCCCACCTCTCCTCTCCCGGCGTCTCCTCTCCCGGCTTTTCCTCTCCCCGCGTCTCCTCTCCCGTGCCCCCCCTTCCCCGGCATCTCCCGGGTTTAAAATGGGCCGCACCGGCGTCCCCCCCCCCCGGCGTGACATCAGCCGCCGCGCACGTCGCAGCTCATGCATGGTGCACCCGGCTCTGGCACGCCGGCCGATACTCCGTTTGGGCCCCTCCCCCGCCTCTCAGCTGAGAGGCAGCGGCGGTGCAGGAGCCGCACGCCACCCGCACTTCCCAGGCTGCCCCCAGGAGCGCGAGTGCAACCGCGGGGTCAGTGCGGGACGGGTCTGCCTCTGCGGGGCGGAGGTCGCCCGCCCCATCACACTACACTATGCACTTATTCTGAAATAAGCTATTTTGGAACAATAACTCCTGAAATAGCTATTTGAAATAGCACATCCACACTACAAATCCCCATCAAATTAGCACAGAGCTATATTGAAATGGAGCATCCTCACTGACTGATGCCAGAATCACATTTAAGGCCCCCAGAAGCACTCCAGGCAGGGCAGTCACAGGACAGCAGTCACTTCCTGTAGCTGATGCCTGAGGCTATCTGAGGCTCGTGCTTAAAGAAGCCCCCCTGTACAGTTGGGTCTCAGGCTCTGCACCTTTGCCCACCTCCTCGATAGAAAACTCCTCTCACTGTGTGCTCTGGTTGCCCTTGCGGACACCACAGCACTTCTGCCATGGAAGCCAGATCTGCTGCAAAGCACTCGCCAGCTCTCAGACATCATGCCTGGTGCAGTTACTGCAGGCTGCCCTTGAGGCACTACAGGACCAGGACCCACAGCTCACTTTGGGGCACTTCCTCATCTCTCTCCATCAGCTGCTAACGCAGCACAACCCCTCTCACCCTCTCCTGCGCACTGTGCACCACTGCTTCTGGGGACAGGAGACTAGATGGATTGTCATGGGACAACCAGCAGCGGTTCCAGAACTTCTGCATGCCAAAGGACACATTTCTGGAGCTGAGCAAGTGGCTCACTCCTGCCCTCTGGCGACAGGACATTGGCATGCAACCTGCCATCCCCCTCCAGAAGAGGGTCACAATCGCACTTTGGAAGCTCGCCACACCAGACAGCTACCGCTATATCGGGAACCAGCTCAGCATGTGGGGATTGACCATAGGGGCTATCTTCATGCAGGTATGACTCTTGTGAAACACTGGAATGGGTTCCCCAGGGAAGGGGGGAAGGTGGAATCTCCCTCCCTAGAGGTTTTACAGTCCCACTTCACAAAGCCTTGCCGGAGATGGGGTAAGTAGGGGTTGGGCCTGGTATGTGGGAAAGAGGGTTTGGCTTAGGACCTCCTGAGAGCTCTGGCAACCCTGTGACTCTCTGTTTGTATCCTTCTACATGTGGTGAGAGCCATCAACACCAACTGCTGCATAGGGTCATAATCCTGGGCAACGTGGACCCCATCATCACCGATTTTGTTACCATGGACTTCCCCAACAGTGGGGACGACTGGGAGCACCCACATCCCCATCCAGGCCCCAGTCGCTGGGCCTCTGATTATATCAACCGGAAGGGGTACTTTTCTATGGTCCTGCAGGACCTCATTGACCGCCAAGGCCAGTTCACCAATATCAGCATCGGGTGGTCGGGGAAGGCACATGATGCCTGCATCTTTAGGAACTTGAGCCTCTTCAAGAAGATGCACACTGGCACTTTTTTCAGATAACAAGAAATGGGTTGTGCCCACAAATCTCATGATACCATCTACATTTTTTGTTAGTCTTTAAGGTGCTACTAGACTATTAGTTGTTTTTTACATTTTTTCCTGTTACAGACTACCCCTCTGAAGCTATTTCAGAATAGGCATTATTCCTCGGGAAATGAGGGTTTATTATTCTGGAATAAGAAGCCTGTTATTTTGAAATTATTTTAAAATAACAGTGTGGCTGTGTAGAGATGCAGGTATGTCTACACTACAAAGTTAATTCGAACTAACAGCTGCTAGTTTGAATTAACTTTCATAGGCACTACACATGCAAACCGCTAGTTTGAACTTAATTTGAACTAGCGGAGCGCTTAATTTGAACTAGGTAAACCTCATTCTACGAGGACTAACGCCTAGTTTGAATTAAGTAGTTCGAATTAAGGGCTGTGTAGCCGCTTAATTCGAACTAGTTGGAGGCTAGCTCTTCCAAGCTTGCCGTGGTGGCCACTCTGGGCCAAGCCAGGGAAACTCTTCTGCCCCCCTCCCAGCCCCAGAGCCCTTAAAGGGGCACGGTCTGGCTACAGTGCCCATGCCAGGTGCAAGCCTGCCAACACCCAGCCAGCAGACCCTGCATCTGGCACGGCATGAGCCAGCCACCCGCTGCCACCCAGCCCTCCACCTCTTCCCAGGACCAGGCTGGCAGCTTCCAGGAGCCTGCCCGGGGCTGCAAGAGGTGGGCGCCCGCCTGGTCTAGTGTGGAGATCGTGGACCTCATCGAGGTTTGGGGGGAGACCTCCAACGTCCACGACCTCCGCACTAGGCACAGGAATGAGGCCGTCTAGGGCAGGATAGCGGCCAGCCTGGCCACCAAAGGCCACATGCGAACCCAAGAGCAGGTATGCATGAAAATCAAGTTGGTCCAGTGAGACCCCCCCCAACCCTGAGCCCTGAGCTAAGAACATAAGAACGGCTGTACTGGGTCAGACCAAAGGTCCATCTAGCCCAGTAGCCTCTCTGCCGACAGCGGCCAACACCAGGTACCCCGGAGGGGATGGACCGAAGACAATGACCAAGCCATTTGTCTCGTGCCATCCATCTCCAGCCTTCCACAAACAGAGGCCACGGACACCATTCCTACCCCTGGCTAATAGCACTCCATGGACCCAACCTCCATGAATTTATCTAAATTCTCTTTAAACTCTGTTATAGTTCTAGCCTTTACAGCCTCCTGTGGCAAGGAGTTCCACAGGTTGACTATTTGCTTTGTGAAGAAGAACTTTTTTTTATTAGTTTGAAGCCTGCTACCCATTCATTTCATTTGGTGTCCTCTAGTCCTTATATTATGGGAACTAATGAAGAACTTCTCTTTATTCACCCTCTCCACATCACTCATGCTTTTATAGACCTCTATCATAACCCCCCTCAGTCTCCTCTTTTCTAAGCTGAAAAGTCCCAGTCTCTTTAGCCTCTCTTCATATGGGACCTGTTCCAAACCCCTAATCATTGTAGTTGCCCTTTTCTGAACCCTTTCCAAGGCCAATATATCTTTTTTGAGATGAGGAGACCACATTTCTACACAATACTGAACCATAGTTTTATACTTCCCCTCTTCCTTCTTCCCCTGGCTTCCCCCTTCCAGCTCCCTCCTCCCAAGTTTCCACCTCCCCTCTCCCACCCTCTCCCTTCTCCTCTCCCACCTCCTTTTCGCAGTCTCCCCAGAGGTTAATCCCCGCCCCCCCACCCTCAATTTTGTTAAATAAAGAGAGTTTCTATTTTTGAACACGTGTCCTTTATTTTTTACATCAGGTAGGGGGGCTAGGGAGGGGTAAGTGGAAGGAGGTGAGGGAGGAATGGGGCATGAGCCCCTGATGGGGGGGGACTGGGGTGGCTCTGCGGGCTCCTCAGGGTGGAAGCTCTCCTGCAGGGCCTCCTGGATCCTGACAGCCCCCCGATTGACACCCCCGGATGGCAGCCTGCGGCAAGTGCAGCCGGGCTGATGGCCGAGTGCTGTGATGTGCCGAGTGTGGGCACTTAGGGCACTCCAAGACAGGACTGCTTTGCTGTCCCTCATCGAGGTAGACAAGCAAGTGGGGAACCCTGAGAACTGTCTGTCCGGGGTGGGGGCTCGGGTCCCTTTAAGCACAGCCCTCGGCTAGCCTGAGGCAGCAGCTCCACACTCTAAGTCCTGGTTCCGGCCAGCCTTAACTTCGGTTCAGGGTCCACTCAATGTGGACATGCTAGTTCGAATTAGCAAAACGCTAATTCGAATTAGTTTTTAGGTCTAGATGCACTAGTTCGAATTAACTAATTAGAATTAAGTTAGTTCGAATTAGTGCTGTAGTGTAGACATACCCTCAGTTTTTTATTTCAAAATCACATTAGTTATTTTAAAATAATTTTGCTGTATAGATATGCCCTTAGAGCCCACCCTTTCCAAACAGGAACATCTGTCTTCATTTTTCTTTTCCTTTTCACTGAGATTCACTGAGTACAGCTCAGCTGAGGATGACTTAGGGTTACCATTCATCTGGGGTTTTCATGACATTGCCTCTTTTTTGAACCTCTGCCTTCTTTCTGAGCAGATGTTTTAAATAACAGGTAATGCTTCAGAATTTTGCAGAGCAGTTATAGCAGCTCAGAAAGAGCCCTGATAGGTCTCCTGACTGGTCCCTTCTTGCATCCACAGCTAATTGGTCCGTTGCCTGGTAGCCACAACTGATTGATCCCTCCTGCTCAGGCCTCTGCTCCCAGACCAGTGAGGAGGGGGTCCCAAAGGGAGGCACTGACTGGTGGCTGACTTGCACTAGCTTCCCTGCCACTGTGACAGGGAATAACACTGTCCCCTACTTCAGGTACCACTTCCCACACCCCACCTAACCCCTCCAAGCATTCCCCTTCCATCTCTCCCACTTGGCAATATCCCCTTTTTGTCAACCTGAAATATGGTAATCCTAGGTGACCCCTCAACCACGGCATGCTATGCACAGTTCTGCTGTCCTTTACTCACACAATAATGATCACAGTTTTTCATTACCCCTGCACTAAAGTGATTTTTGACCCAACCCTAGCCAAAATTGATACTACTTGGCAACACAGCTCTGTCTGCTGAATACTTAGGCAGAGTTGTTGTGATTATGCAAATATGGTCTGGTCCTGAAGTTTTTTTGCCCCCCATGAGCTCATCACTAGATGGCAGGGAAGGATTCGTTCACACCCTGCTTTCAAACTGAAGTGATAAGTTGATTTGTGTCAAATTGAAAATGCAACATTTCAGCAAATCAAAAAGTTAACAAAAATTATGTAAAAATTAAATATTTATTGTGTCAGCCTGAGTGAGAATGACTCGGTAGCCTGGCACTGAGGGTACTCCTGAGAGATGGGAGATTCAAGCTCAAATACCTGTTCCAAGGATTATTTAATTATTTATGCAGTGGAACAACTTCAGCAGAAGAGTGCATTGCTCTAAGATACCCCCAGTGGATAAAACACAGTCCTGTGGTGTGTAAGAGCTATGTTCATATCCCTGTGCTACATCAGAACGGTAAGGTGGAGTGGGGGACTGAATCTACATCTCCCACTTCTAGATGAGTACCCTACACCCAGATTAAAAGGCTCATCCTATGCCCATTTTGTGAATGGTGCCTCAATCCCCTTTTGACTCCAGCTCCACCCCTTCAAAATACTATTTTTGGTGAAAAGCAGCTAGTAGATTTGTGTCATGAAAGTTTTTAGGTAGACCAAATGTATATCAACAAAGGCTGTGTCTAGACTGCATCCCTCTGCCGACAGAGGGATGCAAATCAAGCACTTTGGAAGTGCAAATGAGCCTGGGATTTAAATATCCCAGGTTTCATTTGCATACTCACGTTCCGACGCTGTGCCGATCAGGCTGTGTCGAAAGTGAAAGTCAAGTGTAGCTGCAGTTCTGCAGACAGCTGGGAGCTTTTTCAGCAGCTCCTCATCGGAACGTGAGTATGCAAATGAAGCCCAGGATATTTAAATACTGGGCTCATTTGCACTTCTTAAGTGCTTGATTTGCATCCCTCTGTTGGCAGAGGGATGCAGTCTAGACGTAGCCAAAGAAACAAACTTTGCCCAGCTCTAACGGTAAGGTCAATTAGATAATGTTTCTGCAGTGTTTTGAAAGTGTAAAGTTTTATATTGTATTATAAGTAATATTGCTAATGAGATGATCATTTATACTGGAAGACTAATTTTTTTCCATAATTAAAATATAAAATGTAACATACTGTCCAATTTCTCACACTTTCACAGTCTTTATTTTTCCCACTGATCCTAATCTGTATTTGTATGGCGGGGAGGTGGGAGCCAGTGCTCATGGGGAGGTGGTTTAAGAGCCAGCACCCCACAATCAGAGGCTACCGCCTGGCACCTCCCTACATGAACTGGTTACTGTGTTAAGTTCATAGTCCAGATGAAAAGAATGCCTTATTAAGGAAAGTTCAGAAAAGAATGTTGAACAATTCTGTTTTGTACAAAAAAAAATATATTCAAAGAGACAAGTGCAATATAAATTACTGGCAGAAAGGATTCTTTGTTTTCATTATTTTTGAGAAGTTATTATGTGTCTTTACCCATAATGCTTAAATACATAGAGGAAAAATATAACATCTGTATATCATGTAAACACTGCTATATATAATGTATAGCGCCCTCAAAGCTGTACATAGTACAGCCACAGTGCATATCAGAACCAAAGCATTTCTCCAAAATGTCAAGATCATTGGATGAAATGAAAATTCCTTCTTTACTCCCAAACCTTTGCTTTTACTCATGTCAGAGTCTTCTCTACACCATTCTACCTCCTGGTTCATGGATATTAGCTCCTTCACATGTACATCACAGTTGGGGTTGTCAACCCTCCAGGATAGTCCTGAAGTAACCAGGAATTAAAGCTAAATCTTGTTATGTGATGAAATCTGCAGGAACTTGTCCAATCCCTGACAGGTGTTTTGTAATCTGCTCTTAAAAATCTCCAATTATGGAAATTCCATAACCTCCCTAGGCAATTTATTCCAGTTTTTAACCACCCTGACAGTTGGGAAGTTTTTCCTAATGTCCAACCTAAACCTCTCTTGCTACAATTTAAGCCCATTGCTTCTTGTCCTATCATTAGAGGTAAAGGAGAACAATTCTTCTTCTTCATCCTTGTAATAAACTTTTAGGTACTTGAAAGCTGTTATCTTATCCCCTCTCAGTCTTCTCTTTTTCCAGATTAAACAAAGCCTATTCTTTCAATCTTCCCTCATAGGTCATGTTTTCTAGATCTTTAATAATTTTTGTTGCTCTTCTCTGGCCTTTTCCAATTTGTCCACAGCTTTTCTGAACTGTGGCATGCAGAACTAGACACAGTACTCCAACTGAGGGCTAATCAGCACAGAGTAGAGTGGAAGAATTACTTTTTGTGTCTTGCTTACAGCATTCCTCTTAATACATCCCAGAATTATTTTTGCTTTTTATGCAAGAGTGTCACACTGTTGACTCATATTTAGCTTGTGGTCCATTATGAACATCTAGGTCCCTTTCCATAGTACTCCTTCCTAGGTAGTCATTTCCCATTTTGTATGTATCCAACTGATTATTCCTTCTGACATGGAGTACTTTGCATTTGTCTCCACTGAATTTAATCTTTTTTACCTCAGACCATTTCTCCAGTTTGTCCAGATCACTTTGAATTTTAAACCTATCCTGCAGAGCACTTACAATCCATCTGAGATTGGTATCATCTGATGATCAGCTTCTCCTTACCAAGGTGAAAGGACAGCAAGGCAGGGCTCTACTTTCAAGTTTTTATAATTATGCATGTGAATTTTTGTTCTCGTTTTGCGAAGAACATTCAGTCTATAAGCTTTTTTGTCATAATTTTTAAAAATATGTTTTTATAATTTGAAACTTTTGCCAAACTTTGTGATCAAACAGCACAAAGATGCTTATATCATAAGCAGGTCAGGTCCCTCCACTGCTGGTGTATTGCTAGTTGCCATGGTATAAATTAATATTAATTTAAAACATTCCTTCAGAGGTAAATCCCTAATATGAATGGAAACTATGTGCATTGCAATTTTAATAATTTCATGTTGTACAATCTTCTGAGCTTCTCATTTGAATCTCAATCATATCATTTGAATCCATACTATCAGTTACTTTTCCTGTCATTTTATTGCCACTAATGAGTGGCCACAAGCTTTCTAATCCAGTTCTTTCTATCAGGTTTACTAAAGCCTGCTTTAATGACTTCTTATTCTTTTAATGATGACAAGGCTTAATGATTAGCCATAAGAAATTGACCATAGGAGTGAAAGTCATGCCTATAAAATGCAAAAAGAGAATAAATAAAGATCTCTGAAGTGAGTTTGAATCGAGCTACTCAGAGCAATAAGTTCCATACAAACATAGCAGTGCCTTTGTGTGACAGGGTTATATATAGTCTAAATCCAGGTAAGCAACACTGGCCCTGCAGCACAATAGGTCAAGCCAGAGTCTAAGTAAGTGCAACCTAAAGAAAACCCAATCGCAGTAAGAAAGAAATTGCCCAGCAACCTGAAGCAAAAACAGACTAAGAGACCAGTAATTGCATCTCATTGATGATCTTTTCTGAACTACCTAAGTGATTCCTGGGAATACTAAAGAATAGCAACCCTGCAATCTAGCAAAACAGCTGTTTCCAGGGAGGACAAAGCCCAGGCTGTGTCTGAAAGCTTTGTGGCTTGCTCTTGACTATTCTGAAGAATTGCCTTCATGGAAGCCACTTATTAATAGCCAGCATTCTACTCTTGAACTTATAACATTTGTTGCTTCTTATTGTACAAATATGGTCTCTTTGTGGTTGGATGAGAAAGAACAAGAGATTCAAGTTCCATTAATGAAGTTGCTATATGTGTTTGTAGAGCCACCGTACAATGTTTTTCTTTGAGTTCTGTACAGTTTTCCTAATTTCTTGTAACTATTAGCTCCCTATGTAAATAGCTCATTCTTATCCTGAGTTTTAACTATGAACCCTAACTATGGATTAGATTAAATAATTTCTTAGCCCTATCAAACTATTTACAAGCCTACTAAACCCTCTGAGATCTCTTCTCTCTTCTCCGCTTTCTGTGTTTGTCTTGAAATCCTTCTAGTGTTGTCCTGGTCTAAGGATTATCTACCTAGAGCTTCTAACATATTAGCAAGTTCTTGCCATCATTTTACCAATTTTAATTTATGTGATGCTGAGTTAGAAGCTTATCTGCATGTTTATGGAAGCATATGGCCACAAATAGTTACACGACATCTAGAATTAAGAATGTCAGTCATCAAATTGTTACCTATGTGGATGTATTTCAGTTTCCATGGGAATCCTCAGTGGTAGGAGATCATGCCAGATTTAGTTACCTGCATAGGACTTCACTGGGGTCAGTTCCAAAGTGTTCTCACTAACTGCATTATACTGCAGCAATCTTCTGTGCTGTGCCACTCACAGCTGAACTTTATTACTGCCCTAGATCTATGACTTTCTAACTTCTGTGTTCCCATTAAAGATAACATGCTGTAGCCAAGCTCATACTAGAAAGGGACAATGGAGCAAGACCCTTCAAGCAGAACTGGGCATAGCAAAGGATTGGAGTCAGATGAAAGGTGGCTTTGTACCACATTTGAGGCTGGCTGGGGTCTTGTTCAGCCCTTGTTACATCCGAGAGTAGCCTCAGAAATGCTTCACATTTTTACCTAAATGCCTGTACCACATAGTGAGACCCCTGCATTGAATGGGGGCTATGCTAGAATCCCATGTTAGTCAGCACCACTGAAGAAGGACCAAATGTTTAACTCGTATTCATTATAAAAATATGACATAAGAAGAATCTAGTTAAAAATGTGCTGACTCTCACTATCTTCTGCACTTTGACACTTCTATCAATTATTGGAAGAGGGTGTTGGGGATGCAAACTGTGAGGATACTAAATATATGTGCGGTCTAAATGTTTGAAGCTCTTCACTTATAGTCAGAGTTTTAAATCTGTCCTAGATCAGTAATGACCCAAACTGCTGTCTGCTAGCTACAAAGTACTGGATGCAAAATGATTTGGTGGCTTTGCTCCAATTCCTAGTGGACAGATGTCCATGTCACAGAACCTACTTTAACACTGTCCTTGTTTGCCATCAGTTGACACCTTGTAAGCAGAAAGGCCAATGAACTATGGACTTTGAATCCATTTCAATGAATATGAACTGTGAATAAAATGAAAAATAAGAGTATTTTTCTCCTTAGAAGTCTTTTTAAAATGTAATTGGACCTCACTTGCAGGGCTTAAAAAGGCCCATGAACTTCTTCCCATGAACAGATGGAGCCAAAGAAAGAGACCAGCTGAATTAAAAGGCAAAGTTAGCAATATCAAATTCACCTATAAACACAGGGCTGACCACATCACAATTTTATGAGAGGTGAGAGGCTTCTATAATTGTACATTTCCCTAAAGTTAAAATTCCCATGCTAGTTCTTGAAGGCTGACATGAGAAATATTGAGAATAAACAAACTCCCACTTTCTATGGTATTGTATACACTAATATGCTGAGAAAGCTCTCATTAAGGAAAGCTCCCAGAGGAATAACAAATTTTAAGATAGTTATGTAGACATCAAGAAATTGTTTTTAGAAGCACTGTAAATTGGAGAAAAATGTAAAGAAGATGATGTTCACAGCTAGTAAAAAGACAAAAGACTTGAGAGTTTGCATTAGGAGTCCTCAGGGAAATAAGAGTAATAATCAAAAGTGCATACACAGAACAGAATTCAAAATGACATCCAAGTTCCTGGTCACATTAAAGTCTGAAGTAACTGCTAGACAGGAGTGCTTTAGTGTTTCAGATCAACTATTTTCTCTTGTCAAGAGTTAACCTCTGGGAAAACTAATCATGATACAGACCCAAAGGGAACATTTTCAGAGCTGTTCATGACAATTTAGCTTCATGGGTCTCATGAAGAAACATAATAAGTATGTGGCTAAATTGGTATACAGAGAAAATGTAACACATACAATACAATTATGACACTGAAGAAAGAAAATTAAGAAATAGCCAAAATTCCAGAGAGATTTCTGAATAGCTTAAGAACAAAGCTGCAAAAACAGCTCTCACCCAAAAGGACTCCATTAAATAGTTGTGCTGTTATTTTAGTTTCATGTTTCAGCCTCCTTATATTCAAAGGGAAATGCCAAATTGAATTATGTACTAAGATAAAATCAGCCATAATTAAAACAATTTCAGTTCTATTTAACTTAAAAAAGCTATGAGTCTAAATATTCCCAAAATGTCCATCTGGAAGTCTGTCAACAATGTGTTTTATGAGCTCACAGCAAATTATTGAGCTATGTTGCAATGTTAACTCTTATAGAATTAGTACTCCAAATCTTAGCAAGACTTGTGTGCATAGGCTTAACTTCAAAGATTTGAATAGTCCCATTAAAACTATTGTAGCATTCAGCTCCATGTTTGGCGAGCTCTTTCCTGTGGGACTGGATTTAGGCAGTGGGTGAAGCTGCTGCTTGGGAAGGCAAGCTCCCCAGCCTTGGCCCATACCCATACATCACACATAATCCACCCAGGCCCTGCTTCTTCCCTACTGTCTCCCTCTTTTCTCTGTTCACCCATTCCAACCAAATCCTTCAATCATGGGTGGCAGGTGAAGGCCCAGCTGGGGAAGGCAAACCCAAGCCCCACCCCCTCCGCTCAAAGCTGCACCCCATCTCCCAAGACTACATCCTTTCAACAACCTCCCCTCCCTAGCCAAGCTCCAGCCAGAGGCTGGGGATGCCATACCATGGCCCCAGCCCTCCCTGGTCACTGGGGAGCTGGACTGCTGCATCATAGCCCCAGCCCCTCCCAGGCAGCTAGGCAGTGTAGGCAGTTTTGGGAAGACAGTGCCTTCCCTTGCCTACATTACCAGATGCCCATGCCATCAACCAAAATGTAGCAAATGACATTTTTGGGGGAAAAAAACTACTCTAAAACCTCTTTCTAAAGAAAATGGAGCATGTTTTCCACTGTATGTCAGATTGTGAAGACTGGACATACAGAAGGCACTTAATTAAAAGCAATAAATTTGGGAATAAAAAATGTCAGTCACAGTTTATTGATATTTGCTGGAGTTTGTCAGAGATTTGTCTGCAAAAACTTCATACTAAGGGCACATTAGTTGTCCTTCTGAACACAACATTCAATATTATGGAATATATGATGCAGCTCCTCTGCTTTACGTTTTCATTATCCATATTTCTAAGCTGATACTATATTTTAAATATACTCTTAAGCCTTCATAAAGTAATCATTCCAGAGTACTGTGTATTTAAACTCACTGAAACAAAGACATTATTTTAAATTAATCACTCAGAACAAAGTGCTCAGAACAAAGTTCAATGCTTTTAGAAAAAGGGAACACTAATTTATTTTGTGTGATTTTCATAATGACATGTTTTGTCTTTGTCATGTTAATTTTAAAAATATGTTTCCAAAGATTTTAAGCATAACAAAGTATCTTATACATTAGTAGGGTACTGACTGTGGTGAAAGGTTCTTTTAAAACTAGTTGCTCAGGTAGGCTAGATCTACACTGCAAAGTTAAATCAGAAAAAGAAATGCAATTTGCAGTACGCAAATTGTGTATCTTTTTCTGATTTACTTTCAAAAGAGGCTTTTCCAAAATTTGGCATGTACATGGAACCAAATTTCAGAAAGAAGTGCTCTTTTGACACATCCCTTATTCCTTGTAGAATGAGGTTTACAGGGATTTTCGAAAAAAAAATTTGGAAAAGCAGACGCATTCCTTGGACGCGGTGTTGCTTTTCTGGTATTCCAGAAAAGCAATGCACTCTAGATGTAGCCATAGAAACTCAGGGAGAAGAGAGGCATGACAGTGGGGATGGAGAGAAAGGACAGGAAGACTTTGGAAGCAAGTTTTTGTACTAAAATAATTAAAATGAAAATGTGTTTTATAGAGAAGAGTGGTCTTTTGAAGAATTAATTTAAAAAAATCTGAAGAGGTAAGCATTTAAGGCTAAAGCTGAATACTCAGATTGGGCATCTAAATATCTATGCAAGGATTTTTTAGAGATGTGATTTTATAGACTCGGTCAACAAACTAATAAGCAAACTCCTATAGACATAATGATGCACAACAGTTTTTGTCAGTAAATTCAGGGTTGGCACACGCCTGTTAAAGGGATTTATTACCACTTAAAGGCTCTTTAACACCCATCAACCGTTAACCAGGGGTCAACTTTCCTGAGGGCTACTCAGGAAGACCAGGGCTTTCACAATCAAGCCTGTAAGTGACCAGAGGAGCTAGAGAACAGGAGTCGGCTAACATGGGAGATTTGTGAGGTAGTTTAGAGGGAGCTTTAAACTTGAAGCAAATAATATCCCCCTGATAAAAAACAAAACTTCAATAATGGAATGAACTGCAGGAATAAAAAAAGAATGTAGAAGGCACTCCAGCAACAGAATGGGGGCTATCCAATTTATTGCACCCATGTAGGATTACCTGCCTTATGGGCAGGTGTATGTGTTGTATCCTGGGAAAGAGCTCCAGTAAAATTTGGGTGGGTAAGGCTTGCCAATCTGACCAGAAATTCTAAGTTTGTCCCCTCTGTCCCAGGTTACAATGCGGTGGTATCATAAGATTCCCCTTCATGAGGGTCTGCTGGTGATCGACAACAAGTACACTTTAACTCAGGAAATGAAAGAGAAAACAATTTTATTGCCAAAGGGAAAACAATCAAAATGACCACAATGAATATGGCAGTCAGGACACAGATTACCTGGATACTTTCCCCAGATAGCATTAACAAAATCAAACTAAAAGCTATCTAGGTATACAGAAATTAATTATTTAGCAATATATCATACCCACTGGATCTTAATGCCCCTAAGGCAGGCCATGGAGGGCCAGCCTCCCTGAAAGGCCTTGGAGCAAGTGGCATGTGAGATATCTAAAAAAAGCTTTAACAAAATTAAAGAAGCAAGAAGAAAATACAAAAATAGATTAGGATAAGTATGTGGTTTCTGACCTTAAGCACCCCAGAGTGGGGTCTGTCAGCAACGGCTGAAACAGCAGCCCCGATCTCCCAATTTCTTAGGCCTAAATATCCTTTTTAACGCCAAAATGTTCCAGATGTTCAACCGCTTGCCCATAGTTGGGCTTGGTATCCTAAGATTTCTGTGGTGCTATCTCAATTTGGAGAAAATACCGGGGAACTCATAATTATGTATCAGACATGACTGGAACTTTCTTGGGCTCCATCCCAGAATTGCTTAAGAAAAGGCGGGAAATTGCGGTTTTGACTCGGAAACCTATTGGCTGTTTATATAGGAAGTGAGGAATGGCAGTTACCATCAAGTTAGCAGATTTTACTGCTGATTCCAAGAAAAATTAACGAAATAACTTGTCACATCAACCACAGACTCTTGCTTCATACATCTTTTGGAAAAACAAAGAAACATAAATCTTAACCATATCTGATAACATTTTTCTGCTAAAAGCAATCATACAGAAAATTAATTCTGCAGGTATCTTGCATTGCTAGCCTATTTAAATCTATATGAAAACAAAATAAAATAGGACAGGTGCACTTTAGCAGGCTACATTGTGCATTCAGAGCAAACTGCTCCTGGCCCTCAGAAATGGCGTATGGGCTTTGGAGAGCAGAATGGTTGAACTGGAAGAGCTAAAGGAGACAGAGAAGCTTTTAGATGAGACTTTCCAGAGACAGTAGAACAGTTTGACAGCCTCTCTGCTGTTGAGGAAGATGAAAATCTCAAGGAATGGGAAGATCCACCTCGAACAGAGGGAAATGCTCCCACAGTTGGTACCCTCCTTCCAGATGATGCTGTGTCATCCTCTTGCACTGAGGATAACTCTCCAGGTGAGGCAACTCCAGTTATTAGGAGGAGACAAGTAATGGTTATGGGGTATTAATACATTAGAAATATAAACAGTTGGGTTTATGATTACTGGGAGAACCTCATCATGACCTGCCTACTTGGTGCTTAGGTTGCAGATCTCTCAAGACATCCAGATAAATTTACATGTAATGTGGGAGTGGAGCTGGTGGTTGTGATATACATAGTTATCAATGATATAGGGAAGGATAGGAGTGAAGACCTGGAGGCCAAATTTAGGATGCTAGGTAAGAAATTGAAGACCAGGATCTCCAGGGTGGCATTCTCTGAAATGCTTCCAGTTTCACACACAGGCCTTTTAGACAGTAGGGTCTCAATGAGTGGAGGAGACAATGGTGTAGGGAGGAGGGGTTTCGATTTATTAGGAACTGGGGAAACTTTTGGGAAAGGGGGATCCTATACTGGAAGGATGGGCGCCACCTAAACAAAAATGGAACCAGATTGCTGGCACTTAGAATTAAAAAGGTGGGAGAGCAGTTTATTCCCTCTGGGGCATATGGCATTGGCCATTGTCAGGAGACAGGACACTGGGCTACATGGACCTTTGGTCTGATCCATTATGGCCATTCTTATGTTATTACAAGCTCCCCCCAAAAGAGATGCAGGGTCAAGAATATTATCCAATACTAGAATTATAGAAGTAAACAGTTGAGATGTATGCTTTGACAATAACAATAATACATCGTATTTTTGGAACTTGACGCAAATCCCACTGCAGTCCCATAAACCAACTTCAATTCACAGTACTCTGTACTCTGTATGGCATCAAAGGTACATCTACACAGCAGCGTTATTTCAGAATAACATTAGTCTGCATCTACCCACAAGCAGTTATTTCAACATAATGTCGAAATAATGTCCAGCCAGAGGACTTCTTACTCAGACTCCTGTAACCCTCATTTTATAAGGAGTAAGGGAAATTGGGGGAAGAGTTCTCTAACTCAGACTTTCTGATGTGCAGACAGCTCCAAAGCCGAAATAAGCTATTTTGACGTAAGCTATGCAATCGACATAACTCAACTTGCGTATCTTATTTCGGATTTAGTCCTGCTTTGTAGACGTACCCCAATAGTTTTAAGCCCTACAGTGGAGGGCTTAACTCAAAATAAGATACCCAAACTGAGCTACTTCAATTGCATATCTTATTTCAAAATAGGTTCCCTTACTCCTCATACAATGAGGGTTACAGAAGTCAGAGTAAGAAGTCCTCCAGCTTGACAGTATTTTGACACTATTTCAAAAGAACTGCCTGCTGTGTAGATGCGGAGTAATTTCTTTCAAAATTGTGCTAGTTATTTCGAAATAGTGTTGCAGTGTAGACATACCGTTAGGCTCATAATACCCCTGTGATGTGAGCCATACTAATCTCATTTTATGGAGGGGGAAATTTTGGCTCAGGGAGACTAGTGACTTGCCCAAGGCCATGCAGGGTTTTGATACATGAGTGTAAATGGGTCCCCAGCGAGCCAGCATGGTACAGTCCTAGGAGATGGCATAAAAAAATTCATACAACACTTTTCACTCCTGAACATTTCTTAGTCTCTTTTTAAAAGGATTAAGTCTACAAAGTCCCAGCCATCAAGAGTCCATCCTGAAGAGCAACAATGTTCCTTTTGCAAAGGCCTAAGCAGACTGATGCTCTGAGCCTACCAGAGCCTTTGAAGTTGTGGATTGGGCTGTAACTCAAGCTCTGAAACCCAACTCCCTTACTAAACTTCAGAGGATGAACTCCACCCTGAACCACAACTTCAAATGCTGCCTACACAGCTATTTTTAGAGTGCAAGCATGAGCCCAATAACCCAACCTGTGCTGGGAGGATTGCTGCTGCAGGCTGTGCACGTGTATTTTTGTGTATTCAGAGTTGCTGCAATCCCTTTACCTCTGATAGCTCTGCAGTGCAAACACAACATTGCCAAAAGAGACGGCAATGGATTCTACTGCTGTGTCTGTATTGGCAGCAGAATTACTGTGAAATCCCCATCAGCTATGTCTGTGCAACTTCATGCACACCAATAAATCAAAGATGCCAATCGTTGCATTGTTTAGCTAGTATGTGTTGCATAGTTGTCAATGTGAGCCTCATTAGGCCTTCCAAACTTCCTTTCTTTTCTGGTGGAGATATATAAAGTGACTTTGATTGGCCCTTACAACCCATGCTGACTTTGCAGGGTTGCCAGTTGGGGAAGAAAAGTCCCCTATATTTTACTTGTAAAGTAAGCACGTTACAGATGGAGTCATTGAGAGAATGAATGAAAATAGAATTCTTGAAATATTTATGCAGTCACCTCATAGAGCACAACTGTATTTCAAGGTAGTTTTCACCTGGAATGGAATTGCCATTCTGGTGACATGCAAACATTTTCTTGCATATCTGAAGTAAAAATATGTTCATACTCACAATGGATGACATTCACCCATGAATGGAGAAGAAACACAAAGTCTATGTTCCACATAAATCCTTAAAATGGGGCTTACAGCTTTCATGGCCTTGTGTAAGCCCTCTGCATAGGGGCACATTTCACTCTAATTTTCCAAAAAGATAACATTCACTTTCGGTGGGAAATATGCTGGTCAGATTTTCTACCAGCTTCACATCATATAAATAAATTATTCTACAACATCCTTAGCCATTCTAATACTATATTGATTTCTGTTTCCTGTTCATGATGCTGACATATGACTCATTGGTTTTGTACTTATGGTCTTTCAATACTTCCTTGTGTAAATTAGGAATTTTTACTTCAATTTGGTGACTCACAGTTCACTTTTTGAAATGCTTTTGCAAAATCAAAGTTTTAAACTTGGAGTGGGAAAAATAAATATCAGGTTGACTTCTATAAAATACTTAAGTACAGAGTCTGACATTTAAAAATTTTTTTGTCCACTTTTAAATGAAGCCAGTGAATCAAAACAAATATTAAATGGTTCAGTTTAGTACTAACAAAGTCTAGAAAGTGCTTCTGCAATGAAGAAATTTTAATAATAGACCTTCATTAGGCACTCTCTCTCTTTCTCTCTCTCTCCTTCTCTCTCTCTCACACAAACACACACCCACCAATTTGAATCAAATGACACATTTCAAACATTATTTGAGAATGACATTTAGATATGAAGTGGCTATTTTCTAAGCAAAAGGTCAATTTTAGATAATATTTCAAGATTGTTCATTTATACTTTTTCAAACATATGTTTCCCTCATTTTCTATATTGCCAACATTCACTAAATTTGGTCCTAGTTAATAAATAGTTTCAGTCACCACAACTTAGCACATTTTGACAAATTTAGTCTTCTACTGACCAGAGGTGAAAGTTACTGACATTTCTTACAGGTACTGTTGTATTACCTCCTCACCCTGATGGGGGGACAGGGCAAAGGGTTGTGGTGGGTGTGGGGGCTCAGGGCAGGGAATGAAGAAGTGGGGGGTCAGGAGTTAGGGCAGGAGCTTATGGGTGTGAGGGCTTAGTGCAAGGAGCTGGGTGTGGGGAATGCAAGGAATAAGGGTTGGGGTATGTGAGAAGGGGCTCAGGGCAGAGGGCTGGAGACATTGTGGATGCAGAGTGCAGGGAGGCAAGGATGCTATTTCGGGAGGGTAGGAGGATGAGAGGAATGTGCATGTGCTGTGTGTGTTACTCTCGCTCCCTTAGGAGAAGGGGAACTGCAAATGGTTTCGCCATAATGAATATTGAGGGAGAGAGCGGGTTGGAGGGCTTCAGTCCTCCTGCCCTCCCTATATGGCACCTGGGAGCTCAGGACTTGAGTGGTCCGGTACCGGTACAGGAGTGCCCCCTCCCCCAGCCGGCCCCTTTAACTTGCCTGCCGGCTGCTTAGCCCAATTGGGAACACGCTAGTCATCCTTCATCCTTCTTCAGCTGAGTGCCCCAGCCAGATGGCTTCTTCCTGCCAGAGCATCGCACCAGGGTGCACTGACTTATTTTCACCTCTGCAACTGAACAAAATTTCACTAGATTCAATTTACAAATAAAAGAAATTTGGGTAAAAAAAGTGTAAAGCTCGTATGTTGGTGATGGTCATTTTTGTAAATACTTAACTATGTGTTTTGAAAGTTACTATTGATAAGGCTTTATAAATAATTTTGGAACATTTCCCAACTTTAACATCCATAATACTGTTGACTGTCTATAAGCAATATTCTTCAAATGGAGAACAGGGGGACTGAACTCCAAAGAACAAATAGTTGAATCAACTGGTTGTATATAATGTTATTGTGTATGAAAATATGTCAAGTAAGGTCTTTTATGAAAGCTTGTGATGTTGTGAACTTGATGGATATTATGAAATATTTATACTGGTTATGGTTATGTATGTATATGTTTATAGATGTAGAAGATTGTAATTGTAATGGTGGTGCAATTTCAGCATCACTTTACAAGATGAAGTGGGTTTTACCAACGAAAGCTCATGACCTAGTAAACATGTTAGTCTCAAAGGACCCACAGGACTGCTCATTGTTTTGACAGTTACATACTAACAGGGCTACCCTTCTGAGACTTTTCACAAAATGACGAAGCAATCGGAGAGATAGGGAATCTCCCAACCCAGTTGTTTATATCCGACGCCAACTTCATGTACTCATCCATTCTCCAGCCTGGAAAAGACAATAGTGGACCATTAGAGTCAATGGAAGGTCATTGAGATAAATGGGAATTCCCCCCACTCTGAATAATCATGATTCACTGTTCCAAGGGGGGGAAAAGTGTAAAAAGTCTTTTTAAAAAAAGGCTTTTGTTTTAGGTTTTTTATTCAGAACTGAGTGATGATTTCAAAGGCAGGGGGCTGTCTGTAAATGCTGGATCCCCTCTGTGACAGGGGACATGCTGGGAAACTGTTCAAAGGCAATAAGCAGCTGATATTAGAAAGAGGAAATTATCTAATATAGAATTGTAAAAGCCTGAAGTTGCAGCTTTATATTTAATTTAACAAACTTGAGCGTGCTTTGCTTTTCCTTACTATTTCATCTCTGAATCTATGAATTTTCTATTAAATAAACTTTTTGCTTATATTTACCCAAGCAAGTCTGTGTAGTGGAAACTTTGTGGAGCATGTGCAAATTCCGGAGCACAATTTGTGTAGCTTTTTCCCAAAAAAACCTATAGTGTAGACCTAGCCTTATTTGCCTACCTCTCAGCACTTACATTGTCCCTTTTGGCATGGTATATGAGTTCCTCTAATATTATAAAAGTAAACATGCCAAAGAACCTCGGTACCTTTCTTTTCATGCACAAAACAATCTGGTTTTTGGTTTAATAACCAGAAGCCTAGTTCTAAGAAGCTTTTTTACACTTTAACTAAACACAGACTCATGGTACATCTTATTTCTGCAAGGAGTAAAATTTGTAGTTTTTGGCCAGCTGCTGAGTCATGCATGCAAACATGGTAAAAGCATGAGATTGGCATTTTCATTAGTTCTGGTAAAAGTAGTTTTCCTAGGTTAGCAATACTAAGCAGCACATTTCATTGTCATTGATTCAGGATGTCTGTTTATAGAGTCAGACAGACATTACTGCATCAGTCTGTATTTGGTTCACATCTGAAAAATATATGCAACCATAAATGCTAAAGATTTTTTTTAAAGAAGACATAGATTTTGGAACATGGTTTTGCAAAAAGGGTGGATTTGACCATCTGGATCCATTGAATTGCAGAACATGTGGATCCCCAATGATGTACATCACTTTAAAAGTAATTGTATTATATAGAGAGTGCTCTGAAAGCTGAAAAGACATTCTTTACGCCAAACATAGTTCCCATTTACAAATGGGTAAATTAAAGTTCAGAGAATTGAATTTACTTGGAAATTAATTAAGGAATGTTTGTGGTTGAATCAAGACTAGAACCAGATTTTGTGGTACAGAGTGTTTCAACTACAGGTTTATCCTTGCTCCCCTATGAACAGTGTCCTAGCTCGATTAGACATCCTCCCACTAAGCTCTCACTAAACTAGCATGCCAAACCTAGAATGTAACTATGGCAGTGCCAGCTGTAGGAATGGCTAAGTTTTGCAACTATGTACCTATTTGAGACCCTTAGCGCATACTTGGGACTGCCAGCCCATCCCATAGCTTACACTGCTGTGGCTGCATTCTGTTTTTAGCACACCAGCTCAGTGAATGCTAATGCAGGCGTCTTTTCTCACGCTGATAATCACACCCCAGCTTGAAGTGTAGACATAATATCCGGGAAGTTAAGAAGCTGCAAGCAATCACAAGGGAACATCTGTGATGTCATTCACAGGAATGCTGGAGCTAGGAGTATTGGGACTATGGCAGCACACCTTGGCTTAAAATGGTTTCCATTATAGATAGGGTTTACAGTTCTGTTCAATGACTTTCACCACCCCCAGTGTAAAAACTGTTCTAATGCCACTGTTTGTTTGCACTGGGGAAAACGGATCCCAATAGAAAACATGTTAACCACAGTGAGCTAATACGTTTTTTAAACATGATTTGTCCTTGTCTACATTAAGTGCAAATTCCTCTTTAATATTATATTAGTTACTATTTTAGTTAACATGTTCTGATGCATTTCTGTAATATAGCCAAGAACTATGAGTGTGCCTGAATTAATGGCCAAAAGTTGTTTGTTGAGAGTACTGTAGAAGTGAATGCTAACTTTGCAGATTTCATTTTTGTAGTCAAGAATATAATTGTCCTTTAAAAGGCTAAGCACATTAATTTCCATACACTATATTTGACAGCTTGTTAACAGTATACTTAAGCCCTACAGACAGTTGTTTCCTTCACATAGAAAATAACTCAAAGGAAGTTTTACTACAGCAATATTGTAATCTTACTATATGAAAATGAGCAAAACGAAAACATAATCCAGAATAAGATAATTTAGATTCTTCATAGGTTAAGGTGGACAGAAGAGGCAAAACAGAGCACTGTGAATCTTTGAATTCTCTTTGACGCTGTAAAAACGATCTGTTCATTTTTACTAGGAGCATTAATAGTTTCATCTGATACTGCGTAAATGACACTAGAGTCGGCTTTTGATTATTTTCTCCTTGCACAAGTACCATAAGAACAAACCATGTCCTACTACAGTTTTTATGTGGCCATTTAACATAGTCTTCATTTCTTATGATTAAAGTCAGTGAATTGCTTTTAGAATATATAGATTTTTATGGTGTGACATCTTTAGCTGAAAGCAACTGGAAATACTACAATATGTTTTCCAAATGGCATACAAGATGTGTGTGTGTAGAATGCAGGGCCTGAAGTAAGTAATGGCACTGGTGATTTATTTAATAACTACATTTTCATTGGAAAAATTATCCAAGTTTATTCCTTTTAGGCATGTGTCACTGAAAAGGTTTCATTTTTAATGCAGACACATTGAAAGAAATTTAGATCTTACATATAAAATGTAGTTCTCATGGAAGTCTGTGACTAAATTCAGCAGGGAATCAAACAGCAGTGTATATTGTATCACAAGCTTAAATTGGTGCAGAGTAAAGCCATGGAAAACCTAATATATGTCAAATGTTACCACACAGATGTGGCCAATTAATTTTAAGCGGAGAAGAAAAATCTATTTAATACCGGTATGTGAAACCTATTAGCAAATGCTCCCTTCGTAATGACGACCACAGACAGTTGTAGAAAAATCTAACCTGTGGTTATTTGGAACTCAGTTGTGTGGATAAATAAGTATATCTTACTCTCTCCCTCTTGGACAACTGGGGGTAGGTCTCAGAAAAAAAACAGCCTTTGCCACTCATTTAACTTTACACTCTTATATAAATCACGTTCATGGCTATTCCCCTTTTACCCTAAATGTCAAATACGTTTTACCATTTTTTTGGCTTGACACTTCATGTACACTGTCATTAATAGCCTCAGTGACTTTAATGTGTCCCATATACACACTGAAACTGTCTTAACCAGGATTATCTGGCCTGGCAACATGCATGGTCTGATGTTGCAGGAGCAGAGAGTCCTGGTGGAGGGCCAGCAGTAAGGAGCCCTGCAGGGCTGGCAGGACAGTGGGCTGCCTGCAGGAAGTTGACAGAGGGGCCTCCCAGCACATGGCAGCAGGGCTGCCCAGCAGGGTTGGGAGACCTGGCATGTGGCTGCCCAGTGGGGCTGGGAGCCCTGGCACAGCGCATGTGGCTGCTCAGGAAGCCCCAGCATACATGGCTGCCTGGAGCCCCAGTGCCAAATTGCCAGGTGGAGCAAGTAGGAGGTGGGGAACTGGCTGGGAGGCCAGCAGCCGGGCCAGGTGGGCCGGTGGTAGGGGTCCAAAAATGACCTCCCCTGGTCCAGCAAAATCCCTCATCCGGGACCAGTTGGGTCCAGAGGGTGCTTGACCAGGGAAGTCCAACCTGTATAAGACAATGTTCAATGCAAGCACTTGCTTGTTTAAAAAGCATGACTCTAAATGTGATATGTGGTCTCTAAGTACAAAACCCAAAGTGAACTGCAGCTCTAAAAATAACAGTCAGCATAAAGAAGCTGGCAAAAGTGAAAACATATACCTATCCTAATGAACAGATTGATATGTAACACAAATTCTAAGCATATTTAAAATTTGGTTAGAAAGTACAGTTCTACTGCCATCCCATGTTGCAACTTCTAGGGAATACCTTTCCTAATTAATGAAGGGGATTAGGAGCCAGACAACCTTGGTTCTGTTCACTGATTTGATGTGTGGCCTTGAGTAATGTAAGTTGTTTAACATAAGAGTGTCACTGAAATGATCAATACAATTGGAGTGCCTAGCATTTCTCAGGGTTGGTAAGATTTAATAATCTTTTTTTTTAATTAACATGTATGTAGTGTATGTAAACCCTCAATCATGAGTCACTGCTACAAAAAAAGGCTAAACCAACTAATCAAACTTGATTTCATTTATGAAATTGGTATCCATGCACGGAGCTACTCTGTAATTACGTCTACATTGCAATTACACACCCATGCCTCAGCCCTGCAGGCTCACTTGGGCTCAGGGGCTGTTTAATTCTGGTGTAGATGTTTGGGTTTAGGCTGCAACCCAGGGTCTAAGACCCTGCAAGTGGGGAGGGTCCCAGAACCTGGTCTCCAGCTCAAGTCTACACCACAATTAAACAGAGCCTGAGTCCAGACAGAGATATCCAATTGCTAACGGCAGTGTACTCAGTGTGTGGGTGTGTATTTGAGAGAGAGAGAGAGAGATACAAGACTATGGTTATCAAAATACATCTAGTATATTTATGTTCCACTCTAAGACCTGGACTTTTGCTTAGTAGTGGCATTAAACAAAAGTATAAGGTTGGGCATTATCCATCAGTTGACACACTTTCCTGACTTCTAATGCCTCTCCAGGGTACCATATGAGCAATGTGCAGTATAATGCATAAATGGAACATGGATCCAAAGGTCATAGGAATCTACAAAGAACTGCACTTTACGAGGCATAGTCCTTGCCTATTCTTTGTTTTAACCTTGAACACTTGATTGTTGCATCATCCATGTGTGATCCTTGCATTTGTTGTTATTGAGTGAAACTCAAAGATCCCGTGACAAAAGGAATAGGAGGTAATCTTAGTTTTGTTTTCTTATGTTCTTTCTGTCTCACAGTAAATCATGTCACAATGCTTTCAGGTATTGTTCTTAATAATTGATTTCTGTGCCTTGATTTCCGAGGCACTTTGGTCTTCAATTCATTCTTGTTAGCAGTTTGGGAGAATTTCAGTATAAACAATACTATTTAAAACAAAATGCCCTTCCTTAAATTATATATTGATGTAACTTACATGTGGTGTGAATGTACAGTATATAGGCTCCTACTGCAATTACTGAAATATCTGTTTAACCTTCATGATAAAAACCTTTAAAAGTAAAGGCTTGTGCTATGGAATATTTAAACTAACCAAAATTGTCTTTTTCCACTAAAAAAGTAATAAAAATTGGTTTATGAATAGATTAATGTTGCCCTTGTACAGAATTTTACATTATAAAATCACTCGCTTTGGATTCATATTTCTTGTTGGTTAAATATGTTGCTTTTGAGTAGCTGAAAGGCTGCTATTATGTTTGATGAATGATGTTTCTTTGTGAGTGCTAAAAAAGTTATTGGGAAGCCACACAGTCTTTGATAGACTTATACAAATGATCTATATGGAGATGCACAGAAAGCCAAGAAAGAATATATTAGCTTTAAAAAATAGACCCTGTCAGTAGAAGGACATAAAAACAATTGGGCAATAACCAACAAGAACATTAGGGTAATGCAACAATAGACTTATCAAGAGGTCTTGGCAAGCCATCTAGAAAATTTTAACAGTGGATTGGAATTTCAAGGTAGACTATGCTAACAAGTAAAAGTGGAAAACTACAGTGAAATAATGAAATAGCTCAGGAAGAAGCTTGAGGCTAGTTTAATGGGATCATGCAAAAGGCCTCATTAAACAGCTATAAGCATGAATTAAATTCCTACTGGAGGAATTCAGGTTGATGTGATAACTAATCAACTAACGGTTTTTCAACATACAGTATGCATAAGAGCACTTTACTGCCAAGAAATCTGAGGAACCTGATAAGGATGAATGATAACTCAGAAACAAGCACCAGCATTTGCAGAAAATGGAATACCACAAGAATCTCTGTGACACAACCCAACATGATAAGAAAGGGGGAAATGTATTCCAGTTAAAATGTATAAGATGAAACAGCACATATGTAATCAAGCATTAAGATGTATCAATCATAGAAGTTCTCTTTTAGGGGTACTGAAAAAGTACCATTAATGAGTAGCAGAACTTAATCATTAAGGATTGAAAAGTACACCTGAAAAGTGCTAGTTATCAGTTTCTTGTATAATGTTAGGAGTTGATTTACTCAACTTATGTGTTTTTTTGCTAGGACATAGGACTGCTGCTGTTTGGCTGGTGCTAAAAAGTCACCTCATTGTTTAAAATAGAAGGAGGAAAAACAGTTAAAATATGTCAACAAATACAATGGAAAGTTCATTAATGAGAAAATTAAGATTAGTGAAAACAAAAGGCCACCTCATGGATTCCAGACCATGTCAGCATGCAGGAGACAGATTTTCATATCTGATGAATGAGTTGCATTGGATGTGAGAAATAAACATCTACTTTTTTTTACTTTTATCACCTGTGCAGCCTCTCAACTCCCTGAGTCAGGTGGACAGGTTTTTGCTATTGATATACAATAAACAACACGTCAATGATACCTTGAGAAACACTCCAACTCCCACTTACTGATTGATACATCAGTTTGCAATATGTCATGAGTAAACAGGCTCAGAAAATAACCAAAACTATGGAGTAGGGTAGTATTTATCGAACTGGAAGGAACCTCAAGCACTCCTTTAGTCCAGTCCTTTAAACTTATGGCTAGTGTTGTCTGCGCCAGAGGCTGAGCTTTTCCCATCCCCTGCAGTGCAAGCCCTGCCTCCTCCCATCCTGCCCCTGCATGCTCTTTCACCCCCCTCCTGTCCCTACATACCTGGGCCCCCGGCTAGCGTTGCCAGGTGTCCGGTATTGAACCAGACAGCCCGGTATTTGCGGCTTCCATCCGGTAAAAAAATTCAGAATATATGTCCAGTATTTTTTATTTTTCTCAAGGCCCGGGTCAGGCGCCCAATGGAAGACTGCTTGGGACATGGTGGGGCAGAGGGAGGGGGGAGCGGCCTAGGAATTAAAGGGGCTGTGACTGCATTTCGGCCCTGGTCCTTTTTTTTTGTTCAACATCTTTTCGTGCGTTTTTTTTTTTTCTCAGCAGAACTTTTTCCTGGCTTTTTTTTTTCCTGAGTTCGGTATTTTTTGTGAAACCATCTGGCAACCCTACCCGCAGCACACACACTGGCAGGACAGCAGCACGGGACTTGCAGCCCCCCAGGAGCAGCACTGGGGCGAGAAGGGACTGGGGGGGCAGAGTCACTTCCCTGCCCAGCTCCGCCCTTTGCTCAGGGTTGCCCCACACCTGCAGGCTGCGGATATGGGGCTTGGGCAGGCGGAACCTGGGGTTGCGCAGGGCTGTCTCCAGCCCCCAGCCAGATGAAGCGGGGCCCCGGGGAAGGGTCTTCCTGCCAGTAGGGAGTAGTTGCATCTTAGCCCAGGCCCCAGTGCTCCATGGAGGTGGCAGCAATGTGTGTGACTGGCCACACCACCTCGATCTGCGGAACAGCCCTAACCCTAACCCCTCCCAGAGCAGGAGGCAGAGCCTATATTGGGGGAGAGGGGTGTTAACCCCTTAGCTCCCGGGAGCTGCCCGTCCAGGGACACAGAGCCCAGTGCAGGGTCATGCTGCCTGCCCTGCTTGCCAGCCTGCCTGACCCCTATGCCATGCTGCATGTGCCACAAAAAATCATCTTGCATGCCACTTATGGCACGTGTGCCATATGTTGCTGACCCCTGGTGTAGGCCATCCATGACAGGTATCTGTCTAACTTGAGTGGGGAACCTTTTTCGGGTCGGGATCCACTGACCCACAGAAAAATCAGTCAAATGCACAAGTCAAATGCAAAAAACAAAAAACAAAAAAAAACCCAAAACCCACCCACATCTAACTGACATGGCTCCTGATTGGGAAGGAGAAAGATTCTCCCCACATTCCTCTCACACATCATAGCCTGGGGAGGCCCAGTTGAGTACATTTTGTGTGCTCCAGCCCCATAGTGGGACAATGAAGGTCTGGAGTGCCAGCATAGGCTCCCTAATACTGGGGGGGGCCCTGAGCCTCAGGGGCTGGATCTAGGCAAGCCGAGGTTCCCCACCGTGGTCTAACTGGTTATAAAAAACTCTCCAGTGATGGAGAATCCACAGCTTCCCTAGATAATTTATTCCAACTCTTAACCATCCAGACAGGTTGGACATAAGGAAAAACTTCCTAAATCGCCCTTGCTGCAATTTATGTCCATTGCTTCTTGTCCTATCCTTATGAGTTAATTTTCTCCCTCTTCCTTGTGACAATCTTTTATGTACTAGAAAACTCGTATCATGTAACCCTGCAGTTTTCTCTTCTCCAGGCTAAACACACTGGCTGCGTCTAGACTGGCAAGATTTTGTGCAAAAGCGGCCACTTTTGTGCAAAAACTTGCCAGCTGTCTACACTGGCCGCGAGAATTTGCGCAAGAGTACTGACATTCTACTGTGTGAAATCAGTGCTTCTTGCGCAAATACTCTGACGCTCCTGCTCAGGAAAAAGCCCTCTTGCGCAAATGGTTTTGCACAAAAGGGCCAATGTAGACAGGCAGCTAAGACGTTTTGCGCAAAAGCAGGCTAAATGGAAAAAAGCCCTAGTGGACACTTGGAGGCTCCGTAGCCGCAATAAGCTCCCGGACTTCCTGGTAACCCGAGCCCCCTTAAAGCAGACGCAGCCCTGCAGAGGTCACAAGGCAGGAGCCCTTCTCCGACCTCTGGCCAGAGGTCTGCCACGTGGCCCCTGCCATCCAGCAGACACCCCCAAGCACGATGGCAGCTCCAGGTGGGGATCAGCCACCCACACCCCCAGCGCAGGAGGCCCCCAGGGCCAGAAAAAGAAGGGCCCCATCCTGGTCCTCAAGGGAGCTGGAGGCACTGCTAGACCTGTGGCAGGAGGAGGAGACCCTCCATGACACCCGCTCCCAGCGGCGGAATGCGGAGATCTTTGCCCGCATGGCCCAGGTGCTCGCCCAGCAGCGCCATCCAGCCCGGACCCTGGAGCAAGTCCGGGCTAAAGTAAAGGAGCTGTGCCTGGGCTACATCCAGGTCAGCAAGGGCCAGCGGACAGGAGCCGACACCTGCCCCTATTACCGATGGCTCCACACCATCCTGAGCCAGCCAGCACCGCAGGCACCGGACGTCCCCGTGGACAGCAGCATGCACCCCCCCGTCACTAGGACCACCGAGGTGGGGGAAGGAGACAGCAGCAGTGCGTCAGAGGACGAGGCCAGCACTGCCACCCTGCAGGACCCCTCCGGCAGCCCCAATGTCTCCCATGCATCCTCGGAGGCCGGGGAAGTATCCACCGGTGAGTGTTGCACTTTGCACTCACAAGGGTGGGGGGGGCAGGCGCCCGGAGGGGGGAGGGGGAGAGCACGTCACTCAGGCCACGTGAGCTGCACGCTGTGTAGCATTAGGCAGTAAGCAGCACGTGCAACCACGTGCAGCCTGGTGACTGAGCAGGATGTGGCCGCAGCAGGCAGCTGCAGGGCACCCCTGGGACCGTGCTGTTCACACACATCCGGCAGGACTGGGGGGGGGAAGGGTGGATGACGGCTGGAACCAGCCAGGGCCCCAGGGACTCAGGCCAGAGCCCGCACCTCCGCAAGGGTGCAGCACGCAGAACGGCACACCGTCCCATGCCTGGCTGTGAGGCACAGCCAGCTGCTCCTGGGAAAACCACAGTGTCACAGCCCTCTGAACGTGGCCCCCACTGAGCCCCTCGCCTGCTCCCGGTGCCTTGGCTGGCTCCCCAAGGGAAGTCCCCACTGCGGCCACACGTGTCCCTGGGCTACGTGTGTGAGGGCTAACGGGAGGGGGAGGGGGAAAAGCGCTCGGGCCGGACCTAGGGCTGCCTGAGTTTTGCTGCAAGGATGGGACACTCCCCAGTCACTCTCCTGGTTCCATCCAGGAGATATTCCATGCAATGGGGATCTGAGAGCCCAGACCATGTCTGCCAGATGTGCTCCCAGGCACTGTGTGGGGATTCATCTCGCTCCCTGGCAAACACCATTGATTAGCCCAAAGCCTCACAGCCTCCACTGGCAGGGAGTTCCACAGGTTAACACAACACAAGCGCCCTCCCACCCTCCACGGGGCCAGGATACAGACCGGTGGTTACAATACATGGAGGAGGATCCTACTCCAGGTGCGGTCCTGTATGCAAACATACAACACGGGGCGGAAGGGGGTGACCGAGTGGGCCCAAGCCACACTACTGTGGCGTCATCTGGGCTCAGGTGTGGAGGGCATGAGGTGTGGGGACAGTGGCCGGCCTGCCTGACTGACCCATCCTTTCTTCTCTTCCCTGCAGCGGGACCAAGCACAAGCCGGGGACCCTCTACTCCTGCAGCAGTGGCAGCAGCAGCACCCCCGGCCGCCCAACCACCGAGGCGGTGGCTCCGCCACCGGGACCAGCTCCTTCGGCGCCACGTGCAGGCCGTCGAGCGCGTCAAGGCAGCCATCACTTGGCGCGTGGAGGCGGACCTGCAGTGGCGCCAGGAGGCCTTGGGTGCCTTCCAGGCCCAGTGCGTCTGCACAGCGGATTCAATCGCCACCCTCACCACCCACATTGGCCATGCCATCCATTATGGCATGGCCTTGCCCCATGCCCCCACCATCCCTCCCCGAGCACTGCCCCTGCCCCCTCCTGCAATGGCCCCTCCTGCCCCTCCTGCTCCTGCTCCTGCTCCTGCCCCTCCTGCCCACCTCCCCGTGCAGCCTGCCCTGATGCAGCCTGCCCCCCATGTGCAGGTCCGCCCCCACAGGAGCGGTCGCAGGAGCCACCCCTCCCAGGAGTAGCTCCTCCCCCTCCCAGTTGAAGGTCTCCTCCCCCTCTCCCCCTTGTAAATAAAAAAATACAAGTTTTTTCTGTTCAAAACAAAACAACTGTGTTTGGTGTTTATTGGGAGGTAAGGGAAGGGGAGGGGGAAAGGAAGGGATGGGAGGGAGTTGTAAAGGGAGACCGAGGTGACCCTACTATGGGGCCTGGGCGAACATGTCCGTCAGGGCCTCCCGGATGCGCACCCCATCCTGGTGTGCCTGGTGGCTGGCAGCTGTGTGGGGCTGTTCACAGCCCTGGCCCTCAGCTGCCATCCATGTGGGGAGGAAGGCCTCCCCACTCCGCTCCACAACATTGTAGAGCACACAACACACGGCCACTACCTCCGTGGCATTCCGCTCACCCATCTCAAGAGGGGTGAGCAAACACTGGAAGCAGGCTTTCAAGCAGCCAAAGGCGCACTCCACGTGATTGCGGGCCCGGTTGAGGTGGTCATTGAACCGGGCCCGGTTCTGGTCCAGCCGCCCCGTATAGGGCCGCATTAGCCAGGGCAGCAGGGGGTAGGCCGTGTCCCTGATGACACATATGGGCATAGGCACATCCCCGACAGTAAACTCCCACCGGGGGAAGTAGGTGCCCGCCTCCAGCCTGCGAAACACGCCAGAGTTCCGTAGTATACGGGAGTCATGTGCCCTGCCGGACCAGCCCGCATAAACATCCAGGAAGCGGCCACGGTGGTCCACGAGGGCCTGGAGTACAATTGAGCAGTACCCCTTCCAGTTCATGAAATGGGCCGCTCGATGCTCCGGGGACCGGACAGGGATGTGGGTTGCATCCAGGGCTCCCCCGCAGTTGGGGAACCCGAGGCCAGTGAAGCCGGCCACAGTAGCGTCCATGTCACACAGGCGGATGACTCTTGGGAGCAGGACATCGTTGATGGCGTGGACAACTTGCAGAAGGGTGCAGAGAAACACAGGGGAACACATTGCATAAGGCAGGGTGAGTGTGCGCTCCCTTGGGCCCCCCCCCCGTGATGCCCTCTGTGCTCTCACACACACACACACACACACACACACACACACACACACACACCAGGGCCCCCTCGCCCCACACCCCCCCCCCACCAGCAGGCCTGTGCAAGGGAGGGATGGCCCAAACCCCTGGGTGACCCAGCCTGGAGTCTTGGCCGCCCCTGGGCATGGAGTGCAACACCCTCTCCCAACCCCATTCCCCACTCCCCACTCCCCCTGGGACTTACCTCCATCACGATGACACCGATGGTGGATCTGCCCACCCCGAACTGGTGTGCCACCGATCTGGTGGCTCTCTGGAGCGCAGGGGCGAGCCAGGCACACAGCTCCAGCAACGTCCGCTTTCGCACGCGGAAGTTCCGGAGCCATTGCTGGTCGTCCCATTGCTCCAGGACCAGCCGGTCCCACTATTCCGTACTGGTGTCCAGTCTCCACAGTCGCCTCTGCACCCTGGGGTGGGGGTGCCACAGGGACACCATGGCCTCCGTGGTGAGGGAATCCAAAGCGATCTGCGCCTCCAGGTCCTGGAACAGGAGGGCAGCAGCCTGGAGCACCAGCTGCAGGCATTCCAAAATGGCCGGCAGTGGCCAGAGCAGGCACATGGCCACCCCTGGCTCCATGGCAGAAAAAACAAGGCAGATGAAAAAAAAAACAAGCAAAGGCACTAAGTGACAAAAGGCAGTGGTGTTCTAAAAGGCAGAGGGCAACCACCAAAACTGCTACGGCTGTCAGTCCCTGCAAGAGGTCCTATAGCATGCAGCAGGAGAGAAACGGCTGTCCAGGGAGATCCCTTTAAGCACATGTCTCAAAGGAGCTCCAGCCTCCCACCCCCGGAAAGGGCTGGTGCCCTTTTGCCCTCTTCAAAATGGTTCTGGGCTTCTGCTTTTGCGCAAAAGCGTCCCGCCAATGTAGACGCGCTTTTGCGCAAAAGCGCATCGTTATAACGATAACTCTGGGACCAATCTAGATGCGCTTTTGCGCAAAGACTTTTAATGGAAAAACTTTTAAAAGTATTAAAAGTATTTGCGCAAAATCATGCCAGTCTAGACGTAGCCACCCATTTTTGTCAGTCTTCCCTCTTAAGTCATGTTTTCTAGTCCTCTAATGAATTTTGTTGCTCTTTTCTGGATTTTCTCCTGTTTGTCTACATTTTTCCTGCAATATGTTGCTGAGAACTGAACACAATACCCCCAGTGAGACATACTGTCCTCGATTAAAATGTAATATATTAACAAAGGAGGCAAGGAAAAAGTCTAAAGGAATACTTATGCATTACAAAGCTCAGAAGTCAAAAACATTTTCAGCATAGTTCAATAGCCTCAAATGGATGAGCTTATTACTCTGAAGTAGTTAAATGTTTTTAAAAAGTGTTCATTCATAATTAATACTCTAATGTGCCAAGGAAAGCTATCTGTTTTAATGTAAATGGACCTGCAGTGAATTATCTACCCATTGGTGAACAGAGCAGTAAAGAAAATCCCCACTGATTTAAAGCAAACCAAGAGAAAAACAGGGAAAAGACAGAGTTGGAACTATCTTTGTAAGTGGAAATTAACTGCAAAGAACTCCTTCAAGGGAGGTGTGTGTGTGAGGGAGAGACAAAGTGAGAGAGAAAGAAATCTTTGATTAAATAATATTAAAAACAATCATTTGCGGAAGAACTGAAGGATAAAGGGGAAAGAGGGTGAAGTCTCTCTCTCTCTGAGGATCTGTCTACACTAATTGGAGGAGTGATTACAGGTCATGTAGGCTTTTATCTAGCTAACATGGATAAAAAGCAGAGTAAAGATGGGGTAGTATGGGTAGCACAGGCTAAGAACTTTTGCTCATGTAGTCAGAAGTTCAGACCTGGTACATTCAATGCTCCCTCACCATTTTTACCACACTAGTCAGATTTATGCTAGTACAGTTATTCAATGTAATCTGCAATCACACATCTGATTGCAGCATACACATACCTTCTCCCTCTCTAGCAAAGCTGAGGAGCAGTAGGGTAGCATACATTCTTAGTGCTCACTGAGCTTGATTGAGCCTATTTTCTAGCTGCCAAGGTTTCCTTCTGTGCCAGGAGATGGCCTGTCATATGGGCCCCCAAGGGGTAAAGTTTATGTGACATATCCAGGTCCCAGGCTCACAGGCATCTATTCTGTAGTCCAATGACACCTGCAGCCGTCAACTTAGTATGCACAGTGTGTAACCGTTGGCAGGAATGAAGAGAAGCAATTCTAGCCATCCCACTGGTAACTCAGATTTGGTTCCAGGGTCCATCTGTTATGACCAGGGTTCAGGGAACATGGGTGACTGTAATTGAATGACAGCATTGTGACCTGCTGCATGGGGACTGGAAGCACAGTTTGGCCCTGCAGTCCCTCTGTCATGCTGAGTGAACAGTGGGGTAGCCAGCTCTGTTCCATGTAGTCAGCACGGAGCCATGTAGTCTAGACGTACCCAGTGGCTCTCCTGATCTTGCCCTGTTTCCATTTCGGGGATTCCCAGCTTTGGTCAGCACCAAGTGCATAAGCCCTAGTTCGACCTGAGTCTTAAGCGCACACTAATTTGCCAAGAGAAATTAGAAAAAGAGCAAGCAAAAAGCTGCACATTTGAAAAAGAGCAAGCAAAAAGCTGCACATGAAACGAGAGGTTACCTTACAGTGCTCTCAATGAATAAGTTACTCAGTCTTTTTCTTTCTATTTCTATCCTCCCAGTTTCTATCCTCCTCCATCAACAAAGGAAAGAAAGTTTTCCTTCACTAAATGTATGGTGAATAATAAACACAGCCCTTCATGTTAGACTGAAAGGTAATTTTAAAATAGAAATACAAGATGTATGCAGAAAGGGAGCTTATAGTTCCAGTAATCTGAACCCTTTTCCAATTTAAGCAATAGAAGACCTAACAAATCAGCAGGAGTTGTGAGTCCTACTTCCCAACACACATCAAACACAACTTCAGTATTACAAGATGCTGATCGTCATGGGAGTGAATAATACACAGTGTGATGTTGGACCATGGTATTAAAACACAGAAGGAGAAAGTTATGAAAGGTCTTCTTAGAGTCAGTCTGCTGTTTTAAAATTCTTATTATTTACTATTTAAATATGAACAATTTGCAGAGACACTATTGTGCCAGAAATGTACAATCTGATCTTTTTTTGCTGATTATAATGATAATTATTAATAATTTCATAATGGTATCTATCCATTTTCAGCCAAGGAATAGTTTCCAACAGATCATTGGTTACCAACTCACTCAAAGGAATTAGAAAGTAAATGAAGTAAAATAAATGTTCCTTTATCCCTGTGCCAAGTACAGAAAGCAGATGGGCACATTTGAGAAGGAGACTGAAAAGGAGAACGCTAAGGATGTCACTGACAAGCCCTGGCAGTCACAGAAGAATAGTAGAAGATGCATGAAGAGCTGAGGCAAGTTACAATATCCTAGCTAAAATCTGACAATAAGAAGATAGCTTTTGTACTCAACCAAAGTCTTGTATGCAGGGGTTGTGTTTTTTTGTTTTGCTTTGCACTGATAAAGGTGCACTAGTGCAAACTCCTAGGGTATGTCTAGACTGCATCCCTCTGCCGACAGAAGGATGCAGATTAGGCAGGTTGACATTGCAAATGAAGCGGGGATTTAAATATCCCGTGCTTAATTTGCATAAAAAATGGCTGCCGTTTTTGCCGACTCAGCACTTTGTTGGCAAAAAGCGGCAGTCTAGAGGGGGATCTGTCGAGAAAGAAAGCCTTTTTCGACAGATCCTGTAAACCTCCTTGCAGGAGGCATGAATGTCCAAGCTACATCCTAACCAGATATCTTTTGGTGAGCATAGAAATGTAGTTGACTTTCCAAAGAGTTACCAGTTGGTGAAAATTACAAGACTACACGACAAAAGTCATGATAAAAATTTCATTGGTGTCTTAGAAACTTGATTTGATGCAAACTTGTAATAATTAGATGTATTCAGGATTATTTATCAAATGGAATACCTTCTTGAGATGCAACATTCCAGTGGTATTTTTTTTTCCAAACAGAGAAATAGTCGGGGGTGAACAGTTTCTAGAGCAAGTCAAATTATTTGTTGCAAATAATTATCCTTACACATTTAGTCCCTTGTGCTGCTATCGACTCTGCGTGACAGCATTGATACCCTAGCTCACTACTTGTTAGCGACATATTTACAGTTCATTTCTATTGTTCTTATAATATATCTGTCATGAATACATTTATTTGTACTTGAATAGCATAGACAAATAACTTGCAGACCCTGGACTGCTTGCAAAATATTGACTTCAATTTATTAATTCCGGTTTTGGCTTTCACAATTAAGTGAGGAGTTTTTGTGCTCTATATTGGGATGACTGGGACATTTTAAACAAAAAAAAAAATAACTAACGACTGCGGCAAAGCTCCTACTTGAACTTGGTGGGTCCTGTGCTTCCAGGTGGATGTGCTTGCCTCCGAGGCTCACAGCAGCTCTCAGTTTAGGCACCACACCTAGGGCATCAGCTTGCTATTTGCTGAGCTACTATGATTATTGACCAGCATGAGTTATGAAGGGAAACCAAACTCCACAGTCTCGGTGGATCCCCAGATAATGCAGGGTTGGGTAAACCTCTTTCCTTTTCTCCAGTCAGTCTTTTCCCTAAGTGGAAATGGGAAGTGGGTGTTGGGGGAAACTCCGGGTTCTAGCCCAGGACCCTATAATAGCAACTGCGTATGAGAGTCTCCAACACCTACTGCAAGACAGCTACAAGACCTCTGGGCTACTTCCCTACACCTTCTTTCTCTCAGGCTTGCCCTCCTAGGACCCACAGGTGTTTGTTTCTCCTAAACTCCCAGCAGCACTCCCTCCATCCTCTCAGCTACTTGCACGCTCTAACTAACTGTGATAAAGCTCTGTTTATAACCAGTCTCAACTAGTTTTTTAATTGGCCCCAGGTGTTCCAACTAGCCTTGGTTCACATGACTCTGCAAGCCCACTTAATCAGCCCCAGGTGCTTAATTGCCCTGATTAATTCTGGAGAGTTCTCTCTGGTTCTGGACTAGCTCCTGCCAGCTTACTCTGGGAACAGTGATTTACTCAGTCTGTGGCTAATATGTCTCCTTCCATTACTCTTTTGTATCCCTCTGGCCTAACGCCATCATACTATACATTATGAATAATATTCTGCTGTGTGAATCCTGAATTTATATCTTGAACATTCATTTTCATGCATAATCAGTGGTTCTCTAAATGCTCACAGATAACATGACCCTACTTCACTGAGCTCAGTTGACTAAGTGTTTAGGGATTTTTAATTGGCTCATTGTGAATTTACTTTGCGGGTTGTTTTTTAAATTTTAAATCAACTCAAATAGTTTTAATGAAGTTTCCTTACTGCCAGATTTCTGCAGGAATTCTTGCATAGTGATTGTTAATGGTTCGATATGAAGTATTGGATCCAAATAAAATAACAACACACAATATTAACAACACATTAATAATAATTTATTCATTCTGCATAACATAAAGGAATTCTCAGAAGTTCATTAAAGAACAATAGTGACAATACAACAGTCGACTTCTATTGCTTTTCCTCTAGGGCTTTTAAAAATGTTGATGTCTAATCACGTGTATTTGCCTTTTGTCAAGAACTTTGGGGACTATTAAGTCTCCAGATTCACAGAGAACTTCCCAAAGCAGCAATATTTTATTTTCATTGAACTTCTGTCAAATCCTGTTGAGAAGGTTAACAGAAAACATAAAAGATGTGATTACTGCCTTTCAGGGGAATTACACAAGCTAGGATTTACTTCATTTAGGTTGCTGTTTTCTTGCTAACATTTGGGCATTTGTGTGCTGCACTGAGTCTTGCTGTATCAAAGCTAGAACAAAGAAATTGGATTTCTGGATGAGTGTCGCACAGACAGAACATCAGTGGTGATACTGTAGCTGAAGAATAGTAATAGAACTTTTTACATGTGTTCACTTTTTTTGATTATATCCCTTTGGTATATATGGTCATGCCTATTTTCTTCCACAATTTGATCTGAGGAAGTGGGTCTGGCCCACGAAAGCTCATCACTTAATAAACCATCTTGTTAGTCTTTAAAGTGCTACATAGTCCTGTTTTTTGTTTTACCTGAAGAATATGAGTCTAAGGTGAAAGACTTATGAAGACTTAGGAGGGATTAAAGTGACCAAAGAATATATCTGATGATAAATATGGAATAATGCAATGGAATGAGGAGAGAAGGACATGAGGGAAAATGGCATCAAAAAGGATTTCAACATGTCAATTTCTCTCTCTCTCTCTCTCTCTCTCTCATGTATTTTAAATAGGAAGATTTCTTTATATGGTCTTGGAAAAATTCTCTACTTTCTACTTCAGACAGGTTGTTTAAGAGACAAATTCAATTGTTACAAACTGGTCCTGTAATGGAGTTGTACAATTTACAAGTATTAATACTGCCCAAAGATTTGATGCCATGAAATTTCAGAAGAAATGTAAATGAATATCTGTCCAATGTTACAGTCTTTTCAACATACCACTAAAGTGTATTTGGAGCCCAGCATTCTTCCAGTGCATATAAAATCATGCACCCAAATGAAATGAGAGGGGGGTTTACTTTGAATGCTCTCCATATGTACAGATGTCAGTAAGCAGCATACTCCAACATGAGCTCCATAGAGAAGAACAACTAGAAGAATGTGGATGTAACTTTAAGCACCATTATTTGTTAGTGTCACCTATTAGCTTACACGTAGAGGCTATCATGACACAGTCTGAAATATATACAGGAAGAACTAGCTATATGTGAATTACAGCAGAGATAACTGTGTATGTTACAAGGTTCTTGAACTCTGAAGTCTATTTTAGAGTTGCTCTGAGTTGGCTTAATATTTACAGCTGGGTCTGCAAAACACATAGGCTGTGTTTATACTGGCGCGATCTTGCGCCAGAGCTATGCAAATGAGGCTCAGCGTGGAATATCGCCGAGCCTCATTTGCATAACTAACGAGCCGCCATTTTTGCAGAAGAGGCTCTTGCGCAAGACGGCGCTGTCTACACTGCCCCTCTTGCGCAAGAAAAACCCTCTTGCGCAAAGCCGTTATGCCTGAAAATAATCAGCATAACAGCTTTGCGCAAGAGGGTTTTTCTTGCGCAAGAGGGGCAGTGTAGACAGCGCCGTCTTGCGCAAGAGCCTCTTCTGCAAAAATGGCAGCTCGTTAGTTATGCAAATGAGGCTCGGCGATATTCCACGCTGAGCCTCATTTGCATAGCTCTGGCGCAAGATCGCACCAGTATAGACACAGCCATATAGCCATGAAGTTCATGCCGCACTACCCTCTACCATGCTGTCTGTATGCTCTGACTGTATCATACCCCCATTTATAACAATGCAATTCTTCAATGCAATCACAATGGTTGGACCAGACCATGCTGTACTGCACCTAGGACTTATTTGCAAAAGATCTGCCTTGATATTCAAGTAGATATTTTCCAAGTTACACTTACATAATGTGTGTTCTTATGCTTTGCTGCATGGTATTGAAATTGGGTACAATTGAGCCCATAAGATTTATCAAATTAAAATTTGTTGACTACAAGGTCTAAAATGAGGTTTTATCCTCTGTCTAACTGGTATCTTAATTCTGTAGTGCATTCTGATCATCTTAATGAATACCTACTGTAATTAATTGATATTCATTGTGGAGGCATTTGGGTTTGGAGCAGTTGTGGGATTGTTTGTTGTTTGTTTTTGAACCATGACAAGCAACACAGTGACTGATGGGAAAGTCACATCACCCTAAATGAAAAAACAGGAGCTAAAGTTACTGGGGGAAATGATTGCCTGTGTCTAAGCAAGTCAACAAGTCAGGAGAGATATCACCATGCTAAAGAAAATTATATATACAAGTTAGAATTGTTTAAGGATGGCAACCCAAAAAAATAATATGAAAGCTGTTTAAAGTGACCAGCCTAATAGAGAAGAAAAGTCACTCACACTCAATTGAAGAACTAACACTGCAGAAAGGGTTTGAAGGAATTTGAGACCTATTAGGGCCTGTGTGATAAATAGGTATTACTTAGTAAGATTGCGTATAGTCTGTGTATTGTTTTGTGATATGTTTTCTCTGTAATTAATTTGTTTTGAAAAATATCCTACTTTATGAAAGCTGGCTGGTCAGAGGTTAACCCTGTGGTAGTGCTTAGGCAGCAGGACTACTAGTACTGAGCTAAATTCAGACTTGCTGAGGTGGTCACTATAAATTGCATGAGGAATTGCAGCTTAGATGTTTGGTTTTGTGGGAGAGGAACATGGGTTCCCACCCTGAGAGAGAAGCCTAAGAATGGAATGGAGAGTCTTTAAGGAGGACATGAACAAGTCAAAGGTGCAGCAATCTCAGCATATAGTTTTATGGAATTTATGATTCTGGCTTATAATTAAGCAGCATCTTGCTATTTCAGCACTAGTTACTCTTTTCATTAATAAAATAAATTGTTTATTCATGGTTCCCTGTGGCATAACAGATGCAAAGTGCCGATCCCCCAAAATTAACACTTCAAACAGTGCCCAGGTAAAAGCCCTAACTATAGGTCACCTGCTGAGAAAATAACATTATTTGTTTTCCTTAAGTATATAGTGGCTTATAAATGCCCCCTTTTTCTGCATGATCTGGGCAGGTCACTTTGTTATTTAGATGACCTACTACAGATGGAGTGGGAAAGGAGGGCCTGTTTCAGGAGCCATGCTCTGATTTTGATCAATCATGCAAAGAATTGTTAAGTTTTATGTCATAGCTAGAAATGGTAGAAACCAACGTTTCCTTCTCTGCCATTCTAACCTTTGCAAAGTGCCATCAGTGAAACTGTTCAGCTGGCAAAACATGTTAAGTTTGCTCTCAAAGTTCATCTAGTGGTCAATAACTCTGGAGTCTTCACTAAAATGCAAGGTTTTGCTTTTGAGCTACAAAACCCTGTAAGGTTTAGGTCCAAGGTTTGATAGACATCAGCTGTTACCTGGCACTGTATCAGATGCTGAGACAGAGGAGTTGTGTGAGTAAATAGGCTTCCATATTGAAATGTTGTGGGACTTGTGGGAGGGTATTTTTAGATAACGGTCCTGAACCCTAGAACTCGCTCCCCTAGCTTGGTCAAAGTGAGAAGATGTCCCCTGAGCATATTGCAAGGTCCATCTGTTTGCAAAATCTTTAGCCCAATGAAATGTTCAGATACCCTTTCTATCTGTTTGTTGTTTTCCTTTGTACAGCGGTGAGTTTATTATCTTTCATTTGACACAAAGCAAGGTCTTCTGCTAGTATTTTGGTCAACCAGCACTACTTCTCTCTTGTTGACTTATCCTCCCACGTGTGTACACAATTCCATCCACCAATATAACACCTTTGACTCACTCTTAAAACCCTCCACACACTACCCTCTATACACCATAATTTGTCTGCTGCAAACTTTTTCAAAGGGAAAATAGACAAGATGTGATTGTATTTCTATCTGTGTAAAAACCAAAACAGTGGGGAATTCAATCCTGATTGGCTTTCTTTTAGTGTAATATAATAATAATTTGTTAATAAGTCCTTTTTTCTTATTCCATAGGTATATTTTTTATAGGTAATATGATATGCTACCAGTGTGGACAGGGCTATGTATTTTCTGAATGGTAAAATTCATATTGGGATCATGGAATATGATTTGTAAAATCACCAGAATCACCAGAATGTTGATCCATGAATCAGGATGCTAATTTAAGTAAACTTTAGGCAAATGTCTATTTATCCTGTTAATTCATTCTTCAGTGTATTGCCACATCTGTATTTCAAGCAGGAGATCTAAATGTCCATTAAAAATTCCCTGGCTTAACTCTATATATTTGTGTTCCTAAGTCTGCTTCTGATGTTTAAAGTCAGTGGCCTCCAATTTCACTAGAAAATAATAACCCCTGCCAAATGATCACTGGTCTCTGGTAATGCAGGGGGAGGGAACATTATAACACAGAGTCTTTCTCAAAGGATGGAAGTTAGTCTTTACAGCAGGCCTTTCCATCCACTTTTTCCTGCCGGAAAACCATCATTAAACTGGCTTTCTTGTGGATTTACTCATATGTTTTTATTTATTTGCTTAGCCAGATAAATATTTTCACTAAAAGTCATTTTTAAAGCAAGAGCCAGGTTATAAACAAAAAGAGCAAAAATACAATAATTATTCAATTAAAATAATCCCAATAGCTTTTAGCTAGGAGGTATTGCCTCAGTTCCATTATCAAAGACCTAGCTGCTCCTACAGTGATTATTTTTAAAGACTAATGATATATGGTTATGCTTCCAGAGCCTAATAACTCAAGGTTTTTATTCCATGACCTGTATTAATTTTCTGCATAATAGTTTCAAAGCCTTTGTGGAACATACTATATAAGCAACCCTTCTGGAATGTAATATATTAAAGAGTTCAGTAGACTTTCAACTGTTCTTAAGTTGAAAAGAAAATTATACTCCTCTGTTTAGTAATAAATAATAATATTCACCCAATCTGGTAAACACAGTCCCATTCATTCTGTGGTGCAGTAACTTTATACAGCATGGTCAAGCACATCATCATGTGCAGTGACATCTTTTATAGTATTATTGTTCTTTCAACTGGTAGGACAAGAGTGTCCAACTCTTTCGGGACTGCAACAAATCTGTTTATAGGCTTCAGCACATGAAATAAGAAGGTGAAAAGTTGTCCAGATTAGCGCATATTAAAAATTGATCATTTTACAAAATGTAACTTCTTTACAGATTTTTTTTCCATGATATTCATTCAAATTAAATAATGTAAATAATATTTGCAAGGTGTCTCCCCCAAAATTTGTAAATGAAGGATAGGATAGGTTCCCTCAGAGTGAGGGAAACAAAGGTAGGCTTGAGCCAATGGATTGCACAAGTACTTCCCTAGCTTTACCAAGAGTTCTGCAGAACGTAAGCTTTCATTTTGCACAAAATTAACTTTAAACCACTACAAAAGAGAAGAAATAACTCTTCTGAACAGGTTGTTTTAGCCCAAAATGCTAGCTGTAAAGGAAGTCAAATCAATCATTACTGTTCATCTTACAGTAATTGTCAACAATGTTAAATGTGAATATTTTTTGCAGAAATGTCCAGCTGTGCTCAGACTATGACCAGAATATGGGATTGTGGGGAAAATTGGGCATTTTTTTCTCTTACTACCGGTCTTAAACATAGATATATAAAAAAACTCCTTATGGAAATGAGCCATAATATGCAAACTCGGGAAAGTGAAGGAAAGAAAGGTCAATGAAGGTAAATTGGCCTTTATAACTCTGCTTGCTATTAAGGAAGGTAATAAAATAGCCAAGGGGAAAAAAACATCAATAGCCTCATTTTAGCACATTTTTTATAAAGAGACCGACTATTGATGGAAAAGAAGGGGGAAATGGCACCCTGTGAAGGTATGAAGGAAGGATAAATGACATTGGAATACACCCTGTGTGATGATGACTGAACAAGAGTTTTCAAAACCAACTGCAATAAAATGAGAGAAGGAAATGGGTACAGAACTAAGGGAATGTACCTAGTTACTAGTTTTATATTTTAGGATTAAGAGATCTTCCGCAAAAATTTCTTATGCAAGAGCACGTCCACACTGCAAAAGCGCATTGAAAAGTGATGGGCTTTTGTACAAGAAAGCATCCAACCTGCATGAACGTGCTCTTGAAAGGAAACTCTGATTGCTATTTACAGAATGGCCACCAGGGCACCTGTGCTTTTTTCGATTGCCTCTTTTTGCGCAAAAAAAAAGCCTCTTGCCCGTCCACACTCACCTTTTTGAGCAAGATCTCTTGTGCAAAACGGAGTTATTCCTCATAGAAGGAGGAATACTTACACCAGAAAAAACCCTCTGCTCTTTCATTTTACTTGTGCAAAAACACACTTGAGGTGTGGACGCTCCACGAGTTTTTGCACAAAAACTCTGTAGAGTAGACCTAGCCCCAGTGAATGGATTCAGTTGGCATTTATATATCTAGGTTGCCTGTGTTCTGCTGAGGCTTCACTGGATAAGTTTCAATCCACTTCAAGGACTAGCCATGGCTCTTCTGAAAGAATTTGAAACTTTGCTACAATTGTTCAAAAACTTTAGATAATAATCAGATAGAAGAGTACAGTGTGACCTCATTAGCTGGCCTTTTAGTCATTTGCAAGCTTAAATTTTACAGTGATTTAACATTTCTATATGGTTATTCTAATAGATTAAACTTAAAACAAATCTGATATTTCTCCTGAGTTGGTCTTTCCTGGGATTTAATCAAATTGCTTTTCATCATTACATTTCATCTCATTTCATTATTCATCATGTAATTCACAAAGGATCTACTCATTAGTGAAGATTAGCAAGGCACTGCTCAGATCAAATGTTTTCCTCTTTTCCCCTTTCGCCTAGGGCAACCAATACAGATCCCTTATGATATCCTGGAAATAAGGGAAAGCCAAGGCTAACTGTTCTACAATGTCAGAAGCTTAGGGAAATAAAGGTCATTGCTGGGCTATCCTGTTCATGCTATTTCCAAGAGCATATAGCAGTGCTGCTCCCACTGCAGGATTTTCTCCTGAACTTTTCAGTGTCTCGTTGGGTATGTCTACACTACCACCCTAGTTCGAACTAGGGTGGTTAATGTAGGCATTCGAAGTTGCAAATGAAGCCCGGGATTTAAATATCCCGGGCTTCATTTGCATCTTGCCGGGCAGGCGTCATTTTTAAATCCCCTTAGGTCGAACTCCGTGCCCGCGGCTACACGCGGCACGGAGTAGGTAGTTCGAATTAGGATCTCTAATTCGAATTACTGGTACACCTCGTGGAATGTGGAACGAGGTGGAACGTGGAACGAGGTGTACCGGTAGTTCGAATTAGAGCTCCTAATTTGAACTACCTACTCCGTGCCGCGTGTAGCCGCGGGCACGGAGTTCGACCTAAGGGGATTTAAAAATGGCGCCTGCCCGGCAAGATGCAAATGAAGCCCGGGATATTTAAATCCCGGGCTTCATTTGCAACTTCGAATGCCTACATTAACCACCCTAGTTCGAACTAGGGTGGTAGTGTAGACATACCCATTGTTAGATGAGAAACAGAAGATATATGGGGGGGGACATGGATCCCTTCATCCCATTGCTGAAGGCAACGGTACTCAATCTTGGGAAAGGAAACAAGGAGTTGAAATTTGCCATCAGTTCTGTAGACAGCTGCTACTGAACTCAATCAGAGTAATTTATACATAATAGCCCAATGTCTGTGAGTCTGTAATGGCGACGTACATGGCCAGGGGGCGGGGCCATGTACGTCACCGCCCTGCCCCCTTTCCCCTCCCACCGTGGTGCTCAGCTGAGTGCTGCGCCACTCAGCTGGGCCGCGGCGGGGGAGCAAGCGGCGGCAAGCGGCTGTTTGGGCTCCTCCGCAGCGGCCCGGCTGAGTGCACAGCACTCAGCTGAGCACCATGGCGGGAGGGGAAGGGGGGCAGGGCGGTGATGTACACAGCCCCGCCCCCTTGCCGTGTACATCACAGCCCCGCCCCCCTTCCCTTCCTGTCATGGCACTCGGCTGAGTGCTGCACCGCTCAGCTGGGCTGCGGCGGGGGAGCAAGCAGCTGCAAGCGGCCATTTGGGCTCCCCCGCAGTGGCCCGGCTGAGCACGCAGCACTCAGCCAACCGCCACGGCGGGAGGGGAAGGGGGGCAGGGCAGTGACGTACACGGCTGGGCCCCAACCCCCGGCCGTGTACATCACCACCCCGCCCCCCTTCCCCTTCTGCTGTGGCGCTCAGCTCACTTTCGCGCAGCTCGGCCTGGCCGCCGCGGGGGAGGCCAAGCAGCACAGCACGGGGGTGCTGCATGGGCAGCGTGGAGCCCAAACAGCCACTTGTGCTATTTGCCGCCGCACGGGGAGTGCGGAGCCCAAACAACCATTTGGGCTCTGCGGTCCCCCGAGTGAAAGGCAGGAGCGGGAGGTGAAGAGAAAGAGAGAGTGAGAGGCAGGAGGGGGAGAAGAGGAAGAGAGAAGGAGAGAGAGGCAGGAGGTGGAGGAGAGCTGAGAAGGGGGGGGAGGCAGGAGGAGGAGGAGGAGGAGAGAGAGAGAGAGAGAGAGAGAGAGAGACGGACATGGAGGAGAGATCTGAAAAATCCTGTTCTATGACGGGCTATTGGCTAGTTTACACATAATCCACAGCAGCACTTCAACCTGGTTTAATGGTATTTGCCGCAACAGTGGAGTGGGAAGGGTTTTATCCAAGGAGGCCACTTACAAGTGACAGACAAGATGGCAGAGTCCCATACCCAGCTGGCCAGTCTGTTGGTGGTACGGCTGCTCCCAGTGGTCATGCTGCAGGGTAGCTGTCCCCTGCACTTGCTTTCCCCAGTGGTATGAGGATTGCGTCCCTCCTCTCTCCCCCCTCCCTTGTCGTGGTATGGAAAACTATCAAATTCCAAGCACATCCCATTATCCTCGCACAACCAAATCCTGGCCTTGCTTTAAGTTAGGATAAGAGGAAGCTACATACCACATTTGATGGTCCTAGCTCTTATCGTTTAGGAGTCCTTGAACAAACAGACTCTCAGACACACACAAGCCTCTGTCTCTATCTCTATCTCTATCTCTATCATCATACATTATTATAAAGTGAAGCAACCTCTTATGAGAACATTTTACCTTATCAAAACTAAATATTTTCAGAATATTTCATTTTGCAAAAAAAAAAAAAATTTTAAATCTGAGATTTTGACTTTTCATCCTATTTAGGAAATAAACAAACTTTTGAAATCCTGGAGTTTTTACACAGTGGAAAATCTGAATTTTGACCATCTTTGAAGCCTATATTGAGGATCTAACTGTGTTAGGAGTGGTTTAAAGCCCTGACTATATTTAAGGTATTTAATCTGTTAAATAATGTCAGTTCCCCCCTCAAATAATTGTTCCTCCCATTCATGCAACATAATGTTCCAAAAGGTTTTCAGTATGGGCTCAACATCTCTCAGAATGCATTGGTGCTGAGATTTGTGGGACTGGTGTACAAAAGCCATTGCATCTGAAATGATTTAGAATGGTGGTACTGAGAATGTGAGGTAATCCTGTATATAATCTTATTGTGATAAAGCCTGTGTGTGAATAAATCAGTTCAGTAGAATAGATGAGTTACACACTATTCCTTTCTTTAGCACAGAGAAGGTTTAAATCAGTTTCTGCTTAACCTGATTTCATTATGGCTCTGCTGGACAAACAGGTACCACAGGCATCATGGTAAAAATTGTGGTATCATTGCAGGCTAGCAGTAATACTCCACACTGCAGTAAGTGAGATCCAAGTTCAGTTCTTGCAGCCAGCTCCTGCTTTGCTGGGGTGTCCTGTCAGAGGTTGAGAATGGCTCATGTCATTCAAGCATTAGGTATATGGACCACTAAGGAGTGGTGCTGATGTGTTGCCAAGAAAGCTAGGAAGGTGGAGCTACTACCATTGCAGTGCCTATGGCTTGGAAAATCAGGCCCTGACCAGGACTGCCCCCCTACTCTTGGACAGCCCTGGCTCCCACTGTGGTAGCTCGTGTTGCTGAGCAACCAACCAATGGCAGAAACTGCCTGTGAATCAAATGGCAACAAAAATGGTGCCTTTGTGCTCCCTTCTGCTACCCTATGCGCTGCTTATCCACAGTGAGAACTTGGTCCATTAGTAGCAGTAAATAACAATATGCTAATCTCAATTGGCATCACCAGCAGAGGTTTCTTGTTAAAATGAGATTTAGGCTTCTGTTAACCTCACATGTACTGTAAAACCAGGAACATACAGAAAGCAGAATATAAAACTAACCGAGTCACAAAAAATCTGAAAGTTTGCAGTCACTATACTGTCACTTCATCAGTTTCCATAGCAATTTTAGTAGATAAAGTGGATGTTTACCATGATATTCATCTTTCTGAGCCCATATTCAGTGATCTGTCATTTTATAAATCCCAAGCATGTCTTCTTTTTTAGAGCTACCAGCATTCTTGTACTGTATGTTCACTAAGCTTTATGCATCCGTATCTCCTATAGCATTGACTGGGAAATATAAAATTAGTCACAACTAGATCAGACTTTTGGTAACAATCAAATTCAAGACTGCAAGGGAAGAACCTCAGGTTTTTAACTCCAAAGAATAAGCAACTGAATCAACTGATTGTACACAATATGGCACTATAAAAGTGTATTAAGAAATGTATCATAAAAGCTAGTAAATAACTTTATCTGGGAATACACTTCACAAGAATACATCTCAATGGTTTACTGGACCATAAAAAGAAGGTGAGAGAGCCCCTTAGTTATATGTTATTTAAGTGTAGAAAGGAATGTCATCCTCTGATTTTGTGAACTTAATAATGTCTATGAATGCCCAGTAAAAGGACTGAATACTGCAAAGAGATGTCCCTGGGGAACTTGGGACTCGGCTTCACTGATTGCAGGCAATGATGTAATATTAAGAGTCGCAAGGAGTTTGCTGGTGAAGCAGGCAGACTACTGTGACAGGAAGTTGTCTCAGTTCAAATTCCAGAAAACCAATCTCTTACTAAGGAAGATGGGTACCAGAGTGATTCATAGTTCTGCGTTCCAAGAGCAGAGTGTCACAGCTTTTTGTCAAGAAATTATTGTAACTTTATCATATATAATAGTTCACCTCGTGAATACAGGACAAATATTTTTTTGTTTGTATACCTCAGTTATAAAGGTGGATTATTCTTAGGGGCTGAAACATATACTGGCCATTATTTTGCTTGACTTTGGCCAAGAATTAAAAAAAATGCTCTTTACTCTTCATCCCAAGTTAGTAAATCAGAAACCAGTGCTGATCTTGTTTACAATGAGGATTAAACCACCTACCTGTATCCTCCTCATACCTACAGCTGCATTTTACCTGCCCATAAATAATTTTATATTGGGAGAACAAAAGGCTACAACTGCAGGTGCAAAGCCACTTAAGACTAACAGGTATAAAACTACTCCAGTTACTAATGACTGTGTTTTCCTTTGAAGATAAAATGTTCAGTACTTTACCAATAATTCTGCTCTTTGCCTGTCCCAAAGCTAGAGTGCCCAATTGCTTAAAAATATCACTTTCAACTAAACTGTCTCGAAAACCTTGTTATGGTATTTTCAGGGACATTAGTGCAATTGTTTGTAAGCCAGCCTATGACAATGCATTCCCCCTAATGTTATAACAGTGCCACTGATGATGGGAAATGCGCTTTTCAAAACAAAAATTTAAATACTGCTATTTTACTTGTATTATTGTGAAGTTCTGAAAAGTTTTCAACCATATTAGCACTTCATGTTTAGTAACCCTTATCGTGTTCTATCATCACAGCAGTCCCGAAGAGCTGGGCATTTGTAGTGCTGTAGAACTGACCCTTTCAGCCTGTCATCTCCCCTAGAAAGCAACATATGCCAGCCAAGACACGTATTTTTTCTTGCTGAAGAATTTTCACACAACAGTAGATCTGTAGTTAGCACTGAAGTGGAGGCTGGTTGTGTAAGACAACATCTGCCTAGAAGTTCTCTCCCTTTTGTTTTCAGTAGTGGTAGTGTTGGGTTCTAAGTAGCTTTGGGGTATTTCTATTGGGGGAACATCTATTGATGCTCACAGGCCTTACTCAGGAGATCCAGAGTGAATCTTTTGTCCACAATATCTACTGAAATGTCTGAACACTGTGGCAGCTGCTCAGCCTAGCACAGCCTCTACAATGAGTCTTCATACTCCCTGACTGACAGACTGGTTTTATTTTATGTGCTCTGTTAAAGCTGTTTGGCTGTCCCTCAATCATAGTTTGATTGTTTTCTGGAGCTGCTAATTCAGAGCTGCTGTTTGTGTCAGATGAAATACACAGACACATTGCCTTGCCTATCAGAAACAATGAGCACAAGGATTTCCCAATGAGAAGTGTTACTCTGTAGTTTGTAAAGTTTCTGATTTCTCAACCACACTAATTAAATTATCACCTTTATACTAACTTCCTAATAATAACCTCAGGGAAAATGCATATAGTACTGCTGTTCTTCTTTACAAAGGAAAAGTTGTCTGACAGACAGCCTAGCAGCTCTCTTAGGGTATGTCTAGACTACATGCCTCTGCCAACAGAGGCACGTAAAATAGGCTACCCGACATAGTCAATGAAGCGGGGATTTAAATATCCCTGGCTTCAATAAAATAAAAATGGCCACCGCACTGTGCCGGCTCAGCTGATCATCAGCACAGCACGCGAGTCAAGATGTGGATTGGTCAACAAGGGAAGCCTTTGTCGACCGCTCCTGTAAATCTCGTTTCACGAGCCAGCACAGCGCAGCGGCCATTTTTATTTTAATGAAGATATACCCTTAATACTTGCCATTGTGTTTAACTGATTTAGGGACTGATCTCCAAGCAACTGAATCAAAGGCAAAACTCCCGTTTTCTTCAATGGTAGAATGATCATAACCTCAAGGAGGTTGAAGTTATCCAAACTTATAAGGTTCTGAATTCCATTATAATATATACAGCTCCATGGATGTTCATGGAAGTTGACAGATTTTGTTTAAATAGCACCCCAGTCCCTAGGAAATTGCAACACAAATTAGACACAACACAAGGCATAGCTATAATTATAGCTTAGATCATGAGATATGCTTATTTTAGTTACACATTATTTAATTCTTTTTTATGTTTTAGTTACAAAATTTTAGAGCAATGTTGAGAGAGAGGGCAGAGTCAGTGGGATATGGCAAATGCAAAGGAGTGAGTATTGAGGAGGGAATTGAAGGGGAATTGAGGTCACATTGCATACAAGGTCACGGAGGAAGTTTGAGGCATAGGATATGACACGAGGAAAGGTCATGGGCTTCTTCTCGAAAAAAGTAATTAGGTGCCAATTATGTGCACACAGCCACCTAAATACATCACTAGTTATATGTTTGCAAAAATTAATCATTTGTTTGCATACATCAGATATTTGCACTCACACACTGGGCATGTGTATGTATTTGCACACAGACCAGCCAGAGGCAGGGGAGGAAGGAAAGAGCGTGTCAGCCAGGCTGTGTGTGAGCTGAATGCTCTGAACAGGGCTGGCACTCTGCACAGTGCTGAGAGCAGGAGGCACCCCTCCAACGGGATATGGAGGAACGGCAGGGTTGTGTGGGCAAAGAGGTAAAGTAGGAAGAGGACAACGAAAGGTGGAGCAGGTATGGATAGCAGAGGTGCCATGTAACTGGCTGCTGCCTGGAACCTGCCTGCATTCACCAGCCACTGCAGTGTGCAGCCAGTGCCAGCAGGAGCACTGACTGGCCGAGAGCTGGCACACAGCAGGAGCTGCACTGACAGACCAGAAGGCAGAACAGCCAGCCCTGTGTGCTGTAGCTTTGCCTGGCCACTAGCCTTGCACACCCATCCCCATTGTCAGCCACTAGCTGCCCCCTCCCAACTCACCATTGGTAGGTAGGCAGCTGGTAAGCAGAGAGGCAGAAAATATGGGACAATCTGCCCATTTTAAGAAGACGTCGGAATACCTCAGGAAGGCATAAATACAGCACTGTCCCTTTAATAACAGGATGTCTGGTCATCATAGTATTTGACATGTCAAAGAGGGTCAACGTGATTATCTTTCATCATGACTCTGATTCTGTTGTGCTCAGTTGCTCACATTTTTGCCATGAACTATGCAAAAGTGTCAGAGATCCTGTGCTACATTTTTATTTTACTCTACAGAACGCTCGGGGCAAGTGAGGAATACTAGTATTTATAAGTTTATACATGGCCACAATAAAGCATCCTATCCAAGGCTAAAAAGAGAGGTCCTTGGTTACAAAGTTTGATAAATGATATATGAGGCATGCTCATATGATATGATAAAAAAGGTATGTTTTTACATTTGCTATCCTCCTGTGAAAACACATGGGGATTAAAAGCGCTGTAGATTTTCTACAAGGTAAATTAGGCAAGGTCTATCACTGGTGAGGACGTACTGTTGCATGCACCTCACTACCTCTTATTAAATGCTACCAGTATCTTGGGTCCACTTAGGATTTCATGCTAGTTGTATTGCTGTAAAAATAACCCAAACCCATCACTGTGTTAGGAATGGTGAATTCTTAGATGTATTTGAAATACGGATGCTAACTTTCTTGCAATGACGTATCTATGTGCAATGAGGTAAGCTGGCTCTTTACGTCCAGAGGGCACACAAAAGATCCTGTTATAAGACAATTGGCACAAAGAGACCTTAGGAAGTGACTAAAAGTGGGTCAGGAACAGAGGAAGTGGTCCATGTGAGGTAGCTGATAGGGAAAAATCTGGGATACTGTCCTTTAAGGACTGTGAACCAGGAGCCCTGTAGTGTAAGCTGGGATAACAGGGATGAGCTCAGGGTAGGAGGGCCACACATATGCTGCTTTCTTGCTCATAAAAAAATGATGCTACCAGCAGATGAGGATCATGCCTGTTGACTCTCCAAGGTGGAGGGTCTGAGTATGAAATAGGGGTCAGATGGAGAAAAATTGCAACCCAGCTCCAGGAGGACACTGTGGACTCCTGCTCACAGGAGTAGGATTCTACTTATATTTCAACCCAGACCTGAGAGAGGGGTTGCAAACTTCTGATCCAAGGAGAGAAAAGGAGTTTGCTTATACTCTAACTAGCCCCGGGAGGGGGGGGGGGGAAAGGAGGCATGGAGGAGCAGACTAACACTCTTTATCCAAGGGAAAAAACCTGTTTTTATTCTAATCCTGCTCTCAGAGGGTGCTGTGGACTCCTGATACAAGGGGAAAGTGAGTAACAAAGGAATAAACCAGGCAGGAGGTATACCTGAAACCTCACACTTACCCCAGAGGGCCACGGATTAAAAAGACTGAAGAGGGAAACTGAGGCAGTGTGCCTTCAACATTATCTCAGACTACATAGGGGCACCCTGAAGGCAATGACACTATGTGATAACACTGTGTAAGGAGTATCAGTCAGGTTAACCTGGGTACTGTATAACTTTATTATCACTGGCTGATGCTTAAGAACTGCACAAAAATATGAGATTCCATTTCACTTGAGTAGCTCAGAAGGGTAAAGTATGTGATAATTGAATCCTTGCTGTCTAATTAGCAGCATGTTAATTCAATATATAGTTCATTTTCTTTAAAAAAAGTCACATGATAAATAATCTGCTTTTAGAGGTACCCAAGCAGTATTTTTTTCTCAACAAAGCCCTAACATTTAGACTCATTACAAAAGCTATAGTGTATCAGCTGTATCAGACACATACACACACACACACACACACACACACACACACAGAGAGAGAGAGAGAGAGTCAGAGTTCTCTTAAATATAATCTTTTTTTTAACTGACTGTAAGTTGTGAGGTGTTAAGATCTGCAGTGTGTGGCAGCACTTAAGGAAACTGATTACTTATATGTATAATGTGATTTTGATTAGCCAAATGGATTATGTAGTTTATTGTCAGGAAGCAAAGTAAAGTGTGCAACATTATGACTTCTGAGAGACAACACTAAGAACCAGAATTATTTATGCCACTTGAAAAGTATGTGATAAAATTAATCCGTGTTGGTGAAAGAAGGAACAAAGGAGCAAAACACGTAGTTTGGAGTAATAGTACCACTTTTGAAGATTTTGTATATGTGGAAACTGGAAACATTATTTTGCAATTAATAGAAGAACAACATGGAATCTTTTATCTGGAAAGGAAAAACTGTATCACGTGGGCCCACCGGAGTTCAAATCTGCTTAAAATACCAAAGGGGCACATGAATTTAGTGTTTATTACCTTTCTTATCCTTACTATGGAACATACTTCTCGAAATCTTTCTCACGTTGAGTACTCCTTATTGTTTTAAAATATCCTTTTGCAATTAAGAATTACAGAACTGAGCCCTGAGCATATGGTACTCATATGGCCTTCATCATGTTAGTATCTAAGCATCTCACATGTTTTAATTGATTTTTCTTCATAACACCCATGTGAGATAAGGAAGAATTATCCTCTCCATTTAAAGATCAGCAGAGAGGCTCAGTGACTTACCCATTGGGCACAGGAAGTCTGTGGTTGAGCAAGGAGTTACATCTGGGTCTTCCCTACCACACCCTAACCACATCCTGCCTCTTCCTCCACCTCCTAACTCAGTGTTGCCCTCAGTTCCCAAGTTCTTTAATTGAAGTCAGAAGATGGTCCTGGAAATCATATCACGTCTTCAGTTTTCTTCTCTGTTACTGAAAATGTTTTCTATAGTAAGTGTCTCAAACACCATTAGGAAGGAGTATAACCTGCCAGGGTACTAAAACACAGGTCTAGGGACTTGGATGGATCAGAGATATTTGATACAATATGGAGTCTTTGAACTCTAGGAGGTCAAAAATTTTGAATATCAGAATTCCCATAGTGTTTAGAGCTTTTGCTAAAGAGTAAAAGTATGTTATTTCTCTAAGGCTACATCTACACTGTGGCACTATTTTGGGATACCAGAAGTATCCCGAAATAGCTATCCCACATCTTAACAGCGCACCCGTTATTTCAAAATGGTAAGAGCTGGTCTAGACATGGTTCTTTCGAAAAAAAAAACCCTCTTTTTTGAAAGATACTGTAAACCTCAGAGTTTTTTTTAAGAACTGCATCTAGACGGCAGTTTCCTTTTTAAATACCTGTTCTTGAAAGAACGTGTGGCCGCCATTATGCAAATGAAGTGCAGGAAATTCAAATCCCAGCTTCATTTGCAATTTCGATATGTCTAATTTACATCCCTATTTTGAAAGAGGGATTTAGTTTAGACATGCCCTAACAGACAAAAACTCTGAAATATTTAGCAGACAGCTGTCCCTTTCTTCACTCTTTTTCTGCTGGCCAATTGGGTTATAGCTGTCCCAGTCTCTATCTCTGGGCACTTGCTCCCCCCATAGTCATTCTGCAGTATAACTCCCTCCTGTCAGACCTTTTTCTTTCCATTGTATGAGAAACACTCAAATTGCATACACATCACATTATCCTGGCACAACTGCATACCAGATTTGGTGGTCCTAGCTCTTACCATTTCAGAGGAATTCTTGAACAAACAGACTCATGGACAGACAGACAGACAGACAGATGGACTCACAGATAAATGCACATTCTAAAATATATAGCAAGAAGAAGATTGTAGCAGAAGCTGCTGTTAGATTAATAATTGTCTCGGGTAATATGCCAAGGGAAAGATTATCTTTTGTTGTTTTCTGAGATTTACTTCAAGAGATTAGTTCATTCATTCTCTATCAGGCTTAGAGCTATCTCCAGTACACACCAGAAGGCTGTTTCATAAAGCAACAAAAAATTCTATAGCATGTTGAAAATGCTCATTTCATGAAAATGACTTAGAAGAACCACGTTTCCCAAATTTTCCATACAAATAATAGGGAGAAATAGCCTTTCGCAAAAGTATGCTCTTTCAGAATAGTCTCCATAATTTATAAAGATCAGGTAATTTTTCTTAGTAAATAATAGATCTTGCTGGCACAGATTTGTCAGCTTGATTTATATAGGTGCAGAACATAGGCCTTCTCACTGTTGGGGGCTAATCATAATGCAAATATTTATTTCCTCGTCAAAGCGTACGCCTGATTTTTAATCATCTGAGGTAATGCTGGTAAAATTTCACAAATTATAAATTGGTTCTTCAGCTTTAAGATGGGATGTTTTAATTTGTCTGGCTTCCAGCACCACTCGTAAGAGAAAAATAGGAGTGATCAGAGGTGGAAAGAAAGGGAATATTTTAGATAGGTCAAAGTCACTAGGGCCATTAAACCAGGATGGTAGAAAAGGGATTTAGCCTTAAGGGTGGGTGGAGGAGAGATGAAGTGAGCTACTGTTATGGCTCCTTCCATATTCGCATAAGAATAATTAGAAGTAAAGTGGCCTTTTAATACTACCATGTCTTTTTTGAAGTAACACTTAGTTTTAAGATTACCTTTCTTAATATATATATTATTCTATTCTGGAAACATAACTCTGGGAACCTAATTACTCCCTGATGGCCACAAAACTAGACTAACAATTCACATAAGGTTCATGGTAGGGACTGGCGGGGCAGAAGGGGATAAAAAGAAGTCCCCAATAAGTCTTGTCCTTCCCAATTATCCTTGCCTGTAGACCTCAAGAACCCCACAGGAAATGTGATGCATGCTGGCTTCATCCCCCAAACCTCCTGATCTTTAGCCCTTCCCTGAAGATCACCCAGTGTCAACAGGACCAAGGTCCCCTTCCTACAGAGTTTAAGAGTCACGCAGGTGTGTCGAGGGTAAGATTGGGATTTTTGAGAACAGGGATTTGGACAGGGTGCAGTAGGGCGGGGAGGCACTCTACGAGATACATGCAGTTAAGCTGATTTTAATTTTTCCCACACTTCCTTTTCCAGCCAAGGTATCTAGGAAAAAGTTCAAAGTTTATAATAGGTGACCATCACTACAATTAATGTGTCTCAATTTACAAGCATCTTATTTGATTATCTTCAATTTTGTTTGAAAAGTCAGTAGCAAATCTTTAAAAAAGTGTATGAACAAATGCAAACATGGAAACCATGCACAAGATAGAAATTCCCCATCATTGTATGTCCCCTGCCCCAGCATTCTCCTGTCCCCGGTTGCTACATGCTGGGTACCAGGCTTCTGACCCTTCCATGTCTGCTGCAGCTTCCATGCTGGGCTGTTCCTTGGCAGTGGGAGCATCAATCAGTTCTACGGCCTCTGGATGTGCTGTGGATGCTCCTGCTCTGAAGTCTCCTTGGGACCAGAATCGGCAACAGTCACCTCACTGTCCCCACTCAGCATGCTGTCTCCCCAGGCTGGATTCTGGGGAGAGAAGGTCATCATCCCAGCTATCCAGGTCATCGTGTGTGAGACCGCTGGCTCTGTGCTTGGCACAGGGCCCTGCACCTTAACAAAGTTCTCATAACATGGGCACAATGTTGGCAAGTTGCCCAAAGTGCCATTCTGGTCCCTGGTTTGCCTGTATTCAGACTTGAGCTGTTTAATTCACCCCCTGTACTGGTCACCTGCCCAGGAAATTTCCAATGCTGACAGCTTCTTTGCCATTTGCTAATATGTGTGGTTGATCCTGATGCTCTTACTAAAGCCCACAGTTTTGCTAGCTTTTCCCCAGACATTTATCATGACCGTGATGCAGTGAACTTTACACAAGGCTTCTCTTCTATCTCAGTTGCAAACACAGAAGGCTCTTGATGGAACTCGTTGCCCAGAATACAAGGGAAAGGATTATCACATGACCCACTGAGCTGCTGCAATACCAAGGAGGGTTGCTTCCATTTCCCTGGAGCTGAATGAAGAGGGTTGGAATGCAAAGGACAAAGGAAGTTGGTCCAATGGGATTGTGAGATATTTTTGGCTGACATCCGAGTCCAGGGGTGCTGCTTTGACTCTCCAAAGAAAAGACCTCAAGAGGTCTCTTCCAGTCCTATGATTCTGTGATTCTAATAGGGCTCAGACCCCCAGGGTCCTGGCTTGTCATGGCTCTGCACTTGTCTGCCCTTAAAATCTTAAAATGTTGCAGCTGTACTGCTGTAGTGCTTCACTGAAGATACCACTTAAACTGATCAGAGAGCTTCTCCTGTCAGCAGAGTTCTACTCCTCAAGAGGTGATGGCAAGCTTGATGGGAGAATTCTCCAATTCACTTAGCACAATCTACACCGAGGGTTACATCAGTTCAACTGTATTGCTGAGTACCGGAAACCAGGTTGTTGGGGGGTTTTTTCAGAGCCCCGAGCCATGGAGTTATACCAAACTAATTTCTTAGTGTAGCCCAGGCTTCAGGCTGCCCTCTCCATAGAGTCCTAGGACTGTAGGTCTTAGCCTGTCTCTGAGATATTTGTGAGTAGCCAGAAGGAGGTTTGGGTCCAAGCCTGAGACTGAGCCCAGACTAGCATTTCAGTGTAGACATATCCTGTGGCACATCATGTTACTTCAGTACTGGCCAATTGTTTTATATTATAAACTTAAAAAACAACAAATAGTCTGGTAGTCTTTAAAGTGCTAACAAAACATGGAGATGTTATCATGAGCTTTCGTGGGCACGGCCCACTTCTTCAGATATTTTATATTGGGCAGTAATGACTGGTTTTATGTTTCATATTGGTTTTGTTTGTTTGTCTGTTTTTTCCCTTGCTTTCTTCAGCTAATGAAAGCTTTACTAATTGCAACTCTGCCCAAGGTTTTGTTGTACTTCTCCCTTCCTGGATTTCTAGTGTATGTGTGTTCAGCACAGACTTCAGTTCTTTCTGAATGATTCCTTGGTTTTCATTGTTTAGACATGTTAACCAGTTTACTGGACAATTACTATCCATACAATAGGCCTTTAATTTCTACATGCTGCATCCATGGGAGCCAACAGAAGGGGTAGACTGAGGGCAGAAGGGGTGGAGCCAAGATCAGAATGGCGTTCCCCCAGCCCTGGCACTTAGCACTGCCTGGAGCACAGCATGGTGCTCTGACAGCAATTTAAAGGGCCCAGGCTGTGGCAGTGGCAGCTGATGGCACCTTGGGCCCCATTGAATCACTGGACCCCAAGGGCAACTGCTCCTCCCCCCTCAGTGAGCCTGGCTGCATTTCCTATTGTGAGATCAATGGCTGAATAATATTTGGGAGGGGTGAGGGACATGCCAAGTGATAAGGGCAGTCATTGCAGGAGACAGTGTGTATGAAGCCTAGCCCTAATCTCTGAGCTGATACTGAAGGTCTCAGTTCAGACAATGGCAATGTGCTTCAAGCAAGGCCATATGTTGCCTAGACAGTGGGCATTTTCCTGCAGGGGCACAGATATCCCAGGGGAGCCTTGCTACCCTCATAGCCTGGGGACAAATAGGCATGGGAAGATGCCAGCCAGGCCAGGAGCCTGCAGGCAGGGGTAGGGGGGTATAGGATGTCTCAGCTTCCTTCTGTGTCCCACAGACAGTGGGTCCGTCAGTGGCAGCATCCCACAGAGGGAGAATTTCTAGCCCTGCCTGCTGGAGGGAAAGGGTGTTGGGGGAGGTGTGTGAGAGCAGCACATGCCATTTGCTGGAGAGAGTTCTCTCCTCCTCTTCCTCCCCCCAGCAGGTTCCCAGGTACAATATAAGTCTCCTCCACATTGCCACACTTGACCAGGAGTAGATTCTGACAGTGCGGGCATGAGCTTGTGCCATGTGTGGCAGTGCTATGTGATTCCAAGACCCCAGACTCCTTAGTGGTGGCTTGTCTTGGGAAGGTGTCTGTACCAGTGAGAAAGATATGCACACCATCCTGTGCCTTTATTTTCCCACTCCCATGCCTTTATCCGACGGATACCACAGTTCGGCCCGCCCTCAGTCTTGCTTATTCAGTTCTCACTTCCCCGTCAGGGGACCAGTCTTTCCTCCTAGGGTTGCCAATGTGCTCTGCTCCCGGGAGAGAGGGGGGGTCCGAGCCCACCCTCACTCACGGACCCCAGCCCAGGGCCCTAAGGACATGGACCAACACGCCAGCCCACGGGCTCCTGTGAGTGCCCGCCCTTGGCTGCTTCCTCTCACCTCACCTCGTTCCCCTTTCGGGCTCGCCACGACCGTTTCACTGTTGCCCCGGCTGCCCCTGCCTTCCCCTTCCACCTCTCTGGCGGGACCTCCCACTGTTGCACTTCCTCCCTCCCTTGCGGGTTCCCTGCCTGCTGCTGGGTCCTTCGGCCCATGCACCCCCTCCCCAGAGGTCCACCAAGCCTGCCTCTTCACCCCCGGGGGGAGGGACACGCCCTTCCGGCGTTCGCCTCCATGCCCCGCCCCCTTCACCCCTGCCAGCCTGGGGACGTGTTGTTGCCGCACCCTTCAGTGCCTCCCCATTCAGCTGGCACGCGGCGCGTGAGCATGCCGCGCAAGCGCTCCTCCCGCTTCGCCAGGCCCCATACATGGTCGGCACGAGTGGTTCCTGCATGTGGGGCCATTGCACCCTTTCACAGTGTCCCACTATGGAGGCCAGAGTAAGGCAGGCCTCTCCAGGTACCTTGTGAGAAGGACGGAGGGGTTCCTGTGCTAGGGTATGTCTACATTTGCACCCTAGTTCGAACTAGGCATTAGAAATAGTCAATGAAGCGGGGATTAAAATATCCCGCACTTCATTAGCATGATCTTGCCGGCGCGTTACTCCGATCAACAGCTGTTTCGAAAGTGAAAGTGTGTGCTGGGATGCATTAGTTTGAACTAGGGTGCAAGTGTAGACATATCCTAAGAGCGCCATGGAGCTGAGTGCTTCAGACCGGTGTTCCATGTGTACACATGTGTCCAGGCCATTGTGCGGTCCCCTGGCTGAGTAAGCTAAGAGAGGAGCATGCAGCCCCTCGCATCCTATTGCCTGCCACTGTATGTTGATAGGGAAAGTTATAGAACTCACCTGTAGTGCCTTCCCCCTGCTTGGGAAGGGGACACTAGATCCAGGATGAAGAGCAGGTCCTGGCTGGCAGGCATGATCACCTGGCTGGCCGCCTCCTCTTTCTCCTTTTCCTCCTCCTCCTCATCATTGTCTGCCACCCTGCCCTCCTGGAGGCTGATGCCAGGCATGTCCTGGCCAGACTCCATGATGATGACGGGGGACATGACGGGCCCCTCCTCCCAGGATGGCATTCAGCTGGTCATAGTACTGGCAGGTGCGCGGTGCCTACCTGGAGCATCCTCTCTGCTCCCTGGCTTTGTGATAGGCCTGCCAGAGCTCTTTGATTTTCATGCGGCACTGGTCCAGTGTTTGGGTGTAGCTTTTCTCAGACAGACTAGCAGCAATCTGGCTGTAGACAACCACTTTTCTCTTTCTGGTGTGGAGATCCTGAAGGTTGGTCTTCTGTTTTCAGACCTCAGTGAGGACCAGGATCTCTGCATCAGTCCAGGCCAGAGTTCTCCTGCATCCCTGCCAGTGGCAGCTAACAGAGCAGCAGGAGTGCTGGCAGCTATGGGAGGCTCTGAGGGAGTATTGGGGTCACTCATGGCTACCTCTCTGGCTGCTGTGTCGCATGTGGCTCTCACTGCTCTCCAACATGAGACAATCCCTTCTCCTGCTGCCAGGAATTTTTTAGCTCCACAAGGAAGGGGAGCGATGGAGATGCTAGGTATGGCCAAAGCAAACAGAGCTACACCTGTGAGAGGCCTCCATAGGCCAATTATTTTGAATTAACAGCAGCAGAGTGCCCACACTAACGCTATTTCAAAATAACTACTTTGAAATTAGCGTTATTCCCCAAGGAAAGCAAGAGTATAGGTTTTGAAATGACCAGCCCATTATTTTGAAATAATGGGCTTGGTAGTGTGGACACTCTACTTATAAATTTGACATAAGGGGGTTATTTTGAAATTGAAGGCAATAAAGTACAACCAATGAATTTGGTCCTTATTGCGCTTGTATGCATCAAATCATTTAATAGATAACGAGGCTTGTTGTTTTCAGAACTTTGGAACCAATTTACATTTTGTCTTATCAGCTTGTAAGCTTTCACATTGTGTATCTGGTTATTATTGAGGTGTCAGATGCACCGACATTTTACTGAGGTCACAAAACACTTCTGTCTTCATTAACAGCTCAGCTAGTCACAACTTTTTTGTGACTCATTTTAAAGATGTCCCCGTAATGCCAGCACAGATTTAGTAGTGTGCTTCTGAACATGCCCAGAGCAGCTGGGAGGCATACTTGAGCAATGAGAGAGGGAGTCTTTGCTGTTTTCTATCTGCACTAAATTATTGACTTGACTGAAGGATCATGAGTATAAACTTTCTGAAAATACTGAGAATCAGAGTTATTAATCTTACATAAAGTATTCAGTGTCAAGTCTAGTCTGAGTTGAGTGGCTTGAGTTTATATTTGTACGGCAGAATGTAATTATGGAGCCTATTGATATTATGCTTTCACTGCTGCTGCTACAGTTCATCTGTTCCTAGGGAAAGTGCAAGCAATGCAGTGGAGTGCTTCTGCATGCCAGTCAGAATCACTAATCATTCGGCTGTGCATATGCACATCGGAATTGCAGTGAAACCAACTCACAGTGTTAATGTTTGAAGTTGGGGATATTTATTTTTCCATAGAAAAAAAATCTAAATTCCTTTCATAAGCCTCCATCTCATTATAAAAGAGAAATAGTTCTCTATGTAGTAGTGTAGCTCACACTTCTAAAGGGAAGGATGCTGTAGGTTCCATTCATTTATTTCAAACACTCACCCTTCTTCTTTCCCCATTGTCTTTTTCTGTTCCGTACTACTGAAAGAGAAGGTAGGAATGTTTCACTTAAGTATTGGATGGATTTTGATGACAAACACATCACCTTTTTGCTAATAGTCAAATACAGGTCTCTTTTGCACACACTCACACATGAAGTCAGCTCCTTTCTTCATTCCAAAGCATTTGTTCCATAAAAAAAGATGTGTATTCTTTACTAGAATGACTCAAGTGGTGTTAAAGTACGACATTCCTGAGTGAAATGATGTACAGTAGGATTTTTTTTCCCAAGGGCAACTTGATGCAAGGCCTCTTATTGCAAGACAATATCTGGCCAGCACTGTGGAAGCTTGTAGGAAGAAATTATTCAATAGACAGTTCTAAAACAGATCCACCTTCATACCTAGCATACAGCATAATAATAATTACACTGAGGGCTGCCTCACATTCAGGGAACTCAAAGTGTTTTGCCTAAGTTAATGAATTTAATCTCAAAACATCTGAAAATTTAGACTGGATAAGGCAACAATGGATCTTGAGATGCATGGGAACGGGAATACAGAAAGTATAAGTAGTAGAGACCAACAGGCAGTTACTTGGGAGCTGTGTGTACCTGCTGTGCACTACAGCAGCGATGTACTCACATTTCACTATGGATCCAGGCTCAAGATCAAATAAGATGGGGAAAGGGAGCCAGAGAAAGGTTATGATTCCACTGAATTTTTATGGAGAGGAGGGTCAATGACACCAGGAAGGGTTATAATTTATGGACAGGTCTCCCTGATGCAAAATACATCATCACAGACACAGGGGCACAGTACCCAGGAACATAATCATCAGATGTTAAGCTGCGGTGTCTGAAATTTTCTGAGTTGGAACCCTTATATCATATGTGGCAATTCTGCACCTGGACACTTCACTATGTAGAGGAGCATTTCAGCAACCAGGCAGATACCCGGGACACTGACAATTATTGGGAGGGACTATTAACTTTTTTTCTATTTGATGCATTTGGCCATTTACTTAGGCTTTGCAGGAGCTTAGCATAACTAAAGCAAACGACTGGGGAGGACAGGAGGGATAGGTATCATACAATGTGATATTGAATCTACACCCTCTTTGACATGACGGGGTAAAGGTCAATAAAACACAGAAAGACTGGATATATTTCCGGACTGCTGTTATGGGAAAATTAGGGCTGTTATGGGAAAATTAGGGCTGTCAATGCTTGCGATTAACGGAGTGCAGGATTAACACGTTAATTTTTTAAATGTGTTAATTGTAAACATTAATGCTGCGCTGCCTCTTTGAAGTGCTGCTGCAGCATTTCAAAGGGGCAGTGCACGCGATTAATCGTGATTAAATTTTTATATCTCTTGACAGCCCCAGGGAAAATATGACTGCCGAACTAACTATTGGAACTGCTTCCTTAAAATGATATATTTTTGTGAACCCTATTTTTTGCCTCGTGACTGATGTTTTTGATTGACATGTCGCTGTAACTTTCTGAGTGTAAGAAAGGTACTGTGGGCTTGGGTCAAGTGGATCACTTGGTGGACACATCAAGAAGATCTCCAGCCACAGATGGCAGGCCAGCCAGTGGAACTCTGCAGCAAGTCACCCGAATACCACTCCAAACTCCTCAGGGGTCATTATCAGTTTGGGGTGCTATTGTGTGTGTGTGCTTGATAAACAAAGCAGTGATTTTGAGCAAAGATATTCCAATGGGAATACTAGAGATTAATAAAGTACTGGCTTTACTCATGGTTTTCATTTATTTGTGTCAGTCAAATAGCAGATGAATGCACTGCATCTCCCTTGATTTGTCCTGATACCACCTCACATAGATTAAAGTTACCAACAGTTTTGGGTTTGGAAGATGTCAAATGTTGTTGCTGCATCTACTGTGCACGCGTGTGTGTGTGAGTGCACACATGCATGGATGCATTCTCTGTCCGTCTCCCTCCTTTTCTGTCTAGTTTTCTCTTCTTAATTTCTGCTTACTGAGTATATATGCAGTTTTTCTATTTTTCTTTCCTCCCATTACCTTCCTTCTAATTGACCCATCCTTATTCTGCCTCTTTCTTTCCTTCTCTGTGAAGCTCCCAGTTCTGATTTGAGTTTTTTCCCTTTGTTCACTTTCTTTCAACTCCTTCTCTCTATCCTGAGCCCCATATATTCTCTTCTCCCTATGTCTACACTACAGCATTTTTTTGGAAAAACTGCAGTTTTTCTGAAAAAAACTTCACTTACGTCCACACTGCAATCATGTTCTTTTGAAACAAAATTGAAAGAACAGAGGGGTTTTTCCATCATTGGTAATCCTCTTTCTATGAGGAAAAATGCATGTGTCGTTGAGGAAGAGGGAGCTCTTTTGGAAGAAGAGGAAAAAGCACAGGTGTGCTGGTGGCCACTCCCCCATAGTAATCACAGCTTACATGTAACAGAGTGTCCATTCAGTGTGGACGCTATCTTTCAAAAAAGCAGATGGCTTTTTCGATGAGCTTTGGCAGTGTGGATGCTCTCTTTCGGAAGAAGTTTTTTTGGAAGATCTCTTCCAGAAAATATCTTCCAAAAGAAGCCTGCAGTCTAGACATAGCCTCGGATCCTCCTTCTCTTTCCCTTCCTCATGGTCTCCTCTCCATTTCCTATATTAATACAAACATTTCATCGAATAATAAGTCTTCTGTGTTTCACCAGCTCGCTCACTCTGAAGCTATCACAAAACATCAGATTGCTCAGAGAATTGTCTAAGGTATTTTTATCTTAGAAGACACAAAAAGAAATAAGGGGGGGAAATCATACCTAGAATACCAGAGGCTACGTATAGACTACAAGCCTCTTTCGAAAGAGAGCATCTAGACTACAAGCAGATTTTTCGAAAAAGTGATCCACTTTTTCGAAAGAGAGTCTAGATTCTCTCTTTCAAAAAAGTGCAGTTTGCATTCAATAGCACCTTTTTTCGAAAGAGTACTTTTGAAAAAAGGCGTTATTCCTCGTAAAATGAGGCTTACCAGGATCAAAAAAACTGCCGCATTCTTTCGATTTACTTTCGAAAGAATGCAGCTGCAATCTAGATGCAGGTGAAGTTTTTTTCAAAAAGAGGCTACTTTTTTCAAAAAAACCCTGTAGTCTAGACACACCCAGAATGTCCCTATAATCTGCCACTAACCTAACTGCCCTTTGGTAGATTTGAAAAATAATCTTTGAAAACAGGTTGGCTTCTCAAAGCTTCCTATGAAAATGTGCCATCCCAACAACATTTAGAAAGTAAGATGCTGTGCTTGTGTTTTGCTCATTATTTCGATAATAGATTTCCCTATTTTCCCCTGGTGACTTTGTCTAGAGGGAGCTCAGGGTACGTCTACACTACAGCACTAATTCGAACTAACTTAATTCGAATTACTTAATTCGAATTAAGTGCATCTAGACCTAAAAACTAGTGCATCTAGACCTAAAAACTAATTCGAATTAGCGTTTTGCTAATTCGAACTAGCATGTCCACATTGAGTGGACCCTGAACCGAAGTTAAGGCTGGCCGGAACCAGGACTTAGAGTGTGGAGCTGCTGCCTCAGGCTAGCCGAGGGCTGTGCTTAAAGGGACCCAACCCCCACCCCGGACAGACAGTTCTCAGGGTTCCCCGCTTGCTTGTCTAACTCGATGAGGGACAGCAAAGCAGTCCTGTCTTGGAGTGCCCTGAGTGCCCACACTCGGCACATCACAGCACTCGGCCATCAGCCCGGCTGCACTTGCTGCAGGCTGCCATCTGGGGGTGTCAATCGGGGGGCTGTCAGGATCCAGGAGGACCTGCAGGAGGGCTTCCACCCTGAGGAGCCCGCAGAGCCACCCCAGTCCTCCCCATCAGGGGCTCATGCCCCATTCCTCCCTCACCTCCTTCCACTTACCCCTCCCTAGCCCCCCTACCTGATGTAAAAAATAAAGGACACATGTTCAAAAATAGAAACTCTCTTTATTTAACAAAACTGAGGGTGGGGGGCGGGGATTAACCTCTGGGGAGACTGGGAAAAGGAGGTGGGAGAGGAGAAGAGAGGGTGGGAGAGGGGAGGTGGAAACTTGGGAGGAGGGAGCTGGAAGGGGGAAGCCAGGGGAAGAAGGAGGAGGGGAAGTATAAAACTATGGTACGCCATATCTTCAGTATTGTGTAGAAATGTGGTCTCCTCACCCAAAAAAGATATTTTGGCCTTGGAAAGGGTTCAGAAAAGGGCAACTACAATGATTAGGGGTTTGGAACTGGTCCCATATGAAGAGAGGCTAAAGAGACTGGGACTTTTCAGCTTAGAAAAGAGGAGACTGAGGGGGGAGATGATAGAGGTGTATAAAAGCATGAGTGATGTGGAGAGGGTGAATAAAGAGAAGTTCTTCATTAGTTCCCATAATATAAGGACTAGAGGACACCAAATGAAATGAATGAGTAGCAGGCTTCAAACTAATAAAAGAAAGTTCTTCTTCACAAAGCAAATAGTCAACCTGTGGAACTCCTTGCCACAGGAGGCTGTGAAGGCTAGAACTATAACAGAGTTTAAAGAGAAGTTAGATAAAGTCATGGAGGTTGGGTCCATGGAGTGCTATTAGCCAGGGGTAGGAATGGTGTCCCTGGCCTTTGTTTGTGAAAGGCTGGAGATGGATGGCACGAGACAAATGGCTTGGTCATTGTCTTCGGTCCATCCCCTCCGGGGTACCTGGTGTTGGCCGCTGTCAGCAGACAGGCTACTGGGCTAGATGGACCTTTGGTCTGACCCAGTACGGCCGTTCTTATGTTCTAAGCTCAGGGCTCAGGGTCGGGGGGGTCTCACTGGACCAACTTGATTTTCATGCAAATCTGCTCCTGGGTTCGCATGTGGCCTTTGGTGGTCAGGCTAGCAGCTATCCTGCCCTAGACGGCCTCATTCCTGTGCCTAGTGCAGAGGTCATGGACGTTGGAGGTCTCCCCCCAAACCTCGATGAGGTCCACGATCTCCACACTAGACCAGGCGGGCGCCCGCCTCTTGCGGCCTCAGGCAGGCTCCTGGAAGCCGCCAGCCTGGTTCTGGGAAGAGGCAGAAGGCTGGGTGGCTGGCTCATGCCGTGCCAGGTGCAGGGTCTGCTGGCTGGGTGTTGGCAGGCTTGCACCTGGCATGGGCACTGTAGCCAGACCGTGCCCCTTTAAGGGCTCCAGGGCCGGGAGGGGGGCAGAAGAGTTTCCCTGGCTTGGCCCAGAGTGGCCACCAGGGCAAGCTGGGAAGAGCTAGCCTCCAACTAGTTTGAATTAAATGGCTACACAGCCCTTAATTCGAACTACTTAATTCGAATTAGGGGTTAGTCCTCGTAGAATGAGGTTTACCTAGTTCGAATTAAGTTGGAATTAGCGGTTTGCATGTGTAGCTCCTATGAAAGTTAATTCGAACTAACAGCGGTTATTTCAAATTAACTTTGTAGTGTAGACATACCTTTAGACTTCTTTGCCTGGTGGCTGTCTTTTTCTAGTGTACAGAAGGACATCTGCAAGTATTTCCTTTATTGAGACAGGGACAGGGACAGGGACTTTTTGGCACTAGTAGCCTTTACTCTATTCTATATGAAATTGATGTGTGAAAATGTGGCCTCAGCACAAGTACTGGCAGAAATCAAAATGATTATTATTCTGAACCTCTTGCTCAGAGAATAACGAAAGCTTTGCCACTGCTACCACAGAACAGAGCCAATTACAATGATAATGTTTTTGTATGACCATAAACATCTGTAAACCACAAGTCTCAATGCTGACTAATTGGTCAATTAACTGCATTAAGTATTAATCTAAAGAAAGGCAGCCTAATAGATTTCTCCAGCAGAATATACTGTGTCAGAGAGGCTACTATTCCTGTTGCCTAGATATAGCATGTTCAATAACCCCAGCTGGTGTAGTCTTTGTACAGTGATGAACTACTTCCATTTATCCTTGCTGTCCTTTCAGACTACTGATGTACATAATATCTTATTTTCCCCTACTAGAAAAAGATACCAGAGCGATAACTGAGATACATACATGGATAGAAAAAATATTATTTTTCTCTGATCTAGGAGAAAGAGCACACATTATGGGGCCTGGTAAAATTATAACTCTCTGACCTCTGAATGTGCAGTCCAAGATGATTTCCTTTGCCCACAACTTGAAAGATCAGATTGACACTCCCATTCCTGCAGTTTCCCTATCCAAAATCCATAGGTGAAGTTGCACATAGAGATTCTCAAAACTAGGTGTATTGTCATATTATTTAGTATAAGCCCAAAGAATTCCACCTCCAGCAACCAGAACATCTAGAAAAGGACAATCCGGTCTTAGACATACTCATTCAGTAGTTGCCAGAGATTCTGCATTTTGTTTTGGGGGAATAATAATGCAGTGCATTAGTAACCAAGTATTTTGGGGGAAGTTAGGGGTTTGTATTGATCCTGGCAGGTAATTTGAGTCTCGAATATCCCTTTGAAACTGTTCCACCTAAACAGGAAAGTTGTTAATCATAATTAATTTGATATTTTATGAAAAAGTATCATGGGGCATCTAGCCAGAACAGTGGGATGTTTCAGCAACTCCTCATAAAATTCACTGCCAGCATAATTGGCACATGGAAAGAAGGGTCTGGTGAACCATATGGAAATTTCCCTTTCAGTGCTGTTTTGTTCCTAAATCTTGTGTTAGAAACTAATGAATCCATAACCTAGTAACTGCTAAGAATGCTAGCTCCTACTCACTAGTTGATATCTCCGCCTCTCAGCATATAAATCCCAATGTTGTTCCTATCACATAATTCATTTTTCCTCCACTTTGGCTTCTCCTTTATTGGATGTAAGCCATCTGAGGTTTTTTCATGCCAATTATTGACCTATCAGCTGATTCAGTAGCACTGAGCAGATGATATAAGACTTCATAGAAACATGATTGCTAGACTTCATTTCTCTGTGGCATGGATCTTTTGACATATATTCTTTCCCTGTGTTCCAAGTAATGTCAACATTCTGTGGAGCATTTTATTTGCAATTTCATTTATAGCGGGATAATGGCATGTTGGCATCCTCGGACCAGATTTTTCTCAGTTTAAACATTTTTCATATTATTTCTTTCTTTTCTACTGAAGTTGGTGAGTTTCAGACAATTTCTTTTGTATTGTTCATTGATTTTTCATTAGAAACTAGACCAACACAAAAGAAAAATCCTCAGGACAAACTCAAACTCAAAAGTAATGATTACAAAGAACAACCAAATTCATCTATATAGAAAAACACAAACACAATTACATTTATATTATGCAAGAAAAACCTTCAGTAAAAGATCTGCTGTCTGAGATAAAAAAATTAATAGGTTTAATTTTAGATCTGCTTGTTAGTATTCAGGCTTGTTTGTCAGTTTGAGAAAGAATTTTGGGTTTAAACATTTAATACTTATAACCTGACCAGTATGTGTGAGAAAAAAGGATAAAGACACTCAGTGTGTTGCTTCTGCCTGGCCATATGGAATTGTTAGTATAATGGGAACAAATAGGAACAGTTGAAATGTTATAGGGTATAGTGGGAGTGTAATATATGAGCAAACACTGGAAGGCTGCCTAGCCTTTCTTTCAAGCCAAGGTCCAGCAACCAATTTGGAGGGGTAAAGAGGAAAGGGGGAAGACATAAGAAACACTGAAAACCAAAGAAAAGCCCGACCTCCTTCCCCTGCTATAGGATGTAAAAGGAGTGGAATGAAGACCTTAGACTCACAGCCCTCCCAATGGAACATGGCCATAAGTTGTAAGGAGTGAATCTAAGAGCATGCCTAACAGGTTTATTTAGACTTCTTGGGAGGAAGAAGGAGTGGGAGTTGGAAGGGGAAGAGGAATGGAAATGTGGGGATAGGAAATGGGAAATAGGCACACAGGCAAGGCTCTGTGGTGTCAGAGCTGGAAAGAGGGATACAGTAAATGCTCTGCAGCATCAGAGCAGGCAACAGAACACTGGGAAGAGGGAGCTGCATTCGTGTGTGGAGCTAGAGGTTAGAAGAAGGGGTTCTATCTGAATATAGAACTGTAGTTGGGGAAGGGAAAAAAAGAAACTTCTATTGGTGTATAGAGGTAAGTCCGACTAGTGTGAAGGGCTTTGGAATAAGTTTGCTTAAAATTAAACCCCAATAAGCAATGTTGCTTTGGCTGCAAGGTTGCACCACCACTGAAATTTGACCCAGTTGCCCCTCCATAAAGATGGAGATGTGACTGGACCAAAATTCAGTGGGTGTTGTAACCTGGAGTTCAGGGAGTCTGTTTCTTCACAGCAGAGTGCAGGGAAGGCCACCAAGAGCTGCACCTGTGGTATTAACAGAGGGGGCAGACTCCCACACCAAGGGAGACCCAGGGCTCCTGAGGGAGAGGAGAGATGAATGGTGCCCCTTCCAGGAAAGGAGCTGGGACTAGGGACTAGAATTCGTGCCCCCAAGAAATATTTGAATTGTCAACAATGCCATAGTGATATATAGCTGCCTTACTTTAAATGGTAATTAAGTTCATATTATAGTGAGTAGAGGTCTTTGTGGGGTGACTATTACTGTCTTGTTCAGTCTACATGTGCATGAATTTGCAAGATGTTGAACACTAGATGGAAAAAAATCACCTTATTTTTTCTTTCTGTGCATTTGCTCTTAAACACTGTACAAATTGAGATCAGAAAACATCTGTGACACTGATGGACTAGCTGACTTGGGTATGATTCATAACAATTTAAGAAAAGGCACTTCAACAATCAAAACAGTTTACTTATATGTGAACCCATTTATCTGCAGTAATAGAAATTCAGGGTAGGTGCTAAGTGTATCTGTCTGTGTTTACCTATATCTTGTTAGAAGTTTAATAGTGTAATCAGATTAACTTTGTAGATGCTAATTCCCTTTCATATTGGGATTGCTTTTCATTATGCATGTCAACGGTTCAATTAAATTTAAGATCAAAGACGTAAAATACTGAAGAAAACTAATAATATTATTCACATTGTCTTCAGTTTAACTATATAAGATATAATGAAATACCAGCTAATCGCCTTATGTGAATGACTGTCACTAGTTTACCTTAAATGCATAAAAAATAGAAGATTAGCTTCAAAGCAATGGTCCACCGACAATATGCTCTTTCTATTTTTCATCCAGCGAGGGGAGGCAGAAGTTCCTGCTGTGAGAATTTGTGTGGAGACTTGTCAGCCTGCTAGAAAAAAAATATAAAGCCTCAGTCTGATCTTTTCCCATCTCTGTTCTGCTTAAACTGTAGCAGGGAAGGGCTCAGCCATAGACGTAGAAGTCTTCAAGCCTACCCTGGAATTCTCATGGAAGAACTTCAACAGACTCCACATGAACTGCCTATTGGATTTTAACCTTGTAAACTGATTCCTGAAATACTGTTACAAATCATCAGCATCACTTTCTCTTCAATGAAATGGACTTAAGGACTGTGCACATGTTTGCATCTACATTGATTTTTTAACTGGCAAGCTTTTATTTCTTTTCCCGTTTATTATTAAAACACTTTGTTTTAGTTACCAAAAAGGATTGGCCTCAGCGTGACTATTGGGTAAAATCTAAGATTCAAAAGGACCTAGGGTTAAGTGCCTGGTCCTTCGGGATTGCACAGCCTCGCATATGATGAATCAGGTTTTCAATAACCCCTAATTACATTTGACTTGATATCTAGATAGGAATCGGGGGCTGAAGTGCATAAAGAGGATTGTATTTGGCTTCTTATAAAGCAGTGTGGTATTACAGGAGCTGTTTTGTTAACAACTATAGAATAAATTCCTAATTTGAGGGACTGTCTGCCCTATACTTTACAATCTGCCCTGAGTGTAGCATTCTGACTGCGGCCCATCCAAGCACTCGTCACAATGTCTGATATACCCTATTAATAAAATCACAAATATATACTGTGTGGATTTGAGGGAAGAGAATATTGGTATTGAGATCTGAATATGAATTTAATTACACTGAACTGATAGCATGCTTTGAATCTATATTCATGGTTGTGAAAAAAATCAAATATTAATGTTAGTGTATTATTCTCAGGCCAAATAAGACACAAGAAAGGGGAGGAAGAGATGTTGTGCAGTGTCTTATCTTTTAAGTTAATAGATTTTGGGTGGAAGAGGAACTGAATTGGAAAGTATTCAACAGGGCACAAAATGTAATTTTTCTTAATATTAAAGAGGATTGGGTGCATAGGTTTCAATACTCAAAATATTAACATAATGAGGATGGAGAGAAGAAAGGAGATAGTGCTTGGATTTTCCCTCCCTACTTTTTAAATTACACTTTGATTATGTGAGAGTACATAGCAAAACATTGTGTAAAATAAGATTAAAATAACTAAATCCAAGGCCAGACAGGCTGCAGATTTTCATGCTTTACTTCTTTCTCTAGTGTTGTGGTTGTTTTCATGCTTGCAGCCAAGTCAGTCACGCTCCATCTCATTTCTCTGAATTCCACATGGCTGGCATTTTCTTTTTTTCATAAGTGATTTCTCCCAATATGTGTCAACCTGAGGACAATGATTATGTTGTTATTTTGAAACAAATACCAATTATCTGTGTTTAACACACTTCACTATGATAAGTCTCACAAGTGGCTAGTCTTATTACTATTAAAGGGCTATGCTCAAAGGGGTTAGAACAGACCTGGGCAAAATACGGCCCTCAGGCCGCATCTGGCCTGCGGAGGCAGCGGGGAGCCCCAGGCAGGCTCCCTAGCTTGTCCCGCAACCCCACGCGCTGGGCAGAAACGCGGCTGCAGAGCTCCATTTCTGTTTTGAAGCTAGATGGGAGGGGGAAGTTTTAGGAGCTGCCCTGCCCCCAGCACCTGAATAACAGGCAGCTAAGAAGAATCACGCCCCCTCTCCTGGGCTCAGTTATTCATGAAGCACATGGCCAGGCAGGCTGGCTAGCTGGGAAACATTTTAAGCTCTGCAGGCAGGCAGGCTAGTTTGGCATCTGACAAGTAAGTCTCTTGGCCACAGCCTGCTTTTGGCACCCCAGCCTTTTCCTGGAAAAGGAAGTCTCCCCCTTCCACTCCCCCCTCCACTCAACATACCCAAACCCTCTGTCCCCTTCTTACACCCACTGCCCCTCCTAGATCTGGCACCCCAGTCTCCTTCCCCAGATCACAATCCCCTCCTATCCTAGGTCACATCCCAAACCCCTGCACTCCAGTCCCCTGCCCTAGGTCACAACCACCTGCTTTATCCAACTCCTTCCCAGACTCCAGTCTTCCTCCTACACCCCAGATCCTTACCCCTAGCTCCCTTATGCACCCAACCTCCATCCCAGACCCCACATCTCCATTAATATCATGGAAGAGTGGCCTTCCAAAATCTTGGAGTGGCCCCTCATCAAAAATTATTGCCCACCCCTGGGTCAGAATGTCAGAAAAATAACCAATAATAATAATAGTTGCCGAAAATAACAGGCTATCAGTACAGGCTTTAACTCATAACTCACTATTTCATTCCCATATCTTTTCTGTCTTACAAGTCTGTACTATAGTCCTTTCCCCCTCCCATCCACTCTCTCAACCAGGTTGCTTTCCTTTGCCTTTCCAGAGCTTAAAATTACTATTTTCAATCTGTTGAGAGTTTCTGTAGCATCGCTTGACCTAAACATTTGAATCCAGCTGTATCCTCTCCACTCTTTTTGACAATACATTCCTTCCTTGTAATCTAATAATGTTGTCACTTGTACCTTGTTGTGCATTTCTTGGCTACCCTCACCCACTGGCTGTCACCACACTGACTAATGGAAAAAGGGGAGTTAGAAAGGATTCATGAGTTATTGCTGGTTTTAGTACAGTTTTGCTATTTTGACTTTAGGGAAATTACTTCTGCTTTTGGTTGTTTGTTTTTTTAACTATTATTCCCCTCTAAAGAATATTAGGAATTATTTCACAGCAACTTTTGAATTTTTCTCAGGAGTAATGGGAGTTTGTGCTCAGGGAAAACTGAAACACCTAGCTGCAGGATAAAGAGGAGAGAAATGTGGGGCCAGTATTTGGCTTCTTGCTTTATTCTCAGGCAAAACATGGAAAGGAGGTCCCTGGAAGCTTGATCAGAAGATGCCACAGTGGTCTTTACTGGCCAAAATGTGGGACTGCAGCTATATGACTGCTACCAGCCTACCATTCCGCCAGAGATGCATGAAATACCAACTGAGATAAAGGAATACAGGTAGGGTTGCCGAATAAGTCATGTTACATACATGGCATTTAGGAGACCTGAGGTTTTCTTTGGGCTTCCAGTAGGTGTTCAGATACCTTTGTTAAAGAGCCAGTATCCTCTGCTTCTGTGATGCCAAACCAGAAGTATCTCTGGTCCTGCCACTGCAGAAATTTAAGTGTGGAAACCGAATATAGACATGGAGTCTGCTCGTTCCTCTGTAAATGTACTCAAGCAATATAAAACTACCCTACCTCTTTTTCTTGAAGTATTTAAATTGTAATTTTCAATATTTATGTTCATGGATGGTGAGTAAGTCTAGAGCTGGGGGAAGTATGTCCCCAACCAGGGTCCTGCTGCCTATGACTGGAAGAGCTATGTTGAAGGGGAGGGCTGGGGGCGGAGTGTTGGCGGGGCTGACACGGCAGTTCGGAAAGACATTGCCTTCCCGTCTCTTATACCCACCACCCATGGGGATGTAATTAAATAGTTAACAACCTTTTTCTGTATAAAATACAAATGACAATGAGCAATTAGCACAACCTATTCCTTCTAAAGCTCAAAATATAACAATGGAATATTTAAATTTTAAAAAACTCTACGGTGAAGCCACTAAGTTTGCACAGTTAAAAAAGTCAAAGTCATTAAAGCCAAAGTAAAAGCAACCTTTACACTTTGTACATATCCATTACAATACAGTCTTTAATTATGTGATGACATACTAATTTTTAAACAAGGTAGCACAAGATCATGCTATTGCTTCCCCCGCCCCCTCCGCCTGCACCTGGCAGAAAAGAGTTAGGCATATGTGTTACTGATAGAAACAGTGGAGTTTAATTCAAATTTTACTAGAATGTGCAGTCACTGTAGAAATGAGAGGTACAGTAAGATGTCTCAACTTTTGACAAAATGAACTTTTGTGTTGTTTAAAGATTTTAGTTTCTCATTGTTCTCATTGTGGCTAAGCGGGGACAAATAAAGGTTATCTCCAAATGGAAACTTAACTTTGGATTTCTAAGTGTTCCAAGGTTAGTGTTTTATATATTTAGTTTTTTTAACTGACATTTTCAGAACAAATAATGATATATGAGCTCAGGTTATTTCTAGGTATATATTGGTGATGAATTCTTAGAGCCACAGTACTACATCTAATAGGTGCTTCCAAGATCCTAATGAATACAGTAGATAGACTAAAAGAATAAATAAGTACATAAGTATAAATAAATAATAAATAAAGGTCTTTTTATCTGGGCATGAATTTTTAATTGCCACTCTCTTCATAGATGAGGGGAAAAAAACAAGACCATTTTTTTCACACTGGCTTATCACTAAGTACTTAGGTACATTCAATTAGTCATCTTCTTTGTAATGTGGAGTGTAAACATCTGGCTATTTTATTTTTTTGCTATTTTGTGTGTCTTTTGAAAAGATTAATTAATGTAATCTCTGTAAAATAAAAACCAGAAATCCACATGAAGTATAAAATGAGATCTGACTCAAGGCCTCTATGTTGTATCTCTAATAATGGACACTCATTTCCAAAATGCTATATATATTATGCTTACAATGATGTGAAGTATGTCAAGATCTTTGTTTCTTTTTTATTTTACTGCTGATAAACTGTATATTTCAAGTTTTTTTATATAATCATAGCTATGGCTCACTTGTTCTGTGTTATTGTGTGGTACTTTTGTTTAGATTAGTCTGTCTGATGTTTTCTACACCTTGATCATAGTAACTCTTTATGACTTTTGACATCTTAAATTTACATGCATCTTATGTGGTTATATTAATTTATATCATATTGTTTTTCTTTTTAGTTGCTCAACAATGATTGATACGTTTTTTATTTTTTTGTTCAGTACTGTCAAAGTTAGACTCAGGACTCACGATTTTCATAGACCACTCTGTTTTATTAGCAAAGCGCTTCACTAATACAACCAGAAAAGTGAGCCCCCATCTCAAACCCAAGCCACATTATTTATACAGATAAAAGGAGAGTGAAACAAAGGATTGAGAAAGGGCGCAAACTGACAAGATTACCTGGGGTCAGTCACGTCCCCTATTTCCTTATTAACTCTCACCAATCTCCTGTTAATGTCCCACTATCACCCTTAAGTGTGTAGCCCTTATGGGGCCACAACACTTATAACTAACTATGCCTAATTAGCCTAATTATAATATTAAGATCTTAAAGGTGCGACTCCGAGTACCATATCTGATCACCGGTTAAATTGCCTCCTCCCAAAGATGTGGCCCGTAAATAAAGACTTAACAATTTGGATGAATTTTATAACAACAAGACTATATTAAAGGTAAATCTCAAATTTAACAAATAGGGGGAAGTCCCCCTTTAAAATAAATAATTATACTACCAGAGTCTGTGACGCAACGGCGATGGATGGATTGCTGGCGACCTCAATCTGTTGGCTAATTTAAAGCCGCGAGAGAGGAACAGCCAGGAGTCCCTCGTCGGTAGACCGAGGATGGCGACCTGCAATCCTTAGGCTAATCGAAAGCCCTTGGAGAGGAACAGCCAAAGCGATCCCTCGATGGATGGTTGAGTGCGAAGACGGTTGATTCACCTTCCGTGAAACTCTCTGGTCTCCGTCCTTCTTCTTGCTTTTCGGAGCAACGGGAACAGGCGATGGACGCTAGACTCTCTATCTATCCTACACTTAACCTATCCTAAAATAAAACCCTAACTAATCTCGACGCACCCGACAAATAGTCTCGACGACGGCCGACATGCGTAGACCGACGCGAGCCTGACGGACATACACGATGACGAGATCTATCCTAACTAAAATCTAAACTAAATAACTAACCTAACCTTACCTAAATGAAGGGAGGATAAACCTTCCATTTATCTCCACATCAAAAGACTTCTAGACCTCTCTCATTCCTTTAACTAAAACACCCGGGACCAAGACTTTAGACCTCATTCACTCTCTAAGCTAGATCTATGCCTAAGCCCGACGCCAGGCACAACCCCAAGAAACGCAATGCAACAAACGGGCGTTGCGTGGACTTATAAAGACTGGGCTTATGCATATTCATAAGCTTTACATTTTAAAGTGATTGGTGGAGATAGAATGCCTCTTTATATAAGTTTAAAATGATTGGATGACACACTTTGGAAATTACATATTCATGAGTAACAGTTACTTTGATGAATATTCATACACTTTCAGATTTACACAGTCAGTTAGACACTACGTGCTAGATCACTTTACAGTAATGGTTCTCTTAATGATTGATAGATACATTGAATGACAGCATAGACATACACAGGCATTCAGGCACATTATTACAATGTAGATGACACATTGTTTCAATATTGTTAATACATTACATAGATCATTATGCATAAGCATGACATAAAGCATTCAATCATTATATTATTTGTAACAAGTGAAACCATTGTCCTCTGCCTTAACAGCCTCTTTCCTGCTTACACACAAACAACTTTACCTTAACATCTCTCTTCCTGCTAGAGGAACAAACAACATTTCTTTCATTCATTCTACTTTTACAATATAATTCAGTCTACTTTCACAGTACTTTATAGCATTTCTGAAACATTGCTTTTGCTTTTCCTCTTTATCTCAAACCTTAAACTTAAACTTTTAACTGCAAAGCACTCATATCACAGAAGTACAGATTTTTACTCCTAGAATGGTATCTACATAAATTCTATCTTATAAATGCATGTGATTTCATATTAATTTTATGTTTCTGCAGATTACACAGTAATTGCTATTTTTAGTTTCATCATTAAAATAACCATGCATTTAATTAGCAGTTACATGGTTCTGTGCTTATGTAATCACAGTATTGTATCAGTTAATGGACTCTAAAAAGGACTTTACTCCAGCAAAGAACTGAGCCACTGTAACCTCAGAACTGAGGGCCTGATTAAGTAAAGCACTTAAGCATGTTTAATGTTAAGGACATAAATGATTCTTGAACAAGGACGTGGAGTTAAATTTTTGCTGAATAGGAATACCCATTGGAGTGACTTGAAAATTTTCAAATGAAACTTTTTTCCCCCCTTGGAAAATGCTGATTCTTCCAAATCAAACTTTTCTGCAGGGGCATGTCAGTTCATTAAGGGTGCATCTACACTGCATCTATAGCTCAAAATAAGCTACACAATTTGAGCTACACAAATTGTGTAGCTTATTTTGAGTTGATTTCAAAATAGCTTATTTTGTAATTTGGAGCTGTCTACACAGCACCAAATTTTGTAATAAAACACTATTCCAAAACATCCCTTACATCTCATGGAATGAGGTTTATAGGGACATCGGAATAGGGAGTCTATTATATTTCGAAATAACAGGCTTGCTGATAAGACGCGGGATAGCTATTTTGGGATACTACTGGTATCCCAAAATAGTGCTGCAGTATAGACATAGCCATAGAGACCCAACTAATGTCCTGCCAGCTCACCTGCCAGCCTCACAGGTAAAGGTGTGTGATAAATTGTTTTTCCATCAAAATATATTTTTTGAGAATTCAAAAAAAAATCTCTTTGGCATCAAGGCAAAATTGAGACTGTTGACATTCTTTGCAAAAATGACAGTCACTGGGATCCTCAATCATCAATCTTTCTTTTTAAACCTCTACCAAACACATGACTGATGATGTTTGTTGAAGAGCTGCTGGAAGGCCTGAAGCTGGAGGTACTTTATTTATCATTGTGGTCATGTCTGGATGATGACAATCACTTCTTTAACTCCCCATAGAGCTGTGCATTGAAAACAAACTCTTTGCCTTCAAGACCCTAAATTGCACAGCCCTGGCCTCTATCTAAGTTGCTTTCTTTTCACAACTTCAACTTACCGACACTCTTTTCAATGCCCGCTAGATCACCCTTGATGCTCCTTTCATCTCCCACTCCTGCATAAATCTCGGAATCCTCTCATGCTGCCTTTTATGCTTGGAATACTCTTTTTATCAAGCTTCATCATTGCCACATCACCTCATCCCCTTGCACGAGTGTGCTCATTGTGACAGATTCTGTCTGTAAAAAATTACGAATACTATATGTTGGCATGGATATGGAGGTGTGTATGAATACACTAGGCTAGCTCTTTATTGAGGTATCTGGGAAAACAGACAGAAAAGAAGAGACAAGCACATGATAAGCCACCTAGCAGGAAACAATTTAGGAACAACACCAGACCTATTAGCTTTGATGATTTTCCATGCTCTCTTGTCAACTTACACAACTGGCTTGGACCAGGGCCTAGGAACATGAAAAACAGAAGAACTTTGGGAGTATTCCAATAGTTCCCTCTTTTGAGATGGACCATCTTTGAAGAGAGTGGCAGTAGTTGTTTGGGGGATCACACGAAGTCCTGGTCTACACTAAGGAGTTATTTCAAAATAACTCCCCTTATTTTGAAATAACAGTTGGAGCATCCACATTACCAAGCCCGTTATTTCAAATTAAGGTGCTGGTTATTTCCAAATAATAACGCCTGCTTTCCACGAGGAATAATGCTTATTTCAAAACAGTTATTTCAAAATAGCTATAGTGTAGACGCTCCACTGCTGCTATTTCAAAATAACTACTCCCCAGAATTATTCAAAGTAGTTACTTAGCAGTGCTTCCTGAAGCTCTAAGTTGAGGAAGCACATCCACATTAAGGGAGCCTGCCTTGGACTAATTTTGAAGCTTCTCCATAGTGTGGACATGCTATTTCAAAATTATTCTTTTGGGAGTTATTATTTTGAAATAAGTTATTTTGAAATAATTTCCCAGTGTAGACATGCCCTAAAATAGAGAGAGACCCATTAGAAGTATCTAAAGAAGTTAGTCCTGCCTATGTTACCATCAGGTCATGGTAAACCTTTGAGACTGCCATATGTGCAGATAGTTGTTTTAAAATCCTTTATCTGTAATAATTTGTTCTTACTGTTAACATAAAGAAGACTCTGGTTTGAAATTTGTTCTTACTGCTAAAATAAAGAAGACTGGTTTGAAACTGTCAGAGACCCTGAAGGGAAGAACTGCAGATATTCAAACCCAATCACATCTATACAGTAAGAAGGATTGATACAAAGATACTGTTGCACAGGGCCTGATCTAAGAAAAAGTTGCAAAACTCCACCCAAGGAATAGAAGAGACATGAGGACTTTTGAGGGATTGAGAGAGACCAGAAAGGGAACACAGATGCACTTACCTTTGTAACTGTGACAGTTATGGGTAAGATTTCTCCCTCTCTGTAATGTTCATTTATATTTACCAAAAATTTAGTATAGTATAGTTAGTTACCATTTATAAAAGAAAATAAAAGAAGGTGCTTCATAGTTCTAGAATGCACTATAGGATGGGTCCATATTTGAAAGGATGATCAGCTTATCAATGTATATCATTAAAATGATTGGCATCACAACTCTTACTTTCACAAGTATTCTCAATAAATTCATGTGAATAGATGATAGCAAGATTAGTCCCCCTGTAGTATGTCATTAATATATTAATTCCATTTAATGTAAGGTTTTGACAGTTCAAACAATAGTAGGCTGTAATAAGCTAAAAAACAAAAGTGTGTGACATTTTTTATTTTCACTTATCTGTAGCTATCAGAACAAAATTATATGCTATGTATTTGCCTTACAAAATAGGAGGTGACAACATTAGTGCTTCCATTTGTCATCAGTAGTCTTAAAGGGAGTTATGGTTTATAATCTCAAAATTTGATCTCAGTCTCTGAAACAGATATGCCTGTGGTTATTTGTGTGTTTTAAAATATGCAGCTTGTGACAAATTACTATCAGACTCATGGGTCTTGAAAGTCCCAACTGTTAGGTTTGGCCAATTATACAACATCAAAGAAGAGGTTTGTAATGTTCATAAAGCAGGTGTCTGTGTTCCTCTTGCCAGTTCCATTCTTGTTAATCTCCTGCTGGCTCAAAAGAGTGGAGCTGGCAGGGAGATCGGAAGGAATTGGGCAGGGTACAATCACATATTCACATTGTACATATATCTATGTAACAGGAATAATCAACATGCTGGGCTTGTTTGGTATGATTCACACAGATTAAGTGTTAAGATGTTAAAAGTGCTTGCAACTCTTTTTGGATGCTAGCAGATACCTTGATATTGAAAAATGTATCACTGAGATTCATAGATTACAAGTTCAGAAAAGACTGTTAAGATCAGATAGTCAGACCTCCTGGTCAGCACTGCCCATAGAAAATCCCCAAGATAATTGTTTTAGAATATCTTTTAGAACAACATCTGATGTCGACTTAAAAATTTGTCAGGGATAGATAATCCATCACAATCCTTGGTAAATCCCCAAGATAACCTTCACTGAGAAACATTTATGCCCTTTTTCCAGTCTGAATTTATCTAGGTTCAGCTTTTAGGTAGAGGATCACGTTATACCTTTCTCTTCTAAACTGAAGAGCTCACTATTAAATATTTGTTCCTCATACTTGTTAATTATAATCAAGTTACCCCTTAACCTTCTCTTTCTTAAACTACATAGATTAAGGCCAAGTCCCCCCGGGTGCATCTACACTGCACCATTATTTTGAGATAACTAGTGTTATTTCAAAATAACAATGTGACCATCTACACAGCCATTCCATTATTTCAAAATATTTTTGAAATAACGGACGGCTTATTCCGAAATCTGTAACCCTCATTCTACAAGGAATAACGCCTATTCCGAAATAAGGCTTGTGTAGATGCTCCACTGCTGCAATTTCAAAGTAGCCCCTCACCAGGGCCATTCAAAGTTATTTCTCCCCAGTGCCTCCTGGGGCTCTACATCAAGATAGCTCATCTACATTAGGGGAGCCTGCCTCGGACTCATTTTGAGGCTTCCCTGCAGTGTAGACATGCTATTTTTAAATAAGCTATTTTGAAATAACTATTCCAGAATAGTTTATTTTGAAATAGCCATGCAGTGTAGACATACCCCATGAGGCCTGGAAGGTCAGCTTAAGGTACGTACCTCCAGCTAAATAAAATGCATAGCTGAAGTTGGCTTCTCTTAGGCTGAGCTTGGGGATGTCCCCACTGTTACTCACAAATTCCCACTCACCCAGGGTTACACTAGTATGGATTTACTGACTGAGGAACCAACATTCCACTATATCAAAGCTACTCAGCCTGTGACCCGTTTGTTTGCAGCCCGCAGTGTGGTTTGGGTTTACGCGGGGCTCAACACGTGGCCCGCGATTGGCAGCCAAAACAAAAAAGTAGTCAATATAATGGTCTTCTGTTGATATGCATTTTAGTAGTTAAATTCCTGGACTGTCATTGCTCATTAAAAGTGCTGTCATGTGGGTGGAAATCAGGTAAATATTTCATTGTATTAATATCAGCAGAACTGACGTGAATAGGGCTTGTGTGTTGTGTAGTCTTGCCTTAATCTTTGTATTTATGCCCATCAGTGTGAAAGAAGCTATTTGCATATATGTTTGCATGTACATGCAACCACATTTAAATTGCGGCCCTTGGCATGTGCTGCGAGTGTCATTGTGGCTCCCTGGGCTTCCAAAGTTGAATAGCCCTGCACTATATGATTAAACTAAAGAGGATAGAGCTGCCACTAATGGTTTAAACTAAAGGGAAACCAGCTCTCTCTCACACACACAAACACACACCTTCATTCATTCATACACATTCATTCCTACTCTCAGACACTCACACAGGCATATGGGTTTCAGAAGGAGCCAAGGCATGTTGATTCTGGAGAGTCTGTCTGCTGATCATGGCTGGGGAGCTGGTCAGAAAAGAAAGAGAGCTTCTGCCTGCAGAAAGAGGAGCTTCTCAGAAAGAGCTTTGGCCATGTGCTCTCTCCTTTTATTGCCTCTGTACAACTCCTGTGACTCATCCACATTCCTCATCAAGGAGCATGCCCAGACTTCGCTTGATCCAACAGAGCAGCAGTGTCTCCTTGATTGGTCTGGTGACTCATCACCTGGCTCCACGTGCTCAGCTTTGCAGTTTCTAATCCCAAACAGACAATAGTCTCTACTCACACACACACACTGTCATATCTCAGGAAAGAATGCAGTTTAGACCAAGTTACAAGCAAAGTGGCTGAGAGTTACAAAGATTACAAAGTTGCAAGTCTCAACAATCACCAAGCTTACAGTAGCTTTCTGAACTTACAAAGCAAAGTTGCTGAGAATTACAAAGATTTCAGAGTTGCAAGGTTTAACAAAGATTACGAGTTGAAGAGTTTAAAAGGCAATGCAGCTGAAACAGTTACAAAGCTTCAGAGAATCATTTACAAATCATCAATAATAAAGTGATTTAGAAGACAACTGCCACCCCCAGAGCAACGCAGTCAGCAGGAGATTTTTGTCAGTCTCTAAGTCATGTGCTGGCAGGACCTTATAGGTTAGTGTATTTCCAGAATATCCATGTGTAAAATCAAGTAATAGCTTGGGTGGAGGCTTTATGCAACACCCACAGTGAGAGGCGACAGGAGAAAACACTCCTGTTGGCTGCCCTTGCTCCTCACAACTGTCAGTACAGGCACTGGCGAGAGCTGCCCTCAGTGTTGATTTACAGGTCTTAACTAGACCCGCTAAATTGAATGCTAGAAGAGTGGTCTCCAGTGAGGCGAGTGAAGATGTGCCCTAAATTCCTTGAGTCTATCACTGTAAGGCATTTAGTAATTCTTGTGGCTCTTTTTCAAACCTCCAATTTATCAAAATTATTCTTAAATTTTAGACACCAGAACTGAACATAATATTCCAGCTACAGCTGCATCAGTCCCAGACAGAGAAGTTAAATAATTTGTCTACTTCTACTTCAGATTATCCACCATGACCTCAAAACATTTTTGGAGCCAGTGCTTCCCAGGATAGAGTCTACCATCCTGTAATTATGCCCTATATCCTTTATTCTTTGCTGCATAGATGTACATTTAAACATATTAAAATACGTATTGTTGGCTTCTCCTGCTTATAAAGCAATCATTATTGATCTGAGTCAGTGACCTGTCCTTTTTATTATTTACCATTTCCCCAAATTGTGCCACCTACAAATTTTATCATTGATGATTTTACATTTTTTCCAGACTATTAATAAAAATGAGAGAAAGCATAGGGCCAAAGACCTATCCCAGTGGGTTGCCACTAGAAATATACCAATTCAATGACAATTCCCCCTTTTACAATTACATTTGGAAACCAAACACGTGAACAGCTTTTAATCCATTTAATGAGGTGCCATGTTAATTTTACATGTTTCTAGATTTTTTAATTAACATGTCATGCCTTACAATAGTCTAGGAATATTACATCTGCACTATTAACTTTATCAAGCACATTTATAATCTCATCCAAAAAGATATCAAATTAGTTTGTCAGGATCAATTTTCCATAAGCCCATGTTGATTAGCATTAATTATATTACCCTACTTTAATATTTGAGTCCCATAGCAGCCTCTCCATTATCTTACTATGGATCACTATCACGCTAATAACCTTATAGTTACCAATTTACCCTTTTCAAATATTTGCACATCAGCTTTTGTCCAGACTTGTAGAAATTTCCCAGTGCTGCAAGCTTTTTTGAAAATCAACATTAATTGTCCAAAGAGCTACCTAGCCAGTTCTTTTAAAACTCTTTGGGTACATTTAAACTACATCCCCATTTCAATGTAAATGAAGCACAGGAAATTCAAATCCCAGCTTCATTTACAATTTTGATATGTCTAATTTACGTTCCTTTATCAAAAAAGGGATGTAGTTTAGATGTACCCTTTGGTGCAATTGATCTAGACCTGCTGATTTAAATGTGAGTAACTTTAGTAGCTGCTTTTTAACCTCCCCCTGAAACATTAGTGGAATAGAAAGAGTATCATCATATTATATGACTAAATCATCTAATTTTTCACCAAATAAAGAATAATAATTCTACCATTTCTACCTTTCCTAGAATCATAGAATTGCAAGGAACCTCAAGAGTTTACTGAGTCCAGTACCTTGCTCTCATGGCATGACCAAGCGCTATGTAGATCAGAGGGAAAGTGGGGGTGGGGGGAGGACCGCTGCTGCCACTCCATACCAGATCCTCTGGTCCTTTGGGGAATGGGGTGCCATGGTGCAGAAAGGGAGGGGTGGTGACAAAAAGGGGAGGGATTTGGGGGACAGGTTCAGACATGCTTCCCCCAGGCCACTATGTCTCCCATGCCAGATTATAAATAATGAATCTAGCTAGTTCCAAAACCGATCCCTTTGGAAACCCACTTGTTATGCCCTTCCAGATGACGGAACTATAGATACTATTCTCTGTGAATATTATCCAACCACTTGTGCGCCCATCTCATTGTAACTGCATCTAGGTTGTATTTTCCTAGTTTGATAATGGAAGGTCATGTTCAACTGTATCAAATGCTTTATTTCCTAGTTTTTTATCTTCTAGATATTTGCAAATGGATTCCTTAATTATTGGTTCCATTATCTTTCCTGGTACAGAAGTTAATCTGACTGGTCTGTAATTCCCTGAGTTCTTATTTCCCTTTTTATAGAGGGGCACTATATTTGCCCTTTCCTTGTATTCTGGAATCGCTCCCGACTTCCATGACTTTTCAAAGATGATGGGTAATAGCTCACATACCTCCTCAATCAGCTCCTTGAGTATTCTAGGATGCATTTAATCAGTTCCTGTGGACTTGATGACATTAATTTGTTTAGATAATTTTTAACATGCTCTTTTCCTATTTTAACTTCTGAACTTCCCTCATTTTGACTGGCATTCACTGTGTTAGGCATCCAATCACTACCAACCTTCCCAATGAAAATCAAAACAAAGAAGTCATTAATCACCTCCATCATTTTTTACATTATCTGTTATCATTTTTCCACCTTCATTGATTAATTGGTCTACCTTTCCTTGGTCTTCGTCTTGTTTCTAATTTATTTGTAGAATGTATTCTTGTTAGTGACCCTTTGCCTCTAGCTAATTTGTGCTTGTTTTGTGCTTTGGCCAGAAGATCGACCTCCAGAATGTCGATCTTCCAGTAAGTATAGACATGACCTTAGTGTGTGACATGTTAGTGAACACATTTATATGCCTTCAGTCCAGATTAAAACATAGGGAAGACAAAACTGTCAGTTAAATACACTCCAAGGCCACATTATGAGATGGTCATAGAAAATAAAATGCAAAGCCAAAGGACAACGTGCACAAAAATAGAGGAAAGGACAATCCTCTGCACCAAAAACTAGAGCGATCTTTGTCTACCCTATTTCTAACTGTGATAAACTCTAATTCAGCACATTTGAAGATTTAGTCCTGAATGGGCTGCAAATTCTCATTAATGGTGTCTGTTTAATACACCTTTATTCTTTGGCCAGTAAGCTCATTATGTCTGCTCTTCTGCATCAGGTATATAAAATTGCCAGTTTGGCTCATTTCAGTGCTCCTATTAGAACAGATTAAACTCTAGAGTAACTAGAATTTCTAGATATATTTTATCATCCATTAATATAATAGCCCATGCTTATTTTGGATATCAGTTTTTAAGATATGTTTCCACTTGGTTTTTATCAAATAAAGTATTTTCAGCCTAAGATTTGTATGTCAATGGCTATTAGCCAGGATGTGTAGGAATGATGTCCCTAGCTTCTGTTTGTCTGGAAATGGGTGACATGGGAGGGATCATGTAGGGATTACCTGTTGTGTTCCCTCCCTCTGGGGCATCTGGTATTGGCCACTGTTGGCAGACAGGATACTGGGCTAGATGGACCTTTGGTCTGCCCAGTATGGCCATTCTTATATCTGCTTATGAATCAGAGAAGTAATTCTCCTTTCATGCCAGAGTATATCAAGAATAACTGCCCTGAAGTCAGGGAGTTCTTTGCTAATGTAAAAATGATTTTAGCAAGGAGGATGCCATATGATATATCTAGTACCTTCATTGCACAATAGTATAGTGGAAGTATTTAAACAACAGCATCCCCTCTAAGTGATATTTTAAAATAACTGGATAGGCTCTTATTTGCATTATAGAAGTGTTGTCATCACTTTATTCCTCCCTCCGACCATTATTTGTACATTTTTTTTTATCAATGCATTTGGGAAGTTGAGCATAATTCCACAATGGCATTAGTAAATTACAGCTTGTTTTAATTGATTCTAAATATCTGAATACTCCAAGCCATGATTGTATGTTGTCAAATACTTTAAACTCCTGTGCTAGCTGGCATTCTGCAGACAATTGTGTAGTAAGGGCTATCTGTTCCAAATTCCGTCAAGTAGTGGTAGCAGCTTATGAGGCAACAAATAGTGATTAACTTAAGACAGGGCATTTTCTCCTCACCTCTATATAAAGGGATCACTTTGGGATTTATGTGTTTAAATAAACCTTCTATTGTTATTAATCACTATTTTGGAATCTCTAATTATGTACCTATACTAGTCACTATTATCTATAGAGTAAAGGACTAGACACAGCATTTATGTGTGTGTGTGGTGAAGAAGCTGTACTTAGTAATTAATTATTAAGCACCAAAATAAGCTGATACTAGATGATGGCTGTAATTTTAGAGTTTCCAATTTGGCAATTCCTGTGGTCCAAAGATATTAGCTAATCAGAATGCAGTGCTTTGAAGGATGGTTTTATGGTTACTGAATGCTAAGTGTAAAGCCATTATGCAAATAACTCCTCTTAGCAAATCGGAGTCCAGGGATTTATATCATTGAGACATAGATGTACAGTTGTGCATCAGTAACTGTACAGCACCCTTTCACTTTGATTAGATTATATACATTTCATTATAATTTGTAATAAATATGGGCCTGTTAACCTTGTTGACATCTCTTTAAATTCCAGAGATAACCCTACCACTGAACTATTTTCTCAGGAAAAGAAGAAATGCAAAGCATAAAATACAGGAGGGAAAATGTTCTTGATCTAGGCATATGCCTACTGTTTGGAATAGCTGCCCTTCATCAGACCCTGAGCAGTTGGTTGACCTTTCTCTCCAAATGCCACCTAATACTTATATACGTTAGAAATGAGGATTTTTGATTACTTGTACTATTTTTATTCTTTATGACGTGAATCCAGTGTTTATTCCTCTTCCCACTGTAATGTCAGATTGAAAGACAAACACTGTCTGTGCCACAGCTATTCTATCTCAGTCTATCAAAGGCTTAGGAAAAGAATTCTATGTAAGCAGTAGGCTCCCAAACATATCAAGTGGGTTTGGATATTGGTGCTGTTTGTCAAACTAAAATTGGCTGGATGGCACACAATAAGGGCATGTCAGACAAGATCAGTACAGCAGATCTTTCTTTATTGCTTTGGATGGTCTCAGTGAGGTCACCGAGGGAGAGAAGCAAAGCCAGCCAATGGGTATAATAACCGGTGAACTAGAGGAAGTGCTGTGGATCATGAAAAAAGCAATTACAGTTTTGCCTGGAAGTGGAAATTCAATTCTCACCACATAGTTAATGAGACCATTATCATGTTCTCCATAGCCCCGAACACTTAGAGGCTGCTATGCTGAATTCTAACTGATTTGTATCATTATGTTGTGTAAATGACAAAATTAGCATAAATCGCCTGAAATGTGTCATTTGAAAAGCAGTGCAGAGTGATGCTGAATATATTGTCTTTCCACTTTGCAAAACATTAGTATGTAATTACTTTGTATCCCTTGTGCTAAAATCCATATATGTAAATGTTAAATGCTACCAACAAAAAAGCATACAGAAGAAAACTTTGTGTGCATTGCGTTAGTCTTACTGCTAATTGAATGAGGGATGAATAGTACTGGGTAATGAAAACATTGCTGGTTGACACGTCACAGTATCTGGATAGTAAGTACAACCCATGTAACTGTGTGCACTAGCGCTAAGAGCAGGGTCTGTAACAGTAATACATTTATTTACAAATGATATTTGTAATGAAATGGAATCTCAGTTCTTCAAAATCATTTCCTCTTATTTTCAGATAAGACAGAGAGCCATGTGATGACACACAACCTTGTAGGTGCACCTGCTTGTTATTAAAAGATTTCCTTGGAGATTCACTGAAACAATTCGTCACCCATACACAGTATGTCGAGCAGTTCACCTTCATGCCTACCTTAATTAGCCCAGTACAGAAGCAGGTATTGATCATTTTATTTTCTCATGGACTAGAAAGTTTTTTTTAATGACTCGTGCTTTTAAAAATGATAACGAAGACATGACAAACTGGTTTGTGTGTCTCCAGAGGAGTGATTATATTGTTGCCTCCCTCAGATGGAGTTGATTCAAGTTGACTGCCCATCGACAAGTGCGGGGTGAAGTGCAAAAGCATCAACAAATCTTCTCATGTAAACATCTGGTTTTCAGATCTTTATCTGACATTTTAGAAGTCTAGAAAGACAAGGAGAGTATATCATTTATTAGATCACCTTCTGTTGGTGAAAGAGACCAATTTTGAGATACACCTGCAGACGAGCTCTCTGAAGCTCAAAACTGGTCTCTTTCACCAAAATAAGTTGGACAATAAAATACATTACCTCATCCACCTTGTCTATCTAGTATCTTGGGATCAACATACCGTAGTTACTATAGCACTGCAAACAACATTTTAGAGGGTTATTTCTTCTTCTTCCTACAACTTGCTATGAAGACACTTATTCCTGTGGCTCTCCCTCATCATGATCATTTCTGATAATACACAGAATCCTCATGGCATGCCTTTCCTCCAACATTGACCACTGGCCCATTCCTTCAGTGTCCCCTACCAGAAAGGCTAAAAGCATTCTTCCTTTCCCACCACACATCTGCAAAGTACACATGTGAACATAACTGTGCACCCACTCTATGTACGGCCACACTGTATGAATACAAAGATCTTTGTATTCTACCAGCCACCTTCTCGCCCGTTTCAACAGGAACCTAGTGACTCCTCCCACAAGCATCAACCAGACTTGGGCTGATTACTCTGCTTCGCTTCTGACATTCAATTAGCACCAATGTTTCAATATTCAACTTCCTCTTTGACTGAATAGGGCAGGCACCTGACCCTTAATGGATAAATCTGGAAAACCCAACAGTGGACAACCTGACAGCCTGTCTGCTGTACCCCAGTGCCTCTACATTCAATTTAAGAATACATAGAGGCTCTCTCCCTCAAACATTTGGGGGCCATTTGGCACCAGAGCACAAAAATTAACACTTTATGACAGTCCTACAACAATGCTCAGAGAACAGCTTATATAGACCACTAATGCTGCATAGTACAATCAGTGAGAAGGAATCCCATTCAGGGAGCAGGCTAGGACATTTGTCTTCCTCTGCCTCTTCTGTGGCATCTTACTGGCATCTATCTGCACTGGTGGCTTTCCTCTTACTGGGATTGGACTGTGAGCATGGAGCTCAGAACACCTCCTTGAAAATTCTCTTCTGCTGTTTTAAAAATATCCATAGGCCTTGGGAACAAAGCCAATCCCTCCCAACCCTCAGGTTATGTTCATTGAGGTTTCATAAGCTCTGGTCCTCATTGACAGGAAAAGATTTCCAGCCCTGCCCCATGTCAGCCAGTCTCCTTGCCTTTCTGATTGCTTGTCATCTTGGTTGACACAAACAATTCTGTATCACTGGAATGACAAGTAAATATTTTTCTCATTCTGTCCCTTCCATCTCTCACTCCTAGACAAGACACATTTCAAAGATGTCTACTGTCCCAATTCTATTTGTAAGTGAATTGTTGTAAGCATGAAATTTTATTTATGACTGGAATTTTTAACTTTCTTGTGATTCAAAAAAAAGACTGCTGCCCTGAAATGTCATGAAAAAGCAAAATGGTATATTATTATTATTTTGGATGGATTCTCCTCTCACTTTGATGACTGAGCTATTGTTTCACTATCAGCCTAAAAAAAGAGGGAGCAACCAGCCCCAGACCACCAGCATCATGAGCCCATTGTCACGGTTTTGAATATGACTTCAGAACTGATAACTTATTCAAGAAGCCCAAAGACATTTGAGACAAATAAACTTCTTTCTCTTTCCTTACCATGTAAAAATAAGTCCTGAAATGTATGCAACTAGACTTGCTCAAAGTTAGGGAATAGAGGCTACAACATGTGAACACAAAGAAATTAAATTGATAACAAACTGATAAAAATCTTTGAACATGACCTGCATTAATTATTCATGTTTTGCTGCTAATATAAGCCATTGCCCATTGACATTAGTGAGAGTTTTCTATTAACTGCACTGGTCTCTGGAACAAGTCCGCTACTCCAGTGTGGTCTAGTGTACACCTTTTACCAAAGGGTAGCAATGGGGGCACCACTCTCTTTAATACTTCTTTTCTTCAGGAAGCAATATGTTGTGTTAAAGACATGGAACATTTTTTATAGAACAAATGATTTTCGGTGTATCTCAGAAGAAAAAAGCCTTTGATGTGATTATACCAAGCTTTATCTTATTTTGAGCAGACAGAACTGACGAGTGTGAACCCAAAATTCTAGCCTGTTATTTTAGAATGCACTGCAGAAATACAAATATCTGGGGAATTTGTGCTGAAACAAGGTACTTTCATATTCTACATTTTCTATTTTACTAATGAAAACAAAAATTTAATGCTGTGGTATTTGTAGGATTTGGGAAAATACAATTTCAGGGAATAACAATGAACATTTAAAATAATGGGCAAGTTATAAATGTTTGACAGTCTTAAGAATGGGTCTCAGGTAGCTGTGCTTAAAATGAGAGGCACTCAGCTGTCAGGACTGAACAGATCGAATGCCTGTGGACAGTTTCAAGCATGGAAACCATTCTCATAGTTACAATATAAATATTTGAATAACATTACCACAATAGTAAAGTGTCACTGAGCTGGATTATTGGCTGGTGTAAATCAGCAAAACTGCGTTGAAGTCAAATGAGTCTCACCAATGTACATCAACTTACATTGATGTCAAAATAACCTTGATGTTTACCACATGTTATATGTAAGCAAGACAAGGTGGATGAGGTAATATCTTTTATTGGACCCACTTCTCTTGGTGGAAGGGACAAGCTTTTGAAACTGATCTGAGGAAAAGCCCTATGATTCTTGGAAGCTTCTCCCTTCTGTCAACAGAAGTGGAACCAATCATAGAATCATAGAGCTGGAAGAGACTTCAGAAGGCCATCAAATCCAGCCCCCTGCCCAAGGCAGAACCAATCCCAACTAAATCAACTCAGCCAGGGCTTTGTCAAGCTGAGACTTAAAAATCTCTAGGGATGTAGTCTCCACTATTTCCCTAGGTAACCCATTCCAGTGCTTCACCACCCTCCTAGTAAAATAGTTTTTCCTAATGTCCAACATGGACCTCTCCCACCGCAACTTGAGACCATTGTTCCTTGTTCTGCCATCCATCACTACTGAGAACAACCTTTCTCCATCCTGTTTGGAACCTCCCTTAAGGAAGCTGAAGGCTGCTTTCAAGTCCCCCCTCACTCTTCTCTTCTGCAGACTTAATAAACCCAACTCCCTCAGCCTCTCCTCATAGGTCATATGCTCCAGCCCCCTAATCATTTTGGTCGCCCTTCGCTGGACCCTCTCCAATGCATCGACATCCTTCCTGTAATTGGGGGCCCAGAACTGTACACAATACTCCAGATGTGGCCTCACCAGAGCCGAATAAAGAGGAATAATCACATCTCTGGATCTACTGGCAATGCTCCTCTTAATGCAACCTAATATACGTTTAGCCTTCTTGGATACAAGGGCACACTGTTATCTTATATCCAGCTTCCCATCCACTGTAATTCCCAGGTCCTTTTCTGCAGAACTGCTACTTAGCCAGTTGGTTCCCAGCCTGTAACAATGCTTGGGATTCTTCCCTCCCAAGTGCAGGACTGTACACTTGTCCTTGTTGAATTTCATCAGATTTCTTGTGGCCCAATCCTCCAATTTCTCTAATCAGTGGTTCTCAAACTATTTGGGCTCCGGAGACCTTTACATATGTAAAAATGTATGCAGAGCCCCAGCGGTCCACTGATTGTATGTGTTGTACCTATTGATGTTTCCAGTTTGTCAACCTCGCGGAACCCCTGGAGATATCTTGCGGAGCCCCTGGGGCTCTACGGAGCACAGTTTGAGAAACACTGGTCGAAGTCACTCTGGACTCTCCCCCTAGCTTAGTGTCATCTGCAAACTTGCTGAGGGTGCAATCCATCCCCGCATCCAGGTCATTAATAAAGATGCTGAACAAAACCAGTCCTAGAACCGAACCTTGGGGCACTCCGCTAGAAACCGACTGCCATCCTGACATGGAGCCGTTGATCACTACCCGCTGGGCCCGACCTGCCAGCCAGCTTTCTATCCATCTTACCATTCATTTATCCAATCCACATTCGCTTAACTTGCTGGCAAGAAAATTGTGGGAGACCCTATCAAAAGCCTTGCTAAAGTCAAGGTAGATCACATCCACTGACTTTCCAATATCCACAGAGCCAATTACCTCATCATAGAAGCTAATCAGATTGGTCAGACATGACTTGTCCTTCATGAATCCATGCTGACTATTCCTGATCACTTTCCCCTCTTCCAAGTGCTTCAAAATAGATTCCTTGAGGATCCCCTCCATGATTTTTCCAGGGACTGAGGTAAGATTGACAGGCCTATAGTTCCCTGGATCATCCTTCTTCCCTTTTTTGAAGATGGGCACTACATTTGCCTTTTACTAATCATCCGGGATCTCTCCCGATCTCCACAACTTTTCAAAGATAATGGCCAAAGGCTCCTCAATGACATTTGCCAACTCCTTCAGTACCCTCAGACGTATTAAGTCCGGACCCACGGATTTATGTACGTTTAGCTTTTTTAAATAGTTCCTAACCTGTTCTTTCCCCACCAAGGGCTGTCCACTTTTGTCCCATATTGCATCACTTAGCGCATTAGTCTGGGAGCTGACCTTGTCCGTGAAGACAGAGGCAAAGAAAGCATTGAGTACTTCAGCTTTCCCCACATCATCTGTCACTACGTTACCGCCCTCATCCAGTAGGGACTCCACACCCTCTCTGATCACCTTCTTCTTGTTAACATGCCTGTAGAAACCTTTCTTTTTATCCTTCACATCCCTTGCGAGTCACAATTTAAATCCCGGGCTTCATTTGCAACTTCGAATGCCTACATTAGCCACCCTAGTTCGAACTAGGGTGGTAGTGTAGACATACCCTCACTGACTTCATTAGGGACATTCTGAGCCAGATTCTGCATTATGCTCTCAGATTGTTCTCAGGGACACAATGAGCTATGGCTTTGGCTGTAATTCACCAGCCAGGAATCATCTTAGAAGAGATGAATTAGTCAGAGTGGGTCTACACTATAAGCCATTATTTCAAAATAACTTTGAGCTGGAAGACTTCTTACTCTGACTCTTGTAATCCTCATTTCACAAGGAGTAAGGGAAGTTGAAGGAACAGTGTTCTTCCTTTGATTTCCTGCTGTGTAGACAGCGCCAAAAGCTGAGTTACGCTATTTCTACTTCAGCAACGCAACTGTCGTAGCTGTAGTTGTGTAGCTTAATTCAACTTTTGCCTTGCTGTGTAGATGTGCCCCCAGAGGGCAGGAGCATGGCAGTGCAATGTTGTGCCACACCAATAATCCATTGCTGTAAAATACTTTAGGGATTGTCAGGGCTGTGCCCCCACTCTGGCATTCTGAGTGCAGAAGGTGAGGGCCCGCAAGAGAGTTTAAAAACCTTGTCTCTTCAGGAAGTGGTTACCAAAACTTCCCAGAGTCACAGATTCCCTGACTCTGAGAAATAAACAAACAAGCTGCTACCATCAAGTGATTTTGTTATCCCTAAAACTGGGATTGAACACTTGAACCACCCCCCAGGGATACCCCAAGCTCTTTTGCACCAAAAGAGCTTGAAAAAAAGTAAAGAGAAAAACAAGCTGCAGTCTCTGGTAGCTGACCCCTCAGTTGGAGGCATTCAGATACACAGACAGACAGACCTTCCAGGACACAAGAATCAAACACCTTAAAAAAAGTTTTTTATTTCAAAACAAAAGATAAACTTGAGGAAACATACTTGGTTGCTACCTGTTACAGAGCTACTAAGGAAAACAAATTAAAACACAGAGAAAAGTCTCTGGGCACAATGTGAGATAGTAAATGGGGAGGGGAGGCATAGATTCACACAGAGCAGTTTGAACCAAACCACAAAATAAAGAAAAATACCCTGATCATGACTAGATCCACTTTTCCTTACTTATAATTTTCTCTTTGCTCACTCCACTCCCATTCCCCAATTTCTTGGAGACATGGAAGTCCTGCCTGGGTTTAAATCATTCTGTGTCTCTCAACTCCTGGTTTCGCTCCCCAACACAAAGAAAGCAGGCAAGGAACCTATATCCAATTCAAATTTCAACACTATCTCCATCGGTTCTCCCAGCCACCTGGCCAAAAACTTTGCTAGCTACCTGAGTTTAGCCCCTCAGTCACTGTGTGCTGGTCAGCACTCCCCCTGTCTATTACAGGGATGATCCTAGACTACTCTAACTTATGCCAGGAAGAGAGGTCTGAGCATTTTGCCACTATCGCTGACAATGTTTCAGTGAGATCCTTTATGAACCCTGTATTCATTTCCTTGCAATAAGCTATCTGTGTTGTCATAACATCCCTCTTACTCAGATCTGCTTTGGGAAGGAGGTGTAAAGGAAAGAGGTAGCATTTCTCCCTTCAAGCTATAAAATGGTCTCCTGACCAGGAGATGGTGGTGAGGCTGGAGGGAGCAGAGCAGGGATCAGGGAAAGAGTCTTAATTAATTACAAGAAAATATTTAGATAACGAAAACAAAAACAATCAAATTACTACATAAAGAAAATTTCAAAAATTCATGGGTCAGAATTAAGGTTATTGTGTCGTGATGTAAATATTTACATTTAGCAAGAAATTGTGATGATTTATAATGTGGACAACATGAAAATTATTATTTACTTATCTAGTTATTTCCTTGATTTTCAGAGCTTAGATTTTGTACGTGGTGTGGTAGGTGACTACATCATTGCTTAGCAACCTAAACTATGTTTTTAAAACAAGAGGGTTTTTTTATTTGGGAATAAAATACAGATTTGATGTACAGTCCATTATACAAGCTGCTAGAAAATTTTATACTCATATTAAAATGATTCCATCCTTACTTAGTGTTACTTGCCATAGAAATAATGTGATATTTTCTTTATGTGTTACTTTATCTAGTTCTCATGCAGGCAAAAAAATGTTGCCTAGTGCTCATGAATGCAGAAGGACTGTTGTATTGGCAATTTAGCATCTTATGAAATGGCCAATTTTTTTTTAAACTATTAAACCTTAATTAAGCTTTCTTTTCTTATGGTGAATACCAGCTTGAATGAATACTAATCTCTTCCCCACTCAAAATATGGACCTGGTAATGGGCTATTTGCTTATCTCTTATTTTTGCAAGGATATAAACATCAAAATATAATTCCATAGACACCCTTTTTGATTCCTGACACCTAAACTAATGGTTCAGATCATCAGATGATATATATCAGTTGCACTGAAGTCAGTGGAGCCACACTGATTTCTACTAGCTGAAGATCTGGTCAAGTGTCTGCCTGCAAAAAAGGGAAGGACCAGCTTGCAAAATCTTCAGATTAGAAGTGGGTTTGTTCTGTTCCATGATCTCATGATACAAGAATACTACCCCGAAGGCCCTTCCTATTACCAATTCACCAAAAATTCCCATGTACACTTTGAATCTGTAAGAGTCTGTCCTAAGGATATTACAGTCTAAAACACATGAATGACATGCAGACAAGAATGTACCGGGAATAAAGAGGGTCAGAGAATTTGAGTTATGTAATAGGGCCTTCAGTGGCTGGAAGCCTAGTGGCTAGATTATCGGTTAAGGGGCTCTCCCTCAGGCCCTGGACCAGGATCTTGTGTCTTTTTTTTCCAGTAGGATTTGTCCTTTTATTTGAATTGTGAACTCACTAGTCCGGTTTCCTCGGAGTTGGGACTCCGTGTAGCATCTACTTGTCTCTCATGGCTGTGTGTCTGGCAGGTTGACAGTTCATGCCTCCAGGAAGGCCAACACAGAGTGCCTACCTCTCTGCCAGTTATCCCTTGCCTATACCAGGCTTCCTTCTTTCCTTCAGTGCTCCTCCTCCAGGCCTGACTTTGCCTGATGATATAATGGGGCAGGGATAGTTGAACCACAAGTTCTCTTTAGCCCTTCTGTTCCAGGCAGTAGCCTTTCTGCTCCTTCATAAGCCAATTCTCTTGTTTTAGTGTGTTTTTGTTATCTTAAATAAAAAATAGTTCCAGTCCATCCTTACTTTAAGTCCCTTCTAGGACTTCACTTACATGGCAAAGCTTTCAAATGAAAAGCTGTATGAACAGACAATTTCTCTTCTCCTTCCAAATCAGATGTCAAGTTTCTCCTCTTGTTGAAATTTAAGTCCTTAAAATTTAAATTCCCCTCTATATCCACATGTACTTATAGTGGAAAACTCCACAGTTAAAGTGAGTTTTCAAATGAAATTTAAAATAGGACTCTATGGGAGACATACGGTGATGGAATAGGAAGATCTTCAATACATTAAAGATGAGAGTGGGAGAAGGAAATAAATGGAGCTGGGACACTGGTATATTTGGAGCTAAGAAAGGGACATGGTGACTTAAAATAAGAAATGAGTGCAAAAATATACTGAGGGACGGACAGAGCTGTGCAGAGTCCAAAAGCAAGACTACAGAATCTTAAATTTCATTCTGTAGGTCAAGGAGTGCCAGTGAAAGCATTTGAAGAAAGCAATAAGGTGGACTGGTCAGTGTGTGAGGAAGATGTATTCTGGATTGCATTGGAAGGGTATGAAATGAACAACAGGGAGGCAAGACATATGGAGTTTGCAAAAATCAATTCAAGTTATAACTAAGCCATACACAAACATTTCAGCAGAAGGAATGGAGTACGGATCTGCTGTAGGGAAAGAAGTCACAGGAGGTGGCAGTTGCTTGTTTGTTGAGGGCGATAGAGAGAGAGAGGAGGATTTTGGTTTGGGTTTTTTTTGGGGGGGGGGCAGGAGGGAGAGGTCATTTTAGGAATTAAGTAATTCACCTTTCAGAGCAAGAGACAGGATAGGACAATTCATTACTGGTTCCTCCACTACATCTCCTGGGCACACCACATGTGTTAATTTGTATTTAATTGCTCAAGTATTCAGAAACTCTGGTGGACTCATGTATAGGAAGAAGAGGGGACTATCCAGTCAAGGGAAATTTACTGGATGTAGGACAAAGGCAATGCTTTACACTATTTGAAGTTGAAAAATCCTGTCAGTGATGTGTCTGCCCTTGTACTGACTAGTAAGTGGGTGGAAAAGAATTAATCTGTTGCTGAGCATTTGGACCTGTCTCTTTTATTAGGGACTTTGCACATCTCTCTTGGAGCCCTCGGCATCCCTATTTGCCTTTTCTCTCCACCTCCTGCCTAAGGCAGAATACCATTTGGGAAGGGGAGACTGAAGAAACTTTCAGAGAGTCTTTACTCTGTTAGGCCTAGATCCACAAAGGTCCTTAGGCACCTGGTTGTCATTTTTAGGCACCACTTATGTCCACAAAGCCCACACTTGGTGACTGCCTAACCTTGTAGATGTCTAAATACATTCAGTGCCTACATTGTTGCAGTAAAAATTCTCTAGGCACCTGAGATTCTGCTTCTGGGCATTCATATAACTATCAGGAAGATGCCTGGTAGAAGACAATTTCCCACCTGAGCCCCACAGCCATCCACAAACCCAGGGGAAATAGGTGCAAAAACACTCCTCATGCTCATGTGTTAATTTTCCCTTATTTGGTCAGGCTTACAGAATCCCTTGGCCTCTCGTTGAGCTACCCATAGGAGAAGGCGGGACCGGTCCAATACACACTGGAGGCTAAGAGGGAAAGTTATGAACAACAAACAGTAGCAAGAACTAGCAAATAGGAGCAGCAGGCAGGGGAGTTTTGTGAGAAAGGTGTCCACGTGAGGGAGGACAGTCTACATGCTCCTTCAGGCGGGTTTGCCTATTAGTTTGTTGTGTGCTTGCTTCTCATCATGTGGCTGCTTAATTGATGATTAGTGTAATCTGGGGTAAGAGCTGTGCGCTCAGCCATAGTAGGCTGAGAGCTTACTAACAAGGTTCTCGTTAATGTCCTTTGATCCCTAGACCCTGGAGGTCGCTTGACAAGAAGGTAGGGCTGACTACAGAAGAAAGAGGGCTTAAAAAGCCAACTCCTAAGTGACTGGAGGGGAATTTTGTGAGGGAGTATGAGAGCAGAGACACCTAACATATGCTAAACTTTAAGCCGATAACCTTCCCCCGCCCCCAAAAAACCCCTGAAAGAATAAAAATAATGCAAGTCCAGAAGCAGAGTGAGAGCTACACAGTTTGTTGACATGCATGCAGCACATACCATTATCTACCTTGTGGGCAGGCAGCATATGTGTGCATATGTTGCAGGCAACTCATGGCTCTCAGACACAGTAAGGTCTCTTGAGGCCAGAGTAGCTGAACTGGAGGATAAAGAGTGTGGTAGGGTTAGTCCCACTCCTGGGCTCCTGACCCCTGTTCAGTCCACTGTCCCACAATTTAGGGGCCACAGTACAAGACTCACTCACCTTGTTTTGGCATTTGGCCTTCCGTCCCGCAGCAAAACAACAGAGCAATGGGGCCAATGCCCTGGGCCAGTCTGGGCTGAGTAGGCAGGCCTCCTCTGGCCACTTGGGAAAAAGAGAGCCTTCAAATACTCCCTGCTCATACCCCTTACCTCCCCCTGCAGCCTTTAGCAGGGCTGACACTGTTCTGCTTGGCTCCTCTGGTCTCCTTATCAGTTGTTTGTCTTTCTCCACCTTCACACTCCAACTCCTTCTCAACTTTCCCCTTCCTGCCCCACTAGGGAAGGCTTTTAAAGAGACCCTATGGCAGCCTGATTCAGCTCACCTGGCCCTTAATTAATTTGTAGCCGCCCTGTCTGAGCTCCTCCTAATTAGCCAGAGCTGTTGCTGTTCCTCTTGTAAGAGCTGCCTCCCTCCCTTTCTACCAAGCCTTTTAACTTTCCCTGTCACATATCCCCTTCCCCTGCTCAACACTATGGGGTTGGGCTACTTGGGACGGCAGGCAGTGCACCCTTGACAGGTCGTCAGCGTTGCCATGTTTGGTTCCAGCCCCATGTTTCACTTGAAAGTGGAACGGTTGAAGGGACAGGAACCACCGTGTTACTCTGGCATTTGTCTTTGTTCCGGTGCATCCACTGTAGGGGCGCGTGGTCTGTAACCAGGGTGGTCCAAGCAGGTAATACTGCAGACTCTCCATAGCCCACTTCATGGCGAAGAACTCTTTTTCCACAATGGCATAAATTCTTTCCCTTGGTAGAAGCTTTCAGCTCAGGTATAGGATGGGGTGATCTTCCTCTCCAACCATTTGGGACAGCACGGTGCCCAACCCAACTTCAGAGGCGTCTGAAGAAAAAACTCCTTCTCTAAGTCAGGGGTGATAAGTACCGGGTCACTACACAGGGCTGTCTTCAGGTCAATAAATGCCTCCTCTGCCGCCGGGGTCCAATTCACGAATTCTGGGCCACTGGCTTTTGTTAGGTCCGTCTGGGGACACGATCTGGAGGCAAAGTGGGGAATAAACCTCCGATAGTACCCCACTAGCTCAAGGAATGCCCGGACCTGCTTTTTCCGGACTGGCCGGGGCCAGTTCTGTATTGCTGCTACTTTATTTAGCTGGGGCCTCACTACACCCCTTCCGACAATATAGTCCAGATATTTGGCTTCCACTAGACCCATCGTGCACTTTGCAGGATTTGCAGTGAGACGAGCTCTCCTCAGCGTGTCTAATACAGCCTCCACCTTTTCTAGGTGCATGTCCCAATCTGGGCTATGTATGATGACATCATCCAGATATGCCACTGCGTATGTGGGATGCGGCTGTAGTAGCTTATTCATCAGCCTTTGGATTGTCGCAGGGGCGCTGTGTAACCCAAACGGGAGGACAGTTTATTGGTAGAGTCCCTCGGGTGTGGCAATGGCTGTCTTTTCCCTGGCTTCCCTGGCCAAGGGAATCTGCCAGTGCCCTTTGGTTAGCTCAAGAGTAGACAGAAATCGGGCCTTTCCCAACCTATCAATCAGCTCATTTATACAGGGAATGGCGTAGGCATCGAATTTGGACACTTCATTCAGCTTCCTAAAATCATTAAAAAATCAGAGGCTGCCATCCGGCTTAGGTACAAGGACAATGGGGCTGCCCATTGGCTGTGAGATTCTTCTATGATGCCCAGTTCCAGCATCTTCTTTACTTCCTTTTTAATCTCCTCCCGCTTTGCCTCTGGGATCCTGTAAGGCCTCACATTCACCCGTACACCTGGGTCCATGACAATATGATGTTCCACCTCGGTGGTCCAGCCAGGTTGAGCCAAGGACACATCCGAATGTTGGTCCAGCAGATTTAGAACTTCCTTCCGCTGGTCCGGGGTTAACTCTGGGGAGATCCCCACCTGCTTCTGTGGGATTTCCTCTCGTGTCATGTTCCCCAGGGAAGCCAGTTGTATTTCCTGGTCCTGCCAGGATTTCATCAAGTTGACACAGTAGATTTCATCAGGTTGACATGGGAAGCGACTGTCTAGGAAGGAGTATGGCAGAAAGGGATCTAGGGGTTATAGTGGACCACAAGCTGAATATGAATCAGCAGTGTGATGCTATTACAAAAAAAAAAGCAAATATGATTCTGGGATGCATTAACAGGTGTGTTGTGAGCAAGACACGAGAAGTCATTCTTCCTCTCTACTCTGCACTGGTTAGGCCTCAGTTGGAGTATTGTGTCCAGTTCTGGGCACCGCATTTCAAGAAGGATGTGGAGAAATTGGAGAGGGTCCAGAGAAGAGCAACAAGAATGATTAAAGGTCTAGAGAACATGACCTATGAAGGAAGGCTGAAAGAATTGGGTTTGTTTAATTTAGAAAAGAGAAGACTGAGGGGGGACATGATAGCAGTTTTCAGGTATCTAAAAGGGAGTCATAAGGAGGAGGGAGAAAACTTGTTCATCTTGGCCTCTGAGGATAGAACAAGCAGCAATGGGCTTAAAATGCAGCAAGGGAGGTTTAGGTTGGATATTAGGAAAAAGTTCCTAACTGTCAGGGTAGTCAAACACTGGAATAAATTGCCCAGGGAGGCTGTGGAATCTCCATCTGTGGAGACATTTAAGAGTATGTTAGATAAATGTCTATCAGGAATGGTCTAGACAGTATTTGGTCCCGCCATGAGGGCAGGGGACTGGACTCAATGACCTCTCGAGGTCCCTTCCAGTCCTAGTATTCTATTCTATGATTCTATGATTTGTTCATCTTCCAGCGACCTGGTTGTTGCACCTTATAGTCTACTTCTCCTAGGACCTCAGTTACTTCATAGGGTCCCTGCCACCTGGCCAGCAGCTTGCTGTCTGCCGTCAGGACTAGTACCATTACCCGATCTCCTACCTGGAACTTCTGGACCATCGCACAGTGGTTATAGTAGCTCTGTTGGGCCTCTTGGGCCTTTTCCAGGTTCTCCCTTACTATAGGGGTAACCTGGGCAATCTTGTCCCTCATTTGGAGGACATGCTCAATAATGTTGTGCCCATGGTTCGGCTGTTCCTCCCAAGCCTCTTTGGTGAGGTCAAGGATGCCTCGGGGGTTGCGCCCGTACAATAGTTCAAATGGAGAAAATCCCGTGGACTCCTGTGGAAACTTGCAGATGGCAAACACGAGGTACAGGAGTCGGGCATCCCAGTCTTTCCCGTCCTGGCTCACCACCTTCCGGATCATGTCCTTGAGGGTACAGTTGAACCGTACAATGAGGCCATCTGTCTGTGGGTGATATACTGACAACCTCAGGACTTTGATATGAAGTAACGCACACAGGTCCTTTATTAACTTGGAGACAAATGGAATACCCTGATCAGTTAAGATCTCCTTGGGTAACCCTACTCTCAAAAAGATCTGAATCAATTCCCTTGCTATCATCTTAGAATGGGTATTTCGGAGAGGCACTGCCTCTGGGTAATGGGTGGCATAATCTAGGACCACTAAGATGCTCCTGTGCCCCCGAACTGACTTCTCTAGTGGGCCAACTAGGTCCATCGTGATATGCTCAAAGGGGACCTCAATGATAGGCAGGAGTATCAGGGGTGCTCTCAGGTGTGGCTGGGGTCCATGCAGTTGGCACTCAGGGCAGGAGGCACAATATTTCCAGACCTTTATGTACTCCTCAGGCCAATAGAATCTTCTTAGAATCCAATCCAGAGTTTTATCAACTCCTAGGTGTCCGCCGAACAAATGGCTGTGGGCCAGGTTCAGCATGGCTCTTCGGTGTTTCTGAGGCACCAACAGTTGTTCCACTACCGGTTCCTGGCCTGGTATGATTTGGTATAGCAGATCCCTTTGAAGTATATAATATAGTCGGGGGCCCTTGCTTCTTCCCTCTACTGGAACCCCATTTACTTCTACTACCTCTTTGCATATGTTCTGGTACATGGGATCATTGGCCTGGTTCTGCCCAAAATTCTCAAGTGAAGCCCCTATATGCCCAAGCTCTGGGGGGTCCTCAGCCTCTTCTGGCCCCAGGGGCCCTACCGAGCTGGGGCCAGCTTCGGGCTCACCTGCCTCTTGTGTCACCCCCATTCTGGTTGACTCAGCCTCCGGTCCAACTAGAGCTGGTCTTAGTTTCTGGGCCAAGATTCACGTGTGCAGGCTCTTGGTGGCCCTTCTTTCTCACCTCGATTTCCATGGCTTCCCAGGCTCAGAAAACAGGTCCTGAGAGAACTCGTGGAAGATTGGGAGTGGGCTTTCTACCTTTCCCTCCTCCATAGGGAGTAGATTGCTAAACCCGGGGAAGTCCCGCCCGATCACAACTGGATAGGGGAGCTTTGGGACCACCCCGACTGCCACCCTGGTGATGTTTCCCTGAATTTCTAGTATCACGGGGATGACAGGGTAATAGCCAATGTCCCCATGAACACAGGATATCCCTGTGCGCTTGGCCTGGCACAGCTGGTCCTGCCCTATCAGCTGCCCCGAAACCAAGGTCACGGCGCTCCCTGAGTCCACCAGTGCTGTGGTCTCTATGCCATTCATCTTTACCTGCCTGATATACTGATGGGGGGCCATTGCTACTCCCACCAGATTTATCAGGCTGCAGGGGCCCTTCAAATCCCCAAGGTTGCACTGCATAGGTTCCTATATATTTGGGCATTGTGTTGCTGTGTGCCCCACCTCCCCACATGCATAGCACTGATACCCTGTGCGGGGCATCCCCCCTGTTCCTGGGGCTGCTGGGCCTTATCCTTTGCCCTTCCTTCTCCCTGTCCTCAAGTCCTTTCACGGCCTCCTGCTGCTCATCCATCTCTTTTCTTCCAGACCGGGCCTGGTCTGACAGCTCTGGGACACTGCCTCTTAGGGTAGGGGCAGGCCTCTTACCCCGCCTGACTTCTTCTCCGTGGGGCTGCGAAATGCCCTTAGCTGTTAGCTGCCTCTCTACCAGGGCAACTATCTCATCATAGGATGAGGGATAATTCTGGCTGATCCATATCCACAAGTCAGGTGGTAGCCCCCGCATATACCGATCCAGAATGATGATTTCCACGATTTTTTCTGGTCTGTGGGTCTCGGGTTGCAACCACTTTCGGGTCAGGTGGATAAGGTCAAATAACTGGGACCTCGGTGCCTTACCCTCTTGGTATCTCCACTGATGAAATCGCTGGGCTCTGACAGCGGTCATTACTCCAGTCCTGGCCATTATCTCTGCCTTCAGATGAGGGTATTCGGCCACCATCTCCTCTGCCACATCGAAATAGGCTTTTTGGGCCTCCCTGCACAGGAACAGAGCTAGGATGCTAGCCCACTGGGTTTGGGGCCAGCCTTCCCGCAGGGTGGTTCTCTCAAAGGCTAAGAGATGTGCTTCCACATCATCCTCCCCTGTAATCTTCTAGAGGTAATGGCTGGTGTGCAGGGATGGAATCCCCTCTTGGCCATGCACCCAGGTGGTCAGAGCCTTCAGCTACATAATCACCTCCTATAGGGTAGCTCTGTCCTGCACAGCCTGGCTCATTAGCAGCTGATTGGTCTCCTGCTGTACCTGAACTGCCTCCTGCTTGGCCACCGCCTGAACCCTGGTAGCCTCCTGGTGGGCTGCAGTGGTTTGTACAAGCACCTTCACCATGTCCTCCATCTTAGTTTCCCTCTCCTTAAATGGTCAGCCTAGCCTGACCTGGGTGGGTCCGCTGCAGGGTCTCACAGCACCAAGGACTATCCCACTCCTGACACCATGTGTGACAGGATCAGTCCCACTCCTGGGCGACGGGACACACACATGAGGCCCACCATTCCCCTCCACAAGCATGTGGCCATCGCCTTCTGGAAGCTCTCCACGCCGGATAGCTACCGATCTGTGGCGAACCAGTTCAGCATGGGGAGCTCCACCATCAGAGCAGTGCTCATGCAGGTATGGCAATCTCTGTCCACTATGCCAGGAGGGGGGGGATGTGAGGAGGGGGATGGGCTGCCCTAGGGAAAAGTGGGAGAGATGGAGAAAGTCCCCTCCCTGAGAGGGTTTGGTCCATCCCAGGTGCACTACTAACTGCCCGTGGTGGCCAGGATTGCAGGAGGGGTTGCTCCTGGGAGTGGGGGCATGGGGCAGTGGTGGGGAAGGAGCACTCTCAGCCACCCTGGCACCCCAGTGACTCTTGGTGGTTTTGTGTGTCCCTCTGCAGGTGGTCAAGGCCATCAATAGAGTGCTGCTCTGCAGAGTCATCCACCTCACCGATTTGGACGTGGTGATCGAGGGGTTTGGCGCCCTGGGCTTCCCCAACTGCGGGGGCGGGGGGGGGAAAATCGACGGGACGCACATCCCCATCCGTGCCCTGGACCACCAGGCCTCCCTCTACATCAACCGGAAGGGATACTTCTCGGTCATCCTGCAGGCTGTGTCTGACCACGGGGGCCAGTTTGTGGACATCAGTGTGGGCTGGTCCAGCAAAGCAGACGACGTGCGGGTTTACCTCAACTCCTCCGTGTGCCTGAGGCTGCGGGCCAGGACTTTCTTCCCCGACCACCACATCAGGGTCAGGGATGTGGACGTGCCTGTGTGCCTGGTGGGGGATGTGGCCTACCCACTACAACCCTGGCCCATGAAGCCCTACACGGGACACCTCAACCCCTCCCGCAAGGCCTTTAATGCCAAGCTCATCAGGGCCCGCATCGTGGTGGAGGTGGCGTTAGGCCGGTTGAAGGCCCGTTTTAGGTGCCTCCTCACCCGCCTGGCCTAGAATATTCTGCACGTGGTGGCAGCATGTTGGGTGCTGCATAATTTGTGCAAAAGGAAGGGGGAGGCTTTCCTGCAAGCCTGGATAGCAGAGGCTGACCACTTGGCTGGCCTCTACGTGCAGCCCCACACAGCTGCCAGTCGGAAGGCCCATCGGGGGGCTGTCCTGTATCCGGGAGGTTCTGCGGGAGAGCTTCCACCTGGAAGAGGAGTGAAGTCTCCCTGGCATGCCTCACTGGGGCCTTGTGCCTTATTCCACCCTCACATCCTTCCACTTTCCCCTCCCTAACCCCCCTTCCTGATGTAAAATAAAAACACGTGTTTTGCCAAAAACAAACTCTCTTTATTGACCATAACTGGAGTGAGGGGGGAATGAGGGTGGGAGGGGGAGGGGTAAACCTGGGAGGAGGGAGCTGGAAGGGGGAGGCAAGGGGAGGAAGGGGGAGGAGAAGCTCAGGGTTGGGGTCTTGCTGGTCCACCTGTCTCCCAGCACTGCAGGTGTGGGGACCTCAGTGTCCCCGGGGGGGGGGGCGGGTATGGAAGATGGGGTGGGGGGGGAGGAAGAAGTGAAAGGGGGAGCAGGAGTGGAAGGAGGAGCGAGAGCTGGGGTGATCACAGGGGCTGGAGCGGCAGTAGGCACCAATCTGTGCACCAGGGCCTGCAGGTGGTCGCGGATGGCACGCCCCTGGTCAAGCAGCTCCCGCAAGCTCTCCCACCGCAGCTTCAGGTCTACCTGCACCCAGTGCTCCTGGCAGTGGACCTGCCTTCACAGGAGCCCCAGGTGTTTCCACTGGTACTACTCCTGGTTCCAGGTCAGCCTGCTGAGGGCCCGGGTGCAGGAGGATGACCTGGGAGGGGTGCTGCACCCTGCACTCACAGCTGCTGCGGCTGTGGAGAAACACAAGAAGTGGTCAGTTCTCCCTGGGGACACAGTGGGTGAAGCCCAGCCCCGCTCTGCAAGGCAAGGGTGACAGGTGTCTGCAGCATCACGTCCTGCTATCCCCAGAGTGTGAGCTGGCCCCTCTGCTGTATATAGTGTGGGTATGGGGGCCGGGGGGAAGGGGAGATGTGCCCTGCCTTTGTGTAGAGGGGGCTTCTGGAGGGAGGGCATTGTGCAGTGTCCCTCTCCGGGGTCAGGAGCATGTCATGTGCCTTCATACATACATGCATGTGGGTAACAGGCCAGGGCCCCTGTGTGGCAGCCAGCCGGGGCCACATGCCCAGGGTGGCACCACACATGCACAGGTTGCTGTGTGCTCAGCAAGGCCCACAGGCATGATCCCTGGTCTCCCTCTCCTCCTCCCCCCCCCCCCGCCCCGCATAAGGGGACAGTGCTGGCACTCACATGTCAAGGCCTCCCTGGCCTCGGATGACACCGGCGACAGGCTTGCTGGGGCGGCTTGGGGATCCTAGGTGCAGGGCATGCTCTCTCCAGGCTCCTGCGGCTCCTGGCCATCCTCCTCCTCCTCCGTGTCACGGGCCCTCTGCCCCAGGGTCGATGTCCACCTTGGGGGGCACAGACCATCTGACCCCCCCCAGGATGCAGTCCAGGGCATTGTAATAGGGGCAGGGGTCCGGGTCAGCCCTTGGTTGGGAGCTGCCCCCGAGGCCCTGGCATAGGCCTGCTGCAGCTCCTTTATTTTCATGCGCACCTGCTCCTGGGTGCGCATGTGGCCTTTGGTGGCCAGGCTGTCAGCCATCTGCCTGTAGACGGCCACATTCCTGTGTCTAGTGCAGAGATCGTGGACATTGGAGGCCTCCCCCCAAACCTCAATGAGGTCCACGATCTCCTCACTAGACCAGGAAAGCGCCCACCTTTTGCAGCCCCTGGCAGGCTCCTGGGAGCTGCCAGCCTGCTCCTGGGGAGCGGTGGAGGGCTGGGTGCCAGTGGGTTGCTGGCTTATGCTGGCGCAGGCTTGCAGCTGACACAGGCACTGTGGCCAGAGACTTTAAGGGTTCCAGGGCTGGCGGGGGGAGCAGAAGAGTTTTCCTGGTTGTGCCCAGAGTGGCCACCAGGGTGCCCTGGGAAGAGCTGGAGGCCCCCTATTTCAAAATAAGCATCTACACAGCTCTTATTTCGATTTAGCTATTTCGAATTTGGTGTTATTCCTCATGGAATGAGGTTTGCCAAATTCGAAATAAGCGCTCCTCTATTTCGATTTAATTTCAAAATAGCGGTTTGGCTGTGCAGACGCTAGGAAAGTTATTTCAGAATAACGGCTGTTATTTCGAAATAACTTTGCTGTGTAGACATACCCAAACAGATCTCAATATATATGTACAAGGCACCCACTTGCAGTACCTGTGAAAGCTATAATTGAGTGCTTTGCATTTATATATCTGAATGCTCTGCTGTGATATTCGGTTATCATATTTTTTGTATTGAAATAATTATAGTAGTTTACTTTATCCATTTACTCATTACTTTGCATTTTATGTTCCACAGTGAAGTCTGTCTTGTGGCAGATACAATAATCATGGAAGTCTGTGTTATGTTTTGCTTTTTTAGAAGGAGAGCTCCATTTATATGTGATAAGGAGAGAGTAAATTGACAGATAAGAGCAGCATTGTGTGCAGTATATTGTGAGAGCAATTTGAACTGTTAAAGACATCCTATATAAAGACATCCTAACTATAAAACTTAACAAGGTTTATGAAAGATAATGGCAATATATTTACTCTCTGCTATTATTTATACGTTCATAGTGCCGCAGTAACAAGAGAAAATATCAGTAAGCATTGTATGAACGAATAGAAAAATCTTTGTCCCTGTCTTAAAGAGTTTACAAATCTGAAATGGGCCAGATTCTGTTAACGTTCGCCAGTTAAATAGCCCTGCTGACTATTCCTCTAAGTACGAATCAGTTTAAGTAAGTGTTGCAGGCTCTGCCACCCATATTATTTACTTGGATTAAGGATTTGGTATTCAGACATCATCATCATCGAATTAAGGTTTAATTGAAATTACAGAAAATAAATTCTTTGGGGACTTTGTTTTCAGATTTACAAATGTTTTTATTCAGAGGTAAAAAACGCAAAGATACTATAATTTCCCTTTCATTCTCTTCAATATTATGTGTTCATGCCACCACATTTTATTATACACTGAAGTCTCTCTGGAGCACAGGCAATATATTTCTTGCAAGAGGAGGACAGTTCCTTCTAGGTGTATATAATACACTGTTTCAATTTTTCTGTGTTGCAGGTTTTCTTAGCTATTTCTTTCCTTAATTTACTTCAGATTCCCAGTACTGGATTCAAATTATGCTATTTTAACAGACAATAATTCTGATATATGTTGCTGCCTAAAGGAAAAATATACTACATGTCAGTGAGGTGACTAGCGCTTTTTAAATTCCCCCCTAAGGCACAGTGTTTACACCTATGAAGACAATTATACTCAGTCTGGTGTTCTGAATAGACAACTGGGGAAAAATGTGGCTTTGATTAATTTTCTATGTGATGAGTTTCCATTTCTTAAATAGAAATACAGAGTTGAGTGAAGAGTGCAGAGCTGTGAAGGTAGGCATGGAGACAAATACTTGTTGACTTACAAGTAACCTCTGCATGCACCGTTTTTAAGCTTACTGCTGCATAAAATGAGCAGTCGTGCTTTTATTTATTTTGCAAGCAGGGTTTAGAGCCACCTGTCAATGAAAATGTGGTTCCCCTGTAGGATTCTGAGAGTACAGAAGCCCAATGTCAAAACCTGCAAGTAGATTCCTATTTAAAATGGTTTAGCAATCCAGTCATACATGGCTATTTGATGTAGTAAAAATGATTTGAACAGCAATATTTATTTTCTCTTCTGTTTGTGAAATCAGTAGTAAAGTGGGATGGAAGACTATTTTATATTATCTGACATTGACCTCCCACACTATCAGTTTCAAAAATGGTATCATGTTTCAGCAAGTCCCTGGCCAGGTAAGAGGTTTATTAAAGCAGTCATGCATGGAGCTTCCTCAATTCATGAAATTAACAGAACTCATAGTGCACTTCTGATTCTCTCTTCCTCTATTCATCTAACTCTCAGCCATCTACTCTTGTGGTCTGAAACCACAAACTAAAGCATGTCTGGTTCAAATCAGTCTTAGCTTTGGTCTTTATTGGTTAATGTTCTCCAGTCATGTGAAAAGAAAGGGTTAACAATCACCTTGACAAGGTTCCCCTCTTAATCACAATGATGCTTTTGATCATATAGGTCCATTTACTGGCATATAATCTGAAAATTATTTTTATATCGCATACACCCCCCATATATCAATTTATATACATACATACACCGGAATTAAATGGCTACACAAATGAAAAAATGTGTTTCCATATATTTTAAAAATAAATGTTGAATCACTCTAAACAAATATGCTGGCCAGCTTTTTTCATTCTTGAGATTTTCAATTTAAAAATCTTGATCAAAGACATTACAAGATTAAACGTGGATACTGACACTTAGTTACTGATGAAAATATAGAACATAGCCTCAAAAGTAGGATTACTAAAGGAGAATGATCTGGGTATAAGTGGGTTAGCAAAAAGAAAGCAAGTAAAAATATACCTTTTTGTTGCTGACTGGGCCAGGGGCAATCTGGACTAGTGATGAAAGTCAGAGACTGGCCTCCCCTTTACAGCTGAGTCTAGAATGAGTGGAGCCAAGGAAATAAGCCAAGGGATGAAAGCCAAATGCCAGAATCAGAAGGGGTAAACTAAGGCCATAAACCAGAGGTAAAGCTACAGATCAGTACTAGATAGATGGAAGCCAAAAGCCAGAAGTGGAAGGTCAGCCAAAGTCATAAACCAGAGGAAGAGCTGAGATTTGAAGCCAGAAGTCAGAGAGGAGCAGGGACTAGAAGCAGGCTGGAGCAGCACTGCAACAAGGGCTGGAACAAGCAGGAGCAGAGACTAGAACAGACAAGGACTGGAGCAAGGGCAAACACAGATGTAAGTGCAGCAAGTATAGACTAGCTATTGAACTGCTGTGGTGGATGAGCTTCTGAGCAGGACTACTAAACCAGCAGCCAGTCAGGCCCTAAAGCCACTTAAAGCAATGGAGCTGGGCTTATTGGTTGCCTAATAGCATGGTTGGTGATGCAACAGGCCAACTGCCACTGTTCCTTGCTGCTCTGGTCTCTGAAAGCACATCCCTCCCCTTGGGATCATCTCCAGGTGACCCTGGGCCAGGATTGTTGGGGTGGAGCTGGTGGAAGGTGTGCATTGGGATCCAAAGCAGGGATATGTTCCAAATGTTTCCAAGAACTTTGCTCTGGGACATATCCCTTCCTGTCAAATAAGGTATTGGAGTCCTCTTCAGATACAGCAGAGTCCAAAATCAGCTGGACCATGTACTCCTCTTGGGCCTTTATTGTTATCATCAGAGGTGGAGGAGTAAAGCAGCACAGGAGGGGTTTATCAGTAAAGGTTCCAGGAGGGAGATATGGAAATCAGGGTGAATCTTCAAGGATTTTGGCAGTTGCAGTTGAAAGACTACTAAATTAAGTTATTCTGAGATTACAGATGACCCCAACTATTTGTGGCCCAGTTTCATGGATGGGTGGAGCACAGGTTTCAGATGGACAGCCAAACTTTATTCCCACCAGGCCTTGGGAGTTTAGGCCTCCTGGTTAAGGCAAGTGGTTGGCCTACTGGTTAGGGCTGGCTCTGGGATGAAAGGAGTCCAGAAAACGAGCCAAGAGTCAGTACTGGAGGGGCAGAAGCCAAATGCCAGAGCTGGTCAGGGTACAATGGAATTGGAAGCCAGGATCAATACCAGAGAGAGAGAAGCTAAATGCTACATGCCATGCTACTGGAGTCATTAAACAAGGGTTGAAGCCAGAGGGGAGCAGAGGATGGGGCAAGCAGGAACAGGCTGGCTCTGGAACAAGGACTGGCAGAAGGGGAAGTGCAGCTTCAGGCATAGTATTCAGAGAGCAGCTACTGAACTGCAGTGGGGGGGGCAGGCTTAAGAGCAGGACTGCTAAACCTGCAGCCAGTTGGGGCTGTGGCCACTCTGCACTCTAAAACAGTGCAGCTGGGCTCATTGGTTGCCTAACAGTGCGAGTTAGTCAGGGGGAAGGCAGCAGCTACCGTTCCCGTACTGATCTGGTCCCTGACAGTTTTTGATCCAAAAAGTATATTATCTGTGTATTACTGGTGGCTCATATAGAAGTAACACACCAGTGATCCTTTTCAGATTATGTTTGCATCATGCTTGTGAGTCATACATGACTGTGACTATTTGGATACAGTGCCTACATTACTTATGCTAGAGACAGGAATGAAAGAATTGCTAAGTAACTGCAATTCCCATCATCACCTTTCAGCTGGAAGAGTAATCAGAATACTCTTCAGGTTTATGAAAAGGTGTTGTGTTATTGTAATCAGTTACTTAAAACAACAGACCAAAGTCCCCAAACACTGACAATATGTGAATGGCATCTACAATCCGTTAATGTACATTACAATACTGGTATTGAGCTAAAATAGAAGAGGCAATCATTGAAGATGTTTTTCTCATTTCCTCCAAATCAACACAACATTCATTCCTTAAAGATTGCTTCAAATAAAAGCAAAAAAAGAGAGAGAGACTTTATCCAATGAAATGTCTTCTTTTGCTCAGTCTAAGCTCTGACATTTGGCTGCAGTGTCAGAGGTCTGGTAACTAAATGCACATTAATAAGTAATGAAAGCCTGGAATCCAGTCAGCTCATATGCCAAGTCTGTAGTATATATGGATTTAATCCTCTTTTGCTTAAGCTGGCAAAATAGCATTTTTTCTTCCTGTTGTATTAAAGCACAGGGATTCATATTTCAGTGGTGTGAAAAGTAAAGTTTTGCTTGGTCTTCAACTTAGTTCAATTTGAAACATGACCATATTCCCTGGAGCTATTTTCTCTGGATTTCATGTATGTACCTAGGTCCTAAGTGCTGTAGGTTCCCTTTACTGAGGGAGCCTCAGATTTTTACAGGGAGGAGCCTTTGTACTGCAATTTATCCCTAGAGACTACAACTCCCATGAGCCCTTGGGAAAAAGGGAAGGAAACTTTCTTTCTTCCAGGCAGGGCAGGGAAAGAGTTGGGGGCCTCCAGTTTGGAGAGAGGAGCCAGATTGCTGGTGTGGAGCCTTTTTTTTTTCTAGCTCAGGAGCTGCTGCTGGAAGATAGTGCCTGCTGCTGAGAGCCCACTGGGACTTGGATCTAGCAGGCTGCTTCAGGGGCTGTTGGTGATTGTCCCTGGAGGGGAGAGACTCTGGCTGTGCCTGTGGCTGAGAAGAGCCTGCATGGAAGGTACTATGAGTAACTGTGGCTGTTTGGGAAAATGCTGCCTGGGACAGAGCACTGAAGACAGACTGACTCTAAAGAAAGGCAGAGTGATCTGACCAGTGAACCAGAGCTGCTGGACAACTTTGCCTGGACTGGCCACCTAGCTTGGAATGACACCCACACAACCTGCACAGTGCTCTCTCTATTCCAGCTTTAGATCTCCAAGCACACCCACACAAGCATCTGGGACTCTGAATCCAGAGGAGTTCACACTCTGGGGTGGGATAAATGGTGGCAGTGTAAATACCAGTTAGGTAAGTTTCCGTTATTCCTTTCTGTGTACTTTGTTAATTGATTTTACTCATTTTTAATCTGTTAAACCCTGTTTCTTTAAGTTGTTAAACAAAGGTGTGTTAATTCTAATTTAATCAATGAGTTTTTTTTATTGATAATTGTATTTATAATTGTATTTTGGAGTTGGATCCAGATTAGTACTGAAAAAGGTTCCTGGAGACTTCCAAGGCACACCATTAAGTATTTACAGGGGCCAGCCAGGTGAAGGCACTGCCATTGTACATTCCTTTAGGAGCATGAGTTTGCAGCAACTATCCAACACCATCACTGAAGTACTCAGGATCTCCTTTTATGTTAAAACCATCAGCGGCCCAGGCATACGGGTAAGCATGGCCTGCTCCTGAGTAACCCAGGGAGGAAAAAGGGAGTTACAGTATAATTCCACTCCTTTATTAAGAGTTCTTTGCTGAAGTCTATTGTCAGAAACACAGTGGTACCCAATTATGCAGACTGATCCATGCAGATATGCCCTTACATCCTTACAGTCCCAATTTAGTCAAAAGGTGCTACATAGATGCAGGAATTTATCTGAATGAATGAGGGCTTGTGATGGGAAGACCATTATTTTGCATTTACAGGTTTTTTTATCCAAGGATAGCAATGCATTTTACAAACATAATAGCTTCCATTTCACATACACCTTCCCTTTCCCTACTTCATGAGATAAGCAAGTACATTATCTCTCATTTTAGAGATGTGCTGAACACTGCAAAGTTTCACAATGACAAGAGGGAAATGAAGACTTCCCCAGGATACAGAATAGCATTCAACAGTCTCTGTAGCTAATACTGCAACCTCAGGCCTGCATTACCTGCTGTGGCTGCCTTAGTCATTCGGTGAAGGGGGGATTAATTCATAAAGTTACTTTTCTACCTCTATCCTTTGGCACATCCCAGCTCTATTCTCCAATTTGCCCTTGTCTTGAGGCTCAGGGAATATGCAGTCAATGTGCTGTGTTGCTTCTGAAAGAAGTGGAGGTATTCTTCACAGAGCTGCAATAAAAGGTGTTTTCTTCATTCACATTAGCTATCACAACCTGGTTTAAAATGACACAGGGACTCGGCTTTTAACTCAGATTAGCAGCTGTAGCAACTTGAAATAATGCCTATAGGGCAGCCTCAGAATAATTTTGAGCTGCTAGCCCCACGTTTCCCTTTCTTAACTGCTATTTTAACCTATGTTAAAAACAAATCTTTTTTCCAATGAAGGAATAACCATACAGAACTCTCCTAGATTGCAGTGTCAATGAGAAGCAAGTTTGGTCAGCAAGTTGATGTTCAGCGGTAACCAACAATCTAACCATCCCCATTTGCAGTTATAGAAATTGAAAAAGTAAAAACAATTATTTGTGGACTGGCTTCTTGCTTAAATGAGAATGTTTTAAAGCTCTTTAACAATTAATGCCAACAACTGAACTCTCAAGAGTAACACCACAATTACATATCAATGTGCAGAGGTAATGTAACCCACACACTGAGTGTGGTTCACTGTCCCATGTAGTGGCATGTAGACCACTTACAACAGAAATAAGATCAGGGGAGTTCTACAAGCTAAGCTGAGAGCTAGCCAGCTTTATAGCTCAAGCTATAGAAGCTCCTTTACTAAGTTCTAAAGGTCCCAAGTTCAAATCTGCTTGGTGGCAGTTATAGTAACATGGTAGACTGTATGGAGATCACATGTCACCTCAGATTTAAGTGATTGGCTTGTACAAAGCATACTCATGTGGACCATGCATACTTCATAACATCTGCTAAAACCTTTCTCCTTACCTGAGCTTCCCCATTATTGAGAGTTTTCTGCCAATGTTTGTTCATAATGGACAAGGAAGTTTTCTCTTAGGGAAATAGAGGTCATTTCTAATGTCCACAGGCTTGTTATTAACAATGTTTAATTATATATATTATGTATTTTAGTGTATAAAATATTTTACAGTCTTCCTAACAAAAGGATTTTCTTTTCTTTTTCTTTTTGTGCTTTAGAGACTACAAATAGATGGAATAGCAAAAATGACCAAGAAATATCAGTTTCATTTTAAACTATAGCTCATTTTAATAAAATACTTACTGCATTTATGTTGGATCCAGTTTATCTTTGTTGCCCACTTCATTTTATGGCAATTATTTGCCATTGACATAGGTACCTGACAATATATATTTACATATATTGAAAAATTCTTTATGAAACAACAACTCAGTGGACACACATTTCCATAGAGTTGAACTATCTGGAATAAAATATCTGCCTTTCCAGACCATCCAGACCAGTTACCATATATTCAGCCAGAAGTTTAGGAATAATGAACTCTTAAATATGATCAGAGAGGGAATTTAATGCTAGCTCAGTTTCTTGCTTGGCTGGCTATCAGCTATATTAAGTGTTCTAAAAAGACTGAATCCAAAATACACAGCACTGATCTCTGATCATCAAGTCCACTCTGGAAGCTTCATGAAGAACAAGCAAAGTTCTTGTTAGTCCTTAGGTACTCCTGGAGGACTAGTCATTAGAGTGCTGTCTACACTAAGAAGATGACTTAGTAAAATTGCAGCTGTGGCTGAAGCTTGTCAACAACTGCTCATTTTTTTTAATATACACAAGACTTTGGATGAGATACACAGTCTAGGTCCTGACCATATGTATCCATAAGACCACACAATGCCACTAATCAAACTGTAGTTATTAATGATAGTGTCATGAACAAATTCTAGATTTAGGTAATTTTATGTTCGACCTACCACAATTCTCCCTGTGTTTTCTATAGGTCTACAGTGTGCATCATTTCCCATCTTAAAGTATGGCCTGTTAAGCAGCCTCACTGAGGGAGCTGCATTTCAGGCTTTGTCTACACTACACAGTTCTTCTGGAAAACTATACGCAAATTGCGATTTGCTTTTTCCACTTCTTTTTTCAGAAGGGGCTTTTCCGAGATTTGGCCCATCTACACTGGGCCAAATGTTGGGGAAAAAACCCTTTTTTGAAACATCCCTTCTTCCTTGTAAAATGAGGTTTATGGGGATGCCGAAAAAAAGCATCTGCTCTTCCAAAAAAAAATTAGGAAGAGCAGACATGTTCCTTGGATGAGGCAGAGTTTTTCCGGGATACCTCCGGCATCCCAGAAAAACTCTGCAGGCTAGATGTACCTTCAGTGGTGGATGCAGAGATTGTTCACAGCATGTGTATTCTCACAAGGCATTTTGCAATCTTTTGGATAAAGGGAACTAATTATAGAAATCTGAGATATTATCTAAAATTAGTTATATTCTAATGTCTACACTGGCAGCTTCTTCCAGAAGAACAGCCATTCTTCCTCAAAAACTTGCCGGCTGTCTACACTGCACAAGCATTCTTCCAGAAGTAAATTTACAGTATAGCGTTATAAAACAGGGCTTCTTCTGGAAGAGTTATTCCTCTCCCCACGAGGAATAAGCCCTCTTGCTCAAGAGGTCTTCCAGAAAAGGCCAGTGTAGACAGGCAACATGAATTTCTTGCACAAGAAGCCCCTATGGTTAAAATGGCCATCAGAGCTTTCTTGCAGAAGAGAGCATCTACACTGGCATGGATGCTCTTGCGCAAAAGCACATCTCGTGCGCAAAAGCACATGCCAGTGTAGACGCACTCTTGTGGAAGAGTTTTTGCACAAGAATTCTTCCGCAAAAGAGTCCTTGCGCAAGAAGCTGCCAGTGTAGACGTAGCCTTGCAAGTATATGTTTGCAAGTACCACTTAAAGCATCTCTGAGAAATGATAATACAACCATTCACAACCAAAGCCTTAGTCTGCAAATGTCCAGATGCTTAATTAACCACTTTCAAAACTGTTACTGTCTCAGTGCATGCAAATTGTATCTTTTAACTCTCCTTAAATTAACATTTCCCATATCTCTGAAACTAAGGAATTTTCATTTTGATAATTCCATTGTAATCTCAATAATTCTGTTTAATTGTAATTCATGTTATTTATTTCTCTGAAGTAGAGTTTTTATTATGGCAAAATAAAATATCTAATAAAATATCTTATTTTACTTTATTACTTACTAAACTAACACAAAAATATAATCTTGGCTAATTATCTTTTGATAGATGTTCAAATTACAAAGCTACTCTCAGATGTTTTATATATTTGTGATTTGCACAACATGCCTATTATTTTAGAAATTTCACCCATCTTCTTAGATCAAGTAAATATCATTTAAGCATACAGATTTGAAATTCTCTGTCATAAGCCAAATAACTAAAAATGGATCTCCTGCTGTTAATGTCACAGAGAGGCTCACACAATGTTTGTTTGCAAGGCGGTGGGAATTTATGAGAATTATTTTGATTTCTTAGAGCTTTTAGCATCTGGATTTTGAGTTTCAAATTTTCCCAAAATTGCTTATTGCTTTTATTTGACTTGAAGCAGTGTTTGGCTTGTTTTTGATCTGTTTGGTTTCTTTTTTTCATTTTTTCAGGATAATAATGTAACACAGTAGAAGTACAATATTTTCATGTTATCGCCAAAGGGCAATGAGTACTTTTGATTAATTAGCTGCATTAAAAAATTGGAATTATCAATAAACATAGGCTTTGGAAAGGAAGCATTTAATAGGACTGAGGTTTCTGTGGAAGGCAGGGAGTTTTGTTTAGATGGGAGATGAGTTCATACATGTTGAATTTTATTAAGGACTATCGATGAGGCAAGTTACATAGTCCAAAACCAACAAACTGAAGCAGCAGTAAAAAGTTGAAAGCTAACAACATCATTTCTTGTTGAAAAGACACTGCAGCCATTAGACGGTGACCATACGGACAGTGACACTTCCAGTTCTGATTATGAAAACTTTGTACCCACAAACAACATTTAAAAGTTATGACTAGCACAGGACACGGTGTAACAACAGTGGCATCAGAGCCTGATAGTGGACTTCTTGATGAGAACAATGGTGTTCAAATGTAGTTGTTTCTCAAAGTTAGTTGTTTTCAGATTCCAAGTCATATACCAAAAGATGCTGAAAAACATGCTTTTCTCACTCATCTGCTGACAAAAAAAAAAACCCTCTTCCAAATGGGGAGACTGGCTCTGCTGGAGCATGGAAAAGCAGGTTCTGTGTACCCTGTTTCACTTTTAACAGTAATACTTCAAATGCATCAAATGTCTTATCCATTCGGTTGGAGCATCAGTAGAGGTTGGAGGAAGTTGAAAGACCGAATACCTGCATGTGAAACTTCAGTATCATATAAAGATAACTATGTTACATGGAAATCAGCTAGTAGAGTAGCACTAGCTGACAGTTCAACTTAAAACTTACTCCTGAGTGAAATAAACACAGAAAGTGATAACTGGAGAAAAATCCTTGAGCGCATATTGAATGTCGTTCTTTTTCTTTCTGAACAGGGATTGGCTTTTCTTGGTTCCAGTCAATGTATCAGTGACCTACAGATGAAAACTTTCTTGGTATACTTGAACTTCTTAGCAAGTATGACCCACTTATATCAGGCCATGCTAAGCATGTTTGTAAATCACAAGAGAGCAGAAGATGCATGTTAGTCCATTATCTGTCTACCAGAATACAAAATGAGTTGAGCAGCGTGGGAAATTTATGCAAACAACAATTCTTGAAGAGAGATGACATGTGAAGTACTTTTCAATTTTTATTGATGCAACTCCAGACTGTTCTCATAAAGGACAGTCGACCTTGGTTGATCAATATGTTAAAATTGCAGGAAGTTCGAAGGTTTCCATTGAAAAACAATTCATTTTGTTCAATAGTTTCATGAAAAAAAATGAAAAAGAAATCGTTGCTCGTGTATTAGAAATTCTGGAAGGCTTCAAATTATATTTTCAGGTCTGCATTGGCCATACCTATGACAATGGATCCAATATGGCTGGGAAATATAACAGAGTACAAGCAAAATCAAAACTGTATTTTCTCCAGTTGTGGCAACCACAAGCTAAATCTTGTCTGCGTTGATTGCACTGAATCATGCAAGGAAGCAATCACATACTTCTGGAACAATCCAGCAATTGTACAACCTCTTCAGTAACAGTCCTTGAAAGTGGGAAATTCTGAAGCAGCATCTTCCTGTTTCTCTTCATCGCATGTCGACAAGATGGTCAGCAAAAACTGATGGTATTAAACCAGTTCACAGCATTTAGACTCTGTAAGAAAAGCTTTGTGTGCTTGAATATCTTATTCTCACAGCACAGGCTCACGCTGAGCTTAAGTCAGTTCAGAAGTATACATCCAAATTTGAATGCATTTTAATGTAATCTATGTGGATGAAGCTGCTAAAAATGATCTACAAAACGAATCTTGTAATTGAAGCATGAAATGCTACATTAGATTTTGAGAGGGATAACAATGAATGACTTCTTAAAGATATTCAAAAGATTCATGATCGATGGGATGCAATCCTTTCTGAGTCCAAATCAGTAGCACAGGATATTGACACGTCATCTGAGCTTTCCACCAATCACAGCCTAACACCTCATTCTGATTCAGAAAGGCACTATCAAGTCAATTTTTTTGTTATTATTGACTCCAGCAAATCTGGCCTTATATGTTGATTTGAGTCACTGCGACAAATTTGTACCCTTCTTGGATTCCTTGGGAGTTCAGAAAACTAAGTGATGAGGATCTATATTCAGCAGCTGAACAGTTTCAACAAAGGTACAACAATGAAATTTCAAGAGATCTCTGTGATGAGATGGTCTTCCTGAAATGTGTACATTCCACCAGCTTTAAATCAGACTGCAAGCCAAAAGCACTGCTTCAAAAAACGTCTGATCTTGGCCTATTGACTGTATTTCCTAATATCACAATTTCATAACTTATTTTTGTCAGTCTCCCTGCATCAGTGGCTTCAGGTAAATGCATATTCACCATGTTAAAACCAGTAAAAAACTATCATCGTTGTACAATGGGACAAGTGTTTGAATGGGCTCACAATGCTTAACATTAACAGTGATGTTGCATGTAAATTAGATTTTTCTTCAATTATAAATGTTTGCACACAACAAAGCCAGAAAAGCATTCCTAAAATGAAGTTTTGCTTGCAGTGGAAACTCACAATTCAAGTTACATTTTTAGTATACATGTTATTGGTATAATGACTTAATTGTTAATAAATAAATGTCTCAAGTGTTCATTTTCATGTATTCTTTTGGTTTTAGTATGACCCTATGGATGAGAAGTTAGATACATCAGGGTGGGGAACTGGGGCTGGGCTGGGGCCCCTAAACTCAAAGTGCACCAGGCAGCATGTGTATAAAACCCACTAGTCCTGTACGGTTGGCAAACAAGAGTTTTAGTCTCTGCACCACTAGGGTAGATGAGGGATCTGCAAATAGGGGCCTTGGCATGACTTCTGGCTCTGGATCCAACCCTTGGTGTAGCTTCTGGTAACCAGCTTCCAATTCCAGCCCTTGACATGGCAACAGGCTCTAACATTTGGCATGACTTCTGCCTCCAGCTGTGGGTCTAACACTCAATGTGGCTCTTATCCTAGCTGTGGCTTCTGCTCTGGCTCTGACTGCTGTTCCAAGCCTTGGTACAACTTCTGCTTCCCAGCTCTGAGCCTAGGCATGGCTCCATAGCTTCTGGCCCTGACCGGTAGGCTTGGCTCCCAGATCCTGGCCCAGATCCTTGGTATGCCTCCTGGCTCCCAGCTCTGGCTCTGACCCTTGGCATAGTTTCCAGCTCCAATCGTTGGCATGAATTTTGGCTCTGTCTTGAATTTTGGTCCTTAGTGTGGTTTCCAGCCCCACTCTGATCCTTAGTGCAGCTCTTGACTCTGACCTTGAGTGCCACTCCTGGATCCCAGTTCTGGCTCTAACCCTCTGTGTTGGATTCTAGTTCCAGGCTTCCAGCTTGCCCTTTAGCAGATATTCCAGCTTTAGCTCCAGTTTCTGCTAGTCTCAAATCAGGGGTAGGCCTTTGGGATGAACTCAACAAATCTACCTTCTTGGTCTGAAGTCAAAGGAAAATTCTATATGACATTATTGGCATAAAATTCAGGGGGATAGCCATGTTAGTCTGTAACAGAAAAAACTTAAAATACAACAAATAGTCTGGTAGCACTTTAAAGACTAACAAAACATGTAGATGGTATCATGAGCTTTCATGGGTACAACCCACTTCTGCACATGACCGGAGTGTTGGAAGTCCAGATCCAAGGATAAATAAGGGAAGGAGGGAGGGGAGGAGAAGGGTGGTAGGAAGGAGCAGCGACAGCAGCCGGGTGTGCCATCATTTCCCTCAAGTATCAGAGGGGTAGCCATGTTAGTCTGGATCTGCAAAAGCGACAAGAAGTCCTGTGGCACCTTTTATAGACTAACAGATGTATTGGAGCATAAGCTTTCGTGGGCAAAGACCCACTTGGTCAGATGCATGTAGTTGAAATTTCCAGAGGCAGGCATAAATATGCAGGGTAGAGATAACAAGGTTAATTGAGTCAGGGAGAATGAAGTCCACTTCTAGCAGCTGACGTGGAGGTGTGAACACCAAGAGAGAAGAAACTGTTTTTGTAGTTGGCTAGCCATTCACAGTCTTTAACCCTAAGCTGATGGTGTCAAATTTGCAAATGAACTGTAGCTCAGCAGTTTCTCTTTGAAGTCTGATCTTGAAGTTTTTTTGCTGCAGGATGGCTACCTTTAAATCTGCTACTGTGTGTCCAGGGAGATTGAAGTGTTCTCCTACAGATTTTTGTATATTGCCACTCCTAATATCTGATTTGTGTCTATTTATTCTTTTACATAGGGACTGTCCAGTTTGGGCGATGTATGTAGCCGAGGGGCATTGCTGGCAATGATGGCGTATATTACATTGGTAGATGTGCAGGTGAATGAACCAGTGATGGTGTGGCTCATCTGGTTAGGTCCTGTGATGGTGTCACTGGTGTAGATATGTGGGCAGAATTGGCACTGAGGTTTGTTGCATGGATTGGTTCCTGAGTTAGAGTTACTGTGGTCCGGTGTATAGTTGCTGGTGAGAATTTGCTTCAGGTTGGTGGGTTGTCTGTGGGCGAGGACTGGCCTGCCTCCCAAGGCCTGTGAAAGTGAGGGATCATTGTCCAGGATGGGTTGTAGATTGCTGATGATGTGTTGGAGAGGTTTTAGCTGAAGACTGTAGGTGATGGCCAGTGGTGTTCTGTGGGTTTCTTTCTTGGGTTTGTCTTATAGTAGGAGGCTTCTGGGTACATGTCTGGCTCTGTTCATCTGTTTCCTCACTTCCTCATGCGGGTATCGTAGTTTCAAGAATGCTTGGTGAAGATGTTGTAGGTGTTGGGCTCCGTCTGAGGGGTTGGAGCAAATGCGGTTGTACCTTAGTGCTTGGCTGTAGACAACAGATGGTGTGGTGTGTCCGGGATGGAAGCTGGAGGCATGAAGGTAGGCATAGCGGTCGGTAGGTTTTTGGTATAGGGTGGTGTTTATGTGACCGTCACTTATTTGCACCGTGGTGTCCAGGAAGTGGATCTCTTGTGTAGACTGGTTCAGGCTGAGGTTGATGGTGAGGTGGAAGCTGTTGAAATCGTGGTGGAATTCTTCCAGAGTCTCCTTCTCATGGGTCCAGAGGACGAAGATGTCATCAATGTAGCATAGGTAGAGAAGGGGGGTTAGTGAACGAGAGCTGAGGAAGCGTTGTTCCAGGTCAGCCATAAAAATGTTGGCATATTGTGGGGCCATGCAGGTGCCCATAGTGATGCCACTGGTTTGGAAGTATATCTTGTCACTGAATCTGAAATAGTTGTGTGTGAGGATAAAGTCACAGAGCTCAGCGACCACTTGTGCTGTGGCATCATCAGGGATACTGTTCCTGACAGCTTGTATTCTATCTATGTGTGGGATGTTTGTGAAGAGAGCCTCTACATCCATGGTGGCTAGGATGGTGTTTTCTGGAAGATCACCAATGCATTGTAGTTTTCTCAGGAAATCAGTGGTGTCACGGAGATAGCTAGGATTGCTGGTGGCGTAGGGTCTGAGTAGAGAGTCCACATATCCAGACAGTCCTTCAGTGAGAGTGCCAATGCCCGAGATGATGGGGCATCCAGGATTTCCAGGTTTGTGGATCTTAGGTAGTAGATAGAATAACCCCCGTCAGGGCCCTTAAGGTGTGTTTATTTGTTCCTGTGCTTGTGTAGGGAGTGTCCTGAGCAGATGGTGCAGTTTCTTAGTGTACTCCTCAGTGGGATCTTAGGAAAGTGGCCTGTAGAATTTGGTATTGGAGAGTTGTCTGGCAGCCTCCTTTTGGTAGTCAGACCTGTTCATGATGACAACAGCACCTCTTTTATCAGCCTCTTTGATTATAACGTCAGAGTTGTTTCTGAGGCTGTGGATGGCATTGCGTTCTGCATGACTGAGGTTATGAGGCAAGCGATGCTGTTTTTCCATCATTTCTGCCTGTGCATGTTGGCGGAAGCATTCTGTGTATAGGTCCAGACTGTTGTGGCCCAATGTGGCAGTTAGGATTTTAGACAGCTTACAGTCCTTTTTCCTCTGTAGAGAAGTGAAGTGTGTAATGTAGATATCCTGTCTTATTTTAGTAAAGTCCAGCTGTGGAAGTTTGTGTGGAAGGTTGGTTTTTTATGGAAGTCTCCAGACTGGAGAGGGGTTTTTTTTTATGTTTTCCTGTTTGCTGTACAGGATGCTGATGAGGTGGTTCCTCAGTTTCTTTGATAGTGTATGGCAGCACTAAGTACTCCCCATTTACATATCTAGGACTACTTTTTGGAAAAATTCTGCACCTAACCATTATTTGGTGTTTTATGACTTTTGGGAAATGGAATGTGCCATATCCTAATTGTCAATGAGTCACTGAACCAACTTCCGTAATTTCTTTGAATGGAAAGTTAAAATCATGGGACATTGAAAAATCATTGAGGGGAAGGTGGAAAGCCTGGGTAGACATCCTTTACAAGAACTGTCACTGAATGAGTATATAATTCACAAAGAAAGTTTGTGAGGAAAATCCTTAGGAAGTAATTATGAGAAGAGTAAGCATCATAGGGAAACAGCCTATGAGAAAAATCCTGAGAGAAATAATACTGAACCAAGGAAGCAGTCATTGAAAAGAGGCATTCAGAGAAAAATAAAAAGGAAATCAGCCTGTGTTGAAATCCTGTAGCAATGCATTGAGGGGAAATACAACAGGGTAAATATACTTAGGGGAAAAATTTGGAAAATCATCCTTTCTTGGGTGTACTGTAGGTCAATAGAGATGAAGAGGAATTTTATTTTGTTTTAATTGAAAATGAAATCATTCAAGATCTTGATTAGAGCAAGAGAATTAAGGACACTGCAAGGAGAAAAGCCAGGTAAATGCAATTCTGATTGCCTTTCTGGCATTGTTTTACTCTTTCCTGCAAATGGTATTTTAGTTATTCACCACAGAACTGATCTCTGTATTGCTGAGTTACTTTTGTATTCTTTACTTGTCTTTTGAGCCTGAGCCTGGAGATACATGAATAATAAAAGGAAAGGGCTTGATTTGTATTTACACTAAGGTCCCCGATACACAACTCTGGCCCAAAAGTAAATAGAACCCTCCCCAAAATATGTAAACAAAATTAAATACATAAATGGATTCCTCAGTTTAAAGTGCTGTTAACTAGTAACCTTAATTGTTTTTGAGGTACGGACATAGCATATTTTTTCTTTCATGGTGCGATTAACTACTACAATTACAATTACTATTTACTAAGTATTGTAAGTATGCTTGCCATTGTGCATAATTAAAGAATAAGTACTGGCCCTGCCTCAAGAAGTTCTTAGCCATATATCACCAAATAAAAAATTCCAGGACTGCTGGGACCAGCCTTGTAAAGGCTACACTTGTATAGAATCATAGACTCATAGAATACTAGAACTGGAAGGGACCTCAAGAGATCATCAAATTCAGTCTCCTGCCTTCACGGCAGGACCAAGCACCATCTAGATCATCATTGATAGATGTCTGTCTAACCTGCTCTAAAATATCTCCAGAGATGGAGAATCTATAACCTCCCTAGTCAATTTATTCCAGGGTATGTCTACACTGCAGCATTTTTCTGGAAAAACAGCCATTTTTCTGGAAAAACTATCTTTATGTACACACTGCTATTGCATTCTTTCAACAGAAAGTCAAAAAAATAGAGGGTTTTTTTCCAACAGCGGTAAACTTTCTATGAGGAAGAAGCCTTTTTCCAAAAAAAAGGCATTTTGGAAAAAGGCATGTGTGGACACAGAAGAGGGAGTTCTTTTGAAAGAAGAGGCCTACAGAAAATAATACAGGTGCCCTGGTGGCCACTCTGTCCACGCTAATCACAACTTAAATGTGAGATAGTGTCCAATCAATGTGGATGCCATCTTTTGAAAAAGCACATCACTTTTGCTATGTGGATGCTCTCTTCCAAAAAAAGTTTTTCTGGAAGATCTCTTCCGGAAAAGCTTCTTCCGAGAGAAGCTTACAGTCTAGACATAGCCCCAGGGCTTAACCACCCTGACAGTTAGGAAGTTTTTCCTAATGTCCAACCTAAACCTCTTTGTTGTAGTTTAAGCCCATTGCTTCTTGTCCTATCATCAGAGGCCAAGGAGAACATTTTTTCTCCCTTCTCCTTGTGTTAACTCTTTTAGATACCTGACAACCACTCTCAGTATCCCCTCTCAGTCTTCTCTTTTCCTATCTAAAGAAGCCCAATTCTCCCAGTCTTCCCTCATAGCTCATGTTTTCTTGACCTGGCTGGATAACCATACTCAGAGAGTAGTTATTAATGGTTCACAATCCTGCTGGAAAGGTATAACAAATGGAGTTCTGCAGGGGTCTGTTTTGGAACCGGCTCTCTTCAATATCTTCATCAACGATTTAGATATTGGTATGGAAAGTACGCTTATTAAGTTTGCAGATGATACCAAGCTGGGAGGAGTTGCAACTAATCTGGAGGATAGGGTCATAATTCAAAATGATCTGGACAAATTGGAGAAATGGTCTGAGGTAAACAGGATGAAGTTTAATAAAGACAAATGCAAAGTGCTCCACTTAGGAAGGAATAATCAGTTTCACACATACAGAATGGGAAGCGACTGTCTAGGAAGGAGTACGGCAGAAAGGGATCTAGGGGTTATAGTGGACCACAAGCTGAATATGAGTCAGCAGTGTGATGCTGTTGCAAAAAAAGCAAACATGATTCTGGGATACATTAACAGGTGTGTTGTGAGCAAGACACGAGAAGTCATTCTTCTGCTCTACTCTGAGCTAGTTAGGCCTCAGTTGGAGTATTGTGTCCAGTTCTGGGAACCGCGTTTCAAGAAGGATGTGGAGAAATTGGAGAGGGTCCAGAGAAGAGCAACAAGAATGATTAAAGGTCTAGAGAACATGACCTATGAAGGAAGGCTGAAAGAATTGGGTTTGTTTAGTTTAGAAAAGAGAAGACTGAGGGGGGACATGATAGCCGTTTTCAGTTATCTAATAGGGTGTCATAAGGAGGAGGGAGAAAACTTGTTCATCTTGGCCTCTGAGGATAGAACAAGAAGCAATGGACTTAAACTGCAGCAAGGGAGGGTTAGGTTGGACATTAGGAAAAAGTTCCTAACTGTCAGGGTAGTCAAACACTGGAATAAATTGCCCAGGGAGGGTATGGAATCTCCATCTCTGGAGATATTTAAGAGTAGGTTAGATAAATGTCTATCAGGGATGGTCTAGACAGTATTTGGTCCTGCCATGAGGGCAGGGGACTGGACTCGATGACCTCTCAAGGTCCCTTTCAGTCCTAGTATTCTATGATTCTATGACCTTTAATCATTTTGTTGCTCTTCTCTATACCTTTTCCAATTTCTCCACATCTTTCTTGAAATGTGGTGCCCAGAGCTGGACACAATACTCCAACTGAGGTTTAATCAGTGCACAGTAGAGCAGAAGAATGACTTCTCATGTCTTGCTCACAACACTCCTATTAATGCATCCCAGAATTAGATGTAATTTTTTGGAACAGTGTCACACTGTTGATTCATATTTAGCTTGTGGTCCACTATGACCCCTAGATCCCTTTCTGCAATACTCCTTCCTAGACAGTCAGTTCCCATTCTGTATGTGTGAAACGGATTGTTCCTTCCTAAGTGGAGTACTTTGCATTTGTCCTTATTAAACTTCATCCTATTTACCTCAGACCATTTCTCTAGTTTGTCCAGATCATTTTGAATTTTGACCCTATCCTCCAAAGTGCTTGCAACTCCTCCCAGCTTAGTATCAGCTACAAACTTAATAAGAGTACTTAATTAGCGTATGCCATCATCTAAATTGTTGATGAAGATATTGAACAGAATAAAAGTAAAAGTATATTTAATCAGTGTCATGAATGTAATGTACTCCCAATTTATTTATAGAATTCACTGTTATCTCCTTTCTGCCTTCTTTTTGCCAGACTAAACAAGCCAAAGTCTTCCAGTCTTCTCTTATAAGTTAGGCCCTTCTCTGTACTTGTTCCAGTTTAATTTCATCTTTCTGCAACACAGTTGATCAGAATTGTACACAGTATTTCAAAGAAGGTCTTATCAGTGCCTCGTGCAATCCTACATCCTAAAATCACATTTGCCTTTTTTAGAGCTGCATCATGTTGGTGGCTCATAGCTATTTTGTGATGGACACAGACATCCAGGTTTCTCTCTCTTCCTCTGCTGGCTTCCAACTAACGAGGCCTTAGCTGTAGCAAAAGTTCTTATTATTAGAATACTTCCAGTATTTCCTGATCCAAAAAAGAGGTTAAGTTGATTTGCCCAAATGATCGGATTTTAGTTAGAGGATCATGGTTCCATAAGAAGGGGAAGCTTTACCTAGGAATATCTTGATATGAAAAATATTGAAAACCACTGGTTGTAGTTACTTTATAAGATTTGGAGTGAGGCATACAAGTTGCAGGAGGGAAAAATTTGGAGGAGGTATCAAGAAGCAACTCTGTCTGCCCATGGCTGGAATGCAAGATGCAGTGGCAGCATTGCTGTAAATAGTTCTCTTAATAAAAGAGAATATAACTTTAGAAACATCGAGTCTTTATGTTATTACTCAGCATGCTGTACATAAAACAAGGGGGCAGCGATCAGCTACGCCAGATCTACACAAAGGGAAAGATCGACTTAAGATACTCAACTAATTACAATGCTAATTACGTAGCTGAAGTCGACATCTTAAATCACTATCTACACAGTGTGAGGTCAATGGGAGCAAATGCTGTCAGTTCTAATTAGTGGGCCTTCACTTGACCTGCTAAATTGAACCCTGGAAGATCAACTACACCAGCACTGAACTTCTGTGTAGTGTAGACATGACCTTATAGAGACCCATAGCGCAGAAGAGACTTTGTGAGTAAAATGCAAACAAAGCAGCACCTGGAAACAAAGCAAACCTGCACCATGCACACCTGGCAATGATGGATTTCTGTGCAAAAACCTCCTCATTGCAGGAGGAGTAACGGTAGTCCGAATTAGGGGCTTTAGTTGGAACTACCTAGCCCGTGCTGCGTGGAGCCGCGGGCAGGGAGTTCGAACTACGGGGCATTTAAAAATGGCGGTGCCCGGGAACTTGCAAATAAAGCCCGGGATATTTTAATCTCGGGCTTCATTTGCAAGTTCGAATGACTACATTAGCCACCCTAGTTCGAACTAGGGTGGCAGTGTAGACATACCCATAGAGTTTAGAGTGGATTGACACACAGCCATGCCACCCCAGCTATGCAGCCGGGCAGAGTAGCTCATTAATTTGATTGCAGTACAACACTGTGATATCCTCACCATGAGAGAGAAGGTGAATTATAACATTGCGACAGAAAAGGAGAACGTATTTCAAGGAGATGGACACTTGGAGGGCAAGCTAAGTGTTTTATGTTTTTACTGTGAGGTCAATTAACCCTACTCCATGCATAAGTTTACAGGTGTCAGGAATGCTCTTTACCCTGTCAGGAATGCTGTTGGTCACTGCACTGATGCTGAAAAATGAATAAAGAAATTTCCTACTGTGGACAATACCATACATTACAGCAAATCTCCCTTTTCCTGTCAAGCCATGGTTTGATTTTTTTCTCTCTTTGAGTCATTACACTAGCTACAAAAGCAATCAGAGCAGAGTCATGTAATTAAACTGCTCCCAGTCCACTTTGTCAGGCATCAGCAGCTAATTTAACTGGTTTGTTTTCTCTAAATAAAGCCAACAGGCAATCTCATGAGCTTGGTGTTTCCAGAAGCTTGAGCAGACTCATTCAGAGCTGATAACTTGTACATGAGTGCCATGCCTTCTCTTCTGACAAACTTTGAGTATTTTCTAAATGTTACAGGCAATTTTGAGTCGTGTATGTATGTTCAAGTGTGGACAAAAGAGAGCGGAGTAGAGTAAGACTAAGACCACAAGGGGTGTGTCTAGACTACATGGCTCCATCAACAGAACCATGTAGATGAGTTTACTAGACATAGAAAAATGAAGCGGCGATTTAAATAATTGCCGCTTCATTTACACCAAAATGGCTGCTGTGCTGTGCCAATCAGCTGTTTGTCAGCACAGCGCGGTAGTCTAGACAGGGATCAACTGACCCCAGATCCCTTTGTCGTCAGATCCTGTAAGCCTTGTGAAGCATAAGGGATCTGACAACAGAGGGATCTGGGGTCGGTTGATCCCCGTCTAGTCTACCGTGCTGTGCCAACAAACAGCTGATCGGCACAGCGTGGCGGCCATTTTGATGTAAATGAAGCGGCGATTATTTAAATCACCGCTTCATTTTGCTATGTCTAGTAAACTCATCTACATGGCTCCATTGACGGAGCCATGTAGTCTAGACACACCCAGGGAGAGGAGCTAAATCAAATATGCATGCTTCTGGATATTGACATTACAGCTCAACTGCATGTGAAATAGATCGTTCAATGGCCTACACAAGACTTACCGGCCATGTACAAAGCAATTAGAAACCCAAACACAGCACTAATTCCCCTATGCTCACAACTTTCTATGCATAGGAGAGGAATGGATATGCACACTTTTCCATGTACACATTCAGAATTAGTGTATTATGTTGTCTCCCCTTAAGGACATGACTCTTTTGGAGGGCCTTCTGGGATGGCATTTTTAGGTGGAGTGTTTTGTGGCTTTTAATGATGACTGAGAGTGGACTCTGCTTTTCTTTGAAAACAAGCTGAAGTATCTGGACTCTCCCCACATTTAGTGTCCTGTGCCTCAGGTGCTATGGTTCTTCTACAGTCCCTGACTTTGGAGTATCTGCATGTGTAGACTCTGCTGTAGATGACATAGCACATAGAATGATATTCTGTGTCATGTGCCAAGGCTAGTAAAATGGGAAGCACACAGATTATCATATCATCAGGGGAACCAATCGGGGCAAGGGCTGTAGAATCATAACACGGAATGTTTAGCTTTAAGTTTTAAAGCAAACAGTCTGGTGAATTCTGTTTAAATCACAGGAAAGACAGGAGCAGCACAAAGCTGCTTTGCAGAAGACAGCAAGAGTTTGTGTGGTTTTTAATTGTTCAGCTCTTTCATTGAGCCACCAGACAAAGAGCCCTGTTCAGCTAAGGAAGTTGGTTTCTCTCTTTAATTTCCACCATATAATCTGTAAATTTCCTAATGTTTTAGTTTATCGTTAAATGACATATGTTATATCATTAGGTCAGATCCTCAACAGATGTAAATAAAATCTATGCCAATTTGCATCACCTTAGTAAGAGCACATGTTTTATTTTTAGTGAGTGTCTTGTTGCACATGTGCCTGCAAACAAAGAAGCAATGATAAACCTATGTATATTTAGCGGAAATGGGATTGTTGTTTCTATAACAGAAATATCAGATAATTAGCATTGTGAAATCCCAGGTAGATTTAAAGTTACTTTTAAGGCTGGAAGAGATACTGTCTGATACCTGCTGGAAGCAAAATAACTTTATTTTAGTATCTTGGGAAAAGAGAGGCAAGAACTTCACAGAGAGTAGCACAACATCCTTCCCATTAGAATATTTAATTTCCCATAGTCTCTGTGATTATTTTCCATGTGTGTTTGGAGTAAAAATCTCTCTCATCAATCTCCAGCAAAGAAAACCAGGGAACATTTCTTTTTCAAAAAGCACTGGACAAATCTATGACAGATTGTGATATGCACTTTTTTCTTCCCACAAAGAGGTTGTCTAATTCTCCAGACTGAAGAGATATCATCAATGGAGGAAGGGAAGGAGCTGTCTGTCCTGTATTTACAGGACCCAGTAGAAAGGGAATTGTTGAAGGGTGCCCACACAGGTAAGAAATACGCTAAAACAAATCAGAAACCTTCAGTGACTAAAGTAAATAGCTAAAATTCCAATAAAATTGTAGTCTGTTGTAGTTTTCCCTTCTCTTATCTACATGGCTCTATTGGACTATGACAGAGAGAGAGAACCTTTTGTTGGCTTTCATTTGGAGTAATTTCTACATTGTGACACTGATTGTTACATTGATTTTCTTTAAAAATCCCACCTGCTATAGAATAAAACAATATGGTAGCTGTAAATCTATCCTTTGAGAATTGAAATTGGAGAAAAGCTAGTGTTATTGTGCACACAAGCTACTGATTTTTCATAAACATATTATAATTCAAAAGTGGTTCAGCCTCCTATTTTGAGAAACAGAGAAGAAGAAAAACCCACAGGAGCGCTTTCAGAGGAGTGGAAGATGGAGTACAGGTGTATTTGCCCAGTGCAAGCCTGCCAATGGCTAGAAGCCTCCCCCAGGGAGGCTTCCGACTGTGGGGTAGCACAAGCTAGGTTTCAGCAGTCCTGAGGGACTTGAGCTGCAGCTATCCCTGCCCATGACATGGGGGCCGCTCCAGCCTGGCCATAGCTGGAATCCCCCCCCCCCCCACACACACACACCTGCCCTGTTTAATCAGTTGAAAAGTTAAACTTAACATTTAACCAGTTAACTAATTAAACAGGATTTTACATCCCTAGTAAAAACTGGTCTGTACTAAAGGAGGAAAAATTGTACTGAAGACATTTTTTGTAAGTGGCGTTGGACATGCATGTTTGTGTGATGCTTACCGAGTTACCTGTTCACATTCCTAGTGTGTACCAGATGAAGTGTATTCTCAAAAATAGTTTCTTAAAGCAAGATACATTGTTCTTCCTCGCAAAGCTTTCATCTCATCTCACCTCCTCTGAGTCTAGTTTCACTGTGCTATCAATATACTTAGTATATTTAAAAACAAATAAACATTCCTATCAGACCACTCCTCTTTTGGTTATGATTGTGAGAGAGCATTTTCATTTAAATGAAAAGCTGAATAAATAGACTCCCCACTTCCTCTTGCTCTCTCTTTCTTGCACACATGTACAATCACACAAACATGCCCTTTTGTGAATTCCACTCATGGGGTATATTTAAGTGTTGCAGAAATTTCTGTTAGTGACTCTTGCAGTCCAATAGATTACAGTCCCCAAGCAAACTTTGACTCCACCACTGAAAATCCTCTCAGCACCTTCAAAAGATAGAAGGAAAATAGTGAAACGTTCATACCAATATCCTTAAATACACATCTTCTTGTCAGTGATGCACCCTGTTTAATTTTTCTCCTCTAACCAATTTGTGGTTTCAATGATACAGACAGTGACTGATTTATGACACACTATTCACAACTCTATTTTTTCAAAAGTGTAGGGTGTTAATCATGGCTGGATTCTCTTTCTGTTCCAGCTGATGAGAGTATTCCAAGGGAAAGAAAGGAGAAGGATCCTTATCGGGAGTATCCTGAGGAACTGGAACTGCATGGGAAATTACCAGGGATTGCCAAAGCCAATGTTTTCCATCATTCTTCTCAAGGGAACACCTGTGAGAGTCAGCATAGGCCAGAGAATAAGCAGGAAGGTTTTCTAGCAAAGAAATGGTATAAATCAACTCAACCTGAAAGAGATTTCAGCAAACTGCAAAATGTTATCATCCACCACAAAATCAATACAGGTGGGAAACCAAACATATGTGCTGAATGTGGCAAAAGCTTCAGTCGGAGCTCTACGCTCTTCCAGCATCAGAGAATTCACACAGGCGAAAAACCCTATAAATGTCTGGATTGTGCAAAAAGCTTCTGTCAGAGCTCAACACTCATTCAGCACCAGCGAATGCACAGAGGGGAGAAACCTTATCAGTGTCTTGACTGTGGTAAAGGTTTCCTTTGTAAATCAGGACTAAAAATCCATCAGAGGATCCACACAGGCGAGAAGCCCTATGGATGCAGTGACTGTGGCAAAAGCTTCAGGACGAAATCCCAACTAGTATCGCATCAGCGAGTCCACACAAAATAGGGCCCAGTGATAAAGCTTCCTTTGAGGGCACTACCTACTCATTCATTTGTCTTTAGAACCTTTGCTTGAGGCAGATTGGGGGAAGTGAGGTAATGTATTTCAGAAAAGATTGATCACTTGAGGCTTATAGAGTGAAAATGAGTGGTGGGAAAAACAGTAGAGAAAAAGCCCTTGTATCAGCATAGTGGCAGAACTTAGTTTTTAAAGACGTTTGAGCAAAATTTGACCAGAAAAAAAACCCCGTAGAGGCTGTAAAAGCAATTTAAATAAGCTGAATTTGGTGGAGAAATAATGTATTTCTTTAAATGGCTGGCTTTCAAAACATCTTAATAAATGTAATTTACATGTCTGTTTTAAAACAGAAATGTTTAATTCAGAAAAGTGATAGAAGTGACACATTCAGGTTTAGCTCCCAGTTATATCTGAGACTAAAACTTTTCAATAAGCATCCCTGAAATTCCCTTTATTTAGGTGTACTATCCCCTTATTCACCTCTTTTTATCAGAAAACACTAACTTCTTCCTATATAGCTCATTTGTTAATATTATGAACATGTGTTTAGACAGGAAATCTGGACACTTCCAGATATTTGCTGTTATGTATGTCACTAGAACTGGATCTCAAGCTAAATTTCTTCTCTTTCCCTTCTATTAGGGCTTTAATCAGTCTCAGACCACAAATGGAATTCATAAGGCATGGTTTTGTTATGCAAGGATAAGAGGTCTCATTGCTGTCAGAAAGATAGCAGATATTCTCAGATGATATGCAGCCTCTTTCCTTTCATCAGAATCCATCTTCCTCCTCTAAAAACATTGATTATTTTTAGAGACTATTACTAGCTAAAATGGGCTTTTCTCATATAAAACATAGGGCTATAGACTTTCAGACATTTGGTCAGAATCCATCCAAGACCTTCAGGTTCCACAAGATGATAAGATTCTTCTCACAATGTACTGGTACTATTTTTGTCATACGTTATTTTGTGATTTGTTAAAATGTTTATCCATATGAAATATTTTCTTCTCAATACCTGTTGTTATCCCATGTTCTGTCCTTGAATTTCACTTTGGATCTATTTTTCTGCAATGGCTCCATAATTATTAAAGAGTCAAAAGAGAGAGAATAGTGTTGATTTAGGATGGGAAATTTCTCCAGAATCTCTTGACAAGAAGTGAAGCTCCATTACTGAAGATGTCCTGTGGGAAGAAAATTACTTTCATATGCCTTTAGCTACAATTAGGGATATGCCCAGTGTAAGAATGGGAGGGGGGCAGTGTCACTAGGTGCTACCCTAATGTAAACAATAGATAATAAATAAATAACAGACACAGAAAAATAGAAAAGATCCACAGAAAATCATAAAAACATGTAGTGGTTTAGCTATGGAGACCAAAGTCCACAGCAAATGAAGCCTTTCCAGTGTACTACAAAGAGGGTCTCATACAAAGCCTATTGAAGTCTGTGGTAAAATCTTCTTGATTTTAATGGGAATAAGACCTAGCTCACAGTGCAGAATGTACAACTACTTGCATTTTTGGTCAAGAGATGTGCATATTCCTTCAGGGCAATTACCTTGTAGCCCTGAGATCTGAACTATAGCAACTAGACATAAAGAGTAGGCACAAGACCTTGTTCTGGACCTTGGAACACCTTCTAATCAAATTTGACAGGTTGCCAAATTTCAATGCCACATAGGAGGGTTAAGGTTGGAATTTTCAAAAAAAATCTTGCATGACTAAGGAGTCAGACACCCAACCACACAGAAGGTCAATATGGATAGAGATGCAGCCGTGTTAGTCTGGTCTACCTGAAACAAAAGACAGGACCATGCAGCACTTTAAAAACTAACAAGATGGTTTATTAGGTGATGAGCTTTCATGGGATAGACCCACTTTCTTAGATCAATATGTGGAAGAAAATTGGCACAACCATATATACCAAAGTGATACAATCAAAAAAAAGTGAACACATATAAAATTGACTAATTAGATTTAAGAACAGAGGAGGGGTGAGGGGGGAAGGTTAGTGTCTGTGAGATAATGACATTAGGGGTGATAATTGGGGAAGCTATCTTTGTCAATATGATTTGTGTTCCTGACTCAACTAAGCAATTTTAAAAATCTCACTATGGGTCATAATTAGCATTCACTCTGGGGGCAATGGTGGCTCTTCTTAACCTCTGAAAAAGACATTATGCAAGCTACTTTTGACATTTTATGACCAATGGGAGGGTAGGAATCAGAACATAGGCCCAGACTTTGGCCCAGGGTTTTAAGGATACTTAGGTGTTGCTCTTCTCATTTTGCTGAGCCACATTTTCAAATTAGATTTAGGCACTTAGGATATAAAATAAACAAGATTGTGATTCACAAATCTACTTAGTTGCCTAACTCCCTTGAAATCAATAGAAATAAGATACCTAACTTCTTTTGTGAATCCTAGTCTTAGGAGCCTGACTCCTTCAATGTAGAAATGAGGCATAGGTTCTTAAATTAGTTGGATGTTTCAATGCTGAGAAAGAAATACCTAAATACACTTAAAATCTAGGTCTTTGAGAGCCAAAACAGACACATCTCAGAATATTTGTTAGTTTTATAATGTCTATGCAGATTGTGGAAAAAATGTCATCTTCTGTTAACATTAGGAAAACATTCTGAGCAGGAGAACACTTGTATGTTTTCCCATTAACATTTGAAATCATGAACCCAGCTGCTGCCATTAATACTGACAAGTTCTCTTCCGTTAAGTTTTATTGCTAATATTTGATGGAGTCCAGTCTCACTGGAGAGTTTAATCAGCTTGGTAAAATATATTCTGTTACCTTGCAACTTTTTCATTTTGTTGACTTGTGGTTGAAATTGCATTCATATCAAATCAAATCAAAGTCCATTAATTTTTTTTTTACCCAAGTTGTGGGGGAGAAAAGCTTCCTGAAAGTTTATGCTCAGCATTATGATGATAGTTACAACTCTAAACAAGCTGCAGCACTGCTTTCTGTAATATTATAATTCATTTTCTAAATAAAAAATACTAGCATTCAGTGTTATCACTTTCAATAGCTTTTTGCATTACTAAAATGTGAATGGATAGCTATTGCACTGCAGGCATGATTGGTAACTATTTCCGTGTCATTTTTATAGAGATCATCTATAGGCTGAAAGATGGAGTATTCTTCCAAGTGGTTATTTTATGTTTGAATTTGTGGTAGCAAGAGCATTAGTGAAATATTTTTTCTCATTGCATTGCCTCCTTGATTCACATGGAAATCGCTCTATAATACAAACACCCAAAGAAATGTAAACAAAAAACATGTTGGGGGCAAATTTTCAAATTTTGTTGAAGATTAGCAAAACTTTCCCTGTCTCCTTCTCAAAAACATATTCAGGATCATATTTATTTCACAGGGTGTCAGTAATGTTCTGCCTGCAAAATTTTCTTATCAGGCGCCCAGATGCTATGGTGATATGTAATCTTCTAATAACCTAAATAGACAGACAGATGGATAAATCCCCATTTTCAGAGTAAGTATGGGGCAATTTTTGGCGCACACATGAAATCAAACCAAAATAAAATCATATCCAAAGTTTGGGTACATTTATCTGATGAGTCTCAATATAGTAAGTGAGATGAAGATGCAAACCCTGCCCCCATGCAGCACATACACTTTTACCTACTAGTCTCATAGAGCTGAAGATAAGCTGATAGATTTTCCCATCTATTACAGGATCTCCTCTAGGGTTCGATAATTCAGAGTCTATCTTTTCCATAGAGTGGCCCAGGAATTCACTTCCTTGAATCTGTATTTCCTCTTTCAAGATATTTCAGGTAAGCCTGACATAAATGTTCAAACTGTTGCATGTCATCCGACACAAACTCAAACTTCATCTTTGGCTCACTTATTCAGAAACATCCAAAGCTCCCAAAAGCAGACTCCAGGTCCGTGGTTCAAATTCCTGGCTGGCTGGAAGTATGGGCAAAGTATAAAGGAATCACCCTTAATCTTAGGGTTTAGTCATATTACTTGATAGCAATCTCACTAAGGCCCAGATCCACAAAGAGACTAAGGCCTGAAGAGGCAAAAGTAACATAATTTTCTTACAGGTACTGTTGTGTCACATCCTCCCAATGAGGGCGGCATGGCAGGAGGCTTGGGGGGTTGTGATACCACAGTACATGTAAGAAATTTAAGTGGGGAATGGAGTGCAGGGGACTCAGGGAAGGGGGTTGTTGTGGGTGTGGGAGGGGCTCAGGGCAGGGCAGGAACTTTGAAGGTGTGGGGGTTCAGAGCAGGGTAAGTGGAGTGGTGAGGGAGTCAGGATTGGGGTGTGTGAGGAGGGGCTCAGGGCAAGGGGTGTAGGGTGCTATTTAGGGAGGATAGTGAGGGGTCAAGATTTGTATCAGGAGGCTGCTTGCTCTTCCCTTTCCTTACTCTCAGAGAGAGAAAGAGAAACTCACAGCATGGGGCAGTCACTCCTCTGCCCTCTCCCCTCTCTTTCCCAGTGAGGAGAGAGAGGAATGCATACACACTGTGTGCTTTGGTGCTGCTCCCTAAGGGGAAGGGGAACAATAAGCAGCAGCATCATATCAATCTTGGTTCCAGGGGGGAAGAAGGGGAGCTCCAGTCCCTTCGCCCTCACTAAATGGCACCCCAGTTAGCTCTTTCTTGCTGGAACAGCACAGCAGGGTGCACCAGCTTACTTTGACCTCTGGACATGCAACACTCAGCTTTGCACCACCTACATTCTAGGCACCAAGAATATCACAGGAATGATGCTGTGATCCACAAAGCCTGAGTTAAGAACCTCGGTTCCCTAGACAGTGAATTGGGAGAGGTAGGTCACTTATAATGGAATCCATGAAAGCCAGCACTCTAGGCAAGGCGCCATCTAAACTAGCCAATGGAGATGCTGACAAGAAGGAGGCAGCCTAAGCCATATCCCTCTCATGGACTTTAGCATTTATACGTAGGCTGCACTTACCTCTGCTTGTGATTCATGCCCAGGGGAGGATAAACATTTCCCCACCTATCTTTTCTGTGGAGCCTAATCCAGTAGGCACGCTCAAGGACCATCTAACTCCACACAAAATAGTAAAGGGCGAAGGGAAGAGGATAGGGCGCTTCTCTGGGAGGTGGGAGACTGCCTATCCAAGTCCCCACTCTGCCTGATGAGGAGAAGGGATTTGATTAGATTTCACTGTGGATCAGGCAAGTGTCCTAACCACTGGGCTAGAAAGTGATTCTCTTATTTTTCTGGCACAATTAATATTTAATTATTCAATTATATAATTAAAGTGGAAGAAAATAACACGTTTAGGGAGCACCACATTGCCCATAGTCCAGAGGCTCAAGTACTCAACTAAGAGGTACTAAGTAGATTCTGGTTCAAATCCTTTCTTCTTAGCAGGAACAGGCAAGACTGTTCCTTTCCCATGCCCACACTATGTAGTTTAACCACTGGGCTAAAAGTTATAAGGGAAGGCCTCTTCCTCAGCTGTTTTGTGTGGAATTAGGAAGGCTCAAAGCATGCCTAGTGCATTGCGCTGGGTAGACATAAGAACAACCATGCTGGGTCAGACCCGAGCTAGGTCCCTCTAGCCCATTATCCTGTCTTCTTTAAGTAGCCAGCACGGGTACATCTAGACTAGTGGGTTTTTCTGGGATACTGGAGATATCCCAGAAAAACTCTGCCATGTCCAGGGAACGCATTTGGTCTTCCGCTTTTTTTTGTGGAAGAGCAAACGTACTCCTTTGGGGAGCCCTAAACACCTCATTCTGCGAGGAATAAGGGCTCCGCCAAAAGAGGACGCTTTTCCACCATTTGGCCCCATCTAGACGGAGTCAAAAGTGGCGGAAAAGCCTCTTCTGGAAAAGCAAGTGGAAAAAGCTACACAAATTGCGCTCCACAATTTGCGTAGCTTTTTCCGATAAAAAAGTGTAGTCTAGACCTAGCCTACCAGATACTTCAGAGGGAATGAACAGAAATGGGTAATGATATCCCCTTGTCACGGAGGCAGAGGATTAGAGACAATGGAAGCATGGGTTCCACCACTGACCATCTTGGCTAATGGACACTAGTGGACCTATCCTTACATAAATGTTCTTAATTCTTATGGAACTAATGGACCTATCCTTTCATGAACTTACCTAATTCTTTGTTAAACCCAATTATACTTTTAGCCTTTACAACGTGTTGTGGCAATGAATTCCTTTGTCTCCCCACTCATTGTGTAGAAAGAACAGGCTGCTAGTTAGGCTTTGTGGGCATCATTGTTGTTCCTGTAATCTTCCTACGCATCAAAGAGCTAAGGACTGTGACAGCACTGACATCAAAGTCCCTTTGTGAATCCCACCCTATATGCCTCAAAGCAAGTACAGGATATAAAATCTAATTTGAATGTTAGTTAATAATCAAATGTCCATGCCAGAAAAGATAACAGGGACAGGGCAAAACTGGGGGGGGGGTCCAGAACAGTTAGGCTATGTCTACACTATAGCCTTTTGTGCAAAAACATATGCAAATGAGGCGGAGCGTGGATATCGCAGTGCCTCATTTGCATAATTAATGAGGCTCCACGTTTGCGCAAGAAGTGTCTGCACAAAAAGGAGCCGTGTAGATGGCTCCTTTTTGGCAAAAGCCTCTTGCGCAAAAGCAGAGCCTCATTAATTATGCAAATGAAGCAAGGCGATATTCCACGCTTCACCTCATTTGCATATTTTTTGCACAAAACGGGTGCAATCTAGACATAGCCTTAGAATTCAGACTGAGTTTCCATATGTGGAAAAGCGTAATGCTTTCTACCTCCTGGCCAGAGTCTTCTGGGTTGCTGCTAGGATCCATCACCACCATATCGGAGAACCAAGAGTATGGGCATATTGAGGCTAGTGAGAATTGCTGAGATCCCAACCTATGCAAAAGGAATGGGAACATTGCCCAACCTAGAAGAATTTTTTAGGAAGACCATGGGTGATAAAGGCATAAAGTGGTTCTGACCCTGTCCCTAATACAGTGTCACCAGTGGCAGGAGCAAAAAATGCCCAAGCCAGTGAAAATCAATTGCAGGCCCAATTACCAAATTGTGGCATTAGCTGTCCCAGTTATGTAGTATAAACTTTGCTGCCTCTCGTATACATTTCAGGGGACAAAATAGGGCAAAGGAAATATCATACATAGATGTTTGAATTGGGTAGCGGAACAAGAAACAAAGAGTTGTGAACACAAAGGCTGCGTCTAAACTGGTTGCTTTTGCGCAAAAACTTGCCAGCTGTCTACACTGGCCGCTTGAATTTGCGCAAGAACATTGACGATCTAATGTATAATCTTAGTGTTCTTGCGCAAATACAATGACGCTCCTGCTCAGGAAAAAGCCCTCTTGCGCAAATGTTTTTGCACAAAAGGGCCAGTGTAGACAGGCAGCTAAGACGTTTTGTGCAAAAGCAGGCTAAATGGAAAAAAGCCCTATGGACACTTGGAGACTCCGTAGCCACAGACAGCTCCCTGGACTTCCTGGTAACCCGAGCCCCCTTAAAGCAGACGCAGGCTGCTGAGCTCACGCGGCAGGAGCCTTCCTCAGACCTCTGGCCAGAGGTCTGCCACATGGCCCCTGCCATCCAGCAGACACCCCCCAAGCGCAATGGCAGCTCCAGGTGGGGATCAGCCACCCGCACCCCCAGCGCAGGAGGCCCCCAGGGCCAGAAAAAGAAGGGCCCCATCCTGGTCCTCGGGGGAGCTGGAGGCACTGCTGGATCTGTGGCAGGAGGAGGAGGCCTTCCACGACACCCGCTCCCGGCGCCGGAATGCAGAGATCTTTGCCCGCATGGCCCAGGCGCTCGCCCAGCAGGGCCATCCAGCCCAGACCCTGGAACAAGTCTGGGCAAAAGTGAAAGAACTGCACCTGGGCTACGTCCGGGACAGCAAGGGACAGCGAGGGCCAGGGGGCAGGAGCCAACACCTGCCCCCACTACCGGCGGCTCCAAGCCATCCTGGGCCAGCCAGCCCCTCAAGCCCCGGACGTCCCGGTGGACAGCAGCAAGCGCCCCCCCCGTCACCAGGACCACCGAGACGGGGGAAGGAGACATACCCAGCAGTGCGTCGGAGGACGAGGCCAGCACTGCCACCCTGCAGGTCCCCTCCGGCAGTCCCGATGTCTCCCACGCATCCTCGGAGGCTGGGGAAGGATCCACCGGTGAGTGTTGCACTTTGCACTCACAAGGGCAGGGAGAGGGGGGGAGCCAGGCGCCCGGAGGGGGGAGGGGGAGAGCATGTCACTCAGGCCACGTGAGCTGCATGGGCTGTGTAGCATTAGACAGTAAGAAGCACGTGCAACCACGTGCAGCCTGGCGACCGAGCAGCATGTGGCCGCGGCAGGCAGCTGCAGGGCATGCCTGGGACCATGCTGCTCACACACATCCGGCGGGACCGGGAGGAAGGGTGGATGCCGGCTGGAACCAGCCAGGGCCCCAGGGGCTCAGGCCAGAGCCCGCATCTCCGCAAGGGTGCAGCACACAGAACGACACACTGTCCCATGCCTGGCTGTGAGGCATAGCCAGCTGCTTCTGGGAGAACCACAGCCCGTGAGCGTTGCCCCCACTGAGCCCCTCACCTGCTCCCGGTGCCTTGGCTGGCTCCCCGAGGGAAGTCCCCACTGCAGCCACACATGTCCCTGGGCTACATGTGTGAGGGCTAGTGGGAGGGGGAGGGGGGAAGTGCTCGGGCTGGCCCTAGGACCGCCTGAGTTTTACTGCAAGGACGGTACACTCCCCAGTCACTCTCTCCTGGTTCCGTCCAGGAGACATCCCACACAATGGGGATCTGAGAGCCCAGACCACATCTGCCAGATGTGCTCCCAGGCACTGTGTGGGGATTCATCTCGCTCCCTGTCAAACACCATTGATTAGCCCAAAGCCTCACAGCCTCCACCGGCAGGGAGTTCCACAGGTTAACACAACACCAGCGCCCTCCCACCCTCCACGGGGCCAGGACACAGACCAGTGGTTACAATACATGGAGGAGGAACCTACTCCAGGGGCGGTCCTCTATGCAAACATACAACACGGGGGGGCAGGGGGGGAACTGAGGGGGCCCAAGCCACACTACTGTGGTGTCATCTGGGCTGAGGGGTGGGGTGGAGGGCATGAGGTGTAGGGACAGTGGCCGGGCTGCCTGACTGATCCATCCTTTCTTCTTTTCCCTGCAGCGGGACCAGGCACAAGCCGGGGACCCTCCAGTCCGGCAGCAGCGGCAGCAGCAGCACCCCCAGCCACCCAACCACCGAGACAGCGGCTCCACCACTGGGACCAGCTCCTTCGGTGCCATGTGCAGGCCGTCAAGCGCGTCGAGGCAGCCATCACTTGGCACGTGGAGGCGGACCTGCAGTGGTGCCAGGAGGCCTGGGGCGCCTTCCATCTCCACCCTCACTGCCCACATAGGCCATGCCATCCACTATGGCATGGCCTTGCCCCATGCCCCCGCCATCCCTCCTCTAGCAGTGCCGCTTGCCCCTCCTGCAATGGCCCCTCCTGCTCCTGTCCCTGCCCCTCCTGCTCCTGCTCCTGCCCCTCCTGCCCACCTCCCCGTGCAGCCTGCCCCGACGCGGCCTGCCCCCCATGTGCAGGTCCTCCCCCGCAGGAGAGGTCGCAGGGCCACCCCTCCCAGGAGTAGCTCCTCCCCCTCCAGTTGAAGGTCTCCTCTCCCTCCCCCTCCCAGTTGAAGGTCTCATCCCCCTCCCCCTCGGTGCGCCGGAGGCTGATCCTGGCAGAAACCACCATGGTCGGAGACCTCCTGGACTACGACGGGGGACTGGGTGGATCCCCGAGCGCTTGCTCGGTGCATGGGGCTCTCCACCCCCCGAACCCCTCTGCGCCTACTACAGGAGGTGAAGGCAGCTCTGCCGCGGCCCGCTCTCGACTTCCTGCAGCGGTCCGTGCGAGAGGGTATCCCCCGCCCCTCCCTTCCTGCAAACCCTCTATCCCTTTTTATTGGGCCCCTGTTCCGTGGCCCCCCCCCCGGCCTCCCCACCCTTGGACCCCCAGTCGGCTGCAAAAGTTGCAGCCGGTTTGCTTTCGAACAGCACCTAGAGAATATCTGTACACGCTCGTGCTCCACACCTTGCATCTCCCCACCCTCGTGTCCCACCCTGATACCAAATGGCAGGACTACTTAAGACCTGTTGAGGGTGGGGAACCCCGATGGGCCAGCGTATATTCCACCTTAATCCCGCGGCCCATCGGGGATATCAGTTGGCGGCTCCTTCACGGAGCCGTGAGCACGGGCGTGTACCTGGCGCGGTTCACCCCCATCCCGGATACCTGCCCTTTCTGCGGCATGAGGGAAAACCTGGTGCATGCCTATCTTGAATGCGCCAGGTTGCAGCCCCTATTCTGGCTCCTTCAGAACCTCTTACTGAGGTTCTGGCTGCACTTTTCCCCATACCTTTTCCTTTATGCACACCCAATCCGTGGCCCCACAAAGTCGCGGGACCTCCTCGTCAACCTCCTCCTGGCTTTGGCCAAAGCCAGCATTTATAATACCAGGGAGAGGATGCTAGATGAGGGGGTTCCCTGCGACTGTGGGGCCTATTTCTGTTCATCCCTAGTGTCATGTATCCGGGCAGAGTTCCTCTGGGCGGCGTCCACTGGCTCCATCGACAGCTTTGAGGAGCAGTGGGCGCTGTCCGGGGTTCTCTGCTCGGTGTCCCCATCCGGTTCTCTTCTTTTGACCCTGTGACTCGCACCCCCGACCGTGTTTTTCATTATTTGTCCCAAGTATTTAAGTGAACCCCAGGTCCAGTCGTCCCTCCTTCAAGGCTGGGGGAGGGGCTTTTAGAAGTGGGCGGGCTTTGCCCGCCCACTTCCTGGGTTTCAAATAGGCCCTCCCCCTCCCAGTTGAAGGTCTCCTCCCCCTCTCCCCTTTGTAAATAAAAACATACAAGTTTTTCTGTTGAAAACAAAACTGTGTTTGGTGTTTATTGGGAGGTAAGGGGAGGGAAGAGGGAAGGGTAGGTGATGGGAGGGAGTTGTATGGGGAGACCGAGGCGACCCTACTATGGGGCCTGTGTGAACATGTCCGCCAGGGCCTCTCGGATGCGCACCCCATCCTGGTGCACCTGGTGGATGGCAGCTGTGTGGGGCTGTTCATAAGTCTGGCCCTCGGCTGCCATCCATGCAGGGAGGAAGGCCTCCCCACTCCGCTCCACAACGTTGTGGAGCACGCAGCACGCGCCCACTACCTCCGTTGCATTCTGCTCACCCATCTCGAGACGGGTGAGCAAACAACGGAAGCGGGCTTTTAAGCGGCCGAAGGCGCACTCCACTTGATTCCGGGCCTGGTTGAGGTGGTCGTTGAACTGGGCCCGGTTCTGGTCCGGCTGCCCTGTGTAGGGCCGCATTAGCCAGGGCAGCAGGGGGTAGGCCACATCCCTGATGATACAGATGGGCATAGGCACATCTCCGACAGTAAACTCCTGCCGGGGGAAGTAGGTGCCCGCCTCCAGCCTGCGAAACAGTCCGGAGTTGCGGAGGATGCGGGCGTTGTGTGCCCTGCCGGACCAGCCCGCATAGATGTCCAGGAAGCAGCCACGGTGGTCCATGAGGGCCTGAAGAACAATCGAGCAGTACCCCTTCCTGTTCATGAAATGGGCTGCTCGATGCTCCGGGGCCTGGACGGGGATGTGGGTTGCATCCAGGGCTCCTCCTCCGCAGTTGGGGAACCCGAGGGCAGCAAAGCCGGCCAGCGTAGCGTCCATGTTGCGCAGGCGGATCACTCTTGGGAGCAAGACATCATTGATGGCGTGGACAACCTGCAGAAGGGTGCAGAGAAACACAGGAGAACATATCACATAAGGCAGGGTTGAGTGTGCGCTCCCTTGGGCCCCCCTCCCCCGTGATTCCCTCTGTCCTCACGCACACACACACGCACACACACACATACACACACACCAGGGCCCCCTTGCCCCACGGCCCCTCACCAGCATGTCTGTGCAAGGGAGGGACGGCCCAAACCCCTGGATGGCCCAGCCTGAAGTCTTGGCTGCCCCTGGGCATGAAGTGCAGCACCCTCCCCCCACTCCACTCCCCACTCCCCCTGGGACTTACCTCCATCACGATGACACTGACGGTGCATCTGCCCACCCCAAACTGGTGTGCCACCGATCGGTAGCTGTCCGGGGTGGCCAGCTTCCATAGTGCAATGGCGACCCTCTTGTCGATGGGGATGGGTGCCTGCAGCCAGGTGGTGGCTCTCTGGAGCGCAGAGGTGAGCCAGGCACACAGCTCCAGGAATGTCCGCTTTCGCATGCGGAAGTTCCAGAGCCATTGCTGGTCGCCCCATTGCCCCAGGACCAGCCGGTCCCACCAGTCCGTACTGGTGTCCATTCTGCACAGTGGCCTCTCCACCCTGGGGTGGGGATGCCACAGGGATGCCATGGCCTCCCTGGTGAGGGAGTCCAAAGTGGTCTGCGCCTACTGGTCCTGGAACAGGAGGGCAGCAGCCTGGAGCACCAGCTGCAGGCACTCCAAAATGGCCGGCAGGGACCAGAGCAGGCACACGGCCACCCCTGGCTCCATGGCAGACAAAACAAGTCAAAAGAAAAAAAAAAACAGGCAAAAGCACTAGGTGGCAAAAGGCAGTGGTGTCTAAAAGGCAGAGGGCAACCACCAAAACTGCTGCGGCTGTCAATCCCTACAGGAGGTCCTAAAGCACGGAGCAGGGAGATCCCTTTAAGCACATGTCTCAAAGGAGCTCCAGCCCCCACCCCCGGAAAGGGCTGGTGCCCTTTTGCCCTCTGCAAAATGGTTCTGGGCTTCTGCTTTTGCGCAAAAGTGTGCCGCCAATATAGACGCGCTTTTGCGCAAAAGCGCATCGTTATAACGATAACTCTGTGCCAATCTAGACACGCTTTTGCGCAAATACTTTTAACGGAAAAACTTTTCCGTTAAAAGCATTTGCGGAAAATCATGCCGGTCTAGATGTAGCCAAAGGGTATGTCTACACTGCATTCCTCTTTTGAGAGAGGAATATAGATGCAGCCGAGCGAAATTTCAAATGAAGTGTGGATCTGAATTTCCCGTGCTTCATTTGCATAATCGCATCCAGCCGCTTTTTCAAAATACCCTATTTCGAGATTAAAAAAAGCTGTGTAGACACGGTTATTTTGAAAAAAACCCCTTCTTTCGAAATAACCGTTAAACCTCATTTTATAAGGAGTAAGGGTTATTTCGAAAGAAGGGTTTCTTTCAAAATAACCATGTCTACACAGCGTTTTTTATCTCAATATAGGGTATTTCAAAATAGCGGCTGAACGAATTTTGGCAAATGAAGCATGGGAAATTCAAATTCAAATCCGCGCTTCACTTGCAATTTTGCTCAACTGCATTTGCATTCCTCTCTCAAAAGAAGAATGCAGTGTAGACATACTCAAAGAAAAGGGAGTCATCAAAACATCATTTTTTATGTAACTATACTGCATATAGATCCCCTTCCACTAACCTGGGGTGTTTAATCACCAGTATGTATAGCAATTTAGTTTCATGAATTTTATTTTGGTGTATATAATTTTCGGTAATAAAAGAGAGGGGACACAAAACTTGTCACTAGTTCTAAATTTGCAATATCCCTTAGATAAAATAACTTACATAATTCAACCACAGAGAGCATTATTTTAACACTCCTGGAAACATGTAATATTGTGTAGCTGAGACATTTTTAGTCTCAGCTGCTAATTGTCTGACATTATGCTGCTTCAGTTATTTCTGAATTGCAATTATGCATGAATCATGTATGACAGGACATGAATAATTATTTGGGGCAAGGGGTTGTAAACTTATTTGACAAAAGTGCAATTGTGGAAACTATAATCCTCATTGCTATATGACTAATGTAGAGTAAATACCGTAAAATCTTGAGTATAATGCGCACCTATGTATAATGCGCATCTGCCTTTTAAAGGTCAAAATTCTTGAATAAACTAAACTCTTATCTATAATGCGCACCCCCATTATACTCGAGATTTTAAGGTATGCATAGGAAGGAAAGGGCTCACGCCTGCTGTGGGGCCCCCTGCCCAGCTGAGCTCAAGCGCACTGAGTTCACGCCTGCCACGGGGTCCCCCTGCCCAGCTGAGCTCTTGCGCGCTGAGCTCGCGCCTGCCGGGGAGGGGGGGTTTCCCCCGTCCAGTTGCCAGTGCGCCAAGCTAGCGCCTGCCGGGGGAGCATCCCCTGCTCAGCTGTCCGTGTGCCGAGCTCGCACCTGCCGGGGGAGCCTCCCCCACCCAGCTGTCCGCGCACCGAGCTCGCGCCTGCCAGGGTAGCATCCCCCACTCAGCTGATTCTATTTATTAATAATGACTAGGTCAAATCACCTACAAAATAAATCATACACCTACACCTACACATCCTATTTCAGAAATTTAGTTTAATTTCCTACTGATTATACTACATCACTGGCCCTAATAATGTGAAACTGAGTAGGCTTTACTCTGAAAAGGTTACAATGGCACAACTTTTCCCCATTACACAACCAGTCTGCAAATTACTTTGCTAAATATTTTGATACAAATGTAACTCACAACAATGCTATACACTCTTTAGTATGCTGAACAGCTGTAACAGAATGCAATCTCTACTACCAAACTTCAATTTCCATTGAAAATTCACTACAATCACTCCTAGCACGAAGATTATTATAAATTTTGAATTTGATAAAATAGGTCAGAGTTTCTTATAATAATATTACATGAGGATCAACCTGTGTGAGAGAAATAATATCCCCCAAATAAATATTTCCATTATGTTACTAATAGGAGAGAACTATTTATGGATATTAAACAACTCAAAAACAATAAATTAGAATTGTCGATTAATTTCAGTGAACTCAAGTGATTACCTCAAAATAAATTAATTAATCATTCTGTTAAACAATAATAGAATAACTATTTAAATGTATTATTCATATTTTGGATTTTTTTCTACATTTTCAAATATATGTATTTCAGTTATAACACAGAACACAAAGTGTAGAGTGGTCACTTAATATTATTATTTTTATTATAAATATTTGAAGTGTAAAAAAGATAAACCAAACAAACCATATTTTTCAATTTACTTCATACAAGTGCTATAGTGCAATCTCTTTATTAGGAAAGTGCAACCTGTTTTTTAAATAACAATGTAAAACTTTAGAATGTACACATCCACTCAGACCTACTTCTTGTTCAGTCAACTGCTAAGACAAACAAGTTTGTTTACAATTACAGGAGATAATGCTGCTGGCTACTTATTTATAATGCCATCTGAAAGTAAGAACACAGATCTTGCAAGGTATTTACATGCTAGATAGACTAAAAATGTGTATTCCCCTTCATGCTTCAGCCACCATTTCAGAAGCTATGCTTCCATGTTGATGACGCTCATTAAAAAAATGTGTTAATTAAATTTGTGACTGAACTCTTTGGGGGAGAATTGTATGTCTCCTAATTTGTTTTATCCACAGTCTGCCATATAATTTGTTATAGAAATTTTGGATGATGACCCACCACATTCACTGCAGATGTGACATTTGCAAATTCAACTTCCATGATAAAGAGATTGCACTATATCATTTATCAGGTGACTTGAGAAACACTATTTATTTTGTTTTTACAGTTCAAATATTTGCATGAGTGGTGGGTATAAGAGGCAGAGGAAGACAATGCCTTTCCAAACTGCCCAGCTGGCCCTACCCACTCTCCGCCCCCAATTCCTCCCCATTCAGGGTGGCTCTCCCAGTCTCCTGGGTTACTTGGGCTTCAGCTCTGCCAACACTGGAGCCATGCCACAATTCTTCCAATGCTGGGGCAGTGCCTGTGGTAAGGCTGGGGACACATACCACCCACATTCCCATGCTCAGGGTGGGGCCAGGGAAGGTCAGGACTGCAGGCCACCCATGCTCTGGGGGAGACTTAGGCTGCATGCACTCAAGGGATGCAGGGATCACAGACTGCTCATGCTCCAGAGGAGTAGGGCCAGGGTTGTCCATGCTCAGGGGGGGTTGAAAGTCATCTGTGCTTGGGGGGAGGAGCTGTGGGCCACCAAGGCTTGTGGGGATGAGGATCAGCCAGAGAAGAATGAGGGTTGTGAACCACCCACGCTGGTGGAGTCCTGCCCCTAACATAGCAGGGCTTGACTCCCACAGAGCCCATGGATGGCAGGAATAGGCTCTTAGGTGGAAGAGGTGGGACTGGGGGTCTTGCCTGCCTCAGCCCTATGTTCACCCATCACCCATGAATATTTGTACTGAAAAATAAATATAAAGTAAGCATTGTACACTTTGTGTTTTAACTGAAAACAAAATATTTGAAAATGTAGAAAATGTTCAAAATATTTAAATAAATGGTATTTTATTATTGTTTAGCAGTGCACTTCATCGTGATTCATCTTAAATCATGTGATTAATCCCAATTAATTTTTAATAGCTTGATAAATCCACTATGTAGGTTGATCTCCTAGGCTACGGCTACACTGTAGCCTTCTTCCGGAAAAGCTTATGCAAATGAAGCACGGCGTAGAATATCACATGCTTCATTTGCATAATTAATTAGCAGCTGCTTTTGCACAAGAGGCATTTGCTCAAAAAGGAGCTGTGTAGACAGCTCCTTCTTGTGCAAACCTCCCCTCTGGTGTAAGAGCCGTTCTTCCTCATTTTTTCAGGAAGAACGGCTCTTGCGCACGAGGGGTTTTTGCAAAAAAAAGAAGCCGTCCACACAGCTCCTTTTTGTGCAAAAGCCTCTTGCACAAAAATGGCTGCTAATTAATTATGCCAATGAAGCGCTGTGATATTCCACACTGTGCTTCATTTGCATAAGCTTTTCCAGAAGAAAGCTATAGTGTAGCCGTAGCCCTAGTGTCTTTCACTATAAAGAAAGTTTTTCTGTCCTTTAATCATTCTCGTGATTCTTGTATAACCTCTCCCCCAATTTATGAACATCCTTCTTCAGTTGTGGATGCCAGATCTGGACACAATATTCCAGTGGGGTTGCATCAGTGCCAAAAAGAAAGTAACATGATTTCTCTCCTCCTTTTCAGCATTTCTCTGGTCTATACAATCAAGGATCACATTAGCCCTTTTGGTCATAGAATTACACAAGGAGCCTATGTTCAGCTAATTATCCACCCTGAACCCTACACCTTTTTCAAAGTCACTGCTTCTGAGGATATCCTCTCCAATCCTGAATGTATGGCCTATGTTCTTTGTACCTGGATGCATGATTCTGCATTTGGGACATTTGGAAACAAACATGACCTGTTTGCACCAGCTTACAAAATGAGTCAGACAATTCTATATCAGTGAGCTGACCCCTCTTCATTATTTATTATCCCCCAAATCTTTGTGCTACCTGCAAACTCTACCAGTAATTTTTTTCTTCCATGTTATTAATAAAAATGTTAAATAGTGTTAATATCAGTCAACTGGAATGAAGACAATCTAAATTGGTGACCAGAGTGGGCAGCAGGCCTAATGGCTGTAGTCAGTCATCAGGTGTCAAAGCCAAGGGGCAAACTGGAAGGCTGAAACTGTGAACCAGAGCCAAGTGTCGAGGTGCAGTCCATAGCCAGGAGCCAAGCCCAGGGTGAAAGGAAATGGAGGGCAGGAACTGGAAAGAGCAGGATGTCAGACTGGGAGGGGCAAGGCAGGAGGACAGAGGCAAGGCTGGGTGCCAGGCAGGAGCAGCAGGAACAAGGTAACACAGGAGCAGGCATGGTGATGAGGAGGAACAATGAAAAGCCGGAGCTAATGCTAATGCTGCTGCTAACTTAAGAGCCAGCCTGCTGGCCTCTGCAGCCAATCAGATGGTGTGGCCTAATCAGGCAGCCTGCTGCATTCCATTTGTACTAATGAGGCTGCCTGGAAACTAGCTGTTACAAGCTCCAATTCTTGCAGTAGGGCCAAGAGTAGATCCCTTCAGGACTCCACTAGAAACATGTCTCCTCAGTGACAATTCCTCATTTACAACTACTTTTTAGAGACCTGTTAGATTTTGTATCACTATAGATTATTTCTTGTTTCTTAATAAAAATACTATGCAAAACCATGCCCAATGCTTTACAGGTGTATTTTGCATCGGTGCAATTTTCTGTATAATACAAAGTTGTAATCTCGTACAGTGGTGCAGGGACTCAGGTTGCTGGGAGTACTGCTACACCCCTGGGCTTGAAGTGGCAGTAACAAACACCAAACCCTTGGTTTGCATTATCTGCATCCCCACTATAGAATTGTTCCAGCATATCTGATCTCATGAAAAAATCCAGTTAGTGTGACAGGATCCAAACACCCATGTTGATTGGCATTAATTATATTTCCATTCTTTAAATTTGTATTAATCCAAGTCCATATCAGCTGTTCCATTAGTTTACATGGGGAAACTAATGCACACCCTATCTGCCCTTTTAAAATATTTGTACAACATTAGTTTTCTTCCAGTCCCCTAGAATTTTCCCACCGTTCCAAGATCTATTGAAAACCAAATTAATGGTTCAGATAACTCCTTGCTCAGCTTTCAAAACTGTTGGATGCCAGTTATCCAGACCTTGTGATTTTAAAATGTGTAACTTTAGCATGTTCCCCCACTGGGGCAGGCCCAGGTACGTCTGACCCCTGTGCTCCCCAGCCAGAGCGAGGAATTCATCAAACTGTGCACTTTCCCCTTGCTAGTTGATGAAGGGGGACAGCCAGCAATGTCTCCATATGAATCGGGGGAGGAGGAACTTCAGCATCCCCATCCCTAAAGGGTGCCTCAGGGCTAGGGTAGTCCCTGACAGGAGGGAGCATGCCCCCAGCGAGACCCTTTCACCTGCCTGGTGATTCTTTATGAGAAACAATCCCATTCCAGGCACATTCCATTTTCCTGAGACAAACAAACCGTGGCCCTGCTTTAAATTATGGAAAGAGGAAGCCATATACTGAATTTGGTGGTCCTAGCTTTTTCAGTTTAGGAGGCGTTCTTGAACACACAGACAGATTCTCTCTAAACTATAGTAGACTAAAGGATTTACCCAGTGTGGCTTGGGTCCTTGTGGGTGCTCAGAACAGAGGATGGGGTGTGCAGGAGACAGGGCTTGAGATTGGCAGGTCTGTGTGGGGGAGCTCATCGGGGCTGCCTATGGGAGTGAGGGTGGTGCTGCTCTGGAGCCAGTGACTCCCTTGGACATCCAGGGCCATGCTTTTCAGTACCATGCTGCTTGACCCTGGCTCACAACTCCTCTGGGGCAGGGGCGAGATCTACGCTGCCCAGCTCCTCAGCAGTGAGGAGGTACAGGGGAGCACACAACTCCTCCATGGAGTGGAGGGGCCTGGGTCACACAGGCCAACACTTGCCCACTTAGCTCCTCAGGAGGATAGGGGATGCTGGCAAAGAGGGCTCCCCCTCACTCTGGTGCTGTGGCCTAGAGCTGGGCGGAATGGGTTTGAGAGAAGGAGGCCATATACCTGTGGCTGGTGGTTGGTAATATGGAGAGCCCGGACCCCAGCTGGCCACTCTCTTCCTCTTGTGGCCATCCCCTGTGGTCACAATACAGTATAACCGATCCCGGTGGTTATTGTCTTTTAGGAACCTTATGTCCTAAATCCCGAGCAAGTACAAAGCTTTCGAAAGTATGGGACAGGGAGAGAAGTATCCAAGTTTATAGAGCATAAACTAGAAGTAGGGTTATTTTTTCATGAGGAATTAAGCTGAAGATTTTAAATAAAATCTGAAATAATTTAATTTTGGTCTTATCATTAGTTAAAAAATCTTAAAGGGTAATTTTATTTTCCAGCATGAAAAGGGTTTCTGAACATAGAGGCTTATAACATGTCTTACCAAGTGAAAGGTGTTTAATAGAACCTTCTGACAGCAAATACTTAGTGAACTAAGCCCATTATGGCAGCTGCTGAAACTGGTCTATCCATGTTTGAACTTTGTAAATCAACTTTGAGAGACATCTGTCAATGATGAGGCATTAATGTCAGTGTCAGCAAGCCTCAAGATGAAGAAAGGTAAACACATTAAAATATAACTCTTGTTGCTGCTTCAAAGCTGAGATGATCTGTACTAAAATAACAAAACTTGTAGACTCGATGCTCCCTAAGAATGACTTAGTAAATCATTATGCTAATATGCAACAATGACAGTTTAATCTGTTGGGAACTTTTCTGTATAAGGAAAAATATGTGAATATATCTCACATTAATACGAGAGGGTTATGGATAATTTTTTCCTGTTTCTTTTTTTCAGAACAAATAAGGTGACTAAATAGCTGGCTTGATCGGAACTGCATATGCACAGTCCCTTTGAAAATCAGGTCAGTTATCAGTGTCTAACTTTAGGTTCTCAAGTTGGAACATTTTGCATCAGACTTGGTGTTTTCTCTACACAGAACCTGTAAACCATCTGAGATTTTCCCCCCTCACTTCAGAACTAGATAATTCATGAGATGTATGTAATAGAGTGTATTTTGCATCGAAAATATTTTCCAGTAAGGAAAATAAAGTTATTCATTGTTCATTTTTTTGTTTGAATGACTTTAATGCCACATGTGCAAGTGCACGGCTGGCTTTTAGATAAAATCAAAGCCCACTTTCAATAAAATAACGAGACTGATTGATAGATTAGCTTTTGTGCCCTTTCAGAGGGAGGAAATTGTTAAACAAAATTAAAATAGTTTGCAGTCTGGCTTTGGAAATAACAACAGTAACAAAACATTATCATTTGTTCTTCAGATATACATCAGATTAGCAGTTGTTTCTTCATAGAGTTATAGGAGGTGAGGGAAGAATGTGACACAAAGTTATGCTCACACTAAAGGGAAAATAAACAGCTTCATTGAAGCTGAGAAGATAACTGTTTTGCTTTTTCCAACATAAAGTGATAGTTTTGATAGTTTTTGACTGATTTAAAGCAAGTCTTGCAGACTATCAGCCAGATATATTGGTTTTCCTATGCCCTATCTTATTTTTCAGATCTCATCATGAGGTCAGTTCAAATTTACAACACACAGAACCTCACAACTTTGTCCCACTGTTTTTATAAGACCCATATCACAAGATCATATTTTTTCAAGGTGAGTTTTTTGGTAGTAGGTTCATCAATAGCACAGAGAAGTTGGGGTCTTACTGGAAAGCTACCATTTTTGCTTGGCAGCAATAGCACAGTCCCAGCCCACATTGCAAATGCAACATTCCTGTGATGGGGTGTTTAGCCCTACAGTAACCCAGGAGGAGTTAATATAAGCAAGAGAGACCAATTAACCATTGGTTGCACCTGGAGGGGAGCAACTATGCAGTGAGGCATAACTGGTGATGAAGTTCACTTGGACTAAACAGGCGGGGATTCTATAAAGCCTCAGGGAGTTGGTAATATACAAAGGAGTCCTGCAGGGAAGAAGCATGCAGTAATAGTTCCTGATGTACATGGGGAGTATAAGTCTGTAACAGGCAATGTAGGAAATAGTCCAGGGAAGGAGTAGTAAAGCTGGGGAGAGTAAAGATCTGAGTTGCTAGGACAACAGTCTGTGGATTGTGATGTAGAGGGTGGACCCAGATTCATAAATCATAGAGCTGGAGGAGACCTCAGGAGGTGTCAGCCGATGGTCAGGGCAGTGCGTGGTATGTGTGTGTGTTATACACCCAAGTCTTCAACTGCTAGGATCGAGATCCCTTCACAGCGGGCAGCCCAGAGAAGGCTGACGGATGCTCCAAAGGTGTGCAGGGAGAGCTTATTTCATCCGTGTATTTAGCTGCTAGGACCGGGGTCCCTTCACAGAGGGCAGCCTAGGGAAGGCTGACGGATGCCCCAAAGGGTCTGTCCCGTGGAGGCGACAGGACCCAAACACCCAGCTCTCCCTCACTGTGTCTGCCCTATGACCGGCTGGAGTTCTTTTAAATTATGCTTGGTTCTGTTACAGCAACTGAAGGAGTCAGGTTAAAGCTTAAACAGTTACAGGTTTATTAAAGAAGCTTATAAATCATATGGTTACAATAGCTATTGCTCTATTTCTTAACTGCTAGCAAATATAGATCTTAAAAATGGTTACAAAGAAAATAAAGATAGAAAATAGAAATAATGGTACCAAGTGACAGCTTAATCTTTAAAGAGCTCTAAGTCTATGTGTACACTTAAGACAAAGGACACATCCAGGTACAATTTTTACCCCCTTCTGTGCCTCTCGACTCCAGCGTATCAGGCCAGTGACGGTCCCTCAATTCCTAGGAAAGACGAATACGAGGTGGGCATCCCCGTGGAACCTCGGGAGGCCAATCACCTAACCCAACCATCAAATAGATGGTAGATTGATGCTCAGAGTGAGTGTGCTGCTGGACCCATCTTTACACCCATAGGGGCCCGTATCCTCTTTCTTATCTAAGATGCCAAATTGTGGTGGTCCGTCTTTGTGACGCCAGTTCTTACAAGGGAGTTTCAAGTAATTTACACTTGTAAGAGAGAGATAACTAAATTAGGAGTACTGGACATTCTTTACTGGGCGGGAGATTCCTCCCCCCGGACGAGTGTGTGTGATTGTATCAATATGGGTGACAGCCAAGGCAGTTCTCGCAGCCTCGAGGTCAGCAATTAGCTCAATCACCCTCATATCTATGCTTACAGTTGTCCAGGGTCACTGTGAGCTAGCATATCCGGGCCTCCTGTCAAGGCTTCAAAGACTATGCTGATTTTATTGCTCTGTGTGTGCCCTGTATGCTCCAGGTATCTCAGAGAGGGGCAAGCAAGATGGATGTTACAGGGGGGGTTCCTGTCTGGTGACAGGAGGTCATCAAGTACAGCCCTGTGCCCAAGGCAGGACCAACCCCAACTAAATCATCCCAGCCAGGGCTTTGTCAAGCCAAGATTTAAAAACCTCTAGGGATGGAGATTCCACCACCTCCCTAGGTAACCCATTCCAGTGCTTCACCACCCTCCTAGTGAAATAGTTTTTCCTAATATCCAACCTACACCTCTCCCACTGTAACTTGAGACCATTGCTCCTTGTTCTGCCATCCGTCACTACTGTGAACAGCCTTTCTCCATCCTCTTTGGAACCTCCCTTCAGGAAGTTGAAGGCTGCTATCAAATCCCCCCTCACTCTTCTCTTCTGCAGACTAAACAAACCCAAATCCCTCAGTCTCTTCTTATAGTTCATGTGCTCCAGCCCCCTAATCATTTTGGTCGCCCTCCGCTGGACCCTCTCCAATGCGTCCACATCCTTTCTATAGTGGGGGGCCCAGAACTGGACACAGTACTCCAAATGTGGCCTCACCAGAGCCAAAAAAAGAGGAATATTCACTTCTCTGGATCTGCTGGCAATGCTCCTCCAAATGCACCCTAATATGCCATATAGGTACAATCAAGGACGATAAAGCCATTGCGGAGAAACTAAATGATTTCTTTGCTTCAGTCTTCACGGCTGAGGACGTTGGGGAGATTCCCAAATCTGCACCGTCCTTTGTAGGTGATGAATCTGAGGAACTGTCCTGGATTGAAGTGTCATTAGAGGAGGTTTTGGAACAAATAGAAAAACTTAATGTTAACAAATCTCCGGGACTTGATGGCATTCATCCAAGGGTTCTAAAAGAACTCAAATGGGAAATTGCTGAACTATTATCTGTGGTTTGTAACCTATCCCTTAAATCGGCTTCCGTACCTAATGACTGGAAGGTAGCTAACGTGACACCAATATTTAAAAAGGGCTCCAGAGGCGATCCGGGCAATTACAGACCGGTAAGTCTAACTTCAGTACCGGGCAAATTAGTCGAAACAATAGTAAAGAATAAAATTGTGAAGCATGTAGAAGAACATAATTTGTTGGACAAAAGTCAACATGGTTTCTGTAAAGGGAAATCCTGTCTTACTAATCTATTAGAGTTCTTTGAAGGGGTTAACAAACATGCGGACAAGGGGGATCCAGTAGATATAGTATACTTAGATTTTCAGAAAGCCTTTGACAAGGTCCCTCACCAAAGGCTCTTGTGTAAATTACATGGCCATGGGATAAGAGGGAAGGTCCTTTCTTGGATTGAGAACTGGTTAAAAGACAGGTAACAAAGGGTAGGAATAAATGGTAAATTTTCAGAATGGAGAGGGGTAACTAGTGGTATCCCCCAAGGGTCGGTCCTAGGACCAATCCTGTTCAACTTATTCATAAATGATCTGGAGAAAGGGGTAAGCAGTGAGGTGGTAAAGTTTGCAGATGATACCAAACTGTTTAGGATAGTCAAGACAGAAGCAGACTGTGAGGGACTCCAAGAAGATCTCACCAAACTGAGTGATTGGGCAACAAAATGGCAAATGAAATTTAATGTGGATAAGTGTAAAGTAATGCACATCGGGAAAAATAACCCCAACTATACGTACAGTATGATGGGGGCTAATTTGGCTACGACAAATCAGGAAAGAGATCTTGGAGTTATCGTGGACAGTTCTCTGAAAACTTCCACGCAGTGTGCAGCGGCGGTCAAAAAGGCAAATAGGATGCTAGGAATTATTAAGAAAGGGATAGAAAATAAGACCCAGAATATCTTACTGCCCCTGTATAAAACTATGGTATGCCCACATCTTGAATATTGTGTACAGATGTGGTCTCCTCACCTCAAAAAAGATATTTTGGCCTTGGAAAGGGTTCAGAAAAGGGCAACTAAAATGATTAGGGGTTTGGAACGGGTCCCATATGAGGAGAGGTTAAAGCGACTGGGACTTTTCAGTTTAGAAAAGAGGAGACTGAGGGGGGATATGATAGAGGTATATAAAATCATGAGTGGTGTGGAGAGGGCCGATAAAGAAAAGTTATTTATTAGTTCCCTAAATAGAAGAACTAGAGGACACCAAATGAAATTAATGGGTAGCAGGTTTAAAACTAATGAAAGAAAGTTCTTCTTCACACAGCGTGTAGTCAGCCTGTGGAACTCCTTGCCAGAGGAGGCTGTGATGGCTAGGACTATAATAGAGTTTAAAGAGAAGTTAGATAATTTCATGGAGGTTAGGTCCATAAAAGGCTATTAGCCAGGGGATAAAATGGTGTCCTTGGCCTCTGTTTGTCAGAGGCTGGAGAGGGATGGCAGGAGACAAATCGCTTGATCATTGTCTTCTGTCCACCCTCTCTGGGGCACCTGGTGCTGGCCACTGTCGGCAGACAGGATACTGGGCTAGATGGACCTTTGGTCTGACCCAGTACGGCCGTTCTTATGTTCTTATGTTATGTTCTTATGTTCTTAGTCTTCTTGGCTACAAGAGCACACTGTTGACTCATATCCAGCTTCTCATCCACTGTAATTCCCAGGTCCTTATCTGCAGAACTGCTACTTAGCCATTCAGTCCCCAGCCTGTAACAATGCTTGGGATTTTTCCGTCCCAAGTGCAGGACTCTGCACTTGTCCTTGTTGAACCTCATCAGATTTCTTTTGGCCCAATCTTCTAATCTGTCCAGGTCACTCTGGACCCTATCCCTGCCCTCCAGTGTATCAATCTCTCCCCCTAGTTTAGTGTCATCTGCAAACTTGCTGAGGGTGCAATCCATCCCCTCATCCAGGTCATTAATAAAGATGTTGAACAAAACTGGTCCAAGAACAGATCCTTGGGGCACTTTGTTAGAAACCGACCGCCAACGTGACATTGAGCCATTGATCACTACCCGTTGGGCCTGACAGTCCAGCCAGCTTTCTATCCATCTAGAAACAGCTGTGGAATTAGCACTGTAGGGGAAGCCTCTGTGGCTACTCCCAGGGATAGTTTGCAAGGGGACTTTCAATCCAGAGAAAAGCACTATGGCTCTGGAGAGATGAGAGGATGTTGGGCTGAGCACCTGTAGAAAATAATTCCTGACTACATGGTGAGCTAATCCCCAGATGCAGCATGAAAAGGTGCCAGAATCACAAGAGAGTAAGGCCTCTACAGTACGATAGATGTGGTTAGGCATCTAATGTCTGATCACACAGATCCAATGCACAGTTTTGTGCCCAGTAACACATGCAAATGAAGTAACATGTACAACTGCACATGTCACTCCAGGATTGTTTTCTAGGGACACTTATCCAAGTTCTTAACTGTTTCTTTTGATATTGGCCTCTCGTTATATGTAAATAATTGAACATTCATCAATATATGCGTATACCTCTCTGGCATTCCTTCCCCCTTCAACATTTGAAATTTCACCTCTGTATAGTTAATTAAAATGACCTAATATAATGAATTGAGATTCTATTCTACAAAATCTCTCAACTGCCAAGTCATGCACAAAGTTTGAGCGTCTAAAGCAAATAGTCCCAATTAAAACTACTGAAAGGCCAATTAGTCTTTTGGCTAATGAAATAGTAATCAAAGTTCTTTTTAAGACTGTTGAAGGCTCTAATGAGTGTATTGTTGCAGCTGAAGACTTCCAACTGGCAGTAAGAAAAACTGCATTATTTTAGGACAACAATTGCACAGTTAATATTAGAGCAACACTCAGTAGTGCTGCTATAATTAGTTTTATATCACCATTTCCATTATAAATCCCATTTTTTCAAAGGTATATAATTTGGCTACAAAAAATTCATGTGACCTCAAATTACTCCTACAGGGCCCTAGTTTCGCAAGGAAATATGTAACATGTCTGTCTCCTATAAAACCAGTTCCAATTTGTTTATGTTATAGAAGTATATAAGAGAAAGCTAGCTTTCTTTCCTATGCATAAATATCCTTATCTAATTAAACAGGAAATTTAGTCTCAAAGAATGTTCACTAAGGGATTAGTCCACCATATTTTTTATATGCCTTAATATTTGAAACATAACATTAGTAATAGTTTTATCTACTGAACAGGCTATCAAAGCATAAGTTACTACAACAGAAATAAGATACAACTATATAAAAGTAACCCAATTTATATAAAAACTACATAATGTACCTAATCCTAACAAAATATCAATAAAGTACCAAATACTGCATGTTTTCCTCCACTATGTTCTTTTATTTCATTGACCAATTAACTGTCATTCTATATAGAATACCACCTCCTTTTTATTTATTTCAGATATAATCTCAGAGACAAAGTTTCAGAAAGGTCATAACTTGGAAAATAGGTTTGCTTGGTTGTACTGCATCCATATGTTTATGCGAACAATTGTTTCTTAAAACAAACGGTATAATTTCAATGTCCCACTATGCCATCTGAACTCACCCCCTAGCAACCCCACCTGGGCCGTAACACAACACGTGGGGAGGGGGGAACCCGCAACACACACACCCCTTCCTTGACCTTCAGTGTGGACAGGGAGGGGGAACCTTCTCTCACTAAGAACCCTCCTGTGCCCTCCCTACTCTCACCGGGCACTGAGTAGGCCACCCTGCAAATAGTAAATGTGCTGCTCTCATTGGCACACAAAAAAATTAAACTATACCACAATACAACACACACCCTCACCCTTAGTCTACCCAGAAGGGCTCCCTAAAGGGCAGCTCCCTTTGGCTTGCCCCTTCTATGTGATCCACCAGTGGTGGCCCACTGCCAGTGGCAGCCTCCTGGGTTTCAACCCACCCCTGGTAATGGTTGCAGGCAACACCTGAAGTTAAATGTTCTTAATCCTAAAGGGGCAGGCCTCTCACCCAGGAGGTGGTGCCGCAGCAACAGCAGGGCAAAGGTCTTTCTGCAAGGTGGGGTTGGATGAGATGCTGGTCCTTACTCCCAGCCCTCACCCCTCCCTCCTCCTTCTGAGGTCATATTGATGGCACCGTCTTCCAATTCTCCTTACGACCTCTCCCAGTGGTTTCATGTATATGTTAAACAGTATAGGGGACAAGATGGAATCTTGCAGGAACCCGTAGCACGTACACCACGTGGTCGAGCAGCAACTCCCTAGCTCCACTTTCTGAAAGAGTCCCAACAGGTAGGACTGGAACCACCACAAAACAGTGCCTCCAATACTCAGCTCTGCCAGGTGCTCCAGAAGGATACCATGGTCGATGGTATCAAAAGTCACCAAGAGATCCAAGAGAATCAACAGGAACACACTTCCCCTGTCTATCTCTTGGCATAGGTTGTCTACTAGGGTGACTAATGTGATTTGCATTCCAAAACCAGGACTGAAGCCAGACTGAAATGAATCTAGATAATCCATTTCTACCAAGAAAGCCTGGAGGTGCAACACCACCGCTCACTCCAATACCTTGCCCAAGAAGGGAATATTAGCAACTGGGTGATAGTTATTCAAATTGCGTGGGTCCAGGGAAGGCTTGTTAAGGAACAGTTTTACTTTCACCTCTTTCAAGGTGGGAGGAATTGTTCCAGATCTAAAAGAGGCCTTAATAATCTCCTGGATCCAACCAATCATCCCTTCTTGGCTTGATTTACTAAGCCACAAAGGGCAGGGGGTCAAATGATCACGTGGTAAGTTGCACTCCTCCAAGCACCTTGTCTGCATCCTCAGTCTGCAAAAGCTGAAACCAATCCAAAGAAAAACGACTAGGCAGTTAATATAAGATAGATAGATATCTATATGATATTCAAAATATATAGTCTGTCAATTGTTTAAATGTGGTGTGAGTGAGAGAGAGAGAGAGAGAGAGAGAGAGAGAAACCATGATACTGTGGCACGATATAACATTTTATCAGCATGATTATGGGATTGCTGCGTTACTCAAAAGTGAATTTACAGGGCACTCTGACCTAGACCGGCTGAAAGTCTAGTATATTGTAATTATAATAGAAGGGAAGGATTTTTAAAAAAATTTTGTCATTAAGACCATCTTGATGCTATATACCATTTCAGTAAAGGAAAGAAGCAATAAGCCATTGCAAAAAGCAATAAGCTGCTTTGCCTCACAGGAATAGTGGAAAAGAACTTTATTATACTAGTGACTTCATAAAGTATTTCATAAACATTCTAAGGGCTTCAATGACCTATTAGAAGAACAATTTTTCTACTATAGATTAGCCCAAAACTTTAATTACTTTAAAAGGGAGACTAGTTCAGAAGTTCAGTTTTATTATCTGTATTGACGGAGGTAATTACTAAAGTTAACAAATTATGTCTAAAAGATACAATTTAACCTTAAATGGTTTAAATTAAAGAAACATCCACCCAACAACATTCACTCAGTCCAAACTCACAGGCTTTCCCTCTGTTAACATTTCTCTTGATCTGTGGGTTGATAATGTGAGAAGATCTAAGGGAAATGGTAATGGGTTCTATAATATGCAGAGTGACCATAGAATCATAGGACTGGAGGGAAGCTTGAGAGATCATCAAGAGAGATCATCAAGCCCCTGCACTCATGGCAGGACCAAGCACCATCTAGAACATCCCTGACAGGTGTTTGTCTAACCAGCTCTTAAAAGTGTAGCAGTTCTGAGGAGTCTGCTTTTCCCCATCAAGCCCACGGCAGTGCAAGGGGCATTATGGCATACTAGCACAAAGTAGTAAGAATGTCCTATGCCCCTTTATTACTTCAAGGCCATGCTAGTCAGACCACAGTGTGGCATTATGGAAGCAAGAAAGAAGTGAGTGAGCTGATGGATATTTTTCCAATCATAAAATATTTTCCTTCAGTTGCTCTTGAAATACTAGTTAATGATCTTCTTAGATCCATGAAACATTGCCTCTATAAAACATTTCTTTAGTTATTATATTAAGGCTCCAGGGTGCTTTGTATATACACCCAATATCTTTATTTACTGGGACCTTTTCCAGATTGATTCTCTTAGCAAATTACACAGTTATATTTGATCTCATACAGTATGGCTGTTGTTATATATTTTTCTCTAGTTTCTGAGAAATTCTTTCTGTTTAAGAAGACAGCAAATTATTAGTCTTCCCCCTCCCAATCTGACCATCTGAATACAGGATTTTGAAAGGATCAGATTGGGGGCAGTTGTAATTCTTTAATTTACATGAAAAAATCCTGTAATCTTGTTTTGGAGATGATGCATATCCTGGTAAGGCTGATATTTTTCTGACAGATTGAGTCTGCCATAGCATTTGTTTTCATCTTTTGGACATACTGTAGAGAAGAATGTAAGGGTGAGATGATTTTTCATGGGTAGGTTTATGAACACTGTATGAAATTTAGTTTTCACTTAGGTATTTCAGTGATACTGAGTCACATTTGAAATAAAATATTCATCTGGACTTATGTTAGTTTATTATGGAGTTTTGGAAATGTCTGCCTGAGCATCCTTTTCATTCAGTGTGTTTCCCTTTGCTTCCATTTTCACAAGTGTGAATGATTTCAGTTCAAGAAGGGATGCCAAATTATAGTATGGATTCCACCTGAAAGCTGTCTCACTTTTCTCATCATGATTGTCAAAAGTATAAATGTGGATATTACAGATGTATTTTAAACTTATCAATATACCAAACCAGTGGCCACCTTACACTTGATTGCAGCCAGTGTAATCTTCACCAGAGCCTCTTGGAGCTTCATTGTGCAGCAGAGAGAGAAGCTATATCTTCCTGCCTCAAAAGTACAGGTCTCTGCCACTGACAGAAAGGAAGAATCTTCATTAGCTGTTAGCAGTATGGAACCTACAAACTGCAGTTGAACAGTTCTGATTGCATCTAGTAAAGGGCTCTGGAACACTGCACTAGGTAATGTGTTCAGTGCCACTGCATTTTCCACTGAAAAACTATTTTAACAGAAAATTCCCAACCCCCTCTAGCGTTCTCACCTATTTTTTAAAGAGGAGAAAAGAAGGCAACTTTCAATCTTATTTAAAAAAAAATAATCTAGCAGCCATCAGAACTTTTATGAAGTCAAGAATACAACAGCCATTTGAACTTCATGATAAAGGAGTGCTTATTTCATTTATGTATTTATTTATGTATTATTTATTTAAAACAAATATCATTCAACTTCACAGCTTTTTAATGCTGCCTCCCAATGTGATGGTGCCATTTGCTTTTGCAACTTCAAGAATGAATACAGCCCGTGCTAAGTGTTGTCACTCTGCATCTGTGGCTGCAACAGAGAACAGGCAGAGGCTGTGAGGAGGTGCATTCAGCTGCCGTTAGGAGAACTGGGAAAAACTGGGCACAGAGGCTTTTACAGGGTAATGGAACAGAAGGGAGGAAGAGATGCTTGAGGAAAAGAACTAGCAGGAATAGGGATTTTCTTTGATCAGATTTATAAATCACAGTAAATACACAAAAATCTCCCATCAGACACAAGAATATAAAGCCCCCTCCCTGCCCCATAGAAGTCATGATGATGATAAAATCTGCCTAAGTCTTAGGCTATTCCATCACCAAGTGCTTAGGAGAAAAGATCAGCCTTCCACCACATCTGGAACATTAGCCAATCCCAGCTGTGATTGTCCTAGAAAAGGAGCTAATGTCAGGGCCCCCTGATGAAGAATGCCTCACTAAAGGCTCCCTCTTTTACACTGAGGTCCCAAGACATTTGGGGTTCTGTAGGTTATAACTAGAGACTTGATTAGCCTCATTAACACCCATCCTACATTTGGCAAGTATCTTATTTTGTTGTTTTTATATATACTCCTGCCTCTGTAATTTCTACTCCAACTCATCTGATGAAGTAAGTTTTACCCATAAAAGCTTATGCCCTAATAAATCTGATGGGCTATGTCTAGACTACATTCTATTTTTGAAAGAGGAGATGTGGAATTTGCATATCTTCTTCCGATCTCACTTTTGAAAGAGGATCTTTTGAAAGTGAAAGTAGTCTAGATGCGTTTTTTTCAGAAAAAAACCCTTTTTCAAAAAAACTGCTCTTCCTTAAAAATGAGGTTTACACAGTTTTTTCGAAAAAATATTTTTTCCCCCCCAAGAAATGCATCCAGACTACTTTCACTTTTGAAAGAACCTTGTTCAAAAGTGAGATCAGAAGAAGATATGCAAATTCCCATGGAATCTGCATATCCCCTTTTGGAAAAAAACATAGTTTAGACGTACCCTTAGTCTCTAAAAGTGCCAAAGGACTCCTCGTTATTATAGACAGGAAACACTGTATTTTATTGTGTTGTATAAAACACCAATATTTTCAGATTTTTTAAGATGACTATAATTCATAATGAAAATATATCCTAACTATGACTGTGTATTTAATCATAGAAATGTAGGGCTTAAAGGGAACTTGAGAAGTTAAGTCCAGCAGAGGGTAAAGAAAATTTAGACCATTCCTGACAGACATTTGTCCAACCTGTTCTTAGTGAATCTCCAGTGAGGGAGATCCCACAATTTCTCTTAGAAGCCCATTCCAGAGCTTAACTTCTTTTATTCTTAGAAAGATTTTACTGGTATTTAACATAAATATTCCTTTTTAAAATTAAGCCTGTCACTACTTGTCCTATCTTCACTGGATGTGGAAAACAACTGATCACATTTCTCCTTATAACAGACCTTAACATATGTATCAGGTCTTCCTTCAGTTCTCTTTTCTCCAAACTAAACATTCTCATCTCAAATAAAGGATTGTGTGTTCTGCTCAGTTTGAATTTAAGCAGAAAGTAGCCATCAAGCAGGGAGGGGGAGAAAAAGTTCTAACAGGAAGGAAAAAAAGCATCAGGGAACATACTTTCTTCTATACTCATTATACCTTGAATCTTGGCTGGAAATGCTTTTCACAAGGGGAACTGATACTATAAAAAAGGAGGGCTGGATACCTTCCTCTCTTCCTCTCTGTGCTTCAATGCACGACACCAGAAGGGACAAAATAAACAGCTATAGAACTGGAGAAGAGGACCTGACCTAATAAGCGTGGTCAGTAAAGGTATGTCTACATAGCAGAGCTAAAGTCGAATTAAGCTATGCAACTTCAGCTATGTTAATTGTGTAGCTTAAGTCAAAATAGCTTAATTCGGCTTTTGGCGCTGTTTACACAGCAGGAAGTCAAAGGAAGAACACTCTTCCTCTGACTTCACTTCCCTTACTCCTCATACAATCAGGATTACAGGAGTTGGAGTAAGAAGTCCTTCCATTCGACGTTATTTTGAAATAAAGGCTTATAGTTTAGATTCTGACGTTATTCTGAAATAACACTGCTGTGTAGACATAGTCTAAGACTGTTGAAAGTATGTGGTGAAAAAACTTTGCTTTGGGTTTAACATAGTTTGTTAATTTAGGCAGCAGTTGCATTTAATCCTTTTTTTCCTTGTAACCATTCCTGATTCTTATGACTTATTACTTGTACTCAATTAAAACACGTTTCTTTGCACTTAATTTGTTTTATCGTCTTATCTAATCCAGTGTGTTTAAATTAAAGTGTCTTGCAAACTCCATGTGGGATGGTAATTTATGTTCATATTATGTCTATTAAAAATAACTGATTCTTAATAAACATTGTCCAGGAGAGAGATGGGCAGTACAGAATAAACATTTCTGGGGGAAAATCTAAGACTGGGAATATGTTGGGGTGACATTGCAGTACAACCAAGCCTGGCGAGAGACATAGTTGGGAGTGACTTGTATGCTGGAGGCTGTGTATAAGCAAGCCAAGCTGGAGGATACAGCAAAGCAATGTAAATGGCATGCTAGATTAAAGGGCAAGGGATGCACAGCTATTCAGCAATATGGCTTGTATCCTGGCTATATCACACCCACTTTATAGCAATTTCATCCAGAGCACATTTCCCTTATATCATGTGGGACTGTGTTAAAAGCCTTACTAAAATCAAGATATATTATACCTACTGCTTCATTAGGACAGTAACTCTATGAAAGAACATTAGGCTGTTTTGACATGATTTTTTTCTTGGCAATTCCATGCTGTCTATTCCTTATAATTTAAGTTCATGGACTCTGATTAATTTCATATCAGCTAATCCTCTTTCTAGTTCAAAATTAATCCAATTTGCCCTATGTGGTAAATTTCGTAACCCATTTGATACTGCTGGGACAGATGAAACATGAAACTTCAGTCTTGACTATGAAATTTCCATCTTATATTGGTAATTTCAGACATGTAAACTTCTACTGTTATATTATTTTGTACATAAATAACACTCTAAATTGTAGGGGCTAAATTATTTTGTTTGAATGTGTGCATTTTAATTTTTTTTATTTTTCCCTTTTTCATGCTGCTGTGAGCCTTTTACCCAAAGTAGTGCATGTAGCCTAGGTCACCAATACTCCTTACCAAAATATATACTGTGGAGATAATTCTCTTCTTGAATGATTGCTCTTAGAGTACAGCTAAATATTTAAAAGCTATCCTTAGGAATGTTTTGATTTGTTTTTTAGCTTGGTTTGCAACAGCGTTGATTCAGTTACTTTAAGAAAAGAGATCAGGGAATGTCTACACTAGGAAATTATTTCAAAATAACTAAAATCAACATCATAACTCCCAATTTAGCAAAATCAAACTAGCGTGTCCCTACTACAGGAAAGCATTGAAGTTCATTAGAATTATTCCAAAATAGCATGTCCACACTGTTTGGAGCCTGTTTTGGATTAAAGCCCCCAGAAGCATTCTGGAGAAGATACGAAAAGAGTGGATGCTTCCTGTGGCTGCTTGGGCAGGCAAGCTGCGACCTGCGCTTTCAGGGGCTCCTCTTTATGGCCGTGTCTCACAAGCCCCTCCTCCGCTGCCTTCTGCCTTGCGGGACAGAAAAGAACAATGGGCACATGCCTTCTTGTGCTCTGTTTGCCCTTGCAGATGCCACCGCACTCACACCATGGAGCTAGAGCTGCTGCAAAGCAGTGCCAGGCTCATGGGTCTCATTCTGCACTTCATGGCACAGTACTTCCAAACTGTCTGCATGTTGCTCCAGTAGGACCAGGAGCAGGACCAGGACCTGCAGGATGAACCCCAGTGTGAACTGAAGGCCCTGCTCACCCAGGTCGTGGTGCTCCTGCTGCTGCGCATGCGCCTTAATCCCCTGGACACCACGGAACACTGCTTCTGGTGGTGGGAGATGAGCTTGGGCTGGCAGGACTACATCGTCATGCAAGGACGGGATGACCAGCAGTGACTGCAGAACTTCCGCATGCACAAGGCCACCTTCCTCGAGCTCTGCGAGAGGCTCACCCCTGCCCTCAAGCAACAGGAAACATGCATGCGACCTGCCATCCCTGTGCAGAAGCATGTCACCATCGCCCTGTGGAAACTCGCCATGCTGGACAGCTACCGCTCTGTCAGGAACCATTTTGGCGTGGGAAAATACACAGTCAGAGCTGTGCTCATACAAGTAGCCAAGGCCCTCTATCAGGTGCACAGGAACACAATGCAAAGTCGTTAGGCTAGGCAGGGAGCCACCTAAGACAGCCATTGGAGATGCCAGTGTGAGGCCCTCTCATACAATTTAGTGTCTGTCCTGCTAGTGATTCACAGCTGGGAGCCCTCTTTGGAGTTTGGCACCTAATGTGTTTTTTGAAGAAAGTGTATGTGGGGATTCTCTTATAATTTTGATCCCAATGGTTAGGGTACTCATCTGGGAAGTGGGATACCCCCAGCACAACCCCTTCCCTACACCTGTTTGGGAAAGGGGTTTGAACAGGGCTCAGCCTTCTTTCAGGTAACTTACCCAGCCTCTGGTCTATGGGATATTCAGATGGGTGGAGTTCCTTGGCCTCTCCTGCTGAAGCTGTGCCACAAGGCAGGACCATTTGGGTTAGAGAAAGTGAGTGAAAATGGCTCTTTTATCTGGTGGGCAGAGCTCAGACCCAACATGTCAGAGATGCGGGATTTTGTCCCCCTGCCCTATACACTAATGATTTAGTACACACCCCTGGGAAATGGCAACTTCAAATCCCTTCTTTTCCTCAGATGTAAAATGGACTTGTACCTAGGTCTCCCATATCCCAGGACAATACCCAAATCACTGGGTTATGAAGAAGCTACTGCTCCTTCTCCTCCCAAAGCTCCAACCTGTTTTATATGAACCTGCCTGACGGGCCCAATCCAGTAGCTGTGCTCAAAGGCTACCTACTAGGTCAAGCTCCACACATGTGTTTGGTGGTTGAATGGGTTGAATGCCTATCTCCTCCCAGTTTGTGAATTGCTCTTGGATTTACGGGAGATAGGCTGCCAGGTGCCTAGAGGGAAGCAGGAATGTGAATGCCCAGAGGCAGAACCATACACACTGAGGCAACTTCTGCTCCAAAAACATAGGTATCAAGCAAGTTTTGGTGCCTTCAGGGCTCAGAGGGAATATTATGCATTGTAGTGCCTGGCTGTTTAAAACCAGAATATGGCATCTAAATCTGGGATTTGGGTGCCTAAATCCTTTTGATTTTAGGCCTGAAAGTCTTTTCTATCTGAATGCTCTTTGATGGCCTATGCAAAATGACTGGTTAATATCAACAAATGGTCTGGTAGCACTTTATAGACTAACAAAACATGTAGATGGTATCATGAGCTTTTGTGGGTACAGCCCACTTCTTCAGATGACTGGAGGGTTTTTTTTTTTTATCAGTTAGGCTCGCAAAAAATATCAACATCACTAAAACAACACTCATCAAAATTGACGCTTCTGCTGACAGTTGTACCAATAAGATATAAGGACTATTTTTCTAATTTCCAGAACCATTTCAGCAAAGCACTTAAGCACATCCCTAGTTAGCATAGCAGAGAAACGGGCTTTTAATTTACCGCATGTGCAGATCTCATGTTGAACTCACTGCTGGAACTGTGAATAAGATGAAATATTGTACTTAAAATTAAGCACATTCTTAAGAGCTTTGCTGAATCAAGACAAACTACAAAACTAAACTAGCCTCTCATTTCTAGATGCTGACATATCAGGGTCAAGGTAGCAGGAGGAAGCTTGCATTGCAACTACTCACATAATACCTGAACATAACATACTTCGGCTTTCCTGGCTGTCAATCTAGCATCCACCATGAGCTCTAATTTTACTTATTTGTTAATCAGATCTATTTTCTTTTGTGCTTCATAGCCGGTGCTTCAGGAGCTTTTATTCTTTGTTTTATTGATTCATATAGGAGGAGGATGGATATGAAACATTGTAAGTATTCCTGACTGTTATGTACCTATTTCTGAATTGCAACCATAGTAGACATGGCAAATAATTAATAGGAAATATTTCATTCAACCAGTTTTGCTTCATTTTCTGTTTGCAAATCATCAGATTGCAATTTTCCCCAGTGGAGTTATTTGAAATTAATCACTATATACCTTTAATAGAGAATTGTTGTATTATGGTTATTTTTTTAAAGAAGTATGTTTTGACTATGACAGTCAAAATACAAGTTATTTTTATTAGGCGCATGGGTCATCTCATACATTTAATGTGTGAAGCCTTTATACTTTAGTTTCTAAAGATAATGTGCATACCCATACATTTCAGTTCACAGGTGGGTAGAGAAAGGAAATTCCATTTCAGAGAGGATTTCGATATCTTACAATCTTGTTTTTCTCTAGTTTGGAATAACTGCCCATCACATTTTGAATTCTTATGAAATGAAGCTCTTGTTTCAGGGCAGTCCACATGACAGACTGTCCCAGAGCCATGGCCACTGGAAGGCTGGCACCTCCATATGCAATTCAGTCTGCCTCATGGGCTGCTCCAAAGCAGTTGATCTTGGTAGTACAGGGAGCGTAAGTTGCCATGGGGCCATGAACCTGGCAGCTAGAACATCTGGGTTTTCATGATTCTAGTTCCCCATCAATTTTCCAGGTGGGATGCTGAATGGATGAATTGATAGGAAACCATGCAGGTTTCCAACATAAATTTCCCTAGCAGTCAGATTTCTAAAGTCGAATGGAATCCTGGCTGTGTCCTGTTGGAACTTTGTCAGAATTGAACCATTTCTGTTAAATGTTTTGATTCTGGAGGAAAAATGTCTCAGAATTTTTGTGACTGCCTCTATTTCAAATTCAAAGTCATGCTTTGCACCTTTTTCTTAAAGTTTTTCATTTATGTGACCAGTTCTGTCAGCAGAAGATGCTCTCTTTCACATTTGTAGCGTCACATCTCTATTGGGTCAGACGTGTGGCATTCTAATGAGAGTAAATCTTGGTGTCTTTGAAGGGATCTGTCTTTGTACCCTTATTGTCTTCCTGAGAAATGGGAAGTACAGACATAGTTGAGTTGATGTTCTAAGCTGCAAAGAAGAAAATGTTCTTTGGTGGCTCCCAACTGGATAATCTGGGTTGAGTGTGATGCTTAGAAATTCCAGAATTGTGCAGTGCCTGTTTCTGACTGCAGGATACGTTGTGGCATTATACCACTACTCAGATTTTGGCATGACACAAGTTGGGTAGAATAGAAACATTGAAAAATGGATAGGTGACATTCCATAAAATGCTGCAACTAGCTCTGACATTTTTAATAAAATTGTCTTTATTACTGACATCTACAGTAAGAGAAAGAAGCAAGTTACAAAATGGTAACATTCAGCAATAAGAATGGAACTACTATTAATCAGCTATAAAGATCAGTATAGGAACTATTATCAGAAGATTAACTTTCTCCTCTCTCACCATTATTGTGTTTACATTGACATACTAATTTCACTCCTTGAGTGGGGATAGAGTTTAGACAATATGACATGTGGGAGGTAGAGAAATATAAAAATAGTTTCATCCACTCCAGGCCAGTGCCTTAGTATTGAAGGGTATGTCGACATTGCATTCCTCTTCAGAGAGGAATTCAAATGCAGACAAGTGAACTTGCAAATGAAGCGCAGATTTGAATTTCCCGTGCTTCATTTGCATAATCACAGACCGCCACTTTTCCGAAATAGCATCTTTTGAGAAAGCAAATGCGGTCCCTGCAGGGTTATTTCGAGAAAAAACCCTTCCTTCGAAATAACCCTTACACCTCCTTGGAAGAGGAATGGAATGTAGACTTACCCCTAGGGTCCCCAGATGTTTATCACAAATATTCCATCTATTTCAAACAAAAATGATTATGAATATTCATAGATGTCAAGGCTAGAGGGGTCCACAGGGATCAACCAACCTTATGTCCTTATAACACAGGCCATAGAACTTCCTCAAAATCATTTCTAGAGCATAGCTTTTAGAAAAATAACTAGTCTTCTTTTAAACCTTGTTAGTGATGGACAACCCATCATGACCTTTGGCCACTTGTTCCAATGGCTAATTACTTTTCCAGTAAAATATTTATGTCTTATTTCCTGTCTGAATTTTTCTAGCTTCAACTTCCAACTCTTGGGACACGTATCTTATTCTGTGAGATTGAAAAGCCGATTATTAAATAGTTGGCTCCCTTGTAGATACTTAAAGGTTGTAACCAAGTCATCCCTTAACATTCTAATTATGAAGCTAAACTGGTCAAGCTCTTTGTGTCTATAAGGCAGATTTTCTAATATTCACTCTAATAAATCATTCTCGTGTCTCTTCTCAGAACTCTCTCTAATATATCTACATCCTTCTTGAATTGTGGATTCCAGAACTACAGAGAATACTCCAGAAAACTGATCCATAAGCGTTTGAGATTATTTTCTTCTGTGTTGTCAGTGACTCAGAAATGGGTAATGCCATTTTTGACACAGAGTGCCTCCCCAGCTCTCCTTTTTCCTTCTCATTTCTTCCTAAATAGGTTATAACAATTGAAATAAACATCCTATTTATGTAATGCTTCACAACCATCAGCTAAGTCAAATTTATGTCCACAAATGAACAATTCCAATTCATCTTTAGAATTACATTGGTGAACATTGGTGTGCTGGCTATTAAATAATTTCTTAATTTCACATCCTTTAAATGTTTTGATTAATGTTGTTCTCAGTAACTTTATTTAGTGCTTATTTTGTTCATGCTTTTCATCCTCCCTTTTTGTCAATAGTTTAATAGTCTCCTAAATACTGTAGCCAGCCTGTCCCCTAAGAAAACTTGTTCACTTTCTATTGAGATAAAGGCCATACAAACTATGTAGCCCCTTTCCCCCAAAAGGTGGACCAGTGTTATAGAAAACCAATACCCTACACCAAATATGCTACAGCTACAGCTACATCATGATCTAGCTAGTGGTTCACTTCCAATTTCTTCTGCTTTCTGTTATCCTCCATTCACAGGACAGAAAGTCTCTTTGAGAAGATCACTTATCCATTCTTCTTTTTTGGCACCCTTCCAAATTCCCTGTAGCCATCTATAATCTGTAAATTTGATGCACTGTACTTAGTACTGAAATCCACCAATGAATCATTATCCTTTCACTTCAGAAGCCATACCAATCTTAGAGTGATATCTCATGTCAAACAAAATTTAGCAGAGCAAATAGCACACTGTTTTATTCCATTTATATTGTATGTCAATTTTTTAAAAGTTAATATTTACAGAAGCATAATGGTGAAACTTAACATTTGTTGAAACCTCCAAATTTTTACAAAATCATTTTGAGTGCACCCGTAGCTCAAAATAAGCTATGCAATTTGAGCTATGCAAATTGTGTAGCTTATTTCAAGTCAATTCCGAAATAGCTTATTTCAAAATTTGGAGCTGTCTACACAGCACTTATTTCAAAATAAACCACTATTCTGAAATGTTCCTTACTCCTCGTGGAATGAGGTTTACAGGGACCTCGGAACAGCGAGCCCACTATATTTCAAAATAACTGGCATGCTCAAAAGATCTAGAATACTTATTTTGGGATACCAGAGGTATCCTGAAATAGCACTGCAGTGCAGACATACTTTATATGAAAAATTCTATGTTGCCCCGTCATGGCAAGTTTCAAGCTTACCAAAAGATCAGTTTAGTTACTTAAGCACAAAAAAGTATAGTATGATGTAAAATTAGCATCTGGAATATCAGATATTCTTATGGGTTACATGTTCTTCCCCCAGAATAATTCCATTACACTATTGAATCAAGATTAAAGACAGAGGTGACTGCCCAGTAGACTGTGACCCTTATAGTTGGTTCTGCAATTATTCTGTAACATCATTTTGTCTCTTGTTCTCAATGAGAGTCTGAGTAAAAAGCAATTGTAGGATCAGATAGGCTTCAAATTTAGAAAGTCACAGGTTAACTCCATAAGTCTGTGAAGACACATACAGTTACAGTGGAGTTAAATGTACTCAAACTACTACATGTCACTATGAATCAATGTACAAAAACACTATTTAAAAGAACTGTGAAAATTGTGTTCAGATCTTTCACCTAGATGAGGCAGCTTTGGTGTTGATTTGGTGACACCAAGCAACCTGAAAGGTGGCCTATGGTAGTGAAATCCCTGGGTGATGCAGAGAAAGCACAACTAGTTCTATACCTCCCTTCTGAGCCCTCATTTTAGGGGAATGACATATAGAAGTGTGGAGGGGCTATAGCTGGAGTGCACTTCGTTTCCAGTGATCCCCAGATGCTGCAACAGTCCCTCTGTTGCATCCATGTTTCAAAGATGTCCCAAATCAGCCCTAATTTATATCAGTAGACCACACATATAGCAAAGCTACGTTTGCATCCCATCCTCTTGGGTCCTGCACCAAGCACAGTTTGTCTGGACACAAGAACTGGAGCCAATGTGTCCCCTTCCAAAATCCCTTATACAGCAAATAAAGGCAAAAATTATTGTGACTGCCTCAAGTAGGTAGAGACACAAAAGCATCCCACATTGACATTTGTATCCTAAATGAGTGCCACAGTGGAGATCTTTGCAACAGGTCTCAAGTCAGAATGAGAGGGATTGTGTTCATGCCAAGATCATGGTCTATTGGTCTATATATACCTCTGCATATAAGCAAACATGCATTGCAGTATACAGGAGAACACAACTGATATTCTCCTTTATTTCATTCAAACTGTGGAAGTGGCCTAGACATTATTTCTAGTTTTGGCACAAGGATTTCATTCTCCCAACGCTTTCAGTTTCTATGTTAAGTCCTAAGCGTTTGACTGAGCTAAGTAAAAGTACTTGATTTTTCTCAAGATCAAAAAAGATCGTTTTTAGTCATTGCACCTTTCTAGGTTTTTTTCTGTTTCTATGCTCATTTTTTTAAAGTAAGTGACTATATTTGTGAAAAAATATATAGAAAATATTGTTAATATTTACATGGTAAGTTCTTAGGCATTTTATTGTATTTTAGTAGCTTGTGAAATATAAAATCTATTACATAGAGTTTGCTGTCAATGAGTTTGAGGATTTCCCCCCTTATGTTCTAAATGTTTGTCTCTAAAGATATCATAATGGTTAGGCATTCTATGATACTAAAATATAAAGATGAAAAGATCAACAAAGAGAACTAAAAACAGGGTATTTCAAGATCCTGCCTCAGTTTTATGATCTTCTGTTTACATATTTATTCCTGCTTTAATATGTTAAGGTACTTCAGTGTACTCATGTGGCCATTTGGAATGCTAGTAAAGACAGTTCACAGAAATGCAGGTAAATGTTGATTTCTAATAAAAAATGCTATTTATATGAATTTTTAGAACTTTTTGCATGGGGAATTAAAATTTCCATACCGGATCAGATTTTTGTACTAGAAGATTCCAGTGGATAAACCACCGAGGATAGCCCTTAAAGGTTTTATTATTTAAAGAAATGTGAATAGTACACATTAGCTGGAATTTTGACTCAGAGTGTATATATATTTGCCCGTATTTAACCTTTTTTAAAGTTACTGCACACCATCCAGCTAAATCAGGTAATACATTAAATAACTAATTAACATTAATACACAGTGCTTGACTACACAGCAGACTTAAAGAGACTCTACAAGCCTGACATTACATGATATGACTGGAACAATCCCCCTGTTACCATCCTTAGATGAATACAAGGAGTCAGTAATAGAACATAGATTTAATATCCTATTAATGTTAATTAGTTTTGCTTCACTTGGTTCACTTTCTGTTGCATACTTGTCCTATAGCTTCTCTGTCCTTGATAGATGTAGGTATCTAGAGATGAAGTAAAGTCATTGCCAGTTAACGCTTGCTTTCATCAAGGAAATTTTTGAAGTGTTGTATAGCTTATTCTTTTTGTCTGCTCTGTCTTATAGTCTGCCTTTATTAAAATGAGTGATGGTAATATCAGTTTGGTTACAGTCTATAATGTATCTCCTTAGTAACTTTTCTACAATCAAATAATACTCGTAGCATCATAGCTATGGGGATTTGCCTTCCTTCACAACTCAGTGACCTCTTTACCAATTATCCCAGGCTCCTGATCAACCAGAAACAGTGAGAAACAACATGAGGCAGTAGCTGAGTGTGAAAGAGAAGTCTAAACATTTCCAGAATAAACAACTGTGTTCATCTCTATCAGGCAGGGGGTCAGGCTCATCAGCAGAGGATGAATTGCTGCTTACTGTGGGTATAAGCAGAGTTTCAGAAGCAACCAAGGCTTCACTGCTTCTCCAAAAGCTCACCACTGTTTAACAGCTGTCACAAAGAAGGCTAATGATTGCAGGGAATATGTCACATCTCCTCTCTGTGTGAGACAGAGGCATGTATATCTATCATTTGATACAGAGATAGAGATAAAGGTAATCCTGCACCTTTTTTTTCTGTTTTTCTTACCATCTCTGATACTCACTATGGGATAGTATTAAAATGGGAAAAAAGTCAACTGTTTTAATGACGGTTGTGAAGGAGATTAAAGAGGCACAATGCCAGAGAGTAAACAGTCAGTAAAAAGTCAGTATGAATGTTTTAGGGTTCACTTAAACGGTTAAAAGCTAAGAAATCAAAATGACACAACATGACAAAGCACCAGCTTTAATTTTTAAAGCAAATTTTCCTTAACATTTTCTACTGATGCTCATGCAAACTTCCATAGCTGCAGAGCCCCTCCCTCCTATTGTGGCAGTTAATTCCTTATGCCAACTACAACATAGATTGATCCAAAGTGAATTTCAGTTTTTGCTATTTGGCCCAGCCACTGTATATTATAGATTTTTTTTTTTTTTTTTTTTTGGTCAGGGAAATTTAGTTTTCAATCAGCTTTTGTAGGCTACAAATAAAACTGAGGGGGGAAAGGTGCCATTTCTTACCTTTGCTACATCTGTTAACTTTTCACTATCTTGGGTTCTGTGTTTTATTGTTATTATTCATATTATCATAGCACCAAGGAGCCCTAGCCATGGATCAGGACCCCACTGTGCTAGGTGCTGTACAAATAGAACAGAAAGATGGTCCCTACCTCCAGAATCTTAGGGTCTAGGTATAAGAAAAAAGAGAACCGAAGGACACTGGCAGATTGGTGAAACAATATGGGTGCTCACAAGATGCAGGAATAAATAAAAACTTCAGGTTTTAGCCAAGCTAGTATTGCTGATGCTCAACGCCTCTCAGGATCTGGTCCTCTGGAAATGATAATTCTATCTTACCAAACACATACCTCAGATATAAAACATGGCTGTTTAGAGGTATGCAATTATTTTTTTCACCATGTAACTGTTACATGGTTCTAATTTCCACGATAATAGCATTTCCGGTCTGAGGAGTCCATTCACATTTATGGCCTGCTAGAATGAAGTAGCTGCCCATCTTTAAAATAATTCCTCTATGCAGACTTTGTTAATGCATATGATATCTGTGGTAGCTTTTAAAATACATTAGGGAGTAGCATTCCTTTCTGTATACTGGCATCATTTTGCTGTCCTGAGCCATTGCATAAATTTTTCATCATTGTTGCAACACATCTCCAGGTGAAAATGGAAATACTCTGCCTGAATTCAAACTAAATATTTTGCAACAGTTTTCTTTTGTTTCATTGACTTTTCCAGCCAAATTAAAAAGCTGAGATAACAAGTGGAAGACAGAACTGATGAGACAGGCACGTTAAAATTATTAGAATTTTTCTTACAAATGCCAACAAGGCATTTGAAACAAAAATGGCCTGTTCCTGCCTGTTAAAATCAATGGGAATTTTGAGCGCAGATAGCTGCCTGGGAGTTTTATGGACCGTGCAAAGAGGGTAAGAAATGCTTTTTACATCATACTTGTCCACTGCATGTGGTTATGTGGGCTCAGCAAGGCAGAATCAAGAACTAAATTATTTCGGACAGAAATGATCTGACTGCAGACTGGCCACAGTAGACAGATTGTGGCCTTTGGTGCATTGCAGTGAAGAGTAATATAATATAGGGAGCCTCCGTACTCCCCTGCACCAGTAGGGAAGGGAAAAAAATAGAAGGGAGAAGAGTAACCTCTGCAGGGCCATCATTAACCCTTTTACTTAGGCAAGCTGTGTCTTTCTCTACCCCCTGCTACCTTCTTTGCAGCAGAGAAAGTGCTCCAGGGAGCAAAGTCTGTGCCAAATGGCATGGATTATGGCCAGTACAGATTACTCCCCCTGCTCCCTATCCCAGAGCATATGAGCTAAAGTTCAAACCGCAATTCAAAGTGAAAGTGCGCACTGGGACTCAGGAGTAACGTTAGTTCGAACCAAGGGGTTTGGTTTGAACTAACAAGTCCCAGCACGCACTTTCCCATTCAAAACAGCTGTTGATCAGAGTAACGTGCCACTGAGATCATGCTAATGACGTGCGGGATATTTGAATCCCTTCTTCATTGACTATTTCGAATGCCTACATTTGCATTCCTAGTTTGAACTGGGGTGCAAGTGTAGACATACCCTGAGGGATTTGGGTTTGTTTAGTCTGCAGAAGAGAAGAGTGAGGGGGGATTTGATAGCAGCCTTCGACTTCCTGAACTGAGGTTCCAAAGAGGATGGAGAGGGGATGTTCGCAGTAGCAACGGATGGCAGAACAAGGAGCAATGGTCTCAAGTTACAGTGGGAGAGGTCTAGGTTGGATATTAGGAAAAACTATTTCACTAGGAGGGTGGTGAAGCATTGGAATGGGTTACCTAGGGAGGTGGTGGACTCTCCATCCCTAGAGGTTTTTAAGTCTTGGCTTGACAAAGCCCTGGCTGGATTGATTTAGTTGGGGTTGTTCCTGCCTTGGGCAGGGGGCTGGACTCGATGACCTCCTGAGGTCTCTTCCAGCCCTAGGATTCTATGAGTGTATGAGGGGCTTGGGGCAAGGGGCTGGAGAATGTGTGGCTGGGAGGGGGGAGTGCAGAGGACAAGGGCACTACTGAAGGAAGATGCTATTTAGGATGCTGCTTCTCTTCATCACTCTCAGGGAGTGCGCAGACAGCACACAGCATAGGTCACTCACTCCTCGCCCCCCCCCCCCCCCCGACAGAAGGGATTGAAATGCAGGCATACTGTGTGCTTTTCTTTGCTCCCTAACAGGATGGGGAATAGCAACCAGTGTCCCCATAGAAATCTCAAGCCTCCCTGCCCTCTTTACATGGCATCCTGTGGAGGACTCAGGATTGGGGCAGTCCCAGATGTATGGGGAGCACACCCCCAGCCAGCCCCTTTAACCTGCCTGCTTGCTTCCCACTTAGTACAGCAGCCCACAGGAAGCTCAGTTGGGAGCATGCCCTGCTGCCTCCGGCTGCCACATGCCTCAGCCAGCTGGTTCCTTCTTGCTGGACTGGCGCACCAGGCCACACAGGCTTACTTTCACCTCCCAGCGGAACAGAATAAATGTTTTCCAGGATACACAGTCTTTACCTCCTGCCACTCCTGTGTCTGGAGCACTCTCTAGGCTCAGTCCCAGCTGGCAGCCAGGAGCTGCTTCCTAGCTCCCCTGACTCCTGCCCACACGGAGCTATCTGTGTTCCTCTTTCAGCCAGCCGGAAACTTATCCTCACTCTTGCAGCACCTGACTGCCTCTGTCTCCACCACTACTTTTTATAAGTCCCTCCAGGGCCGGGATTGGTTGCTCTCTGAAGCTTCTCTGATAGGCTGCTAACCCGTGCTGCCACTTTAGGCTACTTGGAAGATTTCTGCTCCCCGTGGGGACAGGGCATGACAAGACCCTGAGGCCTCCAGCAGGGAGCTTCTGGGCTCAGAGGCAGAATGACTCCCTTCTTCCAGTCACAGTCCTCGCAAACTCTCACCTATTTTCACCAAGTCAAAGGTAATATTACAAAACCCAGGTGTCTTCTCAGACTTCAGCTTATGGGCTGTGATCCAGGTCTCTTCTTGGCAGAAGGAACCTGGCTCTACCAGAACTTATCCTGCCCCTCTTCAAATGGAAGAGGGACTGCAGGGCATGGACAAATGGTCTGCTTTGGGAACCAAGTGAATATGCACTACATCTTGTCCGTGGCTTGTGGCATAGCCACAACTGCATCCATCAATTTAAAAAAAATGGGAATTAAAGCTCACTAGAGCTTGATTCAAAGCCCACTCAAGTCAGCTAGAGTCTTTCCATTGACTTCCAGGCTTTATGCACCTAGGGTGGGATTTTCTAATGATCCAACAAATCACCCTAATTCCCTTGAATTTCTAAGGGAGCCGGGATCCCAACTCCTCTAGAATCCTTTGCAAAGGCCAACATTTAAGTGTGTGTATAAAACTTACACATTTCATAACGGAGCATTTAAACACTTAGTACTCGTGGTAGATGAGAGTGTACAAGAGTTGATTTTTTTTAAAATATATAACAGTAAAGCATGTGCATTTAAAGTTATAATATATGATTTTTAGGGCAGTCAATTAATTGCAGTTAACTAAAGCAATCAACCCAAACATTAACTGTGATTAAAAAATAATTGTGATTAATTGGACTATTAAACAATAGAATACCAACTGAAATTTATGAAATAATTGTGTATATTTTCAGTATTGATCTCAATAACAACACAGAATATAAAGTGTACAGTGCTCACTTTATATTAATATTTTTATTTCGAATATATGCATTGTTAACACGATAAATAAAAGAAATAGTATTTTTCAATTCATCTCAACTGAGGTGAGTATTTTTCAGTTTTACTGGAGTGAAATCATCTTTATCATGAAAGCGTAATGTACAAATGGAGATTTTTTTTACAATATAACTTCACTCAAAAACAAAACAATGTAAAACTTTAGAGCCTACAAGTCTAGTCAGTCCTACTTCTTGTTCTGCCAGTCACTAAGACAAGTTTGTTTACATTGATAAGATACTGCTGCTTGCTTCTTATTTACACTAGAAAGTAAGAACAGGTGTTTGCATGGCACTTTTGTGGCCAGTGTTGCAAGGTATTTACTGCCAGATATGCTACACCTTCATATGCCCCTTCATGATTTGGCCACTATTCCAGAGGATATGCTTCCATGATAATGATGATGCTCTTTAACAAATAATGCATTAATTTAATTTGTGACCGAACTCCTTGGAAGAGAATTGTATGTATCCTGCTCCATTTTACCCATTCTGCCACATATTTCATGTTATGGCAGTCTCAAATGATGGCATGTTACTGTGCTTTCACCACAGATCTGACAAAATGCAAAGAAGGTACTAATGGGAGATTTCTAAAGATAGCTACAGCACTAGACCAGTGTTTGAAAATATGAATTGCCATACAAATCTAAGAGGGACAAAATGTGGAGCATGCTTTCAGAAGTCTCAAAAGAGCAAAATTCTGTTGCAGAAACTACAGAACTAGAACCACGAAAAAAGAAAATCAGCCGTCTGCTGTTTTTGGCATCTGACTCAGACAATGAAAATAAACATGCATCAGTTTAGACTGCTTTGCAACATTATCAGGCAGAACCAATTATAAGCGTAGACGCTTGTCCTCTGAAATAGTGGTTGAAGCATGGAGGGACATATGATTCTTTAGCACAATTGACATGTAAATACCTTGAAATACCAGCTGCAACAGTGACATGTGAATGTTTGTTCACATTTTCAGGTGACATTGTAAACATGAAGCAGGCAGAATTATCTTCAGCAAATTGTAACCAAACATGTTTGTCTCAGTGATTAGCTGAATAAGAAGTAGGCCTGAGTGGACTAGTAAGCTCTACTATTTTACATTGTTTTATTTTTGAACGCAGGGTTTTTTTACGTAATTCTATACTTGTAAGTTCAACTTTCATGCTAAAAAGTTTGGACTACAACATTTATATGAGATGAATTGAAAAACATTTTTGTTCTTTACAGTGTGAATATTATAATAAAAAAATAAAGTGAGCACTTTACACTGTATTCTGTGATGCAATTTAAAATCAAGACTTTTGACAATGTAGAGACTATCCAAAAATGTGTAAAATAAATTATATTAAAATAAATATTTAACAGTGAGATTAATCATAATTCATTTTAAGTGCTTGACAGACCTAAAGTTTTACATTAAATATAGTGGATACCACAGGAAATTGGTAGTTTACATCCACCATTTGTCTTGAAGGTGCCAAAGTGATACCGTGATTGTACTTAAATTCTTTCGATATACCATACAAACGTTTTGGGAAAAGAAAATATAGTTCCACATTTTAGATGAGGACCTTGCAGCTAATCCATAATTCATGTTTCAGCAAATGACACCTCTGGACAGATGAGCCTAGTGCTTTGGCCTACTTTGGCCTATTGATGGTAGTAGATCAAAGTTCACTATGAAACTTTTAGTGTGCAATACACAACCACTTAATGCATGACAGTCTACAGCACTGTATAGTCACACTCAAGCTTGCCATAGACTGTCTCTTTGGGTTTGGGTTTGGAGAGAATGACTGAGTTCTACTTAAAAAAGAAAATTTAATAACTTACATTCAATAGAGCGATTATGGGATGTTTGATTCACCATTATGGTTAAAATTAAATCATCCATATGAGATAAAATAATGCTTCAGATATTCAGGCTGTCAGTGTGTGCCTCAAGAAATAAGACTGTCTCTTAATTATACTAACAATGAAGAAAGATGCAAACTTGAAGTGTTATTTTCAGGTTCTTGACATCTCCAGTAATGAATCATACAAATCCACGAAGGCTACTTAAGACATCACAAACGAAGTGCACAATGCTTTTTTGTAACATACTTCATTTGCAAAGCTTGTTACTGTTCTTCTTGATCTATAAGATAGAGTATAGTAAGTAAATTAGCTTGCGTCCTCTGCCTTTCATAAGGAGCTAAGAGAGATTTCAGCAGTTCTTACTGTTTTATATTCTCTACATGTCTGAACCCAGTTTGAGGAACATTAGGAATGTTTGGATATTGCCTCCAGTGTACCAAGCCATGAAGAAAATTCAGTGAATACTCTGCTGTGCAACAGTCAATGTTTATTGTCTCTGGATGCACACCTATCAACAAGAGAGGCGGGGGGGGGGGTTCTTACTTTTTTTGTCTTTAAGGTTCTAAGTTCCTCATGAGTCAGATAAAAATATTAATTATTTGGTCAGACTTGGGTATAGCATTAGCCAGTCTCCCAGCCAAAAAAAAAGAAAAGAGAGAGATTGTGAATTTCTCTCTGAAAGGGAGGGGTGAGGGAAAGTTTTTTTGATAGAAATGAAATTGCATCCCACCTTTGATGGGAGAAGTGAGACTAATATTATGCTGATTCTTGACAAAAACTGCTGTACCACACAGACAGATTTTAAAAGAAAATGGTTCTAATTTCAACCTGTCTTAAATAGTTGGACAGTTTCATGTTTATTGATTCTTGGAGAAATAGCAGCACAGCTTGGTTTTGCTCTCACTTACTCCAGAATAATAGAGATTTCTAGGGCCTGATCTACACTAGACCAGAAGGTCAGCTTATGATACACACCTCCAGCTATGTAAAATGCACAGCTGGAGTCAGTTTACCTTAAGCCAAACCTTGGCGGCCTCCACGCTGAGGGAGATTGAAGGGAGCAAACACTCCCATCGGCTTCCCTTACTCCTTACAAAAGGAGGAGTACCAGACACCAGCGGGAACTGCCCTCAGCATTTGATTTACTAGTCTATAGTAGACCTGCTAAATTGAATGCCAGTGGATTGACCTCCAGAGCATCAATCTTCTGGTAAGTATAGACATGCCCTAGGGGTCCTACTCTTGCTGTTGTAGTTTAAATTAGACATAGTGCTAGAGCTTCCAACTAGATGGGGCCCATTGTATGTGACACTGTACAAACACAAAGTATGAGATAGTCATGGCTCAAAAAGCAAACAATCTAAATACTTAACTCAGAAAAGAGACAGTGCCCACTAAGTTTTTCACTTCTCTTGAGCTAGAGAACTACTCTTGGTTGTGAAGTATAACGAAGCTGCAGTAGATATAAATGATCCCTGTGGTGAATGGAAAGAAGATCCAACAAAGACTGGAACCAATGCATGTGACATTAGATGTGGTTAAAGCTGCAGTTAATATTTTCTGTTATGGGTTGGAACAGTGGCGGGCCCCATCCCACTGTGGGACTCTGGAAAAAATCTGCCTCAGGACATAAGAACCTATTTCCAGCTTCTGCCACAGGGCAGCAAGAGAATTCCCTGTGCCAGGTGGAGTGGAAGAAGCCCCAGTCCTTGATCCTGGTCCCCTGAAGAATTGTTACGTGAAGCCCCCAGACCCAGGTCCCTGCTGCCACCCCGGGACTGGAGAATCTCTTGCTAGCTGCTGCTGCAGCCTCAGGGCTGAGGGAGCTCTCACTTCCTGCTGCAGCCTCAAGCCATGGCATGGGGATAGAGCATCTCTGGTCTGGAGGTTGAAGTGGGGGTGGGGACAAAAAGGAGAAAACTGATTATAGGACCACAGTGAGGGGGACAGAATGAGGACCCTGTGGAACATGGGTGGGTCCCAGAGAAGGGACAAGAAAGAAACAAGAAGGAAACAAGAAGTTTCCTGAGCCCTCCACTTGCTCTGGCCCAGGAAACTTTAATCTGTCTCTGGCTTAGAATGTATCTTAAGGCCAAATACTGAACAAAGTAATGGTGCATAAAAGGTGCACCACTTTAACAGTAAATCTGGAAGAAATGGAGCACAATTTCCTCTGCTTCTCCCTTGCCTGAGTTGGCAAGATGTGCCTATGAGGCGTGAGCACGGTCAGTCTAAGTGAGCCTTAGGTCAGGATACTGGGTTAGATGGACCTTTGGTCTGACCCAATATTGCCGTTCTTATGTTCTTATGTACTTACAGCACACAACAACTCTGTTAAAACATACATCATACATTTGTATATTGATTATGTTAGCTTGGTTTGGACACACTTGCACTAAGGTGCTAATCTGTCAGAATAAGAGTGGCAGATATAGACCTATCGTTTGAAAGCAGCTTGTGATACAGTGAAATGAACTTTTTTATGCCAACTCTACCAAAAGTTACAGAATCTCTCTCCACTCAAAATTATTTTTATGTTATTATTAATTATTGTTTTAAATAAAAATGGCCTTGCTAATCAGGGCAGCACAATGTAAATCAGAGTTATTATTAAAATAAACAAACATCTAACAACTTTGTTTCCTCACAAAGCAATGTGAATAAATGAACATGACTTTTATTTAGTGCTACAGAGAGTGCTTTTAACTCTGCATTCCCATTCATGGGCTAAAAAGAGGAGAAAAACAGCAACACAATTATAGAATGATAGAAATGTAAGACTGAAAAGGACCTCAAAGAGTCATCAAATCCAACCACCAGCACAAAGGTAGGCTAATGTAACCCTAAACCATCCCTGATAGGTGTTTGTCTAACCTGTTCTTAAAATCCTCCACTCATGTGGATCCCACAGCTTCCCTTGTAAGCCTGTTCCAGAGTTTCAATATCCTTAGAGTTGGAACTTTCTCCCTAGTATCAAACCTAATTCTCCCTTACTACAGATTAATCCCATTACTTCTTGTCAATTGACCACCATCCTCTTTAGAACACTGGCTATTAGGTCCCCCTCAAACTTCTTTTTTCAAAACGAAAAAAGTCCAGTATTTTAACTTCACCTGATAAGTCAGGTTTCCTAAAAGTTATCATTTTTGTTGCATCAAAGAGACATTACCAAACTGGGAATACTTGATAACATCAGTGAGAAAAGTGAAACGTTACAAAGAGAACTGAGGAAACTAGATATATCAGCAGGAGTTAAAGGATAAGATTCAACCAGGAAATGCCAGTTAATACTGTGCATTAGAGGAAATATAATCCATGCTACACACACTTAATGTAAGGGGGGGGGGAGGAATAAGGAAAAAGCTAATGTTAATGGTTTGATGGTTTGATGTTTAATAGCAATTTCAATCTATCTTGCAGTGTGGTAGAGCTGAAAAGTCTGTTGTCCTTCATATTAAGGTCCCCAGATTCATCACCAGACCAGTCAATAGCTGGCAGCAGTACTTACTCTGGTTTCTCATGTCCACAATACCCTCCTTCTGCCAGAGGCATGCCTCCTCACTAGGGCCACTTGCACCTACTTAAGTGGGGCAATGAGGAGGGCTGGCAGCCAGAGTTGGCAGCCCTGTATGCAGTTCATAGTTGGAGCATTACATTCCAGGCTGTTGGCTATGCACAGAGCTCCCATTACCTGCCAGCACTGCACAGGGCTCACAACTGAAAACTCCATGCAGAGTGGACTGTCAACACCCGGCAGCAGGGATTATAACTGTACGGTCTGTGAGATGCTTTTAGTTTTTAAACAACTAACACTATCATCCAAAGCCCAAGATTTGGTGGTGATGGGGGACTTCAACTATCCAGATATAAGTTAGGAAAATAACACAGCGGGGCACAGACTATCCAATAAGTTCTTGGACTGCATTGGAGACAACTTTTTATTTCAGAAGGTTGAAAAAGCTACCAGGGGGAAGCTGTTCTAGATTTGATCCTAACAAATAGGGAGGAACTGGCTGAGAATTTGAAAGTGGAAGGCAGCTTGAGTGAAAGTGATCATGAAATCATAGAGTTCACAATTCTAAGGAAGGGTAGGAGGGAGAACAGCAAAATAGAGACAATGGATTTCAGGAAGGCGGATTTTGGTAAGCTCAGAGAGCTGATAGGTCCCATGGGAATCAAGACTGAGGGAAAAAACAGCTGAGGAGAGTTGGCAGTTTTTCAAAGGGACATTATTAAGGGCCCAAAAGCAAGCTATTCCGCTGTGTCGGAAAGATAGAAAATATGGCAAAAGACCGCCTTGGCTTAACCACGAGATCTTGCATGATCTAAAAATAAAAAAGGAGCCATATAAAAAATGGAAAGTAGGACAAATTACAAAGGATAATATAGGCAAACAACATAGGAATTCAGGGGCAAGATTAGAAAGGAAAAGGCACAAAATGAGCTCAAACTAGCTACGGGAGTAAAGGGAAACAAGAAGACTTTTTATAAATACATTAGAAGCAAGAGGAAGACCAAGGACAGGGTAAGCCCACTGGTCAGTGAGGAGGGAGAAACAGTAACAGGAAACTTGGAAATGGCAGAGATGCTTAATGACTTCTTTTTTTCGGTCTTCACCAAGAAGTCTGAAGGAATGCCTAACATAGTGAGTGCTAGTAGGAAGGGGGTAGGTTTAGAAGATAAAATAAAAAAAGGAACAAGTTAAAAATCACCTAGAAAAGTTAGATGCCTGCAAGTCACCAGGGCCTGATGAAATGCATCCTAGAATACTCAAGGAGCTGATAGAAGAGGTATCTGAGCCTCTAGCTATCATCTTTGGAAAATCATGGGAGACAGAAGAGATTCCAGAAGACTGGAAAAGGGCAAATGTAGTGCCCATTTATAAAAAGGGAAATAAGAACAACTCAGGAAACTACAGACCAGTTAATTTAACTTCTGTGCCAGGGAAGATAATGGAGCAAGTAATGAAGGAAATCATCTGTAAACACTTGGAAGGTGGCAAGGTGATAGGGAACAGCTGTTGCAAAAAAAGCAAACATGATTCTGGGATGCATAACAGGTGTGTTGTGAGCAAGACACGAGAAGTCATTCTTCCACTCTACTCTGCACTGGTTAGGCCTCAGTTGGAGTATTGTGTCCAGTTCTAGACACCGCATTTCAAGAAGAATGTGGAGAAATTGGAGAGGGTCCAGAGAAGAGCAACAAGAATGATTAAAGGTCTAGAGAACATGACCTATGAAGGAAGGCTGAAAGAATTGGGTTTGTTTAGTTTAGAAAAGAGAAGATTGAGGGGGGACATGATAGCAGTTTTTAGGTATCTAAAAGGGTGTCATAAGGAAGAGGGAGAAAACTTGTTCATCTTGGCCTCTGTGGATAGAACAAGAAGCAATGGGCTTAAACTGCAGCAAGGGAGGTTTAGGTTGGACATTAGGAAAAAGTTCCTAACTGTCAGGGTGGTCAAACACTGGAATAAATTGCCCAGGGAGGTCGTGGAATCTCCATCTGTGGAGATATTTAAGAGTAGGTTAGATAAATGTCTATCAGGGATGGTCTAGACAGTACTTGGTCCTGCCATGAGGGCAGGGGACTGGACTTGATGACCTCTCGAGGTCCCTTCCAGTCCTAGTATTCTATGAATCTATGCTGACAGGCAATATAAGTAACACAGGGTCCACACCAAGGGTCTCAAACTCACAGCTTGTTGGCCACCCAAGGTCAGAACATTTTTGCAATTCTGCCTGGGAGTCCCGCTGGCCCAGGGAGCATGTCTCTTTGTCCCCCAAGTCCCACCCCTTCCTGCCACTGTCCAGCACTCTGCCTCCCCTTGCACCCCCCCTACGGGATGTGGCCTTGGAGATTACCAGAAGGCCTGGTGCAGGTCAGCACTGTGTTATCCTAACTATATCATCCTGAGTGATATGTCTCTTTTGGAGGTGGAGTTATTAGGTTTGTATAATGGAGGGATTCACATCAGTGGGAGAAACCCTGTAGACACTGAGGCTATGTCTAGACTGCATCCCTCTGTCAACAGAGAGATGTAGATTAGGCACATCGAAATCACTAATGAAGCCGGGATTTAAATATCCCATGCCTCATTAGCATAAACATGGCTACCGCTTTTTTTCGAAATGGAGTTTTTTTGAAAAAAACCCGGCAGTCTAGACGTGGATCTGTCTGAAAAAAAGCCTTTTTCAACTGAACCTGTATTCCTCAAAAAACGAGGTTTACAGAATCTGTCGAAAAAGGCTTTATTTTTGACAGATCCGCATCTAGACTGCCTGGTTTTTTTTGAAAAAACTCCATTTCAAAAAAAGCGGCAGCCATGTTTATGCTAATGAGGCACGGGATATTTAAATCCTGGCTTCATTAGCGATTTCAATGTGCCTAATCTACATCTTTCTGTCGACAGAGGGATGCAGTCTAGACACACACTGACAGAGTTAAGTAAACATAAGCTGCCTTACATCAACCTAACTTTGTAGTGTACACCTGGCCTGAAAATCACACTATTTTCTCATCTCTTTGAATCTCTATCCATTCCCTAGTTCCCTCAATGCTCTTGGTGGAAAATAATATTGAATGCCCAATTATAAAGCACAGCACACTCCCCTTTACCATCTCTTGTGCTGGCTCAGTTGAGTTAAGCCTATAACCACTACTTCTCCCTTTCCACTGATGTCTCACTTGTGTGTTGGAGGGAATGTAGTGGCCCCTCCTATGTCTAGAGCACTGATCTGATTAGGTAGCTCAGGGAAAGGGGAGTAGGAGCTGTTTACACCTCCTCATCACCATGAAAAGCATCATAAGATCCAGTTACAATCTAGCCTAAAAAAATAATTGATGTCATAAACAAGAATGAAAGGTGATACATTTCAACACTTTTGTTATGGGTGAATTCAAACCCAGTGGAACTGAGGGAATTAATAATACTGACTAGAGCAGGACTGAGCAATAAAACAACAGTGGTTCACCAGGGTTAACTCCTGGAGGGCTGCTACCACTATATTTACCTGCACCTACGGGCAATTACAGCTCCCGTCGTTCATGGATCACCATTCCCAGACAATGAGAGCCATGGGAACTGGTGCAGACCAGGACACCACTTCCCGCAGCTCCCATTGGCTGGCAAAAGTGATTTGTGGCCAATGGTAGCTGCAATTGGCCGTACCTGCAGAGGCACGGGTGAATATAGTGGCAGCAGTCCGCCAGGGGCTAATCCTGGGGAACTGGATTCAGCCCATGGGCTGCTATTTGCCCACCCCAGGTTAGAGTCAGGCATAGTGTGAGCAAGAATTCTGGAAGCTGCCAATCTGTTATTTCTGTTATTGAAATTCTTTGAGTATCTTGTATTGTCTGATGCTATGTGTAGCTTTCTACAGTGAACTGAACCATCTAATTTTTCCCATGACACCAACAAAATTTGCAGCTTAGTTTCCAAAGAGAAAATGTTAGGGTAGCGAGGTGGAGCCTCATACTATTGCAGCCAGTGGGCTTTTTGCCATTCCACACCTGGGAGCAAGACACAATCTACTCTTGCATTTTCCAATATAGGAAGTGGAATAACTAAATGGTTATTTTTGTAGGCAAATATGTCATCACCAGATGAAAATCTTGTTGCTGATTAGGATGGATGTGGGCCTTTATCTCCTGTTGACAGCACTGGACAAAAGGGAGATAAGTGAAACTTAGAAATTGTAAAGAGACCTTTCAGCTTTAAAGATTCTGACAGCTATCTTCTTACCTCCATCCAGCATGTTTGCCATCATGATAATTAGATTTTTCTAGCCTATTGTTGGTTTCAGTATTTACAATGAAGTCTTCCTGCAATGTTTGTAGATTTCATCTGGCTTTCCTTAACATTAACTATAGACCTGACAAAATGTCAGTAAACGTAGTACACATTTTTTTACAAGGAGCCTCTCTTGCTTTCATGTTTACAACAAACAACCATGATTTGGCAGACTAGCACAAAAGCAAGTTTGTTCTTTTTATCTGAAAGAGATATTCTTCTTTTTGTATATCCCTATGGGATTCATCCAGTTAAAACACTTGAGAATAGTCCAATATGTCAACGGCAAAGATCCGGATATGTGAGGAAAAGCCACACAATTCCATTTTGAAACTGAAATATGAAGGTATATTTATAGTCCAAGTGGCACGAACCACTCACATACAGCAGGCAAGCAAAGAATAGGAATATGTAATTTGAGTGACAACCTCAAATAAATGTTAGCTGACCGCAAAATCATGTTTCGGACTATTCTATATGGATGTCCATGGAAATAGCAAAAAGGGCTAGTTTTTCGGACTAGACTGTGACATTGGTTGAACATTCATTGAACAGAGTAAAAAATAAAAACCTCTTTATAACCTTACTAGCACATTTACCCAATGTTTTTTGGGTCCTTAATTCAATTATTTTTTAAATAAATGGAAACTGTACATTGAAATGATTGCATTTTTAAAAAAATACAGCACTATTATTATGAGTTAATTTTAGTTTTAATGGGAATTCCATCAAGCGTATTTTTTTCTTCATCCCTATAAACTGTTATCATTTGCTATGTTTTAACAAAAAGGGCTTTGGTCAAATTGGTTTCCAATAACACTGTCTTCTCCTTTTCAGACCGTAAGCATTTATTTAGCTGCGCCAAAACAGAGCACTACTTCAAACTGTCTCTGCTTTATCTCTTTTCTTAAGGTTTATTGAGAAGAAATCCTATTCTAGGTTCATCTGATTTTTCTGGCTCATCTTGGTTCAGTGACTTTTTACAGTTGCTCAGTTATGTCAGTTCTGAGGACTGTACTTTATTTGGTAATTGTCTCTTTTCTGCTTAGTTTTAAGAGAAGCAATCCCATTCCATGTACATCCTGTTTTCCTGGCACAATTAAACCCTTATGTTGCTTTAAGTTATGATAAGAAGAAGCTGTACTCTGAATCTGGTGGTCTAGCTCTTAGCATTTAGGTGGAGTTCTTGATCAAACAAACAGACTAGCTCTCTAAAATATATAGTAGATGTATATATCCAGGCATTGTGGTCTGGGTGCAGCTGAGGAAAACTAAGTCCCTGGTACATGTAGGTGGAGAGGTAGTGGGAATGGAGAAAGTCATGGGTCCACTTTCAACCTTCACATAAACACTAGTTGCCAATGCAGTTGAGTAAATACGAGGAGTATCATAATCTGGTGGTGTAGGCCAATCAGGCCATGTTTACACAGCAGCATTATTTCGGAATAAATGATTTTATTCTGAAATAACAAAGAACTCGTATACACAGCAAGCCATTATTTAGAAATAATTGCAAGCTGGAAGACTTTTTACTCTGACTCCTGTAACACTCATTTCACGAGGAGTAAGGGAAGTTGAAGGAAGAGTGTTCTTCCTTTGACTTCCTGCTGTGTAGACAGAGCCAAAAGCTGAATTAAGCTATTTCGACTTCAACTACACGATTGATGTAGTGAAGTTGCACAGCTTAATTTGACTTTTGCCCTGCTGTGTAGACATACCCTAAGGCTGCGTCAAGACTTGCATGATTTTGCACAAAAGTGGCCGCTTTTGCGCAAAAACTTGCCAGCTGTCTACACTGGCCGCTTGAATTTGCACAAGAACACTGACATTCTAATGTAAGAAATCAGTGCTTCTTGCGCAAATACTTTGACGCTCCTGTTTGGGCAAAAGCCCTCTTGTGCAAATGCTTTTGCGCAAAAGGGCCAGTGTAGACAGGCAGCTAAGACGTTTTGCGCAAAAGCAGGCTAAATGGAAAAAAGCCCTATGGACACTTGGAGACTCCGTAGCCAGTCAGCTCCCAGGGACTTCCTGGTAACCCGATCCCCCTTAAAGCAGGGGCAGACTGCTGAGCTCACGTGGCAGGAGCCTTCCTTGCACCTCATGGCCCCGCACCATGTGGTCCCTGCCATCCAGGAGACACCCCCAAGCACCATGGCAGCTCCAGGGGGGGATCAGCCACCCACACCCCCAGCACAGGAGGCCCCCAGGGGCCGCAAACAAAGGGCCCCATCCTGGTCCCCGGGGGAGCTGGACAGCCTGCTGAACCTCTGGCAGGAGGAGGAGGCCTTCCAAGACACCCGCTCCCGGCACCAGAATGCGGACATCTTCGCCCACATGGCCCAGGCACTCGCCCAGCAGGGCCATCCAGCCCGGACTCTTGAGCAAGTCCGGGCAAAAGTCAAGTAGCTGCACCTGGGCTACGTGCGGGCCAGCGAGGGACAGGGGGCAGGAGCAGACACCTGCCCCTACTACGACCAGCTCCATGCCATCCTGGGCCAGCCAGCCCCGCAAGCCCCGGAAGTCCCCGTCGACAGCAGCATGCGCCCCCCCGTCACCAGGACCACCGAGGCAGGGGAAGGAGACAGCAGTGCGTCGGAGAATGAGGCCAGCACTGCCACCCAGCAGGCCCCCTCCAGCAGCCCCAACGTCTCCCGTGCATCCTCGGAGGCCAGGGAAGGATCCACCGGTGAGTGTTGCACTTTGCACTCACGGGGGGGGGGGGGGGGGGGAGCCAGGCACCCGGAGGGGGGAGGGGGAGAGCATGTCACTCAGGCCACGTGAGCTGCACGCTGTGTAGCATTAGGAAGTAAGCAGCACGTGCAACCACGTGCAGCCTGGCGACCGAGCAGCATGTGGCCGTGGCAAGCAGCTCCAGGGCACGCCTGGGACCGTGCTCCTCACACACATCCAGCAGGACCAGGTCGAAGGGTGGATGCCGGCTGGATCCAGCGAAGGCCCCAAGGACTCAGGCCAGAGCCCGCACCTCCGCAAGGGTGCAGCATGCAGAACGGCACACTGTCCCATTCCTGGCTGTGAGGCACAGCCAGCTGCTCCTGGGAAAACCACAGCATCACAGCCCTGTGAACGTGGCCCCCACTGAGCCCCTCGCCTGCTCCCGGTGCCTTGGCTGGCTCCCTGAGGGAAGTCCCCACTGCGGCCACACATGTCTCTGGGCTACATGTGTGAGGGCTAACGGGAGAGGGACGGGGGAGAAGCGCTCGGGCCAGACCTAGGGCCGCCTGAGTTTTGCTGCAAGGATGGGACACTCCCCAGTCACTCTCCTGGTTCCGTCCAGGAGATATCCCACGCGATGGGGATCTGAGAGCCCAGACCATGTCTGCCAGATGTGCTCCCAGGCACTGTGTGGGGATTCATCTTGCTCCCTGTCAAACACCATTGATTAGCCCAAAGCCTCACAGCCTCCACTGGCAGGGAGTTCCACAGGTTAACGCAACACAAGCGCCCTCCCACCCTCCACGGGCCAGGACACAGACCGGTGGTTACAATACATGGACGAGGACCCTACTCCGGGGCGGTCCTCTTTACAAACATACAACACGGGGGGCAGGGGGGGAACCGAGTGGGCCCAAGCCACACTACTGTGGTGTCACCTGGGCTCAGGGATGGAGGGCATGAGGTGTGGGGACAGTGGCCGGCCTGCCTGACTGACCCATCCTTTCTTTTCTTCCCTGCAGCGGGACCAAGCACAAGCCGGGAACCCTCCAGTCCGGCAGCAGCAGCGGCAGCAGCAGCACCCCCAGCTGCCCAACCACCGAGGCAGAGGCTCCACCACCGGGACCAGCTCCTTCGGCGCCATGTGCAGGCCGTCGAGCGCGTCGAGGCTGCCATCACTCGGCGCGTGGAGGCGGACCTGCAGTGGCGCCAGGAGTCCTGGGCCGCCTTCCAGGCCCAGTGTGTGCGGATGGCCGACTCCATCGCCACCCTCACCGCCCACATTGGCCATGCCATACATTACGGCATGGCCTTGCCCCACGCCCCCGCCATCCCTCCCCTAGCACTGCCCCTGCCCCCTCCTGCAATGGCCCCTCCTGCTCCTGTCCCTGCCCCTCCTGCCCCTCCTGCAATGGCCCCTCCTGCCCCTGCTCCTGCCCCTCCTGCTCCTGCACCTCCTGCCCACCTCCCCATGCAGCCTGCCCCGATGCGGCCTGCCCCCCATGTCCAGGTCCGCCCCCGCAGGAGCGGTCGCAGGGGCCACCCCTCTGAGGAGTAGCTCCTCCCCCTCCCAGTTCAAGGTCTCCTCCTCCCGCCCCCTCCCAGTTCAAGGTCTCTTCCCCCTCTCCCCCTTGTAAATAAACACATACCAGTTTTTCTGATGAAAACAAAACTGTGTTGTTTATTGTGTTACTCGAGGTAACTTAAATAATTGATTTGAGATGCCAATTAGCCAACTAAATTTCAGAAGATTACAAAATGCGGACACCAAATCCCGTATCTATCACCAGTCGTTCCTTTAATTGGTCATTGGTTTGTGGCACATAAATAAATACTGACACTTTAAGTAAAATTTAAACCACAAGACTATATTAACATAGATAACAAACAAGCAAGAAAGGTTAAAACACGAACACAAAGAATATTTACATAGTCTAGACGCAGGGACGATTGTAGTGTTGCTGGCGACCTCAATCCTTTGGTCCTTCCGGGTCTCGGGAGAGGAACTGCCAGGAGTCCCTTGATGGAAGACGACGCTGAAGCTGGCAACCTCAATCCTTTGGTCCTTCCGGACCTCAGACGAGGAACTGCCAGGAGATCCCTCGAAGACGACTGGAATCGGGTGCGCTGACTCGAGCCTTTCGCACGAACCACGAATCCTCTTCCTGTTCTTCGGGATAGCTCAAACAGGCGATGGTGGCCTAAAACCTACCCTAAACTAAAAGAAAAACCCTAGCTTCATCCGACGCACCCGACGAACATGCACGATGATGGCCAATATGCTTCGAACCGACGCTGCCTGACGAACAGTCACGACAACAATAGCTAATTTTACTAAACCTAACTCTGGACCCAGTTTATATTGGTAGGTGCAAGTCTTCTGCTTGACCTGACCTGACAGACAAGACTACCAGGAGTCTTCGTACCCAACAAAACAAGTATAACCAAGGTTGGTTTGTTCAATGCAGTAAATTTACAATTGGGAGTTAAGGGGAGGGGAGGGGGTAGGGGAGGGGATGGAAGGGAGTTGTATGGGGAGACCAAGGTGACCCTACTATGGGGCCTGTGCGAACATGCCCGTCAGGGCCTCTCGGATGCGCACCCCATCCTGGTGCGCCTGGTGGATGGCAGCTGTGTGGGGCTGTTTGTTCATAAGTCTGTGCCTCGGCTGCCATCCATACGGGGAGGAAAGCCTCCCCACTCCGCTCCACAACGTTGTGGAGCACACAGCACGTGGCCACTACCTCCATTGCATTCCGCTCTCCAATCTCGAGATGGGTGAGCAAACAACGGAAGTGGGCTTTTAAGCGGCCGAAGGTGCACGCCACTTGATTCCGGGCCCGGTTGAGGCGGTCGTTGAACCGGGCCTGGTTCTGGTCCAGCTGCCCTATGTAGGGCTGCATTAGCCAGGGCAGCAGGGGGTAGGCCGCATCCCCGATGATGCAGATGAGCATAGGCACATCCCCGACAGTCAACTCCCGCCGGGGGAAGTAGGTGCCCGCCTCCAGCCTGCGAAACAGTCCAGAGTTGCGGAGGATGCGGGCGTTGTGTGCCCTGCCAGACCAGCCCGCATAGACATCCAGGAAGTGGCCCCGGTGGTCCACGAGGGCCTGGAGAACAATCGAGCAGTACCCCTTTCTGTTTGTGAAATGGGCTGCTCGATGCTCCGGGGCCCGGACGGGGATGTGGGTTGCATCCAGGGCTCCCCCACAGTTGGGGAACCTGAGGGCAGCGAAGCCAGCCAGTGTAGCGTCCACGTCGCGCACGCAGATCACTCTTGGGAGCAGGCATCGTTGATGGCGTGGACAACCTGCAGAAGGGTGCAGAGAAACACAGGGGAACACATCACATAAGGCAGGGGTGAGTATGTGCTCCCTTGGCCCTCCCCCCGTGATTCCCTCTGTCCTCACGCACACACACACACACCACGGCCCCCTCGCCCCACGCCCCCCCCACCAGCAGGCCTGTGCAAGGGAGGGATGGCCCAAACCCCTGGGTGACCCAGCCTGGAGACTTGGCCGCCCCTGGGCATGGAGTGCAGCACCTTCCCCCCACCCCACTCCCCACTCCCCCTGGGACTTACCTCCATAACGATGACACCGACGGTGGATCTGCCCACCCCGAACTGGTGTGCCACCGATCGGTAGCTGTCCGGAATGGCCAGCTTCCAAAGTGCGATGGCGACCCTCTTGTCCATGGGGATGGGTGCCCGCAGCCGGGTGGTGGCTCTCTGGAGCGCAGGGGCGAGCCAGGCACAGAGCTCCAGGAAAGTCCGCTTTCGCATGCGGAAGTTCCAGAGCCATTGCTGGTCGCCCCATTGCCCCAGGACCAGCCGGTCCCACCAGTCTGTACTGGTGTCCAGTCTCCACGGTCGCCTCTCCACCCTGGGGTGGGGATGCCACAGGGATGCCATGGCCTCCCTGGTGAGGGAGTCCAAAGTGGTCTGCGCCTCCTGGTCCTGGAACAGGAGGGCACCAGCCTGTAGCAGCAGCTGCAGGCACTCCAAAATGGCCGGCAGTGGCCAGAGCAGGCACATGGCCACCCCTGGCTCCATGGCAGACAAAACAAGGCAAAAGAAAAAAAAAACAGGCAAAAGCACTAGGTGGCAAAAGGCAGTGGTGTCCAAAAGGCAGAGGGCAACCACCAAAACTGCTACGGCTGTCAGTCCCTACAAGAGGTCCTAAAGCAGGGAGCAGGAGAGAAACAGCTGTCCAGGGAGATCCCTTTAAGCACGTGTCAAAAAGGAGCTCCAGCCCCCGCCCCCGGAAAGGGCTGGTGCCCTTTTGCCCTCTGCAAAATGGTTCTGGGCTTCTGCTTTTGCGCAAAAGCGCGCCGCCAATGTAGACGTGCTTTTGCGCAAAAGCGCATCATTATAACAATAACTCCGTGCCAGTCTAGACGCGCTTTTGCGCAAATACTTTTAACGGAAAAACTTTTCCGTTAAAAGTATTTGCGCAAAATCATGCCAGTATAGACGTAGCCTTAGAGATTACCACACTGTCAGAGAAAAGACAAAGTGAGAGAGAGTTGTGGTTCAAAGGTGTGTGATCCATCCAGCAATATAGTTTGCCTTTGTCACTGAGAAGACACTGAAGCAGTAAAGGATCACAGCCATCTCTGGAATTCCAAAAAATACATAAAATTTGATGTCCAACTGATACTAAGCAATTTGCTTTGGAAGATGCTCTGTACATTAGAATGGTCACTGGGGAAAGAAAGAACCAAACAGAGAAAAATTTGGAACTCACCCTGAACTTGGTGGGAGTTTTAATGCAAATTATTTGCAAAAACAAGTCTGTAAAGTGACAAGTGGTCAGCTGTACATCAGTTTTTGTTGCAGTGATCAATCATATAACCAATAATTAGCATAGTTAAAACTATAGAACATGCGTATACATTCCTCAGATACTGTTTGCTTGTTATCAGATAGAAATTCATCCCATCATGGGAAAAAGTATACAACACAACACATAAAATAAGTTATGCGCTTACCTGGATACATTGATCATCAGTCAAAATGATTTTATTTTTGTTCTTCCACGTGTGGCATAAAAACAAACAAAAAAACCCCAAAGAAGATTTGCTCATTTGTTCTGATAGAAACAGTGATAGATAGAAGGAGAGATAAAGGGCAGAAGATAGACAGATCATCTTCTTTGCAAAAGCTATAATGTAATGTAAATTAGCCCCTCTAGGTACAATCATAATCATCCTGGGCTTTATTTTTCCTAGCACTGTGCAAGCAAAGACTCATTCTCATTTATTCTATAATGCATTATAATCTGGAGAAATATTTCAGAGATATGGTGCACAGCCACAACATTTAGGTCTTCCTTAAAGACTAGGAAAAATTTAGCTCTGGCAATTAGGTGCAGCTTCCACCTCTAATTTCAAAAGTAATCTTTGGCTGTGTCTATGCTGCTGACCTTACAGTGGCAACAGCTGGACCATTGCAGCTGCATCACAGAAAAGTCTCTCACGTAGCTACTCTATGCTGGCAGGAAAGAGCTCTCCTGCTGGCATAAATATTCACCCCTAATGAGCAGTGCTATTTATGGTGAAGGAAGAGCATCTCCCAACAATATAGTGCTGGCTACACAGGCACTTTGTTAGTGAAACTAATGTAGTTCGGGAGTATATTTTTTCATGCCCGTGACTGACAAAAGTTTTACTAGTAAAATACTAGTGTAGACATAGCCTTAGAATACCTTCACTATTTACCTTTTACCAAGACTAGACATTGCTAAATTCACCCAGGAGAAATTTGACTGCTAATTTGACTGCTAATACCCATGTTTTAAACCCCGAAGCCCAAAGATTTTATAAATTACATATTTTAAAACAATAACATGCATCTTTAGCTTTACTGTCATTATTATCTTTGTACAATGATGTATCTCTAACACTCTCAGTTATCTACTTCTTTTCTTGGACGAAATCCTGAAATCTATACTTAGCCTTACTCCATCAAAACTTTTATTGAAGTTAATGAATAAGGAATGAGTAAACATAAAATTTGTCTCATACCAGGTCTGATCCAAGACAAGTCCATATTTCTGAACCAGCCAAGAACCAAATGTGGGATATAGTGAAGGATGAGGACATAAAGATTAACCATGCTAGAAACATAAAATGCAATGAATTCCTTTGGCGTGAATAGCTCTGTTTTTCCTCAAAGTGGAAGGGGGTTCTTGGCCCTTTATTGAAAGTTACTGGCGGGTTTGGATTGGCCTTCTCCTAATACTAAAAGAAAGGGTAAGGGCCAAAGAGAAGTTATGATCCTGAGACTGAGGCAACGTCTACAATGCAGGGTTATTGCACAAGAAGTCTTTTGCGGAAGCGTGTCCACATCTCAAAGAGCATCGCTTTTGTGATGCACTTTTGTGCAAGAGAGCGTCCACACTGCATGGATGCTCTTGCGCAAGAAAGCTCTGATGGCCATTCACAGTACGGCCATCAGAGCACCTGTGCTTTTTCGGATAGGCTCTTTTTGCGCAAGAAACCCCTGCGGAGTGTCTACACATGCCTTTTTGCGCAAGAGCTGTAGCGCAAAAAGGAGTTATGCCTCATAGAAGGACGTATACCTACACCGCAAAAAGCCCTTTATTCTGTTGACTGACTGTAGATTTTCTTGCGCAAAAACGCACTTGACACTTCAAAGGTGAAAGCGCCATGTGGAGCCCAGGGTCAGCTGGAGATTCCCCCACTGACCCCAGGCTCCATGTGGTGCTGCTGCTTTGAAATACCACAGGGAGCCTGGCGTCAGCGGGGACCCCAACTGGTCCAGGGCTCCACATCACTTTAAAATGCCACGTGCAACCTGGGAATACCCCAGCTGGTCCCAGGCTGCATGCAGCTTTTCAAATTGGCAGCACCTCGTGGAGCCCAGGGTCAGACCCCAGGCTTCAGGCGGTGATGCTGCTTTGAAGTACCCCCGCCCCTAGCCCCCCCTTTGCTGCTTCTTTCTGAAAGAGGCAGCAAGGGTGGGGAAGTGACTAGTTGATTATCCTGTTGACTATCCAATAAGCATTTGCTTATTGGACGGTCAACTAGTCCTTCACATCCCTAGTCTGGGGTGTAGGACTGGGGAGATTCCATGTGTTATGGGGACAGGAGATGGGGAAGTTGGGAGCTTGATGGAGGGGGATCAGGACCCCACTGGCCTTTTAAAAAATGTTAAGAGGGGGGCTCATACAGCTGATTTACCTCATCCCCCTGTATCCCTCCTATGGATGTCCCTGCCTGTATCCCTTTATAACTCCACAAAAGAAGATCAATACTGTGGCAATTCATCCCCCAGGGGTCAATTTAGCAAGTCTAGTGAGGGGACAGTTTGTCCCGTCAACTGAATATGGTATAGACAATGCAATAATTTGACCTAAGCAACATCAACTCCACCTATGTTATTCACATAGCTGGAATTGTGTAGTTTAACTTAACCCTGTAGTGTAGGTCTACCCTGACACAGGGGTGAGAAGGGTAAACTTTGTCTTCCTTCAATGCAACAAGCTTTCCTTATTTTTGTTCTTGAGTGTTGTGTCTAACCAAGTTATCTCCTTTTCTATTACATTAGCTAGCATAATGTAACAGTGATATTAAAATGATCTTCACACCTCTGCCTCAGCATCTGTTAATCAGTCAGTTAATCTAGGAGACCTATTGTCACTTCCTCCCACCCCCTCGTCTTCTCCCTATCCCCTCAGAAGAACCTTTAACATTGGAGACTTACTCTTTGGATGCTTAGAGAGTGCACAGAAGGTCAAGAAGAAAAGAAAAGGGAAGAATTTACAGTGATGGAAACCAATAAAGCTGGTCATAAATATGCAGCCATTCTGTGTGTAATGAAGATGAGTTCTTCCTTTAATGTAGAGGATAATTTCTTTTCTAACAGTGTCTACCATTTTACTGCTGTACCTTTGCCCAGCCTCAAACTTTCAGCTTTTTCCCCAGCTCCATCGTTCAATTTTGTCATTGCTTCATTGATCACTTGTATCCCACAATGCAAAGAGTTTAAAACCTTTTTCTCTGTATCTCTGATTCTTTGCCCTAATGCCAGCTTGAAAACATAGCCCTTTACACTTGATATGAAGACCAGAAAACTAATGGTTTAAGGTGAAGGTTTTTTTAAAAAAAATCAGACTTCAACTCAAATCTCCCTTCCCCACATAATCTGCACCACTGTATCTTTTGTCCACTTCTCCTAATATTTAGCCTGTTACTTATGAGCACACAAACAACAAATACGATAACTATGACACAGTTACAATTTGGTGCGATCACACACTGTCAATTTGACTTTACATTAGGACTGTATCTTAAGATCTGCATTGTGTCTTGAAGGCACAATTGGGAAAACAGCAATAGAGATGCTTGGAGCAATTGCTGTTCCACTAGCACAAGGAAGGGTACAATTTGTACTATCCTCCACATCCAATCAACCCCATTAGCCACTGCAGAATGGTCTGAGGCCATCATCCACCCTCACTATACTCCCATCTGCCTCTTTAAAGAAGCTAGCCTACTGATGATGCTAGCAGGGGTGCTGAGCACTGGTTAAATCTGATCCTAATCATTTTTTAAAAATCTATCATCTTTCCATTGGTGTTTGCACAGGGATGGGTGAGTAGGTATGGAGTGAAAGTAAGAATGACGATTACATATCCCCTCTTCCCCTCTCACATGATCAGCTACAGTGTAGCCTGAAGAATACATGTTCCCATTCTGACTGTGACATTGATTGCAATGACATACAGGCATTCAAAAGATGAGAATCACTATGATATCATTTTAAGAGATCCAACATGATTGTACTAACAATTTATTGTTATGTATAAAACAAGATAATACACTACAGTTGTTTTATCATCTAAATAATCCAAATTTTAGAAATTAGCTGCCAACATCACATTCAGTAGAATCAGCAACTGTACTTTTACAAGAATAAACATGCAATTTTCTTAAATTTTTATTAAGTATATGTAAACTTATGTCACAAACTCCAGAGGAGAAAGAATCTCTACTTTATTAATTGTTTAGAAAGGAAAAGGCTGCTGTATAGCACACATTTGAATAAATAACCTAGACACAAGTCATCTGCTGACCCTTGGGGATACACCATAACTGGTAGCAGGAATGAGATTTTTGTTGCAGTCATTTCAATTATTTTCCTTTCTCAAACAGTTTCAGGAAAATGAATTTTAAATAATTGTTTTGGGTTGATCAATTAAAAAAATAAAATAGAAATGGTTTGTTCTGGTTTGTTTGAATGGATAAAAATCTAAACATTTCCTTCCAACCATATCTGAATACTCTACTATGATATTTTTATAAACAAAACTTTATCAAAATCAATCTGTTTCTGCAAAATGTTTTGCTCTAAAAAAAAGCATTTTTTCCAATGGGAAAACATTCTTTTTGAAAAATTCTGACCACATCTAACAGGTATACATTAACTTACATATTTGGTGGTAGTGAGCTCCATAGAGGGGAAAGAACTTGTACTTTGTGACAAAGAATTTATTTCCAAGAAACCAAGACTCTGCCCTGTGTTCCACATGCTCTTTGTCCAACTCCCATGAAGACACAGAGGACTGGTCTGTGAAATATGACAGAGTCTGAGGACTTTTGCTGCAACAGATAGCACAGAGGACTTCACACAAGAGACACCGAGGACAACAACAGAACTAAGAACTAGACAAGAACAACCAAAACCCAGAGCAGCAAGTCTTGAGCCCATGTTAATTGATTTGGGATTACACAGTTAGCACTGTGTGGCTAAAAATAATAGAGTTAGATACATGGACATAGGCTAGAGCTTAGATTCTGAGACCCTCTCCTCTCACCAGTTTCAGAACCTAGGTGGCATGAGTCTCAGGGTCCAGACTCACTGTCGCAAAGTCTATAATGGAGGTGCCATCAAGGGACTGTTCCTTGTGGGAAATGCTAATAAGCAGGTGGAAATCAAGTTACACTGAATAATGCTAAAATTCGGGAAGGAGGTGTTACTATGTTTTTGCATATACTTGCTATCAATGTGTATTTGACACTATGTGCCTTCTCCCTCAATAAAGAGTTATTTGTTTGTACATCAGCATCATTTAATGTATTTTTTTAAAAAATACCCTTTAAATGCTTACGTGCTTATTAACATAAGTCATGTTTACAATTCAAAATTAATTGTCTGTTCAGTCTCTTCTGTTGCAGAGGCCTATGCATCAGTTTTGTGGGCTTCCATTTTGTTCTGTTCTTTTGTTCCACCATCCAAAGCCATATTTATTCTAGGATGGAGGTTTCAAACAGTGCCCATCTTGCAAAATCAAAAAATCATTAGCTGACCTTATTGGCCTGGGTCAGGAGCATTTGCCAGGGAAATCAGACTCTCTGATGAGTTCACTCCTACTGCTAGTTAGGGTATGTCTAGACTACATAGCTCCGTCAACGGAGCCATGTAAACTAGTTTACCCAGCATAGGCAAAGAAGCGGGGATTTAAATAATCCCCACTTCATTAAAATAAACATGGCCGCCGCTCTGTGCCGATGATCAGCTGATCCAGCACAGCGCAGCAGTCTAGACATGGATCTGTCAGCTGGGGAAGCCTTTGCCGACCGATCCCTTATGCCTCATGAAACGAGTTTACAGGATTTAAATCCCCGTTTCTTTGCCTATGCCGGGTAAAATAGTTTACATGGCTCCGTTGATGGAGCCATGTAGTCTAGACATACCCTGAGAGATGTAAGACTTGGCTCTAAACCTTTCTGCTGGAAAAGTCTTTGTCAGACTCTGGCAATGTTGTGGCCATGTCAATTCCTGAACTTCATTCAAAGTCCCAGTCTGAAGACAAGTTGAAGTCTGGATCTGATAAGACATTGGATATGTTTAAAACTGATTAGATGGGATATTTTAAAAACTGCTAAGCAGTCTTCAATGGGGAGAGGCAGTGGGGTGAATGGCTAAAATATATGGATAGCCTGGTTTTGCTTTTTATTTCTGCCACTGTCTCTGTGTGGCCTTCAATAAAGCATTTAACCTCTCCACTCCTCTGTTTTCCCACCTGTAAAATTGAGAAGATACTTACCACAGATTCTTAGAGGAAAAGTACTTGTTGAAAACTAAAAGTTATTGTCTACCCCTTGCTTCATTACTCAATACCAGAAGGACTGATCCTCACCTCCAAACAGTGATTATCATCTCAGAGTTAACTAGACTGCCATTTAAGACAGTTAAGATGACACACTGCCAATTTCAACAACTGCAGTCATGACAGGAATAGGAGAAGAGTGCAAACATCCCATCATTTTTGTTCAAATGAAAAATTAATTACCAGTAATTCTGTATGTCACATTTGCCTCTTTGCTTCTAGGAGTGGGCACAGACATTTGAGTCCCTCTCTGTCCCCAGAAAACACCCAGATCCTGAGTCAGTGTCCAAACTCATCCCCTAGCTCTAGGGATTGGAGTTATTTATAACAGTCTCAAATAGCAATAAAAATGCCACCATAGCTAAACAACAGAGTAAGAGAGATGGTTAGATACAGAAAGACATCCTCTAAAAAATACAGGTCAAATCCTACTGAGAAAAATAGAAAGGAACATAACCTCTGGCAAGCCAAGTATGAAAGTATAATTACACAGGGCAAAAAAGAATTTGATGAGCAACTAGCAAAAGACAAAAAAAACTAACATCAAAAACATTTTAAAGTACACCAGAAGCAGAAAGACTGCCAAACAATTAGTGGAACCAGTGCACAACTAAGGCACTAAAGGGGCACTAAAGGAAGAGAAGGTTTTTTTGGAAAAGCTAAATGAATTATTTGCATCACTCTTCATTGCAGAGGTTGTAATGGGGTTTGCCACACCTGAACCATTCTTTTTATGTGACAAATCTGAGGAACTGTCCCAGATTGAGGAATGGATAGAGTTGGCTTTGGAGCAAATTTATAAATTAAACAATAAGTCACCAGTACCAAATATTATTCAAACAAGAATTCTGAAGAAACTCAAATATGAAAATGCAGAACTACTGACAATGGTAAGTAACCTATCACTTAGGCTACATCTAGACTACAGGTTTCTTTAGGAAGAAGCTTTTCTAGAAGAGATCTTCCAAAAAAATTTCTTCCAAAAGAGAGTGTCCACATTGCCAAAGCTCATTGAAAAAGTGATCTGCTTTTTCGAAAGATAGCATCCACATTGAATGGACACTCTCTCACATTTCAGCTGTGATTACTATGGACAGAGTAGCCACCAGGGCACCTGTGTTTTTTCCTGTTTCCTCTTCTTTCGAAAGAACTCCCTCTTCTTCATCCACACGTGCCTTTTTCCGAAAGAGCTCTTTAGGAAAAAGGCTTCTTCCTCACAGAAAATGTTTACCAATGTCAGAAAAAACCCTCTGTTCTTTCTAATTTTTTTGTTGAAAGAACATGATTGCATAGTGGATGTAAGTGAAGGGTTTTTTTGGAAAAACAGCCATTTTTCTGAAAAAACTCTGTAGTGTAGACATAGCCTTAAAGTCAGCTTCTATACCAGATAAGTGGAAGATAGCTAATGCTTTTTTCTAAAAGGCTCCAGAAGTGCACATGCCCCTCAATCCCCTGGACACTGTGAACACCACTGCTAGCAGTGGGAGAGGAGCTCATACTGCTGTGTGTTCCACAACCTATGCGAGAGCAACGGGGAGACTTTTCTGCGAGGGTGAGTCGATCAGAATCGATCAGCATTTCCTACTGATAACAGGTTGGATGACCAGTGGAGTCCTGCCCTCCAGTTACAGTGAAGGTATCATCACTGCTCTTATAGACTCTCACTTTAGCAAGGGAAAAAGAAGAGGACTGAAGCAGACAGGGTTATTGGTAAATTGTATTCCAGCAGGACATGGGCAGAAGGCTTTACTATTTGAAGACTTATCCAAGAATCAGTCGTCTCCTTCCACTGCTCACTCTGATATCTTTGAACAAATTTTAAAATTCCATAGGGAAAGATTGTGCCCAATGTAATGCAGGTCAACCTGGAAGGGACTGTTCAACAAACATGGTCCATGTGATCCTCTGATTTCAAGGACTATTCCAGGCAAATACTGCTGATGGCACTAGCCACTAAAGGAGACACAGAGGAACGGGGGGGGGGGGGGGGGGGGACAGAGGATGTGCCTCCCTCACATGGAGAAGTGCAGAGAGCTACATATAGAGGGAAGTGTATGCTTTTCAAGGGTGGTGCAGCAGCCACACACCCTGGGTGCATCCAAATGCTCTGGAGGCATTTTTCTTGAGGCTCAACTCCACACACCAGCTTGTGCCTGGGTTCTATTCTAAAGGAACAAGAATCCTCGGTGTATAAGGATCTGTAGAGTTTTCCAGTGGTTCTTGCAACTGTCAGAAAAAGTTTCCCCAAGCCAGATTTTAATTCCTGACTGTAAATCTCTGATCACAAACCACTGGCTCCTAGCCCTGTGGAAATCATCTTCCCCCTCTATGAAATCCATGTTGGAACCATGCTCTGTTGTAAAATAGATGTTTTGAAATGACCAAAGACAATCTACACAATTCAGTTGTTTATAAAAAAGGGAAATATACAAACTTGTTTTTCCATTTCTTACCACAGATATCTTGTTAAAGGGAGTCCACAATAGTGTCCATTGTGTTAAGGACACCAAATTCACATGATTATATCAGTTTTATTCAGTACTTTTGTCAGTCTCTCTCAAGCAATCCATTACTGCCAACACTAAAATCCATTTGGATAGATAAGAAATATTATGAAAGTATGTTCAGCAACTGAACATTGTCCAGGAACCAACAATGCAATTATACCTACTTTCCCCTGTACATCATGATGATAGACTGTGTCATCCGAGAGAAGATGAATAGGGAAAGTGCAGGACATACTTTTTATTTATCTAACAAAGATACATTTTTCTGATAACATCACCTTAATTCTAAAAGCTTATTTTCTCCTTGCAAAAGGAATGACAGCGTACTTTCCCTGACTTCACTGTGTAGTTTAAAGCTATATTCTTGGCTTTAGCGTCTGTCTAATTTTGAAAGAAAACTATAGGCTTTAACAGAGCAACGAATGAACAACCTTTTTAGACAACTCTCACAAGTGTAACAATATTGAACTGGAATATTTTCACAAAGCTTACATTCTGCTGTTTGGTTTTATAAAGTTTCTAAACCTTAGGAGTTATGTAATATAAAAAGCACATATCTTATGTCTTTGTTGAGGGCACATCTACATGCCAGGGCAAAACTCAAATTAAGATACACAACTTCAGCTAAATCAATTGCGTAGCTGAAGTCAAAATGGATTAATTCGGCTTTTGGCGCTGTCTACACAGCAGGAAGTGGAAGGAAGAACACTCTTCCTTCAACTTCCCTTACTCCTTGTGAAATGAGGGTTACAGTAGTCAGAGTAAGAAGTTCTCCAGCTCGACATTATTTCAAAATAATGGCTTGCTGTGTAGACACGCATTTTGTTATTTCAAATTAACATCAGTTATTCCAAAATAACGCTGCTGTGTAGACATGCTTTAAGTGACCCATGTGTAAGCATGAAGAAATCACACAACCAGAGCCATGGAAAGATTCTATGAAAAATGAACAATGTGACATAAGAAGCTACAGCTCTGCTTAGACTCCTAGAGAAATTGGGAGCCCAGAGAAAGTCTTGGAAAATCAGTTCTGCAAAGACAAAAATATCTCTCAGTATTTTGATATACATGCATGCTACTGCAGTGATGAGCTGATGTCTGTTTATAGCCAGCCCATTAAGGATGTGGAGATGTGTATCTTGAGCAGCTTATAAAACCAACAGAGCATATCAGTTTCCTTACTATACGTTTGCTAAAAAGACCTTAAGGCTATATCTAGACTGAACCAGTTTGGCGCAAGAAATATGCAAATGAGGCAAAGCATGGAATATCGCCGCACCTCATTTGCATAATGAACAAGGCTCTGTTTTTGCACAAGAGGCTTTTGCGCAAAAAGGAGCCATCTATACGGCTCCCTTTTACGCAAAACCCCCCTCTTGCTCACTAGCCATTCTTCCACATTTTTTTTTCAGGAAGAACGGCTCTTGCGCAAGAGGAGGGTGTTGCACAAAAAGGAGCTGTGTAGACAGCTCCTTTTTGTTCAAAAGCCTCTTGAGCAAAAACGGAGCCTCATTAATTATGCAAATGAGGTGTGGTGATATTCCATGCTTCACCTCATTTGCATATTTCTTACACCAAACAAGCGCAGTCTAGACATAGTTCAAATGTGCAAAAATCATTGATAGCAAGTACCTGTAATAAGTATGAGTAAAAATCAGTCACTGCTGCTATGGGCATATGGATATAAATCTACAGTATACAACCTTCTCTGGATGGAGAGTGAATAGAAAAGGAGTTTAAAAGAATCAATTACAATGGCATTCTGATGTTTCCAGAAGTAACTACAGGGGATCCACCATTCTGAAAGGATTTCTGTGTTTGCTTGCAAACTGACTGCTCACCAAAGAAAGCGTCCCCATGGTGCTCTGGAACAATGGAACCAATGCAAGAGAATACTTCAGTGACTAATGTATACAGCATGAGATACTTTGTACTCACTCTGGTTCGAGGATACATTTTAGCCTTTCAAGGGAAACCAGGCTGTTCAGAGCCAAAAGATGAACATTTCAAGAACATTGTTGATACACAGCTATTTCAAGATACTGTGTCCAGATTAGGGATGTAAAATCCAATTTAAAATGGGCTCACTGCAATAGATTAACATTGCCTATCTTTAAAAGGCAGAGCCACTGGAGTCTTGGGTTCTGCTCCTGGTGTTGCAGAAGCAGATGTCAGTCAAGCCTATACTCAAGACTGCATTTCTATGGTAATCTCCTTGCTCACTCTGTATCTGTCACAGCTCACTATGACCACACAGATAGATGAAAACAAATTTTAATCAGAATTCATTTTTTTTCTTATGGTGATTTCTTTCCATTGCATTGTACCTAGGGAATATGCTCTGAGAAGCAATGTAAAGCAGTGTTTCCCAAACTATGGGCCGCGGCCTGGTACCGGGCCGCAGGAAAAAAATACCGGGCTTCAGCATGGTTGCCGGGGTGTTCCGGGCTCCCGGAGTGCCCGTATGGCACCGGGTCCCGCAAGCCCTCGGCCTGCCTGGGCAGAGTCTGCAGCCAGATGTTCCGGCTCCCCGCAGAGGCATAGCTAGGAGAGGTGGGGAAGGGGGGAGGAGGAGGAGGAGGGGAGAGCTGGCCACCAGAAGCAGCACTGGATGGAGGAATCGGGACGGGCTGGGGAGATTGGGGCGGGGCAGCCGGCAGAAGCAGAGCTGCCTGGGGGCAGGGGGCTGGTTGGGGGAGATCGGGAGGAGGAGTAGAGGAGAAGCGGCAGCCAGAAGCAGGGCTTGCCTGGGGCATTGGGGCTGGCCGGGAGAGATTGGGGGGCCAGCGGAAGCAGGGCTGCCAGGGGCGTGAGGTAGGGGGCAGGGAGCTGGCCAGGGAAGATGGCAGGGGGAGAAGTGGCCACCGGAAGCAGGGCTGGATGCAGGCAGCAAGGCTGGCCAAGGGAGATTGGGAGAAGAAGGGGAGAACTGGCTGTCCGGGAGGGGGTTGGGGGCAGTGGGGCTGGCCGGAGGCGCAGCGGGGGGAGTGGGGAGTGGCGGAGTGAATTGGCCGGCGGGGAGCAGGACTGACCCGGCCATATGCAGACCTCGGGGCACTGCCCCCCTTCCCCCGCCTCCCGCAAAGCATGAATGAGTCCAGCCTGGGGATTCTATTGTGCTCCCCCCACACCCCCTCGAGTAGTTGCAAACTGTCTGGCTGGTAGACACACTTATGCAGCCTGAGCACATTTACCAGTCAGGCAGTTCGAAACTACAAACTGATACATCTAGTAATAATAAAACTTACCTAATGAGAAAATACCAGACATGTTATATGTCTGGTATTTTCTCAGTTTGTTTTTTAATGTGTTTATATTTTTGGGCTACAAAAAACAGTACTGAAAAAAAAGGGTTCCAACTAAAGTAAAAAGTTTGGGAAACCGTGGTCTAACCAGCTTTCTGTCTGTCTTACACTCCATTTATCCAATCCATATTCCTTAACTTGCTGGCAAGAATATTGTGGGTGACCATATCAAAAGCTTTTCTAAAGCTGGCACTGGGGGCTTTGGGAGGACCAGAAGCAACTTATTTGAATATTCATCATTTGATTAATGAATATGCAAATATGCAAATGAATGTTGCTGGTCCTCCAAAAGTTCGTGAATGGATTTGCTGGTCCCCATGTCAAAAAGTTTGGGAACCCCTGATGTAAAGGATAGTTGTGGCAATATATATAAAGCAGGAGTGGGCAAAAGGGCCTCCCCAGGCTGGATCTGGCCCACCAAACAGGTTGATATGGCCCATGGAGGCACTGCCACTCCCCCGCCCACAGGCCAATTAGGTCCTGAAGACGGGAGGAGCACACAGAGTTTCCTCCACCCTGCGAGGAGCGTGCAGCACTTAGAAGAGCCACACACTCCTGGCAGGGTGGGAGGAGACTTTGCATGCTTCTCCACCCCCAAGCCCTTATTGGCATGGGGAAGGGGGCGTGTGCAAAGTATCCTCCACCCTGCCCCCAACCTGCAGGGAGCGTGCAGGTCTTAGAAGTACCATGCACTCCTGGCTGGGTGGGAGGAGACTTAATGTGCTCCCCCATCCCCAAGCCCTAACTGGCTTGGAAGCAGAAGGGGGAGTGTGTGAAGTCTCCTCTCACCACCAGGGGAAACCTCGGGGGGGGGGGCAAAGACTTCACATGCTCCCCTACCCCCAGACCAATCATGGTCTGTGAGTGGGGAAGTAGGGAAGTATCCTGGCCCTGCCCCTTCCGCTTGAGGCCCTGCCCATTCCAGTGCAGCCCAGGGCCACTTCAAAAATTTCTGAAGTGGCCCCCCCGGCAAAAAATTATTGCCTATCCCTGATATAAAGGCTAGTCCCAGGTCATACAAAAATGCTAATGTTCCATGTATAGAACTTGTCAGTACTGAAATTCCAGTATGATGTGCTGATTTATGGCTGGATTCTGCCTTGTTCTAATAAGGTGGAAAGAGTAAGGAATGCCAGGTGCTCCAGAAGGCCGGAAGTAGCAGAGAGTGGGCAAATGAATGGCTCTATTCCTCATGTAACAGTGAGCAGAATTGCTTGGCCACCTGGGCAGCAGATATGCTGTATTCTAGGAATGGGAGTGTACAGAATTGCCAGGTCCTGATAATCAGGAGATTAGCTCAAAAAATCCAGAGATTATTAAAAAAAATGCTAGGGTCATTTTACTTGTTTTCTGGGGCTTGAATCTTTACAGTTCACACTTTCAAACTTTTAACGGCTGCCATGAGACTAAGATTTCCTTCCTTTAGAAATAAAATGACAAGAGAAATGAGGAATGATGTGTTGCTCTACCACCCTGGCAGCTTCCAGTACTCATAATTCTTTCCCTGTTCCCCCCACTTGCTGCTAGGTGTAGTAATTTGCAGCTGACATTACTCCAAGCCCAGCACCAGTCACCTGCATTGGCCCATGAGCTGGAGTCAAGGCAAAGCCCTCCACTACCACTGGATCTGATAGAGCCCTCCTTCCATAACACCTATTCCAGGAGCAGGAGTCAGGGGCAGGTGAGGACGGGGAACTATAAGCAGGCCTTGTACCCATAGTCCAGGCAGGGATATAAGAGATAGCCTTACTCCAGCTTGCTCACTTGTGCAGGTGTATGATCTAAATCACATGCTAATCCTCATCTGTTTATACATGTGTCCTCCATATATACACTTTTATTCCCAACACAGCTGAGTCTCTTGAGCACTTTATTGTTTTCCATTACAGCTGTTAAAGCACTTTCATAACAACCGAGTTGTTTAAAATGTCACAGGAAATATTGTGTAACTTCACATGTCAAGGAAATTTTACATGTCACAAAAGTGTTTCCAGCTGAATAATTGTTTATGACCATGAATTGAGAGGCATATAGAAACACGGTTTTCTTTAATCCCCTCTTTGTAAATAAAGTTGCTGTCATTCAGTATTGCTCTTTTCTGCTTGGCTATGTTTGTTTATGTTCTTGGTTTTAAGGAGCAAAAGCAATATTATTTTAAAGTGTCTACTAAGTTTACACAGAGACAGAGGGGAGGGTAAAGGAGAGAGGAACCAGCTATATACATCGTGAATTTCTAATTTGAACAATGATTATAAAATAAGTTCATTTAAAATGTTCAGGTGTAAATATGTATTTTGGTCAAAACAACTGAAAAAGTATAAGACTAATTTTGCTTTCTGGTACACTGGTGTAAATTCATGTTAACTATGCTGAAGTTGATGTTAATCTGGAATTCCACAAATAAGAAGAAACTGACCCATCGTTCAGACCATAATCTTTCTTTAAAGGCCAATCTAATTGATTGCTATTTGGTAATATCATTCCTCACTGCACCAACTCTAAAAGGCAGTATACCTTGGATTGATGCTGCAGAGCTGTTAAACCAGTATTCCCAGGGTTGTGATTTCATCCTGGGCATTATATGTATCATTTGTTAGAGGTAGTACTTCTGGGCTTCACATCTGAAAACATGTCTGTGCCCATAAAGATGTGGGAAAGATATGGGAATACTATCAAGAAAACAGTCGCTATGGGCTTGTGGCCTATATTCTGATCCTAAGGGATATTTTGAAAGTTAATAGTAATATTTGTAACTATATCTGTAAATATTCATAGTGTTAAGAATTAAAGCTATTTTCCTTTTTGTCTCCACACAATGTATAACCCCAATATTGACATTTTCTACCTTTTTGTCTTTGTTTTCCTTCTGCCTATTCTTTTTCTTTTTCTTGCTTTTCTTTCTTTGTACTGTTGATTTTTCTTCTTGTTTTGTCCTTGCTTTTGCCATTCTTTTAAATGAGTTCATCTGGTACATTTTTTTCTTTCTGGATTAATTTCCATATCTTTCTTTAGTACAGTTTTATATCTATTTTTAGTCTTTGACAGTGTTTCTGTTCTATTTTTAATTTATTTTGTTTTTCCTGGCTTCTTGGTGTATGTTTGCTTTTTGTCTTCTGGTGCTTTGTTTGTGTATGTTGGTTTTTAATCTCTTCTGTGTTCTTTGTTAGAAGCCTCTGAGACTAATTCTGCCTTCAGACATATGAATGTAGTCTGAGATTTGTAACCAAGCATGTCAAGGAACTACTGGGCCTAATCTCTGAAATTTTTAGTCTGCTTAATTTTTTCCTCCAATTCTTCCTTTATTTTTGTTTATTTAAATGTATTGCCTCTCTGTCCTCCTTGTTTTGTGGTTTATCATTATGATAGATTTTAAAAACTGTGGCAGGAATGGGGCTGGAGAAGGATCTAGCTAGAAGCTTTATGGTGAAATGGAGCAAAAATGAGGGAGCGAGCAAGTGAGCGAGTGAGCAGTTTTAGGGATAATCCTTTTTCCTTATGCTAATTAAGTTCCTTGTTCAGTGTTAGAAGAAAGTATTTCTTTCTATGTTACCTTACCATTATCCCATGCCAAACCTCTATCGTTTCATTCTTCTATTTTCAGTGGGCTTTAAACTGATTTGCTGAGCCAGAGGAGATGATCAGAATTGTTCTGATAATGCCCTGTTCATTCATGACACTCATTCATCAGTCACTGACTCAGAAGTGGGTGCCTAGATTCTTCCCACAAAGCATCTACACCTGCTGTCTCAAACAGAGCAAGGGGAGGGGCACAATGAGTTCCTGTGGACAAGGAATGGGTGACTAATTCTAGAAGTGTTAAGCCATCATATAATTCCTAGATTCAAAAAATTCAAAATAGAAACAGGTTGGGGAAAGGATGCAGGAAAACAGTGAGAAATTTAAGCAGTAAGGTTTTTTCTTTTCCCCCCTCTTCTCTGCCAGCAATAAAATGGGAAAAGGTGGAGGAAGGCATCAACAGCTGTGAGAATAGAGGAACTGATTATAGGTACTCCATTCTGACGCCTGTAATGGGAATAGAACAACAACAACAACAAAGGTGTACATGCACATTTTTGCTCCCTATATTTGGGGACCCTGTATGGGCCTGCCTGGTTTGTTCACATGTAAATAAGACTAGGGACTTGAATTCAGTTTTCTAACATTCAAATGAGAGACTGAACCACTGGAATCCAGAGTCAATCCCTCTTACTGCTGCAATGGATTTTATGTATTTTATTAAAATGGAACCACTTCATCAGGAGACAATACCTATTACACCATAGCCCAGTAATTTAGGCATTTATCAGGGAGCTGGGTAGGCTAGGTGTGGAGCCTCCTGAGGGGGATTGAAACTTGGTTAAGTGCTCAAACCATTGGACTATTGGGTAGAAGACCACCACCATTGAGGCTGGTATTCTGTTCAGGGCCTGGTCTGGTAGACCTATTCTAAAATGGCCTCTGAGCACCCTTACTAGATTGGTCCCTATAGGCAAGATTGACAAGAAATGGCTAGTTTGTGAATTCTGTGGAGGCTTAGATGTGAATTAGGTACTAAGCTACTTACTGGAGTTAAGACCAAATGCCAGCTCATCAGCAGAAATTTAGGCATCATGGGGACCTTTCCTTTGGGAAAATAGGTACCTAAAGAAACTAGGTGCCTACAACCTTAGGCAGCAATTAAGTTGGGATTTAGAAAATCTAAATATCAGAAGACCAAAATATTTTTGTGATTCCCACCCACAGTAACCTGCTCAAATCCACAGTGAGTCTTTGAGACAACAAAGGGTAGACTCCAGGTTTTATGATTGCCTGTCTCATGCTTTAGCTTCCAGATCCCACTCCCTCCCTACTGGATTTGCTTTCTGCCCCACATGAAGGTCTGACATATAAATTGCTGCATTCTGAACATCAGAAAGCTGCTCTTTCATGCAGGACAATTATTATCTCGAGCTGTCACAAATACAGGGTTTTAATGATCTGTGAAGCATGGACTATAAAGCAGCACCACATCTGCAAACAGAGGGATGGTCCTCTGGAGAATATGTGAAATTGAAAAAAGAGAATAGACCTCAAGAGAATCACACACTGCAACATTTAGCTGCTGTGCATGGTAAAAAGATATGAATAAAGAACCATTAGATATGGATTTCATTCTATTTCTAATCTTAACAAAACTATTTGGGCTCTTATTTCTTTCTTTATTTTTACCCATGTTGCCTGCTTTAAAAGATTATGCATGAGCTGAACAACATTGCTGTCTACTTTTTTTCTATAGTTATTGGAGTACCGCAGTGATGACTAGCAATAAAGACCATTTAAATTATTGCCCAATCCCACAGAGTCAAGAGTTCACATTAGTGTCAAATTGTATCTTGCATGCTGTCAAGGAAATTGACAAGATATGCACTTGTAATGACTGAAAACAAGGCTCTAATGTGCACATTATGATAATAGTTGGAATATTGGTGATCAGGGGTCTCTAGAAGATAATGGGAGATTCATGCCATGGCCTTTTGGAATTGTGTTTGAATAATTGTGTCAAAAGTAACCACTGGAACATGACCTCCTGCTGAATTGGTATTATGCTTCTGGTGTAGGCAGCAGCAATGTAAAAGTTGTTATTCTTCCCTTTGAGTGACACCACTCAACTCCCTCCTCCCTCATTTGTTCCCTTCCCCCCCCCCCACATTCACTCAGGCATCCTCCCTTTCCTTGTCCCAGCTGTTTAAACTTTGAATGCTATCTAAAGTTTCAGAGGGGTAGCCAAGTTAGTCTGTAACAGGAAAAACTTAAAACACAACAAATAGTCTGGTAGCACTTTAAAGACTAACAAAACATGTAGATGGTATCATGAGCTTTCGTGGGCACAACCCACTTCTTCAGATGACCAGAGTGTTGGAAGTCCAGAACCAAGAATAAATAAGGGAAGGAAGGGGGCAGAATGGGGGGGGAGGGAAGGAGAGGACACTGGGGAGATAAGTTTCAAAAGGATAGTAGAGCCAGTCTGTAAGAGGAAAAACTTAAAAAACAGCAGGTAGTCTATTAGCACCTTAAAGACTAAAAAGTTAAAAGAGGCAGATAAGAACCATCAGTTTGCACTAGGAAAGGAAGAGTACTAACACCAGATTCTACACAGACATCAAGACCCATTAGCACCTTCATTGTTTGGTTGGTTGATAATGTGCCAGCCAATATCCTGATTTAGACCATTTGCATGAGAGTTGAGAATAAAAATTAGAGAATGAAAATTAGAACTCCACTTCATTCATGACTTTTAAATAGCAAAAAGTTTAGGCAACCTCAAGCCAGGTAAAAATAGAAAGCCAAATAGAAACATTCTATCTTCATTGTAAACCATGGTGCCATATCCTGGGCAGCCCTGGAGTGTGTTTACCCTAGGAATGGAGGCAATATGTAAACGAAACAGAATTGGGTGGAGGAGTTGTCTTGGCCCTGTGTGGTGATATAGTTTTGCATCAATTCATAGTGACAGGGTGCATCAAAAAGAAGAATGAGGTTTATGAGGGAGGAAATCTAGATAAATATTTAAAGAAATCATTGAATGAAAGGAAATATGGAAAGAATAATGAGTACAGCTATGTGGAAAATATCATGGAGAAGGAGCATCTGAACCTAGGAATGTAAACTATAAGGGTATGTCTATACATCAAAGTTATTTCCGGATACCAGAGGTATCCCAAAATAGCTCCCCTGCGTCTTCACAAGCCACCTGTTATTTCAAAATGTTTTTTGAAATAACGGGCGCGCTATTTCGGCATCCCAATTACCCTCATTCCACAAGGGTTAAGGGATGTCTAGAAATAGGACTTTATTTTGAAATTTGGTGCTGCGTATACAGCACCAAATTTTGAAATAGCCTATTTTGAAATAAACTCGAAATAAGTACGCAATTTGCATAGCACAAATTGCATATATTATTTTGAGTTTAGAGTTCAGTGTAGACATAGCCTAAGAGACTAATGTGGTCTGGTTTCATGACCTGTATTACACAGGTCACAGGAGATTCATGAGTTAATTCCTGTATGAACCAGAGCAAATCTCAGAAAAAACAGCCGATCTTTATTCATAAATCTAGTGATAAAAATCCACTGCAATCCCTGGGGAAAAAATGTTTCTGTGGTTAATAACCCTCACTATTAAAAAAGTGTGCCTTATTTCTAGTCTGAATTAGTCTAAGTACAGCTTCCAGTGATTGAATCTTGTTACTCCTTTATTCACTAGATTGAAAACTGTTATCAATTCTGTTCATCATGTATATACGTACATACTTACAGACTATAATCTAGTTACCCCTTCTTCCTCTCTTGGTTAAACTAAACAGATTGATCTTCTTGATCCTTCCACTACAAGGTATGTTTTCTAGTTCATTAAATTATTATTGTGTGTCTTCTACGAGTCTTCTCCAACTTATCAAAATCTTACTTCTCAACTTCAGATACCAGAACTGGAAGAAGTATTACCATACCAGTTGCACCAGTGTTGAATACAGAGATAATATCCCCTCCCTGCTCCTACTTGAGATTCTTCTATTGATGTATCCATTACTCGCTTTGGCCACAACATCACACTGAGGGCGTAGTCTAGACTATGCATGGCTTCCGAAAGAAGATATGCAAATTTGGCTCAAATTTGCATATCTTCGTCTGCTTTTTATCCCGCAAGAGGCTTTTCAGATATTTGGCCCGTCTACACGGGACCAAATATCGGAAAAAAACCCTCTTTTGAGAGTCCCCTTATTCTTCCTAAAAGGAGGTTTACAGGGGGCTTTAGAAAGAGGTTTTTTTCCGATATTTGGCCCCGTGTAGACAGGCCAAATATCGGAAAAGCCTCTTGCGGGAAAAAAATGGAAGAAGATATGCAAATTTGAGCAAAATTTGCATATCTTCTTTTGGAAGCCAAACATAGCCTAGACGTGCCCTGAGAGTTCATGTTCAGGTGATTATCAACCATGACCCCCAAGCCTCTTTCAGAGTTATTGCTTCCCATGGTAGAGTCCTCCATTCTGAATCATGAATTCTTTTGCAAAATTACTTTTTAAAAAAGTGTCCTGAGGCTCAGCTCTTATCTGAAGGGGTTCAGCTAGAAGCAAATGCTAATGCCAGAGGTTAAATCCCCCTAAAATAAAGTCTGTTGTAAAGAAAGACACTTGACTCTGTTATATATGACCTGAAAAAATATACCTCCAGCAGCAAGGGATACTCACAGCATTACTTGTTTTTGGCTTCTTTTCGTACAAAAAATTGGAGTCAAAATAGACTGATTCCCTGTGCAAATAATAACATTATATCCATTACACACATACAGACATGGCCCCAAAAGCATAACAGAAAGGCAAATACTAACTGAAGAAAGTCTCACATGCACTGAACTGTTTATTAAAATTGGATTCCATATCCCAAAGCATTTTTACTTCAGGAAACAAACACTCTATAATCTGTTCCTCCTGACAGATTTGAGGGCTGTTTCACATATCTTGACAGAAGTAATAATTTATTTAAAAATGCATTAAAGTCATAATCAGAGAATGTGCCAAATTGAGAAATATTTATGTCATAGATATGAGCTAAGTAATGAGATACAGAGGAATATGTTTGTTCTTAGCTTGTAGCCTATTTGCACATTAGAAAACATTATGCTGTACATCTAGTGGATGGTCCTAAAAACATAAAATATAGTTTAGTAGGAAATCACAGAATACAATTCTTATCAGGTCTGATCATGTATACAGTAACATACGTTGGCAATATGCAAATTTGGCAATAATCAGCATGCATTTACAGAAAAATATTTTTATATTCATCTGTTACACACCTCAGTCATCTGAAGGTGCATCTACACTGCACCCACAGCTCGAAATAAACGACACAATTTGAGCTACGTAAATTGCATATTTTATTACGATGTTATTTCAAAATAACTTTTTTTTTTTAAATTTGGCACTTGCACACAGCACTTACTTCAAAATAAATCACTATTCTGAAATGTCCCTTACTCCTTGAGGAATCAGGTTTACAGGGAACGTTAGAATTGTGAGCCCGTTATATTTTCAAATAATGGGCATGCACAAAAGACATGAAATAGCTATTTTGGGATACCAGAGGTATCCCAAAATAGCACTGCAGTGTAGACATGTTCTGAGAATCTAAGACATTTTGGAAAAAATCTATGCACATAGGGTTGGTGTACAATACCACTTACGCTGATATAACTTATTTCTCTTGGGTGTGAAAAAGATACCCCCTTGAACATAGGCACCAACTGTGTGGGTGCTTTGGAACTGGAACACTTATGTGAAAAAATTAGCACTCACTGGAAGTCATAATCCCTGCTCTGCTGTCCTCTTTCCAGTGCCTCCTGCTCACTGGTGACCCTGCTGATCTACTGCTTTCCCTCTTCCTGTTTTGTGGTTTTCAGAGACCATGGGTATGTCTACACTAGAGGTTTTTTCGGAAAAACAGCCATTTTTCTGAAAAAATCTTCCATTACGTCCACACTGCAATCACGTTTTTTCAAAAGAAAATTAAAAGAACATAGGGAATTTTCCAGCATTGGTAATCCTCTTTCTACAAGGAAGAAGCCTTTTTCCGAAAGAGCTCTTTTGGAAAAAGGCGTGTGCAGATGGGGAAGAGGGTTTTCTTTTGAAAGATGAGGTCTCCAGGAAATAACACAGGTGCCCTGGTGGCCACTCTGTCCAAAGTAATCACAACTCTATAGTTCCTGTCTCTGGCCCCTCTTAAAGCTTCAGACACCCTGGACAAGCCTTGTGGCAGGAAGCTGGTCCTGAGAGCAGCACCCTGACTACGCGGTTCTCCCTGCCACAGGCCTTGACACCCATGGCCCAGCCTCAAGCCTCTCAAGACCTCCCTGGTCTTCACAGGGAGCAACCACAGGGGTCCAAGGACCCACCTAGGGGGACCAAGGGGGCACACCATCCTGGTCTGGAACAGAGATCCTGCCCCTCCTCGTGCTGTGGGGCAAGGAGGAGACATTGCAGGATCTCTGCTCCAAGAGGCGTAACACCGAAATTTTTGGGCACATGACCGAGTCCCTGGCAGAACGCAGACACCCACCCTGGACCTTGGAACAGGTCCAGAGTAAGGTCAAAAAGCTCCACCAGGGATACATGAGGGCCAGAGAGCACAGCTCGCACCTCGGGGTAGGTCCCCAAACCTGCCTCTACTACCAGGAGCTGCACCAACTCCTGGGGGAGTGGGGAAACGGCTTCCACACCCATCGTCATGTACTCCGACCTCGACACACCCATTGTCGCCCAGACGGAGGTCACAGTGGATGAGGAGGAGGATCAGGGACAGCAGCAGGAGGAGGAGGATGCGACAACATGGCCAGAGCCCGGGATACCCAAAGCCGCGGCAGGGTCCATGAAGACCTGATTTGCCAGCACATCAGTGTCCTGTGCGACATCCACCAGACCCTGGAGCACCAGGTCCACAAGAACTTGGAGTAGCGGAACTGCACATGGGACCAGTTGATGCGGCAGTGTGACAACATTTGTGCTGTCATGTCGTGCATGTTGGCACACCTGCCAGGGTCCACTAAGACCTAATGCAGCAGCTTGTTAGCATCCTGTGAGACATGCAGCAGACCCTGGCACAGAAGATCCAGGAGGACGCAGAGTAGCTGAACCACGCGTGGGACCAGCTCATGCAGTGGTGCGGTAGCATGTGTGCCACATGATGGTACACCCGGCTGCTGTCACTGCTTCTGCCTACCACCCTCCTGTCCCCCGCCGCTATGCCCATTTCCCCTCCCTCTGCCCCCCAAGTGATGCCTATGCTTCCTCCCTAAGCAATGCCCATGCCCCCTCCCCAAGTGATGCCTATGCCCCCTCGCCCTGCCCCCCCCACCATCCCTAACCCCGCTCCAGCCCCCCCTCCTACCCATCCCTCTGTGGTCCCATGACCCACCTAACCCCAAGTCCAATGAGGTCCATGCACTTGAGGTGGCACATCTAGCCGCCCCCCCACACCACTCTGAGCGCCCTTCCCCCTCCAGGTTATAAGCCCCTGTCCCCCTCCTCAGCTTTTTGTAATGAAAGATCAATACAGTTTGTTTTGTTTAAAACCAAATAGGTGTCTTTACTGAGAGGTCAGGGAAGGAGCGAAGGGAGGGGTTGTGGTGGGAAAAGGATATTGGAGCAAGCCAGGGGCCCCTAGGGAGGAGAGAAACTCTCCCTCAGGACCTCCCAGATGCGCACCCCAGCCTCATGGGCCTGACAGATGGCAGCTGTCCATGGCTGTGCAAAGGGTCTCCCTTTATGGCCAGCCTCTGTCCCCCACCCCGGGAGAAAGGCCTCCTTCTTCCTCTCCACAATGTTATGGAGGACACAACACACTGGCACCACCTCGGGGATGTTGTGCTCCCCCACATCCAGGCGGGTCAGGAGGCACCTGAACCATGCCTTGAGGCAGCCAAAGGTGGACTCCACCTGGATACTGGCCTGGTTCATGTGGGAGTTAAATTGGTCCCTGCTGGGGTCCAGGTGGATGATGTATGGCTTCATAAGCCATGGCATGAGGGGGTAGGCTGCGTCCCCCATGATGCACAATGGCATCTGCACATCCCCAACCAGTAAGTCCCAGCAGGGGAAGAATGTGCTCACCTCCAGCTTCCTGTAGAGGCTGGAGTTTCTGAAGATGTGGGCATCATGTGCCCTGCCCCACCACCTGACAAAAATGTCCATGAACTGGCCACAGTGGTCGACCAGGGCCTGCAGCACCATAGAAAAGTAGCCCTTCCTGTTAATATACTGGGCTGCTCTATGTTGGGGTGCACGGATCAGAATGTGGGTCCCATTAATCGCTCCAGCATAGTTCGGGAACCCCAGGGCAGCAAATCTGGCCACGATCGGGTCCAGGTCTCCCAGGTAGATGATCCTGCACAGCAGGATGGAGTTGATGACCCTCACAACCTGCAAAAGGAGACAAACAAACACACTCCGCCAAACACCCCAGGAGCCACCCCCTATGAGCCTCCCCCAGTGTGAGGGTGGGACAGCACAACCCCCTGGGGATGGGGGTTCTCCCCCTCACCCTATTCCACCCCCACACCCCACCTCCTTTCCCAAGGGTCCCCCTTTCCAATACTTTTTCCCCGCCCCTGGGTGGGGGCAGAAATGTGGGGGATGGGATGAAACAGGGACAGGAAGAGGCATGATGGGGTTGGGGGGGTGGACGAAGAGGTGGAGTGAGGGGGAGCACACCCCACTAGAACAGAAGTCAGCACCTATGCCCTTCGGTAGAAGAACATACATTGACTAAAGTGCACATGTGGCACTGTGTCAGTGGGAGACACCGCCTATTGGAGTGTTTGTGCTGACAGGTGAGTGCTCTCCCATTGTCATAGCACATTGTCACCAGATGAGCTACAGTGGCACAGCTGCACTGGTTCAGTTGCATAGATGTATTGTGGTAACACAGAGTAGCCCAGCGTGTGTTCTCCAATGCATCTCTTGTGAGGAGAAAGAAAAGATGGTCTTGGGTTGATGCGTGCTCATTCTGCTACAGCCTTTGGGCCAAATACTCCCCTCTCAACATGGCCATTGGTGGAGTTGTAACAAAGTGGAGATTAATCTTTTATGTGTCATCTTGGGTAAGTCTGTTGACTTCTGTAGGTAAAAACTAGGGCTATCAATATGTACTAGATTACACAATTAACCAATAAGCTAGGGTGTATCGGTTAATCTTATCAACAACATGCACTCCCCACCCTTGCTGCCTCTGTATTAGAGGCAGCAAGGTGGGGGGAGGTGGAAGCAGATACATACGGAGAGCCGGCTCCACTGAGCTGCCTTGCCCTCCCCTTTGCTGCCTCCAACAAAGGCAGCAGCATGCGGGGAGGGAAGGCTGGCGGGAATCAGCACACGTGGAGCTGCCCTTCCCTCTCCCTTGCTGCCTCCCACAGAAGCAGCAGGGGGAAAGCAGGTGGGAGCCAGCATGCAAAGGGAGCCAGCTTCTGTGGAGCCACTCTTTCCACCTCCCACAGAGGCAACAGCCTGGGGGGGCGGGGGCAAGAGGGTGCCAATGCACAGTGGTAGCTGGCTTAAAAGCCATCTCCTCATGAGTACTGGCTCCTGTGGAGCTGTCTGTCCCCTCCCTGTGTTGCTGCCTAATAGAGAGGCAGCAGCGTGGGGGGTTGTGGGGGCAGGTGGGACCCAGTGCATATAGGAAGCAGCTTTCAAGCCAGCTCCCCATGCATATCAGCTTCCGCACAGCCTCCTGCCCCCCACACTGCTGACTCTTTATCAGAGGCGGCAGGTGGTGGGAGCGGGGAGGGGTGAGGCAGGAGCTAGTGCTCATGGGGAGCTGGCTTTTAAACTGCCTCCCCATGAGCCCTGGCTCCCACCTGCCCCCCTCTGCACATAAATATGTAACTGCTAACATTTCCAATGGTTACACATTTACACAAACACCCCATAGTTAACATCCCTGGCCCTACTGAACTCACATTCTCATTGAATTGAACAGAGCCAATCTCTACATCTCTGTAATAGAGATCATGATAATCCCTCATATCAGTAGGATGGTTTGAGGTTTTATTCAATAGTTAGCCTAAGCTGCTCTGTGGTCCTCAGGTGCTGTGGAATTATTACTATTTTATTATTTTAATTGATAAACATCATTGATACACACCCACCTTAGGTACAATGTGGCACTGCAAAAAATGTGTTTTCACAGTAAACTTATATAATGAACAGCTTATCCCACTCAAAAGACCTTATTCACACCCACCAGCACACATAATAATAAAAGACATAATATACATTAATATTAACCCTCTAGCCCACAATCCACCTCCTTTCCACAGGCCCAGCAAAGTTAGGCTTTGCAGCATATCCAGAATGTTGTCAAATCAGACAACTGAAAGGTTTCAAGGGTAGCAGATTCCAAAGCGGAAGGATCATCACAGAGAAAGCCCTGACACCAACCCCTTCCCATTTCAACTGAAAACTAAAGTAAAGCAAATACAAGTACAAATGCTTGATTACAGAGAAGAATAGATATTATGCTTTTCTTGCAATTAGATTTACAAAAGTCAATTCAGCCCAAAGTTACAACAATGTAGAGTATATTGGAATATTTTCCACTAGAACTCCCATTTCCTCTACTGTGGGATCTGCACATTTCTGTGACAACTATTTACTTTCCATTTGTAGGGAAAGTATATTATAATTATGATTGGCTCTAATTTAATTTCCAGCCCCTCATGTCCCATCGATAGCATCTTTGGACTGGCAGTGATTAAGCACACATCCTGGTTCTGAAGATCTTCAGCTCCTGAATCAGTCTCATTATTTTGTGCACTGGGACCTGTGACTTCTTCTCAGATCCCTATGAAGCTCGCTAAAGTTTGAATCTTATCTGCTGCCTCTTCAGGTTTCTAGCTTAAATTGGGCACTTCAACCTTGCCTTTTCTTGCAGACTGCAACTTGAAACAAAATCTCTCCATTTAAAAGTTAATACCTAAATTCACTCTATAAAGATGTTCAAAATACTTCACTAATGGTTACTAAGCAATCCTTGCAATGCCACTGTGATGCAGTTAAATGCTATTATCCAAACTTTACAGAGGAAAAAAACAAGAGGGAGGCATAAATAACTTGCCTAAGACCACATGTTGTGTAACTGACAGAGAGGACTAGTATGCAAATATCTGGTCTCTCAATTCCTGTTCCAGATTCTTTGCTTTTATAAATGTATAAGTAGTGATTACATAAAACAGCAATATTTTCAGCTTCAAGACTGAGACATTTCTGTGGCTGATTTATTTAGGGTCATGAAATACTCATATAAAAGAAACAAGCATACTTCTTTTCATTGACTTTTAAAAAGCTGTATATTTGTTGGTGCTGATATGCAACAGCAACATGTCCATATTTCAATGTGAAAGATTCTTTCCCCCACACCTCATAACTATGAAATTGTAACATGTGGTTTCTTTATGGCTAGACTTGGTGATAGACGCCTCAGACTCATATTGGAATACTGTTGCTTGGCATGTGATCACTAGCTTTGGCCTTGACAAATTGATGGCATAAAACATGCACCGGATGACAGAGTGAAAAGGGTGTATACAAAGCATTTTAGATTAAGGTAGGGATCTGCCCTGAACAAGCAATTAGCTATTATTTTTCTTTTATATAAATGTTTTGATTGCTGAACATTCTAGGCCACTTAAAAGACATTTCAAACACATCAGGCCATCTTAGGTGAAACAAAAGCTCTCCTGGTAAAACCGGGCTATGTAATTCGTTCATAACTATCACTAACTTAATTTTAATGAGCACTTGGACTCATTGAACAAAATGTTATTAAAAGACCACAGCACAGCCCTACAAGGTGCTAAACATCTCCTGGGATGTCTAGGCACTCTCGACTGGCAATGGCTTTATTCGGAGTTGAGGGTACTCTTAACGCCTCAGAGGTGTTTGCCACCTAATGAGACTGAGCCCAGTGCTTGGTATGGGTGGCAAGTCTAGAAGGAATTACACACCTGGCAAAATATAAAACAGAAACCGGGTCGCAGCAGTGTGCACTTTAAGCACTGGCTTTCCAAAACTGCTGTTTTCGGATTCCTTATAGACACCCCTAACTTCTTTCACACTACTTTAAGCAGAGAGTGAGCCCCCAGATTATTCACTGTGCTTTGAACTCCAATAAATCTAACTCTGTACTATCTGTCAAACACAAGGAGAAATTTTGTTTTTTGGTTTGCAGCGCTATAAGAAGACAGAAAGTGTTATTGTTTGTTTGTTTTTTCCAGAGGGATGTTTACCTGCAGGTCCTATTGTCTCTTCTGTTTCAAGATAATCCAGTCTCCCCAACCTTCCAAATTACATACACATATTACACCTCATCCTTTGTCTTGGCAATTTGGTGCACAACATAGCTTGAGGGTGGAGAGGGGGATACAAAAAGTAGATGTAAATCACTTTGGCAGGGGCTTTCAGATTCCTGGACTGCCAGACAAGAGTTATTCTGAACTGTGCCAGCTGCAACAGGGGCAGTTTGGCAGGTGGGGATTGATGGAAAGAAAGTTGCCAGGTACTGAGATGACTCTCAGGACCACTCAAGTCCATGCACTGAAGTTCCATCTAGAGTTTGAACTACACACAATAAATATTAGCCTAGAAAATATGACTTTTAGGGGAGTTCCTGATTTTAATTGCCACCACAGACACCATAAAATCAAGGGTGCAAAACTGGGTAAATGTCATTTCTCCCAGCCCAGAGTAAAGCGGAGGTCAGGGTGGGGGGGAAGAGGGAAAGGCTGGAGAATGAGCCTTCCCTCACTCATCTAGCATAGGCAGCTCCTGTCATGTGGGGCTGTTCCCAGCTCCCTAATCCAGGTGTTGCAACCTGGCTCATGGGGTGATAGTGCCAGTCAGGTCTGACTCAATTGCCCCTCTATTTTGGTGGGGAGGAGGTGGATGAGCCATTAAGGGGGTTAGGTCACGAGCCAGATCACAAACCCTGGAGTGGGTTGCAGGGACCAGCCCTATGGGACAGGACCCCAATTGCAGGGTGAGAGTAGGGTGGGCTCACTCTCCCCACTCCTTATGGGCATGCACACACTGGTCCAAGATTAGGGTTGTGGTGCTGGGGCAGACAATACTGCTGTGGATGATTAGTGCCGCTTTGGCAGTTTAATACAATGCACACATTGAACTGGGCAGCTACATTTGTTCCTATGTCTCCTTAAGTTCAAATGGAAGAGACCTGTGATTTTGAAGTAGAACTTGCAGAGTTATAGCCTCACTGCCGCATATATTTAGTTTAGCCAGTGACAGTGGGCTCTGTATGAACCAAGCTGTGCAGTCATGCAGACATATTGCTGGGACAGCAGGGTTTTTGACTTGGCAAGTAATGAGAAAATATTCCAGCAAAAAGTCATATACTTCACAATTTGTGAGGAGAGAGAGAAAAAATATCTGCCAGTTGCACATACTGTGTAAGAGATTTCATAGTGCCCTGAAATTTACTACAGACTATTTTTCATTTGAAAACTGGAATAATGGTGTTATGAAAGGTGTTTATTTTTGGCTTGGTTAGCTTTTGTTGGTTTACAGTGATTTATTTTAATGCTGCAAAACCTTTGAAATGGCAAACCATGATGGAAAAAGAAATGTTGTAAATAAACAATTATCAGTGTTTCCAGGTCAGATTGTGCTGGCACATGTGTTAAGTAGACATGGGATGAACATTATTTAGACTGAGGTTCTGTAGGTCTGTGGAGGTGCCACAAAGAAATTGTACACAGAGATTAATGGAGTTAGACTAAACGAGACTGACTAGTTCAAGTACTCAGAGGCTGGATTCCAGACTGAGGACTTCTGGAATAGCACCTCAGGGATTGTTTATAGCACAAGTTTATGCCACAGAGACTGAAAGTGCAACTGTATAGAACGATGCATCCCACAGCACTGAACATGGGCACTAAACAGACAGCAAGATTGACACCTCCAGATGTTTGAGATGTGATGTCTTCACAAAATAAGAAGAGATTCCTAAGGAGACAGATTTAGAAATGAAAGCACTAGGATGCAAGTCAAAGCTTGTGATTGGTTGACTAAACACAGACAGTGCTACTTCGCTGGTTTGGACGCATACCTATGAATAAAGAGATTTGGTGAACATAGCTCGGCAGAAGAGGGTGAGAAAAGTCCAGGAACTAATGCATGGATTGCACTGAAGGAGATGGAGATTAGTGTCACCTTGGACAGATGAAGATGGCATATGCGTGCACAATGATTTCCAGATTGTGAGATAAGGCAAAGAAGACAAAGAAATTGTGCTGGCACTCATTTTTATTAACTGATTTTTTAGAAAAAATACTTTTAAGTGTTATACAAAGTTTTAGAAGATTAAATTAATGGTGCTATGTTAAGTATGACTTCTTTAGCAGCTATAAAAAAAGAGAAGAGTAGCTTGAAAAGAACAAAATGCCACATAGGGAATATATATATATATATATATATATATATATATATATATATATATATAAAACAGTAAACACCAATTCACCCTCTGAGCGACTGAACTTAGTTTTAGCAGACATCTGCTGTGCCATTTCAGTAGAAAGAGGGCCTGACTCTCCAATACAAGCAGGTTCCTTTACTACTGGGTGTAAAGTGAGAACCAGATCCTTGTTCATTTTAGCCACTGAGCCAAAAACCATACTTTTTACGTAAATAAGTTAATATATCCATTTAAACCATATAGTCAAATCACACATCTGCACATGTAAAATTGGTAATTGCCAATACAAAGATGAAATTTATGTACACAGCTGAGGTACTGAATTTTAAAATTTGTTTAAATTTGTCCTTTTTCAGAATGTGTATGCTGGTTGCTATCCCAGTGAACTGAGTACATTAAGTGTCAGGGTGCATACTCTGTTGTTTTGTCTATGGATATCCCTAGAACAGGAATGGGCAAGAGAGCCTCTGTGGGCTGCATCCAGTCCACCAAGTGGGTTGATCTGGCCCACAGATGCCCTTCCACTCCCCCTACCCCCAGGCCAATCAGGGCCTCCTCTCCCGCCAGGGGTGCACGGCGCTTAGAGTGAACCACCAATTGAATAGCTGGCAGTTCATTCTAAGCCCTACGCGCCCCTTGCAGGATGGGGGCAGGGACTGAAAGACTTTGCATGCTCCCCTGTCCCCAAGACCTGATTGGTCTGGGGGTGGAGGGAGCATGCAAAGTCTCCTCCCACTCTTGCAAGGGGTGCGCAGCCCTTAGAGTAAACTGCCACCTCTTCACTCTATGTGCTGCTCTTCCTTCAGGGAGGGAGGGGAGTGTGTGGGGTTGGGGCAAAGACTTCACATGTTCCCCCACCCCCAGGCCAATCAGGGTCTGTGGGCAGGGGAGCACGGAAGTGTACTGGCTCCACCCCTTCCACCTGAGGCTCCGCCCTCCCTTCTAAAATTCTTGCCCGTCCCTGTCCTAGATATATGTGCTATACATCACTTATATGTATTGTTGTACAGAGTGGTTTCTATACTTTCAAAACAGTCATTATACTGTAAGTGAAATATATGACTTAAAGAATTTTACAAACACAGTAAAATTTCATGTAGTTTGAAACTGTCATAACAAATTTCCATAACAGGTTGTATTTTTAGATGTCCATTGAGAGCTTTATTAGGAGCTGACTGACGGGTAAATGAAAGTGTATGTATGCCAGTCAACAGTTCCTTCAAATGTCTAACTAAGATAAAGGAAATTAGACGCTCTGAGGGGGGAAAACCCTTGAAGAATGAATATATTCACTAGTTGTTTTTCTCAGTGACATCTTTTGTAATGATTTGTACACTAACATATTCATAGCATTATAAGTTTATTGACCAAGAATATACAGCACCCACCATCCTCTAGTTGCATTGTGTCTGAGGCTATTATTTTATATGAGTTGATCTTTTGTCAACCCATAAAGCGTAAGTCATCTGCCACATTGACCTGTTTTGTTTGCCTTCACAACGTGGAAAATATTGGATCCAACTCTTAATCCAAATATATGTCTTGCCATTAGAGTCATTTGCTAGCCCTTGATTATTAACCTTTCTGAATTTTACTTTAGGTGTTGGGTTCACATTTGAAACTTGAAACACAGTGACAAACAACTGACAGAAACTATTTTATCTAGTTTGGGTCAAAGCTATTTGAAAACACTGAATTTCACATGGTTTCCACCACTAATCAAAATTTTATCTTAAGTTTGCTGAAAATGTTCACAAATATCTGTAAGCCTGACTGACACATATGGTTTCAACAAACTCTCCAGTCAGATAATATTTCAATATAGTATCATAGAATCACAGGGCTGGAAAAGACCTCAGGCGGTCATCAAATCCAGCCCCCTGCCCAAAGCAGGACCAATCCCAACTAAATCATCCCAGCCAGGGCTTTGTCAAGACAAGACTTAAAAACCTCTAGGGATGGAGATTCCACCACCTCCCTAGGTAACCCATTCCAGTGCATCACCACCTTCCTGGTGAAATAGTTTTTCCTAATATCCAACCTAGACCTCCCCCACTGTAACTTGAGACCATTGCTCCTTGTTCTGCCATCTGTCACTACTGAGAACAGCCTTTCTCCATCCTCTTTGAAACTCCCCTTCAGGAAGTTGAAGGCTGCAATCAAATCCCCCCTCACTCTCCTCTTCTGCAGACTAAATAAGCTTAAATCCCTCAGCCTCTCCTCGTAGGTCATCTGCTCCAGCCCCCTAATCATTTTGGTTGCCCTCCGCTGGACCCTCTCCAATGTGTTCACATCCTTTCTATAGTGGAGGGCCCAGAATTGGACACAATACTCCAGATGTGGCCTCACATGTGCCCAATAAAGGGGAATAATCACTCCTCTAGATATTTCAAGATGTGGTATTTTGTTTGGAATGGGTCAGCCAAAAGGGAAAAGCAGAGGGGGCACAATTGCCCTGGAGTCCAGAGATTCAAAGGGGCCCAAAGCTCCCAGCCACTGCTGCTACTAGTGCAACAGTGGCAGTGGCCAGAGCCCTGGGCCCCTTTGAATTGCTGCCGGAGCACCGCTCTGCATGGCTCTGAGGGCTGGTGGGGGTGGGGGAACAAAGTGGTCTAGGAAGTGTTAAGGGCTGACTGCCCAAAGCTCCATCCCTTCTGTCCAAGGCTCCAGCCTTTCCGGGGTGCAGAGCTGGCCTGCCACACACTTAGCCCTGGGATGGCTGTTGGACCTGCTGGTTAGGAACATTTTGCTTCAGCAGACATATGCCACTGGACTGCCTGCTCTGGAGTAGGGCTCAGATATTAATTCTGGGGAAAAAAGGAAAAGGACATCTTCCCTCACAACTTTCAGCTGGCGGGGAGGGCAAAAATGTCTGTCTACTATCATATTTCTGCCTGGCTGAAGAGGGGCAGAAAGATAGTAGAAAGAGACATGGAGTATCTGAGCAAGGTGCGTTGAGCCAACTTCCTTCCCCCTTTCCTTGCTACCTCACCACAGCTTTCTACCAGCACAGGTTGTGCTGTACTCCTGGCAGTGCTGGTAGGAGTGTGCAGTGATTCTTTTTGTGGTCAGCTCAATTATTTTTCTGTCCTTGCCAGGAGTCTGGCTCAGCAAGGATTGAGGTGAGCTGGCTGGAAAGGAGACACAGCCAGCACCCTCCCTACTGACATTTACTGTTGCTTTTCTTCCCATCCTCATTAACAGAGGCATCACTGTGGGGGAAAAAGGAACATGTTACCTTCTCAGTGATACATCTGACAGCTCAGTGGCAGTGCTGATACACACTGAAATCCTCCAACCATGTAGAAAACAACAATAACAAAATGTAACAATGTTGTATAACTCAACATTTTACATCGGTCTAGATGGGGTTTGCTTTGTAAGATCATAGTACTGGAACACAGAATCTGGTCCTTCCTTGTTTTTGTTTGTATCTTCCTCCTTTACGCATAGCAGGCCACTGTCGACAAAATGGCTGTCCCATTAACACATACAATCTTTCCAGTGAAAAGGTTTCCCATGATATCAAAGGTCTTTTAACAAAGACAAACAAAGGTTTCCCATGATAACAAGGGTCTTTTAACAGGAGGAAAACAGTGTAATTCAGAATTTTTTACAGTTAAATTTTCCATCTGTTCCACCTTCTCACCTGTCCCTCATTTAAACTGGAATTGTACCCCAGCTGTCCCCTTCACTGTTCATTGCTGGGTTTCTTGACTAATTGCCATCTTGTTTCCTTGAACTCTGCTCACCTGTAACTTTTCTTATCCTGGACTCTGTTAGTCATTCTCTCTACTCCATTCCTTCAGTCGTTGATGCTCTTTTCTCCACCTCCTTTTTCAAGCCTTTCTCCCACCATGCATTCCGCCCAACCAAGCCCCAGTTTAGGCTCAGCCTCTCCATCACTGCACATTTTCATAAATGTCGTTGTTTGACTGTTAGCTTGTCATTCCTCTCCCTGTTAGTTGATTGTTATCTTTGTTGCCTTGCACCATAAGCTATGATATACACTCTTTGCAGCTGGGACCATCTTTTAAAATTACCTGTGTACAGCACTTAGCATAATAGGCAATGCTGTAATATAAATCATGTATGCCCATGGAACAAGCAACTCCTTTATCAGACAGCACTAGAGAGAAAATTGGGAAAATTAGCTGAAAGCTGCAGCCTAACCTTGGTGCCTGAGCAGGACAGAGAAGAGAAGGATCTATGAGTGGGCTAGGAGCCTAGCTAATGTGCCTGGAGAAGTAACCGATGCTATGATGAGAGGAAATGAAGATAGAAGATGAGAGTTTCAGCATGGATCTAGCTGGGAGGCTTAGAACTGCATGCCAGGCCAGGATGCTACTAATCAAACACAGACCTCTCCCCCTGTAGTGCTGGACCCATTGCATGCTAAATGAATAGTTCTTTCCTACAACTCTGCTTGTGCATCACTCCTGTAACAAAACACCACCCTCTCCCCCCGCACACACATACCTTCTCAGCATGGAGGAGCCAGTGACACTCAAAAGACAATGTCCAGGCTCATGGAAATGTGGACTCTTTTTTTCCTTCTTGCTGTGTCCATTTTACACAGAACTAGATAGAATGAAGGGCAATGGTTTTCTAGTGTCCTGTCTTTTCAAGGTTTGGAGCTCTGGCAAAGGGTGAGAAGAAGAGAGCTTTGGGGAGGAGGGTATGGTTGCTGCATAGCAGGGGAGCTCCTGGAAAGCCCTGGAGCAGTGTGCTGTTGTGACCAAGGTGTTGTTTCTTTTATTCTTAGGAAAAAAATGGTTAAAAATATGTTCCAGTGTAACTGCTCCCTGATCTGGGGGAGTCACAAGTCCCATTGCTCTAGGGTACTCAGATCTTTAAATATCCCTCCTCAGCTAGCAGATCTGCAAAAACCTTAGCCCCCAGACTCCAATCAAGATTTGAGAAACCCAATGAGCTTCTCCCCTCTGTCTGCCTTTCAGCTGAACGTCACAATCGTATGTAAAGATAGTTATGGCTAGTGTGCTCACAGATAAGAGTTCACATAGATGTATAGGGGATCATCAACAACAGCATGCATTCAACTGATGCTTTGCACATGCCCTGCTACCCCACTAGCATATTTATCAATCAACACTTTGGCTTACTATAGTATGTTGTGTGAAAGGCAAGTTTTTGGGGGATTGGGTTTGGTGGTGTTTTGGTTTTGGTTTTTGTTTTGCAAGGGCTGCTTAATTTTCCCTACAATGAATCTGGGTACAGGAAGTTGAATAAAAGCTAGGGTTGCCAGGTGTCTGTTTTTCAGCTGGAACACCTGGTTGAAAAGGGCCCTCTGTAGAGCTCCCGAAAGCTGTCATTTTCCTACAGCTCCTAGATAGAGATGCATTGGGTCTCTGTGCACAATCTCTGCCCCAAGCACTGGCGCCACTGCTCCCATTGGCTGGGAACTGCAGCTAGTGGGAGCAATAGGGACAGTGGCTCTGGGCAGGGGCAGCAAACAGAGCCACCTGGTTGCAACTCCACCTAGGAACCAGAGGAAAATGCCAGGAGTCACCTGAGGTAAGCACTGCTTGGAATCCACATCCCTCATTCTTCCTGTGCCCCAACTTCCTGCCCCAGCCCTGAGCATCCTCCTGCTCCCCAAATCCCTCATCCCCAATCCTGCTCCAGAGTCCACACCCCCCAGCCACAGCCTGCACCCCTTGCCCCAGGCCTGAGCCCCCTTCAACACCCAAACTCCCTCCCAGATCCCATTATCCAAAGCCCTCAGTCCTAGCTTGAAGCCCACAGCCCACAACCCCATGCGAATCTCTCACCCCTCCTGTATCCCAGCCTCCTGCCCCAACCCACACTCCAAACTCCTCATTTCTGGCACCTTCCCAGAGCCCACATCCCCAGCAAGAGCAACTTCTCTCCCCCCACATCCCAACCTTTTGCCCAGCATGATAAAAATGAGCAAGTGAACAAACAAAGGTGGGGGAGAATGAGTGACAGAAGAAGGGATGAAGAGAGGGGGAAGTGGGCCTCAGAGAAGGGGCAGAGTATGGGGCATGGCAAGGGTGTTCAGTTTTCTGCATTTGGGAAGTTGGAAACTCTAGTGAAAGCTGAGTCATGCCAGATCCAGTTCAGACCCACCCCCAAATTTTGTTGCATAAATGGAGTACTCACCCAGCTGCTGCAATTAATTAATTGCACCACAGAACCTAAACACTCAGCCCACCCTGGTGCAAGAGAACTGTAAAAATCCTAATCTGGCAGTGGGATTTTAATGGTGATTTGACGAGCAACTTAGAATTAGAAAACTGCTTTGATTAAATTAATTGAAAAAGTTTAGTGACTATTTTTGCTGTCTTTATAGAGGGGGTTAGTATAGTGTTATACTACAGATAGGACAGCATTCTTTTTTCCTTCTGTGTTCCTTTCTGTGTGATGAAATCCCTGACGGTAAAAGGGAGCAGCTCTCCCACATGTCTTGCAAAATTATTAACTTGCAGCACATTCATCTCCTCCCCCGATTTTTTTTTATATTAGCAACAACCCTGGCATCTAGAAAGCAAACACAGGAATAGGAATCTGGGAAAAAGGGGAAATCTAGATTGTGGGGGGGTTCAGCAGGCAGCTTGGGGAAAGGAAAAAACATGGTGAATTGAGGTACATTGGATGGGGGTTATTAAGGAAGAGAAATGGGTACATCTGGGAAAGGACACAAGACATTTTGGAGAGTGAGAGTAGGACCACCTTCTGTATAGATCCAGAAGAGCTCAGGATAGGGGGCACCTTGGGGTGGAAGGAGTAGAAGCTGGAAACAAATACAAGATGTGTACAAGTTGGGTATTTGGCTCACCAATCTTTGTTCTCTAAACTCATGCTGGGTACTTTTAAAACTGCCAAAACATTTATAGAAGATTGTCCTGAGTAAGGCATATGGGACCAGGTCCTTTTGTTCCATATGTTCATAAATATATCTTCAATTTAGAGAAAATTATTACAAATATGCCTTTTTAATGAGATTAGGTTTCTGCTTGTTTCTTAAGGCAACTTTCATGATGATGTTGACAACCAGCTGGAAACCTTCAATGGACAGAGGAAACTGAATACTTTGTAAATTCAAATGTACTTTTTCAGACTGTAGCAGAATAGTTTTCACCCTTTTTATTTTGTAGAATTTTTTTAAAATGTCTTTCTGTGTATATGTTAGTACTCTCTAACCATACTTGCTCAAAGCAGTCTCCTGATACCATGGCACATTTTAACATACCTAAATGTAAAATTATAAATCTAGGAACAAAGAATGCACGCCATGCTTACTAGATGGGAAGCAGTGACTCTGAAAAAGATTTGGGAATCATAGTGGATAATCAGCTGAACAGGAGCTTTGAATGTGATGCTGTGGCCAAAAGGGCTAATGAGATCCTTGGATGCATTAACTGGGGAATCTCAAGCATGAGTAGCAAGGTTATTTTACCTCTATATTTGGCACTTGTGTGACTATTGCTGGAATACTGTTTCCAGTTCTGCATCCACTGTTTAAGAAAGATATTGATAATTTGGAGAGGATTCAGAGATTAGTCATGAGAACAATTAGAAAACATGACTTAAAGTGATAGACTCAGATCTGAAAGAAGGTTAAGGATGGGTGACTTGATTACAATCTGTAAACATCTAGTAGGGGGACAAATGTTTGACAATGGACTCTTCGTTCTAGCAGAGAAAGGTATAACATGATCCACTAGCTGGAAGTGGAAGCTAGGCAAATTCAGCTTAGAAATAATGTGTAAATTTTTAACAATGATGGTAAGTAACCATTGGAACAATTTGCCAAGGGCCATGGTAGATTCTTCATCCCTGGCAATTTTAAAATCAAGATTGGGAGTCTTTTCTAAAAGCTGTGATCCAGGAGTTATTTTTGCAGGAGTCCATGGATTATGCCACAGAGCAGGACAGACTATACGATTACAGAGTCATACAAGTAGATAGGTGGTGATTTTGTAGTCCTGCCCATTAAAGACTCAATCTAGTCACATTGAAATCATAAGACTTTTTCCAGGGTCACCATCTGAATTTCCATCAGTGTCTAGCAAATGTTCTGCGAAGGGTTGCACACAAGACTAGAGACCAATGTCTGATTAGCTTGTGATGCAGGTTTTGGGTTCATTACACTACAACTGGGCTCATGAGGATTGAGATCATGACTGAGCTACAGTTTTGAGATTGTTCCCAAAATTATTCCCTTGAAGCAAACTCTGTATACTGGTTCACAACTAGCATGTATGTGTGATTAGTTTTCAGATTACTCTATTTTTACAATATTTGTTTGCTTTCCTGTTTTGGGGGGAAATTAATCATTTTTTCCTGTAGACTTTTTCACGAGGCTAACTTGTTTAATACCAATATTTAAAAGCAACGAGAATAAACACTTAAAAATCTATACCAACTTAGCAACAAATTTTCTTTTGGCCAATGTTACCTCATTTATATTCAAAGAAGAATTGTGAATGGAGTTTTAATCCCCCCAGAGATTATTTTGTTCATCATGGTACATAACATGCTTCTGGACGAATGAAGCATCTTAAAGCAATTCAGTCTAGAATGCTGAAGCTTCATAACATAAAACTGAGTATTATTTTCCTACAGTCTCCTCTCTGAGGATTAAAGAGCTCCTTAGTTTTGTGAGGGCCTCTGGAGCCCGTAACTACATGCCTTGTGCACACTTCTCTCTCATTCTGCAAGGGTTGTTTTGAGTGTATGTGGAATGCAGAAGGCCATTAATTTAATTGAACCAGATGTTCAGCTGGTATAAATCAAAATAGATCCATTGGGTGAAATATTAGCTCTGCTGAAGTCAATGGCAAAACTCCCCTTGATTTTAATGGGGCCAGCTTTGGAGGTCAAGGGAGATCTGAAGCTCTGCCTCCACATCTTATGAATCAAAAGTCTTCTCCCCTGAACCCATAACAGAACTCCTATGGACTTCTGCGGGAGCAAGATTCAACTCATATTCTGGCATGCTAATATTTATATTCAGTATTTGCAAAAAATCCTTAACATTGAATTTTTATATTTTGTTTTTCTGCTTATCAATTTGATAGCAGTGATTCTAAATTGATGAACTACATAGCAATGTCTTGAGCATCATGATGTTTCCTCTAATCTCAAAGTGAAAAAAAGCTCCTTAAGCGATAATTGCTGTATAAAATGTATGGGTATGCTGTCAACCTGAATAAAAGAATATTTTTAAAAATGATTGACTAAAATAACATTCACATCAATATGAGGAATAAGTGCAATCAATAATAAATAAATTTGTGTGTGCAGTAATTTCAATTAATTTTTTTAAAATAGATTGTCTTAAGGAAATTGCTAGTGCAATATTTACTTTAAAAGAATAATAGTACTATCACCATTTTACAGATAGTGAACTGAGGCAGAAGGGAATTAACATCACTTGCCCAAGGTCATACAAGAAGTCTGGGTAATCCATCTCTTTAACCAGCAATTTTAAAAAATATATATTTTCTCTGTGTCAGATATATTCAGTATTTGCATAAGCAATTGGGCAAGTCTATTTCTGCTATAGCACATGATCCTTTATATATCAAAACCTTTTTGTATCAGCAAAAATACCACAATTTATTTGCACAGACTCTGCTTCTCATTTGTGTGTTAAATTGCACAGAACAAAGGACACTTCCTGGGAATGAGTGTTTCTTATTTTCACCCATTCAATATCCAAATTCAATATCTAGGAAACACTCGACCTTTTTGTTTTTCAATGTCTCTGACAAGCTTTGGAATTCTCTAATGGTTTGTTTAACACCGGGTGTGAAATAGGTTTGTAAACAGTGGCCAAAAATTCACTACGAAGAATAGTCTGTGTGACAGGTGAGGGGGATATGTCAGTATTGAATACAGAACCCCATTTTGTTTTGTGAAGGAGTGACGTATTTCAAGTTTTACTTAGATTATAAGCTACATTGTAACCTTCACCTTATGCTATAACTGCCATTTGAAGAGGTTTGAGTTTGGGAAGCTTTTGTGTTATGGAATTGGCATGAAAGACTGAATTACAAAACCATCAAGGACTGTCAACTCTGAGTGACTGTTTCCTACTGGAACAATGGATTGGCTGCCAGTAGAGATAACTGATTAGAATTGACATTCTAGAAGTGGGTTGCTGAAATTCTATGGTCTAAGCACCTCTCATAGACCTGCTGATGCTTTGCTAACAACCATATTTAGAGAAGGGGATCTCTGTGAGGTGTGGGTCTTTCCAACGCCACAAGTAAGTAGGAATTTCTGGAGAAAGGGAAGGTAGGAGAGTGTCTGCCTTATCTAAGGATACTGACCAGAAGCAGGACTCACTGGTGGAATGCAGTCAGATGGGAGGTGGGGAGGAGGGGGTTGTGTTCAGAATTTTGTTTTTGTATTGTTTTCCTAAGATCTAGCCTGTTTTGTTAAGAGTGTTTATCAATAAGAAACTCTATTGCTAAATCTGAGTTTCATGCTTTATGCCACACTGTCCCTGAAAGTTTTAAATAGAAATCAGAGCTCCCATAGCCAGGTGGAATGTACAGGAGAACATGTCCAAGCAACTGGAGTTTGCAAGGGCTTTGGCATTAATTCTGGGGATCTAGCTGGCTGGATTGCAGGGTCCCACTATGAAAGAAACGAGTCAGACAAAGCACCAGGATGAGTCTCACAGATAGGAATAGTGGCTACTCTCTGCCCATAAACTTAAAAAACAAAAACTGGTCTGGTAGCACTTTATAAACTAACAAAACATGTAGACAGTATCATGAGGTTTCGTGGGCACAGCCCATTTCTTCAGATGACTGGAGTTTTGAGTTTAGGATGTGCAGACCCAAAATAAATAGGGTCTGCACATCCTAAACTCAAAACTCTGGTCATCTGAAGAAGTGGTCTGTGCCCACGAAAGCTCAGGATACCTTCTATGTATTTTGTTAGTCTATAAAGTGCTACCAGATCAGTTTTTGTTTTTTTAAGTTTATCCTGTCCAGACTAACTTGGCTACCCCCTGAAGCTTCACTGCCCATAGTCATGATTTAGCTGTTGGGTGCACTCAAAACAGACTGCTGTCTGACAAGAGAGAGGGCAAGACCAAGTTGTACTATACCATATTTTAATATCCTTCCTGGAGTTCCGGCAGGGTATCAGGTCAGGAGTTACTTTGTGTGGCTGCTGCCTGAGGCTATCTAAGTCCTGTGCTTAAAGGGACCCCCCTAGACAACCGGTTCTCAGGTTTCCCTGCTTGCTTGCCTACCTCGGTGAGGGAAAGCAAAGCATTTTTTTCTCTGTGTGTTCTGGTTGCCCTCACTCAGGACACCACAGCACTCTGAACCATGGAGACGGAGCTACCCCTGGGCACTCTCACTTCTTTTGGATGTGTTGCTGCAAGCCTGGCAGCACTTTCTGGAGGCTGCCTTGCAGCATCTGCTGCAGCCCAACCCCCAGGCCATCATCCGGACCCTCCTGGGGTACATGGAGGAGCAGCTGCAGCTCCTGGATGCCAACGTGCCCCGCCACATCTGGCGTCTGGACACCAGAAGCGACTGGTGGGACCACATCGTCCTGGAGCACTGGGGAGACCAACAATGGACCCAGAACTTTAGGATGAAGAAGGACACCTTCCTCGAGCTCTGTGAGTGGCTTGCCCCTGCTCTGCAGAGATGGGACACGCACATGAGGCCCGCCATCCCCCTCCAGAAGCATGTGGCCATCGCCCTCTGGAAGCTCTCCACGCCGGATAGCTACCGATCCGTGGGAAACCAGTTCGGTGTGGGAAGATCCACTGTCAGAGCAGTGCTCATGAAGGTATGGCAGTCTCTGGCCACTGTGCCGGGGGAGGAGGGGGTGCAAGGAGGAGGGGTGCAAGGAGATGATGGGCTGCCCTAGGGAAAAGGGAGGGGGAGGTGGTGAAAGTTCCCTCCCTTGGGGGTTTTTTTCTATCCTGCCCACATTAAGGACTGCCCATGGTGGCCAGGATTACAGAGGGGGTTGCTTCTGAGGAGTGGGGGCATGGGGGAGTGGCGGGGAGGGGGCACTCTCAGCCACCCTGGCACTCCAGTGACTCTAGGTTTTGTGTGTCCCTCTGCAGGTGGTCAAGGCCATCAACAGAGTGCTGCTCTGCAGAGTCTTCTGCCTCACTGATGTGAACGCGATGATCGAGGGGTTTGGCGGCCTGGGCTTCCCCAACTGCGGAGGGGCAATCAAGGGGATGCACATCCCCATCCGTGCCCCGGACTACCAGGCCTCAATGTACGTATACCGGAAGGGATACTTCTCGGTCATCCTGCAGGCTGTGTCTGACCACCGGGGCCGCTTCCTGGACATTAATGTGGGTTAGTCCGGCAAAGCACATGATGTGTGGGTGTACTGCAATTTCTCCATGTGCCAGAGGCTGCATGCCGGGACTTTCTTCACCGACTGCCACATCAGGGTTGGGGACGTGGACATGCCTGTGTGCCTGGTGGGGGATGCAGCCTATCCCCTACAGCCCTGGCTGATGAAACCGTATATGGGACACCTCAACCCTTCCTGACAGGCCTTTAATGACAGGCTCGGCAGGGCCCGCATTGTGGTGGAGGGTGCCTTCGTCTGGCTGAAGGCCCATTTTAGATGCCTCCTCACCTGCCTGGACCTCTCCGAGAGGAATATTCCGCACATGGTGGCAGCGTGCTGTGTGCTGCACAATTTCTGCAAGCAGAAGGAGGAGGCTTTCCTGCCAGTCTGGATGGCAGAGGCTGACCACTTGGCTGGACTGAACACGCAGTCCCACATGGCTGCCAGCCAGGAGGCCCACCGGGGGGCTGTCCATATCTGGGAGGCCCTGCGGGAGAGCTTCCACCCAGAGGAGGACTAAAGTCTCCCTGGTGTGGGGGCTTGTGCCTCATTCCACCCTCATGTCCTTCCACTTACCCCTTCCTTAGCCCCCTTCTTGATGTACAATAAAGACACATGTGTTGAAGAAAACAAACTCTCTTTATTGAACAAAACTGGGGTGGGGGGGAAGGAAGGCAGGAGAGAGGAGGCGAGAGGGTGGGAGGGGGAGGGGTAAACCTGGGAGGAGGGAGCTGGCAGGGGGAGGCAAGGGGAGGAAGTGGGAGGAAAAGCTCAGGGTTGGGGGTCGTGCCAGCTCACCTGTCTCCCAGCACTGTGGGTGCGGGGCCTCAGAGTCCCCGGGGGGGTGGGGAGAGGGGGGAGGAAGAAGTGGGAGGGAGAGCAGGAGGAGTGGTAGCTGGGGAGGCAGCAGGGGCTGGAGCAGCAGGAGGCACCAATCTGTGCACCAGGGTCTGCAGGTGGTTGCACATGGCACAGCCCTGGAAAGCAGCTCCCGCCCGCTTTCCTGCCGGAGATGCAGGTCTTCGTGTACCAAATAGTCCAGGGTGCGGTACTGGCCTTGCAGTATCACAGGTGCTGCCGCTGGTACTCCTTCTGGTTATGGGTCAGCCTGCCTGCCCGGGTGCGGGAGGATGTCCTGGGCAGGGTGGTGCACCCTGCACTTGCAGCTGCTGTGGCTGTGGAGAAACAAGGGAAGTGGTCAGTTCTCCCTGGCGACACAATGGGTGAAGCTCAGCCCCCCCTCTGCAAGGCGAGGATGGCAGGTCTCTGCACCATCAGAGCCAATGTGCTTGCACAGAGGCCATGTTCAGCATGTCCTGCTATTCCCGGGAGTGGGACTTGGCCTGGGACGCACCCATGCCCTTGTGCTGTATATAGTGTGGGTGTGGGTGTGGGGGAGATGTGCCCTGCCTCTGTGTAGAGGGGGCTTCTGCAGGGAGGGCATTGTGCAGTGTCCCACACCGGGGTCAGGAGCATGTCATGTTCCTTCATACATACACATGTGTGGGTAACAGGCCACGGCCCCTGTGTGGCAGCCAGCTGGGGCCACGTGCCCAGGGGTGGCATGGCACATGCACAGGTTGCTGCATGAGCTGTGGTCAGCAAGGGCCATGTGAGCGGTCCCTGGTCTCCCTCTCCCCCCCACCCTCCCCCCGCATAAGGGGACAGTGATGGCACTCACATGTCATTGTCTCCCTGGCTGCGGACGACACAGGCCCACTCGAATGGCTCGGGGGTCCTGGGTGTGCGGCATGTTCCCTTCAGGCTTTTGCAGCTCCTGGCCCTCCTCATCCTCCTCCTCCATTTCCTGGTCAGGGCCCTCTGCCCCAGGGTCAATGACCACCTGGGGGGCATGGACCATCCTGCCCCCCAGGATGCGGTCCAGGGCATTAAATAGGGGCAGGGGTCTGGGTCTGCCCCTAGTTGGGAGCTTCCCCCTGTGGCCCTGGCATAGGCCTGCCACAGCTCTTTTATTTTCATGCGAACCTGCTCCTGGGTTCGCATGTGGCCTTTGGTGACCAGGCTGGCAGCCATCCACCTGTAGACGGTTGCATTCCTCCATTTAGTGCGGAGATTATAGATGTTGGAGGCATCCCCCCAAACCTGAATTAGGTCCATGATCTCCGCACTAGACCAGGGAGGCACCTGCCTTTTCCGGCCCCTGGCAGGCTCCTGGGAGCTGGCAGACTGGTCCTGGGGAGCGGTTGAGGGCCGGCTGGCACTGGCTGCCTGGCTCATGCTGGGGCCACTGGGTCAGGTGCAGCGAATGCTGGCTCTGGGCTGGCAGGCTTGGAGCTGGCACAGGCCCTGTGGCCAGAGTCTACCCCTTTAAGTGCTCCGGGGTGGGGGGGGGAGGGAGGAGAGGAGTTTTCCTGGTTGGGGCCAGAGTGGCCAGCCGGGCACCCTGGGCAGGGCTGGAGGCCCCCTGTTTCGAAACAAGTGTTTACACAGCGTTTATTTCGAAATAGCAATTTCAAAATTGGCTTTATTCCTCATGGAATGAGGTTTACCTATTTCTCCTTTAGCAAATAACTTTCAACCATAAAGAATTCCTCTCAGAACTGTCCTTTTATCTTTTACTCAATGGGTAAGATACCCTCTTTCACATGGCCACCATCACTCTTTGGGAGTGAAGCCATCCTCCCCTCAGACAGATATAGTCGCTGGCAGCCAAAATTACTTGGGTGTTTCTTAACAGAGAAACATGCTATATTTCAGCCCAAAAGAAAAAAAGTCTTGAAATTTCTTGGACAATCTTAAGTACAGACACCATTATGTTCTTTGCCTATAGTCTAAGGAAATATTCTATAAATTTACTTCCAAAAGAGCAATAATCATTTTCAGGATGCTATTTCAACACTTCATTTCAGTGTTTCTTTTTTTTAATTTTTAAGATGATATATAATTACGTTTGGTTTCTTTCTTTCAGCATGTTATTAATCTATTACAGAAACTGGCTAAGGCCCTACAGTGTAATGTAAGACAGCAAATTCTTGTCCAAAAGCCGGAACAAATCACCTAAGTTTGTTTCCTGATGTATTTTGAACACTGTTTATTAAACTGTTCTTAGCTGCAATACTTGAGCAAGTACATTATTCATGACGTTAAGCTGATGGATATGGCACAGCATAAATTCTTCTAAATATTTACTGTCTTATAAAAGTTCTCCATGATAGCAACCAGAGCTTAGACCCTTTCATGTAGTTTTTTAAATCGAACTAAGAGGAGTACATATTCCCATGTTCATTCTATGCAGACAATATTATGAATTCTAATGCTGAGAGTGTTATACATGAACACAAATTGCTTTTTAATCGTTCAGAGAAAAATTGCAATTTCTTCAGGGGTTAATATTACTAAATTACTGTCCCCAAATAGGTTTAATTAGCTTTCACTGACATAAAATCCAAACTTTAAAAATAAATATACCTGTAAAAATGCCTCTGAATTTTGCCTGTCTCCTCACATTTAATATCTACATTTATATTACACCATTTCAAATAGCTTATTTTGTACTTCTTTCCAAGAAAAGGGTGGTCTGACCAATTTTACTGTAAGTTATATCTTCCAAAAATTGTCATATTTTTATTTTTAAAGGCATAATTATGCTTTGAAGTGCTTTGTATATACTCTAGAATGTTCAGTACCACAATATTTAAGGGAAAATATACGCAAAATTACTTCTCTCACACTTAACGCATATTTTTAATGTGTAAAAACTGAAACCTACATCTGTTACCTATAGCCATATCCAGTCAGGCTGTTATGCTATCATTTCTTATAGAAATAGAAAGGAACAAAATTAGAAAAGCCACTGCACAAAACTTGATTAAACTAGCTAGAGACATAAATAGTAACTGAGGATATGTCTAGACTACAGGCTTCTGTCAACAGAAGTTTTGTCAACAGAATCTGTCGACAAAGAGTGTCCAGACTACATCGCTTTGTTGACAAAGAGCATCCAGACTACGGGACGCTCTGTCGACAGAAGAAGGCACCCGGAAGTGCTTCTGGAAGGTCACAGGGGCAGCCATAAAGCCCAGGCACTGAAGCATGCTCTCTGCAGAGACACGTGCTTAAAGGGATACTCCTGGACAGCCGTAGCTCTGCTCCTGCTTCTGGCTTGCCTACCTTATACAGTGAAAGCAAAGTTGTTCTGGCTTTGTTGGACACCACAGCAGTTTATTTTCTGGTTTGTCTGTTTGTTTGTGTGTTTGCTTCTGTGTTTGTTTGTGTGTTTGTTTGTTTGTTTGGGTTTTGGCTTTTTTGGTTTTTTGTTTCTTTGTATTTTTGTCCTTTTGTTTGTTTGTTTTTTTTGTTGTTTGTGTGTTATTTTGGCTTTTTTGGCCATGGAGCCTGAGCTGCCCCTGAGCAGGTGATGGCCCCATACCGTGCTGATGCATACTCTGCTGCATGCTCAGGAGAGCATGATGATCTTGGTGGCAGAGCTGGATTCTGAGCCCAGCTTTGAGCCCCTCGCTCAGACTGCAACCCTGCTGCCCTTACCCCCCAACTTATTCCTGGAGAGGTGAGTTTGGAGGCTGGACACCAGTTCGGACTGGTGGGACGACGATCAGTGGCTCCAGAACTTCTGGATGCGGAAGGCCACCTTCCAGGAGCTCTGTGTCTGGCTCGCCCCTGCCCTGCAATGCCAGGACACCCGCTTGCGGCCTGTCATCCCCCTGGAGAAGCGCGTCGTCATTGCGCTGTGGAAGCTGGCCACCCCCGACAGCTACCGCTCCATGGGGCATCAGTTTGGCGTGGGGAATTCTACTGTTGGGGCCGTCTTGATGGAGGTAAGTCACTCTCAGGGGACATTCCAGGGGGGCAGTCAGGACCAGACACAGGGAACTGGGGATGGGGTGGCAGAGGTAGAAGCCCTCTCAGCCTCACTCTGCCATGGTGCGGGAGGCAGGGGGTGGGAGTTTCTATTTGTCCCTTTCTGCAGGTGGTGACGGCCATCAATTCTGAGCTGCTCCACAGGACCATCCGCCTCGGAGACCTGCAGACCATCCTGGCCGGATTTGCAGGGCTGGGGTTCCCAAACTGCGGTGGAGCACTTGACGGGACCCACATCCCCATCCACGCCCCGCCCCATCAAGCAGCACACTACATCAACAGAAAGGACTACTTCTCCATGGTGCTGCAGGCCCTGGTCGACCACAGGGGACAGTTCACCGACGTTTGTGTCGGGTGGTTAGGCCAGGCACACGATGCCCGCGTGTTCAGGAACTCATACCTGTACCGCAGGCTGGGGCATTCTTCCCAGAGAAGAACCTGGCAGTCAGGGATGTGCAGATGCCTACGTGCATGATGGCCGATGCAGCCTACTCTCTCATGTCGTGGTTCATGAAGCCTTACACTGGCCACCTGGATGCGAGCAGGGAACTGTTCAACTCCCGCTTCAATAGGGCTCGCTTCCAGGTGGAGTGCGCCTTCGGCCATCTGAAGGGCAGGTTTAGGTGCCTGCTCACGCGGCTGGACATGGGGGAACACAACATCCCCGATGTGGTTGCAGCATGCTGTATGCTGCACAACCTCGTGGAGAGGAAAGGGAAGCCTTCGTCCCTGCATGCGGGACACAGGCTGACGTGGAGGGGAGGCACTTTGAGCAGCCCGGACAGCTGCCATCCGGCAAGCCCACCAGCTGGGCCTGCGTATTCGGGAGGCCCTGAGGGAGCAATTCACATAGGGAGGCCCCTGATTGTCCCCAGGGCCTTCCACATGTGGGAGTGCCCCATGCCCCTGATGCCTTCCTCCCTGCAACCCCTCCTGGCCCCACATTCACTCAATCGACCCATTCATCACACACTGAGAATGGAGCCAGGTGGTGGTGAAAACTTTTGTGCAGTTTATTTAACTGTTGCTTTTGGAACAAAATAAAATAAATAACTCTTGTGTTCAGAGAAAAAAAATTGTTTCTTAGAAAATAAACTGTTTGGGAAAAATATATAGTGCGTCCCTCAGTTTGTGTCACTGGTGGGAAGGGGGAATGTCAACTTGGAAGCGGGGAGGGAAGCTCAGGGCTGAGGGGGCTGCCTGGAGGAAGAGCCCCTGCAGACTGGCTCCGCAGGCCTTCTCGCCTACGGCTGCACGTGTGGGCTGCCACAGCAGGGGGCTGGGCAGGAGGTGGGGCTGGACCTGGGTCTGGGATGGCAGGGGCTGAGGGGTGAGCAGGGGCTGACGGGGAGGGGGGGGGCAGGCTGAGGAGGAGGGGCAGGACCAGGCACAGGACCGGGGAAGGCCATGGCCTCCCGGATCGCTGCGCAGATGTCCCTGCGCTGCTGGGCAAATTCAGCCAGCAACTGCCAGCACCACTCGGCCTCTGCCTCCAGCCTCCTCTCCATGGAGTCCTGCATCCTTTGCAGGACTCCAACATGCTGGCGCAGGTCCAGATAGGTGCGCCCATGCCACCGGGTTCCCTGTGGTCATCTGGATGGTGGGGCAGGTGTGGCTCCCCCCTCCTGGTCAGCTGGTCTGGCTGTGGAGGAAAGAGGGAAAAGTCATCAGTCATGTATGCTCACCCTTTCCCTGGGAGGGCATGCCCTCCTTTTTGTCAGCAGGCAGTGCCTGTCCTAGGGTCAGAGGCTGCTCATGTACATCTCAGTAAGGCATGGTGTGGCCTGGCCCACAGCCACGGCCTCCCTGGAGCCCAGAAGGTGTGCAGGCCACCATCCTGCCCCCCCTCGCACACACCCCGTGGCCGAGCAGCACAGACAAGTGTCAGGCCATGGTTGGGGTTCCCGCAGAGTACTGAGAGGCCTGCAGCTGTGAGGCAATCCCGGCGTCCCCGACCCATGCCTGCACCTGGCATCACTGCCTGCAGGAGCAGGTGGTGCCTAGCAGCCGTGAGGGTGCAGGGGTAGAACAGCCCTCCCTGAGGGTGGCCATGGGTGTGCCCCCCTTCCCTCCTGGCTGTGATTGGCATGACATGTCACAGCACTGCACCATCCACTTAGCTCCCGCCTGCCCTGCCCTGTGTGTGCTGGACCCTCACAGCACTCACCTGATGTTCCCTCCCCGGTGTCCAAAGTTTCCTGGGAGGCCTCCTGCGCCTGGGCGTCTGGCTCCTGGGTGCTCCGGGCGCTGTTCTCCTCCTCTTCCTCCTCCTCCTCCTCCTCTAGGAGCTCTGGGTTCTCAGGCTGCTGTTGCGGCCGCTGCTGAGCAGGGTTCTCCAGCCCAGACTCCACCAGCCGCTCAGGAGGCAAGGGTTCCCCTGGCCCCAGGAGCCTGTCCAGCTCCTCAAAATATGCACAGGTGTGTGCCATTTCCCTGGAGCAGCAGCTACTCTCATGGGCCCTGATGTACCCCTGCCTGAGCTCCTTGACTTTGGCCCTGACCTGCGGTGCCGTGCGGGGGTGATGGCCTTTCCTGGCCAGGCTGTCAGCCATTCAGCCATAGATGTCAGGGTTCCTGTGCCTGCTCTGAGGGAGCTGAAGAGCCTCTTCCTTGGCCCACAGCTCCAGGAGGGGTTTTATTTCTGGCCCCGACCAGAGGGGTACCCGCCGTTTGGTGCCCCTGGCTTCCCAGGGGGATGAGTCCCTGGAAGGGCCAGGGAGGTTTTGGGGGGCTTGTCCCTGGGACATGGCTCACCACACAACAGAGCTCCGCCATCAGGGTCCTCTCTGGAGGTGGCTTGTTGCCAGAGTGCCGATCCTGGGTGCCTGTGCCTTTTAAAGATGGCTGCGGGCAGGAACAATAGAGTTGAAAGCTGTAGCAGGAGTGTCCACCAGGGGTTCTTCCTGGAGGCCTTTTCTGTCGACATAACTTCTCCCCTGCATCCACACCTGCCTTTTGTCGACATAACTATGTCGACAAAGGAGTTATTCCTCGTGGAATGAGGTTTACAGCCGTCAACAAAACTGCTGAGTTATGTCGATGTTATATCGACATAACTCGATGGCAATGTGGACGCAGATATAGTTTTGTCGACAAAAGTCCACTTTTGTCAACAAAACCCTGTAGTCTAGACACACTCTTAAGGAAGAGTAAGGGCAGGGTAGGATCATTACTCAATGGGTGGGAGAAATAATAATAACAGAAAATGTGGAAATAGCAGAGGTTCTTAATGACTTCTTTGCTTCAGTTATTCAGTTCTCTCCAAGAAGTCTGGTAGTGATTGGATGTCTGGCATAGTAAATGGCAGTGAAAATGAGGTAGGATCACAAGCTAAAATCGGAAAAAGAACAAGTTAAAATTACTTAGAAAAGTTAGAGGTCTTCAAGTCACCAGGGCCTGATGAAATGCATCCTAGAATACTCAAGGAGTTAGCTGAGGAGATATCTGGCTATTAGCAATTATCTTTGAAAAATCAGGAAATACGGGAAAAATTCCAGAAGACTTGAAAAGGGCAAATATAGCATTCATCTATAAAAAGCAAAATAAGGACAACCTGAGAAATTACAGACCAGTCAGCCTAACTTCTGTACCTAGAAAGATAATGGAGCAAATAATTAAGGAATGCATCTATGAACATCTAGGAGATAATAAAATAAGTAAATCAGCATGGATTTGTAAAGAATAAATCATGCCAAATCAACCTGATAGTTTTCCTGATAATTGGGTGGATGGGCGGGGGGGAGGGGAGGGGATGCAGCAGTAGATGTGATATATCTTGACTTTAGTAAAGCTTTTGATACTGTATTCCATGACCATCTCATGAGGCTGTGTCTACACTTACCAGCACTCTATGTAAACCACCTCCACAAGGGGAGAAACTAACAGTGCATGGAGCATAGCTTTCAGTGCTCTAGCATGTTCACACTGGCACTCTACAATGCTGTAACTTGCTGTGGTCAGAGGGGTGTTTTTTCACACACCCCCTAAGACAGAAAGTAACAGTGCTGTAAAGTGTCAATGCAGACTTAGCCAAAGAAAATGCAACTGTAGCAACTATACAGTAAGTACAAAGCTGGTTGGAAAACCATTCCTTAAGAGTAGCTATCAATGGTTCACAGTCATGAGGGAAGGGCATAATGAGTGAGGTAACAGTTATGGGTCTGGTTTTGTTCACTATCTTCATAAATGTTTCAGATAATGGCACAGACAATACACTTATAAAGTTTGTGGACAATACCAAGATGGATTGCAAGTGCTTTGGAGGATAAGATTGAAATTGAAAATGATCTGGACAAACTAGAGGAATGGTCTGAAGTAAATAGGATGGAATTCAATAAGACAAATGACTAAATAAGGAGTATAGTGTAAAGGGATCTGGAGGTCACAGTGGACCACATGCTAACAGTGTAACGCTGTTGCAAAAAAGCAAACATCTTTCTGAGATGTATTGACAGGAGTCTTGTAAGCAAGACATGAGAAGTAATTCCTCTACTCTACTCTGTGCTGATTGGCCCTCAAATGAAACACTGTGTCCAGTTCTGGGTGCCTCATTGAAGGAAAGATGTGGACAAATTGGTGAAAGACTAAAGAAGAGAAACAAAATAATTATAAAGACCCAGAAAACTTGATCTATGAGGAAAAGTTGAAAAAAAATATTTGTTTAGCCTGGAAAAGAGAAAATGATCATTGTTCCCCCTAATTTTTATGTCCATGTGTGGAATGAACTTTGTTATGTGCCCCAATATGGAGATGATGTGTGACAAATCACTTCCATATTGGTGCATAACACAAAATTAATTCTGAACATGGATGATTTGTGGCAGAGATGGGGCCAAGGGGGTTGGAATGTGAGAGGGGGCTCAGAGTTGGGGGGATGAGGGCTCTGGTTCAGAGTGCAGGCTCTGGGATGGGCTGGAGATGAAGTGTTTGAGGAGCAGGATGAGGTTTCAGGGTAGGGCAAGAGGTTTGGAGTGTGGGAGCATGCTTAGGGAAGGAGGTATATGTGTGGATGCAGATTCTGGGACTCAGGATGCAGGTGGGGGCTATGGGTTGGAGTATGGGGTCTAGGAGGGAGTTAGGGTGGTGGAGCAGGGTCAGAGCTGGGGCTCTGTGTTGAGGTATGGGGTCTAGGAAGGTGCAGGAGTGGGCTCAGGACTAGGATATGGGTTCGGGTGGGGGGAGGAGTTAGGATGTGGGAAGGAGATCAGGTCTTAAAAGCAAAAGCTGTTGGAGGTTTCTCCAGAAAGTATGTGTTAATGTATTGCCATGCCTTGCCAGAATAGGAAATGTTGGCTGAACAACTGAATCTTTTCTTATAAACATGGGTCACACTGTAATTAGTCGTTCAGTTGTGTTACCAAAATTACTTTTGTCATCTCAGAACCTTACTATTTCTTTCTTGTAATTATTGCAACCTCCTTTTGGATGAAAGCATCTTCAGCATTCTTGGCCAGAGCTAACAAAAACTGAACTTTTCCCCTAGCAACAGTAGACAAAAAATTCCACGTTCCATGGAATCGCACATGGATCAGCTGTGGATCGCATTTTCATGCCATCCACTCAGCTGGCGGTCGAAGGGAGCAAACGCTCCCACTGAGTTTCCTTACTCCTCGTGAGGAGCAGGACTACTGGTGCTGACGGGAGCACCCTCTAAGTTTGAAGTAGTGGGTCTTCACAAGACCTGCTAAACGAACTCTGGATGATCGACTGCAGCATTGGTGATCTTCTGCATAGTGTAGATATGGCCTTAGAAATTACCTCTTCCCACACTTTAATAACTGGCTCTTCAGGAGGTGAAGGCTGCTGTGATTCAGGAAAGGATACATCTTTGAGGGTCTTTCTTCTCTTCATCAGCATTGCACAACAGTCACATAGACCTGGCCTACACTAGGACCTTAGTCCTAAATTAGCCCCTCTGGGTCAAATTTGTAAGAGATGCATCCACACTACCAAGCCCATTATTCCAGAATAAGGAGACACAGAATTTGAACTCTGCAGTCCTGCTTTTCATGAGGAATAATGCTATTCCTCAACATATAAGTCTGAAATAACATTAGTGTAGATGCTCCAGTGCCACTAATTTGAACTTATTATCCTCTGGGACACCTCCCACAGCTCCCCAGAGAGCTTCCTGGGGCTCTGAGTCTGAGATAGAACATCCACATTAATGGAACCTACCTTGGACAACCTTCATTCTTCCCCATAGGGAAAACACAGAACTTTGAATTTGTAAAATCGGGTGCCCAGAAGTCAAACTTAGTAAATTCAGACTAGTCTGTAAGTGTAGACACGGCCACAGTGTACAATATTTCTTGTTTCTTTTATGCTGAAAGAGACAAGGTTATTTCCTATTACTAAAGTTTAGGTAGGACTGAAAGAACAACATTTGCTGCTTTTTGTTTATTTAAAAATATGAGAGCTCAAAGAAGCATTTCATTCCTCTGCTCTTCTCTGCATTGTCATGCTCTGCAAGGGAGTGGGGTGAATTGGGGCAGTGGTGCCAAGGGAGAACTCTGGGGGTGTGTCTAGACTACATGGCTCCATCGATGGAGCCATGTAGATGAGTTTACTCGGCAAAGGGAAATGAAGCAGCGATTTAAATAATCGCCGCTTCATTTACATCAAAATGGCCTCCGCGCTGTGCCTATCAGCTGTTTGTCGGCACAGCACGGCAGTCTAGACGGGGATCTGCCGACCCCAGAACCCTTCGTCGTTTCACGAGGCATAAAGGATCTGCCGACAAAGGGTTCTGGGGTCGGCAGATCCCCGTCTAGACTGCCGCGCTGTGCCGACAAACAGCTGATTGGCACAGCACGGCAGCCATTTTGATGTAAATGAAGCGGCGATTATTTAAATCGCAGCTTCATTTCCCTTTGCCGAGTAAACTCATCTACATGGCTCCGTCGACGGAGCCATGTAGTCTAGACACACCCTGGGTGTTCAGGAAAGGGGATTCAGAGTGGGGAAAAGTTTCAATTGTACATTCAAGAGTGAAGTAGAACTGAGTGCCAAACTGATCTTCTAAGAGTCACAGAGTTTCCCACAGAAGATTATAGCTGTATCAGCTCTGTGCATGATACTTGACTGGCATTGCAAGTGCTGTCTAAATGGTGTGTGTGTGTTTTCAAAAGGACAGAACCTGCCTGTGGTTTGCCAGCAATCAATACAGTATTTATGTATCCAATTAATGGTAGTTCCACTGAGCCTTACTTATCAGAATGCCATGTGAGACTGTGTCAAAGCCTATCTGCAGTGCAGGTATATTATGTTCACCATACGCCCCCTAGTACCCAAAACAGTTACCCTGTCGAAGAAAAAAATCAGTGTGGTTTGGCATGATTGTTCTTGGTAAGTCCATGCTGGCTGCTAGTGATCATCCTATTCACAAACTGAATGTTTTGTTTGAGTGTGTGTGGCACAGAGACTGGGACAGTGTGTGCGACAGTGTGTGTGTGAGGCACAGAGACAGTGTGGCACAAACTGGGTGTGTGAGGACAGTGACAGAGTGTGTGTATGCTGACTGCTGCTGGGTAAATTTCAGAGAGAAATGCTTGGCGGGCTGGATTTGGCCCACCCCTGCTCTAGTAGCTTCCCAAATATCAAGTTAAGGCTGACTGATCTAGTTCCCCAGTTCTTCCTTTTTAGAGATGGTTGCTATTTTAGCACTTCTCCAGTCTTCCAGGATTTTTCCTGCCATCCATGAGTTTACAAATATTATTGCCAGTGGTTCTGAGATTTCTTCAGCTAATCCTTTCAGTATCCTAGAGTGAATAGCATCAGGCCCCACAGACTGAAATTCATTCAGATTGCTCAGTTCTCCAACACGGTCTTTACTTATTTTGAACTGCAGCCCTTCTTCCCTTTTTGTTCTGTTTAAACTTTGCTAGTCATCCAGTCACATGATTTTTTTTTGAGAGAGACAGAACCAATGTAGGACACTGAGGGTATGTCTAGACTACATGCCTCTGGCAACAGAGGCATGTAGATTAGGCTACCCGGCATAGGAAAATGAAGCGGCAATTTAAATAATCGCTGCTTCATTTAAATTTAAATGGCTGCCGCGCTGAGCCGATCAGCTGTTTGTGAGGCTCAGCGCGTTAGTCTGGACGCTCCGTGGTCAACATCAAAGGCATTTGTCGACCTCCCCGGTAAACCTCCTCTCACGAGGTACACTGGGAAGGTCGACAAATGCCTTTGATGTCGACCGCGGAGCGTCCAGACTACCGCGCTGAGCTGACAAACAGCTGATCGGCTCAGCGCGGCAGCCATTTAAATTTAAATGAAGCGGCGATTATTTAAATCGCCGCTTCATTTTCCTATGCCGGGTAGCCTAATCTACATGCCTCTGTTGTCAGAGGCATGTAGTCTAGACATACCCTGACAATGGTATTAATTGTGGAAGTTAAAGAAACATAGGGAAGAAATAAATTGTGTTACGTTCATTTTAAATGGCAAATAAACATTATCCCACCTCTGTCCACAACTTCATTATCTGCCTTGCCATATACTCAAGCATGAAGATACTATTTTCCACAGTGATGCAGGCTGACCCATCACATCACAAGGGCCAAATTCTGCTTTCAGATACTCTGTTCAAATTTTATATCAGTGAAGTTTTATATCAGTTGACCATGATTTGGTGCTATATCCTCCTAAATACTCTTAAGGGTTTTTTTTAATTGTCACTGCAGTGTTTGGTATGGCTGAACCACCAAATACCGGTTGAAGGGGCACACAGCTTTAGCTATTTTCTTCACATATTTTCAGTCCGACTCAGTTATGGATCTAAAAGTTACAGGATGATACATGAAATGAAAACCCTAAATTGCAGGATGAATGTTGTAAGTGTCTCTTGGCAATACATTCCCATTCTGCTAATTCAGTAGTAACATGATTTTGAACTATCAACTAAAACAAAAAAAGTCAAGGAGCATTTCAGCCATGTGAAAAGATCAAAAGAAGATTCATGCAGTGACTTGACTACTAAAGCAGAAATTCTGAGCTTGAGTTCAAGCAACTAGAAAACTGCTAATATTCCAAGTTTATCTTCTGTATCTGTTTCTCAGAACCTCTGTTTAAATCCAAAGATGAAAATTGCAATTAAAAATGCATTTACCAAAAAAAAAAAAAATAACATCCTATTCTTTATATTTAGAAGTTTTATCATGGAACTTGGAAAATACATTTTTAGTCATAAGTTTTAATTCAGCACAGGTTTGTGTGTATGTTTGTGTGTGAGAGAGAGAGACACTCCATTAAATGTGACTTTAAGTGTGGGAAAATTACATGTCTAACAAATTTATGTAAACCTTTTATTCAATTACTTTGATTTTTCTTGTGTAATGTCCAAATGATCAGTTTGTTTGTACTAGTGACCCCTACAATTCTCTGTTAATTATGAATCTTCAGAATTATAGTATTCATTTGGAAGTAATTATGAGTGCCCTAGTTAATCCAGTATAACTTGATCCAAATGTTATTGTTACTTTTTCCATGCGAATTGATCAAGTTATTTCTTATTATTTGTATATATTCATCAGAGCTCACACGATGACAGCTGAAGATCAATACACTACAGAGTAACCCTGACCATGCCCCTTTGTATTTGCCTTCTAAATCCACAGGTATAATAATAGAAATTATGCCAGGTCTATGCAAAGGGAGGATCTCCCTACACTGCAAACAGGTACAGTACATCAACAGCCACATTCTTAGAACCCCACCCATGGAATCCCATCGAAGGAAAAGTGCATTTCAGTGAATACAGTGATGATTTGTGTACAAAGTTGCTGTCCTGATTTTCAAACCTTGGATCCCTAAGGGTATGTCTACACTACAGCACTAAAAGGAACTAACTTAGTTAATTCGAACTAGGCTAATTCGAATTAGTGCATCTAGACCTAAAAACTAATTTGAATTAGCGTTTTGCTAATTCGAACTAGCATGTCCACATTGAGTGGACCCTGAACCGAAGTTAAGGCTGGCTGGAACCATTGCCGGCAGGGCATCAGGTTAGCACTTAGAGCGTGGAGCTGCTGCCTCAGGCTAGCCGAGGGCTGTGCTTAAAGGGACCCGACCCCCACGCCAGACAGACAGTTCTCAGGGTTCCCTGCTTGCTTGTCTACCTCGATGAGGGACAGCAAAGCAGTCCTGTCTTGGAGTGCCCTAAGTGCCCACACTCGGCACATCACAGCACTCGGCCATCAGCCCGGCTGCACTTGCCGCAGGCTGCCATCTGGGGGGGTCAATCGGGGGGCTGTCAGGATCCAGGAGGCCCTGCAGGAGAGCTTCCACCCCGAGGAGCCCGCAGAGCCACCCCAGTCCTCCCCACTGGGGGCTCGTGCCCCATTCCTCCCTCACCTCCTTCCACTTACCCTTCCCTAGCCCCCCTTCCTGATGTAAAAAATAAAGGACACGTGTTCAAAAATAGAAACTCTCTTTATTTAACAAAACTGGGGGGGGGATTAATCTCTGGGGAGACTGCGAAAAGGAGGTGGGAGAGGGAAAGAGAGAGGGTGGGAGAGGGGAGGTGGAAACCTGGGAGGAGGGAGCTGGAAGGGGGAAGCCAGGGGAAGAAGGAGGAGGGGAAGTATAAAACTATGGTATGCCATATCTTCAGTACTGTGTACAGATGTGGTCTCCTCACCTCAAAAAAGATATTTTGGCCTTGGAAAGGGTTCAGAAAAGGGCAACTACAATGATTAGGGGTTTGGAACAAGTCCCATATAAAGAGAGGCTAAAGAGACTGGGACTTTTCAGCTTAGAAAAGAGGAGACTGAGGGGGGTTATGATAGAGGTCTATAAAAGCATGAGTGATGTGGAGAGGGTGAATAAAGAAAAGTTCTTCATTAGTTCCCATAATAGAAGGACTAGAGGACACCAAATGAAATGAAGGGACAGCAGGTTTAAAACTAATAAGTGAAAGTTCTTCTTTACACAGCACATAGTCAACCTGTGGAACTCCTTGCCGCAGGAGGCTGTGAAGGCTAGAACTATAACAGAGTTTAAAGAGAAGTTAGATAAATTCATGGAGGTTGGGTCCATGGAGTGCTATTAGCCAGGGGGTAGGAACGGTGTCCCTGGCCTCTGTTTGTGGAAGGCTGGAGATGGATGGCACGAGACAAATGGCTTGGTCATTGTCTTCGGTCCATCCCCTCCGGGGTACCTGGTGTTGGCCACTGTCGGCAGACAGGCTACTGGGCTAGATGGACCTTTGGTCTGACCCAGTACAGCCGTTCTTATGTTCTAAGCTCAGGGCTCAGGGTCGGGGGTCTCACTGGACCAACTTGATTTTCATGCAAACCTGCTCCTGGGTTCACATGTGGCCTTTGGTGGCCAGGCTGGCAGCTATCCTGCCCTAGACGGCCGCATTCCTGTGCCTAGTGTGGAGGTCGTGGCCTCCCCCCAAACCTCAATGAGGTCCACGATCTCCGCACTAGACCAGGCGGGTGCCCGCCTCTTGCGGCCCCGGGCAGGCTCCTGGGAGCCGCCAGCCTGGTCCTGGGAAGAGGCGGAGGGCTGGGTGCCAGCGGGTGGCTAGCTCATGCTGTGCCAGGTGCAGGGTCTGCTGGCTGGGTGCTGGCAGGCTTGCAACTGGCACGAGCACTGTAGCCAGACCGTGGCCCTTTAAGGGTTCCGGGGCCGGGAGAGGGGCAGAAAAGTTTCCCTGGTTTGGCCCAGAGTGGCCACCAGGGCAAGCTGGGAAGGGCTAGCCTCCAACTAGTTCGAATTAAGTGGCTACACAGCCCTTAATTCGAACTACTTAATTCGAACTAGGCGTTAGTCCTCGTAGAATGAGGTTTACCTAGTTCGAATTAAGCGCTCCGCTAGTTCGAATTAAGTTCAAACTAGCGGTTTGTATGTATAGACGCTATGAAAGTTAATTTGAACTAATGGCTGTTAGTTCAAATTAACTTTGTAGTGTAGACATACCCTTAGAAACTAGCTCTGTCTTTACAGCCCTGCTCTCCAAGGATATTTTTGTTCCATGGAGACTATGCCAGACAACAGGTACACTGCTAGATGAAATAAGACTGACTGCTAACCTCACGACATTGAGGGCTAAATGCAAAATCCACCAAACGGTCCTGTACATACTAGGTCATGCTAACCAATGTCCCCCCTTCTATATTAATAGTGATTAAAACCAAACATTAAGGCTATGTCTACACTGGTGGGTTATTGCGCAAGTACAGCCGTTCTTGCGCAAGAATCTGCAGAATGTCTACACTGCCCGCCCGCTCTTGCACAAGGAAATTTACAGTGCGGCATGATAAGAGACGGCTCCTTGTGCAAGAGCTATGCTGTTTTCTATCAGGTGTAAGCTCTCTTGTGCAGGCGCTCTTGCACAAGAGGGCAGTGTGGACATTCGGCAAACACGTATTTGCGCAAGAATTGGCCTCCAGTAAAAAACACAGGTGGCCTCTCTGACACTCAGTACATAAGAACATAAGAATGGCCATACTGGGTCAGACCAAAGGTCCATCTAGCCCAGTATCCTGTCTGCCGACAGTGGCCAGCACCAGGTGCCCCAGAGAGGGTGGACCGAAAACAATGATCAAGCGATTTGTCTCCTGCCATCCCTCTCCAGACTGACAAACAGAGGCCAAGGACACCATTTTATCCCCTGGCTAATAGCCTTTTATGGACCTAACCTCCATGAAATTATCTAGTACAGGCAATCACCACTTGTTGGTTCCCCCTAGTTGCCCCCGCCCCTTAAAGGCACAGGCACGCAGCACAGCCATGTGCCACGTGTGGCCCGGGTAACAGCCAATGACAGCTGCCCATCCTCAGCCAGGTCCCTCAGACCCCACTGAGGAGCCACCCCACAGGGGCACCAAGCAGGCCCACAGGGGCACCAAGTGGTGGGCTCCATTCTGGAGCACCGCTGAGGTGAATGCCCTCCTGGACCTCTGGGGAAAGGAGGAGGCCCTCTGGGACCCCACATCCAGGAGGAGAAATGCCGAGATCTTCTCCAGATGGCCCAGGCGCTGGCCACACAGGGACACCCGGCCTGGACCCTGGAACAGGTCCGGGCCAAGGTGAAGGACTTGCGCCTCACCTATGTGCGGGCCAGCGAGCGTGGGGGCGGTGGAGCCACTGCCTGTCCCCATTACCGCCGCCTGCAACACATCCTGGGGGACACAGGGGCCAGTCCCCTGCTGGCCCAGGTGGATACAGCGGTGGCCACCCCAGTGGTCCGACCCAGGGAACCGGAAGAGGAGGAAGAGGGCGACCGGTCCACGGACGAGGAGGAGGAGGAGGAGGTGGCAGAGGACAGCAGCCAGACCCCACCATCCTGGCCCAGCAGCAGTCAGGACGTGTCCCGGGCATTCTCAGAAGCTGGTGAGGGATCGGCTGGTGAGTGCAGTGGCTACCATTCGCAAGTGTGCTGGGAGTAGGGGGGACCACAGGGTGGGGGAGAGGGAGCGGCACATGGCACAGCCTGGCCACATGCTGTACAGAGGCATGCAGCACGTGCAGCCTCATGCAGCTAGGGTTGCCAAGTGTCCGGTTTTGAACCGGACAGTACAGTATTTGAGCTTTCTGTTCAGGAAACAAATTGAGAAAATATAAATGTCCGGTATTTTCTAACTAAGATGTAATGTAGATTGTGATGTAATGTCAACTGTGTCCGGTATTTTTGTTGAAACCATCTGGCAGCCCTACATGCAGCCAGACCAAATGGTACACAGAAGCGGCAGCTAGCCCCAGCACACGCCTGGGACCCAGGGATTCTGCACGACCAGATCTGGGGTGGGGGGTCTGGCCAGGAGTAGGCCAGCCCCAAGGTTGCAGGCCTGACCTCACACAGCCTAAAGGGTGCTGCACACAGCACACATCGATGGCCACATCTGGGACACTGTAGCTTCCCCCGGGGAAGGCACATGCGGCCCCCCCAGCACATGCGGCCCCCCTGGGGGCTCCTGGGCCACCTTGGGAATCCCCCCTCCTGCTGCCCCATGGGAATTCCCCCTCGCCAGCCACACCTGTCCCCAGGCATCGTGGCATGTGACGTGCTGGGAGGAGGGCATGGGGTGCCCGGAACACCATGTTGCTCTCCTCTGCTCCTCCTGCAGTGGGACCTCCTGCCAGTGAGGGACCTTCCAGCCCCATCCTGCCGGCTCCAAGTATCCAGGGCCCGTCGCAGCACTCCCGGGACCACCACCACCTGCTCCGCCGCCACGTCTGTGCGATCGAGCTCATGGAGCATGCTCTCACAGAGAAGATCCGCGCAGATGCGGAGTGGCGGGAGCGGGCGTGGGGCCAGTACCTGGAGCGCTGCGACCGTGTGTGTGCTATCCTGGGCACAATCACAGAGCGAATGGGCCCTGTGCAGCAGCTCAATGCTGCCAGGCCTCCCTCTGCCACACCCAGCTCTCCCCCCACTTCTCCCCCTGCCTTGCCCATGCCCCCTCCTGAGGTCCCCCACCCTCGGCACCTCCTGGTGCAGCCTGCCCCAACCCGGTATGAAGAGCACCAGTGCCCACGCACCCATGGAGGAGGGAGAAGCCTCCCTTCCCACCCATGAGGCCCTCCCAGTTCAGACCCCCCTCCTCCTCACAGTCCACCCACTTCCCTTTGTAAATAAAAGTGCCTTTTCCTAACTCAGTGCATGCTATTTATTGGGAGGTTAGGGAAGAGTGGCAAGAGGGGGTGGTGATGAGAGTGGGAGGTGGAGGCATGGAGAGAGCCCTGCGCTTGGAGGCATAGGTGCAGCCTACTGTGGGGCCCAATCCAGCATCACCCAGAGGGCTTCCCGGAGGGCTTCGTGGTTCGCCTGTTGGGTGGCAGCCGTCTGGGGCTGCTCGTAGGCCTGGCCCTCACCAGCCATCCACCCCGGCAGGAAGGCTTCCCCCTTCCCCTCAATAATGTTATGCAGTACACAGCACGCTGTGATGACCTCCAGAACATGCTGCACCCCCATGTCCAGGCAGGTCAGGAGGCACCTGAAGCGTGCCTTCAGATGCCCAAAGGCGCACTCAACGGGGCTGCGGGCCTGGTCCAGGTGGGTGTTGAAGGTGGCCTGGCTATGGTCCAGTCGACCCGTGTATGGCCGCATCAGCCAGGCCATCAGGGGGTAGGCCGCATTTGCTACAATGCAGACCGGCATCCTGACTGCCCCAATGCTGAAGTCCTGCTGGGGGAAGTAGGTGCCCGCCTCCAACCTGTGACACAGGCCTGAGTGCCAGAAGATTCGGGCGTCGTGGGCTCTGCCAGACCACCCCACATATATGTTCAGGAACCTGCCCTGGTGGTCCACAGGTGCCTGGAGCACCACCGAGCAATAGCCCTTCAGTTAATGAACCGGGCCGCTTGGTGCTCCAGCGCCCAGATGGGTATGTGGGTCCCATCCATGGCTCCCCTGCAGTTTGGGAACCCCAGGCTGGTGAAGCTGGCAATGGTGGCGTACAGGTCACAAGGGCGGATGACCCTCTGGAGCAGTACATCATTGATGGCATGGACAACCTGCAGAGGGGCACATGGGAGCACAGGGGATGCAAGAAATGAGACACAGGTACATGGGCCCTTGGGATGTGCTGCTCCCCCCCTTTGATGGCTCCTCCCCCCACGCAGGCCAGGGCCCTCTGCCCCTAGGGGTTTCTCCCACCAGCAGAGCTGTGTGTGGGAGGAACAGCGTGACCCCCCCGCAGGTGTGGGGCTTGACCCTCCCCCTACAGCCTCCCTTCCCATGTCTGGCCCCTTTTCTCCTCCCCTCACCTCCCTGGGGCAAGCCCGTGGTCCCCCAGGGGCCTTACCTGCCAGACGACTGCACCGATGGTGGACCTGCCCACCCTGAACTGGTTCCCCATGGAGCGGTAGCTGTCCGGGATGGCCAGTTTCCATAGGGTGATCGCGACCCTCTTCTCCATGGGGATGGCGGGGCGCAGGTGGGTGTCCTGCCTCCAGAGCGTAGGGGTGAGCCAGGTGCAGAGCTCATGGAATGTCCCCCTGCGCATCCAGAAGTTCTGCACCCATTGCTGGTCACCCCATTGTCCCAGCACCAAGCGCTCCCACCAGTCCCCACTGGTGTCGTAGCTCTAGAGGCACCTGTCGGTGGTGGGGTGCGGGTGCCCGAGCCCCACTGCAGCCGTGGCGAGGTCCTGCACATGCTGCCCAGTCTCCAGCTCCTGCTGGAGTACTGTGGCTCCCTGGTGGAGGAACTCCAGAGCCTCTATAATGGCCATGAGGGGATGTTGCTGGCTGGGGTCCTCCTCCGGCTCCATGGCTGTGAAGGTGGCAGCGAGGGTGCCCAGGGGCACTTGCCAGGAACAGAGGTGACAGGCATGGCTGTGGCTCTTGCTCCCTCAAAAGGGGTGCCTGAGCACACAGATACAGGGAAACGGCCATCCAGGAGTCCCTTTGAGCACGTTTCCCAGTGGGGGTCCAGCGCATGCCCACAGACGCTGCTGGTGACCTCTTGACATGGCCGAATTTCTTCCGGAGACACGTTCTTGCACAAGGGCTTCCCGCCAGTGTGGACACTTTCTTGCGCAAGAGCTCAGCGTTCTTACGATGTGGTTCTGGCCAGTGTGGATGTCTGCTTGCGCAAGATATTCTTGCGCAATAACCTGCCAGTGTAGACATAGCCTAAGACACCCAATACTTGCTCTTTCCCACAGAGAATATCATTGCCATATTTTATTCTTCGGAGTATTCAGATAACACACCAATGGTTCCAATATAAGAACCAGTGCAGTTCCAGGTTGCCCTGATTTTCAAATCCTGATACTGTATTTTTTATGGTAGTCCAATATCATTTCCTTATTGGAAAGCTTTCAACTTTGAAAACATTCCTTCCTCCCCTGCTTTTTGTGAGCAGAAGTCACAAACATAGGAACTGTTCCTACACAGGATTAGATCTTGCAGATTTTTATGGAAGTGTTTCTTCCTACTGGCTATGAAAACACTAGCTATGTTACATATTTATTTTTTCCTATGCTGTAACAAAATGAATGAAAGTTGCACTTTAAAATTTTTTAAAATTATGTTGAGTATGAATAACAAAAAGAGAATAGATTGACATAGTGGGAACCATAATGGGCTGATCCAGCACATATTTGTTCATGTGCTTACTTTCAAATACACAAGAAGTCCCATTGACATCAATGAAATGACTCATGCTTAAAGTTGAGTGTGTGTTCGGATGATTGCGTCCTAAATTGTTAGGGCCGGTTCCTTATAGCTGATCTTCAGGAGTTTCTGTGAGGATGTTGTGTCATTAGACTTGCTAAGCAGCTTTCCATCTATAGAACACAGTAATAGCTACTGTATTTTTTGGATGTGAAATGTGGGCACATTCCAAGGTCCAAGGTCAGAAATGAAGATTTTTGATGCTGCTAAGCCCAGGCATTGTCCCTTTGGCAATGGCTCAGTTTCAGTGGTTCTCTTGGTATGGATATGTTGTTAGGATATAAGACCAATTAATTCTGAAGCATCTTTACTAAGGAATACCACCACAGAACTAGCAATCACATGATTGTCAAAAATTTCGGTGACATGATAAAATCACCAGTGATAAACAGAAACTGTAAGAGTGCCTTAAGAGCCTTGTTAGTGATCAGTCCAGGTGGTGGTCAGTCTGCAAGAAGGCTCTATTCCATTGTGACTTACCATGATGGTGATGATGAGATCCTTAGCTGTGTCACTGCAGCCGCAATTATGCTTGTCTATACCAACTGAGGACCTGGCCTTCAGTCTTTAAAACACTCAGGATTTACCTTATCGATGGTGTTTGCAATATTATCTTTACTTAAGAAATATTGAAAACGTGATCATTTTAATTATTGCACTTTGTAAATGTCAAAATGTAATGGCATTTACTCTTTCAATACAATCTGTGATTTACAGTCAAAGAGTATGAATGTTAATTCACTGCTCTAGAGCTGTATTTATTTATTTATACATAAAAATACATCTGTGCTTCTATGTGATTAATTCATCTTCTGGTCACCTGGTATCTTGCCAGCGTGAATGTCTGACTATTGCTTGTAGGGGAAGGGAGTGAAGTTCTTCTGTGTTTTGAATAACTCTGAGCACACTGTAAGCACACAATAATTAAGTACATAATTGTAATCAGAACTGAGCCAAGTAAACTAGTGACTTTGGCAGAGTAATTCAGCTAGTGACCCATAGCTGAAAGCCTCAAGACTCAGTGTGCAACTTTCCCCCAAACCCATCCTAAATTCCTATCCAATGGCAGCTGGGTTTGGGTTTAATTCCATGGCAGCAGGGCATTTATGTGCATGCATGAGTAAACTGGTAATATGTCCAAAACTGTGGAACTAGTTTCTGTTTTTGGAAACAGTTATGGGAACAGCAGATCAAGACTTTCAGTGAAAATGAAAAAGCAAGGAGGTGACAATCTACTTTATGCTCTGATGAGGGACATGATACAGAGCAATACATCCTGATTCTTTAGACATCTCTATGGAAATAACTGATGTTATCTCTTTGCACAAAGCAGTTTGTTTTACATACCATGTGGCACAAACATGTGCACAGTAAAACTTTACTACAGCGAGCAGCACAGGTTTGGCAGCATTATCCGAACTATCCTGGGTGGTAATAATCAATGCCAGTGCATTTTTTTGTTATTTATTATTATTTTATTAGCAGCATTAAAACAACTATGGATTATTGAAATAAGAGTTTAGGCCCCTAACTTCCACATAAGGCAACCATTGGGATTCCCCAAATTCCTATTTGGTTGCTGCCAGTCCCTAGAGGCCTCTAAACTCACTTGGCACCTAAGTCTTTGTAGTCAAAGTTCCCGAGGTGCCTATTTTTCTGCCTGTGGGCATGCACACTTCAGCTTCACTTCAGGAGTCTGGATGCCTACTTCCAGCGTAAGTCCCATACAGATTCACCTGGGAGATGGCAGATCCAGGATCCAGTCCTGTTCCAATAACTTTTTAAATGGGCAATGCCAAAAATAACTGGACAGTGTAAAATCTCATTTCAGACAGTAATATCATAAACATAATATGGCAGACTCCAAAAGGATGTAAAGATTAAAAATTACAAAATATTGCATTCCTTTTTTGAATAATTACAACTCTCCTTTTTTTTTCTCTAATGTGTGTCTGCCATCAAAATGTTCTTTCCAAGAGCTGTAAGTGTATGAGAGAGAAACAGTGAATATTCCAGCATGCCACATACATCTGTTTCCTTGGGAGGTCAGATCAATTACTCTTTTGTCATGATGCATGTCTTTTTGCAGAATAATTATTTGTGAGATAAATAAGCCAATTAGCATTATAAGAAACTATGAAATGCGTACATGGAAAAATGCAGATTTCAGTTACTCTAATTTGTTGGCTTGATTATAGGCCCATATTATTTTTTATTATTTTATTAAACAATTAAATTCATGGCATTGTTTTAAGCGAGTGTGTGTGTGTGCGTGAGAGAGAGAGAGAGAGAGAGAGAGAAAAGAAAATAGACAAATGATGTTCTTATATTATCATTCAATATTCAATTTATTTAACGTACTTGTTTTTTTAAGGTCCTTTTTCTTATTGTGTGCCAGGCTTACAAGATAGCTGACTATCTGAGAACAATTTGAGAGAGTTTGCTTCCTCAATAGGGGGAAAAAAATCAAAACAATCCTGAAAAGCCAGTGGTAGCAGAATCTTCAACTAGTGGGAAAATGAAAGAAATGAAGCACATGACAACATTGTCACATCCACTGAGAGCAGACATCTCACTCTCAGATGAGGAAGCTAGCAAGAAAGTTTCTGGTATTCTTCCTGTAGCCCGTGGAGTATTTGAATATTTCCCTGCTTTCTTTTTCAGGAAGCAATTGACACTGCCATGGTTAGCCATGCCTATTGATCTCATTTGAAATAGGTAAAGAGAAAAGGTAAAAATGTAATTATATAAAAACATAAATGTCAACTTCAGGTAAATTCACAAAGAGAATTTTAGTCTGCTGCACCACAATGTCACTAAAACCTAAGAGCCTAGACACAGAATTTTAGATTAAATTGGCCATGGAATATTTAGAGCCTTGTACATAGTATTTCTCAATGCTGTTTCTCTTGGGACTTTCCCCTCCAGAATATAAGTAGTAGTCAAGATCAGAAAAATCCAATAGTCTCCCTTGGGAACATTCAAATGTTTAAAAATAAGCTCAGATTCAACAGGACAGAATTTGTAAGGACTGGAAGCTGGAAGAGGTAGTGCAAACTCTTTGTTGCAGAATCCTGATGTGATAGAATAGACACGGTCAGGAACATGCATGCTACCTTACCAAGATGTAACAGGTCTATTGCTTTGTGTGAGAGTGACAACATCTGCATTACTCCTACACGTGTTTTGGAATAGGAGATTGAGCCATAGTGTTCTTAGGTCAATTTAACTTGAAAGAAGAGCTATGTGAGGTTTCATACACATAAAATATGCATGAGCCTCAAAAAGCTTTGGAGCTTCATGAAGTGCAAGTAACTAATTTGGAAATTTTCTGTTATCATTAAGGGCCAGTGTGAAAGAGAATAATAAGATGGGCAGTGGCCTTGAAAAGAAAAGAAAATTTGTCTGGTTATGATTTTCCACACGTCAGAATTTGTAGCCTGTGAGCTGAAAAGACAGGTTTGGACAACAGCCTCCAGCTTGTGAAACTCTCATGATATTTCAGAGTAAAATGGACTGATTTCACTTATAGCTTGATGAACTCTGTTCTCACCTCATGCCATACTTTGCTAAGATACTAAAATCTGTGCTTGACAGAGCAACTGCTTGGCACATTATTTCCATACATCTATAGATAATACCAGCTTCATCAGCGTCTTGACTGATCTTCTGTTTATTTACCTGAAATTTCTGAAGTGCCTTCAAAGTGACATAGCTACTGCACTTGACAGAGAAAGCTGTGATTACTAGGAAATCTAACTAAGAGTTCTTTAAAGAAAACCCTTTTAAATGCTTGACAGGAAACACAATGAAGGAATAGTTGTATATAGAAGAAACAGGAAGTCTATGATAAGGGCACATACTCATTCTGAAGAGGCAAGATACAACCTTTATTTATCTCAGAAATAGTGTGATCTAGGTGCAGTGAATAAATGAGGTTTGTTTCAGTTTGGAGAGATACACAAATATGCACCTGTACCAAATAATCTCAGAACATTCTGAAGTCATTCAATTCACTCAACAGGAAATAAAACCAAGTACATCTGCCTTGGATTCTGTTGAACTTTGAGGTATTTCAATTGGGACTGCATTAACAGGCACTGGGAAATTTGTAGTGCATTGTAGCAGGATCCAAATGGGTGATTAAGAATCATAGAATACTAGAATATTCCCAGCAGGACCAAGCACCATCTGGATCATCTTTGATAGATGTCTATCTAACCTGTTTTTAAATATCTCCAGTGATGGAGATTCCACAACCTCCCTAGGCAATTTATTCCAGTATTTCAGCACCCTGACAGTTAGGGAATTTTTCTTAATGTCCAACCCAAACCTCACTTTGCTGCATTTTAAGCCCATTGCTTCTTGTCTTGTCATCAGAGTTTAAGGAAAATAATTTTTCTCCCTTTTCCTTGTAACAGCCTTTTAGGTACTTGAACACAGTTATGTCCCCTCTCAGTTTTCTCTTTTCCAGTGTAAACTAACCCAATTATTTTAGTCTTCCCTCATAGGTCATGTTTTCTAGACCTTTAGTCATTTTTATTGCTTTTTCTCTGGATCATCTCCATTTTTTGCACTTGTTTCTTGAAATGTGGTGCCCAGAAATGGACATGATACTCCAGATGAGGCCTATTCAACATAGAGATCTCTTGTGTAGACACTCTGTGCTGACAGCAGAGGGCTACCATTAACATCATTAATCCATATCATATGAAACTTTCCTGGTTTTCCTGCTTCCCTGAGGCTAATTAAGTGGGCTGGATGTGTCCCATACATAGCTTTTGATGTGACCTAACAAGGAAAATAACAGAATACCACTGGTCATTACCTACAGCCCTCATCTTAATGCCCTCCAGTGCATCACTGACAATCTACAACCTATCCTGGAAAATGGTCCCTCACTCTCACAGGCCTTGGGACACAGGCCAGTACTTGCCTAGAGATTGCCCCCTAATCTGAAGCAAATCCTTTCTAGTTGCCACACATCACACTTCAGATACACTTACCCAGGACCCACCTATGCAACAAACCTTGAAGTCTTCAAACTCTTCTCTTCCTCCCAGGATTGTTTTCTCTCCACAGGTGCTGGAAGAGACCAGCAACAAGAGACCCAAATAGCCATGACAGAGGGATGGTGGAGATGACCAAAGAGGAACAGGACTAGAGACAGCACCCCAGAAGACGGATGAGGGACCAGACCGAGGACAGCATCCTGGATAACCAGCAACAACAGCACCAAGGACAGCACCCCAGACACTGGATAAGGGACAATGACAATCCAGACAATGGACGACTGAGGAGGGATGAAGTCACGGGACGCATTGGCTTCTTTTACCTGATGGACTCTGAGTAGCTAGCTGCTGCACGAGGGAGACCACCAGACTGAAGAGGAAGCTGGATGGACCACTTTGTGGGGCATGCTCTACCCATGCACTTATAAACTTTGTTAAAGACTAAGACTCTGCCTTGCGGGATAGGTGGCGTCCCCAAGGACATTTATTGACTTAGTTAAACATTCCCTAGATGAACTATGTGGGACAGCAATGCAGAAGGACAACATGGACCGACGAGGGACCAGGTCACGGGAAGTATTGGCTTCCTTTAACTGTCAGACTATGCTTAATTGGCAGACTTGCTAATTTTTTTCTCTGGGTTATTGCTGTTGTTGTTTTAGGTATTGGACCAGAAGGAAGATGATGGAGGACAGGACCATGCCCTGGGGCCCCCTCCACCCATGGATTTATGATCTGTGTTATGAGAGAGAGATTCTATCTTACCTTATGGGTGATGACCACAAGAATTCATATCATCTTACTTGTTAAAATTCCATCTCCTATATCTGGGACAAGGCGGGTTACAGCTATAGCTTGTTAACTTTATTTGTTACTTGTTTTCTCTGCAACCCATCCTTGACCCTGGATTTCTTGTATTTTAATTAGTTAAATTTGTCTTTGCTTTTAATTTGTTTCACACATTCTCTAATAAATCGTTTCTATCTTTCTGATGAGGCATAATGGACAAATTTAATCTTAATAAGAATAGATGCTACTGGACACTATTTGTAATACTCTTCTCAGTAATATGAAAAGGAGAATATTTTGGTTACAATGTAATTTTTATTAGATTGTTTAACAGTGCAGTCATTTTAGATTAGCAGTTACTCAATTGACTAACAATATCACAGTATAATATCATGATTTTGTCCAAAACAAGTAAGGTGAAGCTGCACAAATGCTCCTACCACATTCAGTATAATATGACATATAGCTATCTTGAGAGGAACAATTAATTTACTGCTTAATTAAGCTATTTAAGCACTATACCAAGAAAGTTATATTTAAGCAAACAAATGTTTCATGCTTCCTATACTCTTCTATTTAATCATAAATATCACTATAGGAATACACTAGGAATTAGTGGCTTGGTATCAGTGAAAACTTGATGCAGCTAGAAAAGCAGAACTAAAGTGGAAGTTCCAAGGAACAATGGTCTGAATGGTTTATTATGTCAGATTCTGTGCTGGTTTGAACAAATGTTATGTGTCTAGAAAACTTTAGCTGCTTGTCTATTTATGTTTTGTAGTCAATTAATCACAAAAACACTGGAGAAAATGCAGTGCCCAAAAACAAAGTAATCAAAACTAATCAAATAGCTTTTAAAAGTCAATCAATTTTTCTTTGAAGTTTTCCTAGCTCATACCAAATAAATGAAACAGACACAACTAGTCATAAACTGTTTTATTCATTTCCATTTCCCTGAAGCCTTACTTAGTGCTGTCACAATCAGTACCAAATAAGCTTAATGTTAAAATAGGGATCGCCATCTCAAAAAGCTCACATATAAAGATAACTTCCAAATTCTATTTCCTTAAGGGCTATAGAATCCACTTATAACTGCGTGCTCACTGCTCGAGGGCCTGATTCAGCAGGCACTTAAGCATATCTGTAATTTACAGGAAGGCCTCACAATATTTTGGTAGGGAGAAATTCTAAATCCTACCGATATCAGTGGCCTTTTGGATAGTTTCATGTACTTAAATGGGGCACTCTTTTTCTTAAAATTAAGTACTGGGACAGGGTCATTTGCAAGCATAAAAATGTTGATCAATGACTGCATTTACCCTGTCAAACAGAGTAAAGATAGTAGACTAATGTTTAGCTGTCCCCTGAAAACTGATTATCTAAAAATTGCAATATGGGATTTCATGGTGGTTGTCTCCCAATGATTTCTGTATCCTGCATTGTCAATTCATAGGTAAAAACTGCAAATTCAATATGAGCTCTGAATGTCAAGCTGACCTCTCAAGATATGAAGTATTTCCTTCTCATGCAGACTAGTTTAAAAAAATCATAGTACGCACTTTTATTTGATGCACTATAAACCAAGATATTTAAATTCATTCCATCTTAGGTGTGTTGACTGGGCAAGCCCAACAGGAATAAAAAGTAGTATAATTTTATTTTGATCACTAGGGGGACAGATCTGTAAAGGAATTTAGATGCAAAGATGGAAATAGGCCCCAAATGAGATTTTCAGAATCACTACATGTCTAGCTCCCATTCACCATAAAGCTTTGCAGAGGCAAAGCTGTAGAATATACACATCTGTAACACATTAGCAGAGCAAATTATTCAAGCAATACACAGTACAAGAAACAAATAGGAATATGTTTGGAAAACTATTGTATAGCCATGTTTAAAATAATTTTTGGACAATATACAGCTATGGGAATTAGAAAAAATAGAACTCAGTTTATGTTTATAGGAGAATAAAGAACCATTTTTAATAGTCTATTTGATTGTGGGCTAAAGGAAATGTTATTAGCACAAGGAGATTCAAGCAGAAATGAGATTTTCCTTTAGTAAGCTTAACTTTTGTTCTTACATCTACTACCCATATTTTCTGACCTGGTGACAGAATTATTACTTTAAAAATACTTCAAGATAGGTGTGTGTTTCATGATCTCAGTTGCTCTTGTTCACATACCTTTCCTGAGTTTCTTAGTCTCTATCTTGTCCTCCCTAAAATAACTGAACATTAAAATTAAAAAAGAGGCTCTAGAGATGTAGAATGTTTATGTCTACTTTCACATCAGAAGGACTGGATTCACTTCATAAATAAAAATCAATTTGATGAGCTCATTGTGGTCCCTATGTGACTACCCCTAACAAATAGAATTTAATTTGCTAAGATGGGCACCTCTTTCTTTTTCTTAAATAATGAAGTAGCTTGGGTTTTGAAGGTGAGATCCAAGATATATAATCATGGGGAGAGGGAGGAGGCATTTAGGTAGGGCAGAGGCCCTCTAACCCCTCTTGGAGTTTGAACTCCTGAATTTCATATTTGAGGTTTGCTTAACACATACACCCCATAGGCCTCTCTTAACTGGAACTGATCTTGTGCTGCTTCTAGCTTTGTCTTTGGGGCAGGAAGTTTGTTTGTAAACAGAGAGAGGCAAAGTAATTAAGGTATCAAAAGGTTTGTCATTCAAGTAATTGAAGGGTCATTAGATGCTCATGAAAACATTGCCAGGTATTCCACTTAAAAGATGGAAAACAAAGAGTAGGAATAAATGATGAGAATGGAGAGAGTTGGGTACAGGGCTAAAGTTGAATTAAGCTACACAACTTCAGCTACATCAATTGCGTAGCTTAAAAGTCGAAATAGCTTAATTCAGCTTTTGGCACTGTCTATACAGCAGGAAGTTGAAGGAAGAATACTCTTCCTTCAACTTCCCTTACTCCTCATGAACTGAGAGTTACTGGAGTCGGAGTAAGAAATCCTGCAGCTCAACATTATTTCGAAATAAAGGCTTGTAGTGTAGACATAGTCTTAAAGACTAGTGTACTCCAGGAGTCAGTACTGGGACCTGGGCTTTCAAGGGGCTGTACTGGGACCCTACACTGGCAAAGGGGGGTAAATAGTGAGGTGGTAAAATTTAAAGATGATTCAAATTTCTCAAAGTAGTTATATTGAAAGCTGACTGCAAAAAGTTGCAAAGGGATCTCAAAAAATTGGGTGACTGGGCAACACATGGGCAGATGGAATTCAGTGTTGAAAAGTATAGAGTAATGCACATGGCAAAATATAATCCCAAATGTACATGCAAAATGATAGGGTCTAAATTAGCTATTGCCACTTAAGTAAAAGATCTTGGAATAGTGTGGCTAGTTCCTTGAAAAAAATTTGCTTAATATGCAGTGGCAATCAAAAAAGCTAACAGAATATTGGGAATCATTAGGAAAGGAATAGATCATAAAAAACTCATATTGTCTCTAGATAAATCCATGATATGCCCACATAGGCCCGCTAATGGGGAGGAGCACAGGGGGCAGATGCCCTGGTGCCCAGAGATTTTAAAGGGCCCACTACTGTGGTAGCGGCTGTGCCTAGAGCCCTAGCCCTTTTAAATCACCACCAGAGTGCTGTGTGGTGCACTCTGGGCAGCTGTAAGGGCTGAGGGGAGCTGGTATGGAATGATTCAGGCCGTGCTGAGGGCAGGCTGCCTCTGGCCCTACCCCTTCCATCAGGTGTCCAACCCTTTCTGGGAGCACAGCACCTGTCAACCACTTTTTCTAGGGGTCCGCAGTGGCGGTCAGCTCCCCTACATCTACATTTTGAATACTATATGCAGATCTGGTCATTCCTTTTAAAAAAAGGTATATTGGATTTTGGAAAAGGTACAGAGAAGGGCAACAAAAATGATAAGGGGGTGAGGAACAGCTTCCATATGAGGAGAGGTTAAAAAATCCAGGATTTTCATTTCAGAAAAGAGATAACTAAAGGGGGAAAATATATTAGAGGTCTATAAAATCATGAATAGTGTGGAAAAATTGAATAAGGAACTGTTATTTACTCCTTCATTAACAGAGCACAAGAAGGTCACCCAATTGCATTTATAGGCAGCATATTTTTAAAAAAACCAAAATAAATCATTTCTTCATTGCCAACCTGTGGAACACTTTGCCACAGGATGGTATGAAGGACCAGACTATAACAGGGTTCCAATAAGAATGCAATAAGCTCAAGGAGGATAGGTCCATCAATGACTACTAATTAGGATGGGCAGTGATGGTGTTATGTCATACAAAGCACACGAGATCTTTTATAGGGGAGAAGGCAGTACGCCACATTTATTGAGAATACAACAGTTAGCATATGCTTTTCAGTCGCCCCCCCCATACACACACACACCATGAAAACAGTCCCACCAGTCGATGTTATAGTTACCAGTCCAGAGTCTGAATCAATCTTGTGGCCGGCCAGATGGATCGCAGAGGGGAGCCGGGCTTTGTTGGTCGCGATCCAATGCTCCTGGAGTTGGTGGCAAGATGAACCCAAAGTCCCATGGCAAAGCATCCTGCTTTTATAGTCCTTTTTCTCTGTTGAAGTCTATGGATTTCGCTATGTCAGTTTGTGACCAGCTACTCCCCAACTGGTGTTATCTTTTGATGTTAACATTCCAAAATACCTCCGAGAGAGTCGTCCTGTCCTGGAAATGTTAATCAATTATCTTTAGGGGTGCCAGCTCCACCTTAGAGTCGTCAATCTGCCAATCCCTGATCATGGATACGCACTGATGGTTCTTTGGCGTCGGTAAGTCTCTTCGCCCCCTCTTCTCTTGACCATCTGGTTTTAACAACGGCCTTTACACCTTATCTCTTTCTGATGATACATTCCTCATTCACACAAACAGTCTTTCACAGAGATACAAACAGCAGTGTTTTATATTGAGCAAAAGCAAAAAGTATTGTAAATTAAACCTTACTAAATCTTGTAATCAAAACAGTTCACATTGAAGGCCAAGGCCTTCAATATTTCTAATCTCATTAACATAGACACAATATAAAATCCTGTCTCTTGATTACTAAACCTTAAAACAAAGAAATGTATATTTAACTAAAGGGCCTAATATCAGAGGGGTAGCCATGTTAGTCTGAATCTGCAAAAGCGGCGAGGAGTCCTGTGGCACCTTATAGACTAACCGAAGTGTTGGAGCATAAGCTTTCGTGGGCAAAGACCCACTTCGTGCATCTGACAAAGTGGGTCTTTGCCCACGAAAGCTTATGCTCCAACACTTCGGTTCGTCTATAAGGTGCCACAGGACTCCTCGCCGCTTTTAAAGGGCCTAATGAGGGTCACAAGAAAAAACGGTGGCTAGCAGGATGAAATTAAGTCATACATTACTACATTATTAAACCTGAAATATAAATATAAAATCCCACTCCTACAATGGTGTCCCTAGACTCTGTTAGAACCTGGGAATGGGTGATAGAATGGATCACTTTATGATTGCATGTTCTATTCATTCCTTCTGAAGCCCCTGGCATTGGCCACTGTCATAAGACAGGATAGTGGGCTAGATGGACCGTTGGTCTGACCCGGTTTGGCCATTTTTAAGTTTTTATCTAGAACCCAGGTGTATCTTCCCCCTACTATAATCTACTAGATATCACTTCTCTCCCAGAGCTAAGATAGAAGCCAGGAGTCCTGAAGGGATGTCTCTCTCCATAGTTAGTAACAAAGTAAGAATATACATTACAATTTGAAGTCTGACCAGTGGCTCTTAAGTGACTTTCCAAAGATGTGAGAATATGTGCAGATTAGAGCTGAGTTGATCTAATATGTATATAATTTTATTCCTTTTATATATGAATTAGATACAGTGCTCCTGTCAGCTAATTGCTAAATTATCTGCCCAAAATCTAGAGTTTTCAAATATCTTAATAGCCCCTGTAAAGACGATGTGTATTTGTTGGGATGGATGGACAAGATCAGTCCTCCCCCCTATTCAATTTGCTGCTTGGCTTGTACTGAACATACAGAAGTGACTGCCCGCACTTCACCTCCCATACCCTCATTCTATCTCCCCACTATTACAGCATGTACAAGTCACCCCCACTCCCATTACCAAAATCTGAAATGGAACCCATGAACATAAATGAGGGCAGTGTGGAATAAGTTTATACAGTTTAATCTATTGCTTTACCTGAGTAACCTGCTTTGTGTGTGCATCAGTGCTCTGTCATATTTGTGTGCATTGTCACGTGGAATAACAAATGCACAGTAGCTGATATTAGTCTAGAGTTTCTATTAGGCTATCTCTACACTACCAGGTTATTTCAAAATAAGTTATTTTCGAAATAATTATTTCGAAATAACCTTATTCCTATTCACAAGCAGGAGTTATTATTTCAAAATAACAGGCTTGGTAGTGTGGACACTCACCTTCTTCTTTCAAAATAAGGGGAGTTATTTTGAAATAACTCTCCAGTGTAGACATGCCCTTAGGCTATGTCTACATTACAAGGTTATTCTGAAATAAGTTTTTTCAGGAATAATAACTCCCAAAATAAAATTATTTTGAAATAGCACGTCCACACTACAGGGAAGCCTTGAAATTAGCCCGAGGCAGACTCCTTTAATGTGGATGTGCTACTCGACTTAGTGCCCCAGCACTGGGAGGTAAATACTTTGAATGACTCTGAGGAACAGTTATTTCAAAATAACAGCAGCTGAGCATCCACACTAACTCTATTTTGAAATAGCAATTTTTAAATAAGTACTATTTCTCGCAAAATGAGGGTTTATTATTTCGAAATAATTTTGAAATAATGGGCTTGCTGTGTGGATGCTCACCTTGTTACTCTGAAATAACAGGAGTTATTTTGAAATAACTCTGTAGTGTAGACGCGCCATTCGGGACCATGTATGAAAAAGGGGACTCATATTTTTGCACATATAGGGCACTGCATATTTTGATCTTCTGGTATGTCTAAGTGGAGACAAGGAAATATGTAATCTTCAAAGGATGCATCAAGTTTCATTTTTTCTAGATGGGAAGAAGACTAGCTAAATGTGCATTGGAAATATTAAGAAGCAGCGTGGGTTAATATTACATATATATATAATCTATTAATATAACTAAGTGATTGGGCAACAAAATGGCAAATGATATTTAATGTTGATAAATGTAAAGTAATGCACATTGGAAAAAATAATCCCAAGTATACGTACAATATAATGGGGACTAATTTAGCTACAGCTACTCAAGAGAGAGATCTTGGAGTCATTGTGGATAGTTTTTTGAAAACATCCACTCAGTGTTCAGCGGCAGTCAAAAAAAGCAAACAGAATATTAGGAATCATTTAAAAAGGGATAGAGAATAAGACAGAGAATACCTTATTGCCTCTATATAAAACCATGATATGTCCACATCTGGAATACTGCATACAGATGCGATTGCCTCACCTCAAAAAAGGTATATTGGCATTGGAAAAGGTTCAGAAAAGGGCAACAAAAATGATGAGGGGTTTGGAACAGGTCCCATATGAAGAAAGATTTAAAAGACTTGGAATTTTCATCTTAGAAAAGAGGAGACTATGGGGGGTATGATACAGGTTTATAAAATCATGACTGGTGTGGAAAAAGTGAATAAGAAAAAGTTATTTACATATTTCCACAATATAAGAAGCAGTGGCCACCAAATGAAATTAATAGGCAGTAAGTTTAAAACAAACAGAAGGAAGTTTTTCTTCACTCAGTGCACAGTCAGCATGTGGAACTCCTTGCCAGAGGATGTGGTGAGAACTAAAACTTTGATGGGCTTCCAAGGGGAGCTAGACAGACTCATGGAGGTTAGGGTCCATCAATGGCTATTAGCCAGGATGGGTAGGAATGGTGTCCCTAGCCTCTGTTTCTCTGGAGGCAGGTGACAGGGTGGGGGGGAATCACGTGAGGATAACCTGTTGTGTCCCCTCCCTCTGGGGCATCTGGTATTGGCCACTGTCGGCAGACAGGATACTGGGCTGAATGGACTGTTGGTCTGACCCAGTATGGCCATTCTTGTATTCTTACAGAAGGATGAAATTCTAGCCACATGCTTGAGCCAATTATAAAAGCTGGAAAATAGATATTTTCTTCTCTCAGAGGGTATGTCTACACTAGCCCCCTAGTTCGAACTAGGGAGGCTAATGACGGACTCCCTAGTTCGAAATTGCAAATGAAGCGCGGGATTTAAATATCCCACGCTTCATTAGCATGTTCCCGGGCGGTCGCCATTTTGGAAATTGACTAGCCCAGAATAACTGCCCGCGCCTACACGTGGCAGAGAAGCGCGATTCCGCGATAAATTAGTTTGAATTAACAGTGAAACCTCATTCTATGAGGTTAATTCGAACTAAGGGGTTTATCTCAGAATCGTGCTTCTCTGCCGCGTGTAGGCGTGGGCAGTTATTCCGGGCTAGTCAGTTTCCAAAATGGCGACCGCCCGGGAACATGCTGATAAAGTGCAGGATATTTAAATCCTGCGCTTCATTTGCAATTTCGGTTGCCCTCACTAGCCTCCCTAGTTCGAACTAGGGGGCTACTGTAGACGTACCCTGAGAGACTGCCCAGTAAAACAAGTGGGACATGCATACATAAGAATGAAAAATAAAAAGTCTTAGCCAAAATGGTATTTGTGTGTATTTAACATTTCTTCCTGTATGTTTAAATATTTAGAAAGTTTTATTAGCATTTTCAATTTTTAAGATTTTGACTTAAATCTTTAAATGGCTCTTTAAATTGAAAGATTGATAGCAGGTTCCTTTAATTATCTAGCTGGCCCAGCTTACAGTTTTCAGTAGGTGCTATGATTAGCATGGGTGGTGGATGAAACTTCTTGTATGGGAGGCTTAGCATCTAGCTCCTTGTTCTGCCTCTTCTGCCCACAGCCCCTTCCATTCTCCACCCATGCTCTACCCCAGTCCCCACCCAATACTGACTTGCTGCTCACCAGTTCACCCTTCCCATGAGGTTCCTTCTCTGCTTACCTCCTGCCCTGCCTGCTTGCCACTCACCTACCTTCCTTACCCTCCCTCCGCACCAGCCAACCCCCAGTCACAATCTTCACCCTGTGGTTGACTCCTTACTCTGCTGGTGCCTTCCTCAGAAAGACTCTCACCCTTTTCACCTTAAAGCATTAATAGCATTGCCCCAGGGAATGGAACAGGCAACAGCTATAGCTCAATTGCCTCTGCATATCATAGAGCCTGTATACTGTATGGAGAAAGATGCAAAGTCCAGACACCTTTGCCAAACTGAAGCCTAAACTTACCTTTTGCAAAAGTGTTTGTCATTGATAGCCTGCATTAAGACAATAGTTTAATAGCATTTCTTACACTGGAGTGGGCAATAATGTTTGATGGGAGGCCACTCCAAGATTTTGGTAACTGGTCAAGGGCTGCACTTTTCTATGGATGTGGTGTGGGGTCTGGAACAGAGGTTAGGTGCAGAAGCTCAGGGTAGGGGTTTGGGGTGCAGGACAGGGTGTGGGTCTGAGAGGGAGTTTAGGTGAGGGAGAGATTTGTCACCTAGGGCAGGGGATTCAGGCACGGGATCTGAGGGAGGAAAGGAGGGAAGAGTGCAGGAGAGGATTTTGGCCGGGTGGAGAGATGTAGGAGCTAGGTACATGGTCTAGGAAGAATTTGTGACATGAAGTGGGGGGAGGAGGGTGCAAAGGGTTTGGATGGAGACCTGAGACAGGGGATTGGGATGCAGGTTCCAGGAGGGGTATGGGTGTAGGCAGTGATTTTTTTGTAAAAAAAAAAAAAAAGGTGCCAGTACTCTGGAGGAAAAGTTTTTGAGCTCTGACTGGAGGTGCCGGTACTGCGTCTGGAGGTGCCAGTACTGAGTAGCAGGCAGAACCATCACAAAAAAAAAAGCACTGGGTGTAGGAGAGGACTCTGGCCTGAAGGGGGCGTAGGAGGGGGTGCTGGGCCTGGAATGTAGTGGGTGTGGGAGAGGGTGGGGAGCCAGAGGCAGGTTCTGGTTGGGAGGTGCTTATCTAAGCAGCTACCAGCCAGCAGCACTCTCAGGCAGGCTTCCCTGCCTTCCAGCAGCACTTGGCTGGCAGTTCCATGTGGCTGTCTGCACTGTGGGTGTGGAGGTAGGTTTTACTCATTCCCTACATCCCCAGCAAAATCTCTCAGTGCCTATTGGCCAGAAACTGAATTTTGGCCAATAGAAGCTGAGAGATTTTGCTTGGGGTGGGAGCAGAGTATGAAGTCTCTCTCCTCTCCTCTGCAGTATAGAGAGCACAGGGAGCAGCCTATCATGGATAATTGTGTAATGACATATCTTTGAAGGAAGTTTCTTTCTAGCCATTTGTAGTGATTGGTTTATTCCCTAGCACAACAGAGTAGATATTCTTTGTGAATTTTCTTCACAGCTAGTGTAAATTTGGGCAATATCATTATTGATATAAATATCTAATACTAATAAAATGTCATATAAACCATTCATATTCAGTATATCTCGGTAGGGGGATGACAAAGCTTTTCTTTTGTTTAGTTATTATTAAAACATCGTGGAACCTAGTCATAGTCTTCTGAATTGAGTTACAATGTCACAAATGACATCACTTCTCAGAAAAAATGGCTCCCTCCACCAATAGACAGAGAAATGTCATTTGAAGTTAAATACTTAAAAACAAATCATATTTTATCCCTCATCACAAGTGTTTTTTAATGTGTGAACTTTTATAAAGTGGAACTTAGTGAATGAGGAACAGTTTTCCTTTAAGCCACACAAAGATGTCATTTAGCCACTTTTCTGCATTCTGGACAGATGATTTGTGATGTGGAAATGAGATCAGGCCCTGAATGTTAATTCACGTAGTGTATCTCTTGTTACTGAGCTAAGTGCAAAATGTCATGATTCAACCAGCAGGAAAGAGGAAAAATCTGTGAAAGAAACTCCAGCTAACAAATGAAAGGATGCAATGTTTCAGGCAACAGTTTGAACTTGAGCTAGGCAAATAATTTGCAATGAATAATTTATTCAATGAATGTCACCTCTATGCTGTTATGAGGTTTTGTTGTTATTGTTGGGATTTTCTCAGATTCATTTATTATTTGAATTTATTCACTGAATAATTTATGTGAATAATTGATGGAGTGAGATTCTGGTCCTATTGAAGTCAACAGCAAAACTCGCATAAACTTCAGGAAATCAAGGATGTCATCCTTTTTCTGTTGCTTATTTGCAAGCAATCATTGTTTCAATGGCTTACATTAGACCCCCGGCCTGAGTCTACACTAGGAAGGTATTTCAAAATGACAGCCGGAGTATCCACACGACCAAGCCTGTTGTTTCAAAATAACAGGCTGTTTAATTTGAAAAAAACTCCTGTTTTCCATGAGGATTAACCCTTATTTTGAAATAGTTCTTTCAAAATAGTGGTAGTGTGGATGCTTCACTGCTATTATTTCAAAATAATTATTCCCCAGAGTCATTACTTCCCAGTGCTTCCTGGGGTTCTAAATCAAGGTAGTACGTTCACCTTAAGGGAGTCTGCCTCAGACTACTTTTGAGGCTTCCCTGTAGTGTGGACATGCTACTTTGAAATAGCTATTTCAGGAGTTAGTATTTCAAAAGAAGTTATTTAGAAATAATTTCCTAGTGCAGATATACCCCCAGTAATTTAAGTTAGAGATGGCCTTTATACCCTGCCTTGGTGATCATTATTGGCCATCTCAGTGTGTCAGCTGATGTCTTTCTTTGTTGTCTTACAAATTTACAGTGAAAACTATAAGGATCAAGGCACACATTTTTGAAAAAATTTCTCTGCTGAAGTGCTGGTGTGAAAGCCCAGCAGAACCAAATATCAGCATGGGCCAGGTACACAGAAGAAAAGTTCCACATGATATAGAAACATCAACCTTTGGAATTAGGATGGCAGCATGGAGTTACCTAAATTGCTGCCTGAAAAGGTAGCATACTCAGTTTTGCAATAAGAATTGTAATATCTTGAATTACTGCACTTTGCCAGGAAGGCAAGTTTTCCCCTCTTGTTTTGAAGGAAAGCATAGTGTCCCCTAATAATACGCTGGGACATTTATTCAGTATGGACGGCAATGGAAAGGAGCCTACTGAATAACTCCTCAAAACACATACGTGTTCCTTTGCATGATACTGGACTTGAGTCGCAGACTGGTTCAGTGGTTAGCATGTTAGATTCGGTTTCAGTTCTTTGCTCCACCACAAAGTACTTGTGTCACGTTGGCAAGTCACTTATGCCCATAGGGAGTCAGGCTTCTAAATTTCAGGGGCCTAAATTCCATTGTGGATCTGGATCTTTTGGCTCTTTGGGCCAGATTTTTAAATGTGTTTTGGCACCTACTGGGACTTTTTAAAACATCTAGGCACCTATCACCCATTCAAATCAATGTGATTTAGGCATCAAAGTGCTTTTGAGTATCTTCCTGGGCACCTAAATACCTTTAAAATCTGTCCCTCAGTGCCTTATTTCCCTGTCTGCATAATGGGGACAACAGCACTTTTCTACCCTGGGACGTCCTTAGGATTAATGGGGCTCTACGCAGTACAGGTGGAGCATCTCTAGTCTGGCACTCTCTGGTCCAGCAACATCCGAGGTCCAGCATGATTTTAGTTAGCTGAATGTCCACTTATCATGGGGTGTAGCCAAGTTTTCCATGATCCCATAAAGTTTGTTTACAGCCACCAGTCCTGGCTCTCAGTGCTGTCATTTAGCTCTAATTTACCCCTAAATGTCTTCAAAGAGTCTAGTAAGCAGTTGTAGTGTTGATAATGGTGCTAGACAGTATTGATCACTTGTGGTATGGAAAATTCGCTGGTTCAGCACCAGTCAGGTCCAGAGGGTCTGGACCAGAGAGGTTCAACCTGTACTATTAAACCATGATAGCTCATCATACCATCTACATGTTTTTTTCAGTCTTCAAGGTGCTACCAGACTATTTGTTGTTTTTTAAGTGTTTCCTGTTACAGACTAACTCGACTACCCCTCTGAAGCTATTAAACTAGTGTCTCTATACCTGATAGCAGCTGGGAGGGGAGGGGAATTTTTAGACATGTGATTTTATAATCTTTAGCAACACACTAATAAAACATTTTAAAGCAAATTTTAAACAAAGGTCTTACAGACTAAGGCTATGTCTTGTCTAGACTACAAAGTTCTATTAGATTCTGCTTTGCTTGCGGAAGAGGCTTTTCTGACAATTAGCCCATATGCTCTGGATCAAATGTCAGGAAAAAGCTTCTTTTGGAACATCCCTTCTTCCTTGTAGAACGAGGTTTACAGGGATGCCGAAAAAAATGCATCTGCTTTTCAAAATTTTTTTTTTGGAAAAGCAGACACATTCCTTGGATGTGGCAGAGCTTTTCCAGGATAGCCCGGAAAACGTCTGCAGTCTAGACATACCCTTCCACAATAGAATCAGAAACTGACAATGTGTACCTGGGATTGGTAAATGGCTGTTAAGTGGCTTCAGTGCTACTTGAATGGTGCTTTCACAGGTTCAATGTTCTGCTAATAGCCCTGAGAGGCTTTTTCACTTTTAAGTTAACTAGATCTTCTTGGGAAGAAGTGATGCGATGGAAGAAGGATAGGAAGAGGTGAGTGGGTTGACATTAAGACCCAGTGCTGCCCCACATTTTTGGGTGCCCTACACAGTTGCATATTTTATATATGGGTAGGGATGGTCCTATCTCTACTTCACAGCAGCATTGCGAGGTTTAACATGGGGAAGTGATTTAAGCAAATAGTTTAAGCAAATTCTATTTAAATTAGGAGGAGGTAATTACAATGTGGAGAATTATTGCATTATAGAATAAGCGCCAAGAGCTCAGTTAGTTAATTTAGATGGCATTTATTATTATTGAATGATTTGTAAAGATGGTGTAACTGATTAAAAAGTGAAATGATGTCACAGAATCATGTATGGATATATGATTCTTTTATATAATTTCCAAATACGCAAATAGGTATAAACTGAATCATAGTTCTTCAACCCCTTCAGCCTTCATTTATTTTTTCAGTTGGGAACAGACATTGAGTGGAAGCAGGAGGCATCTGGCAATTAGGGTATGTCTAGACTACATGACTCCGTCGACGAAGCCATGTAGATGAGTTTACTAGACATAGGAAAATGAAGCGGTGATTTAAATAATCGCCGCTTCATTTACGTCAAAATGGCCACCGCGCTGTGCCGATCAGCTGTTTGGTGGCACAGCGCGGTAGTCTGGACGCTCCGCGGTTGACAAGGGGAAGGCAAGGGGAGGAAGCGGGAGGAGAAGCTCAGGGTTGGGGTTCTTGCCAGTCCACCTGTGTCCCAGCACTGCGGGTACGGGGACCTCAGTGTCCCCATGGCGGGTAGGGTGGAGAGGAAGAAGAGGGAGGGGGAGCAGGTGTGGGAGGAGGAATGGTAGCTGGGGAGGCAGAAGGGGCTGGAGCAGCAGGAGGCAGCAATCTCTGCACCAGGGTGTGCAGGTGGTTGCAGATGGCACGGCCCTGGGCAAGCAGCTCCTGCCCACTCTCCCACTGGAGCTGCAGGTCTTTGTGCACCCAGGAGTCCAAGGTGCAGTGCAGGCTTCGCAGTATCCCCAGGTGCTGCGGCTGGTGGTACTCCTGGTTACGGGTCAGCCTGAAGAGTGCCCGGGTGCGGGAGGATGTCCTGGGTGGGGTGGTGCGCCCTGCACTTGCAGCTGGTGCGGTTGTGGACAAACAAGAGAAGTGGTCAGTTATCCCTGGGGACACAGTGGGTGAAGCCCAGCCCCCCTCCGCAAGGTGAGGACGACAGAGGACGACAGGTCTCCATACCATTAGAGCCGATGTTCTAGCACAGAGGCCATGTTTGGGATGTCCTGCTATCCCCGGGAATGGGAGCTGGCCTGGGAGTGCACACATGTCCCTGTGCTGTATGTGGTGTGGGTCTGTGGGGAGGGGAGCTGCCCCTGTGTAGAGGGGGCTTGGGGAGGGAGGGCATCCTGCGTGTCCCACCCCGAGGTCAGGAGCATGTCATGTGCTTTCATACATACACGCGTGTGGGTAACAGGCCTCGGCCCCTGTGTGGCAGCCAACTGGGGCCACGTGCCCAGGGGTGGCATGGCACATGCACAGGTTGCTGCATGAGCCATGGCCAGCAAGGCCCACCGGTGTGGTCCCTGGTCTCCCTCTCTCCTCACCCCCAACTCCCACATAACGGGACAGTGATGGCACTCACATGTCGTTGCCTCCCCAGGCTCAGACGACACTGGCGACAGGCCTGCTGGGACAGCTCGGGGGTCCTGGGTACACAGTTTTCCTGGTTGGGGCCATAGTGGCCATAGTGGCCAGCAGGGCACCCTGGGCAGGGCTGGCCAGGGCTGGGCAGGGCTGGAGGCCCCCTATTTCGAAACAAGCATCTACACAGTGCTTATTTCGAAATAGCAATTTTGAAATTGGCGTTATTCCTCATGGAATGAGGTTTACCTATTTCAAAATAAGCCCTCCACTATTTTGATTTAATTTCTAAATAGCGAAATGGCTGTTTAGATGCTGGTAAAGTTATTTTGAAATAACTTTGCTGTGTAGACATACCCAGAGAGACTAAAGTGGAGTTCTGGGGAGAGGGAGCAGGGAAAAGAGAAGGCACTAAGCAGATGGAGAAGGTGGTGCATGAAAGCTAGGTAGTTTAATAAAAAAGATAGGAGCAGGGGAACAAAATTCCTTCTGCACTTTCTCTGAACTTGATGCCAACTAAAATAATGTCTCCAAACAAATACTAATTACTGTCTCCGAATCTTGATGACTTTCTTATTTCACAGCCACTTATTCACAAAACAGCCTCTTCAGTCTTGCCCTACTTAGCTGCTGATCTGAATCTGTCCCCTGGAGCTTGTATTTGTTGCTTCCTGATGACTTCCACTAAACATTTAACCAGTTCAGCAAAAAGACACTTGTTTCACTGATGTATTCATCATGCCTTGTCTCCCCAGTTAGAAACTCTTGCAGTAAGATTTGAAGAATTCAGCAGAGGTGTCATTTCAGATTTTGGTTGGGGGAGGGCAACTTCAACCATGATTCTAGGAGCTACTGAGGCACTTGAAAACTTTAGTTTTCTGGCAGACTAGTTAGCAGCTAGCTGACAGGAGCCCTGTATCTAATGCCTATATAAAAGAAAGCCAAATATTAGACCCACTGAACTCTAATAACATGCTCTGACATCTTATGGCAAGTCACTTAAAGGACACTGTTAGTTTTAGCTAAAACAAAAGACAGGACTATACAGCACTTTGAAGACTAACAAGATGGTTTATTAGGTGATGAGCTTTCGTGGGCCAGACATACTTCCTCAGATCAATTTGTGGAAGAAAATTGGCACGACCATATATACCAAAGTGATACAATAAAAAAAAGTGAACATATATAAAATTGACAAATCAGATTTTAGAACAGGGAGGGTGAGGGGGGAAGGTTAGTGTCTGTGAGGTGATGATATTAGGGTGATAATTGGGGACTCTGATGATATTAGGGTGATAATTGGGGACTCTATCTTTGTAATGGGTGAGATAATTAGCATCTTTGTTAAGGCCCATACATAAAATCTTCTCATCACTCATTCCAAGCTTCTGGCAAACAGAGACAAGAAACATGCAGAATATAGTGTTGGATCCCTGCTCACGCTGACTAATAGCCATTGAGGGATCTATTCTCCATGAACTTATCTAGTTCTTTTTTGAACCCTGTTATTGTCTTGGCCTTCACAACATCCCCTGGCAAACCTCTTTCATATCTCCCCCTTAATCATCTCTTTTCCAGACCGAAAAGTCCCAGTCTTTTTAATTTCCCCTCATAGGCAATGTTTTCAGTACTCCTAATAATTTCTGTTGCCATTCTCGGTACCTTTTCAAAATCCAATATATCTTTTTTGAAATGGGCAGTAGTAAATAGGGCTGTCAATTCACATGTGTTAATGCCTGCGATTAATGCAGGGCATGATTAATTAGTTAATTTTTTTAATGCATTAATCGCAGGTGTTAATGCTGCACTGCCCCTTTGAAGTGCCACTCTGGCGCTTCAAAGGGGCAGCGCAATGCGGAGCCAGGTATCAGCTGGGGAGTCCCCAGCTGACCCCGGGCTCCACTGCCCTTTGAAATGCGTGGAGGTGGCATTTTAAAGGGGCAGCTGCCGTGGAGCCTGGGGTCAGCTGAGGACTGCCCAGCTGATCCCAGGCTCCCTGCAGCATTTCCCCAGAACCCAGAATCAGGTGGAGAGTCCCCAGCTGACTCTGGGTTCTGCTGAACTGCCGCACCCTGGAATGCCTTGTGCTGCCTCTTGGAAACGCCTCCCCGGCGCTTCAAAGGGGCAGCGCTGCATGGAGCCCGGGGTCAGCTGGGGACTCCAGCTGATCCCAGGCTCCATGCAGTGCTGCCCCATTGAAATGCTGCCACAGTGTTTCAAAGGGGTGGCGCATGTGATTAATCGCGCAATTAATCATGATTAAATTTTTTAATCACTTGACAGCCCTAGTCGTAAAAAAGCCCAGCTCAGGGGCTCAGTAGGGCCACAACCGCTGGAGGGAGCAGAGGCTTGCCCTAAGCTCCTGATCTGGGAGGCTGTTGTAGACCTTGCTGAGGCCAAGGATTGGCCTGGACTGCTGGGTTCCCCCCGATGAAGAGATCTTTCTACCTCTGGCTGAGGGCTCAGACCCTGATGACCCCAAGAACAGGCAGCAACAGCGGAGCCAGGTATACTCCAAGGGGGAGTTTGGAAGTGGCCCAAGGGAAGCTGACTACAGTCAAGCTGACCTTATTATATTTGAGTGAGTCAGTGTGTTGTGGGCCAGATCCACACTGAGCCCAGTGGCAGCCACACCTGCCACTGCTAGGTCCCTGGGCTGGAATGCACTGGATTAGGGAGGGCCTGTGTACCCCCCCTGCTACCCCACACACTGGGTGGCAGTCTCCCCTTTCTCCTGCTGGCAATCTACTGTTCAATTGCCTGCCCTGCACCAGGGCCTGGGCCCACCTAAAAAGACTAGTGCTGTGTGTGTGTGTGCCTGCCCCACCTTGTACTCAGGGCCTGGGCTTAAAGAGGACCACTGGGTGTTGGTTTAAGGCCTGAGCACAGGACTGGGGGCCAATACTGAGACAAGTGGCTTACATGGATGAATGCCTATATTCCCACAAGCTGCAGTTATGTGACTGCAGTGTAGATATATTAGTAATGTAAATAAATATCCGGCCTGAACATATTCTTCCTTGGAATTATTTTAGGTTTTTAGCATTTATTTCTTTGTGTGGTATTGTGTGACTAAATGCAGGGGATTACTTGCCAGGTGACTCTTGTAGAAGGAAACAATTACTTCCAGGGTTTCATTTCTCTGAAACAGACAATTGAATTGAAATGACAATAAAGTAGACTCATTTCAAACCTGTCACAATGTTGAGTTTAATACACAGTGTACATTGTTTGCAGACTTCTTTCCCTCATAATATAAGGATAAGGTTCCTCCTTTTCTGTGGTAAAGATAGACTTTTCAGTTTAACAGTTTTATTTTCCCCAATAGGCTTAAAGTGATGATAGTCCATATGTGAAATTCAAATGTGGTTTAAACAAACTGTTTAGGAAGCATGGAATCAATTTTATGTAGCCAATTCAGAGTCTGTTCCAAAGCATTATGAAGGATATGTCAGCTCTCAGGAAAGTACAGTATTTAGAAACATGTTGCAAATTACTTTTTGTAAATGAGAACATATTGAAAAATTAAGGACTTTCTCAACTGATCAACATTATCTGTAACAACTGGGAGAATCAGGGAGACAAAGCAGTAATTGTGAGTTGGAAAAAAAAAAAGTATAAACCCTCTGACACATGTCCAGAAAGGGTTAAGCATCCTTTAGGATAAAATATCCAATTTCATCCTTTAGGGACATACTGATATATAATGTTTGTGGTTTTTATGTGTTTGCATGTATATTGTTAAAGGTTAACAATGTAATCAAATGGTTCCTGCCTGTACTTTATTAATCTCTTTTTTAAATGTATAGCAAATCATCTATGAATGGTAGAAAGCAATTGTCTTATGCTAATCCATATAGCTAATTAGTAGTGATGCTTGAGAGACAAGTCTATTTTGGAAGTTTCCATGATTGCCTATTGTTCACCCTAGACTGAATGGTTAAGAGACTGCTAGGAAACTATATAAAACACCCTTGGGACTGTATCTTTTTGTCTCACATCTGCTTGGTCTTCATGCAGGGAAAGCCTAAGCCAGGGTGGGCAAGAACACAATGGCAGATTGCTAGGGTTAGCCCCTGGTGGGCCAGAACCACTATATTTACCAGCACAGCCACAGGTACCCATGATCACAGCTCCTGTTGGCCATGGATCGCCATTCCTAGCCAACTGGAGGAGCAGGAAGTGGCATGGACTGGGACATTACTTCCTGCAGTTCTTATTGGCCAGAACAGCAATCCAAGGCCAACAGGACCTGCTATAGCTGGTACCTGCGACCATGCAGGTAAATATAGTGGTGGAAGATTGCCAGGAGCTAACCCTGGTAGACTAGATCTGGCCTGTGGGACGGTCTTTGCCCACCCCTGGCCTAAGACATAAAGACTGAGATCCCAGTCCTAACCTAGACCACCCTGAATATGATACTGGACATAGGACTATAACCTATGACTCAAATTCTATAAAAACTGTTTATAATGACCAAGCTCACCATTTCTCCTATGGATCTGAATCTCAGTAATTCAGCTCATAGAATCCTAGGACTGGAAGAGACCTCAGGAGGTCATTGAGTCCAACCCCCCGCCCAAAGCAGGACCAAACCTAACTAAATCATCCCAGCCAGGGTTTAGTCAAGCCGATATTTAAAAGCCTCTAGGGATTGAGATTCTACCACCTCCCTAGGTAACCCATTCCAGTGCTTCATAACCAGCCTAGTGAAATAGATTTTCCTAATATCCAACCTAGACCTCTCCCACTGTAACTTGAGACCATTGCTCCTTGTTCTGCCATCCGTCACTATTGAGAACAGTCTCTCTCCCATCCTCTTTGGAATCTCCCTTCAGGAAGTTGAAGGCTGCTATGAAATCCCCCCTCATTTGTCTCTTCTACAGACTAAATAAGCCCAAATCCCTCAGCCTCTCCTCGTAGGTAATGTGCTCCAGCCCCCTAATCATTTTGGTTGCCATCTTCTGCACCCTCTCCAATGTGTCCAATCCTTTCTGTAGTAGGGGGGCCCACAACTGGACACAATCCTCCAGATGTGGCCTCACATGTGCCAAATAAAGGGGAATAATAACTTCTCCAGATTGGCTGAAAATGCTTCTTCTAATGCACCTTAATATGCCATTAGCTTTCTTGGCTACAAGGGCACACTGTTGACTAATATCCAGCTTCTCATCCATAGTAATCCCCAGGTCCTTTTCTGCTCATATCTTTACAGGTATGATCTTTTAACTTACACTCTCTCTTCTCTTTATAAATACATTTTAAGTTAATTAATAAAAATTGGCTATAAGCATGAATTTGGGGTAAGATCTGATATATTCATTAAGATGGGAGGTAATGTGCTGACCTTTGGGATTGGTAGACCTTTTTTTATATGGTGAGTAAGAATCATATAAGTGATCTTTATCATATTTGACTTGGGTGCCAGGGTTGAGGCCTAAGGCTAGGTTTCATTAAGGGAACTGTGTTGTTAGATTCTGGGTAGTATTAAAACTGTTTTGTGCTGGCTTGGTAAATCTAAGTATTGTAATAATCACCAGTTTGGGGGATTGGTTCTCCACTCTTTGTAGTTTGACCCTAATTGAGTAACCTAAGTTGGCTCCCCTAGAACCTTTGTCATATATTCAAATTTATTTTAGAAGATATATGTAGGTATATTAGCTGCTTGCTACAAAATTGAAGGACAGAATAGAAGAAAACAGTGTTTAAATTCTAATACTATGATAAAATGAAACAAAAATAAATGCATACTGAACATGCCAGTGTCGCTACTTAATATACATCCAATAAATGTGTATAATCCAATAAATATCACAATATTGGAATCATTCTGTAGAATTTAGTGAACACTGTATACTGTTGTAAATATGCTGTAGGAGAGGAAGCAAAATTAACTGCTTTTTGTTAAAAATCACATTTTAGAGAACAAGCATAAATGTAACTACATGTACATAATGAAGCTATGGAGAACTGAAGAGCTACCAGAAGACTCAGGTATGGGGAGTGTGGAGGAAGCAAATATGGTATCACTTTTCAATAAAGGAAAACATGATCATAGCAGTTCATATCTGATAAATTAGTAGGACTCGGCTCCGGGAAGCACATACATATGCTTAATTTTACTGCCTTTGACTTCAGAGAAACTACTTATAGTAGTAGAGTTAAGCACTGGTGCATAGATGTTTGCAGGATCGGGGCCTAAGAGTTAAAAGAATCTGTAAACATCTAAAAGACAATTGAAACCCAAACTGTAAGCATCATAGAACAAATTAAGGCAAAAAATTGCTTTTTTGACAGAATTACAAAATAATTGAATGAAGGCAATTCAAGAGAATATTTGGATTTTACTAAAGTGTTTCATACAGTGTCTCATTTAAATCTCTCTCAACAATTTAACTCAGATTGCGTTATATATAAACACCATCACAGAAATGCAAAATAACTGAAACTGCAAACTTACTGTAACCATAAAGAACAATGTACTGAGCTGGGAAAAGTTATCTACCAGGCAGCTAAGGATTGTGTTAGTTCTGGTCTTGCCCTCCACCATTAATGATCGGGAAGAGGCTAACAAAATTGGATTATATTATACTGGGAGACATTAAATACACCATTAAGTTAAAAGACATAAAACAAAAGGACCTAAAGAGGTTGGATTTATGGTTGGGAAATAATGAAATAAAGATTCAACTTGGAGAAATACATCTAGAGAAAAATAATTTGAAAGAAAGATACTTCAGTAGGAAAAGAAGGCAGGCATTAGTAGACATCTGCAATGTGTTTGAACTTTGAACTGAGATCTGTCAGATCTGTGAATTTCTGACTAACTGCTTTTTTCATTGAAAAATGCCACTTCATTAAAACCAAAAGTGTTCCCAAAGCAGGACCAGTTCTGAAGAATTTCTTAACTGAAGAAAAAAATGTCAGGATGATATTTACATTTTTTAATATCTTCTGTTTCAATATTTTTAAATGAAAAAAATGCAGTTTTCTGATTTGAAGCAACTTTTTGCTGAAATATTTAACTAATTAGACTGAAAAGGTTAAAAAAAAGAAAAAAGTTAAAATCAAAACAAAACATTTTGATTGACCTGAAATAATTATTATTTGGTTTACAAATATTTGTGAGATTTTACCCATTTTTCTTCATTCAAAATGGGAAAAAAATTCAAACTCTCAAAAATCTTTATGGGATGAGAACTATTTCCTGCCCAGCCTTTTCCCAATATATGGTAACAGTGTTCAAATGTGTGATAGGTATGAGTACTATGGATGAGAGACCACAAATTAGCTACTGTAAAACCCCTAGAAGTAAAGAGAGAAAACAATACATATAACCACTGAGAATATGTATTTATTAGGCCGCAATAATTGCTCAGGTGCAGTATATGTTGTAATTTAAGTCCTCAATCATAAAATATCTCTTTCTTCTTTTAGATTCCACCTTAAAACCCAGTTCTTCCAGGAATCCTCCTTACTTCATGCTCATTAACAGAAATTATATATCTTGTGCCAATTAAAGTCAATGGCAGAAAGGCCCAACGATTGGATGGCACAGAATTAGGTTTTTACTACTCATTATCAGAACATAAGAATGGCCATACTGGGTCAGACCAAAGGTCCATCTAGCCCAGTATCCTGTCTTATGACAGAGGCCAATGTCACATGCCTCAGAGGAACAGAACAAATAATCATCAAGTGATCCCTCTCCTGTCATCCATTCCCAGACTCTGACAGAGGCTAGAGACATCATTCCTACCCATTCTGGCTAATAGCCATTGGTAGACCTAACCTCCACGAATTTATCTAGCTCTTTTTTGAACCCTTCTAAAGTCCTGGTCTTCACAACCTCCTCTGGCAAGGAGTTCCACATGCTGACTGTGCACTTTGTGAAGAAGAACTTCCTTTTGTTTGTTTTAAACCTGCTGCCTATTAATTTCATTTGGTGACCCCTAGTTCTTATGTTATGGGAACAAGTAAATAACTTCTCCTTATTCACTTTTTCCACACCAGTCATGATGCTATAGATCTCTCTCATATCCCCCCTCAGTCTCCTCTTTTCTAAGATGAGAAATCCCAGTCTTTTTAACCTCTCTTCATATGGAACCTGTTCCAAACCCCTCATCATTTTTGTTGCCCTTTTCTGAACCTTTTCCAATGCCAATATATCTTTTTTGAATGAGGCAATCGCATCTGTATGCAGTATTCCAGATGTGGGCATACCATAGTTTTGTATAGAGGCAATAAGATAGTCTCTGTTTTATTCTCTATCCCTTTTAAAATGATTCCTAATATTCTGTTTGCTTTTTTTTGACTGCCGCTGAACACTGAGTGGATGTTTTCAGAGAACTATCCACAATGACTCCAAGATCTCTCTCTTGAGTAGTTATAGCTAAATTAGTCCTCATCATATTGTACGTATACTTGGGATTATTTTTTCCAATGTGCATTACTTTGCATTTATCAACATAAAATGTCATTTGCTATTTTGTTTCCCAGTCACTTAGGTTTGTGAGATCTTTTTGAAGCTCTTCACATCCTGCTTTGGTCTTAGCTATCTTGAACAGTTTAGCATGATCTGCAAATTTTGCCACCTCACTGTTTACCCCTTTCTCCAGATCATTATTAAATAGGTTGAATAGAATTGGTCCGATTATGGACCCTTGGGGGACACAACTAGATACCTCTCTCCATTCTGAAAACTTACCATTGATTACTACCCTTTGTGAGGAATGTCGACACCATCTTTCACCTTACCTATGGTCCATATTTAGCATGTTTTTTATCACATCATAGTGGAAGTCTGATCTTTCAACCTTTATCCAGGTGAACAAATCTTACTCATTTGAGCAGTTCCACTCATGATGAATGTACCTGATCTGCAGGTCCCCTCAAGCCAGAATCAAATCACCTGACTCGACAGTGCACAAGAAAAGAGATTGCCAAACTGGGTCCTAAGATTGTTAGCAATTCAAGGTTGCAAATTTTTCTCATTTTGTGTTTATAAAGTGCTATGTAAATTATGTTATATGTAAGTTATTATTAGTAATAAATGTTAAAGGCTGCACATGTAACATGTAAACTCAGCATCTGCACTTCCAATATATGCAATGTATGTATGCAATGTACATATGAGGGTGACATTCGACCCTCGGGTCTTGTATTTTGTGTTAGACAATACAACAAGAAGGAATAAAGAAATAAAAAAGTTGTCAAAATAAATCAGATTTTATGAGAATGAAGTATGTAATGTGCCTCTTCAACCAATAAATAAAGAACTTCCATTTCAAATGCTTTCAATGCCACAGTTTGGACCATCACTAAATTCTCTCAAAACCTATAAAGAAAATCTTTAGACACTTCTTCTTGGTGGAGAAAAATTGAATCCAGGAAACAGTGAAAAATATTTAGTGGAAACAAGAAAAGTAACAGATTTTAAACAACATTTAACTTACACTGATCAGATCTGGTTCTTGCACCTACCACAGCATAATTTGCCATTGATATTTCTGCAAATTAAACATCTTTAAAAATATTTTACTCTTTTCAGACTGAACTGTTCAATACATTAAAACATAAGTTTTGAATTTTATAAGAGGCCAGCATACACTACTACACTCCCTTTTGCTTTGTAATATGAACACCACACACCAGACTGCTTCTGGCATAATCCAAAAATCAGAGTATGTTGATTTACACTAGGGGAGGATCTGTATCTACCTTCTGAATATGTCTTGTGTGTTGCAGAGGTAGTTAAAATATATAGTTTGCAGAATTAGATTATAATTGACTGAATGCTCAGCAGCACACAAAATTCAGAGCTTCTTTCACATTGTTCTCTAATAAAAGGATAGCTTTGTACTGACTAAAAGTATGTAGTTAGATAACCAGGCATGACATTTTCTTGGCTCCCTTTACAGAGTTCTGTCTTCTGTTGATACCCATTTTAGAATATCTTGTTCTGTTTTAGTTACATAAAATCAACTGTCCCTCTCTCCATGGCCCATTTTAGTTAGTTTTAGTTGCAGAATCTGCAAATATTGTTGGCAATGTTTTTAGCAATGTGAACACTTTTCTGGGAAAATCAAACTTGTATCACAAAACACCAAGTTCATTTCACAATAGAATATGGAACAATGATCAACTATGGGTTGGATCTCCCTGGTCCAGCACCTTCGGGACCTGACTGGTCCAGAATGAGGGATTTTTCCAGACCAGGGGAGGTCATAGCAGGCTCCCCTGATGCCGCACCCTCTCCACTGTTCTCCCCTCCAACAGACTTCCTGGTTCCCCCCGCAGCCCAACTGAGCTGTGTGCCAACTTCCAGACCCTCCCCAGCCCAGCTCAGCTGCGCGCCGGCTCCTGGTGCCCTACCACCATAGCCCAAGTGAACCACATGCCAGCTCCCAGGCTCCCATTCTCCTGCAGCGCTCCAGGACTCTCTGATTGTGGAACATCCATGATCATGCTGGACCACAGATGTGGCTGGACCAGAGAATCCTGGATTTTAGAGGTGCAACCTGTAGTAAACTTTGACAATCATGGGTTTGAACTGGTGTCCTATATAAAAAATGAAAGGCTCTGTTTCTCATTACTTTTGTCTTTTCTATTAAAAGGAAATACATTTTCTCTCTGTTTTTTCTTATTCTGCATCTCTTTTCCCCAACAAGATTTTTTTTAAAGGAATGAGTTAAATAAATGTGAAATAGACTCTTTTATTATTCTCATACTTATCCTATTCTTGCTCCTGCATTTTGCACAAAACACTAAAAGTTTCAGTCCTAAGCATTGCAGAATGCTGCCTTATTCTACAAGGGTGCGTCTACGCTGCACCCTTACCTCGAAATAAGCTATGCAATTTGTGCTACGCAAATTGCATAGCTTATTTCAAGGTAATTTCAAAATAGCTTATTTCGCCAAATTTCAAAATAAAGTGCTATTCCAAAAAGTCCCTTAATCTTCATGGAACAAGGGTTACAGGGACACTGGAATAGCACGCCTGTTATTTTGATATATATTTCGAAATAACAAGAGCATTTAAAGATGTGGAATAGCAATTTTGGGATACTGCTGGTATCCCAAAATAGCGCTGCTGTCTAGACGTAGCCCAGATGAGTTCTGCCATGCAGTATTATACTGTCACTAAAACATTTGCATTCTGAGCTAGAATGTAGCAATGTCAATAGAAGAATGAAGGAGAGGCTAGATTTCTGCTAGATAACAAAGGACATCACATAGTGTGTAGTATAGTAAATTTGATGATGCCCAACTTTCCTTAAACACAAAGGCTGTGTCTACATTGGCATGATTTTGTGCAAAAGCGGCTGCTTTTGCGCAAAAACATGCTGCCTATCTATACTGGCTGAGAGTTCTTGCGCAAGAACACTGACGTTCTAATTTGTGAAATCAGTGCTTCTTGCGCAAGAACTATGATGCTCCCGCTCAGGAATAAGCCCTCTTGCGCAACTGTTCTTGCGCAAGAGAACAGTGTAGACAGGCAACATGACTTTCTTGCGCAAGAAAGCCTGATGGTTAAAATGGCCATCGGAGCTTTCTTGCGCAAGAGAGCATCTACACTGGCACGGATGCTCTTGCGCAAAAGCACATCTCTTGCGCAAAGGCACATGCCAGTGTAGACGCTCTCTTGCGCAAATACTCTAACGCAAAATCTCTTGCGTTAAAGAGTATTTGCGCAAAGTCTTGCCAATGTAGACGTAGCCAAATTGGTTATTCTTTTCTAAAATAAGGTCAGTCCATCTGTACTATCTCAACAATTTATTTTTTTAATTTTAAACATTGCATCTTAGTATTTTGAAATTTATAAGGGGAACTTCTTTCAACTAAATAGAAATAATGCTTCAATTTCAATTATTCCTTGTAACTGAAGATGGGTACACTGGGTATCATTAAAGTCTGGCATGAAAATCTCTTTGCAGTTGTTAAACTTAATGCAGAATTTCCATTGTAAATATGGGAGTACTAGAAAAGTGCTGTAATGGTAAGTACTGGGGTGTAGTAGTCACATGGGTCTTATTTGCAACTTGTAGTATGAATGTAGCTCTCATTGAAATCAACAAAATTTATTAGTATCTTTTGAATGGAAAGAGTGCAGGTATTTTAATAGTACTCACTATACAACTAACTGATGGGCATTCTTTCGACTGCATGAAACATGTTGAGACAAAGGCATCGGAAACTTCCCAAAAGTAGGGAGCTGGAGGCCAGGGTCTCCTGGTCCCTGAAGTCCTGCCCCTCTTCTTCCCTACAAGACTATGACCCTGGCAAAGTTGGAAGATGAAGTGAGATCAGGGCAGGGGTCTCCAACCTTTTTAAGCATGAGATCACTTTTTGAATTTAAGTGCAATTCAGGGTCTACCTAAAACCCAAACACCCTTGTTCTACCTCCTTCCTACCCCTTCTACAAGGCCCCACCCTGCTCATTCCATCCTCCCTCTTTCCCCCAGCCTCACTCATGTTTATCAGGAGTTCTGAGCTGAGCCTGGGGCAGGGAGTTGAGGTGCAGGATGGGTGCAGGGTGCAGGCTCCGGGAGGGAGTTTGGGTGCAGGGTGATTCAGGGCTAGGGCCAGGGTTTGGGGTGCAGGAGGGGTTCAGGAGTGGGGCTGAGGTTTGGAATGTGGGCTCCAGCTGGGCACAGGTGGCTTCTGGGTGGTGGTGTGGAATAAATCAGGCTTACCCCTACTCTGGCCCTGCACCATGCCCAAAAGCTGCCAGCAATCTCTCTCCATCCCTGCCCCCTCTCCACCCGTTCAGTGGAGCTGGGGTACAGGGTTGGGGAAAGAGCACCTTGACATCAGCACCCCCCTCTTCTTCCTGTTCTCAGCACAGCAAGCAACAGGCTCCAGAGGTGGGGCAGCTCCAAGGCAGAGGGCAGAAGCAGCACAGCAGGGCTGAGACAGACGGATAAAGTGCCAGCACTTGACAGCCTCCCAGCCAAATCTGTCAGGATCACTGGTCAAAGGCTTCAAGATCTACCAGTAGATCCCGATCAACGGGTTGGTGACCACTGGATTAGGGAGTCTGCCCCCAGCCTGGGATGAATAGGGACCAATATCAATCCCCTGCCTATGTCTCCATTCCTCAGAACCCCCGCGCAAGGCAGGAAGAGGGACCCGCTCCTCACAACTGACCGCATGGTTCTGTCCCCAAAACAGCTCTGCCCAAGAAGCATGGCCTCTGAGCAGGCCCACCAACAGAGGGGAAGAAAGGAAGAAATTGCTCAGAGGCCTGGGCAATTTAAAGCAGTCTGAGTCCTCCTGCTATGGCTACTAGTGGCAGTGATGGCTGGGAGCTCCTGGCCCTTTTAAATTGCCTGGGTGGACCGCAGGGCTCTTAGGCATGCTCCTGCATTCCAGCGCCCACCACGGACAACAGAGCAGCTCTGCCAGGCCAATGGTTCACCCCGCCAGACAGTGCTGGGACAGAAGGGGCTCTGGGCAACCAGAGGGTGAGTCAGGGCAGCAGCACCTAGCTGTGCTGGGAAGGCAGAGCCAGAGAGAGGAGCCAGCTCAGCTGGAGCAGCAATTGTTGTACCTTTGTATCAAGCAGTGAAGGTTTCTGCATCTGTGTGAATAAAGGGACGAAAGGGGAAGCAGGGCTAGGAACAGAACAGGAGGGCTGGGGTAGTGAAGCAGGGACGCCATTTCAGATTTTGGTAGGGGGGCAGTTTAACCCATGATTCCATTCCACGCGCTACTTAGGCACCTGAAACTCCTGGTGGGTTTTTTTTTTTTTTTTTTTGCAGGTGATAACTTAGAAATTAACTGACAGGAACAGTGTTACTAATTCTTATATAAAGAAAAATGTAACAAATTCCCTAAAGTCATATTTTAAAGTTTATTTTTCAATTTAGAACAAATACCAAAATCTTTCCAATCCCAAATCTTGAGTTGTCAGTTTTGGAGCCATAGCACAAATTTGATACTTTGTACACTATCTTTTAATAGACATAAATAAAATCTGCTTTGCCCTGTAATTATTGTTACAATGTCTTATGGTCCAAACTGTGAAGAGGAGAATGAGGTGGCCTGCTCCTGCACCCTCCCCCGGACCAGACTGTCCTTTTGTTCTGCTTGATGAGCCTTGATGAACCTGTAAGTCTTCCACTCCAGTGAGCAAAGTAGAGGAGGGGAGAGGAACAGTGTTCCTTCTAACATTTTCTATCCTTGGGTGGGTTGAAATTTCTTATGTGGATCACCAATATTGAGGTAGTTAGGATTGCCAGGTGTCCAGTATTGAACTGGACAGTTCGGTATTTTTGCCTCCTGCCCAGGAAAAAAAAATTCAGAAAATACCCGACACCTAAAATGTCTGGTACTTTCTGATTTTTTCCCGGCCAGGAGGCGAAAATCCCAGGCTGTCCGGCTCAATACAGAGGCAGCCTGGCAACCCTAGTGCTTACCGGAGAGCTGTCCGGCCCGGTGCAGGAAGGCAAGATGGCAGGCGGCCACTGGCAGCCTGTTAGGGCCAAAAAGCCTCACCACGCATTTCTTAAACAGGCTACACTGGGGGTTTTTTTGTTTTGTTTTTTGCTAAACAGCTCTCGGGGTCTTGTCTCTTTTTTTTTTTTAACAACTCTCGGGTTTTTGTTGGTTTTGTTTGGTATTATTTCTGAAACCATCTGGCAACCCTAGAGGTAGTGTGTGGATGTGCATCAACAAAAACATGCATATATTTAAACAGTCCATAGGTGTGGAAGAAAATATATTAACACAAGGGATAGTTAACAAGGAGCAATGCTTATAATAATTTAATATGAAATCAAACAAAAATGAAAATTAACAGTACCCTTGGAGTACATGTATCCTCATCCTTTCAGACAACTCAAGCTAGTAAACACACCAAAATACATATTATCCACACATAGCTCAGCTTTAAGATGCTAAACAACTCTGAGTCAATCAGAAATAGTATTTGCAAGGAGAGCATGACTAATACAATATTTACTGACACCTGAAAGGAGAGTAAAAGTTTTTCACTAAGGCTTATATAGATTTCTGGGAAATGTTTAGGATCCATGCTGTAAAAACAGATAAAAGGTCTCCTAGTTTGAAACATTCACCTTCTGTGTTTTCACCAACTCAGAGAGTAGAAGCCCAAGAACAAATTAACACCTGGCTTCAGTGTTTGTAGACAGAGGCATGTTTCAAAGAGCTTGCAAATAAAGCTTCATCCTTCAGAACAACTAGTACCACACCTAGTACAGCCGGTCTCTGACTTACGACTACCTCCACTTACGACCATCCACACTTATGACCAAAGCAGTCGTAAATGCGGTCCCCGAGTTACGAACATGATCCGTGCTTATGAACAGCACGGTCGCCATGTAACTCAATGGGATCCGAGTTATGAACACTTCGAGTTACGACCAAGTGTTTGGTCCGCAACTCGTTCGTAACTCGGGGACCAGCTGTACTTGCTATATCTGGCTTTAATGGAATACAATTTACCATGTACTAATTAGTAATACGGGAGTTAAAAAAATCATTAAGATCAGAATTTTAGATATCTGCAACTCTTCCAAATATTTTGTTAAAAGAATCTTTTCTTTCTTACCTGGAGGTTTAAACCATTAACACCTATGTAAACTTTGTTTGAAATGTACTCATGCAAATGTCCTCCTAGCACGCACACACTGCGTGCAGCCTGTTTCCCCCACCCTCCAACCCAGCCAGAGAGGACTGCCATCTGGATGCGGTAAGTGAGTTAAGACACCCCAAACAAACTCCACCTTGCTTCCACCTCACTGCACACGGGCCAGCACCCACCCGTTCCCTCTTTCCCCCACCTACCCCTGTGCAATCTGCTCCCCCCAGCCCTGCCAGGAGATCGGATAAAATCCTGCTTCTCAGACTTGCAGGCACCAGCAGCTTAGCTGGGAGTTACAGGACACAGAAGCACAAACTCTCCACCACTTCACCCCAGGACACATAGCACAAACAAACTCTCCACCTCCACCTCACCCCAATGCCAGCACCCACTAACTCACACTCTTTCCCCCCCCACACACACACCTACTCCTGTGCAGTCTGCTCAGTCCTCCTTCTAAAGCTTGCAGGCACAAACAGTGTACAGGACACAGCACAAACTAACCCCCCCGCCTCCACCTCACCCCAATGCCAGCACCCACTCATCCCCCTCTTCCCCCCACTTATCCCAAGCAGTCAGCCCCTTACCTCTCCCTTCCCAGCCCAGGAGGCTTGAGAATACTGGGTTTCTGTTTCTGCCCCTCTCTCTCCTGGCACAGAGTGGACTCTCTAAACTCCACTCCATTCCCCTCCCCTCTGACACCCCCAGCCAATTACTCCCTCCCCCAAACACTTATTTCCTCCTTATAAATATCTCTCTCTGCTTATCTGCTCTGGCTCTGTGAACTTCTCAGTTCAAGCATGCAGCCACTGCTGCTTAGCTTAACCAGATGCCCTTCCCCTGCCCCTGCCCCTGCCCCTGCTAATCAAGCTTCCTGCCTGGGTGGGGGCTTTGAGCTTTGAAATGCTAGGCTCAGAAAACAGCCATGCAGCTTACAGAGAACACTGGAGAGGAGTAAAGAAAACTACCTGTTCCTCTCAGGCCATCCTGGCTAGAGAGAGGAGGCAGGAGACAGTATCCTGCTACAGTAGGGAAAGGAGGGGGGCTGCTCCTCCCTGAACTCCTTACCCCCAAATGGCACCTATGCTGGGAATAGAGGAAAGGAGGTGGAGCAGGGCACAAAACTTCAGGGAACTGGGAATGGGTTGAACAAACCGGGCTGGGAATGGCTTAGGGTTAGGGTTAGGATGGGGAGGGAAAAATGGCGTCAAAGATATTCAGGGACATCTGGAAGGAAGGAGCCAAGTGGGAGGGCACCAAACCTCTGAGGGGCCAGAGCTGGACTGAGGGCATAGAAGGGAAGGAGCCAAGCTGGGCACAGGACCAGTAAGGGTCAGACTTGAGATTGAACTCAGAATCCAGCAACTGCTACCCAATATCTGCAGCAAAGGCACTGGTAGCATGCCCTGGGTGCAAGCTTTGTCTGGGATCCACCAGGGAGGAGAAGGGCAGGGTGGATCTGGGAAGGGGGAGAGGGGAGAGAAGGGTGTTTCAGTGACAGTGCTCGGCTGAGGTGCAGGGGGTGTTTGTGGTGCTGGTGGCTGTTCTTTGGGGCCATGCAGCTGATCTCATAAGGGGACTATTGCTGGTGATTGGAAATGGTTTGATGTGATGGGATGGTTGGAGATGAAGGCTGGCAGTTGGGGGGATGAACTGTGGTTGGGACTGTGTTGTTGGGACCGTGTAAAGGGAACAGTGATTGAGTCTCACCAGAGGGTTTATTTATATTCACTAATAATAATTCTTGTGGAGGCTCCATCACTGACCATTTTTCCATTAAGCTTTAAAAATCCCTGTGGTGGGAATTATTTGGGGGGAGGTCCTATAGCCTGAATTTTGCAGGAAGTCAAGCTTGCTAAATGGTCACAATGCTCCTTTCTGGCCTAGGAGTCTATGAATAAACATGTAACACGCGAAAAAGAACTTCAACTGCTGCATGCATAACATGTCAAGAGGGACATATGAGCCCCAGGGGATTATTGTGAGAAATTCAGACATCCACAGTTGTAAGTTTGTAGTGCCCAGGAGTACACAGTAGGTAAATTTAATCCATTATTTATGTCATTGGTTAATATTGGGAACTTCCCTCTATTAGATCTCTGTTTGTTTGAGCCAACAGAGACCCTTAGCTTACAGATGTCTGCCTAGCTCTGACAGCAGCACAGAAGTAAGGGTGGCTATGAAGGCAGCTCAGCCAAGGAGCTTCCTGTGGTCAGAGGAGGCACCTGTCGGTGGTCTAATTTCTCCCTTTGAGTGACTGGAAGGAGAAAAGGATGAGCCACTGGAGTCTGGTGCATACTAGGATTCCCTGGATTGGGAACTCCCAGTTTTCCCCCTTTCCCTCCTTTCCTGTAGCTAAATTGCATGGGGGAGGTCTGATAACATGGTCCATGATGCATTTTTCATGACTATGAATTTGTAGGGCCCTAATTATAAAATTACAAAAAATTGCTTGAACCCCAGCACTTCTTTCATTATAAATTAAGCACTGTGGAAAAACTCTCTAAAGTAATTGTTTTGAAAACCTACAGCTTTTAAAAGAGGTTGATAACTGCCATGTAATGTGCTTTAACTATCCCATGGAATTCTAAGGCTACATCTACACAATGAGCTATGGACCCATTTTACCAGGTAAGAATCTTGGCTAAGGTCAGACCAGAAGGAAGTGGGAAGTTGAAAATGATTAAAGGCTGTGCCTCCTAGTTCATTCATATATTCCTCTCACCAGCTGAAACATTGTTGATGGAGATTTACTAGACTATTCCTAAATGAACTGATTTCACTCTCACACCATTTGTGCTATGACATTCTTTTCAGTTACATTTTAACCCTGCTTTTTATATATCATATTGCTTTTATAGCCCTTTTCACACACTCTTGATTTAATTAGTAAAGTAGCATAATTTTGACAGTGTAATCTCTTTGCTTTCAACCACTTATATAGCAATTAATGGGCTTTCATGTGAGAAACTCAACAGAACAGTCATTTTTCAAAGTTGGTGCTATTTCTCCAACTGAGGTAAAACACTCATTGAAAAACCTATTATGGTTTTTGTCTTTGTTCTCAGCTTACAATTTTGAATGTCAAATAGATATAGGGGCATTGAATCATACTAAAAGGGCTCTACTGTAAATATCATTATATCATGGCAGTAGGAAAAATCATCAGTCAGTTCTGCTGGGACCCTTAGTACTCCTTGTTTGGGGGATGGGCTTCCTCAGTGGCAGATGGCTAGATTATACCTGTTGTTGGCTTACAAATTTACTCTAATCGTGAGCTCAACTGTGAAAAGAGAATGCAAGTTTATAAATTATCTCAGTAACCTATTATGACAGATTGTCCTCTTTAGGGTGCCAGTTGATTTGCTCTGATGCCACAGAGTAAGGCTGTTCTGCCAGTCTGGGTTCCCTTTACCTAGTCTCACTGGGTGAGGCTCACATGCTGCTAGCAGACAAGCACACAGGCAGGACCATGTCCAACAGCACAGACACACAGAAACCCACTCCAAGTGTTTTCAGATGTATCTTTGAGTGGGCAGTTGGAGGAGAAACAAACTGGAGACCTGGATTATTTTCCTCTTTTAACTAATATTGGATTCCAATAAGGTGGGGATCCTTTGTTTGAGTCCCCTATCTCCCAATGGAAAAGTTCAGGTCACCTGACTCTGTAGCATCACAGAGTCCCTGAGTCAGTGGCAGTATGGAGCATCTGTAGAAAGGACAAGCCTTTTTCACAATCCATTGTCCTCATCAATGGCCATAAGCCCTGGCTGGCTTTTTCCATTGTTGTACTTAAAATGTTAGGAATGGGTGTCATCAAAAGTTGCATAGTTGAAATACAGATCTATGGTCAATATCCTTAACTTCAGTTACAAAAAAACTTTTAAAAAAGACAATCTTTCCTAAAGCTCACCAAAAGACTAAAAATAATAAAAAAAAGTGTACCAAAAAGTCAAAAATAAAGTTTTAAACTAGCAATGTAGGAGAAAGATGGGATGGCTAAGTACATTCAAGGTAGTTGCTAACTCTTAACCATCCCATCTTTCTCCTACATTGCTTGCTTAAAACTTTATTTTTAACTTTTTGGGGCACTTTTTTTTATTATTTTTTAGTCTTTTGGTGTGCTTTTAGAAAGACTGTCTTTTTAAAAAGTTTTTTTTATATTTTTTTTTATTTTTGCCTTTTTGGTCTTAAATCTAGTGTGTTTCAACGAATAAAAACTCCAAAGTTAATTTTGATATGCTTATGTATTTTGAGCTAGACTGTTTTACAAAGTGTTTTTTGCACTAGGTATTTACATTTTTAATTAAAATCAGTTGTTGTGTTTAAGGCAAGGATAAAGTAATTGAGGTGATCAATCAATTGCTTTGTTGGTTAAAAGAAGGAAGGCTTCGAAGATGCTGTAATTCTTCTAAGGCATCTTTATGACAAACATTGTTGCCCATTAATTTGTTTGGATTGATTTCGTCAATCTCTACACCTTCCAAAGAATGGACTTGACTGAGTGCAATAAATAAGCTGACACAAAGTATTGAGAGCCAAGGTTCACAACTGCTCTATCCACCGTGGTCTCTTGTAGTTTGTGAATAGTGACTGCATAAGTGTGGATGATTGGAAGCATTCGCAGCTCCACCAAGCCATATCCAAAAGTCACTTGAAATTGACATGTGATTGGCTTGATGATGTGCTTTGTGACATCGCCTTCTAGTTCAATTTCAACTTTAGGGATATTGGTTTTGTGAATTTGGTAGAGGCGGAAGTAGGGCCATATTATATTGGTGATGGTGCCAATTTTGCAGTTGACCAAGACTTTTGCTTGGTCAACATTGTACTGAAGCATAACTTGAGCGCTCAGGTGTATTACAATTGTCCGTGGAATGCCTGCTGTTCGACTGATCCTTGTTGGGATAGCTTGATAAAGGTTAGACACTCGTCTTTTCTGCGCAATGAGGGTATCTTGAGCTGTGAATGTGAACATTGGGAGATTCGCATTGTATAAAGTGGGCAAAACTTGATTATTGTGGTCGTCTGCCATTTTACAAGTTGGCATGATTCTCAAAGCTTTTCTGGGTAAAAAATCCCTTTGTTCTTTGCTTTCCTCATATTTATGCAGTAAAATGTTTAGTTGTTCTCATGTGAGTTTTTCCTCTAGAAGATTATTTAACATTTTGATAAATGTTGTATCCCCTCGTTGTTGCATGTTTTCAGTCAATTCACGAAAGCTAAAGAGGCGCCAGAGCTGCACAGAGGGTCTAATTGAAACGGGTTGCTTATCAGTGAGACTGCCTGATACTAGTGGAAGTTAAAGGAGATCACTGAAGAGCAAGATGTTCAAGCCTCCCAAAAGTTCATCAACATCAATCAAATATTTGTTTGCAGAAATTACTGTTATCTGTAGTTTCTTCCTCTGAATCTTGTTCTGGTGGGTTTTCTGCTCTTTGTTCATCTTCCTCCGGGGCTTCCTCAGAGTTTTGAACCTCTTCGTTTTGCAATGTTCCAACTTCGTATCGAAGGTCAGTGTGATGGTCTGCCCCCGGCCTGCACTCGGGGGGGAGCCGTGGCCCCGAACCCCCTGGAAAACACGCCCCCACGGAGTCCCCGCAGGTGTGCCACATTCCCCGCAACCAGCGCAGGGCAGGAACAGGTGGCGCTTCCCAGCCGCGCCAGCAAGCCCGAGCACGCCGGGGGTGGGGGAAGCCGGAACGCAGCTCCGCCTCCTACGCCGCGACGTAGGAGAGCCGGCAACGCTGGGGGCGGGGCAGATGCCGGGGACGCAAGCCCCGGCGGGCTATTTAAATCTAGGACTGGGGCCAGAGTGAGGAGGAAGATGCTAGGAGGGCGATCCCTCCTGCCCCGGCTGAGGAGCCAAGCCCAGATGCCAGGGAGGACACGGACAGGCCGCCACCGGCCACCGCTGGGGAGGTAAGGGCCGAGAGGCCGCGATCCCGCCAGACCGGTTTGGGGGAGGCTAGGAAGCAGCCCCGGGCAGGGCTGTACTGGCGCCCGTGGGCGGACGCGTTACGGGGTGAGACCCTATCAGCCGGGTGAGGGCTATTGACCCAAAACCTTAGGGCCCTGGGCTGGGACCCGGTGAAGAGGGAGGGCCCGGGTCCCCCTAGCCACCCATTCACCCCCCTCACTTCCTTGGTTCCGCCAAGCGCCACACACCGGAGCCTTAGCTCCGCACCCGAACTGGAAGCCATCACAGATGGAATAGCTTAAAGGCGGTGGGCTCGCTGGGCCGTAACCCCGGCAAGGGTGGGTTATGTGCTCGCTCCCGAACTAGAAGCCGTCAGAGTCAGGCTTTCATGTATTAACATAAATGACTCTTCTCATGCTCCCTTTCATAGGCAGGCCACACAGACGTAAAGCACACCATAGGCGGAGACTTGGCATTGATTTAACATTGCCGTACATGTTTTAAACAACTTTCAGGAAATATTGCTATCCCCCTCTCTGATTTGAGCAATAGTGTCTCTGAGGCTTCTTTCAAGACTCGTAGGTTCACATTTAGGGTGTGCCTAGACTACAGGGTTGTGGACTTTTGTTGACAAAACTATACCTGCGTCTACACTGCCACTGAGTTCTGTCGACATAACATCAACAGAATTTGGCAGTTCTGTCGACGCCGGTAAACCTCATTCTATGAGGAATAATGCCTTTGTCGACACAGTTCTGTCGACAGAAGGTAAGTGTGGACGCAGAGAAGAATTTATGTCAACAGCAAAGGCCTCCAGGAAGAAGCCCTGGTGGACACTCCTGCCACTGCTTTCAACTCTATTGTTCCTGCCTGTAGCCATCTTTAAAAGGCACAGGCACCCATGATCATCATTCTGGCAGCAAGCCAGCTCCACACAGGACCCTGACTGCGCAGCTTTTTCCAGTAAGGCAAGTCAGAGCCATGTCGCAGGGACAAGACCCCCAACATCCTCCTGGCCCTTCCAGGGACACATCCCCCCAGGAAGCCCAGGGCACCAAACGCTGGGCACCCTCCTGGTCAGGGCCCGAGATCAAAGCCCTCCTGGAGCTGTGGGCTGAGGAGCAGGCTCTTCAGCTCCCACAGTCCAGGCACAGGAACGTGGACATATACACCAGAATGGCCGACGGCCTGGCCAGGAAAGGCCACCACCCCCGCACGGCCCCGCAGGTCAGGGCCAAGGTGAAGGAGCTGCGGCAGGGGTACATCATGACCCATGAGCGCAGCTCCCACTCCGGGGAAAGGGCACACTCCTGTGCCTTCTACGAGGACCTGGACAGGATCCTGGGGGCAGGGGAACCCTTGCCTCCCGAGTGGCTTGTGGAGTCTGGCATGGAGACCCCAGTGCAGCAGCGGCCGCAACTCCAGCCAGATGACCCGGAGCTCCAAGAAGAGGAGGAGGAGGACAGCACCCAGGAGCCAGATGCCCAGATGCAGGAGGCCTCCCAGGCAGCTTCGGACACCGGGGAGGGAACATCAGGTGAGTGCTGTGAGGGTCCAACACACACAGGGCAGGGCAGGCGCAAAGTGGATGGTGCAGTGCTGTGACATGTCATGCTATACCCATTGCCGCCCTCAGGGAGGGCTGCCCTACCCCTGCACCCGCATGGTTGCTAGGCACTACCTGCTCCTGGCAGGCAGCGATGCCAGGTGCAGGCATGGGTTGGGGACGCTGGGATTGCCTCACAGCTGCAGGCCTCTCAGCACTCTGCGGGAACCCCAACCATGGCCTGACACTTGTCTGTGCTGTTCGGCCATGGGGTGTGTGTGAGGGGGGCAGGATGGTGGGCTGCACACCTTCTGGGCTCCAGGGAGGCCATGGCTGCTGGCCAGGCCACACCATGCCTTACTGAGACGCACATGAGTATCCTCTGACCTTAAGACAGGCACTGCCTGATGAGAAGAAGGAGGGCATGTCTGACTGATGACTTTTCCCTCTTGTCCGCCACAGCTGGACCAGCTGACCAGGAGGGGGTGCCACACCTGCCCCACCATCCAGACAGCTGCAGGGAACCCGTAGGCACTGGCACACGTATTTAGACCTGGTGTGCCAGCACATCTTGGTCCTGCAAGGGATGCAGGACTCAATGGACAGGAGGATGGAGGCAGAGGCCAAGTGGGATAGGCGCTTGCTTCAGGAATTTGCCCAGCAGTGCACTGGTATTTGTGCTGCAATCCAGGAGGCCATGGCCTTCCCCGGTCCTTTGCCTGGTCCTGCTCCTCCTGCTCAGCCTCCCCCACCTCAGCCCCTGCCATCTCAGACCCAGGTATAGCCCCACCTCCTGCCCAGTCCCCTACTGTCCCACCCCGCATGCACAGCCGTGTGCGAGAAGGCCTCCTCAGCCAAAGTGCCAGGGGCTCTTCATCCAGGCAGCCCCCTCAGCCCTGAGCCTCCCTCTCCCCTTCCAGGTTGACATTCCCCCTTCCCACCTGTGAGAGTCACTGAGGGAAGCACTTTATTTTTCTTTACAAAGTTTATTTTCTCTGAACAAAAGAGTTTATTTTAGTTTTTCAAAAAAGCAACAGTGCAATAAACTGTACAAATGTTTTCACTAACACTTGTCTCTGTTCTCAGTGTGTGATGAATGAGTCCAATGTGTGAATGTGGGGCTGGGAGGGGTTTTGGGGAGGAAGGCACCGGGGGCATGGGGCAATCCCACATCTGGAAGGCCCTGGGGAAAATCATTGGCCTCCATGGGAGAATTGCTCCCTCAGGGCTTCTCAAATGCGCAAGCCCAGCTGGTGGGCTTGCCGGATGGCAACTATCTGGGGCTGCTCAAAGTGTCCCCCCTCCACATCAGCCTGTGTCCCCAATGCAGGGAGGAAGGCCTCCCCTTTTCTCTCCACCAGGCTGTGCAGCACACAGCATGTTGCAACCACATTGGGGATGTTGTGTTCCCGCATATCCAGCCGAGTGAGCAGGCATCTAAACCTGCCCTTCAGATGGCCAAAGGTGCACTCCACCTGGAAGCGAGCACAATTCAGGTGAGAGTTAAACAGTTCCCTGCTCGCATCCACATGGCCAGTGTAGGGCTTCATGAGCCAGGGCATAAGGGGGTAGGCTGCATCGGCCACGATGCACGTAGGCATCTGCACATCTCTGACTGCATAGTTCCTCTCCGGGAAGAATGCCCCAGCCTGCAGCCTGCGGTACAGGTAGGAGTTCCAGAATATGCAGGCATCGTGTACCCAGCCTGACCACCCCACACAAATGTCTGAATTGTCCCAGGTGGGCAACCAGGACCTGCAGCATCATGGAAAAGTATCCTTTTCTATTAATATACTGTGCTGCTCGATGGGGTGGTGCGCGGATTGGGTTGTGCGTCCCATCGGGTGCTCCACCGCAGTTCAGAAAACCCAGCCCCGCAAATCCGGCCAAGATGGTCTCCAGGTCTGAGGTGAAAAGTCCTGTGAAGCAGCTCTAAGTTGATGGCCGTTACCACCTGCAGAAAGGGACAAATACAAACACCCATAAGAGGACATTAGAGGAGTTGCGTGAGCTGCTGAGAGGTGCCCCCCCCACCCTGTCCCTCCCAGACCCCGAGAGCCCCCCCTCAGGCAATCCCTCTGTAGCCCATGCAACCCCTCAGGGTGAGGCCAGATAGGCTTCCATCACTCCCACCCCATCCCCCATTCCCTGTGCCTGGCCCTGACCATCCCCCTTCTCCGCCCACCCCTGCCACCCTGGACTGTCCCCCGAGAGTGATTTACCTCCATCAAGATGGCCCCGATGGTAGACCTCCCCACTCCAAACTGATGCCCCACGGAGCGGTAGCTGCTGGGGGTGGCCAGCTTCTATAGAGCAATAGTGACGCGCTTCTCCAAGGGGATGGCAGGCCGCAAGTGGGTGTCCTGGCATTGCAGGGCAGGGGTGAGCCAGGCACAGAGCTCCTGGAAGATGGCCTTCCGCATCCGGTAGTTTCGAAGCCACTGGTCATCATCCCACTGCTGCATAATGAGCCGGTCCCACCAGTCAGAACTGGTGTCCAGCCTCCAAACTCGCCTCTCCATGACTAAGTTCGGGGGCAAAGGTAGTAGGGCTGCAGCCTGAGCAGGGGGCTCAAAGCTGGGCTCTGAATCCAGCTCTGCCACAAACGTCATCATGCTCTCATAAGCATGCAGCAGAACTTCCAGCAGCATGGTGGGAGGCCATCACCTGCCCAGGGTCAGCTCAGGCTCAATGGCCAAAAAACCAAACAAAAGCAAAAAACCAAACCTGAAAATAAACCGCTGTGGTGTCTGAGGAAGCAGGGCAACCAGAGCAAAAACTGCAGCAGCTTTGCTTTCCCTCTAGGAGGTAGGCAAGCCAGAAGCAGGAGGATAGCAACAGCTGTCCAGGAGGATCCCTTTAAGGACACATCTCTGCAGAGAGCATGCAGCGGTGCCTGGGCTTTAAGGCTGCCCCTGTTACCTTCCAGAAGCACTTCTGGGTGCCTTCTTTTGTCTACAGAACATCTGGCAGTCTGGATGCTCTTTGTCGACAGAAGCTTTGTCGACAGATTGTCGATAAAACTTCTGTTGACAAAAGCCTGTAGTCTAGATGTACCCTTAGTGACGTACTTGGCGATATAATAGGCGATGGCAATAGCAACTCCACACAGTTGAATGTCCATTGTTGCATGCCAGTAGCTAAAGATCAAACCTTCTTGAAGCCTCTGGAACCCATCCCAGTCAAATTGAACTTTCAACCCTTGCAATACAAATACAATGCACACCCATGTGTTTGTATACGCATATGCATGTGTGTGTGAAAATTGATGCTTAGCTGATGCTTAGCCTCAGTGCTTGATGCTTAGCTATTTGGAGGGGCTGTTTCTGCCCCTTCCTCAGGCTGGGCTGTCCTTATCTATATACAGCATATGCAGCTATGTAGGGCACCAAAAATTTGGGGCACCACCTGATACTAATGCCCATCCATCCACCTCTTCCTATCCCTGTTATGTGGCTCTGCTTCCTTCATAGGAGATCTGGTTAAGTTATAAGTGAAAAGCCTGCCAGACCTATTAGCAGAACATTGAACCTATGAAAGAGCCATTCAAGTGGTAATGAAGCCATTTAACAGGTATTTATCAACCTCAGCTATATAGTGTCAGTCTGAATTTTGGTGTTAGTCTACAGGACCTTAGTTTAAAATTTGCTTAAAAAATGTTTTATTAGTGTGTTGCTGAAGATTATAAAAATCACATCCCTAAAAATTGTCATCTCCTGGCTACCCAAAGTGTTAGCAATGGGTGTCACCCAAAGCAGCAGTTGAACTACAGATACATTAGTCAATATCCCTAATTTTAGATTAAAAATGATACATGCATACAGATAGAATAATCATATTCAGAAAATCATAGCCTTTCCAATGGTACTTTACATGAGTTATCATTCATAAAACATATCTAAGTTTTGCCACATTAATATCAAAATACATTTTCATAAAGAATGTGGAATGTGATGTCACACCTGTAACTACAAATGTTGATAGAAACAGGCACAAAAGTGAGAGTCTCATTAGTTCACATAAAAAGGATCACTGATATAGTTCAAGCCTGGTAACACAGATAAGCTGAAACTAATGAACCAAAGGTGATTGGTCAGAGCTTAGGCCTAACTGCTGGATTAAAAAAAAAAGGAATGGTATTGCAAGGGTTCTCAACCTTCTTTTCTGAGGCCCCCTCCAATATCTTATAAAAACTCTATGACCCACCTGTGCCATAACCAGGCTTTTTGTGTACAAAAGCCAGAACTGGCATTAGGAGGTAGCAAGCAGGGCAATTGTCCATGCCCTGTGCCATAGGGGGCCCTACAAAGCTAAGTTCCTCAGGCTTTGGCTTTAGTCCCAGGGGGCAAGGCTCAGGGGCCCAAGTTACAGCAGGGCTTTGGTTTTCTCTTGTGTGCCCTAGTAAGCCTAACAATGGCCCTGAGTGATGGATCCCCTGTAACCTGCTTGCAGCCCCCAGACAGCCCTAGACGTCTGATAAGGATGAAGACAAATGTCTGTGTGGTAAATTATTGCACAGTTGCAAAGTTGCAAAGCTGGTCTGTTTTATGAGAGTTTTTACACTTCCTTAGTAGAGACCACCAACACAGACATAATACCAGAACAAATGGCCTCTTCTATTATGGCAATTTCTATTCCGACAATGTTTGTTGTTTTTTGCTATCAGACTCAGCAGCTGTAGATGAGTCAGTGGAAGGATTGAATGTGGGAGGTTTATTTGAGATTTAATGATAATCATGAGATTCATATTGTGAAAAAATTTTGGGATGCCACAAAAGCAGGACTGAAGGACAAGTTAAATTAAAAAACACCCTGTAGAAATGAGTTAGAAGATGGGGAGGGGGGGGAAGGAAGAGCCACACACAGCACACGGGCATGCCTGCATGCGCAAGGCAGCAGCCGCTCCCACAGACAGCACTGCGAGCCACACCTGTGTGTGCGGACCCCAGGGGGGCCCAGGCTGCTCCTGGCTCCTCTGCCACCCATGAGGGGATCCCAATGTGGCAGGCAGGGGCAGCTCTGGCCAGGCCAGGCCTTCTGGACCTTTGGCAGGACAGGTTGGGGGGATGCATTTGTTTGAAAGGAGTCTTTCCTGATGGGTGTGTTCATTGTTTCCTTTCCCACTTGCTTGCCCTGCGATCATCCTTGATAGCTGGGTCCTGTACTGATTGCCCCCAGGGCCTCCTCTCCTTTTCTTCACAAAAGGGGAAGAAATAGGTTCATCTGCTGAGATGTTCTTCCTTTCAGAACCTGAGCGTCAGCAAAATGGGGACTTTGGTAACCCAGGTGACACGCAGTAAAGGTGGCCCACCTAACCTTAACACTGCCCTTTCCCCAGCACACATGCATTTACTTTGCTAGCACCACACGCGCTCTTTGCCTGCTTGTCCGTGGGCTGGGGGGGAGGGGTGGGAAGCAGGCAGAACAGTCCTCTGGGCACATTGGGGCACCTGTGAGATTGGGCCTGCTGTGAGGGCCACACGTGACCTCACTCCCGAGACATCCCCCTCCTCTGGGCCGCTGACCATTGGTCACTGCTCACAGAGGAAGGGACAGCCTCAGGGACAGTGTCTGCAGGGATGACTGACTGCTTCTCCCTCTTTGTGTTCTCCACAGTCGGACCAGCCAGGATTGAGGGCCAAGCCACACCCCCGCAGCCACCCGCCAGAGCCTGGGGGACCCGAAGACGTGGCAGGGTCCATGAAGACCTCATACAGCAGAACATCAGTGACTTGCGCAACATCCACCAGACCCTGGCACACAAGGTCCGTGAGGACTTAGAGTGGCTGAACTGCGCATGGGACCAGTTGAGGCAGCAGTGTGACAACATGTGTGCCATCATGTCGCACATGACGGCACACCCGCCTGATGCCCCTACTCCTGGCTTCCAGCCTCCTGCCCCCTGCTATGCCCGTTCCCCCTCCGCCTGCCCCCACTGCTATGCCTCTGTTCCCTCCCCAGCTGATGCCCATGCTCCCTCCCCAAGTGTGCCCCCCTCCCCACCCTGGCCTCCCTCCAGCCCTCTCTTCTGTCCACCCCTCTGTGCTCCCCGGACCTACCCAACCCCAACTCCACTGAGATCCACACACCCGAGATGGCACATCGAGCCACCCCCAGGCCCCTCCCAGCCCTAAACCCCCTCCCAATTATGAGCCCCCCTCTCCCTCCAGGCTATGAGCCCCCCTCCCCTGCCCACCTTTTTTGAATGGTTCATAAATACAGACTTTGTTTTGTTGGAAACAACACAGGTGTTTTTATTGAGAGGTCAGGGAAAGGGCGAAGGGAGGGGTTGTGGTGGGGAAGGGATAGGGCCACAAGCCAGAGGCCCCTGGGGAGGAGGCCCTGAGGAGAGATACTGGGGTCCTTGAGAGAATCTTTCCCTCGGGGCCTCCCAGATGTGCACCCTGGCCTGATGGGCCTGTCGGATGGCAGCTGTCCTCAGATGCTCAAACTCTTGCCCCTCGTGGCCGGCGTCTGCCCCCCACCCCAGGAGGACGGCCTCCCCCTTCCTCTCCACAATGTTGTGGAGGACACAACATGCTGTGACCACCTCAGGGATGTTGTGCTCCCCCACACTGAGGCAGGTCAGCAGGCATCCGGTTCAGGTGGGCATTAAATTGGTCCCTGCTGGGATCCAGGTGGCTGGTGTACAAATCTTCCAGTTATCTAAATATATCACTCCACTTCTGTTAGTACTACCGCTCACTGTCCATTGCCTTCATTTAAGGAAAGAATCCTCTCTTAACTGCAATCTTAATTGTTCCTTTGGTGATGTAATATTATATTTTTCTGCATCTGCTCATGAAAAATCCTATCCAAAATTATTAGGAATCAGAAGATGCTTTTACTCTATAAAGAGCTATGGGTTCTTTTCCTAGCTGAATGCTTTATGTAGCTATCAGAAAGCATGCCCTTTGATATAGAGAACAAAATAACCAAACAGATCTCAAAATGAAATCAACCAGCAGGAGTTTGCTATTATTTGATAAGCAATTTAACTTATTTTGTAGTTTGGTCACTCTTCTTGCTTTCATTAGCTGCAGGATAGATTACTAGGAAATTCCTAGAGCAATGCAAGGAGCAGCCAATGAATTGATCAGAATGTTAAAAGTCAAAGCATTAGACTTAGCAGAGGTGGGAGGTCCTGCTTTCCAGCTTTAGCATTCAGATTTATTTACTCTGTACTGGGGGTGTGACAAAACAGTAGCTCATACTAAGAACTGTGCATGCTGTGCGCTCTCCGGGAATACTGCCTCAGCGACTGTAGACATAAAGTGCCACCTGAAGAAATTGTACATTATAAAATTAAGTGGCAAGATGTCAAGAAAACTGCATGGTTTTACAATAACTTCTGCTTATTTTTTATGTCACTGTTGCTATAAATTGCAACTATTTTGTTTTATTTTTTTAAAGAGAATTATCATTAGCTTGCATCAGGCACTTGAAGTTTACGTGAAAGAAAGTAGGGCCAGGGATTGCAGATGGAAAAACAAATCTACAACATCAGGATGGGGGGCTGAGACTGCTAAATTAAAGAAAGAGAAAAGAGCAAAACATACTCAACATGTTGAAACAATCTATAACGTTCTTGAGGGATAATTTTTCTGATGTTCTATTTTTAGTCAAGGATGTGAAGGCTGCCTGAGGCACGCAGTTGGAGCATGCTAGTCTCTGAGGCCCTCATATGTGTTCCATGTAACTGCCTCCCTTCAAAAAGCCATTTGCATAAAATATTTTTTTCATCTTGAAGTGATAAAGCATCATCATTAGCTACATAAGTGCTTTTAAAAACATTGCTTTTTTTTCTTCTCTCCTGTGGATTCAGCTAGCTGTATTCTGGAAAGGGAAATCCTTTGAACAGCAGCTCAATTTTCCTTTCCCACTAACAAATATCTGATAGACTAATAATCAACAGATACTTATTTATGCCAAAACAGCCACCAGACTTCTAGCAAATCCCCAATGAAATTTAATGTGGAGAGACATGATGTATTTGCATCTGCCACCCACAGAGTGACTAGCCCCTTTCTTTCTCAACAATCCAAATTGCATTCAGACAGCAGAACTCACTTCTATCATTGGAATAGCCAATGTTTTTATCCGTGGTACATGGCAGTGTCCTATTGGACAAAATAAAATATTTAAATACAAAATACTGTTAATTTTAAAGAAGCTAACACACAAAACGAATGTCTCACGCCCTCCTTAAATCCTTTCAAACTATTTCCTCCCCCTTGGATGTAGGAGACACTGGAGTGTTTTGTAACCCAACTTCAGCATTTTGGAGAAGACGCATAGGAGGAAGGAAAGAGAGATTGTACAGAACATTAGCAGCACTATTGATGGGAAGTAGCCAAGTGGCTATCTGTATCGATGGCTCTCTCTACAGTACCACTTACACTGATATAATTTATGTCACTCAAGGGGTACGTCTAGACTACAGGCTTTTGTTGACAGGTTTTGTTGACACACGATGCCCACGTATTCCGGAACTCATACTTGTACCGCAGGCTTCAGGCTGTGGCATTTTTCCCGGCGAGGAACTATGCAGTCGGGGATGTACAGATGCCTATGTGCATCGTGGTCGACGAGGCATACCCTCTTATGCCCTGGTTCATGAAGCCCTACACCGGCCACGTGGATGCGAGCAGGGAACTGTTTAACTCCCTCCTGAATTGGGCTTGCTTCCAGGTGGTGTGCACCTTTGGCTGGCTGAAGGGCAGATTTAGATGCCTGCTCACTTGGCTGGACATGGGGGAACACAACATCCCCAATGTGGTTGCTGCATCCTGTGCGCTGCATAACCTGGTAGAGGGTAAAGGGGAGGCCTTCCTCCCTGCTTGGGGGACATGAGCTGATGTGGAAGGGAAGCACTTTGAGCAGCAAGCCCTCCAGTCAGGATTGCAAATTCAAGAAGCCCTGCGGGAGCAGTTCTCACAAAAAGGCCGATGATTGTCCCCAGGGCCTTCCAATGGTGGGATTGCCCCATGCCCCCAGTGCCTTCCTCTCCAAAACCTCTCTTGGCCCTACATTCACATTGCACACAATCACACTGAGAACAGAGACAGGTGTTGTTGTTGAAAAAAAATGTGTACAGTTGACTTCACTGTGGATTTGTTACAAAACTATAAAACTCTTGTATTCAGAAAAATAAATTGTTTTTGATAACAAAATGAAGTGCTCCCCTCAATGACTTTCACAGGGGGGAGAGGGGATGTCAGTCTGGAAGGGGGGAGGGAGGCCCACAGCTGAGGGTGCCGTCTAGGATGAGGAGCCCATGCCACCTTGGCTGCGGAGGCCAGATCAGAGACGGGTGCCGGCTGGGATAGTAGGGGGCTGGGCAGGAGGCGGGGCTGTATCTGGGTCTGGGATGGCAGGGACTGAGGGGGGGGCAGGGGCTGAGGGGGGGCAGGACCAGGCACAGGACCAGGGAAGGCCATGGCCTCCTGGACAGCAGCGCAAATGTCGGTGTGCTGCTGGGCAAATTCCTCCAGCAAGTGCCTGTGCCACTCTGCTTCTGCCTTCATCCTGTGGTTCACTGAGTCCTGCATCCTTGCAGGACCGAGATATGCTGGCGCACCAGGTCCAAATATGTGTGCCAGTGCCGATGGGTTCCCTGCAGCCGTCTGGGTAGTGGGGCAGGTGTGGCACCCCCTCCTGGTCAGCTGGTCCGGCTGTGGGGGACAAGAGGGAAAAGTCGTCAGTTATGCATGCGCACACTTTCCCTGAGAGGGCATGCCCTCCTTCTTCTCAGCAGGCAGTGCCTGTCCTAGGGTCAGAGAATGCTCATGTACATCTCAGTGAGGCATGGTGTGGCCTGGCCAGCAGCCACGGCCTCCCTGGAGCCCAGAAGGTGTTCAGGCCACCATCCTGCCCCCCTCACACACACCCCATGGCCAAGCAGCACAGACAAGTGTCAGGCCACAGTTGGGGTTCCCACAGAGTGCTGAGAGGCCTGAAGCTGTGTGGCAATCCCAGCATCCCCGACCCATGCCTGCCCCTGGCATCACTGCCTGCAGGAGCAGGTGGTGCCTTGCAGCCGTGTGGGTGCAGGGGTAGAACAGCCCTCCCTGAGGGCGGCAATGGGTGTGCCCCCCTGCCAGGCTGTGATTGGCATGACATGTCACAGCACTGCACCATCCACTTGGCTCCCGCCTGCCCTGCCCTGTGTGTGTTGGACCCTCACAGCACTCACCTGATGTTCCCTCCCCAGTGTCTGCAGTTGTCTGGGAAGCCTCCTGACTGTGGGCGTCTGGCTCCTGGGTGCTCCTGGTGCTGTCTTCGTCCTCCTCCTCCTCCTCTTGGAGCTTCTGGTCGTTTGCCTGGAGTTGCGGCTGCTGCTGCACAGGGGTCTCCAACCCAGACTCCACAAGCCTCTCAGGAGGCAGGGGTTCTCCTGCCCCCAGGATCTGGTCCAGGTCCTCATAGTAGGCACAGAAGTGTGCCATTTCCCCAGAGCAGGAGCTGCGCTCATGGGCCCTGACGTACCCCTGCCTCAGCTCCTTCACCTTGGCTCTAACCTGGGGTACAGTGCAGGGGTGGTGGCCTTTCCTTGCCAGGCATACTAAACCCATAGTTCCCAAACTTTTTAGTCCTTGTGCTACTTTAAAAATATTTAACACTGAGTTGCTCCTCACCACCAAGCACCATTTTATTTCACTGACCTAGCATACTAGATTCAAGAGAGATGCTATAATTTGGACAGTTTTGAAGCTTTATTCAGTTGCAGGTTGGAACTCCCTAGTCTGGCACCCTAGGGACCTGGCCCATCCTGAATGAGGGAATTTGCTGGATCAGGGGAGGTCCCTTGCCACCGGCTTCCCATGGTACTGCCCACCCTCTGGCTGGCTCTGCTCCAGCCCCACTGCCACTGAGCTCCAGCCCTGCTGCTACTGGGTTTGGACTTGGCATGTTGCCGCCAGCCAGCTGAGGCTCTCCAGGGATGGAGCTCGCCAGCCCTCGCAGCCCTGCTTCTACTCCACCCAGCCGAGGCTTCTCAGGAACTGGGCTCCGCAGCTGCTCTGCTTTTGTGCCTGCTGGGGACTAGGCTCTGGGGCAGACCCGCTACTGCCATTCCCTGCCAGCATTCCCAGGGATGAGGCTCACCAGCTGCTGGCAGCCCCGTGCTGCTGCATCCTGAGATGGAGCTTTGCAGCTGCTCCGCTGCTGCTGCACCAGGACTGGGCTTCGTGGAGATGGGGTTCACTGGTCCCACTGCTGACCTGCTGTCAGCCGATGGTCAGGGCAGTGCATGTGTGTATGTTATACCCGAGTCTTCAACTGCTGAGACACAAGGCCCCGTCGCAGTGGGCAGTCTATGTGAGACTGATGGGTGCCCCGAGGAGTTTAACGTCTGTGTCTTTACCGCTAGGATCAGGATCCTTTCGCGGCGGGCAGCCAACAGGCCGACAGACGCCCCAGAGTTTACAGGGAGAGCTTATTACACCTCAGATTTTGACTGCTAGGATACACGATCCCTTCGCAGCGGGCAGCCTGGGGAGGCTGAGAGATGCCCCAACGCATCTTTCACCTGGAAGCGACACGATCCAATGCTCAAGCTCTCCCTATATCTGTCCCTTATGACCGGCTGGAGTTCTTTTTAAAATTGTGCTTGGTTCTGTTACAGCAACTGAAGGAGTCAGGTCACAGCTTAAAGAGTTACTATTTTATTGTTACAGGGTAAACTTAGCTGTTAAATGCTACTACTGTGTTACAGATAACACAGCCACTACAAAGGACAGGACAGAAATTACACTAATAAGTCACTTACAGGTACCATGAAACCCTTTTGGTTCTCTGAGCTCTTATTAAATGCATGCAAAATAGACACCTAGCAGGTATATATTCTCACCCCTGCGTTCCAGACTTGGCGTGGCCAGCGTCTTTCTCTCAATCCCTCGGGAAGAAGTAGGGCGAGGTTGGGCGTCCCACAGACCTCGGGAGACAACCAATACCTGCCAGCAGGTGTAGATGATTGGAGCTCAAATGGGGTGGGCTACTAAACCCCTCTTTATACCCCTTGGGTCACGTAGGCTTCTTCCTGGTCTCAAGTGGCCAATTAGGAAAAATGGCTTTGAATGCCAAGTTTCCCAGGAAGGGTGCAAAGCATAATTCACACCTGGGAAAATGCAGACAATGGGCACCTCTGGTATGTGATGGGCGAAGATTCCTCTCCTGGGACAGTGTAGGCGTGTCAATTACTGGTGCTAGCCATCAGGGCGACGGGAGGCTCCCGGGTCGTCAGCTAGCCCATTTACTGTCTGGTTTCTGTTTATGGTAGAGTCAGGGACAGGCAGCACACCTGCGTTCCCAGGGCATCAAAGGCTGACTGCCTTTCTCTTTCTCTCTGGGGGGGGGGGAAACAAGATGGGGTTCGTGTCTGGCTACACCTGCCCAGCCAGGGCTCTCTAGGGATGGGATTCCATGGCTGCCCCACTGCTGCTGCACCAGGACAGGGCTCTGCAGTGTCAGGGCTCGCTGGTCCCACTGCTGCCCTGCCTGGCTGGGGCTCTCCAGGAATGGGGCTCACTGGTCTGATGGTGGGGCTCCCTTCCGCTGGACTCCCTGACTGGCTCACATTCCCCACGTGCCAGGACTCCCTGCTCCAGCAACGTCCATGATCCTGCTGGACCATGGATGTTGCAGACTAGAGTTCTGGATTTAAGAGGATCAACCTGTACATACAGTTTGTTTAAAATGTAAAATCCAATCTAATCCATGGTGTTCTAACATAAAATATTAAAAAAAAAAAGATTTTTCTTGGTGTTTGGATACAGACAACCATTTAAGTTAGAAAAACGGGCTTGTTAAATGAAAGTTCTTCACCACTTGCACATGCTTTGTCAAATCTCATTTAACACAGAAGCTGCCCATGTTAGATATGTCTGTGGATTCATAAGAACATAAGAATGGCCACACTAGGTCAGACCAAAGGTCCATCTAGCACAGTATCCTGTCTTCTGACAGTGGCTAATTCCAGGTGCCCTGAAGGCAATGAACCAAAACAGGTAATCATCAAGTAATCCCTCTCCTGTCATCCATTCCCAGCCTCTGACAAACAGAAGCTAGGGACCCCATCCCTGCCCATACTGGCTAATAGCCATTGATGAGCCTATCCTCCATGAATGTATCTTGTTCTTTTGGGGACCCTGTTAAAGTCCCGGTCTTCACAACACCCTCTGACAAGAAGTTCCACAGGTTGACTGTGACTTGTGTGAAGAAATACTGCCTTATTTTTTTTTAAAACCTGCTACCTATTAATTTCATAGTTCTTATGTTATGGGAACAAGTAAATAACTTTTCCTTATTCATTTTCTCCACACCAGTCATGATTGTATAGACCTCTATCATATTCCCCCTTTAGTCTCCTCTTTTCTAAGATTAGTCTCCTCTTTTCTAAGCTGAAAAGTCCCAGTTTTTAAATCTCTCTACATATAGCAACCATTCCAAATCTCTATTCATTTTTGTTGCTGTTTTCTGAACCTTTTCCAATGCCAATCTATATATCTTTTTTTGAGATGAGGAAACCACATCTGTACACAGAATTCAAGATGTGGGCATGCCATGAATGTTTACAAAGGAATGCTTTAAGTGACATGGCTGCTTCTTTCCAATCATAAATCTACATGTCCATTGCTGCTGGAAGTAAAAATGGTCTCACTGCAGGTGTTTGCTTGTTTGCATTTCGCCTGGGCGCAACCTAAAACCTTTCTCAGCCTTTCCAAGGAACACCTGTTTCTTTAGACCCATTGTTTTTTTCTTGCTTAAATTCTTATTACTGAAGTCAAAAATTGAGGCTTTTGTTTACAAACTCTGGGTGTTTTGTTTCTAAGTGTCTGTGTAGTTTCCCATGTCTCATGCCTTCATTTACAAACACCTGGAAAAAAGTGACACTTAGTGGCTGAAAAAAATTAAAAAACAAGGAATGGTCCTGAAGCACCTTAGAGACTCATAAAAATGTAAATAGTATCGTGAGCTTTCGTGAGCACAATCCACTTCTCTTCCCGCGCAGACACCATGTCAAGGATGCTGCCTTTGTGGCTGTGCACTTTCCATAGTAATATTGAGACATGAAAATTCCCAACATAATGTAACTATGATCATATTGTCTCCTTTTCATATCATAGAATCATAGAATCAGAGCTAGAAGAGATCTCAGGAGGTCATCAAGTCCAGCCCCCTGCCCAAGGCAGGACCAATCCCAACTAAATCAACCCAGCCAGAGATTTGTCAAGCCGAGACTTAAAAACCTGTAGGGATGGAGATTCCACCACCTCCCTAGGTTACCCATTCCAGTGCTTCACCACCCTCCTAGTAAAATAGTTTTCCCTAATATCCAACCTAGACCTCCCCCACTACAACTTGAGACTATTGCTTCTTGTTCTGCCATCGATCACTACTAAGAACAGCCTCTCTCCATCCTCTTTGGAACCTCCCTTCAGGAAGTTGAAGGCTGCTATCAAATCCCACCTCACTCTTCTCTTCTGCAGACTAAACAAACCCAAATCGCTCAGCCTCTCCTCATAGGTCATGTGCTCCAGCCCCCTAATCATTTTGGTCACCTTCCGCTGGACCCTCTCTAATGCGTCCACATCCTTTCTATAGTGGGGCACCCAGAACTGGACACACTACTCCAGATGTGGCCTCACCAGAGCCGAATAAAGGGGAATAATCACTTCTCTAGATCTGCTGGCAATGCTCCTCCTATTGTACCCTAATATGCCATTAGCCTTCCTTTTCTGCTTAGCTTTATTAAAATAATCATCTTCTGGAGTTGAACATTTGCTATGTGTAGATTTAGCACTTGGTAAAAATCATTCTATTATAAAGGTAAGACTGAGACACATCTGTTTCTCCCTCCTTTCCCTCTCTGCTAGTGCTGGTGCTGCTTCTGGCACTGACAGCTTCTCTGTACCCTCTGCTCCAGCAGGGGCTTTTAGCCAACTGAGAACTTCCTGAACCTTGCCCTGAGCAGGGAGTCTTACAGCTGAAGACCCCCTGCAGGAGCAGAGAACTCAAAGAGGTTCTGAGCCCTAGAAGCAGTAGCATAAGGTGAAAACCCCTCCATAAAATGTAGGTGATTTTTAAAACTAGTGTAAACCTCTTTTTTGTTAGTAAAAAAGAAAACTGGGCCTAATGATTAAAAGGTTTTCCCAGACAGTCGTGGCTCTCCCCATGAACTGTGGCTCACAGTTTGGGAAGCACTGTGCTGAACCATTGGTTTTGAATTGTTTACAAAGTCATTTAGGGTACGTCTAGACTACATGGCTCCGTCGATGGAGCCATGTAAAATAGTTTACTCGGCATAGTCAATGAAGCGGGGATTTAAATAATGCCTCGTGAAACAAGGATTACTGGAGCGGTCAACAAAGGCTTCCCTGTTGACCGTGCCACGTCTAGACTGCCGCACTGTGCCGGATCAGCTGATTGTCAGCATAGTGCGGCGGCCATTTTTATTTTAATGAAACGGGGATTATTTAAATCCCTGCTTCATTGACTATGCCAAGTAAACTATTTTACATGGCTCTGTCGACGGAGCTATGTAGTCTAGACATACCTTTATTGTCAAAGAAAATGGAGATCCATAAAACATAAAATAAAAGCTTTGCAAATGGCTTCCATCTGGTCAGGAAAGTTGGCAACCCTAAAACGGACATACACTTGCAAGAAAAAGGCCTGTCATGAAGGGGTACCACATTCCCAAATCATTCTCATAATTCCCCTCACCAGAGCTCCTAGCATTGAGGAGCGTTTGTATAAAGAACTTATCATTGCTGGCTTCCCAACGGCAAGGGTGATTAACTTGTCTGAGTGAATGAAGCAGCAGATGTAGAGATGTTTGTAGAAGATTATAATTTAGAGACACTCCCTCATAAGGGATAATATTATGAACATAGGAATTTGGGGAAGTGCCCTAGAGATGGGGTTGGAAATTGAGCATGAGTGTGTGCAGCAGTTCAAGGATGAGGCTCTCCAGTTTGTTTTATTCCTTTCTCAGTCACTGTTTTGTTATTTAATGAACCCCAAGATTGTTATATGGTGCCAGAAGTGCTGAATGAGAAGGAAACTGCAATGATATTGAAGTTAACACCTGTATTTGCAACAGAACTCAGAGACAAAGGGAAGCACCAAAGAAGTATGTGGAGCCCCAGGTACGGAGGCCTTTGCATGTATTGTTACTGCTGAGCATAATGGTAATTTGACTAATGTAAGATGGGTGGAAAAGCCAAAAATAGATAGGTTGCAACCTCCTTCTAGTCTGCAGTTATTCAGATAATGTTGCTGAGAACTGGAAAACATCTAGAGATCTTAATTGTGTTTAGCAGCCATAGAGGCAAAGGAGAAAAAGTGATAAAGTGAAATCAATCTTTTTGTATATTGTTGGGGAGGGAGCATTGGATATTTATAATAATTTTAAGTTTCAAGAAGGTGAATACTGACTAAATTTGAGCATGATTGAATGCCAAAAAGGAATGGAACCTTTGAGAGACAATTTTTTACACGAGCGCAGTAAGTCACAAGAATTAAGGAAATTCAGTAAAACCTGTGACTTTGGTGAGCTGAAACACTCTCTGGTTAGAGATAGAGTCAGAAAGAGAGAGACTGCGCCATAAAGGAGTCTTAATTTTAGAAAATCCTCTTCAAATATGCAGGGCAACAGAAACTGTGAAACCACATGCCCAGAAGGGGTTAACCATATATCAAGCGCAAAGGAACATAGGAAGAAGAGGCTTTGCAACATCGGAATCGGGGATCAGCTGGGGACTCCAGTTGATTCCCAGCTCTGCTTGTGTTGCCCCTTTGAAGTGCAGTGCAGCATTAACGCCTGTGATTAATGTGTTAAAAAATTAACGTGTTAATCGTGTCCTGCTTTGATTGCAGGTGTTAATGCAGGTCAATTGACAGCCCTACCAATTACTGATAATGTGCTGAAATCTCATAAAAATGCAACCATCCTGAAGAGTAAAAGAAATAAGAAATGGAAGCAGAAATACTATTTTTACAAAAGCGTCTGTGTGGGATAGGCATGTAAAATACAATAAATTGGTTAAATGTGAAGTTTAACTGGTTAACCAATTAAGGGGGTCACTCCAGCCCAGTTGGCTCCTCCATGGCCGGGCTAGAATGGCTCCTGCTGCAGGCAGGGAGTGCTCCATTCTGGCTGGAGCAACTCCAACCTGCAAAGCTCCCAGGCTACCATGGTCAGGGGCTGTCTGTGGCAGGCCCCATGAGGCTGGAGCAGCCCATGCCCATGGCAGGTGGGGAGCTGCTCCAGCACCCACTGGTTAACCAGAACTAGGAAGCATCTCCTGTTAAGGGTGATGCTTACTGGTTAACCAGTTAACCTTTTACATCCCTAGTGCAGGTGAGCCACCACTTTGGAGAGTCTAGCTTGCTCACCCTGACCTCCCACCTTAGGTCCCAACTTCCATGCCAGAACCCTCAAAACTCCCCTGAGGGCATACCCAGGACTGGGAAGCCCCAGCCCACATGCTGAGCCAAACTGAGCTGAGCCACTGGAACACTCCCGCACTGGACTGAGACCTCTGAGCATGGACTAAACTGTCAGCCCCCTGCTCTTGATACCCCACCTGGCCAAGCTGGGCTGGGGTGGCTACAGTGCTGGTATGAGCTGCTAGCCCTCAAGTTCCAGTGCTGGGCTGAGTCCCTCTGAGCATTGGGCTGAGGTGTTAGCTCCCTGAACATTAGGCCAGCCACAGCTCTGGCCTGAGCCTCTCCCCAGCCAGGCATGGGCTGAGCTGCCAAGCCTCCTTAACCTTGAAACCCCCCAGGCTGTGCGAGGCTGGCCAGGCTGACCCGAGGGGCAAAGCTGTCAGCCCCCTGAGCACCAGGCTGAGTCCCCCAAGCCACCAGCCCCGAGGGACACAGTGAGGAGTGGTGGACACAGTAAGGGGGACAGTGAGGAGCAAGAAACACAGTGAGGAGCAGTGCTTCCAGAGGAGGTGGGGACTTGCATGGATGGCAGGGCCACTGTGGCCCAGACATCTGGCAGCAGGGAAGGTTTAGCCTTCCCATGCCTATTATACCCGCTGCCCACAGGCCTGTCATCTCCCATCTTTAACCCATATGACAGTGTGCCTGAGGATCGCACTTCTAATACTTGGGGCCAAGGAGGCACAATTAAAGAGCAACTGCATCCATGGTTTTATGTAGTCCACAGATACACATGGGACACATTTTGAGATAATTGAAAGAATCTACAAATAATTTCACACACTGACAACTGAGGTAGACTCCAGCTTTTCGTATCTCACTGACCATTTATCATCAATGCACAAAGAAGAAACTGTCTAGGAACAAGACAACAGTTCAGACACTAATGAAAGGTTGATACTCAGAATATCAGAGTGGGAGATGAAATATCCTAAATATTTCAGATGGACTTGTTAGCCTGCCTGGAGAAGGAGTATTTGAGGAAAGTGAATGGCAAAGGCCCACTCGAGAGTGATGAGCTCGTAACTTTACTCTCTAGGACAGGGAATTGACTACATGGGTTGAGAATTTAATACATGTATTAGAAAGTTACTAGCTGTTTTATATAGGTATTAAAAGTTAATATGTTTTTCTTAATGAGGGAAGATTAGAGATACCTTTATAATTTAGAGATGCATTCTTATAAGAGGAAGCATGATGAACATAGGAATTTGGAGATGTGCCCTGGAGGTGGGGTTGGGAACATCACATGTCTTTGTGCAGGAGGTGACCAGAGATGCTCTGCAGTTTGTTTTATTAGTTTTATTTCTTTCTCATTCATGAGAGGTTTTTTTAATATAATGAACTCCCAAAATTGTTACAGCAGTAATCTCTTCCACTGCTGCTGATCTCATTTCCCTGTTCTGAGTCCCTTTTTGCAGAGCATGGGCTTTGGCTGTTAGTGGGAGGTTTGTAGGATAGAACCATTATTCCACATGTTGGTGGCAGGGAAGAAATATCCTATTTTGGTTTATGGTTTTCCGATTGTCGTCACATAGAATAAGATTCCACATGTGTTTGAGGGGAGATTTATGTAGGTGCTTGGTGTGGAAAGGGCTCTGGTTTTATTGGAATTGGCAAATGCTATCTGGTAGTCTGATGTGCAGAATTCCAGTTAAATGCCAACTGGGCTTATTTTGTTTGTTACGTAGGCTACGTCTACACTGCTGGTTTTGCGGGCAGTGAGTATGCAAATGAGGCACGGATTAGCATAATTTATGCAAGCTGTTTTTGCGGGGGGGAAAAAAGTAGTGTGGACCTTTTCTTTTTGGGCAAAAACCCCTTTTTCCGCCAGATCCTTATGCCCCCAAAAAAGGAGGTTTACCTATCTGGTGGGAAAAGGGGTTTTTGCGCAAAAAGAAAATGTCCATACTACTTTTTTTTCAACAAAAACCCTTTGCACAAAACTGGCTTGCATAAATTATGCAAACGAGGCACAGTTATATGCTAATCTGTGCCTCATTTGCATACTCGCTGCCGGCAAAACCAGCAGTGTAGACGTAGATGTAGCCATAATCTTTTTGAGGCTGGATTTTAGTAAAGGGCCTGGCTGAAATGGGCTAGAGTATGCAGACATTGCAGCAGCACTTTCAGGCTATGTCTACACTGCAGAGTTTTTGCACAAAAACTCGCAGAGCGTCCACACTAAAAGCACATTTTTGCACAAGAAAAAGTACAGTAGATCATCAGAACACAGGGCTTTTTGTGGAAGAGTTATTCCTCTTTCTACGAGGAATAAGCCTTTTTGCACAAGAGCTCTTGCGCAAAAAGGCATGTGGGGATGGACAACAGGGGTTTCTTGCGCAACAAACCCCTATTGGAAAAAGCACAGGTGCTCTGATGGCCATTCTGTGAATGGCCATCAGAGCTTTCTTGCTCAAGATTGTCCATGCAGTGTGGACACTCTCTTGCACAAAAGCACATGGCAGTGTGGACACACTCTTGCACAAGAACTTTTTGTGGAAGATCTCTTCCGCAAAAAGTACTTCCGCAAGAAGCCTGCAGTGTAGACATAGCCTCAAAGGCTATGTCTACACTGGCACATTCTTGCGTAAGAACAGCCATTCTTCTGCAAGAACAGCCGTTCTTCCGCAGAACGTCCACACTGCCCGCCTGCTCTTGCGCAAGAAGATTTACAGTATGGCGTCAGAAGACAGGGCTTCTTGAGCAAGAGCTATGCTCTTTTCTAACAAGTGTAAGCCCTCATGCGCAAGAGCTCTTGCGCAAGAGGGCAGTGTGGATGTGCGGCAGGGGTTTCTTGTGCAAGAAAGCCCTATGGCTAAAATGGCCATCAGAGCTTTCTTGCACAAGAGCGCGTCCACACTGCCATGGATGCTCTTGCGCAAAAGCACATGGCAGTGTGGACGTGTTCTTGCGCAAGAGTTCTTGCACAAGAACCCGCCAGTGTAGACACAGCCAGAGTGTTCCCTCTGACTCCCCCAGAAAGTGAGTACAAGTGGGTCTTTTTCCCCAACACCAAGTTCGGCAGGGCTTGGCTAATTGGGCCTGGAAAAGAGTACACTGTAAATCATCTCCCAGGGTAGCTGACTCTCTGCTCTGGCATTCAATCCCCAGGAATTGAATAAGAAATCCTCCTAGTGGTTCCTCAGCAGTCTCCATCCCTTCACCCCAACAGAAGCATTGCCTTTAAGCTGCGGTTTGGCATTTTGTTATAAAATGCAGGAAACTGTACCTGTCAAGGGAACATCTTGAGCTACCCCCTTTTTAATAACTTCTTACGGCTTGTCACAACTTCACCCCCCACTTGCACTTGATTACCTATGCACCTGGGAAGAAACCTGAATGCAATTTCACATCACATTTGGCATGCCACAGTCCAACACTTATAAGGCAATGCCTTTCAACAGGCATGAATATTGCATAGCGTGGTGAACTCACATACACCCAAAGGCCATGAAGGGGAGCCCTCAGGGAATGCAGTTTTTGCTTTTATAGGCACTTATGTGGGCACTTAATTGGTTAAATGTGTTAACAACAGAACTTGGAATACCCCAAGGAACAAAAGATATCTCTGTGAACTAACTGGAAAAAAACACAGTCTAGCAGTAGACCTGTAATCACAGTGGCTCATGCTGTATCTGGCTGATCATTGCCATAGCAACAGACTGTTCTTTGTTACATCACTGAAAGAAAGAGAGGATATATTTTGTGGGTAACACTTCAGCTTTATGAATAGATACTAAAGAACTCTAGGAACAGGAAAAACATGAATAAAAATAAGAAATTTAGATACAGATATTCACAATGACATGTGGGAAAGGGTAGGGGACGGTGGAAAGAGAGAAGGAGAATGTACGTAGAAGTCTCACAGGAGTGAACAGAAATTGTGAAATGCTGAAATTGAATTGAATTGCATTTAACGACAGGGATCTTTTTCACCTGTCTAACTCAATATTTTTTGGACAGAATAAATGGGATAGCAAGGTATCCTGGATAGGTAAGGCTGGCTATGGGTTTGCAGTAGGATTTGCATGAAGGAAGATGTTTTCATTTCTAGCAGTGAGTATAGGAGAAGCTCCACAGAATGACTACTGGAGACAAATGATTTTGTGTGTTCTGCTTTTGAACTTGGAGAAATGGATTTCATGGTACTATAGAAAAAAAAATCCTGGAAAAAATAAGCCAAATAATGATTAAAAACATCATCCTAGGATCACCTGGCATTAGAGCTCCTCTAAAATCCATGTGACTTGCACACTCTTTATTCAAAATCCATTGAAATCCATAACTGACTTCAATGGGCTTTGGATCTGGCCCTAACAGCTGAACGATTTGCACCTCATCTGTAATCTGAAAAGGATTCAACATTTATATGGATAGCAGGAATATCCAAAGTAAGAATATTGTTTTAGTACATTATAGTAAGGATTAAAAAAAAATCTAAGAGGTGAAAATTGGGCTATTTTTTTCAGGAATTAAAATAAAAAGTAAAGTCTAATTGTAGGCACCTATGTCTAATAAATTTGTCTAATTTCTAGTTTGAGACATGTGATCTAAATTTAAGCCTAACTGTTGTACATTGCCCAGTGATGTGTAATTTGTGTGAAGTCACAAAAACCAGGCAGGTTTTGGAGCAGTATATATATATGTAAATTATATAGCTGGAGTCAACATATCTTAAATACCTGTCCACACAGCGGGAGGTCAATGGGAGCAAATGCTCCCACTGGCTTCCCTTACTCCTTGAGTGGAGTAGGAGTACTGACGCCAACAGCAGCGCCCTGTGAGTTTGATCTAGCAGGTCTATACTACACCCGCTAAATCGAATCATGGAAGATTGATGATGGCAGCGTCAATCTTCCGTGTGGTGTAGACATGCCCCGAGAGAGGAAATATGGGCCTAGTATGTTGAGTGCCTATGATTTCCACTGAAATTAACAGGGATTGAGAGTATTCACCCCTTCTTTGGAACACAACACCTTTTAGAATTGGATCTTAAACACCAAACTCTGCAGCATATATGCTTAAATAAATGGTATTACTCATATGAACAGAGGCTTCAGAACTGGGCCCTGAGAAAGAGATTGCTATGTAGCTAATGGATTTGGAAGAGGCTTGAACTGTTGGTTTTGGGACCGTTATTCACAGTTAGATAAAGTGATCATATTTTTTTTTCAAATAAACTGCATTTTAATTTTTGAATTTCAAGATGGAATTTTTATTAAATCATATTTTGGAGGGAGATTTGGGAAACATTGGAAATTGATTAATTCTATCTGCTCTTCTGAAAAAGCAAATTTAAAAATGACATAGTGATTACATTTAAAAATAGTTATTTTAGCAATAATCTTCAGTCAGTGACAGTTTAATATGGAAAGTTTGCTTAAATGTTTAATTTAAAAAAAATTAAAAAACACTTAAAATTAAGGATGTGAAAGAAAAGAGTAACAGCAAAGAAATTCAACAACAACTAAGGGTGAAAAGCATTAATAGTGGTGTTATAGAATCACGCGGAATAGCTTTTATCATAACAGTCTCTAACATAAAGATGTGAACAGCCTTCAGTATGACGTTTTCAGTGAAGAAAAAAACAGTGAATCATACATAATACCTCTGTCACATCAGCTAGAGAATGCAATTATTTGCTGTATTTGTTACTCTGTTTGATTGTCTTCAGTACAGTATTCCAATATAAAAGGCTTTGTTGAAGTACCTTTGTGACAGTGCCTGGCTGCATGGCCATTTCATGGAGCGTGATAGTGCCAATTCCAATAAACTATCCTAATATGCCTGGTTACGTACAAATATATGTACCTTGCTAGCTCTTAGATAGAAATATAAAATGTAGTGCTAGTTTTTAGCAAGGTTTTCAATAGTAGTGGGATTGCTTCTATTGAAGTGTTAGATTAAAATGGCACATACATAACTTGAAGGAACATGAGTAATCCCACTGATGTCACTGTTACTACTTACATACTTAAGTGCTTTCCACTCTGCAGGTTTGAGTTCATTGATATAAATCACGGTTCTTCACTCAGGTGAAACTTCTGTTTGGTCTCATTAACAAATCCTTGATCAGAGCCCAGTCCCGATTGCTTTTTACAAAATGCTGAGCATTTTCAACTCCCATTGAAATAAATTTAGGACAACAATGTTCAGTGCCTTGAAGTACCCGACACTCACAGTTCAGTACTATCTCACCTTGGCTTCAGATACTCAGTAAAAACTAAGGAAGACCTCAGGATTTTGCCTATTCTGTTTTGAATGTCCCAATATTATCAGCCAAATTCCATGAAAACTACTACAAACAATCAAAGTGGTTGAAAAATCATGAGATCTAAAACAAAAACAAACAAAATAAAAATCCATAAATGTGGGGCTATTTTTTGTGCACTATGTTTTCTGAGCCTTTAGACTGCATTCACTTCATGGGTTCAAAGTTCAAAGTTTTCTCTGCAACCATGAGGGCTAGAAACTCACATTAAAAATAAAAATGAAATCTGAGATTCTCGTGCAATCTATCAATTCCTGCAGTTAGAGCTTTATGAAAAACTGTAAATATTGTGAGTTGGCAACACTATCCACTGTTCTCTGGGGGTAGTTCTAGTTTAACTACTTTTTAGTTTAGGAAATGGCCAGCAACCTTAACTGGAAGTTCAGCATATTTGTGTGTAGAATGTGAATATTAAAACGTGACAAATTCATAGCAACACATCGTAAGGTGTCTGTCTTTATAATTCCCACATACAAATAAAAGGCCCCCTAAATATACCATATACTGCATGAAGTGCATTCACTCTGTTGGGCAATGCTGAAATTGGCTTCCTGTAAATGTGCAGTCCCTGATAATATTTTAAGAGCCTTTAAGTAGAATGGTGTGAACTTTTTCTAACAACTCCTTAAACCATATGAAACTTAGCTAATTTTGGATTAGAATATAAAAGCAACCACCCATCTTTTGTACAAAATGATTAGGGCTCCATGATTCAATTTTATTCTGTGTGGGTTTTTATATTGTACTCCACATTGGACTATCTAAGTATCCCTTCTTACATGAAAATGTACTCAATTTTTTTCAGTTTATAATAAAACATGGTTCGTATAAAACACATTTGATCTGTAGATCTGAAAGTTCTTTACAAAGGAGGTCAACATCATTATCCCCATTTTATTGATAGGAAAACTGAGGCAGCGAGAAGTGAGATAACTTGCTCAAGATCACCCAACAGGCCAGTGAGTGAGCTAGGGATATACTCCAGGGTCTTCTGGGAATCAGTTTTATACTTTGTCCTTAAAGCAACCCAAAAACTGAATTTCATGATTCAAGAGATAAGCTTAGTCAGCACCAATCTTTCATTAGAATTTTTGGGGAAAATAAATGATTGCAAACTTCTATGACATTTTGAAAACTTTTTAAAATGAGTAAAGCTGAATAAAATTTTCTAGCTTTATTCTCAACATAACATAATATAACTTGTAAATTTATAGTGTAATATAGCAGATGTAAAATCAGATGGGTTGAAATTATTGAAACAGTTTATCAAGATCCATGTAAACTGAATCCTGTTGAAGTTTTGCAGAATTTTAAGGGCATGTCTACACTGGGAGTTATTTCAAAATAACAAGGCGAGAGTCCACACTCCGAAGACTGTTACTTCGAAATAATGACTCCTGCTTGTGAAGAGGAATAAGCATCTTTCAAAATAGTTATTTCAGGAGTTATTAGTTCGAAATAACTTAGACATATCCTAAGAGATCTTTATGTTGTCAGAAAGACAGACTAGTCCTCTGCGGAAGCAAAATCAGGATGCCTAACCATCCTGATCCTGATTTAAGACCCTCCCTCATGTTTGAAAATACTGGCTTAAGGGTCTATTCAATTGATTGTGTTGTTAGAAATGAATATGCCTTACAGAAAATAACAATAATTAAATCTATTTTCTCAGGTTGCTCAGCATGCAGTGTGGGAAGCAAAGATTGCTCATTAGTCTGGTGTGACTAGCCTTGGGAATCAAATGAATTATCTTTGACAATAGAAATCTGGTGTCTAATATACGAAGATTTAACAAAATTATATAAAAATTAAGTATTAATTGACCTATAGCTGTGCTGTTCATGATGATTTAAGGCCAGTTCTTGTAGCTGTTTCACAGTTGGAAATCGACAAGGGCAAGGGCAGAGTCCTGCACTTGGGACGGAAGAATCCCTAGCATTGTTACAGGCTAGGGACCGACGGGCAGAGGATCAGTTTGGCAGAAAATTACCTGGGGATTACAATGGATGAGTAGCTGGATATGAGTCAACAGTGTGCCCTCGTAGCCAAGAAGGCTAATGGCATATTCAGATGCAGTAGGAGGAATATTGCCAGCAGATCTAGAGAAGTGATTATTCTCCTTTATTTGGCATTGGTGAAGCCACATCTGGAGTATTGTGTCCAGTTCTGGGCCCCCCATTACAGAAAGGATGTGGACTCACTGGAGAAATTTCTGTGGAGGGCAACAAAATTGTTTAGGGGGCTGGACCACATGACTTACGAAGAGAGTCTGAGGGATTTGGGATTGTTTAGTCTTCAGAAGAGAAGAGTGAGGGGGGATTTGATATCAGCCTTTAACTATATGAAGGGAGGTTCCAAAGAGGATGGAGAGACGCTGTTCTCAGGAGTGATGGATGGCAGAACAAGGAGCAATGGTCTCAAGTTGCAGTGGGGGAGGTCTAGGTTGGATATTAGGAAAAACTATTTCACTGGTGGGGGGGGGGCATGAAGCACTGGAATGGGCTACAATAAGGAGGTGATAGAATCTCCATCCCTACAGGCTTTTAAGTCCTGGCTTGACAAAGCCCTGGCTGGGATGACTTAGGGTATGTTTACACTATAGAGTTTTTTCTGAAAAATGGCAGTTTTTCCAAAAAAACTTCAATTACGTCCACACTGCCATCTCGTTCTTTTGAAAGAAAATCAAAAGAACAGAGGGGTTTTTCCAACATTGTTAAACCTTTTTCTATGAGGAAGAAGCCTTTTTCCAAAAGAGCTCTTTAGGAAAAAAGCATGTGTGGACACGGAAGAGGGAGTTCTTTCGCAAGAAGAGGAAAGAGGAAAAAGCACAGGTGCCCTGATGGCCATTCTTCCCATAGTAATCACAGCTTAAATGTGAGATAGCGTCCATTCAGTGTGGACACCATCTTTCGAAAAAGCAGATCGCTTTTTTGATGCACTTTGGCAGCGTGGATGCTCTCTTTGGGAAAAAGTTTTTTCGGAAGATCTCTTCCGAAAGAAGCCTGCAGTCTAGACATAGCCTTAGTTAAGTTTGGTCCTGCTTTTTTTAAGAGAAAAAATCTTTGCAAGATGGCAATTTTAGAAACTGTTCCTTGCTGTAACTGTGCTTCTTTGAGCTGTGATGCACATGTGTGCTCCACTTAGGTGTGTGTGCACCCAGCATGCTGTAGCCAGAGAGTTTTGCCTAGCAGTAACCATAGAAGAGTGACGTGCACTTTGTTTGTGGCTCCTCCTCTGGCTATATGAGATGGTGTGGCCCTGACTCCCCTCAGTTTCTTCACATTGACAGACCCTGAAAGGTGACTCTGAATTAGAGTGGAGGCGGGGGGTTGGGGGGGGAGGGGGAGACGAGCAGTAGCCCAATCTGGAAGTAGGGCTCAGAGTCTACTGTATAGAGATCACAGAGCCACTCTTCTGAGGCCTACATCTGTTCTGGAAGATGCAGTAATAGCATAATGAACTGTCAACATATATATGGCTGACCATATGGCCATCCTGCAAATGCCAGTGAATAATGCTACTGATGTCCCTTGCACCCGTGTGGAGTAAGTCTATATCTGCTGAAGAGGTGCAGTTGAAGCCCCCTCATATGCAGCCTTGGTAAAGGATCATCCATGCAAAGACTACTTGAGGGATAGAAGAGAGGTAGAACAAAAGAACCATACACTTAAAATGGCATTCCCCTACCACAATTTCCTGTGGGTGGGTAGAATTGCCGCATGAAAATAAGCATCCTAAAGAACAACCAGAGCACTGAGCCAATCATTCTGAGACAATCAATAGAGTGACCAGGAGGAGTCTCATGTACTTGATGAACATATAGAGAATGGGTCTCATCCTCCCTGTGGATTTCAATATCAGGAAGTACCATGAGTAAAAGATGTGTCACAAGTGTTCTGGAAGAACTTCCTTTGCTTCTCCCAACATCAGCAGAGAGCTGACTTAATCAATGAGTAGTGTCTTGTGAGAAGGGTTCCTAGAGAGGGATAGGGAAAGAGGGTGGAAAGGGGATGTGGAGAGGAACCAGACTGTGTAGCCTAATCTGTCAGTGTGTAGGACCCAGATGTCAATGAAAATTGAGTCCCAAGCATTGTAAAAATGTCAGTCTCTCATGTACCACCATTGTGACCAGGGAATTCAGGGATGGGTGGGAATAGAACCCCTCAAATCTCTGTATGTACTGCTTTTTCTTGTGCTTAGCCACTGGGTAGTACAGTAACTGTATCATCTGGCATGCTCGGGGATTAGGGCATTCGGTTATCTAAAAATTCCGGTTATCTGAGGGTCCCATCAACCTAGGAAAAACCAATGGACAATAATAGTAAAACTCAAGTTTTTAATATTGGTAGTTTTGTAGTATGAGACAGTTGGTCTCACATTTCTATTTTGAGTTAAAGATGATTAGTACTTCTTAAATAAAAAAATTGTTAAGCCAATCATGGTAAACCAAGCCAGGCCTGTGCGCCTGAAAATGTGACAGTATTGTGGCTGGGGGCAAGAGTCCTCTTTTTCAGTGATTTACAAATTGAACATCTCTCTTTAAAGTGTGTCTCGCTAATGTAGCCCTGCAATTTTGTAACTAATAAGTCAGTTAGTTATAATGAATACATGTTACAGCAAAAGGTTTGGATTAAACTTAAATACAAGTTGTAGGCCTCAGACAGGCAGGCAGCTTTGTTAACTTAGCTCCAATTGTTTGATGTTAGCATATTGAAGCGAAGAGACGGAATATTGTAATGCATAGTGATGTCAATATTAGGCAAGGCCTTGTAATAGATAGAAAGAAGTTTAATGTTGAAAGACTTTGTAACTTTGTTAAAGTGACTATAAGTACCCCTTTGTTCCATGCTGCAATTCTGTAAATGTACAGTTTGTGTGAATGAGAGAGAGAAAGTTTTAGGAGAGAGAAGTGTGAAGGCCACTACATACTCAACTTGTCAGAGGAGGGGCCGGAGACTCAGAAGCACCAAATAATTATCAACTAAGTGAAAGCACACCGAAGATGCAAACTGGACTGAGGCAGATTAACGAACCCTGAAGTTAGTGGCAAGCACGTCTTGATAGGGAACCAATAACAACTTTTGCAGGAAGTCAACACTCCCAAGGGATTGTCAGAATATGGACATCAAATGACTGTGAGAACAACTTCTTCCCAATAAGCATAAGTCATAGGAAGATTAATTGTGATGCTGAATGACTGATTAAGGGCTGAAAAGGCAAAATGCATAGACTCGCATGGAAGGAAAATCCTATAAAGGATGGAGTGTCTTGTATGGTTCTTCGGGTTCTCGTCCTGCTAAGACTGTGGAGCATCAGTCTGGACTGACAAGAACCCGGCTCCTTCCTTACACCTGACCTATCTGGCCAATAGGTTGGGCCGAGCAACAAACTGGTAACTATTCCATCAGCAGGATATGTATATGTGTGAGTGTATGTGTGTGTGTGTAAATGAGTATGCTACTTTGTTATATTATCAATAAATGCAGCGTGTTGCCTTATCCTCCTGGAAAAGATCCCGTTGTTAGCAGAATTGTATAAATTATGTAATGAGCCTAATGTTTGTAATTATAGCTGCCTATGTAATGAGCCAATTGTATTAGCCATATAACACCTATGTAGTAAAACTGATGTATCAGCCATTTGAATCAAAATATGTATACGTCATCTCATATTTCAAAAGATTGCTGAGTCATGCTGACATGTTTGAATTTAGATCACTCCAACTGTAAATGCATATTCATGGGTCAGAATGTTGACCACATGAATATTCATAAGGATAGACGGTTTCTCATAAATATGAATTAATATTTTGTACGGACCAATTGTTTTAACCTTATGCAAATATTGCATCTTGATTAGCCAATCATTTTAAAGTCAGGCTTTCATGCATATTCATGACCATAGCCTATAAAAGCCGGTGCAACGCATCCGTTGGGAGTTTTTTGCGTTGCGTCGGGTCGTCAGGAATAGGCTAGGTTAGCATAGTGTATGAGAGACTTGCTGATTGGATCGAGCTGTCCCGTGCGCAATTGATTTAGAGTGAATGTGGTAGTTTAAGGTTAAGAGGATTGACCAGATGGAAGGTCTGAGTCTTCCATTTTAGGTTTAGCTTAGTTAGATTAGTATTTTAGATAGTTTAGTGTTACGTCGTCGTGTCTGTTCATTAGGCTCGCGTCGGTCCACGCTTGTCGGCCATCGTCGAGACTGTTCGTCGGGCGCGTTGAGTATAAGATAGGGTTTTATCTTAGGTTAAGTTTAGTTAGGTTAGCTAGAGTCTAGGTCGACCATCGCCGTTCCAGCTGCCTCCGAAGCACAGGAAGAAGGACGAGGACCATGCAGAAGGCCAGTCATCGCACCCGATTCCGACTTCATCGAGGGACGCCTGATTGTTCCTCTCCAAAGACCCGGAAGGACCTGAGGATTGAGGTCGCCAGCAACTCATCCATCGCCCTCTGCGCCTTAAGACTCCGGTATAGTAATTTTGTTTCAAAAGGGGACTGCCCCCTGTGCTTTCTTGAGGTATTGTTATGTTTTTGTTACAATATAGTCTTGTGGTTTAAACTTTATCTAATTTGTCAGTTTTCTCTTACGCGCCACATCTTTGGGAGAGAACAAACCGGTGATTAGATACAGTTTGGAGTTGCACCTTTAATTTAAGTTAAGTTAATTAGGCTAATTAGAAATAGTTAATATATACAGTTGACCCCTTACAAGGATCCAGTTGACACCGTGTGCTTCTTTTAAGCATAACACTGAGACAAAGCAAACACTCTCTGTGGGGGTTGCTGTTGGGGATTGTCCCTCCACCTGAAAGACAGCGCTTAAACCTCTGTGAGGGCATCAGCAGGAAATGAGCACTAACTACTGGTTACTAACTAATACTAAGAATGTGCAATAATGGAAGCTAAAATTAAATATAAGATTGTGAGACTACAGTCACAGAGGTTTCTGATTGCAGTCACTAGCGGTGAGAAGGGACAAAGGAGGGATTAGTGTAGCACTGCCTCACATAGTCAGGGGAGGGGCCACAGACACAAGGCATGGTGGTTGCCACTCTCTAGGTACTATCAGGAAAATACCGCTGGCTCTGGCATGCTGGGTACTCCTAAGTGGAATACACATCAGCATCTATTTGCAGAAGATTCTGTTTTCACCTTTGTAGTCATCTTTAAATGACTATTTTTAAATTTAAAATTTACAAACAATCTATGCATAAGATAGTTATTTTATTCACTGCAGATGAAGTTTAACCTTAACACAGAAGCATGACACTGCTGGGGTAAGAGGGAAGTTCAATCCCAAAGGTTCCTTCAGTCTTTGTCCTCTCTACAGAAACTCTTTAAAAAGGTGCAAATTAATGACAGCTGTAAGCAGAGGTTTTTGTGATGTTCACCAGAGAGTGGACTCAAACTACAGATACCTCATACACTTGGTACCAAACACTCATCAGATGGTAACAAGTGACTTCAGATGGAATATAGCCACCAACAGCTCCATGAAAGTCTTTCATCCTATCAGCAATCCCTCAAATTATTCATCTTTATAACAGTAAAGCATCCTGAAAAACTGTCAAGCTGGGGTGGAAGCAGTTGATAGGTTGTAAAGGGAATATTAAAAGTGTTTTTAATTCCCTTTGAAGAACATGCATACATCTAAAAGCTCTTCTTACAGGGCTTCCTTAATGACTTAGTTATTTTTAGCTTTTGATTACTTCAGACAAGTTAAATTAGCAACCTTCACCAGATTCTGGTATTCCTTTTCCATTCACATTTTAAAAGATAGAATTCTTAAAGTTCTTTAAAAAAAAAACTATCACAACTCTACAAAAGCTAAACACATAACTTCCATTAAAGTACACTGGGTTAACATGGTAAGCTCAGTTGTGCAAACCCTTACTTGTGACAGCAGTCCTCAATTGTATGCATAGTCCAATTAATTCTATAGGGGACCACACATGTTTATGTGCTATTTGAGTGAGCAGTATGACACAGCATGTCAAAAGAACACTAGCAACTGATGATGGGGAGGCAGAAAGAGAACTAAGACTGTAGCCTATAAGCTTAACCTTGCCTGCAAACTGATATACTCTATAAAATTTTACTGTTTTTATTCTATTTTAGCAGTAATGCAGGGACCTACAGGAATCTTATCCTGTAAGAAGTTAGCTTTGTCAGTAGAGTAGGTTGGCCCCCTTGCCAATGATGAGTGGCCTGCAGACTGCAGTTTGCTCCTGTGGCAGGGGCTAGATGAAGATTGACAGAGGGTCACTGAAGCATGGAGGGCACAGTGGGTTGGGTTTCTCTGAAGGGAAGGACCCCAGAGTGAGGGGGCACTGCAGTAGGACACTACCCAGTGGGGAGAACACCATGGTTTGGGAGGGATGTGGGTCCTAACACAGAGGTGGAAGAAAAATAGGTAACAGCGGGTAAGACACCAGCTGAAAGTGGGCACTCCAGAGCTGAAAAGCTAATTCCCAGAAGGTCCAGCAGGAGGTGCCTGTGGAGGTGAGTTGTGCCATGTTACAGTGCATAAAGGAGCTTTTACTGCAAAAAACAGGTGTTGAATGAATTTAGGCACCTATAGGAGTAGACAGCAGCTGATGGGGGGGAGAGGTGCAGATAGTCATCAAAATCTCTGGGCTAAGTGTGGGATATAGGTGTGCCTTTGTGGATCTAGGTCTCTATGTCTGTGCAGCACTTAAGAACACTTAAGATCACTGGGCCTCAGCTGATGCCCTGAATGCTACCACAATGCAAATTAAATTAAATAAAAAAGGTTTGGCAGATAGTGCTTGTTTGAAGAATGTAAATATACTATGTTTGAAGAATAAAGAATAGCTCCAACACTAAACTAATAGACAATAGATGTTACTGAGAAGTCAAAATGGCTAATGATAGATCATACACATACACACATAGGACACCACAGAAGAGAAAAATTGCCAGAAAATGCTACCAGGAAGATCCATTATTCCACAAGGCAAACATTGCATTTAGAATCATTGGTAAGTGATCAGATGTCTTCAATTATCAAAAATTCCAACCCCCTTTATTTCATGGGATATTAATGGATACACAATTCCCTGCTGAAAGACCTGTACTTGACAGACACAGATTGATGCAATGCTTGAGAGAAAAGATATCTGCTCTGCTTAAAAGCATATCTGAGCATCAAGTTTGTTTTTTTCTTTGTGCAGCTTCAGTTTATGTATGAATGTACCCCACATTTTGTTGGAAACATACTATAATCATATTGACACATGTTCAATTATATTCATGGTTACATTTGTTAATGAAGTGTTGAGATTCTCCAGGTGGAAAATATAACCCATCTGTGTCGAAGGATAAAAAATTAAGAATGCTTAAAGCGTCCACCATGCTGAGGTGTTCCATTACACAAAGGAATTTGCTTGGCTTTTAAGAGTATTTAGAGCACTAATTAGAATCAGATTTGAAGAACTAGCCATGAGATAAGGATGGCAAGATGACAGATGATGTGGAAAAAAATGATGTACTTAATGGGGTTTTTTTTTTTGCCTCAGTCTTCACAGACAAGGTGAACTCCCAGATTGTAGCATTAGGCAGCATAGCATGAGGAGGAGATAAGTTGACTTCAGATCTGAAAGAGCTGGTTAAGACTATTTAGAAAAGCTGGACATTCACAAGTCCATGAGGCCAGATCTATTGCATCCAAGGGTACATTTACACTGCACGCGTATTTCAGAATAACTCCCTGTGCTGCATCCACACACACTCTCTTCCAAAATAGCTATTTTGGAAGAGGCATTATTCCTCATGGAATGAGGTTTACAAAAGTTGGAATAAGCCATCCGTCATTTTGATTTTATTTCGAAATAATGGAATTGCTGTGTAGACGCTTGCATTGTTGTTCCAGAATAACGGTGCAATGTAGATGAGCCCCCAAGTTCGCTGATGTGATTGTAGAGCCAATGGCCATTGTCTTTGAAAACTCATGGTCACTGGGGGAAATTCCCAGGTGTTTGGAAAAGGCAAATAGAGTTTCCATTTTAAAAATGTGAAGAAGAAGAATCCAGGGAACTAGAGACTGGTCAGTCTCTCTTTAGTACTGGGTAAAGTCATAGATCAAGGTTTCAGGAAATCCATTTTGAAACTCTTAAAGGAGAGGAAGGTAATCAGGAACTGTCAACATGGATTCACCAAGGGCAAGTCAAGCTACACCAACCTAATTACCTTCTATGATGAGATAATTGGCTCCATGCATATGGGGAAGGTGGTGGACATGATATAATTTGACTTTATTAAAGCTTTTGATCTGGTCTCCCACCCTATTCTTGCCAGCAAGTTAAAGAAATATGGATTGGATGAATGGACTATAAGGTTAGTTTGTGAGGATGAATGGCTCAATGTCTAGTTGGCAATCAAACAGATTGCCCCAGGGTCATTCTTGGGGCCATTGGTAGTGGGTGAACCTAAGGCTGGCGAGGCAATCCCAATGCCTCACCTTTTTCATCTGAGGTCCCACCTCCTTCAGGAACCAAGCCTCCCACTATTGGGATAGGTCTTCAGCTTCCCCTCCACTGGCAAGCCACCTCCAGTGCAGGGACAGGTCTCCAGCCCTCCGCCCACATGACCCTCATCAGATTTCTCACCATACTTCTTTGTACTTATTTACCAACAAGGAGAAAGATTGAATCACCTTTAATCGGTACTTGTATATTAATAAGTCTTTCTTGCCTATACGCTGATTTTAAACTAAATCTTGTATTCTCTCATCTGTTTCCCACATGGCAGTGGTAGGCAATAACTAGCCTGCAGGCCAGATGCAGTTTGCCAGAGTAAGCCCCTGGTAGACCGCTGCCTCTGTATTTACCTGCGCCTCTGCAGGTATGTGCACTTGCAGCTCTGGTTGACCATAGATCACTGTTCATGGCCAGTGGGAGCTGCGGTAAATGGTGTCCTGGTCTGCCCCAATTCCTGCAGGTCCCATTGTCTGGGAACAGTGATTCACAGCCAAGGGGAGCTGCAAGCACCTTTATCTGTGGAGGTGCAAGCAAATAAAAGCGGCAATGGCCCATCAGGAGCTAACCCTGGCAAACAACCCCTGTCTTATTTCCCAATTCTGCCATAGGACAATATATGGACCCCCACTGATTTCTTTGTAAAAAGGAAGAACATTTATGTGCCGTTAATCTATCTGTTGGTGATTTTTCTTTGCTTTATCAAAGAACCGTATGTTCCATTGAATCTGAAAGAATATTATGTGTGAAACTAACTTTTTTCCTTAAGAGTTTGTTTGATTCTTTTCACATCCTATGATAAAAAACAGTTTCTGATACCTCAAAGCCATGCTTCAGAATAAGCCAGGAATATGTTGGGTTTAATTAAGTGTGATATCTTCTTCATGATTTTTCCCCTTTCTTCTTAAGGAATAATTAAGAGTTCGTTGTCTGTCTCCACTGATTGAAGTTCTATCCACTGATATGAGATAGATAAGCTGAAAGGACAAAAAAGACACAAAGGGCATGGGTACTACACACACTACAAAGATACACAGTACAAACAACCTACCACGCAGCAGTCAGACACAGCTTCAGACTGTGAGTCATTGTCAAGGCTCCTGGAGATGCCTGAATGGGTACATCTTGGTCTCAGGCAAAAGGAGGAGAAATGCAAGACATTCCTATCTTTCATAAATACAAGCTTTTAAAGATATGCCCCTAAGATATACATTTCTATAGTATTATTGATGTTTTGGAGAGAAAAAATCCAAAAACAAACAACAAAAACATTTTTGCAAAATGTTCTTTAAAGAAGTATTAGGGCCACATGTGTGATTTACTGTGCAGCCTGCTTTTGGTTGTTCCTTCCTGAATAGAGCCGAGAGGGGAATGTGCCTGAAACAGCCAATCCCCATATCCTCAGAGTTATTGAGACATTTGATTTCAACAAGAGTTAGATGCCTAAATATCTTTGAGGACCTGGGCCCAGGTCTCTCCCCAGACTATTGACTGTGTAGGAGTAGTGCATATGATATACTCACCTTCCTTGTGGATGGTGCATCATGAAGAAAATATGTGTACTATTTATTTAAATAATGTAGAAGGAAGCCAAAAGGGGTGCATAGGAATGTCCTAGGCAGAAGCCCAACGTGAAGCTTTCAGGTCAGTTCTGTTTTCTATATGCTAATACAGCCTCTTCGGTGTTAAAAACAAACTATGATTTGTTAAAAATAATATTTACGTGACAGAATTTCTCCATTCGCCAGTGGCCAGTTCACAGGTCTGATGTAGAAGAGGTGTTAGGCCATGGCCTAGCACCTTCTCTCCCCTACTTATGCTCTTTTGGGGAGATTTCTCCCCAGACCAGAGGAAATGCTTCCTTATCTAGCCTTGGCTTGGGCGGTCCTTAACTAACCCTTGTTTGGGTGGTGCAAACTAGGGAAGGATCCCCTTTGTCTCCTCAGTATCTATAGCAAAAGAAGGATAAAAACCAACAAACAGAGAAACTCACCTAATTAATTCCAAGCAAAAGACAAGTAAAATCATTGTAAATAATTACTAAGGATACAAGAATATCAAGGAGTACAAATGAAAATGGTTAAATATTTAACTGATAATTGTGAAATAAATGAGGATGATGGAAAGCACAAAAAGAACAATTCATTCATTAATTTTACATGTAAATTGCTAATTATTTTAATGTTTAAAATAATAAATAATTAACTTGAAGAGACCTTTTTAGAATAATTAATATGTATATTTAAACTAGCTCAAATATAAAAACAAACATATTGACTCAATAGGAAGACATAATTATAAGACAGTAATTTAACAAATTATTTCCAAATATGCTGTAGTAAGAAATCAAATTAAATAGTTGAAGGAAAGCAAAGAAAATATAAATAACATTGCAAGAAAGAGAAAGAGTGTGTGTAATGAGTGGAATAAAAATGTAAAGTAAGATTGTGCCAATAAAAGATTGCTACACATTTGAAAATTGACTCTACTATTAAAGTAGTCTTAGTCCCACAAAAAGCTCAATACTGTTTTAAATAAGCACAAAGAGAATTCTTAAATTAAATAGGTATTCAATAGGAGGTCATCGAGTCCAGCCTCCTGCCCAAGACAGGACCAACCCCAACTAAATCATCCCAGCCAGGGCTTTGTCAAGCTGGGACTTAAAAACCTCTAAGGATGGAGATTCCATCACCTCCCCAGGTAACCCATTCAAGTACTTCACCACCCTCCTGGTGAAATAGTTTTTCCTAATATCCAATCTAGGCATCTTCCACTGTAAATTGAGGCCATTGCTCCTTGTTCTGCCATCCATCACTACTGAGACTCCATCCTCTTTGGAACCTCCCTTCAGATAGTTAAAGGCTGTCTCCCCCCTCACTCTTCTCTTCTCCAGACTAAATAAGCCCAAATACCTCAGCATCTCCTCGTAGGTCTTGTGCTCCAGCCCCCTAATCATTTTGGTTGCTCTCCACTGGTCCCTCCCCAATGCGTCCATATCCTCTCTGTGGTGGAGGCTCCACAATTGGATACAATACTCCAGATGTGGCCACATCAGTGTTGAATAAAGGGAAATAATCACTTCTGCTGGAAAATGCTCCTCCTCATGCACCCAAATATGCTATTAGCCTTCTTGGCTACAAGGGCACACTGTTGACTCATATCCAGCTTTTAATCCACTGCAATCCCTAGATCCTTTTCTGCTGAACTGCTACCTAGCCAGTTGGTCCCGAGCCTGTAACAATGCTTGGGATTCTTCTGTCCCAAGTGCAGGACTCTGCATTTGTCCTTGTCGAACCTCATCAGATTTCTTTTGGCCCAATCCTCTAATCAGTCTAGGTCACCCTGCCCTCCAACATATCTACCTCTCCCCCTATCTTAGCATTATCTGCAAGCTTGCTGAGGGTGCAATTCATCCCCTCGTCCAGGTCATTAATAAAGATATTGAACAAAACTGGCCCTAGAACCAAACCTTGGGACACTCCACTTGACACCAGCCACCAACCAGACATCGACCCATTGATCACTACCTGTTGGGCCCGACAATCTAGCCAGCTTTCTATACACGTTACAGTCCGTTTATCCAATCCATACTTCCTTAACTTGCTGGCAAGAATATTGTGGGAGACCGTATCAAAAGCTTTGCTAAAATCAAGGTATATCGCATCCACTGACTTCCCTATGTCCACAGAGCCAGTTACCTCATCACAGAAGCTAATCAGATTGGTCAGGCACGACTTGCCCTTTGTAAATCCATGTTGACTATTCCTGATCACTTTCCCCTCTTCCCCTCTGCTTCAAAATGGATTCCTTGAGGATCTCCTCCACGATTTTTCTGGGGACTGAGGTAAGGCTGACCGGTCTGTAGTTCCCTGGATTGTCCTTCCTTTTTTTAAAGGGACCTCTCCCGATCTCTACAAGTTTTCAAAAACAATGGCCAAAGGCTCTGCCATGACATTTGCCAGCTCCCCTAGTACCCTTTGATGCATTAAAACTGGACCCATGGATTTGTTTATGTCTAGCTTTTCTAAATAGTTCTTAACCTGTTCTGACTCCACCGAGGGCTGCCCATCTCCTTCCCACAAGGTGTTGCCTAGTGCAGTAGTCTGGGAGCTGACCTTGTTAGTCACTAGGTTACCTCCCTCATCCAGTAAGGGCTCCACGCCCGCTCTGATCACCCTCTTATTTCTAAAATTGCTTTCTAACTGCAATTCCAATTGTGCTTTCGCCTTCCTGATTACTTCCCTGCATTCTTGAACAATATATTTATACTCCTCTCTAGTCATCTGTCCAAGTTTCCACTTCTTATAAGCTTCCTTTTTGTGTTTAAGCACTGTGACGTAGTGTGGGTACCTTGCTGGTTGCTATGCTGGGCAGTGGGCTGTGGGTGACCTCCACTGTCTGCTGTCTGTAGCATGGCCCAGCAGAGCAGGGGATGAGTCATTATGCAAGGGGGCTCTGAACTTGTCCAATGAGTTATCCCCCAGGGAGCGGAACAATGGGAAGGAGGGGAGTGGAGCCCTGGCTGGGGGCAGGGCTGGAAGGAAGAGTTAGGTTTCTGTCTGGAATCATGGAGGAAGCAGCCTGAGCAAAGGGCGGCTGGGATTTAGGGGCCCAGTCTCCCCCATCCCAAGAGGAGCTGAGGCATCCTAGGCCTGGCCCTGTAACCAGATTACATCTATGCTGTGCTGTATCCTGGAGAAGCAATAAACTCCCTCTATTCTACTGGCTGGTGGAGTCTGTTCGTGCTACTACGGGGGTGCAGGAGATGGGAAAACCCCAATACGCCGTCACAAGCTCACTAAGGATTTCCCCAGTAAGCCAATCTGGTCGCCTACCATATTTGCTTTTTTTGCTGCGCATCCAGATGGTTTCTTCCTGTGCCTTTAATAAGGCTTTTTAAAAATATTGCCAGCTCTACTGGACTCCTTTCCCCTTCATGTTAGCATACCAGGGGATCCTGCCCATCTCCTTTGTTTCTAACCAAGGAGAGAAGCCTCTAGGAAGCAGCCCACAATCTTCATCTAGAAGATATGGTTCTCCTAGTAATTTGTAGTCTTGTAGGACACAATCCAGAAGATTTGCCAAGTGGAACTTGGAGCACCATACTGCATTTATCTTTCCCAACAAAACAGTTACCAAGGTTGTGTTTTAAAGGCAAAATGAGGGTGTGCTGCAAAAAGATTGGGGCAGGGCCAGAAGTGATTCATTTCCTTCTCTTTGGTTCAAGTCTATTCCCGCTCCCACCCAGTGTCAAAAAACCAAATAACCTGATTTGGGGACCTCAAAGCCCATTAATGGGTTTTTTCCACTGACTTGATTTCAATGGCATTGAATTAGGCCCTAAGAGCAGAGGCTGAAGTTTTTGAGTGATAACTTTTACCAATGGGATAATTTTCAGATGGGTGCAATATGAGTCTAATTTTTGTACAATTATAGGCACATATCACTAATTCCATTTCTAACTACTTAATTAAGGGGGCATATCATTGCAGTACATTGAATAAGATTTGTGTCTTCAATTAATTGTGAGTAAAGATATTTTGTGTCTGCAGATTAAGTTCATATACAGGGAGAATATCATCCACAACCTAAATAAAAATATGTATCTTTCTAGCAAAATATTGATAAACTGTGTTCTAAAGAGAAAGTGGTTTGTGACTAACAACCTTCTGGAAGAAATGACCACAAAACAAATTATTTAAATCTTACCACATTTTCAAACCATATTGTCACTTGAAACAGTTCTCTGTTCTTTAACATTAGAATTGGCAAAAGATGCCTCTGATCCAATGTGTCTGATGCTACTGTAATTGAAGTTAATGGGAATTTATCAATTAACTTCTACTGGAACAGAATTGGGCACAGTTTACCATTTTGGACTTAGACCAGGATCTAGAACTGGTAGACCAGTACTTTTGATTACAAAAATAGAGGTGACCTTAACTTTAATTGATTTCCACGCATTATAAATCCAGATACATACTGTCAATGACATTTAAGCAGAGATGAAACATTTTTCAAAATGATTTTCATACCAACAGTGAGATGTTGAAATAGAAATAAAAATGTGGAGGAATAAGCAATACCACTTTTATGAATGAAGTGCCAACTTTTCAGAAATATTTAGGCACCTAACTAAGGATGTTAAATATTGACTAATTGGCCAATCAAATAGTCGATGCATTAGTTGATAGGGCTATTCCATCTTTGAAGTATGGCAGCAGCCTTTTCACTGTTGCTACATTTCAAAGGTGAAAGCGTTGTGTGGAGCCCCAGATCAGCTGGGGACTCCAGCTGATTTATTGATTTATTTATTTAAATATTTTTACCCCGCCTTTCTATTTAAAATATTCAAAGCAGCTTACAAAAACAAACAAACAAAATACAAATATATATAAATATTTAAAATATGAGAATTTAAAATATGAGACCCCAGAGGGACATAACCAGCTGAAAACATACAGAGAAGAGGAACACACACATACAGACTCAAACATTAATAAAAGCACAAGTAAAAAGGGTGGCTTTAGCCTGACGCCGAAACAATGCTAGTGTTGGCACCATGCGAATATCCCGAGGAAGAGAATTCCACAGTCTGGGAGCAAAAGCTGAGAATGCCCTGTTCCGCGTAGATGTTAACCTTATCTCCACAAGTGGGGGAACACGAAACAAAGCCTCCGCAGCTGACCTCAATCCCCGGGCAGGTTCATATGGGAGAAGACGGTCCTTCAGATACCCTGGACCCAATTCATTTAAGGCTTTATAGGTCATAACTAAAACCTTAAATTGTGCCTGGAAACATACTGGAAGCCAGTGCAGCTGCCGAAGCACTGGCATAATGTGCTCCATATAACTAGTGTTTGTTAAAACTCGAGCAGCCGCATTCTGGACCAGTTGAAGTTTCTGAAGGCTCTTTAGAGGCAGCCCCACATAAAATGCATTACAGTAATCCAGTCGGGATGTAACAAGAGCATGGATCACTATGGCCAAGTCATGCTTGTTCAGTAAGGGTCGCAGCTGGTGGATCAAATGAAGTTGCCCAAAGGCACTCCTGGCCACCGAAGAAATCTGATTTTCAAATGTTAAAAAAGGGTCCAGGAAGACTCCCAAGCTACATACCTGTTCTTTCAGGGGGAGAGTAACCCCGTCTAGAACAGGTGCTGTCCTCCAAAACATAAGAACATAAGAACATAAGAATGGCTGTACTAGGTCAGACCAAAGGTCCATCTAGCCCAGTATCCTGTCTGCCGACAGTGGCCAGCACCAGATGCCCCAGAGAGGGTGGACCGAAGACAATGATCAAGCGATTTGTCTCCTGCCATCCCTCTCCAGCCTCTGACAAACAGAGGCCAAGGACACCATTTTATCCCCTGGCTAATAGCCTTTTATGGACCGAACCTCCATGAAATTATCTAGCTTCTCTTTAAACTCTATTATAGTCAGTGACCTCTCCCAGCCTTATGACCTCTCCCAGCGGCTTCATGTAGATATTAAACAGCATAGGGGACAAGATGGAACCTCGCGGGACCCCATAGCACAATTGCCATGGGATCAAATAGCAGCCCCCTAGCTCCACCTTCTGAAAGCGTCCCGACAGGTAGGACCGGAACCATTGCAAAACAGTGCCTCCAATACCCAATTCTGCCAGGCATCCCAGAAGGATATCATGGTCAATGGTATCAAAAGCTGCTGAGAAGTCTAGGAGAATCAACAGGGATGCACTCCCCTTGTCTATCTCCCGGCGTAAATCGTCTACCAGGACGACCAAGGCTGTTTCAGTTCCAAAACCAGGCCTAAAGCCTGATGCAGGGCTCCAGGCAGTGCTGTCACTTTGAAACACTGCATGGACACCAGGCTCTCCGCAGAGTTTCAAAGTGGCAGCACCGTATGGAGCCCAGGAGTCCCCAGCTGATCCTGGGCTCCATGTGGCGCTGTCACTTTGAAATGCTGCATGCAACCTGGGGACACCCCAGATAGCCCTGGGCTTCATGCGGCATTTCAAAGGTGCAGTGCTACATGGTGCTGAGGGTCGGGGGGGGTGTCCTCTGTTGATCCCAGTCTCCAAGTGGCGCTGCCACTTTGAAATGCCACGAGGAGCCTGACACCAGGCTGTTTGGGTGTCCAAAGATTAAGATGCTGTGACAATGAAACATATAGGTCAGCAGGGTATAAATCACCACTTTTAAGCATGAGAGAGAGAATAATCAAAACTGCTATTTCTTAGAATGTTAAATAATCTTATGACCATGACCATGTATAATATTTGAATAATAAAGCTAAGTCACAGTATGACAGCCACATTTCTATTTATCCCAAATTTATGACAGCAATATTAGCAGAGCTGATAAGGTCATCTTTGATGTTGGATATTACAAAAGGGGATGGAATAGCACCTCTGGACCTTTGTGTCTCAATTATCACAATTTCATTCTTTTGAAGTGTCAAGTTTCAAAAATTATTTGACATACAGTGCTGAACCTCTGCCAGAGAGGATGACAGTATTGAGAAATTTCAATGTAAACCAGAATGTCATCAGTGTAACAGGAATTTAGCCCACATTTCCAAAAGATTGAGGGTGAAAAAAGCAGTCATGTAAAGCTAAACAGTGCTGGGTCCAAGACAGAACCCTGAAATAATCGGATAATGGCAGAAACAGAGCACAAATTGAGGGCAGTCTCATAGTTATGCCTATGAGTGAAATTACCCCAGTGCAAATTGGGCTAGATAGCAATACAAAACCTTCATTGCTGAATACAACTTGGTACCAGACAGCTCAGTGAAAAATGAAAAGCAATATCAATCTTTGTCTCCCAGGTATACATGATAAACAATTGGTGGAACTGTTCATTAGGAATAGTTAAAATGAAACAAACAAACAGAAAAATTCCTAAAGTTCTAGATAGGTAGTTAAGTTGAGTAGTAAGACATTAAAACCCCAAGAAGAAATGGCAATCAGGTTGAAATTACTGATAATTATTATAGAGTAAATTTAGGAAAACGCATTTTAAGATATTCTTTACCCACATTAACTTTATGAGTTGTACCATGGAAGCAAGCATATTTAAATGATATGTAACCAGGAAGCTATTTGCTCATTGTATACTTATGTTCTTAACCAAACTAGGTTCTGAATTCTGGTTAAGAAGTACACAGTGCCAGGTGAGCTGAGATTTAGAAATGGTTTAAAGCTGTCTTTTGCATGACTCCAGTCCTGGAGGTGTAGCATTTCCCCAATATATATTGAAGCAGCCTGAAGGCTATTAAGTTGTACCAGCTGCAAACAGCATTAAGGGACCAAAACAGTAGGTTAGCTTAGGGAAGCAGAGGGCAGTACGGGACCAGGAAGAGAACTGGCAGCATGTAATTTCTAGAAGGGGAAAAAGGCCAGCACGGGAATCCCCCAATGCTATAGAGGTAAGTAATCGCTTTCAGGCTCTCTCCACAGGCTCTGCGGTGGTGAATGCTTTGGAAGGGACCTCACAAGGAAGAAACCGCAAGGGAACACCATCTACTGGAAGGCATGGGATGTGTAGTCCTAGGGATGGGGGTTCCACGATCACCACCCCCAAAAGAAGACGACGGGTGGTGGTGGTCGGGGACTCCCTCCTAAGAGGGACTGAACCATCCATCTTCTGTCTGGACCTGGAATCTCCAGAGGTGTGCTGCTTACTGGGAGCTCGAATTCAGGATGTGACTGAGAGGCTTACCAAGCTGATCAAACCTTCGGATCGCTACCCCTTCCTGCTTCTGCACATGGGAACTAACAGCAGTGATGTTGTGGTTGGTGTCTACTACAGGCCACCGAATCAGGTGGATGAGATAGATGAGGCTTTCTTCGGACAACTGAGAGAAGCTTCCACATGGCAGGCCCTGGTTCTCATAGGGGACTTTAATCACCCTGACATCTGTTGGGAAACCAATACGGCAGGACACAGGCAATCCAGGAAGTTTTTGGAGAATGTTGGGGATAACTTCTTGGTACAAGTGCTGAAGGATCTGACCAGGGGCCGTGCGCAGCTTGACCTTCTGCTCACAAACAGGGAGGACCTAATAGGGGAAGTAGAGGTGGGTGTCAACCTGGGAAGCAGTGATCATGAGATGGTAGATTTCAGGATCCTGACCAAAGGAAGAAAAGAGAGTAGTAAAATACACACCTTGGACTTCAGAAAAGCAGATTTTGACTCCCTCAGAGACATGAAGGGGAAAGGAGTCCAGGACAGCTGGCAGTATTTTAAAGAAGCCTTATTGAAGGCACAGAAAGAAACCATCCCGATGCGTAGCAAGAGAGGCAAACATGGTAGGAGACCGGATTGGCTTACAGGAGAAATCCTTGGTGAACTTAAGCACAAAAAGGAAGCTTACAAAAAGTGGAAACTTGGACAAATGACCAGGGAGGGGTTTAAATGTATAGCTCGAGAATGCCAGGGGGTTATCAGGAAGGCGAAAGCGCAAGTGGAACTGCGACTGGCAAAGGATGTGAAGGATAACAAGAAAGGTTTCTACAGGCATGTTAACAAGAAGGTGACCAGAGAAGGTGTGCGGCCCCTACTGGATGAAGGAGGTAACCTAGTGACAGATGATGTGGGGAAAGCTGAAGTACTCGATGCTTTCTTTGCCTTTGTATTCATGGACAAGGTGGGCTTCCGGACTAATGCGCTAAGTGACGCAAGATGGGATGAAGATCGACAGCCCTTAGTGGGTAAAGAACAGGTTAGGAACTATTTAGAAAAACTAAACGTACACAAATCCATGGATCTGGACTTAATGCATCTGAGGGTACTGAGGGAGTTGGCAAATGTCATTGAGGAGCCTTTGGCCATTATCTTTGAAAAGTCGTGGAGATCGGGAGAGATCCCGGATGATTGGATAAAGGCAAATGTAGTGCCCATCTTCAAAAAAGGGAAGAAGGACAATCCAGGGAACTATAGGCCGGTCAGTCTTACCTCGGTTCCTAGTAAAATCATGGAAGGGATCCTTAAGGAATCCATTTTGAGGTACTTGGAGGAGAGGAAAGTGATTAGGAATAGTCAGCATGGATTCACAAAGGGCAAGTCGTGCCTGACCAATCTGATTAGCTTCTATGATGAGGTAACTGGCTCTGTGGACATGGGAAAGTCAGTGGATGTGATCTACCTTGAGTTCATCAAGGCTTTTGATACGGTCTCCCATGATATTCTTGCCAGCAAGTTAAGGGAATGTGGATTGGATAAATGGACGGTAAGATGGACAGAAAGATGGCTAGAAGGCCGGGCCCAGCGGGTAGTGATCAATGGCTCGATGTCAGGATGGCGGTCGGTTTCTAGCGGAGTGCCCCAAGGTTCGGTTCTAGGACCGGTTTTGTTCAATATCTTTATTAATGACCTGGATGAGGGGATGGATTGCACCCTCAGCAAGTTTGCAGATGACACTAAGCTAGGGGGAGAGGTAGATATGCTGGAGGGCAGGGATAGAGTCCAGAGTGAGTTAGACAAATTGGAGGATTGGGCCACAAGAAATCTGATGAGGTTCAACAGGGACAAATGCAGAGTTCTGCACTTGGGATGGAAGAATCCCAGGCATTGTTACAAGCTGGGGACCAACCGCTAAGTAGTAGTTCTGCAGAAGAGGACCTGGGGGTTACAGTGGATGAGAAGCTGGATATGAGTCAACATTGTGCCCTCATAGCCAAGAAGGCTAATGGCATATTAGGTTGCATTAAGAGGAGCATTGCCAGCAGATCCAGAGATGTCATTATTCCCCTTTATTCGGCTCTGGTGAGGCCACATCTGGAGTATTGTGTCCAGTTCTGGGCCCCCCACTACAAAAAGGATGTGGACGCATTGTAGAGGGTCCAGCGGAGGGCAACCAAAATGATTAGGGGGCTGGAGCACATGACCTATGAGGAGAGGCTGAGGGAGTTGGGTCTGTTTAGTCTGCAGAAGCGAAGAATGAGGGGGGATTTGATAGCAGCCTTCAACTTCTTGAAGGGAGGTTCCAAAGAGGATGGAGAAAGGCTGTTCTCAATAGTGACGGATGGCAGAACAAGGAGCAATGGTCTTAAATTGTGGTGGGAGAGGTCCAGGTAGGATATTAGGAAAAACTGTTTCACTAGGAGAGTGGTGAAACACTGGAATGGGTTACCTAGGGAAGTAGTGGAGTCTCCATCCCTAGAGGTGTTTAAGTCTCGGCTTGACAAAGCCCTGATTGGGTTGATCTAGTTGGGATTGGTCCTGCCTAGAGCAGGGGGCTGGACTTGATGACCTCCTGAGGTCTCTTCCAGCTCTGTGGTTCTAGGATTCTATGGTTCTAAGCTCCAGTCCCACCTCTTGCACTGGCGTCAGAGAGAAAGGCTGATGTAGACCTGTGCATGGGGTGAAAGTAAGTGCCTGGATAGGCTTCTGGGCAAGGGGGGAGCAGTTATGGTGTCCTGGAAGGAGCAGAACTGCGGACCAGACACCTTCAGCAGATCCTTTATGGCTGCTGCAGCAGTGGTGGCCAGGAGCCCTGGTCCCTTTTAAATTGCCAGACCCCAGGGCAGATGCCCCTTTTATTCTCCCCCCTTGTTGGTGGCCTTGCTGGTAGGGCCACCAATCGACAGGGGTCAGGCAAAGGGGCATTGATATTAACACTGTAATTTCAGCCGTGTTTGGGCTGCTACTGGCTAGGGATGTAGACAAGTATACAATTAACTGATAAACCTATGCTTATTGGTTAATCTTCTTAGCTGCTTGTATCCTCCTCACCCCCGTATCAGAGGCAGCAAGGTGGGGGAGGAAGGAGGAACCGGTGCTCGTGAGAAACGGCTTAAATGCCGGTTCCCCCCAGCACCAGCTCCGCTTTGCCACCTGCCCCCCACTCTTCTGCTGTCTCTCTCAGCTCCCAGCTCCCCACAGACAGAGGCTGCTTTCGCATCCCCTGGAGCAGCCTCTGTCTGGGGCGAGCCTGGGCCTGCCATGGGCAAAGGCTGCTTCGTGGCAGCATCCCCTGTCCATAGTGGGTCTGAGCTCCCTGCAGATAGAGGTTGCTCTGCATCCCATGGAGCAGCCTCTGTTCACGGCAAGCCTGGGCATGCCGTGGGCAGAGGCTGCTTTGTGGCAGCAGCCTGTGTCCACGGTGGGACCAAGCTCCCCATGGACAGAGGCTGGAGCAGCCTCTATCTGCAGGGAGCTGGGACTTCCGCACACAGAGGTTGCTGCTGAACCAGCTTCCCACCTCCTAATTCTGTAGCCATTTTTTGCTGATTCCTACAGCCTAGCTTGGATTTTTAGGTGTTGCGCCTCTGTAGCACTTCACTGAAGACATACCTATGGCAATGGGAAGGTTTCCCCTGACAGCAAAGGTAGTCCACCTCGCTGAGTGCTATCTACACTGGGGGTTAGGTCAGTTTAACTGCATCACTCTGGGGTGTAGATTTTCAATACCTCTGACCAATGTATTTATACAAACCTTATTTCCCAGTGTAGATCCTTCCTTCATCATTTGGCATAGCCACATTTCTGACTTTTAGCGACTGAAACTTCTTGTACCTGTGATGTTAATTTTAGAAATGTCTATTATTTTTGTCTGCATTTGTCTTTCAAAGTCTTCTATTCAGAACTACAGTTGTTTGAGCCATGCAGCATTTGATTTTGATTCTTTTCAAAATTCACCCTAATAGCTTTATATCCTTCTAAGATGTAGCATTAAAATTTCAACATTTACATTTAATGCAATTGCCAGAAACTTCTCTCATTTATTCTTCCTTCTTTCCTTCCTTCCTTCCTTCCTTTCTTCTAAGTCTAACACTTTGAAACTCTCTGTCTCTCAAGTTTTTCTGTCAGACTATCATATTAGGCTTCAAGATGGCAGGAGAAGGAAAACTCGCATTAAGAAGAACAAATCCTAATGATCTGATACCTGTATCATTCTCTTAAGTCCCAGATCTTGTTCTCGGTTGTTGAAATGTTTTTGCTTTATTGATGTATTCCGACCCATCATTTTGGATCAAATGTGCCATGTAAACAAAAGGCAATAAGTTCTGAAGATAGGAAAATGTTGCTACAGAGTTGCAAGAAATATTATAACATTACTATACTTATGCATTTTATTTATAAATATAAATATTTATAAAATATTTATAGGAATACATACTTATGGCTGAATGATGCACAAGTGTAGCGAGGAGTTGAAAATACTGTAGTGCTCTTTTACAAAATACTGATTGAACCAGTTTAACTTTTCTCTCTCCTGGAGTCTACCATACTATTTAACTGAAATGAACTGCTAAATTAATCACTACTATCCCTATCCAGTGGAATATTCTAGTCTCAGTGAGGGAGAATTTATGTGTATAATTTCAATTAATGTTTTGGGGCATACGTACATAAATCTTCTTACATTAAGTTGAGAACATACCTCCAAATGAGTATCCCATGAAATGATTCATAACCTTATCAACAGAGAGCAGATGGGCTGTGCACTAAAGCACAAAGTATCTGTGCATTGGACAATTTCACCAGTTCTAAATAAAAGTTTTCACTTTATTGTAATGTTAGAAATAAATGTGAAGAAATGAACTCCCTTTCAATAATATTACCTATTAATGTTCCTATTAAAGTTACCATCATTGATTGTGACTTAAATCTGTCAATAAAAATGTTGTTATAAGTGAAAGGCAATCTCTAGCATTTCTCTTGCAATAGACATTTGAGTATCTAATATGATTATATAAGGCAAGCTGAGAGGAAAATATGTCATTTGTGTCAAACAGTACTCATTTATCATAGACAATAACTGCTGCATGTGTTGCAGTGCTAGAACAGTAAGTACTCGGATTTATAAAAATATTACAAATGTTGCTATTTAGGACTGAGATATGGGGACAACCTGGCATGGGAAAGAACTGGTATCAGAATATGATTTTTTCCTCAGATATCAGCACTATTATACAGGTTAAAAGGAAATAGTTTTATGGAGGCAGGAATAGAGGTGTCCTTATATTTCTCTGCTAAACTACTGTAAGAGATATACATGATTACCCCCCACCCAAATCTAACCACTACAGTACCCTGCCAACAGATTTTACAACATGCCAGTTAGATAAAAACAAAAGACAGTAATTTGGCCTGGAGCTAGAAGAGAAGTCTAAAACTGCTGAGTAAAGGGGATCAAACATGGAACAAGTTACATTGTTCTACCACTGAAACTCTTTTCTGAATAAATAAATGGTAATACATTCGGAATTATGTTTTGCTAATGGGAATAGTATCATTCAACAATATTTGAAAATGGAAGACTAAAAATATGCATGCCCAATTTAAGTTCCCCTTACTCGGCAGAAGGAAAACTAACTGACATGCTACTTGGGTAAGAGATGCTCTCTTCACTATAGGGCGCTGTAAAAGACCCTCTATATTAACTCTTTAGTGAATGCTCTGTAGATTTAGAGGGGGACGGGGACAAGGGACTACAGTGAACGTAGAGGTGGATCAGCCATTTGCAAATTGCCCCTTGGTTGCTAGTAGATTTCCAACTACTAGCTAATGGTAATAGTATCAACTTGTGGCTTCTGCACAGCCAGTGCATGGTCACAGGTGAGTAATCATCAGAATGATAGTATTAAGAGTCCCGCTACCATCATACTGGGATACATAAAAAAATAGTTCTGCACAGGAATATAAAAATTAGATTAAACTCTGATCATGGCCCTGTCCGGAGTTTGGTTGCTGGGACCCACTCTGGAACTGTCACTTGATGTGCTGAAATGCCATTGAGCCCAACTTCCTGCCTTCATGGGTGCCCCTCAACTCTGTCATGCTGAGTGAGTCCCTCAAGCCTCCTCCAGCAGTGACACAGAGATAGGGTCACATCCCTCTGAAGTATGAAACAGATGCTGAGATTAGATAAGGTCTGGGAAGGCTCAGCTAATGGGACTTGCCACAGCACCCAAATGCACAGCCTCAGTGGGACCTGAACCCCAGATGAAACTATCTTACTCAGTATAAAGTTTTATGCAAGGTAAGCTTGTGTTCGTTCTATGTCTCAGGGTAAAGAGAGATATGCCCCCTTATCCTTGCTCCCTTAGGTAACAGTTACTTACAATAGGTTTACTAATAAACAAAAGTGATTTTATTAAATACAAAAGGCAAGATTTAAGTGATCATATTGGACAGGACATGTAGATTACTAAACAAAATAAAACAGAACATGCAAACTAAGGTTAATGCACTAAAAACTGGTTGTTTGTAATATCTTAACCTCAAAGTTGTTCTGATAAACTTCAATCCTTCCCTCCATTTATTCTTAGATGTTTCCAGCAGTCATCTTGGGTGGAGTAACAAGGGAGAACTGATGAGACAGGAGAGATTCCAGAAGACTGGAAAAGGGCAAATATAGTGTCCATTTATAATAAGGGAAATAAGAACAACCCAGGAAACTACAGACCAGTTAGTTTAACTTCTGTGCCAGGGAACATAATGGAGCAGGTAATTAAGGAAATCATCTGTAAACACTTGGAAGGTGGCAAGGTGATAGGGAAAAGCTAGCATGGATTTGTAAATAACAAATCATGTCAAACCAATCTGATAGCTTTCTTTGATAGGATAACGAGTCTTGTGGATAAGGGAGAAGCGGTGGATGTGGTATACCTAGACTTTAGTAAGGCGTTTGATACGGTCTCGCATGATATTCTTATCAATAAACTAGGCAAATACAATTTAGATGGGGCTACTATAGGGTGGGTGCATAACTGGCTGGATAACCGTATTCAGAGAGTAGATATTAATGGTTCACAATCCTGCTGGAAAGGTATAACAAGTGGGGTTCCACAGGGGTATGTTTTGGGACCAGCTCTGTTCAATATCTTCATCAACGATTTAGATATTGGCACAGAAAGTATGCTTATTAAGTTTGCAGATGATACCAAGCTGGGAGGGGTTGCGACTAATCTGGAGGATAGGGTCATAATTCAAAATGATCTGGACAAATTGGAGAAATGGTCTGAGGTAAACAGGATGAAGTTTAATAAGGACAAATGCAAAGTGCTCCACTTAGGAAGGAACAATCAGTTTCACACATACAGGAATGGGAAGCGACTATCTAGGAAGGAGTACGGCAGAAAGGGATCTAGGGGTTATAGTGGACCACAGGCTGAATATGAGTCAGCAGTGTGATGCTGTTGCAAAAAAAGCAAACATGATTCTGGGATGCATAACAGGTGTGTTGTGAGCAAGACACGAGAAGTCATTCTTCCGCTCTACTCTGCACTAGTTAGGCCTCAGTTGGAGTATTGTGTCCAGTTCTGGGCACCACATGTCAAGAAGGATGTGGAGAAATTGGAGAGGGTCCGGAGAAGAGCAACAAGAATGATTAAAGGTCTAGAGAACATGACCTATGAAGGAAGGCTGAAAGAATTGGGTTTGTTTAGTTTAGAAAAGAGGAGATTGAGGGGGGACATGATAGCAGTTTTCAGGTATCTAAAAGGGTGTCATAAGGAGGAGGGAAAAAGTTCCTAACTGTGAGGGTAGTCAAACACTGGAATAAATTGCCCAGGGAGGTTGTGGAATCCCCATCTCTGGAGATATTTAAGAGTAGGTTAGATAAATGTCTATCAGGGATGGTCTAGACAGTATTTGGTCCTGCCATGAGGGAAGGGGATTAGACTCGATGACCTCTCGAGGTACCTTCCAGTCCTAGTATTCTATGATTCTATGACCAAGATTACCTCACTCCCCATCATTAAATAGGATTTGCATAAGTCAGAAGTCCATTGTTTCAGTTTGAACCCCTTGCAGCTCTTCATGGAAAAAGCACTTGGTTTAAGATGGATTCCAGTATCAGGTGACATGGGTCACATGTCTCTGCAATATCCCTGACTCCATATTTCACAGGCTTCCCACACATCTACAGGAAAGCTAAGCTTCCTTGTCTCTTTTCTAATGGGCCATTATGGTCCTTAATGCCATGAATTGGCCTCAGTTAGCATGATTACATTAATAACACTTTTATATTCCATATTCCTGATACACAATTAATACATGTATTAAAATGGGAAAAATAATTCTAATGATATCTTATAAAAAATGTTTTGCATACTGCAAATGTTCCAGTTATATCATATTCATAAATGTATTTTGGCATAGAGAATGCTTTTAAAGTTTGTGAATGATACCAAGCTGGGAGGGGTTGCAACTGCTTTGGAGGATAAGGTCATAATTCAAAATGATCTGGACAAACTGGAGAAATGTCTGAGGTAAATGAAGTTCAATAAGGACAAACGCAAAGTACTCCACTTAGGGGGGAATAATACAAAATAATACAAAATGGGAAGTGACTATATGGGAGTGAGCACTGCAGAAAGGGATCTAGGTGTCATAATGGACCACAAGCTAAATATGAGTCAACAGTGTAACACTCTTGCAAAAAAAGCAAACACCATTCTGGGATGCATTAACAGAAGTGTTGTCAGCAAGACACAAGAAATAACTCTTCAGCTATGTCTAGACTGCAGGCTTCTTTCAGAAGAAGCTTTTCTGGAAGAGATCTTCTGGAAAAACTCCTCCTGAAAGAGAGTGTCTACACAGCAAAAGCACATTGAAAAAGTGATCTGCTTTTTCGAAAGATAGAGTCCACACTTAATGGATGCTATCTCACATTTAAGCTGTGATTACTATAGACGGAGTAGCCACCAGGGCACCAGTGCTTTTTCCTTTCCTCTTCTTTTGAAAGAATTCCCTCTTGCCCATCTACACACACCTTTTTCTGAAAGAGCTCTTTCAAAAAAAGGCTTCTTCCTCATAGGAAAAGGTTTACCAATGTCGGAAAAACCCGTCTGTTCTTTTAATTTTTTTTCGAAAGAATGCAATTGCAGTGTGGACATAAGTTTTTTTGGAAAAACTGCCATTTTTCTGAAAAAACTCTGCAGTGTAGACAGACCCCTCCCAATCTACTCTATGGTGATTAGGCCTCAAGTGGAGTATTGTGTCCAGTCCTGGACATCACAGTTCAAGAAACATGTGGAGAAACTGGAGAAGGTCCAGAGAAGAGCAACAAAAATGATTAAAAGTCTAGAAAACATGACCTATATGGAAGACTGAAAAAACTGGGTTTGTTTAGTTTGGTTTAGTTTAGAGAAGACGGAGGAGATGTGATAACAGCTTCCAAGTATCTAAAAGGGTGTTACAAGGAGGAAGGATAAAAATTATTTCCTTAACCTCTGATGAGAGGACAAGAGGCAATGGGCTTAAACTGCGGCATGGGAGGTTTGGTTGGACATTAGGAAAAACTTCCTAACTGTCAGGGTGCTTAAGCACTGGAATATATTGCCTAGAGAAGTTGTGGGATCACCATCACTGGAACTATGTAAGAGCAGGTTAGATAAACATCTGTCAGGGATGTTCTAGATGGTCCTTGGTCCTGCCATGAGTGCAGAGGACTGGACATGATGACCTCTTGATGTCCCTTTCAATTCTAGTATTTTATGATTCTATCATTTTCAGAAAACATATGTAATGGCCCATGATAGTTACCTCTCAGTCTTCTTTTCTTCAGATTAAAAAACCCATTTTTTTCAATTTTTCCTTGTAGGGCATGTTTTTAAAATAATTTGTATTGCTCTGTTCTACACTTCTTCCAATTTATCCACATCTTTTCTGAAACGTGGTACCCAGCCCTTAACACAATATTTCAACTGAGGCCTAATCAGCATAGAGTAGAATAGAATTACTTAAACCACTCCTGCTAATACATTCCAAAATGAAGTTTGCTGTTTTTCAAACAGTGTTACACTGTTGACTCATAGTTTAAGATCAGGTAGGGCCCTTACATTCCTTTCTGAAGTATTCCTTCCTGGTCACTCCTTTTCCATTATCTGTGCAACTAATTGTTTCTTACTAAATTTCATCCTATTTACTTCAGATAATTTATCCTTTTTGCTCTTCACAAATCCATGTTGATTGTTACTTATCACCTTATTATCTTCTGAATGTTTGCAAACTGATTGCTTAATTATTTGCTCCATTATCTTTACACATATTGAAGTTAAAATAAAATTCCCAGGTGGTCCTTATTTCCTTTATAAAAGATTGTTACTATATTTGCCCTTGGAATATCTCCCATCTTCCATGACTTTTTTTTTAAGATAATTGCTAATAGCTCAGATATCTCCTCAGTCATCATCTTGAGTATTCTAGGGTGCATTTTATCAAGGCCTGAGTTGAAGACATCTAACTTCTTTTTAACGTCTTCTTTTCCTATTTTAGACTTTGATCCTATCACATCTTTACTAGCATTCTTTATGTTTGATACTCAATCACTACTAACCTTTTTAGTGAAAATTGAAATAAAAAAGGCCATTTTACACTTTTGCTATTTCCAGGTTTTCTGTTATTCTTTCATTAAGAAATGGTCCTACCTTCTCCTTGGTCTTCCTTTGCTTCTAATATATTTTTGGATGTTTTTATTGTCTTTTATATTTCTAGCTTATTTAATCCAGTTTTGTGCTTTGGCCTTTCTAATTTTGTCCCTATTTACTTGTATTATTTGTGTATATTCATCCTATCTAATTTGACCTAGTTTCCACTTATTTTCCCAATAAATGTCTCAGTAGTTGAAATCCCCCATTACCACCAAGTCCTGTGCTTTGAATGATTTTGTTGGTTGATTTTAAAAAGCCTCATCCACCTCTTCTTCCTGATTAGGGAGTTATTGCAAAATAATTCCCCTTATTTCGAAATAACAAGTGGAGCGTCCACACCACCAAGCCCTCCATTTCAAAAGAGGCTGATTATTTCAAAATAATAACTCCTGCTTTCCAGGAAGAATAATACTTATTTTGAAATAGTGGACGCTCCACTGCTGCTATTTCAAAATAACTACTTAGAGTCATTCAAAGTAATTACTCCCCAGTGCTTCCTGGGTATCTAAGTCAAGGTAACACATTAAGGGAGCCTGCCTTGGACCATTTTTTAGGCTTACCTATAGTGTGGACACGCTATTTCAAAATAGTTATTTTGGAAGTTATTATTTTGAAATAATTTCCTAGTGTAGACATGCCCTAAAGGACTCCTACCATGACATCACTCTTGTTTTTACCCCTTTTATCCTTATCCAAAGATTTTCAGTAAGCCTGTTTCCTATGCCCATCTTAACCTCAGTCCAAGTCTATACATTTTTTATATATAAGGAAACATTTCTTCTTCTTTCTCCTTGCCTATCCTTCTTAAGGAAGCTGTACCCTTCTATAACAATGTAGCAGTCACATGTATGATTCCCTCTGTAAATACAAAATTTGTATCTGTATCCCCACCTGAACATGCAAAAATGATCTGCAGATATCTGCATTCATATCCATGAATATAAAGTGGATATAACTGTTGAAAAATCCACTATTTTATAACGAGTGATGGTGTAATGTAAGTCAATGAGACTCTTCCTATTATTTTCAAAGGGCCCTGGATCAGTCCTTGATCACCTGGCAGTTAACAGAATCAAACAATACGAACCTGTCTAAATTTAACTGTGAAGTATATGACATGTATTAATTCCATATTCATATATAATTTCATCTCACCTCTGATAACCACAAGCAAGAACAAGGTGTAGGGGCAGTTGGGAGTAGCCAATGTGTATTTTTTAATTATTACAAATAAAATACCTAACATTATAATGTATGTATGTATATATATATATTATTGTATCTTTCATGCCCACTCTCTATATTGTTGGACTTTAATGGGGGCATTCACATATTTTAAGTATATGTGGGGGGCTATGTCTACACTGCCCCCATGTTGCGCAAAAATATGCAAATTAGGCAAAGCATGGAATATTGCTACACCTCATTTGCATAATTAATGAGGCTCCATTTTTCTGCAAGAGGCTTTTTCACAAGAAGGAGCCATCTACATGCAAAAACGGAGCTTAATTAATTATGCAAATGAGGCACGGCGATATTCCACGCTTCGCCTCATTTGCATACTTTTTGTGCAACACGGGGACAGTGTAGACATAGCGTAGGTGTTTACAGGATCTGAGCTGAAAATTAAACACAGGGTAGGAGATTGTTTCTTGTGTTTGTAGAGCACCAAAATCTGATGGTTTTGTTGATACCAAAATAGCAATGTGGATGATGATGGTTCCTCATGACAACCACTACACATTATGTAAACTGCAGTTAAAATTGATCAACAGTGAAGTGAAAATCAGTGCCTAGTGCATAAACAAGACTACAGTGAAAGCTGTTCAAAAGTTGAACAAAATGGATGAACGCAGGTATGTTTCCTAATTCAGCTATGTTTGCCTTCGTTCGTGAAAACTTACTGTGATTAAAAAGAGTTTGATTCCACTGATTTGCAATGGGACTGAGGTCACTTGTTTCTGATTTAATTACAATTAACAGAACTAGGGTTCTGACACTTTCCCTCCCAAGCAGACAATAGTTCTTCCAAAATGAGATCTGAGAAAAAGATAAAATACTTTATCCAGATAACCGTACACACAAAAGAATTTTTAAAAGATCAAATCACAGTAGTTTTTGTTTCAGAATCTTTGTTCCTTGATGTTTCAATCTAGCACAGAGAAGCTAGTTTGTTTTAATCCAGAAGGAAAATACAGCTCAAGAAATATACCTTTTGTTTTAAGCTATTTCCTTTAAACACCTGCCAATGTATTACATCAGAGTGCATGCTGTTATACATACATGACACATAACAAGAAGACTCTGTGACGGTGCCAAGTGCTCAGATTTTGAAAGGCATTCCCAGTTTGCAATGTACCAGTGTATGAACTCTCTTGTCCTATTTTTGTTGGAAAAGTGGCTAAGAGAGCAGGAGCTAGAACAGCCCTTTCAGTAATTTAAGGCTTTTGTACTGTATATTTTTCTGTAAAATTTCTACCATTGTAATTGTGAGGATGTAAGGATGCTCTTTTCAATCAATGTGGCATTGTTTCAAAGGGTCAGCAGCTCAAAAATTGTAGGAATGGATGACTGAAAAAAAGAGTAGCAACTCCTTTGATCCATACTTCTATATTGTGATGCCTGGAAAGTCTGTATTTTGAAAATTTAGTTTAGGAATAATATCACAAGAAGAATTTCTTCTATTTTTATGGAAGTACGATCTGTGTAAAAGGAAAGTCAGAAGGAAAATCATGGGATGATGTTGAACATAATCAAAATTTAACCCAGGCATAATATAGTCTTATCATGAGCACCCTGTATTGCAATCATGGAATGAAAGCTAATCACTTGTAATTTATTCTAAAAAAGAGGACAGAGAGACAGAACAAAATAAAAATAGGAAAGCACCTTACCTTATGAATACCTGAATCAATATCATTATATTTAAGAATTCTAGTGCAGCAAGAGAAGACAAATAAAATGAACAGATTTTAATTCTAATTTTAGTAATTTTGATTGCTAAGGAGCTAGAGACATCCTCTTGAATTCTTCAGTAAAAGGTTCAGAACAATCCAATAAGTCTGGGGTGGGGTTTTTTTTTTGAGACTTTGCTGCTTTGTTTTTCTCATTTCTCAACCATACCTTTTCAGTATTTTTAGTAGAGCTTCAATGAAATGATTTTCCTGCTGGGAAACTTAATTGAGAAGGTCTTTATAAACTCACAGAGTAGAAGGCTGCATCAATTAATATTGACATGAAGAGGGAGACTGAAGAAAACAATGACATTTTAACTTAAAACCACTGGCAAATTAAATGAAATAAAAAGAGAAAAATGGCCATTCTGAACTGCTCCCACAAATGTCTATGTGTCTGTAACATCATGTAACTTAAGTTACAGAGGAATGTTGATACCTTGGCTGCTAACAGTAGCCATTATTAAGTTAGCTTAACCAGCGAACTGTTTTTTATGTGCATGCTTAATCTCTTCTAATTTAGATATTGAGCAAGGTTAAGACTAGTCAGCATGAGAGGGCAGGAATGGGTATAATCAATATATAGGGCCTATTGACACCATCATAGAACATATCAGAGGACATGGTTGATACATCTAATGTAGGCAGAACCTTAGCTGTTTTCCAGAAACAAGATGAACTTTGGTCATAATCAAGGCTTTAGTCAGTGACATAGACCATATGGCTAAATCACATCCACATTACGTATTTTCACTGTATTGTAATTAAGTCTCCTGAGTCAACTGCTTGTTAGTGTTGACAAACTGATAGATGACAGTTCTCAAAAACAAAGCAGTCTGTGGAGCACATTCAATTTGGGGGCACTGCCATGTGGCTTATTAGAATTAAATAGGACTCAGAAAAGGACATTTAATATGTTAGGTAGCCCCACTGCCCTAAGCAACAAAGATCATTGGTTGAATTTCTTGCTAGCACTGATTCCTCCGGTACTGGAATATTGTCCTTCTGTGTTGCATGATTAGTAAGGGTTCATTCAGACAAAAATACCTTTGTGTTTATTTGATGACTGCTTCCCCCAATGCAGCAGCATCTCAGATTTTTCTGGAATAAGTTAGTTCTTACTTATGATTCAGTCTTGCCCAGCTCCTCATTAAGATCATTAACTACTGGCTGGATCAACAAAATGCAGATGAAAAGTTGGGCTTCCTCAGCATACCAAAATCATTATGGGCATGTCTACAGTGGGAAATTATTTTTAAATGAAATAGTAACTCCTGAAATAACTATTTAAAAATAGCATGCCCACACTACAGGGAAGCCTCAAAATTGGTCTGAGGCAGGCTCCCTTAATGTGGACTCGCTACCTTGACTTAGAGCCCCAGGAAGCACTGGGGAGTAATTACTTTGAATGACTCTGGGGAATAGTTATTTCGAAATAGCAACAGTGCAGCCTCCACACTACCAGTATTGCAAAATAACTATTTCAAAATAGGCGTTATTCCTCCTGAAATCTTATGAAAATAAGCAGGGAATAGTATGTCACACTGAGCAGTTTGGAAATACCTGGTACATCCTCTTCTTTCTTGAGACATCATAAATAATTAGTGAAAGGAGACAACCTTTGCCATATTCTGATTCTCATTAAATATTGAAAGAATGACTACTCATTGGGGAATGCCAACTCAGAAAGCACCAATGTGGCAAGAGAGAAGACATAGTTATCACAAAACAATGCCAATTATGAAATGCATTATAGCTGTTTTTAACTGTCAGATATACTGAGAAAGAGGAGAAAAGGAAGGGTAGAACATTGACAGTTAAATTACAACTATATTCCTACATTATAACAACTTAGCATAATCTGCAAGAAGAATGTATTCAACACTAGTTTTATGTGAAGAATGAGTGCTGAACATTTTTTTTCCAACCCCTGCACATCTGAGAATTATCTTTTAGTAACAAAAACAAATGTATGCTAACTATACTCCTTGCTCCTACTGGCAATGTGGAACTAATAGCTGTGGGACAGCACAGTGGATTATATTATGGTTCACTTATTATCACCACAAATGTTAACTCATTTCTAGTGGCAGGTCAATTTTTAAATTATGTATGTATTTATTAATTTGTTGTATGGATGTAGCCCTTGCACCTCACTCTGAAAAATGGACCTAAAGATATGTAACTGACTACAGAATTTGACCTTCAGAATCTCTACTACTGATAATTATGCACATGCTGGGAAGAATCAGATCCCAGGTGAAGCACACAGGGCATTAGCCAAGACATTTCACTTACGCAATGAGAAAGGATGATCTAGATGTCATTTAAGAGATGCAATTAACAGGAAAGTCTACAAATAGTTGAATCTAAAGCCCACTAAAGTAAATTGTTTACTTTTCCAGCAGACCTGCACTTTCAACTCTGTATTGGTAAAAAATCACTGCTCTTATAATTAGGAGCAACACAAAATATGTCAGTGGTGTTCTGCCCAGTTATGTAATTTGGTTTTTGATCCTCACTGCTCTCTGTTTCCCCTTTTGTAGAAATAGGATAATAGTAGCTTACCCACCTGCCACAAGGGCTCATAGAATTAATCATGTTTTTTCAACTGCTTTGAAAATGTGAAGCATAGAAGGGTGAGTAACAAAGAAAGAATTAGTCACATTTCATTTAAAAAAATATCTAAATTAATCAAATACATTATTTCATTAATCCATTTATGAATTATGTGTACACTGATACTTTGGGTGAATGACAGAATTCATAATAATTCATAACTATTTAATGGAAAATATTGTAAAATTAGTTGAACAATTTATTTAACCAATATTAGGCATTTACTTCTGTATATGACTGCTGTGAGGGAGCTGCATTGCATGGAGAAAGGAAACATTCCTCTCGGTATCCTAGTTTTACTAACTTCCTACAGAACTAGAAAGGGAAATATAAGGTGGGACAGAATGGAAAGGGGCTTTTTTGGTGGGTGGGGAAGGTGAATATGGGGAAAACATTTTCTCCAGAGAGGGGCTGTTTTAAGAAGAAATGAAGACAGAAGGTTCATGCAATTGCAATGGAATTTTTAAGATCGTTTGGGACTTGATTCAAAGTCCACCGAAGTCAATGGAAAAAAATCCCACAGATTTCGGTCCCTGTTGTCAAACCACATAGTGTTTCCAGCTTTTTTCCTGTAAAACATATCTAAGATCTGACCTTTCTTCTCCATGAACAAACGTAATACTCTCCTCCAGGCCCTCATCCCCTGGCACTTTAACTACTTTACAACCTATTCCTTCTTGAACTTGACAAATGCTATTTTATATACGTTTAAAGTGCTTCTGCAAGGGTCGTTTCCATAGCATTTTGCTTTGACCTTGTCACCCTCTCTTTGCAGTGCTCCAAGGAAACTACTTTTAAGGTTTTTCCATCCTATCTTTCTACTCATGTACACACTTAAGATGTCAACTCCTGTCTCCACTCTTCCAATGATGCCAGACTCTATAGTCTATTTGACAATTTTTCCATCAAGCTCTTATGCATGGGAGGAGTGCATATGAGCATCCATAAAACTACCTCAGTATCCTTATTCAAATCCCTCCTCAAAACTCACTTCTACCAGAGTACTACAAAAATTTCCACAAAGAGTGTGCTGGTGTGCTGGGATTGCTCCTTATAGTTGTTTTACTGTTACTTTGTGTTTCCTGTGTTTGTCTGTATCCATCAGTTGTCTCTCATCTCATATTTACATTGTAATTTTTCTGGGGCAAGGACTATCCTTTTGCTATACTATGCCTAGCACAATGGGACCCAGATTCTTGACTGGGGCCTTCAAACATCTGAAATAATGTCGCTGGGTATAAATATTCAAATCTAGGCAGAACTGATTTAGTTCATGTCCTGCAGACACATGCATTGACTTCCATTCACTTTGTTTAGATTTTTCAGGTAAGACCCTACAAAACCAAAGCTCTGTCTAGTTTGTGTGGATGTTAAAGAGCCACAATACACTTTGCAAGAGTAGGAGTTTTGTTTTTGTCATATTTCCACTCCCCCTCTACTGTGCAGTGACCTGTGCAGCTCATGTAGCTCCAGAGGCCACTGCAAGTCAGTGGTCTGTGTGTACAGTTAAGTAATTTGTAAAATACATTGAGATGAAAAGTGCTATAGAAATGCAGAGTATGATGGAGACTTAGAGCTACAAAACTGCGTAGAAACAGACAGCTTTTTTCTTGTCAGTGTGGCAGGTGTCATTCAAGTAGTAGCTTGCGAGATGGCTATTAGCTTTGTAGGGACAGTTAGGGAGTTGCTGTACTGCTGGGAGCTGTAATTCAGCATTTTTTTCAGAGACCAGTTTTGCTCTAAATTGTCTTTAATGATGTCTGCAAAGTGGCTGCAAAAATGTCAGTGGATAACTGGAGCAATGGAAATATTTTCCTTCAAATGTATTATTTCTACGGGGGTCTGGTAGCATTCAAGAGAGGTCAAGTCCCTAGGTAACCTCTTTTTAGGGATGGGATCACATTCAAGGGTCTTCTTAGGCTTTTGGGCCTATCCTGCTCTGGACCAGATTTTTTCCATATGAATCCAGTTTTCCCAGGTACTTCTTTCCTCTCATTCTGGGTATGTAATGGCACATATCTCCTCCACTGCAAGAGGCACAAGTCCTTTCCTACTTCCCTTCCTTTCCAGGAGGTAGTAGTATGCTACTACACATCCTCCCGCTTCTCAGCTGTTCAGGCTGGTGATTGCTGGGAGGCAGATTCAAAATGCCATTACTTGCCCCTTGGCTGTATACATGGGGGATGTACCAAGCATGTAGCCCATGTGTGCTCTCCATCCCCGTGCTAGCAGTACAGACATAGGGAGGCTGTTCAGGGACAAAGAGGGGGTTTTACTCCCCCACTTACTCTTCTGTGCAACCCATAGTCTGGGTCAACATTTCCCTCAAGCTAATACAGATCTTGAAAAATGTAAATATGATTCTTGAAAGTTCTGACTTTATTACACTGTAGGATTAAATGGAGAGGGAAAAAAGGGAAACAAAATGTACCTTTCCCTTATCCTGATAATCTCATGGGTATCTGAAGAGAGCTATAAAATTCTAGCGTTTCAACTTGGATTTTAATGAACAATAAACAAATTTTGCAAAGAAAGATGGAAACACTTGAAAATATTCCTGATTCATAATTTGATACTTTGACTTGCCAAGAAAGACAAAGGATTAATCCCCCAGGCTACATCTACACTGCATGATTATTTTGAAATAAGCTATTCTGGAAGAAATACTCCAAAATAGCATATTTCAAAATAGCGCATCTACACTACAGAGAAGCCTGGAAATTAGTCCAAGGCAGGCTCCCCTATTCTGGACACGCTACCTCATTTTAGAGCCCCAGGAAGCACAGGGGAGTAATTACTCTGAATGGCCTGGGGGAGGAGCTATTTTGAAATGGCCGCAGTGGAGCATCCATACTACTGCTATTCTAAAATAGCTATTTCGGAAGAGGCGTTATTCCTCATGGAATGAGGTTTATAAATGCTGAAATAAGCTGCCCATTACTTCAAAATGACGGGCTAGCTTCTTTAGACGCTTGCATAGTTATTTCAGAATAACAGATATTATTCCAAAATAATGCGGCTGTGTAGAAGTACCCCTAGAGAGACTTTCCTTTTAGAATAGACATTGTGTAAAAAAAACCCTGCCTCCTGTACAACTTAAGGCCTTTTGCATCCCTCTGAAGTTCCTGGATGTTCAGACTATTCAGGGATACTAGTGTAACAGCATATTTTTCATTCTGTGATTATAACATTTTTATTGGTAGAGGATAAAAATAATGTCATAGCTACTTTATGAGAAATAGAGTTTTTAATTGAGAAAGGTATGTCCATATCTTTACTGATGTTCATTGGATTATGCAAATATGCTTAATTTTTTCCTGGGGCCTGATTTACACCATTGTACTGCTCTGGCTTCATATGCCGACTTCATTAGAATTAGACTAGTGGGAAACAATGGTAAATGAGGCACCTGGTCTTTTAAAACAGAATTAAGGTATTTAGGTAAATATATTGCAGATATGAAAAACTGTCCTTAATATATAAGGTTGAAAAATGTATTTTCCAACATTAAGAACAATAAACCCTGGAATCTGAGAAATGAACCTCAAAGAGGAAAGATAGTGGTCAGGGCGAACATATGCAAGATTCACCTGGTTCATTGCAATGTCTAAGAATTCAGTGGTAGCAGTTGTTAAATGAGAGAGAAATTCCAAGCTTTGGTAGCTGGTTTCTGACGGTTTGTGGTAAGAATGGCAATCCTCAGAAGACATCAAACCAAATAATAACATTAGGGCATTTATATACTTAATAAGCAATTTTTGTTCATGTAGTTGTCCAGCACTCAACATTCAGAAAATGTAATATCAATACTGAAAACTTAAAACACTTGAGAGGTAGGGAATGAAGATTAAAAAAAAAACCTATAAAAGCACTAATTGTGATTTTTAATGTTTGTTCTTTACATTATGGACTTAATCTTGAACCTTACTTCCTTAAAACAGCTCCTTGCCACCTAATGTGTATTGTTTGTAGTCTATAGAAATGGAAGCATTTGGGGAAATATTTCATGATAATAAGATAAATGAGATATCAAATTTGGAACACAAAGATATGCACACTTTATGAAACTTACTCTAATACTTTCCACAAAGTCTTATCTAAACAATGGCTGTGTCTACAAAATTCCCATTCATTTTATTCATTAATTCCAGATGAGCTCTGTTCTATTGTACTGGTTTATTGCATTGCACATATTTATGAGAAGGTTTATAGTTATCCATTAGGAGCCAAATCTTAGGTCTTTATTTGGTTCTTAAACAGAAGATATAGATGTACTATGCAAGTAAGTTTCAGAGGGGTAGCCATGTTAGTCTATAACTGAAAAAACTTAAATAACAAATAGTCTTAGCATCTCAGAGACTAACAAAAAATGTAGATGGTATCATGAGCTTTTGTGGGCACAGCCCACTTCTTCAGATGGGCACAACCCACTTCTTATGGGCACAACCCACTTCTTTCATCTGAAGAAGAGGGTTGTGCCCACAAAAGCTCATGATACCATCTACATTTTTGTTAGTCTCTGAGATGGTACAAGACTATTTGTTATTTAAGTTTTTTCAGTTATAGACTAACAAAAATGTAAATGGTATCATGAGCTTTTGTGGGCACAACCCACTTCTTCAGATGAAAGAAATGGGTTGTGCCCATAAGAAGTGGGTTGTGCCCATAAGAAGTGGGTTGTGCCCATCTGAAGAAGTGGGCTGTGCCCACAAAAGCTCATGATACCATCTACATTTTTTGTTAGTCTCTAAGGTACTACGAGACTATTTGTTGTTTGTTAAGTTATCTGCAAGTAAGTTATCTGGGCATGCCTGAGGAACACAGTCTTCCTTCTTTCCTTAGTAGTTTGTTGTTAAAATTTCATTGCCATCATTAAAAATGGACTGCACGTTCACAAAGGCTGAAATTCACTTCTGTGCAAAAAGGTAGAATAATGTCTATGCATAACTGAAATCCCATTGAACCCCAAGGCTGTAACATTCCACAATACAAAGGTCAAATCAGTCAAACGAAACGTACATATTATTTCCTCTGCAAGAAATGGGCTAAATTTCCCCTTTTCTCTATTTTTGTGAATTAACTATTTCCCACTAACTCTTCCTTTTTCCTTAGGCCCCTCCAGTGACGCTGTGACACCTAAATCCTCAAATTAGAATTTTACATCTGGGGCTTTTCATGTATTTGAATGTGGAAAACAAAAAATTCTCTCATATTTTGTTTAATTATGGCTTTAAGTCAGCTAGTACACATAATCAAAACTAGAGAATGTGTCAAGATGAATTTGATGCATTATTTAGCATTATTTAAAACTCTAAAGTTGAAGTCTTTCTGCCAGAAATTCTTTGAATTGGGTTTGGTGCTTGAGTAAGAAATGTTGTATTTTACTATATAAAATTGCTCATGTTTTAAGTTTTTTAGCATTATTTTTCTCCTCTTCCTTCCCCCTGAACTTTAATAAGTATCCAGTCAATGTATGGGGTGACGTGTAAGGGGGAGTTCTACCTAAATACACACTGATACAAACAATAACAATTAAAAAGATATCTAATATTTCTTATTCCTAAGAGTTCTTCATTCCTTTCCCAGTGTTTAGCAGTTGATTTGGCTGCATATCATTTCCCTTTTTACTCAATGTCAAGTCTTGGTGTCAATTCTGAGACATAAATTGAGATGAACAACTAAATAGATGAATGCCAATAGAGCAATTTACTTAGCAACAGTAATTATGTGAAAGTTTTTCAGAAATGTTTCCCTGTGCATGTGGCAGTACTCAAATGGTTTAGATTTTAGGGGATTGTGAAAATGGCTGCTAGGATTCTAGCAAAATAAAATATCAGATGCAAAGCTCTCTTCCTTCCTCCATGCGCACTGAAACCTATATTGCCATCAATATATGGTGGACTTCATGCACATAACAGCCATAAATACTAGCAAGGCTTTTTTCATGTAAATCAGTGGTATAAAAAGTACATGAAATTTGTTTGTCTTTACTGTATTACCTATAACAAATAGTTGTCCATGGGAAACATTTAAGGATAATCACTACTGAGCTGTATCCTTCTTCAGTATTCTTTGGCTGAGTGCTGCATGCATACATAATACTGTAAAATGTGTATTACAATCATGCTAGCCCTGGAAGAAAGGACAAAGACACAGCAGAAATTACATTGTGCTATTTAACAATGCCATATTCCTTTTGTGTTTGTAATGGATGCTGCTTACAAATGGGCAAGGGGAACAAACCCCAAACAGTATGTAATCCGGTTCTGGGCAGACTGTAACTACTTTTGAAAGGTTTTATTGAAAGGAATGGACTGGAATGGAAATTGAGTTCAGGTTCACATATAATGGCCCAAATCCTGCTCTTAGTCACACCAGCACAAAACCAGAATAACTCAACTGATTTGTCAACTGAGAGTACAGTCCAGGACACTATATTTAAAGCCATAGCAATTAAATGTGATATACACTAACAGGATCTCCCAGTGAAGTCATATTTCTCCACACTCCTTTTTGCCTTTACTTTCTCCTCCCTTTTCTCTTCCTGAAGCTTAGTTTCTCCTCCTTCATTCTCCAGAAATCCCAAGCCATTCCCCTTCCACATTACAGAAGTCTTTTCTCTCCCAATAGACACATGCCCTGTTCTTCTTTGCCTCTCCAAATATCCCACTGCCCCTAACATTTCCCATGAATTTACAACCATTAATAGTGCCCCAACCTGGCACCCTGCAAGTTACATTTCGTGTTATGCAAGAACTATTTTTCCTCTCAAGGTCCTGCCTCTCCTCATTCTCACTTCCTCAAGTCCTCCCTACAGCTCTGCCTCTCTCTCTCCAGCTCTTCCCACACAAGTCTCTGCCTCCTTCTCCCCACCCCGTACTAATGCTCTACTGTCTACCACTCTTCCCTCCACAAAGTCACATCTTGTATTTGTTTCCAGCTTCTACTTCTTCCACCCCAAGGTGCCCCCTATCCTGAGCTCTTCTGGATCTATACAGAAGGTGTTCCTACCCTCACTCTCCAAAATGTCTTGTGTCCTTTCCCAGATGTACCCATTTCTCTTCCTTAATAACCCCCATCCAATGTACCTCAATTCACCATGTTTTTTCCTTTCCCCAAGCTGCCTGCTGAACCCCCACACAATCTTGATTTCCCCTTTTTCCCAGATTCCTATTCCTGTGTTTGCTTTCTAGATGCCAGGGTTGTTGCTAATATAAAAAAAAAATTGGAGGGGGAGATGAATGTGCTGCAAGTTAATAATTTTGCAAGACATGTGGGAGAGCTGCTCCCTTTTACCTTCAGGGATTTCATCACACAGAAAGGAACACAGAAGGAAAAAAGAATGCTGTCCTATCTGTAGTATAACACTATACTAACCCCCTCTATAAAGACAGCAAAAATAGTCACTAAACTTTTTCAATTAATTTAATCAAAGCAGTTTTCTAATTCTATATTGCTCTAGTCAAATCACCATTAAAATCCCACTGCCAGATTAGGATTTTTACAGTGCTCTTGCATCAGGGTGGGCTGAGTGTTTAGGCTCTGTGGTGCAATTAATTAATTGCAGCAGCTGGGTGAGTACTCCATTTATGCAACAGAATTTGGGGGTGGGTCTGAAAACTGGATCTGGCATGACTCAGCTTTCACTAGAGTTTCCAACTTCCCAAATGCAGAAAACTGAACACCCTTGCCATGCCCCATACTCTGCCCTTTCTCTGAGGCCCACTTCCCCCTCTCTTCATCCCTTCTTCTGTCACTCATTCTCCCCCACCTTTGTTTGTTCACTTGCTCATTTTTATCATGCTGGGCAAAAGGTTGGGATGTGGGGGGAGAGAAGTTGCTCTTGCTGGGGATGTGGGCTCTGGGAAGGTGCCAGAAATGAGGAGTTTGGAGTGTGGGTTGGGGCAGGAGGCTGAGATACAGGAGGGGTGAGAGATTCACATGGGGTTGTGGGCTGTGGGCTTCAAGCTAGGACTGAGGGCTTTGGATAATGGGATCTGGGAGGGAGTTTGGGTGTTGAAGGGGGCTCAGGCCTGGGGCAAGGGGTGCAGGCTCTGGCTGGGGGGTGTGGACTCTGGAGCAGGATTGGGAATGAGGGATTTGGGGAGCAGGAGGATGCTCAGGGCTGGGGCAGGAAGCTGGGGCACAGGAAGAATGAGGGATGTGGATTCCAAGCAGTGCTTACCTCAGGTGACTCCTGGCATTTTCCTCTGGTTCCTAGGTGGAGTTGCAACCAGGTGGCTCTGTAGGTATTGTCTATAGCCTGTGTATGGAGACCGGGATGTGTCTTTTGCCCTTAGTAGGTAGTTTAGATAGAAGAGAGTTCAGTTTCTGAACTTCATATGAGGAAAGAGGCAAGATGTTGCTGTTTCTGTCTAGTAGTGGAGAGGTGAGCTGGAGGATGGGTTTATGAGCCATATGTGGTGGGTAAAAACAAGCACGATAATGGTAGCAAAAATCTCTAGCCATTCTTTGAAATGTACTTAATGTAAGGTTGGGGTGCATAATGTTTGAGATGGTATGAGCTGTAATAGAATTTCAACATGTTTTTCTTTTCCCTTAAGATAATCATGCCATACATTCAAAAAATATGTAACAGATGTTTCATCTATTTTATTAATCTACATAACTTATACATCTTGTAAAGTACTTTAGAAATACTTGAATGTAAAATACTAAAGGTTCAAAGTAACTCTTCACTATTATACTAGATAGTAGATACTTTGAACTCCATTAACTCCACTTATTAATTTACAAATGGTACTGCACCAATAAAACAATCATGGAGAGTAGATGGATATTGATAAATATTTTGTAATATACTTATACAGTATAAATTTGCAATCTATATTACAAACTATTATTTTCCAGGTGTTTTTTTTTTTAAATTTTCACTTCAGGGGAAGTCAGCTTTGATGATAATATGCTAACAATTGAGAAATATATTCAACAAACCATCTAGGATGTGACTAGGGCGTATATAGGACATGTTGCACATGAGGATCCACAGTTATGGGGAAGCCAGTCATTCTTAGAACAAAATACTAGAATTGGAAGGGACGTCGAGCGGTTATCAGGTCCAGTCCCCTTCACTCATGACAGGACCAAGCACGATCTTGATCATCACTAACTTGCTCTTAAATATTTCCATGATAAAAATTGCACAACCTCCTTAGGCAATTTATTCCACTGCTTAGCCCTGACAGGAAGTTTTTTCTTAATGCTCAACCTAAGCCTCCCTTGCTGTAATATAAGCCCATTGCTTTTTGTCCTATCCTCAGAGGTTAAGGAGAAGAATTTTTCTCTCTCTTCCTTGTAACACCCTTTCAGGTACTTGAAAACTGTTATCATGTCCCCTCTCAGTCTTCTCATTTCCATACTAAACAAACCTAGTTGTTTCAGTCTTCCTTCATAGATCATGTTTTTAGAACTTAAATCATTCTTATTGCTCTTCTCTGGACCTTCTTCAATTTCTCCACATCTTTCCTGAAATGTGGTGCCCAGAACTGTACACAATACTGTAGCTGAGTCTAATCAACACAGAGTAGAGTGGAAGAATTACTTCTCGTGTTTTGCTTACAACACTCCTGTTAATGCAGCTCAGAAACATATTTACTTTTTTGCAACAGTGTTACACTGTTGACTCATATTTAGCTTGTGGTCCACTATGTCCCCTAGCTCCTTTTCTGCAGTGCTCCTTCCTAGACAGTCACTTTCTATTCTGTATGTGTGAAAGTGATTGTTCCTCCCTAAGGGGTCATCTAGACTACAGGGCTTTTTCGGAAAAATGGCTGTTTTTCCAAAAAAACTTTACTTACATCCACACTGCTATTGAGTTCTTTCAAAAGAAAATCGAAAGAAGGCAGGGGTTTTTCTGACATTGGTAAACCTCTTTCTGTGAGGAAGAAGGCCTTGTCCAAAAGACCACTTTCGGAAAAAGGCGTGTGGAGATGCATAAGAGCGAGTTCTTTCAAAAGAAGAGGCCTCCAGGAAAAAGCACAGGTGCCCTGCTGGCCACTCCATCCATAGTAATCACAGCTTAAATGCAAGATAGCATCCATTCAGTGGGGACACTATCTTTCAAAAAAGCAGATTGCTTTTTCAATGCACTTTGGCACTATGGACGATCTCTTTCGGAAGAAGTTTTTTCAGAAGATCTCTTCTGAAAAAGCTTCTTTCAAAAGAAGCTTGCAGTCTAGACATACCCTAAGTGAAGTATTTTGTATTTGTCCATATTGAACTTCATCCTATTTACCTCAGACAATTTCTCCAGTTTGCCCAGATCATTTGAATTCTTATTACTCTTCTCTGGACTTTCTCCAATTTCTCCACATCTTTCCTGAAATGTGGTGCCTAAACAAAGCACTTGCAGAAGAAGTACTTCTAGAGTCCCAGTGAAGCTTCAGACTGTCATGAGACACCACTAACATGATTTTCACAGCCTAGTAGATCCAGAAAAATAGTGTAAAGAACAACACTAGAAGCTATATTTGGCCTTTGCTGACCAAAGCCTTGATTGTCAGCTGTGAGGCTCAGTGGAAAATCACATCAAACTTTGGCTGTCCAACCAAATTTATCACCATTGTAAGACTCCTCCGCAACCAGATGATGGCCTCTATCCTGTGCAGTGGCTCTAGTTCTGAGCCTTTTATCATCTGCACTGCTGTAAAACAAAGCTGTGTACTGGAATCCACCCGTTCCTCCATTTTCTTAGCAACTATGAAAACAATAACCCCAGACTGTCTACCATAGGGCATTGGTATCCAATATCAGACTGATGGCAACCTCTTTAACCTTTCCCATCTCCAGGCCAGAACTAAAGTAATATCGGCAATAGTAACTGAACTGCACTGTGCAGATGATTGTGCTCTAATTGCACACTCAAAAGAGAATCTACAAACAGTCCCTAAATGCTTCTCTGAAGCTTATAAAAGCTTAGAGCTAGGTCTGTTTATTGGCAAAACAAAAGTTCTCCACCAGTCAGTTCTCAGTCAACCATCAGGCCCAGCATGAAAGATCTACACTGACAAAGAAGAACAGAAAAATGTAGAATATTTGCCTACCTTGGCAGCCATCTCTCATGGAGGGCAGACATACATTTCAACTTTCAGCACAGAATCCGCTGTGCCAGCCTTGCCCTTGGCAGACTGTCTCACTAGGTGTTCAATAGTGATGACATCAGAACACATGCTAGACTTTTAGTTTATAAAGTGGTGGTAATCTCTATGGCTGTGAAACACGGAGCTCCAGCACCAGCACTTTCTTCAGAAGATCCTCAACATAAAGTGGGAGGATCATTGCACTAATGTCAGTGTCCTCACAGAGGTCAACCTATTCAGTGATGAGGGCCTAAATATCCAGCACCAGCTGAGGTGGAGCAGGTGCTGTGTGTGTACGTGCCCGATTTATGCTTACCAAACCATCTGCTGTACACACAACTCACCACAGGAGAAAGGGAACAGGGAGCCCCAAAACACTTTAAAGACACCTTCAAGAGATGTGACATTCAAGAGACATACCACGAGATGTTACATTGACACCACACACTGGGAGACGGCAGCCCTGGATAGGCGTAACTGGTAAAAGCTTGTCAAAGAAGAAACTTCCACTTTTGAGGAAAACTGTCTTCCCCTGGTTGAAGAAAAAAGACAGAAAAGAAAGTAAAAACTACTGTCAGGCAGCAATTGTGTCCCAACCCTGTCTTCCAACAATGCTTGCAATATCTGCCAAAAAGCCTGTGACTCAAGTATCAGATCCCTCAGTTACCTAGGGACCTAGGTCAGGAAAAACAAAACCCTTGAAAGAGATCATCCTCAGCTTGATGGATCACTTATGATGCTGATGACTACTCAAGACTATACTACAATAGACTCCTAATTCCTGATGAATATAATTGTATGAAGTTTCTGCTTGATCATTTCAAATTTATCACACCCTAGAGGTTGACTCCAAACTGAGAAACATACACCACTGAGATTATGCTTCATTATCATAAACTACTTTTAAAACTTAAGTGAAGAATGACACATTTGTATGACACAATAAATTCAATGCTCTCTAGAAAAAAAAAAAACCCTGCTGTGGAATCTGTAGGCATTCTTTATCAGATATTTTCTGTATTTGTGCAGGGGGTAAATGAAGCTTATCTGCAAAAAACTAGAATTATTTGATTGTGCTATACAATTGCAGAAGTGGGGAAGAGACACTGACCTCAGTATAGGACAAGGTTTCAGGACTGTAGCTCAGACAAGCCTATCATTGTGGCTGCTAGTACAACCTATAAAGAGTTGAGGTGGGGACAAAGAATTCATATAGCAGTAGCAGTGCTAGTGCAGAAAACTACCAATTAGTCAACTGATCCAAAGGTGGTCTCACGTATTGTTCCATGGGATCTCTGTCATACCATCCCCTCTTTGAAATATATATGGGCAGGTCAGAGATCTCATGAAGGAGTATGGACTGTGGATTCTTTGGTATGCCCAGGCAGCATGGCCCCTGCCACCAAGGCCAGCCACAGAGAACCACTAGCTAAGCAGAGCTGCCCCTCTACCCCCAGCCAGTTCCAGGGAGCTGGCTGCCAGGCAGCATGGCCCCAGCCAGCTCCAGGAATCAGCTAGACCCTGGGTACCACCAGTTGAGCACCATGCCCCCACCACTCCAAACAGCCCTGGGAATCAGCCAGCCTGCTGCATCCCTTACCTCCTAAATCCCCCTACACTTTCCAGACCCCTGCCCTGACTCCTGCACCCCCACTCCCTGTCCTGAGCCCCTCCTCACCTCCAACTCCAGCCCCTGCTCTGAGCCCTTCCTCACCCCCCAGTCCTGACTCCTGTACCCCCCACAACTCCAAACCCCTATCCTGAGCCCTTCCTTAATTACCCCAGCAGAGCCAGGGTAAATGTGCTAGAATAAAATAAATGAAATTTCATTTTCTTTTAGTGACTTCAGTATATTTTATTACCCTTTGTTAATCAACATAGAAATTGAACAAGATCACAATAGCAACACCAGAGAGAGTAGCTAAAAGATCACAATTTAATTGCAGCTGATCTTCAGGAAAGCATACAAATTCTCCTCTTTAAAACTAGAAAGTTTCCCTAATATGCAGTATGTCAGCCTGCAGTGCCAAATTGTTTATAAGTTAAGGATTACTTGCACTGCATGTTATTAAGGGTTTACATTTAACAACATCAGAAAGTTACCTCATATAATGTTTTCAGTGATGAATTTTGCTTTTAGCACAGTGCCACTAGAGAATAGATTTTAATCTTAGCCTCTTATTCATTAGCAGACTAGTAGAAGACAAACTCTTTTTTTCCTCTGACCATGCTATGTAAATAATTTACAACATACATTGCCGCTATAGGTTTTTTTATTTGTTTTTTGTTTTGCTGGGATTTTTAGAAGTTGACTAAAGTAAGCCTCTTTATACAGATCTCATGACTAAGCCAATTAAATCAATTCTTGTGGCAGCAGATACTGTGTTTATTTCAATTTGATCATGGAAGACAGTGGCCAGCGTTAGTTTTGTAGCAACCCAGCAGCACAATATATTTTTGTTCGAGCTATGTTTCAAATTTAGTGCTTGTAGCAAGTCTAGGCTGATTGCCAGCTTTGTGCAGACCATGCACAAGGACCATTTGCCAGTTTCATTAGTTTTCACCCTAAGGATTTTTTCCCAAGTGTTATGCATTATATTGGAATAGCAGAAAATGAAGTGTAAAGGGTAAAGTTTACTATGACACGTTATTCTTGCCCTGTAGAAAAACTATAGAAAGCCTTCTGAAGAGTAATACTCTCCCACAGAAATAGGAAGCAGCAGAAAAGAGAGCAAACAGTAATAAGGTTGCCTTCATGTTTCTTTCCTCAAATCACACTGTTGTGGGGAAACAGAGATTATAATAATTTTTGGAGGGGTGGGGACTGAAGGAGACGCACAAACCCAGTTCTCTGTTTCTATAAATAATCTCTGGCCTGCAGTTCACGTCTTACTTCTTGATGGGTCAGGGTAAGCCAGTGGTTGATCCCAGAACCCCACTGAATGATGTGTTTCAGGAAAGTGATTTGTGAGATGGATATCGCTGAGCAATGGTTTCTTTAGTATTGTTCAGATTATGAAATGCTAGATGGCTAGCATCTAGATTTCCCAGACACTCTGGATTCTCTTTCACTAGCTTTTCAAGGCATGTATTAGTCATAAGTAGTGGATGAGTTTTCTGAGAGAGCTTCCAGGATTTCTTGATTTGTGGTGGTGCCAAACGTTTGGAATGATTGTGCTGCATTATCAAGCCTTCTGAGCTTAGCTTATTCCTAGTATCTGGAAATACCGTGATGCTGAGGGTACCTCTCTCAAATAGGATATTTATTATTTATGTGTTGCAATGGAAGAAAAAAGTTTTGTGTGTCTGAAAACTGTACAAAAATAATAAAGTGCTGTAAAACTTAAAACAAAAATTCAGTTTTCTTCAAATTTTGGTTGTGTTGACATACCCCCCAGATTTCTCTTGAGTACCCTTAGGGGTACTCGTACCACTGGTTGAGAAACACTGGTCTAGAAGTATCAGGTTGGTTTCAGGGCAATCTTTTTGGGTGGTTCTTTCTTTCTGAAATGTAGCTGAGTACAGGAACAGCTCATGGTTATGGGACCATCTTTCTTGAAGATGAGGAGGTGTCTGTCCACCAGCTGGGTGAAGTGGTGATGTCACTAGAACTGGAAAATAATAGGTATTAATCCTACATTCACATTCAGCCTGAGGATCAGCCAGAAACTGGCTATGTGTTTAGCCTCAGTGATTACCTTAGAAAAACTTAAGTTTGGGGCTCGAGTATTAGCATTTCTGTCAGCAAAGATACTGATGTCAGTCAGATATTACTGAAGCTGATGTATCAGCTTTGCTGAAATATCTGGTGATCTGTGGAATCTATTCAGCATCACTAATGGAGCATATGCACTTAATACTCGGAATCAGGGGACTTTTCTTCATTTGAAGCTGGATGGGAATAATTTTGTCAATTTTTTATCTTTAATTATTTTTAAGAACATAGAAACAGCCATTTTTAAAGTTCTCAGCATTTTTCCTTTATAAATTACACCCATACACTTTGCAGCTCAGCTATAATATGGCACAGATTTATGCCCATCCAAGACTCCTAGACCATTATGACAGCAAAGATAACTCAGCCAATCACTACTCTTACTCTACAGCTAACTAGCATGCAGCTGTAAGGTTTGTTTCACAATGGAGACTGCACAGAGGGTGGATTATTTGGGCCAACTGCCATAGTTCTTCAAAACCACACAAACACAAGAACCCCAAACACATACAGCTACATCACACACCACTCATTTGCCACCCACACAAATCAACACACATCTTCCAGCATGAAATATCCGCAGGTTCAGTCATCACTGGGCCCCATGAGAACGAAGTGGCATGTCGGTGTACAAAGATTCTGTAATGGCTGGAATGTGGAAGATGACCTGACTGGATGGGAATAACAGCTACATGGGGTAACACAGAAGTGGTGGTACCTCCAGCTAGGGTACAGCTCTGAGCATTGCTCCCTCCCACACATCACATAACAAAAAAGAACCCCTAAATACCACCCATCTACATGCTGTTGTTTGTGACTTCACTTTTCCAAGCCACTTTGGGCACGTCTACACTACAGCATTATTTTGAAATGATTCACATTATTTCAAAATAACAAAGTGAGCACCCACACAGCAGGCCCGTTATTTTGAAATTATTTTGAAATAACAGGCTTCTTATTCCAGAATAATAAACCCCCATTTCACAAGGAATAATGCCTCTTTCAAAATAGCTATTTCGAAATAGGGTGTGTGTGGACAGCGCAGCTGTGCTTATTTCAAAATAATTGGCACACCCCTCAACACTCGATAGTTTCCCTTTCCCTGCAGCCTTTAGAGCTGCAGCCACAGGGTGAACTTCTGGTGGCACAACTCAGGCCCTGCCAGCCCTGTGCCACATTGCAGAAGAAGTTTTTGCAGCAATGGCTGACCCCAGTGCTTCCATTGATCCCCAAGGGCTGCAAGCAAACTGACAGCCAGTTCCCAAGCCCCAGCCTAGGGGCAGAAGAAGAGGGCCCCTTCCTGGTCTGGTGCGGAAATCCTGGATCATATTGAGATCTGGGGTGAGGAGGCAAACCTCCAAGATCTCCATACCAGGTGCAGGAACATCGATGTGTATGGCCAGATTGCTGCAAGCCTGGGCCAGAAGGGCCACATGCACACCCAGAAGCAGTGCGCATGAAAATCAAAGAACTTAGGCAGGCCTACACCAAGGCCAGGGAATGCAGTTCCCACTCAGAAGTGGCACTCCAGACTTGCCGCATTCATGAGCAGCTGCACCACATCTTGGGAGAGGAGTCAGTCCCTTCCCCCACCCCCATATTGTGGACTCCAGCCTTGAGATGCCCGTTGTGAGCCTCCCAGAGAGCAGGGCTGTGGATGAGGAGGAGGAGGTGCAGGAGGAAGATGAGGCCAGCCAGGACATGATGCCCACCAGCCAGGAAGTTATCCTGTCCCTGGAGCTAGTACCCCCCTCCCAGGATGTCGTCCAGGGTTCAGATGAAGCCAGGGAAGGCCCAAAAGGTAAGTTCCATTACTTTCCCTAGACACAGGATGGGGGGTAGCCGGGGGGGGGGGGTGTGAGGGGCTGCACACTCCTTGCTCAGCCTTCTCAGCCTGGGGATTGCACAGCAGCCTGTGCACATGGGTGCACATGGATCCGCAATGGAATCTTTCGCTCCTGCTCACAGGATTTCTGGAGCGGCCTGCCTTGCTCCTGACTCTGTGGTAGGACATCTTCTCCCCACAAGCCACCTCTAAGGAGTCTGGAGTCATGGACACACACAGCAGTGTCGCACAGAGCACACGATCATGCCAGCACACTCAGGGAAGCATCTGCTCCCGGGCAACCATGGCAAGGCAAGGACACTGAGTCCCTGCATAGGAATTTGCCAGGGGGAGGAAGAAGAGGGGACCCCAGTAACACCCTCCCTGGCAAGCGGCATCTGCCGCTCACCCACACCTTCCCCAACACCCTCCCCCCCTCCTCCAGTGGGCAGGCATAGGAATCCTCTTCCTGTGAGACTCCACGACTGCCAGACTCAGCATGTGTATAGCATAGAGGGAAAGTGAGCCACCCCATTGCCCCCTCCCGCCGGCATCTTCCCATGCCTGCTTGTCCCTGGGGTATGGGGGTATTGAGGCTCCCATGGAACATCTGTGCCCCTGTAGGACAGTGCTCACTGCCCAGGCCACAGATGGCCTTGCTCGAAGCACATCTCCATCTTGTGAATCGAGACCTTTCGTTGTCAGCTCAGAGATGAGAGCTGGGCTTCATGCACAGTGTCTCCTGGGATGACTGCCCTTCTCACTTTCCTTCAAAGATGGACCAGCTGCGAGCGACGCATATCTACCACCTGCTCCCCACTAGGGAATCACACTTATTTTGAAATAGCTATTTCGAAATAGTGGTAGTATAGATGCTCCACTGCTGCTATTTTGAAATAACTACTCCCCAGAGTCATTCAAAGTAATTGCTCCCCAGTGCTTCCTGGGGCTCTAAGTTGAGGTAGTGCATCCACATTAAGGGAGCCTGCCTCAGGCTAATTTTGAGGCTCCCCTGAGGTATGGACATGCTATTTTGAAATAGTTATTTCTGGAGTTATTGTTTCAAAATAAGTCATTTTGAAATAATTTGCTAGTGTAGACATGCACTTTGAGCAGAGGTGGGCAATAATTTTGGAAGGGGGGCCACTGCACAAATTTTGGAAGTGTTCACAGGCCGATCCAGGAGGGGCAGGATCTCAGGGGGAAGTGGCGGGGGTTGATAACTACCCTGCTGGGTATGGTGACCTTATTTTCTGAACCAGCTGCAGGTAGTAAGAACAGTTTAATTTAAATTATGAAACAGATTAAGCATTTTAACTTTCTCATGTAAGTTTATCAAACTTCATTTTAAATAAAGTAAAATATTATGTCCAACACAAAAGGTTTCAATGTTTTCTTTATTTATGGCAGGGGCAGGGAACCCTTTTTGGGTTGGGGGTCACTGAGCCACAAAATAATCAGTTGGAGGCCACACAAGTAAGAAGCAAAAAATGCTCCAAAACCCCCCAACATCTCATGTGGTCCCAACTGAGATAACAATGGGCACATGAGTCCCATCTATGGCCTGAGTGTAGTTTGGAAACTACAATCTCTCAAAACCCAGAAATTACCTCAGGAATATTTTTTATGCCCGCAACACACCTGATTGCCTCCACCATCACTTTGCCCACAGTTGAATTTGCAACACAAAACAGGTTGTCAACAGACCTCTAGTAGTCTGGGGTAGCCAGGTTCTAGATGGACATTATCAACCTGCTTCTGCACTATCATCATGTGTGCAGTAGCGGTGCCTCTGGGGCCAGCCCCGGGCAATGGTAGCATTTTGTAGGGTTAGGGCTGATTGCACACAAAGCTTTAGAAATGTAGTTTACTTCATATGAAGATTCTGGACCCACTGGGGGCACCGCAAATCTGCATGACAATGTGGTCCTACCGGTGTGTGCTTGTGGCTCTTCTCTAGAAGTGCTGGTCTACGAAGAGGGCATCAGCACCTACAGTAAGCATCGTGAGCAGTATCAGTCAGTTTGAATCTTCCATGTCTGTCCCCCCTCCTCCTGCTTCCGCTCCAGCTCCATCATTAGCTTGGTCAGGTGCCTTTGATGGGTGAGAAAATACCACCAAAAATTTCACCATCGCTTGGTGACTTTTCTATATTGGTTATATTGGTGGCTCCATTTGCTGGAAAAGCACAGAACAAAATGTTGGCTCAGCAGGATGTATTGACAGGCTATTCAAACTTACTGTAATATCCAGGGAGGACAGTAACGTTCTTCCTCAGTGCTTGACAATCAAAGGGCTATAGTGGCCATATTTCAGAACATTAGGAAGTCTAGGATATGGTTGGCAGGCTTGAATCCAGGTGCTGCAGTGTGAATGCTAGAGCACCAGGTTTGAGCCAGGATTGTAAAATTGCTAAGCTAGGGCTGATAATCAGTGTAGATGCTCAAGCCCTGGTTTTCTTTAACCCAGAGTTCACAGACTCAAATCCCACTACCTCAGGGCTACACTGCAATGTCAACGTACACAGAAAGGCTAAAACAACAAGTGTCACACTTTCTTCTACCAATACTTCTATAATAAAATAATTAAACAAACATGAGTAAACTGCTCAAGCATTAAAAACGTTAACATTGCACCTTCTGAATGGAACACACACAAATGGTGAAATTGTCATTGAAAACCCAAGGAACAAATTAGTCTTCTGGAATAACACTGAAGTTAATGGAAGACACAGGTGCTGACTTCACAATGTGCTAGGGGGTGCTCAACCCCCAGTTCTGCACGAGGCCCTGTTCTCATTCTGCCTCTGCCCCCAACACTCCACCCCCAGTGCACCTCTCCCTCCCCTATTCTGACCCTGAGTAGCCTGCCCCCACTCCTACCTCTCATCCTCAGCCACCTGAATACCATGAAACAGCTGATTGTGGCAATCAAGAGGCATGGGGCAAGTGGGGTAGTGCTGACCTGGGCCTGTCAGTGGGCAAGAAGCACTGGGGGGCAGGATAAGCAGCTGCTAGGAGGGTGCCGGTGGGTGCTCAGCACAGGGCCATAACAAGGGCGGGGAAGGCAGGGTGCTGTCTCTGGGTGCATCATAATCAGCAGCGCAAAGACACACTGGCTACGTCTAGAGTACAAGCCTCTTTCGAAAGAGGCTTTTTCAAAAGAATCATTTGAAAAAGCCTCTTTTGCAACCACTTCTTTCGAAAAAGCGAGCTGCTTTTTCGAAAGACAGCACACAGGCAGTCTGGATGCTCTCTTTCGAAAAAGCCCTGTTTGCATTCAAGGACGCCTTTTTTTGAAAGAGCACTTTCAAAAAAAGGCGTTCTTACTCGTGAAATGAGGTTTACCGCAGTCGAAAAAACTGCTGCATTCTTTTGATTTAATTTTGAAAGAACACAGTGGCAGTCTAGACGCAGGTGAAATTTTTTCGAAAAAAGGCCACTTTTTTCGAAAAAACCTTGTAGTCTAGACACACCTACTAAGTAAAAATCATAAGCTGCAGAAGTAAAAAGCACAGCGCATGCTAACCTAAGGAGGATGAAAGATTCAATGAGTCATCTCTCTAGACTACTTAAAAATATCCTTTGGTCAGGTCTTTCTTATTTTATAAGACTTGAACAATGTCTCACTGTTGACATAGGATTGAAAAGGAAGTGAGATAAAATGATCGATTGAAGATTAAATGAAATTAAAAAAGGCTTTTTGCCTTCTGCCAGAGTATGATTATTTCCCAGTTGGGTTTGCTGCTCTTACATAAATAGATAGATCCTACAAAAACATATGCATGTGCTTAGCTTAACTCACATGAGTACTCTCACTTAAGTCAATGGAACTACTCACTTGAGTAAAGTTAAGTACATGTGTAAGTCTTTACACGAATGAGGTCCACATGTGTGATTATATACTTGTGTATGCACAGCTGATGAACTCTGGTAATATAACTGATGGTAAAACTAGTTGCCAACCCCTTGTATGGCAAATAAAAATGTAAAAATCCTTCCTAAATTCCTGCTATCAGTCTGTGCTCTGGGCTTTTCCCTCTCCCCAGTAAAGGGTGTTGTGTACAGTTCATTTTAAAGTCCTTAGAACTCAACAGTAGATTGTAAAATCATAGAATCATAGAACACTAGAAGTGGAAGGGACCTGGGAGGTCATCAAGTACAGTCCCCTGCCCTCATTGCAGGACCAAGCACCATCTAGATCATCCCTGATAGATGCGTATTTAACCTGCTCTTAAATATCTCCAGTGCCAGAGATTCCACAACCTCCCTAGGCAATCCAGCCCATTGCTTAAATTCATGTAGTGATCATATTTATCAGTTGGATGGCATTTTCCTTCAAAAATTAAAATGTTAATTTCATCCTCATCAAATACCTCTTGTTGCCTTTTTTAAAAAAAATAGTTGGAGAAGAGGAAATCAAATATTTTTTACCATAGGCACTTACAATAAATGGCAAAAACTGTGATTTTAAGAAATATATTTTATTGTCTGACACTATGCCAAACACACCAACTTTTCAAGAAGATTTGCTATTAACACTGAAAGGAAGTCAAGAAAAATAAAATACTATCAATGAGTTGTTTTCACAGCTGTAACCATAGTTAGAGCCATGTGTGGATACAAAATTTGTATCCATATCTGATATGTGAACCACAAACATGATTCACAGATATTCACAGATATAAAATGGATATCTGCAAATTTGCAGGGCTCTAACCATGGTGCCCTTTGCTAAACTGTTGGTGCTTGGTCCCCAGTCCAAGACCAGACAACCATGCTGCAGTTCCGTAGCCCGAGCCCATAGATCCTGAGTCAGCTGGCACTGGCCAGGTGCAGGTGTTCAACTGCAGTATAGACATATCCCGTATGCTCCTTTTTCTAACATCAGATCACATACTCATTTCTAACATGTAACCTTTTGAAGTTAATTTCTGTTTCCAGTGAATGCATCTTTTTAATCTTTCCTTTTTAATGAAAGCCAGCAGCAAGGCCAATTATTTTTCCCCTTGGTGTTATTCTCTCAACTTCCCAGAACATCATATTTACTACATTTCTATCACTTAGACTCAAATATTTCTCAGTATAGAATCTGAACAGTTCCTAATAATTAGAAGCTAGAAGCAACAGTCAAACCCCAAAATTATGTATTCATTTTTAATTACTGATTGATAGCTAGATAATTACTTGTCATTTTTCCAGTGATTACTTAGAAGTATGTAGAATTACTTAATTTTGTTTGGAAATTGCTTAGGGGTTGATTGCTCCCTTCCAGCTGGGGGCTGGTGCGACTACATCGGGTGCACAAGCAAGAGTTTTCTCCAAATTGTTCTGTTCTGTAGCGCAGTGTTGTGTTCCCACCTCACATCAATGCAAAATGAGCAGAGATTCCAAAGCCAGAAGCCACAGAACAGACAAGACCTGCACAGATCCCAGAGGGTTAGAACAATCCATGAAGAGTCCAGTGCATCCATTTTGGCCACCGAGGCCTGTGCCCAAAGTACTTCTTTAACCCCACCCATGCACACACACCTTTCCTCACCCTGACTTGAGCATCACTGACTCACAAAGCATTCTCTGCAGAAACCACACAAAGTTGATGGTGACAGAGTCAATCCCTTCCTTCTTTTAAAATAAGAGGGGGAAAGATCCACCCCAACTGTACAACTAGCATTAAATGTATTATCGGGCCCTCCATATTTTATACGTATTATTATCCAGTTGTGACCCATAGAAATATTGATATCAACTGGCAGAGGGCACAGGGATACATTAGAGTTAGTAAATGTAGTTACTACACTGCCAAAGAATGTCATGTAACATCTCTAATGAATGCCTGTGACACAATGGTCATCATAATCATAGCAAGATGTATGTACAGAAAATATGTGAAGAATTATGTTTATATATGGAAAATTATATTCTCTAGGTCAGGCCTGGGCAAAACACAGCCTTGCAGGCCACATCCAGCCCGCCAAGCAACCAGATCCAGCCAGCAGAGGTAGTGGGGAGTCCTAGACAGGCTCCTCTGCTTGCCCTGCAGCCCTGCACTTGGCTCAGATATGCAGCTGCGGGGTGTTCCAGAGGGGAGGAAAGAAGATTCAGATGCTGCTCCCACCCCTAGCACAATCCCATTGGTCAGTTTCTGGACAGGCACTGGCCAATGGGAACTTTCTGTCTGAATAACAGGCAGTCACAAAGCACAACCCCTTTGCTCACTCATTCAACACATGGGTAAGCAGGCAGAAACATTTTAAACTCTGCAAGCCTTTAGCTCTGCAGGCAGCAAGGCAGACCGGTAAGTATCCTGGTGAGACCCTGCCTCTGACACTTCAGCCTCTCCCTTCCCAAACCCTCTGCCCCACACTCCTGCCCCACTATGCCACATGCACCCATTTCCTCTCCCACATCTTGCACCCCAATTCCCTCCTATCCTAGAGCACATCCCAAAACCCTGTACCTTGTTCCCTGCCCTAAGTCACAACTACCTCCTTTCCCCAAACTCCCTCGCAGACCTCATTCTCCCTCTTGCACCCCAATAACCTTACCCCAATCTCCCTTTTGCACCCAACCTCTATCCCAGACCCCGATCCTACTCCATTAATATCATGGAAAAGCCTCGACCACTTTCCAAAATCTTGGGAGTGGCCCCCTATCAAAAATTATTGCATACCCCTGCTCTAGGTCTATGAGTTAAGGGCTTGATTCACTCTGACTGGTCATGTACAAACTAAGTATTTTATGGTTCACAATGGATGCTCATTTAGGGTCTGTCTACACCAGGGGTTCCCAACCTAGGGTACACGTACCCCCAGGGGGTACGAGAAGCTTGTCAAGGGGGTACGGGGAATATTTGGTAAATAACTAGATTATCCTAATTGAAATATTCCAAAAGTAGTAGTGTTAGTGAAAAAAGGTGTGGATTCTAGAGTCTAGAATTTATTTCCTTTCATATTGAATAGGGGGTGCGGGAAGGTTTACTAAAAGCCAAGGGGGTACGGGGACCAAAAAAGGTTGGGAACCCCTGGTCTACACAGAAGTGTGTCTACACTACAAGCCTTTATTTTGAAATAATGTTGAGCTAAAGGGCTTCTTACTCTGACTCATGGTAACCCTCATTTCACAAGGAGTAAAGGAAGTTGAAGGAAGAGTGTTCTTCCTTCCACTTCCTGCTGTGTAGACAGCACCAAAAGCTATTTCAGCTTTAGCTATGCAATTGACGTAGCTGAAGTTGTGTATTTAATTCAACTTTTGCATTGCTGTGTAGACATACCCTTACAGTGAAAGCCAGAGTGGGGAACCTTTTTTCTGCTGGGGTCATTTAACCCAGAAAAAAAATCAACATAAAAAGCAAATGTAGGACCCCAGCTTTCCCTTGGGTGGGCAATGGCAGGGGGACCATTTCCTTACTCCTTCTACCTGCAGGTCTCCCTCCTCCTTCCAAGGAGGAGGGGTTGGCAGGATCAGAGCATGGGGATTGCCCACTTTGTCCACCCAATGCTCCTGCTAGAGAGCAGGGTCAGGATTTGGACTACATGAATGTAAGCAATGGGCCAGATCCAGCCCATGGGCTGTAGGTTCCCCACCCTGGTGTAAGCAGACTACTGATCAATACATTTAGGAGGCCGTGGGAAAAATAAAATGACAGGGATATTCTTATGCTAGAGGGCATGTGGCGGTGAGGTGCATCACAGCTCTGGATACCCCTACCAAACATCCCCCTAGTGATTACTTAATTTCAAATTACTGATACATGTTTTTATGATGAAGTGCTTAATGTCAACAAATATCTGTTGGAAATTATTAATCTGCTTAATACAAATACTGCAAACATAATGTAATGTTGGTTTTATTTCTGTTCACTGTTGTGGATAAGCAAGCATTCTGGATTGTGACAGTCCAATATGTCACAGATTAAAAGGGCCGGCATAGAGTGGAAGCTCTCCAACCCATTTCTTTCTCTTCTTCAAAGACATAGACAGTCCAGTCCACAGGACATGGAATCACTGACATACTGATGCTTGGTTTTGGAATTAACAGATGTACATTCTGAGACAGTCATGTGCATCTCCTTTGGGACAGTGACATCCACTTCAAAGAACGCTACCTTTCTTTATTTGCTCGGTAGCAAAGTCCTTTTATATTGAGCACTAAGAGCTTAGATTTAATCATTGCTGCTTTTAACTACATATTTAATATTGGACAAAGGAAACTGTTGACCTTTGACCTCCAACCCTGAAGTTGCTGCAGCATTTCAAGGCCTAATAACCATAATTACTGAGAGACATAGCTTTGAACTCCCCATGATCCCAGTGTGACACCAGTATTTTTATTATAAGATAAAATACACATATTACAATAAGGTACATAGCAAAAAGACAAAGCAGCAGCTTCATATTAAAACTGTTGTTTTACATCCATTGAAAGTCATGATTTTGCATAATTGATGTAAATAATTTATACAAATACACACAGGGAGATGACAGGCTTTGTGGGATGGAGGTACAATATGGGTAACAACACTATTCTGCTTTGAAGGGTTGAAGGGTATGCCTTGGGGGCTGAGTAGACTGAGCATCTCATAGTAAACTGGAAATCTTTTAAAAAAACAACCTGAAAAGTCTATGTATTTCTTATATAAAACACACAAAGCTCCATGTTACTTTTCACATAAATGTATAAGTATGATTCCGTTTTGAGTATATGTTGTTCTGACTCCATTTTTTGACAGAAATATATATTTTATATCAAATTAAAATACAATTTTCTCAGTGCAGAAGATGCAGTGCATATGTATGATGGCTGCTAGAATCAGAAGGTTTTCACATTCTAACATGGTATGGTATGTCCATTTGAATGTAATTGTACTGATAAGGCTTCTTTGTTTTTTTAAGCCTGTACTTAGATGTCATAAGACCTAAATTCTAATCCTGGTTTTGAAAAATCATTATGTTTCCTTTGGCAAGTATGTTAGCCTCTCTCTTAATCAGTGTCCCTTTAGATAAAATGCTTAACTATCTTTGTAAACAGCTATTAGATCTGCAGATTAAAAATTAATATATAGAAGTGCAGAGTGTTATTCATGATAAAAAACATCCAATAACAGATTTTCACGGGAGTTTTTATGGTATTTTTATCTGCAACGTATCTCTCCCTATACTTTTCTCTCTTTAGTTGATGACCTCTTTGTTTTGTTCAGGAGATTTTAAAAACTGCTTTTTTTTTTTTTTTTTTTTGCAGCTGAGCATGGGCAAAGTGTATCCCATCTACATATTATACAAGAACCTAATAGTTATAAATGTCCATTCTGGGACACACCAATGGTCCATCTAACCCACAATCCTATTTCTGATAGTGGGCAATACCAGACCTTCAAGGGGACTGTAAAGTGGGGCATTTTTTGCAAGATCCACCTTTGTCTTGCCCCCCCTGCTTCTAGCATTCATAGGATTAGAGATATCCTGAGCACAGAGTTGCACATCTGGACATCCTGGCTCATAGCCATTGATGGACATTTTCCCCACAATTTTATCTTGTTCTTTTTTAACCTATTTATATCTTTGGTCTTCACAACAACTCATGGTAATGAGTTCCACAGATTAATTGTATATTGTGTAGAAAAAAATACTTTCTCTTGTTTATATTGAACCTTATGCTTATTAACTTTAATGGTTGACCCATGTTTTGTATGATAGGAAAGAGGAAATAGAATGCCTTTATTCACTTCTCCTGCACAATTCATGATTTTGTAGATGCCCATCATCCCCATCATCTTTTGAACTAACATAAAGCAAAATGTGTGCACTTGCACTGCAGTGACATAGCCGGAAGGAGACACTCGGGTGGGTGAGCAATGATAGGGGTGGGGAGGGGAACAGGAGGGAAGGGGCAGGAAGGATTGGGCCACCTCCCTCGCAACTGCCTGGGGAGAGGAGGCAAAAGGACACGCTGGCCAGAGAACCCAAGACCCAATGAATGCACCTAGAGAGCGGGGTCCGCATGAAGAGACTTGCTCTGTTCCTCCTGCCTGCTCAGCCCAGGGAGTTGGTCTGCATGGAGGTTCTAGCCCTACTCCCTGATTGGAGTGTCAGGCGGGCAGATGGAACAGAGAATCCCTTGATCCTGGTCACTGGCAGGAGCATCTGGCAGAGCAGGGTAACCTCCCATGCCCTGATCCCTCTCCTCAGCTGGAGCACTGAGTGGGCAGGACAAAGCAGGGCAAGTCCTCATCTTCGGACTGAACTACCTTGAACAATTTTGTATCATGTGCAAACTTTGCATTCTGCAACTGGAAGAAAAAACCCCACGACCTTCTCTCCCTTAATAGGTCAACACAAGCTGCTCTAGCAATGTCAGAATGTTCTGTTCCAAAGATTAAACTGGTAACCCTCATGCCATGCATTTTGTCTCCTCTGGCCGGGTGAGCAAAGACTCTTAAGAATTAAGTTTACCCCAGGACTGCGACTTCTGCATAGTAGCACAATGTGCTGCTGCTGTGCAACTGTTTTTCTGGTCCAGTCTTGGCTTTGCTTAGTAATATGCATCACACAAAGTTAGCTGCTCAGTTCCAAACTCCACATTCCAGTACCTCACACATGTCAAAGTGCAGATTTTTTGAGAGATCATTTTTAAGCCCAACTTTGTTGTTGCAGCTACTGGTTACCTGCATCCCCACCATACACTCTTCTGCATCAGCCTTTCCAAAAGCAATACTTCAGAACCTGTCAGTCATCACACCTAAAGGGAAGGATTCGGCATGTGATCAGGACCATAGATATCCTAAAAATATTTAAAGCCTTATTGTGCATTATTGGCTAGAAAATTATCAAAGATCTGTCAAAGGATAATGTTCTCTTTTCCTAGTCAGTGTAGCTATACTACTGCCTTCTATCCAATTTCTTTTTTTTATTTAGTTTTTAACCTCATTTTTGTTACATTTCAGTATTTCTCATTTTAGTTATTTTATCTCTGAATTTATACATCTTGACTATTACATCATTTTCTAACCTTATGTTTCCCGTCTTCCTTCTCTTCTTCAACTAATGCATTTCCCCATCATTATTTGTGTGACTAATGGGCAAGTTTTAAGAAAAATAACAGGCTCATTATGCTGAAAATGGGCAACATCATGGAAATATAGTATAGAAAACTAAACAAAAATAGAATGTTGCCAAAATGTTTTACCAAAAATAAGTATTATTTTCGATAAGCGAGGTAAAATTAAGAAAAACTTCATATGTTGCAACAATAACCCTATTTAGGATTTGGTCCTACCATTCTAATCTGGTGGTGTTTTATACTCTATTTACATATTGGCTGAGGATTTTTTGTTTAGTCATAAATACAGTTCCTGTGTCCAAAAGTGCATACTTTTGACGAGAGGCAAGAATGTTGTGGGCAATCTCGTTATGATTTGCAATTAAATTTCAAAGGAAAAATACCCTGCACTTTTGGATATTTTGACTTCCCCATGTTATTGCTGAGGAAACTGAGCTATAGACCCTACCAGAGCAGACATACACATGAAACCCCTCACCTTCATTGCAGCTATAAGCTCTCTTCTTAAGAGAGTTCATAGCTGATAAGTGAAAAAATGTTGGCATCTAGTTAGTAAAAATACTCTTAAATTACAAGTTACATTGGGCAGTAACTACTCTGTAGGAAATAAGTCTCAGGGGGTAGCCATGTTAGTCTGTATCTGTAAAAACAATGAGGAGTCCAATGGCACCTTAAAGACTAACATCAGACAAAGTGGTTTTACCCATGAAAGCTTATGCCCAGATAAATCTGTTAGTCTTCAAGGTGCCATGGGACTTCTCATTGATTCTGTCGGAAAGGTGAACATAAAATCAGATCAGCTCAATGTCGTAGGTAATTACAAAATAAATAAGTTGCTGAGTCTGTTTACACTGGGTGTGGTCATTGACACTTGTGCAAACTGTGTCATAGTCTGTAGTTTGATATAACCACTTGCCAGATCCTGGTCATGTCATTGGCCAGAGGAAGATTGCCCTTGTGCAAGAACCGGCTCTACATCCCTCCTGTTGAGGTAGCTAGAGCAAAGGATTTGAACTAGCATGCCTTAATAGTACCAATCCCTGGATCCAGTGCTGGACCCATGTGGCTATTAACACTCAGCGTAAGTTAAAGCAGCCTTTTGGCTGTACTTGCTTATGTCTGAGATGCAACCACAGGATAAGATAGTAGAACTGGGACCTTAATGTAAACCTTGCATGACTGGTTGGCCAGAGCTGAATATCTGGCCTGACAAGTGCAAAATGGATGTAAATTAATGTGGAAAACTGAGTTGGTAGCATTTTAAAGCCACTTTGCAAAGGCCTAAATATAGTGACCTAGTCCTTAAAAGCATTATGCTGGCAGTGCAGTGCCCCCTCTCCTTCAGAATGTACCAGAATGGTGTTCTGGCACATTCCAGCACTACTCAAGCCCTGCCTAAGTGCAGTACAGGACACTGGAGAATGAGACCCACTGTATCCATAAACCCTCAGCCCAAAGAAGCATTGCAGATCTTGTGCTCCAGGATAAAGCAAGTTTCCTCTTTTACTGCAGGCACTAGCACTACCTTTACATCTTAGGCCACTAGTAAGATAAAGGCAATGAAGAATCTAGCATGGAGCATAGTATAGTCAACCACCTGTCTTTTCCCACCTGAATAACCATGTTATTACTTCTCATAACAGCTTCTGGTAACAGAGTGGGACCAGCTGCAAAAAACAACTTACAGGAATGTTGAAATAAAGCTTCCCTTTCAATTATGTTGTTTGACATTTTTTGAAAGGTACCTGAAAGTCAAACTCTCACTCCCTTATGTGAATTGAGCTAATAGCCTATTATGCTTAATGCACAGAACACTCCCTTAACCACAGCAGATGACTGCTTATGAGCCAAATTAACACTGTTTCTCGTGAATACTTTTCAGGGGTACCAGTCCTGCTCTCCACTAATGTCAATGAGACCAGGAGCAAGTGATAAAAGTCCTGCACAGCCTTCCCAAGTAGGTGAATATGAGACATTAGATTAGTTGAAACATGGGACATTGTTCTATTATAAATTCAGGAGTATCAGGGCTATTGTTGACCCATTAGAAAAGACAGATCTATATTCATTTTTTTGTCACAGTTACCATGTTCGACTCTGCTGGATCTTACCCATGCTTTTGGAAAATGCATGTATCAGATTTTTTTTTTTTGAGGCATCTAAGGCTGCAAGCATTTTATAGATCAAAGTGAGCTGTTAATTGGAATGGTTTTAAACAGATAATTTAGGTGACTTCAGTGGAACCCTTTAAGCTTTACTATTGACAGACTGTGGCTTTCTGTGAACACTTTTCTTAGCTGGTGTGTTCTTGCACTCATAATCTGATCTCCCACATTTGGTGGTTATATATATATGCCTGCATTGTTCAGTAATATTCCAAAACTTAATTTCAATGTTCTAAAAATACCAATGATGTTTTAGAAAAACAAAGGTGTTGGCAAGAAAATAGATTATTTACAAGAAAGCCAATTACCTTACTGTGTTAACCATCCTCAGTCATAGAGACAGTGTAAATTTCAGTGCATCTAGAACAAAGAAGAGATGTTAGAAGTATTGTATAATGGGCCTCTTTCTTCTCCTGCTTGTTGTTGCGTAGCAAGAGCAACTTCACTGAAGTTAGTATTGTGTAAATGGGACCAAAATCAAGTAAAAAATATCAGATTTTAAACTGTGAATTTAGCTATATGCTGTACGTGTGGCTTATTTGGTGTACTGCCATTATGTTTTATCGATGTGTGTTTGTGGTATGGCATCAGCATGTTTAGGTTGTTTCCAACATAGGTGGACCTTTGGATGGACCTTTGTTTCCAACATAGGTGGACCTTTTAGATGGACCTTTGATCTGACCCAGTATGGCCATTCTTATGTTCTTATGTTCTTATGAGTGTTGTGGCGAGATTTCTGGTGTTTCCAGCTTCTGATAATTTCATGGAGGTTAGGTCCATAAAAGGCTATTAGCCAGGGGATAAAATGGTGTCCTTGGCCTCTGTTTGTCAGAGGCTGGAGAGAGATGGCAGGAGACAAATCGCTTGATCATTGTCTTCGGTCCACCCTCTCTGGGGCACCTGGTGCTGGCCACTGTCGGCAGACAGGATACTGGGCTAGATGGACCTTAGGTCTGACCCAGTACAGCCATTCTTATGTTCTTATGTAGGTGCCCATTCTGCAAACACTTAGACATGCTTACATAGATCCTTGGGGCAGAGACCATCTTTATGTTCTGTGTTTGCACAGCACTTTGCAGAATGGGGACCTGATCCAGGACTAGGGCTCCTGGTGACTGGAGTCACTTCTCAACAGAAACTTGGTTCCCCAGTACGGTGAGGAACTGTAGGGAAGTCATCGTAACTGAGGCTTAACAGATGTATTGCTGGATGCAGGGGTGTGAACAGGAATACAAAGATGTCCATTTTCGGAAGGGCACTTTCCGTAACCATTGTGGCTATAGGAGCTGACTCTCCTGTCTCCCTCCTCCCAGAATGTGGCCAGAGAAGTTGGCTTTCCCTACCACAGCCCTGAGGCCAGTGGAGTTCACTCTCTTCTGGAAGCCAGAGGAGATGGATCTTCCTCTGTGACCCTTGGGCTGAAGGAATTCACTCCCCCTGCCCCAACCTGATCCCAGAGACATCTCTGTTCCCACAGATTGAGGAGACCTGTACCCCTGCTTGCACCCCTCTTGTGCATGCCTCTGACTGGATACCATGGAGGATGTTACACATCCCACCTCACCCTAGCTCACACATGATGCATCCCTCACTGTGGATAGATTCTGAGACCTGGAGAAGGTTCACTGTAGAAGTGTTTGGGATTGCCACACAGACACATGCCTCATCCCTTCCACATGGGAAGGAAGGTCCAGAAACACATGCTAAGGAAGCAGTGGCTGTTGATACATGCTCAGTGAAGCAGTTTGTGTGTATAAACAGAGCAATCTATTAATTTTAATTGCCTTCAGCTGTCTGATGATGGGAGGCATATCTATGAGCATGCAGTGCCAAGCAGGTAGAATAAGCTCTGTCCCCCATTGTTTGTTCTAAAAATCTTATTTTTTTTATCTTCTGAAGCCTTGTGACATACTTCAGCCCTTTGTGACCATTTATAATGGACCAAATTCATTGCAGTCTTTAAAGATGAAGTCAATAAATATGCAAATTTTAGGAAGCAAGCCTGAACAGTGAGTTTAAATAGTAAATGTTCTGTGTTTTCTGACATTTTAAATGGTCTTCACATTTATAGTGTTTATGCACGAGTGATACTTTCTAAAGAAATGCTATATTACTAGTAGCATCCAGAGACCCTCAGAAAAACAAGGGGCTTATCCTCAATTGATATAAATTGATGTAGATATATCCATTGTCTCATGAAGTTAACCATTTTAAAACAAATAAATATGGCCCTAATGTACTACAAATATCAGGGTATGAATAAATCTACTTCTATCCTTATGGGGCAAGCTAAGCACAATACTATGTCTTGACACAGTTAGCTTATCTTTTTGTTTCAGCTACCCTATTTAAACTTTCTAATACCTAGACTCAACAAATATATGACAAATACATTTAATTGGCTCAACAAGAAGCTTAAGGTAAATTGGCATCAACTCTCTGTGTCAAGGAAAAGGAGAGTTGGGGATTACTTATAAGCCTAGTGTGCATGTTAACTGTGAGAAATATTTCTCCATTTGGATTTTCTACCCAGAAGAGCTTCTCTGCATATGGGTTAAAATGATTCAAGAATTTCACTGGAACTGTCATTGCCATTTCTTTTGCACAAATGATATATATTTTGGGAGGACAAGGCAGGGAACTAAGCAATCATGACTTCTGTAGTCAGGGATTTCTTGGCCTCTGTAGGAAAAAGAGCCTGCAATCAAGATTTTTCCTTCTTTCATAACCTTAGAATATTCCTTCCACCTGTTCTTATTTCTCCTCTTTGTTTAACCTCTTTCCTCTCTCTGCTTCTCTCCATAATTCCCTTTTCTCCTCTCCCCATTCTCTTCTTATTTTCTTTTTCATGTTCTCCCCTTCTGCTAATAAGGACTGCATGCTCCAGAACACCCCTTACCTGCTTTTCCAGCTCTGCCACACTAACTTGATTGGGAGGTTCACACACTAGGTTGCTTTGGTGAAATGGTGTGAGAATTGATTGACCCTACAGCTGAAGGACTGAACAAGAGCTTGCAATCACCTTGTGCTCAACAGGCTGCTAGGAGAACATAGTACTACAGTTTTTCCAGCAAACTTGCTTCCTGCCTCTGCATCACGTGCTAACAACATACATTTTTTTGCATGCTCCTTCTCTATCCCATAAGGTCCCTGCATCATTCTGTGGTAGTACCCTTTTTACTCACCTTTATACTGTTTTGTTGTGGGAGAATGGGGAGGGAAGATTAGAATGCCAAATGGCAGGCTAGCATTTCATACACACAGCTGCAGATGGCACATACATTGGAGGATATTACCTGTCCCCAAAAGAAAGAAAGACAGATCTTTTATTAAAGAAAATACACCAAGGCTGTGTCTATACTAGCGCGATCTCGCACCAGAGCTATGCAAATGAGGCTCAGCGTGGAATATCGCTGAGCCTCATTTGCATAACTAATGAGCCTCCATTTTTGCGGAAGAGGCTCTTGCGCAAGATGGAGCTGTCTACACTGCCCCTTCTTGCGCAAGAAAAACCCTCTTGCGCAAAGCCGTTATGCCTGAAAATAATCAGCATAACGGCTTTGCGCAAGATCGTACCAGTATAGACGCAGCCAGTATGTATGAAAGCCTTAATGTCTAACTAGCTCAGGGCAAGACCAAATTATGATTTTACATGGATTTTCTACAAATATGTTTCTTACTTCTGCTTTTGTTATGTAAATAGCACTTCTCTGTTCACTTTCTCCCTCTCCGTCAAGGGGAGACTGTTTCATTAGCAAAGACTAAAGTTAAATGCAGGTTAAGTTGAACAAGTGGAAGCGTATTAAGCCCTGTGCACTACTCAGTCCACGTGGCTTCATTCTTCATTTATAAAACTGCCTTGGATGCAATGTGTTTGTGTTTTTAAATTTTTTTCGACCATGTGGATGATATTGTTCATGGGGCTGCATGGTGGAAGGCAAAGGATGGGACAGAGGTAATTTTGGAGTGAGGATAGTGAATGTCAGGTAGCATGGATAAGGGAGGGATAAAACACTTTGGTCTCTCTGAGCATGGCATTAAATATGTTTTAGGGAAAATATATGTTTATATGTACTAATGTGCCTCCTGTTGGTACAGCTTATTCCTTTTCATTTGTAGGAATAGCTATTCTGGTATAAAGCGCCATTTATCAACACAAATGTAGCCACACTAGGGGTGTTGTACCTCTTTAACTTTGTCAGTTGAGGGTATATTTTTGTACATAGAAGTCCTAATATGTAATTGCATCTAAGCTGTATTCAATGGGACCAATTCTGGTTCCCTGAGCTTGTGGAGCCATTTACGCTAGTTCAAAGTCATTGCAAAATGCTTCTTTTCTGAATCAATAGCAATTCTCACACACTGTATTCATGTTGCCGTGATGTAAATGACTACCACAATGCATGGCAATAGTGAATGAAGACCACTAATTATAACAGAAGAGAGCTTACTTAGATTTCTGAAAACTGTACTAGCTGCGTTACTCTAAATAATTCACAAATAAAGAGAGCATCTATATGAAAGTAGGCAAACTAGCTCTTTTTATGTATTTCATTTTTCTGGCTTTTTGTTAATTTTTACTACCTGTATTCTCTTTGTAATTAAAATCGTCACCTGCAATCAAATAAAAACATAGCTTTTTGATGGCTGTTATTGATTTAGCAATAGATCTCTGTTCTATAAATATGTAGGAGGTGCCATTTTATTTAGCCAGTGAATGACAACTCCAAGATAAAATTAAGAAGAGTTACTGTAGTGGAATGCATATATATGCTGGTCTTTCTGTACATTGATAATAAATTACACTTTGCAGTCTTATTTCACCTTCCATTGCAGATTTCAAGAGGCTCACAAATGAAATGCAAACAGCTTCTGAAAATTCTTCACAGCTGATGGGTTTTTCCACGATCTAACTTGGACACTTTCCTATGAAGGCTGTCTTCAGAAAGGAGTCACTATGCCTGTCATGCAGATAATTATTTGCTCTTGGAAGATCATAATGTCCTTTTTAGTTCTTCCAGCAATACCTTGAGTAAATCCCTTCAGTTTAGAATTCACCATGTAGCCAAAGAACTTGTTCTTATTCCTTCTCTCCAGTTTCATATTCAGTCCATTAGTAAACTCATATACTGAAAGACTACTAAAACCTCAAAGCCATTCATGAACAGCTTTAGAACATAGCTCAGAAAAATAAAATATAGTTCAGCCACCACATTGGCACTACTGTTGTCCCCAAAGCATTTCCAAATTCCTTTGGGACTTTCTTCCTCTCTAAAATCTCAAAATTGGTAGTTAAGTGGTTTCCAGCATGTAGGTTGCTGGCAAAAGAAACAGCCATCTGGTAACAGCAATAGATTGCACTCTCACCTCCACAAAGTCACAAAACTCCTTTCATTGTTCTGTTCTGCTAGCAAAAACATTGAAGTGCGATTAATCCTATAGAATTAAATGTTCTACATCAATATCAAATTATCCTGTGGTATACTTCATTGTATTATGAAGAATGCGAGTTATGCAACTGGCTAGCTATATTATCCTCTTTGGTAATTTTCAGTTTCTGGTAAAAACTGTTTTGCTACCTGGAATTTTTGCTGACATTATCAGGTCTATATGCTGATAGCTTCTTCAAACTAAGGGCAAAAAACCTGAATTTTCCAAATATTTCTGTTGCAAAGACTTGTGCATTTTTCTATAATCATCAATATCCCAGGAGAAATGGCTGAATTCCTTTTTCAAAACTGAAATTCCTAAGTTAAGACTAATGGTAAACACTTTGTTTCTCCTTTATTTGATGTTTCACTGGCCAAAGAAAAAAATACTCAAAATACTTCTGAAGTGAATATGGGGCTAAAACATTTTTGCTCAATACTTTTGCCTTGACTTTTCCACAATTCAAGTCTTTAGGTACAGGCAAATTATGGTAAATAGGTTTATCAACATTTACACTGCACTCCATGCTTTGGTAAGAATGGTGATGTTTAGCAGCATAGACTACTTTGCAAAAAAGTCAGCAACAGTCATATTATCCTCATGATACAATACAGTAGGTTTGAAGACAGTCTGTATTTTAGTTGAAGTAGCTGTGCTATGCAAGTCCTGTTTGCGCTCTTCAGGTGAAATCTGCTGATTTGAATCTCCTTTCCCACAATTGTTAATATCAATACCACACCTACATAGGCTGCAGAATGCCTGGTGCTTTTTTCCCCAGGTCCTTTAATGGCTGCCAGCGTGCCATATGGCATGCTCTGGGAAGCTCTGAGGCCTGACTGGAGGCGGGGGAGGAGAGCACAGCACAGCCCCTTCTGACACAGGCCCTATGCCTTCTGGGAACATGGAGCCAGCTTGCTGCACCTTGCCCAGGGGCCCAGCAAATCTGTTGGCCCCCTTGCTGTCAACGTATTGCTGGCTGCCTGGTTTGCAGCCTCAAGCAGACAACCAGAGGGAAGGGCAGCTGTTGCAGCTGGCCCAGATGTGCAGACTGAATAACATCTCTTTCTGCACCACTTTATATGATGGCACTATCCCTACCTCTGCCTTCAGAGATCCATTTGCATCCACTCTTCTTTCTCTCTCTTCTCATGTTCACTGAACAAAGCCACATCCCCCTCATACAGGGACAGTGCTACACAAAACTGGGACTGTCTGGCTTTAAACTAGATGAATGGACACTTAAACTGAACTGTTGATTCATGGTGACTCACAGATGCTTAAGCCATGCTATCAGCCCAGTAAGCTAGAGGGGCCAAGCAAGTGCCTTGCAAAGCCTTGAACAAGCAAGTGCCTTGGGAAGCCCTGCATCCTTCCATCTTACTGGAAATCTTTTAGTTCTCTTCCTCCTTAGCTTTGTTCCCGTAAAAAATAAGTGCTGCAATAATGACATGCAAAACAAGCATCCATCAATCATTGTTTGATTGATCAATGAATCAATCCTTCAGCCAGCAGCTTCCCTTCACTACCAAACCTTGATTGATCCCCAGAGCAGGTACATTCTCCATAATGAGGGAGGCATGCTGGGTAAAAATAGTATGTGATCATGTAATTATAAATTATGTCATAATAATGCATATGCATAAGGGAACTGAGTTAATATTATTCTGTTAACCTTAGTTTTGGCATTTCCTAACTTTTGAGTGCTTGACTTTGCAAACTTGACATTCTTTTAGCATAATTTAGGGAAATTTCTTCATTTAAAAAAAGAAACTGAAAAAAAAACCCTGAGAAATTCCATCCTGTGGAATCAGTTTGATTCCCAGGTTGGGTTAGCAACTGGGTTCAGAGCTTTAAATTCATAGCACAGGTATTTACCATGGGTACGTCTAAACTACATTCTATTTTCGAAAGAGGATATGCAAATTCTGTGGGAATTTGCATATCTTCTTCTGATCTCACTTTTGAAAGTGGATCTTTCGAAAGTGAAAGTAGTCTGGACGTGCTTTTTTCCGGAAAAAAAACCCTTTTTTGAAAAAACCGCTCTTCCTTAAAAAATGAGGTTTACGCAGTTTATTCGAAAAAGGGGTTTTTTCCCTGAAAAAAAATGAGTCCAGACTATTTTTACTTTCAAAAGATCTGCTTTCGAAAGTGAGATTGGAAGAAGATATGCAAATTCCCGTGGAATTTGCACATCCTCTTTTGAAAATAGAACATAGTCTAGACGTAGCCCATGTGAGCTAAAAGAGAGAGTGAGAGAGGCAGTAGGCAGTTATTTTCCATGTGGACTAGGCTCAGAGAGGGGTGAGACACACTCTACTGTTGGGTTTTGTTTGATGACAGCAGAAGAATGTAGAGGTACCGCAAGTTGGCTAATGGAGTGTTCTTTAATAGCTATTAGTTCTTTCTGCTCCTCTGTACCCAGTCTTTGTCCCCCTTTGTTACTATACTATACAATCCAGCTCCTATTCCATTCTCCCCTGTCTGTTCCCTGTCCTGGCTTGAGCCCTAATCCACCTCTGCTCCTGCCCTCCCTGTCTTCAGCCACCCTTCATTTCTCTTCCCTATTCATTCCACTAAGGCTGCTTCTTGATTGTCTTCTACACTGCATGGATCTAGAAGGGCAACACCGAGACCACAAGAGAGAGTATTCCTGGTCTTGTTATCCAGTGCCACAGCAGCCCACAGAAGCCAAGAGGAGCAAATTCAGGGAAGTACTTATTCTTAGACCCTGCAACTCCAGGATGCTCAGTCACTCTGTGAGGATGGTGCATATGTAGTAGGATCTATGAGGAGATGAAGCATGTTGAGTAAAGACAGAACTTTGGAAAATTCAGCTAACAGGACTCTACTGAGAGTGTGCAAAGGGAGAATTTTCAGAATATGGTGATATTTGAACAAGTTTTCATGAAAATAATGAAAAGCACACCCCTGATATCAGAGACCTCTTGCTAAATTCAAGTGGTTGCTGCAAATCATGTAGGCACCACAGTCTCATCAGAATATTTGTTAATATGGGCATAGTATATCCTTGTTCTCTGAAGCAGCTGAACCATTTTATCAGAAATGTGAAGAAAATAACAAAGAAAAATAAGAGGAAAACATCAGCCTGAAGCAGACAAAAAAATGTGAGCCATATGGCTGAAATTTGGTCAACTTTTAAACTACTGAAAACAAGTTCTTATGATAGTAAATGTCAGGCAACTTAGCAGTAAGTGATGTTACCAGATCCACCTATTATAACATTCAGATCCAGTGAAGGATTATCTAATATATAGAAATTAGAGCAGGAAAAGAGCTAGCAATATCCTCACCGATGCAGGTATCTTTTCCAGATAGAGAATTATGCTCTGCTGCTCAAAGCCTTCTGCCAGGTAAATTGTTTTGTGGTAAAAATTACAGGAGAAAAGTTGTAGTCTAATATACTAATTGTTTGCCTCTGGGGCTCTGAGTTTAAATCCTTGTTTAGGGCAAAAGTTAAATATAGATGACTTTGGAAATCATCCTTGTGATGAAGGAATTTTTGCTATATTGCAAAGAAACCATCCATGTTAGCATAATTGACTATCTCTTCAAATGAGACCATGGCTTTGTCTACACTGCCAACTGAATGGCAAATCTTCTCATTCACAGGTGCTTAACCCCCATTCCAAAACAAAAGTTTTGGCACAGCAAGTACCAGTGTAAACAGTTCTTTGTCACCAAGAGCACTCTCCCGTAGACAATACAAACCCACTCAGAGAGGGTGGAAGTATTTGTGGGCAAAATAGCATTTGCACTGCTCAACTTTTAGCAATACAGTTGTGTCACTAAAAGCTGTATAGTAGACCAAGACCATGTTCTGCAGAGCAGAGGACTGACTGGATTTATCTTTACAGCAAAATCCAATGGTCCATGACTGATTTGTCCCGCTAAACGTTTTCTTCTGATAGTGCACCGCCTTTGTTGGGATCTGATATGGTGGTGCCTCAGCCCTCCAGGCAAGGCATGCTTCTGTTGTACTCCTTTCAGGGTGTTAAAGTACAAAAGAAATCAAGAAAAACAACACAAAACAGGGTCATATAACAAACCTTTGTCAGGCCCCTGCCTTTCCATTCAGTGCCTGTCTTCAAATAACCAGTATTCCATCTGACCTCCCAGAGCATGTTCATCCTTGCCACCAGGCGATTCATCCAATCGGCAAGCTACATCAGTCTCTGAACCGTAACGAGTCTTTTCTCACATCAGGAGAAGGAGAACTCAGCTCTCCTTCCTGGTCAGTCCTCACCTGAGCTAGGTCTCTTTCGAACTCTCTCCATGCCTGATATATGTTACACGTGTACCAGGGCAGAGGCAGCTGGGGCCACAACCTGTCATTAACCCTCTCCTTGCAACACGGGGACTGTCAGCAGTATTCCCTGTAATCTGTGTGCTTGTGCAGTCACTCAGGACTGATTCCAATGCTGCCCAGATGATTAGCAGAGTTCCTAGAGCTAGGTTTTTTGTTTCTAATGGTATTGCACATTCACATATGCATCGGTGCACGTACAAATTTATTCCATACATGGATGGAAAAAAGGTGCACACAGGTGGAAAAGATTAGAGGGAACATTGCCTGTCAGTCCCATCAAAAACAGATGTTCTGAAATGTGTGTAATGATACATTGGCAAAACTTGCATTGGAGCTCAGATCTAGAATATCTGGAATATTATGGATTAAGGTATGTTGTCCAATCTGTAAATCAAATTCTGATAATTTTCCTCTTATTCAGTGACAACTTACTCTGCTAGTAGTCCCCGTTGAAGTCCAGTGTAAACAAGGGTATCAGCATGTGGCTCTTGGTATCCTTCATGGTTAGCCACTTATACTATGTTAACAGCATCATAATTCTAAAGCAATCAATATAAGTGTAAAATAAATTACCTGAATCTCAGCTGTATTTAGCCGTCTGTGATTTTTTCCAATTTGCAAAATAAGAAAGAGATTTCCTTTAAAATCAGTCAATTGATTGTACTTATAGTTCATTAGCTGAAAATAACTTCACAAAATTTCAGCAAGCCAAGAATTCTAACAAGCATTCATCAGTTTCACAAGCTATTTTCTAAATAGAACATACTTTTTAAAGTGTCAAAGCAAAGCATCACTCAACCTGATCATTAAGAATGTTCTGACTATGCCCCTGACAGTATAAAGTAACTAAGTAACAGTTTCCAATACTGTTTCAAATTAATTGTACTTTGCAATCAAAAGTTCATCCCACATCTGAACAGAAAGAGGTCTAACAAGGTTAGTTAATGATATATAAACAAAATAAGGAGTGTATGTTTTATGTGCTGCTGGCTTCCTAAGTCAATAGCAGCAATGTGATTAAATAACTGAACTGTATCACCTTATGTAGTGGCGCAGAATTCCAACAGGAGTAATTTAATCTTAAACTGGATTTAAAAAGTAATGCAAAAGTCAGCAAGTGAACCAGACATATTCAATACATTCTCTGGATATTTCCCCCTCCAAAATGCAAGTTATATAAGCAAACGATCAAATAAACATGTACCTCTGTTAGTTAACCAGACTTTTCATTGGGATTGATTTTCTGGCTGCTTCACTCTTTATAAGACCTCTTAGCCTTTTATACCCTATTGTCTCTTTCTTTGGTGTTTTTTAATAGTGCTGGATGAGCTCTTAGGCTAGAGGGGCAGACTGTGAGAGTTATACCCAAAATTCCATCCCCAGCCGGGCACCAGTGCAGTGCCCAGGGAAACTGAGGCAGTGCTCACGTGCATGCATGCACGTGCACACACACACACACACACACACACACACACACACACGCAGAGTTACAACAGAGCAGCACAGGACAGTAGGAATCACATACGACATAACAAGTGAACAGAGCAAATACAATCCCCACTACATCACCCTTTTTGATAGATGGGCACTATATTTTCTGTTTTCCAGTCTTCTGGAATCTCTCCCATCTTCTATGATTTTTCAGAGATGACAGTTAATGGCTCAGATACCTTCTGTATTATCTTCTTGAGTATTCTAGGAGTCATTTGATCAGGCCCTTGTGACTTGAAGACGTCTAACGTTTCTAAGTAACTTTAACTTGTTCTTTTCCTTTTTTAATTTCTGAACCTACCTCATTTTCTCCAGCATTCACTATGCTAGGCATCCAATTAGCCCCACTCTTCATGGTGAAAACCGAGACACAGAAGTCATTGAGAGCCTCTGCCATTTCTACATTTTCTGATGTTGTTTTTCCCACTTCATTGAGTCCTCCCATGTCCTTGGCCTTCCTCTTGCTTTTAATATATTTGTAGAATGTTTTCTTGTTACCCTTTATGTTTCTAGCTAATTTGATCTTATTTTGTGTCTTTGCCTTTCTAATTCACCTTCACATTCCGATGTATGTGTTACCTCCATGTGTTGCTGTTTAGATGCAAAGAAGGATTTGGACCTAGTAGCAAAGGAGAAATGAGCCATGCCTTGAACAGAGGTTAGAATAGGAGACATTCTAAATTGGGGAAGGTGGAGTGTCATGGGATTAGCTCCTTCCAGATATCCTAATCTAGTTTCTCTTCCCTTTTGCAAAAGACAACTCTTTGCCTTCACAACACTCCCTCATAGCCCTAAAAACTGTGCAATAGGGTTACACCAAGGTGTAAAACATCTCAACTAATTTGTTCATATTTTCTGACTGCATTAAATTCTCCATTGTCCACTAATCATGACTAACCTAAAAACAGGTCTTCTTTTATGGCCAATACTCTGTGGCTACGTCTAGACTGGCATGATTTTCCGCAAATGCTTTTAACGGAAAAGTTTTTCCGTTAAAAGCATTTGCGGAAAAGAGCATCTAGATTGGCACGGACGCTTTTCCGCAAAAGCACTTTTTGCAGAAAAGCGTCCATGCCAATCTAGACGCGGTTTTGTACAAGAAAGCCCCAATCGCCATTTTAGCCATCGGGGCTTTTTTGCGCAAAACAAATCTGAGCTGTCTACTCTGGCCCTTCTGCGCAAAAACTTTTGCGCAAAAGGACTTTTGCCCGAACGGGAGCGTCAAAGTATTTGCGCAAGAAGCACTGATTTCTTACATTAGAACATCAGTGCTTTTGCGCAAAATCAAGCGGCCAGTGTAGACAGCTGTCAAAATCTTGCCAGTCTAGATGCAGCCTGTATGTTACTGTACGTAAATTATTAAGCCAGTGTTTCCCAAATGGTGTTCCACAGAACCCCGGGGTTCCATGAAGTGAAAATAAGGGTTCTGCGAGAAAATTTCATTACAATGACATTTTATGATTTTTTAAAAATAATTATTAATATTTAAGCATTTATTAATTTTATTGAAAACAATTTTCATTTCTGTTTCCACGCTAAGTGTCCCTGTGTAATGCCAGCTTAGCCAGAGAGTGGAGACGATGGTGTCACTACTCAGCACCGCAGTCAGTCAGTGGTGCAATCACCTGTTATATACCACCATACATCCTCGTACTCACTCTCAGGGGGTATGTCTACACTAGCTCGTTAGTTCGAGCTAGGTAGGCAAATGAGGGCAACCAGAGTAGCAAATGAAGCCTGGGATTTAAATATCCTGGGCTTCATTTGCATGTTCCCGGGCGCCACCATTTTTAAATCCCCCTTAGTCCGAACTCCGTGCCTGTGACTACACGCGGCACGGACTAGGTAGTTCGAATTAAAGATCCTAATTCGAACTACCATTACTCCTTGTGGAATGAGGAGTAACAGTAGTTCGAATTAGGATCTTTAATTCGAACTACCTTGTCCGTGCCGCATGTAGCCATGGGCACGGAGTTCGGACTAAGGGGGATTTAAAAATGGCGGCGCCCGGGAACATGCAAATGAAGCCCGGGATATTTAAATCCCGGGCTTCATTTGCAACTCCGGTTGCCCTCATTTGCCTACCTAGCTCGAACTAACGAGCTAGTGTAGACATACCCAAGAAGAGTGGCTCACGTGGGTGTCTGAATACAAATATACTAGCACTGCGATGGACAAAGTTGAAGCTTCACCTGTCAAACCAGTTGCTTGTATGGGAGTGTGCAGGCAGTGTTCTTGCGAATACTTTACTTCAGTATAGTCACATGATTTATTGTATTTAAAAATTTAACCGTGACAAATATAAATTGACTATGACAGATTAATCTACATATCTATAATACCTAATAATATTTATGTCATGACCTTGTTTAGCATTTATTTATTATTATCCTTACTTATTTGTGGTCTACTTTTTCAGCTCCATATATAAGATTGTTATTAGGGGGTCCGCAAATTTATTTCGAGTTTAAAAGGGTTCCGTGGCCAAATAAAATTTGGAAACACTGCGTTAAGCTATAAATGGAAGGATCTCTGGGTTTCCAGACCTTAGAGCATTTCTTATGTATAAAGTTATTTATCGAATGCCATGTGCTTGGGATTTCATCGTATGGAACATTGTGATGTTTTAACAATTTTTTTTCCAAATATTTACACATCTCTCTCATTTATTTCAAATCGAATGATCTGCACAAGTATTTTCTGCCATTTCTAGCTGATAGCGCACATAAAATTCATGATCGGCTAAATTACACCAGCAACAGACTTTGGAAGTAAGTATGGAAGCAAAGTGGCTGTTTTATGCACTAATAATGAAAAGCTGAGCATGTGAATAAAAATGAAAGGAATGAAAATAAGTGAAAAATGCAAAGTGTAGGGCATGACAATGTTTAAACATGCTGCTCCATATTTTGAATAGTTGTGTCACTTTCTATAAATGGTTAGTCTGGAAATGGCTTTGACTGTCTCACCAAAACAGACCATGCGGGGGAAGCTCTTTCACCTTAATTATGTGAGTAAAATCCCCTTTTTAGAAAGCTAATTTGCAGAACTGCTCAAAGATGGGAAAATTATTTTATAAAAATCATTGAGGAAAAATCTATTGTTCAGCATAAAAAATCTTATTCCAAAATATTTGACCATCTCTACCAGTGTTCCCTCTAAGATTTTCCATCCATGAGCAGAGTGAGTTTTGTCTTGTGCACCAATATTGAGGTCATGTGCTCTTGTTCAGATGTCTGCCATTGTTGCACCCACCAGTTAATAACAAATATCATATTCATATATATAGTCTATAAAAATGAGTGGAGGGAAGATATATAAGCCTCAGACTGAGGAGATCTTTTTCCCAAAGTAACAAGGAGGGGCTGGTTTAGAACCAGCAGAGGCAATTGGGGCAGTGGAACACCTGGAGCTAATTGACCAGGCCTGCAGAGTGAGGCCAGCTTAGGCTAATTGGGACACCTGGGGGTAATTAAGAAAACCAATTCAGACTGGCTATAAAAGAAGCTTTGCCCACAGTTGGGGCACACATGTAGCTGAGAGGCTGGAGGAGGGCACTGCTGGGAGTAGGAGGAAAGGAGACAACTGAACACTAGGCGGATGAACTGGAGAGATGGAAGGTACAGGGGAAGGTGCTGGGGAAGTGGCCCAGGCAGGGGTCTTGGAGCTGTCTTATAGCAGGTGTCAGGGATTTACACAGGCAGCTACCATTATAGGGCCTTGGGCTGCCCAGAGTAAAGGGTGGGCCCGGGTTCCCCCTAACATCCACCTACCCGTTTCCACTCAGGGAAAAGGACTGTGGAGTTTGTTCTCCATTTTACTGTACACTGGCCAATGATGGAAAGAGCTCAAAAAACAGCAAACTAAAGCCCTAGGTACGGTGCCTAAAACTGAGGGCTGCTGTGAGCCTCTGAGGCAAGCAAATCTGCCAAGAAGCACAGGACCCACCGAGTTTTCATAGGAGCTTTGTCACAATATATATATATAATTTTAAATGTTATGGAAGAAAGAACACTACAACAGCCCTTTCCCAGTCACAAAGAATAAAAAGAGCTGTTATGTCAGAGCTTTCACCCAAGCATCCTTCTCGTTATGGCTGACCCTAAGTGCCAATGTACTGTATCATGCCATGCATTACAGACAAGGTAAGAAGACATTTCCCCCTCCCCCACGCACAGACACACACACCTGCAAAGTTTGAACAATAATCTGTTTCTCTTAAAGACCTGTGCTGCGCTGTGACACAACACCAGTAATAAATGGTGGCACAATCCCCAAGAGATCAAACCACAGGAGAAAGATTCCAGGAACTTTTGTCCCCAGCACTATCAATTTTTAGGCAGCTCTATTCTTCTCCTCAGCCTGCACAGGATGTCTTCAGCTCTGACTAATGGCTCGGCACAGCAGGGTTCTGAAATGCACAAGGGATGAACTAACAGAGAAGCAGGCAGGGAAGGGGGCAGGTGTTTACCATGATGTTTCCATTAACATTTGAGGGCCAGCTCAACACATTTTAGGGTAAGTCTACACTAGCCACCCTAGTTCGAACTAGGGTGGCTAGTGTAGACATACCCTTAGGGATTAAGTTTCAAAGCAAACCTGGGACTAGACAGGACACAGAAAAGAGACAGAGACAGCAGGGTCCCTGCCCACAAGAAGCTTAGAACATCTGTTGATTATTTTTCTGCCAGGCTCCCTTGTATCTCCCAGCCCCAAGTGTTGGGCCACTTGCTGCCAGTCCAGCCCCATGTCCTGATCTCCCTGGTCCCGGGGCAAAAGATGAGCTGGCGGCTGCTGTCTCTGGGAAATGTCTGTGGCAGGGGGCAGCCAGGGACGAGGCCAGAAGCCGGTGGCCTAATCTGAAGTGGGCAGCACTGTGTGAACACGCTGCTTCCGGAGTAAGGGCTGGGTGCTGCCTGCTCTTACCTATCTCCAGCAGGTTGCACAGCACAAACTCCTTGGCTGCCGCCACATCCTGCTGCCAGGTCACATCCAATGGCAGCACCTTGCAGGCAGCCTGAGCCGGAGGCAGCTTTCCACTGCAGCCATGGAAGCTCTGGCCACCAGAGCAGCTGCCACCCGCCACGTGGCTCTGGCCCCAGCCAGGGCCACCAGAACAGCCACCACCCATCACACGACTCTGGTCCTGGTCAGGGTCACAAGGGCAGCTGCTGCCCACCATGTGGTCCTGGCCAGTTGCCATCTGCCACGTGGCTTCCAGCTCCAGCCCTGAGGAAGCCCTGCCATCCACCACACAGCCCCACCCCGGAGCAGCTGAGCAGCCATTACGTGGCCGTACTGAGGAGATGAGCGGGCCTCAAATTCTTGGTGCACAAATTCTTGGTGCACACACTGATCTCTACTTACCTGCATGTGTATTCTCAATCAAAACTCTTCCTGTCAAAAGGGCATGTCTACACTAGGAAATAATTTTGAAATAAGTAAAATTGAAATAATTCCCAAAATAACAAAATTGAACTAGCGCATCCACACTATGGGGGAGAATCAAAATAGCTCAGAATTATTTCAGAATAGTGCATCCACACTGATTGGAGCCTGCCTCACACGTAGAGGCCCCGTAAGGACTCTGGAAAGGGCACCAGGAGGATGGACAATTCCTGCTTCTGCTTGCTCTCAGGGGCTCCTCTCTACAGCTGCATCTCAATGCCACTCCTGCACTACCCCATCATGGGACACAAAACTAATGCAGTATGCTCTGCCCTTGTGGATGCCATAGCACCAACACCGTGGAGCTGGAGCTGCTGAAAAGCAGTGCCAGGCTCATGGGCCTCATGCTGTGTCCCATGGCTCAGTTTGTCCAAACTGCCCACATGTTGTTCCAGGAGGATGATGACCAGCACGAACCAGAGGAGCCTTTCCGCCAGGTCCTGGTGCTCCTGCTACTGCAAGTGAGCCTAAACACCCTGGACACTGTGGAACACCACATGGTCCTGCAGCATCCTGCAGCGATGGGATGTCCAGCAGTGGCTCCAGAACTTTCGCATGCAGAAGGCCATGTTCCTGGAGCTGTATGAATGGCTCACCCATTTCCTCAGGCAACAGGACACCTGACTCTGACCTGCCATCCTTCTGCAGAAGCACATCACAAAGCTCGCCACTCCAGACAGCTACCACTCCATCAGGAACCAGTTCGACATGGGGAAATAGACAGTTGGGGCCATGCTTCTGCATGTAGCCAATGCCATCAACAACGTGCTGCTACAGTGAGTCATCACTCTGGGGAATGTCGACCCCATTGTGGATGGCTTTGCTGCCATGGGCTTCCCCAACTGCAGGGGGGACCATAGACTGCACTCAAATCCTCATCCTGGTCCCCGATCACCATGCCTCGGACTACATAAACAGAAAAGAGTACTTCTCGATAGTGCTGCAGGTCCTGGTGGACCACAAGGGCTGGTTCATGGACATCATGGTTGGGTGGTTGGAGAAGGCACATGATGCCCGCATCTTCTGTAACTCCTGCCTGTTCCAGAAGATGCACACCAGCACTTTTTTCCTCGACCGCACTATCAGAGTCAGGAACATGGACATACCCATGTGCATGCTGGGTGATGCAGCCAAGCCCTTGCTGCCTTGGCTAAGGAAGCCCTACTTGGGCAGCCTGGACCACGTCAAGGAGAACTTCAACTTCAATGTCAGACTCGGCAGGTGCCGCATGGTGGTGGAGTGTGCATTCAGTGCTTGAAGGGAAGTTTCCAGAGTCTCCTCGCCCACCTGGACCTTAGCGAGAGCAACATCCCCTTTGTGGTGGCAGCCTGCTGTGTGCTCCACAACCTCTGTGAAACCAAGGGGGAGACTTTTCTCCCAGAGAGTGGGGGGCAGAGGCTGAACAGCTGGCCAGGGTTTAAGAGCAGCCAGATGCCAGTGCAATTCAACAAGCACATCAAAGGGCTATGCTCATCTGGGAGGCCTTGAGGGAGAGTTTCAACAAAGGTCAGCTGTGAGGTGTTCCTCTGGCCCTCTCCACAAGGGGTCCCAGCATTGCCCCTGTGTGCCTTTTCTCCCCCATCCCTCCCTTCTCCTGTCCTCTCTTCCCACCTTCCCCTCTCCCCTGCAGAGCAAATCAAAAAGCCTTTTTTTAACAAACAAGTCTCTTTATTTGGGGGTTATAAAACAGGGGAGGCACTGGGGAAAGAACCTGGAATGGGAGAGAAGGGAGCAGTGAGGAGGGGGGCTCAGGAATAGGGCTGGAAGTGGTGCCTGCCTCGGTCAGCTCTGGAGGCTACAGCTGCCCTTGAGGTCCCACTGCCTCATCTGTGGGGATCCCACTGGCTCCTCGGAGGACTGGGAGGGGAAACCATGGGGGCAGGGAGGTGGCTGGTGGCCAGCTCCATGCACAAGACCATGTGCTCCATCACCGAGGTGTGGGGGAGCACATGTCCTCATGCTGGCTTGTCAGCTGGTCCCAGACAGCCTTCCACTGCTCCTGGTCAGCCCGGCATGCCTCCCAGTCAGCAACCCACTCCTGGCACTTATTGTCGAGACTCTGGATGAAGGACTGTAGGCAGGCCATCAGCTCCCACAGCAGGTCTTCCCAGATGCAATTCCTCCGGCAGATCCGACAGTGTTGGGAGGAGGGTATGGGAGGTGGTGGACACACCATACTTCCAGCTGGCCCAGCTCTGAAGAAAAGTTCCAGTCATCCCAGGAGACACTGTGCATGAAGCCTCGCCCTAATCTCTGAGCCAACATCGAAGTCTTGGTGCAGATGATGGGGATGTGTTTTGAACAAAGCCATATGTTGCCCAGACAAGGGGCACTTTCCTGCAGGGGCACAGATGTCCCAGGGAAACATCATTACACATACAGCCTGGGGACAAGCAGGCATGGAAAGGTGCCAGCCAGGCAAGGAGCCTGTGGCGGGGGGGACAGGGTGGCTTGGTCTCCTCCTGTGTCTGGCACATATCAGGTTGGCACTGGTGGCATCCTGCAGAGAGAGAACTTCTATCCCTGCTCACTGGGGGGGAGGGTGGATGTTGGGAGAAGTGTGTGTGAATGGCAGATACCGCTTGCTAGAGAGTGCTACTGGGGTCCCCTCTTCTTCCTCCTCCCAGCAGGTTCTCATGCAGGGGATTTGTCTCCTCCACATTGCCACACTTGACCAGGAGCAGATGCTGCCTGAGTGCATCCATGACTCTGTGTCATGTGCAGCACTGCTGTGTGTTTCCATGACCCCAGACTTCTTAGTGGTGGCTTGTTGTGGGAAGTTGTCCCACCACAGAGGCCAGATTAAGGCAGGCCTCTCCAGGAATCTTGTGAAAAGGGCCGAGGGGTTCCTGTGTAAGAGCGTCATGGGTCTGAGTGCTCCAGACTGGTGCTCCATGTGCATCCATGTAACCAGGCTATTGTGTGACACCCATGCTGAGCAGGCAGAGCAAAGAGTGCCCAACACCTCACAGCCTGCTGCCTGCCCCCACTTGTATATAGAGGAAGTAATAGAACTCACCTGAAGTGCCTTCCCCAGGTGCCTTCATCCAACACCAGGCAACATCCTGGGGGTATGTCTACACTAGCCCCCTAGTTCAATCTAGGGAGGCTAATGAGGGTGACCAAAATTGCAAATGAAGCGTGGGATTTAAATACCCCATGCTTCATTAACATGTTCCCGGCCAGTCGCCATTTTAGAAATTGAGTAGCCTGAAGTAACTGCCCGCGTCTACACACGGCAGTGAAACGGGATTCCGAATTAAAGCCCTAAATTGAATTAGCTGGTAAACCTCATTGCAGGAGGAATACAGCTGCTCCCCGAGTTGCGAATGGTCGAGTTACGACCGTTCGCACTTACGACCAATGCTCCTAAGAAGCGGTCGTAAAGGCGGTCCCTGAGTTACGAATGCGACCTGCGCTTACGAACAGCGCGGTTGCGTGTAACTCAATGGGATTCGAGTTACGAACAGTTCGAGTTACGGACCAAGTGTTGGTCCGTAACTTGTTCGTAACTCAGAGAGCGGCTGTACCAGCTAATTCAATTTAGGGCTTTAATTCGGAATCCCGTTTCACTGCCGCGTGTAGACACGGGCAGTTACTTCGGGCTACTCAATTTCTAAAATGGCGGCCAGCCGGGAACATGCTAATGAAGCGCGGGATATTTAAATCCCGTGCTTCATTTGCAATTTCGGTCGCCCTCATTAGCCTCCCTAGATCGAATTAGGAGGCTACTGTAGACATACCCTGGGAGTGGGGGAATGGCTTCAGGGTGAGGAGCAACTCCTGGTTTGTGGGCATGGTCACCTGGATGGCCTGTTCCTCCTTCTCCTCCTCCTCCTTGTCCTCCACAACCCTGCCCTCCTGGAGGCTGATGCAGGGCATGTCCTGGCCAGCCTCAAAGTTGATAGGGGGGAGATAAATGGCTCCCCCTTTCAGGATGGCATCAAGCTGGTGGTAGTACCAGCACATGTGAGGTGCTGCCCCAGTGCATCCGCTCTGCTCCCTGGCCTTATTAAAGGCCTTCCAAAGCTCCTTTATTTTCATGTGGACCTGGTCGAGGGTCTGTCTGTGTCCCTTCTTGGCCAGGCTGGCAGCCATCCGGATGTGGACATCAGTGTTGTGCCTTCTGCTGCAGAGATCCTGGAGGTTGGTCTCCTTGCCCCAGACCTTGATGAGATCTAGGATTTCCACATCAGTACAGGCCAGGGCTCACTTGTATCCCGGGCCACTTGCACTCAAAGGTGCTGCAGGAGTACTGGCAGCCATGGGGGACTCAGAGGGAGCTATGGATTCAGCTATCGCTCTTGTGCTGTGGCACGGGGCTAGCATGGCAGTCCTCATGCCACAAGCCCTTTTTCTGAATCCTGCTGCTTTAAAAACTCCACATGAGAAGGGGAGCAGTGGATCTGACAGCTGTGTCCAGAGCTGCCACAAATGCAGCTGTGAGATGTCACTGGATGCCAATTATTTTGAAACAGCAGCAGCTGAGCATCCACACTAATGCTGTTGTGAAATAACAATTTCAAAATAAGCTTTATTCCCTGAGGAAAGCAGGAGTACGGATTTTAAAATAACCAGCTTATTTCAAAATAACGGGCTTGGTAGTGTGCACTCCACTTGTTATTTCATAATAAGGGGGGTTATTTTAAAACAACTCCCTAATGTAGATCGGGTCAAAATGTTTCTTACAATGACATTACACTGAGGATCTTTTGTAAAGTTCTCACTTGGCACTCTCCTCACTGCTCTTTCTCGATTAGATGCTCCCACTCTATTCCAGATTTTCTCTTGCCCCTTCCTTCTCTACTGGAATAGTTTTGCCTGATTTCAAATGACATTATTTGGAAATTTAATTGTAAGACATTAAACTACTTGTAAGAGAATGTTCTATTTCATAGAATCATACAATCCTAGGGTTGGAAGAATCCACAGGAGGTCTTTGAGTCCAAGCCCCTACTAAAAGCAGGACCAATCCCGACCAGGGTTTGGTCAAGCTGGGACTTAAACGCCTCTAGGGATGGAGATTCCACCACTTCCCTAATTAACGCATCCCAGTGCTTCACCACCCTCCTAGTGAAATGTTTTTTCCTATTACCCAACCTAGACCTTCTCCACTGCAGCTTGCACCTGTGCAAGACAAAACAAGTTTTCTTCTGAATTTTTCATGTGCCTGAGTTCAGATATTTATAAAAAAAAATAATCCTCAGTACAGATTTTGAATAAAGCAGCTCTGACAATCCTATAGTACAAACTGTAACTCAAATTAAACTATCCCCTCAAACTAAAAATTACCCCCTACAGGAAGTCTATCTGTTTCTCACCCCAAACATTTAATATGAAAATAAAAGAAAGAAATTCCAGCACATTGTATATCATCAAAGTCATTTTGTTTCAGTGGTGTTATAGGCTTAATTCAGTTCAGAAGTAGGCCTTTTATGCCTATACCTATTTTAAAAGCATTGCCAGGAAAAGATTATCCATTTGAACTTTCTCAGATTTAAACAGAGAAAGACTGGGCTAATTTGATCCCACTCTTCAAATGAAGTCTACCTTATATGGGCTTATAAACCCGAGAAATGGGAACCACTCAGTCCTAATGGTGTCTGGTTAAGCTTGTAAAACTGATTTTTTAAATTATTGGTAGTATTTCATTCCCTTTCTCTTTCTGTAAGGAACATAAAAAGGGCTATTGGTCTATGAGTTGTGGGTTTTTTAAATTGAAATCAACACATATTCTCTATGTTCATATGAATCAGTCTTTATTGTGTTTTGCCTCTTCAGTAAGAACAACCTTTCTAACTTTTTGGCTACGTTTCATAAGCAATTGCCTATTAAAATGTTTTGTTTCATAAATCCATTATGTTAGTGGAATAGGACCTGTGTAAAATTAGTAGAAGAGCTCAGGAGACCCATTTCTGTATTCCTTACAAAACTACAACTTTTATAAAAACCTATGGGAGGTCCAGATGTGCAAGGAATTTCAGAGTAGCCTACAAGGCTTGGTAGAATTCCAGCCATACCTCAGATTCCCCAGCTTTTTGGTAAAAACAATAAAGGTGCTGCTTATTTATCTCAGCTCATTGCCATGACTCTCAATCTACTGAATTCACACATAACAGAGACACTTAGAACTCGTTATGCCATCTTGCATTACTATGGTCGGCACACATCTAAAGCAAGGTTAAAAAAGAGGCAGAGTGTTCTCTGTGATTAAGCAATTCATGTGTAAAAAATCAAATACTTTTTAAAAAATGTTGAAACTATGTTGCACAACTGTTTTGCAATAAGCTGTGTTCATAAATATGCCTCTGCAGTACAGTACACAAGTAATTAAACAGGACTTAGAAACTAATTTGTATTTTCTAACATTCTTAAATTGAGAAAAATAAGGTCTTTCCGTTAGAAAAACTACTAGCTACGTGCAATTTATTACTTTGTTTAGTTTCTTACAAATGGACTGTTCATCAGAAAGCAGCAGGAACAATCCATCTCCAGAAGCTGCAATATATAATGAAACAAATTAACACATACAGAAAACTCCGTGTCACATTATTGGAAGTATATTTCAGCATGCTGTTGGACTAGCATAAATATAGGGTGGTGAAATGAGGTAATGGTCTAAATCTTCAAAAGTCCATGTGCTTGAAGCGTACTCGTAAACCCCATTTAGTTGTCCACATTTTTGTACATCTTTTTTTTCATAAAAACTTGGGTCAATGTGAGTCATGGATGGAGTAAGGTCATATTTTCAGAAGTGTTCAGCACCTACAGTTTGAACGAGATTTCCAAGTGTTCAGCTTTCATTTAGGAATCTAAACAAGATACTTTGTTTTTCGGGTGCACAGCACCCAACAGCTTCCACTGAGTCACTCTTGCCTAATTTTTGTAATAAACTGAAACCCAGTGTTTTGACCTCTTTTGAAAACTGGCCACTTATTTGAAGCTTGAGTATGGGAGCTGATGTCTTTTTAAAATCCATCCATTAGTAGTCTCATCTCTGTGGTTCAGAAATTGACTGGCTCAAGCTATGAAGTTTACTGTCTACATTCAATCTGAACTTAAATTTCAGCACAAAAAGGAGGAAAAAATCAACTTTTTGCAGATCTCACCATATTTAAGAAATGTTTAGAGAGCTGATAATAAAGGATTGATACACCCAAGATGTCAAAATTATTGATGTTGTATACAGTACATCATATAAGTGCCTTTCAACTTGTCACCCAATTTGTCATATCCTTGCACAAAATTAAGAACAGCACTTTTGACATGTTACACCATATCTCCACAGACACACAAAACCATTGCACAAACATAAAAGCATCCAAGCAATATTGACAAATTTATAAGGCCTTGCTTAAATAAAACCTACATTATTTTAAATACTGCGTATTATACATACAACTATATGTGTAACATAAAAGTTAACTACATTCCTGTTTAAAAGTAGGCTATGAATATTCAGTCATAAAAAGTCATAAATAGAATTTAACATTTGCATTTCTGTTAAATTACTGCTAATGGATTTTGGCTTTTTTCTTGCATTTCTGCTTGGTTTTAGATGATAACTGCTGAAATATTAAAATAGCTACAATTACAAACTTTCAAGAATCCTACAGTACCTAATATAAAAAGCCACTCAGAGTTTTTATAAGCCTGAATGACTATTTTGATTCCTTTTTGTACTTATTTCTCAGTGTATTATAATTGCATTCTTGAGTGTATTCAAATGACTCCTTACATGCTTATATTTCAGTTGTGCAATTGTATATTATGTTAGATTTATCTGAATATTTTCTGTTTGTACACCTAGTCTGGTAGCTTCCAGACTTAGAAAGCAATCTTAGTTGACATTATCTTAAGGAAGCATCTATAAAAGACTTCTTTATTCACTGCCTACTCAAGAAAGCAGATAGGTTCAGAGGCAGTTATAGCTCCAGGCTGAAGAAAATTGGATCTGGACTATGAAATACAGGGAATAAAAAAATGTAATTTGTTTGAGTCTGGATTCGATACGTTGTCAGTTACTGAAAGCAGGGTGGCAATATTCTTCCATATATTGAAAACCATGTATTTAATTCAAACAACTCAGGTTGAAAAGTCATAGATTCAAAGACAATAGAGGTAGAAAGGACCTCCTGAGTTATCTAATATAAAGCAGGAAATACTCTGTGCTATTCTTTCCATGGTCTAGATTGTCCCCTCTGAAGAAGACAATACAAAGAAAGGAGCCAGCCAGGCAGAAAACTTTCATAAGCTTTCCCTCCAGGCCCTGGTCTGCACTAGAGAGTTACATTAGAATAGCGCCCCCTTATTTCAAAATAACAAGTGGAGTGTCCACACTACCAAGCCCATTATTTCAAAACAATGGGCTGGTTATTTCAAAATCTGTACTCCTGCTGTCATTGGAGAATAACACTTATTTTGACATTGTTATTTCAAAATAGCATACATGTGAATGAACCGCTGCTGTTAATTCAAAATAATTGGCCTCCAGAAGCCTCTCACAGCTGTACTTATGGCTGCTCTGGACACACCTACCAGTTCCACTGCTCCCCTTCTCCTGTGGAGTTTTTAAAGCAGCAGGCTTCAGGAAAAGGGCTTGTGGCAGGTGCAGACCTTTGCCACAAGCCCTTTGCCAGCCCCATGCCATAAGCCTCAGCAAACTGAGCCATGGCAGATCCCAGCATTCCCTCTGAGCCTCCCACGGCTGCCAGAACTCCTGCAGCACCCTTGCTACCACTGGCCAGGGACGCAGGAGAGCACTGGATTGGTGCACTGGACTGGTGCGGAGATCCTGGATCTCATTGAAGTCTGGGTGAGGAGACCAACCTCCAGGATCTCTACACCAGAAAGAGAAACACCGGTGTCTATGGACAGATGGCTACCAGCCTGGCCCACAAAGGACACACCTGAACCCTTGACTAGCTCCAGAAGAAAATAAAAGAGCTCAGGCAGGCCTACAAGGACAGGAAGCAGAGTGAACACACTAGGTCAGCACCTCACACATGCTACTAATACGAGCAGCTTGATGCCATCCTGGCAAGGGGGCCGCTGCTGCATCATTGTCAAGTACAGTCAGGACATGGCCAGCATCAGCCTCCAGGAAGGCAAAGTTGCAGATGAGAATGAAGAAGAGGAGGAGAAAGAGTCCAGCCAGGTGACCATGCCTGTCAGCCAGGAGCTGCTCCTCACCTTGAAGCTGGTCCCCATCCATCCCCCCACAGGATGTCTCCCATGCATCAGATGAACCCGGGAAGGCTCTTCTGGTGAGTTCTATAACTTTCCCTATATACATGCAGGGGTAGTGTCAGCCGACGGTCAGGGCAGTGTGTGTGTGTGTGATACACCCAAGTCTTCAACTGCTGGGACACAAGGTCCCGTTGCAGCAGGCAGCCTAGAGAGGCTGAAGGGCACCCTGAGAAGTTTAACGTCCGTGTCTTTAACCGCTAGGATCAGGTCCCTTCGCGGCGGGCAGCCAACAGGCTGACAGACGCCCCAGAGTTTACAGGGAGAGCTTATTACATCTCAGATTTCAACTGCTAGGATACAGGATCCCTTCACAGTGGGCAGCCTAGGGAAGGCTGAGAGATGCCCCACGGATCTGTCCCCTGGAAGCGACACAATCCAAACGCTCAAGCTTCTCCCTATATCTGTCCCTTATGACCGGCTGGAGTTCTTTTAAATTGTGTTTGGTTCTGTTACAGCAATTGAAGGAGTCAGGTTAAAGCTTAAACAGTTACAGGTTTATTAAAGAAGTTTATAAATCATATGGTTACAACGGCTATTGCTCTATTTCTTAACTGCTAGCAAATATAGATCTTAAAAAATGGTTACAAAGGAAATAAAGATAGAAAATAGAAATAATGGTACCAAGTGACAGCTTAATCTTTAAAGAGCTCTAAGTCTATGTGTACACTTAAGACAAAGGACACATCCAGGTACAATTTTTACCCCCTTCTGTGCCTCTCGACTCCAGCATATCAGGCCAGGGCCGGTCCCTCAATTCCTAGGAAAGACGAATACGAGGTGGGCGTCCCTGTGGAACCTCGGGAGGCCAGTCACCTAACCCGACCAGCAGATAGATGGTAGATTGACACTCAGAGTAAGTGTGCTGCTGGACCCATCTTTATACCCATAGGGGCCCGTATCCTCTTTCTTATCTAAGATGCCAAATTGTGTTGGTCTGTCTTTGTGACGCCAGTTCTTACAAGGGAGTTTCAACTTAATTTACACGTGCAAGAAAGATAACTAAATTGTGAGTACTGGATATTCTTTACTGGGCGGGAGATTCCTCCCCCCCGGACGAGTGTGTGTTCATATCAATATGGGTTTCAGTCAAGGGCACTCCTCTGCAGCCTCTAGGTCAGCAATTGGCGTATCTCTGTTTACAGCCATCCAGGGTCACAGCAGCCAGCATATCCGGACCTCCTGTCTATGCTTCAAAGACTATGCTGATTTTACTGCTCTGTATGCCCGGTGTGCTCCAGGCATCTCAGAGAGGGGCAAGCAAGATGTTACGGGGGGGCGGGGGGGTTCCTGTCTGGCTACAGGTAGGCAATAGGCTGCGAGGGGCTGGGCACTCTTCATTTGGCCTACTTGGCCAGAGGTCACACAACATCCTGTGCCCGTGAGTGCACATGGAGCACCATTCTGGAGCACTCAAACCCATGATGGTCACACACATTAACCCCTCGGTCCTTCCCACAAGGTTCCTGGAGAGTCCTGCCTTACTCCAGCCTCTGTGGGTATGTCTAGACTGCAGAGTTTTTCCAGGATACCAGAGGTATCCCAGAAAAGCCATGCAGCGTCCAAGGAACATAACTGCTTTTCCGAAAAAAATATGGAAAAGCAGACTAGTTTTTTTGGGCATCCCCTGTAAACTTCATTCTACGAGGGAGAAGGAATGTTCTGAAAGAGGCTTTTTTCCTGACACTTGGCCCAGTGTAGATGGGCCAATTGTCGGAAAAGCCTCTTTCAGAAGAAAAGCGGAAAAAGATATGCAAATTGCGGTTCGCAGCTTGCGTATCTTTTTCTGACAGAGCTTTGTAATCTAGATACAGCCTGTGGTGGGACACCTTCCCATGACAAGCCACCACTAAGGAGGCTGGGGTCATGGAAACACACACAGCAGTGCAGCACACGGCACAGGGTCATGCCTGCACTCAGGCACCATCCACTGTCCTCTTGACAATAGATGGTTTATATTTAACCTTCTGCTTCTTCTGACTTGAGTTTTTTAGATATCATTTGAAGGTTCCCAGCTAAGAGTTTTCATGGTTACATATCTTTAAACACATGTACTTAGTTTAATTCTGGAAACTTCCAACTGAGCAATAAAATACTTAGGCTGCTAAGGCTGTCAGACAAACTACAGTAGTTGGTAAGCTTCAGGAATAGTCTTTTCAGTAGTTGATTCTCTTGTGTGCCTTTTTAGGTAATTTTTGCCAAATCTGCATAGTCAAAATAGTCACATTTACATATGATATGATCCATGGTCTAAGAGGAAGTTTGTTTTCTTTGGAAGATGTTTTGCAGTGTCCATTAGCTTTAAGTTGAGTCCAACCAGTTGATGTATGGGAAGAGGTCTTACTGCCATTTCCTGCATTCAACATAAGTCACCTGAAATAGAATATGAAGCTCAACATTTTATACACTTCCAGGTGTATACTGTGGGTCATTGTGCAGTGAAGCTTTTGATGAATCTTCATTCCAACTGTGGGACAGAAGGTGTCAGTCAGACTTTCATAGAACACTTTCTATATTAGCATAGGTCTTTAGTTGGAGTCTGATATTCTCTTATTTAAATTCTTTCATCACAAGATGATGAACCTGTAGAATTCATTAGTACAGGAAGTTAAAAGGTGTTTCACAAGAAAGGAACAGGCAAATCTCAGGTCTGATCAGTCTCATGTGAGTTGGATTTCATTTTGCTGTAATATATGAATGATGTTTGGGGAATAGCACAACGTTTTTATACCCCCATCAAATCTGTAGGCCAGAGATGAAAAGCAGAGACAGAAGGGCATCAGAGACCCAACAAGGGGAAGAGGGAAGCCTGTACTACAGAGCATGAGGGCATTCATGACTCACATCCTGTCTCTCTTTCTTGCTCCCTACCCTCTCCAAATAACAGAGGCAAGGTCTACTCTGGCAGTGGATGTCAGGCATAGTGAGTGCTAGCCATAAACAGATTAAGCTATTGTTTGGGAACCTATTTGCTTTTTATTATGAACTCAGTAACTCGCTTCTTATATTTTTTTCATATTTTTTCAGCAGGAAGGAGAGGAATCCACTTTTACCAGCGTAAAAAGTAGGAAGGAAAGCAAAAAACTAGAAGGTAGGAAATTCACCACAATTTCAAAACAAAACATTTCTAAAATGTGTATATATCATTTCTAAACTCTCATACTTAATAGGTTGGAAATACAGGTTGAACCTTTCTAGCCTGGCACCCTTGAGACCTAACCAGCGCTGAACCAAAGAATTTGCCAAACCACAGGAGGTCAATATTATCTAGCAGCATTACTAACATTCCCACTACTTACTGGGCTCTTAAGAGACATTTAGGAGTAAATTCTAGCTAAATAACAGCACAAAACACTGAGAGACAGGACTGGTGGCTGTAAACAAACTTTATGGGATCATGGAAAACTTGGCCACACCACGATATGTGGACATTCAGCTAACTAAAATCATGTGAGACCACGGATGTTGCTGGACCAGAGAGTGTCAGAGTAGAATGGTTCAATGTGTATTTTCGTTTCATATTGCTATAATAAAATTAATCAGTAATGTGAAACTTTTTCTGTAAATTACTATTTAAAATCCATATTTTGATTAAAGCAACAGGTCATCAAAAATGTCAAATATCTCTAATGCGGCTCACAATATCTTCTTTGGCATTAGTGCATTCTAAATCATAAAAGAATGAATAACTCACTTTTTTTCTTCTCCTGTTTGGTCTCACATAAACGATAATTATGTTCTTAGATATGACTATTTTCAGGAGTGTGTACGGTATGAATATATAAAGGTTTTGTCATTTGCTTTTACATTAACATAAAATAACTGTCTTAGTCTATACATACATCTTGCTTGGTACATTTTTATGGATAAGGAGAACATGTAGATTTATAATATCTAGGAGAACCTTAACAAAAGTTACTCTATATCTAATCTCCATTGTTTAAGGAAGATTACTGAAGTGGTAGTATCAAAATAAAACCAGAATAAAGGTATACAAATAACTAACTTCTCACATCACTGGCCATTCGGAAAAAAAATTGAGGTCAGCATGTTTTAGGCAAAATAAAATTATACACAAATACTTTGTTTCAGCTCAAACAAAACTTTGGTTTCACCTGAAAATAAAGGTTTTGTTTAATTTTTAATCTTCTAAAATGATTTAATTTTTTAATAAAATTGAGTTAAATGTTAAAAAGGAAATGTAATTGGGAATAGAAAAACATTTTATTTTGAAAATGTTAAATAGAATATTTGCGGGGGGGGGGGAGGAGAGTTCAGATTGTTTAAGGCAATTCTGCAAAACTCAAATGAATTTGTAAAATGTTTTAATTGACCCAAGTCTATATTTTCCAGTGAAAAAAGTTTCAGATGAAAAATTTCACCCACTTCTAATCTGAAATATTTTGTGTACCGAGATGTATTTGATCAAGATGGTATTAAGACTGGGTATGGTATGAAGGACTCATTGGTTTTGTTGGCTAATTGTCATGTTCAGATAATAGCAGATGAGATACTACGCTCACTCTTTTTTAGACATATCAGTAACTTTGCATCTCCTTAAATAAAAAGTGTGGTTGGCAAGCCTGACTCATATTCTGGTTCCTCATCTAGTTGATCATTTAACAGAGGAGAGGCTGTGGCCCCCCATCTACTGTCTCGTGAGGATTAAATATCCAATAGATTTACAGATTGCAAACAGTAAAATGGGCTTTAAGTGTAAAAAAGGATCAAAAGCAGTCTCTTTGAGAGGCAAAACTACTCCTCTCACTTTTTATTTTATGCCACACCCAATGACTGCCTTTGGAAGATAGATTAGATCTGAGCTGATCTATTGTGCCACAAAAAATTATTTCTTCACACCACACACTTTCTCAGTCTCTGACACTGTCTCTCTCAGTGGTCACTCGATAACGAGTAGGACATCTTCCTGTCACCCTCCTATTTGTGGTTCTGTAGATGGCTGATGAGCCCAATTCTGGAGCTGCAGGTCTTATCAAGAAGGGGCAGGTGCTGGCGGCTATTGGAGGGGCACAGGGCAGTTTTTGCCCCTCTTTTCTCCTTCTCCACCTCTCCTTGTCTGCACTGCGGTGGGACCTCTCAAATTGTGCCACCCCCTCACAGATTACCACTCTCCACTGGGGACAGTCCTGGACAAGGTTCTCCCAAGTGTCGACACTGATGCCACACTTTTTCATGTTTGCTTTCAACATGTCCTTAAATCGCTTCCCTTGGCCCCCAATGCTCCTCCGTGCTTCCTGCAGCTCAGAAAACAGAATCTGTTTTGGGAGGTGCTCATCAGGTATCTGGACCACACAACCAGTTCAGCAAAGTTGTTGGTAGATGATGATAGCTTCAATGCTTGTCATGTTTGACTCTTCCAGGATGCTATTGTTCATGTGCCTGTCCTTCCCAGGGATATTTAGGATTCTCCTGATGCAGCATTGATGATATTGTTCAAGTGCCTTCAGGCGATGCTTATATGTTGTCCAGGTTTCACATGCATACAGCAGTGTTGGAACAACCACTGTGCGATACACAAGGAGCTTTCTCTTGGCACTGATGTCCCAGTTCTCAAAGACCCTTCATCTTAGGCTGGCAAAAGCAGAGCTTGTGTAGATCAGGTGATGTGGATTTCTGCATCAACGTCGATTTTGGCAGAGAGATGACTGCCAAGATACGGGAAATGCTCCACATTTTCAAGCAGTTCTCCGTTGACTTTAATAGATGGTACATGAGATTGTCCCATCAGCGAGAGTTGATGGAGCACCTTGGTCTTTTTGATGTTCAGTGTGGCTACGTCTAGACTGCAGGCTTCTTTTAGAAGGAGCTTTTCTGGAAGAGATATTCAGAAAAAAGTCTTCCGAAAGAGCATGTCCACACTGCCAAAGCGCTTCAAAAAAGCGATCTGCTTTTTCGAAAGATAGCATCCACACTGAATGGATGCTATCTCGCATTTAAACTGTGATTACTATAGACAGAGTGGCCACCAGGGCCCCTGTGCTTTTTCCTCTTTCCTCTTCTTCTGAAAGAACTCCCTCTTACCCGTCCACACACACCTTCTTCCGAAAGAGCTCTTTCAGAAAAAGGCTTCTTTCTCATAGAAAGAGGATTACCAATGCCAGAAAAACCCTCTGTTCTTTTGATTTTCTTTCGAAAGAAAGCTATTGCAGTGTGGACGTATTTGAAGTTTTTTAGAAAACAACTGTTTTTCTGAAAAAAAAAACCTCTATAGTGTAGACATACCTTGTGAGGCCAAGATTCTTGTACACTTCAGCAAAGGCGCTTAAGATGGTCTGAAGAGCTACAGGGGAAAGAGCAGCGACCACTTTCTCACTCTCTGAGACTGTATAACACGTGTTAATATAGATGCAGTGAACATTCATTTTGTTATCACAAGAGCAATCAGATGGTCTTTCAAATAAGTGTGTTCAAAACTACTTTTGTGACCTGTAAGCTCCAATATTGTAAAGCAAAGATAAAGATACACTTACCCTATCTCTGTGGCTTGGTGACCAGTAATTTCTGCAAAACAGAGATTTGTAAGAAACCATTAAAATTAGATTAGGAAAAATGTTGTAAGATAAAACTACCACCAAACATCAGCTGTTCTTTGGCCATTTTTCTGTTCTCGCTCTCTAACGTCTACTGTTCCATTAATTCCTTTATTTTATGCCCACTTCTCCCTCCTGCTACCTCTTCTTCTCCATTCTCCTATGTTAAGAAGCAACCTTCAAAAAGACTCCCTTTTCTGTGTGTGGCTCTTTACCTTTTTAAAATTTCTCACTACTTTGGTAGAAGTTTTGATTAAGTTCGATGATTGATCTGTTGGATCAATTTCAGATTTTGTAAGGGAGACTAAGTTCTGTTCCTTTTTTCAAACAGTTAATTGATAGTGTTTTTAATTGCATGCAGCATGTTTCTTATTGCACTTTTAATAAAATATTGGTAATATTCTGTGATTGCTGTTAACTGATATCTTAAACAATGTATAAAATATTGAGGCAAGGTCCTTGCTCAGGCCCCTTGCCCTGGAACATCTTTGTCCACAAATCAACTGGAGACCCTTTCTGGTGCAGTCACCTGTGCCTTTTAATGTCAGTGCCAATTTCCTACCACCTTCTATTTACAGAGCTTTGGTTTTCTAGCAGCTCACTCAGCCAGACTCTCCTCCTGGCTTGGGAGCACACTCCACAACGCACTGGCTCCTGGCTCCTCCTCTCTGGCTGGGGAGCACACACAACCATACCCTGGCTCCTCCCTTTCACTTCTCCTCTGGCTGCCTTATCTAGCCCTCTGGCTAATGAGGCCCACAGCTGTTTCCATTAGCCCTTCAGGCCTGGGCTTGCTTGCTCAGCTGGCTGTAATTGGCCTTTTCATTCAGGCTGAGGTGGCAGAGCTCTGGTTTAGCCAGCAGTCTGCCACAATATATTATCATTCTATCAGGGTCTATAGCGCTCCATAGTCATAGGACACAACAAAAACAAAGAAGAATATTATGACTATTATTATAATTGATTTGTATTATTGTAGCACCTTCGATCCCTACTTAGGGTACGTCTACACTACAGCGTATTTTGAAATATCTAATTTTGAAATAGTTAATTCAAAACAAGATATTTCGAAATAGCGTGTCTACACACAAAATGCATTTCAAAATGGCATTTTGCTATTTTGAAATAGTGCATCCACACTGAGTGGATGCTGAATTGCATTTAAGGCCAGCCGGAATCAGGTCCGGCAGGGCATCAGGTCAGGAGTTACTTTGTGTGGCTGCTGCCTGAGGCTATCTGAGGCCTGTGCTTAAAGGGACTTCCTCCCCGGACAGCCGGTTCTCAGCTTTCCCTGCTTGCTTGCCTACCTTGATGAGGGACAGCAAAGCATTTTGTCTCTGCGTGCTCTGCTTGCCCTCAGTCGGGACACCACAGCACTCTGCAACATGGAGCCAGAGCTGCCCCTGGGCACTCTAGTGCTTCTCATGGACGCGTTGCTGCGAGCCTGGCTGCACTTTCTTCAGGCTGCCATCCCGGAGGTCCATCGGGGGACTGTCAGTATCCAAGAGGTCCTGCGGGAGAGCTTCCACCCTGAGGAGCACTAACAGTCTCCCTGGTCTGCCCCACTGGGGGCTTGTGCCTCATTCCTCCCTCACGTCCTTCCACTTACCCCTCCCTAACCCCCCTTCCTGATGTCAAATAAAATACAAGTATTTTCATGAATACAAACTCTCTTTATTTAACAAAACTGGGGGTGGGGAGAATGAAACTCTGGTGAGACTGGGAAAGGAGGCGGGAGAGGGGAGGGAGAAACCTCGGAGGGGGGAGCTGGAAGGAGGAAGCAAGGGGAAGAATTGGGAGGGGAAGCTCAGGGCTCAGGGTTGGGGGTCTCGCCGGACCAACTTGATTTTCATGCAAACCTGCTCCTGGGTTCATGTGGCCTTTGGTGGCCAGGCTGGCAGCTATCCTGCCATAGATGGCCATGTTCCTCCATCTAGTGTGGAGATCATGGACATTGGGGGCATCCCCCCAAACCTAAATAAAGTCCATGATCTCCGCCCTGGACCAGGAAGGCACCTGCCTTCTCCAGCCCCTGGCAGGCTCCTGGGAGCTGGCAGACTGCTCCTGGGGAGTGGTGGAGGGCTGGCTTCCAGTGGCTTGCTGGCTCATGTTTTGGGGCCACTGCGTCGGGGCAGTGGCTGCTGGCTCTGGGCTGGCAGGCTTGGAGCTGGCACAGGCACTGTGGCCAGAGTCTACCCCTTTAAGGGCTCCAGGGAGGGAGGGAGGGAGAGGAGTGTTCTTGGTTGAGGTCAGAGTGGCCACCAGGGCACCCTGGGAAGGGCTGGAGGCCCCCTATTTCGAAATAAGTGTCTACACAGCACTTATTTCAAAATAGCAATTTCGAAATTGGCACTATTCCTTGTGGAATGAGGTTTACCAATTTCAAAATAAGCCCTCTGCTATTTCAATTTAATTTCGAAATAGCGGTTGGCTTGTGTAGACGCTGGGAAAGTTATTTCAAAATAACAGCTGTGTAGACATACCCTTATAGAACAGTACCCCATTGTACTAAGTACTATACAGATTAGGAGCACGATCCTAATGACATCAGTGGATCCCTGAGAATTGTATCTCAGTTATTTCCTCTTTCACTAGACCCATGGCATTGTTGTAGTAGCATGCTCTTTCAATTAGTCATAAGAACAATCTTCTTTATTGGGGTTTAATTGAGGCTTTCTGCCTTTTCAAGTTCTGAATTCCCACACAGCTCATCATTTCATGCCACAAGTGCTGTCAAACTGCTCTGTGTAGCTCAAAACGTTCTCCCTTTCGGCAGCAGAGGTTGGTCCAATAAAAAGATATTATCTCATCAACCTTCTCACTTGTTACATTCCCTGCATTGGACTGACTGAGTATTATTAATTGCAAATAAATTATCTATCACATTTATCTTTGATTTCTGTTTACAAATCATTCACAAACCATCCTTATTTTTTGAATAAATTCTTTATTCACAGGTATTCACTGAATGGTTTATGTGAACAAATCTGACTAGTCACTATTCATTGAACGTGATTCAGTCGTTAAGTAACATTATGTTGTTTTCACACCCAGACCCCATTGTTTTTGTCCTAAAAATAGAATACTAATAACAAATAAGGAAGAGTGAATAAAAAATACCCCATAACTACTCTTCTCTACCTGAGCATAGGGTTATTTATGTGAAAAAGTCCTTTGCCTAACCTGTTTGAACAAAAACATGTTCTCAAATAGCAAATCTCAAACCAGACAGCTCTTTGGAGTCTTAACATATTTTGTTCTTGCAATATCCAACCAGCTCAAGTTGTGGATGATACTGGGTACTGCTTCTTCACGTAGTGTAGGTAGGTGCTCCACTTCAGGTGGACAGGTGCTTCTTGAGTCCTTCATCTCTAGCTAGCAGTCCTTTTCAGCCTATGCATGCACCCAATAGCTCATTGTGGAGGACACCAAAGTTATATCAGAGTACACGGGCAAATAGTTTTCACTTCCTTCTCTCCCATTTTAGCATGAGATACAACACTCGCATATCCATCTAGATTATATTCAGCCTTTTTCTTTTTCCTATCAAACTTAGTGTCATGTGGCTGTAAGTCTAACTGATTAATGCAGGTAAAAGGTCTATTTTCCCTGTCTTTTCCCCTGGATATTTGTACTCACCTGGCAGAGTATGCCTGGTTCTCCAGGCTTCAGACATTACCTTTTGAGCCAGGAGGCTATACCAGTGAGCAATGGACAGTGAGGGTGCCCACTGCTGGGCAGAGGGGACATCTCCCAGAAGTGCTCCTTTTGTTTGGTCATTAAGTCCTGGTCTACAAAGAACTAGGGGTATGTCTACACTGCCACCCTAGTTCTAACTAGGGTGGCTAATGTAGTCATTCGAAGTTGCAAATGAAGCCCGGGATTTAAATATCCCGGGCTTCATTTGCATCTTGCCAGGCGGGCGCCATTTTTAAATGCCCTTAGTTCGAACTCCGTGCCCGCGGCTACACGTGGCACGGAGTAGGTAGTTCGAATTAGGATCTCTAATTCGAACTACCGGTACTCCTCGTGGAACGATAGGTGTACCGGTAGTTCGAATTAGAGATCCTAATTCGAACTACCTACTCCATGCCGCGTGTAGCCGCAGGCACGGAGTTCAAACTAAGGGCATTTAAAAATGGCGCACGCCCGGCAAGATGCAAATGAAGCCCGGGATATTTAAATCCCGGGCTTCATTTGCAACTTCGAATGACTACATTAGCCACCCTAGTTAGAACTAGGGTGGCAGTGTAGACATACCCTAGGAGATAAAGCACAGACCTCTGGTGGTGGAATGTTTCCTGAAACCACCTTCTGAACTAGATCAGGAGATACCCTCCTCTGTACATCTGTCCATCTCCCCCAAACATCTGTCCACATACAGATCCAGAATCCTATCTACCTCAGCTCATGCTTCTCCTAAGAAAGGGAAGCCTTTGGAGCACTTTGGGAAGTCTCCCAAAGAGAGGAGCAAAGACTCTATATCTAAGCAGCCAAATGTACACAGTACCACAGAGTACTTTTGCACTGGGCTCTGCCATCTGCACTGAAGCATTTCTTTCAGTCATGGATGCTGCAGGGCCTTAACCCAGATCAGTACTGATGCAAGTAACTAGGCGGTGGGTTCATGTACTAGTGGTACCTTCAGTACCAAGCAAGCACTGGTGTCTGACAAAGCCTACAGTATGCCCAGTGTTACTGGCACCCTTGGCTCCAGCTACAGCAAGTTCAGCTATAACATCAGTGCCAGTTTCCAGTACTACAGAAGTTCCAATACTCGAGGGATCTCTTGGTATTGAATGAAACTGAGTTCCCATCCTGTCAAGTCCCGAGCATCTCACAGTACTGAAACCTTGGTCACTGGGTGGCCATTCCTTGTTCCAGGGTTCTCCTCCATTCTCATTGGCTGTTCTCCCATGGGAAGACATGGAGGAAGAAGAAGGCTCTTACTCAGACTCATCATCTTCTATTAGGGTTCTCCTACATGCCCACTCAGGAATCCACCCTGACTCAGGCAGAACTTTGGAACCAAAATAATATGATGCTGCTGTTCCCTTATGGACCACTGCAATGGCCATCCTGGGACCTACAGGCTGCTTATTGGCAACAATCCAGTAAATTACTGGCACCATCGCTGAGGGAAATTGGGGGTTCTCCTTCTACCCTTTAATGGCAGGAGGAGTCATTTGAAGAGCTGGAAGCTAGGTCAGATAAGGATGTCACCCCTGACACTCCCATTTCATTGTGGTCACTGGATGAGGCAGTTATGCCTCCCATCCTCCCATCACCAACAACTTCAGATAATCCCGGGACCTCATTCAAAGTGTTCCTGACAGTCCTCAGATCCCTCTGGAAGAAGTCTGGGATAAGCAGCACAGACTGCTAGACATTTTGCAGTCAGCAAAATCCTCCAGAATGGCACTACCTCTTAATAAGGATCTCCTGGATCCAGCTAAAATGATATGGACACCCCATCCACACTTCCACCACCCTGCAAAAGAGCATACAAGAGCAAGCTTTGGTCTCTGACAAAGTCTGTGGTGTACTCATTGTTCCTGGTACAGTTGGCTCCAGCCACAGTGACCACAGCTACAGTGTTGATACCAGGGTCCTTTCTGATGTCACAGGAGTTGCAGTACTCTAAGTACTGTGACTTTTTATTTTCCCACTCCTCCTTCTAACTCCCTTCTGAGGGATGCTGTGAATGAACCAGGTAAGCAGCATTTTTAAAGAACTACTCCCTCAAATAAGGACCAAAAGCAACTGTATTTCTTTGGACAAAAATTTTACTCATTTCAGATCATGAACTGTCAGGTGCAAATGGCAAAATACAACTTCACCAAATACAACACGTATATTGCCATTATTGAACATCTGCCACATGACTGCAGAGAACAATTCCAGTTTATCATTGCAGACAGTTAGCTGTTGGCCAGAGCGGCTCTCCAAGCATTCTTAGATGCTGCAGACAATGGTGTCAAATCCATTTCTATGGTGGTACTTAAGCACAATGCATCCTGACTCCAGCTTTCAGAGTTTTCAAGAGAGGTCCAAAACATGGTAGAAGACCTCCCCTTTGATTGTCACAACTTCTTCTTAGAGACCACAAATTACTCCCTGCACACACTAAATGATACGAGGGCTACCCCAGATTCCTTGGGCATTTACACACCCAAAAAGAAACACAGATTTCAGAGAGCTGACCAATTGCCCTCCATGATCACCCAGGTGTCATCTAAACAACAGTTTTGATGGATTGTTTGACAATTTGAATCCCCCCTCACATGCCTCTGAATTTACAGTTGAATCTCTTACCATGTCTTCAGTTTCTTAGCCTCTGCAGCATCTAACAATACTCAGAGAGTGGCTCTAGCCAACAGCTGACTGTCTGCAATGATAGACTGGAATTGTTCTCTGCAGTCATGTGGCAAATTTCTTAGCTTCAATTTCTTAGCATTTTTGTGACCAATCATGCAAGGCAGCACCTTCATTGCTTCCCAGGTTGGTTGAGAACTGCTTATTCTCCAACCAGGGATAATTTGGACAGGCAAGTGGTGGTCCCCTGGCACATAAAGAACTTCCTAAACTGGTGAAAGGAGCAATTCCATGTCTGTGTGGGAGTCTCTTTCTTCCACCCAACCCCCTCACTGACTCTAAAAACTGGGACATCCCTATTACAGTGGGAAGTCTGCATCAGCACCCTCATAGATAAGGGCAAATGGACAGCCCAGAAAACCATTCTCCACATTAATCTGTTCAAGCTCAATGTCCAAGGGTATGTCTAGAATACATGGCTCCGTCGACGGAGCCATGTAGATGAGTTTACTAGACATAGGAAAATGAAGCGGCGATTTAAATAATCGCTGTTTCATTTACATCAAAATGGCCACCACGCTGTGCCGATCAGCTGTTTGGTGGCACAGCGGGGCAGTCTGGACGCGCTGTGGTTGACAAGGGAAGCCTTTGTCGACTGCTCCGCTATGCCTTGTGAAATGAGGTTTACCGGAGCGGTCAACAAAGGCTTCCCTTGTCAACTGCGGTGCATCCAGACTGCCCCACTGTGCCTCCAAACAGCTGATCGGCACAGCGTGGTGGCCATTTTGATGTAAATGAAGCAGCGATTATTTAAATCGCCGCTTCATTTTCCTATGTCTAGTAAACTCATCTACATGGCTCCGTCGACGGAGCCATGTAGTCTAGACATACCCTTGGACATTGAGCTTGAACAGATTAATGTGGAGAATGGTTTTCTGGGCTGTGTCTACAATATAGTAGAGCCGTTACCTGGTCTTCAACCCATAGGCTTTCAAAGCATTATGCTCTGCTCTGTGTCATCCAATGCAATATGGCACTTAGCTCTGTAGTACTATCTTCAATTCTGTATCCTGATCCAAAGCGCCTTCCTGCTTCTGACTGTATGGAAGTCATCTGAAAGAGAGCACCCATAGGGACACTTCTTGAAAAAAGCGGAAATATCAGTCATCCTGAGTAGTAACTGTAGTTCTTTGACATCTGTATCCAGTACATCTGTAGGGGTACTCTACTATCTGCCTTCCTTACCCTCTCCTTCAGAGGTTCTCTCAGGGATGACTGAGTAGAGATGCAACTATGGATGGATTGTCTGTGCATCCCTATATAAACTTGGTATCAGCCATGAGTAGGTATAGGGCACACATGAGGGCTGAACAGCCACTACTAGATAGAAATCTCAGAACAAGGGCTCGAGAGGTACACGCACACCTCAAGTGGAGCATCACACACATGGCAAAGAACTACAGTTACCGTACAAGGTGAGTCACATTTCCTTCCTGAATACCTGCTCTTTAATACAGCCACAGAGTGCATAACCCTCACTGTAGCTTGTTTCCAACACTTGAGCAAAATTTGTTAGTCTCTTTTATTATTGATGTACAGTATTTATATTGTCAGTATGTTCAAGGTCTGGATCTCTAATTACAGGAACCTTATCATACCTTCAAGTTTGCACAGATGATTTAGAGATCCTAGAGTCTTGTAATCCATTTCATGAGATTGTTATTTTGTTACACTTATTAATATTGGACCATACTATGCAAATTTGACTTTTCTTCTATTAATCCAAATCAGAGATAATAGATTTGAAAATCAGACCTATTTTTGAAAGTTCTAGGGCTTGCTTTCCCTTTATAGTTTCCTTTTGTCAAGCCTATACACTGGTGGTTGTAAATATAGATATAAACACACTCTGTACCAGCACATCTTTTTCATGAGTGAAAGGAGGGGCTTACCTTTGGACTTGCCTTTGGAAAAAAAAAACCCTGCAAAACTCCAGACTTCTTTAAAACTGTTAGGAGTCTTATGGTACCTTAAAGATTAATAAATTTATTTGGGCATAAGCTTTCATGGGCTGGAGCCCGCATCATCAGATGCATGGAGTGAATTCCAGCCAACAAAAGCTTATGTCCAAATAAATTTGTTAGTCTTTAAGATGTGGCATTGCTACCTCTGTGAAACTGTTGTAGGTCACAAAACCCAAGTTTATATTTCATTCTCCTTTCCTTAATTCAGCTACAATACATGACATCGCTCCAAATGGAATCAAGTTGTACTCCTCAAATAAATTACAAATGTATATTTATACATTAAATGTATTAAAATATTTATTTTCCATAGATCTTTTTCAATTGTTATTCAGACTCAAATCTGGGTAATGCTTTATCTTTAGTGTTCTCTTACTACCTACCCACAAGTTTTAAAGTCATACTTTCCATTACAAAACTTCTGTGATAAATAAAAGATTTTTCTGAACCTTGTTTAAAATCAGTATTTTAATAGTACTAACAAAAATTAAAAAATAGAGATGCAGTAAAAGAGACTTTAGAAATCAAATATTAATTTGAGAAATTCAGCTGCCGAGAAGAATTAGAAAGATGATAATTCATGTCAGGTTCAAATAATTATTCACAAGAAAAACATTCAGGGCATGTCTACAATCCAGGGTTAGAATTAGTGGTCTATTGAGGACATGCTAAGCGATGTGAGACGGGCACTCTGGTCGATGCCGGTAGTCCTGGAGTAAAGGAAATTGAAGGGAGAGTGTACTCCCTTCGACTTCCTGCACCATAGACAGTGCCAGAAATCGAGTTAAGGTACTTCGACTTCAGCTACGCAATTAACATAGCTGAAATTGTATATCTTAATTTGACCTTATCTTGTAGACATGCCCACAGAGTGTTAAAAGCAGTATGAATATTACTTTTTGAGGAAAAGACACCTGAATAATTCTGCACATAAAATTAGTTAAAACTGTTTAAAAAAGTTTAAATATACAATATCAGTGAAATGATCCAAGATTCCATATAAAAACATATTTAAGGTAACTAGTAAATGCAGACATAAAATAATATATCTCACAATGATACACTTCCTTGATTCTTATTGCTCACATATTCCTATCTATGTATTATAAGGACATGGAGGAAATCTGCCATGGGGCCTTTGGGTCATGTACCTATATAATAAAATGATCCTGAGAGATGAATTCAAAAGAATCCATTAAATATAATCATTTGCCTTTTGATAAGAACTAATATTAAACTTTTAAGAGTTTTGGCAATAATATCCCATTCTTCAACAAATGAAATTAAAGATTAAAAGTGTCCTTGCATTAATCGTAAATGTATTTGTGAAGTTTATTGTCAATGTTGAACTGACATGTCTTTTTTTTAATTGAAATCTTTACAATTTAAGCCACTCAAGAAGATATGCCAAACTCTGAAGACTAAACTGAGATGAGTTCTCAGTAAAGTACCCTGAAAATTATATGACAGAATAAGATGTTGAATTTATCCAGTAGAAAAACATAGGCCCATTTCTGTGGACTTTGGGCAAGAATGGGCATTTAATATACATGTATACACCTCGTAAGACAATGGTGCCCCCAACCTATATGGATCTGCGTGCTATGGCAATATAAAATATTAAGAATTATTATTTAACAAGAGCATGATAACGAGATGTAACAGTTAACTCGAACTAAGGGCTTAGTTTGAGTTAACGTTTGACTGCCGCGTGTAGCCACGGGCAGTTAGTTCGGACTAGGGGGATTTAAAAATGGCGCCCGGACAGGAAGATGCAAATAAAGCCCGGGATATTTAAATCCCGGGCTTCATTTGCAACTTCGAATGCCTACATTAGCCTCCCTAGTTCGAACTAGGGGGCTAGTGTAGACATACCCTCAGGGCTGTCAAATGGTTATAACATTATCATAATAATGTATTAATTATATAATTCAATTGGCATACATGTATGGTGGATGTTTCGAAACTAGAGAAATTCAGAGAGTCTTAGGGATTAAGGCTTCTAAGATGCTGAGTGTTTGCTTCACCAAATGCACATCTAATATCGGATTGAGCAATCCAGTGCTGTCCAGCACAAAGTTCAACATCTCAGAATTATTTTAAAGTATTTTTTCTGTAAATCTAGAAACACTGTGAGAAGACAGATTTTTAAAAGAACATTGAGATGGCAAAGTGAAGTTTTCAAAAGGAAGGAAATACCAAGGTAAGACAACAACAGCAATCTTGATGGTTCTCCACTGACTTGCATATTGCATAATTATTTACCAGTCTGTAAAGATGCTGGTAAATATTACTTTTCTGCTCTGGTGCATTTTAGGACCCATTTTGCCCAGGCATAAATGACTATGCAAAGTTCACAGTAGTAGAACAACAGGACCTCTGTCTTTAATCAGATGATCACACACTGTGATATCTGAAGGCAAGATGGTGCACAGTGAAGGAGTCACCTAAGCATTTTTTATTTTTAACCTCACTGTTCAATAAGTGCACATCTGCCTCATTTATTGTACACTATTATTTACTGTAACCACCTACTGTGACAGCAGGTTAAAGGGCTTGGTAGAAGGGGAGAGAGGCCGCTCTTACAAAAGGAACAGCAATGACCCTGGCTAATGAAGGGCAGCTGAGACAGGGCTGCTACCAATCAATTAAGGGCCACGTGAAGCTGATTCAGGCTGCCACGAGACCTCTTTAAAAACCCTCCCTGTGGAGGAGGGTGTGGAGGGTGGAGAAAGAGTTTGGAGCATGAAGGTGGAGAGGAACAAACAAGTGATATGGAGACTCAGAGGAGCTGAGCAGAGAACAACACCAGCCCTGCTAAAGGCTGCAGGGGGAGGTGAGAGGCTCGAGCAGGGAGTGTTTGAAGACTCCCTATCCCCAAAGACTCAGCCCCGACTGGCCCAGGGCAACGCCACAACACTCCGTTGTTTTGCTGAGGAACAGAAGGCCAAACACTGAAACAAGGCAAGTGAGTCTTATACAGCAGCCCCTAAACTGTGGGATAGTGGGCAGAACAGAGGTCTGGGACCCAGGAATGGGACTGGCCCTGCCACATTACCATTAATTTAACAAAGTTTGTCTACTTGCATTATAAAACCTTTTCAAGCCGAAAGTGGCTATTAGCCCAATTAAACGTCATTCTACATTTATAAGCCCATGCTGCCTTTTACAAATACCTGAGAGCTAGCTATACTCTTGCTATTAATGAGGATGACTCCCCAGATGCTAGAACGCAAGCTTGTGAATGTAGTGTTTGGGAACTGATGGCCAAAATACATATCTATTTCTTCTTCCTCATAACCAGTACATTGCTATGGTTCAGCATTAAAGAACTTTTCCCTAACTACAATAAATGTGGCAATAGAAAAATGCCTGAGTGGATTCTGAATTGTCCTCAGTGGGATGCATTTCAGGACTGGATGTATATCCAGATTATGATAGACATCACTAGCCAGATACTCATTCTCCATTCTGCTATAGCAGCACATACCAGGCAGAAAACCATCTTAACTCAGTTTCTTGGGAATCTCCAGGTGATGCAGTTTGATCCCGTCTACCCTGTCCATAGAGGGTATGACTAACAGAGGGGACATGGCCAGAGCGCTGTTTTGTCCCAGACAGGAACACTTTAGAGTGAATGTAAAGTTGTTTTAAACTGCATGAAGAACCAAATTAGCCCGTGGACTGGAAGGAAAGACAGGTGGAATGAAACTGGCTTTATCTCCTCCCTCATCTTCAGAAGCCCTGCTCCAACATATCTGAATATCAAGTTACTGAAGTATTGAAAGAGATGATGTTGGTTTGACTGGGTTAAATATAATTCGATACTCTTTCTATTAATATTATGGGACAACTTTTGGCTCCCACTCACACTGTCTTGTATATCAACAGTGGTATAAAGCAGCCACACTGAATCTGACCCAATGTTGATTTCTCCTACCGAGAAGAAGATACTGATTACATAGAGCCACCAGACTGGCTCTTATCCCACCTCCCTCCTAGCCCCAGGGCTATGAGCAAGTGGACATAAATTTGAGCAGTTCTGAGACTTCTGCATTGGAGTTGGCCACTGGATCAGGGGAGAATAAAAGCTATGGGTGTAATGATGCTCCCCTGGGATGTCTGTGTCCCTACTGGGAAGTGCCCACTGTCTAGGAAACATATGGCCTTGCTCAGAGCACTTTGCCATCATCAGAATGAAGACTTGCGGTGTCAGCTCAGATATTTGTGCTAGGGTTCATACACAATGGCATCTGGGATGACTGCCCTTGATACTTTTCTTCACAGCTGTGTCCACCACCTCCCATGCCATCTTCCTGACTCTGAGGGATCCACTGGAGGAAACATACCCAGGAAGACCTGATGCATGAGCAGATGGCCTGACTCCAGTCCCTCATCTGGGGGCTCAATGAGAAGTGCTGGGAGTGGGGCATGGAGCAGGAGGAGCACCAGGCTGATTAGGAGCAGCAGAAGGCCACCAGGGACCAGTTGGAACACCAGCACAAGGCCATGTGCTTCTCCCTCACCTCAGTGATGGAACGCATGTGCATGGAGCAGGCCACCAGCCACCTTCCCAGCCCCTCCCTCCTGTGGCTTCCCCTCTTAGCCCCCCCCCCTTCCCCCAGAGATCTCTGAGGCCCCAGAACACAGGGCAGTGGGACCTTGAGGTCAGGTAAAGTCTCCTGTGCTGACCGAGGCAGGAGTCACTCCAAGCCCCATCACTGAGTCCCCCTCCTCCTCTCTCCCGCATTCCAGGTTCTTTCTCCAGTCCCTACCCCCAAATAAACACACTTGTTTTTTTCCCAAAACAAAAGAGGGTATTTTATTTGCTCTGCAGGGGAGGTGAGGAAGGGATGACAGGGGAAAGGAGGAGAGGGGGAGGAAGGACACACCAGAGGAATGCAGGGGCACCTTTTGGAGAGGCATAGGGTAGAGTCTCACAGCTGGCCTTGGCTGAAACTCTCCCTCAAGGCCTCCGGGATTAACACAGATACCTGATGTACTCATTGAATGGCACTGGTGTCCGGCTGATCGTAAGCCCTGACCAGCTGTTCAACCTCTGCCCCATACCCTGGCAAGAAAGTCTCCCTCTTACTGTCACAGAAGTTGTGGAGCACACATCAGGCTACCACCATGAAAGGGATGTTGCACTCACTAACATCCAGGCAGGTGAGGAGACTCCTGAACCTCCCCTTTAAATAGCTAAATGCACACTCCACACCATGCAACACCTGCGCAGCCTGTCACTGAAGTGTTCTTTGGTGTGGTCCAGGCTGCCCATATAGGGCTTCATAAGCCAGGGGAGTGAGAGGTAGGCTGCATCACCGAGGATGCACATGGACAAGCCCATGTCCCTGACACTAATGGTGCAGTCGGGGATAAAAGTGTCAGCATGATCTTCAGAAACAGGTAGGAGTTCTGGAAGATGCAGGCGTCATGCACCTTCCCCAACCAGCCAACCCCAGGGCTATGTGCAAGTAGATATAAATTTGAGCAGTTCTGAGACTTCTGCATTGGAGTTGGCCACTGGATCAGGGGAGAATAAAAGCCAGCTTTGCACTCTCTCGCTGTATTAGGGCCTGTATTCCTGGGGGATTTGGACCTATATCTTTTCTTCTAATTGGTGTTGAATATCTATCCTAGTACTTTTATATGGGACCATCTCATTTTCAATAAAAAAAATAGTGATGTCTTTTGTGTTCCTCAGATTATTGCAGCATACATTTTATCCAGTTCCTGAAAAACAGAACAGTACAATAGTTTCAGCTGTGATTCATTTTTTTCATGCTTACGGTACATGTGATACTAGATTGATACAGACTGGTCAAATGTGGCCAGAACATGAGTGACTCTATTGACATGCTGTTGCTTTACAAGAATGTGTTTCTATATGGCAATATGAGGACATGTCCAACAACATTATTTGAGTCCAGCTTGTGCAGATAAGAGCCATACAATGGCTACATGAGTGGTTACTACTTGACCTAGAACTAATTTACAAAAAAGTCGTACTTATGGACATCCAAATTAAGTCTGCTCTGGCAGAAGCTAAATAGTTGCTCAGGGTACTAAGCACAGTCAATCAGTTAATTAATTAACAATGCATTCTGCACATTAGGTGAAGAATAGCAGACAAAGTTGTGATAAATCAAATACAGTTGATATATTGACTAAGCAATGTATACTTCATTGCCCTCCATTACTTCATACAAAGCCATGTTTCTATTGTGAATGTCTACTGAACATTGACATGGCCTGGCACACAGGATGGTCCACAGAGGATGCTTGGGATCGCTGTGAAAGAGCAAGACATTATGTAAGTGAATGAGGCAGCTATTCAAAGTTTTTATGTACCTTGCTTCATTCACTACCACCCTCTATAGTAGCTGAAGTTTACTGCCCTTCCTCACCACAAATCAGTAACCAAACATCGTCTAATCTGTGCACAGTCTGCACCAGACATTCTGCTGGTAAAATAGTGTGTGATAAAGGATTAAACTGTGCCATATAATGTGTACATACAAGGGAGAAGAATTAAGCTGGCCTGGACAACCTTGGCTTTGTTATTGCCTAACTTCCCAGCTATTCACTTAGCAACCTTAATATTTTTAAACAAAGATTTTGAATGGAATTTCTCAGCATTTTTTAAAGGGAAAATATAGAAAAAAGTCTTTTCATTATGTGGAAATATTTGATAGCAAGCAATAGAATTCTGCGTCTGACACACTATCTACATCTGAGTTGCATGTGTGTAAGTGGCAGAACTTGAATATGTGTATTTTAGCAGACTTAATTTAAGACTTATCTCCATTATCACTAACGTATTGTTGGATTTGTGTTAATGGTGTCCATCAATTGCAGACCTATTAGAAGTTTATGTGTATGCTACACACCCTTCATTTAGACTAAATGATGTCACAATTAAATGCCTCTTAATTTAGTGAGAGCTGAAACAATAGCAGTCCCCATTCATGGCCTGGACTAGCATGGCAGGGCCTGAGAAGAAGCTGAACTATGTGGCCCAAGAGGTTTCTGTATAGAATGATCACAAATGTGTGGGCTGGGGCATTAACTGGTTATGTGTCTGAAGAAGCAGAAAGTAAGCACACAGTGTCAAAATCAGTGTGACTGTGGCATTTGTGGAAAGCCAACAGAGTGCATCTTTCAGGCACTTTACTCACTGAGAAGGAACACTTGGATTGCTGACCAAGGCAGTAGTTACCTGTTGCTACTGGATACAGGGAAATAGAAAATTGTATAATTATTTGTAAAGATATATTTGGCTCATCTCATCAATTTCTCCTCCAAAAAGAAACAGCCTGACGAAGACCCGATTTGACTAACTATTCGGACCAAATAAGGACAACACTTGAATAAGGGAAAGTTTCCTGGATGAGTAGTTCCTTGGAGCTCTAGAATACAGGAACAGATGATGAAGTTAGACTTTTAATGATTTGTGTTTTTTATAAATAGGTGTATTTTAATTCAGTCAAAGGAAATATAGCTACAGTTCAAATAATAGACATAAACTCAAATATGATCAGTAGCTTTTCCTAAAGAATTTAATAATTGCAAACATTAAAGAGAACTTAAATCAGAGATAAATTGGACCAAATTTCTGATGCCGCATGTGTCTGACCTTTATATGTGTGCACAGGAAAGGGAAGATGTAAAGAAACTTCTCCCCAACTCGTCAGTCCCCTTACACAAGCGCCAGCTGCATGGGACAGTGATGGAGCGGTGTGCACGCTACCTCTGTGCACTATTAAATGAGTGTGAGTCCAGAGGCCCAGTCAATTCCACAGTTCCTCATCTATGGAGCAAACCCTACCACACCCAAAATGGAGTCATGCACAATGGCGCAATCTGGCCTTGGATAGCAGAGTGCAAGCATTACGTTTATTTAATGCAGTGACACAAGCTAAAACAGATCTAATTATATTTTTGATAGATAGATAGATAGATAGATAGATGATAAAACATAAATATGAATCAGTGAAATAAACAATAATATTTTATTATTCTTCCTCCGGGGCATATGCAAACAGATTTATAAGCAATTCTTCCTCTTTTTTTTTTTTTTTTTTGCTGCCAGGACTTCATTTTTTATTCTTTTTGTTGATGCATGTAAGAGTACCAGATTACTATAGTAAAAACATTTATTTAAAGATATAAAGTAGTCCACATCAAATTAGATTTGTTTGTATTTTTAAATGGTCTCAGAATAACTTGCAATTAGTGTAAAATTGAAAAGATACACAGGACTAAAAACAACCATTCATAAAATAAAAGCTCTGGCTATCATATCCTATATAAAACTCTCAGACCCATAAAATGTATATTCTGTAACCTAATGACTAAGGCTCAAGTGCTAAGTAATACTTTTTTTTAAAATTGTTCACTTGTAAGAATAAACAATACAATACTTTAAAACTTACATTTAAAAAATGCTTTTTGGTAGACTCTTATGTTCTGCACTTCCTTGTACATTATACAGTCATTTTAAGCCTATGCAAAGAAGTGCATAGGTGGTATAAAACATTACCATTGCCTTTCCCCCTTGGTCCTGTGAATAGCTGAGCAGAATCATAGATTCTGGCACAAAAAGTCCAAAACATTGTGGAAGAATTTCTGTATATGAATAAGCTATTGTCTGCATTATTAATCCAACTGGGATTTTACAATTTGTATTATAAATACTCTATTTAACGTGACTTAAAATAATATGGATGTTGTTTTAGGCATTTAAACCATTTTTATTTCACATAAGGAATATTATACTAAACTTAATCTTTACAGAAAACAGTGTCCCTCATGTACAATAAAATACCACAGTAAAGGGCAGAAATTTCCAGTAATTAGCAAAGTTAGAATTTTTTCAGCTTAAACATAAGCAAGTATAAAGGAAATGAAAATTAAAACAAGTTACAAAAATAGCTTTATTTTGTAATGTAACCAAATATGCAGAAATAGCCCACCAGAAATTAGTTGTATCTCCATAACTTTGAGGGAGACCCAATCTTGATTAAAGCACATTATTGACATTCAGCATACAGTGTGTAATGCTAAGCACTCACATTTCCTGTTCATACATTATAGGGCCCATTAACAGAGAGAAGGACAGTAATAAAATATTATTTTCCATTGAAATAAATATATGTATTGAATAACCCTCAATTTGAATGAAATATTACATGTAAAAAGCCAGATACAATCCCATAAATCCACGCAAAGAAGACACTAGTGTGGGATGGAGGGGTCACTCCTCTCCTTCCATGTCATGGAGAATGGGTAGGAGTACTATGGACTCTGACACCACAAAATGATAGTGAATCAACTGAAAAGGAAATTCAGCTTTGGCTGTTTATTCTTTTCTCTGTAGTTTCTTCTGCACTGCTCACTATCATAGCACCTGAGCCACTGCCATTTTTAGCAGAGCTTCATGGTTTCAGTTGGATACACAGAAATAATGAACTCCAGTTAAAGCCACAAACCTGACTGACCCTGCAACCCCAGCTCCACTCACTCAGATTTGGCCCAATCATCCCCTGGCAGCTATGTCCTAAGCATCTTCTGGAAATGTGTTGAACAGTGCAACTAAGATCTATTATAAGGTGGTTCTTTCATTGCTTAAAGCCCCTTCTCATCATGGAAACTCTTTGAGGGGAGTTCCTGAAACACTGTTACAGTAGATAGGAGAAATAACGTCAATACTCATCTATCATATGCCAATTAGCCATATAGATGTTTGCTGATCTGCCTTTTTGGGGCACATATCTACTACTGTTTCCCCATTTGCCTTGCACAAGAAATTGGCATGCAAATTACTTTAACTTTACCCTGGAATGACAGGATGAGAATTAAAAGTAAATAAATAAATAAATATAATGTTTCTTTACAGATCAGTTTCATCTATCAGTAGACACTTATGCACTAATCATAATTGAATGGGTAATGCATGGCTCCGTGGTTAATGCATGGCATAGAAGAACTTAACAGTTGTTTTCAGTTTTTTTGTTTGTTTTATTTTTGTTTTGGTGAAGGAAGGTAAATAATATATAATAAACTATAATAGGGATTAGCAGTATAAGTGTAAATTTGCACAAGGAATATCACAGCCCTAAATTACTTCCCTTTACTAAAATATTCTGTGCCTGAAATCCTTTTTGTCTTCCCCATAACTGTACGCAACTATTGTAACTTTATTTGAGCAAGGGGGGGAGGTGTTTCCTCGCTCGCCCTCTAAACACTGAAAGAGGTCAGCACAATGAACAGGAAAACTAGCAGTTTGAATTACTGTATAATTTAATAATCATTTATTAAAAATAACCATACTATTGAAACACATCATACATTCTGACAAATATAATCTAGAAATCTAGGGCATTACAAGAAAGTATTAAAATGACTTTAAAACTTAAAACTAGTGCTGTTTATCAAATAAGGATGTCTTGCCAAATTTGTTTTATAAAGACTGTTGCTAGTGTTAGAATTATAGCTCTGAAAACATGTGTAGCGTTGTCCCTATGAAATATCTACATTTTTGACAAATATGGCATACATTATTAAAACTATTTTATCCAAAGCAGAAGGCAAATTATGTTTCACTTTTTTTCACGCCTCCAACACCTATACAGAAATATATCCTTCCTAGAAAAAGACCAAGCGATTTATTCTGTACAGTAGACTGTCATATCTCTGGACCATTACTGAACATTTTCAATAAGTCTTGGAACACTGGGGAAGTTCCAGAACATTGGAAGAAAGCTTGTATTCTGCCAAGTATTTAAAGGATAAATAGGACAATGTGTGTAATTGTAGCCCTATCGGTTTGACATCAATCCTGAACAAAATAATGGAATAGCTGATATAGGATTTGATGGTTAAAGAATGAAAGAGAGATAGTGTAATTAATGCCAATCAAGAGGAATTTATGGAAAAAAAGATCTTGTCAAACTAACTTAATATCCTTTTTATGAAACTATAAATTTGGTGGAAATTGGTAAAAGTAAATAATGAGATTGACAGGTCACTGATACAAAGCAATCTGAGTCATTTTGTAAGATGGGCATAAGCAAGCAATATACATTTCAATATGGCCACATGTAAAGTCATATACAGGGACAAAGGCTATAAGTAACACTTATTGGCTGAGGGACTATCCCGTAGCCTCTCATGGTTTTTCCACATGCAGGTGTAAATGGGAGCACTGAATAGACTAACAAAAGAAAATGTACAATGCAGGATGACTAAAATGACTAAACCCCATTTTTAAAGAAAAAATGTTAGAAGTTACACTTCCATTGTGCCAGTTTTGGTGCTGTCTGTCACAGCAGCTGGAGATCAAGCAAGTAAGGTCATGCTGTGCCAATGTGGAGGAGCATATCTAAATAAAAGTTCTATTCCAAGAATGAAAGTGCCAGATTTAAAATACACATTATGCAGGCACATAGCAAGTTTCAAATATTCACCAGCCCTGCAAGGCAATCAGGCACCAGGGACTGTTTTTTCTTCACTTCACTCACTACATGAACTTTAACTTCTCTAAACTGGGCACACTGAAAACACTGCAAGTAGTGTAAGCAAAGTCAGACAGAACTGACACAGTTGAACCAATATCTTTTGTAGGGTCATTGGCGTGTGACTGTCCTGCCTTCAGGGGTATGCATGTCAACATAGCAAAACAGTCTGTGAACAGGGTAAGACTAATTGCAGAGGGCAACCAAAATGATTAGGGGGCTGGAGCACATGACCTATGAGGAGAGGCTGAGGGATTTGGGCTTATTTAGTATGTGGAAGAGAGGAGTGTAGGTAGATTTGATAGTAGCCTTCAACTTCCTGAAGGGAGGTTCCAAAGAGGATGGAGAGAGGCTGTTTGCAGCAGTGACGGAAGGCAGAACAAGGAGCAATAGTCTCAAGTTACAGTGGGGGAGGTCTAGGTTGGATATTAGAAAAACTATTTCACTAGGAGGGTGGTAAAGCACTCGAATGGGTTACCTAGGGAGGTGGTGGAATCTCAGTCGCTAGAGGTTTTTAAGTCTTGGCTTGACAAAGCCCTGGCTGGGATGATTTAGTTTGGGTTGGTCCTGCTTTGGGCAGGGAACTGGACTCGATGACCTCCTGAGGTCTCTTCCAGCCCTAGGTATCTTTTATTTTTTTTATAAGTGTAAAACTTTTGTCAGGCATTTCTCCAGAAGTAGTGCCAACCCTTCATTTTCTTCTACTGGAAAGACATCACACATTTTGCACATAAACTCATTTTTCAAGTGTAGCAATTCTAAAGTTGTTTTCTGCTATTTTGTTTTATTAGCTGAACCTGGAAAGGAATTTTACCTTGCTTTTCAGTCTTTCAAGTCCATTCTTATTTGTTATCTGATTTCCCAGGCTTTCAACTGTAGAGTTTGAGCATAATCCTGGAAAGAAGAGATGTGCTGCTAAGATTTTAACAAGGTCACTCACTTAAAATTTATTTTAACTTATAATAAATCCCATGCTAGCAGTGTGTATGTGTTTCAGAGCGGTGTGATGGGAGCCTGGGAAGTCTAGTCATTTGCTTTCCCATTCAAGCACAATGCCTGTATGCAGAGTACTATCAGTATAGCATAGTGTAATGGAGCAGCTGGCTCATACTGGCACAGAAGGGGATAAAACAGCCTTAGAGGTGCTGTGGAAAGCCCAGCCAAGGGGGAAAGATGTACTGGAAGCAAATCAGGGGAAGGCTTGGAAGCAGACAATCAGGGCAGGCTGGGCTGTATAAGAAGGGATGCAGCACAGAGAGGTGTTCAAGCTCTCCCTAGAGGGCAAGGGAGAAGGATGTGCTACTTTGAACAGTACTGGGCAGGGTCAGGAGAGCAAGTGGGAGTTTCAGCCTGACTGGGGCCCCTGATACAGAGGGCCTGGAAGGTGCTGGGGCTGTGGAGAAGTGGCCCAGGGAAAGAGATAGAGGAGGTTGCAGGAGACACTGTGAGTAGCTGCTGCCTAGAAGGTCCCTGGGTTGGAACCCAGAGTAGCAGGCTGGCCCAGGTCTCCCACTACATTGCACCACATTTGCTGCTCAGGAACATGGCTGATTCAGACTCCAATTTGTCCCTGAGGCGAGGGGCTAGGCTTTGGCCACTAAGGCATATGTCAGAACAGAGGACTGTTGGTCCCCCAGAAGGAGAAAGAATGAAGTTGGGAGCCCAGCCTGAAGGCCATGCCCTGAAAAGAAATCTGTGGTCTGGGAATGACACAGGTCCAGATCCCACAGAAGATGGAGACAGTGGAACAGAAAATGGGCAAGACACCACCTAAAGAGAGTGCCTGCAAGCTTGACTGTGCTCTATTCTCTGGACACCAATCAGGCTAGGGGGGAGGTGCTGCAGTAGTGATACTTAACCCTGTTACATAGAACATATAACTCCTGTAACTTGAAGCTGGATATTTGTCTGTGGGCAAAGTGTAAAGTGTTGTCTGCAAGATGTTTTTTTAGTATCTGCTGCTTGCTTGTATTTTGGTATATTCCACAAACAAAAATAATGGAACAATTATTTTTCAGAAATTATTTAATTCTGGGTCTCATGAATAAATACTGGCAGTGATGATTTAGCAGTATATAAAATGGGGGTAAACTCCATCAGAGCTGAGAAGTGTTTCCAATTAAATTGTTCCTTTCACTTAGATGGCAGACTATTAAGAAGGAGATTCCAGAAGTCTTTGAGAGCCCCTTCAGCGTATCACTGCTGCAAGTTATTTTTATTTATCATAGAATTGTAGAATAGTAGAACTGGAAGGGACCTCGAGAGGTCATCAAGTCCAGTCCCTTGCCCTCATGGCAGAACCAAGCACTGTCTAGATCAGTGGTTCTCAACCGTGGGCCATATGGCTCCCCAGGGGCCATGCCCTACCTCTAGGGGGCCACATGGAAAAAACAGAACATTAGGTAAATTATGTACCTTTTTTTCCAACTAACAGCGGCTATGAGGGGGGCCACAGAGGTAAACGAGGCTCAGAAGGGGGCCATGAGCAAAAAAAGGTTGAGAAACACTGGTCTAGATCATCCATGATACATGTCTATCCAACTTGCTCTTAAATATCTCCAGTGATGGATATTCCACAACCTCCCTAGGTAATTTATTCCAGTGTTTAACCACCCTGACAGGAAGGAAGTTTTCCTAATGTCCTAATGTCCAACCTAAACCTCCCTTGCTGCAATTTAAGCCCATTGCTTCTTCTCCTACCATCAGAGGCCAAGAAGAACAATTTTTCTCCCTCCTCCTTGTAACACCTTTTTAGATACTTGAAAACTGCTATCATGTCCCCTCTCAGTCTTCTCTTTTCTAAACTAGCCCAATTCTTTCAGTCTTCCCTCATAGGTCATGTTTTCTAGACCTTTAATCATTTCTGTTGCTCTTTTCTGGACCTTCTCCAGTTTCTCCACATCTTTCTTGAAATGTACACAATACTCCAACTGAGGCACAATACTCCATCTGAGGCCTAATCAGTGCAGAATAGAGTAAAAGAATGACTTCTCATGTCTTGCTCACAAGACACCTGTTAATGCATCCCAGAACCATGTTTGGTTTTTTTGCAACAGTGTCACACTGTTGACTCATTTTTTGCTTGTGGTCCATTATAATCCCTAGATCCCTTTCTGCACTACTCCTTTCCAGACAGTCACTTCCTATTCTGCATGTGTTCTCACTTTCCATTATGTTATGGTAGCACCTGGAGATTCCAACCAATTTGGGGGTACCATTGTACCTTGTACACAAAAAGCACAAAGTAATACTCCTGACCCTGATATTCAGGGCTAAGAATAGAGAATCCTCTAGTCCAGTGGTCTCCAATCTTTTTACACCCAAGATCACTTTTTAAATGACAGAACAAGCCAAGATCTACCGCCCCACCCCTTCCCTGAAGCCCCGCTCTCTCTATTCTCCTCCTCTCCATCACTTGCTATCCCCAACCCTTATACTGCTGCTTTTTTTTTCCAATTCTTCTGTAGGAAGAGGTTTTTCCAACATTTGGGCTTTCTAGACTGGACCAAATGTCAGAAAAAACCCTTCTTTTGGAAGCCCCCTTATTCCTCGTGGAAAGAGGAATATAGGGATGACCAAAAGAGCATGTTTGCTCTTCCACTAAAAAAAGAGGAAGAACAAACGCATCCCTGGATGCAGAAGAGTTTTTCTGGGATATCTCCGGAATCCTGAAAAACTCCTGCAGTCTAGCTGTACCCTCACTGGGTTGAGACAGGATGTGTAGGCTCTGGGGTGGGAATGAGGGATTTGGGTGTGGGAAAGGGTGAGAGGTGCAAGCTCTGGGAGGAAATCTGGATGCAGGAGGAGGTGGATAAGGGGATGCTGGCTCGGGGAGGGGGCTCTAGGCCGGGCAGTGTTGGGGTCAGATGTAGGGTTGGGATACTAAACAAGCCACAGGCTTGTGGATGTGAGGGTTCAGGAATTTGGTTTGGGGTATGTGACGGGCTCAGGGCAGGAGGTTCCAGTGTATGATAGGCTCAGATCTAGGGTCTGGGGGAAGGGGAAGTGCAGGACAGTTATGATGCTGCGGCCAGATGCGGGGTTGGCCCCAATTGGGGGTTCGTTGGCCAGGCTTCATTTTTAAATAAAATACTATCATAGAATCATATCATAGAATATTAGGACTGGAAGGGACCTCGAGAGGTCATCGAGTCCAGTCCCCTGCCCTCATGGCAGGACCAAGTACTGTCTAGACCATCCCTGATAGACATTTATCTAACCTGCTCTTAAATATCTCCAGAGATGGAGATTTCACAACCTCCCTTGGGGTACATCTACACTAGACCCCTAGATCGATCTAGGGAGGCTAATGAAGGTGACCAAAATTGCAAATCAAGCCAGGGATTTAAATATCCCACGCTTGATTTGCATGTTCCCGGCCGGTTGCCATTTTAGAAATTGACTAGCCCGAAGTAACTGCCCACGTCTACACGTGGCAGTGAAATGGGATTCTGATTTAAAGCCCCTAAATCGAATTAGCTGGTAAACCTCATTGCAGGAGGAATACCAGCTAATTCGAGTTAGGGCTTTATTTCACGATCGTCTGGTTGGTGACCACAGCTCTAGTCCAACTGAAACCAGTAGGATAGGTGACCTACTAATACAATTGGAAATTTTTGGTTTAAAATGAATGCAATGCTGTATTGATAGCTCTGGATACACAAAACCTCTACTTATATATACATAATACATATAACATGGGCAGAGCCTGTGTAAACTTCCTCATCAAAGTGCTTAATTTGTATGCGAGACACACAACATTCCATTGCCTAGTTGCCATTATTGTTCAGACATTATTAAGTAGGTCCAAGTGTTCCAAGAGCCTTTATTTATGCATGCTCAGTAGTTAATACACAAACCCTTGGCTGCATGTTTTTGCATGTGTAAATGCTATCAACTGTAAATGGAAGCATCATACCTAAAACACCCACACAGGGGTTTGTCTCCTCATGGTTGCATGCACACAAAAAGAGACCAGATTAGAAAAATGACCCCTAATTTCTAACTTTTCTTCTTCTTTTTTTTCATGCAAGCCTTTGCAGCTTGATGTTTCCATTAGGGAAGTAAAATTTAGATTATTTTGCTAATTGAATAATCAATTAAATATGTATCGACTATTTGCTTAGTCGATAAGGGTGCTTTGGCTTTGAAGTGTAGCCACAGTCCCAGAGCTGTGGCTACACTTCAAAGGCAAAAGTATTGCAGGGAACATGGGGCCAGCAGGGGACTCATGCAGTCCTCGCTGGCCCCGTGCTCCCTGCAGCCTTTGAAAATGGCAATGAGGCATGGACCTGGGGACTGGGCTCCACGCAGCACTGCTGCTTTGAAATGCTGCATGTAGCCTGGGTTCCCAGCTGGCTCCAGGCTGCATGCAGAATTTCAAAGCAGTAGCACCACATGGAACCCAGGGTCTAGCCCCAGGCTCCATGCAGCACTGCCGCTTTGAAGCACACCCTCCTCTTTCCCCCCGCCTTGCTGCCTCTTTGTAAAAGAGGCAGCAAGGGGGTGGGGAAAGTGACTAGTTGTTCACATCTCTCATTCTTCTCAACTATTTTAAATAGATATTCAGCTTTCAAATATTTGTTTAAATATTCTTCTCCTTTTTCAGGTCCATACATACAGTATTAATTTGCTTTAACTTCTCTACAGACTTCATCTAGCTTAATCCTTTATTTATTTTGTCATCTCCCTCTGACTTTGCTACAATTTATTGATGTACCTTTTATGAGAAGGTATCTCAAGTTGTAGTGTTTTCTCTCTTTTTTTGATAGATCAAAGCAATTTAGCATGATATGCATATTAACCCTAATCTTCAGGATGATGACCCCTGCCTAGTTTTCCAGCATTTTCTGAGATACATTTCTTTGCTGAGAAAAAGGGTGGCTACAAGGAGGCAGGCCAGGTCAAGAGATGGGACTCCTTCCACCCAGGAATCTTGAAATCATATGATCCAATGTCTCTGCAACCAGAAATGCCCTCTTATGAAAGCGCTACTGACACAATCTGGCAAGAAGGAGGTTTTAAACCATAAGGTTTTAAAAACAAAGTAGTAAATTACATTTAATGAACACAGCTATATTTCTGTTACGCTCAAGGCAAATCACTTATTTTAATTGATTACAAACCTTACCCCTCCAACAAACAGTCATTTATGTAGGCTATCTGCAGTAAAAGAACAATCATAAGCATATTACTAATTTTACAGTAACTTTCATGTTTTCAGCTTGACAAGTTACAGACAAGATGTCTGTGCTAGCCAAAAATTCAAAAAATGATAGTAAAATGTTTTTTAAATACATTAGAAGCAGGAAGCCCACTAAAAAAGCAGTGGGGCCCTTGGATGATAAAGATATAAAAGGAGCGATCAAGGAAGACAGTGCCATTGCGGAGCGATTAAATGATTTCTTTGCTTCAGTCTTCACGGCTGAGGATGTTACAGAGGTTCCTAAATCTGAGCCAGCCTTTTTAGGTGACAAATCTGAGGAACTCACTCAGATTGAAGTGACATTAGAGGAGGTTATGGAATTAATTGATAAGCTGAATAGTAACAAGTCTCCGGGACCAGACGGCATTCACCCAAGGGTTCTGAAAGAACTCAAATGTGAAATTGCGGAGTTATTAACAGTGGTTTGTAACCTATCCTTTAAATCCACTTTGGTACCAAATGACTGGAAGATGGCCAATATAACACCAATATTTAAAAAAGGCTCTAGAGGAGATCCTGGCAATTATAGACCGATAAGTTTAACATCACTACCAGGCAAATTAGTAGAAACACTAGTAAAGAGTAAAATTGCAAGGCACATAGAAGAGCACGAATTGTTGGGCAAAAGTCAGCATGGTTTCTGCAGAGGGAAGTCGTGTCTAACTAATCTGTTAGAATTCTTTGAAGGGGTTAATAAACATGCGGACAAGGGGCACCCAGTGGATATAATATACCTAGATTTCCAGAAAGCCTTTGACACGGTCCCACACCAAAGGCTTTTACGTAAATTAGGTGGTCATGGGATAGGAGGAAAGGTCCTTTCATGGATCAAGAATTGGTTAAAAGACAGAAAACAAAGGGTGGGAATAAATGGTAAATTTTCACAATGGAGGAGGGTAACTAGTGGTGTTCCCCAGGGGTCAGTACTGGGACCAATCCTGTTCAACTTGTTCATCAATGATCTAGAAAATGAGGTAAGCAGTGAGGTGGCCAAGTTTGCAGATGACACAAAGTTGTTCAGGACAGTCAAAAGCAAAAGGGATTGTGAAGAACTACAAAAAGATCTCAGCAAACTGAGTGATTGGGCAGCAAAATGGCAAATGAAATTTAATGTGGGTAAATGTAAGGTAATGCATGCTGGAAAAAATAACCCAAATTACACGTACTACATGATGGGGTCAAATTTAGCTACGACAGATCAGGAAAGGGATCTTGGAGTTATAGTGGATAGTTCTATGAAGACATCCACGCAGTGTGCAGCAGCAGTTAGTAAGGCAAATAGGATGTTAGGAATTATTAAAAAAGGGATAGATAATAAGACAAAAGATATCATACTTCCCCTATATAAAACTATGGTACGCCCACATCTCGAGTACTGCGTGCAGATGTGGTCTCCTCACCTCAAAAAAGATATATTGGCATTAGAAAAGGTTCAGAAAAGGGCGACTAAGATGATTAGGGGCTTGGAAAGGGTCCCATATGGGGAGAGGCTAGAGAGACTGGGACTTTTCAGTTTGGAAAAAAGGCGATTGAGGGGCGATATGATAGAGGTATATAAAATCATGAATGGTGTGGAGAAAGTGATTATAGAAAAATTATTTACCTTTTCCCATAATACAAGAACTAGGGGACACCAAATGAAATTGATGGGTAGTAGGTTCAAAACTAATAAAAGGAAATTTTTCTTCACACAGCGCACAGTCAACCTGTGGAACTCCTTGCCCGAGGAGGCTGTGAAGGCCAGGACTCTATTAGGGTTTAAAAAAGAGCTTGATAAATTTTTGCAGGTTAGGTCCATAAATGGCTATTAGCCAGGGATAAAGTATGGTGCCCTAGCCTTCATAACAAAGGCAGGAGATGGATGGCAGGAGATAAATCACTTGATCATTGTCTTCTGTTCTCCTTCTCTGGGGCACCTGGCATTGGCCACCGTCGGCAGATGGGATGCTGGGCTCGATGGACCTTTGGTCTGACCCAATATGGCCATTCTTATGTTCTTATGTTCTTATGTGTATCCTCAAATTTCAAAAAGGTATGTTGACAAATTGAAGCTTCTGTCATTTCAAAGGAAAACCTGACCCATGCTTTCTGTGGGTACATTCATCCTAAAACAAGTAATACCCTATGATGAGCAGAATGTAACATTGGCCTTGAGCTGGCTGTACATAAACAATAAAGAAGGATATTGCTGATAAAAGGAACTACTCTCAGATTGCCAGAGATAAGAATGTCTGGAGGGAAAAAAGGAATTCAAACTGACATGAAACACTAAAAAAAAAATCTGTATAACATGCAAATGTCATTTCCTCTGATTGAATTTATGCAAAATGATGTTATAAACCTGTTCCTTTTGGTGACTCTACAAACAGCGTATCTGAGTTGGATACATAATAAGAGGTTTTGTACCATAAAATTAGATGAAAAACCTAAAATGGCTTCAGCAATTTGTTTTGACAAGCTGAAAACACTTGAATGGATAATTGAGAAAGTTGGAGCCTTAAGTTAGACATGGATGTTGGTTACATCAACAGATTTACCTTATATTTATGTATTTTATACCTGTATAATAATTCTTCAGATTACCTTTTAATGTTTTAGATGGTGATTTTTATATACTATCCCAAGGAGCTGAATATGCTACCCTATAGACACAATAATATCATACGGCTCTTTAGATAACATTATTAAGTCTCCTATTTTTATATTTGTACAGAGAATTAATACCACTTTTTGGGGTGCTGTGTCACATGGGTTTCTTGGGGAGCAGAGGCTCATAGGAAGAACCTGGTGGAAGAAGACAGCTGGAAGATAGTGTAGCAGTGATTAGGGAAGTTGAGGGAGAGGAAGAAAAGACTATTCATCATGAGGGTTGAGTATCTGAACAGAAACTCAGTAAATTCAAGTGATATTAACTTGTCTGCATGGTATATTAACTTATCAGATATAATAACATATTGGATAGTATCAGAAAATTGTAACTATTAGTTGTGATTGCTGCAGGAGCTAAATTTGAATTTTGTTCATTGAAATTTCTAGGGCTACATTGTGAGTTGGATAAGTGTCTGCATACAGACCTAAGAGGGGACAAGGATCATCCTACCCCCATCCCTGTACATCTCTGGGCTGGCTACCTGGACCTTGTGTATGGGCATGAAGGAGTAAGGTAGCACTGCACAACCACTCTTCCCACCATAGAGCAGGTGATCGGGGAACAAGCTGGTTGTTATGAAGTCTTGGGGGAATATATTGCAATTTGCTGCTGGTATATGTCAGTAACAAATTATTTTTCTCCCTTTTCTTCCCCTCCATTTCCCTCCCATACAACAAGGGAGGAGGATGGGTGCTGTGTCTCAGAAGTGTGTCGCTGTGTGACACAGTGTCTCCTAGGGGCAAATCTGGAGAGGTGGCGGATGCCATTAACATTAACAAATGCTGTCTAAAGTAATCCACATATTGAAACGATTAATATCCACATTGTGAGCACTAAATTAAATGTAACAGTTCAGGGAAAGAAGCATGGAGAGCCCACCTGGAATACTGTGTTCTGATGTTTATTAAAAAGGAGCAGAGCACACAGAGAGGAAGCTTGTAAAAAAGATTGGAGGCATGGAAAGAGAAAATGAAACCTGAATGAACAGAGATTGAAAAGACTGGCACTGTCTAATTTAGAGAAGAATAAGCAAAGGCATAATAGCAGCGTTCAAACAACAAAATCTATATAAAGATAAAATAGGCGATCTTATTTGCCCTCACTCATATAACAAGGGAAAAGAGATATTTAAACTGATAAAAGGAAATGCTTGTTTCTGTGATGCATAGTTAACCAGGAAAACCTGATGTCAAAAAAACTTGACTAAGAACCAGAGAAGGACACTTACAGGCATGACAAGGACATCTATAGTTACATTAGATGGTATTAGAAATAAGAAGGGATACAGACCTTTATTTGTGCAGGACATAAATAGGTTTTGTCAGTGGGGTGGGATCTTCTATTATTGTCTACTGTAGGACGTCCTCTGAATCTTCTTGTACTGAGCACCGTGAAACACGAGATAAAATGGACTAGGGTAACCACTGGTCAGATCTGGTAATTTCCAGGTTTCATATTCCTCTAAAAATCATGGCAATCTTTATGAACTCCACTTCTAAAACTGCACCACATTGCTAACATGAAGAGGCAATTCTATATTTGGGGCTATTCCAAATATTAAATATTTTTTTTCAATATTGGGCTAAGTTAATGTCAAATTCAGTGTTCCAAAAATTATGTGTTCTTATTTTTACTCTTAAATGTGCAGATGAAAAGTCCTAAATTTTATTTTTATGTCCTCTTCAAATGGCAAACCTAAAAAATTGTGAAAAAGAAAGAAAAAAAACTGTCATGGGCTGAAACTTCTTATGTAAAATTTCAGCGTGGAAGGAATTTTAATGGCTAAATTATAAACGTTTTAGAAGGGAAAATGCTGATATAAATTTAACTACATTACAGGCATAGCTACGAGACACTGCTGCGGTGCCCATCTAACAACTCTCTAAAGAGTGCTTTACATTTTCACCATGATTAGAATAACACTTAACAAACTTTGCTCCTAGATAATAGATTCAATATTTTGAACTTTCCATTAATTTTGGCTTTCTGTATTTTTTAAAACACTTCTCATTTCTGAGATGAAATAATTTATTCAGTGAATAACATCACTGAGGAGACCTGGTTTCTAGTCCCAGAGCTACCACTTATTTGCAGGATGGCCTTGGACAAGTCACTTAACCTCTCTGGGCCCATAGGGATAACAACACATAATTGCTACAATTGTGTTGTGAGGCTTAATTAATGTTTGTAAAGTCCTTTGTGATCCCTGAAGAGAAGGTGATATAGAAATGCAAATTATTTTAACAAAAATTAGTACAGGAGGGAAATGAGCAATATGGAGGAGAGAAGTAGTAGATCAAAGAAAATGAAACAATAAAACACAGAATATTTTCCCACAAACTAGACATTTGTATTTCTTGTACTGGAACTTGAAAAGCTCATGATTTCCATAATTATTGCACTAGACTCCTATAGATGTTTGAGTGTATATAACCATTATTGTTTCCTGGCAACCTATGAAATCACAGCATGTTCATCATACTCCTGGTTGGCTGGCTGACCTTTTAATAGGAGATGGACTATCAACTAACCTTTAATTATTAAAAACAAAATAATATGGTTACTTATGGCCTACTGCTGTTCTTCTTAAAGTCTATGTAAAATTTTCATTGCCGACAGAGGGATGCAGTCTAGACATACCCTAAGGGAAGACAAAAGCTGCTCCATCCCTGTATATCTGCAGAGTGGCATGTACCAAAGGAGGGTGTTTGAGTTGGCATACTGCTGACAGAAAAGGTTCTCTCACAACTGTGCATAAGGCATGCACATACCTACAGTAGAATGGACATGTGCAATTACTCAAAGAACTTTGTTCTTATGGATAATCCCAGTAATATCACAGTAGTCTCACTACTAGCATGAGAAAAGTTACCCACTTTAAAAGTTTTCTGTATCAGACCATTAATTGAAAAAGAGTTTTATATGATAGCCAGGGCCAAATTCTGGTCCTCTGTACAAATACAAAAGAAATAAGCTTTGCCTATATGAATCATACTAAGAATAAGATGCAACCCAGACCTACTTCTTCACTCAGTTATTAAAGACTCTTTTGTCTCTTATGTGAACCTGTGGCAGAATACATCTGTGCTGTGTTGGGGCCTACTGGCAGTACCTCAACATGATTTCTCTTCCCTCTGCATTTTTTAGTTGAAAGGCTTGGATCTGGAGAGAAAAAAAAACATAAAATGCAGGTTGAATATACAATTGTGGAAAAGAAAAAGAAAAAGAAAAAAGAAAAAGGAAGAGCTGATAGTATTATAACAGTCAATTCACAGAAAGAAAAGCTGAAAGATCATTGGACTGAAACCAGTGAATGAAGAAAAAACACAGCTGGAAAGAAGAGCATAAATGGAAAGTGTTCATTGTGCAATAGTAGTGGTTTTATTAATGCCTCAAAAGAAAGATCTAACAGATGTTGCTTAGAGTGTGACTTGTATTACAGAAAGAGTGAAAAAGAGGCAACTGGAAAGTTTTGTGTGGGGCTCAATTTAGTAAACAACATAATTGGTTCCCATGTTGCAGAACACAAGACTATAGAAGCCCAAGTTGAAGTCAGCTTCCATAACATTATACAAGAGCTAGACACAATAGTATGTACAGTATTAAAGGAACAGTGGAGTGAAATTGAAGGAAGAAGAATAAACAGCATGGAAAATTAACCAAAGAGAAGCATCAGATTTAAATGGAGTTTTATTTAAAAGAAGGTTCCTGAAAATCAGAGGGTTTACCTGAAGTTTTAAATCTTTTCAAATAAGTGAAATGTTCCTTACGTGTAGGTATGTGCATAAAGAATAGCTGAGGATAGAGTTGCCAGATGGTTTAACCCAAAATACCAACCCCCCCCCCAAAAAAAATGGGAAAAAAATTCTGTTGAGAAAAAAAGGAGGGAGACCAAAGTTGTCGAGAAGAAAAAGAAAGACCCTGACAGCAGTTATTAAGCAAAAAACAATAATAAAAAAAAAATCAGCATGGCCCCTTTAAGAAGAGGCTTTTTTGCTGGTGGCCATTTTGTTTTTCTGTTCCAGCCACAAGACAAGCCCCTGCGGAACCAGGTAAGCAGGAAGGGTGCAGGGGGTGTCTGGGAGGGCCTGGTGGAGGATCCAGGGGGGCCCCAGTGGTGGGGTCTGGGGGCTGGGCCCGGTTGCTGAGTGTGTCGTAAGATTGCCAGGTGTCTGGTACTTTCGCCTCCTGGCAGGGAAAAAAATTAGAAAACACCGGACATTTTAGGTGTCCGGTATTTTCTGATTTTTTTTTACCAGACATCAGGCAAAAATACCGGACTGTCTGGGTCCATACCGGACACCTGGCAATCCTAGCTGAGGAAAGAGTTCAGTAATGCATTAATTATTAAACTGTTCACTGAAGTCCCTCCTCCAAATGAATCCATGCAGATGTCCATGTCTGCCTGCAAAGAGCTCTGTTGAAATCAATGGAATTCTATATGAGTTTAGGGATGACCAGTGCCTATCCCTTTGTAGCACCAATATTTATCTTGAAAAAAATCTTGATAATGGTCTTGAATTTGGCACACCCATGCAAATTCTATTGGACTGAAAAAGCTGTGGAGGAATTAACAATATATCATCATTATGAAACAGCCAGCTAGAGGCTGCTGAGATTTAATAAAAGCAATGCATACCTTCCAAGGGAATTTTTATTGGATTCCCATGGACCAGCTATAGAGAACAGAAAGAAATATGAATCTTACTGGAATGATTTGAAAACACTTGAAATAACATCCAGTTAAAAAGAAAATAGAATATATTGAAACAATGGCATGATGAAGACTGAAAGAGGTAAAATTAGAAATATTTTAACTGAAGAATCTGATAGGGTTCTCTCTAGTCTTTCTCTCCATTTTTAATAATTTCATGGTCCATCTTGTAAAACATGGCAGAGCACAGATAGCATAAAGATGGTAAACTGTAAAGGTTAAGAATTGTTCAGTAACTAGTGAAGTAACCTGAGAAATGTTACTGAATGTCTTGATCATGACTAAGGTGTGAAGGAAGAACATATAGCCTCATAAGACATTCTTCTGAGCCCTAGAAAACATTGAGGCTACATCTACACTGCAGGCTTCTTGCGCAAGAATGCATCCACTCTGCCATGTGCTTTTGCGCAAGAGCATCCATGGCAAGAGCTCTTGCGCAAGAGGGCTTATTCCTCGTGGGGAGAGGAATAACTCTTGCACAAGAAGCCCTCTGTTCCTATGCTTTACTGTAAATTTACTTGCTCAAGAATGCGTGTGCAGTGTAGACACTCCGCAAATTTTTTCGCAAGAAGCCTGCAGTGTAGATGTAGCCTGACAGTGTAAAAGTCAGAATAGAAAGAGGAAGGTAACTGCACAGAGTGAACAGTATATTAATACTTTAACTACCAATATTCACTTCTTCACTTCTGTGAGAATTTTGCATGAGATCAGAAAACATATGTGTCTGTGCCAGGCTGCAAACTCCATTCTGAATGTACAGCCTTTTGCCTTCCCTAATGTCTGCTTGCCTCCCTGTTGGGTTGAAAATTACAAAGACTGGTGGCAAAAGAAGAACACTGGAGTATAGATGACTGAGTAACCAATTGCTGGAAATCTGTTCACTCTACATAAAACATTAATCCCTGGCCAGAAATATTGGTTTTGCTAGCAGGAAGGGAGTCACCTTGGGAACACAATAACCTGACAGAGATTGGTGCCCTTGTGGGGAAGCTGGCAACAGGGGCTGAAGCTTCTAAAAGGACAGAAGCTGGGTAAGAGGCACCCAGAGGGAAAAGTCACCCAGCATGTAAAGCCCCGTAAGGAGCAGGGGACCCTAAGGATACTGCAAAATCCAAAAGACTTGGATCCCAACTTAAATAATTCCCTGGAGCGGTGAGGAAATTGAGATAGGGATATGATTAGTGTTTTGTATGATCTGTATTGTCCTCTGCTTAACCTGACTAATAAGAAAAGACTATCCAAGTGGTACTCTACACAAGTGAATGTTTGCACATGCACCACAAGTACTGAGTGCCCCAAGGAAGTTAACCTGCAAGCCATAGGCTTCACACCTTTGGGGTAGAGTTTTGAGGAAGGGGTGTGATTACGTAACTGGTGTCTCTTAGGGGCGGCACTGGTCCTGAAAGCCTCAGGCAGGTGGGCTAAGGAACCCCATTTCTGAGAAGGGGTAGAAGACTGATAGCCAGTTTCATGAAAATAGGACAAAGAGGCCAAAGGAAGAACTAGGGCAGCAAGCTGCTGCGGCTTCAGAAAATTATTTTACCTTAGGGGATTTAGAGCACAAAGGCTCGGATTCCCCTCACAGCAGTCTTAGTGGTTGTCTAGGAGGGTGGGCTCTCTAGGATTGGTGACAAGTTCAAATTATAAAACCAGTCTCATCAGCTTTTACATAACGAGCATGACTGTATTTATATTCAAAATTGGAAATGGCATTTGTTCTAATCTATCTCAGAGGTGACTCCTGGTATTTAATGTCAGACAATTATTCTTGCTGTTTTAAATCAGTAAATTCAAATTTTCCTCACTCTCTTTTTCCCTGGGACCGGGTAGACTTTTCAAGCCACAGGCCAGCTCTTCAGCTGGTGTAAATAGTCATCCCTCCACTCCTTCATCAGAGCTATGCTTACACCATCTTGCCCTTTGTGCTATATTCTGTGGGAAGTGTGGAAGTAGGTGGTATTTATCTGGACCTGAACAGATTTTCCCACATACTAAACATATTCTCAGACAATGAAATAATAGTATATTGTATAATATATACTAGTACATAATAATAATATATGAAGTTATATATAAGGCATCAGCACTCCTGGAGCAAGGGTAAATTTATATAATTCAGCAGCATCCACAAAACTCAATAGATTCCCAATATCACTGACTAACACAACCTCAGTTTGTCACCATACTTCTGCAAGTGCCATATCAAGTAGGATAACTTCCTCATTTCATCCAGTGTGGCTTTTTAGCCAGAGTTTTATTCTAGATTAAATTTTGTGTGTTTGTGTCTCATATGGCATTAAATTTCAAAGAACAAGGCTCCCTCCCTCTGTATCATTCTTGCTGATTTTCTGGAAAATTGGTATTTGAAGTAATTTCTCACCAGTACCTCTAACTTTTGTCTAAACTGTGCCTGTTGAAAGGGATTGCTGTTTCAGCATTTCCAGGAACTATTTCAAACTAACAGAAAAATGAGAGAAAGGGCAGTCTTTTTTATTCAACAGGTGACTAAAATAAGCTCTTTGATCAAAACAATTATATTTCTGGTCAGATTCCAGTAAACATCTTGGAAGATTTAAATGCAAGCTAGAATTTTAAACTAGAATTTTATCCTCTGCTTGTGAGCAGCTGAGCCTCAATCAAGAAAGAAAATTGATCATTGACAATTATTATGTGCCCTGAAAAATGCACTATGTGGTGGCTAATCTTGTCTTTAAAGTCTGGTTATGATTAGAAAAGAGATTGGAAAATGATGCTGTACCTTGTTACTGCCCATGGGAGAGATGGAGAAGTAGAAAGGGCTTTTGTGGTCTTATGACCCTTGTTACAAAATCGTGACCTTGTGATTTTTCAGTAGCATACACCTGGGGGAGATTTTCAGTCTTGTTAATACAGATTGACTGGCCTGGTGGAATAGGTTAGTTGGCTGTACAAGCAGGTTGTTATACTGTGTGCAGTCTGATCTCACTAAATTAGTGTAAAATCATCAGAATCTAGGACAAAAGAATTATATCACAGATGAATTTGGCCCATACAGTGGGGTGCAATATAACATGTCATTCACCAAGAATGGTTAAGAACAAATATTTGCATTGCTTCTAGCACTTTTGTCATGCTAAAGACTTGAAAAATGCTTTGTAGGCAAGAGGGCCAGTTTAATTGGCCAGAATACAATAGATGAAATGTCAGTGAGTTGATCTAATCAGCTAGTGGCACTAATAGAGTTAAATTGGTTTTGAAATACCAACAGGAGGTATGTATAAAAACACCTCAGCCAAAAAATTGGCCTCCTTCACTGTATCTGAAATACAAAGTCTGCCTAAAGGGGATTTGAAAAGATCACCATGCAGAAAGGAGAGGCAGTCAAGGTCATCAAGAGCATTGTATTTTAAAACAATTTCCATAGGCTTTATTGTGCCTTATTGTACAAAAGCAAGTGTCCACAGCTCTGGGAAACATTTATGATTCAGGGGGAGTAATTTTCAGATTTCCCCATTATGTAGTAAAAGTTCACCTGCTGTCATTTTCCCCACTCTAACTCCACAGCAAACTACCCATCTTCCCTCATCATCCCTTTTGTTTGTTTCTTCTGTTTTGTCATATCAGCTGGGAAATTATTTCAGTGGGAGTTCTGTGTAGAACAAATTTGAAGTAAAATATATTCAAAGAAGGAAGAACTCAACTGAGTAAGAAGGTACCAGTCTATTGTTTTCTATCTTCTTACCATAATTCCATCTTAATAAATCTTCTATTTAAATAATACAGTGCTCTGTCCTAGCCCATCTTAGGAACATTACAGAACTGTAGTTGTATCTGAGAAGCAACCATAGGCAAATTTCATCTTTAAGCTTTCTCACATGTCATGCAGAGGACTAACAGAAAGCCGCTACACTGCTAAAGATCTGCATAGGTGCAGCTACATAGGGTTGCCAGCACATCCCTATGGGCCATGGAGAAGACCTCTACACTGGCCCTGCCAGCATAGAGGGTCACAAGTGCAAGTGGATGTGGGTCCACTTTTTACAAGAAGCTAGTGGCCCCAGGACCCAGTGCATCAAGCACAAAAAGCCTTTTGCTGCTATTAAACCCATAGGCTGGAACAGCAGCTCTGTGGAGACTATAGAGCTGCCCTGTACCTTGTATCTTGATTGGTGGTGGATTTCACCTTCCAATTGCTCCACATTCCATCCACTTTCTGATGAATACTCAGGCTTTATGAGAATGGGATGGATTTCACCATGTGTGCATTTCTATTCACTTTATCAGCAAAAGTAAATGTATTCTAACTCTGCACCACCAATACACCCATGTAAGTATGATCTGAATGCTTTCCTGGCTCCTGGACAGTCAACAGAATTCTGGACTGGTGTTCCAGCTGCACATTTTCATTCCCCTCAATTTTTGCCTTCAGTTCCAATTATGCAATCCTACATGAAGTCAATTAGATCAGAATTTTTATTCCTGAATCATCATTTAGGAGTCAGGGGCGTGAAGTACCCAGTGTGATTTCTAGACGTGCTGCAGGTAAGTATGCTAAGTAATTTTCCACTCTAGGTAATCTCACTTTATCCACATCCAACCTGATTTCATTAGCTCTTATGTAACACTCCTATCTCTGTATCCCAACTATCTGTTTCTTTTTCTTTCACCTCATGCACCTGAGAAAGTGAGTTACAACTCATGAAAGCTTATGCATAATAAAATTGTTAGTCTTTAAGGTGACACCGGACTCCTTGTTCTTTTTTGCTGAAACAAAATAACCTGGTATAACAGGGAACACTTGCTCCGCACTGCATGAATGGGAGTTAACCCTGCACTGAAAGCTGAGAAAGTCATACCCCTTCCACCTCACTAAGCATGTTCCATGTTCACAGATATGAAAGAGAACAGCTGACCTCAGCTGGGGCTGACTGCTGGAGGGAGACGATGTGCACTGTCTGTTCCAGCCACCATGGAAACCTAGACTGAAGACAGGATGCTTCCAGAGGTCCCACAGAGTTTGGAAGCACCAAGGAGAGGCGCGCCTATGGATAAGCTGGTGGAGATAGAGGCCTGCATCACAGCTGTGGGGATGGTGGCAAGAAGTAGGTCAGTGGAAAGCAACGACCAACTGGTGAGTGGGCTGATGCCAGGGAGTCAGCATGCTTCAACAGGAGCTTTCCCTGCTGATGCAGTGGTTTGAGCTACAGCCACTAATATGTCCCTGGGCTGGGGTCCAATGGAGAGGGAAGGATGGACCCCCCCTGATGGGGGAAGTAACCCCATCCTCAGTCTCCTGCCTCTTTCCATCAGGCCTCACTGCCCTGAGAACAGGGGGTGAGTTAATTGATTTATCAGGCCTTACTGAACATATAGACATGGGCTGGGGAGAACAAAGCTGGGAACTGCACATACACTCATTCCACACTGGGCGTAGTCTTCCCCAATTGTGTCTCACCGGGCTACCTTTGAAACCTGTCAACACAGAAAAGTGTTTACCATTTATTCTAATAAATTAATATTTCTGAAGATCTACATTGGCTGGAAACCAACAATAGTTGTGACAAGTGTTCCATATTTTCTGAATAAGGATCTACAAATTAGGTCAGATTTGGGACTCATCCACTTTGACTGCAACCTGTTTGAAAAACAACTAAAAATGATCTGTGGCTTCACTGCTTGAGTTCCCATGTGACTCACTAGGCTGTCCTGTTCCCTAGGCTGGTGGCTATAGGCTGTAAACAGATGATTTAAGCAAGTAGATGTATTGTGCTGGGAGACTGTTATTGATTTCAATAGGTGATGACTGATGGGCTTGTGCTACAGCAGGGAGCTATATGTATTTGTGGTTATTGTTTGCATGCTAGTTGTCGTTTTGGTTATGTTGATTTGTAGTTGGGTTGCACTGGAAGATTTGTGGTGAGCTCTGCTTGGGAATTTTAGGATTTGTAGCATGGTATAGATATGCCTTACTGTCCTATTACAATAGATACATTAGTTGATTAATTTGTACATAAATTAAATACAGTACAAACTTTGTTAACCAGCATGCATGGGGAATGGGAGTTGCCGGCGAAGTAAATGTGCCAGTTAATCAACCTTTGATGAATGCAAAAATGTTTAAGAAATAAAATAACCATACTTAGCACTACTTTAAAAGCTTCAGAGGGGTAGCCTTGTTAGTCAGTAACAGGAAAACCTTAAAAAACAACAAATAGTCTAGTAGCACCTTAGGGTGCGTCTAGACTACATGGCTCCATCAACGGAGCCACGTAAAGTAGTTTACTCGACATAGTCAATGAAGCGGGCATTTAAATAATCCCCGCTTCATTAAAATAAAAATGGCCACCGTACTGTGCCAACAATCAGCTGATCCGGCACAGCACGGCAGCCTAGACGCGGCATGGTCGACAAGGGAAGCCTTTGTCGACCTCTCCAGTATGCCTCGTGTCCTGCAATCAGGCGTGCCCGGCCCCAGGCGCCCAGCGCCCCTTACAGCTGCCATCAGGCACCCCCCATAGTTTGGCACCCCGGGCAGCTGCCTGGCTAACCCCCGCCCTTAATCTGGCCCTGAACTTATTGCTCCTCTACGGCCTCAGGGCCATCAATATCAACAACTTCTGCTGTGGATATTGATGGTGCTGGACCAGTGGCAAAAGCTGCAGATCTTGTAGATGTCTGCCTGCCTGCAAGTCAGTTGCCTTTTCTTTAGGAAATTGTTCTGGATAATGTGCAGCTGCTAGGTTTTTTGGCACAATAAGAAAACTGCTGCTTGGCAAATTTCACCAAAGTTTCCGGACACTGTGAAGCAGTAGCCCAAGATACTTTGGCTTCTTCAGTATGGTCTTCTTCCTCCAAATCTATTTCATCTGCAGTACAGGTACCTCTCTATAATTTCAGAGTCCGTCAGATTTTGTAACATCTAGACCTTGATTGTTGTTTACCCACTATTGAACTTCATTATCCTTCAGTTTGGTGATTGGATTTGTGGGATTGCCATTTTGAAGGACATCAGGTATCTCCTGCAGCGCTCTCCTTTTTGGTCTTATGCTGAAGCCTTGAAATTCTTCATCAGAGGACCTCTGCATAAGTATCACTTCCACCTACATTTTTCTCCATGTTCTCTTTAAAGTTGTAGTCTTGACAGCAGACCAGGCTCACACAACATTGAAGACTTGATGCTGTACCATGAATTGTTCCTTCCTCATAAAATCCCTTCTATAGATTATTTTTAGGTTTAGAATAATTCCCTGATTCATTGAAGTGACATTTGCAGGCGGGAAGACCATGAAAATATTGCCAGACACAAGCTCTGCTTCAGAAGAGTGATCTCAACAGTTATCTAAAACCAGAATAACCTTTGTGTCTTCTGGCACTCCACGTTTTTCAGGTGGCCTTTCACATCAGAAACAAACTGTGACAGATGGCTGGCTAAGCCAGAGCTCTGCCACTACAGCCTTGCTGAAAAGGGAAATGGAAGCCAGCTGAGCAAGCCCAGGCCTGAGGGGCAAATGGGAAGCACTGTGGACCTCATTAGCCTGGCTGCCTTATATAGCCCACTGAGGGGAGGTGGAAGGGGCGGTGCCTGAGAGGGGTTGAGTATGTGCCCCTACCAAAAGGCTAGGCTGGCTGAGTTTGCTGTGAACAAAGCTCTGTAAATAGAAGGTGGTGGGAAATTGTTACAGACAATAAAAGGCATGGGTGATTGTACCAGAAAGGGTCTCTGGTTGATTTGTGTATGAAGAAGGGGTCCCAGGGTGAGGGACCTGGGCGAGGACCTTGCTACAAAAGATATGGTGGAACCAATATAAAAATACATCCTTGTCCATCTGTGTATTAGGTTGTGCCTTGTACTCCAGTGACAAATGGATAATGCCCTTGAATGCTTTTGGCTGCTTGAATTTTGAAACCTCCAGCAACTTGATTTTGTGTGTGCCAGCAGCATTTGCACACGTAAGCAGAGTGATGTGGTCCTTAGTCCTCTTGAATACAGGCGCACCAACCTCACCTGCAACAGCAAGGGTTGAAGATGGCCGACAAGCCAAGAGTTCTGTTTCATCAGCATTGTAAATGTTCTCTTGGGCCACACCATGTTCCCAAATCAGCTTCTGTAAAAGCACATATTATTTCTCTGCAGTCTCATGATCAGCAAACTGTCTCCAGGGCCACCAAGTCTTGTAATACCATGTCACATCTTAAAGCATACCAGACAACCATCAGAAAAAACACAGGTCTTGGGCATTTCTATCTGCTGATAAAAGTCCTTGGCATCTGATCAAGACTGAGCCAGAAACTGGAGCTCCCTCAGAATGCTTCAAGGAAAACCATTCATAGAGCTCATTGTCTAATTGCTCCAATTTTGATTTGTGCAAAGTATGATGTTTCTGAATTGTTTTGCTTGTCTTGGCACTTGTCATAAATTTCATCAGATCTGCCTTCTGTGCCTTAATATCATAGATCATCAAAGAGCTAACACCAAACTCTTGCATCAATTGGCTCCTGTTTTCTACTCTTTCAAGGCACCTAATTAGGTCCAATTACTGAATTATAGTCAGCACAATACATTTTCTGTCCTTTGCCTATTGCTGGTTTACCGCTAACCATAGTACTGTACTCCAAGGCCAGACAAGAACAGCCTTTACTGCTGCAAGTTTGCAAACATGACTTCTGCAAGCACTGGAAAATGATGCTGGATGGCTACCAGAATTTTTCCAGGTAACCAAATAGTGAATTGTATTGCCGACTATGATAGAAGCTGATTAACAGAGTTTTCTGGATATTCAAATGCCAAATAACAAGGCCTGTACTGTATAGTCTTTCTATGACTAAATACTGCTTGTTTTCTACTCAGTTCTGACCCAATAAAAGATCTTAGAGATATTTTATAATTAAAATATTATCATATATCTGAATTAATATAATGTATTAAATTGTACTGTAATCCGCTTATATATATGATATGGCATGTATCAAGTAACTCAAATTTAGGGCCTTTTAATTCAATGGCCTTTTAATTGACCTCAGAGGACTTAGGATCAATCCAATTGTGCTTCATGTACTCTAACAGCACACAAATATTGTCAGATGATTTATCTAGGCACATTTTTGCTATGTACATTACATTTTAAGAGTAGAACTGCTCTCCGGTTCCTCCTTTCAAACATCCTGTCACCAACCATGTTTCTTCCTGATGCAGAATTAGCTCCATGAGATGGAGGTGGCCTTCCTCCATACTATCCTGCTTGTTATAGTTGTATTTAAACAATGCGTGCGTGTTGTCCTCAGTGCTGCAGAAGACAGAAGAGCACAGGAGACTTGCATATGGCACAAAACACTGAACTGTTCTTACAGTGATGAGCACCCTTGCTTTTTATTATAGTCAATTAAATGTACACGTTTGCTGCAAGCGTTTCAGGGCCATTGAGTTTAGTTGCATGCCCAAACAAGAGAATATATACTCTACATTTGGCACTGTCAACAGTCCATGTTCCACATCTGCATCATTGATTTAAAAAATAAGTTTTTACTTTGACTATTAATTTTCTACCTGTAATCATTATCAGAAAATAACAAAAGAAATGCATGAAATGAGGAATTCTAACTGCAGTGCATCAGTTGACAATAGCTTGTAAGATGTTTCTGCATATGAAAGATGTTACATTAGAAGATTTTTAGACTAAGATATCAAATATTATACATTAGTAAACTGAATAGCTAAATATATCACATCATATCTTTATTTGTATCTTTTTATAATTACAGATTAGTCATACTTTTACATCAGTGAAATTAAACTATCAACAACAACCAGTTTACTGGGATACAAATTGCTTGGAAGCATTATAAAAATGTTACCACTTGTGGATGCTTTTCACTCCCAATGCAATCAGGTTTTTTAAAATCTTTTTCAGTTCTTTGAATTTGTCAATTTCAGTATTATCAATTACTGCACTGCAATTCTTCAGTTTCCAAAGATACCATGAAACTATGCCTGTTTCAAGAAAATTTTCAAATTATAAAGCACACATTTTAAATTATGGATCTATGATATTAGTCATTAAATTTCTTAATTTTTCTTTAGTTACTGCATATTCTGAGTTTGTTTTGACAATTCTCAGAAATGAAGATGGTGACACTATATGCTGATTAGAAATAAAAAGGCCCGCTCTTCTTTCCTAAATTTAAACCCTAATCTCAAAATAAGTGCATTTCTAATATTTGTGTCAAATGCTACCGCTGGCTGATTCTTTTTCTTGACACAATGTGCTTTTATTTCCTTTTTTAATTTACTCAGTTTGCAAGGGTGTATCTACCCACTGCAGATTCATAATTACTTTGTTTCCTTAGGCATTCTAGGCAAAAATGTAAAATAAATATATCTTGGCACACCGAATTTTTTCTTCCTTTTAATAAAAGAAAGATATTAAAATGTAAAGATTACAGCATGTACAAATAATTCCAATATATGGAGTAGCTTGTACCTGGCCTCATTATTCTATGGCTACCTCTAGACTGCCCCCTCTTGCATAAGAAAATATGCAAATGAGGTGAAGCAGTGAATATCATTGTGCCTCATTTGCATACTTAATGAGCCACCATTTAGCGCAAGGGGATTTTGCGCAAAAAAGAGCCATCTACTAGGCTCCTTTTTGTGCAAAAACCCCCTCTTGTGCAAGAGCCGTTCTGCCACTTTTTTTCAGGAAGATCAGCTCTTGCACAAGAGGGGGATTTTGCACAAAAAGGATCCAACTACACAGCTTCTTGTGCAAAAGCCCCTTGTGCAAAAATGGTGGCTCATTAAGAATGCAAATGAGGTGTGGCGATATTCACTGCTTCGCCTCATTTGCATATTTTCTTGTGCAAGAGGGAGCAGTCTAGACATAAGGTATGTGTGTATATATATATATATATATATATATATATATATATATATATTTACAGTCCATCAGTCTGTGAGTCTCTTTGTTCAAGAACTCCTCCTAAATGGCAAGAGCTAGGACCACCAAATTTGGTATGTAGCTTCCTCTTGACTTAAAACAAGGTGAGGGTTTGGTTCTGCCAGCAAAATGGGATATGCCTGGAATTTGATTGTTTTCCATAACATGGAAAAGGAAGGGACTGATAGGACGGACAGTTATGCTCAGAAATGATCATTAGGTGCAGTGACCGGGGGGGCCAGGTATACTGCAGAGTGACCATAGGGGCACCAAGAAGACTGGCCAACGAGGGTGAGGGCTTCTCCATACTGCCAGCCACTGGCCCAGGTAAGCAGTCCCCCTGCTTCCAAATCCTTCCCCTCGGCTGCAGTACTGGAGGGGGAGAGGGAGTTCCACTGGCCAGTGGCTTCTCTGTGGGACCAGGGGGCCAGCCCCAATCCCCCACCCACCATGAGGAGCTGCCAGGTGCCTCCCGCCTCCCCCCCACCAGCTCCCACTTGTTCCTGTCCATGAGGAGCCACTGGCTGGTCCAGCCCCAGCCCCTCCCCCCACTCAGTGAGGAGCTGCCAGTTTCCCGGGGCGGGGGGGGGGGGAGTCAGGAAGCTTCCCTCCCCATGAGGAGCAGCTAGTCAGGGCAGCACAGCCCCACGCTCCTGGGAAGAGCAGCCAGGGCAACGCAGTCCCAGCCCCCCATATGTTAGTTAAGCAAATGCTCAAGTCCATCCCTATTCAACAAACTACTGAAGTATGTACTTAGATTAGAGGACAATGGGACTTAATGTGTTTAAAATTAAGCACAAGTTTGTGTTTTGCTGGATTAGGAAAAGAATGCTCAGCCGTTTAAAGGCTTGAGCCTCTAGCACCTAATCCTGACAAAAGAAGCAATTGGCCTAACAGCTAGAGAAGTGAGTCTCAAACTTTTTGGCCTGTCAACCACCTGGCTCAATGTATACCTTTCCACAGACCACCAGTTGCTAATAGAAACTCACCATTAATTACTATAATTATGCCCAAGCCATTTTGCTGGTGCTGCAGCTAGGGAGACTGGTTTAATTTAAATTATTAAACTGATTAAGTGTTCTAATTTTTTTCATGTTAGTTTATCAAACTTTATTTTAAATAAAATAAAATATTAATTTATGTCCAACACAAAAGGTTTTCATGTTTTCTTTATTTATGGCAGTGCGGGGAAACTTTTTTGGGTCAGGGGCCACTAACCCACAGAAACATCAGCTGAGGACCACACAAGTGAGAAGCAAAAGAACGCCTCCAAAAAAAACCCAACACTCACTGATATGGCCCCCAGCTCCTCTGGCATTCTAGCCTCATAGGGCAAAGGGAAGGGAAGGGACAGGGAAGACTGAAGCTCAGGGCTTCCCATAGGCCAGATTTACTTTTCTCAGATTCTGGAGTTAGTGGATTTTATGGACCCCCTTAGGGTCTGGGTTGGGGACAAAAATGAAGGGTTCAGTGTGTGGGACAGAGCTGCCAGTGAGTGGGATAGGGATGGGGTGCAGGCTCTGGGAAGAAGGTGGGATGCAGAAGCAGGCTGGGAGTAGGGTTTCTGGCCAGGGACAGAAAGTGTCTGGGGCTAAAACTGGGGGGGGGGGCAGAGAGGCTGAGGGGGATCAGGGAGATGGGGGGCAGGGTCCCCCTGGGAATAGGGCTGGGTCAAGGTGACTCAGGAGGGGGGTTTCAGGGAAATGGAGGGGCAGAAGGTAGGGAGGCTAGGCACAGCACGGTGGGGATGGGCAGTTGGTGACCCCAGGATGTCCAGCCTTGCAGGGGATGGGATCTCATAGGAGTCAGGTCCATGGCACCCTTGGGGGCTGAGCCACTGCTTGGCCCCTTGCCCCAATCCAAGTCCCTGTGGGTGCGGTGTTCCCGCTAACATTTTCTATCCTGGGGTGCGTTGAATTTTCTTCTGTGTACCACCAATATTGAGATAGTGCGTCGATGTACACCACCAATACAAATAAAACACACACACACACACCACTTATACATATATTTTAAGCAGTCCATGTGTGTAGATTGATATATATTAAAACGAGTTGTGACGAGTTGCTGTGAGGTACCCTTAGTGACTACAAAGGTGCTGTACAAAGGTAGGGAATTAGCCTTCTTGCACCGGAGGAAGAGTAGAAGCCCCAGAACAAATTAACACGTAGCTTCAGGGTATGTACACATTTGCATGTTTCAAAGGGCACCTTAGGACTATTCATTGTTTTTTAATATTTTTTCAGCTACAGACTAACACAGCCTCACCTCTGAAACTGTTAATGGCTTAAGATAAGAAAGAAAGAAAAGATTCTTCTAAGACCTATATGCAAACTTTGTTTGAAATGTAATCTTGCAAATGTCCTCCTAGCATGCACACACATGCACCAGGCTTTTCCTCCACCCCTCCAAACCAGCCTAAAAGAGGACTGCAGTGAGTCAGACACCCCAAACTGACTGCCCCCTGACTCCACCTCACTGCACAGATGCCAGCACTCAATCACTCCCTCTTTCCTCCAACCATCCCAGGAAGTCAGGCCCTTTACCTTCCCCTGCCCAACCCAGGAGGATTGAAGAGACTGTTGGGTTTCTGCCTCTGCCTCTGCCTCTGCCTCTCTCTCTCCTCCGGCAGACAGGACTTTCCCCCAAGTCAATTAATTATTCCCTCCCTCCTCCCAGCCACTCATTCCCTGCTTAGCTGCTGATTGTCTTCCATTTTAAACATGTCACAGGCAGCGTTTAGCTGCTGTTTACAGAGGCCCAGCCCTGCTGATCAGCTGATCTTTCTGCCTCTGCAGGGAGCTTTGAACCTCTGTGCAGGGCTCAGAACATAGCTGCCCAGCCGCTCAGCCACGCAACTTAGAGGGAACCTTGGGGCAAAGCCCCAAAGGGCCCCAAACCTCCACCTGCCTCCTGCATGTGCAGGGTCCTCAGTCAGCATCGCCTCCTCTCACTGCTGCTGGGCACAGCTCAGCCCAACCTGCTGCCAGGAAAGGGGGGGGATGGGCTTCTGGCGCAACATGAGAGCCCCTCCCGCCCGGCCGAACCCCATGTAGCCCAACCTGCTGCCTGCCCCACAGGACCAACCGAAAGACGTGCCGCTCTTACCATGGTGGCGGTGCTCCTCCATGTGTAGCTCCGCGACCAGCACGGGGGGGGGGCGGTGAGTTTGCTTTCTTCACCTCCCCACCTGCAGCCTTGCGGTTTGCACCAACCACGTGGCTGCAGCACCAGTGCAGGCTCCCCGATGCATGGGGAAGGGGGCTCGGCTCCCACCGCGGACCACCTGGAAGGCAGATCCACAGACTGCATTTTGAGAACCACTGGACTAGAGGTTATGCAAAGCTGTGTCGATTCTTTGGGCTGAAAACCAGAGTCCAAGTGAAACATGGAAAATTAAATGGTTCGTGAGTCATGTCAACCTGGAAGAGCAGTTTGTCACACCTCCCCATGCCAACTTTTTCTGACCTCGCTTTCTGATGTTGGCACAGCAAAAATTGATTTAGGCTATTTCAAATTATAGGTTCGTTGGGTATTTGTTTTTTTCAGAAGTGAAAATAATTTAACTGAAGTGTGGAGCTGTGCACAGCTGCATCTCTCCTGGAGATGATCCAATTTGTTGTCTGCTTCTCTGCAGGCAAGTCTTAAAATGTGCTGCATTTTAGCTTCATTGTAAAGTTATGGGACAAGGTGTGTCCTTTTTACTCTCTCCTCAGATGGAAGCATCCCACACACCAAAATCTTCTAATAGTTTCCGTTGTCTTCCTTGTGATGTTTTTCCTGTTTCTGTTTTTTTGTTTGTTTTGTTTTGGCTGATATGAACTCAGCATTCATGGTGGTCCTCACAAGTGCCATATAACATTTTTAAACTACTACACTAATGACATTTGATTATTACATTGTATAGTACATGCTTTGTTTTAAACATAAAACCGTCATCGTTTTCTCTTTTCACTTTTATTCAAACCAAGAAAATTATGCCAAAAACTATGTTAATGCAGCATTATGGATGATATTTCACATGCACAATTCAAGTCAGGAAATTCATAGCCACTAGGGGGTATGCTCCATGCTTGCCGTGCTTGCCAACTCCCCTGTCATGGGGGTAGGCAACCCTGACGCTCCCCCTGGCAACAAGGGAGGGCCAGGCTGTGGCCACGTCAGCCAGGGTCCCTTCTCCCTTCCCCCTGCCTCCCTCTGCCAGCTTGGGCCCCTTACCGCTCTGCCAGGCTGGGAGCCTTCTCTCTCCCTCCTTCCCCTGTCTTCCAGTCTGGGCTCCTTCTCCCTACCCTCCTCTGCCAGCCCGGTCCTTTCTCTCCCTCCCTGCCCCGCACAGCACAAGTCCCACCGCTGGCTCAACAGAGCAGCTGTTTTTAAAACACCAGCAGATATCCACCATGTGGTGAATGCCAGAGCTTCAGTCATCTGCTGTGTGGTGGCTCAAGGGGTCAGGCATAATAAGATACATAAAGATAAGATAAGATAAAAGATATATTTCCCACAGAACACTGTGAATATCTGTTAGGGCATTAAAGTTAACCCTGTATGCAACAATACAAAATAGTATACGGGTGCAATGTGGTAAAGTAGTAATTATTTAGAGAAAGAGCACTGAATGTCCTTGCTTTTTTGTGCCAGTTCAGTCTTAACATTTCATTAATACATATTTGATTTAATCTGTACATATAAAGAGGGAAGGGAACTGATCCTGTATTTTAAGAGTATGACTTTGCACTACTGTGGAGGATATTTTGATTGGATTCTTAGTCCTTAGTTCCCCAGAGCAGTAGGATTTGGAAGTTCTGAAAAAGTGCTTAGTTAACAATAGTGATGCCTTTTCTGATCACAGACCTCTTATAAGTTCCAGAAGGAAACCCTGTCCACTTCTTTAAAAGATGGCAGTTACTGTGTGGATAGTGGGGATTTAGTTCACTGTGCTGATGGATTTCCCCCTTTTGGATGAGATGTAAAATAGAATTTATTTCAATTTACCATTAAAAGACACCCTGGCATTCATCATTAAACAGTTTCCTGGCCCAACTCTGATTTGCAATAGTTACATGCTGCCTACCAGAATTTTCCGTATTTCATTTGGATAATGCAGGACCCTACACAAAAGGGAGTGCTATGATCTTACCTTGACAACTGAAGTTTTCACAACAGTTGATTTTTGGACACCCCCAACACCCATATTTTTTTCCCCAGAGATTGTAATTTCTAGACACTTCCTACGTTGCTGGTTGGGGATATGTTATAAGGGCAGACATTTAATTTTGAGCTCTATTCCATGTATACATTTGAGTCTGTGACTCGTATTACTGCTGTGCTATAAGTGTGTACTTTCAAGGGTTCTAAAACATTCAGGCTGTGTCTACACTGGTGCGATCTCATGCAAAAGCGGCCGCTTTTGTGCAAAAACTTGCTGCCTGTCTACACTGGCCGCGTGTTCTTGCGCAAGTAAACTGACGTTCTAATGTATGAAATCAGGGTTTCTTGCACCAGAACTCTGACGCTCCTGCTCAGGAATAAGCCCTTTTGAGCAACTGTTCTTGCGCAAGAGGCCAGGGTAGACAGGCAAAACGAATTTCTTGTGCAAGAAGCCCCTATGGTTAAAAAGGCCATAAGAGCTTTCTTGCGCAAGAGAGCGTCTACACTGGCATGGATGCTCTTGCACAAAATCACATCTCTTGCGCAAAAGCACATGCCAGTGTAGACGCTCTCTTGCACAACTACTTTAATGCAAGAGTTTTGCGCAAGATCACGCCAGTGTAGACATAGCCTCATTGCCTAAATATGAAAAGGTTTATATGGGATTCTGTGGTTTGGATGTATGTAATGTAAACAAGCAGAAAAACTTAAAGCACATTTTACTGTTGTTAGGCTAGTGATGCAAGTTGTTTCGCCATGTTAAACTGTGTATGAGATCTTTTCGTTTCAGCCCTGTGCCATGCAGACCTTTGAGTTGCTCTTTGCTCTGTATTACAGGTACTTGTGCTACCTGAAATAATGTACTCTTGCCTTCAAAACCAGAATATGATTTGGAAATGTGTTACTGCGGTACTTCTCACTTTGTGCCCTAAATTGTTGGGTAGTGTTAAACAGCTCTCATGCTGTAGTTGAATCCTAGTGTCAGTTTATAATTTGAGATCCTTTGAGATGAAAGGGGCCACATGGGTGTACTGAGAGTGGGATTTTCACCAGTGCTCAGCACTGATCTCACTCATCTTCACCCACTGAAGTAAATGAGAGGATGATTTACTGTTGACTTCAGTTCAAGCTGACCACTTTGGAAAATCCCCTTTACAATCACTATCAGAGTGGAGTAAAAATGGGTGAAAATATGAGACCCTCTAGAGTTCCGTGCAGCATGCAGAGAATCCCCAGGAACAAAAAAAAATAAACAAACCAAAAACCCTGAGATAAATCACTAAGGAGAAATGCTATAGCTTAATAAGGGTTCTATGACTGACTTTCTAGGAGTACAAATGGGGACCATTTCTGAAGTACACAAATGACATTGAAAATTTCTTACCCCTTAGCAAAGTATTCATTCTCTCCATATTCTCTCTCTTCCTACCTCAGTCACCATCCCAAAGAATTAAGGGGGAAAAAGTTGCAAATTATAAAATTCATCTATGGAGCTTAATTGACCATCAGTATTCAAACCAGCTTTCCCCAGCTACAGAGAGAATGAAACAGATTAAAAAAAGAAAGAAGTGAGAAGATGAAGAAGCAGAATTGTAAACTAGAGAAAAGAAAAACGGCTCCTATCAGTCCTACCACTGTGTGAGAAACTGAGCTGCAATTCACAAATGTGACAAAACACATTCTCTTTGCAAAACAATAAAACACAAAGAGGACAGATAAACGGGGACATAAGGAAAGGAGTTTAGCATTCTCAGGGGAAGAACTACTTAGAGTTTTTCCACCCAGGTAAGAAGAATATGGATATTTTATTTATTTACAAAACAAGGTCACTTAGAATGTGGAACAAAGCAGATTCTCGTTTTACATCTTCTCTGGAAAATATGAAGATGCAGATTAAAAGGATTTGTAATTGATGCATATAACCCAATGGTAACTGGAACGAGGTATTTACAGGTAATTAAAATTACATACCAGTTGTGGGGGTTTTTTCTTTCAGCTAGGGATTCTTTAAGGGCAAGCTGTTAGGATATGTTGTAGGACTACAGAAGCTGACGTCTCTTACATCTGTTAGTTGGGGGGGGGGTTGTTTTGTTTTTGTTTTGTTCTGTTTGTTTCTTTTTTGTTGTTGTCTCACTAAGATTGGTGCTCACACTCATTTTCCTAGTACCCTCTTCTTGTTGTAAAAGATTTGTGGATCCATCTTCTTTCCTGTGTTTCTGAATAGGACTTGTAGTGTATAGGATATCCTTTTTTGTCTTCTACCAGCATTGCTGGGATACTGGAAATAAAATGGATTCTGTCCACGTATAGAGAGGGAACTTCATGGATCATGCTGAGGAAAGCCTTTATAGTGCTACATGGCCAATTTTAAACAACGACAAGTTACACATGGGCCATTGCTTAATCACCCCAGGGCAAGTCTGCTATGCTGCCTTTTGCTCCTTGTTGCTCATTTTTACCAGCATGGGACCCCAGCCTCTAAAGCCTTGGATTAAACATGTAACTCTTGCCATCTGGTTCTTAGTCCATTTTAAGAACAACTAGATTATTTCCAGGTCCTTCATACTGGATCTAAATTTCAGGTGTCAGATTAGCGTAGAAGGTGGAAGATCCCTGAAGCAAGTGGTCTTAAATCAAACTACTGAGCCAATATCACAGGAAAACCACTTGTTCAACTCCCAGGCTATGTCTACACTACAGAGGTTTTTTTGGAAAAACAGCCATTTTTCCGAGAAAAAACTCACTTACATCCACACTGCAATTGCGTTCTTTCAACAAAAAATCGACAGAACACAGGGGTTTTTCCGACATTGGTAAACCTCTTTCTATGAGGAAGAAGCCGTTTTCTGAAAGAGCTCTTTCGGAAAATGGCATGTGTGGACGGGGAAGAGGGAGTTCTTTTGAAAGAAGAGGAAAGAGGAAAAAGCACAGGTGCCCTGGTGGCCATTCCATCCATAGTAATCACAGCTTACATGCGAGATAGTGTCCATTCAGTGTGGACGCTGTCTTTCGAAAAAGCAGATCGCTTTGGCAGTATGGACGCTTTCTTTCAGAAGAAGTTTTTTCGGAAGATCTCTTCCAGAAAAGCTTCTTCCAAAAGAAGCCTGCAGTCTAGATGTAGCCCAACACAGCTTGGGAAAGAAGGTATGAGACACAGATGCAAAGCGGAAAATGACTTCTGCAAAATGAAAAACCACCATTTCGAAAATAACAATAGTTTTTCCAAAGAGAAAGATACTTGTGATCTTCAGGCTCCAGAATTTTTTTCCTGATTTTTTTCCCCATGGAGCTACTCCCTTTCCTTACCTGTTGCTTATTCAAGATGGTTACGTGGCACACTCTTAGAGCTGAAAAGTGTGTGGGAGGGGGTAAAGTCTAGGTGTTCTTCTCCTGCATGCATAACACAGGTGTAATAGCAATAATTAATAACACATTGCAGTTAATGTTTCTATTCATTTTGAGCTAGTTGGATGAAAGGCACTAATTAGGCCTTCTTAATGAATTTAGTCCATGAGGTAAGTAGATATGGACAATACAATATGATAAGGTCAAGAACGTGATAGGTTAGTTGAAAAAGTACTGTGCAGTGAATCTGTAGAGAAAACCCTGATTTTGTTTTTCTTTAAACAGTGCAAAGCTGTGAGATGTCAGGCTTCAATTCTGTTCCCTGTCAGAAGAAGGTCAAACCCTTCCAAAGGCTGCAGTTTACCACTGGAATACAGCTGGGGAAACATAAAAATTGTAAAGACTATTCACAGCATTTTTATTTTTGCAAGACATTCACTTTACCTGTGTTTGCATCTGCTTTGTGTTCGCAATCCAGAAATATTCTATCAAATAAGAATATATTAGGGACCCAGAACTGAACTTGAATCCAGCACATTGTACCTCAGTAGATTAAGCTAATCAACTTCGCCTCCAGACTAGGGATGTAAGCGAGTAGTCAATTAGTCGCCTAACCAATAAGCCTAGGCTTATTGGTTAGTCGAGTCTATCAGAGGCAGCAGCACGGGGGAAGGGGAGGCTACTGCAGAACAGCCTCTGTCCATGGTGGCTCAGGCCTCTGTATCAGAGGTAGCAAGGAAGGGAAGCAGGAGCCAGGGCTGGGGGGAGCCATCTTAAAGATGAGCTCACCCCAGCACTGTCTCCACGGTGCCACCTGTCTCCCCCACTCCCTCCACGCTACTGCTTCTATCAGAGGGAACAGCACAGTGCGGGGTGGGGGGGCAGGGGAGGCTGCCATGAAGCAGCCTCTGCCCGTGGCGGGCCCAGGCTCACCACGGGCAGAGTCTGCTCTGACAGCAGTCCCTGTCTGCATGGGTCCCAAATGACAGGCCAGAGCAGCCTCTGTCTGAAGCCAACCCAAGGTCATTGCGGACAGGGGCTGCTGCCGTGAAGCAGTCTCTGTCCACAGTGGCCCGGCTGGCTATGGACAGAGGTTGCTCTGGCTGAGCAGGCAGCCTGGCTCAGTCCCAGCTTGCACCAGGTACGGGACTATCCCCACTGCGGCTCTGCAGTTTAAATGCACTAAAAGCCAGGCGGGCGGGCAGCCGGGCTCTTACTACCTTTAAGCTACAGAACCACAGTGGGGGTGGGTCCCAGACCTCAGCCGGGACTGAGTCTGGCTGCCTTCCCTTATCAACTAATCAAGTAGTTGGTAGAATTTTGATTGACTATTCGATTAGCCAATTAACCTCATCTTAACATCCCTGCTTCGGACTGGTGGAAGACTCCAGCAATAACATTCTTATACTCTGCAACAGGGCTACATCTCTGGATACACAATAGAATGCCATAACTGTAGCTGTATATCTGGTGCTGTTTCCTGCTACTGGCTCCTGTTCCTACTCCTTGTTCCCACACCGGCCCCTGCTCCAACTGATACTCTTCCTTTGACACTCAGATCATGATTCTTGGCTACAGTTCTCTCCCCAGACGTCGCACTCTGCTTCTTACCAAGGTACCAGTTGCCTTTTCCTTGATACCAGATTTATAATGGTGCTAATGGAACCCTGGCACCAGGCCCACATGCTCAAAACTGGGGTCCCAGCCCAGCATGCTCCATTTGTACTGCAGATTCCTCTCAACCCTCTCCTCCTCCTTACTCACTTGGCTATCTGGCCCATGGCTTCTCTCCAACCCCTGGTAACACCTCCAGCTCCTCTCTGCCCCCTGGTCTCTGCCATCACCCCCCGCCCCACCCTCCAGCCCACTGCTCATTGCTCTTAGCTTGTTGGTTGAGGCCTCCTCTCTGCCCAGTGACCAAGCAGAAAGAGGATCCCTCAGCCCTCTCATTTGGGCTGTCAATGACCATCCATTTCAGGCTATTTCCTCATGCGTTCATGCATCCTTGTTGCCTGCTCTGTTATAAACCTGGATTGTTTGGTGCCAGAGCTGCGGAAAAACACAAAATATTTGCTATTTTTCTTGTCAGTCAACTCCCTCATCTCCCATCCTCATAATTCTCCTCACACTGGGTTATATTTCAAGATTAGAATCTGAGCTAGGACTCTAACTTAAAGGTCTAATGAAAAATCTTCTATGGGAGGGATAATGACTACTTTGATACTGGTATTTTCTCTCTAAAACAGTGGTTCTCAAACTTTTTGGCCTGTGGCCCAACTGGCTCGATGCAAACATTTCTGTGGACCACCAGTTGCTAATGGAAACTCACTGTTAATTACATAATTACGCTCGAGCCATTTTGTCAGTGCTGCAGCTAAACAGTTTAATTTAACGAGTAAGAAAGGAAATACTAATTTAAATTATTAGACAGATTAAGCACTTGAACTTTTTCATATTAGTTTATCAAACTTCATTTTAAATAAAATAAACTAATAATTTATGTCCAACACAAAAAGTTCCCGTGGGGGTCTTTTTCCAGCAGGGGTGGAGAACCTTTTTTGGGTCAGGGGTCACTGACTCACAGAAACAGAAACATCAGCTGGGGACACACACATGCGAGAAGCAAACAAACAAAAAACCTTCAAACCCCCCCAGCCCTCACAGATGTGGTCCCCAACTGAGATACTTCACACCTCTGGCAGCCCAGCCCCACTGGTGGAGAGGGAGTGACAGGGAGGACTGAAGTTCAGGGCTTCCCATAGACCAGATTTACTTTTCTGGGATTCCAGGGTTAGTGGATTTTGTGGACCCTACCTCGGCTCTGGGGTTGGGACAAAAATTAGGGGTTCAGTGTATGTGACAGAGCAAGGGAAGGTTCAGTGTGTGGCTAAGAGGGAGGGTGCAGGAGCAAGAGTGAGTGCAGGAGCAGGCTGGGAGTATGTGTCTGGCCAGGGAGGAGGATGCAGGAGCAGGCTGAGGGTGCAAGGTTCTCGGCAGGGATGTGTGTGTGATGGGGCTGAGCATGAGGTGGTGGTGGCATTTACTTGCCTTCACACCCCACATCACTCCCAGGCACAGCCTCCCACTGCTCCCATTGGCCAGATCCTAGCCAATGGGATCAGTGGGGAAAGCCTCCAGGCACACGCCCTGCGCTGCTCTTCTCCCAGTCAGGGAAGGGGAGCACTTCTTCCCCACAAGCTGGATCACGCAGCAAGGCTCTGGGCTCCCCCGCCCCCAAGTGAGCAGCCAGTGAGCCCTCAACCTCACGAAGGAGGGAGGGCAAGGCTGGAGCGCCAGTGCAGGCTCCCCACTGTGGGCGTAAGGTGAGGGAGGGGCTGGAGTGGTCTGCAGATCGCAGTTTGAGAACCATTGCTCTAAAACCATGTCGCATATCTCCAATTTGTTAGTCTCTCTTGTGCCATGAGACCATTAAAGACTACCTATGTAAGATATCAGATTCATTCTAAGCTAGGGGTAGGTGATGTAAGTTTGATCAACTATAGACCAGTAAATCCCATTCACACTAATGGCTTTTTATGGGATTAGAGAAGGCTTCAATTCAGCTGGAGCTGTCTGGAACTAAGCTCTGATAAATACTTTGAAACCCACAAAAGCCTCAGTGCCTTCCACCGGGCTGAAAACCCGAATCATGGTGTACCTTGTGGCACAGAAGCCCCAAGTTCCAGAGCCTCCCATGGGACAGAAGACCCAAATCTTGGCATACACACCCCCCACCCTGAGACCCACACTTTGCAGCTGAAGCCTGAAACCCCTAATGGGGCTGGGAACCCCAGGAAATGCTCTGGGAAATTAAGCCCTGGATTTGAAGCCCTGATTCTGGTCCCACTGAAGTCAGTTCCCTGCACAGTAATAGCAGAATTGGTTCAAAAATCTGCAAACTATTAGCAAGGGATTTATGACCTCATGCCTTGGAAACTGAAAACAAACAATTAAAACATAGCCTATGGACTGTACATATTACTTTCCCTTTTTTTCCTTCCTCTGCAGCCATATTCTCTTGTCTATATAACCAATTTCTGTTCTTGGTCTTTATTAGGGATGTAATAGTGTAGTCGATTAACCGATTAGAATCATAGAACCATAGAGCTGGAAGAGACCTCAGAAGGTCATCAAGTCCAGCCCCCTGCTCTAAGCAGGACCAATCCCAACTAAATCAACCCAGCCAGGGCTTGGTCAAGCCAAGACTTAAACACCTCTAGGGATGGAGACTCCACTACTTCCCTAGGTAACCCATTCCAGTGTTTCATCACCCTCCTAGTGAAATAGTTTTTCCTAATATCCAACCTGGACCTCTCCCACCACAACTTGAGACCATTGCTGCTTGTTCTGTCATCTGTCACTACTGAGAACAGCTTCTCTCCATCCTCTTTGGAACCTCCCTTCAGGAAGTTGAAGGCTGCTATCAAATCCCTCACTCTTCGCTTCTGCAGACTAAACAGACCCAACTCGCTCAGCCTCTCCTCATAGGTCATGTGCTCTAGCCCCCTAATCATTTTGGTTGCCCTCCGCTGGACCCTCTCCAATGCGTCCACATCCTTTTTGTAGTGGGGGGCCCAGAACTGGACACAATACTCCAGATGTGGCCTCACCAGAGCCGAATAAAGGGGAATAATGACATCTCTGGATCTGCTGGCAATGCTCCTCTTAATGCAACCTAATATGCCATTAGCTTTCTTGGCTACAAGGGCACACTGTTGACTCTCATTCAGCTTCTCATCCACTGTAACCCCCAGGTCCTTTTCTGCAGAACTACTACTTAACTGGTTGGTCCCCAGCTTGTAACTATGCTTGGGATTCTTCCGTCCCAAGTGCAGGACCCTGCACTTGTCCTTGTTGAACTTCATCAGATTTCTTGTGGCCCAATCCTCCAATTTGTCTAAGTCACTCTGGACCCTATCTCTGCCCTCCAGCGTATCTACCTCTCCCCCTAGCTTAGTGTCATCCGCAAACTTGCTGAGGGTGCAATCCATCCCCTCATCCAGGTCATTAATAAAGATATTGAACAAAACCGGTCCTAGAACCGAACCTTGGGGCACTCCGCTAGAAACCGACCGCCATCCTGACATCGAGCCGTTGATCACTACCCGCTGGGCCCGGCCTTCTAGCCATCTTTCTATCCATCTTACTGTCCATTTATCCAATCCACATTCCCTTAACTTGCTGGCAAGAATATTGTGGGAGACCGTATCAAAAGCTTTGCTAAAGTCAAGGTAGATCACATCCACTGACTTTCCCACGTCCACAGAGCCAGTTACCTTATCATAGAAGCTAATCAAATTGGTCAGGCATGACTGGCCCTTTGTGAATCCATGCTGACTATTCCTAATCACTTTCCTCTCTTCCAAGTGCCTCAAAATGGATTCCTTAAGGATCCCTTCCATGATTTTTCCAGGAACCGAGGTAAGACTGACTGGCCTATAGTTCCCCGGATCGTCCTTCTTGCCTTTTTTGAAGATGGGCACTACATTTGCCTTTTTCCAATCATCCGGGATTGCTCCCGATCTCCACAACTTTTCAAAGATAATGGCCAAAGGCTCCTCAATGACATTTGCCAACTCCCTCAGTACCCTCGGATGCATTAAGTCCGGACCCATGGATTTGTGTACGTTTAGCTTTACCCACCACAGGCTGTCCATCTTCATCCCATCTTGCATCACTTGGCTCCTGGACTTCTGCGCTGACCTTGTCCGTGAATACAGAGGCAAAGAAAGCATTGAGTATTTCAGCTTTCCCCACATCATCTGTCATTAGGTTACCTCCTTCATCCAGTTGGGGCTGCACACCCTCTCTGATCACCTTCTTCTTGTTAACATGCCTGTAGAAACCTTTCTTGTTATCCTTCACATCCTTAGCTAGTCGCAATTCCATTTGCACTTTTGCCTTCCTGATAACCCCCCGGCATTCTCGAGCTATACATTTAAACCCTTCCCTGGTCATTTGTCCAAGTTTCCACTTTTTGTAAGCTTCCTTTTTGTGCTTAAGTTCACCAAGGATTTCCCCCGTAAGCCAATCCAGTCTCCTACCATTTTTGCCTCTCTTGCTATGCGTCGGGATGGTTTCTTTCTGTGCCTTCAATAAGGCTTCTTTAAAATACTGCCTGAAAAAGTTTATTGGTTAATGCTATAGACTACACGCATACCCCCCTCGCCCCTCCTTTCCAGTACATTTTTTAGCAGGCTGGGACCTACCCCTACTGTGGCTCCTAATGCATTGCAATGTAAGACTAGGGTTAGTAGAACTTAAGTTAGCAGATCCTGGGTTTGTTAGAAGTATTAGGAGCCAGGTGGGCAGGCAGCCTGGCTCAGTTCTGGCTTGCGCCGAGTCCAGGAGCTCAGACCATCCCCCCCACAGACAGGGTCTGCTGCCACCCCACGTGACAGGCAGCCGGTCCGTGAGGGGAGACAGTTTTTAAACTGGCTCCCCTTGCGGACCAGCTCCCGCTTGGCACCCAATGCTGCTCCCTCAGATACAGAGGCAGCAGCATAGAATGGCAGTAGGCTTTTCAGGGGTGAATCTGGAGCGCACTGGCTGCCGGCCCCATCCCCAGGGACTATAGACCAGTCGAGTAACCAATAAGAATTCATGAGGTTAATCGACTATTCAATTAACCGATATTTAACATCCGTAGTCTCTACCAGGAATTGACATGTTATAGTTACCTCCTTTATTAAAGTTCCTGTTTTCACGGTGTATATCTTACTATCACATTCTGAGGTGCAATTCAGACCAGTGAAGGGTTGTATCACTGGTGGTTCTGTAACCCTGAATGCATTAAAATGCCCGGTTGCTGTTGAGGCTCATCTGGTTGCTCCCAGCAAGCATACGAGCATGCACTGAGCATTTCTGTTGAGCAGTCTGGTTCAGTAACCCTGACTCTAGCAGCCTGCTTGTTAAGTTCTAGTCTCCACCAATTTTGGCTACTATTAGCTCAGTGACCACAGCAGACACCTGTCCCAAATTTCCCCATATTTGTAAAATCCTTTGGGCTTTTACTATACATATACTGACCATTAATATTCCTGCATGCTGTGTTATTAGTTCTCTAATTATAACCTAAACGACACTTGTTAGATTATGACATAAGTGAACTACAATACACAGGACAGGTCATACTAGCTGAAATTCACTGCATGACACCAGCAAGCCCCTTGATCTCTGCACTCATATACTCTTAGGTCATAAACTCCACATTTTAGATTTCATGTCGTCTTTCATCACATATGGAGATTTATAATATAATTTCAAGAAAAATTTATTTAATCATAGCCTTATTTATAAGTTTATTTAAATTGATGTCTGGGTTTAGATTTTGATAATTGGTTTCTTTCCATCCATCCATGAGAGGAAATAGATTTGTTATGAAACAGTTCTGTAATACATTTCAATTTTATTCCCTCAATTCTATTAAAATGTATTTTGGCTACATTGGATAATTACCTTTTCCACCTTAAGGTACAGCTGGAGATCTCAGGGATCCATAAGATTAATGTACCATAGAACTTGCTACTTTAAATAATAGAATGGAAACTCTACTACAAATGCACTAATACTTAGGAAGAGGCTAATTATAAATCCTCTGTGTTGTTAATACTTGGTTAGTTTTAAAAGCACCCAAAGTACAGTGTTTTGTTTAGTTTTAACACCTTAAAGTACACAAATTGGATAAAAAGGGGGGGACTTCGGCTAACTTCCAAGGGCAGTAAAGAGGAGAGAGGAGAATGTAGCATTTAAGCAGAGATGGAGATTAAGACTGGGCAACGGAATGCCAAGGGCTATGTGAGAATCTGCATGTGTGGGTGCATGCTATGGGCGCAACGAGGAAACTGAGGAAAGGGATGTCTAGAGCAGTGTTTCTCAACCAGTGGTACGAGTACCCTTAGGGGTACTTGAGAGAAGTCTGGGGGGGTACGTCAACACAACTGAAATTTGGAGAAAACTGAATTTTTGTTTTAAGTTTTACAGTGCTTTGTTATTTTTGTACTTTTTACACCCAAAAATTTCATCACCTGCCCGGCTACAATTAAGTTGTTTAAACAAATGTGTTGCAATGGTAGACAAAAATTTTGTGTGCGAAAACTGAAGGTACTGGGGGTACTTATATATATTAAAAGGTTCATAAAAAAAGGTTGAGAAACACTGATCTAGAGGGACAAACAGGAGAACTAAGGAAGAGGAGCAAGATACCTGGGGCGGGGCAAAGAAAGAAAGATGGAAAATGTGAAGAACAGAGGCTAGAATAAGGTAATCAAGGGTAAAAAGGGCATTTTTTGGAGCAGAAAAGAGAGTGGGATAATAGGAGACTATGAGGGGGAATGGATGGAAAATGTGTGGGAACATGAGCATGGACAGAGAGAGAGAAAGAGAGAGGAGAGGGGGTAGTAAGGGGAAGAGCTCCCCTAGTCAGAGGTTAGGAGAAGGAAAGTGGTGACCTCTGCCTGGAATTCAGAAGGGACATCCACATTTGTCTGTGTTTTGGTTCTGATTAGCAAGCACATGCTTAACTTTAAGCATCTGACTAGTTTCATTGTATGTGCAAATTTAAATTTAAATGTACACAAAGGCCCCAATTCAGTGAGAATAATTTGAGGAATGAAGAGCAATATGTGTTCTGCAGTTTAAATAAATTAAAGGGTTAAATTAGTTCAAACAGAAAAAAATGCCTATTTTTGTAGGTCATGTAAAGTGCAGATCAGTTAGCAGTCCTGGAAAGACTTTAAAAAAATGTGGCTCAGCAAGAAAAACTGGTCCTGAAAGATAACTGATAAGACAGAAGGAAGACAAGGCTCCATTTATCCGGGGTAGATAATAATAAGAAAAGATTGTGAGCATTGAACTAATAGTGACCCCAAACTGACTCAAACCTGGTTTTGAACTAAAGTTAGCAATTGGCAATGGCATCATTTGCTCACTAAGGGTATAAAAGAATAAATTCTTCAAGGGTTTGTGGCTAATTGCCTGGCCAAGCTGGAGCTGATCAATATGGGTCTAAGCACACCTGGGTTTAGCCCTTTCATATCATGATCAAATATTTATTATTTGGTACTGTGTGAATATATTTTTTATTAGTTAGGCTGCTAGGCATGTGTAGAGAAACTGTATAAAAGCCATTCAGCCTTTGGACTTGAAGCTGTAGAAACAATAAAAAATATTTAAATAAATGGTTTTCTAATATTGTTTAATAACATGAATAATAAATTATTAGTTTTTTAAAATCATATGATTAATCATGATTATTTTGAATTGCTTGACATTCCTACTTTAAACCTCATGATTTTTAAGCAACAGCTATGAGTTTGGAAGAGATGGTCTCTCTCTCACTGTTTTAAAGTGATAAACTTAAAAAACAACAAATAGTTTAGCAGCACTTTAAACACTAACAAAACATGTAGATGGTATGATGAGCTTTCTGGGCACATAGAGAGGGGCTACCCTGCCTCCCTCTCTGCAGTAGGGACCGAAAGGCCGTTTCCCATCTGCCCTCCCTACCTATGCTCTGCCCGGAATCCCTGCATTCCCCCACACTCTGGTGTGTGAGGAGAGGGCAAAAGGGGCAGGGCGGTGTGCAGCGTGCAGGCATGGCCACCTGGCCCCTTTTTTGGTTTTTTTTTAATGTTTTGAAGTGGTGAGTTGGTAATAGTTTTAACCAATAACACACTTCTTTAATGACCCAGGAAAGAAGTTTAGGAAAAGCTAATTGCAAGTTAATAACTATATGGCACTTCTTTTGCTGAAAAGAAGACCATGGGACTGATCCTACTTTCAGTGAGTCAATGGAGTTTTGACTGGAGCTAAAGTGCAGGATCAGGCATTCAAGATCAGTCTTCCATCTAATTTTTTATACTCCCTGAGCGGAATTAATATTGTTATGTGCAACTGTGCATCAATACGGAGGAGATGTGTGACTTGGAGGAGATGTGCAAGACATCACCTCATATTGGGGGGGCACATAACAAAATCCATGTGGCGGCAGTGGAGCCAAGAGGTTCCGAGGGGTTCCATTATCTAACATTTCTACTAGCTAAAAAATTAGGCTCCAATCATGCAAGCTGTACCATGTAGGTAGATCCCTGAGTCCACATGAAACCCCGCTGACCCCAATAGGGTTCTTCACAGACATGGACTCCTGTTAAAATCAATGGGCTTCACAATCGGGCAGATATTTGCCCATGTACACCATTTTGCTAGATGGGGTTGAGGGATCCTAAGCTAAGTTCCTTCTAAGCTGCATGCTGGGTGATTGCACAGCTGCCTAACAAGCCTCACACACAGGCTCAGATTAGGCATGCAGAGTGCCACCTCTGCCTGCTGGTCCTAGCACAGAACTGCCTGACGTGTTAGCCAGTTGGAAGGGACGCTTTCCCCAGCCATGGCAGCTCTGTGCTGGGGCTGGGAGAGGAGGTACCTCCCACCTCCCCAGCCATGACAGCCAAACCAGAGCTGCCCCAGTGCTGCTGCTGGGGAATAGGTGACCCCTCCACAGGCCCTACCCAGCCTAGTCTGAACCTGCCCCACTGGGGGACAAGTGTCCCTCCCATAGCTGTGCCTACTGAAGCTTCCATGGTCATGGAGGGCCACCTCTCACCTGGTCCCAAGTTGCTGGGGTGAGAGAGGGCTGGGAGTAGTCCTCACACACACACACCCCAGGACAGTCTTCACACTGAACCCCTCATCTCCAGCACCACCCCAGAACTCACACCCCCAGCCAGAGCCCTTGTCCTTCAATCCTCTGTCCCAGACCTGAATCCCTTATCCCCAGCCCATGCACCCTCGGCCAAAGACTTCACACCCCTGAACCCCAATCATCTGATCCAACCCTGAGCTCCTCAATCCTAGTCGTCTCCCTCAGCCCTGAACCCTAGCCAGAGCCCTCACACTCCTGCACCCCAACCCTCTGCTCCAGGGCTGCGCCCCCTCCCACACTTGGAACCCTTGTGATGCCAACCCTGCCACATGAATTTTGTTTTGTGCACCAATGTGAAGGTGATATGTCACACATATCCTGTAAGAACATAAGAACGGCCATACCGGGTCAGACCAAAGGTCAATCTAGCCCAGTATCCTGTCTGCTGACAGTGGCCAATGCCAGGTGCCCCAGAGGGAGGGAACACAACAGGTAATCCTCATGTGACCCCTCTCCTGTCATCCATTTCCAGACAAACAGAGGCTAGGGACACCATTCCTACCCTCCTGGCTAATAGCCATTGATGGACATAACCTCCATGAATCTATCTACCTTTTTTTTAACCCTTTTAAAGTCCTAGTCTTCATAACATCCTCTGGCAAGGAGTTCCACAGGTTGACCATGTGCTGAGTAAAGAAAAACTTCCTTTTGTTTGTTTTAAACCCACTGCCTATTAATTTCCTTTGGTGATCCTTAGTTCTTATATTGTGGGAATAAGTAAATAACTTTTCCTTATTCACTTTTTCCATACCAGATAAATCCTCCATTTTGGTGTACAGTTGCACATAACAAAATTCATTCCACTTAGGCGGTGGGAAAAATTAGAGGGAATACTGATCCTGAATGCCTGATCCTGTACTTGTTTTCCTCCAGTCAAAACTCCATTGACTCACTGAAAGTAGAATCAACCCCATGGTCTTCTTTTTAGCAAAACATTGTGCAGTTTTTAAACCAATATTTATTTGTGTAGCTCACTAGCCACATTTGCTAACTACACTAATTCATTTTATGTTCCATAAAAACCTGATACTTTTATGAATGTTTGATTGATAACAGTCAGCAATTGTGAGAAATAGTTATTTGAAGTGGCCTTTGCCCTATCTAGTAGGAAAAGTAATAATGTACTTAATACAACAAAGATTTACAATATTGCAATTCTATGACACAATATGACTGCAGTGCTTTTATTTTACAACATGGATCTCTAATACTAAATATAACACTAGAGAAGAATAACCTGATATTACTGAACAAGTTCAGTTACAACTTGTTAAAAGAGTAGCTTCCAAAAATAAATCAATTAATTAAATTAAGTTAAATGGTCCAGTTGGTTTGTGCTTTTTTTTTCATCAGCATGATGTAAATTCATGTTAAAACATCTCAGAAATAATAAGCCTAATTACCGAAAATGCTGGCACTCCTTTGTTACAGAGCTACCTCAATCTGAGCTGAATCCTCAAGATCAGGTTTCATAGAGCCATAAAAATATAGGGCTCAAAGGGATGGTGGAAGGTCATCTAGTCTGGACAGCAATTCCACACCCAACTTTGGAAACCTATTCCAGAGCTTAACTACCCTTGTGGTTGAAAAGTTTCCTCCAATATGTAACCTATATTTCCTTTGCTGTGGATTTGTTGTCTGCCTTCAATGGATATAAAAACAACTGATCACTGCCCTTTTTACAGCAGTCCTTTAACATATTAGAAAACTGTTATCAGGGCCCCCTCATTCTTTCTCAAGACTAAACAATCCCAGTTTTTTAAATCTTTCCTCAAGGGTCAGGTTTTCTAAATCTTCTAAATATTTTATTGCTCTCCTCTGGACTCTTGCCAGTTTGTCCAAATGTTTCCTGAAGTGTGACACACAGAATTGGAGACACTATTCCAAGTGAGACTTACTTGTACAGAATAGAGCAGGACAATTACTTTCAGGTCTTTCATGAGACATTTGTTAATACACACCACAATGATATTAGCCTTTTTCACATCTGCAACACATTGTGGGCTCATGTTTATGTTGATCCACTATAACCACCATCATTTTGAGCAGTATTGCTGTCTAAGCAGTTATTCTCCATTTTTTATGCAGGTGTAAGAATCATATTAGCCATTGGAATCCAAATCCACATCACTAGCCTAGCTGATCCTGAGATGAAAATGCTCAGATGATGAAAATGGTTGGAGTGGAATTGATGTTTGCTCTCTGCCCCCACTGAAATCAATGATACAACTCCAACAGATCTCAGTGGGAGACAAATTAATCCAGCACTGAAAACTTTTGAAAATCCCACCCTTACAGTTGTGCCATGTTACACAGCTTCAGACAGAACAAAAAGAAGATTTTACTGGTGTGCTTATCACTGAGTGCTAAATCATTCCTCTTTTTCTGTTTTGGCAGGGTTGGCTAATAAATTGCTTTCAGCTGCTAGGCCATTCATTCTTTCTTCCACAACAGTCACTGAGCTGGAGAAGAAGCCTTCTGTAGCACCAAGGAAGAAACTGCCATCTCAGATATCATATCCTAGTGTGTCATCTCCCATATAGGACATTCGAGGAGGTAGTTTAACCACAGACTTCCCTTGAGGTGGGACACGGGGAAGAAGCATCCAGCTGTGTAAATACCACAAAGCAATTCTCAAAGAAGAGTCCCCTCCCTAAGGATATGAAGAAACAGCTATGTCCCTGGGTGATTTTTTTAAAAAGCCAGTGTAAATGTAGATCTTAATTTAATAGGGGTTTAATATTACCTCATTAAAAGGACAGTGTAAGAGGTGCATCATACATCACTGTGACTACAAAGAGCAAAAGTAGGAAACTGATCTTTCCGACTAAATACTCCCAGGTATTTAGAGGCTGTTTGAATTAAAACTAACTATACAAACAACAGCAACACATTCTGTGAAAAGCATCCAACAGTGATATGTGCAAATGAAAGAAGAGGAAGTAAATAATGTGCTTTAATACCACACACACACACACTCAAGATTGGGGTGTTGATGGTTTGCCCTAATGCTTGGAACTAGAGTAAGAAAGGACTAGGAGCAACAGCCAAGAGCTGGAGTCAGGAACCAGTACCAAGGGTTAGAGACAGAGCAAACTGGTGCAAGACAAGGAATTAGACTGGGGACAAGAACTAGGGAGCTTATCAAAGCAGGATCAACACTGAACGGGGGGCTATAACTGCACACATAAGCTAATGCCTTTAGGCTGAAGAACACACCTGCTGGCTTTTTTCAGCCAGTTAGGCAAGTTGGCTAGTGAGTCAGTGCTCCTGCAACTCCTCCAGGCTCATTCATCAGCCTGGAGGCTGATCTAGTCTGTACCAGGCACACTTGCAAGCCTTCATTTGTGACCCCCATATATGTGTTTCTGCTAAAGAGTCACTAGAGTTGATTGGGCTGATCAGCAGGCTGCCTTCATTATGGCTGAAGATAGAGCCTCATGTTTTTAAAGGAGAGCAGGAAATGACTTTCTCTCAGGTCATTTTAATAGGTTCTGTTCTAAGCTTGGCTTAGCTGCAAGTCTTTTATCTAGTAGCTTTCAATTCCTTTGTACTGATTCTTATCTTTCTGAAGCCTGACCTTACTAAGTTCCAAGGAGGTCTGAGTGAAGATTGTAAGGGAGCAGGGTAGAGCTACTTGTAGGACTGCTGAGTGTGGTGTTTTATTTTTCTCTTGATCTGGTAAAACAAGCTGCGGGGAGCATGTGCTTCAGGCTGGTGGGCTAGACAGAAGACTTCTCAGCATATACATGAGGAATTGAGGTGTTGCCTGCCAGAGATATTGTTTCATGGGAACCTGTCAGGTACCAATCCTTATGATTGTTCCTGCTTTTTCCTCTTAATTTAAGGCATCTGTTCCTGTGGCAGGCACTAGGATGAACTGAAAATCATATCACTAGGTAATTAATTAATACACTGATTTACACCTTCCTGTGTCAGGGTGACCTACTGCTTCCCCAAGGAATTCCTACTGTCCCTTGTGGTGAAGTGGTACAGCCACCCCTCTTCTTTTGGATTGGTGGGGGGAGGGGAAATCTCTATGTATGACTGGTCTCCATAGTGCTTTTGTTTTACTAGCAGAAGCTATTGAAGGGTGTTTGCTGAATCAGCATATTCATCTTGTATGTCCCCATGCAAGACATCACTGCTCACCTTTGCAGTTGTGCTAGTTCCCTCTGATTTTACCCTCCACCCTACCCTGACTGAGGTTTTGGCATTTCTGTGGTGCGAAAAATCTTAACTCATAAGGGTCTTTTTTAGCTTATGGATCTGAACCAGATTTGGACCATTGTTTTGCAAAGGACCCATTATATATATTTATGCATTCCTTTTACTTGCACTAATTTGTTGTATTACAGCAATCTACCACATAATTTATCTCCATATTACTAAAAAGAGAGGATGCTGTGCATTAAAGATAATATAGTACATTAAATACGTTTGACGTGTTCAGTGTGGTAAATAAGAACTAAGAGGAGAGAATATTTACAAAGTTTGCTATTTCATTGCTTGTTATCAACTTAAAGTCTGAAGATTAGGACTTTCAAAGGAGTCTGAGAGTCAGGTGCCCAATTCCAACTGAATTCCTTACTTTAAAAGCTCTCCACAGAGACTGATGCAGAAGAGATTTGTAACAAAAGGTCTTGAGCATGGTCTCCCCTAAAATATGTAAAAACAACCCCTGTAACTAACTAGCAGGAACCACACCCCTTCAATTAACAGTGAGAGAAACTTAGCATTTGTTTCTCTAAACTAAATATAGTTAGTTTTCAAACAAAACTATTTGTCATCCAACAATTTAAAACTACCCCTTTCAACGCAGTTTCCAAGAGTGGGGTTGTGCAAAGCTTCCTAAATGCTGATTCAGCCCACATCTAATGAGCTGCCCTGAGCCCCAGCAAAAAGACAAAGCCTTAGCAGCCCTAAAGCAGGATTCTCAAGCTGAATATTCCCCCATATCTTGTCAGTGCAGCTTACATGCTTGGGCTCCATACATAATAAGTTGTCATGGGATAAAAGGGAAGATCCTTTCATGGATTGAGAACTGGTTAAAAGACAGGAAACAAAGGATAGGACTAAATGGTAAATTTTCAGAATGGAGGGGGGTAACTAGTGGTGTTCTCTAAGGGTCAGTCCTAGGACCGATCCTATTCAATTTATTCATAAATAATCTGGAGAAAGGGGTAAACAGTGAGGTGGCAAAGTTTGCAGACGATACTAAACTGCTCAAGGTAGTTAAGACCGAAGCAGACTGTGAAGAACTTCAAAAAGATTTCACCAAACCAAGTGATTGTGCAACAAAATGGCAAATGAAATTTAATGTGGATAAACGTAAAGTAATGCATATTGGGGACAAAATAACCCCAACTATACATACAATATGATGGGGACTAATTTAGCTACAACTAATCAGGAAGGAGATCTTGGAGTCATTGTGGATAGTTCTCTGAAAATGTCCGTGCAGCGGCAGTCAAAAAAGCAAACAGGATATTAGAAATCATTAAAAAAGGGATAGAGAACAAGATGGAGAATATCTTATTGCCCTTATATAAATCCATGGTACGCCCACATCTTGAATACTGCCTACAGATGTGGTCTCCTCATCTCAAAAAAGATATACTTGCATTAGAAAAAGTTCAGAGACGGGCAACTAAAATTATGAGGGGTTTGGAATGGGTCCCATATGAGGAGAAATTAAAGAGACTAGGACTTTTCAGCTTGGAAAAGAGGAGACTAAGGAGGGATATAATAGAGGTATATAAAATCATGAGTGGTGTGGAGAAAGTGAATAAGGAAAAGTTATTTACTTGTTCCCATAATATAAGAACTAGGGGCCACCAAATGAAATTAATGGGTAGCAGGTTTAAAATAAATAAAAGGAAGTTCTTCTTCACACAGTGCACTGTCAACCTGTGGAGCTCCTTGCCTGAGGAGGTTGTGAATGCTAGGACTGTGACAGGGTTTAAAAGAGAACTAGATAAATTCATGGAGGTTAAGTCCATTAATGGCTATTAGCCAGGATGGGTAAGGAATGGTGTCCCTAACCTCTGTTTGTCAGAGGGTGGAGATGGATGGCAGGAGAGAGATGGCTTGATCATTACCTGTTCGGTTCACTCTCTCTGGGGCACCTGGCATTGGTCACTGTCTGCAGTCAGGATACTGGGCTGGATGGACCTTTGGTCTGACCCAGTATGGACGTTCTTCTGTAATACAGTAATGCAGCCAAGAGGTGTACAAATGTGTAATGCTACCACAAGAAGATTCTGTCCCATCTAGTGGCACTGAGAGCACTTGGGGAGAGATTAATAACTCTGCTTTACATGTGGCTCTTAGGTAATGAGTTGAAGCTCATGGACTAAGTTGGTCGAGCATGCAGGTTTGATCTCACCTGCCAACTAAGGCCATATGAACTGTTCTAGGACCCTGCGGCTATTAAATGTTGTGAGGCTCCCTATACTGCAGGATGGGGCTAAAAGAGTTTGAGTGCAGAAGAGGGTTATAGGTTCAGAGAGGGAGATGAAGGCTCTGATTCAGGGTGCAGGCTCTGGGTGGGGATGAGGCATTTGGGAGTACAAGATGGGGCTCAATGCTGGGGCCAAGAGGTTTGGATTGCAGAGGTGAGGCTCAGGGCAGGAGTTTTGGTGCAGTGTCTGGGAAGGACTTAAGGTGCAGGTGGGGGCTCAGGGCTGTGGCAGGAGGTTGTGTCTGGAGCATTTAACTGAGACAACTTCCTTTGGTGGCACAGGCCTTGGGGAGAGGCAGGTGGCTGTGCACATTGCCCTTTCCTTGCTTGCAGGCTCTGCCCCTGGCCACTCCTACTGGTTGGGAATTGTGACCAATGGGAGCTGCTGTGGTGGGGTTCGCAGGCGCTTGCAGCTCCAATCTGGGGTAGGATGGGGGATACAGCAGCGCATGAAGCCATATCCCACCCCCTCATGTACATTCACGTGCCAAGCAGGGCTGGAACACAGGGACTTTTGTGGCTGCACCCGTAAGCTAAATGGGCTGTTCAAAAATCTGTGTTTGTAGATCCTCCAGCCCTGCTGCCAACAAACCAGGTCTGTTGGTGTTATATATGTGTAAACATTTCTTGAAGCAGGGACCTGAATCTGACTGCCCACCCCCATCCCAGGTAAGTGGCCTAATATTAGGGTAAGCAGGGGCTGAACTACTGCTTGCAATCAGCCAGCTAAAAGGAGAGAACAGCCCCAGGGGTGGCTACGCGCACTCAAAGGCTGTGTCTAGACTGGCCACTTTTTGCGCAAAAGTGGCCACTTTTGCACAAAAACTTGCCAGCTGTCTACACTGACTGCTTGAATTTGCGCAAGAGCACTGACGTTCTAATGTACAAAATCAGTGCTTCTTTTGCAAATACTTTGACGCGCCCGTTCGGGCAAAAGTCCTTTTGCACAAAAGCTTTTGTGCAAAAGGGCCAGTGTAGACAGCTAGCTAAGACTTTTGCGCAAAAGCAGGCTAAATGGAAAAAAGCCGTTTGGACGCTGGGAGACCCCGTAGGAGCCCCGGACTTCCTGGTAACCCGAGCTCTTAAAGTAGCCGCAGGCTGCTGAGCGCACGTGGCAGGAGCGTGCCTCAGACCTCTGGCCTGAGGTCTGCCATGGTGCCCCTGCTGTGCCCAGCAGCCACATCACAGCCAACATGGCAGCTCCAGGCGCTCAGCCACCTGCACCCCCAGCGCAGGAGGCCCCCAGGGGCCGCAAAAGGAGAGCCCCCTCCTGGACCTCAGGGGAGCTGGAGACCCTCCTGGACCTGTGGGAGGAGGAGGGCCTCCATGAGACCCGGTCCCGGCGCCGCAACGCCGACATCTTTGGCCGCATGGCCCAGGCGCTAGCCCAGCGGGGACATCCAGCCTGGAATCTGGAACAGGTCCGGGCTAAGGTGAAGGAGCTGCACCTGGGCTATGTGCGGACCAGCGAGGGCCGGGGGGCAGGACCAGACACCTGCCCCCACTATGACCGGCTCCACCGCATCTTGGGACAGCCAGCTCCAAAAGCCCCCGGACGTCACAGTGGACACCTGCGTGTGCCCCCCCATCACCAGGACCACCACGACGGGGGAGGGAGACAGCAGCAGCAGTGAGTCAGAGGACGAGGCCAGCAGTACCACCCAGCAGGCCCCCTCCGGCAGCCCCAACGTCTCCCGCGAGCCCTCGGAGGCCGGGGAAGGATCCACTGGTAAGTGTTGCACTTTGCACTCACAAGGGCGGGGGGCGGGAGGGGAGCCAGGCACCCAGAGCGGGGAGGGGGAGAGCATGTCACTTGGGCCACGTGAGCTGCACGCTGTGTAGCATTAGGCAGCAAGCAGCACGTGCAACCACGTGCAGCCTGCTGACCGAGCGGCACGTGGCTGCGGCAGGCAGCTTCAGGGCACGCCTGGGACCATGCTGCTCACATACATCCAGCAGGACTGGGGGGGGGGGGGAGGGTGGATGCCGGCTGGAACCAGCCAGGGCCCCAGGGACTCAGGCCAGAGCCCGCACCTCCGCAAGGGTGTAGCAGGCAAAACGGCACACCGTCCCCATGCCTAGGAAAACCGCAGCGTCACAGCCCTGTGAGTGTGGCCCCCCCCCCCAAGTCCCTTGCCTGCTCCCGGTGCCTTGGCTGGCTCCCCGAGGGAAGTCCCCACTGCAGCCACACATGTCCCTGGGCTACCGTGTGTGAGGGCTAGTGGGAGGGAGAAGGGGGGAAGTGCTCGGGCCGCCCCTAGGGCCGCCTGAGTTTTGCTGCAAGGATGGGACACTCCCCAGTCACTCTCCTGGTTCCGTCCAGGAGATATCCCACGCGATGGGGATCTGAGAGCCCAGACCACGTCTGCCAGATGTGCTCCCAGGCACTGTGTGGGGATTCATCTCGCTCCCTGTCAAACACCATTGATTAGCCCAAAGCCTCACAGCCTCCACCGGCAGGGAGTTCCACAGGTTAACGCAACACAAGCGCCCTCCCACCCTCCACGGGCCAGGACACAGACCGGGGGTTCCAATACATGGAGGAGGACCCTACTCCAGGGGCGGTCCTCTATGCAAACATACAACACGGGGTGGGTAGGGGGGGACCCGAGGGGGCCCAAGCCACACTACCCCTGTGGTGTCACCTGGGCTCAGGGGTGGGGTGGAAGGCATGAGGTGTGGGGACAGTGGCTAGGCTGCCTGACTGACCCATCCTTTCTTCTGTTCCCTGCAGCGGGACCAACCAGGAGCGGGGGACCCTCCAGTCCGGCAGCAGCAGCACCCCCAGCCGCCCAACCACGGAGGCAGCGAGTCCGACACCAGGACCAGCTCATGCGGCGCTACGTGCAGGCCATCGAGCGAAGAGAGGCTGCCATCCAAAGACGCACAGAGGCGGACCTGCAGTGGCGCCAGGAGACCTGGGCCACCTTCCAGGGACACTGTGTGCTGATGGCAAACTCCGTTGCCAGCCTCTCCGCACACATTGCCCATGCCATACATTATGGCATGGCTTCACCCCATGCCCCCGCCATCCCTCCCCTAGCATTGCCCCCGCCCCCTCCTGCAATGGCCCCTCCTGCCTGCTCCTGCCCCTCCTGCTCCTGCTGCCCACCTCCCCATTCAGCCTGCCCCAATGCAGCCTGCCCACCATGTCCAGGTCCACCCACACAGGAGCAGTTGCAGGGGCCACCCCTCCCAGTTGAAGGTCTCCTCCCCCTCCCAGTTCAAGGTCTCCTTCCCCATCTCTCCCCTTTGTAAATAAAAACCGACAAGTTTTTTTGGTGAAACCAAACTGTGTTGTTGTGTATTGGGAGGGGAGGGGAGGGGAAGGGGAAGGGGAAGGGGAAGGGGAGAGAGTTGTCCAGGGAAACCGAGGCGACCCTACTCCGGGGCCTGTGAGAAAACATGTCCGTGAGGGCCTCCCGGATATGCACCCCATCATGGTGCACCTGCCCCCGCCCCCTCCTGCAATGGCCCCTCCTGCTCCTGCTCCTCCTGCCCACCTCCCCGTTCAGCCTGCCTGCCATGTCCAGGTCCGCCCCCACAGGAGCAGTTGCAGGGGCCACCCCTCCCAGGAGTAGCTCCCCTCCCCCTCCCAGTTCGTCGCCTCCCTGTTACACGAGGTAACATGAATAATTAATTTAGAATGCCGATCAACCTAATAAAATCATGAAGATGATAAATGTGGACTCCAAATTCCATATCTATCACAGGTTTTCTAAAAAAAAAAGGGAAATAATTTTAAAGGGTTATGAGTTTGCATAAATGAATACCAACTCTAAAGATAAAATTTAACCACAGGACTATATTTGACATGCAGAAAATCACAATCAAGCAAGGAATAGATTACAAAAGAGTAAACACAACACAAAATACATTAAACACAGTCTAGGCGCGGAGGGCGACTGCGGTGACGCTGGTGACCTCGATCCTTTGGTCCTTCCGGGCCTCAGGAGAGGAACTGCCAGGAGATCCCTGGATGAACGGAGCTGTGGCTGGCGACCTCGATCCTTTGGTCCTTCCAGGCCTCAGGAGAGGAACTGCCAGGAGATCCCTCGAAGATGACGGGAATCGGGTTCGCTGACTCGAGCCTTCCACACGAACCTCGAATCCTCTTCCTGTTCTTCGGGACAGCTCGACCAGACGATGGTGGCCTAGAATATCCCTAAACCTAACCCTGAACTCAAAGGAAACCCTAGCTACGGCCGACGCACCCGACGAACAAACTCGACGATGGCCGAAATGCTTTTGAACCGACAACGATAGCTAATCTAACTAAACCTAAATCTAAACCTAATCCTAATTGGTAGGTACAAGCCTTCCGCTTGACCTGACCAAACCCTTAACAGAACAAGAGTACTCTGCTCTGAACGAGACTGCTCAAACATAGTTCATATAACAATCATGAACATTCTGCACAACATCCCCCTCTCCCCCAAACTGTGTTGTTGTGTATTGGGAGGTGAGGTGAGGGAGTTGTCCAGGGAAACCAAGGCGACCCTACTCCAGGGCCTGTGAAAACATGTCCGTGAGGGCCTCCCGGATGCGCACCCCATCCTGATGCGCCTGGTGGCTGGCAGCTGTGTGGGGCTGTTCGTAGGCCTGACCCTCCGCTGACATCCATGCGGGAAGGAAGGCCTCCCCGCTCCTCTCCACAATGTTGTGGAGCATGCAGCACGCGGCCACTACCTCCGTTGCATTCCACTCACCTATCTCGAGACGGGTGAGCAAACACCGGAAGCGGGCTTTTAATCAGCCAAAGGCGAGCTCCACTTGATTGCGGGCCCGGTTGAGGCGGTCATTGAACCTGGCCCGGTTCTGGTCCGGCCGCCCCGTGTAGGGCCGCATTAGCCAGGGCATCAGGGGGTAGGCCACGTCCCCGACGACGCAGATGGGCATAGGCACATCCCCGACAGTCAGCTCCCGCCGGGGGAAGTAGGTGCCCGCCTCCAGCCTGCAAAACAGTCCGGAGTTGCGGAGGATGCAGGCGTCGTGTGCCCTGCCGGACCAGCCCGCATAAATGTCCAGAAAGCGGCCCCGGTGGTCCACGAGGGCCTGCAGAACAATGGAGCAGTACCCCATTCTGTTAATGAAATGGGCTGCTCGATGCTCTGGGGCTCGGACGGGGATGTGGGTTGCATCCAGGGCTCCCCCGCAGTTGGGGAACCCGAGGGCAGCGAAGCCGGCGATGGTAGCGTCCACGTCCCGCAGGCGGATCACTCTGGGGAGCAGGACATTGTTGATGGCACGGACGACCTGCAGAAGGGTGCAGAGAAACACAGGGGAACACATCACACAAGGCAGGGGTGGGTGTGCGCTCCCTTGGCCCCCTCCCCGTGATTCCCTCTGTCCTCACACACACACGCACGCACGCACACACACACCACAGCCCCCTCACCCTACTTCCCCCCCCAAGCGGGCCAGTGCAAGGGAGGGACGGCCCGAACCCCTGGGTGACCCAACGTGGAGTCTTGGCTGCCCCTGGGCATGGAGTGCAGCACCCTCCCACCACCCCACTCCCCACTCCCCCTGGGACTTACCTCCATCACGATGGCGCCGATGGTGGATCTGCCCACCCCGAATTGGTGTGCCACTGATCGGTAGCTGTCCGGGGTGGCCAGCTTCCAGACTGCGATGGCGACCCTCTTCTTGACAGGGATGGGTGCCCACAGCCGGGTGGCTCTCTGGAGCGCAGGGGTGAGCCACGCACAGAGCTCCATGAACGTCCGCTTTTGCATGCAGAAGTTCTGGAGCCATTGCTGGTCGTCCCATTGCCCAAGGACCAGCTGGTCCCAACAGTCGGTACTGGTGTCCAGTCTCCACAGTTGCCTCTGCACCCTGGGGTGGGGGTGCCACAGGGACGCCATGGCCTCACTGGTGAGGGAGTCCAAAGCGATGTGCCCCTCCTGGTCCTGGAAGAGTAGGGCACCAACCTGGAGCAGCAGCTGCAGGCACTCCAAAATGTCCGACAGAGGCCAGAGCAGGCTCATGGCCACCCCTGGTTCCATGGCACAAGGAACAAGGCAAGGAAAAAAACCCCGGGCAAAAGCAGTAGGTGGCCAAAGGCAGCGGTGTCCAAAAGTCAGAGGGCAACCACCAAACCTGCTACGGCTGTCAGTCCCTGCCAGAGTTCCTAAAGCACGGAGCAGGAGACAAACGGCTGTCCAGCGAGACCCCTTTAAGCACGTGTCTGAACGGAGCTCCAGCCCCGCCCCCAGCAAGGGCTGGTGCCCTTTTGCCCTCTTCAAAATGGTTCCGGGCTTCTGCTTTTGCGCAAAAGCGTGCCGCCAACGTAGACGTGCTTTTGTGCAAAAGCGCATTGTTATAACGATAACTCCGTGCCAGTCTAGACGCGCTTTTGCGCAAATACTTTTAACGGAAAAACTTTTCCGTTAAAAGTATTTCTGCAAAATCATGCCAGTCTAGACGTAGCCAAACTGTTTAGCTCTGCAAGATAATTAACTGTTGATATGTAAATACAGCTCATGCCAGGATGGGGAAGGAATCCAGGGTGTGGTTATGTAAATCCAATTCAGCCAGGGCTGATTGAGGATCAGTTGTTAGAATGGAATGCGATGTATTGTAACTAATTTGGCTGTTGTGGGGTCACAAACCATGCTACCCCTAAATGTGGGAACTGTAAAATATGACACCAGTGCTTGCAGGAGAGACACCATCATTGTAAGGGGCTCATATAAACAAGCCTCCCTCTTCCAGAGGTAAGTGAACTGAGTTTGGGGGAAAAGGCTTGAGTTAGCCTGCTTCATGTCTGCCAGGTGTGAGCTGTAAGCCTGGTTCAATCTGCTTTCCCCTCCCCCTCCAACACACCCTTGTTCAAAGGACAGACCGAAAGCAGACTACATCAGGAGTCTTTTTGTTGTTCCAGTGAAAACTGGAATCTTTTTGCCAGCCTATGTGATGGCTAAAGAGTTGAAATCACTAAGAGCTGAAGTCACTGGTTTGGCCTGGAGCCAGCAGAGTGGCTGGTAAGAATGACTGGCGGGAGGCCAGTAGGGGCAGCGGTGGGCGGCCAGCAGGATGGCTGGTGGAAGCGACCAGCAGGCGGCCAGTAGGAGCAGCGGCGGGTGGCCAGCAGAGCAGCTGATGGAGCAAGGGGACCATAGGAGCAGCACAAAGGTGGTATGGCCTCAGGCTCAATGAGTGGAGTCATCAGGGTGAGGTGTCTGGGTCCGCACTGACTAGACAGAGCTATAAGTGGGGCGTTTGAAATGGGGTACGGCGAAAGTTTGGGTAGGTGAATGGACCCTTACATTGTTGGACTAGTGAGCCTCAGAGGCAAAGGACATTGCTCAATCCATTTGGGCTGGGACGGTTACTCATGGGTTGGTTATGAACTCTGGTTGTGGTATTTTCCCAAGCTAATGCCATGTGACTTATCTCCCTCTTTCATTAAAATTTTCTTTTCTACGCTCAGACTCTGTGCTTGCGAGTGAGGAAGCATTGCCTCTCAGAGGTGCCCAGGGGTGTGTGAATTTCCCAGGCTGGGGGCTCGAGCTGGTTCTGTGTGAGATGAATGAAAAGGGATCCCTAGATATTGAACCCAGCCCTGGCTGGTGCTGGTGCTGGTGCTGGTGCTACCTGGCAAAAGGGTTACACTAGATTACTCAGTCTTTCTCTCTTTCTTTGGATCACAGTTCCTCTGCATTTCATTCCTGGTTAATTTAGGTGACTCTGCTGTTGGATTCTGAGAATCCCTTCCTTGGGCAGCTCCCTATGCTTTTTATGGGGAGTTTAGGTGCCTAATTTACAGGTCAGAATTTCATTAAGCAGCAGGATACCTAAGGGCAGTGCCCTCCCCCACCCCCAAATTGGAACTCCATGGATTTCATGCTTGAGGTCTGCTTAAAGCTGCATGCCCTGACTCCATAAGCAGTTCTTAAATGCAACAGAATTTGAGCAGCTTGCAGCTTTGCCTTTTGGGCAGGGAGTTTGTTATAAAAAGAGAGAGGCTGGGCATTCAAAAAAGGCTGGTGTGATGGGGTGTCTGCCCTGCACTGTCCCTTTAAGGGGTCAAAACCCAGCCTAGGAAAGGGCTGGAGTGGTGGAGCCATGAGGCCAGCAGCTGTGGCAGGTATGAACCAATTAGGGCCCAGCTGGGGGCTGTATAAATAAAGGCTCCTGGAAGAGTGGAGACAGACTCACTCTTGCTCCAGCTGGGGAGTGGGAGGGACTGTAGCCAGACATGAACCCCATCTTGTTCCCCCCCCCCCCTCCCCTCCCCAGAGCGCAAGAGAAAGGCAGTCAGCCTTTGATGCCCTGGGAACGCAGGGGTGCTGCTTGTCCCTGACTCTAATAAACAGAAACCAGACAGTAAATGGGCTAGCTGACGACCAGGGGACCTCCTGATGGCTAGCACCAGTAATTGACACGCCTATACTGTCCCAGGAGAGGAATCTTCGCCCATCACATACTAGAAAGTGCCCATTGTCTGCATTTTCCCAGGTGTGAATTATGCTTTGCACCCTTCCTGGGAAACTTGGCATTCAAAGCCATTTTCCCTAATTGGCCACTTGTGACCAGGAAGAAGCCTACGTGACCCAAGGGGTATAAAGAGGGGTTTAGTAGCCCACCCCATTTGAGCTCCAATCATCTATACCTGCTGGCAGGTATTTGTTGTCTCCCGAGGTCTGTGGGACGCCCAGCCTCGCCCTACTTCTTCCCGAGAGATTGAGAGAAAGACGCTGGCCACGCCAAGTCTGGAACGCAGGGGTGAGAATATATACCTGCTAGGTGTCTATTTTGCATGCATTTAATAAGAGCTCAGAGAACCAAAAGGGTTTCATGGTACCTGTAAGTGACTTATTAGTGTAATTTCTGTCCTGTCCTTTGTAGTGGCTGTGTTATCTGTAACACAGTAGTAGCATTTAACAGCTAAGTTTACCCTGTAACAATAAAATAGTAACTGTTTAAGCTGTGACCTGACTCCTTCAGTTGCTGTAACAGAACCAAGCACAATTTTTAAAAGAACTCCAGCCGGTCATAAGGGACAGATATAGGGAGAGCTTGAGCGCTGGATCGTGTCGCTTCCAGGGGACAGATCCGTTGGGGCATCTCTCAGCCTCCCCAGGCTGCCCGCTGCGAAGGGATCGTGTATCCTAGCAGTCAAAATCTGAGGTGTAATAAGCTCTCCCTGTAAACTTCTTGGGGCGCCCGTCAACCTCCTCCAGGTTGCCCGCTGCTAAGGGACCCCAGTCCTAGCAGTTGAAGTCTCGGGTGTATAATACACACACACCACTCACTGCCCTGACCACCGGCTGACAGGGACCTGGCTGCCAGGGAAGTGAGAGGCTGCTGAACTTGGAGCAGGGCTGTGGAGAGGCAGGCAGAGCTGGGGAAGCTCTGGCCAAGCAAGCTCTCAGGCTCCAGGGCCTGAAGCAAGGCCTGAGAGTACTAAGGGACATAGCCAGGATAGGAAAAGGCAGCAGGTCCACACCCCTTGCCAATGATGAGTGGCCATTTCAGATGGCAGTTTGCCCCTGAGGTAAGGGGTTAAATGAAGACTGGTAGTGGGTTACTGAAGCAAGGTGAGCATAGGAGGTTGGGGTTAGGGGTAGGAAGCCAGAGTGTGGAGGGATGCTGTGGCAGGGCAGTACGCAGAGGGAGGATGCCATGGTCTGGGAGGGATGTGGATCCTAACACAGGAGTGGAGAAAAATAGGCAATAGCAGGTATGATGCCAGCTGAAAGGCGCACTCCAGAGAGGATGAAAAGCTCATTCCTAGAGTATCCAGCAGGAGGTGGCAGTGAGGTTCATGGTAGTACAGTTGGGCATTCAAATAACTGGAGGATTGTTACATCATGAAAACACAGCAAGGTGCTCCATTTTAAAGATGGGGGGGGGGAAAGAGGAATGAGTGTTGGGCTGCTGAGGTTTGCACTTGGATTATTGTGTTAAACTTGTAAATGTTCTTGAAAAGGGGGTGAATAGGGACTAATCCAAAGTAGACTGAAGATTTACAAAGGGTTTTCACAAAACTGTCTCTTTGTATTGCCCAGTCATCCAGAACTCAGAGTTGATAAGTGCAAATTAATGCATGTGGAAAAATATAATCCTAACTATAGATACAAAGGAGCTTCAGGGGGTAGCTGAGTTAGTCTGTTACAGAGGGAAAAAAAACAACAAATGGTCTGGTAGCACTTTATAGACTAACAAAACATGTAGATGGTATCATGAGCTTTCGTGGACACAGCCCACTTCTTCAGATGACTGGAATTATATATATACAAAAAAACTATTAACACTCAAAGAAATCTTGGCATCATTGTGGATAGTTCCCTGAAAAGGTACAGAAAAGGCAACAGAAACGATTAGGGGTAAGGAACATCTTCCATATGAGGAGAGACTAACAGGACTTGGACTTTTCAGCTTGGGAAAGAAATGACTAAAGGATGGGGGGATATGCTAGATGTCTAGAAAATCATGAATTGTGTGGAAAAATAAAAACAAGGAAATGTTATTCACTCCTTCACAAACACAAGAAGCTAACCCAGTTAAATATATAGGCAGCAGATTTAAAACAAAATAAATTATTTTTTCACAATCGATTTGTGGAACTCTTTGCCAGGAGATGGTGGGAAGGACCAAACTATAACAGGGTTCCAATAAGAACAAAATAAGTTCAAGGATAATAGGTCCATCAATGGCTACTAGCCAGAATGAGCAGGGATGGTCATTCTGTTTGAGAGAAGCTGGGAATGGGTAATAGGGGATGGATCATGATGTTTGCCTCTTCTGTTTATTCCTTCTGAAGCACCTGGCATTGGCCACTGTTGGAAGACAGGATACTGGTCTAGAAGGACCTTTGGTCTGACCAGTATGGACGTTCTGATGGTCTTACATATAGCTGAAGTGTATCTGCCCCCTTGCTGAAACCCACTAGACCCCATGCCCCTTCCAGAGCTGAGAGAGAGCCCAGGAGTCCTGACTGGGGGTCTCTCTCTCTCCACATAGGTGGTGGTAAAGAATATACATTAAAATTTTAAGGCTAACAAGTGTCCCTTAAGTGACTTGCCACAAGATGTCAGAATATGTTAGTGTTAGAGCTGAGTGGAACTAATTTAATTTTATTTCTTTTATATAGGAATTAGATACAGTGCTCCTGTCAGCTAACTGCTAAGTTGTCTTCCAAAAAAGTAGTTTTCCAATGCATTGGTAGCCCCTGAATAGAGATGGTGTGTGTGTTGGGGGGAAGAGTAGATGGGGTTGTTTCCACCCCCCCTCTCCATTTGGTGCTTGTCTTGTACTGAGCATGCTCAGTAACAGTGCTGAAGCCTCTGTCCTCAGTCCACCCCCCCCCATGCTCTCACCTTCTCTTTCCTGTCCCCCCGCCCCCGCCTCTATCACCAAAATCTGAAGTGGCGCCCCTGTGCAGCCTACTTAACAATGCTTATGCTAACTGATGTTTCAGATAATGTTTTACAGGCCTGTAGGTTTCTTGTATTCTGCCTTATAGCTGAATATAATGAAAACAGCTAAATATCACAAAGGCAAGTGAGTGAATATAATAGGCACACATGCCCTATGGGCTATGTACTTCATAGTTTTTTAATGTGTTAGCAAGCTATTTAGAATATTAATAAATGTTGTGTGGGTGCTCCACTCACCCATTTAATTATCTCCAAAGCTACTAATGAAAACTATATTTAAAACATTTTGACTGGCTTCAGCTGGCTTTGAATCTGGTTCCAGGGTTGGGGAAGAGAGAGACTGCCTGAGCCGCTGCATAGTGATCATTTTTTGCCTTTTGATGGCCTGATGCAGTTCCTATTGACATTGATGACAAGACTTCCATTGACTCCAGTGGGTGTTGAATGAAGGCCCTAAAACAAGCATCTTGCTTCCTGGGAGCTGGAGTTCAGAACAGTGAGTCTTGCTTCATTGTGGGGTTTTTTTTTTAAGTGTGCTGAAATGGCCCTTTGGGAGACAGTGAGGGGTCGGACATATTAGTGAGGTCCATTCCATTGTGCTCCTGAGAATTGACCCCAATTATGCCTGTCTCTTGATCACAGGCCCAAGCATGTAGGATTGATGCTCACTGAGCCTTCTGTGTGCGGGAAGAAGTAATTTAGCCAAAACTTCATCTTGTAATGGATGCACCAATTTATTAGGGTGTTAACATAGAAACACCAGGAGCAGTAGTTTGGGGGAGGAAACATTGGGAGCACTAGAGATTGCACTTTGCCCAAATCTCTTCTGAATGCTTCATTTAAGGAATATATAATACCTTCGTTACTTTTAAAAAGATATGTCTGAGACTATCCACTATACATTTGCATAGATCTTCCTGGATCATATCTGTAATGCATAAATAGTGTTGCTCTATGGAAAACAGACAGAGGAAATAGATGAAATGAACTAACAAGCACAGACATGCTCGGCAGTAAAAACAAATTTTCTAAGTCAGCTTTGTAGCACCCTTAACTAAAAATGACAGAGTAAATCTGTTTGCTAAGTTGTTCTGATATTCTTTAGTTGTAGATAAAGGACAAATATTTTGATAACATACCTTGTTATTAAATTACTTGACACATCCTGCACACCCATTCCAACCTAATGGGATTGCTTGAAGAAGTAAAGCAATCAGGATTTGGACTTATGTTCTTGTAAACACAAAGAGCAACCATCTAATTTCAGCCAGAATTAACTCTATTTTCCAATTAAGGACCTGATATAAGCCCTACTGAACCTAATAGGAGTTTTTTCCATTGACTTACATGGGCATTTGTTTAACTAGGCCCTAAGGGTATGTGGAAATGTACTAGTATAGTATAGTATAAATGTACAGTTATACTAGTATAGTTATATCAGGGGTGACCAACCCATTTAACAAAGAGAGCCAAAATAGCAGCAGAAAAAATGCGAAGAGCTGCACCAGAATTGTCAAGCCAAAAAAAAAAAAAAAAAGGCCCCCCCAGAACAAAACAGAATTGTCAAGCAAAAACAAAAAAATAAAAAAAATTTTTTTAAAGGAGGCTGCCCCTTTAAGATGGCCACCATCTTGGGCGCCGTTTTTAAAACCCTGCAGCTCCAACCTGGTAAGCACAGGGAAGCTGTGGGCCAGGAGGGAGCTGGCGGGGGGCGGGGGCCATTGGAGGGGGTGCAGGAGCGGCTTCACAAGCCGCACTTTTGGGGGGCAAGAGCTGCATGTGGCTCGCAAGCCATGGGTTGTCCGCAACTGAGTTATACCGATATAGCTCCCCTGTGGACACTTACATTTTGGAATAAAAATGGCCACATTCCCTGGTTTAGCTTACATCACTTGGCAAGCAGTTTACTCTAAATTAGAAAAGCCTGCTCTTATTCCAGCATGTGTGTCCATAGGTGGCTCTATATTGGTATAATTGTAGTTATAGTTATGCTGTTAGATAGGACCTGAGCAGAGAACAAACAAGAAAGGAAGACTTCAGTTAGAGGATACACTGTGAATGTCTCTGCAGCATCAGGCTGAATCTGAATACAAAATGGCAGCTGTCCCTGCAGCTTGGGGTGAGGAGGCTTCTTTCTATTTCAAGATCCAGCACGCAGAAAACAAGGCATAAGAGGTATGCCACACTCATTAATAACACACCTGTATTAGTTAGTACAGCCTATGAAAAGTACACTTGGGTCTGTATACAGAACACACAGACTTTTCCTGCCATGAGGAATCTCTAGGAGAGTAACAAACTCTGTTTCTACATATTTATGGTATTTCCCTTTTCAATATTTTTCTGGCTTATAAAATGTAATTCCCTTTCCAAGAAACAAGAATTGTATGGAAACTGCAGCTTTCACTTTCCAGAGCTTTCTGTTTCCTTTTGAACTGAGCTATGCCCTCAAAGTTTTGCAATTGTTTTTGAGTTTAGAGCAGCGTGTCTTTGCTTCAGGGTGAGACCCGTGTATAACCTTTCAGCTTAGCTTGGTTCACACCAATATATCAATCCACACTTGAGCTAGCTCCATTAAGATATTTAAAATGCTATGCATGTCTGGTCCTAGTCCTGGCTAAGATTTGTTAATAGAACCTCAAATTGGATGGTTTTGAGTGTCAACCCACAAGTTTCACACAGCTCAAAAAGTGAACTAGATTTGCCTTCTGAAACAATATCAAAATAATCGTATGATTAAAGCCATAAGCACAAACACAAGATTGCCCAGCTAACACATTTGCACTGAGAATAGAATCTAGAATTTTAAGTTCTAAAGACAGATGCAATCCAAGAGAGAATATCTATTAGTTGGCAAGTGTATTAGGTATTTATCATATAATCTAATCAGTCTGCACAATAGGAGTACATAAGGTCACGATCACTACTATTTTATTAACAAACTGGAAGATCTATCCCGGAAATGCTGAAGACACTCAATATTGGTTCTGTAAACAGTCACTTAATTTCTTCTTTTGTTAGCAGAGAGCTATCTCTCAAACTGACAACCATGGAGAATCTTATGGGACAATCTAATCACTGAAGGGCTGGGTTATGAATTAAGATACAATCTCTTGATATGGCAATAGAGCAGCTCTCTGTAAACAGTTAATTAGAAGTAGTATTATCAAAGGCAGACGTTTGAAGACTTCTATTTGTAAGTCTGCAGGGTCAGTAATGGACAGTTCTGAAGAGAGAGAGATTGGTTCTTTTCTCCATTTATTCCCATTGCAGTCTCCTCATCTCTAAAGCATGATGGAGCTTCTGGGCAGGGACTAACGTATGATGAACTTCATCATCCTTCCATCTCTCAGAAGAAAATTCTGGAACTAAGTCCCTATATTCCTGGAAGCAAAGGGATAAGGCAGTCCATTCCAATGCACACATTTTCCTGAATTTTATCCTGTTTTCTGTGGATGCAGTGAAGAATATAATAACTTTGCAATTTAAATGTGAGAGTTCCACTACAGAATTATAAAAATTTCATTTTTGATGAGCTCCATTTAAGTTATTTTTCCTCCCCAGTGATCTGTCAATGTATGACAATTGTTACATGAATAATTTTACCACAGTTGGTATTTTCAAATCTTCCATAACTTTTCTCATAAAACTCTCAATACTTTTCCAAAGAACTACCATTAAGAAATGTTTTGCTTTCTGCGGTAGATTTAAAATAAAACACAAAGATTATTCTTATCTGGAACATTAACAGAGTATAGGAAAAAAGATAATATTACACTATTTTCCAATGTATATTTACGTTAGCTGGCTTGTCAGATTTGTTTAAAACAGATATGTGGAAATAGTTTTACAAAACTGCATACTCAGATTCTGCATAATGATTTCAATTCTATGATGTTATTATCATGCAAGATATATAGGCATATTGCTGTGATGTCATAAAAAGACTGATGATGATTTATCTAAATGTGGTATATATCATGCAAGCCGGAAGAGCTATAACATTGTTACTGGTAAACCTGTGAGGTAAAGTGTTGCACAATAGCTCCCTGTAACTTCTGTATTCATCCTTTGTGTAGGGTTGTGATACATCATACAAAGCATGCCTTCCAAGGTAGCGTATGAGAGTTCATGATCTGCAGAAACTCATTCTGTCAAAATATGCATCCTCACTGTATATGGAGTTACAAAATTTTGTTACATGGTTACTATTGGAGTATGTTGTGAATCTGGGAGTTGCACACTGTTAGTTCTCCAGTAGCAACAGAGGAGATGACATGAATCAGGGTAGGAGTCATGTGACCATCACCAGCTGTTGACCAGCAGGGGAACTGTAAACAAGAGATGTGCAACAGTCTCTTATTGAATTGTAGAAGCACCACACATTCAGGATTGCTCTAGTCTGTGACTCAGGCTATGTCTACACTATAGACTTTACAGAATCACAGTTGTACTGCTGTAAGGTCTCCTATGTAGCTGCTCTATGCTGCCAACAGAGTGCTCACCACGCTGGCACTGTTGTCAGAGAAACTTTGTCATTTGTAGGGAAGGGGGATTATACTCCCCAACCAACAAAAGTTTTGCTGACAAAAGCATTAGTGCAAACAAAGCCTTAGCAAGGCCAACCAGGGCATGTCTGGACCAGTAATCTTTTTTTTCCTCTGCAAATATGAATTTGGAGTATAAAATAAGGAACAGTGGCATTATGGGACCACCTTTCCCTTCCTGCACCTACTTTAAAAGCAGCAAGAACACTGGAGAGACAAAGAGTAAACGGGTGAGCTTGGTCCCAGGCTGAGAAGGAAATTCAGCCTGTGTATTAACAACTGTAATCTGCCTTTAACATACAGGGGGTAAGAAATGCTGTTAGATTCTAATCTTACTGAGTCTGATTAGGATTTAGAATGTGTGTTTACTTTGTATTGCTTAGATAATGATCTCTGACTCCTATGCCTACCACTTACAATTATTTAAAACCTATTTTCTATAATTAATACATGTGGTTTTAATGTTTTATTCCTCCAGTGAGTTTATCTAAAGTTCTTGAGGAATTGGACTCTCAAAGGCTGGGGTACGTCCACTAGCCTTTGACAAAGTGGTGAACTAATTAATGATACTGTACTGTTTGACAAGATCTTGACCACTTTAAACAGTATATTTTGGGGACACAAGGCTGGGGGCTTGAGGATTTGCTGGTGTTTTTCTTGTGTGTGTTTGATGAGTGTTTTAGATATCCAGATAAATTGCATGAATGCTATGTCCCAACATCTGAAGAGTTTTGCTGATTGTCACTAGGAAAGCATCATGAAAGACAGCCCAAGCTGGAAAGGTAAGGGAGCACAGCTGTCCCACAGTTCCAAGCTGTACCCTGAGGATCCATTACAAGCTGTACAAGTCTGAGCTATTATGCATACATCTAAAATTAGTACTAATAAATACATGAATGGGGCTGATTTTTTAAAAAAAAAACCAACAACCCCACCTTGGCAGTTGACATGAAAGTAAGCTAAAATAGCCATGTATTCCAATGTGAATATTTTAAAGAATGTTGAATTTGTGAGCAACCTGTTCTTTTTGAAAATGCAAAAATCATGGTCAGTTTTACTAAATAATGAAAGCCACCCTTTGGTGAAGAGGTTCTTGATCATTGAGCATGGTTCTTATCACTGAAAATTGTAGTAAAAACAAATAACTGGTAGCTCATTAATTATTTCAAGTTAATAATACGTGGCACAGGTGTAATACTCCACAAAACAAAGTATTTTGGAAGCGTTTTCTAATTTGTTTGCAAATATGCCTCTCTCTGTGTTGGAAGCTTTATTTACACTATACTTTTTTTGGAGAAAGGGTTAAATTAAAACTAGACACCATAAAAAATGTGCAATGTGCCGAGACCAGAGGTGCTTGAATGAAAGTATTTAATTGAACTTTGCTCTTGGGCCCTGTCTAACACTGGTGTTTGTTTCACATAGGAGGTTTAGAGCTCTACTGTCATAGGCCAGCTTGTGTCATTAAGTCCATAGCTGTAAGTATAGTGCACAAGAGTTCTTGGAGGTCCTGAGAGCACTGTTGTTATGCCACTCCCTAAAGTGGGTGTAACATACGTTTTTCTTTCAGACAGCTAGCTATGTCTTAAGTGGAGACAGCTGTAAAAGCCGCAACTCACTCTGTGTGGATGACTGTTAGTTTGTCTGTAATGTATAGTTTCCGTTCATAAATGCCTCTTTATTGTACATTACAATTCCATATATCATGGCATGAGCAGTCATAATATCAACTAAAGCAGTGGTTTTCAACCTGTGGCTCACAACCAACATCTAAGGCATCTACAAAAGGTGATTATGAAAATAAAGTTTCAGATCCCAGAAAAGGCAGGGCTGCTGTTACCATAGAAGCCCATCATTGAGCATCCTTTCTGAGTTGTAAATTATCGTGCTGTGAATTTGCAACACTTATGGTTGTATTCTGTTCAGTCACTTTTCAGTCTAAGACTCTGATGGGGGTCTGTGAACCACAGGCTGACTTTTAATTTGAAAAATTACAGTGATCCACAAATGAAAAAAGGTTGAAAACCACTGAGTTAGAGTGAATCAATGTTGGCAATTGGTCTAATGATTTTGAATAATATTAAAACGACAGCACCTATTGGTCTGTGATGGTTTGTTTGTATTCTTTATATGAAAAACCTCAACAAAGCAGTTCCAATCTGAAATAACTTCTTAGGAACCCAAGAAAATACATATTATAGTTCATGAGTACATCTAGACTACGTTGTTCTTTCAAAAAGAGATATGAAAATTTGGTGCTAATTTGCATATCTTCTTCCGATCGTCTTTTCGAAAGCAGTTTTTTCGAAAAAGAAAGCAGTTTAGATGCAGTTCTTTTTTTAAAAAAAATCATTTTTTGAAAGAACCATTTTTCCTCAAAAAGGGTTTTTTTCGAAAGAATCACGTCTAAACTGCTTTTGAAAAAGCGATTGGAAGAAGATATCCAAATTAGCGCTGAATTTGCCTATCTCCTTTCGAAAGAAGAACATAGTCTAAATGTACCCCATAGCAACTGCACCTGTATTTCCCTCTTCTCCCCCTCTCCCCACCATCATGATTCACAAGGGGGACACACTCTAGATTCCAAGTTCCACAGGTATTTGGGTACAGAAACAGTTCACTCTCCCTCATGACCAGAGTGTTTCTGGATTGCACAGTTCTCTGTCTACACTGTGATATTCCCAGCAAGTCAAACTGCTTAAAGCATCCATGCTTTCTTTTTTTTGTCCTGGAGTTGTAAGTTTCACATAGCTCTTTCTAAGTGCATTTTGTTCTTAAGGTGAAAGCATTCTATAAAAAACACATTAAAATAATAAGACTCTACATGCATGATAAAAAATGTACTAGAGGTCACCTAAACTCCACCAAGAGGTTTTGGTAGGTATCAGTCCTTCACAATACACTAGTTTTGCGTATGATTACAAATTCATAAGGTTCTCAAATTAAAACCCAAATACAACCATGAATAGTTCCATCTCTCCTTTACACTGCATAAGCCTTTGTATCTCATTCTTTCCTCAGGGCTGAGCCTCAGAAGGCTAAGGTTTTGCTTAACTGAAAGTGGGGAATTTGCATTCACCTCACCATATGTATTCCTCTGGAAATTCACTGAACATTTTTTGTTGTTGTTACAAAACTCCGTTTTTGTCTGGCATATTGTTCAACATGGTTCTTTGAATCCCCAGGTCTCCACCCTTCAATTCCATCTGTCAATAATATATAAACTATTCATTTAATACAATGGATGCCAAAGATACTTAAGTTTAATTCAGTAAGGTCTCCCAAGGCTATGGCAGGATATTGCCATATTTGGGTCAGGGCCCAATCCAATAGATTGCTTCTAAACACAGATTAGACCTTGCACATGACTCAAGCAGCCAAACACATATCTTCTTGTACATTCATGGATCAGTGAGCAGAGCTAGACAATCCCCTAGGCACTGATCTCTGTGATAGGGGTGGGTTTTAAGATACTCCCCTGTAATCAGCATATTGCCTTGGCTAGTTTAATGCTGGCTTTTGTGGATTGCATCCTAAGGCATATATCTCTCCCCATTTATTCTACAGAGAGAGCATAGAAACCTACCTCAGGCTTTGCGGATCATTGTGATTTTTCTGGATACCTAACAGTTAGGTGCCAAGATGTGATGCTGAGTATCATAATGCCTAAATCCAGTTTGTCTGTAGCATGCTTTATTTCATTTTCTGGGCAAAAATGTTTATTCTTATGATAATATAGGAAACACAAGATCTTGATTGTTGCAATAGAAAAGGATGCTGAGGTGTCATACAAAGCAGTGACTATTTTGGCTTCCCCTTAAAGTTTATCCCAAGGCTTTTTAATGGTGACTGGGTAATTCCTGATGGCAGCAAAAGGACTGACTAACATGCCTATAATTTTACTTCAGAGGTCTTTGTTATACTTTCTTTTTTAAAAAATGATTCCTCTGCTTTGTCAGCCTACATTTTAACATATGAGAGGAATTTATTTTTATGCTAATAAACATTTGAGTGAATTTTTGTAAATATTGGAAAGGGAATAGATATTTGGAATCCTTTCACGATGAATATTTCTCAATTACTTTGTAGAGGATCTTGCATAGGAGTTCACTTTCTTCTCACTTTGTTTTACCTGCCATTTTAAAAAAACGAGAACATAGGAATTATTATGGTAGCCCACATTGCTTAAAAATTCAACAATGGCTAATATGAAATGCTTCATAGGAAACTTTAGAATGTCCATAATAGACAATTATGAATAACCTAAATTAACTAACATTAGTGATAGGTTTAATAGCATGGATACTGTAAGCATTACCTTGATGAATATGATCGTGTTGTGATAATTTCATTGGCTAGTGAGACTGGTTAAGATTTGAGTTATTTACAGTAAAGGTATTCAAACTATTTCTGAATCAAAATGAACAGCTTGAAGAATGTGGAGACATAGTAGGATGTACAAGCTGAGAATAAAATAAGTGCTCTTGGGCCGTGGAAGATAGCCAAGACATTTATCAGCAAAAAGCAGAGAAAACTGTGTAAACATGATTTTGGAGTTCAGGCTCAACAAAGCAGAGAAGTAGGTGTGGAACGATACAAATGGAGTTAGACGGGGGTTAATATATGGTGCTGTCCCATAGAGCAAGCTGTTCCTTACATGTCCTTAATTTTCAATGAGGCAATACATCTTAAAAATTGTCTGCTTATGTAACTATGGTCCAGATCAGGGCTGAATAGTAACATGGTGGTAGTTGGCCAGGATTAGCCCCTGGCAAGCCACTACTGCTATATTTACCTTCACAGCCCTAGGTACCAGCAATCACAGTTCCCGTTGGTTGTGTATCGCTGTTCCTGGCCAATGATAGCAGCAGGAAGCAGCGCAGACCAGGACACCGCTTCCCACATCTACCATTGGCCAGGGATAGCGATCCACATCCAGTGGGAACTGTGATATCTGGTATCTGTGCCCATGCAGATAAACATAGCAGTGGGGGCCTGCCAGGAGCTAAACCTGGCAGACTGGATCCAACCTACAGGCCAGTATTTGCCTACCCCTAGTACAGACACTGCAGTCCTTCCTCAGACAAAACAACTGCTGACTCTTCAGTAGCCTTTTTCCCTCAAAGATTTGCCTAAGTAAGGAATGCAAACTCCTGCCCAAGAGAAATGATAGTGTAGTTCTACAATTTCATATCTGACTTGATCCCAAGCAATCTATACTAAACTATTTTTTAAACAATTTGGTTAGGATCAGCAGTATTCCGCAGAAGAAAATAGCTTTAGAAAATAACATCTTTATCTAAAAAGCATGCTGCTGAATACGTCAGTGCATCAGTTTTATTTCAGGAAATTAGTGTCACAGTTAAGTAACTAAATCCTAAGACATTTCAATGATCCAACACTGCTTTTGAGATCCACAGCAAATGCAATTCAAGGGCTTCATCATGAGATCAATAAAAGTGACACATTTAGTCTTCATAATATTCATAGACTCTGGAGCCAGAAGGGACGATTGTTTCCCTGATGTCCTCTATACCACAGGCTGTAGAGCTTTCCCTAAACTAAGTCCTAGAGCAGTGATTCTCAAACTGTGGTCCGCAGCTGCCTTCCAGGTGGTCCATGGCTCAAACTTAGCTCCCCCCACTTTCCACTCACCCTCCCCTCTCCCTGCACCAGGGAGCCCATGCTGGTGTTCCACGCCCCCACGAGATTGGGGTGCCCGCACTGGCTTCCCCAGCTCTGCCTTGTGGGGAAGAAGTGGAGCAAAGCAGAGCCAGAAGCGACTTGTCAGTGTGGAGAACACACCATGACCCTTGCTTAGTAAATTGTCCCAGTGCTTAATTACTTTCACTATTTAAAATATATGCCTTATTTCTGGTCTGAATTTTCCTAGCTTCCACTTCTAGCCAGTGGATCATGTTGTCACTTTCTCACCTAGACTAAAGAGACTGCTGGGTGTGTAAGAGTTAAATAAGGGGTCTATATAATCGCTACCTTGGTGATGGAGGGTAGAGCATGGGCAGGCACTGTCCCTATTGATTTATAGACATGTTTTAATGCCCCTTTTTCCTTCCTTCCTTACTTGCTTGGGATAGATAACCATGTAGCTGTACCAAGGCTGTAACTTCTAATAACGTACAATTAGACAAAAAGTATGTATCTTCCTCCTCTTCGTCCTTTCCACCCACTCTGAAACATATTCAGGGTCACATCTCCTTCTTTCCCCTCTCGCAAGCTGCTGATTCAAGAAGTTTGTAATGTAAAATTGCTTGCTTCATCTAAAATGTTGTAAACAGGGGTGGGCATAATTATATTCATCACACAGTTATGATTATTCATTATCTGGCTATTCACCCCTTAAATCCTAATTTAGTAATGTGATGTAATCAATGTATTTACAGTCTAACTACAATAAAAAGATGTATCTGTAGCTCACTCCGATCCAGGGTTTGGGGGTCTAAAGCGGAACAAGTACCTGCAATAAAGGAGCCCTTTATTGCCACATCTGCCTCTGGGTCACCTGTTCTTTTCTAATAGAGACCATTATTAAATATTTATTCCCCATGTAAATACTTGTGGATGAGTGGTCTCCAAACTATGGAGTGCTTCCTGTCGGGCAAGTGCAGAGAGATGTTTTTAGGGCACATGATGGGGCCCAGACCAGCCCCCATGGGGCAGATGGGGAGGGAGTGCTGAATGGGGAGGAAGTGCCACTCAGCTCCCCTCTGGCTTCAACGACAGCTCTGCTCCCTCCCCCACCACAGCTCTGCTCTGCCCCCACTCACAGCTCCTCTCTGACTGCAGCTCTGGCCCCAGCCACATCTCCTTCCCACTTATTGCTTCATCCCATGCCCTGCTCATTTCCCCTCCACCCCCAGGCCAGCTCCACTGTCCCTAGCTCCTTCCTCAAACTTAGTTCTGCTCTTCTTTCCACCTTCTGCCCAAGCTCTTCTGCTGAGCCAAGTGCACAGTAATGGGGGAGAAGCAGACAGATTCCATTACGTGGCCGGGGGGAGGGACACGTCAACAAAAGTTCAGGCAACATGGTTAGACTGTAACCGTCACCTTTTCCCTGGTCTTTGTTAGACTCAAAGAGCTCAATCTAATTAGTTTATCAAAATACGGCAAGATTTCTAATGCTTTATTTTTCTTGCTCTTCTCTAAACCATGTCAAAATTATTAATATCGTTATGATTTGGGAGCACCATAAATGGACACGCTATTCCAGCAGCAATCACACCAGTGCCAAATACAGCGATAAAATCACCTGTCTGTTTCTATGCAGGATTCCCCTCTTTATGTATCCCAGGAATACATTAGCTCTTTAGGTAAGAGCATCACAAGGGGAATTCTTTTTCTTCTGATTATCCACCATGACCCTCAAAATATTTTCAGTTTTCCAGAGCTGGGAATGGATGACAGGGGATGATTCACTTGATCGTTACTTGCTCTGTTCATTCCCTCTGGGGGCATCTGGCATTGGCCACTGTCAAAAGACAGGATACTGGGCGAGATGGATCTTTGGTCTGCCCCAGAGTCCTTATGAGTCACTGCTTCCCAGGGTAGCATCCCCCATCCTGTAAGTATGGGCTACATTCTTTGCTCCTAGGTGCACATATTTATATTATACTCGCAACCTTACCGGACATTGCCTGGGTCCTTCACAGTAGGGGGCTTGTGGTCTGGGGGGATGCAGGAGTCAAGGCAGGGCCTTAGAGATGTGGAGGAGGGGTAGGAGTATGTGCAAGGATGAGGAGGTGCTCAGACCAGGGGTCCCATCCAACATAGGACTTTCTCTTTCCTCAGTCCTCCCAGCCACCAGGAGCCTTTCCCCCTGCTTCCGGTATTGCAACCATGGGCCAGGAGGAAGGGGAGGGGACTACTTAGCTGTGTGCTGGCAGGCAAGATGGTGGAGCCTCACCCCTGCTGGTTACTCCTTTGGTGGTCCAGCTGTCCCCAGTGGACACTCTGCCGGATAGCTCTCCCCTCCAGGCTCACTGCCCCCCAGTGGCCACTCTCATATTGTGTTCCTCTGAACAGCAGCCCCCCCCCCCTTTGCATGTTATGGAAATCAGCCCTTTTCCCAGGGCTTCTGGTTGTCCTGGCACAACCAAACCCTGACCTTGCTGTAAGTTATGATAAGAGGAAACTGCATACCAAATTTGGTAACCCCAGCTCTTACCATTTTGGTGGTGTTCTTGAACAAACAGACTCACAGACGGACACATCCTAAAATACATTGTTTGCTAGTGCACAGTTTTCCAAACAAATCAGATCACTGTGAATCAATGACTTGTCCTATTGATTATTCATCACTTCCCCAACTTTTGTGTCATTTGCAAATTTTACCAGTGATGATTTTATGTTGTCTTCCTTATAGGAGTGTGAATGTTTAACTGGTAAGGACTGGAATAGCCCCTATCCATGGCAAGCCCAGCCTAGGTGGCTCCAGACTGGCCCTGCCCATGTCCCCTCGATGTGGTCAATTTGGTTAAATATAATCTTTAACTGGTTAACCAATTTAAACAGGATTTTACATCCCTACTTTCAGGTCATTGATAAAAATGTTAAACAACATAGGGCCAAGAACCTATACGGAAAACACAGATGTTTAATTAATATTCTCTGTTTACAGTTGTATTTCAGGACCTGTCAATTTCTAATCCGTTTAATGTGTGCAGTGCTAATTTTATATCTTTTTACTTTTTAATCAGTGTTGTGCAGTATCAAGTCAAATGTCTACTGCATTTTATTGTACTGGCATATAACACTATAAACTTTTGCTTAAGTGATTGACGGGTTATTTATAAGTTACCGTTTTTCACATAGATCCCTTCTATTGAATATCTTTAGATTATTTTCATTCATCTACATTATTGCATTTCCCAGAATAAAACGCATTTTATTATATCATGGACATATTTCAAACCTTCCTAGTTTTGTGGTATTCTTTATATACATTCAGTCATGAATGAAATTCACCCTTCTTCAGATGACTCATGTTAAGGATTTGCATGGATATTAAGTGGTGTGGAGAATAGAATTTTATCTAAGTGCTTGGCTTATCTACACAGGGAGTTTAAATTGCAGCTTTTTGATGCACATCAGGTATTAATGTACAACATGGAAGCTGCACTACAAGTGTGCACACTGGATAGTGTGCCCTTTTTATTCAATATGCATCATTGCATATAAAAGTAAGCAGCAAGCTGCTATCGAAGGATATGACATTCTCAAAGGGTGTCCTATATTTCACTGTTGAGTGATATACATTGTGTGATTGTGATTTTGTTTTTGCTGTATATTGTCGGATGCATAACAAAAATGGACTAGTACAAATTAAATTAAACAAAAACCATATTTGCTTTCTTAGTGGGCTGGCATCATTTTGGGATTGCTGTTGGTCAGCATGGACCCAATAACATACCACATCAGTAGGCTGGTATCTGCAATGATGTAGAGGCTGCTTCAGCAGTATTTCAGCACTCAAGACCACATGAATATGTCCTTGGACTCTGCTGAACATATGATGTGGTGGTAGCAGCCACTACTGCAGCAGGAGCATTCGTGGCAGAGGATGTAGAGCGAGGAAGATGAGGACTCCAAGCAACTGATAGAATAGAACCAATTCCTGGAGCTGCTTCACACTGCACAGTACAATTGCTGGGCTTAGAAAACCAGCATAGATTGAGAAAGGGTTGTTTCTGCAGACCAGGGATGAACCTACAATGGTGAGAGAATATTAGGATTGGGAAGGCAGACTTTTTGGACATTTGTGCTAAACTAAACTTGGAGCTGCAGCAGCAGTGTACTAGTATGTGATGCATCAAATCTAAGCAGGTCACCACTGCCAGCTGAAAGCTGGCCACACTCAAATACCACCAATCTGTGGCAGAGGGGATCCTACTATGTCTGGACACTTCCCTTACCTGCTTGTCCATGGGCTGGGGGAGAGGGGGAAGTGGGCCGCATGGTCCTCTGAGAATGTTGGGGCTCCTGTGAGGCTGGGTCTGCTGTGAAGGCCACACATGACCTTGCTTCTAGAACATCCCCGTCTTCTGGTGTGTTTATTAGGAGGTCAGGGAAAGGGCAAAGGGAAGGGTTGTGGTGGGGAAGGGATAGGGCTGTAAGCCAGAGGCCCCTACAGAGGAGACCCTGGGGAGAGTTACTGCGGTCCTTGAGAGAACCTCTCCCTCAGGGCCTCCCGGATCTGCACCCCGGCCTGATGGGCCTGTCGGCTGGCAGCTGTCCTTGGCTGCTCAAACGCTTGCCCCTCGTGGACAGCATCTCCCCCCCCCCCACCCCCGCTGCCTCCCCCTTCCTCTCCACAGTGTTGTGGAGGACACAACATGCCGCGACCACCTCGGGGATGTTGTGCTCCCCCACGTCCAGGCAGGTCAGCAGGCACCTGAACTGCGCCTTGAGGCAGTTAAAGGCGCACTCCACCTGAATCCTGGCCTGATTCAGGTGGGCATTAAATTGGTCCCTGCTGGGACCAAGGTGACTAGTATATGGCTTTATAAGCCACGGCATCAGAGGGTAGGCCATGTCCCCCCCGATGTACAGTGGCATGTGCACATCCCGAACAGCAAATTCACGGCGGGGGAAAAATGTGCCCGACCCCAGCTTGCGATACAGGCTGGAGTTTCTGAAGACTCAGGCATCGTGTGCCCTGCCCGACCACCCAACAAAAATGTTTGCAAAGTGTTCCCGGTGGTCGAACAGGGCCTGCAGCACCATCGAAAGTAGCCCTTTCGATTAGTGTACTGGGCCTCTCGCTGGCTCCTCCACAGTTTGGGAACCCCAGGGCAGCAAATCCAGTCACGGTCGCATCCAGGTCTCCCAGACAGACAACCCTCCACAGTAGGATCAAGTTGACGGCCCTCACCACCTGCAGAAGGACACAAAGAAACACACAAAACAGAGAATGAAAGAGGGGGTGCCTGAGCCCTTAAGAGGTGCCCGCCCTGCTCCCCTCTCCTGCCCCCCCAACACCCAAGGAGCCAACCCCTATGAGGCCACACACACAGGGCTGTGTGAGGGCAGGACGCCACAACCCCCTGGGAATGGGGCTTCTCCACCCCTAACCCCCCTTTCCCAAGGGTACCCCTTTTCAAGGACTCCTCCCCCATGCAGGCACTGCAGCTCCAGAGCACCTTACCTCCATGAGGAGGGTCCCAACAGTGGACTTCTCCACGCCAAACTGGTTGCCCACTGACTGGTAGCTGTCGGGGTGGCAAGCTTCCATATGGCGATGGCGACCTGCTTCTCCGGGGGATGGCAGGCCGCAGGTGCGTGTCACATCTCCAGAGGACGGGGGCGAACCAGGCACATAGCTCCAAAAAGGTGGCCTTCCACATGTGGAAATTTTGGAACCACCGCTGGTCATCCCACCGCTCCATGACCAGCCGGTCCCACCAGTCAGAACTGGTGTTGATCCTCCAAAAACACCTCTCCACTGTAGGATGTGGTTTGCCAGAGTGTAGCAGCCGCACACAGGGAGAGGGTCTCCAAAATAAGCTCAGGGTCCAGTTCATGCAGGACCAGGAAGGCAGCTGGTACAAAGTGCTGCAAAAACTGCAGCATGGCCGTGTAGTGCCATCGCCCAGGGGCAGCTCCGGCTCCATGGCACCAAGAAAAAAAGCTGCAGCACACAAAAACAAAAGGGCAACCATAGCAGGCACTGAGAGAGCTTTGCTGTCCCTCAAAGAGGTAGCAAGCATGCAGCAGAAGCAGAGAAACGGCTGTCTGGGGGGTCCCTTTAAGCGCGTGTCTCTGCAAGGCTCTGACACCAGCACTCGGAAGCGACTGGTGACCTAAAGTCCTGGCTGAAGTGGTTCTGGGTGGCCATTTATGTGAGAGAGTGTCTAATCAGTCTGGATGCTCTTTCAAAAAAGCGCAACACTTTCTCTATGCGCTTTTGTGTGTGGACGCGCTCTTTCAGAAGAAGTGTTTTTGGAAGATCTTTTCTGGAAAAAGCTTCTTCCAAAAGAAGCCTGCAGTCTACACATAGCCTCAATTTTGAAATAAGCGTTATTCCTTGTGCAAAGCAGGAGTTATTATTTTGAAATAACCAGCCTGTTACTTCAAAATAACAGGCTTGGTAGTGTGAACACTCCACTTGTTATTTTGAAATAAAAGGAGATCTTTTGAAATAACTCGCTAGTACAGACCAGCGGCAAGTGGCTTGGGAATGGATTCACCAGTGAAAGAAGGAGGGGATAAACTAAGTCTCCCAGGATACCTGGAGCAATGCCCACACCATTGATGTCAATAGCATTCCTGGGGGCAAACTGTCCTTTTTCCATTCCGGCAAATAAAACTGAGTTCTGAAAGATCTTAGCATTGTGGCCTTGTAAACCATGCTGCCCACACGCTCATAAACCTATCATGGTGGTTAACTAGTACTTGGAACACTGCGGAGATATACTCCTTTCTGTTTATAAACTCTGATCCATGATAGGGGAGAAAAATAATAGGCACATAGATATCATCAATTTCCCCTGTACAATTTAGGAGCCCTATGTTGCACAGCCATCAATAATCATCTTAGCGTTATCCAGTTTTATGACTTGATGTGACAGTACCTGTCCCATGGTATTGCCCTTCTGCATGACAATAGTCCTATAGTTGAGCTCCCCATGCTGAATTTGCAAAGGAGCCGGGAGCAGCCTGGACCTCCCCGTGGTCCACACACACTTCCCTGGAAAAAGGCTTCTTCCTTGTAGAATGAGGATTATCAACATCAGAAAAACCCATCTGTTCTTTTGATTAACTGTCCAAAGAACGCAATTGCAGTATGGACGTTCCTCAAGTTTTGTGGGAAAAACGGACGTTTTTCCAACAAAACTCTGTAGTGTAGACATACCCTGAGTGTGAGTGCTCACCTGCTGCTATTTTGAAATAATTGGCCTCCAGAGGCTTCTCAGAGCTGCACTTGTGGCCACTCTGGACACACAAGCCAGCTCCACTGCCCCCCTTCTCCTGCAGAGCTTAAAACAGCAGGCTGATAGGAAAAAGGGCTTATGGCATGTGTGGACCTTTGCCAGCCCCATACCACACAGCTCCCATCCCAGGAGTCATGTCCAATCCTGTGCTCCCTCTGAGCCCCCTTATGGCTGCCAGCACTCCCACAGTAAGGGGCTACATGCTCCTCACTCGGCCTTCTTAGCCCGGGTGGGGGGCGGGGGGGCTGCACAACAGCCTGTGCACATGGAGCGCCAGTCTAGAGCACTCAGCTCCATGACACTCTCACACAGGAACCCTTTGGTCCTTCTCACAAGGTTCCTGCACAGGTCTGCCTTACTCCGACCTCTGTGGTGGGACAACTTCCCATGACAAGCCACCACTAAGGAGTCATGGAAACACACAGCAATGCCACACATGGCACAGGCTCATGTCTGCACTCAGGCACCATCTGCTGTCTGTCAAGAGTGGCAATGCAGAGGAGACCAATCCCCTGCATGGGAACCTGCCAGAGGAAGAAAGAGGAGTGGACCCCCGTAGCACTTTCTCCAGCAAAGGGCCTCTGCCACTCACACACACCTCCCCCAACACTCCCTCCCCTCCTCCAGTGGGCAGAGATAGAAATTCTCTTTCTGGGGTACACCGCCAGTGCTGGACCCAGTGTACGCAGAACACAGAAGGTAGCTGAGCCACCACACACACACGCGCTCCATCCAGCATGCAGGCTCCTGGTCTGGTTGGCATCTTCCAGTGCCTGCTTGTTCCCATGCCGTGGGGTAGCGATGCTTCCCTGGAATGTCCATGCCCTGGCAGGAAAGTGCCCACTAACTAGGCAACGTATGGCCTTGCTCGAAGCACATCACCATTGTCTGAAGTGAGACCTTTGGTGTTGGCACAGAGATTAGGGCTAGCCTTCACGCACAGTGTCTGCTGGGATGACTGCCCTTGGAACTTTTCTTCACAGCTGGGCCAACTGCAAGTGTGCTGCTTTCATCACCTCCCATGTCATCTTCCCAACTCCATGGGATCCACCAGAGGAAGCGAACCCGAGAAGACCTCCTGTGGACCATATGGCCTGCATCCAGTCCCTCAGCTGGGGGCACGACAAGAAGCATGGGGCGCGAGCTGCTGACCGGAAGAAGCAGAAGTCCAGTTGGCACACCAGCATGAGGCCATGTGCTCCACCCTCACCTCTGTGATGGAGCTCATGGCCTTGTGCATGTAGCAGGCCACGAGCCACTTTCCTGACCCCACCGCCTGCCTTTGGCTTCTCCTCTTAGTCCTCACAGGGGCCACGGGGCAGCCAAAGCCTCCCAAGCTATCAGAGGCAGATGCCAGTCCTAGCTCCATCCCTGAGCCCCCATTCCTTCTTCTACCACCTCCCCAATTCCAGATTCTTTCCCCAGTCCCTTCTCTGTTCTATGACCCCTAAATAAACAGAGGAGTAGTTGTTTTTTTAAAGGCTTCTTTATTTGAGCTGCAGGGGAGAGGTGGAAGGTGGGAAGGGAGGACAGAGGAAGAGAAGGGGAAGGGAGGAAAGGCACACAGAGGGAATACTGGGGTCCCTTGTGGAGAGGCATGGGAGAGAGTCTCACAGCTGGCCTTGGCTGAAACTCTCTCTCAAGGCTTCCTGGAGGAGCACAGCCCCCGATGTGCTCTTTGTATAGCTCTGGTGTCTGGCTGCTCGTAAGCCCTGGTTAGCCATTCAGCCTCTGTCCCCCATCCTGGCAGAAAAGTCTCCCCATTGCTCTCACAAAGGTTGTGGAGCACACAGCAGGCCACCACCCTGTAGGGGATGTTGTGCTCACTCACATCCACATGCGTGAGGACATTCCTGAACCTCCCCTTTAGGTGGTCGAAAGGAAACTCGACAATCATAAGGCATCTACTGAGCCTGGCATTGAATTTCTCCTTGGTGGGGTCCAGGGTGCTTCATAAGCCAGGGGAGCAACGGATAGACTGAGTTGCCCAGGATGCAGATTGGCATGTACGCATCCCCAACCTTTATGGTGGAGTTGGGGAGGACGGGGGGGGGGGGCAGGGGAAGTGCTAGCATGCATCTTCTGGAACAGGCAGGAATCCCAGAAGATGCAGGCATTATGTGCCTTCCCCAACCAGCCAACACTAATATCCATGAACAGTCCCTTGTGGTTCATCAGGGCCTACAGCACCATAGAGAAGTACCCCTTTCTGTTTATATAGTCCAAGGCATGGTGGTCAGGGGCCATGATGGGGATATGAGTGCCATCTATGCCCCACCCCCGTAGTTGGGGAACCTCAAGCTGGCAAAGACATCTATGATGGTGTCGACTTTCCCCAGAGTGACAATCTTCCACAGCAAGATGTTACTGATGGCCTTGACTACCTGTAGGAGCACAGCCCCGACCATGGATTTCCCCACTCCAAACTGGTTCCCAGTGGAGCGATAGCTGTCTGGTGTGGTGAGTTTCTAGCTATGGCTCCATGATATAAGTGCTGTGGTGTCTGCAAGGGCAACCAGAGCAAACAGCATGAGTTTGGTGTCCCATGAGAAGGTAGGCAATGGAGAAGTGGTGTGTGAAACGTGGCTGTACAGAGCAGCCCCTGTAAGCACATCTCAGCTAGCTTCAGCAAGCAGCCACAGGAAGGGTGTGTCTAAACTACACCCCTCTGCCGACAGAGGGATGTAGATTAGGCACATCGCTATTGCAAATGAAGCAGGGATTTAAATATCCCGTGCTTCATTTGAATAAAAATGGTCACCGCTTTTTGCCGACGCGGCACTTTGCCGGCAAAAAGTGGCAGTTTAGATGGGGCTCGGTTGACCAGGAAAGCCTTTTCCGACCGATCCCTTATGCCTCGTGCAACGAAATTTACAGGATCAGTCGGAAAAGACTTTCCTTGTCGACCGATCCCCATCTAGACTGCCACTTTTTGCCAGCAAAGTGCCGCGTTGGCAAAAAGCGGTGGCCATTTTTCTTCAAATGAAGTGTGGGATATTTAAATCCCCGCTTCATTTGCGATAGCGATGTGCCTAATCTACATCCCTCTGTCGGCAGAGGGATGTAGTTTAGACACACCCGAAGTATCCACCCTTCTAGAGCCCTCCCCAGAGTGCTTCTGGGGGCGATGCAGGGTCCAATCAGTGCGGATGTGCTATTTCAAAATAATTCTGAGGTATTTGAATTCTGCCTTGTAGTGTGGACGAATTATTTTAATTTTGTTATTCCGGGAGTTATTATTTTGAATTTGCTTATTTCTCGGGCTGTCAAGCTATTAAAAAATTTAATCGCGATTAATCATGCGATTAATCACGTGTGCCTCCCCTTTGAAACACGACTGCAGCATTTCAACGGGGCAGCACTGCATGGAGCCCGGGATCAGCTAGAGTCCCCAGCTGACCCCAGGCTCTATGCAGCGCTGCCCCTTTGAAACACAGCTGCAGCGTTTCAACAGGGTAGTGCAACACGGAGCTCGGGATCAGCTGGAGTGCCCAGCTGATCCTGGGCTCCATGGCTGCCCCTTTAAAACATCACTTCATTGGCATTTCAAAGGCACAGCTGCCATGGAGCCCAGGATCAGCTAGAGTCCCCACCTGAACCCGGGCTCTAGGTCTGCCCCTTTAAAATGCCGCCTCCGCGTGTTTCAAAGGGGTAAGGGAGCCCAGGGTCAGCTGGGGAGTCCCAAAGTGACCCCGGGCTCCACTGGCCCTTTGAAACGTGTGGAGGTGAAACGCTGCCTCTGTGCATTTCAAAGGGGCAGTGGAGCCCTGGGTCAGCTGGGGAGTTCCCAGCTGATCCTGGGCTCGACATTGCGCTGCCCCTTGGAAGCGCTGCAGCAGCACTTCAAAGGGGCAGCGCAGCATTAACACCTGCAATTAACATGTTAAAAAATTTAATGCATTAATCTTGGACTGTGTTAAGCACAAGCGTTAACACATGTCAATTGACATTGATAGTGTAGACATGAAAGACAGAAGGAAGATATGGTTTAACTACCACCTCCTTAATTGCAGAATGACAGAGGAGTGTGCATTTGTCCACTTTAAAGGAAAGAGTGCTGACTGTAGAATAAGTTGAAAGCAGCATCAACGAAATGCCAAATGTTATAACTGCATGTTATATTTTTAGATAATATTTGAGAGAGTAAGGGAGAAAATGTTGACCATGAATGGGATGGTGAGGTGATTCCTGCCCCTGATATATTTACAATTTATCTGCTGTTAGTTTTTGTGTTTTCCTAGTCAGTCTTTAAAATTTTTTTGGCCTCCCTACTTAAATTTGTACTTTAACCCTGACAAGTTAAGTGTAAAGCTCTCAGGCAATCCCATCTCAATCAGCAAATCATGAGGTTGCCTAGAATATTTACCAGTTCCTATTTAAAGGATAACTCCAAATGACTATTACTTCAATAGCCTTAAAACAAGCCTGTTTGTAAACACAGGTCTACTCAACATGTGTTTGAGCTTCTCAATGCATTTTAGTCTGAAAATCATTTTCAATACATAGCAATAAAAATCTTCAGCAAAATACTCAAATTGTTCAGCATTTGTATCAGAGCAGTGTTGAAACCGTTTCAACTGTTTGGAACCCTTCCGGAAGCGGTTTATCCTTTAGATTACCATCTCATGTCAGTTTCTTGGATCAAAATGAGGGACCTCTGAAAGAATTCAGGCTGTCCCTTTATACTACAAGCTCTTCCTATGTCTCCTGGGTCTCTTGAACCTGACCTGACCCAATAGTCACCGCAGAAGGAAGTATTCCTCTGGAGTCGTTTATCTGCCCCTGAACCTGCAATAATTCCCCCTTACTGATTTTAGTTCCTGGCAGGAGCTTGGTAAGCATCCCCCATGGAATTATTATACAATCCCCGGCTCAGAGATAGAGATAACATTTAGAAAATCGATGCTAGAATCTCAAAGATACTTCATGTACCTGTAATATCTGCCATAGGACTCTCTCATGAGTATAGGGGATTGGTTACTTATTTATGACTACAGCAAAGACTCTGTACTCCAGAAACAGCTTTTTTATATCATTTAGACTATGTTTTAGTTCTATAAATATTCTGAAGTCGAGTAAGTTTTTGTTGCAGGTGGTTGATATAAGCCTGTATTTGCCATCTTAACAAGCCCAGTCTGCCCTTCATTTTCTATGTCTTCATAATTTTGTCTTTCCCTCTGTAAGTGTGAATTTTCCCTTTTTCATTCAGTCTGGCTGTACAATATTAAAACGGTCGATCTCTGCAACAAATAAAAGACGTGCTAAAGTGTTGGGAATGTTTAGAAATTCGGGGAATGTCTATACTGCAATAAAACACTGGCTTGCAGAGCTTGAGCCACGGGGCTGTATAATAGTGATGTAGATATTTGGGCTTGGGCTCTGCGATTCTGTGAGCGGGAGAGTGTTAGAGTCTGGGCTCAAGCACAAATATCTATACTGCAGTATTAGATAGATACAATGTTAGATTTTTTTTTCCCCACGAGATGCAAGAAGGGTCTCCGTCAGTGTTTACTCAGAATACAGGACTCAGCACTGGGAGCTTTGTTATAGTGTAAGACTGTGTATGCAAAAAGTTAATTCATTTTTCAAACGCAGGATCCAGACTAATACCATATTTGTAGCAGCATTTTTTAATAAAAGTGTAATTTGAATCTAGTCTTACAAGTAGTTTATGAGCTCATAGTGTTTAGGGCATTGTAGGACATTTACCGTGTTTAATATATATCTATTGTTCCTTGTGTCATTCACCATTCACTTCAGCCAGAAGGTTAAATTAACCAGGATCCTTGTCTATCAATGAGTCATTCATACATTTCTATCCAGACAAACTACTACTGAATCCAGCTCCAGAGTTCATACAGAAAATCAATATTCCATTTGAACTGAAGTATCACCTTACCTTCCGTTTATCCTAAACCTCAGCACCCTAAGGAGATTAAATTGCATAATCTTTATGAGCAGAGTGTAATGAAAAATTAATTCAAATTGGCTTGGAGAGAAGCATTGTCACATGAACTGAAAACCATCTGAAGGATCATAAACAAAGGATAAATAGGAATGAACCATAGGGAAGGAAGGAGCTGTCTAGTAGGTTGCCACATGGATTGGTTATAACCAGTATTATTTATTTAAATCCTTTCCCTCTTTAATTCTAAAACATTATGTATAATAGTACTAGGATAAAAATAACAGGAATATTTTAATAAAACATCACTTGGATAACATGAGTACTAAACTAGGAGATTGCAGCTCATTCTTCCAGAGAGCTCAGAAGGATATTAGGTATTGTACCCAGTAAAACCTGAGCATTGGCTATTCTTAAAACTTTGTGTGAATCAGTGTAATTAAGCTACTCCAGCACACAGGCAAGAATTAAAGTGGCATTGAAAGGAGTGCACCCATTGACATCTAAATTATATTTAAATATGTATAAATACATTCAAGGAACCAAACCAAGAAAGGCCTTCTTCCATATGCCCATTAAAATACGTCCACATAAAAAATAACTATTTAGCAGAAAAGAAACACTTGTCTTGCATAATTAGTGCTTTTTCATTAATCAGTAAATATCAGTGCTATGTATCTCCAGCTGAGGGAGATTAGAGTTCCATAACATTGAAAAAGGAGACCAGATAGCAGTTAACCCTATTTAAACGGGTGGTTATGGTACATAGGGAAGGATAGGAGAGAAGTCATGAAGGCCAAATTTAAGGTGCTAGCTATCAGAGTAAAATCCAGACCTCCATGGTAGCATTCTCTGAAATCCTTCCAGTTCCACACACCAGGCCAGTTAGGCAGAACTATAGGGTCTCAATATATACGTGAGATGATAGAGTTAGGATGAAGCATTTAGATTTATTAGGAACTAGAAAATCTTTTGGAAAAGGAGGGGCCTATAGATCAGTGGTGACCAAACTTACTGACCCTTGGTGTCACATATGGCAATCTTCAGAATCTCAAGAGCCAGGGCACACTAGCTGGGGCTTAGGGCTTTTGTCCCAGTCCTACGGACGGCCTGAGCCCTAGCATGTGCGTCCTGCAGGGCTAAAGCCCTGAGACCTCTCTTGCCACTGGGCAGAAGCCAGAGATGATTTGTGGAGGGCCATGTAGGGCACATGCTCCCTGATCTTTTCCAGGGTTTGCTGGCCCCTCTTTGTTCATGGTGCATACGGGACCTCTTCCTGCATAGCAAGTCCTGGAGACAACAAGCTTGGAGTTGTAACCATGGGGAGAGGCAGCAGCAATAGCTGGGACCTGCAGGGAGAGCCACTTGTGGTCCACTATGACCCCCCAGAACCCTTTCTGCAGTACTCCTTCCTATTCAGTTATTTCACATTTAGTATGTGTGCAGTTGACTGTTCCTTCCTAAGTGGGATGTTTTGCATATGTCCTTATTAAACATCATCCTGGGTACCTCAGACCATTTCTCCAATTTTTCTAGATCATTTTGAATTCTAATCCTATCCTCTAAAGCACTTGCAACCCCTCCTATCTTGGTATCAATGGCAAACTTTATAAGCATATTCTCCATGTAATTATCTAAATCATTTATGAAGATATTGATCAGAACCAGAAGTTAAGCTGACTGGTCTGTAACTTCCTGGATTGTCCTTATTTCCCTTTTTATAGATGGGCACTATGCCCTTTTTCAGTCTTCTGGAAACTTTCCTATAATTTATTACTTTTTAAAGATAATATCTGAGTCATTTGCTATCATAGAATTATAGATCATAGAATCATAGGGTTGGAAGAGACTGCAGGAGGTCATCAAGTCCAACTCCCTGCTAAAAGCAGGATCAATCCCATCTATCATCCCAGCCAGGGCTTTGTCAAGTAAGGATTTAAAAACCTTTAGGGATGGAGATTCTACCACCCTCCTGGTGAAATACTTTTTCCTAGACATTGACCACTGCAATTTGAGTCCATTGCTCCTCATTCTGCCATCTGCTACCACTGAGAACAGCCTCTCTCCATTTTCTTTGGAACTACCCTCCCCACTTTAGGAAGTTAAATGCTGCTATCAATTCCCCACCACCACCACCCCCCATACAGACACACACACTCTTCTCTTCTGTAGATTAAATAAGCCCAAATCTTTCAGCATCTTCTCATAAGTCATGTGCTCCATCCTCCTAACCATTTCTGTTGCCCTCCGCTGGACTCTCTCCAATGCCTCCACATTCTTTATGTAATGGGGAGCCCAGAATTGGATATAAAAGGGAATAATCACATCCCTAGATCTGCTTCCAATCCACCTACAAATTCAGGCAATGCTCCTACTATCATCTCCTCAGTCATCTCTCTGAGTATTCTAAGATACATTTCAGTTCTCTGAAAACATCCTCTCAGTAATCAGTGGTTTGAAAAAGGTAACATAATATTAGGAACCATGAGTAAAGGGATAGATACTAAGATAGAAAATATGTTAGACTGATATATTCTTCCTTGAGACAGAAAAGTTTGGTAGAAAGGAAAGTCCTACCTCTGACGAGCACTTCCACTGACAATATGAGATGAAATGTCAGTAACTGAAACCTGCAATACAGAGTTTTCTGCATGGGAGCCAATATGTTCTTATGATTTTTCTTTTTTTGTGTGTGTTTTGTAACATCAAATGTTGATGGAAAATACATCTCACCCAGCCTAGTAATTAATAGAGTAGGTTATGATTTAAAATGGACTGAGATATTACACCTTGTGAATTTGTGATGTAAACAAGTAGAGACTATTCAATTCTACCAGCATGAATGGAACCACCCTATTAGGTTGGTTCAGTCACCTCTGAATTCCCTGACATTAATTATAATAACTGTCATGGACTGTTGTGACAGTTTTTAATATGGAAGCAGCTGATTAAATTTAGATTTCTCAATTGCTGGACTGAATCAGCATCATAATTTTGATGAGTTGATGTTTCCATTATACACACATCAAAACAACAACAGCAAGAAATGCTTTTAAGTGAAAATGCCAACATAATTCATATCTATAAACTTTTTCACATGGAGTGACTTACTTAGCAACAGCAGGGTATAAGACATTCTCCGTTCTGAAAAATGAGAATATAGCTGACTTATTATTTACAAAGCACAATTAATGCAACTAGCCAATAAGTTAGTAATTTAGCCTTACTAACTGAAAGAGATGGGATAGGTATTATGATACTATATTAGGATGCAACAGGCATTAAAATATTTAGTTATTAAATCCCTGTAAGCCTAATGAATCAGGATGCTGTGTAAATGAGAAGCCAACATGACTCTAGATGTTGTACCACACTCCCTTGCTAAGAAGCTTGAGCATATATACTGGGGTCAGGAGTATAAGGGGGTGCACTTGCCCTGTACTGGATGGGGTTTGCCCCAACCCTGTCACATCAAACTAGATGTCTCCCACTGCAACTTGAGACCATTGTTCCTTGCTCTCTTATCTGCCACCACTGAGATATTACACCTAGCTCCGTCCTCTTTGAAACCCCCTTCAGGTAGTTGAAAACTGCTATCAAATCTCTCCTTCACTCCTCTCTTCTCCAGTCTACAATAAGTCCAATTCCCTCAGCTTCTCCTCATCAGTCATGTCCCCAGACCCCTAATCATTTTGGCTGCCCTGCATTGGGCTCTCTTCAGTTTGCCCACATCCTTTCTGTAGTGGGGCCCCCAAAACTGGACACAATACACCAAATGTAGTCTCAGCAGTGCCAAATAGAGAGGAACAATCACTTCTCTTGATCTGCTGGCGTTGCTTCTACTGAGGCATTAGCCAGTTGATCCCCAGTCCATTGAAGTGCATGGAATTAGTCCATACTAAATTCAGGACTCTGCACTTATCCTTGTTGAACCTCATCAGATTTCTTTTGGCCCACTCCTCTTCTAGGTCACTCTGCTTCCTATCATTCCATGTATGTGCCTCTCCTCCCAGCTCAGTGTCATCCACAAACTTGCTGAGGGTGCAATCTATCCCATCATCCAGATTATTAGTGAAGGTATTGAACAAAACCGGCCCCAGGACCAACTCCTGGGGCACTTTGCTTGATTCCAGCTGCCAACTAGACAATCGACAATCTATCCAGCTTTCTATCCACTTTATAGTCCAGTCATCCAATCAATACTTTTTTAATTTGATAGAAAGAATACTGTGGGAGATTGTATCAATAAAATTAAGGTATCCATATCCACTGCTTTCCCCATATCCACAGAGCCAGTTATCTCATTATAGAAGACAGGTTGGTTACGCATGACTTGCCCTTGGTGAATCCATATTGACTGTTCCTGATCTCCTTCCTCTCCTTCAAGTATTTCAAAATGGATACCTTGTGGACCTGCTTCATTATTTTTCTGGGGACTGAGGTGAAGCTGCCAGCCTGTAGTTCCATGGATTATCCTTCTTCCCTTTTTTAAAGATGGGCACTCTTCTTGCCTTTTTTCAGTCATCCTGGTCTTCTCCTGATCATGATATGCGTTTAAAGATAATGGCCAATGACTAGGCAATCATCTGAACCAACTCTCTGAGCACCCTCAGATGCATTGCATCTAGTCCCATCGACTATTGCATGTCCACTTTTTTTTTCCTAAATAGTCCTTAAACTATGTTTTCAGTACTGAGGGCTGTTTACCTTCTTACTATACTGTGCTACCCAGTGCAGCAGTCTGGGAGAGACTGAGGCATAAAAATCATTGAGTAGGTCAGTTTTTTCCACATCTAGGTTGCCTATTCCCCCATTCAGTAAAGTCAGGTCTACATTAGACCTGGAAGGTCATCTTAGGGTATGCAACTCCAGCTGCATAGGATATTTACCTTAAGTTGGCTTACCTTTAATCGAGCTTGGCGCCATTCCCACTTTGGGAGGCCAACAGAAGTAAATGCTCCTGTCAGGTTCCCTTACTCCTCAAGAATGCAAAGAGTACAGGTACTGCCTGGAGCTATCTTCAGCATTTGGTTTACGGGTCTATACGAAGCCTGTTAAATTGAATGCCAGAACGTTGATCTCAGGTGCTGTGATTGAAAATGTTCCCTAAGGGTCCCACACTTTTCCTGACTTCTTTTTCAAAGTGACTGTATTGTACAAGTTTCCTTTCCTATACACACAGGATAGGGGAGAAGGTTCCTTGTTTTCCTGATCACTTATTTTGGAGGTGATGTAACAGAAAAATGGGATTTTGACTAAAAAAAAAAAATTCATAATGAGGCTGCTTTCTGTGGAAAAATTTGGCTTTTCATTGAAAAACTAAATGCCTAAAACCACACTAACCAACCCTTGATTTTTAATACAAAATATTTTGATTTGCAAATGCAGCTATGCTGCCTCTCAAGAGTTGTAATGTGGGGTGCCTCATGTGAGCTGAGCTTCACTGCCAGATTTCAACTCCCATGATACACGACAATCATGTGATTACCAAAATGCACCAAGAGAAAAGGCCCCAGTGCCTCACAGGAGGCTTAGCCTGACCAGGGAGCACTAGCCTAGAGAGGAAAATGGGAACATAAGACACCCAAATCACAATTCTCATGAGTCACTGTGGCAACATCTAGAATTCACACAGTTCAATTTGGGGGGGAAATACTTTGATTTTCAATTTTTTGCTAAAAATCTCCAAATTTTCTGCAGAGAGAAAAATATTTTCCAACCAACACTCCTGCTCACAGTAGGAAGCAGCCACAGCAGCTATGACATTGCAGAGACAACTGGAATTTCTGAAGGCCAGCAGGCATGTAGGGTGATTTCAGCTAGTGTGTGCCCTTATTTTTCATTGATGAGTTCCTCATGGTAGTGAATGAGGATGTTTCCAGTATTCAGATTTTTCTTCAGACATCCATTCTTTGTATTTCTTTTATCAGAACATACTGTGCAGCAATTCAAGAATCTTCATTATCTTTAGTTCTGCTCTCTTCAAAATATGTGAACAACATATTGTAATGTTTATAATACTCAATCACACCATTCCCAGATCCTCCTCTGTTCAGCAAATGTGCATAACAAAAAGCTTCTGTATCTTCCAGTCGTAGATCAGTTTTCTTGACTAGTTGAGCTATTGTTAAGCAAATGCAAGGGAATATAAATAAATGCTACACAGAATTTCTCTCAAGTAATATCTGTAGTAAAAATTTTTTTCAGGATTTTGTTTTAATTAATACTTTTTCTAATTGTCACATGTATATATTTTGCATTTTCACTTTCTAATTGCATATTTTATGTCCATTAAAATAAGGAGGGTTAAGCACAGATCATGGGCAAAATGCTTATCTGGTTCAATAACTGAAAGGGCCAGTGCAGCAGAACAGCTCAGAGGAAAATCAGTACCTAATTTCAGACCATGGAGAGGACACAAGCAAAGCCTAAATATCTAGCTAGCAAAGGACAAGTCTCCTACATCTGCTAAGGAAAAGAGGGAGCTGAATGTCTAATGGGAAAGCTGAGTCTGAGGATGGACATGGGAATTTACTGAGGCAGAAGGATGCAGCATGGAGCCAGAAGAGCTTTGGAAGTCTTATCCCAACCAACATGCCTGATTATTGCAAAGGTATCAGGGGAAAGTATCAGCAGCTAAGAGGGTTTTGGAGCAGGGGAGGATGGGGTAAAGCAAATGCTCAGCTGGGAAGAAAGATCAGGAATAGAATGAGATATTGTACTTCAAGAGAAATGGACACAAGGTGGAGATACTTATCTTCTAAGATAACATTGTGCATTGTTGTCTTACAATAGAACTATATTAGCATACTAAGTTAAACACTCACAAATAGCTTGGGGGAGGGAGGGACTTAAAAAGAACATGAATAGGAAGAGGTAAACAGCAGGAGGGAGAGCTGTTTTTAGGGAAGATCAGAGGTCTGGTCTCTCTGGGAATCAGTGGCAACTGCTCTGGGAGGACACAAAGGGGGAACGGCCCATGTGACTGTCCCCCACATGACTCCTCCCTGAACCACCCTTAGTCCAGGGGAGGTCCCTGCCTTTTCCTGCCCCCACTCCACCCAGCCACCCCTCTTCTCACCCCACACCAGCCCTCTTATCCCCTTTCCCACCCCCCTGCCTCTATTCCACCTCCTCCCCACCTCTTCCCCCCAGCTCCCTTCTGCAAGCAACTCAGGAAAACAAACTGCTTACCAAGATTTGATTAAATCTACAGACCCCTGGTCCCTCCACCCTTTGACAGGGGGCCTGGCATAGGCTGCAGGGGCTGGGTCTCTCCCTCACTCACTAGCAGCAGTGGGGGAAGTGGAGTGAAATAGCCCCAGCCTGCTCCACTCACTCCAAGCCACATTGCTCCACTTCCTGCTGTTGGCGAATTGGGGTGGCAGTTCCACCACTTCCCCCAAGTGACACAGATGGGAGCTGGGGGAGCAGAGTGGCCTGGAACCAAATTGCTTTGCTTCCTGCCACCACTGGTAAGTGCTGGGGCAGGCCCAACTCCTGCAGACTCTGCCAGGCCCTCCACTAGTCTCCTGCAATGCTCTGCGTGGCCCTGAAGGCCAAAGGCACCCCTGCCACATGGCCACATTGTCTGGAGCCAGCCTCAGAGGCACTGCTGCTGTGTGGCCACACAGTCTGGGTCTGGCCCTGGAGACTGGAGGTGCTGCTGCTGCAGCCACCTGGCCCCAGACCGCATGGCACAGCAGCGGTGCCTCAAGGGCTGGCCCCGGACCGTGTGGCCACGGTGCCTCTGGTCCCTGCCGAGGTACCGCTGAGGAACTTCAGCCCCAGCACTGCCTCCTTCAACTACAGCCTAACCTGCTACAGGGAGGAGGGAGCACTCGCCAGCTGCTGTGTGGGGAAGAAGAATCAGGGCTGAGCTCCCTCCCTGGTGGTGCTGAAAATCTGCATGCGTGGCACGCGTGCCATAGGTTGCCGGCCCCTGTGCTAGGGGGCAGAGCGTGGAACTCCCTCGCAGGCCAGATCAAAGCTCTAGGTGGGCTGAATCCGACCTGCTGAGAGGCTTTTGCCCACCACTGTGTTGGTGAGTAGTCACCCAGGCCACCTTGAACTGTCAGCATCTGCTAGCTCCTTGTCCCTCCACCCCACAGCATTTGGAGGGTGCACGTAACCCTTTGTGCCCCCCACACACACATCACCACTACTTCTGGGTTTAAAATTATGTAGCGATAGGGCACTAATACCACCACCACTTCCCCTGGGCATTTTACAAATCTAGTCCTTTAAAAATATCCAATGTTTCTTTTAATTCACCCATGTTTTTCACATCTTTTGGATTCACTTTGCACAAAGCCCTTGTCTACACTAGGGTGTTATTTTAAAATAACTCCCCTTATTTTGAAAGAATAAGCAGAGCGTCCACACTACCAAGCCCATTATTTTGAAATAACGGGCTGGTTATTTTGACATCTGTACTCCTGCTTTCCTCAGAGAGTAGTGCTAATTTCAAAATTGTTATTTCAAAATAGCATTAGTGTGGATGATCTGGTGCTGTTAACTGGAAATAGCTGGCCTCCAGAAGCCTCTCACAGCTGCACTTCTGACCGCTCAGGCCATTCCTGCCATCTCCACTGGTGCCCTTCTCCTATGGAGTTTAAAACTCCAGGCAACAGGAAAAGGGCTTGTGCCATGTGACCAGCTTGACAAAGCCTGTGCTACACAGCAGGATCTGACGGAACCATGACAGACCCTAGTGCTCCCTCAGAGCCTCCCATGGCTGCCAGCACTCCTGATGCTCCTTTGGTTGCCACTGGCCAGGGACACAGGAGAGCTCCAGCCTGAACCGGTGTGGACATCCTGGACCTCATCAAGGTCTGGGGGTAGGAGACCAAGCTCCAGGATCTCCGCAGCAGGAAAAGGAATGCAGACTCTATAGCTGGATCGCCACCAGCCTGGCTGACAAAGGCCAGAACTGGACCCTGGACCAGGTCTGGATACAAGGGTAGGAGCTCCAGCAGGCCTACCATAAGGCCAGGGAGCAGAGCAGATGCTCTGGGGCATCACCACACACGTGCCTCTACTTTGAGAAGCTGGATGCCATTCTGGGAGGATGATTGGTCACCTTCCCACACATACACACACACCAGTGTGGAATCTGTCCAGGACATGCTCAATGTCAGCCTCCAGGAGGGCGTGGTAGCAGAGGATGAGAAGGAGGAGGAAGAGAAGGAGATCAGCCAGGCCACCAGACTTGCTAGCCAGGACCTGCTCCTCACCCAGGAGCGAGTCCCCACCCCTCCCAAGAATGTCTTCCAGGATTTGGACAAACCCAGGGATGGCACTTCAGGTGAGTTCTCTAACTTTCCCTATCTACACTTGGGAGCAGGCAGTGGGCTGCAAAGAGGCACATGCTCCTGTCTCAACCTACTCAGCCTGGCAGCTGTACAATAGCCTGTGCACATGGGTGCATATAGAGTGTCAGTCCAAAGCACTCAGCTCCATGACGCTTTCACCTAGGAACCCCTCGATCCTTCTCATAAGGTTCCTGGAGAGGCCTGCCTTACTCTGGCCTCTGTGGGAAGGTGTCCCGTGATGACAAGCCACCACTAAGGAGTTTGGGGTCATGAAACCACCCATCAGTGCCACACATGGCACAGGATCATGCCTGCACTTAGGCAGCATTCGCTCTCAGTCAAGTGTGGCAATGTGGAGGAGGCTGATCCTGAGCATGGGAACTTGCCAGGGGGAGGAAGAGGAGGGAAGCCTAGTAGCACTCTCTCTGGAAAGGAGCATCTGCCACTCACACACTCCTCTCTTAACATATGCACGCACACACTGCAGCAGGCAGGGATAGAAGTTCTCTCTCAACGGGACACTGCCGGTGTCGGACCTGGTGTGTGCAGGACACAGTAGGAAGCCAAGCTGCCCCATCCCTGCCTCCTGCCTGCAAGCTTCTCACCTGGCCAGCACCTTCCCATGCCTGCTTGTCAATGGGCTGTGGGTGTTGTGATGCTTCCCTGGGACGTCTGTGCCCCAACTGGGAAGTGCCCACTGTCTAGGCAACATATGGTCTTACTCGAAGCACATTGCTGTTGTCTGAACAGTGTCTCCTGGGATGACTGCCCTTGTGATTTTTATTCGTAGCTGGGCCAGCTGCAAGCTTGGCATGTCCACCAACTCCCACACCATCTACTTGACTCCACAGGTGGAAGAGGACCCAGGAAAACTTCATGTGTGAGCAGATGGTCTACTTGCAGTCCCTCGTCTGGGGGCTCAAGGAGGAGTGCCATGAGTGGGCCACTGACCAAGAGCAGAGGAAGTTCCCTGGAACCAGCTGGCATGCCAGCATGAGGCCATGTGCTCCTCCCTCACCTCGGTAATGGAGTGCATGGCCTTGTGCATGGAGTGAGCCACCAGCCACATCTTTGTCCCCCTCCCCCCATAGCTTCCCTTCCTAGTCCCCCGAGGGGCTGCCAAGGCCCCAGAACACAAAGCGGTGGGAAGTCTTGGGCAGCCGAAGCATCCTGAGCAACCAGAGGCAGGTGCCAGTCCTCAGATAGAGCTGGTGTCTGTCTGCTAGTATACCCTGGCCAGCCACTCAGCCTCTGCCTGACACCCTGGGAGAAAAGTCTCTCCCTTGCTCACACACAAGTTGTGGAGCACACAGCAGGCTACTACTACCACCAAGGGGATGTTGCACTTGCTGAGGTCCAGATGGGTGAGGAAACTCCAGAACCTCCCCTTAAAATGGTGGCATTCACACTCACCACCATGCAGCATTTGCTCAGCCTGGTGTTGAAGTGCTCCTTGGTGGGGTCCAGGCTGCCTGTGTAGGGCTTCATGAGCCAGGGGAGCAAGGGCTAGGCAGCGTTGCCCAGGATGCAGATGGGCATGTCCACCTCCCCGACTCTGATGGGGTAGTTGGGGGAAAAGTGCAGGCAGGAGTTCTGAAAGATTGTGGGGGCATTGTGCACCTTCCCCGACCATCTGACATTGACGTTGGTGAAGCAACCCTTGTGATCCATGAAGGCCTGTAGTCTGAGGCATGGTGGTCGGGGGCCAGGATGGGGATGTGCGTGCTGTTTGTGGCCCCCCCTGCAGTTGGGAAAGCCCATTGCGGCAAAGATGTCCACAGTGGTGTCCATGTTGCTTAGAGTTGCTCATAGCAGCACATGATTGATGACCTTGGCTACCTATAGGAGCCTGGATGTGGATTTCCCTATGTCGAATTGGTTCCCAACTGAGCAGTAGCTGTCCAACATGGTGAGCTTCCACAGAGCGATGGCAACGTATTTCTGCATGGGGGATGGCAGGTCTCAGTCAAATGTCCTCTTGCCTGAGGGGAGGGACGAGCTACTTGCAGAGCTCTAGGAAGGTCCTTCTGCATGTGGAAGTTCTGCAGCCACTGCTAGTCATCCCACAGCTGCAGGATGATGCGGTCCCACCAGTCCAAACTGGTCTTCTGCCACCAGAAGTGGCATTCCATGGTGTCCAGGGGATTGTGGAACATGTGCAGCAGCAGGAGCGCCAGGATCTGGGTCCAGACTGGTCCTCGTCCTGCTGGAGCAGCATGTGGGCAGTCTTGAAGTACCGTACCATGAGGCACAGCATGATGCCCATGAGCCTAGCACTGCTTTGCAGCAGCTCCGGCTCCATGCTTTGAGTGCTATGGCATCCACAAGAGCAACTAGAGCACGTTGCATCTGTTTGTTGTCCCATGAAGGGGCAGGCAGTGACATAGTGGCGGCAGTAGACAGAAGCTGTTGAAAGCACACATTGCGGCTTGCCTGACCAAGCAGCCACAGGAAGTATCCACCCTCCTTGTGCTTTCCCCAGAGTGCTTCTGGGGGCTCTAAGTCCGAGGCAGGCTCCAATCAGTGTGGATGGGCTATTTCAAAATAATTCTGACTAATTTCAATGCTTCCCCATAGTGGGGACATGCTATTTCAATTTTGTTAAATTTGGAGTTATTCTTTAGAATTTAGTTATTTGAAACAATTTCCTAGTGCAGACATGCCCAAAGTGAATTTTTTTCCTTCAGTTTTTCAGAACTTCCAGAAAACCAATAAATATGTTTGCCCAGCTCTAGACAGGAGAGCTATCAAGTGATGTTGGAAGCATGCAAGCAAGTGGGAGAAAAATTAAGCAGATTGATACAGATAATGGTTATTGGAAAGCATGGATAGCATAATGAGGTAGAAGGGGGTAGGAAAAAGTAAAAGTTTTCCTTGGGAAACCAGAAGAGATTCCACTATCTATGATGAAAATAGAGGGAGTAATTAAGGCACTTACTCCAAAAGAGGAAAGTATGCTACCCTCACAATTTTTCCCAGAGAAAAGCCAGCTACATTTAGTCTTACATCACTTTAGAGATTTTAATATCAAATATAAGAAATATTCTGTACTTGTGTGGTGCTTTTTCATCCCAAGATCTCAAAGTAGCTTACTTTACTTACTCTGACTTACTTAGTATGACTCCCATTTTACACATGAGAAAATGGAGATCCATTTATATGAACAGAACAAGGCCACGTGGTGAATGAGTGACAGAGTCTGGAACATAGGTCAAGTGCCCTAATTCCCAATCAGCTACTCTAACAATTGACAGCACCAGTGATCTGCATCCTTCAAAGCCCTCCTAAGCATGCTGTTAGACATTTTCAAGATCTAGATAATTTTTTATATAACACAATAGTATAATTTTATTCAGGAAAACAAACTGCTTACCAGGATTTGATGAAATTTCCCCCACATATCTAACTATATTCAACATTTTTTACCTGTGGTTTTTGTTCACTGTAATAAATTGACTATTAGTTCTGTTCACAGCATATGTTGAAAGACCAAATTTACATACTGTGCAGATGAATGCTTGTCACTTCAAGCACACATAATTACCTCCTGAAAGAGATAATTTGATTCTCTTTAACTTTGTCTACACAAATGAAGACTGCATCCTTTAACACTGTTTCTCTTTCAATCACTCAGACCATTAAAAGGACAACAGTAGGAAAATGAAATGAATCCTCATTAAGTTCTTGTAATTCACCAGTCAGGTTTCCAATAACAAATGGAACTTACAATGAAGATAAATCACACTTTTTGTATATACATTTTTTAACTATTGAGTACCCAATCTGAACTCCATATTCATCATAAGGCTGAACAGACTTCTATACTATACCACTGGAAACACATCAATATTAGAGCATGAACAGGTAGCCATTTTACACATTTCCAAGTGAAATTAAAAGAATACTATACGAAGAATGAAGCTTCAGGGGGGAGCCGAGTTAGTCTGTTACAGAAAAAAACAACAAATGGTCTGGTAGCACTTTATAGACTAACAAAACATGTAGATGGTATCATGAGCTTCCGTGGGCACAGCCCACTTCTTCAGATGACCGGAGTTATGAGTTGGGGATATGAAAACTCGAAATAAATAGGGAAGGGGAGGGGGGAGAGAAAGAAAAAGGGATGGGGGTGGGAGACAGAGCATCATTAAGTATCTGGAGAGTGGGTACTTAAACCTAAGCAGATAAAAATCAAAGTCAATAGATAGATTGCAAAGACAGGAAGGATACCACTCAGGGAGCTGTTAGCACCTTCAGTGGTTATTAAGTAGGTAGAGTCCCCACCAGTCCATATCACAACTGAGTCCATTAGCACGTGAATTGAATTTGTGGATGAACTGGGATTCCAGGGATTCTTGAGATACTTAATACTGTCTCCCACTCCCCTCCCTTTTTTTTCCTCTCCCCCCTCCCCTTCCCCTCTCCTATTTATTTTGAGTTTTTATATCCCCAACTCATAACTCCGGTCATCTGAAGAAGTGGGCTGTGCCCACGAAAGCTCATGATACCATCTACATGTTTTGTTAGTCTATAAAGTGCTACCAGACCATTTGTTGTTTATACCAAGAATGGGTTAGTTGGGAGCAGTGGTATTTTCACAGGATGTCCTATCAAGCTGCCTCTAATTTACACGGTCTAATCATGGACCCCAAGGGCACAGCCCTATACTACCTCTATGCCAGTAGTCAATCCCTCCATGTCAGAGGGATGCTCTACTGTCCATTTAGGAAAGCATCAAAGCCCCTTTGTGCCACCAGAGCAAGTTTAGCATGAGTTCTTCATGGGCCTGATCCAAAGCTTGTTGAAGTCAAGTCAGTATGATTATTAAACCAGCGATGCAGACTCTTACACAATCTGACTGGCAGCAGTAAGAGAGCCCAATGTTTCACATAACATCAGTTATTTTAGCAAAATATCAACTATCGGTAGTATGTTCAGAAATGCCATCTGTAATTTAAAAACTACATTTTCAAATATCTTGCACAGTTTATCTCTAATGAGATGTTATCATTTTAGAGACTTTCAAATTGCTAGACTCAGCAAAGTGATCATAATGTACACTTCACCCATTCTCAGTAGGCTGAGACTAGTGAAAGCTAAACTTCTGCTGGGTGCCTGCAACTGCTGCTGCAATGTTTTATGACTTTGAGAGAAATTGCAGTAGTGTCAAGATCTGGCCTGCATTTGTATATTGCAGCACATATTGTACAAAAATGTAGCATAATGCAGTGGTCTGAAATGTTGACAATGTCTGGAGTAAATAGGAAAAAATTCAAATGAAAATTATACTTTTAATTTAGAGAAATCTTTGCTATAGCTGTTTTGTATCACAGCAAGAAATATTTTACCCAAGCAGATTTAAAATAAATATTTTTAAAAGCAGGTTTGCAAATCTTCTCCAATCCCAAGACCTTTCTGGAATTTCCAACATCAGCTCTGAAATACTAAAAATATGACAGCCAGAATATTTTTATGAGTGATTTTTAGCTCACTAAAGCTAAAGATGAAAAAAAAATCTGTTTTAAAATATGTTCCTTAGTTGTTGTTGTTGTTTTAAATTTTTCCCCTTCCTTTACTAATCTCAGAAGGTTTAGAAGTAGTGAATTAATTGACATACAGTCAAGATATTAAAAAAAAACTATTTTGTAGAGCTGTATATGAAAATAGGTACCAATAATATTTTCTTCTTGCATCAAAGCTAATAGTACACAAAAATCAGTTACCATTATACAAATATGCTGATGTAGATTAAATGTTTTCACAAAGTTAAAAATAATGGAACAAGGATGCCAGGTGTGTAATATATAAATACAGGAAACCCCTGACATGTGACTGCCGAGTTCCGACCCCCCACACGTACAACCATTTTTGTAAATGCGGAAGGAGCCGAAACCCCCCTGACTTATGTCCTCGGCCCGCATTTATGACAGCGCATGACACCTATCATAAATAAGGGTTTGAGTTACGACGCCCCCCAACTTGCAACGCTTCCCCAGGAACCAATCATGTCACAAGCTGCCTATATAGGGTTTGACAAAAATAGAGTAGTTTTATTGAAAAGGCTTAGGGCCAGATATTGAGTCTCCTACTCACCTTGGGTAGCACCTTACCCCACAAACCCCGATCTAGACTAGGGGATAAGTTCAATTTAAGATATGCAACTTCAGCTACATCATTTCTGTAGCTTAACTCAAAGTATCTTAACTTGAATTTTGGCGCTGTCCACACTGCAGGAAGTTGAAAGGTGCACTCTCTTCCTTCAACTTCCCTTACTCTTTGTAGAAGCAGGACTACCAGTATTGATGGGAGCATCCTCTTAGTTCAAATTAGCGTGTCTTCACCAGTGTTCCCTCTAACATTTTCTATACTTGGGTAGGTCGAGGTAGTATGTGGATGTGCACCACCAATATAAACAAAATACACACACACACACACATATATATATATATATTAAGCAGTCCATATGTGTGGAAAAATATATTAAAACAAAACACCTGTGTCTAGTTGATGTGAAGTACCCTTAGTGACTGCAAAGGTGCTGTAAAAAGCTAGGAAATGAACTTTCTTCTTCTACTTAAGGAAGAGTAGAGGCCCCAGAACAAATTAACACCTGGCTTCAGGGTTCATAGACAGATGCATGTTTCAAAGAGCTTGCAAATAGGGTTTCATCCTACAAAACTAGCATCACACCTAGTAATTGCTACTTCTGACTCATAAGAGCCAGAACTCTATCACAAAGCAAAGACCTGGCCTTAATGCGATACAATATGTCATGTATTAATTAGTAACACAGGATTTAAAAAATTCATTAAGATCAGAGTTTTAGATATCTGCAACACTCCAAAAAAATCTGTTAGATAAAAATTCTTCTTTCTTATCTTAAGTCATTAACACCTATGTAAACTTTGTTTGAAATGCAATCATGCAAATGTCCTGGCACACACATACCCTGTGCAGCCTGCTTCTCCCCCACCCTTCAGACAGACAGAGAAGACTGCAGCAAATGAGTCAGGAGGACACCCCAAACAAACCATCTTCCACCTCACTGCACAGATGCCAACACCCACCCACCCCCTCTTTCACCTACTTACCCCATGCAGTCATCCTCTTACATCCCCTTTCCCAGCCCAGGAGGGTTGAAGAGACTGCTGGGTTTCTGCCTATCTCTCTCTCCCCCCACTCTCTCTCTCTTTCCTTGGACAACTCTCCAAACTTCCCTCTGACTTCACCCCAAGCTAATTAATTAATTACTCCCCTCAGCCACTTATTTCCTCCTTATCTCACCTGCTTATCTTGCCTGCTTATCTGCTCTGGCAGCTCTTCAGTTCAAGCACTGAGCTGCTCCATTTATCTGCTGCCCCACCCCTGCCAGTCAGCTGATCTCCCTGCCTATGCAACAGCTTTGAATCTCTGAGTGGGGGCCCAGAAAATAACTGCCCAGTCACGCAGCTTAGAGGGAACTTAGGTCTTCACTAGACCTGCTAATTTGAACCCCAGAAGATTGCTTTTATCTTATTTGTAGTGTAGTTATAGCCAAACAGAAAAGCAGAGGTAGTGGGGGAGGGACAGGTCTGCCCCATTTGATGGATTCCACTCTTCTCTTTCCACTTCAGTACCCCCATCTCTTTTTTGATGTGTTTAAAAGACACATCAAAATAATCACTCACACAAAAATAGATGAGACAGAGGTGGACAGGGGATCCAGTCTTAGAGCATTCAATTTGTATTTTTTTTAATTCTGAAAATTATGCTTTCTAAGCAATTTATTCTGTACTTGACTCAGCAGAAGAGATTATAATTTTTTTGTAACCTTCACTATAGTGCATGATGATCACTCTAATACAGTACATATATGGGTATGAATGGTGCCATGACTTTTGACTCCTTATATAAATGCAGTTACAGCATTCTTAGTCTAATGGTAAAAAGTAACATTTGACAACAAAAGAGCAACATTGCAGCTATTTTGAATGTCCAGCATAAGGCGGCAGCAACCCTAAAATCCTGACTTCAGCCCAGCATGACTATTTCCTGATAAAGGCTACATCTACATTGCATGATTATTTTGAAAAAGCTATAAAAAATAGCCCTTTAAAAAGGGCTGCAGAGGTTATCCTGGCAATTACAGACCTGTACGTCTAACGTCAGTACCGGGCAAATTAGTTGAAAATATAGTAAAGAATAAAATTGTCAGTCACGTAGATGAACATAATTTGTTGGGAGACGTCAACATGGTTTCTGAAAAGGGAAATCATGCCTTACTAATCTACAAGAGTTCTTTGAGAGGGTTAACAAACATGTAGAGAAGGGGGATCCAGTGGATATAGTATACTTAAATTTCCAGAAAGCCTTTGACAAGGTTCTTCACCAAAGGCCCTTAAGTAAAGTAAGTTGTCATGGGATAAGAGGGAAGGTCCTTTAATGGATTGATAACTGGTTAAAAAGCAGGAAACAAAGGGTAGGAATAAATGGTAAATTTTCAGAGTGGAGAGTGGTAACTAGTGGGGTCTCTTAAGGGTCTGTTCTGGGACCAATCCTGTTCAACTTATTTATAAATGATCTAAAGGAGAAAGGGGTAAACAGTGAGGTGGCAAAATTTGCAGATGATACGAAACTACTCAAGATAGTTAAGACAAAAGCAGACTGTGAAGAGCTTCAAAAAGATCTCATGAAACTAAGTGATTGGGAAACAAAATGGCAAATGAAATTTAATGTGGATAAATGTAAAGTAATGTACATTGGAAAAAATAATCCCAACTATACATACAATATGATAGAGACTAATTTAGCTACAACTACTCAAGAGAGAGATCTTGGTGTCATTGTGGATAGTTCTCTGAAAACATCCACTCAGTGTGCAGCGGCAGTCAAAAAAAAAATAGAATGTAAGGAATCATTGAAAAAGGGATAGAGAATAAGAAAATATCTTATCTATAAAAAAACATGGTATGCCCACATCTTGAATACTGTGTGCAGATATGATCGCCTCATCTCAAAAAAGATACATTGGCATTAGAAAAGGTTCAGAAAAGGCAAGAAAAATGATTAGGGGTTTGGAACGGGTCCCATATGAAGAGAGACAAAAAAGTTTTGGACTTTCAGCTTAGAAAAGAAGAGACTAAGGGGGGATATAATGTAGGTCATAAAATCATGGGTGTTGTGGAAAAAATGAATAAGGAAAAGTTATTTACTTATTCCTACAATATAAGAACTAGGGGTCACCAAATGAAACTAATAGGCATCAGGTTTAAAACAAACAAAGGGAAGTTTTTCTTCACTCAGCACATAGTCAACCTGTGAAACTCCTTGCCAGAGGATGTGGTGAAGGCTAGAACTTCAACAGGGTTCAAATGGGAGCTAGATAGATTCATGGAGGTTAGGTCCATCAATGGCTATTAGCCAGGATGTGTAGGAATGGTGTCCCTAGCCTCTGTTTGTCTGTAAATGGGTGACAGGAGAGGGATCACGTGAGGATTACCTGTTGTGTTCCCTCCCTCTGGGGCATCTGGTATTGGCCACTGTCAGCAGACAGGATACTGGGATAGATGGACCTTTGGTCTGACCCAGTATTACCATTCTTATGTTCTTATTTTCTTATTCCAGAAGAAATACTCCAAAATAGCTTATTTTGAAATAGCACATCTACAATACAGGGAAACCTGGAAATTAGTGTGTCTCCTGATGTGGGCACACCACCTCAATTTAGAGCCCCAGGAAGCAGTGGGGGAGGAGCAATTTTGAAATAGCAGCAGTGGAGCATCCACAACTACTGCTATTCCGAAATATCTGTTTTGGAAGAGATGTTATTCCTCGTGGAATGAGGTTTATCAATGCTGAAATAAGCTGCTCATTATTTTGGAATTATTTCGAAATAATGGGCTAGCTGTGTAGATGCTCGTATAGTTATGTCAGAATAACAGACATGATTCCGAAATAATGCTGCTGTGTAGATGCACTCAGAATGACTGTACTAGTCAAGGGCTGCATGGGGGTAGAGGAGAAATAAATGACAAGCAGATTCTGTGCAATGCAAGAGAATACAAACCATCTCTTATACTTTGCTTGGTGGAATAAAAATGACCCACCTGTTCTCTACCAAGTTCTTAAAATCTGCAGCTATCTGACAAAATCCCCAACAACCTCTATATTGCAGCTGATATGTTGTCAATACAGAAATCTATATCATATAGAAAATTTATGGACAAATTGGATTGTATATAGAATAAATAACGTAAGGGACACTGCACAGATTGTATCATTTATTTCCATATTTAATTCAATATAAGCATCACTTTTTGATTTTATTTGAATCTGCTGCAACATTTCCATTCTGCCACAGTAGAGTGCTGCAGAAATCAGAATGGCTTACTGCAGAATTTAGATCCAGCTTGCAGCAGCGTGCTCTTGACCTTGACAATAGCTGTTTTGCTAGTAGGAAGCACCAGGAGTTGTTTGCACCAGGAGTTGTTTGCAGGTAGAGTGTCACAAAGAAGGGAAAAGGAAGAGGTGCAGCACCTTGTAGCGTCAAGCCTTACGTGATGATTACATCATGAGGCTTTCTGGAAGGATGTTCAAAATGTACCTAATGTATATGCATCACAGAGAGGAAAAGGCATCTGAAGAAACGTAATACAGTTCTCATGGTGCTGTATCTTAATCCTAAATGGTTTTACAGCTCTAAATGTATTAAGGAATATTTTGTATTGAAAATGCCTTGCCAATGAGGGATTTCAATTGACACTAATAGGGATAAACATCTTTTGAACTGTTAATATTAGATTTTACTTTTCAGCTGAGTTGACATATTGCTGACAAAACTGGGTATGTGATGATAGACTGTGATTAATTTCTTACACAGGACTAAAGTTTAAAATGTATTATTCCCAAATGTTGAGGTCTTCATATGCATTAATCTATTTAATGCTGTATTGGCAAAGGATATAAGGCCATAAAGAAGCATTTATAATTTCCTCTTTAAAATAGATACTGAAGAGATAACAAAATCGGTATCAGTTTATATCTACATAGTTATTATGGCATTCTGTACCTCAAAGCAGTTCCCTGGAACCCCCATTTTCTCCACTACCATATAATTATGATATGTTCTGTACAAAGTATAACTTGTGAGGTATCATTCTAAAAATCTTGATATATTGTATATTAATATCCTGTTGTATTGCATGTACTGTCACTGTACATGAAGTTGTGATGTTTTGCTGTGTATGTGTTATTGAAATACGTTGTGAGTTTGGGAATACCCATAACCAGCTTTCCAAGTGCAACAATGGAGGAGCCAGACACAGTGATGGCCCATTAAAGGGAAATCCCTCTCCCAAGAACTATTCTTGGAACTGTATACAGTGGAGACTTCTCGGGCATAGCACATAGACAGTGGAGACAACTTGACCAATGTCATGGCAAGCTGGAAGAAACTCTAAAAGAAGGGAAATCACACCATCACTTGGCCTCACTCCCCCCATTTTCCTCTGCAACTCAACACTCAGAAACACATATGGAAGGCAAAGACTGATAGGGGAAAGGTGGGCCCTGGCTGGAGGAGAATTTCAGATTGTGTGTAGAAGATTTTCAAGCTGGTTGTACTATCTGTCAGGGTGAGGCACTGCTTGATTCAAATCCTATTTAGTTTCTAAAACTAGGTTGTGATCATCTTTTTAGTTTCTTTGGTAACCATCTCTATCCTTTAAGTCTAACACTTACAATCACTTAAAATCTATCCTCTGCAGTTAATAAACCTGTTTTATGTTTTACCTGAAACAGTGTATTTTGCTTGAAGTGTTTGAGAACACTCAGCTCAGGAACAAAACTGGTACATGTCCTCTCCACATTGATGGAGGACCAGACTAGGTTATAAATGTTTTTCTGACCAGGGCAGCATGGTACAATTCAGGGAACCAAAGCTGAGGAGCTGGGGGGAATTGGCTGGAACCTCTCTATTGTTGGTTCATGAGTGATTGGGAGAAGCGCTGGTGCAACTCAGCTGGGTGTATCCCTGCCTGTGGCTGTCTGAGTGCAATACCTGCCAGAGGTTTGCAGCTTGTCACAGCATCACAGTGTGAAGGGGAGCCAGTGGTTGGTGGGACAGAAGGCTCAGTGGCACCCCAGTTCCAGGATGCACACAAGGGACCCAAGCAGTCATTTTTCTGAAATATTTATTAAACGCATTTCTTTAATATTTGGCTCTATAACTTCCTGTAACAAAATAGCAAATGCTTAATAAAGCAGAGCAGAAAATGTATAAAGTTTCTTCGGGTATGTCTACACTAGCCCCCTAGTTGCAGGAGGAATAACAGCTAATTCGATTTAGGGCTTTAATTCGGAATCCCGTTTCACTGCCGCTTGTAGTCGCAGGCAGTTACTTCGGGCTAGTCAATTTCTAAAATGGCGACCGGCCGGGAACATGCTAATGAAGCGTGGGATATTTAAATCCCACGCTTCATTTGCAATTTCGGTCGCTCTCATTAGCCTCCTTAGATTGAACTAGGGGGCTAGTGTAGACATACCCTTCCTCATTCAAATGCAAACATATTTTTCTAACAAAAACATTTATCTAGTTTTACTTTTTTTTTAATTTACAAATTAAGCCCCTTCTTTCAACTACTTCTATGTGGTCAGACCCTTGCACCTATATGGTCTGATTTAATTAAGATGATTGTAGGATTGAGACCTTAGCTAGACCTGTTATTTTAGTTTCCATGTGTCAGTGAAGGACAATGCTGGCCAAGGAGTCTGAATGATCCGGGCAAGAACTGTTTTATTGATACTCATGTAAATGTCATGAATTTTAACTAGAGTTTAACAATTTATCTCTATGCTAACATTTGAGCAATAAGATGGCTCACTCTATATACATCTGCAATGGAACTCCTTTACTCCTCTGGGTTGCCTAATTGCATGATGGATCACGGTAAAAGAGGGATAATAGCTCAGTAGTGACTATGCAAACAAAGGTTGGAAATTGACTGTTTCTGGCACAGACAGGAAAGTCATCTGCTATTTGGATTCACCAGTAAAAAACAACTTCCTCCTGAGAGAGAAGTGGGAAGACAAGTAGAGAACTGTGACCGTGAGTCAGAATTCTCTCCCTGATCTGCTTCTGGGGTAGCAAAACCATGTGTTCCCTCTTACTATGGGCCAACAGTAAACTCTCAATCTAGCTGTTCATGATTAACAGGCTCAACTAAGGCTTTGCAAAACTTCACAGAAAATCATGCTGAAAATATTAACTAATTTAGGAAATTAATGGCAGATGTTGTTTAAATGATAATCTTACAATGGTGTGATAAATGTAAGCAGGCACAAGTTGACTGTTAAACCATCTGTTTGTAGGGAGTTTATATTTATAGCTGGTTATCTGACCATCCATGGATTTGCTGATTGAGTTAATTAGCACCTGAATAGGTGTCAGGATAATCTTTTCTACTGAAGGAGTCACTCTAATTCTAATTCTAATGGATGCCTTCACAAATATCAAATTAGATAATTGCAAATTACTGTCTCTAAAAGGACTTCCCAAATAGATATAATATTCACATAAGAAAAATAATTATTTGGGACTTACAAAGTGCTTTATATCTGCAAAATACCACCAGCTAGTTAGTTTTCATAGCTTAGCCTCTGCACAGGTTCAGAACAGAGTCTCAAAGTTGGTCTAAGAGTGTTCACATTGTTTTATCCCTTTCACTGTGGGCTACACCAAGAAGTCTACTTCACTCATCTGCTAGTCTCTAAGGATACGTCTACACTTGCTCCCTATCTCGAGATAGGGATGCAAATGTAGTGTATCAAAATTGCTAATAAAGCACGGGATTTAAATATCCCGTACTTAATAAGCATAATTGCATCCGGACGCCATTTTGAAATCACATTATTGCGAAATAAAACGCCCCGTGTAGCAGTGTTATTTTGAGAGAAAACTCTTTTCTCAAAATAACTGTTACTCCTCCAAGATAGGGAGCAAGTGTAGACGTACCCTAAGACACCATTGCCACCCTATCTTAATGAGTCTATGGGGTATAGTGACTTCCTGTAATCTCCTGGAATTTTTACAGGGATGGATGTCATTATAGGACCACTAGTATGGTGCCATGCCCAAGTCTAGTCAGAATCTTTTAAAGGAGCCTTTGTGGGAACAAGGGCAGGATCATCATGGGGTATGTCTACACTACAGAGTTTTGTTGGAAAAATTGCCGTTTTTCCGACAAAACTTGAGGAACATCCACATTGCAATCATGTTCTTCTGCAAGAAAATTGAAAGAATAGAGGGTTTTTTCTGACATTGGTAATCCTCATTCTACGAGGAAAAAGCTGTTTTCCAAAAGAGCTCTTTCGGAAAAAGGTGTGTGTGGACGAGGAAGACGGAGTTCTTTTGGAAGAAGAGGAAAGAAGAAAAAGCACAGGTGCTCTGGTGGCCATTCCACCCATAGCAATCACAACTTACATGTGAGACAGCGTCCGTTCAGTCTGGACGCTATCTTTCGAAAAAGCAGATCGCTTTTTCTATGTGCTTTGGCAGGTGGACACTCTATTTCGGAAGAAGTTTTTTCGGAAGATCTCTTCCGAAAAAAGCTTCTTCCAAAAGAAGCCTGCAATCTAGACATAGCCCATGAGACAGGTCATTCCACAATTCTCCTTTAGTAGGTATGATACCCATGGTGTTTCTTAACAATGACACACTTGCAAAGTCAGAACCATCCCATCCATAGGTTTGGGGCAGCCACCCCAAACCCCATGCTTTGGAGGCCCCCAAAGTGGCTGCCTCAGCTGTTCTATAGATGGGACCCAGAGTGGTCCAGGGAATTACCTGGGGGGCCTAGTGTGGGGTGGAGCAGGGGTCACAGTGGCAGGAAACAGAGCAACCCAGCAGCCTTCTCTGCTCCACCCTGCTGCCCATCTCCCAGTCTGCTGCACTCTGCTTCACTGCGGCAGTAGGAAGCAGAGCACCTTGGCCAAAGGATTCTCCACTCCCTGCTACTGCAGTGAAGCAGAGCACAGTGGGCTGGGAAAGGTCAATGGAGCAGAGCGGAGTGGAGCAGTTTGCCAAGTTGCTCCAGCTCCCACCACCACACTGAGTGTGGAGGGAGACCAACCATTGCTGCCACATTCACCAGGCCCCCCGTTAATCCCCTTGCTCCCGTTTCTCAGGGGAGGGATCTTTGGGCAAGCAAGTGGGGCTTAGAAGGAGAGGAGAGGCGGGGCAGGGCAGGGCGGGGCCTACTACAGGGGTGCTGCCCTGGATGTTGCACATGGGGCACTTGTGGGGGGGGGTTGCCCCAGACCATGTGCCCCTTTAGGGATGGCCCTAAGGGAAATAATGACTCATGATTGCAAGGCTGTTTGTTGCTAAGATCCTTCCTGCTTCCCCAACTATAATGCTAGGGGTTGAAGGCCACCAGTTCAGCTAATTAATTAGAGATAGTGGCATCTCTCCCACTGTCTCATTATTCTCTGTGTGGACTAGGGTACCAACCTATATCAGTCAGAACCTTTCTCCTTCCCAAAAGTCCTGCTGGGATGAAGCAGCGACCAAATGTCCCCTAAAGGCCCACAAAGAAAAGGAAGGATACCATCCTACCACAGGATGACAATGAGAAAGAAAATAGTTTATCTTTTCCCTGAAAGCATCAAAAAGTATGATAGCCATTCTTGGGGCTTGGGAGGATGGGTGTTTTCTTGGGTGTTTGGGTTCATGTAGACTCTGAGTCTTCAAGTGAACTTGCAGGTTCATACAAAGCAAGAGCTACAGGATTTACAAATGAAATACAATATGTATCTTCATATTGACAATCAAATAGAGCACAAAAGTGCAACAACAAACCTAGCCATTCTACTACAATACACATAAAGTGAGTTAAACCCAGGTATGCCATAGATCATGAAAAAATACTTTAAAAAGACAACTGTCAAAAAATCAGGCGAACACTCCATGATCTCATCCAGGTTCAAATGCACTTCCACTGAGCTGCCATAACTACTCAATTTCTCAGCTGTGAGTTGAAGCTCTGGTTAAAAAAAATTAATCTATGCAAAAAATGTGTGTGTGTCCTGCTGACAAATGATTAAATGTGCATATAGTATTGCACAACATTTTATAAAGTCATCAACATTTATAAAGAAAATAGAAAATTTCAGATGCACATCATTCAGTGTTAACTTGGCTTCTTTAATGATAATATTTGCATCTTAGCCAAATAGCAGAAAAATATCAAAGATGAATCAACATACCCAAGCCCATTCCTTCCCTGGTTTTCATAAGACAAAGTGCTACATAAACAAGAGAGGCATGTTCTTTTAAGTTTGAAATATGTTCATTTTCATGGATGTTATGACCTTTAAATAATTGCACTTTATTTGGAAAAAGAAAACAAACAGCAGCAACAAAGACCAAAAGCAGATTTTGAAGAGCTTCAAAAAGATCAGCCCAAGCTAAATGATTGGGCAACAAAATGGCAAATAAAATGTATTGGTGAGAAATGTAAAGTAATGTACATTGGAAAAAATAATCCCAACTATACATACAATATAATGGAAACTAATTTAGCTACAACTACTCAAGAGAGAGATCTTGGTGTCATTGTGGATAGTTCTCTGAAAACATCCACTCAGTGTGCAGCGGCAGTCAAAAAACAAATAGAATGTTAGGAATCATTGAAAAAGGGATAGAGAATAAGACACAGAATATCTTATTGTCTCTATATAAAATCATTGTATGCCCATATCTTGAATACTGCATACATATGTGGTCACCTCATCTCAAAAAAAAAAATGCATTGGAAAAGGTTCAGAAAAGGGCAACAAAAATGATTAGGGGTTTGGAATAGGTCCCATATGAAGAGAGATGAAAAAGATTTGGACTTTTCAGCTTAGAAAAGAAGAGACTAAGGGGGGATATGATATAGGTCCATAAAATCATGACTGGTGTGGAAAAAGTGAATAAGGAAAAGTTATTACTTATTCCCACAATATAAGACCTAGGGGTAATCAATTGAAATTAATAGGCAGCAAGCTTAAAGCAAATAAAAAGAAGTTTTTCTTCACTCAACACACGGTCAACTTGTGGAACTCCTTGCCAGAGAATGTGGTGAAGACTACGATTTTAACAGGGTTCAAATGGGAGCTAGATAGATTCACGGAGGTTAGGTCCATCAATGGCTATTAGCCAGGATGTATAGGAATGGTGTCCTTAGCCTCTGTTTGTCTGTAAATGGGTGACAGGAGAGGGATCACGTGAGGATTACCTGTTCTGTTCCCTCCCACTGTCAGCAGACAGGATACTTGGATAAATGGACCTTTGGTCTGACCCAGTATTGCCATTCTTATGTTCTTAACAATTCTCTAAGATATTACATTTTAACAAAATTTAGCTGATTTTCATAATTCACAAAACAAGTCAAATTTCAGCCAAAATCTTGCTCATAGCTTTGTAACAACTTGTGAATATAATCAGTAAAAAATTATATTCTCTCCATGGAAATATCTAGTCTTGACTTCCATTATTCCCGTGTGACCCTCACTGAACTCAGTGGGAGCTGTGCATAACTGAGGCTCGTAACAAAAGATGACTTTATAATCTTCACCATTTTATTGCTAACACTGAGTAGGTGATATGCATTAGGAAATGTAAGCAAGCACTAGTTAGATCATCCATGACAGGTGTTTGTCTAGTCCACTCTTAAAAATCTCTAATGATGATGATGCTACAATCTTCTTAAGCAATTTATCCCAGTGGTTAACAATGTTAACAGTTAGGAGGTTTCTCCTAATGTCCAACCTAAACTTCCCTTGTTGAAATTTAAGTTCATTGCTTCTTGTCCTATCCTCAGAGGTTAAGAAGAAAAAAAATTCCCCCTATTCCTTGTAACAATCTTTTAAGTACTTGAAAAGGGTTGTCATGTCCCTTTTCAGTATTCTCTTTTCCAGACTAAACAAACTCATTTTTTTTCAATCTTGGGCCACAGATCATGTTTTCTAGACCTTTAATCATTTTTGTTACTATTCTCTGGACTTTCTCCATTTTGTCCACATCTTTCCTGAAATGTGACGTCCTGAACTGGATACAATACTCCTGTTGAGGCCTTTGAGATATATCATGTTTACCACTTCCCCTTATCCAGAAGGCATGTTACCCTGTCAAAGAAAGTTATCAAGTTGGTTTGACATGTTTTCTTCTTGACAAATTCATGCTGATTGTTACTTTTCACCTAATTATCTTCCAGATGATTGCAAACTGATTGCTTAATTATTTGCTCCATTATCCTCCATGGTACAGAAGTTGAGCTGATTGGTCTATAATTCCCTGAATTGTCCTTATTTCTATTTTTAGAGATGGGCACTATATTTGCCCCTTTACAATCTTTAGGTATCTCTCCTGTATTCCATGAATTTTCAAAGAGAATTGCTAAAAGCTCAGATAACTCTTCAGTCCTCTCCTTTAGTGTTTCTGGATGCATTTCATCAGGCCCTCATGAATTGAAGACATCTAACTTGCCTAAAGTAACTTGTTATTTTCCTATTTTGGTCTCCGATTTTACCTCTTCTTTGTTGGCTTTCACTATATTACATATCCCATCACCACCAACCTTCTTGGTGAAATCTGAAACAAAGAAGTCATTAAGCACCTCTGACTCATCCATGTGTTCTGTTAATATTTTTGCCCTCATTGAGTAATGGTCCTACCCTGTCCTTGATCTTTCTGTTGCTTGTAATGTATCCTTGTTACCCTTTATGTCTTTAGCTTGACTGGAAGAGGCCTGGTGTGAGCAGCTGGAACTGCAGGCAGAAGGAGTGGGGAGGGACTCCCACTTGCTCTGGCCCAGGGCTCCACAAAACAGTAATCCACCTCTAGTACAGGGTAAAAATACACAAAAGACCAGATTTCATGGTCTGTGACATATATTTTCATAGCTATGAATATGGTAGGTCCTTACACATAACCAAGGCTTTGTGGATCAAAATGTTGTTCCTGTGATTTTCATAGACATCTGAAAGTTAAACTTTGAAATGCTCTCAGCACGGTCATACTTAAGTGCTTCTGTGAATCTGGGCCTTAGGCATTACTTTCTTAAGAGTCATAGAAGGTTCTCTGAAAAGATCAGGCTTCCATTCAAGTATTACAAACCTTCATGCTGGGGGAAACTAAGTGAAATCCATTAGTTTATGGAATATTCTCCCAAGTGACATAATGCCTAAGTCGGCTGGGCAATAATTTTTGAAAGGGGGCTTCTTCACAAATTTCTAAAGTGGTTGCAGGCCACTCCGGAAGGGGTGGGGGCTCGGGCAGAAGAGGTGGGCCAGGAGGCTTCCCGTGCTCCCCCACTCACAGACCCTGATTACCCTGGGGGCAGGGGGAGTGCGTGAAGTCTTTGCCCCCATCTAGCACCTAGAGAAAACTGCCAGCTCCCCCATGCCCAGGTCTCAAATGGCCTGAGGGTAGGGGAGTGGCAGGGTGACTGTGGGTTGAATCAACCAGCTTGGTGGGCTAGATCTGGCTCACAGAGGCTGTCTTGCCCACCTCTGGGACATGGGATTGGGGTGCAGGGGTCTGGGTTGTGACCTAGGGCAGGAGACTGAGGTGCTGGGTCTGGGGATGGGTATAGGCTCAAGGCAGAAGGTTTGACTAATGTGGGAGGCAGGAGTGTGGGGGGGGGGATAGGGTTGCCAGGTGTCCGGTTTTGAACCGGACAGACCGGTATTTGAGGGTTCTGTCTGGGGAAAAAATTAAGAAAATACCGGACACATAAAATGTCTGGTATTTTCTAATTAGGTAGGTTTTATTATTATTAGGAGTATCAGTGCGTAGTTGCGAACTGCCTGGCTGGTAGACACGCTCACGCTGCGTGAGTGTGTCTACCAGCCAGGCAACGCAACTACGCGAGGGGGAGTGGGGCCGGGGTGGGATGGAATCCCCGGTGCCGGACTCGCTTCGCCAGGACCGTGCGTGGGACGAGCAGCACCCCAGGATCTGCGTGCGCCCGGGTCAGTCCCACTCCCCACTGGACGATTCTCTCCCCACGCTCCCTCCCCTGGCCAGCCCCGCTCCCACGACCCCCTCCCGGCCAGCCCCGCTTCCTGTCGGCTGGTCCCGCCCCCCCATCTCCCACAGCCAGCTGACCAGCCCTGCTTCCCACCAGCCGGTTCTCTCTCCCCCCCTCCTCCTGATCTCCCCCGGCCAGCTCCGCTCCACCCGACCCCCTCCTGGCCAGACCTGCTTCCCACTGGCAGTCACGCCCCCCGATCTCCCCTGGCAAGCCCCGCTGCCCCAGACCCTTCCCCCCGATCTCCCCCAGCCAGCCCTGCTGCTCCTCCCCCCTCCCTCTGATCTCCCCCGGATAGCTCCGCTGCCCCCGACGCCCCCTGCCAGCCCCACTCCCCTCCCGGCCGGTCGTGCCCCGCATCTGAGATCAAGTGTGTCTGGTATTTTTTTGAAGCCACCTGGTAACCATAGGGGGCAAAGAGCTGGGGTGAGGCAGGGGCTGGGGTGCCAGAGGCAAGCTCTGGCTGGGAGACTTACCAGTAAGACATGAGACCAGCAGCATAGCTCATTTCTCAGGCAGGAGCCTGCCCCACCCTCACACAGCCTGGACGACATGTGCACTGTAAATAAGAGCCTGAGGGGAAGGGGAGTGATGCTTTGCATGCTGCCTGATTTTCAGACAGGCAGTTTCAATTGAATGGGATTGTGCTGGAGGCTGGAGCAGTGTGTGAAGCACCACTCCCCCCTCTCCTCTGAACTCACTGTTTGTGGAACACAAACGGCCCAGCAGCCACTTTTCTGAGCAGCGAGTGGGAACGAGGCAAGCAGGGGAGTCTGCCTGAGACTCCCCACCGCATCCATGGGCTGGATGTCGTGGAGGATGTTTTGCCCTGGTGTGGCCTAAGTAATATCAAGGTAAGCTTCACAAACCTCTCAAGAATATTAGGCATAATTCTTCTTTAGCAGAAGAATGGAGGAAAAAATCTTAAATTGCCTTTTCCATACAATTATCCCAATGTTGGTGGACATTTTCAAACAGTAGAACAAAAGAAAGTGAGTACAGAGCTGGAACAGGTGCATTATCCCACCTGTCCCCACATTTCAATCCTTTTATAAACTGCATGGTGTATGGACATATTGGTGCTACTGAAGGAAGGGAGTACTGTGGTTGTCACCTACTTTGTATATATGTCTCACTTCCACAAAATTCCTGTGAGGGAGGGAGGTGGCATAGTTCTGGTTTATGATGTACTTTAAATAATTATTTTGCCATTCAGAAAATACTAAAAACTTTGCATCTACAAGGAATGCTTAAATGACCTTCTAAATAAGCTTTTGAAAAAGAGAAACTAGAAAAAAGTAATAAGCAATAAATTATTGCTCTTTCTCTTAAAAATATTTTTAAAATTAGACTTCTAAGTCTTGAATAGTTCACGTAGGAAAATGATTCACCTCTAAATCTACTAAAATTGAATTTAACTAAAATTAAAATGTGTCAGTGGCTAAACATTCAGCTTGACATTATTCATTTAAGTGAACTGAAATAGGTGCTCAGACATTAAAAAACAGGTGACTATGTAACTGTTGGCACCATAATTTGGAAAATTCTGGCTTTTCTATGATCTTTGAGGGACCCAATTCCACAGTTGTTCTACAAGCTAATCTCCCACTGAAATCAATAGAGGTAAGTTTCAAAGGATTAATCTAGACACCTATAGTAATAACTGGAAGTAAAAAGCCATATTTGCTTATGTTTGTTGGAAATGTTTGTTATACTTACTGGCAATGTTTAATGATGATAATCTGGAGAAGCCTGGGAGATATTATTAGTGGTAAAATTTAACCCAATCATGCTGTTATCATGTCCCTTTACCACAAAAGGGAATTTGGCTAGTAGAAAAAAATAAAGGAAATTTCGAATATTGACCAAAATAGAATCAGTGCTTTTTGGGTTAATCTGAGAATCTGAATCCTCTATTCTTATTGTTTTCATTATCAATTTGTGATTATTAAATATTTTAATACTACTTTGTACTGTTTGCCTGCAGCACAACTAGAAAAAAAGGGAAGGCTAAAACATGTAATATATACATAAGAGCATAAGAATGGCCATACTGGGTCAAGCCCAGGTCCATGTTGTTCAGGATCCTATCTTACAAAAGTGGCTGATGCCACATGCTTCAGAGGCAATGAACAGAATAGTAAATCATCAAGTGATCCATCCCCTGTTGTCCAATCCCAGCTTCAGGCAAACAGAAGTTAGGGGGCGCCATACCTGCCCATCATGGGTAATAGTCATTGGTGGACCTACCCTCCATGAACTTATCCAGTTCTCTTTTGAACCTTGATGTAGTCTTGGCCTCTGGCAAAGACTTCCATAGGTCGATTGTGTGTTGTGTGAAAAAATACTTCCTTTTGTTTGTTTTAAACCTGCTTCTTATTAATTTCATTTGGTGACCCCGTAGTTCAGAGAAGAGGAACAAGAATGATTAAAGGTCTAGAGAACATGACCTATGAAGGAAGGCTGAAAGAATTGGGTTTGTTTAGTTTAGAAAAGAGAAGATTGAGGGGGGACATAATAGCAGTCTTCAGGTATCTAAAAGGGCGTGATAAGGAGGAGGGAGAAAACTTGTTCATCTTGGCCTCTGAGGATAGAACAAGAAGCAATGGGCTTAAACTGAAGCAAGGGAGGTTTAGGTTGGACATTAGGAAAAAGTTCCTAACTGTCAGGGTAGTCAAACACTGGAATAAATTGCCCAGGGAGGTTGTGGAATCCCCATCTCTGGAGATATTTAAGAGTAGGTTAGATAAATGTCTATCAGGGATGGTCTAGACAGTATTTGGTCCTGCCATGAGGGCAGGGGACTGGACTCGATGACCTCTCGAGGTCCCTTCCAGTCCTAGTATTCTATGATTCTATGATTCTTGTGTTATGAGGAGTAAATAACACTTCCTTATTTACTTTCTCACGCCAGTCATGATTTTATAGGCCTCTATCATAGCTCCCGTTAGTTGTCTCTTTTACAAGATTAAAAGTCCCAGTCATATAGAAGATATTCTGTACCCCTAATCATTTGTATTGCTCTTTTCAGTACCGTTTCCAATTCTAATATATCTTTTTTGAGATGGGGCAGCCACAGCTGCATGCAGTAATCAAGATGGAGTGCACCAAGGATTCATATAGTTATTTTCTGTTTTATTATTATCCCTTTCCAATGATTCCCAGCATTTGGTTAGCTATTTTGATTGTCACTGAACATTGAATGGATATTTTCAGGGAAATATCCACAATGACTCCAAGATCTCTTTTTTGAGTGGTAACAGCTAATTTTATAATGATGTTTTCCATCAGGCATTATTTTGCATTTGTCAACAGTGAATTTCATCTGCCATTTGGTTGCCCAGTCACCCCATTTGTGAGATCCTTTTGTACCTCTTCACAGTCTACTTTGAACTCAATTATCTTGAGTAATTTTGTGTCATCTGCAAACTTGCTGACTTCACTGTTTATCCCTTTTTCCAGATCATTTATGAATATGTTGAACAGTACTGGCCCTAATACAGACCTCTGGAGGACACCACTATTTATCTTTCTCCATTTTAAAAACTGACCATTTATTTCTACCCTTTGTTTTCTATCTTTTAATCAATTACTGATCCATGACAAAAGTCTCAAAGGGGTAGCCATGTCAGTTTGTAACTGGAAAAACAACCCCAATGAATAGTTCTGCAGCACTTTAGAGACAAACAAAAATGTAGATGGTACCCTGGTCCGTGGACGGTACTGATTCTTTCTTATCCCATAGTGATAGAAATGTAGCCGTGTTAGTCTGGTGTAGCTGAAACAAAAAACAGGACTATGTAGCACTTTAAAGACGAACAAGATGGTTTATTAGGTGATGAGCTTTCGTGGGCCAGACCCACTTCCTCAGATCAAATAGTGGAAGAAAATTCTTCCACTGTTTGATCTGAGGAAGTGGGTCTGGCCCACGAAAGCTCATCACCTAATAAACCATCTTGTTCATCTTTAAAGTGCTACATAGTCCTGTTTTTTGTTTCTTATCCCATGACAGCTTATTTGCTGAAGAAATTTTGGTGAGAAACCTTGTCAAAGGTTTTCAGAAAATCTAAGTAAACTATACAGTAGACCCTAGTGATCTGCGGAATTGAGAATAGTGATTCTGTGTATTTATGGGTCTCCCCTGTCCCAGCTTGTGGGGAGCAGCAGGGGCTGCAGGAACTCATGGCAGCAGCTTGGAGACACATGGAATTTACTGTAGCTTTGAGCTCCGCAAGTGAGTTCCCTGCAGCTCCCAGCCCCAGTGGTGAGTTTGGAAGCCTTGGAGAGCTCACCGTGGAGGCCGGGAGCTGTGGCCCCCAGTATTTGCAAATTTGCGGTGATGCCAGGAACTCATCCAACGCGAATGGCAAAGGTTTCCTCTATCTGCTAGATCCCTTACAAAGCGTTCTGGTACATTGGTGAGAGGTGTGATTTGCCTTTACAAAAACTATGTTGGCACCTCTCCAACAAATCATATTAATCTATATGTCTTATAATTCTGTTCTTTACTATAGTTTCAATCAATTTGCTTGGCTGAACACTTACTACAGAAAGAAGATGCAAACTAGGGGTAAGAACTTCAAAGTAGACTGCCCTGGGAGTGGCAATTTTGACTCATTGCTTGATTCTGCTACTGTTGTTAAGAATAGTGCCTTGTTTGTCACCCTTGTTCATGTTGAGTAGTACTTTTGTTTGCAAAAGGTAGAAAATGCAACAGTTTATCACATTAAATGTGTAAGAGTGGCCAAATCTGGCCCATAGCAAGATTTTTGTCATTAGAAAGGTGCCAGAATCAGAGGGCAAGATTATGGTTTGGCCTAGTTGCTTGCACTCTGCCCTAAAGCAGAGGAGTAAGAGGGGCCTCCATACTCCTCTGCCTGAGCAACTGCCAGTGGAAAGATTCAAGGAGTTGAAGAAGAGCTTTGATTCTGCATGCAGGCGCACACTCAGAGGTCCCATTATGAACTTGCTAGTTCAATCCTTCATGTTTTTCCTTTTTTTCAGAGCTAGTGGCTAATCGACAATGACTCACCAAAGTAAGGGACTAATCAATGTAGTTAAGGAAAGTATTAAAGATGGAATTTTAAGTGTTCCTAAGGGACCTACATGCACAGTCTTAAATCATTTGGGTACTTTTGAAAATCTTACACTAAAGCTGCTTCAGGTCTCTCAAAGGGGAGTTCCAACACAGCTCTTCGTGGGTGGGAAGAGAAACAACTTAAGAAAAATGATTTGATTTGAATCTAGAAGATTGAGCTAGAGGAAACTGTAATTTGTAAAGTGTCACATAGAGGAACCACACATTTTATATTTGGAGATCCCACTTATCCAAGTTATCTTATTTCTAATGGTCCTCTTCTGTGGTTCTTTCTCTTTGATCCATTAAAAGCAAATGTCCTTCTTCTGATGCTAAAGCCACTTAGCAAATGAGACAGTGTCAAGGTAGAGTTCATATTAAATTCTGCTTTTTAATTTTAAAATTGAAAGAGAAAATATATTATTCCCATAATCCCTCACTAGCTAATTAAATAGCAAAAGGGAAATCAAATAAGACATAAGTGTGAATATGGAAGCAAAATGAAAATACATACCAAAACAAACAAATCTGAAATGAACCAAAATGTTTGATAGAATCTCTAATGGATGGTAAGTCCATGCTCTAATAATAAGTATATAGCAGTAGGGATATATTACTGACTACCTGACCAGGACCATGTGCTGAGACCAGCAGTTAGAAGCTGTGAGCGTCTTAAGGAGGATTTGAAACCTATAACCCTCTGTTTGTTGATCAAGCCTTCAGCAGGGGGTGGGGTTATCAGGAAGGCCAGGGCTATATAAAGCGTACTAGTATGCGACCAGGAAGCTAGCAAAGAGGAGCAGCTAACAGGGAGTTTGTGAGGAAGTTTAGAGGGGGAGTTTGAAGGGGGCTAGATACATTCTTTAAAATTTCTTTTGAACTGAACTAAATCTAAACTATCTGATCTAAATAAAAATCCTATCAATAATCTAATTATCGGCAGAAGAGAATGCAGGCAGAAGTGCAGCACCAGAGTGGGGGTTATCCTGTTTATTGCACCCAATGTAGCATGTATACGTAGGTGGTGTATCTGTACATTCAGAGCAAGGAGCTCCTGGCCCTCAGAGACCGCATACTGACTTTGGAGGCCAGGGTTAGCTGAATTGGAGGAGCTAAAGGACACAGAGAGGTATATAGATGATATAGATAAGGCTTTCTGGGACACTGTAGAACTGTCCCACCTCCGGTCAGACAGCCCCTGTGCTGTTGAGGAGGGTGAAAGGCTCAGGGAAGGAGAACATTCAGTTGGAGCAGAGGGAAATAATCTCATAGTTGGGACCCCCCCTTTGTCTCTGGGGGGAGGGAACTCCAGTCATTAGGATAAGGCAGGTGTTAGTAATGGGAGATTCAATCATTAGAAACTTAGACAACTGGGTTTGTGATGACTGAGAGAACCATATGGTGACTTGCCTGCCTGGTGTGAAGGTTGTGGATCTCTCGAGATATCTAGATAGACTTATGTGTAGTGCAGGGGAGGAGCCAGTGGTCATGGTACGTGTAGGTACCAATGACATAGGGAAGAGTAGGAGAGAGGTCCTGGAGGACAAATTTAGACTGCTAGGTAAGAGTTTGAAATCCAGGACCTCAGTGGTAGCATTCACTGAAATGCTTCCAGTTCCACGTGCAGGGCTTGGTAGGCAGGCAGAATTGCGGGTTCTCCATGCATGCATAAGACAATGGTGTAGAGAGGAGGGGTTTACATTTATTAGGAACTGGGGAAACTTTTGGGATAGGGGAGCCTATACAGGAAGGATGGGCTCTACCTAAACCAAAATGGAAGCAGATTGCTGGCACTTAACATTAAAAAGGTCATAGAACAGTTTTTAAAATAAAATCTGGGGGAAAGCCAACAGGTGCATAGGAACACATGGATTGGACAGAGACATCTCTTAGGGGAGAGTCTATTAATAGAGATTCTCTATGTTCTAGTAAGGAAGAGAGGTTGGACAATGGGGTGAGGGACATTGGCCTGCTAAACCCAGGGGTGTGAGCTCAAGCCGTGAGGGGGCCATTTAGGAATTTGGGGCAAATCTGTCAGGGATGGTACTTGGTCCTGCCATGAGGGCAGGGGATTGGACTCAATGATCTTGCAAGGTCCCTTCCAGCTCTATGAGACAGGTATATCTCCATATATTAAAATATGGGTAAGATCAGATAAGAAATAGTCAAATGAAAAAGAGTGCAATTCAAACACATCAGGAAGTGGCAGACAGCTAAATAGTGACACATTTCTAAAGTGCTTATAGACAAACACTAGAAGTCTAAATAATAAGATGGGTGAACTAGAGTGCCTTGTCCTAAAGGAGGATATAATTGGCATCATAGAAACTTGGTGGAATGATGACAATCAATGGGACACAGTCATACCAGGGTACAGAAGGATAGAACAGGTCATGCTGATGGGGGAGTAGCAATATACATGAAAGAAAATATAGAATCAAATGAAGTAAAAATCTTAAATTAACCAATTTTTCCATAGAATCTCTATGGATAGTAATTTCATGCTCCAATAATAAGAATATAGCAATAGGGATATATTACTGGGCACTTGACCAACATAGTGATAGTGACTATGAAATGCTAAGGGAGATTAGAGAGGCTATAAAAATAAAAAACTCATTCATAATGGGGGATTTCAACTATCCCTATATTGACTGGGTAAATGTCACCTCGGGACAAGATGCAGACATAAAGTTTCTTGACACCTTAAAGGACTGTTTCTTGGAATAGGTGGTTCTGGAACTCACAAGAAGAGAGGCAATTCTTTAGTGCTAAATGAAGCACAGGATTTGGTACAAGAGATAAATATAACTGGACCATTTGGAAATAGTGACCATAATGTAATAAAATTACATGTTCCTGTGGTGGGAAAAACATCTCAGCAGCCCAACACTGTGGCATTTAAATTCAGAAAGAGCAATTACACAAAAATGAGGAAGTTAGTTAAACAGAAATTAAAAGGTACAATGCCAAAAGTAAAGAATAGAATTGTCAGACACATAGATTAACATAATTTGTTGGATTCTGTGAAGGGAAATCATGCCTTACTAATCTACTAGAGTTTGTTGAGGGGGTCAACGAGCATGTGGACAAGGGGGATCCAGTGGATATAGTGTACTTAGATTTCCAGAAAGCTTTTGACAAGGTCCCTCACCAAAATTTCTTCAGCAAATAAGCTGTCATTTTAGTCATTTCTGGTTTAAATTGAGATCCCTTCCCTTTATAACTCACTTATCCTCAGCCATTCCCAAGTCAAGGGTCGTATATACTGACCCAATAACATATCTTGAAAACTAGAGACAATCAACAATTTTAAGCATCATTTTCGTTCTCAGTGACCCAGAATTAGTAAAGTTTGACTACATTTATTTCAGAAGCATTTTGGCTGTAGAGCAGTGAGATGATTAGATGACTGGATGATTCTCATGATTGTCAGACGGGAGGTCATGGCCTCATTGTTTCCCCACGCGCAGAGGCATCCACAACGCATCAGTCAGTAGGAACAGGCACGGCTTCTAGTTTCAGCGAGTAAGGTAGTGGGGTCCCCTTACTCAATCCCTCCCACGGATTACCTTTTTCTACCCCTATTTTATAACAAAGCGAGACTTGACGTGGCCGTTCTAGTGAAATCTGCCAATGAATCATCTATTGTGTATGCCCCTCTTTTGTACACATTCTGCTAATCAAACTATACTATACTTAACTGATATTTTTATGGCTGCATCAGTGATTTTGCTCATTAGCATTGTTGGGTCCCAGTACTGGGTTACTCCCAATGTTCTTGGCATGGTTTCTCTATACCAATATGCTCAGTGCACTATTGTTTAACACCCTCCTGACTTTCAAAGGTCAATCCTTGGCCTGGCCCATGTGCTTTCACGCACGAGGCTCAAATCAGGCCTGGTTTGCCTTATAAGAAGCCTCACTTTGGTCAAGGCAGCCATCGCTAGTCCAATCCATGCAGGGCCCGACCCCACAGACATTATTATTCTGGTCAAGATGAGGTTGTCCAGGCTCCCCTACAGCTTCATCTCAAAAAAAGATATACTGGCATTGGAAAAGGTTCAGAAAAAGGCAACAGAAATGATTAGGGGTTTGGAACAGGTCCTATATGAAGAGAGATTAAAAAGACTGGGACTTTTCATCTTAGAAAAGAGGAGATGATAAAGGTCTATAAAATCATGACTGGTGTTGAAAAAGTGAATAAGGAAAAATTATTTACTTATTCCCATAATATAAGAACTACGGGTCACCAAATGAAATTAATAGGCAGAAGCTTCAAAACAAACAAAAGGAAGGTTTTTTTTCCCTCAGCACCTGGTCAACCTGTGGAACTCTTTGCCAGAAGACCAGGAATATAACAGGGTTCAAAAAAGAACTAGATACATTAATCGAGGTTAAGTCCATCAATACTTATTAGGCAGAATGGGTAGGAATGATGTCACTAGCTTCTGTTTGTCAGGGGATGAAATTGGATGACAGAGAGGGATTACTTAGGGTGTGTCTACAAAGCACCCTAAACTTGAAACAAGATACACAATTTGTGTTATGCAAATTGCATATCTTATTTCAAATCTATTTTGAAATAGCTTATTTTGAAATTTGGCACATCTACACAGTGCCGAATTTCAAAATAGCATGCTGTTTCAAGAGATCCCTTAACTCTCATGGAATGAGGATTACCAGGAAGCCAAAATAGCATGCCCATTATTTCAAAAAACATTACAAAATAATTGGCAGCTTGTATAGTTGTGGGGTAGCTATTTCACGATATGTCTGGTATCCTGAAATAGCCATCCGGAGTAGACATACCCTTGATGATTACCTGTTTCTGTTCACTCCCTTTAGGGCATCTGGCATTGGCCACTGTCAGAAGACAAGATACTGAGCTAGATGGACCTTTGGTCTGACTCAGTATGGCCATTCTTATGTTTTGTTCCAAAGAACGTATCATGACTTTGGCATCAGGAATTCATGTGAATTGAAAGTAATGATCTGAAATTACAGCCTCTAATCACTTCACAATATTAATATAGGAAATAGCTTTTACTAACATGTTAGTGAAGAATAATGTATGCAGTGTTGTTGTAGCTGTGAGGGTCCCAGATATTAGAGAGACATGGTTGGTGAGACTACCTTTTATTGGACCAACTTCTGTGAGTGAGATTTTACACAGCACTCTTCTTCTTGCCTGATAATAGGCATGATTTAGTATTGTTTGGGAAAATAGTGGAAATCACCAGGCAAAAGGTGGCAGCAATGAGTCATTCTGAAATCTGATATTGGAGGCATTCATTACAGTCTACTCAATCTGTATGAAAATATATTTTTGAAATTCACATCTGCTAAGAAAGTGCTTGCTAATTACAATTTATTGACAGATCGATTAAATGACTTTGTTCTAAAATTAAACTATGTATTTGGATGCCAATCAAGATTTAAAAAAGGAAACAGCCGTCCCCTCCCTCCAAGTCCTTCTTCTCCCCCCGCCCCCAAACCCAACCCTTTCTTGTCTTAGACACGCAGTTCTCCTTGACTAGAATTCAGGGACTTTAGACCTGATATCAAATGCAGGCGTCACCCCGACAGCTCAGCTGACTACATGGATTTTCTGATGGTTACAGCTGTGCTCAGGTCACTGCTGCTAGGCAAGATCAACATATTTTCCAAACGAGAAAACTTTGCTCCAGAAAATACACGGCAAAGGGGCTGCGTTACGGCTGCAATGGCATTTTCCCTACGTTTCTGCCGCTAGCAAGGAGTTACATCTACATATCTGTCGTGTTTCCTCAACAGCTGTGCCTGTCTGGAAGGAGACACCTGGAAATTGTTTAAGTGGATTTGCCATCTAAGGATGAGTGTAGCGGGGAAGGCGAGCGAGGGACACAGGAGCAGCGGGTGTAAGCAATCGCCCCATTCTTTGCGTTAGTTGACCTGAAGTTTTCATAGGCTCAGCTAAAGCGGGTATTGGGGAAGGGAGCAGGTGGCAGCCCAGCCCAGCCACGCTTCAGCCGCATCTGCTCTCCCATCGGAGGATAACTCAAGGGCATTTCCCACATTCCCCTCGCTGGTCCATGGGCAGCAACCGTATATGAGCGCGGGCATCCTGCGAGCGCATTGTTCCCTGGCCGGGTGTGTCCTGCTTGTCTACACGCACCTGCGCTATTGACTGGCGCCCATTCAAAAGCCCCCGGCCTGCCTCACGTGCAGGCCGTGGCTTTGCGTTGCTGCGCTTTCTCCCGAAGCCCCCCTTTCAAACAAAGCAGCGTGCACGCCCTGCCTCGGGGGAACGGCATGGAGGGGCGCGTGGAGAAGGGAGGGAAACGGCCCAGCTTCCGTGCGAGGCTGCAAAGAAGAAGGCGGCGGTAGCAGCAGCGGCAGCACTGAGCCCAGCTTGGCCAAGGAGCCCATCTTCCCCCAGCAGCCCTGCTGCTGGCGCTCTCGGCAAGCCGGCGGCGCGCGCCTGCCCGGGACCCGACGGTGCTCGAACGCTGCCCGGGAGCAGCCTCGCGCCCCCACCTCGCCAGGCGCAGGTGGCGGCGGCGTCTCAGTGAGCTGGAGAGCGAGCGCAGCCGCCCACCCCAACCGGGCTCCTCAGCCGCGCCAGGCGCGCGCTCCTGCCGGAGAGGGGCGGAGAAGGGAGCGCAGCGGCAGCTGTGACTGTATCGTCTCCAGACCCAGTCGGCGGCGGCGGATGTGCCCCGCAGCCGCCGCTGCTGCACCCGAGCGCCGCTGCTGAGCCTGGCGGCTCCGCGGAGAAAAGGGGGGAGGAAAGCCGAGTGTCTGCCTCGCTCGAGCAGGCGGTGGATGTGGAGCCAGCCTCTCCACTCGCAGCCGCCGCCGCCAGGCAGTTGTCCCACGGCGGAACCCAGCCCCACCGCACAAAGCGAAGGATGCTGCAGCTGGGCAAGGTCAGGACCTTGAATTGAAACCCGGGGGCGCCGAGCGCACCTCCCTCCCCCCCCCCCTTGCCCCCACCGGCTTGAGGATTTGCTTTGGATTCGCTGTGTATGCTTGGGAAAAAGCAGGCAGGGTCGACGCCGTTCGGTGAGTGCAATTGCGTTCGTGATGGTGCCGGGTTTCTCCTCATCTGCTCGTGCGTTATTTCTCCCACTGCTGCTAGCAAGCATTGGCTTGTCGTGCCCCACATTGCAAAGGCCCCTCTCCTTTCTAGAAGGCAGCTGTGGCTGGCTCTGGAAACATGGCTTGTGCCTTCCGCGGAGAGGTAACAAAGTGTGTGGTTGTTTTTTTTTTTTTTTTTTTTTCCCCTCTCTCTGCTCCCCCCCCCCCCTACGTTATTCGCCTGCTTATGTAGGGCATCAGCAATACTCGATTCCCTGCCACCCCGCAATGATATACTCATTATAGCAGTGAAGTCATAAATATATCCGGGGAGGGGGGGAATAGACCCTGCTCTGCCATGTAGTCCTGGGCTGTTGTGGTCCGTGCCGTGACTCTGTTCCTTGCAGACAGAAATTGAAATACTTAGTCATACGCCCATGTCCGCTTCTTCGGCTTCTTTCCCACGTTGGAAACCCTGAGAATCTATATTTAGAGCCATCAAATCGTGAGATTTCATTGCCGCCAGCCGGGTTCTTGGGCATATGTATAGTGACAATAAGTATGGGCTTTTCTGCTTTGGAACCGATGGCTGTGACACATCCGGCTTTGGGGGGTCGGTGGGAGGGAGGAAATCGGCGTGTGATGTGCAAGGTGATATTCGGTTGATCTGTAATTAATGGCTGAAAGGGAAGATGCTTTTCTTTTCATTTCCTTACCCTTATCCTGGTATGTGTAGTGTGCTTGCATCGAGTGCTTCAAAGGTAGCCTCAACTGAGTCAAGTCACTATAGAGGAGGTGCGGCAGCACCATAGTAGTTATGATAGGGAAACTGATCTAGCCGGGAATTTTTGGAGGAATAACGCTAAGGAAAGATCATTTTTAAAACCGGTCTTAAGTTTTTCCCCTGAATATAGGGCTCGGTGGTAGGGATTCAAAACGCGAGAAACAAAACTGAAACGTATGGTTATTCTGGTGCATTTTCTGTTAATTCTTTAAATGTTATGACGTGATTTACTCGGGCTTAGGAATTTACTTTTGGTCTTAGCGATTAATTTCAATGCATAAAGTTGCAGTTGTTTCCTATAAATAGACAGGAATAGGCTTTATTAAACTGCCAGGTATTCACTCTTTTCTGAACTGCAACGATTGCATTTGTTTACATAAATCTCAAAACACTGATGTGATTCTTGCTATTGTCAAGAGGAAAAAATATAATTTCAGTTTTTTCCTCATACATCATGTATGTATACTATGCAGAGTCATTCAAAGGTCTTACAAGACACTAGAGGGATTTTCTGTTTTCAAGAAAGAATTGACTTATCCAATACAAATGACTATATAAAAACCATGTAGAACTGTATTTAAACCTACAGAATGTGCCTGAGAGACTGAGGGGGAAAAACATCTCCTAAATACTCACTCCATACAGTGGAACACTTTAAATGGAAGTCAGCAAAGTTGCCCAGTCTAGGAGGAAGAAAAATTATAGTGATCTACATTCACTACTGAATTTCTTAATTCAGGTAACACACTTAAAACTACTCAGTAAATAGAGTAGTTTTACCATAGAGTGAGTTAAGCTTAAACAGGAAGCTGTTGAATGTATTCCTTATTGGCCTTGACTCCCAAAATTGCTTGAGGGCTTGCACAAATCCTTTTATGTTAGCAGTTTATTTGCAAAAGATTGGGACACCTGTGGTAATAAGCTAAACTTACACATTTTATGGATACTCAGATGGTTATTTGAGACCAACACTGTGCAAAGTTTTTGAAACTCTTATTCAGTTAGCAAATGAGTTTATCTTTTCAGAGCTTTGTATGTATACAAGTGTAAATAGGCACACTGGAGAGAGAATGTCTAGATAATTATTAACAGTACTTGATCACTGGCCTAAAACTGTTGTTTGAGGAGCATAATATGTTGAATACTGCATTATAGAAACACGAGATAGTGCTTGCAATCTGTTATATAAGAGAGGCTTGGGGGGGGGGGGAATAAGAGTAGTGGACTATGCTGTGCATATGCCATATGAAATACCCTTTAAAGCTGCTGGTAGTCACAAAGAAATCCCTTTATTCCTGAATGGGAGTTGCATGTCTTATTGTGGATTACAAAAGCACAAGGACTCAAACTGGTCCATGAAAGGAATCTACAGTTACTGTACTTGAGGTCGATAACTTAGTTGACATTTGTAAGTAGTAGACAACCTCTAATGGGAATAATGAGCTTGCAACTTGTTCGGTGTTTTTTTTTTTTTTTTTTTTCCAAGAACACCCTAACCTAGGGTACTTTACATGAAGATGAAAGAACTTTGACACAACTGCACTGAATAAAAATATCAGTTAAATAAGAATTATGCAAACTTGTTTTAATTTGCCCAAATTCGCAGCAATTAACTTGATTCCATTAAATAGCAAAGGTGACTTAAGATGCATGTGTAAAACTAATTTAATTATTTTTAAGTATTAATGGGGCATAGAATAGTTTATTTTAAGGAGTTTTTAATTTTTTTTAAATAGGTCTGTAGCTTGACATGTAAATGAAGCAGATAATAGATTCAGCAGAGCTATGACTTCAATTTTGCACTAAATTTCATATACGCCTCCTACTTCATGGTTCATTGTGATATGATTTTTACAGCCTATCAGTTACAGAAATTTCAGTGTAGCATTACTGGGATTTTAAATATGTACATTTCAGTTTTGGCAGTATCTGTTGCTAGCAACAATCAGTAGTCAAGGGGAATTTTTTTTGTTCCCACACATATCAAAACACATGGGTTCTGATTTGTTTCCTCTTAAGATTATTAGATCTGAATTATTAAAAAAATAACATAGTATCTGCCCACTAAATACACTGTTTCTGATACAGAATATTGGAAAATATATCTATTACCTGGATTTCTGAATAAGGTCTTCCAAAACTGACCAGTTTAGGACAGTTATTTTGCCGGCAAACTATTTGCCTAATAAACTTATTGCAAAAACCAAGTTATAATACATAAAAACTAATTTAATCATGATACTTATTGAATGTGCATTACTTAATATAATAAAGATTTTATTTTTAAAATTATTTTAAATAAGATGGGTTATTAAAGACCCATTCTAGAAGAGTTTCCACCCCCCTCTGCAGAATTCATAGCGCCTACCAAAACTGACCTGTGCTTTTTAAAACTGAGGCAAGCTCAGTCTTGTTTGGAGTTTTTGGAGGAGTTTCAAAGAAAGCCACTACATTCTTCCATCAACAACCTACTTATCTGTAGTATTGCCCTCACAGAAGGGAGCATGCTGGTCTGCTACTCACTTGCTACTTATGTGTAGGTCTATTCCTCATGGTACCCACTTCTAAAATCAGGGCTCTTCTGAATGAGGAAGTCCTGAGTTCCATATCCCTCTCAATCAATTCAGGTCTCTACTTTTGGGGTCTAATGGGTAGGACTCTCTCTGTCCTCCTCTTCCTACAGGGCCCAGGAAAACCTTCAGTTAGTCCAGAAGATATGTCATTCAGAAATCTGAAAGGCACTCAACAATATACATAAGAGTTTTTTGCAATCCCTCTGCTCATTCCTTTGAGAACTGCTTATCTAGTGGCATGAATGGAATATTCATGGATTGAAAGCTGATTGTCCAACAAGAATGATCACTAGAGCAGTGGAGAAGTTTCAAGTTTTTTGACGTCTAATTCTCAACACAATACTGTATTTATTTTGATGATCAGATAAACATGGTTTTATGCAAAAAATAAATTTTAGTTTATAAATGGTTAGTTCATTATACTAGTTGCTACTTCGAAATGTGTCAACATAATGACTTTATATTAAATATAAAAAGTATTAAATAAGTCCTAAATAGTTTCTGGCAAAGGCATTGCTAATGCATCCTAATGATTACTAATCTGCCTATTTTTGTTTAGAGAACCCAATTATGGTCATACTAGTAATTTCAGCACAGACAGAACATAGGATGATACAAGCTTTTCCGTTCTCTTCATTTACTACAGATTTATCAGAGTAGTCTGTAGCTTCTGAAAAATCTTGTTCATAATGAAAAATAGATGGAATTTGCAAGTCCTTATTCTCAGAAGAGCATCCTTCTAGTGTCTTTCTAATAACGTGTGTGTATAGTTATAAACATCTGTTCCATTTCAACAACAAATATAAATTTACCATATAATAACCTATTGATTTCTTTTCATCTTCCTGAACATTTGGCAGAATAAGAGTGCATATTTCCTCCCCTCCCCACCTGGCTCTGACAGTATTACATGCTACTGATGGTGCAACCACTAATGTGCAAAATCAAGGATTCTCTCAAGAGGAAATCGACACATGGTTCCTTCCCTTTCTGAAAGGGAGAAGGTCCTCAATGGAAAACCTATTCTTTTTCCTTCACCAAAGGACCTGTGGCTAAAGAGAAAATTTCTTGTTGAGAGCATAAGTGCTGCTTGGGGGAGGGGGGAGAAGAATCCATTCTATGTACAAAAGCATATTATTTTGTTCAGTGACAGATACTACTACTACTACTATTACTACTACTACTACTTGTATCAATGTGTATTTCTCATAATCCCATTATTTTTGTTTGTTTGTTTGTTTCATTGTGTAGCCTTAAATGTATATTAAGAGTGAGATTTTCAAATTAGCTTAGTTAGGTACCCAATGAAATTCAGTGGGACTTGGACACCCAACCCCCTTAGAGCTTTCAAAGGAGCCTATCTAAACAGGCTTAGAACAATTGAGGGCTTAGAACATCTTCTGTAAAGTCTTTCAGTTAATTTACTGTCCACTTCCTAAAATATTTTAGACATTTATTTTCCACTGCTTTGTTGAAATTGCCATCTAAATTTTTTAGTCACACTTTCTAACAGTTACTTGAGTGCAACAATTAGTAACATACTGTGTTCTGCACCCACACCATATAGAGGGAGTGAACATTTGTAGTGTGGAGTAAGTCAAAGCTCCAGATACTTAAATTACAAGACAAATGATGTCTCTGAAAAATGCTCTTCAAATAGAGTATTTCTATAGTTTTGGAAACTAGCTAGTTAAAAAATTGAAAAGGAGTATACTCCATAAATGTTGTAGCAATTATTCCATCTACATAACAGATTCTGACATACACATCACAGGCCACATTTCCATTTCAATATGCAATGTTGTGAAAATGCTATGCCAAATTCCATGAAAAATGAAACTCTGCCTTCAGGTGTTTAGGATCCATAAAATAGTGATTCTGAAATACTCAGTAGTCTAAATCACTATGCAGCAGTAAGTTCTTAAATATAAAAAGCACTCACATTCATTTAAAAAAAATTCAAGTGCCTTCATATTATCTGGTGTTTTTATGAACTATGATAGAGAATTTATCTGCTTATAAATTCTCCATCGTAGCTCAAATACACCAGATAATATGAAGGCACTTGAATTTTTTTTTTTTTTTTTTTTTTTTTTAAACTAATCATCCAGTATCCCAAAAATTCTGTCTTTTTCATACATTGGCTTTGTGTGGTGTCCTAAAGTCTGCAGTTCACTTTCTAGTCCATAATATTGTGGTTTTATACTCTTCTCTCCCCAGAACATGTGTATTTGTTACTCTTTGATAAATCTGGTTGTGTTTTAGACTAACCCTTACTTTTGCCTGAGAGGTTTTTTTTTCCTCTCTTTCTTGTTTGACACATGGGAAGGGAGCAGCCAATTCCAGTATAGTCTTTGGCATGAAAAACTGAGTGGTACTAACAATGGGAGGATGGAGACAAGATGATGGCATCTAAGCAGTTACAGGACGAAATAAGGCCTTGGATAATGCAGCAGTGAATTGTGGAGCTCCTTTAAAGAGAGATTGAGGTGCTTGAACTGGATTCTGAAAGGGAAAAGAGGGTCATGTAGGGATTTGAGGAACGGGGATAATGGGTAAATTTGGTTAGGTTTTCAGAGATCCTTAGGCACTAACAGATGCAGATAACCCCCTGATGAGGATCTGTGCCTTGGTGCCTGCACATCTAAACTTATCGATTTCTGAGCGTTGCCTTTGGGAATCTGTGCCCTACAGGCATATTAAAAGCAATTATCCAAGTTTAGTGCCTAATTTCAGTGGGCGTTAGGCAATTCTGAAAATGCTACTAGGTGCCTCTCACTTTTCTTGAGGCATCTAAATAGCTATGAACATCTGACTGTAAGTGATTTAGAAGCCTAAATCTGATAGAAAATCAATGGGAATTAGGATTTTAAGTCCTGTTCAAATGCATAGCACAAATTCAAACACATTATCCTATAAAATTCAGCTGTGTCTTCTGGATTTTTTTTACTGAATCTGAGATTCATAAGTACCCATGAAAGATGGTAGAATGACTTCCCCAATTTTTAAAGCTTTCTATGTGGATCATCCTAGATAGAATTAAGAAAAATATTCTCTCTCTCTTCAGACCTATTCATTGTCTGTGCTTTTAAGACTTTATAGGTTGTCACCAGCTATTCTTTGTGTACACATGTTTAAGAAGGCTCTTTCCTGATAATTTATTTTACATATCCTGGATTTCATGCACCTCTTGTCTTTAGAAGAGTGAGGTGTAGTATTGCACAGTGCACTAGAGGACCTTGATGGGCTGTAACCAGGGTGGCTGACAGACTTTGCCAGGACCTTGTCAAGGTGGCTCAGGGCTGGCTCTAGGCCCCCACAAAGGGTGCATGCTGAATATTTGGTGTCTTATCTAGAAGCTGACTTTTTTTTTTTTTAACTAACCATCTTGAAAGTTTATCTTCCATTAGTTTGTATAGAATACAAAACCTTACTTTAAGAATATTTGTGACATGTGTTCACCTCACCTTACCAGGGTTTTGCATGGCTTCATAAAAATAAGTTACTGTACATGGTTTTCAACAATATCATTCTGATGAGATTCATCTATATGCAAAATGATTACTTAGCACTTAATGTTAGCTAAAACTCTGCATAAGCATTAATCTCAGAGTGCTCAAACTTCTTAAATCTATAATATATTCTAGCCTAACTGAGCACTGGCTAGGGAAACCATCTATAGGTCCCTAGGTGCATTCACACAGACTTCTGTTGCTATGATGAAATTTTCTGAGTGTGCTCAGTTTAATTTAATCTCATGGGTTTAGCTGGGACTGTCTTTCCATGTATCTGTAATTATATAATATAAAACCAAAGTATTGATACAGGTTGAACTTCTCTGGTTCAGCAACATCCACTGTCTGGCATGATTTTTAGTTAGCTGGATGCCCACTTATCATGAGTGTGGCCAGGCTGTACAGTTCATAACATTTGTTTACAGCCACTAGTTCTGGCTCTTGGTGTTGTGGTGTTTAGCTCTAATTTGCCCCAAATGTCTTCTAAAAGCCCAAAGTCTCAGAGGGGTCGCCCTATGTTAGTCTGTAGCTTTTTTTTTTTTTAAGGGTAGTCCTGTAGCACCTTAGAAACAATATATAAAATCTTGAGCAAATATGTAATCATGAGCACCCCAGGAGTGGGTGTTGCCCAAGAAAGCTCATGAGTCTCTCTCTCTCTCTCTCTGTCTAAGGCTATGTCTACGCTACCAGGTTATTTCAAAATAACTCACAAAATAACTATTTTGAAATAAGCTTATTTCTCCTCACAAGCAGGAGTTATTTTTGAAATAACAGGCTTTGTAGTGTGAACGCTCGTCTTGTTGCTTTCGAATAAGGGCCAGCGTAGACCTGCCCTGTAAGTGCTACAGGGCTACTTGTTGGTCAAAAGGCCATTTCACTGACAAGGTGAGAGGATTTAAATGCAGAACTGTAGTGGGGGTAGCTGCCAGGACCCAGCGTGAGCCAGGACTTACCAGTGTGCCTAGGGTTGCTAGATGTCTGGTATTGAACCGGAGAGTTCGATATTTTTGCCTTCTGTCCGGTAAAAATTCAGAAAATACCGGACACCTAAAATGTCCAGTACTTCCGGATTTTTTTTTCGGGCCAGGAGGCGAAAATCCAGGCTGTCCAGCTCAATATGGAGGCAGCCTGGCAACCTTAGTGCTTACTGGGTTCTGCAGGGGAGCTGTCCAGCCATGCTCAGGGAGGCAAGATGGCAGGCAGCCACCGGCAGCCTGTTAAGGCCAAAAAGCGTCACCAGACGATTTTTAAAGAGGCCACGCTGTTTTTTTCAGTATTATTTTTCTGAAACCATCTGGCAACCCTAATGTGTGCCTGCCTGATGGCTCTCAAAATACTTCAAATGCAGAGCCATGGGGGACCTACTTACTATAGTATCTACCTGGAAACATGTTCTGAGGGGCAGGAAAAGCTTTTATTCCCCTCTATTCTCATTTAGCAAGTTCCTACCTCACTAAATTGAGGGAGGAGCTGGTAGTGGTACTCTAGGATCTGCTCATGTTTGGAGCTTATTATAATGAGACACTGATCATTACTATCATGTACTCTCTGAGCCTCTTGGGCTTTTCCCTCAATGTAGCTTGAATATTTTCCTGGGCTGAGCTAGGCTCCTTGGCATTTTCTCCTTTGTAATTGGGGTGGAGGAAGTGGTGGTCGCTTAAATCCCAGGCTTTTTTTTTTTTTTTTTTTAAATCTGGAGAACAACTGAAAGTTGTCTGATTACGCTGAAAATGTTGCATAAAAAAATGCCTCCACCTGAGCTTACTTGATTTGTATACATGGATTTTCTGAAACTACACCAAACTGTAAGGTCTGAGGTTTTAAACTTCAACTCATTGTGATCTTTGTCAAACTTTTTGTAATCTGTGTAACTCTCAAACTTACTGTAAGCTGCAATCTTACTGGTAAACTGCAAATTTACTGGTAATCTTTTTAACTCCAGCCACCTTGCTTGTAACTTTCTCTAAGCTGCATTCTCCCCTGAGTGAATGGAGAAAGTGTGTTTGAAGAAGGCTTGGAACAATGGAGCACATTTCAATGAGTCATCACAGTCTGGGCATGCTCCCTGATGACTAGGTGAATGAGTCACAGGAGCCATTCAGACACTATATAAAGAGAAGGAGCACATGTGAGACTCTCCCCTTTTCTCCCCCCCCCCCCCCCCCCCTGCTCCTGAGAAGCTCCTCTCCAGTGTCTCTTCTCCTGACCAGCTTCCCCAGCCATGATGAGCAGACAGACCCTCCAGGATCCACATGCCTTGGCTCCTTCTGCAACCTATATGTCTGTGTGAGTGCCTGAGGGCAGGAATGAATGGGTGTGAATGAGTGAGTTAATGGAGGGGTGTGTGCTTGCTTGCTTGTGTGTGTATGTGTGTGTGAGTTCTATCTTCTTTAGTTTAAACCTTTGCTGGCTGCTTTCTCCTCTTTAGTTTTACCTAGTGGAAATAAACCCATACTAGTGTAACCCTGGGTGGTCTCCAGTGAGAATATTTTTGGGGTAACAGAAAGAAGGACAGGAGACCTTTTGATATGGGTTTAATCAGGCCACAACTTTATTAGATGTCTGGACCAACCCAGCAGATAAAATGTATAGTGCAGGAAGCCCCCTCCCCCCCCCCTTGATTTCTCTGATAATTAAGTGGGGCAGGGTGCTTTTACCTGCTCTCCCTCACCCTTTCCACTCATGTTCCTCCAGCAGATCCATTGTCAGGACCTTACAATCCTCAGAGTGTGGGAGGTGGTGGGGATTCAACTGGTTCCTCCCCTCTTGTGGGAGGGATAAAGTGGACTATAATGATGGGTGGGGGGAGTTGGCTCTCTACTGTACCAATCATAGGAGTCCCCAGCTGTTGCTGCCCCCCACCTCTCCCTGCTTGCTCAATTACTGAACACATCTGCTCAATTCCTTTCCCCAAGCCATTTACCTATTACTAGATGCCACCTTTTATGGAGTACCTGCACTGAATATCCACTAAAAGCTTCAATAATGAGTTGGCATATGGCCTACTACCCATCATGCTCTGCATGAAGAGGGTCCACCTGAACCTTCTGTAAGGCAAGTGGAGTTAGGGTTTTCTCACCTAAGCAATATGATAAGGGGAAAAAAATTCTTTCCAGCTTCCCTCAGCAGGGCAGCTAGTATAATTAGGGTTGCCAGATGGTTGAAACAAAAATACCAACCTCCCCCCCCCAAAAAAAACTGGGAAAAAATTCTGGGGGGAGGGAGGGCGACCAAAGTTGTTGGGGGGGGGGGGGGGGGGGAAGGACTTATTAAGCCAAAAAAACCCAGCATTAAAACAGCATGTCCCCTTTAAAAGTGAGTGCAGGGATTGGAGTGGTTGAGCACTAAGACCCAGGGGAAAGCATTGCTTCCCCTAGGTCTTTTGGCCAGCAGCCGTTTCGTGCCGGCAGCCTTGGGGAACCAGGTAAGCACGGGGGCTGGGGTTGGGGGGCTGGGGGTGTTGGGAGCTGGGGGGGGGGACCTTGGGGAGGCTGGGGGATGAGTGTTTGTAGGGTTGCCAGGTGCCCGGCATTTTCGCATCCTGGCCAGGGAAAAATTCAGAAAATACCGGACATCTCAGGTGTCCGGTATTCTCTGAATTTTTTTACCGGACAGGAGGTGAAAATACTGGACTGTCCGGGTGACTATCGGACACCTGGCAACCCTAAGTATAATGCCCACAGCAGATCTATGCAATAACCTGATATATTTATCACTTGAACAGGGAGGAAGGGTAGGAGCTACCTAGCTTGCTTCTATGTGAAAGGGAGGCGCAGGCTCATCTTTTGAAACCCTTCATTCCTGTGTGACTTAGTCATCCACTATGCTGTTCCCTTTTCCAGCAATTTTACATCTCTTATCTTCCCTCCTCCTTTCCCCTCCCCCAATCATCAAGCATCATTCTCTTCTCTCAGCCAGCCAAATAACCTCCTGCGTAAGATGCAAGGTGGTGAGCTTCAGAGGGATGCTAGTACATCCTACTGCTATATACTGGCCCAATGCAAGCCTTCTGTAGATAAAAGAAAAGCAAAAATTTGATTTTTGTTCTTGTTCCTACATATTGTATTTATAAAACTCATACGTGAAATAATGCTAAAATATTAGCGACGATAATGAGTCCTAACTGAAAGCAATGCCAGGTTGTATTTTTCAATAAGGATGCACCATAACTTATCTCAGATGTTAATTTTTAACAGTTCAAGTATGTATGTACAAGATCACATTTTCTCTATATCTTTGTTATAAAGGGAAATCACCTATTTTGTCTCCCATTGGGATTCCCCTGTTGTGGGAGAGTCCCCTGCAGGCATAGCCAGCTTCGCAAGTTTCTACCTAAACAAGCAGTGCAGAGGACATGTAGGATACCAGAGGCTAAATAAATGGGGGGAGGGTGTTTCCTCCTGGTGACTTTGTCCAATTTTATCTTGTATTACTTGCCTTATTGAATTATAATTAGCTGGCAACAAAAGTCCCTTTTGGAATACAGTAAAATTTAGCTTCTGTTTATAATTCTGTTTCCCCCAAACAAATACTCTATTAAATAAAATAATAGCTTCTAGAAGAACCTGGAAGAAATGCAGTAGTTTTGTTGAACAATTATATGCTATGCCAAATATGTCATTAACATTAATCTGTATGTGCATTTTAAAAGTATTTGTTTGCAAGGCAGGAAGCATGAGGTTGTATTTGGCAGAGATGTGACTTGGCCCTTTATTCACTTAAACTATTACTGTTTGGTCCATAAATGAAGATCATTGGGGAAATAGGTATAATTATGCAAACCAAATAAATATGGGTGTTTAACACTTGTGCACACAATTAAGGAGTGATTTGTGCAGGAATGTGTGTGAATTCTCCATATATATGAGTCAGAAAACAAGGCTCTGTTGACTGGAATGCTCAGGTTACCAGTGCTCTAACTATGTGAGGGGCACCTTTAAAGCTGTCAGTAGACCTTAGAATGGAATTTGTTCAGGGGCACAACAGAACATCCTCTGCTTTACAATCGGTATGTTATAATGGCAATCCATGGAATTTTGTGGTGCTGTAAATGGCAAACAAGATGGGGGCGGGGGGAAGTAGCCAGTTGAATGGCTAAGAAGGATACTAATTCAATCTTTTAACTTCCTGATTTATACTGAATAATATCCTGATTGGAATACATGTGGTGACAATGTATGCTTCTAAAGCAGGGGTGAGCAAGATATCTCTTACGGGCTGGATTCAGCCTACCAAGCCACCAGATCTGGCCTGCGGACACCCCTCCTAGGATCCCCAGGAGGGAGGGGAAGGCTTCAAGTGATCTCCGTGCCCCCAGCCCAATCCTCAGCTACTATTGGCCAGAAACAGCCAGTGGGAGCTGAGAAATGGGCTGGGGTGTGGCGCAAGCCTCTCTGCCCCGAGTTGAGAGCTATGTGGAGGGAGCAGGCTGTACTTTCAGTGCTCCGGAGCTGCAGCAGGCAGGGTGCCCAGCCTGCCATGGGGGTGCTGCAGGCCAGGAGATGCCTCCCAGCCAGAGCATGTCTCTGGCACCCCTGACCCTCCCATACTTCACCTCCTTCCCCCAAGTCACCTTCCAAACCCTCTGTGTGCACGCACACCCCCCCCCCACCACCACAAGGTCACAACTCCTTCCTCCTAGACCCTGCACCCCCTCTTATATCCCTCCCCTTGGTCAGAATCCTCTCCTGCACCCCCACTCCCTCCCTGTACCCCATCTCCTGACCCAGTCACAACCCCCTCCTTCACCCAAACTCCTTCTCAGACCTCGCACCATCTCCTGCACCCCACTCTTATTCCGTGCACACTTCTATACCCAACCTCCATCCGAGACTCTGCATCTTCTCCACAGAAAAGTGCAGCCCTTGACCACTTTCAAAATGTTGGAGTGGCCTCCAACCAAAAATTATTGCCCACCCCTATTCTAAAGTCATGCCTTTTTTTGCCTTTAAAAAAAAAAAAACTCACCCTATTAGGAATTGTATAAGGGCACTAATGTCTTTATGTGCACATAACTTAAATACATGAGGTGTTCTTGTACTGTTTATAGTCCCAAACTGGCCGCTTCATAGAACATTAGAACCTGAAGGGACCTCGAGCGATCATCAAGTCCAGTCTCCTGCCCTCACGGCAGGACCAAGCATGGTCTATATCATCTCTGATAGATGTCTGTTTAACCTGCTCTTAAATATCTCCAGTGATGGAGATTCCACAACCTTCCTAGGCAATTTATTCCAGCGTTTAACCACCCTGACTGGCAGTTTTTCCTAATATCCATCCTAAATCTCCCTTGCTGCAGTTTAAGCTTCTGGCCTAACCTCAGAGGCCAAGGAGAACAATTCCTCCCCCCCCCCCCCGCCCTTCCCTGTGACACCCTTTTAGATACCTGAAAACCCTCTCAGTTTTCTCTTTTCCATATTAAACAAGCCCAATTCCTTCAGTCTCGCCTCATAGCTCATGTTTTCTAGACCTTCAATCATTTGTTTATCTTCTCTGGACCTTCTCATGATTGTTTTATTCCCTTTGCCTTTTATTTGGGTAGCCAACTTACTCTATTTTTTTTTTCCTTTTCCAAACCAAAAAATCAGGTTACAAATATGTGAATATAAAACCAGGAGTACTGCCTCACACTGCTTAATCCGGCAAGTCTGCCACTGAAGCCAGTAGAAGCTTTTGTTTGAGAGGATTTCAAGTTCGGGTCCCAAATCCATCTGTGTATCATTTAAATATGAGATGTGTGTTAATCTGTTCTATGGCATTTTGTTCTGATATGAACAAATAGGATGACAGAAGGATTTCCACTTTTTTTATTTGTTTATATATTGCTAAGTGAACCTCAGATCTAAGATATATCTCCAGGTTTAACATTGCGCTTGTGGGTAGAAATGTTAATGGGAGTCAGTTGCTAAAACTGTCTATCTGCATATGACTCGTATATTACCTAGCCTTATGATGATGTAGAGATATATGGCACAGAATGTATAATTATTACATTTCTTCTCAGTATAGAGTTTGATCTTGATTTTGCTGAAATCAGCTGCAGAACTCCAACTCCATACTTCCTAAGCTGTACTTCAATCATGAACATTATTTTGTTAGGCCTATGCGATTCACTACTTAGCAATTAAAAACGTTTTTATACAATTCTTTTGTAGGAAAATATCTTTGATATGGCAGACAGTTGATTATGATGTAACTGAATTAATGAGGCAGGAGTTGCATGAGAATACAGACAGCCGTTTCAGTGTAGCAAGACATATATTCCCAAATGGAATCACATCACTGGTCCATCTAATATGGCATTCTGCCTTGAACTGTCAATTGGATTTGATTGGCCAACAGCTTCCATTTTGCCATGCTGTCCTTAGCCATGTCTATGCTCTCTACCTCTTATACCAGCAAAATGTATGTTGCTCAGCGATGTGAAAAAACACACCCTGGAGCTATATAACTTTTGCTGGCATAAGTGGTAGTGTTCACAGTACTGTCCGTGGGAGTGCTTATTCTCCCCCTTCCCTTCCAACAGAGCTCCTGCCACTTGTTGAAGTTGGTGTAATTTTGTTGATGGGAGAACAGTATAGACATTTCCACAATATTGCTGAGCCTCAGACATTCAACTATTGTCAGGCCCCAAAAATCAAGAGATGGGGTTAAAAATGAGGGTTTTTTTTAAAGTATGTTTTTTCATTGCTGCTTGATTTCTGAATGTCTAAGGAATACTTGAGTACACCTTCAAGTTTTTTCTTTGCAACTATGAAGGCTAGTAACTTATTTTTAAATGAAATTCTGAGATTCTCATGTAGCTTAAGTTCTCCAGGGGTCAGATCCTGAAGTAGTGTTATGGGTTTTTTCCCCTCCAAGGGGATTGACATTAGAGTGCAAGTTACATGTTGTTTGGCACAGAGAGGAGGTACGTATGTTGAAGACACTGGTTTTGGATGAGAAAATGAGGAAAACGTGAAATCCTGGTTGTAAATTGCAAGAGTTGGATACTAAAGATGAATTCCTTCTTTATAGTTGCGTTGGAGTAGTAGGCACATAAGCAACCTTAACTGTGTTTAACTAATTGTTGGAATAAATGTATTGTATCTTAACTTGTGATGGTGGAGATTTTCCAAGGTGTTAAGGGGTAGTTAGGCACCTAAGTGCCTTCACAAATCTTACTGAAATACTCACTAGTGATGGAGAGGAATTCCAATTTCATACCAATAGAAACTATTTAATCACATTGATTCTTTTTTCTCATGTTTATGAGAATCTCCTTTAGAAACATGTTTAGTGTATTAATATCTCTTTTCAAAGTTCTTTGGATGAAACTGCATTTAAAGAGTTTATTATAATATATGCAGAGGTGGGTTTGTGAGTCTTGTCTTTGCACCTGCTTTGTCTCCCACTGTATATGGGTGTAATGTGATATTTTAGCCTGAGTTTGATGGCCACCTAACTCATGAGTTTTGAAGCTATGACTGGGTCATCCCCCATGAGTTGATACATTATAGCATAGCATAAAGGTTTATTATATAGGTTACAAAAATATTTAGGATTTTTTTTTTTAAATTAACTCTAACTCTTCCCTCTATTTCTTGCCACTCCACTAAAAAAACCAACTCTCTGCCCCCCAAAAAACCCTTCCTTCAAATCATTGGGAGGAGAGAAGATTATGTGCTTCAGCATACCAGTACCCTCAGCTTCCACAGTGACTTGGGTTTAACTAAATAGCAGGACTGGGTTACCTCTGGAACTCGGAAAGGGTCTTGCTTGGTGGAAGGGTCTAGCTGAGGGGTGACAACACTAAAATATCTGTACTGTTTTTGAATTTGTACTTGCAAATTTTAAGGAAAGATACAATAATAGCAATTCTCTCTGTACACTTTCTTTTTAGTTAACTGGTGATTCCATCCATAATTTTTGTGATGTCATCTAGAATGTTGGAAACTTGCAGTGATCTGATACAATACTACTAAAATATCTTTATGCACACTGTGGAAGTATTTAGGAAATACAGTAAACAGGTGACAATTCACAGGTAGAATTAAAAGTAAGAATGGAATAGTGTTCTTTCCCACTCCTTTTTGTCATTTGTCTAATTTTTAGACCTTTATCTGGAAGACTATTTACTACTAAAAATTGAATTGCAGAATATCATATGATGTACTCAATACCTGCCATGACAAAAATTAAAGCATCAGAGTAGAAGAGTTTAAAAGGGACTTTTCAAGCTGTATTGCTATTGTGTTAAAAGAATTTGGCATTAAAGATGGCTTATATGTAATAGCTCTTGACTATCATTCATATATTATAACGAAAGCAGAATTATCAAGCTTTCAGCTTTGATGTTGGCCTAGTCTGTTTTTGTTTATAAAAGAATATAGGTTCCCCATTATAAACAGAGGTTTCTAAAATGGCTTAAAATAATTTTACCTTGAAAATAGTGGTGTTTGGTTATTAATGGAGTAAATAAAATTTACTCCAAAGCAATTTTTATGCTTTGGAGATAACTATACTGCTCTAGCTCTTATTCTTAAACATGCAGGGTTCTTTCCTGCTGTCTGGAGTCCTGCAGCTACTACCTCACATCTTAAGAAGCTGACTATCTCTCTCCCCACAAGATCCTATACATGACTGTATGCATAGCATATTAGAACTCTGCTATAAGGGTGAAATATATCCATGGTGTTGAGGGCAAGTACAAAGTCATTTTTGTTTCATGTAAATCTTTTGTAGGTATAAGAGCAGCATAGGCACTATGGCCTCATAGGTTTCCCTGTGTCAAGAAAAGTGTCTATATGCTAGACGCTTGTATTCTGGTGCTGAAGATTGCACGACAGATTTGGTCATGACTTTTGTCCCTGTTTGGATCAAACTGTATTTTTCCAGAATTACCAGTGCTTGGTGACTCTTCAGGACATAGCATATCATTAGCACGGTACAAAGCTAATAAGAATAATCATCACAGGTACACTTCACGAATGTCTTCATATACTGTCACTTTCTCTTCAACCAAAAGAAACATGCATATTTAGAAACCAGTGCCCTGTAGTTTCATTAACTTCATTTTTATACACAAAAGGGATGATGAATGGTAGTAATGGTTTGTCAGTGTTCCTTAAGCAACCAACTATGCTTTAGTTATTGTTCATACCATAGTGTTGTCCAGATGCCCCAAACAAAATCGGGACTCCATAGTGTTGGGCAGGGCGAGCAGGGCAGCTGCCCCGGGCCCCACACTTGAATAGGCCCCGCGCCAGCGCCGGTGTTTTAAAACTCTCATCCACCCCTGCTTAGAGCAGGGTTGGTAGTCTGGGGCCCGCGAGGGAGCCTGACGTGGCATTTTGGAAGCTCGAGCCTCGCCCACACCACAACAGGCAGCTTGCGCAGGCTCTGCAGCAACCAGAGCAAACCCTGCACTGGTCCAGTCCAGCCATGAGGCAGCAACAACCCCATCCCCACACAACAGCTGCGGCAGGGCCCTTTGTGGCGCAGGAGCTGCGAGCTGGCAGGGGAGGGTCCCTCATGGCTGCTTTCGCCCTGGCACAAGCCCATTGGCTGGACCTCGACAATGGCAGCTGTGGGAGCCCACCAATCACTGCTCCCCTCAGGCTTTTAATCCCCAAGTTCATGGCCAGGCAGTTCCTGTGGGAGAAATGGGTGAGCAGCGTGTCTCGCTGGTAAGTGTCCGGCCCCCCAGCCACTCCCACTCCGATATCTTCACCCACATAACCCTCCTCTCAGGCCTGCTTGTGTGGTCCCCAGCTGATTTTTCTGTAGGGTCAGTGGCCCCTAACCCAAGAAAGGTTTCCCACCCCTGCCACTAATACAGGAGGCACCTGCTTTATAACAGCCCGATTTACGACACCTCCCCCCCCCCCCACCACCACCATTATCCACTTTTTCGGAAGTGTGGAAGGGGCCAAAATCCCCCAACTTACATCCTCGGCCTATTGTAAATGCAGGCTCGAGTTACGACTTGGGTTGCCAGGTGTCTGGTACTGGCCCTGACAGTCCAGTATTTGTGGCTTCTGTCAGGTAAAAAAAACCCCCAGAAAATACCGGACCAGTAAAATGTCTGGTATTTTTAGTTTTTCTCAGCTGGAAAGCCACTTGGGACATTCTTCCCCTGCCATGTCTGGTGGGGATGGGGAGTGTGAGATTTAAAGGTGCCATGATTTTTTGGGGGGGAGGGTGCTTTTTTTGCTCAACATTTGGACATTCCCCTCCTTTTTTTAATGCAGAATTTTGTTTAAAAATGAATTACAATATAATTAAAATAAAAATTATCCAACTAAATTAAGTTTCTATCAAATTTACCCAATTCACATTTAATATGAAAATAGCCTTCAATTTGAGCATTTGACGCCTTTTTTCTATTTTTTTTTTTTTTTCTCCAAAGGGGGGCCCTGCGAAATTGTGCTGCCCTGGGCCATGCAAAACTCTCATCTGCCCCTGGTGTGAGGCAATGTACAAACATAAAGATTCACAGATAGTAAGGCCAGAAAGGATCATTGTGATCAAGTGTGACCTCCTATGTGACACAGGTCATAGAATTTCCCTCAATTCCTGTTTGAACGAGATCATGTATCTTTGAATTTTTTCTGTCTATATAGCTTTTCTGTTAAGGAAAATCCATCACAACCCTTGATAAATTGTTCACTGTTTAAAAATGTGAGCTTTATTTTGAGTTGGAATTCATCTAGCTTCAGCTTCTAGAAATTGGATCTTGGTAAATCTTTGTCTGTTAGACTGGAGAACACGAAGTTGTGAAATGTCAGTTCATCATATACTGTAAGTACTTAGAGAGATTGCGATCAAGTCATTACATTCCTTTCTCTTTGATATTCTAACTAAGTAGACTAAAAAGGCATATTTTCTAATCCTTCTCCAAATTGCAAGGTAATAAGAGTCTCTGTCCAGAAGAGGTCACAAGCTAAATAGACCAGGTTGAGAGGGGAAACCTGCACAAGGAGGTGTAATGAGAGGAGTGGATGGCCATGCCAGATCTTGGGTCCAGGATGGGGGGCATGCTCAATGCTCCTGGCAGGGGCAGGACCGAGGGCAGCTAGCCATCAGTGTGGCACCCCTGTGGCCCCAGGCAGCCATGCAGAGTACTGCAGTGGCACTGCGGTGGCACTCCAGTGGTGATTTAAAGGGGTCAGGGCTCTGCAGAAGTGGCAGCCAGAACCCTATGCCCCATTGAATCACCAGCCCACAGGGCAACTACCCTCTTTGCCGCCTATTGGCAGGCTTGGGTATAATGACTGGTCCAAGATCGTGCCATAGGTTAGTAGCAAAGGTGGAAATAAAATTCAGGTCTCCTAAATCTTACTTAGTGTCCTAGCTACTTGATCATGTGGCCTTTCTTAATTTGCTTTGGAACATGGTGATGGAATGAAACCCTTACAAGATCAGAAATCTTGTTACAATCATAGAAAGCAAGAAGAAAAGGTTTTATGAAAGGTAAGTTGGTATTTCTCATTTCTGTACTGTCCATAAATACATAACTAGTTCATAATAAATTCTTTTTGACAAGTTTTCATAGAGCCTCAAACCACTGTTATATAAATATTTGTCATGTCTTTTTTTTCCAAATGGAGTGAAATGTGCCCAGCCCAGCTCCCATTGACATCAATGGCAAAGCTCCTATCCAAATAACTGGAAGTAAGTTGGTGGGTTTTTTTTAGTTTCCTCCCCCCCTCCCCCCCAGAAAAGAAGGCAGTAGCTTGCTGGACATGAGCACATAGCCTGTGCTCTCCGCAAATCCATAAAATGAGCGATTCAGCCTTCACAAATAATTTTTCATCATTCTTTAGGTAAAATGTGTGCACAGTAAGTTGTGTGTTAAGCTCACAGTAATGAAAATATTACCCTTGGGATAGAGATGTTACTTCAATTGTGAAGTTATGAAGAAGTTGACAATTTCAGGAAACGTTTGTCTCTGACTTCAGTTTCTGATCCATTCATCTACGATCACATTAAGATCATGAGACTGACCGCATCAATGGTGAGAATTTTATGGCAATCTTCAGAGGTTTTAATCCTGCATTTCTTCTGACAATTACATTTTTTTTTCCTGTTTCTCCCCATTTCTTTTATTTTTTAAGTAGCCCATGCATTGCAAGGGAGAATTGGGACATTTCTCAGTACTAGGATTTTTGTTACACTTTGGTCTCCATGGGGGAAAAAAAAAAACAAGCTAAAACTAGGTCTCTGTCTGTCTGTCTTTTTTTTTTTTTAAATCCAATTTAAGACCAAAAGTGTATAGTAAATCTTCCAGGAGCAGAGCAGGAATTCCAAGAAAACATCACTTAGTAGGGATCCAAAGAGCAGTCCAGGAATATGGGATACCTCTCACTTCTCCCTCCCCGCCCCCCCAAATAACTTGGCAAAATCAAACAGGAAAGTAGTCTTTTTTTTTTTTCCATTATTCACCTAGTTTATTGACCTAGAGTTCAGTTTACCTTCCATTTGTATCTCAAATGCTGTGCGTTCTAGGTTTTTTAGAAGTCTCACCAGAATGGAAATTTATATTTTATGTACTTGGCACTATTTAGTTTAATCAGTTTAGTGAGGCTTCAAGAGAATGCACTATGACGATGATTGGAGGGCAGATGTCCACAGCATTGGGAGAGATTGTGTTTTCTGTGAGTGCCTTAAGATGCTTCCCCCTCCCCCCTTCACTGCTACACCTTGAGCAGGAGCCCATTGCACTCTAAATATTAGTACTGAAGCTTTTATTACAATGTTGAAGTGCTAAATGTATAAATGTAGATTGGCAATGCATTGCTCAAAGATAACCGCATAATGGGCTTTGCTTCTAGTGCCATTTCCGAGCTTTAGGAGGCTTTACTGACTTATTTTTGTGTGTGGGCGTGTAAGCGTTAGCTTCCCCTACCACAGAAAAAGAACATGGGCAGAGAGATTTTTGCAATGGGCTCTGAAGATGAATAGGCTTTGTCTCGGTCTTGTCTTTTTACTATAGATTGTTCCACAGCTGAGCACTGTGACTGAGCACTTCATCTCCTGCTCTTATGAGTTTTTGTCCTAGGCTTCATTACCAATGTTTTCACTCAAGAAATCTTCTCTTTCTGACTGCTTTTTGCTATGGTATGGCACAGTCTGTCTCTGGTGAGAGAACTGTCACCACCCCAGTGGTAATCGCAGATCCCATACCATCATATGATTTAACTTCTAATGGTCTTGCATGTAATAGTAGGGGGCATCCTGTGAGTAGAGTTTTTGTATCTGCAGCTGCAAAAATGAATCTCAATGCAGATATCAAGTGGCTATCTGGGGATCTGCAGGGCTCAGCATGTGGATTATTTGAAGGATCTTCAGCTTTCAGTCATAGTGTGGAGGTCCAGTTCATCATCATTAATTCTTTTATGATAGATCTTAGCTGATGATAAAGCTATCTTAGAATTACTCCATCAGCTTCAGAAAGGTCCCCTGGGTAGACAGACAATACATTGTTTTTGACCGCCTTAAAGGCAGGTGATAGGTCCAGGACTATTAAATTGGATGGCTGTCCCCTGTTTATGGCTGTAAGGGTATTCCCCTTCAATGCTACAAGAGCCTTTTCTATGAAATATTCAGTTTTGAAGCCCGAATGGGAGAATTCTAAGACAGTTGTGAAGAACTGGCTTGTACTGCGTGAACTGGTTTTTAACCACTCCTAAATATGCTTGTTTGAAAAGAGAAGATTGCACACAAGGGCAATGGTTTATCTTATCCATTTTAGGATTTTATTCTATATTTTATCACCATATTATCTAAGCACTTCCCCCAAACTGTTTTGGAAATTAGGACACTGGCATCAAAAGTCAGCGGGGAGCACTTGAGCATTCTCACAGTTGCCAGCACCATAGAGAAGCTGCATTCTGTACTCAGTCTTTAAATTCAGTTTCAGATACACTGAGCTACAGCAATCCAGCCTGGACGTGACAAATGCATGAATGACAGTGGCCAGGTTCCTGCCCAGAAGGAACAGACAAAGTTTCCTAGCAATTTGGAAGTGAAGACAGGTATTTATGGGAACTAAAGCTACCTCTCATCCAAGGTTAGTGAGAAATCAGATAGACCCTTGAGGGTTCACACCATTGAAAATGGGGGGCATATAACTTTTTATGGAAGGTGGGGTTAAGAGCTGACCTGCAGCTGACCTGTTCTTGCCTGAGTTAAGTTTGAGCCAGCAGCTCTTGACCAGAATCTAGTTTCCTGTAGCTTGAAGACTGATGGTATCCAGTGATGGCTGCTTGAATATCAGTCTGACTAATGCATATTTCATTAGTGTCATTAGAGTTCTCTCCCTGAAATAGGCAACGAGTATATTTGCCAGCAGTGGATCCAAGTGTCCTGCACTTGCCTTCACTGTCATTCATGCAGTAGTCAGTCATGCACATGTAACCCACACACCTAGTGTGGTTCACTGTCCCATGCAGTGGCACTTAGATGACAGCAACTGATAACAAGAGACCCCCTACAGCATAAGCTAAGAGCCAGCTGGCTTTATAGCTCAAGCTGTAGAGGTTCCTGTACTAAGCTTCAGAGATAGCAGGTTCAAATCCACCCACTGACAGTTACCACTATCCCAAAGCATTTTAATGTCTGTTAACACAATTGGACCACATTCTGTAATGGGTTTGAGTTGTCATATTCTTCAGTTCCTGTTGTGGTATCTTGGATACTGCATGCCCTGGCTGGTTTTGGTTGATCCTATTCATGATGTGGGATGACAGCTCTCTGCAGCAGGAGGTACTTTGGTCTTTGGAGATAATGTGTATTTATTAGAATGCTTAGTCTGGGAAAATTCTGCTAATCAAAGCTTGCAGTTCTATGTCAGAAGAAGCATTTCTGATAATCACAATGGTAACATAGGTTTTTAGGAATTCTTTGGGTTAAGTCTTTTGCCATGGGCTAAGGGACTGACCAGGATTTGCATGCATATTTTGGGGAGAGGGAGTATAATGTATTCATGGTAGTGAATAGGAGATGACTGGAGTGTCTACTAGTCCTTCAGCAGTCTGATCTAGGAGCAAATTAAACTTCTGTTAGAGTGCAGAGAAATGGTATAGATTATTATCTCAATAAAAATTCTAGTTGAGTCTTGCCATCTGACTTAGAGAAAGTTAAAGGAGGAGTAGTTTTGTAATGAGAGCTCTTTAAGCTTTCTTGTGCTCCTCTAGAAATCTGTAGGCCTTTCAAACGTGGACATCTTTTTGTGGCTTGGTGGGTGGTACCATATCATTCTGACAACTAATAACATATATATGTAAGGTAGATAAAAGTAATCTCACATTTCAAAGGATAGCCTGGCTGTCACTAAGGGTCAGGAAAATTGATTTATTTTACTGTGTACAACATTGGCTAGGTGCGTTGTTTGTTTTTTGTTTTTGGCTTTTTTCCCCCTTCCTGTAAATGGAGTAGTGTGTTATCTGGCTCCTGCCACAGGCATGATATAGGACTTAGTGGAGAAATGGTCTGACTCAGTATACAAAATACTGTGTTCCTCTAACTTTTTAGCAGCAGTAAATGTTTAGTTTCCTGTCCTTTTCTTTTTTTTTTTTCTTTCCATATACTGAGATTATTTGTCACATCTGATCAACCAGGAATTGTTGGATCTAGGGTAAAATAATTTTTGAAAGATGACCTAGCTTGTAATATTTGAAGACAGTTGTGTCATTACTCCAGTAAGAATTTTTTAAGCTTAATCCTTTTAAAATGAACATTGTGTTGCTTTCAATAGCTCTGTTTGAGTGCTGAGATAAGGTGAAAATAAAACCTCTAGAGGGTGCCAAAAAACTTTGCTTAATATTAGAACTGCTAACTTGCTGTCAGTTTCATCTGGGAAGAGCACAATCCCCAAGTCTTATACTAATGCGCATATGCAAGGAGGAGGAAAAATGTTTAGTCAGATCCATTATCTGAAATTGTTACACTGCCTAAATGTGGAGTGCAGTTGCTTTTTTCATGTGGTTCCAAAAACTGCAGTGTCTAGTGGGAGTAGTCATATATTCTTTGACTTTTTTAAAGTTAAATATGACAGCATTTCTGAAATTTGTGAGTTATTTTCTAAATTTCTAATATCAAATACATTAATATTGACTTATCCTAAATTGGATTTTTAGTAGAGGCTTAATCTAAAAGCCAGGTATCTGCAATACTGAAAGTGCTCTTATGTCACAGTTAAAATGACTGAAGATTATATGTCCTTCTCATTTATCAATATAAAAGCCATTCACTTGCATAAAACTTTAACAATTTTTGCAGAAGGCTTTTAAGAGCTCAGAGTGTGGAACACTTTTCCAGGGATAAAGACGGATAGCAGGATTGAAAATTCTATGAACAAGCTCTTTAAATAGGAGCATTTCATGTACTTGTTGCTGTGTTCCAAACAGGAACTATAATTACTAAAAACACATTGGTAACAGCAATAATGCAATTTAGTTTGTTGTATCCTAATAGAAGACTTACCTAGTGTTGCTCAGACCCTTCAGGGCTAGGGATGTGGGGAGAGTGTGTGTGCAGGAGTCAAAGTCCGGAGGATGAGGAAGGGCTTAGGGTTGGAGGTAGGGAAGCGTGGGGAGGCTCATGGGCAGGGGTGCCTGCTGGCTGCTTTCAGAAGCCAGCCTAGGTCAGCCCTCCCTGTTGTCATTCTGGGGTATAATAGTTTCTGCTCTCTCACCCTTCCCTCTCCACTCACTTGATGTGGGCAGGAGAAATCACATTCCACATACATCCCAGTGTCCTGCCACAACCAAACCCTGATCTTGCTTTCAGTTATGATAAGAGGAAGCTGCATATCAAATTTGGTGATCTTAGCTCTTCCCACTTAGCAGGCGTTCTTGAGCAACTGGATGGACCAAATACACAGATTATATACTTGTATCATTTTTACTGTGGAGACACTCTTTCAGCCCAAATCTTTGGGTGATGAGGGTGCTGAAATAAACAGGGGCACGATTCCATCAGGGGCTTTACTTGTTTTTTAGCACTATGAATAAGGAACACATTAATAGATGAACATGAAGCTGGCTTGTTTTCTTTTTCAAATTTCATGAAGCTAGTGTTCTCAATTATAATTTTATGTCTCTCATGGGAAACCTACTAGGTTTGCAAACGGGCGCTGTCCATTAGCAAAAAAGGAGTTCTTAGTATCTTGATTTCAGCAAATAAATCACATAGAAGGCAGACCTGCTTGCTTTAATTAATAGTGTCAGTGACTGCAGTGGGACTACTTAAATGATTAACAAGAGTAAGATTTGGCCTATACTTGGTTATTCTTCTCTCCCAAATGCAGTTTGAATCTCTCTGCCAGCTTCAGCATGGAGCTGCTGCTGTGGCAGTTCCGCTGCATCAACTTGGTTCTGGGGCCAGCGAGCAGAGTTGGCACTCCCTGCTTGTGCCACATTAACTTTGAGGAATCTTAGGGGAATAAGTTATTTTGCTAAGTTTTTAAAAATTGTTTTGTTACAGAAGTTAATGTCAAATGCATTTGGCTCTTGAAACAGAAAGTGGTGAGGATCTCTGCTGCAGGAGTTCAGTCTTGGGGTGCATCTACACAGCAGGGCTTAACTCGAAATAAGCTATGCAAATTGAGCTACATCAATTACGTAGCTTATTTTGAAACTGGGAGCATCTACACAGCACTTAGTTCAAAATAGAGCACTCTTCCTCCGTCTTCTCTTACTCCTTGTACAGTGAAGGTTACAGGAGTCGGAGTAAGAAGTCTTTCAGCTTGACAGTATTTCAGCATTATTTTAAAATAAGTAACTGCCTGCTGTGTAGATACAAACTAAGATGTTTTGAAATGACAATTGTTGTTTTGAAATAATGTTGCTGTGTAGACATACTTAGCAGAGTCCAAGGGTATCTTTGCCTTCCCCCCCCCCCCCCACCACACACACACTGCCTATACCCTCATGGTAGAGAGCTTTGCTGTACCAAGGGAGCATAGCGGTCAACCAGGGTTTTCATCCCAGTGCTTTAGACAGTCTCTTAAATACCCTGTGCTTTGGCCATGCAGTGCTTTGAAGGTAAAGAGCTAGACATAGGGTACTTAATCAAGAACTACAGTAAGCCAGCATGAAGAGAAGAGAAAATTCTGATGTGCTTGTGGAAGCCATTGTTTGAGGCAAACCCTTAGTCAGACCAGGACTGTCCAGTCAGGGCTTGTCCAAACTACCAAGTTTTGGCAACAGAACTTACTCTGACACCCAAGAGTTGACACAACCAAAATTGCCAAAAGGCATTCACATTTGATCTGTCAGCAGAAAGCATGTGCACATTGGGAGCATCAACAGTGTAGCAATGCACTGTGGGTATGTATCCAGAGTTCAGGGAGACACCTTTCTGTTGCTAGGGATGATGGGAATGTGGAACAGATCACAGCACATCTTGGAACAGTCAGTATCACCCCACTGACTATCACCCCACTGAGTATTACCTTCTGTCCCAGCTCTGTTTGCTTCTAGCTTACTTTTGCACCATTTTTTTTCAACTGCCCCATTCTTTGCTGTGAGCTTCAACATCTGCAGTGAGAAGGGATGGATCCTGGATTTCTCTCCTATCCCCTAAGTGACATAAGGCCATCATGCATAGCAGCAAAATTAATTGTGAAGTTACTGACCAGGGAAGATTTGCAGGTGCCCAACCTTCTGTGTTATACACACAGTAGCAAAGCATTGCTTTTGGCATTCGTGGAGCAACTGAATAGGGTAGACCATTGCTTTTGGGATAAAACCAGCACTGGTTGGTGGGATCACATTGGCATGCAAATGTGGGATGAAGACCAATGGCTACAGAACTTCTGAACGGGTAAAGCAACCTTCCTGGAGATGTGTGCTGAGCTGGTCCCAGACCTGCAGTGCAAGAACACCAAAATGAGACCCTATTGGTAGAGAAGTGTATGGCATATGCTGTCTAGGAGCTGGTAACTCCTGACTGGTACAGTTGCAAAATTAATTTGCAGTGGGGAAAGGGACCATAGGGGCTGCATGAGTGCGAGTGTGCAGGGCAATAAATTGCATCCTGATATGAAGGACTGTGATTCTGGTAAATGTGGGTGAAATAATGAGATTCCTTAATTGTGGTTGCACAAACATTCCAATTTTAGTGCCAGACCACCTTGCAACAGTGTATACCAATAGGAAGGAATACTTGTGGATCACAGACATCAGTGCAGAGTAGTCTGGAAAGGTGCATGACTATGCATCTTCAGGAATAATATCCTGTACAGAAAGCTGTCCTGTACAGAAAAAATGAGTAAGAGGGGCTCTTGTGCAAAAGGGGTTTTTTGCGCAAAAGGCGCTATCTACACAGTGCTTTTTTGCACAAAAACCTCTTCTGCAAAAAGGATTGGAAGAGAAAATGCAAGAGTGTGACATATGCAAATGAGCACTGTATTTGCATTTCCTCTTCTGGAAAAAGCTTGTAGTATAGCCATAGTGTAAGGGTGGGGCTCTGAGGCAGAGCTCTTGGCTGCTGAATTTGAGCAGCCAGATACTAAGATTATCAAAGGAGCCCAGAGGGCTACAACTGAAATCAAGGAGACCTTGAGAAGGCACTTGGACAATGAGACTTATCTGTGTTGGAGTTGCTTCCCTGGTGCATCCTATGTAAACATTTAGGGCCATGTATCCATATAAGAAAATGATTAAAATGCCTGTCCTTGGATTCTAAGTGATTTGCTATGTGAATTTACAGAACACAGAAATTACTTACCATTGTAAAACTTGCTCTTTATTGATCAAGTGAGTACAGTGACGGTCACCAAAAAAGACATGTTTGCAGGTCAAGGAGGGCTTTGGAAAAGGCAAACCTCGCAACTGTTAGTAGGTCCAGTTGTCATTGTTAAAGTTGTGTGAGGGGGTGGGGTGAAGAGGAAACTGAAGAGTTCCAGAAAGTGGAAAAGGAATATGTTGGAGTAGGGAGTTGCATGGTAAAGAATTGTGCATATGCTGCAGTGGAGGTCAAGCCCAAATCTGCTCACTCTGCAGCATTATTCAAGACTTGAGCATCTGTTTGATCCTCCATTACTTTTGTCATCCGCTTAGTTGCATCCCTTGCAAACTTGATTTTCTCTTTTCTGTCATGCCTTTTGACTTTTTTCTGTGTCAGGGAGGTGCTTCAGTACTCCTCTAACATGTTGTCTTTTCTACAGCTTATCTGCTGGAAAGAACAGGAATGTACAGGGTGTACCTCAGATCTTGCAGCAGCTCTGCCCCCTAACCAATTATTCCCCATTTTGTAGCTGTGCATTGGTGGGTTTTTTTAAAGTGTTAACATTTATTGCCTTCAATTTTTTATTGAATTTCATCTTGTCAATTTCAGATGAATTCTCCAACTTGTCAAGGCCATTTTGAATTGTCATTCTACCCTTCAAAGTGCTAGCAACCCTGTCCAGCTTACTGTCACTTGCATATTTGTATAAGCATATTTTCCACTCCCAATACACAGGTCCTTGGGTGGCAGGTTCCCCATGTTGGGGTAAAATCCCCTGCACTGGGCGGCTGTCTGCCAAACAAAGAAACTGAACCCTTGCTCAGGCTGCAGAACAGTCTGAGCCTTTAAACTGTGTAGCTGGTTATAAACTGTTCTCTTTGGTCGCTGCCCCACCCAGAACAAGGGCCTGAGCCTATAAACTGTGACTCAGCCTGCCCAGAGGTCTGAGTCCTTAAACTGCTTATACTGTTTGTTGTTGCCCTGCCCTGAGCAAGGGCATAGCTTTATAAACTGCTGCTCAGCCTGCAGCCAGGCCTCAACTTCCAAACTATTTATTGCTTTACCCTGAGCTCGGGCCCTGATTTTTAGGACTACTGGTCAGCTAGGCTGTAGGCCAGCAGCCCTGCATTAGCCACTGGTGAGCCAGCCCTGAAGCAGGGCTTCCCCGGTCCACTAACTGGTCAATCCATAGTGTAGTGCGGCAGCTTGGCCTCCCTCCAGCCAGAGACCAGTACATGTAGCCATTCAGCACTGCCCCTAATCTCCAAATATTTAAAAAGAATATGACACAATTATCTGATGCTAGTCGCATAAAAGATAAATGATATTGGGAATCCTTAAGTCCTTATGTTTACAAACAATTCTTACTTGTATACCTATATAGCAGTGGTCTCCAAACTTTTTTGATCGCGCACCCCATCAGTAAAAAATTTTTGAGCACGCATCCCCAATATATATTTGTTTGTTTATAATTTTTTTTAAATTTACTCTTTGACCCCCATTAGCCACACCCCCTGACTCCCATTCGCCAGGCCTCAGGAGGTAACAGTCAGGGCAAGATGGACACATGACCAGAAGTAAAAGGTGTCATGTGACTCCTCTCTAAGGACTTTTCCCACCATCCTCCTACCAATAGGGATTAGTTTGGCCCCCAGCAAATCCCCTCATGCAACTGGGTCAATGCAATTGCAGGATAATGTGTGTGACACTAACTTGGGAGTGGAGGGGGCAGAGAGGCTGGGGGAAGTGTTCCCTCTAAGAGTTTCCTCCCATGAGCAGAATGAATTTTGTGTTGTGCACCAGTACTGAGTTCATGTGGCTTGTTTGGATGTGCCACTGTGGCACCCAAATTATTAATAAATATCGTATAAACCTCTACCTTTTCCCTCTGCTGCCTTGTTTCCTCCCCTTGCTCCATCAGCTCCCCTGGTGCCTGCTACCCCCTCACCACCCTCACCCTCCTCTGCTGTCCTGACTCCTGCCCTTCTCACTGCCCTCAGCCCTCCTGTGACCTGTCCCCCTCCACCAGCCCTTCTCCCCGCCCCCCCGTGCCCACTCCTCCAGTAGCCCCTCTGATCATGTGAGCTACCTCCCTCTACACACCTGCCCTACCTCTCTCCTCTGGTGCTGGTCCCTCCCCTCCAGGTGTCTGCCCTTCTGCTTCACCCCCTGGCACCTGCACCTTCCCTTACCCCTGCACCCTCCTGGTGCCTCCACCTTCCCCCTCTTTTTCCCTGATGCCCACCCCCTCACCACTCTGCCCCCGTTCCCCTCATGCCCCTGTGCCCTCACACATGCCTTGCTCCATCCCCACCTTTCTCAGGCCCGCCCCTTCTTTCAAGCCTTCTCCCAGCACCTCCACCTCCCCCCTCTAGCCCCCAATGCCCTTACCCTCTCCTCTCCCCTGTCCCCCCTCCCACTGACACCTCCCCTCCTGCCCTTTCCTCATTGTCTCCACTTGGTCCCCTGGCATTTCTCTCCTTCACGCTGTCCCTTGGTGCCTTCCCCTTTCTTCTCCTGACCTGCCCCCTGCCCCTCCCCCTCAGTGCAATTCCCTTCCTCTCCCACCCCTTCCCCCTATTTTTCCTGCACCCCCAACCCTGCCTTCCAGTTTGAGTCTGTGATCGGGCCTGGCCCCAGACCACGTGCCGGGCCTGGAGCTGAGCCGTGTGACTTTTAAAGTCCCGGGCCGTGATGTCATGGCACACCCGGGCATCTCCCCTCAGCTGTTGCACGGTGGCATGCGCTCCCTCGGATCGTCACGCACCCCACTTTGGAGACCACTGCTATACAGAATAGAGTTCTTAGCAACCCTAGAAATGTGGTGTTTGTATACTCTGCTGACTGTCAGCATGCTACTGTCATTGACCTATGCCTCTCTCAAATTCCAAAAATACAGTCAGTAATGAATCTTCTTTCTCATTAGCTTGGGGTGGGGGTTGAAAGAGATTCAACTCTGTGCTCATGAAAAGTGCCCTGCACAAGATCCTGAAGACTGAATTCCTCTGTTTATTTGCAAAATTGGAACACCAGCAGACAGCAGTAGTTCAAGTTTCTTTACATGTGCAAAGTGCCTGAGTCCTTACGTGGCCATGCCCTTGATTTAAAAAGGAAGATTTACCTTGTTCACTATACATGCTGTCTTCAGATTTTGTTGTAAATTGAACAAAATTTATGTCAGTCAGGATGTAGATCGTATTTACTGAGACCACTAACTCATGTCATAAGAAGAATCTTACAATCATGATGTAGTAGTAATTTTCAGTTTCTGTTAAATTCAAGTTCAGATGCAGGCAAGTGATCTAGCAGCTAAAAACTTCATGCTCTTCCACCAGCCTCTCAAGTCATTCACTCTCCATAATTGAACATCTCACATCACAGATCTATTTTTTTTTTTTATTTTTGTAACTTGTTTCCATTTTGCTACTTCTAGATAGCAGCTAAGTTAGTACTGTACTATGCAAAGAATCACACTTATCTCCGTGGAAATATTTGGAGTAAAGACAGGCAGAATCAGGCCCAAATGTAATAAAATACAGTTTTTCACCTTATTGAAATAGGTTAATTCCTTATTTAGTCAATGGAAATGAATAAATGTTTCACCATGTTTACACTGTGTGGATGGCCAGATGTTACATTAATATGAAAGAAAGATAATTCAGGGTGGTGGTGATGATGATGCTTTTGTCTCACATGTGTATCCTAAACACCTGCAAGTGTAATATCTGCTTGGTTATTGCTACAGTTCTTTTATTTAAATACATGCTTTAAAGATCTCTGCTCCAGACAACTAAGTAAAAAAGGTGGTATGTAATGAAACCGTTACATTCATTCAGAAACTACTAGGAATGAATTTCCTTTTGAAAAAGTATAGGGGAGGGGAAAATGCTATGTTGAGCATAAACAACTGGCATCTCTAATCCTAACATATGCTGCATCACTGCCAGGCATAATCCTTCATAATATGTCATCTGGAGGTATTGTCCAGTCAGAAAGACATACCTCAGAATTTCACTGTATATACTGCATCCAGTAGTGTTGATTAAACTTCTGCGGATTCCTAAAAGTGTGGGTTCTTAGGAAAATAAAGCATCTAGAACTTCATGTTTAGCATGCACTTCTCTACTAATGTTTAAACAATGTAACCACAATACTTGAAGATAACTTTTCGCTTTCATGTCTGAACATGCCAGTATCTGAACCTTCTACCCTTGCATAAACACTCTGGGTAGGTCTACACTACAGTGTTATTTCGAAATAACGCATCTACACACAAAGTGCGTCCACACTGAGTGGACTCTGAATCACATTTAAGGCTGGCAGGAACCAGTTCCGGCAGGGCACCAGGTCAGGACTTACTGTGTGGGGCTGCTGCCTGAGGCTATCTGAGGTCTGTGTTTAAAGGGACCCCCCCCCCCCCCCAGACAGCCAGTTCTCAGGTTTCCCTGCTTGCTTGTCTACCTCGATGAGGGACAGCAAAGCATTTTGTCTCTGCGTGCTCTGGTTGCCCTCACTCAAGACATCACAGCACTCTGCAACATGGAGCCAGAGCTGCCCCTGGGCACTCTGGTGCTTCTCTTGGATGTGTTGCTGTGAGCCTGGCTGCACTTTCTGCAGGCTGCCATCCGGGAGGACCATCGGGGGGCTGTCAGTATCCAGGAAGCCCTACGGGAGAGCTTCCACCCTGAAGAGCACGAAGAGCCTCCCTGGTCTGCCCCACTTTGGGCTTGTGCCTCATTCTCCCTCACATCCTTCCACTTACCCTCCCCCCACAACCGCCCTTCCTGATGTCAAATAAAATACATGTATTTTCATGAACACAAACTCTCTTTATTTAACAAAACTGGAGGGGGGATAAAACTCTGGTAAGACTGGGGAAAGGCGGGAGAAGAGAGGGTGGGAGAGGGGAGGGGGAAACCTGGGAGGAGAAAGCAAGGGGAAGAAGGGTGAGGGGAAACTCAGGGCTCAAGGTTGGGGGTCTCGCCGGACCAACTTGATTGTTGTGCAAACTTGCTCCTGGGTTTGCATGTGGCCTTTGGTGGCCAGGCTGGCAGCTATCCTGCCATAGACGGCCGCGTTCCTCCATCTAGTGGTGGAGATCATGGATGTTGGGGGCATCCTCCCAAACCTGAATAAGGTCCATGATCTCTGCCCTGGACCAGGAAGGCACCCGCCTTCTCCAGGCCCTGGCAGGCTCCTGGGAGCTGGCGGACTGCTCCTGGGGAGTGGTGGAGGGCTGGCTGCCAGTGACTTGCTGGCTCATGTTTTGGGGCCACTGGGTCCGGGGCAGTGACTGCTGGCTCTGGGCTGGCAGGCTTGGAGCTGGCACAGGCACTGTGGCCAGAGTCTACCCCTTTAAGGGCTCCGGGGACGGGGGGGAGGGAGTGGAGTGTTCTTGGTTGAGGCCGGAGTGGCCACCAGGGCACCCTGGGAAGGCTGGAGGCCCCCTATTTTGAAATAAGTATCTACATAGCACTTATTTCAAAATAGCTATTTTGAATTTGGCGTTATTCTTCACAGAATGAGGTTTACCAAATTTGAAATAAGCGTTCTATTTCGAATTTATTTTGAAATAGTGGTTTGGCTGTATAGACACTAGGAAAGTTATTTCGAAACAAGGGCTGTTATTTCGAAATAACTTTGCTGTGTAGACATACCCTCCTACAGCTATACTTCAGCATAGCTAAAGGAAAACAATTTCCAGTGGAGGAGGAGAAGACAAAGTTGGACTGCAGCTGATCAAAAAAATGCAACAGTGATAAAGGAGTTCTGCTGAAAATTTTTTAAAAATTTGCCCCAAAATCAAAATAGTTTTTATTTGAAAATGTTGTGCCTCTACCTCACCGGAGATGTTGTTTTCAGTGCTTCAGGTTCCTGTTCTCTCCTGGTAACCTTGTTGTACTAAGTCATCCCATGATAAAACACGTGGGAGATTTATGGGGAAGGGATCCCCAGCTAGAATACAAAAGAAAGGGAGCACAAGACAACTGAACTATAACTCCCATGAGAGAGTGTGCCAGCATTTCTAAAGTAGTATTGTTAGGCATTTGCCTTTCCAATGGAAAGTAAACACATTGTGCGGAAAAAAATCATTTAGTCATCACATTTTCTACTGGTCCTAAACTCTTGCCTCATCCCAAATTCAGTGTCTGGGACTGGCTTATTCTCACGGGTATCTGTATCCAGAATAATTTGAAGACCTCTATTAGCTGGATGACAAACTCAAGAAAATGGGAAAATGCAAAATATTGTGCAGAGAGTGAAGTCCCCTGGGGCCATGCCATCCCCTTTAGAATTCCAGTCATTAATGAAGGGGAGAAGTGCTGTGTCTGACCTCTGCTTGGGGATTCTGGAAAATACAGTCTACCTCCCACTCGCTCCTGAAGGAGAGTTCTGATAGTTCTATCATGTCAACTTCCTGGCTGTTTTAAGAGTAGAAATTTTACCAAAAGTCATCTTGGTGGCTTCAGGGGCAAGCTATCCAAAAGACATGCCAGAACCTTCAGGCAAAATCACTTTTTTTTTTTTTCAATGAAAAAGCAGTTTAATCAATTACTGCCTCTGTAGTGCTCATGAGGAGAAGGACAAGACCAACTGCATGACCCTTCCTGCAACCTGCTGATAACTGCAAGGCCAGCTCTCGCTGTTCTAGAGGCAGTTTTATGTGTGAATAACAGTGCTTGCTTCTGCCACTCTTCATTGGTTTGCTTATCAGAAGCATGAAATAGACATGATTTGTGTCAGGTTTCACTGCTCCTTAGAGTCCCCCAATATCTGTGGTGAGCGTTCATAAATAATGTGTCCATCTCAACAGCTACTTATAGCTTAGTCAAATTCAGTTGTCTTGCTGCAGATGTGGGAAGTCATTATTGCACCATTTTATAGTGGAAAGGTTACCATCCTATTGGGCTAGTTCATTTTTTAAAAAAAGAAAGGGTATGTCTACACTACCACCCTAGTTCGAACTAGGGTGGCTAATGTAGGCATTCGAAGTTGCAAATGAAGCCCGGGATTTAAATATCCCGGGCTTCATTTGCATCTTGCCGGGCGGGCGCCATTTTTAAATCCCCTTAGGTCGAACTCCGTGCCCGTGGCTACACGCGGCATGGAGTAGGTAGTTCGAATTAGAGATCCTAATTCGAACTACGGGTACACCTCGTGGAACTAGAGATCCTAATTCGAACTACCTACTCCGTGCCGCGTGTAGCCGCGGGCACGGAGTTCGACCTAAGGGGATTTAAAAATGGCACCCGCCCGGCAAGATGCAAATGAAGCCCGGGATATTTAAATCCCAGGCTTCATTTGCAACTTCGAATGCCTACATTAGCCACCTTAGTTCGAACTAGGGTGGCAGTGTAGACCTACCCAAATGGACAAGCTCCCTGCTTCATATGCATGTTCTCTCTGCTCACCTTTTAAGTGGAAGACTGCATCTACACAGCAGGGCTTAACTTGAAATAAGCTATGCAAATTGAGCTATGCCAAGTGCATATTGTTTCAAAATTGGGCATGACTCCACAGCGCTTATTTTGAAAGAGCACTCTTCTTCTGACTTCCCTTACTCCTCGTACAATGTGGGTTACAGGAGTCAAAGTAAGGCGTCCCCCACCTTGACACTATTTCAACATTATTTTGAAATAACTGCCTGCTGTGTAGATGTGGACTAAGTTATTTGAAATAATGCTAGTTATTTCAAAATATGTTGCTGTGTAGACGTACCTGAAGAGTACAATAGTCATGTATTCCAACAGATCCTCTGACTGTCCCTGATCTGTTGTCTTTTCGTTTCATGAGCACTACAGAGGCACTAAACTAGTGGTCTTTAGGGTCCAAGTTTAATCAATTACTGCTTTTTCATTGAAAAAAGTGATTTTTGCCGGAAGGCTCTGGTATGTCTTTTGGATAGCTAGCTTTTTTTAGTGCAGTTTCCTCGCCAAAATTTACTGAAGGTGGGCATTCCCGCTGCCCCCCCCCCCCCAATTAAAAGAAAAAGGCTCCTCAGGTGGGGAAAACTAACTCAGCTCCACTGACTTCAGTGCCCCTGGGCTGTTTTATAGAACCTGAGGGTCTGGCCAAGACTTTAAATTTGACTTCTGTTAACATTGCTCTGCTCCAAGTAAGCCCATAAGCTCTGCATTGCATGCTTCTTATACTTTTGGTAGCTTATAATTCTCACAAAAGGATGATTGACATGGCAGCCTTTTCTTGCTGTACCCTATTCACTTTGGCTTCGTCTACACTGCAGGGTTTTTACAGAAGAAACCTTTTGCGCCAAAAGTTTTTGCGCCAAAATGCGTCCACACCTCAAAGCGCATCACAAAAACCATGTGCTCTTGCGCAAGAGAGCGTCCACACCGCATGGACGCTCTTGCACAAGAAAGATCTGATTGCCATTCACTGAATGGCAATCAGAGCACCTGTGCTTTCCCGATAGGGGTTTCTTGCGCGCACACAAACCCTGCAGAACGTCCACACTTGCCTTTTTGTTTTCCTCTCATGGGGAGAGGAATAACTCTACTGGTGAAAGCTCTCTCTTCTACCGATTTACTTGCGCAAGAATGCGCTTGAGGTGTGGACGCTCCGTGGGTTTTTGCACAAAACCGTCCGTTTTTGCGCAAAAACCTTGTAGCGTAGATGTAGCCTTTGGGGGGGTTCTATGAGTTAGTGGTCTCTGTGTAACTGTCATCCCCTTGTGGAATTGCTGTAGTGCACCAATCCCTGGGGATGATGTACCAGGTGTGGCACAAGTAGTAAGTAAAGTATTGTCAGTGCTTCTGGTGTCACTTCACTATCTGGAGGGTTTCAAAGAGCATCCTGCCCACCGTCCACAACCTTCATATTTCTCCCAGGATCCTTAGACATACTGTCTCTGACCCATTCCTTCCTCTAAAATCTTTGAACTTTTGACTCAGTCTATACCTCCTGAACAATACAGGAGTGCTGAACAATTTTTATAGTAGTAATTCTGATTACCATTGAACCAAAGTGTAAAACCGGAATGTATTGGAAATCACTTCAAAATGGGGAGAGGTGTTCAGCAGCATTCCTGGCACACCTAGTTCCAGCACCAGTGGAAGAATAGGAAAAGAATGACAGCAGATACATGCAAGAGAGATTGATTGCCAGCCATTTGCTGACCTGTCACAGTGCTTGGAGAGTCAGATTTGGAATGTGAATACTTTTTTTGAGAAGGCTCCCAGTGTCAAAACCAAAAATCATTAGTCTTAATTCTACACCTCGTTAACACTTAGACTGAATGGTCTTCTGATACCAACTACAGGGTACTTAAACAAAACCAAAAGAAATTACAGGAAAAGATATTTATTACCATGATCTGTATTCTGATACCAAACACAACACTACTGCCTCACATTCACCTCTGTGGACATGACCCTAGATGGAGAGGAGAATTAGTGTCCCTTCTTGTAGGAAGTGATTGCTAGATAAAGCCTATAGATCTCAAATTGGTGTCCTCAAGATGCAGAACCAACCATTTATAGGGAAAATTCAATTTTCCACACACACAGATCCAGGGATGATCCTATGGTGGTTAACAGTATTTTTGCTGCTTAGTCAAATGCTATGTCTTTTTTTTTTAAAAAACGTGTAGAGTGGTGAGATGCAAGTATCACTCAGATTGACGAGAGTGGGACTTACCCAGTTCCTCAGTCATGCAGCTGTATTTATTGCTGCCTTACAGGCTTTTCATGGGCTCCCCCAGGCCAATCAGGCTCTGGGGGCGGGGAGAAGTGCGCACAGTTTCCTCTGCTGTGCCCTGTGAGGAGCGTGTGGTGTTTAGAAGCACCATGTGCTCCTGGCAGGGGGGAAGGAAACTTCATGCGCTTCCCTGCCCCCGAACCCTGATTGTCCTGGGGGTCAAAAGGGGAACGCGCAAAGTCTCCTCCCACTGCCAGAGGCATGGGTGCCTAAGGGGAACCTCTGGGAGGGGAGGGGGGAACAAACACGCTCTCCCACCAATACAGGTCTGCGAGTGGGGAAGCAGGGAAGTATCCTGGCCCCACCCCTTCCACTTGAGGCCCCACCCCTTCTGGTGCAGTCAGGAGCCACTTCAAAAATTTCTGAAGTGGACCCCGGCAAAACATTTATTGCCCACCCCTGGTCCAGAGTATTACTGTTGGGTACATCGTGATGGGCAAGAACTTTTGTGTGTGTGGGGGCATTTAATGAATTTTGGTTTGTGGTCACTAGAGATGTTAGTGCATGGAAGACTACATGATTAACCAATAAGCTTGGTCTTATTGGTTAATCCTGTTGACTATATGCATATGCCCCTCCCTCCCTGCACCTATATCAGAGGCAGGAAGGGGGGGGGGCTGGGCAGGTGGCTTAAAAGACAGCTCCCCACAAGCACTGGATCCTTCCTCTCCTCCCCCCCACACTCGTGCTGCTGCCTCTGATAGAGGCAGCAGCGTGGAGGGTGAGGGGGCCAGGCGGGAGCTCATATATGAGGGGAACTGGCTTTTATGCCAGCTCTGTGGAGCTGCCCCCCCTGCACCCCCCGCTTTGTTGCAGAGGGGGCAGGAAGGTGGAAGGCAGGAGCCCATGCTGGGGAGGGGAAAGCCAGCTTAAGAGGAATCAGCACTTAGGAGAGGGACAGGGGAGGCTGCCACAAAGCATCCTCCCCACCCCATCCGCAGGGCGGCGGGTCCAAGCTCCCTGTGGACAGAGGCTGCGCAAGTGTCCCACAGAGCAATCTCTGTTTGCGGCGAGCCTGGGCCTGCAACTGACAGAGGCTGCTCTGCTGCAGCAGTCTCAGTCTGCGGGGGGCAAGGTCCAACTTCCCCATGGACAGGGGTTGCTGCCACGAACAGAGGCTGCTCCAGGACTGGGACCCCCTATGAACAGGGGTTGGCTGTGGCAAGCAGGACCCGGTCTGCACAGGGAACTGGTTTTTAAACCAGCTCCCCTCATGGACTGGCTACTGCCGGCCACCCCATGCTGCTGCCTCTGATAGTGAGGCTGCAGTGCAGAGTTGCAGGGGGGCTCTGCGACAGTGGGGCTGGAACTCTGGGGTGGGGAGGAACTATGAAACAGTCATGTAACAGCTAAAATTTGCTGTGGTTACATGACTATTCAATTACATGCTATTGAACATCCACAGTGGCCACATGCTGGCGGAAGGGGAGTGGTTGGGGACTAGAGGCTTTGAATTAAAAACACAGCAAAGGGCTTGCTGCTCCCAGCCACCCTGGGGTTTCTGTGGCTATTTAAAGGGCTTGTGGATCAGACCCCTGCTGGGGTAGCACAACAACAGGGAGCCATTTAAACAGGATCCTGCTGCCTGAGCCACCACCTGGCAATTCGGTGGCACGGGCAGCAGGATATAAATAGAAAGTGGCCAGATCCAACCCCTGGGCCACAACTTGCTGAACCCTGAGGTACATAGATCCTCTGTTGGACATATGCACTAGGGTATACTTCATCATAAATTATGCCTAGAAATTATTCCTTTCATGTAATGCTTGAGGATCACTGTGCGGAAAGTCCAGTGCTACTGAATGTAGACTTGGTTCTTTTTATCTATTCCATCACTAACAAAATAGAAGACATACTCTGACAGGGAGAAGAAAATTTTGCTTAATTTCTTATCTCTGATGCAGCTTACCTGATCAAGTGCCTCTATCTTGTTTAAATTACTGTCCAGGTTGTGCTGGATCACTGCTGGATCACTACTAGTTTTGGAAGAAAATTGAAGGGATTTGAGATGAAAAGCAAGTGTACCTTCAATCATGGCTGCCCTAAACTGATCATTCCATGTTCCTTCTGTACACAGAAATTAAGGACCTTACTCTACAATGCTGGATCTGCTCATGGGCATGTTGTTAGAGTACAAAAAGTTAATGACCAACTATTTCCTCTTGATCTTCTGTGATTTCAAAAATTGTTTGCTATGCATCAGGTTCCATCTCTCTATTTTTGCAACTTCCTTCAATATTTGGCTGTCAATTTTCCTTCTCTTTCATTGTCAGATGTTCATTGTCAGATGTTCACTGATTAATTTTCTCGCCTGCTAGGGCTGCATAGCATGGGGCTCTAAGGGACCAAAATGTATAATGAGGATTCTTGGTAACTCACTATTCACAGACTAAATAAATCCTTCTTAAAGGGGAATGCTGGAGAAGGAAGGACAAAGTAGCTCCTATCCCACAGCTTGACAACAGAGATTGTAGTCTTTCACCTGCCAAAGCTGTTGATTTGAAGGAAGGAGAGAAAGGGGAGAAATACTTAATAGATGCATTCTCCTCTCTTTAGGTGATAGCGCTATTATGGAACTAACAGCCATGAGAACTTCCTGTGAGAGCTGCACAGCACATGGAAAATATTCACAACTGGGGAAAATAAACTGCATTTTTTTTTCTTTCTAGTCAGGACATCAGGGGACGACTTGAGGTCCATGTTTCCCTGATATCATTTCCATGAGTCTCATTCCCATGATTTCTGCTTATTTTCCATAACTATGTCTGGTAGCTGTAGAAAGAAAGAGCTGTGATGGTGATACTATTTAGGGTTGCCAGATGGTTTCAACAAAAATACCATACACTTGACATTACATCACAATCCATATTCATCTTATTTAGAAAATACCGGACACTTATATTTTCTCAATTTGTTTCCCGAACAGAAAGCTCAAATACTGGACTGTCCGGTTCAAAACCAGATACCTGGCAACCCGAACTGTCATAACATAGTGGTTTAAGAACACAGATTACCACCACTAGCATTCTGCTTCGAAGAGGAGGCAGCTGCCTCTGTTGTGTAGTCCCAGAGACCCCAATAATTTCCATATACCAGCAGCTACAAATCTTGTTTTCTAGACTAAATATAACCTTAGAATAGTTGATCATATATTGCTAAAACCAAATCAGATCAGCACAGAAATAAGGGGCCTGTTCCTTCTTATTCTTCTTAAATACCCATGAGCCTACAGTTTCATTAACCCACTTTACCAAACAGAGATTTGCTCTGATACGCTTTTCCCATTGTAGAGCATAACATGGGAAATACTTCCACCCAAGTCAAGGCTAGATAAGCTGATGAGGTTCTGTTAGCAAAATAATCTATGGATCATTGTGACATGGATACCACTATGGTTCAGATTAACCCTAATCTTTTGGCATGTGATTATCCCCACTCTAGTCGTTATTTTTAATGTAAATTTGTTTGCCTTAATCCTGACTAAATCTGTGTTTCATTGAATTTTGAGGATTTAATGACAAAATGGACAGGGGACCATAGCTTACATGTTGCAAATGTATAATGGATGCTCTTAATGTTTTTATATTTTCTTTGCTAAAACTGAGGTTATTCGTAACCATGCATTTCTTTACAACTGTTGAAAATCTTTTCTGTTTTAGTGTTATGTTGACATGTAAATAGAGTATAGAATTAAAACTCTTGATTGTTTTTAGTCTTCAATGTTTAATGAAAAGCTGAAAGCCTGCCAGGGTTTTTTTTTTTTTTTTCCCTTGTAGCAAGCATAAATGATAGTGCACAAGAGAGTGAGAAGCCTCCTGCTGAGAAGATCGCCTGCAGCCCTAATAGATTAAATGTGGGATTCCCACTGTACAACCTGAACCCTGCTGAAAGATATTAAAGACAAGATGAGTTGTTTTGTTATTATATTGATGCTTTGAGCAATATCAATGTTTTTGATTATTCACATGAAAACCTAACTAAATAAAATATGTATGACGAGAATTTTTTCCCCTGAAGATTAAATTGTCAATTTTTGACCCTTGGTACATTGGCTATAGATGGTGTTATCTGATCACATTACCAAAATTCATGTTTGTACACCCAAAATGTTACACACAAACAAGGACTTTTAAACTAGAGTATTTGAAATTTATAGTTGTTGGTATTATTCAAGAAAGTTAGTGTCACTATTGGGATAAAAATATTGCAGCAAAAAGTAAATATGTGCCTTTGCATAGTTTACATATTGTGTGAGTAATGAATGTTTGTTGGTGACTAGACATTTCAGGGCATGGCTTTTTAACTACTGTTGTTTTAATATGAGTATTTTTTCTTACTGTTCCAAGGTGTGTGTTGCTTAAGATGTTTAGACTTAATTTTAAAATAAAATTCACCTAGTGTACTTTTCTTATGTGTTGCTTGACAAATGTATCTTCATGGTGGTGGGAAGTATATGTTAGAAACATATTTTATGGTAGGGGTGGAAAACCTAGGGGCTGAATGTGGCCCCCAGCTTGGGGAGCCTATGCTGGTGCTCCAGCTCCCCCTGCTGCCCCACTGTGGGGCCAGAGTACACAAAATTTACTAGCCTGGGCCCCCCTAGGCTCTGGTGTGTGAGGGTAATGTGGAGAGTGTCTTTCTCCTTCTCAGTTGGGTTTTTTTGGGGGGAGGGCTTCTCACTTGTATGGCCCTAGACTAATTTTTCTGTGGGTCAGCGGCCCCGACCCAAAAAAGGTTCCCCACTGCTGTTTTATGGGCTCAGTTATGACCTGAGCTGCACATCTGTACAGAAGACCAATGAGCCTTTTTGCCTCATGTGGCTATCCACATTGCCAGATTCTACATGTTGACAACAGCCATTCTGGCTCTACAAGTTTCAGATTTAGCTGACTGAATGAAACTATGGCATCTCTTGGGTAATTTGGCTTCTATGTAAGGCCCCTGTGAACTACAAATAATGATATAATTAGTCACATAAGTGAGACATTGAAGGCCAAAAAAATCTGCATATGCTCGGTGCATTTGAATCTCAGGAGGATGTGATATAGCAGTTATTGAGGGTTAGACATTTAAAATCAGCAGGTCCAGATAACTTGCAGCCAAGAGTTTAAAGAGAACTAGCCGAGGAGCTTGCTGAACTTCTAATACTGATTTTCAAAAAGTGATGGAACACTGAGGAATTTCAAGAAGACTGGAAGAAGTCTCATATGTCAACATTTAAAAAGGGGTAAATAGGAATGGCTGGATAATTGTAGGCCTGTCAGCCTGACATTGATCCAGGGCATGATAATGGAGGGGCTGACATGAGATTTGATGACTAGAGAGCAAAAGGAGAGCAATGTAATTCATTAATAAACATAGAAAATCCTTTCAAGCTGATTTGATATATTTTATATTATACTTTTGGTTCATAAAGGTAACAGTTGTATATAATGTACACTTCAGTAGGCCAGTTGACATGGTATGGCACAACATTTTGATTTAAAAAACCTAAATGCTGTAAAATTAACAGACAGCTTTAAATCCATTTACATGTGCTAACACAAGTCTCAAAATAAAACTGTAAACTGGGAATCCTCATCAAACTGCAGCATTTCTTGTGGGATTTTGCAGGGATCTGTGTGTAGTTGGGATTGGTCCTGCCTTGGGCAGGGGGCTGGACTTGATGACCTCCTGAGGTCTCTTCCAGCTCTGATTTCTTTCCCCCCCCCCCTCCTCCCCCCCAGTTCTTTTTGACTTGGAAGAAAATATAAAGTAATTGCTAATAAAATTTGCCGATGACACAAATTGGGGAGTGATAAATTATTGGCGAGCACATTTATACAGAGTGATCTGAATCACTTGGTGAAGTGAGAGCAAATAAAAAATATGCATTTTTTTTTTATATGGCCAAATGCCAGTGTATTCTTCTGGGAACAAAACAGGTTATGCCTCCTTGCTTCCCAGGATAGTGTCCCATCCTGTAACTGTGAAAGATTTTTAGTGTTATGATGACTAACCAGCTGAACATGAGCTCCCAGTGTGGCTTTGGCCAACAGGGCTAATATAGTCCTTGAATATATAAACTGAAGAATATAGAAGCTTCAGGGGGTAGCCGAGTTAGTCTGCACAGAAAAAACAACAAATGGTCTGGTAGCACTTTATAGACGAACAAAATATGTAGATGGTATCATGAGCTTTCATAGGCACATCCCACTTCAGATGACCGGAGTTTCCAAATTCAGTTTGGAAATATGGTGTAAATGTTTTAACAATGAGAATAATTAACAAATGTTCATACAGTCAGTGTGGGTAAAATGTATTAACTAATCTGTAGACAATCTTTCATGAACACAGCTTGATATGGGTGAATTAACTTGCGAATTAAGGATTCCAGACAGTTTGTTACACAGCAGTTTTTGAGAAAATACATTCATCTGAAATAAGCAGTTCTGTAGGTTGGACATATGTTTAGAAATCTGCCTCCCTCTTAAAGGCATAGACTAATGAAGGACTTGCATCCCTCCAACTGAGCATTTATATTTTTAAGGGTTTCATTTAAAAACTCATCCTACTGATGGATGAAAGGATATCCTTCAGTGGTCAATAAGACTGTTGGCAAGATCATACAATCCTATACTTCAGTGCTAATTGCTGTTTTTTGTTTTTGTCATAATAAAGCTTTTTAGATACCAGTGCTTATGTTTTACTTTATTCCAGTATCACTTCTTGCTCTTGGCAATTTCCAGCCACCTATTAGGATTCAGAACACTTTGTTTCTTCTTGCTGAGTTCAGAGAGTCTGGCAACACTGTGAAGATTTGAGGCTTTTCTCAATTTGATATTGCTGGAAAAATTCCTTGCTTTCATCTGTCCAGCAAGGAGTTAATGCTTTTGTGAACCTCCTTATAATGCTTGATTTTTTTTTTTAAGTGACATTAATAAGCTTGCAAAACAGTGGTCATGAACTGGATATGGTGGGATCTGGCTTACTGAAACATTTACTATCTCTACATCAGTGGTTCCCAAACTTTTCGGCATCACGCCCCCCTTTTTGATTTTTTAGAAACCCGTATTCCCCCCCCCCCCCCCGGCAGAAAAAAGCAGCAAAACTTGGAGTGGGATTGATGGGGGGTGTGTGGGGCTGGGTCGCCTCATGCACCCCTTGGAATTTCTTCATGCCCTCCCCAGGGGGGCACGCCCCCAAGTTTGGGAACCCATGCTATACATAGTAGGACCAGTCAGCAGACTAACTTCCAGTACAGTATCAGAGGGAATTGAATGAATGGAACTTGCAAATCAAAACCAGGCAGTGCTGCCAGCTATTGGGAAAGTTTTTGAGAACTGACTTTGTAGATGGCATGGTGTGGCTGATAATATGATAAATGAAGGTCAGGAGTGCAGTACTTCGTCCATTGGGCCAACAATGCATGGTCTTTAGCATTGTGAAGAATGGGAATTATATCATACTTAAATTCTAGCATTCAGATTGTCAAAACAATGAAGACATATCTTGAACTGATGACTCACATGCAGTGGATTAGTATGAGCCACCTGGGCTGGAAGACTGAGATCTGAATGAAGAATTTAGGCCTTAACTCTTCTTTCCCATGCATGGGGGTAACTTCTCAGTGGCTGCGGTGAGAACTGCACAAGTATTAAATTGGTTCTTTCTTTCATTTTCACTCCCTGCTGTCAGACACCCTTGTTCATTATTTTTTTTTTTTTTTTTTTTGCTGTCTCCCTACTGACTTTCTCTGTCTGGTAGACAGTGGGTGGTGTAATACTGTGAGCATTAATACTGGGATAAATAGCTGTTCTATTTTGTAAACAGTACAAAGACTTTGCAAAACTGAACCAAGATTTCCTGTAGTTTGTGCTAAAATAAATGTAAATGTAGCATTGAAAAAATAGAACCCACAAAACAAATAAAAAAACCAAACAAACCCCATGTCTTGTTGCTGCTTGTTTTTTCTAAAATGTTTTTAAAACTTTGGGTCAGATTCTTCCTTCATTTTATAGCCCATGTGACCTGAATGACCTCAGTTAGATTTTGTTGTCAGTAGGGCCAGAATTTGGTCCACTAAACTTGTCATCTTTGGTCATTTCATATTTGAGCAGAATTGCCATCAATCTGTTATTCTGTGAGTAATCTATTCACTCCTCATTAAGGGTCAGTAGAACCTGGTCCTTAATGAGGTGTGACTAGATTTAAGTGTGGAAGCAAGGGAATAATGAGACCTTTCCTCTTTGTGTGGCACATCAGTTTCATAGTGAAACTGCTGCCCTTCCACTGTAGTAAATGAAAAGGCTCTACCTACTTTATCACTTGAAAGGGACAAATGCCCTAAATGAGAAGGCAGAGCATATTTCATGTTAGGATGCTGCATTGTTCACAGGATCCAGCAGAGGGCATGTTGTCTGTGTGTACTGTGATCTGGAAAGCATTCTTCCATGAGGCAACAAACCTTCCCAATGCTCTCTGCAGTATAGTGCAGTTCTCCACTATCCATTATCATGGGCTGTACTTAAGTGGTATGCTCTAACCCTAAGCTCTTTGGAACAGGAATCATGACTGAGATTGTCAAGGCTGCCTAAGGGATATAGACACCCACATGCACTTTACATTGAAATGAATAGGAACTGGGGATCCAAATCCCTATGTGAATTGGAATAGCTTGCCATACAGCTTTGTCATTTTGCAAAGTGCCTAGCCATCTGTTAAGTGGACAAAAGCAATCTTGACTTGCCCTAGTTATTCATGCTCACCATCAAATTGGTCTCGCATAGAATACAAGTACCTCATTTTGGTGATGCATTAATGTAGGGGTGGGCAATAACTTTTTGCCGGGGGCCACTTTGGAAATTTTTGAAGTGGCCCCAGGCAGCACAGGAAGGGGCAGGGCATCAAGCGGAAGGGGCGTGACCAAGATATTTCTGGGTTCCCCACCCCCCAGACATTGGTCTGGGGGTGAGGGAGTGCCTTTGCCCTCACCTCATGTTCCCCCAAGGTGCCCATGCCCCTGGCATGGGAGGAGATTTCCCTCATTCCCCTGCCCCTAGGCTAATTAGGGACTGGGGGCGTGGGAGTGTGTGAAGCCTCCTCCACTCTTCTCCTCTCCCCCCCCCCCCCCACCTCCCCATGAGCAGCATGCAGTGCTTCAAAGCGCCACATGCTCCTGGCAGGGCAGGAGGAGGCTTTGCGCACTCCTCCTGCCCTGCTTCATTTGCATATTCCCGTGCTTCGTTTGCATATTCACGTTATGGCACTATTTCGAAATAAGAGATGCTGTTAAGACAGTTATTTTGAGAGAGAACCCTTCTCCCGAAATAACAGGTAAACCGCATTGTACTGCGTCTTAAGAGCATCTGTTATTTCGAAATCCTGGCTTCATTTGCAATTTTGAATGTCTTCATTTGCATCCCTCTCTCGAAAGAGGGTGCAAGTGTAGACATACCCTTAAAGTGCTCTTGAAAAGCTTCTTCAGCTGCATAGCTCCATACTAAGCTCTTCTAATAGCCCTGGGCTGTGTCTATACTGGCGTGATCTTGCGCCAGAGCTATGCAAATGAGGCTCAGCGCAGAATATCGCTGAGCCTCATTTGCATAACTAATGAGCCGCCATTTTTGCGGAAGAGGCTCCTGTAGACAGCTCCGTCTTGCGCAAGAGCCTCTTCTGCAAAAATGGCGGCTCATTAGTTATGCAAATGAGGCTCGGCGATAGTCCACGCTGAGCCTCATTTGCATAGCTCTGGCGCAAGATCGTGCCAGTCTAGACACAGCCCTTGTGTCTGGCTGTTCAAGTTCTGCAGACAGCTGCCCTGCTTTTGCTTTCCACCCCAGTGATCACTTTTTCACCCTTTGCCTCAAAGATACTATACAGAACACAACAGGCAACTCTAACCATTGGGATATTTTTCTCACTGAGCTGCACTCTTGTGAATAAACAACACCAGAATGCCTTCAGTCTAGCAAAGGCACGTTCATCTGTCATTTTATACCTGCTGAGCCAGGAGTTGAACCTGTCCTGTCTTGTTGAGGTGGCTGGAGTATGGTTTCATTGGCAAAGAAAGAGCTGGCCTGGCCTCTGCTGTCCTTCTCTCACCAAAGGCACTTAACCATCTGTCATGTCACTGGATTTTAAAGTGAGTGGACAGAACATTGTTGCACCCACGGGGGGTGTTTGTCCCAAATTCTGTACAAAGTGGACCATGTGAGCTGTCATATGAAAGCTTATGATCTGCTGATTTTATGTATGATACTCATACACTTGTACGATGTTTGTACGTGGAGTTATGAATATAGGCTCTGTTCTTGTGTTGTAAATGTGCTCTGTCTGGGAGGGAGCAATAGGCCTGGACTGCCTGTTGTGAGGAAGGATTGTTCAGTGAATGGCTGTGCTAATTAGCACTGCTCGATGGACAATGGCTCTGAGTGGTCAATACACACCTGAGGAATGCGTCTGGAAGCCTGCAGACCAGCCAGTGCATAATGGCTACTTGCATGTGACACACAGATAGGTCACTTGATCACGTGACCAGCTCCAGTTTGGGAGACACAAGGAATATAAAAATCCCATGAGGCCATCTCCATCTTGTCTTGAATCTTGCTCCTGATTCCAGATGCATCCTTGCTAGGGACAGAGAGCCAGGAAGGATCACTGACCCATCCTGACACAGGATGTGCACCAGAGACTTGTAAGTTAGCAGTTTGTAACATCTCTGAGAGCCTGCATCAAGAATTTACACTCAACCTTTTCTTTCTTTTATTAATAAACCTTTATATTTTAGAGTCTAAAGAATTGACTCAGCGTGCTCTTGTGGATAAGATCTAAAGTGTAAATTGACCTGGGACAGTGGCTGGTTCTTTGGGACTGGGAGGATCTGTTCACAGTTGCTGAGATTGGGTTTTATAATCTCTCACCTGTTTGTATGGCCCAGGAATGGCTGTGGCACAGGGAGAGCTGGAGTGTCTGTGAAGTTTTGCTTGTGAAGCTTCCTGCTGGCCAGATTGGCAGCTGAAGCACTCGGTGTGACTGGTTTGGAAAGGGTCTCCAGTCAAGGGCTGTAAGTAGCCCTGGTTTTGAGCAGTTTGCCCTGACGGCCCTCAGCGGTGCCCAGACCTGGCCCGGACCATCTTACCATCATCAGTGGAAAATTGGCTGGTTGGGAAATAATTCCCCTGACTATATCCTTGTGAACAGTCCTATGTTCTTAAACATATGAGTATCTTGCACCTTCCCTGACCAGCTAACATTGATGACAGTCACCTTTCCCTGGTGATCCACCAATGACTGTACATCCATAAAGTAATCCTTTCAATTGAAGTCTGTGGGAAAGTGATCTGGGACCCAAAGAAGGATCTGTGTGTTCTAAAACATGCCACTGCATTTTGAGAACCCCTTTGTTCCTCAGCTATCCAACATGGCCTGCAATTTGCAGAAAGTAAGTCTTGCACAACAGGAAACAATTAATGGCACCCTTATGAACCAACAGCCCCTACTGTACATTTTCCTACTCTAGAGCCACTGCCCCATGATCTCAGACTTGCATTATGATTAGATCCCACCAGTCAGAACTAGTTTCTCATGCCCAGAAGCAGCACACCACTGTCTACAACTGCTCTGTGAGCCTCCTCAACAACCTGGAACTGTTTTTCACAGTTGTACAGCAACGTATCCTCCATGAAATCATAATACTATGATTTTTCCTGTGGCTACTGGAAATCATCCATCCTATATGTGTAATGCTCATGACAATAATGCACAGCCGTGCAGTCTTCAGAGCTTTGTCAGAAATGGTGGCCAGGGAGACATGCACAGTCATTTTGTGGGATCTGTATATATAAAAAAGATAGATAATTATGGGATATGGATAGCATTATGGGAAGGAGAAAACTGCATGGAATCTTGGCCATTTGCTCCCCTGCATGACTTGTTACTGCTCCTTTGGCCTAAGTTTTCTCAGTGGCCTTAACAATTCTGCTGAAACTAACATGGATCAGAGTACAGAGTGTCTTTTTTCTTAAGGGGTACATCTATATAGGAAAAACAAATAAAAATGCATCCATGGCAGCAAGCCTCAGATCCTGATAAACTGACTCAAGCTCATGGAGCTTGCGCTACAGGGTGGGATATGGGTCCAGATTAATGCTGTTGATTTTGCACTGGAAAATCAACCTGGGCTTTGAGACTTAGGGTATGTCTGCACTACAGAGTTTTGTCAGAAAAACGGCCGTTTTTCCGACAACCTACATTACGTCCACACTGTAATCGCATTCTTCTGAAAGTAAACCAAAAGAACAGAGGGCGTTTTCCAGCATTGGTAATCCTCTTTCTATGAGGAAGAAGCCTTTTTCTGAAAGAGCTCTTTTAGAAAAAGGCATGTGTGAACGGAGAGCAGTGGTTTTTTTTCAGAAGAAGAAGCCTCCAGGAAATAATGTAGTGCCCCTCTCCACCCGATTACCTTCTTTAATGCCAATCTGCCTGACAGGTCTGGGTTCTTCTGGATCCTGCCACCCACTCAGCAGGGTGTATTGTCTTTATTTTTTCCTATGAATTTATTTGGCAGTGCCTCCACCCCCCCTCACTCCTTCCTGGCAGGATCACCAGCAGAGTTTGGAAGGAAAATTCTAACCACAGGGTAATCCCCACTTACTTGCCAGATAGTTGGAGACTTCAAAAAAATAACAGAAACGCATACAATATATTCAACACAATTATTATATTAAACAGGAAACAATTATAACATAACAGGGTAAAACACTATTTTTAGGCTCACCGGTGCCCACGCTGCTAATACCTGTGACTTGCTCCAGTCACGTGACTTGATGTAGCAAATGTAAGATTAGTGTCCCGTTGGTATGTGTACTTTGTTGGGGCCCTTGATGACCTATGACCACAAAATTCTTCTCTGCAGTGGTTTAGCAGTGTGGCTGACTGGGTTCAGTACAGCCTAAAGGACTCACAAGCGGGAGAAGGTGGTAAATCCCTCCACAGGTTTAATATGCAGCAGGTTATAAAATCCCCAAACCCTTACTCCCTGGCTTGAGGATACAGTTCAGGGAGTAGGGGGTCCCCAAAACAAATTCCCTGACTAACTAAAAGATGATGCACTCACAAACTCCATGAATGATCCTCAGGGTCAGAGATGACTCTGGACTCCTCAGTCACTGCAGAGGGTTGATCTCTGCTAGCAGGGATCCTATTCAGGCAGGAATCAGGCTGCTTCGGTCCCAGGATTCCCCTCATCACAAAGGGGTGCAGGACTCAAAGTGCAGATTACACAACTGTACTAAAATCCAAACTGTAGTCTCCTAGCCCAGCGCCCAGACACACACACAGCAGGCAGCAGCCCTGAACTAGCAGGCAGAGCAGAGCTGACCATGTGGTGACTGGTCTCACCTAGGGAGCCGGAGGGCTAACTCAGCCTGGCTGGGGAAGTTTCCTAGCAAACTCTACAAACTGGGAATCATCAGTGGAGAAGGAAAACCCAGCTGAGGGATCTTGCTTTCAGGTCCCTAGAGGCCAGTTCTCAGGGGGGACCCTGCATGCAGGCCTGGGGCTTACGAGCTCCCCACACAGCCAGTCCTGCCCTTGCCCTGGCTGGTTCCAGACTGACTCATAAAAAACAATGGCCTCTCTCCTTTTCTGAACTCCCTGGGAGGGGCATCTCACTCCCTATTTGTTGCTGGGCAGACTCTGAGTTTGCCTTGGCTCCCCCTCCCTACCAAAGAGCCCCAGGAATCTAGGTAATCTCCTTGGGGGTTACATAATACAGGTGTCCTGCTCAACATGCCATCCAAAGTAATCATAACTCTATAGTTCCTGTCTCCTGGTCCCTCTTAAAGCTGCAGGCACCCTGGACAAGCCTTGTGGCAGGAAGCCAGCCTGAGAGCAGCACCTCACCGTGCGGCTGTCCGTGGCACAAAGGAAAAAGCTGTGGCATCCACGAAAGCAGGGCAACCACAGCAGGTACTGCAAGAGCTTTGTTGTCCCCCGAAGAGGTAGGCAAACATGCAGCAGAAGCAGAGAAATGGTTGTCCAGGGCGGGGTCCCTTTAAGCAGGTGTGTCTGCAAGGCTCAGGCACCAGCATTCGGAAGTAACTGGTGACCTAGAGCCCTGGCTGAAGTTCTGGGTGGCCTTCTATGCAAGAGAGTGTCCAATCAGTCTGGACGTGCTCTTTCGAAAACACGCATTGCTTTTTTGATGCGCTTTTGTGTGTGGACGCACTATTTCACAAGAAGTTTTTCCAGAAGATCTGTTCTGAAAAAAGCTGCTTCCTAAAGAAGCCTGCAGTCTAGATGCTGCAGCCTTAGTGTGGCAGGATTGGATGCTTAGGGGAAGGTTTATAAGAAGGTTTATAAGCCGTTTAAATAGTTCGGGTGAGATGATGCTTTTGAGAAGGCAAGGTAAATATTATAGGACTGTACTGAAACCCTATTTACTTTTTGAATATTAATTTTTACTTAAGTTTTGAGGAAAAGAATTTGCTCACTGCAACTGCTTTCAGCTGGGCCATTGTGGCTGTTTAGTCAGCTTTTTATCATGAGTTTAATATTTCAGTAGTTTGGAATATGTATGTGGTATGTTCTATGTATTTTTATTGTAAGTCTCTTTTTGTTTGTTTCTGGTAGTTTCCATCCTTTTGGTTTTTGCTCTGCTCTTGTTTGTATTAGCAATAAAAGTGTCAGCTTGGTGGCTTGCTTTCTACTGCCATGTTATACGTAAATTGTGAAATGCCACATTCTGAGCCAGGTTTCCTTCAAATTTGTGTTGCTGTAAATGTTTTAGGTTGCCTGGCATTTCCCCCATACCAATCAACATGAATCTCAGTGAGAAACAATTCGAATGTAAAAACTCTGCCCCAAAGTGACAAAACATAGATAGTAATTACATTTTTATCAATATTCAAGTCAAGTATCTTGGTCTGCTGTTGAATTATTCTGTTTTGCTGATATTTTCTTCCACTGTTTGCTATCTAATATATTGTCTGAACAGAGACTGCAAAAGTACTTCTAATATCCTAAATATTTTAGGGCCCTATTATCCAATGTAATAGTCAGGGCCAGAATCAAATTTCTGCAATATCTTTTCCTTCAGCCTTGAACAATAGCATTGCTCTTCCACACAGTGTAATGAAAAAGTAGAGACACTGATTCTCAGTGAACAGTGGAGGCACAATTAAATAATTTCCAGCTAATTGTTCTTACCTCAAAAAAAGATGAAACACTGAATTGGCAGGTACAGAATTTAGTGCATTTTTTCCCAATTCTGTCATGTTTTGTGTCATTAAGCCTAGGAAAGAAGGTGGAGTTTGATATTATTTATTCATAATGTAACAGTATCTCTCCAGGCATGGAATAAGACTTCTCTTTCACCCATTAGAGAATGGAACAAGACAGACACACACACACACATGATCTGTGCTTTTGCCATACTTTTCATTTGAGGGAGTGATTGTTGAGCAACTTTAGTTCAGGGAAAATTAATTGTAGTTCAGGCCATACATATATAATGTTGCTTTAAGGAGAAAGAAACTTGTGAGGTGGCTTCTTAGAGATGCATATTAGAAATTGGGAGTAGAGGATGGCGGATAGTTTATGTACTTCCCTACATGCTAGCTTCTCTGCTAGCAGTCATGGAAACCTGCTTGGTCTTATACATAAGACTTATGTAGTTGTTGTCCAGTCAGCATTACTAAGGATGACACTTCATATTGCCAAGTAGCCACTGCTTTCACATAAGCAATGTCTTTATAGTTGGGGAATTTTAAGAAAAAAAATGCCACTGGTGCTATCACCAGTTTCCAAACCTTATGTTAGTGCTCTTTCATAACGACATGGCCCCAGAGATTTCTCATCTATATTTCTATATATATTTCTAAAGGGAGGTCAGTAGGAAAACTTTCTAATGATACCCAAGGTCTGCAAAACTTTCAGTACAACTCTGTTAATTTTTTTAAGAGGGAGAGGTTGTTAAAAAGTATTCCTTTGATATATTTGTTATGAGATGTTTATCTTCTCAAACCCTCAAATGTCTGTGCACACACCAGTATCTGCCGCCTTTGCTTTGTGCTGCTTTTTTCAGGCATTTGAATCTTATGGTGGTAATGGCTTTGGCTTTCTCTGTTCTGTGAGATATTTCATTAGGTCACCCCATTTTTCTTGTTCCGAGTGGTGTCCATGAGAAATTCCAGATAATAGATATTTCCCATATAATTCTTATAAATTTATATCCCAGATACCTTTACAGAAGTTTTAAGAAGAAACCTATTTTTCCAGACTCTTTCCTTCCTTTTTCATACAGGAGAAATTCTAATACAGCTTTCAAAAATAAAATTGATTGTGACATGACCCTGAGGTTCTCTGGGTTATGAGGGTAACAACTTCTGTTTTCCAGAGAGTCAGAATAGCATTACAACAGACAAATGGGTATTCACTATAGTGAAGGGGAGAGTTTTCTTTTTCCCTTTTTAGTATGAAACGATTTCTGCTCCCATCTGTCTTCAAGCTCTGACAATGAGTGTTTTTTGTTCTCCCTTCTAAAAAATTAGCAGTTTCTCTACTATGGAATACTGAAGCAGTGATCTAGCTCTTCATTCTGGAAGAATTTTAAAATATTGTATGCTTTATTATGTAATGATTGCAGAAGAAATATCTTTTCCATACTTGAAGTAGCTGAACATAATTTAGAGAGAAGCAAGGGGGTGAGGTAGCATCTATCTTCTAGAGAAGAGTTATAACTCAGGGAGCTCACAGCTAATGCTGCATATTGTCAAAGATGATTTAAACAGAATCAAATAATTTATTTTGGCCATCAACTCTGGGAGATGTTTTGAGACAATAGTTTAAGGACACATGTTCCAGTTGCAAGCTCTTGTCATCACTGTGACTGACTGGGTGGGGGATAAGTCTATACTCATTTATGAATTCAGTTGTATTTCAACTTCTGTTTGCAATGTAGCCTTTGGGAGACTTTGAACATTTGTTTTTGTAATAGGGACTTGATACCTAGTGGAAAGATTGTCTAAGCGGGGAGAGGCTCACTGCTCTGCCCTCAGCAGGGAGCTACTGCTGTCACTGAGAGAAGTGCCCCTCCTCCAGCCAGGCAGCTTGCTGGCTGGGGGTGGGTGGATGGGTGGGCAGGAGCTGATTAAGCAGGTGTGGGGCCATGCTGCTGCGCAGCTTAGAGGTAACCTTGCTCCTTTCTACCATTCCTTAGAATCATGAACTCTCTGATTTCATGATCATGTTTGCCCACGCTGCCTTGCACTTTGAAATTCTCAACCAGTTCCTCTCTCTTTGTTAAAACCAAATCTAGAACACCCCCCCCCCAGTAGCTTTCTCAGCCTTCTTAAAAAAAAAAAAAAATCTCCCAAGAACGTCCAAGAACTTGTTGAATAATCTGCTGCGTTAGTTTCCCAACAGATATCTGGACAGTTGAAGTCCCTCATCACCACCAAGCCCAGTGCTTTGGATTATTTTGTTAGTTTTTTTTAAAAAAACAACCACAACCACCTTCTCTGCCTGGGTGGATGGTCTATAATAGACTGCTAGCATGATATCACACTTGTGTTTTTTACCCCTTTTAACCTGTCCCAGAGGCTCTCAATAAATCTGTCTCCTACATCCAATTCAACCTCAGTCGAAGTGTATACATTTCTAATATATACAGCAATACTGCTTCCCTTTTCCCCTGCCTATCCTTTCTGAGCAAGACGTACCCTTCTATACCAATATTCCAATTGTGTATTATCCCACCAAGTCTCTGTGATACCAACTGTCATAGCTGTGTTTATTTACTAACACTTCAGGTGCTTCCTGCTTATTCCCCATACTTCTTGTATTTGTATACAGACAACTGAGGCTATGTCTACACTACAAAGATAAATCAGAAAAAGAAACGCAATTTGCGGTACACAAATTGCAAATCTTTTTCCGATTTACTTCTGAAAGAGGCTTTTCTGAAATTTGGCCCCGTGTGGTCAGGCTAAATTTTGGAAAAAACTCTCTTTTTGGAACATCCCTTCTTGCTTGTAAAATGAAGTTTACAGGGATGCCAAAAAAAAGTGTCCGCTTTTCTGACTTTTTTTCGGAAAAGCGGATGTGTTCCTTGGATGCAGCAGAGCATCCTGGAGCATTTCTGGTATCCTGGAAAAGCTCTGCAGTCCAGACATAGCTGAAGAGATTGATTTTGGTTTTGCCACCCCAGTTCTGCCTTGTCCCTGCTTTATCTCTGCTGATACAGCCCATGCCTCTCTCCCATTTCTGACCTGTTTCTCAAGTCTCCAAATTTTTCATTTGCCTATGCGCTTTGGTTATCTGCCCTCATCAAACCTAGTTTAAAGCCCTCCTCACTAAGGGTATGTCTAGACTACATGCCTCTGTCGCCAGAGGCATGTAAATTAGACTACCTGACATAGTCAATGAAGCGGGAATTTAAATATCCCCCGCTTCATTAAAATAAAAATGGCCACCACGCTGTGCCGGCTCAGCTGGTCATCGGCACAGTGCGGCAGTGAAGACGCGGATCGGTCGACAGGGAACGTCTTTGTCGACCGCTCCCTTATGCCTTGTGAGCCGCACTGTGCCGACAATGAGCTGAGCCGGCACAGCGCGGTGGCCATTTTTATTTTAATGAAGCAGGCAATATTTAAATCCCTGCTTCATTGACTATGTTGGGTAGTCTAATTTACATGCCTCTGTCGGCAGAGGCATGTAGTCTAGACATATCCTAAGTTGCCAGTCTAGATCTAAATACTCTCTTCCCCTTCCTTGATAGGTGAACCCCATCTCTGCTTAGCAGTTCTTCCTGGAACAGCATCCCGTGGTCAAGGAAGCCAAAGCCCTCCTGTTCCTTCATCAAATTAACAATGCTCTTTTTTTTTTAATTTTGAAAATGTCACATTAAAACAAATAGGTTCAAAAGACTTCAGAAATATAGAGTATTAAACATGAATAGGTATTATTGGGTACATGACCAGAATGACTTTTATTTGACTAAATGTGTGAATTCATGTAAATATGGTTTTGAAATAATTGCAGCTGCAGAGTTCCCGAAGTATAAATGCAGTTAGATATCTAGAGCTTTAAACATTTCCTTGTATACTTCAAATTAATCACATGTTATCCATGAGTGTGAAAACAGATTAATCAGGGCTGTTTATGCTTATAAGAAGCTCATGGGATCTTTTTAGGGGAAAAGGCAATACGCTGTGTTTATGTGGGCTTGTTGAGTGACTGTAGTCAAGTTATTCAACTTCTTTGTCCCACTTTACTCCTCTCTAAACTAGGCAGGATAATATTTCCTTACATCACAGAGATTCATTAATATTTTTGGAGTACCTTCAGGTTTTCTAGCTGAAATTCACAATAGAGAACATTGTATATTTTTACAATTAGGTACTGGGTTTTATATCAAATATTCTAGTAACAAAATAGTGGGATGAGTATACTACTGCCATGCACTTATTAGTATTCTTTTTAATTTTAGTATATCCAATAATGCATTTTGAAGTTACATAAAGGAAGCTGGATGTCTCAGATGATTGCTTTTTTCTACATCAATGTCACTAGCGCAGTATAGGATAAACACAGGTGAATGGAATTTATGTATTTCTCATTTGGGGAACATGTATTTTAGATTACTTTTATATCACTTTTTTGTTTTTTAACTATGCTGCTACTCTGTATCATACCTATTTTTATATTGGATTTCCAACTGTTCGTTGTGATAAACTGTTAATAGCAAATCATATATGTGTGCAGCATGAGTAATCTTACAAGCACTCTAATGTCCTCAACAGAAATAATTTGCAATTAACAAGCCATCAGTAAAATGTGTGGATGTAGTAAGTGGCCTAAAATGTCAGAATGGGGATTTTCAGAGTAACTTGAAAGGATTTAACAATGATACCAAAAATACCTAGTTTAAGGAATATGAGCTCCCTTATGTTAGTCTATTCTTTCTAAAATTGAAGTGCATTTCAAAAACATGTTGAAACAATAATGAAATAATTTGGGGAATATGTAACATGATCAGATGTTTATAATAGGTAACTAATTTAAGAAAAAACCTGCTCAGTGAATTAAAACTGTCAATGAATTTCAGACTATACATACACAGTAAATGATGACAATATCTGTAGAAGCTTCAGGTGGTAGCCGAGTTAGTCTGTTACAGAAAAAAACCCCAAATGGTCTGGTAGCACTTTATAGACTAAAAAAACATGTAGATGGTATCATGATACCTTGTGGGCACAGCCCACTTCTTCAGATGACCGGAGTAGATTACTGATGTGTTAACATGTTTGCTGCCACCTAAATCATCCATCTGCATGTACTTCCCTGTGAAATAGTTCCATTCTAAGTTTATTAGCAAGCACCCAGAATGACATCAATTTGAATAGCTACAGAATTTTAACAGAAGAAATGCGATTGTTGTCAGTGTTCATTAACTAACCTTGAATAACAATGGCACTGCAGCAGAAGATGGGGAAAATGCATACTGAAATAATATGATTAATAATACAATTATTTCTGTTCACAACTACTTTTAAAAAATGTGTGACAACTACTATTGACATCTTGAATAGTGCTGCCATTGTGACAAAATATTATTTTGAAAGGCAGTTGCTGCTTTTAAAATATATTTTCTGGAAAAAATGTTATAGAAATTGAAGGTAAATGTTAGGTGCCTAATGCAACATTTTGTTTCTGCAATTAGAAACAAAGTACTATAGGAATTTTGTGCAGTGGTATTTGCTTCTAAAAGCATTGCACTAATCTTTAAGCTGATTGTAATAATTGCAGCTATCTGTATCCATTCTACAGGAATCTACAATTACTGTGCCATACAGATCTGAAAAATACATTGCTGGTCTTTTGAAGGATTGGGGATGGGTGGAGATGTTTGTGCAGTGAAAGTCCTCATGCAGCACCTAGCTGGCATGTGTGGTGTTGTGGAGAGCATTTGCAAAGGAAGGTGCTGTCTGGGGGAACATACACATACTCACTGGAGGATAGTCAACTCTTTAAAAAAAAAAAACAAAACAAAACAAAAAAAACCCAAAACCTAAAAATAGTTCACTAAATGGATAATGAATGCAGGCAAATCTGCTACAGGGATGCTCAGGCGCAGGTATTAGAAAAGTTTGAGGCTCCTTTTAAAGCTTGCTTTAGTGAAATTTACATTCTTGACTACGGAAGCTACTATAATCTTATTCCTCACCCTTCTTTTTTCCCCCATGATTTTTCAAATCTGACTCTTGTTAGAGCCAATTCAATAATGAGAATACTAATTATTGGAGTTCTCTGAATATATTGCCTTTACAGGTCTGCACTTGCCGTCCCTCCATCTTCATGGCTTTGGGATGTCTCTGTTTCAGATACAGTTCCGCAGCCATTGTGCTATATTTCTGGTCTTGCTGTTGCCACCTAAGGGTGCACATATTTAATATGTCTTCCAAATAGACTAGTGACTCAATTGTGAAATCAAAACAGCTTTCTTTTTATTTCAAACAATTGAATATCTTGCCATCTTGCATGTACTATGCAATTTGTGTGTAAGGAATTCTCCTCTTTTTCCCCCTCAAACTCGGAAGGAAAATTCTTTCTATTTGTCCTTGATCACCGTCCATCATGACTCTGGGGTTTTATCAACTAGAGGATTAAAGCATCAGTTCAGTGTATTTATTGTCCAAAAGCTGTGTGTGCATTTAGAGAGCCTTGGTTTGCCTGCACCAGAGAGCCTGATTCTGTAAGGGCTTGCCTACGCTTGAAATGCTACAGGGCACAGTTTCACCAGTGTACCACTTCACTTACACAAGCTACGCTAATGGAAGAAACCCTTCCTATATTAGCGTAAGTGATCCATTTTCCTAAGAGGTGGTATTTGAATTGATATAATTATTCTGTCAACTTAGTGCTGTCTATAAGAGATCTTAGCTTAATTATGCCCCTCAGATGTGGATTTCTCACATTCCTGAGCAACATAGTTAAATAGACCTAATTTTCTAGTGTAAACTGGGCTAAGTCTTGCTCACAATAGCACAGGTTGATCCTCTATAGTCTGGCACACTCTGGTTCAGCATGAATTTAGTTAGCTGAATGTCCACTCATCATGGGCGTGGCCAAGTTTTCTGTGGTCCCAAAGGGTTTTGTTTACAGCTGCTAGTCCTAGCTCTCTGTGTTCCTTGGTAAGTGTCTTCTAAGAGCCCAGTAGGCAGTGGAAGTGTTGGTAATGCTGCTAGACAATATTGACCTCTTGTTGTTTGGCACCAGTAAGGTCCCGAGGGTGCTGGGCTGGAGTCCTACTGAAGTCCCCATTGAGATTGCTCACATGAAGAGGACTTTTCAGAAGCAAGAACTTAAATAGTATTATGTATCAGAAACAGATGTGTACTTCAAACTGTATACAACAAAATAGCTACATCCCTTCTCTTCAGACTCTTAGGTTAATTACTTTCCTTTTCTAAGTACTAGGCTGACATTTTTGGTTGCTGAAGATTGTGAACTATCACCTCTGTTAATCACTCACATCCCATTTAACCACGCAACTACCATGCATTATTTATATGTATTACTGTAGTGCTTAGCCGTTTGTGACAAGAAGCAACATATATACAATAAATGGAGTACAAAGTTAATGTAAAAAGCAGCCACCACGCACTTGGACCAATCTCCATGTTTTAGGAATCATTCAGTTGCTGCTACCCCTCAGTTGGCCTCAGAGCTGAAGAGGAACTGTGTGGGAATAGTGTTTATAATGAAGTGTATTTGCTCTCACACTTAATCTTGTAATGGCTCAGTCAATATGACAGTCAAGAGACTACTTTCTCATTTAAAAAACAAAAAGTAATCTAGAATGTGCCATAGCTGCAGAGCTAGTATGTAATGAAAGCTCCCCCATTGTTTACACTAATAGAAAACAAACAATAACAATATTATCTCCATGGGGAATAAGGTATAGAGTAAGCCAAAGTACTGTGTAAGTGACAGGTTTAACATGCATGTAGAATTTACATTCATTCTTTAAGGTACTAATAAAAATCCCCATGGCTATATTTAAAATGCATAATCTTTTATACCTCTACTACAACTACCAAAAGGGTCCAGTGATATTTATCAATCACCTTAGTCCCAATAAAATTAGTTTTCTGACATTTTAAATGCTGATGATTACATTTGGGGCAATATGTCCCCAAGAAAATGCATATATTATTTGGCTATAATGTCTCACCATGAGATTTGCAAGAGTATAAAATGTCAGATGTATTTAGACTTATTGGTTCATTTATCATTCTGATAACTGATAATGTATTTTGATCCTTAGGTGGAAGACTAATATATTCAATGCATGTAGCATTAGAAAATTTTACAAAAATGCTTCTACAAAGGTACTTTTAATATTAGTTCCTTTCTGGTTTTCTTTCGTGGGTAACCAAAAAATACAACTGCAAGAGTTAACTAATTACTGTAATGAAACACAAAAACACTAATTTTTGCAAGAGGAAACAAAAGTGATTAAAAAGTTATGGTTATCATTGACAAAGAGGCACTATTATGGGGAAGTAGGAACTTGAAAATGCATTATTTGTTTTTTTTTCAGATGTGTGAGAAGTTTCTAGAATCTGTTTGTGAAGTTAGAAAAACTGGTCTTTTGTAAGGTTGAAGTTATGTTTTTCTTTTCAAGAGCAGATGAGCCTGCAGAACACACACAGCTGTATGATGTGATTGTTCAGCCTAAATAAGACTGAACTGGGAGGTGAGGGGGAGCCGGCTCCAGGCAGGAATGAAGGAAGCCTGCCTGTGTATGCAAAAGTTACCCTGCTTTCCCCCTCTGAGGGAGACGTTGCTTGATTCAAATTGTAACTAGTTCATAGGTTTAGATTACAATTTTGTTTTATTTCTTATGGTAGTCTACTTTGATCTCTTCGTTATCACTTACAATCAGTTCAAATCTCTCTTATTGTAATTAATAATCCTGTTTTATATGTTAACCACAGTGTTTGGAAAAAAATCAGTTAATTTAATGAGGACTTGTGCATTGTCGTCTTCATAGTGAGGGAGGGTTGGGTAGACTAGACAATAAATTCATACTGGTCATCGGGAAGCTGGGGTGGAGCCTTTCAGTTGTTGGCTCACGCAATGGCTGGCAGAACATTCATAAACACAGCTGGGTATGGCCCCTGATTGTAGAACAGTGGCGGGGAAAAGGGCCTCTGTGGGCTGGATCCGGCCCACCAAGCGAGTTGATCCAGCCCGTGGAGGCCCTACTGCTCCCCCAGGCCAATCAGGGCCTGGGGGTGGGGGAAAACATGCAAAGTCTCCTCCCACCCTGCCCTCATCCTGCAAGGAGTGTGAAGGAGATTTTGCACGCACCCCCAGACGCCCACCCCAGGCCAATCAGGGCTTGGGGGAGTGCGCAAAGTCTCCTCCTGCCCTGCAAGGGGCTCAGCACTTAAAGTCAATCGCCAGCTGTTGCTCAGCTGGCGGTTGACTTTAAGCACAGCGCTCCCTGGCAGGGAGCAAGAGACTTCATGTGCTCCCCCTCCCCAGGCCCTGATTGACCTGGGGGCAGCAAGGGGGAGCATGCAAAGTCTCCTTCCACCACCAGGGACATAGGTACCTAGTGGGAACCAGCAGCTGTTCAGAATAGCTGGCTGTTCTCTGTGGGGGTAAGGAGGGAGCAAAGACTTTATGTGCTCCCTCACCCCCAGACCAATCAGGGCTGTGGGTGGGGAAGCATGGAAGTGTCCTGGCCTCGCACCTTCCTCCTTAGGCCCCGTCCCTTCTGGGGCAGCCCAGGGCCACTGCAAAAATTTCTGAAGTGGCTCCTGGTCAAAAAATATTGCCCACCCGTGCTGTGGAGGATGGTGCTGAATGCAAGCTTGGAGGGCTTTGCAGCTTATCACAATGTCACAGTGTGAGAGGGAATCCAGATTAGTGTAAAAGAGGGTTCAGCTGTGCCTCAGTTCAAGATGGTGCCCCCAGGGGACCTTTCAAAGACCCACCATTCGTAGCTTGCAAGAATTCTGGCTCCCTTTGCCTGTGTAGTGATGGATGCCAAAATGGCATTCTGTCTCTGCTTCTTTTTCCCGAAGTTCAGTTATTTTGTTTCAAGAGGCAGGGTGACCTTATGCTGTTGTTTCCTTCCTATGGTCTTCCTAGCTAATTTGAATGTAAATTGGGCATCTGTTGTGTTTGGTCATAGCTTATTTACACTTGTTCAAGACTTCTGTGACATTCCCAACTATCTGGGAGAGACTTGGTTCTCCCTTTGGTCACAGCTTGTGAAGCCTAATATAGTTATCCATAATTCCTTATGTACTGGTCATAGATACAATTCAGTGATACTAACAGTCAAGGCTCACAGGCTTTCATAAAGCATCTCACTTTGTATTCTTCATATAATACAGTAATATTGTATATAATCAGTCAAGTCAATTGCTTATCGCTTGAGGTTCAAACTCCTGCTTTTCTTTATCACCCAGATAGTTTCTCTTTCCCACATTTACTGGTTTGATAGCTTATTTACATACTATGCAAAACAGCCTTCACTGTATCTTCCTGATCGGCCTCGTTGTAGAAGCAAATATTCATTCCATTGTCTTAGGGCAGACCTATTTACCAACTCTCTGTGACATGCCTGGATTAAATGCATTAGTGATTATTCCAGCATATATCCATAATTTTTAGTACATATGCATCTATCACACATGAATATTAATGATCAGTGAGTTATTAGTTTTCACATACCTCACAAAGCATGTTTTATATTAAGATTATGTATAGTAAAGGATGTGAATATAGTAAGTCATAACAATCTTCCTATAATCTGAGATTCATCTCTGAGTATTTAAAAAAACTGAACTAGATCTCCTAAGCATAGATCTCCTAAGCAAACTTGTATATTATTTTGTGTAGTCTGAGCCTAAGCATAAGAATTCTCAAGCCTAAAGGGATTTCTAAATTAAAGGGCTAAAAAATACAGATTAGAGTGGAATACGTCTTCCATTTTTAGAGTTATCATGACTCCATAAATCACCTGTCAGGAATTACATTTCTTTGCTTACTTGAGTCTGCATACAAGGCAGTAAAGGAGACTTGCTAGGATTGTCAGTGTATTGCTACAGTTGTTGCCTTTAGGAGTTTTCCAATGGTCTTAGATCAGCAGTGGGTAATCTGCAGGCTGCATGTGGTCCATGAAGATTCTACCAGTAGCCTGTGAGACATTTGTTTACCATGGCCCATGTGTACATTTGTCACATTCTGCTGGTTTCTGTCCACATAGTCCCCCCCCCTCCAGTGGTGTCTTAAGTGACATGCCCATAAAGCAAGGGCATATGAAATCAGGTGCATGCTGATTGCACACAACATTGAATGTGAGACTTGTGCTTCTTCTGCATCCAATCAAAGTGCTGCTTAGGGATGTAAATGACTAGTCCAGTAGTTGACTACCTGCCTAGGCTTATTGGGCTGTCGAGTCACTACTCGACTAGTCACTTCTCTCCCCACACCACCTTGCTGCTTCTGTCCCATGCTGCACCTTTGCCTTTAAAATGTAGAAAGAGCTGGGCAGCTCTTACTGCCTTTAAAAGGCAGAGCTGCAGCAGGGTTAGCTACCAGGGATGGGGCTGTGGCTCTGCAGTTTCCCTCCTTATAGTCTAATTGAATAGTCAACGGAAAGTCCATCGACTATGCAATTAACTGATTAAACACAATGTAATATCCTTAGTGCTGCTACAGTTCAATTTTCACACACTGTATAGTATAGATATTCAAGTGTAGTTAGCAAAAGTACCCTATCCCAGGAGACAGCCTTGGTTAGGACAATCTTGCAGCTCACTAAGGTGGAGGGCCACTACACTAGGTTGTTAATTGCTGTCTTACATAGCTGAAAACTTGATTATGACGTCCTTATAAAGTAATACCTGGTTCCACAGATAATGCTAATAGCAAACCCCCTGATTTTATCTGAGGTAAAGTTACCAAGTTTTAAAGGGCCATTGCATGCTGCACCTGTCTTCATACCATCCCTTGTGGTTCTTGGTCAGTAACTGTGAAGTAATCAATACATCACTAAAACTCTTCTTAAACCATGCCTATTGCCATGATGAGTAAATCTGAACACGATGCAACAGAACTAAAATAAACACTTGTTAAATGAAAAGCTTGTCCTCATTGCTGAATACGCAAATGCAGTGTAACGTAGGAAAGCAATGCAGATATATCTTAACATATTCTGGAGTTCACCCTATCCCCAAGTAATTTCCACAGTGATATCACCACAGATGACTGTTGTCACTGTTTCTGTCACTTGCTCCTAGCAATTTACTGAGAGTGATAGCAACACACAGGGCTGTCACTGTCACTCTCTCCTAGCAATTTACAGAGTGCTAGCAGCCTGGAGGGCTATTGACACTGACTGTCTCCTCTCCTCTAGTCATTTACAGAGTGATTGCATCAGGAAGGCTGGTAGATCGGCACGGTGATAATGGACACCGTCCAAAAGCAAATATGGACAGAGACTATGCTGACAACTGATATCTCCAGCTTTGCTCAAACCAAATAATTAAACTAATAGAAAGAGGATTTATTCTGACGTAAAACTTGTGAAGGAGGATTTCTTTATCTTGAAGGAAAGGACTATCCAACAGACTTTTATGAAAAAATATTTAGTTAACAAAAAACCCTACATATCTATTACTTTAATTATCCTCACTGTATTTTTCTCAGTAGTATGCCACCTCCTTCACTCTTACTTATATTTTTTTTCATGCAAGTCTGTTAATGGTTTGCAACAGCAGAACAAGCTAAGGCTTTTGAATTTGGCTGTGATGAACTTCAGGTTTAAAAACATGTGGTTTACCTGTTAAATGTTATGTTATAGAATTACAGAACTGTAATTTCCCCATTTAGAGGGGAGGGTGGAATACAAGCAAATACGATGACAAAGAATTGAACTGCCTCAGGAGTGTTGAAGTAGAAGAATAAGGAGGGCAAATAGATCAGATACTACTGTGGAAGACTGAAGACGGAAACAATAACAATAAAACCAAGGTGCTATTCAGCGAAGAGTTGAATAGGCCTTGTTGAAATCAATACACAATGTGCTGCGCTTTGAGAGAAGGCGATGGAACCAGGCATTTAAATGAGGGGTCTCAAACTTCTGGTTCAGGGGGCACTTGCAGCCCGAGCACTTCCCCAATCCGGCCTGTGACATATTTCAAAAACGTTACTTTAATCAAGCCCGTGCAGCTACCTACCGGGGGGAGGAGGGGTGGGCAGCACACAGGGACTCATCCTTGCACATAGCTTGCAGCAGCATCCTGGCCTCCAATGACCACATAATCCTGCCCGTAGAGGGTGAGGCTCAGTCTAGGAAGCCATGCTGCTTGCCTCTGCTGTGATGTGAATCATGCTGGCCAGGGAACCACCTGAGTTAACATGCTTCTGCAACCAGTCGTATGGGACTGGTGGGTTTTGCTTTCGGTTACCCTGGGTGTGGATAGGGGATCCTAATGTGAGGACAGGGGGATGTCAGGTCGAGGACTCAGTTTCAGCTCTTTTGTAGGATCCTGGTCTCTGTGGGCTCCTGGGCACGGGGAGACATTATCAACTTGCATGTACTGTGTTGCTAACCCCAAGCATTCAAAACTCAAGAATCTCCCTCCCCTCACTTCCTCCAAAAAGAGAGAGGCTTCCTGAAATCACTGATACAAATTCACTGGGGGGCATTTTTAATTGGCATTTGGTGTTTGAGATATTTTGGCTGAACTTGGGTCACATTTTCTAGATTTTCTTCACAAACCATGAGACCACCTAAAGTCTTCCTTAAGAAAAAGAAGGCTTGAGATACCATGCACCAACAAAGAAGCATAATCTACTAAATCTGATAACATGGCTGGACTTTCCAGAAAATAACCCACAATTATAAGGAGGCTTGTGATAAAAATCTGAAGAGATGGCATCACTGATATCTAGTCAGTTTCACAAAATGAGTTAATATTTTCACAGTTTACACCTGTGGACAGGAAGGCTCTGTGCACGTCTCCCCCAGGCCATAGGGATGCGTGGGCAGTGGCATGGAACTTGCAGTGGGGCTAGTGAGGCTTCCTGCTGCAACTGCCAGTGACAACAGCAGGGGCCCATAGTGGGTTTTTAATTGCCAGGCGGCAGCAAGCAGAGCTGGGGGAGCATGAGGTTCCAGCAGGAGGGGTTGAAGATGTCGGGGATGGGGAATGCTTAGAGACACCCCTCCACGTCTCCCGAGTGTTGCCAAAGAGGAGTGCCTGCTGGTCCAGTCGGAGAATTTGGGGACTGGCCCACGCCCTAGCCCTAAGGTAAATTGAATTTGAGACCCCTGCATTAGATCACTGCTCTGTGAGAATGTGTGGTTTGTTAGGGATAGAGCTGGGTAAAATTTTCAGGCTAACCGTTTTGGGGCAAACCAGAACTATTCATGAGTTTAGGTCAAATTTCAATGAATATTTTCAGCTGAAAAAAATGGAGGACATTATCAACAAAGTCAAAAGAAAATATTTCAACTTTTTTTATTTGAAAAAAATGTTTTTTTGTTTAATAGAAACATTTTAAAAACAAAGAAAAGGAAAAAAAATCAAATTTTATTTGTCAAAAAAATCTTCTTCAACCCAAAATTACTTTTTTTCCCTTCTTTGTTCCATCAAATCCACCCTCCCTCCAGATTTCTATTTCAGGTCAACCCTAACTCTGGTGCAGACATTGCTATATTGATAGAAAAATTCTTCTGTCAAGCTAACTACCCTCTCTTGGTGAGATGGCTGTATGACTGTGGTGGAAGAACCCTTTCTGCTGCTGTAGTGTTTACAGTACAAAACAGCAGCAACGCAACTGTGCTGCTGTAGCACTTACAGTATATAGACGTATCATGGAAGAGGTGATCAGCAGGTCTTATTGGTGGCAGAAAAGCCATCTTTTTTTACTTGTGAGCGGAGCAAACTGATCTGATGGCATTTAAAGGAAATCAGAATTGAACCCCATGTTGACTTTTATATAGTATACATTTTAAATCTGTAATCCTACTTTAAACCTTTAGCCTTTAAAACCTTCATTGAGTTTCATTAGAGTACTTTGTCTCTTTTCAAGTGTGGTTGAGAACCAAACTCCAGAATTGGAAATCAGTATAATTCCTTTATCATGAAGTGTCTGATATTAGATTAAACTAATCTAGAGACTGAGAAAATGGATTCTTTCTGTAGAGATATACAACCATTGATACAATCTATCGCTCAAATAACTCATCTGATTACCATATTGCACATATGTGATAAATTATCAAAACACTTTGACATTGAGATTTCATTATTGGGAGGGAATAAGATCAGTACAGTTTGTCACTGATCTTTCAAAGATCACACATTTGATTACTTCACACATTATTTTGTACATTTTAATAGTTTGATTTAATCAGGTACAGAAAAATTTCCTGTACTCTCTCAGCACACTCTTGGACATGAAAATAACAGAGTATCAGTGGAATTTTTTTTTTGGGGGGGGGGGGAGGAGGAATATTTATTTAGCAAAACTGATTAGTGTGAGCACTAAGCAATTTTCTAGAATAATCAACTGTAGAAAAGTTACAGGCATGATGGAGAGCTCTTTGAAGTCAATGGGAGTCTCTCCCCATTTGCCTTTCTGCTCAGAAAACAAGCTGTGCTCACTGGAAATGTCAAAGGGTATGTCTACACGACAAGGGTATTTCAAAATAAGTTATTTTGGAATAATAATCCTGAAATAGCCTGTCCACACTACACAGAAGCCTCAAAATTAGTCCTAGGCAGGCTTCCCTAATGTGGACACGCTACCTTGATTTGGAGCCCCAGGAAGCAGTGGGGAGTAATTCATTTGAATGGCCCTGGGAAGGAACTATTTCAAAATACCAGCAGTGGAGCATCCACATTAGTGCTATTGCTAAATAGCAATTTTGAAATAAGGGCTGATAAAGAAAAGTTATTTATTAGTTCCCTAAATAGAAGAACTAGAGGACACCAAATGAAATTAATGGGTAGCAGGTTTAAAACTAATAAAAGAAAGTTCTTCTTCACACAGCGTGTAGTCAGCCTGTGGAACTCCTTGCCAGAGGAGGCTGTGAAGGCTAGGACTATAATAGAGTTTAAAGAGAAGCTAGATAATTTCATGGAGGTTAGGTCCATAAAAGGCTATTAGCCAGGGGATAAAATGGTGTCCTTGGCCTCTGTTTGTCAGAGGCTGGAGAGGGATGGCAGGAGACAAATCGCTTGATCATTGTCTTCGGTCCACCCTCTCTGGGGCACCTGGTGCTGGCCACTGTCGGCAGACAGGATACTGGGCTAGATGGACCTTTGGTCTGACCCAGTATGGCCGTTCTTATGTTATGATTATTCCTCATGAAATGAGGGTTTATTATTTTGAAATAAGAAGCCCGTTATGTCAAAATGATTTTGAAATAATTGGCTTGGTGTGTGGATGCTTGCCTTGTGAGTTATTTCAAAATAACACGGTGAGTGTAGACATGCCCAGAATGAGCCACTGTTTTCAAATGTGATTGTGCAGATGGTTATAATGAGTGTGCATGCTCTCTGAACTAAGGTGGGTATTTCAGCTCTACTTCTCCTCCTTTGAGCTCAGATGTGCTTTCCTTGAAGTTTGCTCTTTCATGATGGGGGTGGGGAGGATAAGTGGTGATATCTCCCAAGTGCCAGAATGAGTCTTTTGAGATAGATTGAATAGATTTTCATAATACTACTTTTGTATGTGCTTCCATGAATGATGAAAGAGTTAACAGTGTTTTACGTGTAAAGCTGCATCTTTGGCATCTACATTTATATTCCATTTGAAATGAAGGGTTCTTCATCTATCAGATGTGGTGTTTCAAGATCTCTGCAAATTCAGGCACGTCTCTGTGTCAGTTATATTTGGTGCACATATTTCAAACATTATTTGCAATCATAATAATTAGAAACTTTGCTTTTATTTATTTGTTTTCAAAGTAATTCTCTGGAGAACAAATCACACTGAGAGTTCTAGACCTCTTGAAATTTGACCTTCCCTATACCTTGAAGCAGAGGTTGTGTGGGGTGCTAGCCATTATAGCTGTGAGGTTAGTTCAGAAACATTGAAAGGTTTTCCCTCAGGACCCTGAATCTTAAATTAGAGGCACAAAACCATCCCTTTCTTTTGTCAGTAACCACAAAAGATGCTGTTGGGCACTGTTGAAGTAATAAATGAGTAAAGAACAGGGTGTAATACCACATCCAGATATAAGAGCTGTAGGTAGACAGTGTTGCTGTTGAATTGTTTCTGATCACATCTGACCAGGTTTCTGTTCCACTAAGATTTCAATGTTCAGTTTTGATGGGGATGTAAATTTGATGCACTTCTTTGAGAAAAGTTCAACTTTTCTGTGATTAAACAAGCTATCACTCCGTCATGGGACACACTAGCTCCAAGGTAAGTACTCTCTATGATAATTGTTAGAGTGTTAGGATAGTGTCTAAGCATTTAGAAAATGTTGCAAGGTAGCTCAGGTTTAAATGCATTAATAATAACCCTCTTTCGGATTTGTCCTTGCTTCAGTTATTTGTGTAACTAAAATACAAGACTGACAAAAAATGCATGGTGCATTTTCCCCATGTAGCTTTGCAGTTCGTATATTCCAAACCATAACTATATAAATCAAATAGGGCGAGTTCTTGCATTTGTCTACGTCTCCTTGTCATACTTTCTGCTCCATAACCCCGGCTCTGTTCTAGGTGCTGAGCCTACTTAGCTTCCATCTGAGAGTGCTTCACTGAGCTGATGTTGAAGCTTTGCTGGGAGCTAGCTCAGAAACTCCTCCAGGCAACTGTCTAGCTTGGTACAATTTTCTCAGAGGGGTAGCCACTGAGGAGGAGAGCATGACTGGTCAATCCACAGTTGGGGACACCCAAAAGACCAGCATGCTATGTCACAAGAAGAAATACTAGTCTGAGTACTATATTGTTGAAGAGATTTTTTGGGGGGTGGGGGTGGGGAGGAGGAGTTAAATGTAAAGTGTCTCTTTTTAAAAGAATTACATAATGCAAGAACATAACAAAAGTGGTGTTGTAATTGTGGAAATCAGTATACTGCTTAAAGTTAAGGGGAAATTTACCTTTCCCAGTCTGAATCACAGGTTTGTGCATGTAAAAATGCCTCTTACGGGAACGTATTCTTTAAACTTTAAACAGTATTTCTCTGCTGACCTGAGTTTTTCTGTTTTGCATGCATATTCATCATACATAAAGTATCAATTTAACAGAAATGTAAATCTTGAGTGAAAAATAATGTTATTAGCATCTTGTTTCCCTTCAGCCTCATTATCTCAGGTTCCCTAAACTGTAACAGAATACAAATAGGATCCTCAAAACTTAATTTTTAATATCCAGCATTATAAAAATGTAGTGGCATGACTTCCTATTCAGAAGCTTATTTTTTCCATAGTGAAGTCTGAGACAAACAGAGGATAAGTGGTCAGTTAATTTTTGTATTATACTATAATTTAATGTCTGACATTGTAACATGTATCTAAATGAAACTTTGTACCAATTTAAAAATGAAGTGTATTTGGTTTGGGTTTCTTTCAGAAAACCTCAACCAACTTTTAAAGCTGTTGTCATAGAGTTGAAGTGGGAGTAATCATGTATTATGAGAGTACTGAATAAAATATGCTGGATCTAACAAGGTTTTTCCCCCCCATGGAATATAAATATCTAGGATAGGGCTCTATTAATTTCAACAGGAATCCACAATGTATAATGCACAAAGTTTTTGTGAGAAATGTGTTTCCCACGTTCTGCATTGCAATGGGAGCTTATTGACATTAATGCTCCTTCAGCAACAGGTAGCGAAACAGTTTCATAGAAATTTTTTAATTGATATTTTATTCTTACTATTAAGATTTTAATAATAATGGACTGCAAGATGGTTCTACAGATGTGGTTTTGTCAGACAGCTGAGACTTTCAGCAATGGATCTTAACTTTATGGTTTCTAATGCTGTGTACCCTAGAAAATATTTACTAGTATAGCTATACTGATAAAGCTGAATCAGCAACCCTCTTAATGGAAGTATTGCTCCTGATGGCAAGAGTTCTGATACTATAACTTACACTTTCCTGAATGAAATAAGCTGTACTGTCAAAGGGTCTTTTTTGCTAACATAGCTTCATCTCCACGAGGACTTTTGCCAGTATAGCTATGTGCAGGGCTCGACAAATCATGGATTACAAGCTGGCACAGCTTGTATTGTATTGTTTTGTAATGCAGTATACAAAAACCTGTAGGAGAACACTTCAATCTTCCTGGACACACAATAGCAGATTTAAAGGTAGCCATCCTGCAACAAAAAAAACTTCAGGACCAGACTTCAGAGAGAAATTGCTGAGCTGCAGTTCATCTGCAAATTTGACACCATCAGCTCAGGATTAAACAAAGACTGTGAATGGCTAGCCAATTACAAAAGCAGTTTCTCTTCTCTTGGTGTTCACATCTCCAGATCAGCTGCTAGAAGTGGGCCTCATCCTCCCTGATTGAATTTACCTCCTTATCTCTAGCCTGATTCTTGCCTGCATATTTATACCTGCCTCTGGAAATTTCCACTACATGCATCTGACGAAGTGGGTCTTTGCCCACGAAAGTTTATGCTCCAATACATCTGTTAATCTATAAGGTGCTACAGGACTCTGTCGCTTTTGCAGATCCAGACTCAGGGCCGTCCTCAGGCATAGGCAGAATAGGCAGTTGCCTAGGGCACCAGTATTTCTGGGGCACCACTCTGCTGGGACGGACAGAAGCAGTGGAGCATGTGTAAGCAGGGGCTAAACTACTGCTTGCTATCAGCCAGCTAAAAGGAGAGCTGCCCTGTAGGGTGGGTATGCTCACTCCAATTGTTTAGCTCTGCAAGATAATTACCTGTTAACTGTTGATATGTAAATACAGCTCATGCCAGGAGGGGGAAGGAATCCAAGGTGTGGTTATGTAAATCCAATTCAGCCAGGGCTGATGGAGGATCAGTGTTGGAATGGAATGTGGTGTATTGTAACTAATTTGGGGCTGCTGGGGGGTCACAAATCAAGCTACCCCTAAATGTGGGAACTGTAAAATATGACAAGTGCTTGCAGGAGAGACACCATCACTGTAAGAGGTCTCAGAGGAACAAGCCTCCCCCCCCCCCCGCCAGAGTTGAGTGAACTGAGTTGGGGTACAAAGGGCTTGAGGGCTGAGTTAGCCTGCTTCATGCCTGCCAGGTGGGAGCTGAAAGACTGGTTCAACCTTTCCCTTTCCCTCTGGTTTTAAGGACAGACCTAAAGCAGACTCCATGTGGAGTCTTTTTGCTAGTCCAGTGGAAGCTGGAATCTTTTGCCAGCCTAGATGATGGCTAAAAAGTTGAAATCACTAAGAGCTGAAATCACTGGTTTGGCTGGGAGGCAGACCCATTGCAGCCAGTGGAGCAGCTGGCGGGAATGACTGGCTGGCGGGAGCGGCCAGCGGACTACAGAGTTACGTCTCCACTGGCAGCTTCTTGCGCAAGAACAGCTGTTCTTCCGCAAAAACTTGCCGGATGTCTACACTGCACAAGTATTCTTCCAGAAGTAAATTTGCAGTACAGCGTTGGAAAACAGGGCTTCTTCCGGAAGAGTTATTCCTCTCCCCACAAGGAATAAGCCCTCTTGTGCAAGATTTCTTCCAGAAGAGACCAGTGTAGACAGGTAACATGAATTTCTTGCGTGAGAAGCCCCTACGGTTAAAATGGCCATCAGAGCTTTCTTGCGCAAGACAGCGTCTACACTGCCATGGATGCTCTTGCACAAAAGCACATCTCTTGCGCAAAAGCACATGGCAGTGTAGACGCTCTCTTGTGGAAGAGTTTTTGCACAAGAATTCTTCCACAAAAGAGTTCTTGCGCAAGAAGCTGCCAGTGTAGACGTAGCCCTGCAGGAGTAGCACAAAGGTGGCCTAGCCTTAGGCTCGAGGAGGGGAGTCATCTGGATGATGTGTCAGGGTCTGCACTGACTGGACAGCTGTAAGTGGGGTATCTGAAGTGGGGTACAGAGAAAGTTTGGGTAAGTAAACTCTGTTGTGGTATTTTCCCAAGATAATGCCATGTGACTTCTCTCTCTTTCATTAAAAGTTTCTTTTCTTCACTCAGACTCCGTGCTTGCGAGTGGGGAAGCATTGCCTCTGAGGCGCCCGGGGTGTGTGAATTTCCCAGGCTACTGGGTTGGGGCTTGAGCCAGTTCTGTGTGAGATGGACCCTAGGCTACGTCTACACTGGCGGCTTCTTGTGCAAGAACTCTTGCGCCAGAAAATGTCCACACTGCCATGAGCGAGCTGTGCTTTTGCGCAAGAGCATCTATGGCCGTGTGGATGCTCTCTTGCGCGAGAAAGCTCTGATGGCAATTTTAGCCATAGGGCTTTCTTGCACAAGAAATCCCTGCCGAGCGTCCACACTGCCCTCTTGCGCAAGAGCTCCTGCGTAAGAGGGTTTACACCTGTTAAAAAAGGAGTGTAGCTCTTGCGCAAGAAGCTCTCTCTTACCACGCCGTCCTGTCACTCTTCTTGCACAAGAGTGGGTGGGCAGTGTGGATGCTTTCCGGAAGAACAACTGTTCTTGCGCAATAACCCGCCAGTGTAGACATAGCCCTAGATATTGAACCCAGCCCTGGTTGCTGCCAGGCCTACCTGGCGGAAGGGTTACACATGTATACAGCAGGGCTGGGTCCTAGAGAGGGCCGAATGCGCTGCCTGCAGCACAGTCTGAGGGAGGGGATTGGCTGCTGGGGTCTCTGGGAAGGGGACTGAGTAGGAGTGGAAGAGCAAGTCAGGCATAGGGGCACCAGTTTAATAATCCCGCCTAGGGCACCATAAATCCTAAGGATGGCCCTGTCCCGACTAACACGGCTACCCCTCTGATACTTTAGATTTCTGAAGCTACAAGATAGATTGGGGAAATGCCTAGTTTGAGGATCCCACCAGCAGTTAGGTGTGAGCTAGTCACTGGGCATTTGGATTTAGGTGCTGTAGGGACATCATTGGTAGAAACTACACATTTAGGGACTTTGGGGCCCCACAACATTATTCATGTTGATTCTGTTTCAGTTACAAGGATTGTTTGAGCTCTTGAAATTTGACCTTCCCTATACCTTGAAACAGAGGTTGTGTGGGATTCTAGCCACTATAGATGGTTAGTTCAGAAACATTAAGGCTATGTCTAGACTGGCCAGTTTTTCCGGAAAATCAGCCACTTTTCCGGAAAAACTTGCCAGCTGTCTACACTGGCCGCTTGAATTTGCACAAGAACACTGACGATCTCATGTAAGATTGTCAGTGTTCTTACGGAAATACTATGCTGCTCCCGTTCGGGCAAAAGCCCTCTTGCGCAAAAAGTGCTTTTGCGGAAAAGCGTCCGTGCCAATCTAGACGCTCTTTTCCGCAAATGCTTTTAACGGCAAACTTTTCCGTTAAAAGCATTTGTGGAAAATCATGCCAGTCTAGACGCAGCCTAAAAGGTTTCCCCTCAGGACCCTGAATCTTAAATTAGAGGCACAAGACCATCCCTTCCCTGCTAAATTGCCCCCTGGTAATACCTTTACCTTATTTTGAGAATGACAGCTGCTCCTGAAAGATGTATCTGTGAAGAGTTCCCTGGTGCCTGTAAAAATGCTACAAATGATATTATATGCACTCTAATAAATACAACACCCAAATGTCTGCCTGCATAGATCTAATTTCAGAACAGACATCTCTGTTCTTGTGAACCCCACTGACTTCATGCAGGCATAGAAATTTGCCTATCCAGACTTTATTTACAGGATCTGGGCCAGAGATCTGTATCAAGCAAAGAAGAATTTGAAGGCAAACACAGACTGGTGTTAGAAAATGTTATCCCACTCAGTCTCCAATGCCTGAATCAAAATTATTCGTGAATAATGGTTGATGTTTGGGCTCACCAGCCAAGTACAACCAGAAAAGGCTGCCCATTAATCATCACTGACTGTGTACTGGTTGAACCTCTCTAGTCCAGCATTCTCTGGTCTGGCAGCATCCCTGGTCCAGATGTTCACTTATCATGGGTGTGGCCAAGTTTCCCGTGGTCCCATGAAGTTACCAGTCCTGGCTCTCAGTGTTCCGTGCTGTTATCTCCAATTTACCTCCTACTATCTTCCACTGCTTATTGGGCTCTTAGAAGTATTGGTAATGCCACTAGACAACATTGATCTTCCGTGATTCAGCACCGGATGCTTCCCAAGGGTGAAGGTCTAAAGCTGTATTTGAAGTGTGGTGTGTGTAACTGCTTACCAGTCAGAGCCCCATTAAAAAGCCCCAGGAAAAATAAAAACCTCAAAATGGAATTTGTTAAAACTTGGGATTCAACTATTAAAAAATTGTACTACAAGTTGCAATTTTACTTAGTTTATTTTAAAAACATGTTTTGCAGTAGTCCTCTTACAAGATATAGTTAATGAGAGTTTTGTCCAAAGCCATTTATCTTTAACTATAGTTTCAGTGCTAGTTGTTTGCATAATTTAGGGCTACATTTTCTGACCGTGCTAAATATTAATCTATTGTTCTATGCACTTATGTGTTTCATACCACTTTTTGTAAGTCCATATTACTGCCTCCCTGCATATACACACAGCTTTCCTTTCTGCTGTTTGTAAAGATATTTTATTGCAACAAGAAGGAAAAATGCTGCCATCCAAATAATTTGCATAGTGCAGTCAGGGTCAAGTGCAGACCCAGACTGCGCCAATTTTTTACACTGACTAGATTTTAAATTGTCCCCAAATACTGCAGGAGTATACAACATATAATTTACAGTGTATCAAGAATGGCAAAATTGCAGTCATACAAGATGAAAGACCCTTTTCTGGAAGACAGCTACCATAAACTAGGTTGTAGGTTTTTGGTAAGACAGCAGAGAGCTCACGGAAGGAGCAATTGTAGCTCATTGCTTTTGGATATCATAGCAGTTAGAAGATGAGAGAGTAACAAAAAGCAGCCTGCATGACAGGGGGCTTCCGGTATTTTCCCTATTTCTCTCCTCCTATAGCAGGGGTTCTTAACCAGTGAGGTGTGCCTCCCCAGGGGAGGTGTGAAGGGGATACAGGGGAGGTGTGAGGTGCCTCCCAGAAAATTTATCGCAATTGCCTTCTCACTGGATAAATTCTAAAATTTAGATTTCTTCATAATTAATATTATGAATTCAAATTATAAACATTAATTTCTTGTTAACTTCTAGAGATTGGCACACTACAATAGCAGTGCAAATCAGTCAGGCCTATGTGACGACACACTACAATAACGGTACATGAGCATTGCCGACTTTCATCTTCAAATATTATGTAAATTTGTTAGGAAAAGGTTCAAAATAAAAAGCTCATATTATTCATTTAGGCATTGTAACGGGGTTCACTTACCCCACAGCGCCACCAGCCGTCGGACTTGGGAATTAGCTCAGACAGCTGCGTCCAGCTGGTTCGCCAGGTCCCAGGGTTCAGGCAGGCCTTGGGGTTTGAGCCAGGCCTTCAGCTCAGGCCGGTCCTCCGAATCGCCAGGCACCAGTAGAGCCTTGGGTTCCTCTAGGTCAGAGGGTAGCCCTGCTGGCTGGCTTGGCCAGGCCTTGGCGGCCCAGGCAGGGAAGCCTTCACTGGCCTGAGGGAAGGCGGCTGTGGGAGGCCTAGGCCAGGTCTCAGCCGCGTCAGCCAGGAGTCAGGTGAGGGGGCGGGGCTAAGCTGTGCACAAAATGGCTCCCGGGGGGTGTGAACATGAAGTTCACTTTCAGGGGAGGTATGAAGGTAAAAAGGTGAAGAACCCCTGTCCTATAGGGCTGTTACGTCTCCACTGGAAATAATCTTAAAGTTAACTAATGCCAGAAAGGCTCTTTCAAATTTCTTTCCCAGGGCCAGCTTCTCCTGAGACTGGGTTTAGATAGAATGGTCTCACTTCTTGAGATTAAAGACCTTTCTCCCTCCTCCCCAGCCCTGTATTCTTTCTTTGAGTCTAAGGCTTTGCCTACTGAAGTGCTGGTGTATACAAAACTTTTGTCGGTCAGGGGTGTGACCCCCCCGCCCCCGACCCACATAAATTTCACAGGCTCCAATATGGACAACTCTATTTCAGTGAAAGATCCTCTCCCACTTACATAGTTACTGCTGCTCATTGAGTGTGGTTAAGTTATAGGGGTGGGCGAGCTCTCCAGTTGGCATAGAGTGACTGCATAGGAGACCTTACAATGGCACAGCTGCAGGGGTACAGATATGTCAGTGTAAGGTCCATAGGGTAGACATAGCCTAGAAGTGTTAGCACTCCTTTGAGACCGTTAACCTAACTGTTTCACAATATTCATGTATATAGAGAGACTAATTATAGTTAGGAATAATTAACAAGAGATTGAGGGACCTAGCAGAGTCTTAACACTTCCTTCCTCATTCTGCATTGGGAGGAAAAAAGGTATTAAAAGGCTATAAAGTGGTAAGGTTGCCAGATGGTTTCAACAAAAATACCGGACACACTTGACATTACATCACAATCTACATTATATCTTATTTAGAAAATACCGGACATTTATATTTTCTCATTTATATTTTCTCAATTTGTTTTCTGAACAGAAAGCTCATATACTGGACTGGGCGGTTCAAAACCGGACACCTGGCAACCCTATAAAGAGGGTCCTCAAAAAGGAGAAAGGTGATAGATTTAAGTAGGTTGGAAATGTTTGTAGAATAGGGAGGCTTAGATGTGAAGATCACCATCAATCTGTTTTTGAGAGAACTTTAGAAAGAAGTTAGGTGACTGTGGCATATCTTAATCATAAAAGGAAATTTAGGAAGGGCTCCTGTTTTTCCCCAAAATGATTGTCTGTCTTGGGTTGAATAAATTACTTTAATACAGAATTGTCAAGGATAGTTGTTGTAACCATTCACTATAGTTTCTTTCTAGTGACTATTCTATTTTAAGATACAGCAAGTAGTTTTAGTAGTAGCAATGATGATGTCTGTATTTATTCCAAGCAATGTCTTTGGAGGTAAGAAGTCAAGAGGGGCTGTAAGCTGAGTAGAGAAGTAGAAGATTGAGAAGGCTGTATGACACTGATCTGTGTCATCCTTAATGCTTCTCTTCTGCACCCTGTGCCCTCTTGGGATATTCTGGTCTTGCTGTAGAGAGCCCACACCCTTATCGGGAAATACAGTTAACCAGTGCAGCTGCAGGTAAAGAGCTTCACTGGTGCATATAACCTTGTACATGCACAGAGAATTTATCTTTTGCTGCTTCTAGCAAATAAACTAAAGTTGTATCTATTGTTTATAGATCCTCTACACCTAGGCCCTGTATAATAGGCAGCTTTTGAAGATGAATGTACTGTTTGTATCCACTTCACTTCTTGTGTGTTTAGCTAAACTGTATCATCTAAATTTCAGAAATTTACTTTTGACTGCATTTACTGTAGTGTCACCTGAAGATTTCTGTATTGTTCTCTTCTCCCCCCCCCCCCCGCTTTCCTTTCTCTTATTTATTTCGAGTTTTCATATCCCCTACTCACAACTCCGGTTATCTGAAGTAGTGGGCTGTGCCCACGAAAACTCATGATACCATCTACATCAGTGGTCCCCCAACGCGGTGCCCGGGAGGCATTTATGTGCGCCCGCCTAGTGACCAGGGCCGGCCCGAGCCATTCTTGCGCCCTGGGCCCCTGGCGCCTGGCACATGCGCGGCCCCTCCCCCGGGCGCCTGGCAGCCCCAAAACGTTGGGGACGACTGATCTGCATGTTTTGTTAATCTATAAAGTGCTACCAGACCATTTGTTGTTTTTTTCTGTATTGTTAGAGTTAACCATAAGGAAAATGATGCATCAAGTTCCTGTTGGGCTCTTTTCTACTTAGTTTCACAATTAACAAATAATAAGCAAGTCTCTTAAGACTGACCAGGTGCAATATGGTTTTATTCAATTTCCTTTAGACCTGAGCATCTGTTATTGGCCACTGCTAGAGGCAACAGGCTAGATTTGATGCAGCCACAGTCTGATCTGGTATGACAAATTTTAAGTCCTCTGAAGACTTACAGTATTCAAAGTAGAGCTACTCTAAGCATCGTTCCAAATTCAGTCCATTTCAATGAATTTCAGCTGTAGGATTTTAAAGATAATAAACTTCGTGATTTCAGCTATACCTGAAACTTCATGATGATATAATTGTAGGGTAGTGACCCAAAAAGGAGATGGGGGGGGGGGCGAATGTGTGTTGCAAAGTTATTGGAAGGGGGGTTGCAGTACTGCTACTTCTACTTCATAGCTGCAGCAGCAGTGCTACCTTCAGGCAGCCACTGGCCAGGAGCCCAGCTGTGAAGGCTAATTATCACCCTTGCTGCACTGCTGCTGGCAGCAGAGCTGGGCCCTCGGTCATTAGCCAGCACTTTCCAGTCATCCAGCTCTGCTGGCAGTGCAGAGAAGTAAGGGTAGCATGTCCCTTACTGCTGCTGGCAGGGCAGAGCTGGGCACCCAGCCAAGAAGTGTCACTGTCTGCCCAGCCCTGAAGACAGTGCAAAAATAAGGGTAGCAATACTGCAATCCCACTCCAAATAACTTTTCCCTCCTGCAACTTCCTTTTGGGTCAGGTTCCCCCAGTTTCAGAAACACTAGTCTCCAGTGTTCTCTGTAAGCTGAACACTTGAACAACTGCCCAGGAGAGTTTCAGATGTCACCCAGCTGATTAGCAGAGCACCCACACAGCTGGTGGTGTTTCTATTGGTGGTGCACACCTGCACATGCCTCGGTGCACATAAAATGTATTCCATACATGGATGGAAAAAATTAGAGGGAATGTTGCTGGTCTCCCGCCTCAAATCTGCTTAGTAAGGTAAAAGCACACGATTAGATTTCATAGAGGGAGACCAGATGTCATGGTCTGTCACAAATTTTTCAGGGCCATTAATTTGACAGGGCCCCAATCAATATGTGTAAATGGCATCCTGGGTTACCACATTTCTCAGTCTCTCTCTAGATCACATTTGCTCAGCGTACAGGGAGAAAAAATTTCAAGCCCTCCAAACGCAGTCTGGCATTGGAAAGTGAAGGTGTGTTGTTTCTGGTGTGGTGTATCATCACCACAAATAGGTTCTGTAAGCTGTGGAACTCTCTGCTCTCCAGTATTAAGCAATGGTAGAATTTCGAATTCCAGTCCTACGTGAGAACCAAAACTGCTCATTCTTCCATTAGTATACTTACTCTGCTATGCTAAGAGGAGTTAAAAGTAATCTTATTTTTGTGACTAAAATAAACAGCTAAAACTGTTAATTCATAGCAGACCTCCTGAATAAAACAAGGCCATTTTTCATGGTCACTGTCTCCTCATAACTATATTACCCTCTCTAATGGTGTCAGCAGAATGCCATTGTCCATTGCTCTGTTCAGTTTCAATTGATTTAGATTTATCTTGTTACCTATGATAGGGATGTTAAATAATTGGCCAATTGAATAGTCTATGCAGTTTGCATTGTCTATTCAATTAGTTGATAAGGGCGTCTCTGCCCCAGGCTGTTGCTACACTTCAAGGGTGTAGCAGGAGGCCAGCAGGAGACTCAAGCAGTTCCCCTGCTGGCCCCGTGCTCACTGCAGCATTTCAAAGTGGTGCCTGGGTTCAGCTAAGGACTCTGAGTCCCCAGCTGATCCTGGGCTCCACGTGGCGCTGCCACTTTGAAGCACCCCTTCCTTGCTCCCTTTCCCTTCCCCCCGCTGCCTCTATCAGAAAGAGGCAGCAACTAGTCGATTAGTGTGTCTGCTAGCCGATAAGCATTTGCTTATCAGATAGTCGACTAGCTCTTCACATCCGTAGCCTGTGATAGCCTTTCTGTAGTGATTAGGTGACTGCTTATCCACCTAGGATGATTAGGAGACTTTCTCATCTACTTCATAGGAGATAGACTATCAGTATTGGGCATAACGTGTTATAAGAAGTATTTAGGGATGTAAATACCCATTACACAATTTACCAGTTAAATGATTAAAACTATATCGTTTAGCCAATTAACTGTTTGAGGGCTGGTGCAGGGCAGCAGGGGCTGGGGTCCCACCAGGGCTGTAGTCCCACTACTTCGGGGCAGGGATTCCACCTGCCAGATGCAGCGGGGAGCTGCCCCATGTGGGGGCAGCCACGGGTAGGAAACTGGTTTGGCCCGGCCAGCCCACTGTGGGCTGGGATTTGGACAGGTCCAGTTAACTGATTATCAGGTAAGCAATGCTGGTAACTAATGCTAGAACCGGATTCTAGTCTCGAGGACCATAGTGTGTCCATATGCTATAAATTGCACAGCAACTTATACCAACAGGCTCTGGTGTTGTTTTCTGTTCCTTTGTGAATACGGGAGTATGTGTGGGTTCATTTAATGGAAAAATGCCATTTAGATAGGGGTGAAGAGATGTGGTTAGGCAGCAGCTGAATTCTACTCAATGCCATATTACTGCTGGCAGCAACCCATGAAAATAATACCATTTTATATCTTGTGCTGTTGTGGAAGATGTAGGGGATAGAACTAAGGGGCAGATATTCTCTCTGGGTATGTCTAGACTACATGGCTCCATCGACGGAGCCATGTAGTTTAGACGTACCCTCTCTGTGGCATACTACCAGAGGAAAGGTCCTAAGATACACAGTAATAGTGCTTTGTAAGTTAATGGCTAATACCAGCTCCCTTCTTTGGTGTGCTGTTGTGGTAGGACAGCCAAGAGCATCATGAAAGCCACATTACATCAGCCTCATTTTCTCAGTTTTGTTTATTGTATAAACAATTCTATAATATGTTTGTTATGTTTTAACATCTCTGCTTTCCCTCCTTCTCCCATGCCCAAGCCACAAAATTGCCATCATGGATACAAGCCGCTGTTCAAAATCACCACAGCCCCTCCTATGCCTTTCAGGTATGTAACTACTATAAAACTGCTAGGAGGGGCCAGTTGCTTCGGTGCCCCTTCAAAATTCTGGCCAGCCACTGTGTACGAATGCAAGAGGGAGAAATGATATGATTCACAGTACACCAGACATCCAGATTCTTAACCTTTTGTTAAAAAAAAATGCAACTTTATAGTATCTTCATAAAAAAAAATGTAAAAAGTGTGTGTGTGTGTGTGTGTGTGTGTGTGTGTGTGTGTGTTGCCCATTCACTAGACAGCTTGTCCTTTTGAGATTCTAAAACTTTTAAAGGTAAATGTCAAATTTGTACCATGTAATGTATTTTACTCCGTATTTTACATTAAAATACAACTTTAATTAAAAACTGCATTCAGAACTTAATTGGAAAAGCTCATTTCTGATTTGGTACATCTGAGTGTAGCAAAAGATGCAGAGTAACCAAGCAAATGGATAAAATTAGTGTGGCAAATAATTCTTAAAGCAGTGTTTTGTTGGCAAGGAATTAAGTAATCACTGAATGATTGGGAACATCTATGGTTTTTTTATGTATTTGCTTTGAGAAGCTTGTTATATATCCTTGAGACTTTCATCCATTTAATCCCCTTTTGAAAGTGTAGCCCTACACAAGGATACCAGTCTTATTGTACTGTTCATTCCTACTATGCTTTTCTTAGCATAAGGATGTTTGCCTCATTATAGTTCATATAAAGCAGCTATTACAGTTAATTTCAGAAGCTTTTGTATAGTTGATGGAGAGCCTCTGTCAATATTTTTTTTCCCGGAAACGACGTGTTTATTGTGGGGCTTTTCAGAAAAACATATCCAGATAAAGAAATGATAGGAAAAGCTATTAAACAGAATTTATCTGAGTAAGGCAGAAAAGAAACTGCAATCTCACTATTTCTAACTCCTGAACTTTATAGGACTATGTAGGGATATTTAATTATTCTTCAGTGTTTTGTTGAAATTCTGCCATTTAAATTATTTGCTCTCCTCTTAGATATCTGTAAAAAATGTCCCAAAGCATCATGGCACATTAGAAACTTCACATTTCTCTACATCAGTTCAAGTCTTTCTGACGTCCATGTTTATTACGCAAACATCTAAGCTAACAATGTTTGTCTTACAATACCCTAAGGGCTTTTGAAAAAAAATTGTCTTGATAGTTGCAGAATTTTTTAAATGTAGATCTTTAGGACCATAAATGAAATTGAGTCAGATAATTGTGAAAAAGAAAATGGCAGTAGTTATAAAAGAACCCCAGAGTACAAGCACCAGAATTATGAACTGACCAGTTAACCACATGCTTCTTTTGGAACTGGAGGTATACAGGCATGCTGCGGAAGACACAAGTGATTACTTGTCAGACAAAACTTAAAAAACAACAAATAGTCCGGCAGTACTTTAAAGACTAACAAAACATGTAGATGGTGTCATGAGCTTTTGTGGACACAACCCACCTCTTCTGTCAGACAGGTGGTGCCAAGGTTAATTCCTTGAGGACAAGAGTTACTACTAGAATGTGCTTTTATGCTAGAAAAGCCAAACCACATCATTTCAGGGCACAACTATAATTATAAAAACCTATTATATTCTTCTGAATGCTAAGGGTCTTATTTCTTCCATTCTATTCTCCATATTCCCTCATTTCTTATCATTGTTAATGAAAATATTCATTTCTGAAATTTAACCTTCCCTATTTCTGATGCTATTTTCACTCCATCTCATTCTCACTTCATTTAATTTTTAATCAAAAAGGCCCCTTTCTTCTTTCAAATCTGTCTATTCACCTCTCAGTTAGCTATATTCCCATACTTATGTATTTGAGAGTAGAACACTGCCTTTGTTGTCCTGAAGCAGTGACTTCTGTAAGTCACTCAGAAGATGTCAGGCCAAACTTTGCTCACTCTTTCAACATTATTCTGGAATGCTTCCTTTAAATATTGGACAGTTCATAAGCCACTTTCTCACACAGAGACAAAAGCATAATGGCTGGTAGAGGTGCAGGGGAGGAATTACTGAAACCCTGAAACTTCAAGAAGAATCTAAGACAAGAGGCGGATTCTTCCCCAACCAACTTCACTAGAGGGTCCCAGGGCACAACTGCGCCACTTGGGCTGTATGCTGGAGGAGACTGGTTTGGGAATATCTGGGACCCTATCCAAAACCTGAGGCAACTCTGTCCAGAGTAGCAGTGCCCACAAATCAGAGTGCAAATTTCTCCCCTGCTTTGCCTAGCCAGAATTAATGTATCATGCCATCTGATTAGGAAGGGAAAACGGCCATGACATAAGTAGTCTATCCAGATATAAATGGCAATGGAATTCCCAGGGTGCAGGCTGGGACTGTGAGGCCACTGGGCCTCTTTACTCTCCAGCCTGTGCTGTCTTTCACAGTGCCGTTCTAGTGACAAGGAGCAAAACCCTCCAGGGGCTATCCTCATTCAGCACAACCACATGTGGAGCACCACACCCTGCTAGATTGCATGAATGCTCCCAGAGCCACTCATGAATCATGCAGAGAGTGGCACTGGCCAGCTTCTCCCCTTCCCAGCCTTCCCTTCCCTCTTCAGCTCCCAGCATTGTATATTGAAAATACACCCTCTCACACTGCTCCAGACCCTTTCTTGAGCAACGCAAGTTTATTTGGTTCACTATTTCATCAATGAAAAGTGGATATACACCAACTTTTGATAATCTGAGCATATTTACCAAGCACTTCAGGCAAACTCATTGGTAAAGATGAATATTAAAACAAGTTTCTTTACTGTAAAATATGTAATTGATTATCACTGATAGGCTAAAAGTCAGAGGTAGATACCAAAGAATATAGAATATAAGCATGCAGTCTAACCTCTCAACCTTATTAGAGTAGACTACATCATTGAATATGGCAGTTCGTAGTACACGGGTTTCATTCTTGTAGTCTTCAGTCTTCTGAGCATTCTTGTTGCTTGCAGCATAGGTGATGGGAGGAGAAAACGCGAAGCATCAAGCCCCTTTTTTTTGTTTTATACCCTCAGTCCGTGTGCTTGGAGAACATAAATCTTGGCATGCCTGGTGAGTCTTTGTCTTGTAATTCCCTTGCTGGACAATGACTGTTGTTGGTGGCTTGACTGCCGCTTGAGCGTGAGCTCCCTTGTCCTTGTCTCTGGGGATCTAATATGTAGTTTAATTTAGTGACTACCATACCATGTAGTTTCATAACTAAATATGTACATCATTAATGCATATGAAGGTAGAACAGTGGCTTTCAGAAGATCATAACTTTTCCTCTCATGCCTCACATGCTGTGCTTTTGTATATATATAACTATAAGATTGACCTAGCATTGCTCGGGTCCTTAACTCAATTCTTGTTTTTTGAAAAATAAATGAAAATGTACATGCTTTATTTAAATCATTGCTCTGGGTTAGGAATGTAAGCGACTAGTCAACTATCCGGTAAGCAAAAGCTTACCAGATAGTTGATACACTAGTTGACTAGTCGCTCCCCCCACCCCTTGCTGCCTCTATCAGAAAGAGGCAGCAAGGGTGGGGGAAGTGGAGGAGGTGGTAGGGGGAGCTGGCTTAAAAGCTGGTTTCCCCCCAGCTCTAGCTCCATGGGAGGGAGCAGGGTCGCAGCGGTGGCATTCCGCCTTTGAAATGTACAAGTCCCCGCTGGCCCGAGGCACCATGCTGCGTTTCAGTCTTTGAATTGCACAAGACCCCCTTCAGGGGCTCCTGCACATTTCAAAGGTGGAACACCACACAGCACTTCCACCTTTGAAATGTAGCAACAGCTCCGCAGGCTCCCCATAGCCACTGCAGCTCTAACAGGCACAGCCAGGGGAGGGGTGCATGTCCCCCAGCTGGGGCAGGTCTAGGTTCATCTGCCCCCTGTGCTTCCCAGTGAGTGAGGAGTGCAGCAAACTCTGCACTTAGCCCTTGTTCCCTGACCAAGAGGAACAGCCAGCAATGTTCCAGTAGGTATAGGGGTGAGGTTCAGCCCCTATTGCCCTCCCTAAATAATACCTTGGGGATGGGAGGCTTGGAGCTGGAGCAGTCCTGGATGGAGGGGGAGTACCCCCAGCCAGCCCCTTTCACTTGCCTGGTGATTCTGTCTGTCTTTATGAGAAGCAATCCCATTCCAGGCACATCCCATTTTGCTGGCCCAACCAAATCTTTACCTTGCTTTGAGTTCTGAGAGGAAGTTGTATATCAAATATGGTGGCCCTAGGTTTTTACTAACAGTGAATAGTCCTGTGGCCCCTTAGACTCCTCCTAAACAGTAAAAGCTAGTCTCAAAGGGTATGTCTACACTAGCCCCCTAGTTCGAACTAGGGAGGCTAATGTAGGCATTCGAACTTGCAAATGAAGCCCGGGACTTAAATAGCCCGAGCTTCATTTGCATGTTCCCGGGCGGGCGCCATTTTTAAATCCCCCTAGTCCGAACTAACTGCCCGTGGCTACACGCGGCAGTTAAAAGTTAATTTGAACTAAGGACTTAGGACTTAGTTCGAATTAACTTTTAACTGCCGCGTGTAGCCGCGGGCAGTTAGTTCGGACTAGGGGGATTTAAAAATGGCGCCCGCCCGGGAACATGCAAATGAAGCCCGGGATATTTAAGTCCCGGGCTTCATTTGCAAGTTCGAATGCCTACATTAGCCTCCCTAGTTCGAACTAGGTGGCTAGTGTAGACATACCCAAAGGGGTGAGTGTGGGAAGAAGTATAATAGAGTCCTAGGGCTAGAAGAGACCTCAGGAGGTCATCAAGTCCAGCCCCCTGCCCAACCAGGACCAACCCCAACTAAATCATCCCAGCCAGGGCTTTGTCAAGCCGAGACTTAAAAACCTCTAGGGATGGAGATTCCACCACCTCCCTAGGTAACCCATTCCAGTATTTTACCACCCTCCTAGTGAAACAGTTTTTCCTAATATCCAAGCTAGACCTCCCCCATTGTAACATGAGACCATGGCTCCTTGTTCTGCCATCTGTCACTACTGTGAACAGTCTCTCTCCATCCTCTTTGGAACCTCCCTTCAGGAAGTTGAAGGCTGCTATCAAATTCTCCCCTCACTTTTCGCTTCTGCAGACTAAATAAGACGAAATCCCTCAGTCTCTTCTCATAGGTCATGTGCTCTAGCCCCCTAATCATTTTTGTTGCCCTCCGCTGGATCCTCTCCAATGCGTCCACATCCTTTCTGTAGTGGAGGGCCCAGAATTGGACACAATACTCCAGATGTGGCCTCACCAGTGCCGAATAAAGGGAAATAATCACTTCTCTAGATCTGCTGGCAATGCTCCTTCTAATGCATCCTTATATGCCATTAGCCTTTTTGGCTACAAGGGCACACTGTTGACTCATATCCAGCTTCTCACCCACTGTAACCCCCAGGCCCTCTTTGCTGAACTGCTACTTAGCCAGTCAGTCCCAAGCCTGTAACAATGTTTGTTTGGGATTCTTCTGTCCCAAGTGCAGGACTCTACACCTTGTCCTTGTTGAACATCATCAGATTTCTTTTGGCCCAATCCTCTAATTTGTCTAGGTCACTGTGGACCCTATCCCTACCCTCCAGCGTATCTACCTCTCCCTCCAGCTTAGTGTCATCCACAGACTTACTGAGGGTGCAATCCATCCCCTTATCCAAGTCATTAATGAAGATGTTGAACAAAACCATTGCTTTTACTTGTTGCTTTTAAAGTTACAGACTAATACAACTACACCTTTGAAACTAGCTTTTAGTGTTTAGGAGGAGTTCCTGAATGGTAGAGAGAAACTCTCTCAAATGTATAGTTGATGTATAAAGAGGTTACAGCTCACTCCACTGAAGTTTGGAAATTGTTTCTTCCAGGAATTTAGCAAATAGTGGATGAAGGTATCCTGTTTAGGAAGAGAAGAGGGGAATCTGAGATGTACTCTAGCTGGAGGTGCCCTGATTTTCCAGAGTGCTTAAATTATGAACATAAGGCTTTTGGTCAGCTCAAAGCAGGTCATACTACTCTCAGTAATCGTTTCCTGGCCTTTCACCTAATGTAAAATAGGAGCTTCTAAGGTCCTTGGCAGAACCCCAAGGTTGAAGATTTGGCCTCATTCTCTACGTGCCCTAGTGCTAGGATCCAGTTGTGAGCGCATATTTATTTCACTGAATCTATGAAATTGAATAGTTCTGGATGACTGGTTTATGGATTTTTAGCCCTACAGTTTCTCATAAGTTTATTAAAAAGTGTTTCCTTTAAATGCCTAACAGGATAAAATTAGTATGGTTACAGATCAATTCACACTGAATTATTTAAGCAAAAAGAATACTCAGTCTGGCCAAAATGTTTCATGCCTCCATTTCCCAGAAGATTGTTGAAGAGGAATTGAGACTTCTGGCCCTTGAAATAATCTTTCCAGGAAAGGACTGAAGCACATAAGTGAAGAAGAGTAGAAGCTTATACTAGCCCTGCATTGTGGCTAAAACAATGACATTATTCTCCAGGTGCTTTCAGCCTAGCACCTTTCATTACCAATATATTCATTTATTTTTAAAGTTCAAAAAAGTGTTGTTATAGAACAGTGGTTTTCAAACTTTTGCATTGGTGGCCCCTTTCACGCAGCTATCCTCTAAGTGCAACCTCCATAAATTAAAAACAAATTTTATATTAACATTATTATAAAGGCTAGGGGTGAAGGCTGACAGTTTGCAACCTCCTAGTTTGAGAACTCCTGGGCTACGTCTACACTGCAGGCTTTTTGTGCAAGAATGGCCATTCTTGTGCAAAAACTTGCGGAGCATCTATACTGCATGTGTGTTCTTGCGCAAGTAAATGTACAGTAAAGTGGCGGAACAGAGGGCTTCTTGCGCAAGAGTTATTCCTCTCCCTACGAGGAATAAGCCCTCATGCTCAAGAGCTCTTGCTCAAGGAGGCAGTGTATAAGAAACCCCTATAGCTAAAATGGCCATCAGAGCTTTCTTGCACAAGAAAGTGTCCACACTGCCATGCACGTTCTTGCGCAAAAGCACATCTCTTGCACAAAAGCACATGGCAGTGTGGATGGGCTCTTGCGCAAGACCTTTTGCGCAAGAACTTACGCAAAACCGTTCTTGTATTAGAAGCCTGCAGTGTAGACGTAGCCCTGCTATAGAAAGAGTTCATCTACTATAAATGGGTTAGTTATTTTTACTGTGGTGATACATAGCCTGGTAGATGTCTGTAGAGCATTGAGCACAAAGAGATGGTCCCAGCCCCAACTCATTCAGGGCATGTTTACGCTCGGAAATTATTTTGAAATAAGTTATTTTGAAAAAACTCCTGAAATAACATTTTTTAAATAAGCGTTATTCCTCTTCACAAGCAGGAATTATTTCAAAATAACAAGCCCATTATTTCAAAATAACGGTCTCCGTAGCATGGACACTCACCTTGTTATTTCGAAAGAAGGGGAGTTGGTTCAAAATAACTCCCTAGTGTAGACCAGGGCTCAGAGTCTGTGTTGAAGTTGGGTTTCCTTCTCTGCCAGGTGAGTGGCCTAATCACCAGGCATTGATTTCTTCCACTCTCTGGCCCAGTGACTATTCAAGTATATTATACAAAGTGGAACAGCTAGAACAGAAGTGGAAAGAAACCCACCCTAGAATGCCCTATAATCTGGTGGTTTGGGAGCTCACTTGAGTGGGAGGAAACCTAGGTTCAAACCCCCATTCCAAAGTAAGGAGTTAAAATATGTCTCTCCCACATCCCCGGTAAGTATGATAACCACAGGGATAAAAGTCATAAAGTTGACTCTGCCTCTGGCCATTTTTAAAGTAGCCTGGAATATTTTTATCTAGCTCTAAAGTTAATTGTTGAATTCATGTCAAATTCACAGATAGCTTAGTCAACCAAAGCTGCTTTTTTATTTCAAAAAATAATTTATCTGAAAAATGTAATCCACTTCTATTGATGAGCAGTGTAATAAACAGCAGTCATAGCTGTTAACCGCTATCTAATCCTTGAGTAACCATTTTCTAAACCTTTTATCTAACACTTAAATAAGGTAAGTCAGTATAAAGCTAACATTTTCAAAAGTGGCTTTTATTTTTGAATTTGTGCCTAATTTTCCCATATGCTGAATAGTAGCTCACACGTACATATGAGTGCTTGGGATATCTGAAAATCTGGCACAAGATATCTTCAAACTGGGGATGCAAAACCTGAGGTTACTTTTGAAAACAATGACCTGTTTTTTTAAATATTTGTATCAAGGTGAATTTATTTTTCTAATGTGTCATTTTTGTAAAATACTCTTGATCTGATAGTTTACAGGGGACAGACAAAATGTTACTTGTGTCAATAAGAAATGAATAATATCACCATTTGGATGGAGGTAACGCACAAACTGATTCTGGAGAGAGTGAGAGCTGCAGGACAGGAGTGTTTTTGCAGATAAGGAGCTTATAAATGGGCAGTGGCAGTGGTCATGAGGGATTTCAACTATCTGGCTGTGTTTTGATTAATCCAAAGAATTAATAACATCCACAGAGAGATTCCAGATTTATTTCTTATACTGTATATTTATTGGCTAATAAGGATTGAGTCATTTCTGGACTTGATGAGCTTTATTGACCATGTTAACATAGTGGCTACAGTTTGGAACCATGCCTTCAAAACCAACTATGACTCCATAGTTATAAAACATAGAATACTAGAACTGGAAGGAAGCTCAAAAGGTCCTCAAGTCCAGTGCTGTGCACTCATGGCAGGACAAAGCACCATCTAGACCATACCTAGCAGGTGTTTGTCTAATTTGTTCTTAAAGAATCTTCAATGAGAGAGATCCCACAATCTGCCTAGGCAATTTATTCTAGTACTTAACAACCCTGACCAAGTTTTTTTCTCATGTCCAACCTAAACCTCCCTTGCTGCAATTTAAGCCCATTGCTTCTTGTCCTATCCTCAGAACTTAAGGAAAATATTTTCCTACCTCCTCCTTGTAACTACCTTTTTAGTACTTGAAAGATGTTGAGTCCCCCCCCCCCCCCACTTCTCCTTTTCAGACTAAACAAACCCAATTATTTCAGTCTTCCCTTATAGGATATGTTTTTCTGAACTTTAATAATTTTTGTTGCTCTTCTGTGGACTTCCTCCATATTGTCTACGTAATTCCTAAAATGTGGTGCCCAGAATGGAACACAATAATCCATTTGAGGCCTAATCAGTGCAGAGTAGAGCAGAAGAATGACTTCTCATGTCTTGCTTACAAACTCCTATTAGTACATCTCTGAATGATGTTGGGTTTTTTTACAACAGTGTTACACTGTTGATTCATATTTAGCTTGTGGTCCACTATGACCCCTAAATCTGTTCCTTTTCAGTCATTTCACATTGTGTGTGTGTGTGTGTGGGGGGGGGGGGGTTAAAAAGAGTGGTGGTCCTGTAGCACCTTACAGACTAACACACATTTATACAGTATATGAGCTTTCGTGGGTACAACCCATTTTTTCAGATGAGCAGAGCAAGAGGCACAGAGATAAAGAAATCCTAAAACTTAAAGCAGAAAAAGAGGGAAGAGGGGGAGGACTGAAGCGGGAAAAAAACTGTCAATAATAGTATCTGTGCTAAATGAAGCTAATAGAGTGAGCAGAACTTAGCTTTTGGTGTCATTTGGGTGCTGAATATAACAGCTCATCCAGAAAGTGATTGTTAGTTCCTAAGTGGAATACTTTGCATTTGTTCTTATTGAATTTAATCCTATTTACCTCAGACCATTTCTCCAGATCATTTTGATTTGCAATCATTTCTTGCAAAGCACTTGCCACCTCTCCCAGCTTGGTATCATCCACAAACTTTGTAAGTGTACTCTCAATGTCATTATCTAAACTGTTGATGAAGATATTGAATAGAACCAGTCCCAGAACTGATCTCTGCAAAATCCCGTTTGCTTTGCTCTTCCAGCATGACTGTGAACGATTGATAACTATTATCCGGGAACAGTTATCGAGCCAGTTATACACCCACTCCTTTATTAGTAGCCCTGTCTAGGTTGCATTTCCCTAGTTTATTTATACAGTCAGATGAGACTGTTACCTAGACTTTAGTAAAGCTTTTGAATGTCACTTCCACTGCTTTCCCCTTATCCACAAGTCTTGTTCTATCAAAGAAAGCTATCAAGTTGGTATGACATAATTTGTTCTTTAAAAATCCATGCTAGCTGTTATTTATCACTTCACTATCTTCCAGATGTTTGCAAATGGATTTCTTAATTATTGACTCCAATCTCTTTCCTGGGACAGAAATTAAGTTGACTGTAGTTTCCTGGTTGTTCCTATTTCCCTTTTTATAGATGGGCACTATATTTACCCCCTTTCCAGTCTTCTGAAATATCTCCTCTCTTCCATGACTTTTCAAAGATGATAGTTAATGGCTCTGATATCTCCTCAGTCAGCTCCTCCAGTATTGTAAGATGCATTTCATCAGGCCCTGGTGACTTGAAGGCCTAATTTTTCGAAGTAATTTTAACAGATTATTTTCCTGTTTTTTAACTTCTGAACTTACCTCATTTTCTCCAGCATTCAGTATGTTAAGCATCCAATTACCACCAACCTTCTGGATGAAAACCAAACCAGAAGTCATTAAGCACCTCTGCCATTTCCACATTTTCTGTTTTTCCCTCTTCATTGAGTAACAGTTCTACCCTGTTCTCAAGAGCGTATGAGAATTTTGCGGGGCCCAGGGCGCGGGGCCTATTGAAGTGCGGGGCCCAGGGCAGCACAATTTCGCGCATGCACCACGGCCACAGCTGACAGGTAGTAGTGTGTGCGCGGGACCTATTGAAGCGCGGGGCCCGGGGCAGCCACCCCACTTGTCCTGCCCTATATCCGCTGCTGCCTGTTCTCGGTATTTTTCATGCTGCTAATATATTTGAACAACGTCATCTTGTTACCCTTTATATCTCTAGTTAGCTAGAGGTCATTTTGTGCCTTCAACTTTCTAATTTTGCCCCTACATTCTTGTGTTATTTGTTTATGTTCATCCTTTATCATTTGACCTAATTTCCACTTTTTTTGTATGACTCCTTTTTGATATTTAGATCATTCAAGGTCTTCTGGTTAAGCCAGGATAGTCTCTTGACATACTTTCTATCTTTACTTTTCAGTGGAATAGTTTTGCTCCTGTGCTCTTAATAATGTTTCTTTGAAAAACTGCCAATTAAGTGTTTTTTCTCAGTCTTGCTACCTACCAGTTCCCTGATTTCGTTAAAGCCTGTTTTTTTGAAATCTATTGTCTTTATTTTGCTGTTCTCCTTCCTATCATTCCTTAGAATTATGAACACTATCATTTCATGATCTGAGTCACCTAACCATATTGGTTGAACTAGGACTCCTCCTTACAAACTACCTCTCAAACTTCCCTGTTTGTGGTCCTGAAGTCACTTAGCCTCTGGCTTTTAAGGCTTTCTCTCTAAGATCAGTCCTGCTCCCTCTTCACCCTTTTCCATGTAGTTAATCACAAGGGTGATCCAGGAAACAAAGGCTCAAACAGACTCCAGACGCACAATCCCAACTGACCCAGTAACTGAAATCACCTGAAAGAAAAGAAGTGCACAAACATAGTCAAGCAAGCTCACCCCAAAGTTCATTCAGCAGTGGGATGTCCTGCTCTCCCCGTCAAAGTCCCCTGTTTGTGATCCCCATAGTAAGTAGCAGTTGATAGAAGTGTTATTTTATCATGAGGTTGTCTGATGCCATGCAAGAAGTTTTACTTTAGTCCCTGCCCCTTTTCTGATTCACAGTGTGTAATTGCCCATGGATATCCAGATATTTGGAGATCATGTAGCATAATTGAATGTGTGTGTATATAACATCCTACTAAATTTGCATCTTTAAGTAGCAGTGCTTTGCTTCCTGGGTGTGAGCTTAGTTAAGCAGCTGTCAAAATCTGCTCAAATTATGATTTTATTTCTCCTCGTAAAGAATTTATTATGAATCAGTGGTTACCTGAAACACACTTAAGCTGAATCATCTGCTCCTCTTCAGAAAAGATCAAATGCTGCCAGCATAAATAACCATACTTTTTTGTGGAAGACAAGCACACATTCAAATATAAGCTTTTTCCAGTACTGAATTTATTTTAATGACAAGCAAATAGACTATTTACTATACATGCAGCCTTGAATTCTCTGTAGTTCTTCAGTAGCAGAATCAACACCTTCCTCAAAGCTCTGTTCCATCTAACCTCTATTTTTTAAAATATGTATAGCCCTCATGGTTCTGAGAATGTCGAAATCACAATCTGATTCTGACTGATGCAGTGATATTGGCCTGTGTGTGTAGCTGTCCTAAGGTTTAGTCTATGCTTAAAAATTAGCGTCAACATAGAAACCCACACCCCTGAGTAACATAGATATGTCATGATAATCCTTTGTGCAGCTGCAACTAGGTTGATGGAGGAATCTTTCTGTCAGCCTAGATTCCACCAGAAGTTGAAGTCCATCTAAGAAGCTTCTACACTACAGTGGTACAGTTATGGTGGTAATTCAAAATAAGTGGTAAATCTGAAATCAAAACATGATTTAAAGGTCAGCATTAACTAGTTAAATTAAAAAAGCTTAAATGGGAATTCCATCAAGTGTATTTTTTTCTTCATCCCTTTATATGCTTATCATTCACTATGTTTTAACCAAAGGGACTATCATTTTGGTTTCCAATAACATTTTCTTCCAGTTTTCAAACCTGAAGCACTGATTCAGATGTGCCAAAACAGAACACTACTCCAAATTTCTCTGTTTTTATCCCTTGTGTAAGGTTTGAGAAGCAGTCCTATTTCAGATTCCTTATATTTTTCTGGCTCATCTTGGTTCAGTCTCTTTCTATGTTCATTTAGTTATGCCAATTTTGAGGACTCTACTTGACTTGGTGAGTCTGTTGCTTTTTTGTTTGGTTTTGTGAGACGCAATCTCATTCCAGCCACATCCCTTTCTCCTGGCACAACCAAGCCTTACATTACTTTATGATAAGAGGAAGCTATATACTGATTTTGGTTGTCCTAACTCTTACTGTTTAGAAGGAATTCTTTATTTCAGAGAGTTTGTGTGATATATATATAGTAGATGTAGTTCACTGAAGTGCATTTTTTTTCACTAGGCCCAAGCGACCCATTCTGTTTCCACACGGCACAATTACAGCTTCTATACAAGTGACTAAAAGGAAAAACAGAACAACTAATGAAAGTTCAATTTGAAGATAGTGAATAATTCTGATTTGGTGTTTCATTGGTTGAGTGTTTATCAGGGCTGCCGACAGAATTGCTGGGCCCCTGGGCAAGTGGGGGGGGGGGAGTTCCTCCCTGGAATTTGGCAGTGATTTAAAGGATCCTGGGCAGTAGCAGCAGTGGCCAGGAGCTCTGGGCCCTTTAAATATCTCGGACTTTGACAGCTGCTCTCCCCCCAAACCGGGTGGTAGCACTATTGTTTATACTTACCTATGCTGTGTTTTTAGCCCAGGATATTAGCAAGAGACATGGGTAAGAAAAATCTTTTATTCAACCAATTTCTATTAGAGAAGGAGACAGGCTTTCAAGTTATACAGAGTTCTAGTCTAGCATAAATGCATAGGACATTTTGTAAGGGACTATTCAAAGTAGGGATGTCAACGTATAGTTGACTATACGATTAACAGATAAGCCTAGACTTGTCAGTTAATCTTGTTGACTACAGGCATTCCCCCCCTTGCTGACTCTGATAGAGGCGGCAAAGCAAGCAGCAGGGAGTGAGAGCCAGTGCCTGAGAGGAGCTGGCTTTAAGCAGGCTACGAGCACCGACTCCATCTTCCCCTCTACACCTGCTCTGTTGCCTCTGATAGAGAGGCAGCAGTGCGGGGGTGAGGGCAGCAGGCTGGAGCCAACACACATGGGGAGCCATCTTTGAAGCCAGCTCCCCGCATGTGCCAGCTCCACAGACCCACCTTTCCCCTTCCCCCCCCCCCCCCGCTGCCTCCTACGGAGGTGGCAGGAGAGGCAAGAGCAAGTGCTGAGGTAAGCCAGTTAAAAGCCAGTGCTCTGCAGCACCAGCTCCATGGTGCCGCCTGCCTCTCCCCCTATCAGAGGCAGCAGCACAGGGGGAGGGGAGTCTGCTGCAAAGCAGCCTCTGTCCACAGTGGGCCTGAGATCCCTTGTGGACAGAGGCTGCTCCATGGTATCCGAGGCAGCAGTGCGGAGTGACAGGCAGTCAGTTTGCAAGAGGATCTGATTTTTAAACTGGCTTTCCTTGTGGACCGGCTCCCACCTGTCACCCAGTGCTGCTGCCTCTGACAAATATGTCATCTGAAGTGGGCTGTGCCCATGAAAGCTCATGATACTATTTATATATTTTTGTTAGTCTCTGAGGTGCTACAGGACCATTGTTGTTTTTTAACTTTTTTGATTACAGACTACCCCTCTGAGACCTCTATTATCTAATAATAATATAGACTAGAATAGAATATTATCAAATGGGCTTAAACTGCTTAAACTGCAACAAGGGAGGATTAGGTTGGACATTAGGAAACACTTCCTGTCAGGGTGGTTAAACACTGGAATAAACTGCCGAGGGAGGTTGTAGAATCTCCATCACTGGAGATATTTAAGAGCAGGTTAGACAGACATCTATCTGGGATGGTCTAGATGGTATTTGGTCCTGCTGTGAGGGCAGGGGACTGAACTCAATGACCTCTCAAGGTCCCTTCCAGTTCTAGTGTTCTATGATTCTGTGAAATCTATGTTCCCTAGGTAGGTGCTTATAAACTGTGATCAAACTGCCTCATAATTTTTTCTTTGATAAGCTGTGTCAGGGTTGTTTCCCACTCTGGCACTCCCAGTGCAGAAGGTGGGGTCCACAAAGACCTTAAATACCTTGCCTCTTGGCTCTGTTTATACACACCCCCACCCCAGAGTCACAGATACACTGGTTCTGAGAAATAATCAAAAGCTGCCACCATCAAGTGATTTAACTGTGAAAAACTGGAGGGAACACTTGAATTCCTTCCCCAGGGGTACCCCAAGCTGCAAAAGAGCTTGGAAAAAGTAAAGATTAAAACAAGCTGCAGTCTCTGGTAGCTGACCACTCATCTTAGGCAGGCAGACATACACACACAGAGCCCCTGTTTCTTTCCAGGACACACAAATCAAATCATCACCTTAAAAGGATTTTTATTAACAAAACAAAAGATATACTTGATAAAGCATACTTGATTGCTAGGTGTTACGGAGCAACTAAGTAAAACAAACTAAAACTCAGAGAAAATCCCTGGGAACAACTCTTAGATAGTGAATGGGGGAGAGGAGGCAAAGACTCACACAGAGCAGTTTAAACCAAACCACAAAAATAAAGAGAAATACACTAATTGTGACTAAATACATGTTTCCCTTTATTTACTCACTATCCCTTCCTGGTTCAGTCCACTTCCATGCCCTGAATTCCTTGGAGGCATAGTAACCTTTCCTGGGTTTAAATCATTCTCTCTCTCTCAACTCCTGGCTTAATTTCTCCACACAAAGAAAGCAGACAAGGTATCTTATACAATTCAAATTTCAGCACTGTATCCCTACTGGGTTCTTCTGGCCCCCCTGCCAACACGCTTGCTAGCTACCTGAGTTTAACCCCTTAATCACCGGGTGCTGGCCAGCATTCCTCCAACCATCACAAGCTGAATAGAGTTCTTTGAGTCTTTATCACTAGAAGGCATTTTTTTAATGCTATAATCAGTTCCCTGGCTCTTCTCTGCACCTTCTCCAGTTTTTCAACATCTTATTTGAATTTTAGACACAAGACTGGTCACAGTATTCCAATAACAGTTGCTCCAGGGACAAATAGATGTGATACAACTTTTGTACTCCTCCTCAAGATTCCCCTATTTATACATCCAATGGTCCAATTAGCCTTCTGGGCTGCAGTGTCACACTGGGAGCTCATGTTCAGCTCATTATCCATCCTAATTGCCCAAGCACTATTCAGAGTCACTGCTTCCCAGGGTAGTGTCTCCTATGCTGTAAGGATTAATTTCATTCTTTGTTCCTAGATATGTACATTCATATTTGGCCATATTGTTTACTTGCCCAGATTACCAAATGATGCAATTCACTGTGTATCAATGACTTGTCCTTTTCATTATTTACCATTTCCCATTATTTGTGTAATAGCAAACTTTATCAATAATTTGTTTTCTTTCAGGTCATTAATAGTAAAATTGTTAAATAATGTGAGATTCAAGACCAATCACTGCAGGAGTCTACAAGAAGCACATCCACTTGATGATGATTCTCTACTATTGAATTTGAGTCCTATCACTTAGTTTTTAGTCCATTGTAATATGTGCCATTTATTTTTGTATAATTTTAGTTTCTTAAGCAAAATATTGTGTATAGGTTGAAGTTCTGAAATCCAGGACTTCATGGACCAGCAACATCTGTGGTCTGGCCAGGACCATGAATATTGCCAAACCAGAGAGCCACGGGGCTGCTAGGGTTAGAAGTACAGCCGTGGGCCAGCAGCCAGAAAACTCTGATCTCCCCTGGGCCAGCAAACTCCTTGGCTCTGGACTGCTCATGTCCTGAGGGGACCTGACCCTAGAGGGCCAACCTGTGCTACCAATTCAAATGCTTTACAGAAGTCTATACAGTGGTGTTGTAGCTGTGTTGGTCCCAGGATATTAGAGAGGATGAGGCAATATATATTGGAACAACTTCTCTTGATGAGAGAGAGAAGTTTTCAAGCTTACACACAGTGTTGGTCACTCTCACAAACTGTAGTTGGTCTTTCTTACAGACATCTAGGTATGTTGCATCAATGCTATTATCTTTATCAACCACACAAAAATGACATTCAGATAGCTTTACAAGCTCTATTATCCATAAATCAATGTTGATTGGCATTAATTACCCCCCTCTTTAATTCTTTAACCAACTCTCTATATTAGCTATTTCATTATTTTATCCAGGATTGAAATAATTCAGATAGGCCTATAATTACTGGTATGGTCCCGTCCATGCTTTTTAAATATTGGCACATTAGCTTTCCTCCACTCCCCTGAAACTTCTTCAGTGTTCCAAGACTTAGTTATGGGGATCTGTTCATTCAGTGTTCTCTGAATGTTGGGTGTTACGCACAAAGGCACAAACTCTCCCTTGCAGCATAATTTTCCCAGTGGACAAGATAATTTTCCTTTTAATATTCTCTTCCTTGCTTCTGATAAAATCTGCCTTCTAGTACATAGATTAATAAAAAATATACTTTTATTTTTATACAAATAGAACATTTACTGAGCAGAAAGAATACCCCGTATCTTCATTACTGTTGTCATTCATACATTAAGTTTATACAGTAATGTTACATCTATTATTCATAATGCCATTTGGAATTTTCCATTGACTTGTGCATATCACCTCTTGGATTCTTATTGATCTAATAGTCTATATGACATTCATGCTGCATTGGAAATGTTTTGTATTATAACTGTAGGTAAGAATATCGATCCACACAGATATTAGGGATGTCAACGAATAGTCAACTACATGATTAACCAATAAGTCTTGGCTTATCAGTTAATCTTGTTGACTACATGCACACACACCCTTGCTGCCTCTGTACCACAGGCAGCAAGGGGGTGGAGTGGGAGCCGGTGCCTATGAGGTGCTGGCTTTAAGTGGGCTCCTCATGAGCACCAGATCTGCCTGCTTCCCCCATCCCTGTTCTGCTGCCTCTGATAGAGAGGCAGCAGCACAGAGAGGGAGGGGGGAGGCTGGAACCAATACACCTGCCTCCCCTTTCTTCTATCAGAGTCGGCAAGGAACGGGCAGGCAGGAGCCAGTGCTGGGATGAACTGGCTGAAAACCCCAGTCCCCCCAGCACCAGTTCCATGGTGCTGCCTGTCCCCCCTCACACTGCTGTCTCCATGAAAAGCAGAAGAATGAGGGGGCAGGGGAGGTGACCATGAAGCAGCCTTTGTCAGTGGCCTGGCCTCACTGCAGACGGAGGCTGCTCTGTGGCAGCAGCCCCAGTCTGGGGGGGGCGGGGAGCAGGGGTCTGAGCTCCCCACAGACAAGGGATGCTGCCACCCCGCCCTGATACAGAAGCAGCAACATGGTGGTAGGCAGCCTGTCTACGCGGGGAGCTGGTTTTGAAATTGGCTCTCCTCGTGCCACCTGCCACCCCACACTGCTGCCTCTGGTAGGCAGAAGTGTGCAGTGGCATGTGGCTTCCCAGGAGTGGGGCCAGGAGTGCACTGGTTGCCAGCTCCACCCCTGGGGACTATCGAAGAGTCATGTAACTGCTAAGATATTATGTGGTTACATGACTCTTCAATTATACAATATCTAACATCCTAACAGATAGACATCTTTGGCTGTATGTAACAGCTGAATTGGGGAAGGTCATTGAGTTAATACCACCATCCACCCTATCCCTGTGGGGATGAAGAGGTTATATACTATCATCCCAATGCTATCTGTATATTTAGGCATCTAAATACCTCTGTAAATATGGCTCAGGATTAAGGATGTAAAATCCCGTCTAACCAGTTAATTGCTTGAATATAACATTTAACTGCTTGAACATAACATTTAACCACTTAGATGGGGATGGGAGAGGCACTCAAGCCCAAAGTGGCCAGGCTAGGCCCACTCAAGGCCCACTGCTCTGGACTGGAGCACCCCCACCCACGTCAGGTCCCTTTGGGATGGAGCAGGCCACTGCCCACATCAGGTGGCTGGGGGTGGGGGGGCTCCAGCCCCCACCAGTTAATTGTAACTGGTAAGCATCAGCTGATAAGAGTGGAATTTACCAATTAACCAGTCAACGATTCACATCCCTACCCAGGATGCATATAACTTTTTAATAAATGTTGCCTGATCCTTTAAATATTTCAGTATGTGCATATCTTAACTTATATGAGTAGCTGAATTTAAGTCAATGAAATTTCTAATAGGATTAATAATATTGTGTTCAGTTCTTTATAGCAGTACATCTGAAAGCACTTTATAATAGAAGGTACTTAGTGTTTCAACAAATGAGGACCATATTACCATATTTGCACGTAGATGAATATTTCTGAATTATTGTATATGCTTCCTTATTTGTATTCACCACAAACTTTTCCAGAGTAACTGGATAATTTTAAAGGCACTTTGTTTTGTTTGTTATGTCTACTATGTATTTGAAATAGTTTGTGCAAATGTCTGTGAGAATGTCTGTTTGTTCAAGAATTCCTCCTAAATGATAAGGGCTAGGATCACCAAATTTGGTATGCAGTTTCCTCTTACCATAGCTTAAAGCATGGTAAGAGTTTGATTGTGCCAGGATAATGGGATATGCCTGGAATGAGATTTGTTTGTCATCAGATGGAAAGGGAGGGCTGTGATAACAAGGACAGTTATACTCCCAAATGACCACTGAGGGCAGTAGGCATCTCATCCTTGGGGAGCATCTGCCGGTCTGGCTGCACAGCCCTCACACCCTGGGCCAGAGCAGCCACAATAAATGGAAAGAGCTCCCATACGTCCCAATACTCTGCTCTGACTCTTTCACCCTCCACTCCACCCCTGCTCTGACTCCTTCAGCCTCACACTCCCAGCCCCCTGCCCTGAAGGACCCAAGAATTGTCAAGTAAAAATTCTTGAGTCTATCATTAACATGTGCGATAGTTGAAGATAAAAAGTAGTCACTGCTGCTGCTAAATGGGAACATTAAATGATTTATTTCTAAGTTTCTACATGGCACCAGTGCACCTCAAATTAGTTAAAATATACAAAACAGGGGAGAAAAAGGTCCTTATAAATGACACACACAAAATCAGTTTACATATGCTGCTCCAGCATAAGGCCTGAACAAATGAGGAAAGCTGTTACCTTGCCCTGAAACTTGTGAAATGAGGGCTCTAACAGCCTGTCAGAGGGAGTAGGGCTCTGGAGAGCTGGACTTTAAAATGTTAAGCTCAACTCCAAGAACAACAGTGGATTGTAAATGTCATGCTGGCTCTTAACAGCGGGCATCTTTAAAACTTCAGCATTCACTCGTGTATATTTGCATTGACAACAGTATCATCTTGTATCAAGGAGATACAATAATACTGAAATCACTTGAGTGAAAATGCTGAGTTTAAATATTGTTACTCTAATAGGAAAGGCACTATTTCTCAAAATGGTCCCTAATCATTTAGAGCTTTAAAGGACATTGAGTTGTCCTAAAACAAAAATCTTACTAATTTTATATTTTACAGGAAGAAACTACATGCATTTCCTCTCTTTCCCCCGCCCCCCCAGTAAATTTTTTAGCAGGCTGGCCAGCAGGGTTGCCAGGTGTCCGGTTTTCTACCAGACAGTTCAGTATTTGCGCCCTCTGTCCGGTAGAAGAATTCAGAAAATACCGGACATGTGCAATGTCCAGTATTTTCTGAATTTCCAGCTGGGCGCTGGATGGAAGCCTGGTGGGGGTCGGGGAGCAACTGGGAGGCGGGGTGCGATGGGTGCTGGGAGCCCTGTGGTTGCGTGCAAAAGCCGGGTGGGGCGGGGGCTGGGACTCCCAGTCACTGCCCCTGCCCGGCTTCTGCACACAACCAGAGGCTCCCAGCACCAATTGCAGCCCCGCCTCCCAGCTGGGAGCCTCTGGTTGCGTGCAGAAGCCGGGCGGGGGGAGTGGCTCTGAGCCACTCCCCCCGCCCCCACCCGGCTTCTACTAGCAACCAGAGGGGGTGCCTGCTGGGGGCGCGGCCTGTTGGATTCTGGCTGCGGCCAGTGTCTGCACCCCCCCCCCCAACCTGCCAGCTCTGCTTCCCGCCCCCTTCCTCGGCCCCCCCCCACCTCCCGTCCAGCCCCCCTGGTCCCGATCCTCCCCCCCCCACTCTGCTTCCCACCCCCCCTTCCTCCTGGCCCCCCTTCCAGCCAGCCCTGTGGCCCCTGACCCGCTCTGCTGCCAGCCCTGCCCCCCTCCCAAGCGTGTCCAGTATTTTTGGGGGTAACCCTACTGGCCAGCAGCCTAGTTCAGTCCCAGTTTGTGCAGTGTCTGGGCCCTACCCCTGCTGCAGCTCTGCACTTAAAGCGTATTAGGAGCCAGATGGGCAGGCAGCCCAGCTCAGTCCAGCTAGTGCTGGGTCCAGAAGCTCAGACCAGCCCGCCAGTCAGGGGCTGCTGCCACCCTGCACTGCTGGGAGCAGCATGGGTTAACAGGCAGCTGGTTCACGAGGGGAGCTGATTTTTTAAACTACCTCTGATACAGAGGCAGCAATACAGAGTGGCAGGGGGCTTCTCGGGAGTGGGGCCAGAGCATGCTGGCTGCCGACCCCACCCCAGGGACTATAGAATAGTCAAGTAACCGATAAGAATTCATGAGGTTAATCAACTATTCAATTAACCAATATTTAACATCCCTGATGTATAATAAGAGAGAGCATCCTACTCCTTTAGGCCATAACTTAGTCACAATCTGCATACATAATGTACCCAGGAAGTGTTTATGTATCCAGGAGAGGTTATGTGCAGTTCTGTTGGCATGATTTTCTCTGTGTTGGTGTCCTTGTTGAAATTCTGGGGCTCTCATGGTCTTTGGAATGTACAGTTCTCCTGTGTACTCAGTCTCTTAAATATCAGCTTTCTAAACCCAATGGACATGCATTTTGACACGGGTTCAGAATAGAGACAAGTACACACAATTTTGGGATAATTATACAAAAACAATATACTGTATATGCCATATTAAGTCATCCAAAATTATGGTTGAAAAATTTATTTTGAATATTACATTCCTAAACTGTGTGACAAACCTATAAATGATTGTTTGCTCTAAGTTTATGCTATCTCTTTTAAATTTTAAATAATAGCTATCTCTACTGAACATAGCAACTAAATTCTCATTGTGCGTTTTGTTTGTGTCTCCATTACCACATCACCAGGCAACCACCTTGTGCAATCTTGTCATTTCTTCCCAGTGACCCTGCTGTCTACTCCAGGCATTGTTCAGCATATTTTTCATCAAAGTATTTTTACACCCACAAAGTTTCAAGCAAATTAGTTCAGGAGTGGGAATCCTAGCTTATGCATTTATATGGACTTTAATATGAGGTTAGATGGAATATATGGGCCAAAGGAATTAACATAACCCAGTTAGTGTCCAACAAGAAACAGTTTTAAATAAGGTTCAGGAGATGATGTACAAAGACCCTAGCCTTCTTAGTATTATGGCAAATATAGCCTCAAAAATCCATTTAAATCTTTATCAATATAGAAAAGAAAAACAGTTGAAATTGCAAAGTATTAAGTAAGGCTTTCAATTTAACAGCATTAATTGTTCCCTATCCCTTAGCTGGAGAGAGAATTGTTAGAAAGAAAAGCCCCCTTTTTATAGTTTTGTAGATGATATCAAGGATAGTTATCAGGGATAGTCATAACAGTCCTTCTCATGTTGTTCCCTGTCAGGAAACAGAAGAGACAAGTTATGAGGCAAGCATGATGAAAGGGACTTTAGAAGTGTCCCTCTCCACAGAAGTAAACATGATGATTCATTCAAAACAACTGGCATATAAAAGTTACATTGATTAATTTCCCTGCTCTGAGCAGAATAAGAATTTTACACAAATGTCCACACAAAAAAGAGCCCAGCAGCCTCTGTGCATTCTGAGTCCAGGTATCCTTGTTGTTGCTGAGGGATATAGCTGTCCCCTATCAAATAGTCCTACCAGGGAAGAGAACACAGGTGTGGGAGAGAAGTGGGGATGTGTGTGAAGAGGTGGTGGGAGCAGGCACAGAAATATATAAGAGGAAAGAGCAAAGGAGCAGCAAGAGAAAGTGAACCCTACTAAATCTTGACAGTTGCTACAGGAGCTCTGGCTGGTATTGGAGGGTCAAAGAACAGAGCTTGCAGCATCCTTGAAGAAACATCTTCATCCAGTCGCCTGCTGATTCAACAGTGTATGTCTACACTTGCTCCCTATCTCAAGATAGGAATGCAAATGTAGTGTACCAAAATTGTTAATGAAGCTCAGGATTTAAATATCCCATGCTAAATTAGCATAATCACGTCTGGCCGCCATTTTGAAATTGCATTATTGTGAAATAAAACGCCCCATGTAGCAGCATTATTTCAAGAGAAAACCCTTCTCTCAAAATAACTGTTACTCCTCATACAACAGACTCCCCTGTTGCTGAATCTGGCCAGCAGTTCTCTGTTCAAGAGGCTGCCGGTTCCCTCCCCTACTGGGACTTAGTTCCTTCTTCCTTGCTAGTCAAGGCTCAACCGAGCTCCCCTCTGCACTGCAACCTTTTATAGGGCCCAGGCTGGCTGACTTCTCCTTCTTGTACTGATTGGCTATGATTGTGCAGACTCCCTCTGGCCTGCTTTTAACGTTTTCCCTGCAAGAGTGGGGAACTGCCCAAGAACCTATTATGCTATTTGTTTACTTACCGGCCTCTGAGATAAACAAATGTAGATCCTTTTTAAACCTAATAAAAGCTCTCTAACAGTAAGGTAGCTTTGCAAAATTAATCTGCAGCCAGTTACAGGCCACTGTATATTAATAATTAAGGGTTAGTGAGTTCATAGATCTTGTGGTAGAGTTTTTAATGAACCAGAAGCAATTTGCAATCAAAGCACATTTGTGGGAAGTTGATTGTATAGAGCCCTAGAAGGGCTGGAATGAGTTTATCTTTGGAGAAAGAAGAATCTAAAGTGGAGGAGGGAGAAATATTCTCCTGAAATACAAGAACAAGGTGGAAAGACTGCAAAATGAATAAAAGCTAGATAAAACTAAGTGAAAAATTAATATTGCCCAGGTTGCTGGGGTATCATTTTTGTGTGTTCCTGAACATGTTTATTTTGTTCTATTATGTACAGTAGACTTCCGATAATCCGTCACCTTTGGGACCCAGGTGGTGCCGGATTATCGGATATTCCGGACTATTGGGAGGTACTCCGGCAGGGGGGCTATGACGGGTCTGCCGGGACCCGCACTGCATCTGGGGGGGGGGGCGGGGGCGGGAGCGGGGGCTTGGCGGGGAATGGCGCGGTGAGGGGCGAACCCTCCACCGTTCTGCAGGGAGGCAAAGCCTGCAAGCGGCGGTTGCAGAGAGGGGGCAAGAGGCAGGCAGCTGCTTCAACTAACAACTTCTTGAAACAGCTGCCGGAGCACTTCCAGGTTCCAGTTGGTGCCGGACTATCGGGAGTGCTGGACCACTGGATGCCGGACAATTGGAGTTTTACTGTAAATGGTTATTGGATTGCTTTTATTACTGTTAGATTACAAATTACTGATTACAGAATGTTAAATTACAGAATCATAAATATCAAGTCCTCATGTCCCATTCTTTCCTGGAGGACCTTGGCATAATCTTTGGAGGGATGAAGAGTGGTGCCATGAGGCTGTATCCTGAGCTGCAGCTCTTCCTGCCTCAGTGAGGACATGTTCTTTCCCCAAGTATCTAACACTCAGTATCTCCTTCGCTACATATAGTAGTAGTAGGGGCTACAGATCAAGTAACAGGTAGGGTAGCCTTATTTTCATATTTTCCAAAGAACTTGCATAGTTTCACTAGACAAGATGGGGAAGCAAAGACCTCGTGTTTCAAACAGATGTTAAGACATTTAGACAAGTCTGTAGTTTAAAAACATAAATTGAAGCTATCTTTATAAATAATGAAGGGCAAAATAAAAATTAATTATTTTTTCTTTTCAGGTCACCATTATGTGATTTTTATACAACTGTTGCCACTTTGACAATAGTTTCCATAGTAGTGCTGCATGGATATAGAGAGAGAAGAGGGAACAGGTAGGCTTTCCCCATCCCCTGAACATTTGTACAAGCTGGTAGACCTAGCTCTGGAAATTGTGTTAAGAAGGATAGGAGGGATGACCCCAGAAAGAATCTGATTGCATGGAGCATGCTGACATAGCTTCAATGTGGGGAATGCTGGCTGCACTTTTTCTAGCATAGAGTAAGAGCAATACAGTACTTAGCATTTTCCCCTTTCCCCCAGTGCTCCTTGGACTAGTAGGTGCCACTGGATGGACAGCAGTGTGCATATCTTGTGTAGTATCTTTAACAGAGCATTAAAGGCAGGCCAACAAATGCAGGTACAATACAATCTGCTAATTGACCAGGAAATAGTTCATGTTTAAGGGTCTGTATGTCCAGGTTATTATAAACACTCAAAAGACCATTACCTGGACATACAAGATGTGCACATTAATTCTAAGAGCCAGGACTTTTTATGCAGCATCACGTTTCTCTGGCTCTTGGCCCAAGTTCATGGACACATTGGGGGCAAAGACTCAAATTAATGTCTTTCTCCCCAAAAAAAGAGAATTTCATGCTAAAGATCATATGTGATGATCATACATCATACAAATTTACTTATCAAAGAGGTGGACACCAGCATCTTTAGGCACATAGAATATTTTCTTGACTCACATTAGGAAATGTTTTCAAAAACTAGATAATCCTAGTATCTGTGCTCTGGGAAAATGTCGGAATACTGGGAAGAATTAAGTTGGTCCTAAATTTGTATATAATGCCTCATATTTTTTTACTTGAATAAGAACATAAGAATCGCCATGGGTCAGACCAAAAGTCAATTTAGCTCAGTATCCTGTCTGCCAACAGTGGCCAATACCAGATGCCCCAGAAAGAGTGAACAGAACAGGGAATCATCAAGTAATCCATATCCTCTCACCGATTCCCAGCCTCTGACAGAGGCTAGGGACACCATTTTTACCCATCCTGGCTAATACCATTGATGGACCTAACCTCCATAAATTTATCTAGTTTGTTCTTGAACTGTGTTTAATGTCCTGGTCTTCACAACCTCCTCTGTCAAGGAGTTCACAGGCCAACTTTGTGCTGCATGAAGAAAAACTTCCTTTTGTTTGTTTTAAACCTGCTATGTATTAATTTCATTTGGTGACCCCTCTTTCTTATATCTTGGGAACAAGTAAATAACTTTTCCTTATTCACTTTTTCCACACCAGTCATGATTTTATAGACCTCTATCATATCCCCCCTTAGTCTCCTCTTTTCTAAGATGAAAAGTCCCAACCTTTTTAATCTCTTCATATGGGATCTGTTCCAAACCCCTAATGATTTTTGTTGCCCTTTTCTGAACCTTTTCCAATGCCAATATATCTCTTTTGAGATGAAGCGACCACATCTGTACACAGTATTCTAGATGTGGGCACACCATGGATTTATATAGAGGCAATAAAGTATTCTTTGTCTTATTCTCTATCCCATTTTTAATGGCTCCTAACATTCTGTTTGCTTTTTTTGACTGCCATGGCACACTGAGTGGATGTTTTCTGAGAACTATTCACGATGACTCCATGATGTTTCCCTTGAGTAGTCACAGCTAAATTAGTCCTCATCATATTGTATGTATAGTTGGGATTATTTTTTCCAATGTGCATTACTTTACATTTCTCAACATTACATTTCATTTGCCATTTTGTTGCCCAATGACTTAGTTTTGTGAAATCTTTCTGAAGCTCTTCATAGTCTGCTTTGGTATCCTGCATAATACCACAAAACTGCGTGAACTCTTCCATTCTTCACAGAAGTAATTTCTTAAAGCAGGTCTGAAAGAAGAAAATCTTGTTCCTTAAGTATTGAATTAACTCTCTGCTAGAAACATTTGCAAAATTATCTTATAGGTAAAATAGAATCCCTATTTATGGTCAGTTAGGGTGCATCTACACAGCACTCGAAACGAGAAATGCAATTTATGATACTCAAATTGTGTAGCGTATTTCAAGTCTATTTCAAAATAGTTTTTCCTCATTTGGCACTGTCTACAGAGCACCAAATTCTGAAATAAAGTGCTATTTCAAGCCATCCCTTACTCCTCATAGAATGAGGTTTACAGAGATAGCTAAATAGCACAAATATATTTCAAAATAGCGGGCTCATTCAAAAGATGTGGGGTAGCTATTTTGGGATACCTCTGGTATACCGAAATAACTTTGCTGTGAAGACATACCCTTATAGACAGCAAATAGCAAATTTTTTTTTTTTACACAGTAAAGTTTTTTTTACTGACATAAAAACACTCCAAGGAGACCACTTGAAAATACCTAAGGATCAGAAAAATTACCTTCTGTTTTGACTATTTTAATGTTATATTTGAATTTCTGTCTATTCTTCTTTTTATTCTTATTATTTAAACATTTAATTTTTAATTTAATTTACCATGCATTTATCAGCTTCATCCTGGTAAAGAGGACCACTCCATGGCTGCCTAAGTACCATTTTCCCAGCATACACATCTCCAGTCAGGAGGAAGGGCAAGGCAGAGAATTTGTCCTGACCTCATCTTTCCTGTCCTTTATTCACATCCCTGTAAACTCCCCCCCTTCTCCATCTGATGAATGAGAGCTAGACAGACAAATACCCATTGACATAAATGTGGCAGTGGGCATAGTATGTCTAACTTTACATCTTTGTGATTCTTGTATTTGTGCAAAATTATTTTCTGTGTACATGGATAGGCTAACAGACATTAAAACTTAACATTTCATTGAAAGCAAACACTGTCTCTCACAAGCATACTTCCTCCCGTTCCCCTCCCCATGACATGTCTCATTCTGACTGCGGGACAAGCAATTTTTTCACCAATACACAAACCTCTTCATACTATTCTTTACTAGAGTTGCATTCTCTTTCCAAAAGAAGGTTATTTCTGAATTGCTGAAGTGTATTAACAGTGACTTTTTCTGACACTGTAAGATAACAAAAATAAAGAAGCTACATTCTTGCTCAGAAGGTTGAGTTTTGAGGTATTTTAGCTTTGTAATGAGTCTGCACCTAATAAAATCTGTTTTTAAAATTGAAAATTTCAACTGAAATTCCAAGAACATTATATTAATATCAAAATGCATTGAGGAGAAAAAATCAAACTACTTAACTAACACAACTCAGGTGTTTGCTGATTATCAGCAATGTCTGACATACGTGTACATACTACTTGTCTTCTAGATGGTAGGCCTGAATTGTAATGAGTATTGGAACTAAAGTTGTTTATTGCATAGAAGATTTGTAAGTCAAGTAAAATTGATGTAATTGAAATTAATATTTTATAATAAATGGAAAATGCTCTTTTTACTATGCAAAAATAGTATGAATTTAAAGTAGTAATCCATTTTTTAACTGAATGCAATGTAATTTTAATTTTCAGAACATTACTTGAGGCAGTGGTATGATATTTTCTTGAAGCTCATCTGATTAGTTCTCAGAATTATTCTGAGAACAGTCATTTATTATAGAAAATACCTTTTTGAGCAGTGAACCTGAGCAAAGAAAAATAATTTTTCTCTCTTATGGTAAATTATTTTGTGCTTTTCAATGGCAAGGGTAGTAGTTATCATTAATTTTATATTGAACTTGTTTTCATATGATTATCAAATCAATTTAAATCTTAAAAGAAAAATGTCATTAATTTAATTCAATCTGTTGTATCATTTTTGAGAAGTTGAACTTAAAATAATGTGTTTTCAGACTGATTTGTCACTATTCTCCATAATTCATGTCATATGAACTGCTTATGTAGCATGTCTCTCCATTTAAATTAAACCCTGAATTTTTCATCCAAGTTAGGGTGTGGGACTAAAACCATGCATATACCCAAGGTATGAGTTCTAAATTGTGATTAGCCTGGTAAAGTTACAGAACAATAAGTCTGAGGCCTTGCTGTAATAAATGAGTTGCGTGTGCGGGAATATGGTACAATGGAAATATGTCCTGTTGCTGCACGAGTTTTAAGCAGCTTTACTGGTAAGTAAAACATGTAATTGCAATCCGTGGGCAAAATTAATGTCTAGTGAAACTCGGGTGTCTTCAAAACTAACTTTGTGTCAGAGATGGATATGACTTAATATAGTGGTGTTCAAGGCCCTGCCCCAGGACTTCTGGTCATAGCCAGTGAGGACAATGAAATGCATCATATGAAGTGTGATGAATTTTTATAGGCGCTGTCCATCAGATTAGATTAAAATGAAAGGATTTTTTTTCTTTGCCAGACCTTTAAATATTTCATGACATTTTGCTGAAGGGCACGTGGGAGGAAATAGTGGCCAATATACATCACCTTTCAAATTCAGTAAAACAGATTCTAATATTCATGTCTGTGTGCAATTTATTGTTCAGTGCATGTGACTGTTCATGTTCCTGCATAATCATTACTGCCAGTATTCAGCTGATTGTTTTGTGATATTTGTGTCTCTATTACACACTCTCTCACTTGCTCTATTTCTGATATAGCATTTAATAGCCATATAATGTTTATAAAACTAACATTTAAATATTTGCTGTACGTGGTATATCAAACTGACCCCCGCCCAAAAAAAAGCCACCCCCCAAATCCAACCTCTAATTATTGAAGGAAACTTCCTTTTGGGACAGATTATTCTATAACTACTTATTGAAGAATTTTTTGCATCTTCCCTCTGAAACAATTAGTACTGGCCACTGTCAGAGATCATGACAAGTGGCTATTGCCTGATCTAGGAGCAGATTAATATGTTTCCCAAGACACACAGTGCAAATGTTTGAAACTGATAATGCAGATACTTGAATGCAGCATTTCCTGGTTTTAAGAAATACCATCAAGCAACCTCAATTCCACATTAATATGTTTGTTTTCTTTATTATTAAATATCTGAATAGTCTGATTATGGTGCCCTATTCATATAAATAGTCCCCTGGACATCAGTGGTACTACTCACTTGAGAAGGCTTCAGGCCTCTGGAATTATTCACGCTATTTATTCTTAACATTATATCTGTATTTGCACTGTAGAAGAACTTGGTGGTAAAGTTGGCAGCCCAACATGCCCCCTCCTGGCAACATATGGTATTGCTCCACCTTCGCCCCTTCCAGGACCACACAGTCTTTTTTCATATTCAGAATATACAAAAATGTATACAATACCAAACCTTCAGCCCAGCTGAGCTCAGTTGGCAAGCACCTCATTCCAGGATGCCTCTACTGCTCCAGATTGGCCCTCCAGTGCCTCAGTCAAACTTTCAGTCCAGTGGCTGGCACATGTCTCCTCTTACTCAAATGTTCGGCCAGGCTCCAGCTCATCAGAATGTACAGTTCACCCCAATGAAGTCTAACTGGTCTTTTTCCTTCCTCCTTTTTTGCCTTCCATTCATGCTGCTTCCCAGAGATAACTACTTCCTACCTCTTCTCCCCAGGCCCTCATCCCCAAACTATGCTCACCCTGCTCTCCCCTAGATGTCTTTTATTTCTAAGGGTATGTCTACACTGGGGAGATATTTCAAAACAACTCCCCTTATTTCGAAACAACAAGGTGAGCTTCCAAGCCTGTTGTTTTCAAATAAGCCCATTATTTCAAAATAACTCCTGCTTGTGAAGAGGAATAATGCTTACTTTGAAAGTGTTATTTCGAAAAAGAGTTCGTGTGGATGCTCCACTGCTGTTTCGAAATAATTGGCCGCCAGAGGCCTCTCACAATGCCCTTGTGGCCATTGTGGCCACACACTGGACAACTCCACTGCTCCCTTCTTTCTGCGCAGTTTAAGGCTGGAGACAGAAGGGAAGCCTTGTGGCCCCACACTCGCCCTGCCAGCCCTGTGCCACACAGCACCCTTCTTTTGTGGAGCCATGGCAGACAACAACACTACTTCTGAGCCCCACCCGATAGCTGCCAGCACACCTGCAGCCACCTCAGAAGCCCCTGGCCAGCGGCGAAAGAGGGCACTGGCCCGGACTGGTGTGGAGATCCTGGATCTCATCAAGGTCTGGGGCGAGGAGATGAACGTCCAGGATTGGCACACCAAGAGAAAGAATGCAGCAGTCTATGGCCAGATGGCCTCCAGCCTGGCCCGGAAGCAGCCCAGCCACACCCTGGATCAGGTGTGGATGAAAATAAAAGAACCATGGCAGGCCTACATCAAGTTCAGGGAGGAAAGTTCCCACTCAGGGATGGTACCACACATGTACCACAATTATGAGCAGCTGGATGGCATCCTGGGAGGAGGGCCAGTCACCTTCCCTCCCCACTATCATTGAATCCAGACAGGACACAACCATCGTCAGCCTCCATGAGGGTGGCGTTGTAAAGGAGAATGAGGAAGAGCAGGCTAGCCTGGACACCGTGCCTGCCTGCCAGCCAGGAGGTCATCATCTGCCTGGAGTCAGTCCCCCCTCCAAGAATGTCTCCCAGGGCTCAGACAAACCCAGAGAAGGCAGTTCAGATGAATTCCATCATTTTCCCTAGACACACCTGGGGGCGCGCAGCAAGGGGCTGCATGCTTCTTGCCTGGTCGTCTTAGCCTGGGGCTTGCACAACAGCTTGTGCATGTGGGTGCACATGGAGCACCAATCTGGAGTGCTTAGCTCCAGGATGCTCTCACATAGGAACCCCTCTCCCCTCACAAGGTTCCTGCACAGGCCTGTCTTATTCTAGAGTATGTGGTGGGACACTTTCCCATGACAAGCAGCTAAGGAGGCTGGGGTCATAGAACCACACAGCAGTGCGGTACACAGAACAGGGTCATGGCTGCACTCTCGGGCAGCATCCACTCCTGGTCAAGAACAGCAATGTGGAGGAGACAGATACCCTGCATGGGAACCCAGCAAGTGATGTCAGCCACTCTCACACACCTCTCCCAATGCACACACACCTTCTCCAGTGGGCAGGGATAGAAGTTTGCGCTCTCTCTCTCTCTGTGGGACACTGCCAGTGCTGGATCCTGGTGTGTGCAGGACACAATAGGAATCCAAGCAGCCCTATCCAGTCCCCTCCTGCCCACAGGTTCCTGGCCTATCCAGCACCTTTCCATGCCTGCTTGTCCCTAGGATGTGAGGTTAGTGAAGCTTCCCTGGGACTTGTGTGCTCCTGCAGGAAAGTGCCTGCTGTCTAGTTAAAAGATGGTCTTGCTTGAAGCACATCACCATCATCTGAATTGAGACTTCGGTGTCAGCTCAGAGATTAGGGCTAAGCCTCATGCACACTGTCTCCTGGGCCCTTGTCACTTCACAACTGGGCCATGTGCAAACATGGCACATCCACCACCTCCCACGCCATCTTACTGACTCTGCGAGACCTGCGGGCGACAGAGAACCCGTGAGGACCTGGTGTGGGAACACCTGGACTGCCGCCGTTCCTTCAGCCAGAGCTTCAATGAGGGCTACCAGGAGCACTGGGCTGAACCTCAAGCTGAGGAAGACTATGTGGGAGCAGCTGTTGAACTAGCACGAGGCCACGTGCTCCTCCTTAACATGCATCATGAAAAGCATGGTCATGTGTATGGAGTGGTCCACTGCCACCTCCCCGCATCTGCCCCCCAAACTCCCCCCCCCCCCCACACACACACACAGAGAGAGCCTACTTGGCCTCTCTTCCTATGGGACCTATGAACACATGGCGGTGGGACCTCTCAGGCAGCCAAAGTCTCCTGAGGTACCAGAGGCAGGTGCCAGTCCCAGCCCCATCCCTGAGCTCCCTCCCCCATTCCAGGTTCTTTCCCCAGTCCCTCCCCTGTTGTATATTCCCCTAATAAAAATGACAGGATTTAAAAAAAAATGTTTTTTTAAATTTGGTCTGCAGGAGAGGGGGGAAAGTGGGAAGTGAGGACGGGGAAGGAAGGGATGGGGCAGGAAAGGGGCAATGCAGAAGCCCCTTGTTGGGAGGCCCAGAGGAGAGTTTCACAGGTGGCCTTGGCTGAAACTCTTCCTTAAGGCCTCCTGGATAAGCATAGCCCCCTGATGCGCTCAGTGAATGGCAGCAATGCCAGGTGCTGGTGTGCATCCTATGGAAGAGGCTCAGTTTCTGGAGGACACAGGTATTGTGCACTTTCCCTGACTACCCAGTGTAAATGTCTGTGAACCGTCCCTTGTGGTCCATGAGGGTTTGGAGCACCATTGAAAAGCACCCCTTTCTATTGATATAGTCGGAGGCCTGGTGGTCAGGGGCCAGGATGGGGATGTGGGTGCCATCAGTGCCACCTCTTGCAGTTGGGGAAGCCCATGGTGGCAAAGCCAGTAACAATAGGGTCCACGTTGCCCAGGGTGATGGGGCCACTGGGACCATTGATGCTTGATCATTACCTGTTTGATTCACTCCCTCTGGGACACCTGGCATTGGCCACTGTCGGCAGACAGGGTACTGGGCTGGATGGACCTTTGGTCTGACCCAGTATGGCCATTCTTATGTTCTTATGAGTGTGAGACATGGCTGTCGAGAAGAGCCCCTTTAAACATGAGTTTCAGCAAGGAAGCAGCTACAGGAAGTGACTGCTCTCCCAATGCTCTCCCTTGAATGCTTCCAGGGGGCTTTAAGTGTGATTCATGCTCCCATCGTTGTGGACATGCAATTTCAATGTAATTCTGTGCTATTTCGATGGTGCCTTGTAGTGTGGATGCTCTATTTTGAAACCGTTACTTCAGGAGTTATTGTAAAATTACTTATTTCAAAATAATTTCCTAGTGTAGAAATACCGTAACTGGGCTTGGACCACACTCCGTGTGGAAATAGGTAGGTAAATTTGTTTCTTGAGGCCCTAATGTTGATTAAGTTTTCCCAGGATGCCTGGGTATAAAAACCCCGTCACAGGCGTATTTGGAAACCAATTTGTTTTGTTTACCAATTGAATCCTGAGTTCTGACATATGTATGTTATCCACAGAATCCTTGAGCCCTATCTACATCAAATACATTTATGTTCATGCAAACCCTGATATAGAGTTACTGCACTGATGAGAAGCAGGCTCAGCTTGAATGCCATAACCACTAAAACTGGGTAGACTTGAAAAGCGTATTCTGAGTCCTGAAGTCAGTTTTGTTATAAGATTAATATTATGTAGCAAACTGAACACTGGAATAAGCAAGTGAAAATAATCCTTCTTTAACCTTTTACATGGGAGTAATTTATTGTATTTGCAACAGTGTCTAGACTCATTAGAGTTCTTGATACATACAAAAATATATGTTTATCGCAGGTCATAACACTGTGTACTAATTTTTAGCAATATTTTGAGATTATTATTGCTAGGGTTGCCAGGTGTCCGGTTTTGAACCGGACAGTCCAGTATTTGAACTTTCTGTTCGGGAAACAAATTGAGAAAATATAAATATCCAGCATTTTCTAAATAAGATGTACTATAGATTGTAATGTAATATCAAGTGTGTCCGGTATTTTTGTTGAAACCATCTGGCAACCCTAAGTATTGCACATTAAAGTTTAAAAAATGTAGCTTCTTAAATAAAAACTTGCAATTAAAGGAATTATCCTCTCAATGTTTATAGCATTGCATAGTCTTTTTTTCAGGCAACTTCCTTTACAGTCAGTGGGAGCCACATGGCTATAACCTTACTTACTGCTTTGAAAATGTAGGGCATGCTTAAGGGGCTCTTCACTTCAGCAAAGAAATCATTGCTTTGACGGTGGCTACATTAAGTGAGAGATGGAGGTGAACAGTTTTAGTTTATTGCTCATTTAGAAGCTGGCGGGGAAATAGCCTTTGACCACCTGTCATCCTCTTTTTTTCTTGATGGACTCCTTAAAACATTTATTGAAACCCTGGCAGTAGTTTCCCTTTGGTTTTCTTTTCATAGTTATCTAGTTTTCAGCAGTTTGCTTCTTTTCCCTGTAACAAAATAGAGCCATTTTTAAAGTGCACAAATTTAAGTGAAAGTAGCATAGTTTTGAAACCAGCTCTCAAAGGAAAGTCACCGAATCATAATCTAAAACTTAATTCCATCATTGAAATGTCCCAATTTTCCTGGCCTTTTTTTGTGTATGATCTTGGGATTTTTAAATTAATTTTCAGCACCATTTATTTTTGCACTTATTGTAATCATATTCTATTGCAGATTATTCTAAATATGTGAAGTAATTTAATGTATTTCATATAATTGCAATTTATAACATATTTGTATAATTGCTTGGATATGATGAAAATAAAATTAGAAAAGTTAGATTGCATAATCTCTGTACCTGCAACAATACTGTGTAGCAATCATATTTCACGTAAACACTACATGTATACTCTGAGACCAACATGAGGTTCAGACAATATTTGGTGTTTTCTTGGTAGTGTCAATAGCACAAGCTGTTTCTAATAGGGTGGGGTTTTTTTTTCAATCTAATCATCCCTGGAAATGAATCTTCTGTTACTGTCTTCACATTTAATTAAGAATATTATGAATGGCAAGCATCACCATGGATACTGTATAGTAGCTAATCCTTCATGGTTAGCCTCTTTAGAGATTTGTTTTCTTAGGAAAACAATCACAGAGCCTACTTCATTTTTCTCAGCATTTGTTCAAAGGCTGTGTTGTGAAATATATGTGAAGGTAATACACTTTTTATTACTTTGGGTTTTTTTCTGAATAATGATATAATTTAAAGAAAGAGGTAGGGGAGTGTGTTTGTGTACCTGCATGTAAAAAAAATGAGACTTGGAGTGGAAAGGATCTTGCAACTGTTTACAATTGTAACTGACACCAACATGAAATTATTAGCTACTAGTTTACTTCATAATGTAATCTATGGATGCCACTGATTCTCTAATCGTAAATACCTCAATCCAATGGTAGGCAACCTGCGACCTATAGGCCTCATGCGGCCCGCTGGGGTTTCACCTGCACCCCACACTCCATATCTCCCTCCTTCCCTCACACCTCTCACACAGTGGGGCACTAGACCACCATACTTCCTACTCTCCCCCTCCCTCCCAGCACTTTTGGAACTCCATGAATTGGCAGTTTCATGCTCTGTCCCCACTCCTCTCCCTGCCCCTCCTCCCAGAGTTTGAACACTGTGAATCACTGAGACAAAGGAAGGCCACCATGTGGCCCATTCACAAGTTTTGGTTGCCCAATACTGCCTTAAACAGTAGGATGGTGATTGCAGTTCCCGTTGGCTGTGGATCACCATTCCCAGCCAGTGGGAGCGATGGGAAGTGGTGTCCCAAGTCATCTTGGTGGTAGGAGGATTGTTGTAATAAGCCATACATCCAGTGTCTCTATTCAGTCCACAATACTTCCCCAAAGAACTCAAATTGAAATTGAACAACCTCATCTCCTACAACCTCACCCCAGGGACCTGCCACATGCCTCCCAAGATACAAACAGTAAAATCCAGGGAAACCCATATTGTCTGGCCATGACACTCTTGCTGAAAGAATATCCATCCTCAAACCACTCACTGTGCAAAGGGCCAGCTTCTTCCATGACACAAATGACTTCCTCCAGAAATATCACAAGATTAACAACCTCTCGGAACACCATCTTTGCCACCATGGATGTAACTTTCCTATAGACCAACATTCCTCACCATGACAGAATCACAGGCTGCTTCAAATATCTACAAGACAATGGATAAGTCAAATACCTACTCCAAACACATCATCAAACTGATCAATTTCATCTTCACCCATAACAATTTTACATGCAATGATCACTTTGCCCAAATCATGGGAAACAGCCCTGGGTAATGGGATGACATCCCAGTATCCCAACCTCTTCTTGGTCCACTTCAGAGAAGAATTGCTGGACAAATGCACCCCAAAGTCAACTCTATACCTTAGCTACATTGATCTTTTCATCCTCTGAACAGACAACCTATACTCCCTCATAGATTTAATATATTTCAATCATACCTTTAACAACCACTCTTTCTTGAATGCTGCCACTCTAGAATCAATTTTCTGAATACCATGATCAGCTTCAGCAATGGGACCCTATAAAAGCCCATGCACAAGAAACTCACAGATCACCATGCCCACCTGGACAGATCTAAGAACCACCACAAACACACAAAGAAATTGGTTTTCTAAAGCTAGGCACTCAGATACTGCAGAGTATGCTCTGAGGAGAAAGTCCAGGATATTCAACTTTGTACACTTAAAACTGCCTTCACTAAAGAAGTGTGCTCCACCAGAGAAATAGATCACATAATGGAACAGGCCACCTATGTACACCAACAGTATCTGTTTCAGTATGGAATTAACCCCACCCCCTTCCCTGACTGCACACCCCTTAATACTCACCTACCATCCAGCACTGGAACCATCCTGGAATATCATTTAAAGTTTTACAACCCATACTTGATGACCTAACTAGACACTAAAAATCATGGGCTGACTGGAGACATGGGGTTCATGGCGTATTACAACAATCTATAAAATCCTTAGAATTCCCCTCCCTACTCCCAAGCTACCTTTTTTCCTCTCTCTCACTTCCCTTCTCCCATATTACTGGAGTGATATTAATAGGTCATTTCACTTTAAATAGTCTCCTGAGATGTGTTAACTACTTAGGCCGGGAACGGGGTCAATAAGCAGCCTACAGGATGGATGCAGTTCACCAGGGTTAGCCTTTGGCAGGCTGCTGATGCTTTATTTACCCATGCATCCACTGGTACAGCTGCTTGCAGCTCCTATTGGCTGCGGATAGCCATTCCTGACCAATAGGAGCTTCAGGAAGCAGTGTCCTGGTACACACCACTTCCCGCACTGCCCATTGACCAGGAACACTGATCTGAGACCAACACAAACTGCAAGCAGACGTACCTACAAACTAAAACATCGGCAGCCTGGCGGGGCTTACTCTGGTGATCTGCCTCCAGCTTATTGTCCTCTCCTGATTTAGTCTAAACAATAGGTTCCACTTTGTATTTAGTTGTGACACTGTGTACCTTTCCCAGACTTGAAAAAGAGCTCTGTGCAAGCTTGAAAACTTGTTGCTTTCATCAACAGAAATTTGTCTGATAAAAGAGATTACTTCATCCACTTTATCTCTCTAATATTGCTAATAACCTGGAACCAACAGGGCCAGAATACCGTATACAACACTGAGAGACGAGGCATTTTTTAGAATCAAAGATTGGGGATGAATTAAGATATGGATTTTTCATATTAGGGATATTGATAATATATATTCTTCGTAATTGGTTAGAGATACTATATTGTTGTTTGAATGACTGTAAAAGATGCTGTCTTTATTTTATGGGTAGGATATTAGTGCATTAGAGCAACAAGTCCTCACCAGGGCAGATACCCTTCCCTTTGCCTTTGTAAGGCATGGATAGGCACTCATCTGTAAAGGTCTGCAGCATCATCCTCTATTGGAGGCCTAACTGAAAGTGACGTACAACAGCTGGCCATGGTCATAAGTTGTAACTGAGGTTAGATATCTGATTAGTGGTAACAGATTGTTTTGTATAAACTTAAATGTTGCACTAATTGTAAAATATTTTCATTATGTACACTCGAAGGACCCTATGCTTTTTACTGCATTAGTTCCATAGAATTGTCATCGCTCATGGTAAAAATAATAGATGTCAATCAAGCTAAGTTCAAAGTCTGATAATTGTTTTTGGGAAAACATAATTACATTTCAGCATGACATGAAGGTCTTTCAGATATTAAGGCCCTACTTGTAATAACTAAGGAAAGGTGGCACATTCCCATAGAGATGTGCTTATGGAAAACTGTGATTTTTGGAGATGCTCCCTCATAAGGGACTGGGTTGTGAGCATGTGAATTTGGAGAGAATTGGGAATATCTTGTGGCTGTATTTAGCAGCTGACCAGAGATGCTCTCTAGCTTAGTTTATTACAATTTTATTCCTTTCTTATTCACGGTTTGTAATTTAATAAACACCAAGATTGTTATAAATTCTAGAAAACTTCCTACTGGAAAGTTTTATCATATTTTGATCATCAAGATATATTTCCCATGTGTCCATACCTGTGATATCTAGGCGTTAATATGTTGATATTGGCCATTATAGACAGAAATCTAATCTAGTATATGGGGTACCTAGTCTCTAGGAAAGATGGGCCTTATGTAGAAGCAAGTGTGATTGACAAAAAATAGGTAACTTGGTTCCCCAGACCAGCAGAGATTTTTGTAAGGTTTGCTGTGTGATTAATAATCTGATGTTAATTGATATGTTCTGAATTGCTATTGATATGTTTTTTCCTGATGTCTCCCCTCTTCGACAAAATTTACAAGTAACAGTATTGTTTTCAATAATTCATAAAGATTTTCAAGACAAGAAACATGGCCAAACATGCTGTTTTAAAATAATATTTTAAGTAAACCTATAAACATAGCTTTATGTTGTCCTTCCCTGAGGCAATATGGTACTTAAATCAAAATAATCTTCTGGACACGACTGCACTTGTAATAGTTTTCTGTTGATGATTCACATTTGTAAATATTGGTAGGAAAAAAACATTTCACAAGATATATTATTTATGAAGGTGGAGTTTGGAAGTATTTGTAAGGTAACCATCACCAGGTTATCTGGGTGCCCTTTAAAATGATAGGAACTGGACACCATTGACATTCTCAAATAAAAGAGAAAATACAGCATGTTTTCTTACAACCACAGCTTTAAAGGGAGGGAATGAAGAGCATCTAGTCAGTCCAGACCCAAAATTTCATTGCTTGCAGTCAGTAGGAAGACTGGGCAGAGAAGTCTGGTGATTGGTTCCCATTCTAGTCAAGTTCGGTCTTGGTCTTTGGTTCTACAGAGTCAGCCGGGGGAGGCAGGCTGGAGCTGGTGCTGGGGCGGGGGGGGGGGGAGGAGCTGGCTTAAAAGCCGTTTCCTCCCAGCATCAGCTCCATGGTGCCGCCTGTGCACGCCCCCCCTCCCCCCGCCCCCAACATGCTGCTGCCTCTATCAGAGTCAGCAATGTGGGGAATGGGGTGGGATAGAAGAGGCCGCTGCAAAGCAGCCACCATTTAAAATGCAGAGCTGCAGTGGTCCTGGACCGGCACAAGCCGGGACTGAGCCAGGTTTGCTAAGTTCTGGCTCACACCGGGTCCAGCAGCCCCTGTTCATGGTGGCTGGGGCTGGCCATGGACAGGGACTGCTGCCAGTGAAGCCTCTGTTTGTGGTGGACGGGGCTGGCTGTGGACCGGGGCTGCTACTGGAGCAGTGCTCCTACTAATGTAGCCCAGTAAACTGTTAGCCTTCTTGGCAACAAGGGCACACTATTTACTTGCTCATCCAGCTTGTCATCCACTGTAATCCCCACGTCCTTTTCAGCAGACCTGCTGCTTAGCCAGTTGATCCCCCACCTCATCCCGATCATTAATGAGGATGTTGAACAAAACCTGGAGCACTCTGCTTGATTCCAGGTGTCAATTAAACATCACTACCCATTGATCCTGATGACCTAGCCAGCTTCCTGACCCTCTTATAGTCCATTAATCCAAGCCATACTACTTTAACTGCTGGCAAGAATGCTGTGGGAGACCATTATTAAAAGCTTTGCTAAAGTCACAATATATCCAGGAGTGGTCTGAGGCTGGCTGCGGCAGCTGGCGACCCAGGCGGAACGCGTGATCGGCGCCCCCGCCTGTAGGGCCGTCAATGGACTGATGTCATCGGTGGGCACCCCGGGCGCCCCCGTGTTGTCATCATTGGGCGCTCCGGGTGGAGGCACCCTAGGTGGTGGCCGAGTCCACCTATAGCCACGGGCCGCCACGGGTATATCATGTCCACTGCTTTTCCCCACATCCACAGAGCCAGTTACCTTATCATAGAAGACAGTCAGATTGGTCAGGCATCACTTGCCCTTGGCGAATTTGTCAACTGTCCCTGATCACCTTCCACTTCAGGTGCTTTAAAATGGATTCCTTGAGGACCTGCTCCATAATTTTTCTGGGGACTGAGGTGAGACTGACCCATCTGTAGTTCCCCATATTCTCTGTCTTCCCTCTACCTGCCATCTCCTGTCTATCATTATGCACTGTCTATCCTATCTGGAGTTGAGGGAGCTCTTTGATATTTTTGTCACAGCGGTACTTGGCTTGCTGTCATCTATGTAATAGCATTCCAGATTTGTCACTCTGAAGCCTACAGGCATAGATGAGGTTGCTTTTTGTTCAGCATATCAACAGATTGAAATGTCACTGGGATATGTGGTCTATTACCTTCCAATTTTGAAGTTCTCAACTACTGTTCTCTGAATAAAACCTATGAGGTGTACTGCTACCATGAGACATGTATCTATGCTGGGCCAAGATATTAAAAGTAACTCAACCAATCATCACCCCAATTTTATAGAACCATAGAACACTAGAACTGGAAGGGACCTCAAGAGGCCATTGAGTCCAGTCCCCTAGCATTCACAACAGGCTCAAGAACTGTCTAGATCATCCCGGACAGGTGCCATGTGTGAGGGAGAATGCATAGCTCATAGATGATTTGATCCAGCTGCCAAACCCATATGCCCCATGACCACATACACAAATAAACAGAAATCTCCCAGATTTAAGTCCACATATTTCCTCGGTCCTAAATCCACACAACCAGTATACAATAACCCAAAATGTCCTTCTGAGGTCTAGAATGTCTGAGTCCATATAAAGTGATTGAAACATCAGTAAGCATGACTGAGAGGTTTTTCCGTTTTAGAATAGTGTTCAGTCATCACTTGGACTTGTGGTCTGTTACCATCCAATTTTTAAGTCCTCAGCTCTTTTCAGCTCCTTTTATACATTTGACTTTATGAATTACATTTGTGCAACAGCATGGACATTCAGCTACTAGTAATTCTATCACTTTTTTCCACATCTGCTGGCTTCAGAAGCTTATTTGCTGTAGATAGTGGGATATGTGTATGACAAGGACAGAACAGGAGAAGCTGTTTTGGGCTGCTGCATATATCTTCTGTTGCTGTATTTCTCCAGTCTCACTGTCTGTGAGCCACATAAGCCTCTAATAGTTTCTTGGCAATATCGATTGGTTATTTCTGCTTTGCCATTGGAGAGACTGATGTAGAGAAAAAACCAGCATGTTCAAATTCTGTTGATGCTGCAAACTCGGAGTTCTTAACAGGAAAAGCGAGATCCATTATTCTTAATCTCTGGAATTCCATTCTTAGAAAACTGACCTTTCCTGCATTTAGTGATAGAGATGTCCAAGTAAGTAGCCAGGAATTAAAAGGTATACTTGATTTTCCTAGCTTCCTTCATTGGTTGGGTTAGCTGTTTTGTGCTTGTGTATAATTCTCCCATTGTTGCTTTGTTAGTAATTTTTTGCACAGCCTCCACTTGTTTATGAAAGACTTAACTGTTTCTGTTCGTATCCATTTCTCATGTGAGTAAGTACTGCAGGATTGGACTCAGACTTGTAAAGTAGTATTATATCGAAATGCCTGAAAGGGATGGGTGAACACACACATCCTGTTTTGAATCTCCTTGAAAACATGGGGTTAGCTATTGTTGTGTTTGCATCTTGTTTTATAGAGACAGTGAGAGAAAGAGAAGCAGACATTAGAAATAACGTGGGAGTGGAAAAACAAAACAGGATGCTGAAAATATAAAACACGTTTGTATTCAAGAGGACTTGTTAATCTTAATGGAACATTAAAATGTTTTAATGTATACCTAGTTATATAAAATTGGTTGAAATATCAGATTATTTACTTATAATGTACAGTATATCCCTAACACTTCCTTGCTGAGGCAATTTATATCCCTTAATTCATATCTACATAAGAGATTAAAAAATCCATTCCTTCATTTTATAACATATAGCTAACTTGCATCTAATACAGCTTGAGGAGTTGAAACTCACCTAATACAGGAGTGCTGAAAAGGTGTAGAAATACTTGATTGACTTTATAATATGAATGATTATACAATATTTCCTAAACACTAGTGCTGGATAAACCTTGACGACTTAGTTTTATAAATCCACAAAATAATCTGAGAAATTCTCAAAAATCATTCAAGTTTATAAACCTTGATTTTTGATATTTTGAAACACACATTTCCCATCTCAAACCTCCAGCATCATTTAGTTTAAAAACAAATACGTCTGTTTTGCTCGTTAAAGATAATCCTCTATTTAAAAGTATAGAAGAACCTCTCAAATTCTAGGTGATCCCTGTTTAGTGTGTAACACTATATTTTCTTTAGAATGTGTCTCATTCCTCATTTTTCAATCTGTATATGACTGAAATTCTGTGCTCTATTTGAACCCCATTTAAGACCTTACTTTTTTTTCAACAAACCTGCAAGTTAAATTTCAGTTTTTATTGAATCTATGTGACTAGAAATATCTATTTATTCTGCAATTTTCTTGTCACAAACAGGCTGCAGCAGGGACACACATTCCTGTACTTAGAATGCTTAAGTTCCAGGCAAGAAAGTTAAGAATACATAATGATTTGTGCTCTTTCTTTACAACCTTTCATAGAATGAGACCAGTGCTGTTTTTGCACCCAGAGATGATCATTCTAAGTTTACCATTTTAGCCAGTCAATTTGTCTGATCCTGCAGTTGCTTGAACAATTCACGTGAAAGCACACATAATTTTACTGCATTCTTGGATACTTTTGTCAAATATTAAATTTATTTTTATACTTAGTGCAACCCATTCAGAATTTGACAGGGTCAAATTGGGGAATTCCATGTTTTGTGAACACCCTTAGAGATTAAAACCTTCATTTCAACCTCTATTTTACATTGTAACCCTGGGTTGGTTTCAGAACCCCAGGTGTGGTCATAGATCAGTCTAGTTCTGACAAGGTCCATTTTTCTGAACACTGTGCCCCCATGATAGAGTGTCATACACCCCTTAAAGGGATGACTGACACTCTTCCCTACTAGAATAATTTTTCATTATTATTATTTTTTTACCAGTAGGGCTTAAGCATGCTGTTGAGAACCAAGGTCAGTAGTCAGGGTGAGATCAGACAGAGCTGTCTGTGTTCAGGATTTTAGTGTTTTCCTAAGACCTGTGACTCTTCAGTGCTTTGAGATCAACATATTTGTACCAAAAAATTCATTTAGGAAGCCTGGGTTCCTTGCTTTACTGCCATGTTATCCCTGAAGGGTTTAACTAGAAACCAGAGGTCAGACAACCATCTGTACTCAGTAGGATTGTTTTAAAGCAACTGTGTGCATGAAAGGGCAATGGCATTGGTTCCAGGATCTACGGTGGGCAGACTGCAGGATCCTGCTGCCCAAGAAGAGTGTCAAATATGGGTGTGAACCTGGGAGTGTGCATGAGCGACCCAGAACTGGTAACAGTTACCAGTCCCTACATAGACCCAGGAAGCTTAGAACAGTGTTTCTTGGTGTGGTCTACGAAACCACTTTGAGAACCATGCTAACTGGCCACACCAAGAGCTGTGGGAAGTGGCATGTGCCCCTTGGCTACAAACAATGAACCAGAACCAATGGGAGCTGCGAGGCTCAGTGGCCAGGGTGCCGGTAAGTAAACACACTGGCATGGTCAGTTAGTAGGTTTCTCAAAGTGGTTTCACGGACCACTTTGAGAAGCATTGGCTTAGAAGCATGTGAGCTTCAGTTATTGGGTCTATTTAAAGCAAACTGGTATCTGTTCTATGTGCAGACAGAGAGAGGTTGCAGTGGTTAGGGTTGAACAAAAATGTGTGCATGTTGTTGGTTCTTCCTGCATTATGTACAGAATAGGACAATAACATGACAAATACAAATCAATTTTAGAAAAAGTAAAGCTGGCAAATGATAATCTGAGGCAATAGCAGCACAAGAGCTATTATTTTTAAAACGAGCTTTTATTGGCATAAAAGGATAGCATTAACTGGACTTTTAACGCATGATTGAGATAAAGTTTATAGGAAGGCTCAAAGAGCTACATTTGATGAACAAAACCCTGGAAGGAGAGAAGTAATCCACAACAATACACTGCAATTATGTCTGTAAAAGTATGTATTCTGGTACTCTAACAATTAACTGGTACCTTATCCCTTATTTACTCTGACAAAATTGCTGAGGTAATACCTTATATTGGGACAACTTCTATTGGTAAGAGACAAGCTTTCCAGAGCTCTTCAGATTTACTGACATAGTTCAATATGACAAGCATTTCCTAGACCAAAATATAACTTGGCAATGAGAAGTTTGTTTTGGGAATGAGGAAAATGAAGTGGAAGATAATCCATTTAATATGTGTCATAATAGAATATTTTGCTATAAGGAGGAATTGTTTTTGTACTGGTAGATGTAACCATGGATTTGGTAAAGAAGCAATAGTCTGAATTTTAGAAGGCAAAATAACACAAATAATAAAAAGCCATGTCAAGTATGAATAAATACATTAATTAGCCTGCTATAGAATCATAGAACCATAGAGCTGGAAGAGACCTCAGAAGGTCATCAAGTCCAGTCCCCTGCTCTAGTCAGGACCAATCCCAACTAAATCAACCCAGCCAGGGCTTGGTCAAGCCAAAACTTAAACACCTCTGGGGATGGAGACTCCACTACTTCCCTAGGTAACCCATTCCAGTGCTTCACTACCCTCCTAGTGAAATAGTTTTTCCTAATATCCAACCTGGACCTCTCCCACCACAACTTGAGACCATTGCTCCTTGTTCTGCCATCTGTCACTACTGAGAACAGCCTTTCTCCGTCCTCTTTGGAACCTCCCTTCAGGAAGTTGAAGGCTGCTATCAAATCCCCCCTCATTCTTCACTTCTGCAGACAAAACATACCCAGCTCCCTCAGCCTCTCCTCATAAGTCATATGCTCCAGCCCCCTAATCATTTTGGTTGCCCTCCGCTGGACCCTCTTCAATGCGTCCACATCCTTTTTGTAGTGGGGGGCCCAGAACTGGACACAGTACTCCAGATGTGGCCTTACCAGAGCCGAATAAAGGGGAATAATGACATCTCTGGATCTGCTGGCAATGCTCCTCTTAATGCAACGTAATATGCCATTAGCTTCTTGGCTACAAGGGCACACTGTTGACTCTCATTCCAGCTTCTCATCCACTGTAACCCCCAGGTCCTTTTCTGCAGAACTACTACTTAACTGGTTGGTCCCCAGCTTGTAACTATGCTTGGGATTCTTCCGTCCCAAGTGCAGGACCCTGCACTTGTCCTTGTTGAACTTCATCAGATTTCTTGTGGCCCAATCCTCCAATTTGTCTAAGTCACTCTGGACCCTATCTCTGCCCTCCAGCGTATCTACCTCTCCCCCTAGCTTAGTGTCATCCGCAAACTTGCTGAGGGTGCAATCCATCCCCTCATCCAGGTCATTAATAAAGATATTGAACAAAACCGGTCCCAGAACCGAACCTTAGGACACTCCGCTAGAAACCGCCCACCATCCTGACATTGAGCCGTTGATCACTACCCGCTGGCCCCGGCCTTCTAGCCATCTTTCTATCCCTCTTACTGTCCATTTATCCAATCCACATTCCCTTAACTTGCTGGCAAGAATATTGTAGGAGACTGTATCAAAAGCCTTGCTAAAGTCAAGGTAGATCACATCCACTGACTTTCCCATGTCCACAGAGCCAGTTACCTCATCATAGAAGCTAATCAAATTGGTCAGGCACGACTTGCCCTTTGTGAATCCATGCTGACTATTCCTAATCACTTTCCTCTCTTCCAAGTGCCTCAAAAGGGATTCTTAAGGATCCCTTCCATGACTTTTCCAGGAACCGAGGTAAGACTGACCGGCCTATAGTTCCCTGGATCGTCCTTCTTGCCTTTTTTGAAGATGGGCACTACATTTGCCTTTTTCCAATCATCCGGGATTGCTCCCGATCTCCACGACTTTTCAAAGATAATGGCCAAAGGCTCCTCAACGACATTTGCCAACTCCCTTAGTGCCCTCGGATGCATTAAGTCCGGACCCATGGATTTGTGTACGTTTAGCTTTTCTAAATAGTTCCTAACCTGTTCTTTACCCACCACGGGTTGTCCATCTTCATCCCATCTTGCGTCACTTGGCTCCTGGACTTTTGCGCTGACCTTGTCCGTGAATACAGAGGCAAAGAAAGCATTGAGTACTTCAGCTTTCCCTACATCATCTGTCACTAGGTTACCTCCTTCATCCAGTAGGGGCCGCACACCCTCTCTGATCACCTTCTTCTTGGTAACATGCCTGTAGAAACCTTTCTTGTTATCCTTCACATCCTTAGCCAGTCGCAATTCCATTTGTGCTTTCGCCTTCCTGATAACCCCCCGGCATTCTCGAGCTATACATTTAAACCCCTCCCTGGTCATTTGTCCAAGTTTCCACTTTTTGTAAGCTTCCTTTTTGTGCTTAAGTTCACCAAGGATTTCCCCCGTAAGCCAATCCGGTCTCCTACCTTTTTTGCCTCTCTTGCTACGCGTCGGGATGGATTCTTTCTGTGCCTTGAATAAGGCTTCTTTAAAATACTGCCAGCTGTCCTGGACTCCTTTCCCCTTCATGTTAGCATCCCAGGGGATTCTGCCCATCAGATTTCTGAGGGAGTCAAAATCTGCTTTTTTGAAGTCCAAGGTGTGTATTTTACTACTCTTTTCTTCCTTTGGTCAGGATCCTGAAATCTATCATCTCATGATCACTGCTTCCCAGGTTGTCACCCACCTCTACTTCCCCTATTAGTTCCTCCCTGTTTGTGAGCAGAAGGTCAAGCTGCGCATGGCCCCTGGTCGGATCCTTCAACACTTGTACCAAGAAGTTATCCCCAACATTCTCCAAAAACTTCGTGGATTGCCTGTGTACTGCCATATTGGTTTCCCAACAGATGTCAGGGTGATTAAAATCCCCCACGAGAACCAGGGCCTGCGATCTGGAAGCTTCTCTCAGTTGTCTGGAGAAAGCCTCATCTACCTCATCCACCTGATTCGGTGGCCTGTAGCAGACACCTACCACAACATCACTGCTGTTGTTTGCTCCTTTAAACTTTACCTATAGACTCTCAACAGGTTTTTCTCCCTCTATATACTGGAGTTCAGAGCAATCATAGTGCTCTCTTACGTATAATGCAACTCCTCCTCCTTTTCTCCTCTGCCTGTTCTTCCTGAACAGTCTATACCCTTCCATGACAGCGCTCCAGTCATGCGAGTCATCCCACCAAGTCTCTGTTATCCCAATTAAATCATATTTCTTGGACTAGGCCAGGGCCTCCAGTTCTTCCTGTTTGTTGCCCAGGCTTCTCGCATTAGTGTACAAACACCTCACGTAACCAGTTGATCGCCCTATCTTCTCAATTCAAAACAGGGGTCCTCCTTTCTTGCTCGTTCCCCTCTGCATTTCTTCCCGGTATCCGACTTTCCCACTCCCCTCAGGGTTTTGGTCACCGTCCCCCGACGAACCTAGTTTAAAGCCCTCCTCACTAGGTTTGCAAGCCTGCCCGCGAAGATGCTCCTTCCTCTCTTCGTTAGGTGGATCCCATCTCTTCCTAACAGTCCTTGTGCCCGGAACAGAGTCCCGTGGTCGAAGAAACCAAAGCCTTCTCTGCGACACCACCTGCGCAACCACGCATTTACATCCTCAATTCGACGATCCCTGCCCAGTCCTTTCCCTTCAACAGGGAGGATGGACGAGAACACCACTTGCGCTCCGAATTCTTGGATCCTTCTTCCCAGCGCTACATAATCCGCAGTAACCCGCTCAAGGTCATTCTTGGCCGTATCGTTAGTTCCCACGTGGAGAAGCAGGAAGGGGTAGCGATCCGAAGGTTTGATCAGTTTGGTAAGCCTCTCAGTCACATCCTGAATGCAAGCTCCCAGTAAGCAGCACGCCTCTCGAGATTCCAGGTCCGGATGGCAGAGGGATGGCTCAGTCCCTCTTAGGAGGGAGTCCCCGACCACCACCACCCGTTGTTTTCTTTTGGGGGTGGTGGCCGTGGGACCCCCATCCCTAGGACTGTGCATCCCATGCCTTCCAGTAGATGGTGTTCCCTTCCGGTTTCTTCCTTGTGAGGTCCCTTCCAAAGCATTCACCACCGCAGAGCCTGTGGAGAGAGCCTGAAAGCGATTACTTACCTTTATAGCATTGGGGGATTCCCGTGCTGGCCTTTTTCCCCTTCTAGAAATTACATGCTGCCAGTTCTCTTCCTGGTCACGTACTGCCCTCTCTGACTCTTCCGTCTCCCGTGCTTGAAGGATTAAATGCTGCCTTCTGTTGAGGAAGTCTTCATCCTCTCTGATCGAGCGTAGGGTCGACACTTGGGCCTCCAGTCCTCTAATTTTTTCTTCCAAAATGGCGACCAGCTTGCACTTAGTGTAGATGAAATCCGTTCTTTCTTGCGGGAGGAAGACAAACATGGCACACTCCGTGCAGGTAACAACAGCAGACCTATCACCATCCATCCCTGCTGTCCTGGAGAAGGGATTTAAAAAGAAAGGCAAGAGAACCTCGCCCCCTTCGCTCTCCCCTTCCCAACTCCCTCTCTAAACTCCCTGTTAGCACTCACCTGTTCGCAAGCTCCTTGGTCGCTTGCCCAAAGAGCCTTATAAAGCCCTGGACTACCTGAAAGTCCCTCCCCCTACCAAGTCTCAGCCAATCAGCAGAGGCTTCTAGAATTCAAACTCTAATTAGAAGCCAACAGTTTCCACCTGTTCGCAAGCTCCTTGGTCGCTTGCCCAAGGAGCCTTATAAAGCCCATTTATGGGCTTTATGTTTCCCATTAGGCCCCTTCTAAGGGTATGCCTACATTAGCCTCCCTAGTTCGAACTAGGGGGCTAGTGTAGACATACCCTAAGGTTTTATATTTATATACGTGGTAGTTTTTAATTCTGCTCGAAAGATGATAGGGATGATAGTAGAAGGCCGAGGTTTTTCCAAACAGTTGATAGTTTAGATACTAGAATTTTCACAGTAATCTTGCTGTAAGTTAATCAAATTTTGTAGAAGCAATTAAAACAAGAGAGACATCATTCATATATATGTTCTAGTTGATATTCCAGTTTCTTCTTTTGTCACAGTGATTGTTTAAATAATGAAGTAACTACAATTCTGATGCTCCTTTTTTACCCCTGTAAAAATCTGTAACTTGATTTATAAAAATCAGTTATGTGACATAGGGAAAAAAATTGGTTTCCAAAAAGATATGTTTTCCTCATCTTTGTTTGACTGACTGACAGGATTCACCAAATAAAAGAGCATTATTATACAGCAGAACCTCAGTTCCAAAAGCATCAGGAATTGAAGTTGTTCGTTACTCAGAAATTTTCATAACTGAAAATGATTATTTTTGCAAAAGTTTACAACTGAATATTGACTTAATATATCTTTAAAATTAGGCATGGGCAGTTGGTGCATCTAGGGCTGGGGAAGGCAGGGCCTCAGCCCCACCTACAACCTTGCCCCCCACCATGGGAGCTAGGGTTGCAAGGTGTCCAGTTTTCTACCAGACAGTCTGGTTTTTGGGCCCTCTGTCCAGTAAAAAAAAATCCAGAAAATACTGGACCTGTGCAATGTCCGGTATTTCCTGGTTTTCGGGCTGGGCACCGGACGGAAGCCTGGCAGGGGCGGGGGGAGTGACTGGGAGGCGGGGCATGATTGGTGCTGGGAGCCCTGGTTGCGTGTGAGGAGGAAGGGCAGCCCAGTCCATGCTCCTGTGTGCTGGTCAAGCATGTGGTGGAGCCGCAGCTGGACTGACTCGTGCGGGACAGGAGCCCCCCAGGATCTGCACAGCCCAGGTCAGTCCTGCTCCCTGCCGGCTGATTCGCTCCCCTGTCCCCTCCGCCAGCTGCGTCCCCCTGGCTGGTTCCTGCTCCAGATCTTCTCCGGCCAGTCCCTCCCCCCCCCCCCCCCCGCCCCGCCGCCGGCTCTGTGTCCCGCTGGCCGGTTCCTGCTCCAGATCTTCCCCGGCCAGCCTTGCTGCACCCACCACCAGCCCTGCTTCCAGCGGCCAGTTCTCCCTTCCTCCTGACCTCTCCCGGCCAGTCCCCCCCCCCCCCCCGATATCCCACGGCCAGCCCTGTTCCGCCTGACAACCCCCCCTCCCACCAACCAGCCCTGCTTCCTGTTGGCCCCCCCATTTCCCACGGCCAGCCCCGTTGCCCCCCCCGTTAGCTCTGTCTCCCGGCCCCCCCTCTTCCCAGCTAGTCCTTTCATGCCCCCCCCCCCACGCTTACCCGGTTCTGCACAAAATGGTCTTGGAGGTTGTTTTTTTTGCTCAACAGCTTTGGTCTCCCCCCCCCCCCCTTTTTTTTTCCTTCAACAGAATTTTTTCTCTGGTTTTTTTTTTCGGAGGGGGGGGGGTGTTCGGTATTTTTGTTTCAACCATCTGGCAACCCTAATGGGAGCACATGTGACCTCCCCAGCCTAGAGCACCAGAGAGGAAGAAGGGGACATGGCTCCTGCCTCCCTGTCCCGGAGCATGGGAAGCAGCAGCATTCCACCCCTGGGACACCTATCGCAGGTATTCTGGGGGCAGAGTGTGGGTGGGGCCATGCCTGAGGGTTTGGGAAGACAAAGCTTTCTCCCACTTAGGCTACCAGATGTCCATATAACTAGGGATGTGAACAGTTCTGGCCTGCCAGAGGCAGAGCTGCTGCAGTCCAGCAATGGGGTGGTAGGGATGCTCCAGCTGGACTGGAACAACCCCCTCCCGCTCACTCTTCCTTTTAATCAGTTAAACAATATATTTAACTGGTTAAATAATTAACTGGTTAAACAATTAAATACCCTTTTACACCTCTATTTAAAACTTTACTATGGAAAAGAAAAATGATGCTTTCCTTTTATTTTTAGTAGTTTTTTGTGTAGCACAGTACTGCACTGTTTTCCTTTTTTCCTATTTTGGACTCTGCTGCTGCCTGATTGTGGACTCACAATACCAAATGAGGGATGTGATCCATTTCTCAGTTCGTAACTCTGGTGTTCATAATGCTGAGGGTCTACAGTAGAAAGAAGAGATTAAAATAAGAGTAAAAAGTGAACACTGGTGCTACTTGTATGAGAAGGCCTTCATTCTGCCTGTTATATAGTGTTACATGAGCATATTAAACTTCTGTGTTTGCTACATTGTGGCCCATGATTTGCCCTTGTACTCAGCATAAATATGCTGCTGTTTGCTCTTGTACTCCCTACAGATTTTGCAGTTAAATGACAATGCCATTTAACAGCAATATATGGGGATGGCTGTCCAATTGAATTTTTTTTTGTATCCTATAATACATGATCTGTGAAAAGCCAGAATCAGTATCTTGTGCTGTTTCCTTATAATGGCCCTACCTAACCTGTCCATTTTCAGACATCCCAGAATACATCACATGAGTATCCTGCTTCTGCAGGTTGAAAAAATTTAAAGCAATATTATGTCCAAGTAAGAAAAATATGTTTTATATAATATGCCATATCAGAACTGTCTGAATTTAAAAAATCCAGTTATACAGGGAAGAGTGCCTGCAACAGTATATAGAGGTTTCAGCTGCTTCTGAAAGTAATCTGCTTTTTGGATCTATTTCATTCTTACATGTGACCCACCAAAAATCTAGTGATGGCATTTGGATCCAGGGTTTGAAATCAAAGCTCCACTTTCTGCTTTCAGTTACACTGCTGAAAATCTGGAGTGACTTCATTGAAATCAGGGTAAATGGAAATAAAATATTCAGTCAACATCAGCTATCATCACTAGCACAGGGTACACTGAGGTGACCAAGCAACATACATAAATCTTTGTCCTTTGTTTGTGAAGCATGTTGCTGTTGATGAGCATATCCAGAATGAGCTGCGATGTTTCCTGGTACGTTCCACACACCAATTCGCTCACTTTCCTATGACATATTTTCTTCTCTCATGGATTATTCACTGATAGTATCTCTTCTGTGAGGTATAAAGCACCCTTAATTCCCATTGATTTAAGTGCATATAAATAATTCTGTGTAGCTCCGTTTTGCCCAGCAATGAAAATGCTCTGTCAAAAATTAAATGGAGGTGAATAAAGGCAACATGTCCCCATCTCCCAAATCTAGTACCAGTGGTATTGAAGTTGGATTCTGTATGGTGTGGCAGGGACTCTTCCATGTATAACTGCTGCACATGCATTTCCTAAGAATGCAGTATGCCATATGCTGGATACATGTTCTTATGGCAGGCTTCACCACAGAGCACTGTTACAGATAGCTTTATACGCTCTTATTCTTAGCTTGGTAATTTTTAGTTTTGGTTGCAGGTTTCTTCTGGAGGAACTGTAGAAAGTAGCTAGGTTATTTGCTATCTGAATCTCTCTCATTAGATTCAAATTGTTAAACTGGAATTACTCGTTGGGAGTTGGGTATTTTAGCTAAGATCCCTGACAGAGAATCATTTGTGACCACCTCTGTTCCAGGGCTCGTGTATATGTGTAAACAAAGTAAGTTACTCTAAAAATATACCTAAATTCAGCATTGCTCATTTTTCCTACAATGGGAAGCTGATCTGGAAGATCCTGACATCTGTACAGTTTGGCAGAGAGGTGATGATAAACATATTGCATGTATACACTCATTTTTATTGGAAATATGATATGCATTATTTTCAGCCAAGATTTTTTTAAATCAACCATCATAATTGTATAACTAGGTTTACTTAAGTAAATTGCAAAGTAGAATAATTAAATTTCAAGTCAGTTTAAGCTAATTAACCTCCTGGGGCTCCCGCATCTTTTACCTTTGAGCTTTGCAGTTCACAAAGTAAAGACTAGGTCATACTAGGCTTATCAACAAACATTAATATAATAAAACATAATTGTAATTTATGTTCGCCTCAGAGGTGTTTATTAACAGTGGATGAATGGATTTAAATTCTGTTTTATAGATGTGAAATTCAGGGATTATACTGGTACAGTAGACCAAAATCTAATATTATAGTGTTATCATAATATGAAAAACTGAATAGATCATATGACTGGAAAGAAGAAATATCTGACCTACTCACTAAGATGGGGGTTTTCTACCTTTTTTGCTCTAGTTTCCAGTAGGAAACTAGAGTTTTGTTGTGTCCTCCTTTACTTCTGGATGTCCAGATAGCAGCTGTGGCCAATACCAAATTTGTCCAGCAGCTGCACTTTTCTTTTGAAGAGGGATCCTTTGCTTGTGGACCCCACAAAGGGACTAAGACATTAGAACACAGAGTATCACCACACCCAAGTTTTAAAGGCCTAGAAAAATTACAGGAACAACACAGTGATCCACAAAGCCAAGTTAGGTGGCTAGGCTAATAGTGAATTAGGGGAAATGCCTTAATAGGCAGTCTGCAAATGCCTGTAAACTAGGCACTAAGTTAGCCATTCGGAGAAGCTGATGAGAGGATATATACTGTATTCCTCCCCCCCACCCCCCACTGAAATGGGCATCTACGTCTGCTTGCAATTCATGAGTGGGAACTCAATGTCTGGAGTCAGGTGACTCAGATTCCTAAACCAATTCTTCCAGGAATAAGTTAGATGCTAGCTTTGCTTCACATAAAATGGCCAGATTAGGAGGTGGCACTTACCCACAAGTTTTAAAGCCCAGTGGTTATAGCACTTTGCTGGGATGTGGGAGGGGTTGCCCACTGTTTAGAAGAGTGCTCTAGCCAATGACTGGTGGGATATTTTGGTATGCAGGCTTTCAGTTTCTCCTGCTGAAGCTGTTCCACTGTGGATTTAAAAAAATGAGTGATTTGATCAGAAGGACTGAAGTGGACCCTGGGTCTCCAACTTCCCATGTGAATGCCCTAACTGCTGGACTACAGACACTCTCACACTCAGTGTTTATTTAAGTATCTATCCACAGCAAATGAGAGAGACACATACACAGTTTAAATACCTACTGCTGCTCAGAGAGGAGATCATTGAATCTGGATATCCTGTTTGAGAAGCAAATGCTCTTAAGCTTGTAAGATGGGCATGATCACAATCACCTCTTCCTCCTCTACTCAGATTTTGAATGGGACTCAGTCTAGTAGGCAGCCTATGAGCATAACTACCGGATCAGACTCCACACATGACTCAGGTAACCAAAAGCCTATCTTTCTTTGATTCTTGTATCATTCTGGGCCTTAGGTATCCAGGTGCCTAGAGTGGGGCAGCAGAGCACATTCCTGAAGGATCAAGCTTAGGTGCATAGGGAACTTCTATAGTGGAAACCTAGGCTCCTCTGGGCTTAGGTGGTAGCCAAGTGGGTGTTTCTTGGATTGCAGTGGCAAGATGCACAGGGCTGTAGGTGCCTAACTCTGGAATGTAGACACTTAAGTTGCTTTGTGAATCGCACTCCTTGCCATCATGGTCACAATACCCAGGCTGCATTACCAAAACGCAGTCCATGTAGGGCTATACCCAGAAATCCTTTGGAAAAGTCAATTGATGCAAAATAGAGATGTTTTATGCCAGTGCTTCAAAACTATGCACTGTGTCAATTTCACACCATCACCCTCTTCTTGACCCCCGTCCCTATAATGACTGTGGCCTTAGACATTATAGTGTGGACTTAATTGTTGTTCTAGTACCATATTCCAGTAATTCTGTTGACTTCACCAGGCTTGATATAAAATGTTTAGATTATGCCTCTGGAAAGCTTTTCTGAAGATATGCATATGGCTCAAGTATGTGACTATGAATAGGTTCCCAATTTCTGCTCCTGGAAACTGAGGCTGAGAAGCCCTCCTGGTGAATTATACAGCATGCACTGCCTACTAGGTATCTTCATCAAGTGTGTTTGTAATTTTTTCTTCCTTAAGATTAAGGTACAACACAATTTATTAGCTGGTGCAAAAGGACCTCTTCATGCTCCCTGGGTTCTCCAGCTGTTGTGCTAATTAGTGTACATGATCCCTTCTGCTCTTGTAGTTCTCTAAGGAACTGCTCTTCCAAACCGATCAAGATATCTAACTCGTACCCCAACAATGCCTGGTGTGCTGGGTTCGGTTCGTAGCTATACACAGCACATGGAGGCAGAACAATGGTCAGTGTATTTTGTGTTCCTTTGGAGAATAAACTGTGTTCCTTATAGTTTCATCTCTGTTCTGTATTCTGTTCTTTTTCTTAGTCAGCACTGTTTGGATTGGCTGGCTGACCTATCACAATATGTATGTCAGTTTGAGGGGGGGAAAGTCAACTACAAAGGAGGAAGGGAAGTGTGAGCAATATTTTGATTGTCCCTTTAGTAGGATGTGAAAACAGATATAAGTCCAAAAGGTCTGCAAGAAAGAAATAGGAGAATGAGGTCATTTACTTTCATGCAACTGTTACAGGTTCCTTTTTCATGTTCAGAAAAGAATAATATGTTAACAAGTTCAGGTCTTTGGCTTTGGAAAGACAAAGAATTGAACTGATTAACATATTATTATATCAGCTTTCCTTACATTCAACACTCTGTTGACATCAAAAGCTAAGTATGGGACACTATCCTCGCAGGATGGGTAGGAGTGGTGTCCCTAGCCTCTGTTTCTCTAGAGCTGGGTGACAGGAGAGCGATCACGTGAGGATTACCTGTTGGGTTCCCTCCCTCTGGGACATCTGGTATTGGTCATTGTTGGCAGACAGTAGGCTGGATGGACTGTTGGTTTGACCCAGTATGGCCCTTCTTATGTTCCAGCGGCCAGCCCTTCCAATTAGCCTCATTAGCACCGGAACTACAATCAACAGGTAATATTTTTCCCTTCTCACTTCTTGTCCTGAGGGTCCCCCTTTTTTCTCCACTCGAGATCAGCTCATCTGAAGTGGGTTTTGCCCACGAAAGCTCATGATGCTATATATATTTTTGTTCATCTTTAAGGTGCCACAGGACTACTTATTGTTGTGAAAATTATTGTTACCCAAACAGCATAGTGTAGATTTCAAGTTCTTAACATATTTATTGTACTAAATACCATATACTGTTGGGTAAAAATCTGAAATACAGATTTATTCTAGCCATCTTTGTCCAGCAAATGTTGAACTTTTAGTTTGAAATGGAACATCGTGTACGTAAATTAACCAAATCATGTATTCTAATTATCTGATTATTTGAGAATTTGCATAGAAATTAGAAATTATGCAGAAATCAAAAGATGTTCATAGGCTTTGTTGGACTGTAATGATAAAGAGACTTGTAATTCCTCATTTAATGTAAAATGAAGTTGAATCTTTGTTTTATTCCATTTGAAATGAGAAAATGTCCTCTGGAATGCTGCATCTGTTGCTAGTATCATGTTTTCTTTAAAAAAAAAAAACAAGAAAAACAAGTATTTTTGTTTATGATGGTAATTAAAACTAACTTTTTCAGCATTTAGGTTGTATGTGGATTCCTAGAAATATCTGAACTGGAGCTTAAAATGTGGGATAGCTGAACTTCTTATAAATAAATTATTACAAACTGTATTGTTAAACCTTTACATATAGAACCTAAAAAACATGTGTACCATGTGATTAATGTAGACATGTCAAATATTTTAAACATTGAAATATCCGTTATATTAGCTTCTTTGGGAATCATATGCAAATACTGTAAAGTAGCACTGAACTGTTAGTAGTTAATTGTTGGGTTTTCATTTTCTCATAGTTACAAAATGAGATTCTGTTCTTGCGCATGCTTTTTTGCGAGACAGTATTGCATATCCATGTATCTAAGAATATAATTGACGTAATTCTGCAAATTCAGAAAACCGTTTACAAGGGGACAAATTTGTTAAATCAAATTTAGCTAAGACAATGTATAGGAAAGGACAGGGGCAACATAGAAAGGAACAGTGGAAGGGACTGGAAAGAATAAGGGAAGACACCTAGCTTCCTCTATTCCCTTGCACATTTGCCATATTAAAAACAGTCATGGCTTCTTAGTGTAAGAGAGACTTATCTGGGTTAAAAAAGGAAAATGTGTCAAGGGTAAGCAGTACAAAAAAAAGATGCAGGGGTGAGTTGGAAGAATGAAACATAGGCTATGTCTTTTTTTTGCAGAAGAGCAGACACGCTTTTTTGGAAGCCCTGTCTTCCTCCTCCCATGAAGAAAAATAGCTCTTCCGAAAGAGGATTTTTTCCCGAAATTTGGCCCAGTGTAGACGGGCCAAATTTCGGAAAAGCCTCTTCCAAAAAAAAATTGGAAAAATGTACGCAAATTGCGGCGCGCAATTTGCATACCTTTTTCCGAAAAAGCCCCATAGTGTAGACATAGCCATAAGGAAAACTGCTTACTGAGAGAGAATATGTATATGTCTGATGAACAATGTGGATCAACTTTGCAATGCATCATTCTTCAAGACTCACTCTCTGCCTTTTAGAATAAGTGTGATTTGACAAGTAAACTTCCAAGCCATTTTCTGTGTTGGATAGTGCTAGAAAAAAAATTAGCTTAACTAATTAAACAAGCCATAAGGATTAACCAACTGGAACCCAAGTATAAAGTACAGAAAGCTGCAGTAAGAGAAATCTAGAGTTGCTTGTTTTCACTGAGTGTCATTTTCTTATTTTATATTATATAATACATGCCTCTTATTTCGGAACATCATGGTCACAGACCGTAATGGTGATGCCATAAGTCTTTTCCCTATTTTACTTCAGAATAACTCAAGTTTCCCAAAGGACCCTCATCCCATATTGTTTTCAGTGATACTTACCACAAAATTAAGTGCACTCTAAGCACCATCAGGCTTAGCTTTTTTGGCAATTTGGGATCTGATCTGCATCAAAATGACAGTGGGAGTGGGGAAGATGAGACCTAGTTTTAGAAGTGTTAAGGACATCATATATTTATTGTTTTGAGGACTTGTCTGTTAGAGTTAATAAAATGTGATAAACTATTTTTTTTTCTAAATTAAGGACAGCCATTAGTCAGCAACTCAGGAGACTGCTGCAATTGCAAATGTAACATTTAAGATTTAATTTAGTAAAATATAAATGCTATTGTGTTTGTGTATTATTCAGTTCTTACCATTCTTAATGTACTGCTGCTGTATCTGCATCTTGACACAGGTAATGAGTATTATGTAATATTTTCTAAATAAATAAATAAAAAGTCAAGTTATCTAAAAATAATTGCACAAAATATAGCCTTGTAGAAGTTGTAAATTTCTATACTGAGCTCTAAATTAACATTGTTTGAAGAAATGTGAACAAGCATCAATGGGAAACTTGACTGAAATAATTTTTTTTGATTATTTAAATCAATCCACCCTGATTTGTTTAGCCTTCATTTGGAAATTACCTTTTTGAAATTATTGCTTCATGCAACATAACCACATAATTCTGTCTTCCATGTTACAGATGATTGCTAATTGCTAAAACAGAATATATGTTTCAGCTTTCATAATTTGACTATACGATGTTCTCTGAACTTAGAGAATGTTTACTATACTAGGCTCTTTTCTTGAAAGTGCCATTTAAAGAACTCTACAATAAATAGGCAAGAATATACTGAACTTTTCACAGTTTATGTTGTTTGGTTTAATTTTGCACTTGGTTGGCACTGAAAACAAACTAATGAATTTAATTTTTGTTTAGTGTAAGATCCTCATGGACTGGAACAATGTTTCACTGTATGAGATGCAAATAATTGGGGAATTCGGTACAAAGGTTTTTTTTTTTTTAGTGAAAATAATTATATTAGGGTTTTTTAAGTATATTAGTGTTAGGCTGAAAATGTCCTCACTGAAGTACAAAATAGAGGAAAAACAAAATGGAACTTGTTAAAAAAATCTGAAATAAGTTGAACTAGAATAAAGAGTTACATAAATAATTAAAGCTAAATAAGTATTGAGAGAGAAATCTGATTTTTATAAACATTATCTTTAGACATTTCTATAGGGATATGGCCCTCTGTCCTGATTATCTGTTTTACCCAGTTTTTGCCAGGTTTACACATAATGTCATTGTCTGTGAGTGGGTTATGAATTTCTCCATCTTTATTAGAGTTGAGAGCTTCTTTAAATTTCACTAACTAGTACTGGTCCCCAAGGGGACTGTCCATTATCTGGGAATAACTGAAGTGCAGCAGGTTCCAACTCTGACAACTTCCTTAAAGAACTGTAGAAGCTGGTTATGTCAACTCTGCATCTGCTGAAGACTTCCCCTTGTTGGCAGTGCTGCCAGAGAATCTGGTTCATCATAGACTGTCAAATAGGGAGAGAAGAGAGTGCCAATATGCTGAGGCATCTGTACCCCTAGGAAAAGGGGAATTGCTAATTCTTTTGGTCAATTCTAATGCTGAAAGACAATTATGATGGTAAACTTAAAAAACAACAAATGGTCTGGTAGCACTTTATAGACTAACAAAACATGTAGACAGTATCATGAGCTTTCATGGGCACAGCCCACTTCTTCAGATGACTGGAGTTCTAAATTATGATGGTGTTACCAGTAGATGCAGTTGTACAATGTGGTGTCATTCTAGATCAGCGGTTCCCAACCTTTTCCAGATGGGGACCCATTTTGACAATTCAGGAAGACTTGGTGACCTAGGGCAATTCAAAAAATGTGTGAATGGCTCCTTAAGAGCCACCGGGGAGACACCTGGTGACCCTTTTGAAAGGTAATGATGACCCATATTTGGGTCCCGACCCATAGGTTGGGAAACCCTGTTCTAGATAGATAACATCTATCTATAGTCAAGATCAGGAGGAGGAAAAGAAATAGTGTTAGGTTGCCTATTAAATATATAATACAGAAGATTTGAAGTGTGGAGAAAGTCATATTTCCACTTCCCACAACACTTTAGCATTTGTAAAGTGCTAGAAGTGAGATGTGAAAGTGATGAGCTCCTGGCACTGTGGACGAGAGAAAGAGATCTGCCGGTGTGGGGGACAGTGTGAAAGAATGTACAAAGATGAGAGGGAGATGAGAAGCAGAATTCATTAGGGGAGTAAAACGGATGAGTAGGGCGGGTTGTAAGAAGTGAGAAAGAAATATAGGCGGGGCAGATTAATACAGAATCAAGAAAAGAAAAAAGAAAAGAAAAAAAACTGTCTTCATGTCAGATTTTATCAAAATCAGTTTATAAATAAAGGAGATATGAGGAAAAGAAAAGTATCAGAAGGGTAGCCGTGTTAGTCTGAATCTGTAAAAACTACAAGAAGTCCTGTGGCACCTTATAGACTAAAAGCTTTATTGGAGCATAAGCTTTCATGGGCACAGGACTTCTCATTGTTTTTGAGGAAAAGATGATTATCTCTAAATAGAGACATTTTCATTCTTGTGACTCACATATATATGTCCAGCTGCACAAATACCTTTACATTACCCTTACCCTTCACAAAGTGTTCATTATTGACAGGTGGAAGGCTGAGAAGAAAAAACAATTTCACTTGTAAAATTATTTCTACCAGTAAGTATCATTCTCTTAAGGCAGCGTTTTGTTTGAGTTCACAGGTGATCATCTTATGGACTTGGGTTGAGCGGATCTTGAGATCAGAATAAATGTGTGTTGGCTTCACCTCTGTCAGATTTGAGAACCTTCACCATATTTTAATAGTATGAAAGGAGGGTATAGATATAATAGGCATGAGAGAAACTTGGTGGAATCAGAACAATCAACTGGATGCAGTCACACCAGGGTACAAAATATATCGGAAGGACAGCACAAGTCATGCTGGTGGGATAGTGGCACTATACATGAAAGAAAATGTAGAATCAAATGAAGTAAAAATCTTAAATGTACCAAAATCTTCCATAGAATCTTTATGGATAGTAATTCCATGCTCTAATACTAAGATTAGAGCAGTAGAAATGTATTACTGACTACATGACCAGGATGGTGATAGTTACTGTGAAGTGCTAAGGGAGATTAGAGAGACTATCAAAATAAAAACTCAATAATAGTGGGGGATTTCAACTTTCCCCACATGGACTGTGTACTTGTCACTTCTGGACGGGATGTAGAGATAATATTTCTTGATAACTTAAATGACTGCTTCTTGGAGCAGCTGGTTCCGGAACCCACAAGAAGAGAGGCAATTCTTGATTTAGTTAGGGTTGCCAGGTGTCCGGTTTTGAACCGGACAGTCCAGTATTTGAGCTTTCTGTTCGGGAAACAAATTGAGAAAATATAAATGTCCGGTATTTTCCAAATAAGATGTAATGTAGATTGTGATGTAATGTCAACCGTGTCCGGTATTTTTGTTGAAACCATCTGGCAACCCTAGATTTAGTCTTAAGTGGATCTGATCCAAGGGGTAAATATAACTGGACCGCTTGGAAATAGTGACCATAATGTAAAAAACTTTAACATCCTTGTGGTGGGAAAAATACATCAGCAGCTCAACACTATGGCATTTAATTTCAGAAAGGGGAACTACACAAAAATGAGGAGGTTAGTTAAGCAGAAATTAAAAGGTACAGACACAAAAGGAAAATCCCTGCAAGCTGCATGGAAACTTATCTAAGACACCATAATAGAGGCCCAACTTAAATGTATCCTCCAAATTAAAAACCATAGTAAGAGAACCAAAAAAGTGCCACCATGGCTTAACAATCAAGTAAAAAAAGTAATGAGAGATTAAAAAGTATCATTTAAAAAGTAGAAGTTGAATCCTAGTGAGGAAAATAGAAAAGAATATAAATTCTGTGAAATTTAAGTGTAAAAATATAATAGCGAAAAAGGAGTTTGAGGAATTTTCCCAGATTGAGGTGTCATTAGAGGAGGTTTTAGAACAAATTGATAAACTTAACGCTAACAAGTCACTGGGACCCAATGGTACTCACCTAAGAGTTCTGAAAGAACTCAAGTGTGAAATTGCGGAACTATTAACTGTGGTTGGTAACCTGTCCTTTAAATCAGCTTCTGTACCAAATGACTGGAAGATAGCTAATGTGGCACCAATATTTTAAAAAGGCTTTTGAGGTGATCCTGGCAATTACAGACTAGTAAATCTAAAGTCAGTACTGGGCAAACTAGTTGAAAGTATAGTAAAGAATAGAACTGTCAGACACATAGATGGACATAATTTGTTGGGGGAGAGTCAACACGGTTTTTGTAAAGGGAAAATATGCCTTACTAATCTAGTAGAGTTCATTGAGGGGGGTCAACAAATATGTGGGCAAGAGGGATCCAGTAGTTACAGTGTACTTAGATTTCCAGAAAACCTTTGACAAGGTCCCTCGCCAAAGGCTTGTAAGTTAGTTGTCATGGGATAAGAGAGAAGGTCCTCTTGTGGATTGGTAACTGGTTAAAAGACAGGAAACAAAGCGTAGGAATAAGTGGCAAGTTTTCAGAATGGAGAGGGGTAAGTAGTTGTGTCCAGTGTTTCTCTAAGATATGTGCCTGCATGGCCGTGTACAAAAAATTCTAAGCCCGTGCACTTCCTTCACACAGCCATGCAGCAGTCCTCACCTTCCTGTTGGATTTGGAAGGTGAGTGGCATGGCTTCTCCCATGGCTGGGGCTGCTTGACAGGCAGGGCCGGGGCCACTACTCTGGCAGCTGGGGCTGTGTTGAGGGATGGCTGTTCCAGCTGCTGCTGGGGTTTGCAGTCACGTTACGGGTGAGCGGGTGTCTGCCACCAGGGTTTGGGGCTACGGGCGGATGAGCGGGCAGGTGGCTGTTGCCAGGGTTTGCAGCCATGTGGTGGGTGGGTTGCTGCCGCTGGTGTTTGGGGCTGCAGAAGCAGGCGGTTGCTATAGAGGTTTGGGGCTGTGGGGCAAGTGGGGTGCTGCTGCCCAGGGGTTGAGGCAGTGGGAGGGTTGCTGCTTGGGGCTTGAGGCAGCGGCTGCATGGGGGGCAGGCAGCTGCTCTGGGGCCAGGGCTGTGTGGCTCAAAGACTGGGGGGGGGGGGAGTGGAAAAGACAGAATCAGATAAAGTGAGAGCAAAATCAGCATTTCTGTAGTCTTGAGTGGGACCGATTGTGCTCTCACACAGCTGTAAATCAGCAATAGTGAGAGAACAGGTATGTGAATACGTCTTTTAAAAAAGAACAGATGAACACAAAATAACATTTTGGGAGCTGTTTTATTTCAGGACTTGTTTTGGAGCTTATTCTGTAAATTTACACATTTAGAAATAGAATCAATCTGTTTTGAACTGTCCTTGAAGTCTAAAATGTAGGGGTTTTACAGCTGTTGGTGGTATGCTTATCGTACTTTTTGTTAGGCATCATTCTACCATACTTGTACTGAAATAAAAGAATCTTTAAAGATGGAAGGAAAAAGAGATTTGCTGCAGTAATCATAGGTAGTGGAGTATGGAAAATCTAAACATTCTTCAGTATTGTACAAAGCAAAGCCACGGCCCATCTAAAATACACATATCTGTTATAATCTTAGCTTTAAAAGAGTGCCGGGGTGAGGGTAAAGTCTTATTTTTGAACCAGAAAGGAGAAGCTGCTAGTTGTGCTTCTAATAGTAACAATAATAGCACAGGTAGGAGGAATGCTGTGGAATTCTTCCTTTGTATTCTTCCTCAAGACATTAATTAATCTGAAATTATTACTTGCTTGGTACTTTCTGTGAAACTACTGACAGTGAAATTTTTAATACTAAATGCAACTAATACTGTTGTCAAATGCATTCTTCATCTCTCAGTGCTGGTACAAACATTATTTACCAGTTTACCATAAGCTTCTTGTGCTTTTGACATTAATTACATGTGTCATTAATAGTACCCATTTCTGGTTATTCTTCCCAATACAGTCCAGAAGATATATTCCACTTTCCTCTATAGCTATAGTACGTAAAAGAAGTCCTGTATCACAATAGTGTAATTTTGTGTCTGCATATTCCTTTGGAAGATCTAATGAATTAACTGTAGATGCACATTGATAATAAATAGTTCTCAGCTGGTGATTTATCTGGCTAGGATACTGTAGTGGTGCCTTTAACTATACACTGAAGACATTTGTGTAAATATCAAGCCTGAATTGGCCCAATGATGGCTCAGGTACATGTGATTCATGTGTTGTCAGCATGTGTGCACAGGGTTCTGAAAAGCTGCAATTTTCAGGCTGTTGCAGCTGAGTTGCCTGTCAGCAGGCTTGGCTACGTCTGCACTGAGCACTGAACGACAAAGCTTAAGTCCTTCAGAGGTGTTGCCCTAGACCTCCCAAGACAAATTTTTGAGGTGGCAAGTACCAGTGTGATCAGTATGTGGTGCGCAGGAGCACTCTCCTGCTGGCAATGTGAATGCCGTTCATTGGGGGTGGAAGTATTTTGTCAGCTAAAGAGCTGATAAACAGCAGCTTCACTGCCCAACTTTTAGTGCCATGCATACGTTGCTGCTGATCCAGGGGCTAGTGCCCTGCCAGGCCTGTCAAAGGTGTGGGAGGCAAAGAAGGCAGTTTCCCTGGGACACTGGGTGCATCTACACTGCACGCATTGCTCAAAACAAGCTACACAATTTGCCCTACGGAAAATTGCATAGATTATTTTGAGTGCATTTTGAAATAGCTTATTTAGAAATTTGGCGCTAACTACACAGCGCAAGATTTTGAACTAGAATGCTATTCCAAAAGGTCCCTTAATCCTCACAGAACGAGGTTTACAAGGACGTCCGAATAGCATGCCCATTATTTCGAAAGATATTTTGAAATAACAGGCGGGCTGTCAAGACACGGAATACGCTATTTGGGATACCAGAAGCATCCTGAAATAGCACCGCAGTGCGGACATATCATTAGTGAAGCTAAAGAGCCTGGGGCTCCGGCTACTGCTGCCACAGTATGAGCAGTGCTGCAGTGTGCTTATTCTTGGCCTCCTGGGACTTCTATGGAACTAAGGACAGTGCAGATTTACAGTAGCCTTGAGGCTAATCTAATGTGCTGTTGAGTTTTCAGTATTAATTTTCTTTTTATTTGACTTGATATTAAATAAACATTTTGAGCAATGCACTTTGTTAATTACCTCTTGTTCTATTATTCTTTCTTCCATAACATTTTAATTACATAAATTAATAACTTGGGTGCCATGGTGGCACACATCCAAACAAGTACACATGACCTCAATTTTGGTGCATAAGACAAAAATCACTCCACTCATAGATGGAAAATCTTAGAGGGAAAACTGCTGGTGTCCCCCAAGTGTCCGTAGTGGGACCAGTCCTATTCAACCTAATCATAAATGATCTGGAGAAAGGAGTAAACAGTGAGGTGGCAAAATTTGTAGGTGATGCTAAACTGCTCAAGATAGTTAAGACCAAAGCAGACTGTGAAGAGCTTCATAAAGATCTCATCAAATTAAGTGATTGGGCAACAAAATGGCAAATTAAATTTAATGTTGATAAATGTGAAGCACAGTGGAAAAATTAATCCCAACTATACTTGAAATATGATAGGGACCAATTTAGCTATAACTACCCAAGAGAAACATCATGGAGTCATTGTGGATAGTTCTCTGAAAACATCCACTCAGTGTGCAGGGCAGTCAAAAAAGCAAATGATGTTAGGAATCATTTAAAAAGGGATAGAGAATAAGACTGAGAACATTTTATTGCATCTATATAAAACCATGGTACATCCATATCTTGAATACTATGTGCAGATGTGGTTCCCTCCTCTCAAAAAAGATATATTGGAAAAAATTCAGTAAAGAGCAACAAAAATCATTACGGGTTTGGAAAAGATTCCATATGAAGAGAGATTAAAAAGACTGGGGCGTTTCATCTTAGAAAAGAGGAGAGTAAGAGGTGATATGATAAAGGTCTATAAAATCATGACTGGTGTGGAAAAACTGGATACGGAAAAGTTATTTACTTGTTCTCATAACATAAGATCTGGGGATCATCAAATGAAATTAATAGGTAGGAAGTTTAAAACGAACAAAAGGGAGTTTTTCTTCATGCAGTGCATGGTCAGCGGAGGTTGTGAAGACCAGGACTTTAACAGGGTTCAAGAAAGAACTAGATAAATACATGGAGGTTAAGTCTATCAGTGGCTATTTGCTGGGATGGGCAAAGATGATGTTTCTAGGTTCTGTCAGAGGCTGGGAATGGGTGACAGGAGAAGGATCATTTGATGATTCCCTGTTCTGTTCACTACCTCTAGGGCATCTGGCACTGGCTGCTGTCGGAAGACAGGATACTAGGCTAGATGGACCTTTGGTCTGACCCAGTGTGACTGTTCTTATGTTCTTGTTCTATGGCAAAAAAAAAATTCCCAACAATTAATTATTTCATACAGTAAATGAAATTGGTATAAATTTTATACATATTTTATATATCTAGTCTGAATAAATGATGTATTTCCCTAACAAAATTAATCAAACTTTTTTTTTATTGCTTCATATGAAAAGGATAATTTTCCTTAGGAAAGTGAGAAAAAATATATTCTCTTGTTTTCCTGTGAGAACATAAAGCTTTCGTGTTCATGTATTCAGTGTCTTTTTTCTGTGAATACAGGACCACGCTCCTCTTCGTTGGCTGCAATGTCTCTTGGGAGTAGAGCTCTGTGGATCAGTGGATACTGAAGTCCATCCGCAGATATCTGCATCTGCATCTGCATAGACATTTGTACCATCCGAGGGCTCAGTTCCCCTCTCACTTTGTTAGCTATCATGGCTCAAGACTGCATATATAAGTTTTAACTGCTGAAGGGCAAGTAATTCTCAGAGTTGTGGTCTCCTCTTCTGGTTCTGCCATCTTATTCCCAAAGTCATGTATTTATTCCTTGCTGTCTGATAGTTACACGGGAGTTTCAGTGTTGTCCTTTGCTTCCACAGTTCAACACTCTGGTCTGGTGTCACGTACCAAGGGTTTTCCCAAAAAAGTAATGTATTGACAGCTTATCTCACACAACAGGATTTGCCAGGATGCTAAAAGCTCAGTTCAGAGAGGAGGTGAGTAGCACCTTCAGTAAAACAAGTTCCCTCATCCAGTCTTAACCAATGCAGAGATATGTTGGCTCAAATATATGCAGTATTTTTGCTTCATGAGATGATGTTTTTAAAAAGGGTAGTTACTATCTTCCCAGGGCATAATTTCAGAAATAATGTAGAAACTGTTCAGTCAGCAGAGATGGGTTACAATCTGGGGTAATAGAAATCTGTATAGCTTTTCCACAAAAACAGGTGTCATTTCCTTGAGGATTTTCTTTTTGTTGTTTGTTTTCTATTTGATGTAGATACGTTTATAAATACCAGGGTGTTTGTCATATTGGGAGGTTGTAAGAAAGATAAATGAAGTAGAGTCTTGTTTGGCCACTCACATCCCCCACTATACAGAATGAAGAAAGGTCTATGCTTCTTCATACTTGACCAGCAAAGATAAATTAAAATGAATGGTGTTTCTACTGTTAGGCATTGCCATAGCCTAACCTAGTCTAGGAATATAGGTAGCCTGCTGTACATTGTAACAGCCAAATATACTAGATCGTCACTTTTCTTATGGAAGAATTAATTAGTCTCAGTCACCAGCTCTTAATCTTGTTCTTATTGCTTAGATGGGATTTTTCCATTTATGTAAATGCGAACCGGACCAGTCCCCAAAAGCTTGACCAACAGAACAGAAATAACATTTTTTCATGCACTCAGGGAAAAACAGACAAATAACAAAATTCTCTGCATGCATTACTGTAAGGATGAATTGGAGAAATTCCTCCAGCAAATTCTTGGGGATACTCAAATTGTATCATATCCCAGTTCATTCTATCTAGGAAATAAATTTCTTGCTGATTGTAGTTTAGTGGCCCAAGCATTCCTCCTGATTTCACAGAGGAAGGTTCAGTTCTCAACCCATTTTTGGAAGACCCTGCGTGGGCTTGTCTCTTTATTTCCTATTTCTTAATTAGGCACAAGTAGGTGGTCCTCCCTCCAGGATGGTCATTTTCAGAGGGTTGGGTCTGCTCTTCTTCCCTTCATTTAGGGTGCTTCTACACAGCAGGGCTTAGCTTGAAATAAGCTACACAACTTGATCTATGTCAATTGTGCAGCTTATTTTGAAATTGAGAGCGATCCACCCAGCACCTATTTCGAAATAGAGCACTCTTCCTCTAACTTCCCTTACTCTTCGTACAATGAGAGTTACAGAAGTCAGAGTAAGAAGTCCTCCAGCTTGACTGTATTTTGACATTACTTCAAAATAACTGCCTGCTGCGTAGACGCGGACCAAGTATTTTGAAATAGTGTTGCTGTGTATACATACCCTTACTGACCATTCTCAGCACTGGACAGGTGTGAGGTACATATAAAAAACACTTCAGACACGGTCATTTGACTATTTATTATATCCTTAAAATGAACTACTTTGCTTCTGTTCCTGCTAGAGAAAGTATTCTAGAAAATCTACACAATCCCATCAGTCACACTCTGGGAGTTCGATATGTATTTTAATGGAGAGGCATGATAAAGGTAACTTTCATCTGTTTTTTAGCAAAGGCTTTGATTGAATAATCAACATAATATTTGATTTACATATTAAAGGCTGCAGACTTCTGCCAGTAGCAGAAGGATTCATTAATCCATGCCAATTTTGAAGGGTTTTTTTTAGTTCTTTGTGTGAATCCATTGGACTCAGATATTACATTGTGGAATCTTTTGTTTTATCACTGCCTAGGATACATGCAGAAGTAGGAAGGGACTTCAGGATCATGTCTATTTTATTGGACTTTCCAAAAGGCATTTATGCTTGACTGGTATTTTGGCCATAGGTGACTCATGGTATCACATGGGAGATGAACCATCTCATGTCCCTGCCAAAATTTTAATTGCTAAAGGGGATGCCCCCACATGCCATCTCACTGTCCTTCTCAGTGGCCCTGCTTGCCCTCCTATCCCCACAGGCACCAGTTGCCACTGATTTTGGTTTTTTGATTCCCTTTTCTTTTCCTTGTGTATATTCTGTAAACGCATTATGCCCTCTGACCTCCTGGCCAAGAGAACAAATGGTCTCTTCCAAAGTTCTAAGGACTCAACTGACTTCTAAAAATGCTTTTGAATAATACATGAAGTGTTTCCTGTTTCCATAAGCAGACTGAAATCTCATTGATGTTACCCTTTCTGCCTAATCTGAGCTAGTAACTGAAAGCCCAAGTTCAGTACCTAGCCTAAGTCTCTCATCATCACCTTATATTTATATGATATTGTTCATCCTGGAAGACTCTGAAATATCTAAAGAAATAATTGCCTCATCTGCCACTGATGGGCAGCCATCTCTGGATAGTATGTCTGCTGCTATTTAACAGTTCACAGCAGCATTTCATATAACAGTTCAGGAAAGAAATTGAAAAATTACTATATTCAGCTGAAATGGCATAGGAAGGGTTAGTTAGGCTGATGGTAATTACTCTGATGAGAATTGGGTGAGTACATGGGCAAATCACTCCTAATCTTCATAGACCTAAGGAAGTGGGCCAGTCGGCATTTCTGTTTTAAGCATTTGAAAAGTGAAGTCATGCAAATCTTCCTATTTGTTCATGCACCCCAGAGGTTTGTGATCAACCAGATTTACATTAAATGTCATTATCAATCTTATTCCACCGCTATGGATAGGAAACTGATAAGTTGTGGAAGAAACAATTCTGTAAGACATACCATCATGTTTAATGTATTTTACTAATAAAGTACAAAGACTGGAATTCTGCATTCCTGCACACAGGGCTGCACTTGAATACTGTATTTTAGCTTCAAATAGTATAGACTATTTTGGAAAGATTCATATTGGAAGCACTTCAGCAGTGTGGTCCAGTGAGTTTGGGACATGTGATCTAGGCTGTAAATTCCTTGAAGCAGAGATTGGCTCTTACTATGAGTTTATTTAGTGATGATGGGGCCTCAAACTTAGCAGAGGCCTCTGTGTGCTAAGGTAAGACAAATACTAAGAATGGTTCTGTGTGATAGGTTTTCTGGTGAAGTATACATTGTTTTCCTCTAAGTCCTCAACTCCTGACATCTTGTGACTACATCAGAATCTTCATTTTGGGGAGTGGGGGGGTTAAGTATGTTTCTAGCTCTTACAGTTGAGAAGTGGCAGTGTCTGCCTGCATTTGCAAAGAGCCCAAACAATAGTTCTGAATGGTGTAAACTGCCTTATGTAGCTCAGTGGGCTGTTAATACCAAGATCCATCTCTCTGGAGTACCTTACCAGGTGATTAAATATGTTGTCAGAGGAGAGGGAAATGGGCCCAACAAACCAACCCTAATGGATACCCCGGGACCAGACAGTGAAATACTGAGGAACATCACAGCTTTGACTGCTGCCTCAAAGGATTAGATGGAGTGGCCCTGAAGCTCTGAAAAGGAAGGAGCCCCTGCTACCACTGCTGAAGAGGGGGAAAAAAGGGTTCCATGCTGATGCCCTGGGCCATCTCCACTGCAAAGGGGAGGGCGCAAACTCAGAGCAAGGTTTTGGTTGCAGGAGTAGAGATAAAGAGACCCTTGTGTTTTGGCATGACTAGGACATTGGATTGGATTAAAGCAATCTTGACTTCTGGATCCCATTTGGCTCTTGAACTGCCAGATTGGGAGCACTAAGAAGTCACAAGAGGGTGAGGTAATATTTTTCATGGGAGCTTACACAGAGCTCATCTTTACCTGGATGCTGCAATCTCTCTCTCTCTCTCACACCAAGAAGTTAGTCCAATGAACGACATTACTCACTCACCTTGTCTCTCTCTAATTACCCTGGGACCAACGCAGCTATAACACCTCCTCAGACAAGACTGGGAATATGGCATACAGAACAGGTCTACTTGGGTTTGGAACTATTTACTTTTTGCATTAACATATAGCTCCTTTGTAATAGATAGGCAGGGGCTGAATAAGACAGTCTGGTATAAGAAGTAGTCTTTACTGAATACCCATGTAGAATTGGGGTGCAAGTAGTTTTCTCCTGAAACTATACAAATAACAGTATTATGTATTCCAATATGCATATCAGATCCATAGGGGACTTTAAGAATGGTCAGAATAATCCATTCCACGACAAAAATAGTAAATAATGTATATAGAATCACAATATTAGTGTCTTGCTTACTCGAGTCTTAAATTGGTTGTGCTTTTGCATCTGTTTAATCTCAGTTTTTATAGTGTACCTAGACTCTGATGCTAATATCATGAAACATTGCCCATCTTTTGCACTTAGAATATGGCTTGTCCAATTGCCATACAAGGATTTTCCAGAAAAATCCTTATTCATAGATTCAGAAGTAACTGATATTAAGCAAACTGATCGTTAAGGAGAAAAGAGAAAGGAAAGGAACGTTGCATATTTTGAAGTCGTCTGTGGTGTTTTTATGATATGTGGTGATTGACGGATGTTGAGGAAGAAATTTTGCAAAGGTACTTTTTATACTGTACATGCTTGAAAATTTAGCATTGGAACTGGAAATGTTTAAATTTACCCCCCACCCCTTTGTTCCTCAGCAGCACCAGCAAAGAATGTCTACTTAATGGGTTCCATGCATTTAACAGTTTTACTTGGCTTTTTATTAGACCTATAAATAGAAATCAAATCAACTGGGAATTCTCATGCTGGGATTTGTAAAAATGTTGGCAAGAATGCAGATTTTCAGTTGCTTAAATTTTGTGATCATGCTGCTGCCTCCAGTTGTGAAATACATTCATAAGGACCTCAGGAGCTTGTTATTCTCAAATGGTGCATGCTAGAAATCACTGTTAAGGATAATTCTCATGAGTTAAATAGACAGTTTCAAATATCATGAAGTAGCAGCATGTTGCAAGCCAATATGTGGTTGTCTGTTTTTTCTGTGTTCTTTAATATACTATGACAATTAGATAATTCAAAGCAGTTAGATCTTAGGGTATATCCTTGGTTGTTTGGGCTTGATCCTGCATTCCTTGTACATCCAAAAGTCCTATTGACCTGACTGAATTTCTAAAAAGCACTAAAAGTAAAAAGACGTGCCGGAGAGTTCTCCCCTAGCCACTGAGTGGCTACTCAAGCTATTTTATATTGGCACAGCTGTATCAGCACATCTCTGCTGCTGTAATCTCACAAGTGTAGACAAGCCGCATGTGTTAAAGGGAGCATGAGTAAGGCTTCCCATAATAATTGTCTTAAAACACATGAAGGTAAAAAAGAGGGTCTCTTTATTTACATCTGCTTTTTTGAGCCTTTAGAGTTCAAATTTTCAAGCTTTTTTCTGAGCCAAGAAGGGATAAAATAGTTTTGTTTAAGTGTAAGGTGATTCTTGCTTAATCACATATTTCTAGGGGCTGGAGCTTTAAGAACAACACTGAATATTTTCAGACTTGTGATAAAATAGAGAGTTGTCAATATGTACAGATGACTCTCAAATGAAAATTGGGTTCAGCCCAGAATTACATGCTAAATGTGACCAATAACCAGGTTATGGAAGGCTTTCAGTACATACATTTAATTTTCAGTTAATCATTGTAATAAGCCAGAAACCCTGTATCTGTGAGTCCATAACTTTTTGGTGTCTGGCAGAGCAATGAAGTTAAGTTCTCAGGCTCATCTCTTAAAAGTGTTAAGCTACTAGTCCTTATCCTCAAAGGAAATTCTGCACTTCAGTTTCAAAAGATGAGCCTGAGAACTTAAATTAATAACTCTCAAACTTCCTCTTCTTGTTCTGTGACTGTTAACAGGTCAGTCTGCCTTGAATGGTTCCCTATAATATGTGCTAACTACTTAAGCTAAACAATCTGTTGCATCTCACATTTTGTTGTGATCCTGGGATTTCTTTTCCCAGGCCATGATTTACACTACAGAGCTCTATCAACTTTAACTTGCATTGGTACTCAGCCACCATAATTGCTACATCTACACTGCAGCACTTACAGGAGCACACTATGGGTGAAGACACTCTAAACTGATAGGATAGAGCTTTCCCAAGCATTCAGAATTCATGAGTTGGATCCAAATGTTGGCTTGAATATTCAAAACAAATATTAAAAATAATAAAGGGGCAAAGGGTTGAGCCTTTGATTCTCATTTTCATACTTTACTCTGCAAACATGAGGAATGGAAACTTTAAATTGAAAGCTTAGTTTCTGCTATAGTTGCATGTCTGCAAGAGCACACAGGATCTGAGAAACGAGATATTGAGAGAGCTCACAATAAAGTTGTGGGTTGGCAACAATGTTACATATCCCAATTAAAAAACCCCAAACCCTGTCTCTTGTTATAATTAATGACAATTTGAGTAATCTTAACTAGACACATCTCAGTGATAAGAACAAGGTGAGAGTTTGAGTTCACACTTCAAGTGCTGTGATTATGTATGGAAACACTTTTACAAATTTAAATAGGTTACACTGTATCCTCTAAATTTAAAATCAACTGCCTTGTATGAAATAGACAGCCTATAATTAACAGAAACTGCTGCAACCATAAAAGTACTGAAAAAAAGATTTACACATTCACAAAAAAAACTATATGGTTAAACACAGCAAGGTATGCTGAATGATTAGCTTTAATGTCCTCCTTTCACTCAAAGTAAGTGTGTAAATATAGATATGTACACATCCATTAAGTACTATGCATACTTACTGTAATATTAGTTATCCATACTTATTTCTTTCATGATGACTTCTTTTTTATCGGTGCATGTTTTTCACCTACAATATATTTTATAGAAACCATTGAGAGTAAAAACTTCTACTATGATTCCACATGCTTAATCATAAAGAATGATTTACCAGTAAGAACTGTTAGCTATTTAAAATGCTATTCACGTAGTGATGACTGGCCGGTCAAGTAATTGCCTATGTGTAGTGGGCAGGGGTGGCCACTCACTGACCAAAAGGGGGAAGAACCCCTCTCCGTGCCTGGGTAGGCCAAGCCCGGCCCTGGCCCTTTAATTCCCTGAAAGCCAAAGGGTGGCGCAAGTGGTATAAAAGCCCAACCCAGGAGCTCAGTAAGGCCCAAGGCACTGGAGGAGGCAGAGCTTGGCCTAAGTTCCTGAGCAGGGAGGCCACTGATGATCTTGCTGAGGCTGAGGACCGCCAGGCCCCCACACCAAAGAGGAGACCCTTGTAACCCTGCCAGAGGGTACAGACTCTGATGACCCTGAGAACCTGTAGCAACTGCGGAATGAGGTAGATGCTGAGGAGGAGTTAGGAAGTGGCCTAGGGAAAGCCAACAACAGTCAGGTTGACCTCATTGTCCTATAGTGTGTCAGCGTGTTGCAGGTCAGATCCTGGCTGATCCCAGTGGCAGCCCAGGATGCCCCTACTAGGGCCCTGGGCTGGGGTGCTGTGGACTAGGGAGGACCTGTATCCCCCTGTCACCCCAATCTATGGGTGACAGTCTCCCCCTCTCTCACCATTGATCCATTGTGTTTGTTTACCTGCACCAGGCCCTGGCTTTGCTAACTGCTGGATTGTGTTTCCCTGCCCTGCCCCACACCAGGGCCTGGGCTTGAAGGCGATCACTGGACACTTAGGCTAGGTCTACACTGCTGAGAAAAGTCAGGAAAAGATATGCAAATTGTGAACCGCAAATTTTGTATCTTTTTCCGCTTTTTTTCCAAAAGAGGTTTTTCCGAAATTTGGCTCATCTACACAGGGCCAAATGTCAGAGAACTCCTTTTTTGGAACATCCCTTATTCCTCCCACTGGAGGTATCCCGGAAAAGCTCTGCAGTCTAGATATAGCCTTATTTATGGGCCTGAGCACAGGTCTGGGGCCTAGGACTGAGCCAGGTGGCCTATACTATCACATAGGTATTCACAGTTGAAGCTAAAGGTACTCACAGTAGAAATAGCATTTCAGTGAAAAGCTACAAAGAACTGAATAGATCCAGTTGTTTCATCTTAATTTAAAGGAACATTGTCAGCTTAAAAATCATGGGGCTCATTTTTCATTGCCTTGCATCTGGTGCAGTCATTTAAGGCTATATAGAATGGAGTCAAAACACTAACAAATTGGAATTTTCCACTTATTGGCAATATCCCTTTTATTAAAGCCAGGTTGCAGAGGAGAGGCACCATAAACATCTCAACTTGTACTAGAATAGACCTAACTGATATTGAAAAGAAGTACCATCTACCCTACTCTGGTTTGAGGCTCACCACTGGTACATTTTCCCCATATTTAGGTTGGATCTCTCAATCTTTTAGCCTGGTCTGGACACTACAGTGGCTTGACCCTTCATTCATGTCAGAGGCTATGTCTACACTACAAGGTTTTTGCGCAAAAAACGGTGGAGCGGCCACACCTCAAGCGCATTTTTGTGCAAAAAACCCCCAAAAAACAGTAAATCGACAGAACAGAGGGCTTTTGCTGTTAGTTATTCCTCTCCCCATAAGGAATAATTCCTTTTTGTGCTACAGCTCTTGCACAAAAAGGCATGTGTGGACGCTTTGCAGGGGTTTCTCGCACAAAAAGACCCTATCTGTGAATGGCTATCAGAGTTTTCTTGCGCAAGAGCATCTATGAAGTGTGGACGTTCTCTTGTGCAAAAGCACATTGCTTTTGTGGTGTGGACGTGCTTTTGCACAAGAAGTTTTTGTGGAAGATCTCTTCCTCAAAAAGCTTCTTGCGCAAAAACCCTGAAGTGTAGACAAAGCCAGAGAGAAAAAAAATCTACCCGGTCCAGGGTATCCAATTCTAAAACATACACAAGAATTTTCCTTTCCAGTTTCAAACTGGGCACAACCCTCCCTTCCTGAGGGTCTGTCTTCTCTTTGAACTTCAGATGCTCTTCAGTAAGGTGACGTTTTAGTTATGAGTATTTTTAGTAAAAGTCATAAACACGTCACAGGCAGTAAACAAAACTTCAGGGCCTGTAACCTCTCCATTGAGTAGTACTAAATACCAATGACTAAATCTTATGTGCTAGGGGGAATGACCCGGGCCACCATGGGTGCTCGGGCGGAGGGGGGGCAGGGTGCAGTGTGTGGTGTGGGACCTCTGTTGGTGCTGGGGGTTCAGATAGTGGCATGGAGCCCAAAATAAGGAGGGATAACAAACTGGGACCTCCACTGGTGCTGGGCAGAGGGATGGGTGGCAGCAAGTGGCCTGGAATCGCTGCTATTGCTTGGCAGCACTCAGCCCTAAAACCATGGCTGCTGTCAGCAGATGTGGGGGAAGCTGTCTCTGGGGAGGGGACTGGCAATGGGCTGAGACTCCCCCAGCATGGTTGGAGCAGCTGGCCCAGAGGTTGCCCAAACTGCTTAGGTGGTTCCTCGAATAGTGCACTGGTTACTGCAAAAGTCACAGAGGTCCCAGAAAAATCATGTAATCCTGGATTTCTGTGAGAGACTAGCAGCCTTGCTGTTCATCCTACATTGTGACCTTAGCTCTCAATCTTGCCCCTACTATGAGTTTTCCCCCTTTGCCTCTCCAGTGACTTTTTTCTGTTTTATCTCACCCCAGCTCTAGAAGGCCTGGTTTAGTCACATGATCTGTCTGTCATGTGAATGTGCTTTTTTTTCCACCTAGAGGGAAGTGTTGCATCTGGGCTTGGACCCATCTCCTCTTAAAGGGACAATCACAATTGTAGAACTCAATCTATGATGATGTGAAATATATTCTTCTATATACCACTGCCAATCTGGTAGCAGACCTATGTAACTTTGTTCTCACCCACAATTATTTCCAATTTGGGGACAACTTATACCTCTAGATCAGCAGTACAGCCATGGGTACCCACATGGCCCCACAGTACGCTAACATCTTTATGGCTGACTTAGAACAACGTTTCCTCAGATCCCGTCCCCTTTTACCCCTTTTCTACTTACGCTACATCGATGACATCTTTAAGATCTGGACCGATGGCCAAGAAACGCAGAGACTTTAACAACCTACACCCCACCATCAATCTCAGCCTGGACCATTCTACACAAGAGATCCATTTCCTGGACACTACAGTACAAATCACCAATGGTAAATTAGACACCACTCTCTACAGAAAACCCACTGACTCCTACAGTTACCTACATGCATCCAGCTCCCATCCAGGACACACCATACGATCCATTGTCTATAGCCACGCCCTTAGATACAATCGCATCTGCTCTAATCCCACTGACAGAGACCAGAAACTTCAGGATCTCTACCAAGCATTTATAAACCTCAATTACCCACCCGGAGAAATAAAAATACAAATTGAAAGAGCTAGACGAATACCCAGAAACCATCTACTTCAAGACAGACCCAAGAAAACCAACAATAGAACACCACTTGTCATCACCTATAGCCCCCAACTTAAACCCGTCCAATGCATTATCAATAAACTACAACCTATACTGGAACAGGATACTACCCTCCGAGAGGCTCTCCGAGACAGACCCATAGTCTCCTATAGACAACCACCTAACCTCAGGATGATTCTTACCAACAACCTCAGGACATACCACACTAATACCAGCCTTGGAACTTTCCCTTGCAACAAACCCCGGTGCCAGCTTTGTCCATATACTTACTCTGCTGACACCATTATTGGACCTAACCGTGCCAGTTACAAGATCAAGAACACATATTCCTGTTAATCCAGAAATATAATTTATGCCATCATGTGCCTAAAGTGTCCGTCTGCTATGTATATTGGACAAACTTCTCAGACACTTCGCCAAAAAATCAATGCACATAAAACAGACATCAGGCTCTCTCACAGAGAGAAAACTGTTGCTTGCCATTTTAACCAGACTGACCATTCTCTCAATGACCTTAAAACATGCATATTGCTTCAAAGAGATTTTAACTCCAGACTTCAAAGAGAAGCCTCAGAACTGTCATTCATGCTTAAATTTGACACTTTGCGTATGGGTCTTAACAAAGATGCTAATTATCTCACCCATTACAAAGATAGTTTCCCCAATTATCACCCCTAATGTCATTACCTCACAGACACTAACCTTCCCCCCCCACCCCTCCTCTGTTCTTAAATCTGATTCGTCAATTTTATATGTTTACTTTTTTTTAATTGTATCACTTTGGTATATATGGTCATGCCAATTTTCTTCCAAATATTGATCTGAGGAAGTGGGTCTGGCCCACAAAAGCTCATCACCTAATAAACCATCTTGTTAGTCTTTAAAGTGCTACATAGTCCTGTCTTTTGTTTCTTCTTCTATAATCCATGTCTAATTTGAAAGGATTTTTTTTTTTGGTATCTTGAGTTGTGTATTACAATCTGCAGTTCTTGGCATATGTAATTGAATTTGCTTTTATGTAAACTAGATTTTATTTTACCCACCCATCAAACCATCTGTCTGTAATTGTACAGCCTCCAATTTCTTGATGCAGTGTTATACAGCTCAGTTCACATTTGCTTTAAAAAAATCACAACAAAACTGCGAGCAGTGATTTGACTACAACAGATACTCTTTAACCTAAGATGTTCTACAGCGTTTTCTCTGATATCTTAGGCAATCAAACAAAGGATACAAGTGATACCTACTGTTTCAGAATGAAAACACGCATTTTCTTTACATTTCCTAAGCTGCTTCCATTTTAATATCAAATTTAGTTTGAGCTTTTGTTTGTAAAGGAATTGAACAAAATGCATGTTTTAGAGCTAAATTTTAAAAGGCATAAATCCAGCCTCTAATATTGGGAATAAAATTTGTACTTGGTATCAATTGCAGGCATATGTTTGTCTACCTGATATGTTCCCAATTATTTGGGAATTATTTTTCTGATTACCATTCCTGCCAAGATTTCAAACTGGTTGTCACAGAGTGTCCTGATCTTTAGGGTTTCATCTTATTCTCAAAGACACCAATATGGAATATTTTTACCTTGGTGATGGTCTAAGTTAAATATAATTCCTCTGTATTTTTCTTCTGCCATGGCCTTTCTCAGCAGGGTACACTTATTTTATATGTCTGATACTGACTTGCTCTGAATTTTGCTTTCTGTTTAGTTTTGTTCTCACTTGTATATAAATTAATATGTTAATATCACCAGTCTAGTTTGAGCAAGAACAGAAACTGACTGGATTTTAACATGTAAGACTGACAATAATATGGTTTCTGTGCATTGATTTTGAAACAGAAGTGATTTTCATCACAACTCATACTAAGATACACTCCACTGAAGTTTGCTGTTGAGAGATATCTGTTGAACATATACCTCTTCCTCCTTTCATGGATTGATAACTGGTTAAAAGACAGAAAATAAAGGGTAGGAATAAATGCTAAGTTTTCAGAGTGGAGGGGGGTAATTAGTGGTGTCCCCCAAGGGTCTGTCTTGGGACCAGTCGTATTCAACTTATTTATAAATGATCTAGAGAAAGGGGTAAACAGTGAGGTGGCAAAATTTGCATACGATTCCAAACTGCTCAAGATAGTTAAGACCGAAGCAACTGTGAAGAGCTTCAAACAAAATCTCACCAAACTAAGTGATTGGGCAACAAAATGGCAGATGAAATTTAATGTTGATAAACGTAAAGTAATGCACACTGGGAAAAAATAATCTCTACTATCCATACAATATGATGGGGACTAATTTGGCTACAACTACTTGAAAGAGATGTTGGAGTTATTGTGGAGAGTTCTCTGAAAACATCCACTCAATGTGCAGCAGCAGTCAAAAAAGCAATTAGAATGTTAGGCATCATTTAAAAAAGGATAGAGAAGAAGACAGAAAATATCTTATTGCCTCTCTACATAAAACCATGCTACGCCACACATCATGAATACTGCATATAGATGTGGTCGCCTCATCTCAAAAAAGATATATTAGGATTGGAAAAGGTTCAGAAAAGAGCAACAAAAAATGATTAGGTGTTTGGAATGGATCCCATATGAAAAGAGATTAAAAAGACTTGGACTTTTCAGCTTAGAAAAGAGGAGACTAAAGGGGGATATGATAGAGGTCTATAAAATCATGACTAGTGTGAAAAAAGTGAATAAGAAAAAGTTATTTACTTATTCCCATAATATAAGAACTAGAGGTCACCAAATGAAATTAATGAACAGCAGATTTAAAACAAACAAAAGGAAGTTTTTTTCACTCAGTGCACAGTCAACCTGTGGAATTCCTTGCCAAAGGATGTGGTGAAGGCTAGGACTTTAACAGGGTTCAAAAAAGAGCTAGATAGCCACTGATGGACCTAACCTCTATGAATCTATTAGCCAGGATGGGTAGGAATGGTGTCCCTAGCCTCTGTTTCTCTGGAGTTGGGTGACAGGGGAGGGATGACGTGAGGATTCCCTGTTGTGTTCCCTCCCTCTGGGGCATCTGGTATTCGCCACTGTCGGCAGACAAGATACTTGTCTAGATTGGCCATTGGTCTGACTCAGTATGGCCATCCTTATGTACCTATATAAATTTTGTTATCAGTATATCTTCATCCCAGTAAACAATAAACCTGAAATATGTTTGTGCCTATGTATCTGTATGGTGTGTGCGATAAGTAAAATTCTCATTCTCCCATTATATTGCTTTGAAATAATAAAAATATTCCCATGCAATATTTTGGAACCTTTTTTCTATTTAAACTAGAAAAGGACCCAAGTAACGCTGTAATCAACTCAATTTTTGCTTTTCTTCATTTAAAGCACTGCCCTGGGCTGGAGCTGAGGATGAAGGGGGTCATTATGCAGGCTTCCCCAGGGAGAGAAGACCACTCCAGCCCTCTCACCACAGCAGCTTGGGGCCAGATAAGAAGCATTTCTCCATGGCTGCTGCAGCTCTAGCAGCCAATGTCAGGAGACGGGTGCATACCCCCATGTGGCAGGTCCATGTTCATATGCATTTTACAGCCAGATTGAGGAATGTAGCAAACTGTGCACTTGCCCATGGCTCCCTGCTGAAGGGGATCAGTTAGCAATGTTCCCATACAAATGATAGAAATGTAGCTGTGTTAGTCTGGTGTAGCTGAAACAAAAAACAGGACTATGTAGCACTTTAAAGACTAACAAGATGGTTTATTAGGTGATGAGCTTTCGTGGGCCAGACCCACTTCCTCAGATCAAATAGTGGAAGAAAACTGTCACAACCATATATACCAAAGGATACAATTAAAAAAATGAACACATATGAGAAGGACAAATCAAATTTCAGAACAGAAGGGGAATGGGGGGGGGGAGAGGTAAATGTCTGTGAGCTAATGATATTAGAGGTGATAATTGGGGAAGCTATCTTTGTAATAGGTGAGATAATTAGAGTCTTTATTCAAACCTAGGTGTAAAGTGTCGAATTTAAGCATGAATGACAGTTCAGAGGATTCTCTTTCAAGTGTAGTCTTAAAAGGCCTTTGAAGCAGGATGCAGGTAATCAAGTCGTTGATTTTATGGCTGACCTAGAACAACGTTTCCTCAGCTCCTGTCCCCTTTTACCCCTTCTCTACTTACACTACATCGATGACGTCTTTATGATCTGGATGCATGGCCAAGAAACACTGGAGACATTCCACAGAGATTTTAACAACCTACACCCCACCATCAGTCTCAGCCTGGACCATTCTACACGAGAGATCCATTTCCTGGACACCACAGTACAAATCAGCAATGGAAAATTAGACACCACTCTCTACAGAAAACCCACTGACTCATACAGTTACCTACATGCTTCCAGCTCCCATCCAGGACACACCATACGATCCATTGTCTATAGCCACGCCCTTAGATACAATCGCATCTGCTCTAATCCCACTGACAGAGACCAGAAACTTCAGGATCTCTACCAAGCATTTATAAACCTCAACTACCCACCCAGAGAAATAAAAAAGCAAATTGAAAGAGCCAGACGAATACCTAGAAACCATTACTTCAAGACAGACCCAAGAAAACCAACAATAGAACACCACTTGTCATCACCTACAACCCCCAACTTAAACCCGTCCAATACATTATCAATAAACTACAGCCTATACTGGAACAGGATACTAAACTCCAAGAGGCTCTGGGAGACAGACCCATAGTCTCCTATAGACAACCACCTAACCTCAAAATGATTCTTACCAACAACCACAGGACATACCACACTAATACCAACCTGGTACCTTCCCTTGCAACAAACCCCGTTGCCAGCTTTGTCCACATATTCACTCTGCTGATACCATTATTGGACCTAACCAAGTGAGTTATAAGATCAAGAACACGTATTCCTGCGCATCCAGAAATATAATTTATGCTATCATGTGCCGAAAGTGTCTGTCTGCTATGTACATTGGACAGACGTCTCAGACACTTCGCCAAAGGATCAATGCCCACAAAACAGATATTAGACAGGATCACAAAAAAAAAAAAACAGTTTCTTGCCATTTCAACAAGAAAGGACATTGTCTCAACGACTTGATTACCTGCATCCTGCTTCAAAGGCCTTTTAAGACTACACCTGAAAGAGAATCCTCTGAACTGTCATTCATGCTTAAATTCGACACTTTACACCTAGGTTTGAATAAAGACTCTAATTATCTCACCTATTACAAAGATAGCTTCCCCAATTATCACCTCTAATATCATTAGCTCACAGACATTTACCTCCCCCCCCCCCATTCCCCTTCTGTTCTGAAATTTGATTTGTCCTTCTCATACATGTTCATTTTTTTAATTGTATCCTTTGGTATATATGGTTGTGACAATTTTCTTCTACTATTTGATCTGAGGAAGTGGGTCTGGCTCACGAAAGCTCATCACCTAATAAACCATCCTGTTAGTCTTTAAAGTGCTACATAGTCCTGTTTTTTGTCTCATACAAATGAGGAGTGATGGAGCTGCAGGCCTCCCGCACCTTCCCTAAAGGATGCCTGGCAGGGGAGGCTTGGGACTGGGGCAGTTCCACACCAGAGGGAGGGCATGTCCCCAGCCAGCCTCTTTCATCAACTGATGACTTTTTTTACTGCATCTCTGTGTGAATTGGGTGGAGGCATGACCTTCAGCCTCCCGTCTTCTTCCCCCCCCTCCAACACACACGTCCCAAATAACCAAACCCTTACCTTGTTTTAAGTTATGATGGAGGAAACTGTATACCGAATTTGATGTTCTTAGCTCTTGCCATTTAGGAGGAGTTCTTGAACAAATGGACAAACTGGCTTAAATATATAGTAGATAATCACGCTTGTAAGGCTGAAATGTGTCAGAGAAAATTTTTAGGAGGGGTGACTTTCATGTCCTGCTGATAACTAGTTTCTCTTTGACCAAATCATCAAGATTTGAAAACTCTGTGCATACACATTATTTTTTCTTTACTGTCACAACTACTTTATAATAAAGTTCCCTCAATATTTCCACAGAAAAGAAAGGGGACAGCATGCATCTTTATCAAATTTGGAGCATGTTAAAAAAAATTCTGGAAAAAGTGCATCAGTGCTGCTCATAGGGTGCTTTGTACTGCAGCTTTCAAACCTACTTTTGACATGCACCATTCAATGCACACTACTGCCTCCTTTACATAAAGTTTTCCCCGTAAAGCAGTGACTAGGGTGCACACTAAATTATGCATAATAAAAATAGCCCCTCTCAGGCCTCTAAAAAATCACCCTGTGGTGGAGACAAGGGGAAAAATCTCAACCTGAAAGGCAAAAGATTGAAAAAGTTACCAGCAGCCCCAAAATGAGTTTAGCATTGAAACACTTGGGTAGTCTTAAATGTAACTGCTGCTAGCATGTCAAGCTATCGTGATTATGAATATATACCGCATGCATCTGTATAAACATTTTATTTTGTTGTGACTTGTCTGAATATAACTGAGTGGCTAGGTATGTGTTGGTGAGGCTAAGCTCTATCAGTGTCCACGCTGCCAGCTCTTATGTACCTCAAAACCATTTTTAGTGTGTCTGCACGTGGAAGTGCTTTCAGTTCATGGATGTCAGACAGTAGCTGAAGCAGGCACATGACCAATATAGGCTTCTGTGGGCTTAATTCAAATTAGTTCCACAAAGTGCACAGTTCCTGTACCTACTCTTTGTAATCACAGTGCCTCCCTGCTGCATCTGCTCTTTTCTCCAGGCTCAGCAACAAGTAGGAGAGTTTGGTTCCTGGGAGAGAATGGGGGATGATTAGTATCTATATTTTTTAAATGAGCAGGGGAGAAGGAGAAAGGAGCTGTAGGGATAAGCCATTGGAAGAGCTGAAAACAGAACTGGGAAGCTCTTGGCTATTCCACTAAACTTGCTTCTTTCCTAGGATTTAGAAATATTGATACACGTTGTTTCTACCAGTCTTCCAGAAGATAGCCTAAAGCAGAAGGGAGGTGTGAAATAATGTACTCCCTTCTTTCTATCTCTGTCTTTTTTTCCCCCCGTTACATGGCATGTCCATAAAGGTAGAAAACAAATCACAGTTCCTTATTTGTAATAGAATTTGTAGTCAGGAGAAAATCACTATCACTTTTGGAGTACTTTTGTTTTGGAAACCAGGTCTGAAGAAAGATGGTCTCTGATTTAGGGATGTAAAAGAGCAGTTGATTAGTCAACTACCCGATAAACTTAGGCTTATCGGGTAGTCGAGTCGACTACTCACATTCCCCACCCCTCGTGGCTTAAAAGCCAGTTTCCCCCAGCACTGTCTCTGAAGTGCCGTTTGCCCTGCTTCGCCTGCACTGCTGCCTCTATCAGAGGCAGGAGTGTGGGGATGGGGGGACTAGGGAGTTGGGGGCCCAGTGCAAGCTGGGACTGAGCAAGCCCGGGTCCAGGAGCTATCCCTGCTGTAGCTCTGCAGTTTAAATGTAGTAGGAGCTGGGCTGCCTGTGCAAATAGTATCAACTACACGATTACCCAGTTATCCACCTCTTTACATCCTTACTCTGATTTCAGATCTGTGGTTGAGCTGATAATCTTATCATTACCATATTTTAATTACTTTTAACTTTCACTAAGCAGGCCAAATGTTGTCCTCTCCTAAATACATAGATGTTTTAAAAGTCCATCTTATAATTTGCATGTTGCAAAGGACCTACAGCTTTCATCCCGAAGCCCACCAAGATTTATCCATATGTTTAAATTTATATATAATGAATAGTCCAATTGGAATCACAAATGTAAACTTTGCAGGATGAAGACATTGGTCTACAAAATTGGTTAAGCTCTTTCTTTGGCTATTTAAAAAAATTGTAACTGACTTCCTTTGGTGTTATAAAAAGTTTAAATAATATATTCTCATTTAAAATAATCTTCATTTTAAACACAAAAAAGAGTAAATAATAAATTAGATTTTTTTGTCATCTAATCCCATTTTTTTTATTCGTGGCAAATTTAGATTGATAAAATTAGAACTGACTATCTTTTGATCTAATGCTGAATACAGCTTTTTGGAGGGGGGAAAAATTAACATTACGGTACTTAATTTTCAAAGTGCTCCTCATTTAAAAAAAATTGGAAACACTATTTTAGTCTTGTTTGGACTATCACCATAATGTTCAAATGTTCTTTTCAACACCTGCTGAAATCATGGGTGTACTGAAGTTAGTGGAGGTTTTGTTACTGATTTCAGTGGGATCAGGATTCAACCCCATCTCTTTGTCTCAGATGAAATAACTTTGAAGCTCTTGCATGCAGCTCCGAAATATATTTCCTGTTTTTCACAAGTAAAATTGCAGTTAAGTCTAAACAAGAATCACACATCTCAGAGTAAATCATAGAATTATAGAATACTAGGACTGGAAGGGACCTCGAGAGGTCATCGAGTCCAGTCCCCTGCCCTCATGGCAGGACCAAATACTGTCTAGACCATCTGATAGACATTTATCTAACCTACTCTTAAATATCTCCAGAGATGGAGATTCCACAATCTCCCTGGGCAATTTATTCCAGTGTTTGACTACCCTCACAGTTAGGAACTTTTTCCTAATGTCCAACCTAAACCTCCCTTGCTGCAGTTTAAGCCCACTGCTTCTTGTTCTATCCTCAGAGGCTAAGATGAACAAGTTTTCTCCCTCCTCCTTATGACACCCAAATGGATGCCTGCACATAAGAAGTTAAAAAATGGCTTGTGAAAGTACAGTGAGAGATGGCCCTTGTGCTTTGTTGTTCACATTCTTCATGCTTTACCAGCTTTTTAATAAGAAGTTGGCAAGGTGGTTAATTACTGAGACTTTTAATATCTTCCTCTTGTTGAAAAGAAGTATTGAAAACATTTGAAATCTTTGCAGAAAGAGCTCTGCGATAATGGGGAGAGATGCCAGGAAGTGTCTGTTGTGCATTTTAATCTGTGGTAATTCTAGTCTCCTTTCTTAACATGGAGCTTAATATGTTCTAGTCTGTGTGTTTGCCAGGACATATTGCCATTCTGTGTCCTGTTAGTGAGGAACATAAATGCCATGCACATAGATGTGGATAGAGACAGCTTTGCAGTTCTTTGTGGATTGGTATGTGAAGACATGACAGAATTTATATTGATAAGTGTGGTTGTTCAATAACAGCAAATATTAGCTACATTTAATAATACAGTATTTTAAATGCATAGTAGCAGATAATCCCTGTCCCTCACAGTCTGCAATTGAAATAAAGAAAAGGTGTGTGCATGTATCATGTGACAGGTAACAGGAGAGGACTCCATGTTTTGAACGCTAAACTGGACTAATAAATGGTGTATTTACAGAACTTTTGTATATAATGTATGTAATCTAAATGTATTTACAGAATTGCTGAAACGGTAGCAAGCAATGCAGCCATATCCTGGCAGATTGGCTTCCAGGTGTCTTCTCCAAACTCCTCCCTTCTGAAAATTGTGTTGCAACTTGCATGTAACCTGGACTTTTTGTTTGTTTGTTTTTTAAAGCATATAGCACACACAAGAATAGTGACCATAGTGGGAACTATTATGTTAGTTTCACTTAACAAAATATTTTAAAAAAATGTATTATTGTGGAGTAGGTGAGAGAGATGCTTGTGAGGAGGAGTTAACAGCAGCAAGGGAGAGGGAAAGGCAAAACAAAAGAGGAGAGAAAAAGAGAAGTGATAGAGAATCTTTGTGCTCCAAAATTTCGTTTCTCATGTCGGAACAGAATTCCACAATGTGAGCCACTAGCCCACCTTAATTGTACAATTGTAACAGCAGAAAGGAAAATGACCTTGCTTCCTATTAATAGGGGACTAATAATTTAGTCTAAAATAATGTCAAGATTATAAATCGAGCCATAATGTATATGTGTGCACACATGTACTATGTGGTTTTGTACACCGTAGATCGGTAATATTTCAAAATAAATTCCTGCTAATTACATTGCTGAGTTGCTGAGTTACTTTGTGAAATGTCATTTGTTTCATTAAAAACCTATATTTGTTCACAGAATAAAAATTGTAAGACTTTTTTTTCTCAGTTGTTCAGCAGATGCTGATGCAGATTTTCTGTCATATGTTCATGACAGGCAGGGACAGAGGTATAAAATATGAATTTCCATCTGATAATTAGGAATTCATGAGTGACTTTGTGTGGCCTATCAATAAGTTTTTGGAAGGAATAGTTACATATATATTCGTATGCATATATATTAGTATGCATCATTTTCAGTACAAACCGACAATATTTTCATCAAAGGTAGTCAAAATTTAAAGATAGGCAAAATAAGAAATGCTGCTTGAGAGCTTATTAGACTTTGATTTAAAGGTATTAACTTTGTACGTGGAAAAACTTAAATAACAAATAGTCTAGCAGCACCTTAAGTCTAACAAAACATATAGATGGTATTATAAGCTTTCATGTGTACAACCCACTTCTTGGTTGTACCCATGAAAGCTCATGACACCATCTACATGTTTTATTAGTCTTTAAGGTGCTACTAGACTATTCATTGTTTAAGTTTTTTCCAGTTACAGACTAACTCTGCTTCCCCTCTGAAACTTTGTATGTGTTTGACATGTGATGTTGATATTTGGGTTTAATGGTTATAAAGCTTTAGCTTTTTGAATCTGTGTCTACTGTCAGTAAGTCTACTATCATTTGATCTTCCCCACGATTTCACACAACTCTGAAAATTTAAAAGAATAAAAATCTTTAAAAGTAAACATAAATATTATCTATCAAAATTACTTTAAAAAATTATATTCTGCCAAGGCGCTCTATTCATATGTAATCCAGCTTCCTCATCTCTGCAATGGTATTATATGAAGAATGTTAATTACTACATGCTATGTTGTGACTTCATTCAAAAGACAGAGTGAGGCCACTAATGGATTCTAAGGTCTATACATTTCCATCTGTAGGAATTTCCATAGGAAATACTATAAAGAAGGAGTAGATATTCATATGAATAAGAACTGCTGTAGTTACATTGGGTGTCACAAATGTATAAGTGGTATAAACAACATGCTTTAGAGCGTAAGCCAATCACTAACTACCAGGGAATAGGAAGAAATATATGATAAGTTTTCAATACTTTTTGAGGAAGCTTCTTTGTATTTTTACCCAGGGGTATGTCCCCCTTCTCATCTTGCTAAGTGTGGCTTGAGCTTCAGCAAGCTTTCTGGGGAGGTGTCCCCAACCAGGCCAAATGAACACCCTCATGTGACAGTGAGTGTACAGAACGAAGGTTATAAAAAGTCACTTCAGGGCTTTATTAGCTGCACATTCACCCTGTGCCTAGAATATTTTTAGGTGTTGCAATCACAAACTTCCTCAACCAGTGCTGTTGCACTATAGTTGGTGATAGGTAGCATTTACTTTTTATTCTGGACTTGAGCTGCTCAGACCTTTGGGTCTCATAGAAGAGGACTCATATATCAAAGGCTGATTACATGGTGAGTAAGGGTTAGCCTTAGCTATACCTTACTTACCACTTAAGTCCACTTTACAAGAACTATAAACAAAAAGATTTCCTTTCTAAAATCGTGGAAGCTAAATTTCAGGGGACTGGCACAAGAAACTGAGGTAGTATCAGGAGCACTTCCTATAGAGCTACTGTCTTTTACATCAACTGATGAATCAGGGCACTATATGCTTCATGTCCCTTTGTGTTATGGCTCAGCCTCGAAAATCATGACTTTCCTCTTGCATCCTATCTTTTATGGTGTGGGGGGAGGGAGGCAGAATAACTGTTATGGTTATTTACAAACTTCAGCAAACACTAGATTTGCTTAAAGTTTGGCAAAATACTAGACTACTAATAGGTGCATAGTAAATGGGCACATGATTTAAGAAGTCATCTGAAATTCTGTATTTCTCTTTAGTACGTTCTCTGCTTGCATAGAATTACGTGATTTATCATTCCTGTGATATTGTAATTTTGTATTGGACACAGCCTCTAGAATACTACACCAATGCCACAACTGTACATATTTTGAATTATCTCTAGATGCAGTTTAGCAAATGATCTGGAAACAAACTGAAAGATAAAAGCAGTCTTGAATTCTTAAGATACATTTTAAATAAACTTTGTGTGTTAAAAAGAATACTAAATGAGTGACTTTCACATGATCTAACAAAATCAAGTTAGCTCAGCTGGATGCAAAACGTTTATTTTTTGTGAAATTAGGGTATTTATTACTGAATGCATTTAATTCCTCACAGACATGTGGTTTGTAATATCAAAATATCTTTTTTTTTTAATCATAGGAGCTATGCCTGTGCCAGACCAGCCCTCATCTTCTGACAAGACAAGTTCCCTTAGCCCTGTGATGACTACATCCAATGGAGACGGTTCTGAAACAGAGACAACTTCTGCTATTCTAGCCTCAGTCAAGGAACAGGTACACAAGTACAGTGGCTTTATGTCAATCAATCTTGCGAGGCTTATTATTGATGCCAGGAACAGTAGGAGATATTTTGTGTGTTTAAAAAAATCTTCCATTTAATTTCCTAACAGTATTTTGTGGTTATTGGCTTGAGGAGACTTTTGTGGTGTTTGTTACTCTGCATGGTATATTGCATGGTGATCTTAAATGAGACTGCTACAAATACAACATCCTTTCCTTTTCCTTGATTACATGTGGAGGTTTCTTCAGAACAAAGTGTAAGAGCTAGAGACATGTGAACCACTGTGCAGAAAGTAATTTTCAATCCAAAGTTTGCATATGGATTGAAGGGAATCTTACCTTGTTTGCTTAAAAATATTCTGAATTACTTTATATTCACTTGTTTCTGATATGACATGAGAATAGCAGAGACCAAAATCAGAAGCAAAATGTCCAATATATATTAAGAAGTTTTTCTTTTGGTATTGTCTAAATGGTTAAAACTAAAAAAGGAAGTACTAGAAATCTTGGAAAAACAGATATCATGAGATTCCACTCTGATTCTGATGAGACACAGATTCAGATGTGTTTTTATAAGCAATTCAGTCTTCAGTATATTTTGAGGTTCCTCCATCACTAATAAAAAGTATTTTGAATATATCTCCTTATTTCACTGTAATTCCCTGCGAATTATTCAGTGTATCTGTATTGCAAAAGGAAGTTTTATCAGAGAAATTAGCTAATATAAGACTGCCATACCATTGATATTTTGCTTTTACCCCTCATGTCTCCCACACAGGTAATGGCGATAATTGCAGTTCTTGAAGACTGCTGAGTTTAAAAGCTGCCTATGGTTTTGATCGAGCTAGCTACCGCAAAATAAACTGGATAAAATATTCAATGTCTAGATGATGTATTTGAGAGCCTTGTCAAATTTCAATGTGATGTAAGGCTTCACCGAAAAGGGTGCTCTGATAGGATATCTGGTTTTAGCATCCTGCAGAGAGTAGGGAGGAATAAAGAAAAAGAGAGAGAGAAGTTTCTGTTGACTCACCAGACTAGCTTTGCACCAGAAGTATATGAAGAGTTTGAGCTGTTCAGTGAGTCAGAGGGAAATAGGAGTAAGGACAGAAGTAACACGGGAAGGAGAAACCCTAGGAACAAAACAAGCCCAATCTAGAGAAGAAGTTGAAACTGAAAGTTTTGTCTAAGTTAAATGCAGCCTTAGGATGTGGCTGAGGTGAGATTTTATGTGTGTGCCTGTTTTGTTGTGTAAGGAGACGTATGTGCTATAAAAACATAAATTATCATTTTTAATGCAAAATTATTCAGATAACACTGACAGCTTCTTTAAGGATTATTTCAACTTATATATTGTTCTAAATTGAAATAGTCTATTGTCCTATACTTGCATAATACTTTGTTTCTATAACTGCTGTGCAATTGGTAGTTTCGATTAATATACAGATTTAAAAAATGGTCTCTGGTATTCTACATGAACTTGTAAAGAGATTCATGGTTGCTCTGTGGTTGATATGTATGAGGCTTTTCATGTAGTATGACAGCGGTATCTGACATGCTCATGATCTAAAATGATATGTGAAATGAATAACTTCTTATGCAAACTAATGGTTCAGAGTAGGTTGTGTTTGGTGTTTTGGATTTAAAAATTTACCAGAAAGTGAGAGTGGTTCGCACTACTTATGTATCATGTGACCTCAAAGTGATCTGTGTTTTATTGGTAAAGGCTTTTGGGTTAGGAATTGGCTGTATTTAGAAGAAAAATACACTTTGTCTTATTTCCACAATACCATTTTCAGGCACATATTAAATTACTTAGTTTGATGTTCTTACAAAACAGTAAAAGCCATATTGATTAACAGTCCAGACAACTAAAACATGGTCTAATTAAATGTTGAAACTTCATTTAAAATTTGTGGGTTTATTTTGTGTGGTAGTGAATTGGCAGGGAGATGGACTGGGTGACGTAATAAGTGTTCTCCCTCTCTAATATCCCTAATTTATGAGCTCATTTAACCTGACATTTAAGATAAATGGCTTCCCACCTCCTAGTAGAAAAAGGCATATGATTTGTCTGTCTAGCCAACACTTTGGGCTAATTTATCCTCTGGCTCTGCCTAGACATCTAGCCTTACTTGAAGATTTGGAAGCATGAACATGGCTAATTATGCAGAGGAACAAAAACAAGAAAAAACAGGACAAGTATTTTTAAAATCAGATTGTTCTTGGCCAAATTTAATAAAAGATGGTCACTATGGGTGCGTCTACACAGCAACATTATTTTGAAATAACTAGCGTTATTTCAAAATAACTTAGTCCACATCTACCCTGCAGGCAGTTATTTTGAAATAATGTCAAAATACTGTCAAGCTGGAGGATTTCTTACTCTGTCTCCTGTATTCCTCATTGTATGAGGAGTAAGAGAAGTCAGAGGAAGAGTGTTCTATTTCAAAATAAGTGCTGTGTGAACACTCCCAATTTCGAAATAAGCTATGCAATTGATGTAGCTCAATTTGCATAGCTTATTTCAAGTTAAGCCCTCCTGTGTAGATGCATTCTGTGTGCAATTATTCCACCCACCCTTTTTAATTTTCTTGGTGTATCGGCAGGAACTTTCCTTTACCACTCATTTCTTTGTTCTGTGAAATTGACATCTGAAGCTGTTTATCTGGATGACTGAAACAGACAAAATCCTCAAGGATTGTGGTGCCATAGTGATTGCCATAGATGAAGCTGATGGCATGTGGGGGGAGAAGAGACCTGTTGAGTGTACACTTTGCTCAAAAAAATGGAGGAAGGTTTAAAGATAAAAAAAATTCTATTTTAATTTCTTATGATGAATGGATAATTGAGAATTTTACATTTTGAATGTAAAACTGACTTAAGTCTGAGTTACATATGTGAAATGTCTCTTGTGTATAATCACTCAGTTAGTGTAAGAAGTATATGAGCAACATACAGATAATTGTTTCTGACTGTAGAATCCTAATGGACAAGCTTCCAAAACATATTGTGAAGTAACAGGAATTATAAACAGACTTGGATAATGGAATGAATATGTTTATAAAACCTGCAGGTGATACCAAGCTCAGGTTGCTTGGAGGACAGGGTTAAGATTTAAAAAGTCTTAATTCAACAAGATGAAATTCAGTAAAGATTAATGCAAAATATTTCAATTAAGAAGGGAAAATCAAATGCACAGTTACAAAATCGGGAATAATTGTCTATTTGGCAGTACTGCTGAAAAGGATCTGGGGGGTTACACTGGACCACAAATAGAATGAGTTAACGGAGTAAGGATCTTAACTATAGTGTAACTGACTAATTGAATAGTCAATGCATTTTTGCATTGACTATTAGATTAGTCGATAGGGTGGCACTTCCCCCTTTGCAACAATGCCGAGCTCCCCACAGCATTTCAAAGTGGCAGCGCTGCATGGAGCCTGGGGTCAGTTGGGGAGTCTCCAGCTGATCTCAGGCTCCACATGGCGCTGCCCCTTTGAAACATCGTGGTGGTGTTTCAAAACGGTAGCACCACACGGAGCCCAGGGTCACCTGGGGACTCCCCAACTGACCCTGGGCTCCAACCAGCACTACCGCTTTGAAATGCCACAAGGAGCACGATGCTGGGCTTCCAGCGGCATTCAAAGCGGCAGCGCCGCATGGAGCAACTGACCCCGGGATCTGTGCGGCACTGCCACTTTGAAATACCCTTCTCTTCCCCTCCCTTGCTACCTCTCTGATAGGGGCAGCAAGGGGGGGGAGACAACTAGTCGACTATCCTGTTGACTTTATGATAAGCATTTGCTTATCAGATAGTCGACTAGTCCTTAACATCCCTACAATGGTGTGCTGCTGATGTGAAACAGGCTATATCATTCAGCAGTGCTGTATATAGCAAGTCGGGAGGTAATAGTCCTGCTCTGCTTGGCACTGATGAGGCCTCAGCTGGAGTTCCATGTCCAGATCTGGGCACCAGACTGTAGAAATGTAGTGTGCAAATTAGAGAGAATCCAGGGGATGGCATTAAAATTCTGGGTTTATTTTGTGTGGTAATGTATTGGTAGGGAGATGGACTAGTTTACATAGTAAGTGTTTTAAAATACTTGATCTACAAGGAAACTTTATTTAAAAAGCAAAGCCCAGGCATTTTTTGTTTTTCAGAAAAGAAAACTGTAAGAAAGGTGATCTGATAAGTTTTCAGATAAGTTAAGGGCTCTTTCATAAAGAGGAGGGTGATTAGTTGTACTTCATGTTATAGAATCATAGAAAATTAGGGTTGGAAGAGACTTCATGAATCTGGAGATAGTTGCTATATATCCATGGGTATTTTCATCCATGTCTTTCTTTTATGGATATGATGCAGATACAAATTTTGTATCTAGAACCCTGCAAATTTGTAGATATCTATGGGTATCCATGGCTCATTTTTGTGGCTACAGATGTAGATGCAAATACAAAATTTTGTATCCGTGCAGGACTCTATTTATGATGTCATATAGTCCAGCCGACTGTTCAAAGCTGGACCAACCCCAACTAAATTGTCCCAGCCAGGGCTTTTTCCACTAAAGGCAGGACAAGAGTAATGGGTTTAATCTGCACTAGCAAACAATTAGTTGAGCTATTGGGAGAAACTTTGTAACTGTACGGAGAGTTAATTGACTTTGAAGAGTAGCTGTGGAATCCCCATTATTAGAGGTTTTTAAAAAAGAGGTTGGATGAACACCTGTCAGGCAAATTGTAGGCTTATTTGTTCCTGTTGCAGTGGAGGGAACTAAATTTGATTTCTGAAGCTCTTTTCCAGCCCTGCACTTTGTGTGCCAACTCTCTGCCCCTTCCGGGGGGCTGGAGCCTAGGTCCCCCTCCTCTTTGCTCAGGGCTCTGGCAAGTCTGTCACCAGCCTTGAGCATCAGTGACATACATTTAAAAGGCTCAAATACAGTACACTGTTGTGTTAAAAATAAACTACTAAAATAAAGTGAAAGTTAAATAGATTTGACTAGGTAAGGAAACTATTCTTGTGTTTGTTTCAATTAAATCAATATGGTTAAAAGCATTTTCTCTTCTGCATAGTAAAAGTTTCAAAGTAATATTAAGTCAATCAATGTTCAATTGTAAGCTTTTGAAACATTTTGTTGGGAATTATGAACACTTCAAAGTTATGAATAACTTGCAATCTTGAGGTGTTTGTAACATTGAGGTTTTACTGTATAAACTTCCACTCAATCTAGCATGCTTCATCATTACTTGAAAAAAATAACCTATTTTAGGCACCCTCATTTCTATGTAATTTTTTTAAAAAATAGTCAATTAATGAGTCTTTATATTAATTGCTTCTGAGTCTGTGAGCTCACACTGCTTTTATGTTGCACTGAATGTTGACTTAGCATTGTCACTTCTTGATTTTCAGTCACATTTCCGTTCTTGTAAACAATAGAATAAATTTGGTATTCAGGGTTCTCCGGGTATTTTATATAGCAGAGACCCTCTGTTAATAGAGTTTTGTTGACTATTTGGAACACGTTACTCTTAAATAGTCAGCTCTATTACTAATAAAGTCATAAGTGGTTAAACAATAAGAGTTTTATTTCAAAACTTGCTTAAAGGATTAATGTTTTCAAACTATTTTCAGGAAACATGTAAGAGAGACCGCCTTCACTTTTTTAAGTGAAAATTGGGATTGACTTAGTATCACAACCTGAGATCATACATTAAGCAAAAAACATTAAATATGAGACTTGTGGTGAAATCATATTTGTCATCACTGGGTAGAATGGTGGATAAAACTCAGTTTTGATTGTAAGAGAGTATGAGCCTGGTGTATGTGTGTGAGAGATGGAGGAGGGTAACAAGCAAGAGGTTTTATAGAAATTGCAACATAAATAAAATGCCAAAGTCAGCCACAACTCCTATATGTCTACTTGACTTAACCACACATTTCCCAAAGTGTGATAAAGATCTCCCCTGGGCAAACATGAGTGTCAGATCTCCATGCTTTCAGAAGGGATCATGGGGTGGCTGTAAGTAGAAGATAGGGCTGCTGATGGTAAAGGTGGCAGCTGCCCCAGGGCCTGGTGATTTAAAAGGGTTGGGGGATCTGGGACTCCGCTACCGTAGCAGCAGCAACAGCACATAAAGCCCCATGTCCTTTAAATCACTGATGGAGTTCTGTACACTGCTAGCCACCTGCCTGACAATCTTCTGCCTGAGGCTCTGCCCCCTATGGTGGCCTGGAGCAGAGTCCTTCTTCTCCCCCCCTCCCCTCCCCCCCCCCCCCCCCCCACACACACTTTGCCCAGGGCCCAGGAAAGGCTGTCACTAGGCCTGCTTGGAGACATGGCAAATTTCTGGTCTAGAATTATTAACAGTTATGCAGTATTGGCACCTGTTCTGTGCTTTCTAGATGCCTTGAAAGGGGTTAATGGGTATGTGGTGTTAAGAAGTGGGAGTGACCAATGACAGAATAGATAGTACCGGAGGGAGAGGCAATCAGGAGAGAACATTGGAGAATGTGACTCCTAGCATGAAGGTCTCTGTATATATGTAGCTACCTGGCATTTTTAGGTGTGCCAGCATAATTCTTTTGCAATGCCAGAAGCTACTTCGACTTGGAGAGAATGTGGAAGAAAACATCTACAAATGTTAAGTTGCATAACATTGGCAAGGTTTTTCTAATACACTTTTTGCTTTATGTTTAAATATTTTCTAAATAAAAATATAAATATTTGACCCAATTTGTTATTAAAATGCCTTTGATTGCATTTTCCCTTTACAGAATGACTACAATATTTTAAAGGAAGTGAGCTAGTTAGAGGGAAAAACAAGTACAGTATCTTGGTTAACTTCCTAGCCATAAGATATAATGGCAAGTCATGTGTAGAGTAATAGTAAAGCATTGTAAAAAACAAGTTATATTTAAAATACAGATTAAATCATTTAAAATTAAATTAGACTGGATGTAAGTTAGACCTTGTTAATGAGAACATGGTTATGAAAATGGGACAGCAGATAGGACACAACACAGGGAGTTGGGAGACCTCTTCTTGGTTATTCCACTAACCTGCTGTGTGATTTTTAGGGCCAGTGGCACAATGCCTTAGTCTGCTCATGATTGTAGTGGATAAAATATTTATCTTCCTTTTGTTTAGCATTTAAGCTTTCAGGAGCAAATTGATACATTCTTCAGTTCACTTTCTTGCATTTTCATGGATGTTAAGGTCAGATGGAGTATTAGACCATTGTCTGACCTCTTGTATAACACCTGCCATAGGACTGAACCCAGTTATGTTTGTATTAAACGCAATCACTTAAATTCAACCCCAGCATATTTTCCAGAAAGACTTTGTCTTAATCTTAATACATACAGACTATATAATCATAATTGAAGAAGCCTTAATATACAAGCCAAGAATTTCTATTAAGTCTAATGCTTTTTCTGCAAAACAAATCTGTAAACCTTAGAAACTTTCAAAATATAATAAATTATTATAAAATCATAATTTGCTGCCTCCTTGCAGTAACAGCTATTATTTCTTTTAAAAGTTTTAGTAGCTTCCCTTCAGATTCATGCTAATTCTATTTAATCAATTAATACCTTCTCAAGTTCTTATCTTCTCTCTGTATATTATACCATTATCTTCTGTACCGTCATCATAACTCCTCTGTTTCCGATAGATTTTTCAAAGTATGCCAGCTAAAGAGTCTCCTTCCTCTTTCCTTCTTTTTTCAAACAGTGTATTGATTTTTAGATATAATACATTATAACAGGAAACACTTTACATTTCATACACAATAAGCACTTTCTAATAAATGATATTCACATAATAACCCTCCCTTACCGGGTTCACTGAAATATTATCATATGTGAATTTTGAGACCTGAACTTGTACCTTCAAAATCTACATATTAGCAAGATATCTTTGGTGAAAATGTGTTTTGTGGGAGTGGAGAATTTTTGGAGAAATGTCATTTGACAGGGTCCTTTTGTGTGATTCTGAGAGGAGAGAGAGGAAAAAAATGATACTTTTGCTATTTTGTGATACACAGTCTTAGCATTATGGACCAAATTGGGCTGGCCTCAGGTAGCTCATCTCCTAGAACTACAACAGCCTTTATGTTCTTTGATAAATATTAGTTTTAGAATGAAATAAGTAGTCTCCACATGGATACCCTCCATACCATTTCTGATGCCAAAAAGATGAACAATGGGTGCATGTAAGAGAAGGTAGTTTCATCAGTGGGATAGTCTAGTGGTGATGTTAAGAAGGGGAACATTATTGGAATTCGTTGAGGTGGAGGCTTAACAGAAATGACCTGTCCTGCACGAAGTTACCAAAAGGGAGCCGAATACATCCCCACATCCATACCAGGTCTTCAGTAAAACTACCCATAAGGAAAGGGAGGATTGTATCAAGTGCCTCTGCTAGCTATAGTACCTGGCTTAAAATAAGTATTTTAAATATACATATTTAATCAAGTTCAAATAAAAGAACTTCAGCTAAAATTAGGTTGAATGCCTATTAGAAATGGAATTTTAGCATAGTTCTAATTTAATGTTATGGTGGAAAGACACGGTAAAGAAAAATTAGACAAATCCATTTCTTTAGCAATGTAATGCCTCCTGCTTATTCAGTTACACAGAATTTAATTCTTCTCTTAGCTGAATGCTCTGCTTTCCTGAAATAGAAAATATGTGTTTTGCTGGCAAACAGTACCATAACTTGGAACAAAATACACTTATATACTGTAATCATTTTTAATGCTAATTCATTGTTTTCTTAGCATCCAAGTGTAGATCCCTGTAGTTGTATTTTGATGCTTCTAGTATACACACTTTTACACTGTTATTACTGTTGCCTGAAATTATTCACTGTTTTTAACCAGAGAAATCTCTTCATAGATACAGCCAATTCACTTTAAGAAAACTAAATTCCTTTAAGCCAATATGGTGTAATGAGTTTCAGATTAACATTTTCACATAGCTCAGGTACATTGTTCAAAGAAAATATACATATACACTAATATTTTGCAAAATAAAATTGAATGATGGACAATATTCACATTCAGAGCATGTGCCTTCAAAATAATGTGCTTTCACTGTCACATTCTGTATTCTTCAAACTCAGTTTTAATGAGATAATCCAGTACTAAGATCAGTTAATTTAATCAATACGTTTTGGAGGTTCATTTGTGTGACTTTGGGTGCATTTGCTACTGAACAGCTACCTTTGTTGACCTTCTGAGACTTCAAAATGAAAAATTTGTCTTTAGTAGGAGACAACATTCCTCTGACCCGAAGAAGACTCTGTGTAGATGGAAAGCTTGTCTGCCACCACCAGAAGATGGCCTAGTAAAATAAGAACATAAGAATGGCTGTACTGGGTCAGACCAAAGGTCCATCTAGCCCAGTAGCCTGTCTGCCAACAGTGGCCAGCACCAGATGCCCCAGAGGGGGTGGACTGAAGACAGTGATCAAGCGATTTGTCTTGTGCCATCTATCTCCATCCTCTGACAAACAGAGGCCAGGGACACTATTTCTATCCCCTGACTAATAGCCTTTTATGGACCTAACCTCCATGAAGTTATCTAGCTTCTCTTTAAACTCTGTTATAGTCCTAGCCTTCACAGCCTCCTCTGGCAAGGAGTTCCACAGGTTGACAATGCGCTGTGTGAAGAAGAACTTTCGCTTATTAGTTTTAAACCTGCTACCCATTAATTTAATTTGGTGTCCTCTAGTTCTTCTATTATGGGAACTAATAAATAACTTTTCTTTATTCACCCTCTCCACACCACTCATGATTGAAAATATATTGCTTTAGCCATTTTGATTTTCTTTTATGCTTTTTCCAAAAAAAACAACCCCTTTTCATAGCCACATCACTGCCATAGAGAAATTCAAACTAGGTGTATTAAAAAAGAAACACTAAATTGTGTGAAAGGAATGATGTTCCAAACTGTGCTGCCACTTGCATCTTAGCACGACTCTTCTGCAACTCTTCTCTTTAATACTGGAACAATCTGCTAGCCTGGGTACCAATCTTCATCAACTCAGATTTATTTGCTCTTGATCTTGATTTAAACTGTGCTGCCTCAATATTTCTTTTTCCTTGCTCAAAAATATATTAAATTCCATGATACCAATTGGTGTCAGAAATGCCATTCATTTTCCATGGGAGGAAAAAGTAATATTGAAGAAGGTAAATCACCTTTACTATGAACACTAAAGCAAACAATTAATTTTATATTTTCTGCAATATGTCTCTGTTCTGGGAATTTAAAGAGTCTTCTCCATATTTTAGACAACCTATAGACTCCCATGATACTTTTTTTAAAACAAATATAAGATATTTCACAATATTTGTCTTTGTCAGTACTTGGTATGCAGTTTTCATTTCATTCCCTATTTTTTATTACCTTACAGTTTTTACACTGCATGCACATAATTGTAGAAACTTTCCTATCTTGATGGTGTTGGTTTCTCCACCAGTGTGTTGGGTTTTTTTTTTTCATATCTTCGATCACTTTTTATACATGCTTGTGCATCCAGCATTTTCCTTTCCTACTCCTGAGGCATTTACTACTACATGGAACACCTATTTTATATACCTAATTAATTCCTGTATAGTGCCAAAAAAAATCTTAAAATGGAGTTAAGATTGAGAGTACATAGTAATGTCATAAAACACATTTCAAGATTGTTTATAATTATCAACTAACCAAGTTTTATAAATAAAGAAGATTTGAGCTAAGGTCAAACATAAAATTAAACAGAACATGGGGGATGAAAATGCAGTCATGTCACCTTATCTGTAAATAATTTTAACTTTGGTAGTGACAATATGCAGTCACCATATGATTAAGTATCTTAATATTTCTGGTTGCAGATTATAATTAACCAGTTTAATCTACTTTTTTCCCCTTTATGGTGACAATAAAAAAATCTTCATGACATTTCTGGTAGTAGAACATTATTCTTTAGTTTCTGCTGAGGAAGAATAATGGCAAAAATAACTATTAATCCTTAAAAGAAGAAAGGGTCCATGCACAAGTGTTCAATGAATGTTAACTAATATATTTTTTTAAGTGTTGGAGTAGTGGTGTCAACTGGGTGCTAAAATTCTTAATATCTACATATTACTTCATTTTAGTTTCTAAGCTAATTAATGGATGTACTTGTGAAAATTCAGAGATATCATTCTATACTCCTAGTTTGTGCTGTAATTAAAGGGAGGTTGCACTGGATTTCTCTTTTTTTTTTTTTTTGGGGTTTCTAATGGATTTAAATACTAAAGATGATGTATGGTTGCTGTTATTTTGAAACATTCTTCTTTTTTCATCTAAAACTGTTTACACGGCTTTTCGACAAAGGGGGGTTTGCCGAAAAAGCCGCGTCTAAACTACTTTCACTTTAGAAAGCTCCCCGACTTAGGGTATGGCTGCACTATGAATGTAGGTCCAATTTATTAAGGTTGACTTTTTAGCATCTGAATTCCCAAAGTTGAAGATGCATGTCCTCACTGGATGCATGAGGTAGATAGAGTGCACCTGTACTAGTGTGGCTACCTTTGACAGAGATGCACTATGGGTAGCCATCATACCATTCCTGCCATCCATTTGCATTCTGGGTTAGTCTCCCAATGCCTGATGGGATAAAACAATGTCGTGGGTGGTTCAAAGCTGTGGGAACGAAAGTCTTCTGTTCCAGGAGACATCCCTTGGAGTTGAGTGAAAGGCTGCCTGTGACACCCCTTGTGCTCACACATATTCTAGAACACCTGGAAGAGGAGGCTATGGAATGTGGTGAGGAGGGCAGGTGGTTTATCATAGGGTGGAGGGGACTCTGCTCCAGATGCTTTTCCTGCACCTCTACTAGGCACCTCATTAGCTCTGTTTGCCCCCGCCCCCATGAGCCTCAACATCTCATCTTGCATCTTTTGTTGTTTTTGTTTGTTTGTTTTGGATTCTGATCTGTGATAATTGAAGAGTGCTGGAGGGTGTGGGGGAGTGGGTAACAGTTATTATTCCCACTGCACTGGGGGAAAAAATTTAGGGTAGACTTTAGAGAAGATACATTGTAGAACACAGAAGGTTAACTCTTTTTACAATGAATGAAGCACTGTGCTGCACAAAAGGCATGTGTTATGTAGGGTTGCTAGGTCCGGTATTTTCACCTCCTGTCCGGTAAAAAAAATTCAGAAATGTTCGGTATTTTCTTTTTTTTCCCCCGGCCAGGAGGCGAAAATACCGGACTGTCCAGGTCAATACCGGACACCTGGCAACCCTACACACACTCAGCAATCGGGCCCAAGCCCCCTCTGGGTTTACCATATTGGCCAAACAGGAAACAAAATTCAAAATTTTATGGGGCTTTTCCTGTATTCTTGGGGAGTGCAGCGGAGTTGGAAGTGCTGGCAAGAGCGTTCATATTGGGGCACTGTTGGACACCTCCCAGAGTCCAAGATTATTGACTTAAATAGCACTGCATCTTCACTATCCCAAAGTTGGCCATGCAAGGTCTAATTTAACATTACTCATCTCATCAAGGAAGAGTACAGAAATCCACTTTATAGTCCTTGAACTCGATAGAAGGGTTTGCTGGTGTATACTCATCTGTTATAAAATTGACCAAACATGGCTAACCTTGACCTAACCGTGTAGGATAGACCAGGCCTTGGTTGACTCAATCCAGAGAGCAGCTATTTGATGATAGTGACTATTTATTATTACCTATCTAGAACAGATTTGGTCAAGCTGTCTAGAAGCTCTATGCCCAATTCTTATCTCACCCTAGTTTGAAAGATATTTGATTTCACTGGAATTACTCCTGATTTGTGCCACTATAAATCTGAATCAGGCCTTTCAGATGTCATTACAAGGTGCTTGCGCTAAATGGTCTTTCTGTCTATATTCAAATTGTTACATGCTTTCATTTTTCAACAAATGACTGAACTAAGTGAAGGAGCCTGATGTTGGCAGCCAGGTCACAGGAAAAATGGAAGAAAACCAGGTAGACAAATTTAGTGTCACATAGCTTGCTTAATGCTATAAGGATGGGGACAATGATCAGATAAGGATTGGACTTTATCACAGTATGAAACTGACTATAGTAAAGAAAAATATCTGGAAGAAAACAGCTCTCACAAACACAAATATACACCAGAAAGGTACATTGTTTTTTGATAACTAATAGAAAATAGATGCATTCAGCTTTCATAATGTATTAATCAAGTAATGGATTTGTTATAGATGTGTGATTAAAATGTGAGATTATATGACCAGAATAAGAAAGTAGCTAATAGGGAATAAATGTATTATATTGTATTTCAGATACTTTCTATTCTGGTTGATTAGTATAACTTTCCAAAGTTGTAGTTAGGAGCTGTTATCTTTGTATGGCTACGTCTACACTGTCAGGTTTTTGCAGAAGAGGAAATGCAAATGAAGTGCTCATTAGCATTTCTCATGCTCTCATTTGCATATTCTCTTCTGATCCTTTTTGCAAAAGAGGTTTTTACGGGGAAAATCACAGTGTAGATGGGGCCATTTTGCGCAAAAATAACCCTTTTGCACAAGATCCCTTATTCTAGCAAGGCCCTGGATGTTGCTGAACCAAAGAGCCCTGGAGGCAGGAGCAATGCAGGGGCTGGGGATCCCCAGTGGACCAAATAGCATCTGGAGAGCCCCCGCCTTGGCCAGGAACACCCAGTGTCAGTAGGGCCAGGCATCAAACAGAGAGGTGGCAGCAGGGCCAGGCAGCAGCCAGGGAGCCCCGACCCCAGCTGGGGAAGCCTGGTGTTATCAGGGCCAGGTGACTGGGGAGTCCTGGCCCCAGTTGAGGAACCCCTAGTTGCAGCTGTTGGCGGCCGGGAGGAATCTCCACAGACCCTCGGCAGCAGTGGGGCTAGGGTGACCAGGGATCCTCTGCTGAGTAACCCCCTGGCTGAAGTGGGGCTGGCAGAGGCAGGCACCTGGAATACCCAGCAGTAGCATTCCTAGGGGTGGGGCAGCCAGACACTTTGGCTGGGCAACCCCTAGCAGCAGCAGCAGCAGGGCCAATGATAGCCATGTGGCCCCAGCCAGGAACCCCAGGGAATACCCCATGCTAGAAGGGCAGGTAGCGGCCAAGCAGTCCCTGCCAGGAACCCCAGGAGACTCTGGGGCAGCAGAGTGGGGGGAGCCATGCCAGGCCAGTGTTAGCGGGGCCAGTGTTAGCGGGGCCAGTGGCAGGGCAGGGAGTCCCAAAGAGAGAAGCCCAGAAGCAGGGCAGCCAGCAGGGAAGCATTGACCTCCCCTGGTCTGGCAAACTCTCTGGTCCGGGACGGCTCAGGTCCTAAAGGTGCCAGATCCGGGAGGTCTAACCTGTAGTATAGGGGGAACAGTATTAGTGCTATTATGACAGAACTGTGCAACTTGAGTACTCCTCTATTCAGTCCTGTGGCCAGCCTTGGAGCACTTTGTCAAACATGGGTTCTAATTTTGGGTTAATTCATTAATTTTTGGTAGTGTCCTCTAGATCCTTTCTATCTAGGTAACAAAACTTGGGAATTGAACTGGACTTGCTGAGATAAGGATTGAAAACCACTAGACGACTGCAGGCATGTTTGTTGCTTACCTGCTTGTTCCTTTTAAACCAATACTACTATTAATCTTATATTTTTAGGAGTGCTAGCTTCACTTTGCAAACTGCAATATAAAAGGCTAAAAATACAAAAGTAATGATAGCATGTACTACCAGGATGTATACTTAAATGCAGGAAAACTAAGCTAAAAATGACTCATCAATCCATTTCACACTTTGAGCCATTTCTCTAATAACAGCTGGATCTTTAAAGACTAATGCCATGTTCCATTAAGCATCCATATTTTATTGATAAAGATTGAATGTAAGTGTGAGTGTGTGAGAGACAGACAAATAATCAAAATACAAAATATATTACTGAAAGCACTTTATTAAGACTCTCTTGTCCTTATTGGATCCAAATGATTTGCCAATATTTGGAGCCTTCAGTTTGGAGAAATTGATAATGTGAAATGGGTATTTCTTTAATGCATTCCTGTTTATTTACAAAGAATAGATGATTCTCTTTCCCTAATCACAGAAATCCTAGTCTGCTTTTCCAGTGAGTTGTTTGCTTCCTTTCAGGGTCACACTTACCATGGCTTCTTTTGACTTTTTTCTGGCCTTTTGCACCCCTCACACACAGAAGGTGTCACACAACCAATCAGTTGCCCAGTGGCAGTATTGGTAGTGTTGACAGCCCCAAAAGAAACACTTCAGCCTATGTAGTTTACTTCTTGTTTGTCCCTGCCATCCAGTGCCTTCTTTCAGCAATGCATGTCATTTTGCCGTGTTGTTTCAGCTGTGACTACATAAAGTGACATTTAATTTCTTGTTCTGTTTATGTGGAATGAAGGGTTGTTGGTATGCCCATTCACTTTTAACCAGGTCTGTGACAAACTAGAGGGTAGCCATTAACACCTTCCAGCATAATGAGAGAGAAACTCTTAAATAAAAAGTTAATTCATTCATAGCCAATATTTACAATTTGTGTTTTTATACTTTCAAGTAGGCTTTTGCTAAAAGATTACATGAAATGACTGTGTGGCTTATGAAATCAGCCAGCTGGTTGATGGTCTACTGCAGTAGATAAGGAATTTAAAAAATCTTGTGATGCATTCACTAGTGAAGGGGAAAAATAGTACAGGATTCTTGGGTTGATCACTTTCATTGACAGGCTCCCCTCACCAGACATTCTTGCTAATAGCACTAGCAGTTTTGGTGCTAGGAACTTTTTGTTCATACTGAAGATTAAAAACTCTGAGCATTAGAGCCTCTCCATAAAAGGCTTTGAGCTAATTTGTGGAGATTCTGGACATGGATCCTAGTTTCTAGGACAGGGGGTTCAGAGACTTAGCCCACTGTGAATCTGCAAGGCAGTGTGTCCTAATCCTTTAAGTGGAGGAAGACATAGCATGATAGGATCATAGAACTGGAAGGGACCCCTAGAGGTGATCCAGTCCATTCCCCTGCACTCATGGCAGGACCAACCACTATATGATAGAATGTGTTCCTGCCCTCCCCAAAACCCCTTCTCAACCCTTTTCGGGGACCACCCTCATGGGAATATTCTTAAACAAGAAGTGAAATCTCTCTTAGTGAGGAGCAATAGAGTGAGTTCCTCTTTGGTACTGAAGAAGTTTTTTTTTCTTGACATATTTCCTGGTTCCTAAAATGAAAGGCAGTTGCAGACTAATTGTCAGTTTCTACCATCTCAGCCATTTTATTTGCAAACTCAAGTTTTGCATGCTCACATTAGCATTCATAATTCTATCTCTGGAAAAAATGTGATTTGCAGCTTTTGACATGGAGGGTGTGTTGACCTCAATTTATGGGTTAGGGTTACCACTGGCCACATCTGACCAGAAGATGCTTAGATCTTTCTCCCAATTCAGGTTACATTGTCAGAGAATACAGAGCTCTATCTCAAAAGAGGATTCTCAGGTTGATTGGCAAGAGCATTTAAACTGAAGGCAGTACCAACTCATTAAAACCTTTATTAAATATATTCCTTTCATTCTGGACTATATTCTTTCTGAGAGGATAACAGGTCAGTTCCTTATGGGTGCATTTGGGAGCAATCAGTGCATACCATCTGCCTTCACATGTCTATTTGATCTTTGCTTACTCTTTGACTAACAGATTCAGGAAAGCTCTGATCAGAATCTTTCCATCTGTTCAGAAAAACCCCACCCCTACTACTCAACAAGACTCCAGCCTTGTTCTCTGAGTTCTCATTAAGCCTCCTTTTGAACAATTAGCTTCTTTGCACCTTGTCTCTCTTATCCTAACCTATCACATTGCGGGAAGCCATCACCATACCCAGGGGGTTCATGAATTTGAGGCATTCCATGAGGCATGGTTTCATTACTTTTACACCTTAAATTCACTTGCAAAGTAGTGTGAGATTCACCTGAGCCAGTTATGCACTTTCATGTGTTCTTCCCAGAACTTCATGCATCTTCAGAAGAAAGAAGGCTCCATTCCCGCGACATTTGGTGAGTATTAGTCTCTTTACCTACAGAGAACAAAACCTACCAGGAAATCCCTTAGATTATTTGTCACTGTAGGAGAAAAAGTCAGAGGTCAGGTTATATCCTCTCAAAAACTCATGAAATTGTTCTTGGGCTATGTTTTACTCTATCAGCTGTCTAATCTTTCCCATCCTCATGGGGTAATAGCTCATTCCACAAGAGGGCTTGACAGGATGCCTCCACTCAATATTTGTAAGGCAGCTACATAGAGTTCAGTCCAAATGTTTGTTAGAAACTCTGCCTTTGTACAGGACTCCTCTACTGATGCATCTGTGGGAACAGCAGTCCTCCATTTGTCTTGGTCGTCTGACATCGCACCTTGCTCCTATCTGAACAGTCACCCACAGTGAGATGCACATGGGGCACAGACACTGCTTTCAAAATTCTCCAGATGTTTAATTTAAACAAAAAACAGAGCAGGAAGTGCATAGAGCATGAAATAGGGTTGCTGAATACCTTTTTTTCCCCTATAGTAAAGAATAAATTAAAGAAGCTCCTCATAAATACTTTGGGGAAGGGTCAGTTGTTACTGTTATACAAGGAACAGCTATGTCAGAAATTAGTTTTAAGAAGCAAAGGCAAAATTTTTAGCCAGTAAAAGCAATGGTGTGGATAGGGAATCCACAGACATCCAGGCAGACATCTATAAGGACTTTAGAATAATAATTATTTAAAATATAATTAACACTTTACAAAATATTACATTTTGTGCATGCTGGAGGTGTAAAATATCTCAATATTTTACAAAAATTTGACAGTGAAATGGTGAGACATTTTTTTTCCTGCACTCATGATCAAATACTAGTTCCATGTAGTGTTCATCTTGCAAAGTGCCAACCACTTCCTGTGGTGGTAATTTAAGAGCTACAGCAGTTCTCAATAGACATTTGGCACCTTGCAGAAATGGGCCTCAAGTCCCTATCCTGATAATACTTGGAGTATCTGGCTCCCAGATATCATTGTTATTTTATTAAAATAATAATTTTCACCTATGTGGCACCCAGTCCAGACAGATCCTGACTGCCATTGACTCTTGTTCACTTCAGTGGAATCTGAGGACATTGACCAACTCCCAGGCTCGACTGCAAACCTCTTGCTGTGCAGGACATCACCCTGATCAAACAAGGATTCCTAAATATCTCAAGAGTTGACCTCACATCCCCTGTTCTAAACAGTAAACTGCAAAAGGAAAGTACAATTTTACATTAGCTATAACTAAGTATCTTATCTGAAATTTTTCATGACTGAAATAATTTGGTAAAATTGTCTTTTTTTTGTCTGAAAAATAATTCATTTGAATATTTTCATCCTTCTCTAAAAATCAGACAATGACATGGAAACCTCAGATGATACTTTGACAATCACTTTTCTGAACAGAATGCACTTCATGTTGTAACTCAAGGAGATTGTACCTATTGGTTAGTGCAGAAATAGCCATGAGCAGAAGTGGTTACTAAATATAAAAAAGCAACAGGATTTAGGCTTACTTATGAAGTACATGTAACCCCCCCTCTTTCCTCCCTGGGTTACTCGGGAGCAGGCGACACTCACCTGCGTGCGCCTGATGCTTTTAACATAAAAGAAAATTGAGTACCCCAGTGGTGGTGATATATAGTTGGGGATTCCCTATCCACACCATTGCTGCAATCTCTTGCTCCTAAAGGAATATACAGTGGTGGTGCCTCCACCTGGCTGGCCCTGTACACACTTAATGGTATGCCTTGGGAGCCTCCAGGAATAAAATTATTCCACTAATACTCTGGATCCAACTCTGAAACAACAATTATAAATAATATACACCTAATTGATTAAATTAGAATTAACAGACTTTTACTTAATTTGAAACGGGGTTTAACAGATTAAAAGTGAATAAAATCAATTAACAAAGTACACCGAAATAATGGAAGCTTATCTATATGGCATTTTACACTGACACCATTTATCCCACCCCAGGGTGTGCACTCTCCTCTGGATTTAGAGTCCCAAACACTTGCGTGCATGAGCACGCTTGAATGTCTGCAGCTGAAATGGAGATATAGCACTGTGAAGGTTCTGTGTGTGTCAGTCCATGCAGGCAGCCAACTGCAAAATCCCTCTGCCACCAGAGCAGGCCCCACCAAATGCCAGCAACTCTGGTTCATTGGGCAGATCATTCTGGCTCTGTTTGGATCCAGAGTCCGTTTGTCTTCTGTGCTCCGTCCCAGGCAGCACATTCCGAAAGAGTCATAGTTACATGCTGTTACCTTCTGTGCAGGGTGATGTAGGCCCTTCTCAGCCAGGCATAGCCAGGGTCTCTCCTCTCCAGGGACAATCACCAACAGCCCCTGAAACAGTCCGCTGGCTCCAAGCCCCAGCAGGCTCTCAGTAACAGGCTCTAGCTTCAACACAATAGCTCCTGGCCTGCAAAAGGCTCCACACCAACAATTCGGCTCCTTTCCCCAAAATGGAGCCTCCCTTCACTCTTTCTCTCTCCCCTACCTGGAAGAGCCACTGTTTCCTCCCTTTTCCCAAGAACTCATGGGAGTTGTAGTTTCTAGGGCTAGACTGTAGCACAAAGGATCCTCCCAGTAAAAGTCAGAGGCTCCTATAGTAAAAGGGAGCCTACATACAAGACAATTGTCATCTCAGCCAATATCAAATTCAGAGTCTATAAATCAACAATACTTAAATGTGTGGTATGTAAGTGTGCACTCTCGCAGGTTATTATAGGTTTTTGGTGTGGGTAGACTAAAACTTGATCTCTTTTACTTAGGAATGTTGCTTGTAATTGAAAGCATGAGAAGTGTACCCAGTTACTATAGTTTGTTTCATTTTCTAATCAGAAGTGTCTCTCTCTCAGATACTTTAGCATGTTCATGGGGTAAATTATAAATCATGGTGCTATAAAATTAATATAATAGTTACGCAGTTTAAAGACTTAGGTCTTGACTATGCTGGGTTTTTGGTTTGGGGATTTTTTATTTTATTTTTTAAATGTTATAAATTTACTCATTTAGCTGCACTAGTGAAAATCCTGTGTATACACATGTTCCTCTGCTGCTTTTTAGCTTTGAAATGGGATAAGCTGTCCCTGTGCAATTCAAAATTTACACCAACTGTAATAGGGATTTGTACCAGTGTAACTGCATTGGTATAGCTACATGATTTTTTAAAAAAATGATGAAATTATGAAGTGATTAATACCTTGATTACCATTGCAAGAACATTTCTTCCCCTCCACTCTACACACATTATGATAAGTGTTTGTTATCTGAAAGATTAACATAAAAACCCAAAACTGCATAATTGAAACAATGACATTTACGTATGTAGGAGCTGATTGAATCCTGAAATCTGTACTTTGAGTTTCTGGAAATTGAAAAACTTTATTTGATTGAGGGATTGACAGATTTAGGCTATATCTGTACTTACAGTGGTGTGTAGAGTACATATACTGCACACCCCTCTGGCACAGTTATAAATAGCAATCTAGACAATGAGGTATTGCTTAGGCAAGTAGAATAAAGAGATGCCTGAACCCTAGGGCAGAATTTCTCAAATTCATCCACCAGCAAATTTTTGATGCTGTGACAGTCTCCAAAGCTCCCCAAAAATCACTGAGCTAAGTATTTAAGTTGCCTTGTAAACACTATATATCATACTCCATAGTCATTCTCTTCTAAATATTAGGGTGCAGGCACAGCTGAACAACATAGGTGTGCTTTTCTTTCAAGGTCTCTCATTGGCTAGTCACCATATTTACATTTCTTGCTGTTGTAGCTCTGCAAGCATCTATTTGCCAACATCATCCTCATCAAGATAACTGAAAGCGCTTGGGTGGATTGGGATTGTTCATGGCAGAAGATGAGTTAAAAATGCAAATGGATGTCAGAATTTTTTTCAAAAATCAGTACCAGAAGATGACCATGAATGTGATCTAAGGAGGGTACCGGAGAAATCACCTGCTGCTAAGAAAAACTGAGCATGTCAGGAAGAAATACAAATGTTACAGGATCAATAGGGAACACAGTATCTTGTGTTTCTGAAATCATCTCTGGTTCAGTTTCTAAGCAAGTTGCAGTGTGCACTGTTTCTAAGAAAGAAATTCATCAAATTAAAATGTATGCAATGCAATGTTACTATAGCACTTATGCAGGGAAGTTGAACAGAATTATCATGGGGTGATTCAAAGGTGCAAGCTGTTAAATGTGCAAAAATTGAGCTCCATAGACAACAGCTTATGGCTCAGATTTTTTTGAATGAAGATGATCAGATATGTGCACTATCCCCTAAAGCTGCACTACACATTTTAGGGCACCCGGTATTTACTCTGGCATGGGGTCAAGGTATAATCCAGTTAATTTAGACACCACTGCTTTTTCCCAGTTGCTAGGACTCCATACGAAAGGGCACCTACCCTTACCCAAGTCTTAGGGCTCAAGACATAATCTTCTGCTGGTGTGTGGGGCCCTTACCAGTGAAAATCTTACACAGTAATATCCTTTATTTATTGACAGGTACAAAAGCAGAATGCATAGTTTAGGGACACAGTGGTCACCATTCCCAATAAACTAAATGAAGGTTTTGTTTTTGATGGTCAGTCAAGATAAGATCAGGCCTCTGGGGGCACCTCTGATCTGGGGGCACCTCCCTAGCTAACCCATTCCTATGCTTCACCACCCTCCTAGTAAAACAGTTTTTCCTAATATCCAACCTAGACCTCCCACACTGCAACTTGAGACCACTTCTCTTTGTTCTGTCATCTGGCACTACTAAGAACAGCCTAGCTTCATCCTCTTTTGGGGCCCCTTCAGGAAGTTGAGGGCTGTTATCAAATCTCCCTCATTATTCCCTTTTCTATGCCTACACTACCAGGCTATTTCAAAATAACTCCCAAAATAACTATTTTAAAATAAGCTTATTCCTCTTCATAAGCAGGATTTTTTTTTTTTTTTTGAAATTACAAACCCGTTATTTCAAAATAACAGGCTTGGTAATGTGGATGCTTCCCTTGTTATTTCCCCAGTGTAGACATGCCCCTTGAGACTAAGTAAGCCCAGTTCCCTCAGTCTCTCCTCAAAGTCATGTGCCCCAATACCCTAATCATTTTCATTGACTCATATCCTGCTTCTTGTCCCCAGGTCCTTTTCTGTAGAGCCGTCATTTGCCATTTGATCCTCAGCCTGTAGCAGTGCATAAGATTTTTTCATCCTAAATACAGGACTCTTTTCCTTGTTGAATCTCATCAGATTTCTTTTGGTCCAGTCGTCCAATTTGTCTAGGTCACTTTGCATCTGTTACTTACCCTTCAGCATATCTACCTCTTTCTCCTCCACAGAGGGTGCAAACCAACACATCATACAGATCATGAATGAAGATGCTGAACAAAATCAGGCCAAGGACTGACCGCAGGGGCCCCCTCCTCGATACCAGCTGACAACTAGACATTGGGCTATTGATCGTTACCTGTTGAGCCTAACGATCTAGTCAGTTTTCTATCTACCTTTATAATCCATTCAGACAAGCCGTACTACTTGAACTTGCTGTGAAGAATACTGTGGGAGACCATATCAAAAGCTTTGTGAGTCAGTGTATTAGCATGTCCACCACCTTCCACAGAGCCAGTCGCTTTATCATAGAAGGCAATGGAATTGTTGAAGCACGACTTGCCCTTTGTGAATCCATATTAATTATTCCTCTTCATCTTGCTCTTCTCCAAGTGTTTAAAAATAGATTCCTCAATGACCTGCTCCATGATTTTTTTTCAGGGACTGAGGTGAGGCTAGCTGGTTTGTAGCTCTCCAGATTCTCTTTCTTCCCTTTCTTAAAGCTAGGCATTACATTTGCCTATTTCCAATCATCCAGAAGAATGCAATATAACAGGTTTATGTTTCTTCTTATTCTTCTTATTACTGGATTGGATTGATTTTTTTTTTTTTTGGTCCATGTTTGTGGGAAAAAAATTGGAGATATTTGCAGATGTTTCATTATTACTTTGGACTTTTATTATGTAAAAAGCATTTTTAAATTGTTGCAAATTTTGGTCCTGACACCCACCTACTAAAAACAAAATAAATAATAAAAAATATGCAAAACCCCTTATTTCTGATTCTATTTTACTTAGGTCCAGTAAAGAATAGAGAGAGTTGTATATTGTTGTTTATTTTATTTTTTACTAGCAGAAATACCTGGCGTTGCCCGGGGAAAATATAGTAAAAGGTGTGATGAATGAACTACATCAGTTACAGTAACAAAGCATATTTTATTGGAAATAGTTTTCTCTTATATATTACTTTAAGAAATTAACATAGCTAGTGATGTGCTTACAGAACACATTTACATTTAACTCATTTATTGATAATAAAAGGTGTGGTGAATTAACTATGTAAATTACTGTAACATAACATATTTTATTGGAAATAATTTAAGAAATCAACACAGCTAGTACTGTGCTTACAAAATGCATTCACTAGTGGACAACAGATGAACTACTTAGTTTGTAGCCAGAGGGAAAGGATCTCATAGCTGCAGTTTATGTGACACGCTTAACAGAGGAGTCCAGCAAATACCTATGATCAGGCTCTACTAAAAGCTAACTATCAGTGGGCCCAATTGGAGCTCTGGGGGAACCGGGGGAACTGATTTTGAGATATAACCAATCCAGTTATTTAAGTTAGGAAATCAGTAGTATCCGTTCAAAATTTTGTGTTTCTATCTCTTACCGTTTCGGAGATCTTTTGGGACAAACAAACAAACTTTCGAAAATATTTATAAGAAGATTATTGAGTCTGCAATAGGGATGTTAGATAGGGATGTAAAATTTTGATTAATAAGTTAATCGAATAGTTGATGCAATTTGCATTGATTATTCTATGAGCCAATAAGGGTGCCTCTGCCTTTGAAGTGTAACACTTCAAAGGTGAAAGCGCTGTGGGGAGCATGGGGCCAGCAGGGGACTCCAAGCAGTCCTCCACTGGCCCAATGCTCCCCGTGACATTTCAAAGCAGCAGTGCCGCACGGGGCCCAGGATCTGGGCTCCACATGGCGCTGCCGCTTTGAAACACCCCCTCTTCCACCACCTCCCCCACCCCCCTGCCTCTTTCTGATAGAGGCAGCAAGGGAGGCAAAGCGACTAGTCAACTAGCCTGTCGACTATCCAATAAGCTTTTATTTATCGGATAGTCGACTAGTCTTTCATATACCTCATGTTGGAATATAACTATTTAACCAATAAACTGATACTATGTTATTTAGCTGACTGCCAGACAGATGGCTTCACTGTGGCAGGGCAGCGGAGTCTCCTCCCTGGGAGCTCTGTGGGCAAGGGCTACCCACTTCACTCCCAGAGAGGAGGCTTCGTAGTGGCAGTGAAGTCTCTCCCCCAGAGCCAGGCCAGCAGGGACGAGCAGCCCTTCTCTTGGGGAGGCTTCGCTGCAGGCTCTATAAGCTAAACTTTACAGTGCAGAGCCTGCAGCACATGTAACTGTGTAAGATTTTTAGTGGTTACATGGGTACCCTATTGCACATTTTTTCACATCAGTAGTCTTCAACAACAAAAAATCCTACATAAAATTAATTACAATGCCTTGGACATGTATATATTCAATTTTTGGGGGGTTTCCCCTTGAGTTAATTAAGTATTTTAGAAAAAAATATCAGAGTTGCTACCAGAAAAAGAACCACCCCTGGTGGCTTTTTTCAGGAGAACCCCTGCCCCAGAGTATGTACCCTACATGCCTCTCTTCATGTCCAAGCAATATTTCCTCTGTCTACTCTGTCGTTTTTAGCAGCATAGCATACCACTTCTATAATATTTCCCCAGTGCAGGGAAAGGTTATGGTAGCTTGTAGCTATACACACTGTATGTGCCTCTACCAGAATAGATTAGTCCTTAAAAATTAGCTTATAAATGATTAATACCTTGATTATCATTTTATGAAGAATCCTTCCCCCATGTATTAAAATAATTGCATTTAGTGTCCAGAGGATTAAAATAAAAAATGAAAACTGGATAATTAAAATAATTAGTTACACAGGTAGGAATTGTTTGACTCATGAGATTTTCATTCTGGATCTATGGAAATTATAAAACATTATTTGACTGAAGGAGTCACAACAATCTCTATGACAAATATTTGATTTGTTTCCTTTCCCTATATTTCAAATAGTGCAGAATTATAGTTTACACAGGTCTTGCATTTGTGTCGGTAGAATCCCCCAAAAGGCAATTAAGGACCAATCTTAAACATTATCTTTTGTGTCTCTAGTGTTTTAAAACAAACAAAAATATGCTTCAAATAATGTTAGTCCTAGATAATATTCTTTGAAAATTCAGGATGTAGATTAACTGAAAAATCTGTTGTTGTTGTTCGCATGCAGGCAAAGACACCTTTCATCTATCTGTTTTTACCTGCTCCTTAGCTATTTATAGAACGGTGACCATGTGTTCGATTTATACTAATGTGGAAATGTTACCCATAGCAGTCCACATCCAGATCATCAAATCTGAACCTTTGGATGTAAAAGGGTAAATTTTGAGTCAGCTTGACAAACCTTATGGCTCATCAGGTATCCAGCAATCCTATTTCACTTAACTGCATGAGTCCTAAAGTGAAAGAAATCACTTCAAGTCCTGTTCTGGGTTTTGTCAGCTTATAGTATTTTGTACAGCAGGACAAAGAATGGACAAAATGCATGAACATTCACGAGCTTCTGGGGGTCATTTGGCCATAGGTAAGACTTGCTAGGTTTAAAGCAAGGACCTAGGGTATTGGTTTTGTCCTTTACCAGATACAGTAAGAAGCTAGTTAAAGTTATAGTTTTGTATTTTCTTCTTAGTGAGTGCACAAGAATTGCCCCATAATACGCAAATTGCACAGCATTCTGTCATAGCAAGGCAGCCACCATAAACCGAGGTCATACTCAAACTGACTGGAGTGATGATGGATCAAAATATTGAGGGCCTATTTTTTCCCACGCTTTGTCCCACTCACTTCACTGCTTAAAACAAGAAAAGTGAAACTACAGGTTGCACCTCCCAAAACCAAAATTCCCTAGTCCGGCAACGACCACGGATGTTCCTGGATCAGACAACCCCAGTAACCTAGTGGCAGGAGGCAATCCAGAAAGGGCCGGGCTGAAGCAGTGGGACAGGGCACAGACTGGGGCTGTCAGCAGCTCCCAGCAGCTCGGAGCAGTGGGAGTGGAGTTGGCATCAGACCCCAGCACTGGCATCTGGGTCGGAGCAGCCTCTAGTAGTGCGGAAATGGGCCAGCGAGCCTGTGGCAGTGCGGACTGGGGCCAGAGCCTCAGGCAGCCTGCAAAAGTGGGGCCAGAGCCTGTGAGCTGCCATGGGGCAGGAGCCCATGCTCTTGGCAGCCCACACCAATGGGACCAGGGCTGGGGCTGGCAGCAAATTCCCTGATTCAGGATGGGTCAGGTCCCAAGGGTGCTGGATAAGAGATATCCAACCTGCATATGTTAAAAGAACTAGGCTGCATGTAAAAAAAAAAATAAAAAAAAATAAACCACTGGATTACCTTACATGGCTCTCAGGAACTACAAATTAATCTGGTCAAAGGGATCATCATAGGGACAGTGATATCTCTTATGTAAAATAGAAGTGGACCTACTAGTAGTATGTTCATACAGGAATATTTAGTTCTCAAACTCAGTTTTGTCTGTTTAGGATGGAAACTCTTTGGGCAGGGAATATCTCTCTTAATCTGTGTACATACTGTGGCCCAGCATAATGGGCCCTTAAATTCGCTGGGTCTTCCCAGTGTGAAGGATGGTTCTCAGGATGCTGCTCTCTCAAAAGCTATTCTAGGATTTTAGTTTTGTAAACCACCTTGGTTTGTGTGTGGGAGAGCTAACAAAAAGAGTCTATAATACTTGGTTACTAATAGTTAAGTCTTTAATGCACAAATAATTACATTGAACTGGTTTGCCTTTTTAATCCTTTTCTGAGTTGAATGGCTATTTCCGAATCCAGAAAATAGAACTTTTTCCTGTCAGTATTCTCTGGTACCCATTTGAGAACAATGAAGAGAGAGGGCAGTAATCGCAATATATGTCATCCAGATCTTTTCATTATCTTGTTAAGAATGATTTTTTATTTATTTACATCATGTCTACTTTGTGCCGCTGAAGCAAGCCAGTTTAGTAATAAGCAAGATCCACTTCATTGAGGATCATTTAAATATATGATGGGCACAAATCAGACATCTTCACAAGGAAAAACCAGTTGCTTTTCATTTCAACATACCTGGACATAGTCCTAACGACCTTTCTCCATGCATCTTACTTCAAAGAGACTTTAACACCAGATTACAGAGGGAAACTTCAGAACTTTCATTCATGCTTAAATTTGACACTTTACAAATGGGCCTTAACAAAGATGTTAATTACCCTACCCATTACAAAGATAGCTTCCACACTTATCACCCCTGATTAGCCATTCATTGACTCATAAATAGCTGTTCCCTCCCTCCCTCCCTATCCCTCAACCCACCTTACATTTAAATAAGGTGTCCAATATAAGAAAGTTAATACAAGAAAACTGTTCTGGACTTTTGAGGGTTCTGTGCACTCCCCCAGGACTCTCACAATGGACTTGTATAAGCTGCCAATGTATTTGCAGCTGCAGTTTATATTTGGGGACAGTTGAATATTTCTCCTGTGCTGAGAAATATTGAGCTGCTGCTGTTGCACTACATCAACATAAATTGCAGTATTAAGAAAATGAACGTTTGAAATACAATTTCCTCTTTGCTTACATGAAGGGAGGAGAAAAAAATGACATTTTAAGTGGCAGCAATAGAAACATTTGACATTTATATATAAGAAAGGCTTGGTTGGAAATTGTGTAAGTGTTAGATTGTGACAAGTTCACTCAGTGATGGGGAGAACGAATAAAGAGCACGCTCTCTCTCCCTTTGTGTGCAAGTCCCAGAGGTGTGACTTCAAGAAGAAAAAAAAATTGAGACTTGTGATAAAATGGTGAGAGTTGGTAACACTTGAGGAGATGGGATCCTACCACCTTGTTTGCACTGGCCTGAGGCTTTTGAGAGTAGGTTTCAATCATGAAAGCCTGTAAGTGTGGGCTTCCCTTCCTCTAGCACAGTGTTTCTCAACCAGTGGTACTTGAGAGAAGTCTGGGGGTACATCAACACACTGAAATTTGGAGAAAAAACAAAAATTCAGTTAAGTTTTACAGCGCTTTATTATTTTTATACTTTTTACATCCAAAAATTTCATTGCCCGCCCGGCTACAATTAAGTTGTTTAAACAAATGTGTTGCAATGGTTGAAAAAAAATGTGTGTATCTGAAAACTGTAGGTACTGGGGGGTATTTATAATTTTAAAGGGGTACTTTATAAAAAAAGGTTGAGAAATACTGCTCTAGGACACTGAAGAATTCTAGAAAGACTTCAGCTTCAACGAGGCAGAATTGAGCTGCCTCAAGTTCTTCCTCAAGCAGCCCTTGAGATTGTGCTTCAATAGAAGAATAAAGCTCTGCATGAAGAGTTTAACTTTTTGCGTTTTGTGATATCTAGGTGCTGCAATTGTTGTATTTCATATATACTCTGAAAATAAGGGGGTTTTTTAAGTGTTAATTTATTTACAGGCAATTCTTAGTTTTATTGAAATGAAGCAGAGTTTGATGTGTTGAGGTAAACCTTGTTGTAACTTATGAGTATCCATCAAAATACAGGGATATATATTTCCTAACTTTCTTCAGTCATATATTTAAATTACAATAATAAGACCTGATCTGCAATCTCCACTTGGGCCCAAATCCTAGAGACAGATGTGTGAGACCAGCCGCCTGAACCACCAGCAGAGCCTCAATGAAACTTCAGTAGAGCTGTGCGCTTGGCTAAAGGCAGAAATTTCCTTGATTAAATTAAATCAGTCTTTAAATCTAGTTAGTTGAATCCTAGCGTACCACTGTGTTAGCAATCTTAAATCAGTTTGAGTGGCAGATACTGTTAAATCAATTTGAATTACACAATTTAATTATAATTAGTAACATTTTTAGGTATATCAATTCAATTCTTGTGAATATAGACCAGGTTGGAAAAATTATTATTGTTTTAAAATACATGATTAGTAGTTAAGCATGAGTGTATATTTATTATCAGAAATAACACATTTCACTGACTCTAAACACTGATAAAGAATAGCACTATGCTGATTCAGCTAAAGATGTGAAACAGTTGTTGTTAAGTCCAAGTAAGTCTAGCCTCGGCTTTTTTTTTTCTAATAAATAGAGCATGCACGTGGGTAACACTTACTATGCTAATTCTACAAATTTAGAAGGAATAATAAAATATAATTAAAAAATATACTTTGCTTTTAGAAATTTACTCTGAATATGGGAAAAAAGTGGAAGGGAACAGAAGCACTGCTGCTAATATTGGTTTCATATATATTTTTTTTTGTTTTTATTTATTTCTTATATCTTTATGTATACATGAACCTCTGAATTAGGTGAGAGTCTGACTTCGAAAGAAATACTTCCTGTTATCCCTTGCCTATCTCTCTGAATCATGATGACAGTGATTCTGGCAATACTGAATAAGGAAAGAAACACATTAGTACAAGTTGTTCAAGGGAAGGCTGATTCCCATTCCTGTAATTTTTTACTTGAATACTGCAATATGCTTCTTAAATACTGCCATTTTTAAATTTCATTCAAACTGTATCCCAAAATGCTAGTTACCTTTAAAGTAAAAAGAAACATATCTGAGGGTGAGATAACTAGCAATATAGGCAGAGGGCCTGAAATTTTAAAACTGATCCAGAGATAATGGCAGAGATGTCACAAAGCAAAGAAGTGTAAAGAAGTCTCTTATATCAATGGAAACTTTGTGTTCAGAAAGCAAAAGGTTGGTATTCAATATATGGTAAGTCTCATATTTTAAAATCTTTTCAGTGTGAGAGAATGTTACATTATGATTTTTACCACTAACAGCAGAATCTGTTGAAATATGTATGGTATTAGAACATTAAGGCCAAGGTTTTTAAAAGTGGAAGCCTAATTATAGATTCCCAAATTAATATAAAGGCACCTAAATAAGTGATTTGATCTTCAATAGTACTAAGTATTGCTGAAACCAATGGTATTGAGGACCCACCAGTCACTGACTTCATGAAGTCTCAGAACTGTTAAAACTCAGGTCGCTATTGTAGGTACCTAAATATGAAAGGAACTTACCTTTATGCTCATGAAGACTTTTCAAAATACATTGTAAGCTTGCTAAACAATTTCCAGAGATTTAAAAAAAAAACACTTGTGAACTTTATAGTTATTAAAAAAAAGCTTCCCATAGTTTGTATGGTCCAACAGCCATGAAACTGTTATAAGAATACTGAGGTATAATTCATGGATGTGGTATGTCACCTTGTCAATGTGATAAAGTTATTGAATAGCTACAATGGCTCATTACAATCTTTATGAATAAGTTGCTGTAGCTTAATTGGGTTTGCAGGAAAACAAGAAAGGAAGCAACACACTGGATTTAGATGAATAACCTCCTAACAAACACCCAGAAAGCAGAAGACAAAGACAAACATTGTTAGCCTGAGCACCTTATATCTAGCCTCCAATGTGGTGACGCTGCTGCTCTGGCAGTGAAGAGAACAAGAGAATTCTAAAAATAGGTCTTCTCAAAAAAAGGTGGGATGGTCAGTTGCCAGGCATTTTGAGGTAGACACAGAGAAATGTGAAAAAAATTGGGCCTTTCCACATTCAAGGAATGTTAAACTGTAGGAAAAAACAGGCACGCATGTAGATTGGTTTATTGTGTTTAAGATCTGGTTTTCTTGAATACTTTGATTCTGAATGAATAATTATAGTGCCTTAAGAAAGCTATTGAGTCACTGCTTAGTACTTTCATTGCTTCAAGGGGGAACAGACTTGCAGGTCCTTGGCTATAAGTAATCACAGTTGATATACCAAGGACTGCTGCCTAAGGCCCACTCTGAGAGTGGGAGAATTGCACACTTCCATCCTGAGAGGTGACAGCTGGAAACTATAATAGGCTTTTGCTCTGAGACCAGGAGGAGAGAGGGCTTCATTTAGCTCAGTAAATAACATTCATAGCTGGGTTTTCTCTTTAAGTGTCTATCTATAAATGAATCCTTTTTTTCTATCAGCCTCATTTATTTTGTTTTAAGTTACAATCACAGGAAAAATCTTTTAAGTTCTTGTTAAAAATAAATTAAACCATCATTCAGTAGCAAACATTCACTCTCTGGGCTAGAAAATTCAATATACAGTGTAATTTACAATTAAACTAATATTTAACTTGCTGTCAAAGCTACATTTTAAATAATCTTGTTACAATACTGTCATTCCACTATGCATGTCATTTGTTTATCTTCTTGTCTGGATCCTGTTGTGTTTGTATAATAATCTCTCACCAAATGGATGGTGTGAGGCAAATGATGGATTTTTACCTGTACAATGATCCCATTAGAGTTGTTGCTATTTACCCACATTCCTAAAGAGAGCAAAATGACTGAGTGGTGTAGGTTACTAATACAATGTGTCATTACGACACATTGGTTACCTCTGGCTCTCTTTTATGGGTCAACTAAAGATCGTGTTACATGTCCAAAATCCTGTGTGGTTGGCTAGTAACCCAATTCTCCCACAGTGCAGGCTGGTGCTCAGACCGATTGACTGTCGTCCTTCTGATTTTGTAAAAAAAATTATTTTTGAAAGGTGAAAACTGAACCATCGCACATTTCTGCTACTCTGTCATTTAGGATTTTATACATATTCTGCACTCTGCCAACTCATATTTTGTGATGCCCCCACCTTCCATACACATATTTGGGGAAATTCTGGATTAGATTTTCATAACTTATTATTTACCCCTTCACATAACAAAACACTGAGATCGCCCAATGAAATTAATAGGCAGCAGGTTTAAAACAAACAAAAGTAAATATGTCTTCACATAATGCAATGTCCACTTATGGAACTTACTGGCAAGGAATGTTGTGAAGGTAAAAAGCATAACTGGGTTAAAACAATGTTTTGGAGGATAGGTCTATTAAATGGCTATTAGCCAAGATGGTGAGTTATAGTCCTGGATGTTCCTTGCCTTCTGACTGCCAGAACCTGGGACTGGACAGCTGGGGATATATCATTCAGTAATTGCCCTATTCTGTTGGTTCCCTTTGAAGCATCTGGTACTGGCTACTGTCAGAAAACAGGACACTGGGCTAGATGAACCATTGGTCTGACCCAGTATGATCGTTCTCATGTCTACGTATCATGATTATGCTGTCTCCACAACCATAACAAGTATAAACTTTCTTTTTCTTCAAAAATGAAAACTGTGACTCTGAAAAGCAGTTGAAGGGACAATGTATGCATCCCCGGCTACTCTTCACACCCCACAACTTAGGAAAAAATAAGATAAGTTTTGTATCAATATTTATGACATTTTAAAAAGTATTGTAGAAAGACTGTAAAAGATTGTGATAATTAGGGAATGTTCTTGATAGTGAAAGTATTATTTCATCATTGGAGTTGATAGATTTTAGTTGCTCTCTGCTTCCTCGAGAAAAATTTTTTTGGAGTGGAATCTTTCCATGCTAAGCCTCATCTTGAAGTTTCAACAACATCTCTTCTGCCATTTATGAATTTAATCATGAAACAAATATGTCTTACGTAAATCACAATTTTATGAATGAACCTCAAGAACAGATGTAAAGGTTTTGCTCAAACTTGGCTAGATTTGTAGACGTTGAGATATGTAAAAAATCAATCTGCACAGTACAAATGGTTCAATAACTCTGAGGGGATTTCCTATACAAAACTTACTGTAAAGGATAACAGTGCTTTACTCATTATATTGCTTGCATGTTGTAGCATTATAGATTTTGGTCAAATTTACACTCTGCCACAATTCAAATGAAGATATATTTTATTCAGAATTAAATATAAGCCATATGTAAATAAATTATTGGTCTATTCCCATCACCAAAATTACATATTCATAAACTCAGGAGATACAAATAGTTAGTAAAAATCAAATTTAGTATTTAAATCACAGTAAGTAGTTCAATAATTATCACCGCTTGCAAATTTTATATTTCATACACTAAACAAAATTTAAATTGTAAAAAATGTTGCATTATCACAAATAGTATTTTGAACTTGTTGTGGTGCCCCTCCCATGCTTTATGAAATTGTCTTGCAGCTACAAATATGCATAATTTGAAGACGCTTTGGACAAAATACTTCATGTAACCTATCAATCTTAATGTCACAATCTGCTCGATCTGTATATCTTATTTTGGTGCATGCATCATTCTTATATGTAAAGTTAGAAATACAGAGTATGGAATGGTTTATGATTTTAAATATACAAATGAAAGCCTTCAGGGGTGTTTTCCCTCAATGTCTGGGTCATCACTTGTAAACAGCCTCTTTGTCCTGTAAGCCTAAGCAGTGGCTGGTCTAGGAAGACATGTGTCCATCCCAACTGATAGGGGTCTGACCAGGTAATTTTTCATGGAAGAGGAGAATGTGAATTCCCACCTAAAAGGAAGGGTATTTCAGATGCAAAGTTTTCAGGCTCTTGGTCTTTAGCTGGCATGTCAGTCCCAAGAAAATGAACCAGAGACCCCAGGGGAAAAAGATCTTCCCTGGCTTAGAGGTTTAGCTGAAATAAGAACAGTTTTAGAGTAAGTTTGTAATAAGCCTCAGGGTTTTAGAAGTAGCTATGTATTTTTCTGTTTTAAATGTTTAACATTGCTCTGCCTGTTTTCAATTGCAACCGCTCCACTTCCTTGACACTACGGTACAATTAAATGATGGACAAATTTCTACCACCCTATACTGGAAACCTACCAACCGCAACTCTTACCTTCATGCCTCTAGCTTCCATGCCAGACACATTTCTCAATCTACTGTATACAGCCAAGCCCTAAAATACAACCAGATTTGCTCCAATCCCACAGGCAGAGACAAACATCTACAGGATCTATATAGAGCATTCTTAAAACTGAAATACCCACCTGGAGAAGTGAAAAAACAGATTGACAGAGCCAAAATAGTACCCAGACATGAACTACTTCGAGACAGGCCCAAAAGAGAAAACGACAAAATTCAACTTGTCATCACATACAGTCCACAACTTAAACCCCTACAATGCATTATCAACAATCTACAACCAATCCTGGAAAATGACCCCTCACTCTGACAGGTCTTGGGGGAGAGCCCAATTCTCACTTAGGGTATGTCTACACTACAACGTTAATTCAAACTAACAGCCGTTAGTTCGAATTAACTTTCATAGCGTCTATACATACAAACTGCTAGTTCAAACTTAATTCGAACTAGCGGAGCGCTTAATTCGAACTAGGTAAACCTCATTCTACGAGGACTAAGACCTAGTTTGAATTAAGTAGTTCGAATTAAGGGCTGTGTAGCCACTTAATTCGAACTAACTGGAGGCTAGCCCTTCCCAGCTTGCCCTGGTGGCCACTCTGGGCCAAACCAGGGAAACTTTTCTGCCCCCCTCCCAGCCCCGGAGCCCTTAAAGGGGCCACGGTCTGGCTACAGTGCTCGTACCAGTTGCAAGCCTGCCAGCACCCAGCCAGCAGACCCTGCACCTGGCACGGCATGAGCCAGCCACCCGCTGGCACCCAGCCCTCCTCTTCCCAGGACCAGGCTGGCGGCTCCCAGGAGCCTGCCCGGGGCCGCAAGAGGCGGGCACCCACCTGGTCTAGTGCGGAGATCGTGGACCTCATCGAGGTTTGGGGGGAGGCCTCCAACGTCCACGACCTCCGCACTAGGCACAGGAATGTGGCCGTCTAGGGCAGGATAGCTGCCAGCCTGGCCACCAAAGGCCACATGCGAACCCAGGAGCAGGTTTGCATGAAAATCAAGTTGGTCCAGTGAGACCCCCGACCCTGAGCCCTGAGCTTAGAACATAAGAACATAAGAATGGCTGTACTGGGTCAGACCAAAGGTCCATCTAGCCCAGTAGCCTGTCTGCCAACAGCGGCCAACACCAGGTACCCCAGAGGGGATGGACCGAAGACAATGACCAAGCGATTTGTCTCGTGCCATCCATCTCCAGCCTTCCACAAACAGAGGCCAGGGACACCGTTCCTACCCCCTAGCTAATAGCACTCCATGGACCCAACCTCCATGAATTTATCTAACTTCTCTTTAAACTCTGTTATAGTTCTAGCCTTCACAGCCTCCTGTGGTAAGGAGTTCCATAGGTTGACTATGTGCTGTGTGAAGAAGAACTTTCGCTTATTAGTTTTAAACCTGATGTCCCTTCATTTCATTTGGTGTCCTCTAGTCCTTCTATTATGGGAACTAATGAAGAACTTTTCTTTATTCACCCTCTCCACACCACTCATGCTTTTATAGACCTCTATCATAACCCCCCTCAGTCTCCTCTTTTCTAAGCTGAAAAGTCCCAGTCTCTTTAGCCTCTCTTCATATGGGACCTGTTCCAAACCCCTAATCATTGCAGTTGCCCTTTTCTGAACCCTTTCCAAGGCCAAAATATCTTTTTTGAGGTGAGGAGACCACATCTGTACACAGTACTGAAGATATGGCGTACCATAGTTTTATACTTCCCCTCCTCCTTCTTCCCCTGGCTTCCCCCTTCCAGCTCCCTCCTCCCAGGTTTCCCCCTCCCCTCTCCCACCCTCTCTCTTCCCCTCTCCCACCTCCTTTTCCCAGTCTCCTCAGAGGTTAATCCCCCCCCCCACGCACACACAGTTTTGTTAAATAAAGAGAGTTTCTATTTTTGAACATGCGTGTCATTTATTTTTTACATCAGGAAGGGGGGCTAGGGAGGGGTAAGTGGAAGGAGGTGAGGGAGGAATGGGGCACGAGCCCCCGATGGGGAGGACTGGGGTGGCTCTGCGGGCTCCTCGGGGTGGAAGCTCTCCTGCAGGGCCTCCTGGATCCTGACAGCCCCCCGATTGACACCCCCGGATGGCAGCCTGCGGCAAGTGCAGCCAGGCTGATGGCCGAGTGCTGTGATGTGCCGAGTGTGGGCACTCCAAGACAGGACTGCTTTGCTGTCCCTCATCGAGGTAGACAAGCAAGTGGGGAACCCTGAGAACTGTCTGTCCGGGGTGGGGGTCGGGTCCCTTTAAGCACAGCCCTTGGCTAGCCTGAGGCAGCAGCTCCACGCTCTAAGTCCTAACCTGATGCCCTGCTGGCACTGGTTCCGGCCAGCCTTAACTTCGGTTCAGGGTCCACTCAATGTGGACATGCTAGTTCGAATTAGCAAAACGCTAATTCGAATTAGTTTTTAGGTCTAGATGCACTAATTTGAATTAGCTTAGTTTGAATTAACTAATTCAAACTAAGTTAGTTCGAAGTAGTGCTGTAGTGTAGACATACCCTTACAGACAACCCCCTAATCTCAAACAAATTCTTTCCAATAACCACGCAACACACCTCCATCATAATCATCCAGGAATCCACCCTTGCAATCAGCCCTGGTGCCAACTTTGCCTACACATCTACACAAGCAATTTCATCACTGGACCCAACCACATCAGCCACCAAATCAGAGGCTCATTTAACTGCACATCCACTAATGTGATCTATGCCATCAAATGCCAGCAATGCCCCACTGCAATATATATTGGCCAAACTGGACAGTCTGTACGGGAAAGAATTAATGGGGACAAATCAGATATCCAAAAAGGCAATGCACAAAAACCTGTTGGAGAATACTTTAATCTTCCTGGACACTCATTAATGGATCTCCAAGTCATCGTTTTGTTTCCGATCAATTCCACAAGCCAAATTCACAGAGAAGGGTTGGAACTTAACTTCATTCACAAGTTTAATTCTTATGCAAATGGTATAAACAGGATGGCTCGCACATTATCTTCCACATCTTAATGACTTAACCAAACAAACAAACAATGAAGGTGCTAATGGTTCTTGATGTCTGTGTAGAATCTGGTGTTGGTCATCTTCCTTTCCAAGTGCAAACTAATGGTTCTTATCTGCCTCTTGTAATGATTTAGTCTTTAAGGTGCTACTAGGCTATTTGATTAAGTTCTTCCTGTTACTGAGGAACTCGGCTACCCCTGTGAAGCTTTTAAATCCTCCTATTTGTACTTGAAAAATCATTTTTATTTTCTATCAATTCCAGTGTAAATAATTGTTACCTGGGGGAGCAATCAGTGTGTACATCCATCCACCCTACCCGAATGATTTATTTGGGGAGTGAGTTTCCTGAAAGCTGAGTCCAAAGCTTCATTCTCAGGCCTGAAGAGGTTCAGTGTTTGCATTGCTTTTCGGGGGGGGGGGGGGGAAAGAGGGGAGCAGTGATCTCAGTTCTGTGCCTTGGCTGGGGGAGACCAGAAGATCTTGCCCAGTAGGACAGGGGGATGAGTAGTGCCAGAGAGCAAAGAGGCGAGTGTCAGTAGTTTTGTCAGTACTCCTGGAAACCTCCCCAAGGGGTCATCTTTGAACACTCCCAGTGACACCCGTATTACTAAAACTTTTCTTGGACAAAAATGAAGAAATCTGAACATCTATCTCATGGGTTTAATGGCTTATATGTCTTGTGCTAATTCTAGAACCATCAGTACATGCTGCCTCATAATCATTTGTCTTCCTCCAAACACATCTTAATATATTATAGTAGTTCCTGCAGAAATTAAAGACAAGTGACTTAACCTTAGACTCATAGAATACTAGGACTGGAAGGGACCTTGAGAGGTCATTGAGTCCAGTCCCCTGCCCTCATGGCAGGACCAAATACTGTCTAGACCATCCCTGATAGACATTTATCTAACCTACTCTTAAATATCTCCAGAGATGGAGATTCCACAACCTCCCTGGGCAATTTATTCCAGTGTTTGACTACCCTGACAGTTAGGAACTTTTTCCTAATGTCCAACCTAAACCTCCCTTGTTGCAGTTTAAGCCCATTGCTTCTTGTTCTATCCTCAGAGGCCAAGATGAACAAGTTTTCTCCCTCCTCCTTATGACACCCCCTTAGATACCTGAAAACTGCTATCATGTCCCCCCTCAGTCTTCTCTTTTCTAAACTAAACAAACCCAATTCTTTCAGCCTTCCTTCATAGGTCATGTTCTCTAGACCTTTAATCATTCTTGTTGCTCTTCTCTCGACCCTCTCCAATTTCTCCACATCTTTCTTGAAATGCGGTGCCCAGAACTGGACACAATACTCCAACTGAGGCCTAACTAGTGCAGAGTAGAGCGGAAGAATGACTTCTCGTGTCTTGCTCACAACACACCTGTTAATGCATCCCGGAATCATGTTTGCTTTTTTTGCAACAGCATCACACTGCTGACTCCTATTCAGCTTGTGGTCCACTATAACCCCTGGATCCCTTTCTGCCATACTCCTTCCTAGACAGTCGCTTCCCATTCTGTATGTGTGAAACTGATTGTTCCTTCCTAAGTGGAGCACTTTGCATTTGTCTTTATTAAACTTCATCCTGTTTACCTCAGACCATTTCTCCAATTTGTCCAGATCATTTTGAATTATGACCCTATCCTCCAGATTAGTCGCAACCCCTCCCAGTTTGGTATCATCTGCAAACCTAATAAGCGTACTTTCTATGCCAATATGTAAATCGTTGATGAAGATATTGAACAGAGCCGGTCCCAAAACAGACCTCTGCGGAGCCCCACTTGTTATACCTTTCCATTAATAACTAGTCTCTGAGTACGGTTATCCAGCCAATTATGCACCCACCTTATAGTAGCCCCATCTAAGTTGTATTTGCCTAGTTTATTGATAAGAATATCATGCGAGACCATATCAAACGCCTTAATAAAGTCTAGGTATACCACATCCACCGCTTCTCCCTTATCCACAAGACTCGTTATCCTATCAAAGAAAGCTATCAGATTGGTTTGACACGATTTGTTCTTTACAAATCCATGCTGGCTGTTCCCTATCACCTTGCCACCTACCAGGTGTTTACAGATGATTTCCTTAATTACTTGCTCCATTATCTTCCATGGCACAGAAGTTAAACTAACTGGTCTGTAGTTGTTCTTATTTCCCTTTTTATAAATGGGCACTATATTTGCCCTTTTCCAGTCTTCTGGACTCTCTTCTGTCTCCCATGATTTTCCAAAGATGATAGCTAGAGCTCCTAAGCTCTTCCTGAAGTTTTACTAGATAACATAGCAAATAAATGCTTTAATGAAAAAAAATCCCTGTTGGAATTTTCAAAAGTATAATTTTGAAAAATAAAATGGTTTCATTCAAACTTACTTTAGAATTTTTCTTTTAGAAAGATAAGAGGCCCTGGACTTTTTTCTGTGGGCTTCAAATATAAACTTCAATGACTGTTTTGAAGTAATATATCTAACAAAATCAGTGTCAATTTACTCTTACTATTATCTAGCGTTTATTTGTTCGTTTGTTTTTTAAATCACTGTCCATCACCTTATCCTCTAAAATTCTTAAATCTGTGGGAACAATTTCTAAGATCTCTGAGGGAAGAAAAACTCATAGGATTTTTTGTGAAAATGACTACTTCCCAACCACCTAAGGTAACAAACTCATCCAGTGGCTTGTTGTAGGATAACTTATCTTTTTTTGACCCCATGTTACAAATTAAATAAACTGATGAAAGTATTCAAGACAAACTATTATATAAACAAATTTGTTTCCAAAGTACATATAGTAAATGGGGTTTTTAAAATCAGTTTTCTCTGGTACATTATAGATCATCATAAAAACAATGCTGACTGGATGCAGCAACATTTAGCAGCCTAGATTTATAGTGAGCAAAACTTCTAATTCCTCCTCATAGGTTGATGGCTTTGGGAGGGTATACCCAGAAGTCATTAGAACTTTGGAGACAGTCTGTAACAAATGTTGATGGGTATTTCCTGACACTCAGGTTAGTGTCGAGTTGTGAAGAAAAGAGAAAATGGTTTGTTAGACAAGTTTGTGTGAAAACAAAAAACACTGGCTTTGTCATCTGTTTTTATTGGACATTTTGATGACAGTATCATTGGCAGCTTAGTGAAGGGAGAAGATTTTGAAGGTTGCAATAACAGTAGGAAGCTATAGTGTTCAAACAGTTGATGATGGTACCTAGGAAAAAGATGCCTCTGAAAAGGTACACCAAATGACTAGAATCAGAGGGGCAGTCATGTTAGTCTGAATCTGCAAAAACAACAAGAAGTCCTGTGGCACCTTATAGACTAACAGATTTATTGGAGCATAAGCATAAGCTTTTGTGGGCAAAGACCCACTTCGTCAGTGACTAGGGACAGTTAGGTGAATTGCATTGTGAATAGGTGGAAATATTCAAGGAAATTTGTGATGTCACTTTTTGTTCCAAAATAAGGTTTGTGGTCCCTGATTTAATCTAAGAATCACAGGAAAGAAACAAAAGCTTCAGGGGGTAGCCAAGTTAGTCTGTACCAGGAAAAACTTAAAAAACAACAAATAGACTAGTAGCACCTTAAAGACTAACAAAATATGTGGATGGTATCTGAGCTTTCGTGGGCGCAACCCACTTCTTCAGATGACAGGAGTATTAGAAGTCTACATCCAAGAATAAATAAGGGAAGGGGAAGAGGGGGGAAAAAAAGAGAAAAAAGGAGGGGGAAAGGAGAAAAAAATAGAGAGAGACAGTGAAGGTTCAAATAGTAACAACAGGCTGATGAGAACAATTCCAAACAATGGAGGTGAAATATTTGAACCATCTACTCTCTGTCTCTTTTTTCCCTCCCCTCCTTTTTTCTCTTTCTTTCCTCCTCCTCCTCTCTCCCCTTCCCCTTATTTATTCTTGGATCTGGACTTCTAATACACCTGTCATCTGAAGAAGTGGGTTGTGCCCACGAAAGCTCATGATACCATCTACATGTTTTGTTAGTCTTTAAGGTGCTACTAGACCATTTGTTGTTTTTTTTTAAGTTTTTCCTGGTACAGACTAACTTGGCTACCCCTCTGAAGGTTTTGTTCCTCTTCTGTGATTCTGAAGCTTTTGAAGGAGTCTAATCATCTCCGAAGGGGAAGTAGCGGAGATGATGATACTTTCAGAAATGAATGTACAGTAGTATCCTTTGGAAGCATCCTCTCTTTCTGCCCTAATAAATAAGATGTGAAGAATAAGCCCAGCTTATCTTGCAATGCAGACGTATTATTTGTGAGTAGCAAATGAAAGAACTTCATCTAGGTCTTGGTTCCAATCCCTTATGACAGTAACCATGTGTAGTAGTTTGCATATGCAAACTGGATAATTATCCAAGTAAATAACCAGTTAGAAGCATCTGCAATTGCACAATTTGCATGTACAATTACAGTAATTGCATGTGCAAATTAGTCACTTAATTGTGCTCTTTATGTTGTTAAAATCTGGCCAAGTAGATAGCCAAGGGCTATAAAGAAATAATGCCATAGTAGAGTGTGGAAGCAAGTTGCTACACTGAATCACTGCTTCCTTGGAAGCCTTTGTCTTTATAAGGCAGTTACACTTCCAGAGTATTAAGAGCAATTCCTTCCTCAGCACTTACAACTTATTTAAAAAAACGTCAGGTAGTTGTAAGGCCTCCCAAAACGACTCACCATAAGAAATAATGTATCATGCTTTTTTTGGTCTGTCTTCTGTTTTTTGCCCCCTTTCTTCCCTATCTGCATGGAATAGTTTGTAGTTGAAAATTTAATTTTAAATTCCTATAAAATGTGCACTCATATCTAAAATATACGTCCACTGCAGTGCTGATGCACTGGAGAGAAAAGAATGCATCTAGTGCACCTTACCATTTGTGTAAGACCAAACTAACAATAGTACATATAGCTAGCATTTTCACTGGTAATTGACAAAATTACTCAGATGCCACTTTTTATAGTTCAGTTTTCTTAAAATAAGCACTGAAAATAACAGCACTCTTCTGAGGGGTGGCAGTCACCTTTTCTTTTGTATTCTGTCCTAAAACTTGTGGATGAGATGGAAGTTGAAAAATAGTTTTATAGCGTACAGCTTTCCCTTCATTGAGAGTGAACAAATTTTTTAAAAAATGAAATTTGTAATAGGGAAGAAAATACACACAGAATTACTTTGATAAATAATTTACATTACTACTAAAATATGTCATGATAATTTGCAAAAAATAAACACCAGATATCAGGAAAAAAATTAACAGAAACACAAACCCTACGTGGAATATTTTGAAAGATTTTACATAATGCACAGTCTTTATACTGGTCTTATATTCAGAATATCAACATACTAGATTTATGTAGTGTTGCATGGGTCCGTAACTCAAATAAGTTTTTAAATAAGTTCAAATAAATTCAGTTGTGATTTTTTCCATTCATTTGTTTTTCTTCATTTAAACCTTTGCTCTGCGGTGGGGCTGGGAATGAAGGGTTCATGATGCTACCCCACCCCTTCTCCCCATTGTAGCTTGGGACCAGGTGAGAAGTGCTTGTCCATGGCCGCTGTTGTTGATGTGGACCCAACCTGAGAAGGGGTGCATGTCCCCCAGCTGGAAGGAAGACAGACAGACAGACAGACACACTCTCTCTCTCTCTCTCTCTCTCTCTCTCAAATATATAGCCCTTGCATTGTCCGGGTCAGGTGCTGCCTCACTGTACCGGGTAGTGCGGGCTTCAGGGTGATTTCAATGAAGCCAATGGCTTGTGTACCCCACTGTTACGCTGGAGCCACACTTATTTATTGACAAAATTTGCAGAATTTTAAAATATTGTGCACCTAATTTTTTATATTTTTGCAGCAGAATTCCCTAAGGAATGCATGTTGTAGTATGGAAATGCACTGTTTAGGCACCCAAAGAACCTTAATTTTGTCCAATTGCAGGCTTTTCAACCTTCCTCTATAGTTAAAATGAACAGAAATCTTGCTGATAGCATACATCTGAACACACATTAAAGTAAAAAGGACGCATGCAGTAATAATTCTCTCATGTCACAAAACAATTCTCAGACTTAGAAGCTGGAGGTTATATAACCTGGAAAACTTTTCAGTAATTCTTTTTTACAAGATAGAGGTTTGTATGAGAAGATCCTACTTATTAGGGATGTTAAAATGCATTTATTATGGTAAATGTGTAATCGCCGAACAATTCAGTGATTACACATTTACACACAAGCGGAGGCAGCTTCCTGGGAGTCGGTGTGCATGGGATGCTGACTTTTAAGCCAGCTCCCCATGCATACCAGCTCCTGTGGAGCCACCCACTCCCAACACCCCATGTGCTGCTGCCTCTGATACAGTGGGGATGGCGGGAATAGGGAAGGGGGTGGGCAGCTCTGCAGAAGCCAGTGCTTGAGGGGAACCAGCTTAAAAGCTATCTCCCCATGCACACTGACTCTCACCCAGGGCTGGCCTGAGCCCTTTTGGTGCCCCGGGCCCGGGCGCGCAGCGCCGTCCCCGGGTGCACAGCGCATGCGCTGCCCAGCCCGGCCTGGCTATCGCTGCTGGCGCACGCGCCGGGCTGCGCAGGGCCCTGCGGCCATAGGGGGAAGGGCGCTGCTGTCCGGCGCCGTGGGGCCGGCGCTGCGGGGGCCGGGCGCGCGGCACCTGATGGCAGCTGTAAGGGATGCTGTGTGCCCCTTACAGCTGCCGCCAGGCGCCCCCCATTGGTTGGCGCCCCGGGCAGCTGCCCGGCTCGCCCATGCCTCAGTCTGGCCCTGCTCTCACCCAGGTTCATTGGTTAACCATTGACATGCTTACACTTTCCAATCACTACTACTTATACAGTTGAAGACACATTTTAAAAACCTGATACCCCTTTTTATCTCTGTAAAGTGCAGGAACAGATATTTGTTAATATAACTATTCTTTCTTGAAAATCTAAGTACTATATTTATAGGCCGAATCAGAGGCTTAGATTTCAAATGGACTTAATTATGGGTATGAAAAGAGAATCTCACTGAAGGCTGGATGGAAAGCTGCTGCTAAAATGTAACTCCTGTGACAGAAATCCAGACTTTAAAAATTTGTGATACATTAACTTCCTGTTTAAATATCTAAGTCCAAGACCATACCACACCCTTATTCTGAGAAAGAAAGGAGTGAGACTATAAATGTACAAATAGATAAACTGTAGGAGTCATTTTCAATCTGTATTCCTGTGGAGGTCTCTCCATGCCTGTAAAGTTATATTTATATGACAGCTGAGAGTAAGCCTCCCAAACTGAAGTAGACAGACTTGTACTAGTAGACAGACTTGGCTTCGTCTAGCATGTTATGAATAGCTGTGTGGACACTACCATACCAGCAGAGGCTCTGGCTAGTCATCCCAGCTTGATTGTAGGGGATAAAGTGTCTGTCAGTATGGACATGTCCAAACAGTTGTTATTAGCAATCTAGTATTTCTGCTATTTAGTTCTGTGATAAGGTGACCCAGCCATCTTGGAAGAAAGCTGTAGGTAGTCCTAAGCAAGACCTCTCCTACACTCTGGCATAGGTGGTGGGGCTGGGGGAATGTATTGCTACAGAGATTCTGGGGCAGCTTATTGTTACTTACCAGCTGTAACTTAGACCAGACCCTTGACAAGACCCTTGATTGCTAACCTATACCTTGGGCCAGTGCAGCTTCTAGCCAGCCTAGAACTGGGAAAACACAAAGTGGCCTCAAGCTACCTGTGCCCCCACTCCTCCTTACTGTTTGTATTTTGCCTCCTGTGGACTGCCAGAAGTCACCAGTGTGGTAGCCAACATGACAGGCTCTGAGAGCCCCTTCCCTCCCTCCAAAGTGCACAAAATCAGGTAAGGACTGAAGGCACCAGGCCATGTTTATTGTAAATGAAGCATGGGCCTAGCTTCCTGTCGTGTGGTTCGATTTATTTTAGATCCAAGAGAAACCAGTACACTTCAGGGCTACTTAACCACTTCCTTATTTATTGCAAGCTTTAACCAGTTAATACAGTTGTTTAAGTTTTACAAGCCTTAAGAATAATTACTATACAATTTAAACCTTAAATACTATAAATTCTAAAGCAATTAATACAGCTCAAAGCAATGCAAAAGCAATTACTAAAAGATCTACTATATACAATAATAAAGCCTAATTCACTTACACTTCACCCGTATGCTACCTACAGTGCCAGGCAAGAGGTCGTGGCTCTGTCTTTTCCCACACATAGGAATGCCACCACTGATGTAGCCAGTGTGAAGGGCCTAATCAGTTCTAGTTACCTCAAGCAGGACGTGTGGGTCAATCCTGCCCATTTCCTCCCATCGATTGTTCTTACTAAGCCCAATTTATAGCCGAGAGAGACTTGGTCGTTCTAATAATATTTACCAATTGATTACGTATTGTGTAGGATACCTAAAATGCCCAATGCCCTATTTGGGGTACATCCTTCTACCCAGGATGTTACTGCTGTATGTATAGTTGACAGTTTTATGGCTGCGTCTGTACTTTTTGCTTTTCAGAAACAAGTACCAGTACAAGGCTGCTTGTTCTCTGTTCTTGACATGGTCTCGCATACCAGGCTTAATCTGCATTGTTATGCAAAACAATTCCTGACTCTCAGGCTCTGTCTGCGTGCTTTGTCGCACCAGACTTGAAACAAGCCAGAAATCCACACTTTGGACAAGGCAGACATCACCATTTATTGGCAAGGCAGGGTAGTGCAGGCTCCCCTACGCTTCCCCAGATCAGATGTTGATAAGTTAAAAGATGTATGCTCCTTAGAATGGACTCTGCTTGGTCAGTGATAGGGGTAAGCCACTGCCCTCTACACAGGACAAAGACAACTCCATTGGTGTACATTCTTATACATAGATATAAACAAGTTACACATCACTCTTAATGTATCGGGTTTCCACGAGGGATGTCGAGTAGTCGACTACCCAATGAGCAGGAGCTTCTCGGGTAGAACTATCCACTACTCTCTCATCCCCCCACTCCTCCGTTTTCACTCTGCACTCTTAAAGGGACAGAATGGAGCTGGCGCGCAGACGCTGGCTCAATCTCTGGTGTCCTGCTGGGTCTCAGGACAACCTCCCCACCCCCGTGCTGCCACTCTCCATTCTGAGCAGTGGCAGCCCATCCCGGTGGATTTCTCTCAGCACAAATCCCCCATTCCCCATTGCCGCTCTGCACTCTTAAAGTGAGAGACCTGCGGGACAGGCTGTTGCTCCTCTGTCCCTTTCAGAATTCAGTGTGGCACCAGAGTGGAGGGGGGAGGGAGGCTTGTGCTGAAACACCCAGTGGACCGGTTGCCACTTCTCTGGGACCTGAGCGGTCCTGAACCAGGGAATTTGCTGGACCAGGGGTGGTCAATGCAGCAGGGCTCTGCTTTTCCCCTGGCTGCCTGGGGGCAGCAGCTCCACTGCCACCAGGGCTCTTCTCCCCCCCCCACACACCCTGCCCAGGCTTTGCTGTAGCCCAGGGCTCCCCTCTCCCCACAGTGGCTGGGAACTCCATTTCAGTCTAGAGTTCCACTCTCCATGTAGTAGTTTTGTTGCTGCCCAGTGCTCTGTGTTCCTGCTGGTGGCTTCACTGTCTCCCCTGTGGCTCTGCTGCTACCTGGAGCTCGGCTACTGCTCAGTGTGTCTGCACTCCCCTCCAGCAGTTGTGCTGCTGCCCTCCCTCTGGTGACAGAGAGCCCTGCTTCTCCCTCCCCTCAGAGATCAGGGGTTCTGCGTTCCTCTAGTGACTCTGCCTCCCCAGTGCTCCATCTTTGCCCCCTAATTTGGCAATGCTTCTGGCCCTAGCTCAACAGCTTATCCCCCTGAGTGCTCACAGGGATAATGCTGGACCAGGATGTTGCCAGTTGAGGGAAGCCCAGATTAGGGAGTTTCAACCTGTACTGAGTTTGAGAGGTAATTGACAAAAGGTTTTTAAAAGTCCAAATTAGTCAGCCCATTCTTTATCACTTTTGTTGACATGCCCTGATTATTATATTAATTTAAAATGTATGATCTCCCTATCTTCCCGATTTCCCCTATATAAATGAAATTTTTAGAATATGGTAGCAGGGACCACACAGCTGTTTTGTGTGCAGCAAGTTTGTACATGACCGGCCTTCTAATGCACTGCACGCTAACTCTGTGTAGATAAGCCCCAAATAGAAATTTTTATAAGGCTGTCTAAGCTCTCCAGATATTAACATGCATGAATTTAGCCACAGATGTAAAACTGGATTTGGGTTGAACCCAGACATTGAATAAAAGGATTGCAGAAAGCCCTATGTTCAACTATTTTGACAACAGATAGCATGAGAAAAAAATTGGAAGTGCTCCTCTATCCTACTGCAGAATAGCCATTTGTTGACTTCTGATAAATCGCTGTGTGGATCTTCAAGGCATATAGATGGACCCAAAAGTAGCTCTTTGTTTTACCTCTCCCAAGAAGATTTTTACTTTTCTTCTAATGATTGCGCATGTGATTTCCATTCTAACTGTCTGTGTGCCCAATAAGTGACAAACTTTTTTCCTCAGTGGTATCCACGGGGTGGCTCAAGCATCCTCTGCTTTCGTGCATGACTGTGAAGGAATAAAGGGCAGCACTACCCCTAACTCAGCCCCATTCTGTCTCACTGCTCATGATGGTTGTTGTAACCCCCTGTTCATTACCAGAAGGGGGTTGTTGGTATAGTTAATGGGTGCTAGCTGTCTACACTGGCTGCTTGAATTTGCGCAAGAACACTGACGATCTAATGTAAGATTGTCAGTGTTCTTGCGCAAATACTATGATGCTCCCGCTCAGGGATAAGCCCTCTTGTGCAAGAATACTTGTGCAAGAGGGCCAGTGTAGACAGGGAATAACTGTTTTGCGCAAAAAAGCCCTGATGGCGAAAATGGCAATCAGGACTTTCTTGCGCAAAATCGCGTCTAGACTGGCCACAGATGCTTTTGCACAAAAGCACTTTTTGCACAAAGGCACCTGTGCCAATCTAGACGCTCTTTTGCGGAAATGCTTTTAAAGTTAAAAGCTTTTCCGCAAAATCATGCCAGTCTAGACGCAGCCAGTGAGTTTCACAGGTTGTACTTTCCTGGTCTGGCACCCTTGGGGCTGACCAGTTACAAATCAAGGAATTTGCTGGACCAGAGGATGTCAATGCCAGCCCCTCTGTGGCTGGCAGCTGGGAGGCTCCATTCTGGTGACAGCAGCAGAGGGGCTGGCATTAACCAAGAAGGGAATGGGAGAGCACTTTGGGGAAGAGGCAGAGTGGAAGAGTAGCTCCAGTAGCCCTGGGGCCAGGAGTGCACTGAGCCCTGCAGCCACTGGGCTGTGCTCTTAGTCCATGACACTGGCCATGGGGCTGCATTCCTGCTCCCTGGCCACAAGGTTCTGTAGCTATCCTGCCTCTTCCCCTGAACATCCCCCACTCTCCACCCCTCCCTGAGCCTGAACATCCCAAATGAGCTATTTCCAGAGCTCCAGAAGCTCTTAGAGGGTAGAGGAGGAGTTACTGAGTGCAGGGCCCTGGCTTTTCCCCAGAGGTGCTCCAGCACCACAGATATTGCCAGACAAAGGAACTCCAGACTAAAGAGGATGCAACCTGTAGAGGTTTCTTTTTTTTTTTCCTTCAAAAGAGTCTTTCAATTTTGTTCTCTCCCCCTATTTTGGGGTTCTGCTACCCACACCAGGGCATGCCCAGGTCACTGAGCTTCAAACTGTGTACTACTTGCTCCAGGCCTGTGCTGGTAAGCCACCTACACTATAATTTTCTGAAGTGCTGGAGTGAAGCACACATGTAAAACTAGTGCCAAATTCGCTGGGAATTCATGCCTAGATTGAGAAAGGGGAGGGAAGCGAAGCTGAAATTCCTGCTGCTGGAGGAGGCACTCAAGTCACCATCAGAGCTGTCCATGGTCTGACATGGCATTGGGAATTGCAGTTCCAGTGAGAAGCACATTTCCAGCATTTTCACAGTCCTTGCGCCAATCTCCCTCACTCATGTTGAGGCAGAAATGTAATACTTTTAGGATACATCTACACAGCAACATTGTTTGGAAACAACTAGCATTATTTTGAAATAACTTAGTCTGAGTCTATACAGCTGGCAGTTATTTCGAAATACTGTCAAGCTGGAGGACTTCTTACTCCGACTCCTGTAACCTTCATTGTACGAGGAGTAAGGGAAGTCAGGCGAAGAGTGCTCTATTTTGAAATAGTAATAGAGATGTAGCCATGTTAGTCTGGTCTTGCTGAAACAAAAGAAGACTGTCTTCTATTTTGAAATAGGTGCTGTGTAGACATTCCCAATTTAGAAATAAGCTATTTCTAAATAAGCTACACAATTGACGTAGCTCAATTTGCATAGCTTATTTTTAGTTAAGCCCTGCTGTGTAGATGCACCCTTAAAGAGGTTCTTGACCAAGGGAAGATCTTCATCCTCCAAGTCAGATAAAAGGGACAAGAAGGAGTTGAGCAGAGTGCAACTGAAATCTAAGCACTCCTCCTCCAAATCATACTTAAGTCAGGACAGTTGGTTCCAGTGCAGGAAAGTCTCCCCACCCCCCCCTTTCATTGACATTATAAGGAGATATGTTCTTGGTGCCACCTACCCTCCAGGCCTTTGTAGCAGCAAGTAATTTGCTCTGCCTCAAGATGGTATGCCGCCTTAAGTGATGAGTTGGATCCCTTGCACTGTTGCCTCATTTAGCACCAGCTTCAGCAATAGACCCTATAGTACCACAGTTGCCTGTTTCCTGCACAGTCATCCCATCAGTGCAGTCCAAAGGGAAGCCAGCAGTGATGGAAATGCTTCACACATCACTGTGTTCTCTGCTTTGGTCCCCAGCACTGACAGAATCACCTCCTCCTTGATCAGAGGAAGGGGCATCTTGGAGGTGAGATCTTATGTCTCACAAATGCGAAGAAGTCCTTTCACTTTGATGGGTCAAAGTTACCCTACCAGATTCCATCTCACCAAACTGAAATACCCCCACCTTTGATAACTTTCTATCCTGGTTCCTCAGTGCTTGATCCTGATTTTCTTTGGATCCAGTGGGTTTTTAACTCTGTGTAGGTGTGATATACCCTGCAATTCATTTCCATTCCTCCTTTCCAACCTTCCTTTTTGACCCTCTTCAGAGACTACTGTCACTGGGAGCTCCTACTTCAGGAGGTACAGTTTTATCTGGTTGAGGGCCATTGAGGTTCTATTCTTTCTTAAGGGAAGAAATTTTAATCACACTATTTCCAAATCCCAAAAGCAAAAGGGACGGGGCTCGGACTGGTTTTAGATCTGCCTTTCCACCTAGAAAAGCAACATTTGTAGACGGCTTTTTACTGCTCAGTGGGATCTCTTTAACCTAATTCAAGCAAGACTGTTCTCTAATATCTAGCCATGGAACCTCCACAAAGTTAAATAAAGAGAGTTTTAAGCTCCAGTGGAATAGAAGGCCATCACCTTGGGGAATTAGGTCCAAATTGAGTGGAAATGAGACTGTAGGTGTCACGGACAGTACCAAGAGAGTGAAGAACCAGTGCTGGTGGGCCCATGCTGGGGCTATGAGTATGACTCTGTCTTAATCATGTCATTGTAGTAATCCCTTATGAATGAGCAGGATTTGAGGAAAAGTATAGAGGAGCTATTATACTGCTTTTTAGTTCAATGTGCTGTGGACTATTTACTGAACCTGAAACACCAAGTTTTAGTTTGTTCAAAGTAAATCTGGCAACAATTTCAGCATTCCACCCTAAAATGGATAATTGCTATTTTCTCTATTGACTTGTCCATAAGGTTTTTGAAAGGCCTGCTCAGATTGTAGCCATAGGTGCAAGACCTTATTCCCTCATAGTCTCTAAATTAAGTGTTGTCCAGATGTAGGAGTCTCCCATTTTAGCCTTTAACTACTTGCTCTGAGCTTCATTTATTCATGGGTTTGGAAGACAGAATAAAAGGCTAATAAAGGCTAATCATTCTTCACTCAAAGACTCCCTTATTGGTTAGACTCCTGTGTTAGGCATGTACTATGACTTGCCTAATATCGCTTGCCATGCAAAGTCACAGCTCATTGGACAAGAAGACAATTGGCTTCGGAACTGTTTCTGGCACAGGTTTTGACTGTAAACATCTGTAGAATGGCAACTGTATGAATCTTAGGCCACATGTCTGCCTTCCATTGTTTCTCAGGGCTTCAGAGATTATGCTAGTTTGAGTTGTTTTGTTTTAAATAAACTCTAGTCCCATATTCTGTTTTCCTAGCTTGTGAACACTAAGAATAGAAAATGTATGTTCAATCACCTGATGATGAAAAAATGGATATTAACCTGTTCGGTAGCAATTGTTCTTAGAGAGGTTTTGCATGTGTCCATTCAATGACTTGCCTTTTTGCATCTGTACATCATAGTTCTGGCAAGAAGCCAGCAGCAGCAGCACCGAGTGCTCAAACTATCCAAGTGGTACCACAGGTGGCTGGGCACACAGACACCAAGATTGGAATGGGTATGTGCAACATTTTCCGAAGAACAAGTTAGTAGCTGGTTTTTATTTATATTACTTTGCCTGGGCTCCGTAGGTGTTACCGTAAGTCACCATTGTGCTATTGACTTATATATGAATAAAGACAGCACTTGTTTGACGACAAGAGAGACAGAGGGTGAAAAAGGAAATAACCCCATTTTAAACATAGGGAACGGAGGAAGAGTGATTAAGTAACTTAAGAGGAAAGGCATTATTGATGGATCTTAGGTTAGTCTCACGCCTTAACAAGTTCCTTCTTCTTTCACAAAGTTGGTATTTGTTAGTATTTGATATGTCTCAGTTTGTGTGACTGCCTTATTTTGTAATTCTTGTCATAATTGTTTCAGTAAGTCTTACTTCAGCTTTATCATATGAAGCATAATATGTGGTATATACACAATATTTCTGGTTTAACGTGGTTTAGTAGGAAGCATAATGAGCAATCTCATTTTACAGGCAATTTACCTGATTTAATTATGTATTTATTGGAAGATGTGTCTGATTTATAGGATAACATTGGATTTGAGAAGGGATGAGAACTGTTTCTGACAGAAAACTGTATTAAATTTACAATGTGAAATGGATACATTTTATCTGTCTCAGGTTTTGGTTGTTATTTTCCTTGTAATGTATTCACAAGTCTTTCTGAAGTATGAGATACAGAGCATTGCATAAATAGCTTCTATGGTAGAGGGAATAATTTAGACAGCAGTGAAAAAATGTTGCTTTTTTATGGTCAGAGTTGGATTAAGCTAGCTACCTAGGAATGCACAAGTTTTTTTTGTTTGGTTTTTTTTACTAATTTTTTAGTGCTTCTCTGCAAGCTGTTGTCAATCATTACCTAATCTTCCAGCTGCACTCCTTAAGACCTCTTAAATACACATTTCTCCTCCCCAAACTGCTGATGTCCTTGTTTTACTCCAGGTACATATAATAGGGTACACTGGTTTGGATGAAATGAGAACTGAAGTAAATGATTTCTAAGATTCAGAACTGGAAAAAATACGTGTACGTGTGTGTGTGTACATATACCTATATACTCCATTTTTCCTGATTTTTGTAATTTTGGGGTTCTGAATTGGCTTGTCTGGAAGTGCTAACATATCATTTAAGTCCTTTTAGTATTTCCACTTGTTTGGAAGTATAAAGTACAAGAGATCTCACAAGAAAAACCTGTTGGTCATGTGATTTCTAGGCTATTTATGCAGACTCAATAGATCCAGTGGAAACATTTAAAAGCTTTGTTGCTTATTTAAACTTCATAAGTTTCAGAAGTTCCCTTTGAGCATAACTAGTACTTTTATCTATCGTTTATCTATCTCAATCTTTGACATGTCCTCCTAAACTCAGGCCCTTCATTACTATGGACGACTTTATTTTCTTTTTGGTTTTGTTTTATTTTTACCTTATATGGCTGAAAAGTCTTGTTTTGTTTTTGTTTTTTTAACTTGCTCTTCAGTAGCATGAACATAGGATGGTCAGGGATGCATACAGTGCTGTTACTGAGCCTCCACATGTTTTGTTTTTTCATTATGCTCTGCGAAAGCCATTAGAACCAGGAAGAGAATATTTATGTGATGTCTAGGCTAACTGTAATGTAGCAGCATTTCTGAGTTATTGGGTTTTGACCCCAGAGGGGTTCACAAAAGGCAATTGGGGCATTGAAAATGTGTTTACAATCTAACACACACACACAAATTCCCTCCTTCCCTTGCCCTTCTAAGTCAAGTGTCCTTTGTCAGAATCATGAAAAAACACAAATTATATACGGTTGTATTGTTGTAATCATTATTACTTTTCATTCTTATTTTTATAGTTACTGTAAGGAAGCTGTAATAGGGTTGCCAGGTGTCTGGTTTTGAACTGGACAGTCCAGTACTTGATGTTTCTTTCCAGGAAATAAATTGAGAAAATACCGAAACTATAAATGTCTGGTATTTTCTAATTAGGTTAGTTTTAGTTTTATTATTATGAGTATCAGTACATAGTTGCATACTGCCTGGCTGGTAGAAACGCTCACACTGCATGAATCACACTGTGTGAGTGTGTCTACCACCCAGGCAGTATGCAACTACGCAGTAGAGAGGAAGGGGGGCGGGGGCAGGGCGGGATGGAATCCCCGGGGCTGGACTCGTTCGTGCTTCTCTGGGACCATGTGTGGGACAGGAGCACCCCAGGATCTGCGTGTGCCCAGGCTGGGCCTGGGCCAGCCCCGCTCCCCACCGGTCAGCCCTGCTCCCCCCGACACCCTCCTGGCCATCCCTGCTTCCTGGAGGCTGGTTCCTTCCCGGCCAGCCCTGCTCCCCACCAGCCAATTGTCTCCCCCGCTCCCCCTCTGGCCAGCCCTGCTCCCCCTGACCCCCTCCCGGCCAGCCCCACTCCCCGCCGGCCGGTTCTCCCCCGGCCAGCCCCGCTCCCCTCGACCCCCTCCTGGCCAGCCCTGCTTCCTGCTGACCGTTCCACCCCCGATCTCCCCAGGCCAGCCCTGCTCCCCCTGACCTCCTCCTGGCCAGCCCCGCTCCCTTCCCCTCCCCTCCCCACCCCTCCCCTCCCAGGCATTCCCCCTTCTCCCCCCAATCTGAGATCAAGTGTGTCCGGTATTTTTTTTTGAAGCCATCTGGTAACCCTAGCTGTAAACTCATTTTCTTTTCAAATAATGAGTAGCCAACCAGCGAAGAATGGGAAACACTGTCCTAGACTTTACTTCATTTGTACACTAGGCATGGAATTTCACCCCATAGAAATTTAATGAGTGTTTTGCCATTGACTTGAATGGGACCATGATCTCACCCAATAACTCTGTCAGACAATATATTACCCAAAAGCAGGTTTTTAAACCCCATATAGAAGAAAGAAATTTGGTGTCTTAAGTGTTCATTTTTTCTGTTCCTTGTTTTCCATTGTTGTTTTGTGTGTGTTTGTTTTAATATTCATATATTTTTGACTCATAAAATTCAGTTGTTCTGGTCCCTCTTTGGGATACTGTCACAAACCTTAAAAGCTGAAAATTGGATGGTGTCACTCTGGTTTTACACCCATTTAAGTGAAATCAAAATGTGACCTAGTATCATTCCACTTATATGAATAGCAGCAGAATGGTTATGAAATACCATCTTTTTTATATATATAAATGTGTGATTACTGTCTCCTTTTAATAGTGTTCTGGGCTGTGTGACTTTTCTGTGTACATTAGGACCTCATTTGCACACAGTTAAAATTGTGAAACCAATGGTAATATTTTTAATATTCAATAACCAATAAATATCTCATATTCCATTGCAAAATACGCAATAAGTTATGTAACTGGAGGCAATTTTAAGGTAAATGTTAAGCTAAGTGGCTCTCACAATTTTAGTCCTCCAATTTTCTGCCTGCAATTTATTGTAGCTAAGAAAACAAAAACTTAGATAATTACTTGTTTTGTAGATTTATTTTTTTTCATTTCACTGGCATAGTCTAATTTTGTATCAGAAATATGTAAAACAGAATGGCCTCTTCAACTCAGTGAAAAGACACAGCTTTGCTGCCTCACAGCATATAAAGTCTTTGAAGGAAAAATATAGTGCTTGTACCTTAAATCCCTATGCTTTTACAATGTAGAATTAGTAGGTTATTAGGCTATGCTCCTCTTATGTTTCTAGCACTGGTATGCATACACTTCAAAATAAGCATGGGCAGCTGCTGCTGCTGTCTTCAGTGTGGACATTAAGGCTGTAATTAAAGCGGTAGATATAAGAAGAAGCTGCAAATTTTCAGGGTTTAAAATAAGTTTCAAATTTAGTAATGGCTAGTCTGGGTTCAGTAGTGTTCTTAAATACAAAGTGTCTGTTTATTTTCATAATCCATGTCTCTAGAATATAGCTGTTTATTGGGGAGTTGATCATGTGATTCTGGAAAGGAGATTTAATTTAACAGAGCTACACTAATCTCAAATAAATAATTGACCTATTATTAGCATTGACCTTGGAATGAACTCTTAAGGGCTGAATATTTTGTTTTTAACAGTTGTATATCATGCAGGGATGTTAAATTTAGTTTAATCAACTAATTGACTAGTCAATTAGTCAATAAGCAGGAAAGCTGCAGCAGCTCTCAGCCCTAGGAGCTAACCCCACTGCGGCTCTGCTTTATAAATGTATTAAAGCAGGCTCTTAATAAATTTAGAAGGCAGAGCTGTACTGGGAGGGGGAAGGGGGCACCTGACTTGAGCCGGGACAGCTGATTCCCGTCTCGCACTGGATCCCCCTCACAGCGCTTCAGCCTTTTAAATGTATTAAGAGCCCCCAGTTCATATGTGGACATTGCTGACCTTTTCTATCATTCTCCAATTTATCATTCTCCCACTGCCTTCATAAACTTTCTAGACAGACTCCTCTGTGTCTTAGAGCAGTTACCATGCATACTATAGAAGCAAGGTAGGGTGAGTAGATTTTAATAGAGACATTAATTGTTTCAGCTGTACCATTTCCTCTTCATTCATTCAATACCTTGTTTATCTAAACTCTCTCATAATTTGGAGAAATTGTTTTTGGTTTTGTGTTTTTGTTTTGTTTGTTTTTTTGTATGTTCATGGACTTTGCTGTTTAAACGACATAGGAAATTTCTCTCATTCTGATCATCCCTGAAGCCAGAGATAATGTCAAATAATTTTTCAATTGTATTTTGAAATGTATTCACTCGGTAATTGTTAGCGGAACTAACAATTTATTCAATGGGTAAATTTATCAACAATTTATTCAATGGGTAATTGTTAGCAGCGTTTTGTAATCTGACAACCTATGGGCTTACTGATCTAACTTTTTTTTTCATCTGGCTGGAAGTACATGGAAATAGGATTATATTTGTCATAGATTTTCAGTGTTCTGAATGGAACTAAACCCCTCCAGGGATTACACACTGAAGTTATTGGGTTTAAAAGTTTACTTTAAGATCTTTACGTTGGCAGATACTTTGTATTTGTACAAATATCTGTTGCCAGACAGTTTCCTAGCTCTTCCAAGCCGGAGAATGCTGCAAAGTGCTAGGATGCCTAAGATGTGAAATCATTTTTGCTCCAGAAATTTATATTTGAGCTATTTTTTAATACTCTAGTGGCTCTTTCAACCCACCAATCATAAGTAAAGCAAACATGTAAGAAATGTTCATATAGCAATTCATAGAATATCCAAAACTAATACTGCTACTTCTCAAAGATCTACTGTTAAAATGCTGTAGTTACCACTTGTTTGTTTTTTAAGAATTCTGATTAAAGCAATATTGTTTCCTCTGCCACTGTGCAGAGGGGGATACAAACGCAACGTATCTAAGAAAGAAAGAGTGGATTTCTTCGTGTTTTTGGCTGGGTGAGTGAATGAAAGGTGGAAGCCCAGGCCTTCTGACAGCAATTCTGGGCCCCAGGGAACAATGGTCAGTGCCCCACACGCATACACAAGCCGTGTCCTTGCAGATGCAGTGCTGTGCCTGCACTGGCTGGTGCCCAGTGAGTTGCCAGCTGTGCTGCTGAGCACTCTTTTCCGTGGCCAGGGCTGCCAATCCAAAGTGCAAACCCAAAGAGCTTTGCCCCACCCCTGCGGCACACTTTCCCTGAGGCCATGACCCCTTTTCACCCCTTCTCCAAGGCTATGTCCTCTGCTGATTCCATCCCCCTCCCACCATCACTTGCTCTCCCCCACTCTCATTCATTTTCACCAGGTTGGGATGGGGGGGTTGCAGGAGGGTGTTCAGGCTCTGGGAGGGAGTTTGAGTACATAAGGGGGTTTGCAGTGCAGGCTTTAGGCTGGGGCAGGAGTTTGTGGTGTAGGAGGAGGTGAAGGGTGCAGGCTCTTCCTGGAGCAGGCAGTTGGGTGCGGGCTCTGCGGAGTGCTGCGTGTGTGGGATTTGTGCTGGAACAAGGGGTTGGGGTGCAGGAGGGGTCTGGAGTTGGCACTTACTTGGTGCGGCTCTTGAAAGTAATCGGCACATCTTCTTGCACCAGCTCCGAGGCATGGGGACCAGGAGTCCATGCACTGCTGTCCATGGCATTGTCCCCACAGCTCCATTGGCTGCCTTTCCCAGCCAAATGGACCTGTGGAGTTGGCTGTTGGGGTGGGAGTAAGGTTGTTGTTGATATGCTAGTGCCAGCTGCTTCCAGGAGCATCACAGAAGGCTGCCTTGGGCACTCTGTGTTAGCAGCGATGGTCTAGGCCCAGGCCGTCCTTAGGCATAGGCAGAATAGGCAGTTGCCTAGGGCACCAGTATTTCTGGGGCACCACTCTGCCGGGAAGGACAGAAGCAGTGGAGCATGTGTAAGCAGGGGCTAAACTACTGCTTGCTATCAGCCAGCTAAAAGGAGAGCTGCCCTGGAGGGTGGGTATGCTCACTCCAATTGTTTAGCTCTGCAAGATAATTACCTGTTAACTGTTGATATGTAAATACGGCTCATGTCAGGAGGGGGAAGGAATTCACTGTGTGGTTATGTAAATCCAATTCAGCCAGGGCTGATGGAGGATCAGTGTTGGAATGGAATGTGGTGTATTGTAACTAATTTGGGGCTGCTGTGGGGGTCACAAATCATGCTGCCCCTAAATGTGGGAACTGTAAAATATGACAACAGTGCTTGCAGGAGAGACACCATCATTGTAAGAGGTCTCAGAGGAACAAGCCTCCCCCCTGCCAGAGTTGAGTGAACTGAGTTGGGGTGGAAAGGGCTTGAGGGCTGAGTCAGCTTGCTTTATGCCTGCCAGGTGGGAGCTGAAAGACTGGCTCAACCTGCCCCTTTCCCTCTGATTTTAAGGACAGACCTAAAGCAGACTCCATGTGGAGTCTTTTTGCTAGTCCAGTGGAAGCTGGAATCTTTTGCCAGCCTAGATGATGGCTAAAGAGTTGAAATCACTAAGAGCTGAAATCACTGGTTTGGCTGGGAGCCAGTGGAGCAGCTGGCGGGAATGACCGGCTGGCAGGAGCGGCCAGCGGACTACAGAGTTACGTCTCCACTGGCAGCTTCTTGCGCAAGAACAGCTGTTCTTCCGCAAAAACTTGCTGGCTGTCTACACTGCATGAGTGTTCTTCCAGAAGTAAATTTACAGTACAGCGTTGGAAAACAGGGCTTCTTCCGGAAGAGTTATTCCTCTCCCCACAAGGAATAAGCCCTCTTGTGCAAGAGCTCTTCCAGAAGAGGCCAGTGTAGACAGGTAACATGAATTTCTTGCGCAAGAAGCCCCTATGGTTAAAATGGCCATCAGAGCTTTCTTGCGCAAGAGAGCGTCTACGCTGCCATGGATGCTCTTGCGCAAAAGCACATGGCAGTGTAGACGCTCTCTTGTGGAAGAGTTTTTGCACAAGAACTCTTCCGCAAAAGAATTCTTGCGCAAGAAGCTGCCAGTTTAGACGTAGCCCTGCAGGAGTAGCACAAAGGTGGCCTAGCCTCAGGCTCGAGGAGGGGAGTCATCTGGATGATGTGTCAGGGTCTGCACTGACTGGACAGCTGTAAGTGGGGCATCTGAAGTAGAGTACAGAGAAAGTTTGGGTAAGTGAACTCTGTTGTGGTATTTTCCCAAGATAATGCCATGTGACTTCTCTCTCTTTCATTAAAAGTTTCTTTTCTTCACTCAGACTCCGTGCTTGCGAGTGGGGAAGCATTGCCTCTGAGGCGCCCGGGGTGTGTGAATTTCCCAGGCTACTGGGTGGGGGCTCGAGCCAGTTCTGTGAGAGATAGACCCCTAGGCTACGTCTACACTGGCGGCTTCTTGCGCAAGAACATTTTGCGTAAGGGTTCTTGTGCAAGAACTCTTGCGCCAGAAAATGTCCACACTGCCATGAGTGAGCTGTGCTTTTTGCTCAAGAGCATCCATGGCAGTGTGGACGCTCTCTTGCGCAAGAAAGCTCTGATGGTAATTTTAGCCAAAGGGCTTTCTTGTGCAAGAAATCCCTGCCGAGCGTCCACACTGCCCTCTTGCGCAAGAGTCCTGCGCAAGAGGGCTTACACCTGTTAAAAAAGAGCATAACTCTTGCGCAAGAAGCCCTCTCTTACCACGCCGTCCTGTACCTCTTCTTGCACAAGAGCGGGTGGGCAGTGTGGACGCTTTCCGGAAGAACAGCCGTTCTTGCGCAATAACCCGCCAGTGTAGACATAGCCCTAGATATTGAACCCGGCCCTGGTTGCTGCCAGGACTACCCAGCGGAAGGGTTACACGTGTAACAGCAGGGCTGGGTCCTAGAGAGGGCCGAATGCGCTGTCTGCAGCACAGTCTGAGGGAGGGGATTGGCTGCTGGGGTCTCTGGGAAGGGGAGGAGGTAGGGGTGGAAGAGCAAGTCAGGCATAGGGGCACCAGTTTAATAATCCCGCCTAGGGCACCATAAATCCTAAGGACGGCCCTGTCTAGGCCCATTGGACCCTTGGGCAATTGCCCCCTCCTCCTTGGTTAGCAGGCCTACGGGAAGTCCATATCTGTAGCATTGTCTCCTCCCACTTGTCTCTAATCCAGCTGACATCTCTTCACAAAAGCTTCACAATGGTTTGGAGATATGATGTGGGAATAGGTGGGGCAGGGGAAAACAGATTTTATACTGCATTGTATATCTTCAGTCTCCATCGGACTTTTTTTCTGTTAGGATTAAAACCCCTTTTCTTTTCACTATCAACACCACCACTAAGAAGAGTGCTTGAACCATTGACCAGTGGGGAAGTCTTAGAATACCCCCAGCAGAATTTAAATCACTCTTTTTTCTGCATCTAGAATGGGTAAAAACTCTGACTATGCATAGAACCACTGCCACTGCAAACCTCTCTGCTCTGCTGTTGCAAGCTTCACTTCTTCATCCTTGCCATCATTGGTCATACATATTGTCACGTCACTGGATTTTGAGGGGAGCAGCCAGATCACTGCTGCATCCATGGGGGGGGGGGCGGTTTGCCACAAAAAATTGATACAAAGGGGGCCATGTAAGGTGTCAAACGAAAGCTTTCCTTCTACTGGTTCTATATATGCTTTCTATATACTTGTATAGTATCCGGGTGTGGAATTATGAATATGTATTCTGTGTCAATAGTGGAAACTTCTCTGTTTGTGGCTGAGTAATAGACAAGGAATGCTCAACCCATAGACATGCTAATGAGCAAAGCTCCTGGGAACAATGGACCTCTGAAGGCCAAAGACACACCTGGCCACTGACCATGTGACTGTCTCCAGCTTGGAAGAAGCCAGGGAGGATATAAATATGCCATGTGGCCAATTCCATCTTGGTGTGCTCAGCTCAGCTCTTCATCCCAGAGGCAAGAGTGCAGGGATCGAGGAGCCGGAAAGAACTCTGGACCCATCCTGACATAGGATATACACCAAAGACTTTTAAGCCAGCAGTTATAACATCTCTGCTGCAAGCCTGCATCGAGAACTGGGAGATTCAATGCATGTAATGTATGATACTTTAACAACCTTACTCTCATGCTTTTCTTTCTTGTAGTAATAAATCTTTAGATTTTAGATTCTAAAGGATTGGCTCAGCATGATTTGTGGGTAAGACCCAGAGTGTAAATTGACCTGGGATCAGTGGCTGGTTTCTTGGAACCAGACAGGACTTGTTCGGGGTAGGTGAGATTGGGTTCTAAAATCCCTCACCTAGGGGCAGGCCCGGGGCAGTTTGGGGCACGGAGAGTGCTGGAGTGTCAGAGAGGTTTTGCTTGTGAGGCTTCTGGCTGGCCAGGCAGGCAGCAGAAGTGCTCTATGCGACTGGTTTGTGCCCTATTTAGGAAGGGCCGCCAGTCAGGGGCTAGAGAGAGCCCCAAGTTTGAGCAATTTGCCCTGAGTGGATGCCCTCGGTGGTGCCCAGACCCGGCCCGGTCCATCACAGTGGTATAGTCGGCAGGATCCACAGATCTTGGTCAACTGAGCTTTGGATCAGGACCTCATGCTGTCTAAATTTGATATTTTTGGTGTTGAGAATCTGGCTGGCTAGGCAGGCAGCTGAAGCGCTCTGGGGGACTGGTTTGTGGCCTGTTTGGGGAGGTCTCCAGTCTGGGGGCTGTAAGAAGCCCCGAATTTGAGCAATTCGCCCTGAGCGGATGCCCTCAGCTGTGCCCAGACCCGGCCCGGTCCGTCACACATATGTAACCCCTCCTGTTGGCTAGCCCAGTGTGAGGTTATTCAGCATAGGGGAAACCTTGTGACTTTTTACACCACTGTGGGAGGCTAGGCCTGAGGCTGCTTGGTGTGCTCTGCGTTGTGTATGTGTGAGTGCACCTCAGATCAGACCCACTCAGACAAATCACCAGGAGCAGGCTTTATTCTGTAAAAAACATAAAACAGGATCGCAGTCCAGCAGCCCCTCTTCTCAGCATGCAGCCTGTGTGCTGCTTCTAGCACAGAGGTTACAGCACACCTTACAACATGTTCCAACTCCCAGAGTAATTAAAACCCCACAATAACCAAGTCCAGGTTCTCCCTTTGTGTCACTTAAACTCCTCTCAGGGTGCTCTATAGCCCTTTCTGGTCCCACCTGTAAAAAACATAGAAACAGGAAAACAGTTCAGCAGCCCCTTCTCTCAGCATGCAGCCTGTGTACTGCTTCTAGCACAGTCCTTGCTGAGACCCTGCTGGGGGGCAGAGGGCACATCCTGGCAGGAACCAGGAAGTTCTCCCAACATGCCGCAGTTTGTAGTCCACAACTTGTAGTTCCCAGGGCTGCTGCTAAAACACATAGGACCTTGGGCTACACCAAATATTTTGTTTAAAAATCTCATGCACAATTTTCCCTCTGGAAAAGAAAGAACCACATATGGCAAATGGTAGTCATATCACTTATGTGTAAGATACTGTGGATTTATCCATAGTATAAAAGCCTAAATAGAATGGAAGTAATGATGATACTTTGTTAATTGGGGTTCAGTCACTTATCTATAACATTGCAGTCAGTTTCCATTATGTTGGGTTTGAGGGAATGTTGACTACATTGCTGTTAAGAGAATCCTTGTTTTCTTATAGTGGAAATGTTTCTTCTAGCATTAATTGCTGCACTTGTTACTGATTCTGAGAATTTAATGATATATGCAGTAACATTTTCCCCTGTGATCACTTTCTTTTTTAATCCCAGTGCTTTCCAAATGAGTTTATTTAGTTTCAGATTTCCTTTTTTGAATCCATATTAGCAACACTGTATTTAAGACTGTGACCCAATTTCAGGAAAAAAAATCCATTCCATTTGAAGTTTTTCATGTTGCTTCTGCATTCTGAGGAATGTTTATGGGTGCAAAAATTAAGGTTAGTTAGAAAATGTGTTTTGGCCTTGTCCTCACTAGGGAAAATATGTTCTCTTGAGTTAATATGAGATAAACTCTAATGAAGACAGAGCAGATTTGAGTTTTCACATGTATTAGTAATTCCTCATAATCTTTAACTCAGAGTATGAAACTAGTATGTAATCCACAAGGTGCCTTATCTTCATTAGGATTTTACCTCATGTTAGGTAACTTGAGTTAAGAACACACCATTTTTTCTAGTGAAGATGCATCCTTTGAAATGTTAAATTTTATGTGGGTAGAGAGAGACGATCAGAATAATACCCATTTTTACTATTTAAAAAGCTTTATAACATTTTAATCATGATTTGTTGATTTCAAACTTGAGATTTTGTTTCATGCATAATTCCTTCTTGAGAATTAGTACTTGGGGATCTTACTAAGGGTGATTAAAAATTTGAGTTAGAGAAGTAAATTTTTAAATATCTGTGAGTTATATTAAGTTCTCCGTGTATATTACATTTCTTAAGAAGTAGACATGATTATTTAGACTCTAGGAAGGAAAAAATGAGGGGGGGAAATGAGTGAATCCTAGTCTAATTTATTTACAATATGTTCATCTTTCAGTGGAGCTAGAACAGCCGTAGCCAACCTGAGGCTCGTGAGCCGCATGCTGCTCTTCCCCTTCCCTCCGCTTTCCCCCCACCCCCTTGGTGCGGTTCGCAAGCCGCCCCCGTGCCCCGAAAAATGGCCCTTTCCTCCCGGCTCCCTGTGCTGACCTGGGCAGCACGGCCATGAAAGATGTAGAATTAAAGATGGTGTCGGCCGGCGGGAGCCTAATGTGGCCAGAAAGCCTCTAAACGCATTTAAATGTGTTTTCTTAAAGGGGCAGAGCTTGTTTTCTCAACCAAATGCAACCGCGGGCTCCTTTTAAATGGGCAAAAGAGGCAGTCCTTTTTTTGCCCAGAACGGGTTGGCCACCCCTGAGCTAGAAGATAGCAAAAGCAATGAGTAGCTTATAAATAACTCATACAACTCTGTTCTGTCCTAGTTTTGCAAATATTTTGACAACTCTGTTCTGTCCTAGTTTTGCAAATATTTTTCATTTATTTTGACAATTACAAGTTTGTACAGATTTTGATGATTCTGTACTTCATAATATACTAATAAGTATATGTACTTCTTTTATTTATTAATGTAGACTGCAGTAGCATTTAAAAATGCTAGGTATTTTCCAAACACAGTGACAGGCAGTCTCTACTCCAAGAGTGTATAATCTTAAAAGATGGTAGCAGATTTCAGGGGGACAAAGGACAGGGGATTAAATAGTCCAAATAATTGATTTAGTTACAATAAGCATATGGTCACTACTTTAAAAAATTAATGATTGGGTATTTTTGTTTTTAAATAGTGAACTCTTCATAATATTTGTCTTCACTCCAAAAATATGCTATTAAATATTGTATTAGAAGTAGGAAGTGGCTATTATTTTATTGTACACATTAAAATATATAGATTGTCTGTTATATGTGCCCATTCTTGACACTATTGTTGCACAACACCAGTGTATCTCAGAATTACATCATGTGTGTCCCCAAGGCTGGTCTGAATCTGTTGCTGTTTAGAACTCATTACAAAAGGGAATGTTTTAATTGTTTCTAAAATGTTCTTGGAAGGTTTGCGTAAGGACACATTTCTGGTCTTTTTCTAATATTTTTACATGCTCCAAAAAAGAATAATGTGCATGTGTTATATAAATTACATTTAAGAAATAGAGTTGTGTGGGGGAATGACAATAAATATTATTTTTTTCTGAGCCAAAACATGATTTAAATGTATTTTGTGCGTGATTTTAAAATATCAATAAAACAATTATTAATGAAAAAGACCCAGACACTGAGCAAAGCATAATAAGATTGGTTTGCTTGTTTACAAGCTAATAATCAATAGAAGAAAACCTAATTATCACTCAAATTGTGCCCTGGAAAATCACTTGGGAATGAAAAAGTCCTACAAATATCCTAAGGGGCACTTTACAGTAAAAATAATCATCTGTGAAACCTGCCTCAGAAGGAGCATGTGACTTCTATTGTATTTGGGTAAGTAAAAAATGCAACACATTATCTCTATGGACTACATGAATGATAAACTGAGTTAAACCAATTTTGAGATCTCCATATTAATATTTGTGTTTTAATGATGCATGCACAGTACTCTCTCCTTTTATCCACTGATATTAAAGTCAACAAGAAGGGTGGATTCAAAAACCAAAGCTTTCAAAAATATATCCACATTTGTTTGACATTTAGGAAACAATTATGTGGTCTTGGCTTTCAAGAAAAGCCCGTATTCTCTTTGTTAGAAGGATGAAAGAGAAAGCAATTCACATAGCATTCTTTTTTAAAAGATCACACCTTCCTTCACTTGCAGTGTTTTAGAAAATGGTTGAATTCATAACAATATGTTGGAAAATCTAGATCCTGGGGATGAGCAACCTTTGTAAAGTTATGTTTTGTGATTTTTCTCATACTCTAACTATAGATTTCTCTGTGGATCTCAAAGCACATCAATAAAGGGATGGTATAATTAACTCCATTTTAGAAACGTGGGAGAAACTAAAGCATAGAGAGTTGAAGTTACTTGCTTAATGTCATACAGGCCTTTTTACACATTCTGTATTTGTTTCTCACTCTGCCTACTGTCTGTTCCATGTTTAACCCTCACTTTAATAGCCTTTTCCGACAATTCTCCTTTTATTAGTTTGCTGAGTGGATGGCAGCCCTGATCATGTTAAATTTTGAATGATATTTTTGAACCTGCTCTGACACTTCCCAGGGAGAAACCTGAACTACTGAGTTGCTATGTCCCATTAGCTCTCTTTAGCCTGGGATATTTTTTTTACACTGGTTTGCTATTGAACCTCAAAACTCTCCAGGTGCTAATCAGATACTACATGCAAAGTCACTCCCAGCTGAGTATATGAATATTATACTCAACCATTCATGACTATATATAAGCAAAACCTGCACCCCTCTCAGTCCCATCCTTGCCCCCTGAAATATTAATCTTTTACCATTCAGTAGCCCACTGCATTGTACAAGGTCATAAAATAGTTCAACATTCCATCAAAGGGTAAGGAACACACACCAGCCCCATTGACCTCAGTAGACATCTCCCAAACATTTCAACCAAACAGTGGTTTAGATAAAAAGGAAAAAAAAGGAGTTTATTAACTAGAGAATGTTAGATTTTAAGTTATTTGTAATGGGGCACATGAGAGCTGGTTACAATAGAAATAAAAAGAAATACACAAAACTAATTTTCTGAATTTTACCAAAGCAAAAAGGGTTTCTTACACAACTAGGATCCCTCCTCCTGTTTTTAAAAGCTTCCTTTGTTGTCTCAGGGGTTATTCATGGTCTGAACAGAGTTTAGGGGAGCAAGTCCATGAGGGGAGTTTCTCCATTTCATACTCTGACCATTTGTAGTGGAAAAGTCTGCTGGGTCATGGGCTCAGACAGTTACATGGCATATGTGAACTGCTAACTGCCCTTCAGGTGAATTGTAAATACTTTGTTTATACCCCTTTTTTTTCCCTGCCAGAGGGTGGCCACCTGTGTAGGTGACAGGCAAGGTCATTGATTATGCTGATTCCTAGAGTGCTTTGCCTCAGAAAAACTAGTTTGGATCAGTTTTTCTAGTCTCATAACATGTTACAGTAAAATCACTGTTATATAATGGAATCTCATACATTTACACACAATGGATAATGATCAGCATATTATGAGTTTGCAAATGATACCATCTAAATAATACTTTGTGCAAAAGATATCATAACCATATAAATGTGGTGAACTTAGGGTACAGGGTGTCAGTCCTACACTGAGTGGTTCCAAAACTAGATAAAATGACTTGGCTTCTCTTTAATAGACTGTTCCACCATTCCAACTGCCCATCTTCTTTTGCAGACCTTGTAAATACTGTGGTGGTAGAGGGAGAGGGATCAGCTTCAATTATAAAGATGAGTGGAATCAGTTCTTTTGCATGGGGAGTCTGCACTAGTTCATTACATGCTACTGTTGGTCTTACTTTCCATGCACACAGAATAATAGAAAACAAAGAGTGGTGATTCTTTAATGTGTAAATCTCATGTTGAATAATGAATTTTTCAGTTTGTTGTATAGTCAAAAAAAAAATTGGATTGAGCCAAAACAATTTTTTCTCTAAATTTGTGTGAATAAAAGACTTTTCTTAAAACTATCTTGGGGCCAAATGAAACATTTGGTTGAACCCAAATGAAATATTTAATTTTGATTTCTAACATTTTATTTGAGGAAACAAAAGTAATTTTGAATTTAAAAACAATAACATATTTTTAAAAATGCTGAACTCGTGTTTGATCTGCATCTTCCAGATAGTGTGACTTAACCTGCACCCCTCTCAGTCCCATTCAATTATATTCAGTTATATTACTCTGGGATATGAGTTCCTCTCTGACTTTGGAATAGGTTGATGCCACAATACTCCTTTCAGATTTATCATCATAACTGCTTATTTTCCAGCAAATACTGCACAGCCAGGATATCTTTGGGGGGAGGGGGGAAATAAATTATACTCTGCTGCATAAGTAGTTGTCATTTATGATCCAGTTGTTGAATGACAATATTTGGCATAAGCGATTGAACACATTCTTAATTTTTTCATAAAATAGGTTGAGATTGTAAAGCTGGTGCTTAGAAGTGAAAAGCAGATTCCTCCCCCCCCCCAAAAAAAAATGGTGAGTGAAAACATTAAAAAGGTAATATAGATTCCAAGTACCAGAAAAAATTATATCACCTGCCTGTGTAGTAAATGTTGGCTGTTTAGTATGAAATACTGTGTCTGATCATGCTCAACTTTTGGCTAAGATAAATGGCAACCATCATTAATTAGAGACTTAACATTATATTTGTGCAGTATATCAAAGTTATAAGATACAGAAAGATAAGGGAGAAGATGAGTTAAGCTTGTTTTTTTTAATCATGAATAATTTCTTATGCACCTGTCAGACTACAATCCTGCAAACATTGCCCTGTATGGGAGAAGGCTTCATAGGTGGGTTAGTCTGGGTATCTTTTTACCTCTTCCTCTTTTTAGAGGCAGAAGATTATTTTTCTGTGTGAGATGAGCCATGTGAAATTCTCGGTCTAAGACTCAACTGGTGTAACTGAAAACAAGTTCTTTTTTTTAAGACTAGAGAGAGATCACATTAAACCAGAAGAAATGGTAAGAATTATACATGTTGAGATTTTGAAAACCTCATTTATATAGGAAGAGCTCAGTTTTAATTAGTAAATAAAATATATTGTATTTCTAAGAGACATGACCTCTTCTCTGTGTCCTTGTTCTTTGGTCAGCCTGCTAGAAACCCATCTCTCTTGTTTGCCAATTCAGGTTTCTCCTCCCTGTTTGTTTCTTTTATAGACTGGAACAATTTTTAATGTTCAGGTTGTTTGACAAAACTCATTCTTTGAGGTCTGCCAGTCAAGGTTACATCAGCATCTCAACAATGTAACGTTTCATCAGATGGGATAGAATATATTCTATTCATATTGGCTATTGTACTGTAGATTGTCTATTATTTTTCTGCTCTGGATGTATTTCCTTCAATTTCCTTTCTCAAAACCTAGATTTCTGATATCCCTTTGATCTTTCCTGGATCTTAGTTAGCCTAAAGGCTCAAGGTAAGTAAGTCCTGGTTCTCAAGTAAACTTTTTGTGATAGAAGTTGGTATATTAGTTTAAGTTCTTACTCTTTCTTTAAAGCATTTTTATACTCTTTTCAGTATTTCTAGGTTACATGAAATATGGATTATTGATAGATTTAAATCTGTCAGATTCTGCATAAGGTAAAATGAATGTCACAAGATTGAGAAGATATAAAAGCCATTCTATGATGAATGATTACTGGGAAAGCTGGCACAGAGAAGGTGAGGAATGAGAGGTTTTTTTGTTAACTTCATATAGATACCAAAGCTATGACATCCAAGAATGATAACACATCCAGAGAGAAGTTGAACACTATTGTGAGTGATAAAGTAGACTGGCAGATCAAGCTAACAAAGAAATGCTTCAAAAACTGAGAAAATCCTAGCTCTTCAGCTCAGTTCAAAGCAATATGTCAAATCAAAGTGGGAGGCAAAATATCTCAAGATCACAAGTTTGTTTTTAAAAAAGCTCCCTTTCTTTAATTACATTTTCCAAAAAAAATTGTTCTGCTCTCTATATACACATGAGAAGGAGCTAGTAGATGACTCTATGGATGCAGCTGAAATGCCAACTTCAGGAGAAAAAGAAATGATCGCTGGAATAATCATTCAGGAGAAATGGTCTAGTTCAAAGACCTATACCTTAACTGTGAAGTGTCCTGGATCTGTTGTCCTACCTAAGAGTTTTTCAGAGGACCTGCATTGCTTGACAGCATCTTAGCCACCAGTTGATCAGAAAATCTACATCTTCTAAATACTGATTCCTTCAGGATTATTTTATCGGTGTGGGGATCCTAATGCCTGGGGTCCAAATGTGGCCTCCGGCTTACCTGGACCTAGCCCCTGAGGCTTGGGCTCCCCCTCCCCCTGGCATTGGGGAGCGACTGGTGCTCCAGCCCCCCTGCTGTCTCCCCCCTGGATCCTCCAGGGCTCTGGTGTGCAAGGGGAATGTGGAAAATGTCTTTCTCCTTCAGTCGGAGACCACTTCACTAAGGGATTTATGGTTATTTTCACTTGTGTACGGCCTCTGACTGATTTTTCTATGGGTCAGCAGCCCCTGACCCATAAAAGGCTCCCTATCCCTGCTCTATATTATAATAGGTGTAAGAAAATTACTGGCAGACTTTTTTGTACAAAAACATTGAAAAGGTAAATTGGTTGTGGAAAAATTGTCTCTAAGATTGGATGAGATAGCAGAAGGAATAGTTATAGGAATCAAAAGAATTGTATTATATAGGGTTGCCAGATGGTTTCAACAAAAATACGAAACACTGCCCCCCCCCCCCGGACAAAAAAAATGGGGAAAAATTCTACGGGGGAAGGGGGAGACACCAAAAAGTTGTTGAGAAAAAAAAAAAAGGGACCCCAAGAGTTAAGCAAAAAAATAAAAAAATAAAACAGCATCAGAATAGGCCAGGGATAGAAAGAGAAGGTTGAGCACTAAGACCCAGGGGAGGCATTGCTTCCCCTTGCTCCGGTCTTGAGGTTTTTTGCCGGCAGCCATCTTGGGTTTTTGGTCGAGCAAGAAGGGAGCTTCCCTGTGGTACCCGGTAAGCAGCGGGTCTGGAGGCAGGGGGCTGGGCTGGGGTAGGGTTAGGGTTGCCAGGTATCTGGTACTTTCGCCTCCTGGCAGGGAAAAAAATCAAAATACCGGACATTTCAGGTATCTGGTATTTTCTGATTTTTTTACCGGACAGAAGGCGAAAATACCGGAGTGTCTGGGTCAATACTGGACACCTGGCAACCCTAGTATTACAAGCTAAAGATGTGACAATACATTGAAGAGCTCAGAATCCTACCTAGTTGGCCTAGTTACAAAAAGAAACTCTTCCTTCCTTTTTTTATAATGCAGAAAAAGCTGTGACCCGGTTGTGTGAGCATTTTTATTTGAAGTCCAATAGAATGTGGTTTCAACACCAAATTTTGAAAGTACTATGATGGATTCCTCTCTCCACCCTGGATGGAGCCACCTGGAACGTGGGTACCTCAGAGCTCCCCTGACCAACCAGCCCCTTTACACTATACTATTGTGATCAGCCTTTCGAGCTCTCTCCCAGGCTCCAGCACGCATACAAATAAGGACGCTCTCAGCTTCTATACACAAGAGCGCTGAGGTGAGCTTTGCACTGGGCGGCTACAGCTAAGGAACTGCTCAAGGGCACACCCTTTTCTGGAGTATAAACCCAAAATTATACATCCTGCACTGCACAGAGATCTGTACAGTGTAACCTCATGAAATTTGACCCCTCCCTCAATGTGGAGATGAAACAGGCAGCAGCTTTTTGCCCCAATTTATGCCTCTTATACATTGTTTCATGATAAAGTAAAAACAAATTTATTAACGGCAAAAGATAGATTTTAAGGGATAGCAAAGAGATCAAAACCGATTATCTAGCAAATCAACAAAAATACAACCTTAGTTTAATATACTAACGGAGTTAGACATGAGTAGCAAATTCTCACCTTAAATGATTATTTAAGTGGGCTACAGAGATTCTTTGAGGGTCTATCTGTGCTTGCTTACATCTTTAAAAATCCAGGTGTAACTTTCACAGGTATAATTTTCCTTCTGCCTGGGTCCAGCACTTCTACCCAGTTTAGTCCTTCTATTCAGGTATCTTCTGAAGTCATCTTTGGACAGGGAGTCATTGAAGAACCACAATGATGTCACTGCCCTATCTTAAGTAGCTTTAGCTTATGCTGGAATGCTCTATTTCAAAGCTTGATTCCCACACCATTCAATGGAAAAATACAGATATTCCAAGATGAAGTCCAATACCAGGTGACCTAATCATGTGACCCTGTAGTAGTATAGCAGCCATGAGTCAGAGGCTGTTGACAGTGTCCCCAGGAAAGTTTCTTGGTGGGGGATTAGCTTCCAAGGCCTATTGTTTTCTCTTAATGGCCCATCAACCTGAATGGACCTTCTCAATGAGCCTTCTAGACTGACTGTATTTTAACTACTGGTTGTTCCCTTGGTATTACATGTATGTAATAGATACATAGACAGTATTCCTAACGTCAGATACAAAAATCATATATGCACACAAGCAGAATAATCCTATTCAGTACAACATAACCTTTCCAATGACACCTCACATGACATAACTTACATAAAATATATTCGGATTGTCATAATTATATCATAAAATCTCTATGAAGAATAGGATGCCATGTCACAAGTACATAGTGGCTTTGTATGATAAGTATCTATTACACTTACTAATTAATGGTAAGTAAACAACTTCAGGAACACCAGTTATTCCTTTTTTATTTGATTCAGTTTTTGATTACAGATCCATTTGTCATCACAAATGGTTGATTCGAACAATTAAAAAGTTACACTTCAGGAAAATAGTAGTATATAGATTCTGAGCATGTGAACTAGAAGAGAAAATGTTAGTTTTGCCAGAGAATTCTGAAGCACTTACTCATATAGCAGGAATATCAAGGTTCAGTCATGCTTTATGGTCCATGATATGTGTTAGGAGCTGTGTAGAGCTGCCCTGACCCATAGGATCTTCAGGAATGACTCAGTCTCAGCGGGATAGAATTCTTCTTGAAGCAGCTCAGTGTAGAAGTGATGCACATCTTCAGAGGATACATCCTGCTACACACCTTTAGCAGGTGAAGCACAGGGATGTTAGAGTATGACCGGTTAACCAATAAGCGGATGCTTATCGGTTAGTGTTACCGGTTAACTGCTGCCCCCTCCTCTCCCACTAGCTGCGACTCAGTGACAGGTAGGCTGGCTCAGTCCCAACCCACTCCTAGGTTCCTTTGATGTGGGACTCTGTATTTTTAAACATTTGGAGCCAGAAGGCAAGCTGTCTCAGTCCCCATTTTGTAGTTATTTGACTTTTCTTTCCTAAATGTCTTCTTTTATCTCTGGAGAATTGGTATGAAATCCACAAATTTGTCAAGATAGTTTTGAATTCTAATAGTCTTCCAAATTGGTTTGGTTTGTCTGCAAACTCTATATGCATAGCCTTCATTATCTAAGTTATTAATGAAAATATTGAATAGTATTAGAACCAGCAATGACCCCATGGACCCCATTAGATATGTGCTCCAAGCCTGTGAATGAACAGTTGATAATAGTTGATAACTATTCTGAGCACAGTCTTTCAGTCAGTTATGCAATCACCTTCATAGTAACTTCCTCTAGACCATATTTACCTAGTTTGCTTGTGAGAATACCATATGGAACTGTGTCAGAAGCCTTGCAAAGACTCTCAGTGGTCTCTCATTACCTCCTGATGCCAAATAGTTTGCTCCTTTTAGGTTTGAGAGAGGCTGCTGCTAGGCAGGACCATTACATAATGTCTTTATGGAGCTGTGAGGCAGGACCATTACTTCTCAGTCTTCTGGTGGAAAAGGCAGGAAAGAATGCACCTTTTCACCTCCACTATATAGGCATATGAATTGTTCACAGTCAAACACATCAGGTAAAAAATACACTCCTTCTCCACTGCCTGCCCTCTGTGTATCAAATAAAGATTAGTTCAAGACCTCTGAGTAGATCCCTAGCAACCAGGCACTGGGAACTGAGCTCACTTCCTATTTATGTGGTTGACAGGGAAATCCTGAGGCATTGTATTCCTGGGCTCAATGTCGAGCCAGATGAAAACAGAGGAGAGTTAGTTCTCCTGCTAACCTTTATACAATGTGCGGGGGCGGGATGAGGGTGGGGAGGGGTGAAGAGTAGGGTGCTCAGACAATTTCATGGCATCCATAGGACCATGGGAATTTCCTGGTTCCTCAAAAAATTATAATATGGCGATGGCCACTTTGGCTTGATGATTAAGGAGGGGAAGCCTGAATCTAGGATCCTGAAGGTGGCAGTCATCCCTGTATTCATCAAAGTAGCAGAAAGCACCTTGTGAGTATGTGCATCTCTCTGTACTTCCAGTGGAAGGAGTAGCTATTTTAGGCTTTGTCTCCACTACAGCCAGGACTGACGCTCTAGAGATCAATGCATCTGGGATTGATTTAGCAGGTCTAGTGAAGACCCACCAAATTGACTGCTGATCACTCTCTACTCTAGTTGACCATAGTACTCTATCCCAAAGGAGAAGAGTAAGGTAAGTCAATGGGAGAGTGTCTCCTGTCAATCCATAGCAGTCCAGACACCGCACTAAATTGACTTAAGGTAAGTCGAGTCCAGCTACCTGAATAATGTAGCTGGAGATGCAGGCCTTTGCTCATGTTAGTGTGAATATAGCCTGAGAAGTTACCAATTCCACTTAAAGTGGTATTGCAAAAACAAAGAGGAGTCCTGTGTGGTGGTGTTCCCTGTAAGCTGAGCACTTGAGTGGCTGCCCAGGAGAGATTCACATGCCGCCCAGTTGATTGGCAGAGCACCCACAGCTGACCACCGCCAGCAGCATATGTTTTTATTGGTGGTACACATCTGCACATGCCTTTGTGCACAGAACAAAATTTATTCTGTACACAGATGGAAAAATTAGAGGGAACCTTGGTCCTGTGGCACCTTACAGATTAATAAATATACTCAGGCATAAGTTTTCATAGGCTGCAACCCACTTCATCAGAGGCATCTGATGAAATTAATTCCAGCCCACAAAAGTTTATGCCCAAATACAGTTGTTCATCTTTAAGATGCCATAGGACCCCTCTTTTTTTTTTTTTTTTTTTTTTTTTACTGAAACAGACTTAATATGACTATCCCTTTTGAAATCTATGGTACTGGTGTTGAGAAAAAGCTGTGAACGATTTCTTCCATCCTTCTACTGGCTATGCTATGTGGTGCTGCACTGAAAAGGCTAGAATCTGCCAGTGTCCTGTCCCCTCTGCCCATCTACTCACTAGTGCTTTCTGTATCATGCTGCTACAGAGAAGGCAGAAAAGAGAGGCATTTGCCACAAAGGCCTTTTTGTTTAATTTGTGAAATAAGGGAGAAGGATATTAATAGGTGGGTCTTATCTTCATTAGCACTTCATTACCAGCCCCTGCTGAGATTAAGGAGTTTTTCATTTTTCTCAATCCTTGTTGTAGGGGCTCTTTTGACCAGAGAGATTATTTCACCAAGTGCTTGTTCTTAACTATTCTTTAGTAAGTGGTGGCTGGTTCTCCACTAGACAGGCTGTGCAGAAGCACGCTGTGGTAAACTGCCCTTTGGCTGAGCATTGTGTGCATGTATGTGTACACACACACACACCCCTACTGTGGTGGTATGAGCAATAATTACTCAGAGACAAAGCAAGCTAAGCATGTTTTAAAGTGTGTGTAGTTTGTTCACTATGCCTAATGTAAATTATGCAATACAGTATTAGGATGTAGGATGATTTGCCAGCACTAAGGTGCAGATGGACTAGTACTGAATCATGAAGTAACAGTGGGGTGGATAGGGGAAGATAAGGAGGGGGCAACAACAGTTGTGTCATTTACCTGCACAGAGGGCCAGCAAGCTGTTCTAAAATATTTCTGAGAGAGTACAGCCTGTCCATTATACACACTGGAGAGTGATAATTTGCTTACTTGGTGATAATCAGGACACTGCTGAGAAAAATTAACCCTTTTCATGATGGTTCAGTAGAGTTCAGTAACATGCAGTTACCTTATGTGAATGGCTGGCATCCTCTGATTTTCTGTTTCCATCGGAAGGTTTCCTTTGAAGAATTAGTCTTAATATCGAAGATTTGTGAATGGAAGCCTGGATTGCAGTCATGGTTGAACACAGCATAAAATCTTAGCAGTTGGTACATGGTAATAAAGATTTAAAATGCATCTCAGAATGCAGATAGCAATCCATTTTTTAAAAAAAAAACCCTGCTTTTTATCTTATTTAGCATATTTCACCAAACTTGCTGGAAAAATCTGTGCTTGCAAAAAAATATGTCCAATAGCTGATATTCAATATGTGCTGCCAAGTAGACACTGTAGCAGAAGACAGGAAAGAATCCTGATAAATACCCTTTGTACGTTGCTTTTGAGGCTGGAGAGATGTAATTGTCATAACTGTACCTTGATAGTTGTACAGCATTTTCTCTCAACTTCCTGAAGTTTGCTTACATTAATGTAAGTCTGCATTCTTGCTCAAAATTAACTGGTTCATAAAGGAAAAGAGAGAGCTGAATAAAAGGTTCACTGTTTTGAGACTGTCTAAAGGAGACAATACTACACTATTCTAGATGATTCATAGTCTCTCTGTTCCTAATTTAGCTGTGTAACGTGATACTTGATTTCATACTGAAAGTATAAACTTAGCATTAAATGCACACTCAGAGATCAGCGCATGTGCTTACTGTGTGGACATATGTACTTAAATATTTTGCTGAATTGGGACCATAGTCTCTAAGGGCACACTACTCTACATGGAAGATTGATGCTGATGCGGGCAATCTTCCAGGTTTCAATTTAGTGGGTGTAGTATAGACCTGCTAGATTGAACTCAAAGGGTGCCCTGTCAGTGCCGGTACTCCTGCTTCTCTTGAAGAGTAATGGAAGCTGATGGGAGCATTTGCTCCTGTCAGCCTTCTGCTGTGTGTGGACGGTGCGGAAACACGATCTAAGATACGTTGACTCCAGCTACATCATTTACGTAACTGGAGCTGTGTATCTTACTTTGACCTTCCCATGTAACGTAGACCAGGCCTAATGGATTCCCAGTAGTTATGCCCTTTGTATTAGTTTGTGTCAGAGATTGTGTTCATAGTGTAAAGAATTACAGAATAGGAATAGGAGGATGCCCGTGCCAGTTTTAACAGTGCAAACTAATACAGAAATGATACCATTCCACCATGCATCACTTGAAAATGGCTAATGTTTTCTTTATCACTTTTTCTTCTAGTGACACTGTCCCTCAAACTGGAAGTAGTTATGATGTTATCCAAACTTTTGTATTCTGTATTTCCTCAGAGTTGACCTTGATCATGTTAGTTGAATTGCTTTAGGGAAACTAGCATCAACTATCTTTTGTAACTGCAAAGCTGATGAAGTATGATAACTTTTGCTCAGGAATGAGGTCATTTTTTTAACCCTTGACTCATCAGTTCTATAGCTGCAACTATTATCATTAATGCAAAAGCTTATTGTATTAAATGGGAGGTTATTGTTTGCAAATGATTAATATTCTAAGCTGTTAGTATGTTTAATTCATAGGTCATTTCCACAATAACTGATTCCACATTGTGTTAGCTCTGGGTTTTTTTGTACTAATTAAAAATCTTAATAGCCTTTTCCTTTCACATTGATTAGTCATGTTGTACCATATCCGATATCTCTACTTTTCAATAATAATGACTTAAATAGCACGGTAAATTACAAAACACTTTACAAACATTAAAAAATAGTATCTGCCCACCCAAAATCTAAGATACAGACTAACATAAAAGTGCACAAATTAGTAATTCAAGGAAAGTAAAATCAGGAGTGATCATAGCTGAGGTGGAAAAAAGACATGTTTCTTGAAGAACTGGATTTTAAAGAAGAATATAATAGAATCGAGTAATTAGGTAGAAGAGGAAGTTGCATGCATGAGACAATATATAAAGTGAAGAATGTAAAAAGAGGGGGAGAGATATATTGCTGAGTTGAGTGCACTGGGAGGAACATAGGAAACAAGAGAGTGGATGTGAGTGGAAATTAGATGTAGACAGTGATAAGATAGCATGGGCCCTAGAAAGCTTCACTGTCAAAGGGATTGGCCGTAGAGCCAGGGAAGTTGGGGAGAGGGGTCAGTAAGAAAGATGTTTAATTTTGAAGAAGCTGAGTTTGAAGTGGTCTAAGGTTCTGCTGGTTTTGACCTGGGGCTCTTGGGCAGCAGGGCAGCTGCATGCACACCACCCAGCAACACTACTAGTTACTGGAAAATTGGGAACCCAAAGGCTGTGTGTTCCATTACAAGTATGACCCACAGGGACCTGATTGGAGGAGCTCTACAGGCCCTGATTCAGCTGACTTTTACCCTGTTACTCAAAAAATTCCCACCCAGAGTTACACTAGCATGGATTTGTTGACTGAGGAATTAACACTTCACTATATGCACTACTAGGTTAAATTAACGAGGATAGCACTGCCACAAAAGGCTTAAACTAAAGGGGAACCCGCTATCTCTCCCACACACAAACACACACCATATACACCTTCATACATTCACTCATTCACACACATTCATTCCTGCCCTCAGGCACTCACACACTTACACAGGCATATGGGTTGCAGAAGGAGCCAAGGCATGTAGATTCTGGAGGGTCTGTCTGTTGATTATGGCTGGGGAGATGGTCAGGAAAGAAACTGGCTGCTGCTTCTTAGAAAGAAAGAGAGTGTTGGCCACCTGCTCTCTCCTTTTATTGCCTCTGTACAACCCCTGTGACTCATCCACATTAGTCACCAGGGAGCATGCCCAGACTTCCCTTGATCTAGCAGAGCAGCAGTCTCCTTAATTGGTCTGACAGACTCATCACCTGGCTCCATGTGCTCAGCCTTGCAGTTTCTAATCCCAAACACACAATAGTCTCCACACACACACACACACACACACACACACACACCCTCCCCCCCCAGGGGAGAATGCAGTTTAGAGCAAGTTACAAGCAAGGTGGCTGAGAGTTACAAAGTTGCTCAGCAATCACAAGTTTACAGTAAGTTTCTGAATTTAAAGCAAAGTTGCTGAGTTACAAAGTTGCAAGGTTTTACAAAGATTAAAGGGTTGCAAAGTTGAAGATTACAAGAAGTTGCAGAGTTTAAAAAGCAATGCAGCTGGAATAATTACAAAGTTTCAGAGAATTATTTACAAATCATCAGTAATGAAGTGACTTAGAAGAAAACTGCTCCCTCCCCGCCCCCCCCAGCAATGCAGTCAGCAGGAGGTTTTTGTCATGAGTCGAGAAGTCATGAGTTGGTAGGACCTTACAGTTTAGTGTATTTCCAGAAAATCCATGTGTAATAGCTCAGGCGGTGTCTTTTATGGAACATACCCTACCTGTTCCCTGCTTCTGCCATTAGCATTACTCTGATGCCTGAACCCTATTGTGCTGGTTTCTGACTCTGCTCCAGCTCTGACTCTAATATGTATGGCTGTTGATTCAGTGCTGACCTTTGGCTTTAGCTCATTTTCCCTGTCTTATTCTGGCTCTGATACCTAACACTAGGACCCTATGATCATCAATTGGAGCTGGTCTTCCACAGACTATGACAGATGGCAAATCCAAGAAGGGGCCTCTCTAAACATTAGATCAGTTGATGAACTGCAGAGAAGTGGCATTTGTAATCGAGGGAAATGTTGAGAAAACCAAGAGGACATCCCTTGTACTGAGTAAAAGAGGCAGGGACCTAGAAAAGGTCCAGGAGAAGCTAGAACTAATGGTAATGTTAAGGGAAAATAGGAAGAAGATAAGCTGGTCAGTTTGTTGCAATTTAATTTTTATGAAAGCTCACCTTCATGCTAATACAGACAAACTGTTTATGGAGATGCTGGTAAATGGGCAAGATATCTTTTAGTTTCAAATAAATAGAGTTTAGGATGGTGACAAGTCTATGTCTTTTCGATGTCTTATTAATCTTAGCTTCTTCACATTTTAAACATTCAAAGTCAGTGGCAAAGTCTCATCCTGTAGATCATTATTTACTGTACTTCAGTTGTCTCTGCTTACATTAAGAGTGGCATACTGTCATATCACAGTCTATAGAACTCCTAGGGCTTCTTTCTATTAGCTTTATGCTACTGCTCACTGTTTCTGTTATTGTCATCCACTCTCATCACTGTTAAACTTCTGTAGGATATAGCTTCCAGTAATGAAGCTCACAAGTTTGAAAAAAATCTTTGTATTTGAGTACAGCATTTAGATATGCATATGACAACATTTCAAGAAAAAGAGGTTTCAGAATAAGATTTATTTTAATTTCTTTCACAGAACATATCTGTCAGCTGCCAAGGTTATTTCACAGTGCAGTGTTAGTATATATGTGTATTTATCAGTCCAGTGCCATATCCATTGCCATCCTTTTGACTTGCAATATAAGCAGGTAACTGACCATAAAATCAGAATACCCTATGAAATGCACAAAATATAAATTGAGTGTAGATGTGTAAAATAAGCATGATTGAGGTTTCTTTATAGCTGAACTGTCCCTGGAATACTATTCCAGTTGAAGATATATTCTAAATCCCCACTTTAACATGGTGCTTGTTTTGTGTATCCATGTTAAGGGATCTCCCATCACTGTTGTGTGGTCAGTTTTTATGCACTACTTTGATATGCTGTAATAAAGTTAAAGCTGACTCATACCTTGCAACTTCCAGCTCATATGAAGAAGTGGGTTTTCCCCATGAAAGCTCATGATGATATATATATTTTTGTTGGTCTCTAAGGTGCTACAGCACTCATTTTTAAAGTTACAGACTAACATGCCTACCTCTCTAAGACTTCATATCTTTGTGGCCTCACAATGAATATATGTATGGCCTGAGACATCAATCAATGGATCTCATCATCTGTGATGCCATTGGTGAGTGACTAAGCCAATCCTTAATCAGCAAATCCAATTACAGAAGAGGTACATCTTTAGCATCAAGAGATACAGCTTCACGTATGAATGGATTTAAGTAAGGTTGGCTTGTGAGTTCAGCCTCTTCCTCCTCCTCCTCCGTATGGAAAGCAACTTTTTAAAGTCATATGCCGAGTAGTTTGTTATACTATTATCAAACTGTATGATTGTGGACGTACAAAAACACTTCATACATTGTTCAACGTTCTTTATCATTCTCTTTATAACTTCAGACCATTCTTGGTCTCTACTTCATATGTGCAATGTGCTTACATAGTCAGGCACATGGGAAACCTTACTGTTACATATTTTGTAATGTTAATTCTACTTGTAATGACTACCATATTATTAAACACTTGCTGTCGATCCATCTATTGTTTATTTTGATAGCTTATAACATTTTGAAACACGTAAAGTTGACATGACTGCATATTTTAATACTGACCAATACTTTCTATTATAAGACCCTTTTTGCAGTTGCTTATAACTTTGCCACACTTCAACCATTGAGGCTAAAATTGTACATGCCATATGTCCACCTTAGCATGAATGTTTCTGGAATTTTCAGCCAAAATGGTGTTACTATTTCTGAAAAAGAGATTGGAGGAAAATACATTGTTTGGCATGTGTTCAAAGAAAAAAAAATCTGGTGATCTTCTGTTTGAGAAGTTCAAGCACCTTTTGCATCAGGGATCAGAAATTTGACAGGAAGGCGACTTGTGCTTGTTTTTATAAAAACCTAGGCATTAAAACACAAAAATATGTTAAAAGAATATGCGTAATTTGGCAAAGTGAAGAATTCAAAAGTTAGGAAATTCCACAATTTTAAAAGATGCAAGTATGTAATTAAATTATGTGTTGTAGTGCATAAGCCCTAGTGAAATGACTTATGATTTCATAGTCAACCCTAATTCTGGCATTTTAAAAATTATGAATACTTGACTTTGTAGCCTTAATAATGTTCTTAACTTTTGTCTATGTAATATATCTGTAATTCACAAAATATCTGGCAATTTGGGAGTAAATGAAGGGGGCATTCAAGGGAAAAGGTGGTTCTGGGTATTACTTTCTTACCTATCCTTCCACAATATTGCAATATTTTAAGAAGCTACTTCTGTATCTGCTCTGTATGTAAATATCCCAGGCTATAGTGACTTTAGTTCACTGCCCATCTGGGCTTAGAGTTGTGAGGTATCTGGTTTTCTACTGGAATGCCTGGTCAAAAAGGGACCATGAAAGCTCCGGTCAGTATTACAGAGTTGGTCACTAAAAGTCTGATTGGTGGTGCATGGGGCTAAGGTAAACTGCCTGCCTCCCTGGCTTCACATGGCACCTAGGAGCCAGACATGCCAGCTACTTCTGGGTGCAGAGGCAGCTAGAGGGCTTCACACATTGTGCCCCTTCTGAGTACTCATTCTGAAGCTCCGATTGGCTGGGCATAATGACAGATGGGAGCAGCAGGTATGGTGCCTGCGTGCACAAACAGCACACAGGACTCCCTGGTCCCTCCGCCTAGGACAGGGGTGGGCAATAATTTTTGTTTGGGGGCACCTCCAGGTTTTAGTAATTGGTCAAGGGCCACACTTTTCTGTGGAGGAGGGTGGGGTCTGGAACAGAAGTTAAGTGTAGAAGGGAGCTCAGGGAGGAGATTGCCGTTCAGGAGAGGGTGCGGGGTTTGAGGGAATTTGGGTGAAGGAGGGGATTGTGATCTGGGGCAAGGATTGGGATGCAGGGTCTGGAAGGAAGTTGTGACCTGAGATGGGAAGAGGAGGCAGGGGGTTGGATGGTGATGTTGGGCAGGGAGTTGGGATGTGGGATAGGGTGGGGTGCCAGATGTAGTCTCTGGCCAGGATGTGCTTACCTAGGTGGGTCCTGTCCAGTAGCGCAGTGGTACCCTCACGTAGGCTCCTGCCTGCAGCAGCCCCAGGTCATTGAAAGTGGCTGGCTGCTCCATATATCTCCCTATGCCACTTGTGGAGTGGGGGGTGACTTTGTATGCTGCCCCCAGCTCCATCACAGGTGGGATCCAAAAGCTTGGTGAGCCAGATCCTGCCTGTGGGCTCTATCTTGCCTGCCCACAGCTTAGGAGCTGGGTGTATGGGATGCTGACCACTTCTGGGAGCTACACAGAGGCAGGGCAGGCAGGGAGCCTACCTTAGCCCCACTGCACCTCGGAACTGGAGATGCCTGAGGTAAGCACTGCCCAGCTGGAACCTCCACTCCGAACCCCTGGCCAGGTTGGAACTCCCTCCTCCACTGCAAACACCTCAGTTCTGCACCCCAAATTCCTCATCTCTGGCCCCACCCCAGAGCCTGCACCTCCATCTAGAACACTCTCCCCCTCCTGCATCTCAGCCCCCTACCCCAGCTGGTGAAAGTGAGTGAGGGTGAGAGAGAGCAACAGAGGTGTTGGGGGGGGGGGAGAGGAGTGAGCAGGGAGCAGTCCCTCAGCAAGGGAATGGGGCATAGCCTCAGAGAAGTGGCAGGAAAGGGCAGGGTAAGGATGTTCACTTTTGTGGGATTAAAAAATTAGCAAGCCTATCTGGGCTGTAACATGGTGTTTTGTACAGTGATTACTCATAACTATAAAAATTAGTATCTTATTTGCATTAATACAAATACAGTAATTAGCTTTTTAAGATTTACTGTTTTAATCTTGTGTTACATGTTAAATGTACTTTTAATTTGTATGCCTTCAGTAACCACTGAATAATAGTAATCTGACTGATTCCAGTATTGTCATTTAGCTATTATATCCAAACAATGCTATTTGAAATTGCACATTAATTGCTTTTTAAGAAATGCAGTGCATTCTGCTTTTAAATGTTTTCACTTGTTAGACATAGGCACAGCCAGATAAGTATATGGATAAAATCTAGAAGAATTAGAAAAGAAATAATCACCCAAATACTTATACAGACCATACAGTTTAAATGTTGTTGGAGAACAAGTATGGTGCCCCATGCTCCTCTGTCCACAGAGAGCAGGCCTTGCTCACCAAAGATGGTATTTGTGCTACTGAAACATGCTCCTCCCTTATACCTTCCCAGAGCACCTTCTTATATGGGATCCCAGATGCCCAGCCATAGCTCCCAATCAATCAGACCCTCCCTCCCCCTTCCAAATTAGTGATCTGTTTGGAAAATAGATATAAGGACATCTTAGGTTTCACTTACATTTTTGGTTGCATGTGTGAATGTCCAAGAAACAGGAGTCTGTGCTTGGGCATATGTAGGTTTCCCTCCATGAGTAATTTAAATAGAAGAGCTCATGCTCCCATTTGCAGTAGTAAAGCTCATTAGTGTTATTTTGTAACATAACTAAGAGTAATGAGACCTGAGTCTGCCATTTACTCACATTGGGGCTTTGAGCAAGCCAAAGTGGCTCAAGCTGTTACTTCACAATAATTTATGTATGTCAGAAGTGTTGATATTTATTTACAATTGTAAAGAAAAACCTTTGATAGCCTCGCTTGAACATCGTTATACGTACAACTGCAAGACACTATTTGATTTTGCTGATACTGTCTAAAATTAGACTCTTTGCTCCTTGGGTATAGCCTCTGCTACTCTTATTCATTGAAAGGTGTGTGAGGCTCACTTCCTGATTTTTGTTGCTTGTCAGGAGGGGTTTTGTTATGGGCACTGAGTATTTTGTCTGAGTACTGGGTACAGGATGGTTGAACCCTACCAGTAGTATAGCAAAATTGCCACTTTTTCTAGATTTAGAAACCACCCCCCAACCCTCCCAAATCCTTTAACTTCCTAATTTAATAATGAAATCTATTATTTTTCTCTGACAAGGATACAAAAGACCAGGTTTTAATATTTTTGTTTCCAACATCATAATGGTCACTTGTTTCTTTTACTTTAGATGGATGCATTGTTTTCAGCACTGTGAGCTATATAATACTGGAGATACCTTTATATTCAATCACGGTATGTGTTACTATAAATGTGCATTTAAAGGATTTTCATAATTTTGTGTCTAATGAATTCTTTTTTACAGTTTACTACATAAATATCAGATACTTCCATGTATGCTGATATCCATATCTGACATTTGTTTTCTAACGTTTCAGATTTCTGTTTTGTTTAACGTGACAGTGTGACAGCTGCAAATAATTTAGTTATCAACAAAGACAAAAAACTTGTGCTTCTGATAACAAAATATGTTAGGGTTGTTAATTCATAGAATATATTTTATGGAGAATTTATTTTTCAATGTTTCTTTTCTGTTCATTTTGTAAGCCTTTTCACGGTATCTCTAAAGTAATTCCTTTGTTTTCTAATGTGGCTAATAATATTCTTTAGTAACACTGCAGAGAGGATAGTGTTATGTTAACTTTCTGACCTTTTTGGTACTGTTAAACCATAATCAATTTATTTTGCTTGATTGTTATTTTTCTTTCTACAGATTAATTAACAATTTGTTAGGTGCTTTGCAGATAAAAAGTGCTATATAAATGCTAACTAGTATTATTGCTATTGCACAATCCATTGTAATTGACCAGTTTCACCAAAACTCAATGGGAAGGAAGGTGAGTTACATTCTTTCACAGCAATGCAGAACATTTATTGCTTATCTATAATTCCAGTCCATGTGATTTCTGAATGTTAGGCCATCTACAGCCTTTTGAAAAAGCAGGATTTCATTGAATTAAAAGTACACTTGCTCAGAAGTGTAGGATTTCATTGAATTAAAGTACACTTGCTCAGATGTACATTAAGCCTTTGTTTTCAAAACAGATGTTAGTGGGAGGTTTTTGCAATGCATCATTTATAAAGTTACAAGTTTAGGACATTAATTTTATGACCATTCAGTTTAAAGAAGAAAATTGTCAGACACATAGATGAACGTATTTTGTTGGTGAAGAATCAACATGGTTTTTCTACTGGGAATGTGGCCAAGGGGGAATCCAGTGGCTATAGTAAGCTAAGATTTTCAGAATGCCTTTGACAAGGTCCCTCACCAAAGGCTCTTAAGCAAAGCAAACTGACATGGGATAAGAGGGAAGGTCCTCTCATGGTTAAAAGATAGTCCGCAAAAGAACAAAATAGTCAGACATAGGTGAACATAATTTGTTGGGGAAGAGTCAACATGGTTTTTGTAAAGGGAAATTGTGTCTGATCAATTTACTTGAGTTCTTTGAGGGGATCAATAAGCATATGAACAAGGGGGCTCCAGTACATGTAGTGTACTTAGATTTTCAGAAAGACTTTGACAAATTCCCTCGTCAAATGTTCTGTCAAAGTAAGCTGTGGTGGGATAAGAGAGAAATGTCCTTTCATGGATTAGTAACTGATTAAAAGATACAGGGGGTAGCCATGTTAGTCTGTAACTTTAAAGGAAGAGTAGTCCTGTAGCACATTAGAGACTTATATATATATAATGAGCTATAATGGGCAAACCCCACTTCCTCAGACTCATTGTACAGTGGGGGTAGTCAATATTTGTTTATATAGTCAGAGCAGATCTTACTCAGGGTACGTCTACACTAGCCCCCTAGTTCGAAGTAGGGAGGCTAATGAGGGCGACCGAAATTGCAAATGAAGCGCGGGATTTAAATATCAAGTTCTTTAATCAAGTCCTCAATGCAAAAGCAGAAGATCGAATAGATATACAGCTTGTCCATAGAACAAAATGCAAAATAATTTGTCAGAGAATTGAAAGAGGTGTTTAACAGACTGAAATACATAAAGGACATAATTGCCAAAATACATGCCTTGCCAAAGATTTTGTTAGCATTTGAAAATAAATTAAAAAGTTTAACTTGACTATAATATAACAGTAAATATTTTATATGGAGAAAATGCAGATACTAACGACCTGGATTAGCAGAATGATCACTTCAAGAAAACCAATCAAGCAATTTGTATAGGTCTAAAGGATTTGAAGACAGCCATCAAAGAATGCAGACATGTCTAGATTTCACAATGTGAGTGTACTGTCTGTTTTGGATGGGAGACAAGAGTTTTGGCAGGCCTAATTCAATACTCAGTGTGCCTGGATCTGTGCCTTCAATTTGCCTTTCAGTAGATACATATTTAAGCAACTTTCCCTTGTAATGACTTCATCTTTTAAAGTGTTGCAAGTTCCAGATTTCTTTGTTATAATTTGCTGATATTTATTTAAATCTGCCAGCAGTAGAATGGAGACTGCAAAATACAAAAGAAAAAATGTGGATCTGATGGTGGAATGGGACATATTAGGTTAGTTATATATAACAGATTCTGAGTGACAGAAATCTGACCAGGACCAAGAAAGAAGCAGACAATATTAAAAATGGGAAATTGTGACGAGGTGTATCAACGCCTCACCGGAATTGACGGAGTTACCTTGGCCCAGCTGGCTGAAGGGCCCCACCCCCACAGTCCTGCTGGGCATGCTCCAGTTGGAGCCTGGCTATAAAAGCCTCTGGAACAGCTCAGTCAGGGCTGGCGGCCAAAGGAGGAGGAGGCGCTGCAGGAATTCCAGGGGAGAAAGTGCAGCCAGATCAAATGGCAGCAGCCGGGCTGAGAAGGGATACAGTAGAAGCCATGGGACATGAGCATGAGGGCAGAGAGGACTTCTGCCAAGTCCTGGTAGGGAGTAGCCCAGGGCAGGGAATTGCTCCCGAAGCGCTTAGCATGTTGCAGTGGGATTCCCTACTGAGCAAGCAGTAGACTGTGCCACTGCCAACAAGGCTCTGGGCTGGGACCTGGTGGAGAGAGAAGGTCCGGGTCCCCCTATCCCCTCTGTACAAACCCCCCGTCTGGGGGAGCTTTTCCTATAATATATGTGGACTGAGGGCGCTGGGCCATAATATCCTGAATACAGGGATATGCATACTGACTGGCGCCACTGGGACGTAATACCCTGAATACAAGTGGAATGTATATTGACTGAAGCTGTTGGGCCATTCTGTGAATAGACTCAGTGGCTGTTAGGCCACTCAATCAAGAGATTAAGTTCGAGGGGCCTCCAAGGGCCCGCTGCCCCTCAACAGAAATCTTTAAGATGGGGAAGTCTTTATGCTCATATCGTATCTAATCAAATTCATATTTTACTGATCATAATTAAATGTTTCACTCAGGTGCCTGAAGGATGTCTTTGGAATGAGTGACATGAGAAAAGCTTTTGTAAAGTTAAAACATTGGTAGAAAGCACTAGTGCTAAAATATTTCAAGGTGGATTAAAAAGTCCAAGATCTCATTAGATGTTGTTCACATGTACTGAGGGCTGTCTTGAAGATGACTACATATTGTATATGCTCCCAAAATACTGATTACACTCAGACTGAAAAAGAAATTATAGTAATTGTTTATGGGTTGGCAATCATTGACTATAGTTAGGGGTAAAAATTGCTGGGCATAAAAACAAGTAATAAATTACTAGAAGTTATTAGATATGATTTTAAACATTATTAAGTTGCTGTTCCCTTGTGGCCCATGTCTGTTGTATCTACCAACTCTCCTTATACACATAGAATGTAAAAATCATAGTTCAGGAGCCACCTTTCTGTTGTATGTGTGTCCAGTATTTATCATAGCAGGGACTGCTGATTAGGATCTCCAGATACTACAGCCTGTATCTTTCTTGGCACTACTCAGACATCTGATAGTGAGAGAAGCCATGGAAGTGTAGAAGAACTTCTGATGTGAAACGTAGGGATGTAATGGCCATCTCCTTTGAGACACGAGCTCCACTCAAAATGATTCTGAGACACCAAGGAGGGTAGTAGATGTTCTCAGGATATAAAGAATGCTACTGACAGTACTTTTGTGCAAAGTAATATGGCACTGTCTAGTCATCATGTGTATTTTACTAGTATCTATTTTAAGTTGTTTTTATAGTATTAGATTGTTTCAATTATGTTTAATTTAACTTTCTATATGTAAATAAATGGAAGATGCAACAATATGTAACTCGTGCTAGTGGATACTCTGCCACAGAATGGCACCTTTAAATAATTATGTTCTTTAGGGTTCTGTCTAACTTCCAGATGCATGTCATGTATACTGTCACGAATACAGTTAGTCTGTAGTAATGCAATACAAGAACCTGAGAAGATAGATACTCAAGGAATTTTTAGAATCCTGTTCATTTGTTCTTAGTTGTACTTGCAAGCAGGAAGAAATTCTGGGTAGGAGCACAATTCAGTTACTCTTATGCATATTGAATAGTATTTTATACTGAATGTAATTAATGGATATTGTTCTTATGGGTGGAGACTCAGTTCCTAAATAGATCCTCTTTCGCTTATTTTTCAAAGTACAATGGCACTTTGTACTTACGATTTTGAAATGGCAATTTGAATTTCTAGATGGAGTCACTTGCCATTTGGATTTGGGCCACCTGTTTTGGGTTTTTTAAAGAACTTTTTCCATTTTTTGGCTGTGTGAAAACTCCAATGACTTAAGTGAGAAAACACCAGCATTAATGAAAGTAGAATTTGGTCTTCTGCCCCTGGGAACTCAAAGGATATCAGTCTACTTGGGTTTTTTTTAACAGAAAAAAAAATCATGTACTTATTTTTTTTAAGGCTATGTTAACTTTAGACTTCACAGTCATTTAAATGACAACAAAAGAACAGATACCCATTTCCATCTAGTGGAAGAATTTGTCTCGTCAATTAAATGACTTATAGTAATTAAACATATGGATAAATGAAAAAGCATGGTTTAATTAAATCTCTTAAAATGGCTTACTTGCTACTATAAAAACAATGTAAAAGAGCTATTTTTAGTGAAGTGCACTGCATCAAGTTGCACTGATTATCAAAGTTGTATTAAAAAATAGTACATTTCACATTACATTAATTGAATAGAACTCATGCTGTGATATAATTTTACCCTCCTCAAATTTTAGCACATAAGCATCTATGTATGTGGTCCAGCTGTCTTTTTTATTATACATGTATCTTACTACCAAATTGCTAAAGCTGTGTACTGCTAATTAGTCTGTGAAACACAATATATATTTTAATGGAAATAAAAATTACTATAAGAAGCATAATCCTTAGTTCTAGCACTTAACATGACAAATTATAACTGAGATATAAAAAAAATGAGCCTAGGCCACATCTACTTATTTTTTTCCCTTAGCATATCATCCTCCATATGCTGTTTTTATGTGGGTTTTGTAGCCTTCTTAAAATTATACAGATCTGTCCTAATGTCCTATTCCTTCATTAATGTATTTTTGGAGCAGTTAGGTATAAGGGCCAGATTTACACTTGACCTGTCCCTAGGCACAGCATCTTCAGCACCCCTTCTGCCCACCCTCCTCCCAGCTGATCTTCCACACAGATTTAGAGAGGTAAGGCACAAGAATACTAGCCACTTGCCTATAGTGCCTAATTGGAAATCCAGCCTTGCTAGGCACATAACTCTTAGAAATGTCATCTTGCAGTCAAAAATTTGTGTTTGTCTATTTGTTCAGTTTATTTGATTAGGCTACTTCTATTTGGTGCTTTAGTCCAACAAATGTTATCATAAAGATTTTGGCAGTTCAAGATTTTTTGTTAAATACTTCTGTGCAAGCTGTTACTCATAGAGACTCTAATAAATACCTTTTAATAATACACAACCAGATTCTGCAATATTTTCTCACTCTTAGTAGCATCTACTCCTGCCAATCATAAACAGCATTGACGTGACTGTTATTCTGAGAAAAGGATAAAGAATCTGGCTGTGAACCTCCATTTTGTTTGTGTTTTTTTTACACTCATTTTATTACACTCTTTAAAACATTATTTATCAGTATTGTCTTTTCATTTATTAATCATTGTCTACCACATTGTTAACGTTTTATCTCAGCTAGCTGTTAATTCCATGGGGGCTGCTCCTGGTCACTCTTAACAAAACTCCCATTGACTTCAGGTTCATGCTGAGAGTCTTAAAGTCTTTTTCGAAGTTACATTAGTGCTGCACTCACTGTAATGGAAGTTGAAGTTCGCTTTATTTAAAGATGTGCAACTGATACTCAACAATGCAAGTGTCTTGAGCCCTGAATTGAAGGACACTGTTTCTAGAGTGTTGTACTATGTCAGAAGGTCCCTCACTGTCTAGGAACAGTGATGAACAAAGTATGATGAATGTATTTTTCAACCAAATCATGCCTTCCTCCCCCCCCCCCCCCCAGTTGCTTGTTTCCTTAGTTCAAATAGTTTACCAAGTTTTCACCAATTTTCCTCCCCTCCCGCCCCCAATGAATTTCCTCACTCTTTTTATTCCGGAAAGGTTAACAAATCTCTCCAGCCACCATGTTTCCTGGAACAGTTCCTTCTCCTTTGAGTGCTTGCTTATATGTATTCTAACTGAGGTGTGCGCACACTGCAGAAAGTTTTCCTAGATACTACCTCTTGGGTCTGCTGTATTGCACACACGTCATTTGGAATAGATATGGGCAACACAACGAGAAGAAAACAGTTACAAAGGTGAGTAACCATTTTTTATCCTAACTCAGTATTGCCATCCTCACTAGCATTCGAAATGCACTAAACCCATTGGTTGTCCTGTGTGTCGTCTTTTACACTCTAAGTTTTTTACTCCAGAGTATAAAATAATATAAGCACATAAAATAATTCTTTTTTTAACCTTTTTCTGTAAAAGTGTTTATATTATGGAATGCCTGACCTTAAATATGCAATATGTTTTAATGATCACTTTGAAAAAGGTCCTCAGTGTCAAAGAGATGTACTTAAATCTTAGTAATGGGCTTTTAGTTATGAAATGTGAGAAAGTAACGATGGGAGAGTATTATAAATACATGTAATATGTATTTTATATATTTTTGGAAGAGGTATGCTTCCTGGTAAAATAAGTATCTGCAGTCAGAATAGGAAATTGAGCCCTGAACGCTGCTATGAGCTATCTGTCACTGAATATTTATTCATGAAGTTGTTCTGTCAAGGGTGTGTGGCTTGCTCTCCCGAAAACCTGATGAAATGACAGATATTTTAGGTGGTGAGGGGAGCATTAGAAAAATCTACAATAAAAAGATTGATCTTGAGATTTCACAGGGACTCTGCAATGGCTTTCCACCTTCCTTATAATAAAATAGCATAATAGGAGACCTTCTATTGAAAATAGAGCCAACTCTCATCAGGAGAGGTGGTGGCTAGGCTGAACAACATTAACTGCCAGGTGGATTTGCACATGGAAATCTCTTCAGGACAGAGGAGAGTATGCAGAATAGAGTGGTTCTTTCCCTTTTCCTCAGAGCAGTAGAATTTTTTTTTTGAGGGGGGATTATTTTGTTACATCTGAGAGGAGGTGTTTTTAGGACTACTTACCCTACTCTCCTAAAGGTTTAGGAATGACTTAGGTGTATGGTGTTATACCCGATGCCTGGGGAAAGGGTAGCATGTTGTCGAGCATTTGTATTTATGATAAATATCCAGTATATTTATCAGCCCTGCTCTTCTGTTTGAATCAGAACATCCATTGAAAAAATAAATTTTGTATTATGGATCATGGGGTCAGTCCCTAATACATGTTTCGTAGTTTTACTGAAGATGCCTCTACATTGCAGAGTATACACGACTACAGTGTTATGCCACAGCTCTCCGACTGTCCACATGTGAATCCTTGAAACATGCTCCTGAAGGATAGTAAAGTGTGCAAAGCCTATGGTGCACAAGGGGGGTTGGGCATGTATGTATTCCTGTTGTGCCATTGCCTTGTACCTGTACTACAAAGCCATGTGGATGGAGAAAAGGTCATGTTTCAACAATCCCCCTGGGCCATCCCTACAATTCCCTTTGCTGCCTGTCTCTTTCCAGAGGTATAAAGATCCCATTTTCCTTGTTGCCAGCAGTATTAATTACCGACACTGAACTGTGATGTATGTTCATTAGCACCAGCAATCAGGGAGCATGGTATAAGAGCTGCTGCCTGATCTCTGGAGCACACATAGGTGCTGATTGGTGAGTGGGCAGCATACATTGTCTTCCACCACTTTGTCCATACCAGAAGGGACATTTACCTTTACTGACGGATTTCACAAAGGCTGGGGGCGGGGAGGCATTGACTGGACTCCATTTCTGTGCATGAAGTATCTCAGTATCAGTACCCAGAGCTTTTTTGCCTTAGTCTTCACAGACTAGGTCAGTTCCCAGATTGCTGCTCCGGGCAGCACACTATGTGGAGGAGGTGAGGAACACTCAGGGGTGAAATAACAGGTTGTGGGCTATTCAAAAAAGCTGCTCATGCACAAGTCCATGGGTCCAGAAGCTGGCAACAGACTTTTCCAGGCTCTGAACAATGTGTGGAGAGGCTTGGCTGTGGGCCCCCTGGAAGGGGCGGGGCCTCTGGTGGATGGGGCTGGACTAAGAGTAGACAGTTCTCAGTGCCACCTGGGACTCAAGGGCTACGTCTATACTACATGGCTCCGTCAACGGAGCCATGTAAAAAAGTTTATTCGGCATAGTCAAAGAAGCGGGGATTTAAATAATCCCCGCTTCATTAAAATAAAAATGGCCGCCGCGCTGTGCCGACGATCAGCTGATCCGGCACAGCGCGGCAGTCTAAACGCGGCGCGGTTGACAAAGGCTTCCTTTGTCGACCGCTCAAGTAAACCTCGTTTCACGAGGCATACCGGAGTGGTCAACAAAGGCTTCCTTTGTCGACCGTGCTGTGTCTAGACTGCCGCACTGTGCCGGATCAGCTGATCGTCGGCACAGCGCAGCGGCCATTTTTATTTTAATGAAGCGGGGATTATTTAAATCCCCACTTCTTTGACTGTGCCGAGTAAACTAGTTTACATGGCTCCGTCGACGGAGCCATGTAGTCTAGACGTAGCCCAGAAGTGATTTTAAAGGGCCTGCAGCTCTGTCTTCCATTGCTGCCATGGTGGCAGAGCCCCAGGTCCTTTTAAATTGCTGGAACCCAGGGCAACTATCCTCTTTGCCCCGCCCCCCTATCAGCAGTGCTGAATGAGGGCAGATATAATGCATCTAAGGATGCTGAAGGAGTTGGCTGATGTGATTGCACAGCCTTTGGCCATTATTGGTGAAAACTGGTGGCAATCAGGGGAGGTCCTGAATAATTGAAAAAAGACAAATGTTGTGCCCATCTTTAAAAAAGGGAAGGAGGATCCAAGGAACAAGAGATCAGTCAGCCTCACTTCAGTCCCTGAAAAAATTGAGGCAGATCTTTAAAGAATGCATTTTGAAACACTTGCAGGAGAGGAAGGAGACCAGGAAGAGTCAACTTGAATTCACCAAGGGCAAGTGATTCCTGACCAGATTGGTTGTTTTCTTTGATGTGATAACTGGCTCTCAGGAAAGCAGTGGACAGGATATACCTTGGCTTTAGCAAAGCTTGTGATATGGTCTCCCATAGTATTCTTGCCATCAAATTAAAGACATGTGGTGTGGATCAATCAACTATAAAGTGGAGAGAAACCTGGGTAGATCAACAGGTAGCAATCAACAGCTCTGTCTAGTTGGCAGCTGGTAGCAAACGGAGTGCCCCAGGGGGTCAATTCTGAGGTTGGTTTTGTTTGACATCTTCATTATCTGGATGATAGGTTGGATTGTACCCTTAAGGGATGATCCCAAGCTGCAGGGAAAGGTAGCTATATTAGAATGCAGGGATAGGATCCAGGGTGATCTAGACAAATTGGAGGATTGGGCCAAAAGAAATCTAATGAGGTTTGATTAGGGTAATGTCCCTCAATTAAGATGGAAGACTCCCATGTATTGCTACAAGCTAGGGGCCGATTGGCTATGTGGCAATTCTGTAGAAAAGGACATGGGGATTAGAGTGGATGAGAAGCTGGATCTGCAACAGTGTGACAGATGACAGAACAAGGAATCTTGGTTGCAAATTGCAATATAGGAAGTCTTAAGTTGGGTATTAGAGAAAACTATTTCACTGGGAGAGTGGATGAAGCACTGAAAGGTGATGTCATCTCCATTCTTATAGGTTTTTAAGGCCAGGGTTGACAAAGCCCTGGCTAAAATGATTTAGTTGGGGGTTGGTCCTCCTTTGACAAGGGGTTTGACTAGATGACCTATACTGACATATACTGAAGTATATTACAAGAGGCATTGATAAGTCACTTACTATAAAGGAACAGGACAAATATTTTAATGTTTGTGGGGCTTTTTTTACATAAAATCTCCTTTAGGTTCACAATAATATGAACCACAAAACACAATTAAATAATGTCTTTTTTAAAAACTGACTTCTTTTCACTAGTGAAAGTATTCTGTTTTCCTCTTTAATCAAATGACAAACCGAAATCCCAAATAGAAATCAACAATGAAGCAATTATGTGATTTTTTTTCCCTGTTTTGCTGTATTTTAAATGTATTTACTTAATATTCCCCATCATAGAGGAAAAAAATAGGGAGAAACTATCTAGGCCTCTGGTTGTGCAGATTGGCTTTAAGCTTTATGTGACAGGGCATCTGCTTTGCACTGGCCCTTAAAGGGCAAAATCCAGCCCTGAGCGAGGGCTGAGAGCGAAGCCCCAGCTGAGATGGTTATTGCTAATTAGGGCCCAGCTGGGGCTATATAAAGAGGGGCTCCTGGAGGGAGAGGAGAGGACTTACTCTGGCTGGAGAGCAGGAGCGACCTGGCTTCCTAGAGATAGAGCAGTGCTGGGCAAGAAAGGCAGAGCAGGGGAAGCTCTAACCAGGCAAGCTCCCAGGCTGCAGGGCCTGAAGCCAGACCCAAGTGCAGGAGGGCTGCAGAGAGCCAGCCAGGATAGGCAAAGGCAGCAGGTCCACCCCCCCCGGCCAATGATGAGTGGCCATTACAGACTGCAATTTACCCTTGAGGCAGGGGCTAGATGAAGACTGGCAGTGAGTCACTGAGGCAAGAAGGATATAGGGGAACTGGGTGTTCCCTGGGAGGGGAGGATCACGGAGTGCAGAGACTGATAAATCCCCCCCTCTCCCCCCAGCAGAGGGTTGAGAGACAATGGAGTGGGCATTGTGCTGAAGAGGATACTGCGATCCAAAAGTGACATGGGTCCAGACTGGAGAGTGAAGTGAAGACATGGGGAAATACTAGTCAGAGGGAGGTGTCCAGTGGGCAGATGAGCTAATTCCCAGTGATACCGGCAGGAGGCACCATGATGGTGAGTCAGCTCCATGACACTTTGTTGATGACTAATCCTCCTGCTATTGAAGGTGAGGCTGTTGTCAGCTTTTTATTATCTCAGATTTGCCACTTGTAATATAAACCTAGTGTGATCATTTGTTTATAAACTACTAACCTCCAAACAGCAGAATAAGGCAACCGATTTAAAAAAACTATTTTTATTTAATAAAAATTAATCACATATCACTATACATTTCATGTACTATTTATTTTTCTCATATCCATAATTTTGTGTTTCTGCCCTATATTAGGGTTCCAATGGGTTGACAAGTACTATAAATGAATGCATGCTGTCATATTTGCTCTCTAGTCAAGAAGAAATGGAATTGTATAAAAAAAATCTTCTACTTATGTCAATGGAGCGTTTAATGTTTATAATTTTAAACTAGTTTGCCTGGAACAGGCCATCTAGTTTCATTACTAAAACCTCATTGGTAAATACTATATATGGTCAACACACAATTGTACCTACTAAATTATATATTAAAAAAAAGAAATTAAAAGAATTGTAGATTATTATTTTTGATAGTTCTTCAGGAAATAGTTCCAAAATATAGTAGTATCATGTCATAGTCAAGACATGATCATGAGCACAAGCTGATTTAAAGAAATCAAGATATACCTAGACCTCTTTGATAACTATGATTGTTGTTAAAAATATTTTATACCTCAATGATAATTTCACTAAGACACATCATTACTGTGAAAAATGATTAGGGAAATCTGATGGGAACTGAGAACACAAAAAAAAGTTGTGGTTTCTAACAGTGAATTATCAGCATAAAACAAGCTTGCAGCTGAGTGCAGGATTGGGTGAAGAACGGTGGATAAGGACACCGAGGACAATTGTTTAGACGCACAAGGTGAAATCTCACTTGGCTATTTCACAAAAGTAGCCCAAAGAAGGCAACAGCATAATGAGAGTCTATCATTAAGCAGTAGCAGGTCTGAATGCAGAACCATTAGCCATTATCTCTGAAAACTCACGGTGATTGGGGGAAATCCCACACGATAAGAAAAAAGGCAAATGTAGTGCCAATCTTCTTAAAAGGGAAAAAACAAGAATCTAGGTAACTATAAAATGGTAATCTTCTCTTCAGTCCCTGGAAAAATCTTCAGGCAGGTTCTCAAGTAATCCATTTTGAAACATTTGGAGAAGAGGAAGGGTGATCAGGAACAGTCAATGTGGATTCACCAAGGGCAGGTGATGCCTGACCAACCTGATTGTGTTGTATGGTGAGGTAACTGATTCTGTGGATATGGGGAAGATGGTGGATGTGATATATCTTCACTTTAGCAAAGTTTTTAATACCGTCTCCCACAGTATTTTTGCCAGCAAGTTAAAGAAGTAGGATTGGGTAAATGAAATATAAGGGATAGAAAGTTGACTAGATCATTGGGGTCAACAGGTAGTGATCAATGGCTCCATCTCTAGTTGGCAGTAGTATCAAGTTGAGTGCCCCAGGGGTCAGTCCTGGGGCGGGTTTTGTTCAACAACTTCATTAATGACCTGTATGAGGGGATGGATTGTGCACTCTCAGCAAGTTTTCAGATGGCACTAACCTGGGGGGAAAGTTAGATATGCTGGAGGGTAGTGATAGGGTGCAGAGTAACCTAGATATATTGGAGGATTGGGCTACAATTTATCTGATGAGTTTCAACAAAGGACAGCTGCAGAGTCCTGCACTTCGAATGGAAGTATCCCAAGTATTGTTATAAACTCCAGACCAACTGGCTAAATGATATCTGCTGTAAAAGACCTGTGGTTTACAGTGGATGAGAAGCTGGTTATGTGTCAGTGTTCCTTTGTTGTCAAGAAGATTAACAGAATATTGAACTGCATTGGTAGAATCATTGCCAGCAGATCTAGAGAAGTGATTATTACCATTTATTCAGCACTGGTGAGGCCACATCTGGAGTATTGGGTCTACCCTCCACTACATGAAGGATATAAGCAAATTGGAGAGAGTCCAGCAAAGGTTAACAAAAATGATTTGGGGGCAGTGGCACATGATTCTTGAGGAGAGGCTGAGGGAGCTCGGCTTCTTTAGTCTGCAGAAGAGAAGACAGCTGCTATCAAATCTCTCCTCACTCAATTACCGGGGGTTGCGGGGTGTTCCAGAGAGGATGGTGCCAGATGATAGAACAAGGAGCAGTGGTCTCCAGTTGCAGTGGGGATGGTTGGATAGTAGGAAAAACTATTTCACTCGGGGAGTGGTGAAGCACTGAAATGGGTTTCCTAGGGAGGTGGTGGAATCTCCATCCTTAGAGGATTTTAAGGACAGGCTTGACAAAACCCTGGCTGCGATGATTTAGTTTGGGATTGGTCTTTCTTTTAGCAGGGTATTGGACTAGGTGACTTCCTGAGAAATCTTCCAATCCTAATCTTCTATGATCAGTGCCAGTATGAGAATTGTGAGAGGACATTGTCATATTGCACCTCCATAGAGTGAGGGCAAGAGGCCCTGAGGAACATTTTCACAGTCATGAAATTTTGTGGTGATAAGCAGAGTATAAGAGATGATACTGAGTAGAATAGAATAACACACTGAGTTTGGGTAAATGAGGACAAAAGCAGGAGCAGACTGAAAAAACAAGCCTGAGAGAAATGGAGAGAGGGTACAAAGGAGGGGCAGAGTAATTGTTTCCTGGGCTATGCTACTTTGTGCAGTCACAGAAGCCATTCCTATACTGAACAGTATCTTTCCTCCCCCCCAACCAAAGTCATTCAGTTTGCATGTGAATCTCTGCCACTCAACTGGGGAATAGCTCGCCCCATTGCATTAGGACATTAGTGAATGCACTGAGCATGCTAATCAAAATTGGCAGTGTCTCAGAATTTGCTCCTGGGAAGAGAGCAGACTTGGGAGGCCACAGAAAGCCAGCAGCAGTTTTACGTGATTGCTCCTATGGGGAAAGTCCCCCCTTCAGAACAGGGAGCTGACTCTAACTGCATAACCTAGCCATAGAAGCAATTTCAGTTTCAATGCAAAATGCTTAGCATACTGCGAGGTCAAAGGGTATCTTGAACCAAATGACTGGAAATGAGCTGGGTATGATAAACAGGGTCTCAGATGGGAGAGCACCTAGAATCTAGTGATCGATATCACAGGCATAACTAAAAAGACAGTAACATAAAAATATTTGACTTTGGGAAAGCATGCAGCTCTGAAGGAATGTGAAATTAGGTATAAAAGTTGGCTGGAATTCAGTAATACATGAGAAATCCATAGTGGAAAGAAGTATTTAAGATGCACTTGAGTTTATAATCAAAAGTCATTCCAGTAAAGAAATTGAAAAGGAGACCAAAATCAATGTTACTTAGTACAGTAAGAGAAATATAGACAGCAATAAAAACTCCCCAAAAATGAGGAAAAAGAAAATTATATATGAGCTAATGATTAGCGTTATAAAAATGAGCATAAAGAGGGAGCTTTGAAACCAAAAGAAATAATGAAAAGTAAACTGAAGAAGACATCTGCAGTAACAATGAAGTTTTCTGAATATATAGAAAAAGAGGATGACAGAAAATCACTGACCACTTAAATATAAATGAAGTAGAGTGAACTTCTATTGAGGGTAAAGGAAGAACTGTTAAATGATTGCTTTCTTTTTGGAGGACATAGAGAGAATTACTGGAATTGAGTGTTAGTTTGACAGCTGATGAGCTGAAAGGTGTGCACAAAAGAAATGTTACATAATTTTAAAAAGTAACTAAAATTGTAGTAACTCCTTGGCAGCAGCTCAACCTACTGCTCTGATGAAATTTCCATACATAATTCCTGAGCTGCCTGAGAGATTAAAACAGCTGCTGCCACCAGGCTGGTCCATGCTCCCACCTATGTCACACTCCGCACATCTTTGGGTTGCTGGTGCTTTCTGTCTCTCCATGTGGCAATATGTGAAAGAGCAGGTGTATCCCCAGCACTGATTGCTTGGGGTTAGAAAACTGGCTGGCAAAGTATTGGTCATTTTGAATCTTTCAGATTTACTTTTCAGTCCATACATGGTTACAGGGAAGAGGAATGAATTCTCTCATTCCTCAGGATTTCTGACATTTCCACACCTCCCAAATGCAGACGTAGAAGATGGCTAAACTTGACTATCATGAAGGTACATGGCACATATACACTGTGGGAGTGTTGGTCAGCATGGTACCCAAAGGACAACCAGAGACTATGTGCATACGAGGGTCAGCTGCCCTGGAGCTGCCATGACCTACAGACACCAAATATAGTCTTAATTAAATACATGCAAACCAGACAACACATCTAATCTGAAAAGCACAAATATTCTAACATTAAAATGTTAATTTTTACCAACATTTAAAAATATTAACTAGATTTTATAGTGGCACCTGAAGATTGAGGACTGGCAAAAATAGTTCCCAATCTTTTAAAAATCCAGCTGGCCAGTAAGTTCAGCCTCTGTTGTACAGAAACTCTTGGAAACTCACTTAAAGGATGTGGTGGAAGAATAGTTGGAGAAGTGTTTTATAAAGGATAGTGGTCGTGGATTCAGGGAAAGAAGGTCATGCTGAGTTAACTTGTTAGAGTTCTTTGAAGATATTACTGCTGTGAAAGTTAAGGGAAATTTAGCTTTTCAAATTATAATTTAATGGGATTCCACATCAGAGATAAATCCATAGAATAAAGAATTCTGGAGTGGGAGGTAGACAAAGATGCTGTTTAAAAAGCTGGTTTAAGAACAGGACACAGTCTAGTCATAGAATTTTTTTCACGTTTCAAAGGAATTATGAGTGATGTTTGGGGAAGGTGACTAAATGTTTCTATTTATGTATTGTATGAAATGTGGAAAACAATGCTGGAAATAAGGTTGATAGTCATATATATTAAACATAAAAAGAAATACGTTAAAATAATACTAAGTTTGCAAAGTCAAGCACTCAAAATTTCGGGACATGCCAGAATTAAGATTTCTCATGCAACCTTAATTTGACCCACTTGTGTATTTGCATTAAATGCCAGTCTCACCGTTTTTTCCTCTCTCCCTGAACTCTGAGTCCCAGTATGCTTACTCAGGCCATCCCACTTCTTCCCATTCACCCAGGCTTCCTTCACCTCTTCCCTTGATTGTGTCTCAAGTACACAGCTGTATAAATTGATTAAGGTCCAGTTTTGTAGGCATCTATTGTGGAATAGTTCATTTGTGATTGAATGTGCTGTAACACTGGCTGTGTTCCAGAGACAGGTGTATCAAATGACTGAAGGATATGCTTGTCTTTCCTACAATCTAGTATAATCCTCAGATCTCACAAGCATCCAGATGTATAGATAGACAATTTCTTCTAAGTAAAGTCAAGTGTGGAAGAGAAAGGGAGGAAGAGGGAAAAAAACTTTACAGTATCCCTAGTATCTTCCTGTTTATTTCAACTGGGCATCAGTTCATGTTACTGCTCTCTTCTTTTTTTGGTTGTGAGATCATTCTGACATTTGACAAGAATAGTTATTAGCATGTGGTATTTGCCAAGTTTAAGACAAATTAAAATATTGAACTCCACTTTGTTGGGAGACATTTAAAAGTGAACCACTAAATATGAATGTCTCACAGGAAAAAACTTTTAATATTCAAGATACTTATGGTAATAGCAGTAATTGCTGCTTAATAAAATGGCAGGTCAAGTAGATGGGTCATTTTGACATGAGTTGGTAGGAGTTTTTTCCTCTGTGTATGAAACAATTCGATCCTGATTTTGCATTTTCTTTTTTAACAGTTTACAATCCACTTTTTACATGTCCAAAATGGTATTAAAAGATATGAAGTGTTTTACCACTATGTGCCAGCTTTCACGCTGAATAAACTCACTGGGATGTCATGTTACCTGTTCCTAAGACTAAGCAGGCTCGATCCATAAGCCTGAATAGATGGTTTCTCTTCTAAATTCTATAACCTGCCCTGGATGTGAATGGGTTTGTATTATTCCTGCCAGCCCTTGGGCAGTCTCACTCATATTAATTGGGATCAAAAGGAATTTTTTCTGATCATTGGGATCAAAGGCCATCAGATGAGGTGTCCCAAATGAAGACTCTACTCTTAGAATAAAATAGTTTCACATAGCATCTAGGTTGCAATTTTCCTCTTCAAAGCATTTTCAAACTAAATAATCTTCCAAGACAGCAGTCTGAGGAAAATCCCTGTATCAAATTGTCTTAGTCTGGAAATGAATCAACATGGAAATTGTATAGAACAATTGGTTCAAGGGCATATAAAACATTGACTGAATAGATACGAAATCAGGCACCTTTGATTCTTTCAGCATGTTAGTAATTCATACAAGGTTGTGTCTTCTCCAGATAGGAATGAAGTTGGGTTTTTCATAAAAGAGCACTGTTTCTCCAACTAGGCATATGTTCAGAGTATTTCAAAGAGCCTCAGAGATCTTCTTTTTAAGAATGGCCCAGGAGAAGCTCAAATAAGATAGGAAACTGGATTGAGAGAGGGTAGCAAGGACTTTTTTGTTCTCCCAGCCAGAACGGAGTAAAACTGGAATGGAAAAAAGCATACCATCTGCTCATACTATCAGTGTAATATACTAAATGATAAAGTTTCAGGTTACAATAACATGGGGACACAATTTTGCCATTTGATATTTTGGGGCTTCAAATAAAATCCTCAAACAGTGAAAGAGTAGAGAACCCTTTCTAGAACTTTTAGAACTTGATAAACAGATACAAACATATTGTGGCCATGTAAGTATTTCCATTTAAAGTATAAGGGTCAAATATTTTAATGTCTGGAAAATTCATTGGTTTTGACAGGGGCAGCTGCTGTAATTAAAATTGCAATTTTTATTCCATCATAAAAAACTGTTCTCCCCACTCATATTTTCATGTATGCATAAATCTCTGAAACGTTTACCTCTGGCGCTGACATCTTTCATGTTTTAGTTTGTGCACAATTGTGAATTTTCAAAGAATGTTAAAGAAAATCATTTTTTTTTCAACAAGCTCTTGAGTTATGAAATGGGGGGAAGCATATTTTTCCATCTTCAAAAGAAATAATTTTTTTTAAAGGGTCATGTTAAAAAGGGCCATTTAAAGTTGAGGTGGGTATAATCCTACTAAGCATATGTGCTTTTGTTTATTTGGGGGAGGGTGATGGTGATTTAATAAATCTAGGGCCTTATAGAGGTGTGTATTTGTATTTATATATTGCATTTCTACTCTGAAACAATACACACACATTTTGTGTATGTGTATGCACACGCACATACACATAAAATGTGTGTGTATCGTTCTGGAGTAGAAATCCAAAGAAAATTAATCAGATTCATTTACCATCATCATGCTCCACTGGTTTAGCCTCAGGGGAGGGGAGACAAATAGTGGAATTAACATAAAGTTTGCTATCAGTCATCTGGTACCTCTGCGGGTATTTTGTGTGTTCTGCTCCTTCATTTCTTCTTCATCACTCTCTCCACATATGTCTTAGGTATTTAGATTATAAGATCTTGAGGGCAGGGATCATCTCTTGTATATACTGTACTGCAATTAGCACAGTGGGGGCCTGATACTGATTGAGGCCTCTAGGCACTACCATAGGATAACATGATGTGTTTCATTGCTGCAGGACTAGAGGGAGTTACAAATATTGAAACCTCTGGATTTTCTTATTCAGAAACCTGATTTCAACTTAAACAATACTGTGCTTGCTGTTACATATAAATGGAAAAATTGTTGAACAGGTCTGTGCTTCTAATGCTAATATTCCTTCAGGCATCATTATTTGCCTCCTGACATCTAACTGTGTAATATATTATTTATATCTATAATATAATCTTTATTTTCTCTTTTCCCCTGGTGCTTCCATCTATCTTTATTCCTTTGTCTCCTTGAACAGCCACAGCAACATATAGGAAAAAAAAGCTGCCAGTTAATATTAGTAGAGCCACAATAGACAGCTAGAGAGGAAGGTGCATGATTTTTGCTGTAACCCCATGTATTGATAGTATTTGATCTAATGCTGGACATACGTCATTTATGAACTGAGTGCATTTTGTGGAATCATCAAGTTCTGTTCAAAATGTACTATACTGTAGATGAAGTTAGTGATTACATATGCCAGAACTGTGGATATTTATATTCTGTATATTGTGTGCTGTAGTCTCAAGGCAAATTTGCTGTGTATTTCCCACTTGGGGGACTTTGTCTTAAGTTAGAATTATAAATTGCCAAATAGGATGCACAGCCGTAAGGGGATCTATTCCGTACATTTTTGCTACTGAGATGAATCAGAGCACAGACTTGCTACCCCCAGGTGTAAAAAAACACATGGGTTCATGTCACCATTGTGAAGACACATTAGCAATTTAAAAACCTTGAAGACATTTCACAATCTATTTCAATTACTTCAGCTACAAAGTATAAGTCATGTTTACATTTTGAGTATGCTGAGTATGAAATATGTGGAAAGTATCCATTTATTCTTTGAATGGATCTGAGTTTATCTAAATCATGATTTAACACTCTGATTGCTTGTTAAAGATGAGCAAATCAATTTAAACCTGAAGTAGTATGAGATTTTGGTCATAAGGATTCCCATAATATTGCCCTGGAGTTTTTCCAGCTTCTTGAAACATTTGGTCGAAGTGGCAAATTAAATTTGATTTTTCACTTGCCTATATTATAAAATACCCACCCTAGTTCATCTCTTTGTTTTTGTTAGGGTACCAGTTGAGAATTCAGCTTCCTATCTGGAATCTTAAATTGTAAGATGACTAGGGGGTTGCCCTCTGCTTGCTACACTCACCAACCCCCACTCTCTGGCCACTTTCACGGCCAGAGAGCCACATCCCATGATTCTGCTACACGGCAAGAAAAACGTTTTTATATATAGCGAGGGATTATACGTATACGTGTAGGGAACACACTGGTAATTTTAGTTGTTGAATGCTAAGCAATTTTATTTCAAAAATTACTGAAAATATTTATCTTAGTGAAACAAGAAGTCATAGATGAGCTCTTACTGGTTGTTTCTTCTGCTGACTTGAGTATAGCTCCCACTTTAGTCACAGACTTCTTTTACATGCCTTTGGTGACACCACACTTAATATCAACTGTGTTTTTGTTATGTCTGTGGCAGGTTTCTTATAGACTTGGACAGGATGAGTTCTGATGTGCTTTCTGTCTCAGCAGGGTTTTAGCAGTTGTGTACGTGTGGGAATGCTCACTTCAGAATTTTTGTGTACTATTTTCCTTCCTCTTTCCTTGAAATTAAGAAAACATACCTCTTTCAGGCTTGTTTAAATTCAGAGTTGATTGTTGTCATTCTTTCACTGGCTTCATGTCTTTAGAGTTGGCTTAGATGATACTTTCTTTTGATAGGATAACAAGCCTTGTGGATAAAGGATGTAGATATGGTTTACCTAGATGTTATGAAAGCAATTGATACAGTCTCCCATGTTCTTGTAAATAAACTAGGGAAATACAACCTAGATGGGGCTACTACAAGATGGATGGGTAACTGGGATAACGAGGTATTGATGCTTCAGAGGGAAGTGTTAGTCTCTAATTGGAAAAACTTAAAAAACAACAAATAGTCGAGTAGGACCTTGGAGACTACTAATATACATGTTTCATTAGTCTTTAAGGTGCTACTAGACTATCTGTTGTTTAAGTTTTTCCAGTTATCGATGGTTTACAGTCATGCTGGAAGGGCATAGTTAGTGGGGTCCTGCCAAGATCAGCTTTGGGACCAGTTCTGTTCAATATCTTCACCAATAATTTAGATAATGACATAAAAAGTGTACTTATAAAGTGTGCAAATGATACCAAGCCTGGGAGGGATTGAAAGTGCTTTGGAGGGTAGGATTATAATTCAAATTGATCTGAACAAACTGGAGAATTGTCTGAAGTAAATAGGATGAAATTCAGTAAGGACAAATCCAAAGTACTCCACTTAGGGAAGAACAATCAATTTCACATATACGAAATGGGAAAAGACTATCTACGACTATAGAAAGGGATCTAAGGGTCATAGTGGACCACAAGCTAAATACGAGTCATCAGTGTGACAATACTGCAGAAAAAGCAAGCATCATTCTGTGATGTATAAACAGGACTGTTGCAAGCAAGACACGAGAACTAATTCTTCTGCTCTACTCTGTATTGATTAAGCCTCAGCTGGAGTATTATGTCCAGTTCTGGGCACCACATTTCAGGAAAGATATGAATAAATTGGAGAAGGCCGAGAGAAGAGCAACAAAAATGATTTAAGTTTAGAAAACATGACCTATGGGGAAAGATTGAAAGAATTGGGTTTGTTTAGTCTGGAAGAGCATGTTTACACTAAGAAATTATTTAGAAATAAGTTATTTCAAAATAATCGCTCCCAAAATAACTATTGAAATAGCATGTCCACACTACAAAGCACCGTCAAAATAGCGCCAAATTATTTCAAAATAGCGCATCCACACTGATTGGAGTCTGCATCACATTTAATGCCCTCGGAAGCACTCCGGAGAGGGCACCAAGAGAGCAGTCACTTTCTGTAGCTGCCCCACTCTACAGCTGCATCTCACACACCACTTCTCCACTGCCCCCTTGGAGGACACCAATTTCATGCCACGTCCTCTGGTTGCCCTTGCAGACACAACAGCACTTTCCACATGGAGCTGGAGTGCTGCAAAGCAGTGCCAGACTCACAGACCTTGTGCTGCACCTAATGGCGCAGTTCATGCAGATTGCCCATGTGCTGATTCAGGACCAGGATGAGCAGCTCGGACCAGGAGACCTCTTCACCCAGGCCCTAGTGCTTCTGATACACCAAATGATCTTCCGTCACCTGCACACTGTGGAACACCGCTTCTGGCGGAGGGAGACCAGTTCTGACTGGTGGGACTGCATCATCCTGCAGCAATGGGATGACCAGCAGTGGCCCCAGAACTTCAGCATGCAAAAGGCCACCTCTCTGGACCTCTGCAAGTGGCTTGCCCCTGCCCTCAGGCAATAGGACACCTGCATGACACCTACCATCCCCATTCAGAAGTGCATCATCACCACCCCAGTGGAGGCTCGCTGCACCAGACAGCTACTGCTCCATGGGAAAACAGTTTGGCATGGAGAAATCCATGGTCAGGACTGTGCTCATGCAAGTTTTACTGTTTTACTATTTCACTAGGAGGGTGGTGAAGCACTGGAATGGGTTACCCAGGGAGGTGGAGGAATTTCCATCCCTAGAGGTTTTTCAGTCCCCGCTTGACAAAGCCCTGGCTGTGATGGTTTAGTTGGGGTTGGTCCTTCTGTGGGAAGGGGGTTGAACTCAGTGACCTCCCAAGGGCTCTTGCAACCTATGATTCTATAGGTGACCAAAGCCATCAACACCATCCTGCTGTGGAGGGCCATCACCCTGGGGAACGTCTACCCCCATCATCGCTGGCTTTGCCGCCATGGCCTTCCCCAGCTGTGGAGGGGGAAGGGATAGACTGCACCCACATCCCCATCCTGGCCCCCGACCACCATGACTATATCAATAGGAAGGGGTACTTGTGGATCACAGAAGCCAGTTTGCAGACATTTATGTTGGGTGGTCAGGGAGGAAGCACAATGCTTGCATATTCTGGAACTCAAGCCTGTTCCAGAGGATGAACGCCAGAGCTCTTTTCCCTGACTACACCATCAGGGACAGGGATGTGGACATGCCCATGTGCATCCTGGGCAATGCAGCCTACCCCTTGCTCCCCTGGCTGATGAAGGATAGAAACTCTAGAAAACATGCAGGACATAGTGGAGAGCTTTCCTGTGATGCAGTACCTAACTTTGGCAGGATAATAGATGGAACACATCCCTATCTTGGCACCCAACCACCTTGCCAAAGAGCATAAACCACAAGGAGTACTTCTCGATGATACTGCAGGCTCTGGTGGATCATAAGGGCCGTTTCACTGATATCAACGTGAGATGGTTGGGAAAGGTTTGTAAGGCATGCATCTTGAGGAACTCTGATCCCAACAGAAAGTTGCAAGACGGAACTTTCTTCCCAGACCAGAAAATTACAGTTGGAGGCATTGAAATGCTAATAGTGATCCATGGAGACCCAGCCTACCTCTTACTCCCATGGCTCTTGAAGTTGTACACAGGCAGCCTGGACCACAGTCAGGAACAGCTCAACTACAGGCTGAGCAAGTGCAGAATGGTGGTAAATGTGCTTTTGAACATTTAAAGGGAATGTTTCAGAGCGTATTGACTAGGTTAGATCTCAGTGAAAGCAACATTCCCATTGTTGTGGCAGTCTACTGTGTGCTTCATAATATCTGTGAAAGTAAGAGGAAAATTTTTATCCCAGAGCAGAAGGCAGAGCACCTAACCACTAATTATGAGCAGCCCAACACTAGAGAAATAAGGAGAGCACATTGAGGGGCAGTGCACATCAAAGAGGCTTTGAAAAACAGCTTTCTGAATGACCAGACAATGATATAACAGTCATGCATGTTGTTCTTAATGAGGTGCCTCCTGAATTAAGTGCGCTTGCCTGTAAACTTCATGGGGACACTGAGGAGTATCTGAAAGGTTGGTGGGGCATGTGTGGCAGCATGGCAGGGGCTCAAACCAAGCTTCACTGAGGATGAGCAAACAGAGGTTTACTGCTGTGGTATTGGTTAATAGCTTTTCCTGCTTCGTCCAGGTTTCCATGTGTGATATCTGTCTTCTCTGAATCAGAGTGATAAGGAGCAGATGTTGACTGAATGTGGCCAGGAACCTGGACCTTATGCTGCAATACTTTGTGATGCAGTCATGCCAGACCACTTCCTGCTGGCTTGGTGTAGAAAGGTGTCCTACTGTGGAGGTCAAAATGAGGCAGACCTCCACAGAAACCTTGAGAGAAGGATGAAAGAGTTCCTCTATGAGAGCTGTATGGAGATGTGTAGGGAGGGTCCCCGCATCATCTGCAGACACATGAACAAGCTCTTCTGGGTTGCCACTGCTGTGTAGGCAGAGTGGCCACCAAAGATCACACCCACTTGTTGCATGGTAGAAAATGTGATTTCACCAAAAGTGCCCTCCTCAACATCATGGCCCAGCCACAAGACATCCTGGGAGAAGGGGATTGTTTCCAAAGTTAAAAAATGTTCCTGGCTGTCAGTGAGATTAGATGCTCCACTCACCTCCTAACCATTCTCCTCCTTTTTCTCATCCACGCTGTGCTCCATGATGCTGTCTGAGCAATGGACTGTCTTGGGAAACTAGTCAGGTCTCCCCCCAGATGCCCATGCAGCCACCCATAGAAATGGTATGTTTGCAGCAATGACCCAGACTATCCATTTGCCTCCTTTGTCTTCTGGTACACCTACCTTAATTCCTTTATTTTCACGTGGCACTGCTGGACATCTCTCTCATATCCTTTTGCCAACATGCCCTTTGCAATCTTGGTATAAATATCAGCATTTCTTTTGTTGTTTCATAGTTCTGCCTGGACTGATTCCTTTCCCCACACAGCAATGAGGTTCAGGATCTCCTGCATGTTCCATGCTGGGACTCATTTGCTACTCTGGCCATTCATACTCAGGTGTGCTGCTGAGATGTGCTGTCTGCTCACCTCGCTGGCCACACAGGAAATGAAATTCAAATTTTCCTTGGGCTTTTCCTATGCACCCGGAGAGCAGCAGAGTTGAAAGTCCTGGTAAGAACGGTTGCATCAGGGCACTGTGGGACATCTCCTGCAGGCCAGGAACATCAACTTTCACAGTGTTGTGTTTGCACTACTGTAAAGTCAACCATGCAAGATTGAATTTACCACTACTCCTGGTGAAAAGCACGAGCACTGAAATTGACTTTAATGGCCACTTGGTGGTGTAGACTCATTGTTTAGAAAATTGACCTAATGCAGTTCAGTTCGATCTAAACTCCCAGCGTAAAACAGATCTAACTATTGGGTGAATCTAGATTTCTTTTAGACAATATGGTCCTATGGAGAAAGAACCACTAACTAGAATAAAATATTCATGTTCCAAACATTGGACTCTGTTGACTTCTTTTTACCTGTTTGTTCAATTGATGTGCTATTTGCTATTTCATGTCACATACAAATAACAAGAGACTTTTTCCAGTACGACAGAAAAATAAAGGGACAAGATCCCTCCATCACACCCCACCTCCATTTTTCTTGATAAAAAGAGAAAGCTATCTCTGCAGATTCATCACACATCTGTGCATTGACTCAAATGAAAAGTGTTTCACATCATATATTTGTTCTGTTTTGTACTTTACAATTTATTCAGGTTGTTAAAGTTCTGTAATTCATTGACAGTCCTTTTGGTTCCTCATATTATCATAGGACATGAGGACTGGCCTCTATGGTTGATTAGTTTTTTGTCATTTTCTGCATGGGTTGGTGATTGTAGCCCCATGAGGGCATGACACTAGTCCTTGCATGATTAAGCTTTCTTCTAGGATGAAGTAGTGAGAAAGTTGCAGACATTTATACGGCTGAGAAGTTTTAACAGTGAAATTGGTGATTTGGAAATCTCCATTTAGTGAGATGAGACTCCTTCCTGAAATAATTTTTGGAAGCTGCATTACTGCCTATTTTGAAATCTGTTTAAATACAAACTGAGAAAATAGAAGGAAGACTCTACTAAGTATATAACACCCATGACGTATGTCTTACTCCTATTTATTGCAGCTTAGAGAATTTATCCCTAGGTTAGTAGACTGGGGAAATAAGAGTAGTCAGTGTATTAAAACCATCCTTGGGAACACTGGAAAAGAAACCTATCAGAAAATCTAATTTTGAGTTAGGGAACAACCAATGTAAATGCCGCACAAATGTAGAAAGCAAGATATTTTCTTATTCAGTAGAAACACTTACCGAATTTATTTTAAAAGGCCTGATTAAATTGTGCTGAATGTTTTTCCAAAAATGCTAGTCATAGAGTAAGTGCCAAAATCCACCATAGTGTCTGCAGGTACACTTTGAACTGATCACTATATTTTAAAAAACAAACCTAAACCCTAGATAGAGAACTCCATTGGCTCCAGTGAACATGTGAACATTGGCTACAGGATTGAAGCTGGCTCAATTTGCGTATAGTACACACTTATTATGATGGACTGACCAGAATCTGCATTCATTTGGAGTTTCTAATCATTCTTGGTACTTATGATGCAGAAGAGCAGATCATTCTGATGAAATCTCTTTGTTTATTAGTACTAGTGCTCAATGGGAATTACGTTTTCCATTTTGTAGAACATAACACAATTTCATTCTTTCTGTTCTAAATGGAATGAAAACACAATTTCTTAAGTTGCCTGCAAAACATTATTCCAAAAACATTTTATCTTGGCTCAAGCAAAACATTTCGTTTTCTTAAAAAAATAAACATTTCTTCCTGATTTTTAAGCACCTTAAACATTCAAAAATCTGTGCTATAAAAATGAATTTGATTTCAATTCATATAAAAATATTGTATTCTATAAATTTCAAAATTAGACCTTTCAGTATTATCAGAATGCTTCTTTGTTTTTTCTTAATTACCTCTTGTTGAAATTGACATATTTAAAATGGTATTTTCCCCACAGGCTCACTTGAACATCAGAATGGCCATATTGGGTCCATCTAGCCCAGTATCCTGTCTTTTGACCATGGCCAATGGCAGATGCTTCAGGAGAAATGAACAGCTGCATGGCCATGGAAAGGTGCTTCTCACCAGGCCCCGAGCTGCTGCAGTGAGAGGGCTGAGGTAGTCTTCTCCCCTGGGGTAGTCTGCATACTGAACCCCTCATCCCCAGCCCCACCCCCAGAGCAGTGGTTTAAATTATTTAAACATTTTCATTTTATTTTCCAAAAACAAGCCCCCAAAAATTGAGGACCCAAGCAATGCCAGATAAATCTTCTAGTAGTTTACAAAGTGAAAAGAGAGACAACCTGGGATGATATGGTTATAAGTAAATCTTCTGTGATTTACATGCATTTATTAGTGTAAAGGTTTGATGGGATCTTCCAAAATTAACAAAGGAATTTTTTAAAAAGTGTCCAATAAGTTCAGATCCTGGAATCTATTTGATTGTAGTGAAAGTTCTTTTAGTTGCCCTACTTTCCCAATTTCAGTGACTAGGGCGGATGGTGCAAGCAAGGGAAACATACAGTAAAAAGTCAGTATAAAAAGAACAAGTGTAATAAAATGTTGTATGTTCCATACATCCAAGAAAAAAACAACCGAATGTGCATGAAGAAATTGAATACTTTTGTCTTGGATAAAACGCTAAAGCTTCTAAGAGGACAACTTGTTGTTAGTGGACCAAAAGGTAACAGATCCAAATCAATATTTTATACTTCATTAAGAGATTGAAATTTTGTATAATGAAGAAACATTTATTTAATAAAAATAATCACACTCATTGAAATGTATTGCTAAGGAGCAAACATATCAAAAGCTATATTTTGGATGCAATAATGTATCTATAAAGTTCCCATGGAATATTGTTGAACTAAAGCAAATGCTTACTTTGACTGCCAAAATTAATGAAAAGAAATAAAAATGCTAATTTGGGGGCCATTTCTGCCCACTATTTCTCTGTAATACTCTACCCCACATGTAATCTATGGATTTGTGAGACAGCTTAATGAGGAAGATAATGCTTGTCATGAGTAAGGATGGCAGAATCTAGCCCTAATATGAATAAATCTGCTTTCCTGCCAGTTCAGAAAACTGAATGTATAGATGCTATATTACCGTAGCATAACAGCTTACACTAAATGAAAATTTCACAATCCTAACTGAGGAAAAAGCTTTATTAAACTGAATAATTTTCACATTCCATATTTCTCATTCCTGGATTTAATTTACAGGTAACTAATATATATTGCAACAATTCAGGATTAACTTTCTAATTTTATGCATGAAAGGTTCAGTACAATGCCCCCTCTAAGTTAGATGAGGACTTGCAATTAAACTTTCATGAAATCAGCAGGATTTTGTGGTTACTCTTCTGTATTGTTCACAGCAGTTAACCACAATGACACAAATGTTGTTACTACAAAATACATTATGGATTTTTAAGACAATAAAAAAGCTAAGTAAATCTGCAACAGGATGCAGTCTAGTGGAGTAGTGCTTTGGTATTCATGCCCTGTTTCTAACTTAACATGATCTTATCAGCCTTTCAAATCCTGTTAGCCAGGTTGTTTTCACTTTCTGCTACTGATTGAGCTATAGATCCAGCTACTAATGAAACTTTCCTACTGTGGAGTGGATCATCCAAAATGAAACAATAAATGCATTTTCTGAACTTTGTGGTCTTTCACTCAGTTTATCACTTCAATTAAAGTGAACAAAAGTAACATGGAGGATTTTTTTCCTGGTGTGCAGTTTTGTTGTATGAAGAAAGAACTTTTAATGGAAATTTTCCAGAACCACAAAAACAGTTTTGCATTTTCTAAGTATTTCAACATGATTGACTTTAAGTGACAAAATTGTGTTATTTTTGACCATGTGGCCTAATTCGTGCACTCATGATTTGTAAAAGAAGCCACTTGTGATCAGCATTTACACCGGCTAAGGCATATTCTCTATGAATTTGAAAAAAAAGACTCTCTGCATTTGCACTTTTTGCTTCTCCTTGACATTGGAAATGTTGTTCAGAGAGAAACAAAGCTAGCTTCTGCACCTTTCATAAGTATGATCTGCTGATTTACAACAGCCAAGCTCTACTTAAATGACATAAGAAATCCCACTTGAGACCATTAATAACATTGCGTCTGCAGCTGAGTATGACTTTAAATGTAGGAGCAAATGTGTCCTACAGTTCTTATTTTTCCCAATAGGTGGTGATAATGTAATCTAACACATCCTGCTTTCTTTAGTTTTGTACATGAATTGAAACTGTACTCTTTAATTTTTTTTCTACTCTTAAACACAACATTTTTCAGAAGTAAATTCAGCTGTCATTAATTTCAGCTGACAACTATTTAGATGAAAATGTCCATCAAAGGGTAAGGAATTGTATCAGATCAGAAAGATGACAGTTGCAACAAGGGAGGCATTTTCATGACATTTTTTTCTAGGAGTAAGCCTGAAATGACTCTTACAATTTAGTTGAGATGACAGGTTACACCTGTGTAGAATTTGTTCAATGGAGAGCCATGATTACTCACTCACAAATAATGATTCACTTGTTTACTTTTTTTAGTAATTATTTTCCAAGGTGTGCACTTTTCTGCATTGATACGCAGTTCAACAGTCTACACAGGGGCTCAACTGTAATAGTGCACTGTGATTTTAGATATATTGCCAGTTTGAAAGTAATATTCCCTACACTTAATATTGTGAGTTCCAGTGGTATTACCATTTTAACAGCACTATTGACACTTTTTTGGTAAGTTGAGCACTGTATATTTAACACAAATGTGATATTTAAGAGGATTTGTTAATCTACACATGCCTACTTAAATAAAATACATTTTCCTGAAATGAAAAGTTCCAGATCAATGAAAATGTAATTAAATTTGCATTAAAATTAGAAACTGCCCAAAATCTCAGTGTATTTTTTAAAGTGTATTTACTTGTTTGTCAGCCGATGGTCAGGGCAGTGCATGTGTGTATGTTACACCCGAGTCTTCAACTGTTGAGACACAAGGCCCCGTCGCAGTGGGCAGTCTAGGTGAGACTGACGGGTGCCCCGAGGAGTTTAACGTCCGTGTCTTTACCGCTAGGATCAGGATCCTTTCGCGGTGGGCATCCAACAGGCCGACAGACGCCCCAGAGTTTACAGGAAGAGCTTATTACACCTCAGATTTTGACTGCTAGGATACACGATCCCTTCGCAGCGGGCAGCCTGGGGAGGCTGAGAGATGCCCCAACGGATCTGTCCCCTGGAAGCGACACGATCCAACGCTCAAGCTCTCCCTATATCTGTCCCTTATGACCGGCTGGCGTTCTTTTTAAAATTGTGCTTGGTTCTGTTACAGCAACTGAAGGAGTCAGGTCACAGCTTAAAGAGTTACTATTTTATTGTTACAGGGTAAACTTAGCTGTTAAATGCTACTACTGTGTTACAGATAACACAGCCACTACAAAGGACAGGACAGAAATTACACAAAGAAGTCACTTACAGGTACCATGAAACCCCTTTTGGTTCTCTGAGCTCTTATTAAATGCATGCAAAATAGACACCTAACAGGTATATATTCTCACCCCTGCGTTCCAGACTTGGCGTGGCCAGCGTCTTTCTCTCAATCCCTCGGGAAGAAGTAGGGCAAGGTTGGGCGTCCCACAGACCTCGGGAGACAACCAATACCTGCCAGCAGGTGTAGATGATTGGAGCTCAAATGGGGTGGGCTACTAAACCCCTCTTTATACCCCTTGGGTCACGTAGGCTTCTTCCTGGTCTCAAGTGGCCAATTAGGAAAAATGGCTTTGAATGCCAAGTTTCCCACAAAGGGTGCAAAGCATAATTCACACCTGGGAAAATGCAGACAATGGGCACTTCTAGTATGTGATGGGCAAAGATTCCTCTCCTGGGACAGTGCAGGCGTGTCAATTACTGGTGCTAGCCATCAGGGCGACGGGAGGCCCCCTGGTCATCAGCTAGCCCATTTACTGTCTGGTTTCTGTTTATGGTAGAGTCAGGGACAGGCAGCACACCTGCGTTCCCAGGGCATCAAAGGCTGACTGCCTTTCTCTTGCTCTCTGGGGGGGGGAAACAAGATGGGGTTCATGTCTGGCTACATTCCACCCCCTTGACACGCCTCACTATGTCCCAGAACGCAAGATGGCGGTGATGCCAGTACCTTTTGCCCTCCTTGGAGGAAGCTAAAATCGCCCTATCGGCCGGGTCTGATCAGATAATTTTGGATCAAGGGATTGATTAGGATCGCTTCCCAACGCCATATACCGGACTTATGCAGAGGAGGTAGCAGTGTACACCAAACGCTTAACAATACATAGAAGCATGCAACAAGCAATTAGAACAAGTAAAATGGTTAATATAGTATTTACAATAGAGTGAAGGAATGGAGTTAACGAAAATCCTAGGTGTTGGGCTAGCCAATCTAGCCATGAGGCTTTTCCGTCCTCAGTTACAGCGTGTAGCACCTTAACAGTGCCCTTTATAGCGAATGCATCTTGTTTAATTTGTAAGCAGCAAGATTGGTTAATTATCGCACATACTTCCCCCTGCTGGGCTAAAACTGCGTCTAAGGCTATTCACTAATGCCTTCTCCAGCTCAGCTACTCCAAGCCAGGGCAGGAATGTGCTGGTGAACTGGTGAAAAATCTGTAGAGCGTTCTATAGGGGGTTCAGGGTGAATCTTCTTGGCATCCGGTGCAGGAAACTTCCAAGGTTAGTGAGACCAGAAGCCATAATGTGGGGGTGTACAGTGAGCCCCCCAGGGGCAGCATGCCCCAGTGAGCAGCGCCCTATTTAATTCAGTGGCAGATACTTGTAGGCTTTCTACCTGCAAATGAAAAAGAGTTCTGGCTCTTCCTTTAGAATAGGGGAGTAGGGTCCCTTATACCACCCTGTTCCAGTGGGTCCTTTCTTTGGGGTATGGTGGGTAGCACAGTAACTATCATTAGTGGCTGTGCAATGCAAGGCAAGCAGCAAGTCCTGTAGGACCTGATCCGCTGCAAAAAGCTCTGCCCTAGCACACTGGTTTGGGAGTAGGGTGTTACTGGTTACCAGTGTGGGGTTGTATATTTGACCGGTGTTAGGAATAATGAATAATGACTGATTGTACCAGGCTTTTCCTTCTGGATATTGGCTGAAGTTTAGGGGAATAACGGTAACATTGCTAGATAGTGGTGTGCCACCTTGGGAGATGTTATATCCCCAACACCTTAAGGGTTTTTGGTGGGTTGCACTGGGATAGACATCCCAGACTTTTAATTTCTCATTAAACTTACAATGTGGGTATACTGCTGGTCCCCTAACCACCCTAGGTGGGGTCCAGTACCATTTTTGTTCTCAAAGCAGATGGGGTACACTTCCCTGGAGCTTCCTGTTATATACTCCAGAGTTTGACCCCATAGTGTAGGTTGCCATTGTCCATGCCACCCCCAAGTTCCCTTCCCAGAGTCATTTAAAAGTTTGTAGCTGCTGGAGCTGCTGTCATCAAACCAGGCTGGTCCCCACTTGAAAACATTGCTCTTGTTCCACTAGCTGTTCAAGTTTAGAGGTACAAATTCAATCCCTAGTCCTGTGGAAAAGTTCAGCAGTGTACACGTCCAACAGTCTGTGGCGCCAGTTTGGATGGCATTCTGGAAAGGGTGTCTGGGAACAGCGGAGGCTGCTGTGGCCACAAGGAATGTTACAACGAGTCCAAACATCATGCTGTCACTCGGATCGGGGTCTGCCACACAACCAAGTTTGATTCTAAAAGAAAGCACAAAGTCAACCGGTCTTGGATACAATCCAAGCCTCAGTTATAGTTAGTGACAGCTTGTCAGGGTTTGCAATAATCCAAATGCCCTTGTCTTTATAAGACTGAAGTACACAGGTATGTGTGCCCAGGCTGGGGTGTTTGACTACAACAGTATCCCCAGGGGCATATTTGGAGTCCTTATCTGATTGTATAACTTGGGGTGTTGGGACAAGTGCTGTTAAGTGGTTTAGTCCCATGATGGTTGACAACCCCATTGCTAATCGGGTCAGGTAGGCAAAGCCAATTCCCGAGACAATCTCTACTCCAGTCAAAACTTATTTCCTTCTCTGTCTGGTGGAGGGTAATGGGCCAATATAATCAATTCGCCAGTTTGCCCATTACCAGTTTTAGCAAAGAGGGTGGCCTTGTTCACTAAGCCCCACACCTCCTGGTCCTTTTCTTAAGCATATTCCTGAAAAATCTAAGAGTTGCTTTAACTCTCAGTACCCATCCTTAAGGGAATCTAGCTCTGTCTGGGTACTGAGGGGACATGCATTTCTACCTCTCCACTTCTGCAGCAGAGGCCTTTTACATTTTTGCAGTTTCATATTTGCATTCTTATATTCAGTCAATTTGAGGAACCCCTCATTACAGGTTTTCCATAGAAGTCAAGCTGCAGCTGCTTCCCTCTTCATTGGGGCCAACGGTTTACATATCCACAAGTAGTTAGCCAATTTGTCTTCTAGGTCTGAAATTGTATGGACAGCAGCTAACACTTGATCAGACCAAGGGCTATGCCTGAACCTTTATAAGATTTTGTTCAAAAGGGGTAACATCTTTTACAAATGCCAATTTCTCAGTCTCCTCTCTCTGGGAGCCTTCTTAAAAAGACTGCTTACATTTAAACGTTTTCTAGTATACCCAACCTCCTATTGGGACTAAAATAGCAATACCAATACCTCCTTTTTTTTTCTTTCTTTCAGGGGATAAGGCAACGCCACATTTATTGAACATACATAGATCAATCAATACTTATCATATGCATATGATACATTACACTCATGTACTCTCACACACCCACAAGCACACTCCGTCTTGTTGTTACCAAAGGTTGCTCCCCCTTCTGTATCTGTTCTCACATTTAGCATTGTGCAAACATAAATCCTTTTAGATTCTCACTTTTATGTTTGACTTCTTTTTCCCATCTTTCTTTCTGGAGGGCTACAGTTTGAACTTTCTGATCTCAGGTAGTTTGCTGATCAAACTTAGCTATTACCTGCAAAGCTTCTTTGTGCTGCCAGCTAGGGCATTTGCATCACAAAGGAAATTACAACCTGTTGTGGCTCCTGGAGCCTCCACAGGATTTTTAATTTGTTTGCAGTTTTTATCCCTTCTACAATATACATGGCATGTCACAGGAAAATGTGCAGTCTTTGTTTACAACACTACTTAGCCACATTAAACTTTGCATAGGATGTAACTCTTTCTTTATGCTTACAGTTTACCTGTACTTTCATTAAACAACTTGGACTGAAATGGTCTTACTAAAAGTAAACCAAACCAATTTGTTTTAAACCTACAAACAAGATTACTGGACCTTGAAAACCTCACTTATTTACACTATATATATTATATACACACAGATACACAGACATTCTCTCTGAACCTTTCTTACACTATTTCTACATAGCTGTACAACAATTACATTCCCTTTTATTCATTGGGGTAGTTAAGTTCCAATAGAACCCCCTCCCTTTCGAGTTCTTTTAGCAGTATCTATAATCAAATGTATGGATTTGAGTCAAATTTGCCTAGATTATTTACAGACATTCCTTTGGAAAAAGGGCCCATTTTTCCTTCAGAATGGCTGCAAAGAAACCACAATTTTCTATCTACACCATTTTAGCATTGCACAACTGCTCAATTCTCTCCATTCTTTGTAAAGTTAAATTTCTCTGTGGGTTTTTCCTTTTCTTAAAACACTTTCTTATCTCTAAAAATAAAAAAAAACCTGGCCTTGTTTCAGATATTACTCTTGTAAGTATTGTTTTAAGGATTTAGATTTCCAGTACATGTACTAACAGCCTTTTCCTCAGTTCTACCACAAGGCCTTCAATCTATCTGTTACCTGCCTGCTTGTCTGGGCCTGATCCTGTTTTCCTTGCTAAATGGAAAGTGGCTCCTTTCCACAGACTCAGGCTTTGTCCCATTCTTTAACTTGCAGGTAGTTCTATACTTACAGAACTGCACCCACAACTCCTCAGGATTTCCCCAATCCTTTTCTAACATTTCTCTATCCCATTTGGGTTACCCCAACCTTCCTGGGCAAAATTCTTCTCTACTTTACTGAAATCAGTATTTACCATGACTAGCTTCATGTTGCTGTATTTAAACCTATAACACAATCCTGCCGACTACGCCAATTCTGACAGCCGATGGTCAGGGCAGTGCATGTGTGTATGTTACACCCGAGTCTTCAACTGCTGAGACACAAGGCCCCGTCTCAGTGGGCAGTCTAGGTGAGACTGACGGGTGCCCCGAGGAGTTTAACGTCCGTGTCTTTACCGCTAGGATCGGGATCCTTTTGCGGTGGGCAGCCAACAGGCCGACAGACGCCCCAGAGTTTACAGGAAGAGCTTATTACACCTCAGATTTTGACTGCTAGGATACACAATCCCTTCGCAGCGGGCAGCCTGGGGAGGCTGAGAGATGCCCCAACGGATCTGTCCCCTGGAAGCGACACGATCCAACGCTCAAGCTCTCCCTATATCTGTCCCTTATGACCGGCTGGCGTTCTTTTTAAAATTGTGCTTGGTTCTGTTACAGCAACTGAAGGAGTCAGGTCACAGCTTAAAGAGTTACTATTTTATTGTTACAGGGTAAACTTAGCTGTTAAATGCTACTACTGTGTTACAGATAACACAGCCACTACAAAGGACAGGACAGAAATTACACTAAGAAGTCTCTTACAGGTACCATGAAACCCTTTTTGGTTCTCTGAGCTCTTATTAAATGCATGCAAAATAGACACCTAACAGGTATATATTCTCACCCCTGCGTTCCAGACTTGGCGTGGCCAGCGTCTTTCTCTCAATCCCTCGGGAAGAAGTAGGGCAAGGTTGGGCGTCCCACAGACCTCGGGAGACAACCAATACCTGCCAGCAGGTGTAGATGATTGGAGCTCAAATGGGGTGGGCTACTAAACCCCTCTTTATACCCCTTGGGTCACGTAGGCTTCTTCCTGGTCTCAAGTGGCCAATTAGGAAAAATGGCTTTGAATGCCAAGTTTCCCACAAAGGGTGCAAAGCATAATTCACACCTGGGAAAATGCAGACAATGGGCACTTCTAGTATGTGATGGGCGAAGATTCCTCTCCTGGGACAGTGCAGGCGTGTCAATTACTGGTGCTAGCCATCAGGGCGACGGGAGGCCCCCTGGTCATCAGCTAGCCCATTTACTGTCTGGTTTCTGTTTATGGTAGAGTCAGGGACAGGCAGCACACCTGCGTTCCCAGGGCATCAAAGGCTGACTGCCTTTCTCTTGCTCTCTGGGGGGGGGGGGGGGGGACAAGATGGGGTTCATGTCTGGCTACATTGTTCCAGCCTGTTTGTCTATATTGATATTCTTGACATAATAACTATTAGGGCCATATCCTGATCCCACTGAAGTCAGTGTCAAAACTCCCATTGACTGCAATGGGATCTGGGTTTCATTCCTGTTGTCTCAAGTGGGCTGAGATTTGGTTCATTCTATACAGTTACTCATTGGCTAGTTCTAACTTCTGCTATATGCATTCAACTGCTGTTAAAAGTCTCTGAGATGACTTCCTTTGCATCTGCAGCCAAAAACAACTAGATGAGTGTCTTTTCACCATTCTGTTAATTCTGGGGCACATTGTGCCATTGGTTTTTAAGCAGATATATTTCTAATCACTTAGGACTAGGGTGGGAAACCTGTTTTGGGTCGGAGGCCACTGACCCACAGAAAAATCAGTCTGGGGCTGCACAGAAGTGAGAAACAAACAAACGAACAAAACCCCATCATGGGCTCTCACCAGCATGGGCTCTCCAATGTTGGGTCTGGAGGGAGGGGCAAGCTCCAAGCCTCAGGTGCTGGATCCAGGTGAGCCATGGGCTGCATCTGGCCCCTGGGCCTTAGGTTCCCCACCCTGACTTAAGACTTCTGCATAAAGATCAGAGACACAATGTAACTTTTATGAATCTGTCTTGCAGTCATTAAAAAGGCAAAATTTCTATTTAATGATTTAGTCTGTAGACGTTAAGGGGAAAATGTAGGTTTATTTTGTAGTGTAATGTTTTAAAATAACTGAGATTATAAACATAAAAAAAAGTTTAAAAATTCTGCTGCTCCCAAGTTTATTGAATAGCATAACAAGGATAATAGACTTAAAATAAACATTTCCTATAAAATTACATTCTTAGTGTATCACAGATTTTAATAAGAGCCACTACGTTTCTACCCACAATTGTTTGTGCCCACAGACAGTTGTGCCTGTAATGTGCTGAGGCAAACATTTTCAAAAGTGGCTATAGATTTTGAGTGCCCCAGTTCTGGTGCTCCCAAGTTGAGAAGTCTGTGACTTACCATGAGTTGCAACATCTCTAGCTGAAGCTGCAGATGTTAAAAGGAACCAGCTCGAACGTATCTTGAAAGAGGCATGCAAAAATCAATAGTAATTTTTGAAAATTTGGGCCTAAAAGATGAGGACCCTTTGGAAATATAATTAAATAAATAACTTTTAGGGGACAAATTTTGCCTTTAGATACTCACTGACATCTTTAAAAACAAAATGCATGCATTGACCCTAATAGTTCAACATAAACCAAAGGGACCAGATTCATCTCTTAAATGTGTCTCTTGTTGAAGACACTTGCATAGTCACTTGAGCCTGGACCGAAGCTTGTGTGAGAACCCTGGTTTTAGGCAAGTTCTGATATTTTTGACATTGTTTGAATCATTATAAGAAAGATATAAAGCCTCTTTCTCATTGATCACTGTATATCTTTATCTTCTTTCAAGCAGATGTCAATCCGTTGCATTTATGTATTCAAAATAAATCTTGGTGGTCCCTAAATACATCCTCTTGCCTTTCACTGTGGGCAATTGCAGGTGGATGAAAAGCAAAAGTATTTCCGTTGGAGGATACAGAAGGCAGCATGAAGGTTTGTAATGGAAGCACAGGCAGGGATTCAGGTCCCAAATTATGATCTACGGGAATGCAGGGTGTTCAGGTATTACTAGCTCTCCTAGCTTCCAGGTGCTAAATTCCTAAAGTAGGCTATAAAAAAAAAAGATTGCTGATAGTCTTCATATGAGTAGTTTCTGTAATTGCTATAGAGACATCATTTGATCTTAGATGGGAGAGGGGGTGCTCCTCATAGTCATGAACGGAAGGAGAGCTGAACCACAGGACAATCTCTCTATTAATATGTTGTCCACACAACTCAAAAAGAAGTGAAATTTGAGAACCCTGGTATAGCTGGATTGAGTTTGGTGTTTTGTATTAGTGGTTTGGGCAGTTCTATTAGAACCAATGTTCATTGGCGAGAAGCTTATATTTTGTTGTTATAATTCACAAGACTCATGATATTTATGATAATTATACCAGTTCACATACTTTTTCTTTCATTTTTGCTTTCTTGTCAAAATGCCAATTTACTTGAATGAGGCAAAAATTTAGTCCTCTGCACTTCAAGAACTCAGAACTAATTGGTGTTCACAATTATAGTGGGTTTTATTTTAATGTTCATTGTTATTTTGAATATTTTATGGTATATGAATTGGAAGAATCTTCAACATATTATAACATCCAACATTTACATAAACCTGTAATTTTTCTATTAGGTTGATTCAGTGAGAGAAGAAATTTACATATACCAAGATGCTTTCTTTACTATAAAGAGATGAAAGGAAGTCAAAATCTTGGAACTTTGTAATAGAGGTTTGTAGTAAGCCAGGTTTATGCTTTAGAATGAGGAAGCACGAAACAAATAAGAAACGTGTCTGAAAAAAGAAAAATGGATTCGAGCCAGCTCCATATTGCTTGTGCTATGCACAATGCTTACACGCTCTCTGCTCTTTCTCAAAGGATTTGGAAGTAAGGATGAAAGCTGTAGTTGATCATGTATAACTGTTTAAGTGTTAGTGAGGTCTTAAGAGTGTTACTATTATCTGAATTTAGTGTTGTTGTAGGTTTTTTAGTATATTTTTTGACAATGTTAAGATGTGTTTTTATACTGTAGTTATTTTATAGTTTCTGGAACCGGGCACCTATGGATTTATATAAGCAACAAATCTCATTCTTTCCTGACCCACTCTCTTATTCAGTACTAAGGATGTTAGATAGCAGTTACTAAAATGCTCCCCAGGGATGGGACTGGCAGCCAGTGCACTCCCAGCCCTACTCCTGGGGCGTGTCTGCCACCCTCCACTCTGGTCCGTGAGGGTAGCCGGTTTAAAAATTGGCTTCCTGCCCCAGACCAGTTCCTGCCTGCTGCCCTGCACTGCTGCTCTGGCTTCCAAGGACCAGGAGGCAGAAAGGAGGCGGGGAGTGTGTGTAGTCATTTGGATTAACTGATAATTCCAGGCTTATTGGTTAATCGTTTAAACGTCTATATTTTAACATCCCTATTCAGTACTGAGATTTTTTCGCAATATTGATTTTATATGAGATTCCACACAGAAGCTGGCTCATGGGTTCCTAACTGCAGCATTCATTTATCACATAATTCATTGTTTTAAACTTTTTTTTTTAGAAATTGTGAAATGAAAACGGTTCCCTCAGTCTCATCTGTTAAATTAGTGCCTACCCTTGTTGTGCACTGGTCTTGGTGTTCAAGCTTGCAGTTTTATTAAATCACATTAAAACCATTAATCAAGGGACAGAATATAAAGAGTAACTACATTGCAGAGACAAAAAAGTTTATGAAGTGGTGAGAAACTCATTACCAGATATTTATGAATCCAGTGACCTCTGTGTTCCATTCACCCTAATGTATGTATTGTAAACGTTGGCTTCTTCCTGTATTGATGCATAGATAAGCCATCACATAATGGAAACCTGGCCATCTATCACAATGCCACTTTGCAATGTTTTAATGTTTCATTAATATCTTCTAGACTTGTAATCTATACCTTTATTTTCTCTGAATAAGAAAGTGCAGGAAATATCTGCTGCAGACTAAACCCCAGTCAAGGATCTCTCATTTTTTGCTTTAACAGTTAAACCCAGGAAATATTATACTGTGTTTGAATTTGTGTGGTGAGATCGTTATGCCCCTGTTTCCATGGAATCCACCATGGATGACATACTGGACTTGAGTTATGCTTTCTTTTATCATTGTAAATCTAGAGCAACACCTCTGAAGTCCAGCGGGGTTATGCCAAATTTATATCTCAATGTAAATGAGAATAGAATTTGCCTTGAAAAGACTAAAATGTGATTGACACTGTATACTTTCTACATTATTTATCAAACTATCCTCAGGGCTGGATCAGTTTAATCATGTTTATTTTCAGGTATCATCTTAGAAACAGTTGTACTGAAAATGATGACAGTAAAAAGATCTGCATCTTAATCTTCAACTTGAAAAAGGCCCAGCCCTCTCTTTTGCACATGTAGAAGACTCTGTAATGGTGAAACAACCAAATTTGTGCTATATGAAGAATTTCAGGAGGGATGCAGGGATTGCATATAGACTCACAGGTTTGGAAGAGACCTCAAGAGGTCATCGAATCCAACTCCCTGCCAAAGCAGGACCAATCCCAACCAGGGCTTTGTCAAGCCGGGACTTAAAAACCTCTAGGGATGGAGATTCTACCACCTCCCTAGGTAACCCATTCCAGTGCTTCACCACCCTCCTAGGGAAATAATTTTTCCTAATACCCAACTGTCACATGGCTATGGGGATGACTTTGTTGGGCAGGGTTGGATTGCCCATCTCATCTCTATCACACTTACTCCCGACCCTTTTTGTCCCCCATCCACTGTCTCTATTCCCGCACCCCAGAGTCTAACTCCCTTTGCCCTCAAACCCCAGGGCCCAATCTATATCTCAGCCATACTAACAGGGCAGCCCAGTCCAATAGTCTCCAAAGTGACCCAAGGGTCAAAGTCTATAGCTCGCTCCCTTTTGTCAGTGCAGCACAGTTCAGTAATCCCACAGTAATCCAAGGGTCAAAGTCTATTGAAGTCAGTAGTTAGGGAAAAGGTTTACATCTCCTGGCAGGGAGGTCCAGGTCCTCCCACTTCACTGGACTCCAGCCCAAGGCCCAATTAGTGACTTGCTCTCACCACTGAGTCAGCGGGGAAATCCTAACTGCAACACGCTGACTCTTTGACAGCGACTCAGTCAGCCGGTGGCCATCGCTGCTCCTGGGCTGCTACCTGCTTCCCCAGTCTTCGCTCACTGGTGATTCTCTGTTTCAACCCCTTCCTCTGCAGTCTGGCTACTTCCTCTTGTTTCAGAATCCTGTGTGGTCCCTAGAGGGAGCCAGTCTCCAGCCTGTGTGGTAGGGTCTTGGCCTTTAGGTAGTGGATGGGGCTTGCAGGGAGCTGGCTCGTCATGTCTTCTCCCTCTGGCTGCCACCCCAGCTGAGCTGATCTGCTCCCTTTTATAGTAGAGCAGCCCGAGCATGCACAGTAAGGTACGGGGTGTGTGGCCTCCTGTGCTCTCAGGGCTGAGATAACCTCCTCCTGCTTAGTGTGGGGGGAGTATACCCCATAACACCAACCTAGACCTCTCCCACTGCAACTTGAGACCATTGCTCCTCATACTGCCATCTGTCACTATTGAGAACAGCCTCTCTCCATCATCTTTGGAACCTCCCTTTGGGCAGTTAAAGGCTGTATCAAATCCCCTCTTGCTCTTCTCTTCTGCAGACTAAATGAGCCCAAATCCCTCAGCTTCTCCCTGTAAGTCATGTGCACCAGCCTCCTAATCATTTTTGTTGCCCTCTGCTGGATTTTCTCCAATGTGTCCACATTCTTTGTGGCCTCACTAGTGCTGAAAAAAGGGGAGTAATCACTTCTTTAGATCTGCTGGCAATGCTCCTCCTAATACACCCTAATATGCCATTAACCTTCTTGGTTACAGGGGCACACTGTTGACTCATCCAGCTTCTCATCCACTATAATCCCCACATCTTTTTCTTCCGAACTGCTTCTTAGCCAGTCAGTCCCCAGCCTGTAACAGTGCTTGGGATTCTTTTGTCCCAAGTGCAGGACTCTGCACTTTCCTTGTTGAACCTCATCAGATTTCTTTTGCCCCAAACCTCCAATTTGTTTAGGTCACTCTTGACTCTGTCCCTACCCTCCAACTCTTGACTCTATCCCTACCCTCCAACCCTATCTTCCCCTAGCTTAGTATCATCCGCAAACTTGCTGAGGATGCAATCCATCCCCTCATCCAGGTCATTAATAAAGATGTTGAACAAAACTGGCCCTAGAACCGATCCGTGGGGCGCTTCGCTTGAAAACAACAGCCAACCTGACGTCAAGCCATTGATCACTACCCATTAGGCCCAACAAGCTAGCCAGCTTTCTATCGACCTTACAATCCATTTATCCAATCCCTATTTCCTTAACTTGCTGTCGAGAATACTGTGGGAGACGGTATCAAAAGCCTTGCTAAAGTCAAAGTATATCACATCCACGACCTTCCCCATGTCCACAGAGTCAATTAACTTGTCATAGAAGGCAATCAGGTTGATCAGGTATGACTTTCCCTTGATGAACCCATGTTGATTATTTCTGATCACTTCCCTTGCTAACCGCAATTCTAATTGCTCTTTTGCCTTCCTGATTACACCTCTGCATGCTCGAGCAATATATTTATACTTCTCCCTAGTCATCTGTCCAAGTTTCCACTCTTATAAGCTTCCTTTTTTTGTTTAAGCTCACCAAGGATTTCACTGTTAAGCCAAGCTGATTGCCAACCATATGTGCTTTTCTTACTGCACGTCAGAATGGTTTCTTCCTGCACCTTGATTAAGGCTTCTTTAAAGTATTGCCAGCTCTCCTGGGTTTCCTTCCCTTTCATGTTTGCATCCCAGGGGATACTGTTCATCAGTTTCCTGAGGGAGTCAGTCTGCTTTTCTGAAGTCTAAGGAGTGTATTTTGCTGCTCTCCTTTCTTCCTTTCATCGAGATCTTGAAATCTACCATCTCATGATCACTGCTTCCCAGGTTGCCACCCACATCTACTTCCCCTACTAGTTCCTCCCTGTTTGTGAGCAGCAGGTCAAGCTTTGCATGGCCCCTGGTTGGTCCCTTCAGCACTTGTACCAGGAAGTTATCCCCAACATTCTCCAAAAACTTCCTGAATTGTCTATGTCCTGCTGTATTGGTCTCCCAACATATGTCCAGGTGATTATAGCCCCCCATGAGAACCTGGGCCTGTGAGCTGGAAGTTTCTGCTAGTTGTCTGAAAGAAGCCTCATCTACCTCATCCACCTGATCTGGAGGTCTATAACAGACACCAACCACGACATCACCCCTGTTACTCCCACCTCTAAACTTAACCCAAAGACTCTCAATAGGCTTTTTTCCTTTTTTATACTTGAGCTCTGAGCAATCATAGTGCTTTCTTACATACAGTGCAATTCCTCCATCTTTTCTCCCCCGCCTGTCCTTCCTGAACAATTTATACCCTTCCATGACAGTGCTCCAGTCATATGAGTCATCTCACCAAGTCTCTGTTATTCCAGTCAAGTCATAGTTCTTTGACTGGGCCAGGGCTTCTAATTCTTCATGCTTGTTTCCCAGGCATCTTGCATTCGTGTAGAGACACCTTCGATAACTAGGTGATTGCCCTACCTTCTCTGTACATAAACAATATGGCACAAAACAGTATCACTAAACAATATGGTACAAAGCTCTTTGTGCATCTGTGTGCAGTGTGTGCTTGGTAGCAAAAGACTGCAGGAGTCATTAGCAGATGGACCCTCTTGTTCAAGCCTTCTGTCACTGCTTCCCTCCTGCCTCTTTCCCCTCTGCCCCGCAGTTCATCTTACTCCACTGAATGTTGGTGGAAGGGCAGCAGAAGCTATCTTGTCCTCCAGGGTTGTCCAGTTATCCCCGTTATTTGAGTTGGGCAGTGGCCTGAAGATTTGCCTCACAATTTCTCAGGTATTTATGATCACCATGTGTTTGGGTATCAAAGCTTCTGGGCATATGAACAAAATAATAAAAAGCACAGTGTGAATTAAATTTAAAATTCTGACATGATTTCCCTAAAAAAATGAATACTAGCTGACAAAGCAACTTTGTTAGCCCTGTCATGGGTCTGCCTATTATGCTACTTGGGGAGGCAGGTGTGTGTGTGTGTGGGGGGGCAATGGTATGTGGTGATTTTCTTTTATCAGAAGATTGCTGTGAGACTGCTGATGATGTGCTGTGAAATAGTAATGCTATATTGGAGTACACCATTTTGCTCAAAGGACAGAATGGTGCAATCAAAAGATGTTATGCAGTAATAACTGCCGCTATGTATATGTACACCTTTTTATGTGAATGCTTAATAAAAAGACAATACAGTATTGGGTTAGGGTTCAAGTGTGCACCAATGCACTGGTAACTAGATCGAGAAGTGTTTTGTTAGCACAGATATCTTAATGTCATATGCCTGAATTTCCTTTATTTGCCTGATTATAGTTTCTATACCTCATCCCAATTGCAAAAAGTTCCTAACTAGAACCTGATCCTGAGAGGTAAAAACCTCCTGTAACTCATCTTGATTTAAAATCATACTTGCCAAAATTTCCAAGCATTCACAGGCTAAAATTATGCTCCTAAATGCAAACATAGGCACTGGATTAAGTAAACTGATTTTCAAAAGTGCAGAGCCATCAGTAAGTCTGACTGAGGCCAGTGGAAACTGCTGAGTGTGCAGCACTTTTAAAAACAAGGACAATCATTTAGATGTTTAAATAAGAAATTAGAAACCTAGCTTTGGGTACTGATTGCTCAAAATGTAAGCCTTGAAGAATATTATAACAATTTAAGGTGATTATGATATTTTTGTAAAATGATGTATTGTCTCCCTGAACTTCCACTGGAAATTAATATGAACTCTTATTCATGTGGAATGAATACAGTCTGTAACACTTTTTTCTTGTGTAAACACATTTTAAAAAACAACCAAAAGTCTTAATCCAAAGTTCATTGAAGTCAATGCAAAGCTAGCTATACATATATGTTAGGTATATTTCACTTAGAGCTTTGTAAAGATGTGTGAACACATGCTTAGGGACTAAGGAATAATAGTTTAGACATTCAAAACATATTTTGCATTTACTTTATTTTTGCTGTTTTCATCTGATCACTAACCATTTCACAAATAATTGTCACAAGACTTCTCTGAGGTAGGCAGGCAATTAAATCAAATTCAGATAGAGAAACTAAGGTGCAGTTAGATGACTTGAACACACTGTGGTTGACTATGACGTTTACACAGATTTTTGTGGTAATTGCCAGAGCCCCAAGGTAGCTCCTGGAGGCATTTGGCCTCAGGAAATTATGTTTACCAAAGTGCTCTCACACCAAGAAGCTGTCTGTCCAGTGCTACCACCTATGTCTCCCTTTTCCACATAGCCAGCTAACTCCACAGAGGTAAGGAAGGGAAGATGGGGACAAAAACATAGCATGCCTCCTACTTGTCTCTGTCTGCGCAAGAAGGGAGGGGAGGAAGGAAATGTCTTATGTGCCTTCCCACCAACTGACATTTGGAACCAGCAGGTTCCTTAGTAAGAAAATGGAGTCCTGACTCCTAGTCCCCTAAATTAACCTATAGATTGTTACATTTTGTCTCTACTGAAAAGGTATTCAGTACACTGTCAGCTTAATGCAACTTGAAATGTGCTGCTATAATAAACAGTTATCAAAGCACTTGAAGAGAATGTGAGCCTTGACCTTATCTGGATAATTTATCTTATAGTTTGCACAGAGTGATCCACTTAATTGGTGCTGGCATTCTATGCAGTCATTCTGTAGAGTACTGGCTTGGGCTGTCACCATTTTTATAATGTCCTTGTGCTTTTAATTTGAACTGCTGTCTTACAGTTCCATACTTTGTACCTGCATTAAACATGGTGGTTTTTTTTAAGGCACCTTTCTCTTACATCTTGGATCTGAAGTACTTGATAATGTCTGCTAAGCACACAGGGCTAATCCGTTGTCTCCAGTCTCTGAGAACATGGACACCTAAGAATTCTGCATACAGCACATTTATGCCAAATTGTCACTAATATTAACCTTCCAAGCATTACTGTTCAGATCACTGGCAAATCCTCTTACATATAATACGCCTGCGTGCTGGCCAGTATGCAGAGTAAGCCTTGTAAGTGTAAATCTACTCTGGTTGGAGAAAAGAAATCCACATTTTCCAGACAGTCATAAGCATCAGTTGGATATAGATGGGAGTTGCAGTTACACAGCTTCATGCTGCACAGAAGATGACTATCCCATCATACCCTCAAAAGGAGATGTGGGTGTTTTCCTAGGTTCAGGTGGCTGTTTTTGGCAGTACACATCATTAACCTATTTCCCCCAATGAACTGTTTGGGGCAGATTCAACTAGTCTGGAATGTTCCTCATTAATTTATTCCAGTTCAGAGTTCTTAAATGACATAGGTTTTTGATCTACTTGAAATGCATTTCAAGTGGATCTTTGTGTGTGGAATGTGCACCCTTTCTTTTCCTGATCATGTCTATTTCCTCCTTTTTAAAATTCAGCTGTTGTTTAAGATGTGTTTCTTTTCACTCAGCAAGACACAAGGCAGCCATCTTGCCAGTTACCCTGTTTTAAGTTATGTAATCAAAATTAATTTTAATTTAAATGGAATGTAACTGAAAGTGAAATGATTTGTGCCGATGTTTTAAATCTTAACATCATGTAATCTTTATCACTTGCATGTTCCTTGTTTGTACTGGATGGTGTAAAATCCGACACTGGACAACTGCACTGCACAAGTTTTATTGACACTCCTTCCCCCTACACTTTTCATCAGAATTTTGTAAAATTTCATTCCATTGCTGTGATGAGTAGATAATTCTGATGAGAGGTTGTTTAGCAAAAAAATTGTTTTGCAGAAATAGTACTACTGAACATTGAACACCTCATCAGCCTTTCTATGAAGCCGTGACCTAGTTTGCATTACTGTACCTTTTTCTTTGTATTTCTTACAGACAGAACCCCAGGAGAAAAATGGACAGAGTATTCTCATGAATAACCTTTTTAATTTCTATGCTCTGTTCTGAGTAGTTTAACTATAGTCAAAAGATGGTAATATTTTCATAATCACCACATTACATTTTCCTCATTTTGTTATTCTTTAATAGATAGCTGCAGTTTCCTATACAATAATTTAATTCACTACCTTTATATATACTATTTTAATTGTAGTAATTCTTTCCTTTACCTGATACACATAGATGAGACCTGATTTATAATCCCATAATTAAATCTCAAGAGGAGTACAAATTCTAATGACTGTTGTTGGTTCGTATGTTTTTGTTGATTTATTGTGCTTTTTTTCTGTCTGATTTGCTATTTCATGATGTTACGAAAATATAGTTAGTATTCTTTGTCTTCAGAAATAATAAAAAAAGTAGAGTACCATTTTGCTAAAAGCTGTTTAAAAAACCCCTCAAACTCTAATTTATGAATCAGGTCAGTTCAGCTCTTCTCCATATTCATTGTGACAGATATGGAGGTAGCTGGAGACAGGAAAAGGAGTGATTAGTGAAACAGTATACCTTATATACTATACTATATGTAGTATTGTATGCAGAGGGTGAGTTGCTGATGTAGCAAAGGAGGGACTATTTTGGGGACTTAGTAGGACTGCAGCAGCACAGAGGGATGAATTTCACCTGAGGGAAAGAGACTGTTGAGTAGAAGAAATGCATTTTGGGACAACAAAATTGTTTGGCTTCAGCAAAATCTTTTACATTCCATTCAAAATCCCCAAAAGCTGAGTGTGGAACTTAGACTTATCTAGTACAGAATGCTATGCTAATAGATGTATGTTTGGGATAAGGCGTTGAAGAGGAAGGATATGTTAAATCCTTTTCTGCCACAGGATTCTGGTGCAACTTGGGAAAGACAGTTAAGACCAGTTTAGGCAGCTAAATACCTTTAAAAGTATAATTTAATCTCCGTGTCTCAGTTCCCCAGCTGTAAAATGGGAATAATAGCACTTTTCTACTTTATGGTGGTCTTGTGAAGATAAGTACATAAAAGACTGTTAAGCACCCAGATGCTATGTTAATTGTGGCCATATAAGTAACTAAGATGGATAGCCTTTATGTGTTTGCTTACCTGTATGAGGAGTGTATAGGTGATCGGAGGAAAGATACTCTTAATATTAACAGACTGAGGGAGTTGCAGTTCTATGAAATTACCATATTTGTGTAAAGTTTTATTTTTATCTATTGGAAGTAGCACTGTTTTTAAACACACTCTTTTAATGTGTATTTAATTCAGAGCAGGTGTTTGCTTAATGTTTTTTTGGTGCAAGATTTATTTCCCCAGCAGCCAAGGGTGGGAGAAAGATGGGACAGGGTGGACTTGGGCCCTCCGTGGCCGAAAAGGGGGTTGGAGAGCTCAGCGAGCAGGGGGACAGCCCCTAGTTACTGTTAATGCTATTTTAAAAGGCCCTATATTCTCAACTAACACTTTATGGATATTTTATCTGGGCATTGCCTTTGTTTTTATTGAATTGTGTGCATGCCATTGTATTTTATTCATGCTGTGATTGTAATTTTCAAACAACTGAAAACATTTGGCTTGCCACTTCAGTAAGACCTAGCAAGACCTGCAATTCATGGTCAGACTTAGAGCTGTGGTGTGGAAAACTGAGGTTAATTGATCTCATAACTTCTGTTAAGGCTCTAGTCTTATTCTATGAGGTGTTGACAACATACACCCTAAATGTATGGAAGTATATTGAATCTTCCTAGAAGTTAAAAGTCTTGCTAGCTTAACCTGGAAATCATGTAACCTTCATGTGCATTATGTGTTACTAACATCATAGGATTTGATTGTGATCACCTTGTATCTACATATACTTAAATAATTTATTTCAATACAATGTCTCTTCATTTGCTGTGGTATAAATAAGAGAATACTCAGCACCTTCCTAACTTTACTTTAGTTCTATGAGATTTAATGTATAAAAATGATTCAGAAGCTTTTATATTAAGTCATTAATCAGTTGAGAGAAACAGATTTTAAAACAATTTTGAAAAAATGAAAAAGTACCACTATGGAACTGAAAAAATGTTCATGTCTGGCTAACTTTAAATCATCAACTGAAACAATCAAACAAACAAACAAACACAAAAAACCCTTCATCTCTGAGTAGGGAATACACATGACAGGCTATATGGAGAAAGCGCTTTTTTTCCCCAAAGAAAGTTGGAAAGGGGTAATATAGAAATTATCTTGAAATATGGGCATTTCTCAGCTTGTTGGGATAACAGATTAGAAATTATTTTGTTTATGTATGCATTGTGGGGAAGGAAGTCAGAAGTAGTTTTTCAGGATATGGCAGGACCTAGTCGCAATTTCATCATTTTCTTTGCCCACCACTTGTCACTGTTTGTGATTCACTTAATTTTAATTAATAATTCAAATATTCCATATTACTAATCAAATAATTATATAAATTTATAATTTGGTACAGCATATTAGAAGCTACTAAAGTAATTAGTTTCCATTATTTACCACACTGATATTTCCCATTCTAAATATAGGGAAAATTCTGCTATCTTAAATGCCATTGCTGTGTAACTGTTTGCAAATATTGTTTAGTGTCAATCACTGTATGTTGTACTGTATTTTCATGTAGTTTTTAAATGACTATGGAAATCTCTTACATCTAAAATACCAGGTGGGCAATAATTTGTTTTAATTACTTAATGCCACATTGTGTACTGAAGAATGGCAATTTAATTAGTGGCTTTAAATCAGATAATCAGTTTGCATCACTGGGTAACAAGCAATTGCCTTAAAATATATGCAGTCGAGCAATCAAAAGGAGCAATATGTAAACTTTTTCTTGTTTGTTATTGACTAATTAGATAATTTGAATCCAAGTGCCTATAAAGCAAGGACTAGACAGAGTGTGGGTGTGAAGCATGACACCTATCAGAAGTGCAGTAGTGGGATATCAAAGGTATTTTTTGCTGTAATACTAGAATGCTATTTATCCTGGTTTTGCTATACAGCCTCTCCCCAACTTACGAACCGGTTACGGATCAAGCAATTGGTCTGTAACTCGGTTTGTTCGTAAGTTGGACCCCATAGAGTTACACGCAACCGTGCTGTTCGTAAGTGCGGATCACGTTCATAACTTGGGGTCCTCCATTTATGGCAGCTTTGGTCGTAAATGCGAATGGTCGTAAGTTGACCGTTCACAACTCGGGGACGAGCTGTATTTATCTTCATCAAATTTATAGTGCTCCTGCCAGTATAATCTGATAGATATATAGATATTCCTAAAAAATCATGAGAAGTCTAGACGTTTACTGTTTTCATTATAAATACCTAGCTATATTATGAGTGAAATTCTGATTTCTGCACAAAGCCCAAATAAAATGACTTTTCAGTGTGAATCAACTTGGGGTAGGAGAGACATATCTTCACTGATTTGTGTCTGTGTCTGGTTCAAAGTCTGGTACAGTGATGAAGGAAAGTTTGTCATGATTCATGCACCTCTGATAGACTTCATCCCTACTTAGATATCGCTAAGTCATCCCTGCTGGAGATGATTAAGAGGAATATTTACTAGAAGCATTTTTGTCTATAGAGTACATAAGCATAGTATATTCTGACTCCAGTATTGATATAGTGAGGCTTTCAGTCATGCCAGTTAAGAGTTTACATATTGAATCCAGTAATATGTATATCAGCATTTACCCTATCCTATCTCCTTTCCAGAGCTCATGCACTAGGTGGGTACACTCAGTCTGATCATCTTCAGGGTGAGCACTAACTTGTGTTTAAAGTTGTAAGAAAAAAGTACATCTACCAATCCCGCCTCACTAAGTGGCAGAACATAACTGTCTCAGCCACAGTCCTGCAGTGTCGTATAGCCAGGTCAGTAGGTTGATTCAGTTGGTTCTAAGGCCCAAGGAGATTATTATGATTATCTTATCTGACATCTTGCATGGCACAGGTGATCAAATTTCACCCAGTAATTCCTGCATCAAGCTCATAATTTCTAGCTGAGCTAGAGCACATCTTTAACCTCAGTTAATTGTTCTTCTGGTTAATTCCTCTCATTGTTAAAACTGCACCTTGTTTTAAGTAGGGATGTAAAATCCCAGTTAGGTGGTTAATCGCAATGGGAGGCCACACCAACCTGGACAGGCATGCCACACCGTGGGCTGCTCCAGCTGTGCCGGGCAAGGCCTGACTTACCACGTTGTGGGCAGGGGGCTGCTCCAGCCAGTCAGGACCTGCCGCACCATGCCATGGAGATATGAGTTTGAAACCATATGGTTCCCTTTCACAGCTACCACTTACCCCTCCCTCACCTTTGGATACATCTACACTTGCAAGCTTATTTTGGAAAAAGCTATTCCAGAAGATATCTTCCAGAATAGCTTATTTTGAAATAGAGTGTCCACACTACAGGGAAGCCTCAAAATTATTCTGAGGCAGGCTCCCCTAATGTGGATGCACTATCTCGATTTAAAGCCCCAGGAGGCACTGTGGAAGAATAACTTAGAATGGTTCTCATGAGGAGCTATTTCAACATAGCAGGAGTGGAGCATCCACACCGACCCTCTTCCAAAATAGCTTTTTTGGAAGAGGCATTATTCCTCGTGAAATGAAGTTTTCCAGCGTTGGAAAAAGCCCTCTGGTATTTCAAATTTCTTTCAAAATAACACAATTGCTGTGTGGATGGTAGTATTGTTGTTCCAGAATAATGGCCGTTATTCTGGAATAACGGTGTAATGTAGACACACCCTTTTTTAGTCTAAAATGTTCTTGATAGTACGATATAGTCTTGAGAATTTCTGAATTTGGTGGTGTCTCTCTATATTTGAGAGTATATTGGTGCTAAGGACTCCACTAACACTCTGTGGGAAACCCTGAGGTGTAATGAGCACTTGCAATTCCCATTAAAGTCAATAGCAGCTATAGGTACTTAGCATTCCTGAAAAGCCAGACCATTTATTTAGGTGTCCAACTTTTCAGCACCATTTTTGTAATTTTGGTTTAGGACTTCCATTTCTTCCCCTCCAACCCTGTCCTAAATAGTAGGAGAAGAATTGTTAAAAAAAAAATTAACAACATATTAGACACAATTTCAAAGTGTGCTTCAAGAGAGTAGAAAAGTACAGAAATATTTCATACCACTTTGTAATATATCATCTACAATATAAAGGAATGAAGACTTCAAAAGCCATGATCAGATAGTAGATCAGAGTAGTATGTCAGAACTGTATGTCTATAGAGATGTTTGAAGTCAAGGCACATTTAGCCAGGATTATGGTTGCCTCCTGTGTAGCTAGAACTCAGGCTCCTACAGAAGGAGTTGACACAGTTGCCTTCTGGTCAAGTGGATGAATAGATTTGCAATCTTTTGTAGATACGATATACAGCAGGAGATTGTTTCATACTGTGGCATTAACCTAAGGTTGTTTTGTGAAGGCAGTGTCTATTTGTCTTAATGTCAATTAATACATCCCCCCTGCATGTTATCCCATACTTTATCACTATTTCCAGAGTAAGGATTAGTGGGTATGAGAGACAGAAGAAAATATCTTATCTTGATCATTTCTAAAATAACATCTCTATCAGTTTTTGAAATAGATCAGGAGTTTTTGTTGATATATCATTTTTAAAGAAATATTAACATAAATTTAACTATTTCACCAGTAGGTCTCATACTGCAAACTCATTTACATGTTTTTAAATGCATTCAGGTGAACAGTCTGAAGTCAAATTTAAATTATTATTCCTGTCTGCAGGATTGGAGCCTTTGGTTTCTCCCTTTCCCCCACCCCAAGTCTAGGGTGTGACTTCTGCTAACTCACTGCTTTAGGATTAGTTCAGTTGCCAAATACAAGTTATCTGGAATATCTTCTCTTTGTATTCATACATTGGTATGTTTTATGTTGGGAGTTGTTTTGCTTTGTTTTTTTGTGGATTCTCAATGTCAAGACCCTAAATTCAAAAAACTGACAAACAACATATTGACACTGTTCGGCATTTTGATATATGAGCATTTCTTACCAGCCACTTCCTGATTCAAAGCCATGTGACAGTAAATCACTTTCACTGAATTTCAATAATTTTTAATGAAAACTTGACACTAATATTTTGTTGGTGTTATGAAATGGCTCATATGGAAATAGTTGGTGACAATAACAGTAAGTAGAGTAATTAGTGATTTGGAAGCTTCAGAGGTAGCCAAGTTAGTCCTGTACAGAATAAACTTAAAAAACAACAAATGGTCTGGTAGCACTTTATAGACTAACAAAACATGTAGGCTGTGTCTAGACTGGAAAGATTTTGCACAAAAGCAGCCGCTTTTGCGCAAAAACTTGCCAGCTGTCTACACTGGCCGCTTGAATTTGCGCAAGAGCAGTGACGTTCTGATGTAAGAAATTAGTGCTTCTTGTGCAAATACTTTGATGCTCCCGTTGGAGCAAATGTCCTTTTGCGCAAAAGGGCCAGTGTAGACAGCTCGGATTTGTTTTGCGCAAAAAAGCCCCGATGGCTAAAATGGCGATCGGGGCTTTCTTGCGCAAAACCGCGTCTAGATTGGCCAGGGATGCTTTTGCGCAAAAGCATCCGTGCCAATCTAGACACACTTTTGCACAAATACTTTTAACGGAAAAGTTTTTCCGTTAAAAGTATTTGCGCAAAATCATGCCTGTCTAGACGTAACCGTAGATGGTATCGTAGGCACAGCCCACTTAGGAGTTGCCCAGGGTAAGTCTAACCTAAAGAGGAGACTGTAGACAGGTGTGTCAATTAGGTATACTTCAAAAGTAACTTTTATTGTTCACATTGGAACACTCAACAAAGTTCGAGAGAGTGGGATGAAATGTTTATATTTCAAATTGCTCAACAGTGAGGGTGTCATCAAGTAGATTCTTAATGTGTGGGTGTGCAATATAGATTTCACAAAAAGTCTTGTATGGAACCTTAAAGCATGGTTCAGCAGAGAGACTGACAGATTAAACTGCCCCAGATTTTAGTAAACATTTTAGTAGGCTTTTCTGAATCTCAGATTCTTTGTGATTTGTAGAAAGGGCATAACTAATTCAAGTGTGTGTATATATTTTTCCTAATATATATAAATTGAACTTTTCAGTGGTGATTGCTGCCCCCATCACCTTTTTGGCTAATGAGAAATACGGGTATATAGTAAAGATTAAAGAAACTCTTCCATCACAAAAGTTAGGCTAGCATAAATGTGTGTGCACATGCACATGGGTGTGTGTATATACCTAATTACAATATTTCATGTTATAATTTGTCTCGCTTTGTGTTTTTTTTCCAGCTGGTCTGTAAAATATTTGTTTTTCATTTCTATCGCCATCTTGTTTTTCCCTCTGAATATTGTGTCTTAAACTGATTTTAAAGCCAGTAATATTTAACTTAGAAAACTGCTGGTCAAACAAGATTCTCACCAGAATATCCTAGCTTGCCTTTATCACTGCCAGAAATCACTCTTCCATACTTCAAGCTGTTTGATATTTACTTTAGATAACCCAATATCCTGTCTTTTGGCTCAGATTATTTTCAAATTGCATTAAACTTTTTGAGATTGGAAATCATTTCCAGAGTTTTAAATACAGAAAGGTATGAGAATAAGGTGAAGTCTTTAGTAAAAGTCATGTGGCTGAGGCTGCTAAACAATTAGCTGGAGAAGCTGTAGAAATTTTACATGTATTAAGTAGTGTATATATATTTAGTGTATTTACACACACACATCTGCAGAAAAAATGTTTTCAAATAATTAAAACATTAAGTGTTAATTATTTATTTTAAATATTACTTTTTTGTTAAGGTTACTGTCCAATCATATCAGCATTTCACTATAATCTTGGACTGCCTATAGGAGGCACTAAGAGTAAATGTACAAGAGCTTCACAAGAAAAATCACAGCTACACAGCAAGTTTGTAATTGCATAAAGTACTCCTTGGTTTTCCAATTTTGTTTACAGAGTTTTATATAGAAAATAGCCTTCTCACAGTGAAGTATGATACTAGAATGAAACTAAAATTAATAATGGAGAATCAAGTGCAGATTAAGTAAAAACTGGCCAGTATAGAGCCTTTTTTCTTGTTATGAAAGTTTTTTTATTCAATTTTGTTGTAAATTTTCATACAACTTTGCACATCTTCTCTATTAAGAAATTGGAAGTCAGTGCATGAAATACCACTTAAAGGATTATTCTCATGTCTCCAGATGTCTTGTGTGAGAATCAGCTAACAAAATGTATAGACAAATATTAACATTCAGATAAATTTCTATAAACATCCCCACTTTTGTGATAATCCAAATTTAATATGGAATCCATTTAATGACAGCACTAGTCACAGTAAAGGGCTTAATCAGGGGATCTTAAAAGATGCCAACTCTCTCACTGAAATTCACAGAAATGACAGAGATGAGCACTTGGATGCCAGATTCTGGTTGAAAGTTCATAAGCACTTTTTGGAGGTGTCAAACGAATTGTCACCTGATTGTTCCCATAGTAACACAGCTGCAATTACAACTGAAGTGTTAACATTACCAGCAATGTTGTGTTATTTTTCGACTATGAAAATATTATGTAACAAAAGATTTAGTAAGTTCTTACACCTGACTTTGGTGGAGCTCCTTTATTTATTTTTTAAATCACAAACTGAATTAAATATCTTATTCCCCCACCCCAGCTTCTCTCTCTCATATGTATAGGAACATTGTGACAATCCAAAGACCTAATTTTAACCACCTCATAGCTCAGAGAGATGGAAAGGTATGCATAGTGCTTAGCATTGTGACAAACCTTCCTGCTTGATGCTGTAATGAGCACAATTAAGTAAGAGGAAAACTTGACATTGGAGTAACAGAGGGCAAGGTCAGTGCGCAAGTATTTATATGCAGTTTGGTAAATTGTAAATGATGGGCTTAACAGCCTATGCTTTATTTTCACATACTTCTAACATCACCAGGAATGATGCCCGTCTCAGATGTGTTTAGAAATTAACTTTTTAAAAAGGAGATGAAGAGCAGTCATTTGAGCAGGTCCATGGCAGATAGGGTTGCCAGATACTTTGGTTGGGGGGGGGGGGAAAGACCAAACTTGTTGAGCCAAAAGAAAAAAAAAAAGTTGCTTTCCCTTTAAATTCCTGCTCCCCCCACCAGATGCTGGCTGAATCCTGAGTTCCCCCACCCCTGGGGCCAGGATCCCTGCTGGCCTTCGGTCTGAGAAAAACAGGCATGGCCTGTTTTTCTGGGTTTTTTACCGGACAGGGGCCACAAATACCAGACTGTCCAGGTAAAAACTGGACACCTGGCAACCCTAATGGCAGACAAAATGCTTCTGACATTTTTCAGGAAATATTACTTCTCTCAGGCACTTCAGAGCCTTATGGTACAGACAAGGCACACTGTTCTTTACAGCCCTCCACCTTTCAGCATCTGATTTCCCCTGCTAACTTCACTTTATCAGAGTGCTATCTTACTCATGGTCCAATAAACAGATATGTTGCTAGTCCTGCTGTGTCCCTCTATCCTCATTCTCATCACATCAGAAGTGAGCCCAGGTGCATGCTAGTGGAGATGTGAATGGAGAAAGCAAAATATTTTCTGTAAAAAGGGTGCCTTGTTTCTCTTATCCAGTATGTCCTAGCTATTGATTAGTGGATATTCACATGTTTTATTTTTTTCAAAATGCCCACACAGAGAGGTTGAGGTAATATCTGTTATTGGATCAACTTCTGTTTGTGAGAGAGACTAGTTTGAGTTTACGCTGAAATCTTCTTTAAATTTGGAAAACTAATTCAGCATCAGAGCTAAATACTTGGTGGAATAGAATGTTTAGCATAAATAGCTACACAGTTTCAATTGGTCATAGACATGAACTTAAGCATGTTGATTATATTAGAGCTACAACAATTTAACATTCTTTTCAAAATTAAGTGAGAAGCATTTTTCAGCATTGCACAAACAGGCAGTGTGAAAAACAATAGCGTGTGTAACAACCTCAAAATGCTGTTCTTTTCCCAGCCATTTTTTAAATATATGTGGCCCTCTCACTGGTACAATTCTGCTTTTAATTATTTCATTAAAACTCATTTTGGAGAGGTATACCTGTTATTTGTATTTGACTATTAACTATGCAACTACTCAATGCCTGGAGCAGCAATGTCAACTAAAACCAGTAAAATGCTAAAAATGATAAACTTAATTTTGCTTGTTCTGTTCAACTGACAATTGCTGTTACAGACATTGGGACTGTGCATGCTGGGACAGAGCAGGGGTGCCTATTGGAATCCGGGAGGTGGGTGGGCGTAAGCCTGTCCGCATCTAGAGGACCTCCCCCCAGCCTATGGGGAGGGTCCACTGAGCCCAGGAAACCAAGTAATTACTTAGGCCAAATAAAAAGAAAACAGGGATGGGTGTGGGGGTCAAAGGGCTAAAACAAGGGAACCAGACGGGGACACCGAGCAGAGAACCCTGGACAGCGCCCACTGCCCCTCAAAGGTCTCGAGAGAGCCAGCAGACGCCGCCCAGTGGAACTCTGCCCGGATACGTGAGCAGATGCAGGAACGGAAATAGGCCCCACAGTCGCAGGCCCCTCCCTTGGCCAACCTCTGCTCCCTGGTCTTATAAATTACCATCTTGGCCATAGCCAGGAGGAGGTTGACCAGGAGGTCCCGCGACTTTGTGGGGCCTCGGATGGGGTGTGCGTAAATTAACAGGTGAGGGGAGAAGTGCAGCCAGAACCTCAACAAAAGGTTCTGAAGGAGCCGAAAGAGGGGCTGTAACCTGGCGCGCTCGAGGTACACGTGCGCCAGGTTCTCTCGCCACAGAAGGGGCAAGTGTTTGGAATGGGGGTGAACCGTGCCAAATACACACCCGTACTCACAGCTCCGTGCAGGATTCTCTAGCTGATGTCCCCGGTGGGCCGTGGAACTAAGGTGGAATAGAGACTGTCCCACCGGGGCTCCCCACCCTCTATTGGTGGTAGGAGGTCCCGCCACTTGGTGTCTGGGCGGGACACAAGTGTGGGGAAGTGGAGCAGGGGCTCCGCAAAGAGATCTACCCCCACGGTGGCTCCCAAGGACCTGGTCGCTTCTAGCAGCTTCCAGGCCTGGAGGAGGTCTTGGTAGAAGGCCGGCAGCTCGGAGAGGTCTCGTGGAAGACCTCTCAAATAAATCAGCTGCCGCTCATATCGGAGCCCTCGGAAGCGGCGAAGGAAAGCGTGCGCCAGCGTGCTCCACGCCGGACTACCTGCATCAAATAGGAGCCTCTGCAGGGCCTGGAGGCGGAGGACACGAACCCGCGTACGCAAACACGTCAGGCCCTGCCCTCCCTCCTCCAGGGAAAGATGGAAAACCCCTGCAGCGACCCAATGCAGTCCTGGCCAGAAGAACCGCAGCAGCAGCTGCTGGATCTGATCCAGGAAACCAGGGGGTGGGACCAGGGTGCTGAGACGGTGCCAGAGCATGGACAGGACTAGTAGGTTAAGCACCAGTACCCTCCCACGCAGGGAGAGGCACTGGAGCAGTCCTGTCCATCTCCGCAACCGCTCAGCCACCCTGGACTCTAAACCTTGCCAGTTCTCCGGCGAAGAGGGATGTATGGCAGAGAGAAAAACGCCGAGATAGAGCAGCGGACCCGCGCTCCACCTGATGGCCTGAAGCGCAGGTAGGAGGGAGCCCGCCTGCCAGCCGGCCCCTACCACCAGGCCAGAGCTCTTGACCCAGTTGACTCGGGCGGAGGAGGCCACCGAGTAAATGGCTTGGCAAGCCTCCACCCACACCAGGTCTCCCGGGTCCTGGACCACGAGGAGCACGTCGTCGGCATACGCCAACAGGACCAGCCTCGTCTCCGGCTCACGGAGCACCAACCCCGTCAACCTCTTGCAAAGGAGATGGAGGAAGGGCTCTATGGCCAGAGCGTACAGCTGAGCTTGACCAAGCACTCTGCGGAGGCATACAGCACCTGGAGAAGCCCCACAAAATGGGGCCCGAAGCCGAAGGCTCGCAGGGTGCCCAGGAGATACCTGTGGTCCATCTGGTCGAATGCCTTCTCCTGATCCAAGGACAGGAGGGCGAACGACAGACCGTCCCTACACCCAAGCTCTAAGAGATCCTGGACCAGAAAAAGGTTGTCGCAGATGGTTTGGCCTGTGACAGTGTAGGTCTGGTCTGGATGGACCACGTCCGCCAGCACGGACTTCAGCCTAAGGGAGATGGCTTTGGCAACGATTTTATAGTCCGTGCTGAGGAGCGAGACGGGATGCCAATTCCTCAGATCGCGGAGGTCCCCCTTCTTGGGCAGCAAGGCAAGGACAGCTCACCTGCAGGATAAAGGGAGGAACCTGCTCTCCAAGGACTCGGCCCAGATGCTAGCAAGATCCAGGCCGAGGACGTCCCAAAACACGCGGTAGAACTCCACGGTCAGCCTGTCCATGCCCGGGGATTTACTGGAGGGCATGAGACAGAGGGCTTCCAAGAACTCGCCCAGGGAGAGAGGCAGCTCTAGCCGGTCCCGGTTGCCCGCGCTGACCATTGGGAGTTCGTTCCAGAAAACCCTGCGGGCATCGGCCGGATCCGGGGAGAAGAGAAAGGCGTAGAAGGCACGAGCCCTCTCGCGCATCTCCACCGGATCCGTGAGGGGGGTGCCGTCGTCTGCCAGAAGGCAGATGATGTGCCTTTTAGCCCCCCTCTTTTTCTCCAGGGCATAGAAGAAGCGGGAGCCTTGATCCATCTCCCGAAGGAGATGGATGCGAGAACGAACAAAGGCACCCTGGGCTCGAAGGTCCTCGAGGTCCTGGGGTTCCTCCCGCTTCTCCCGGTATGCTCTGCAGAGGGGCGGATCCTCGGGGTCGGTGGCTAGCCGCCTCTCTAGCTCTAAAGCCTCCCGTTCCAGCTGCTCCATCGCCGCATCCCTCCGCCGGCTGGCCCCCCGGGTGTAGTCCCAGCAGAAGAGCCACGTGTGCACCTTCCCTACATCCCACCACCGCCATGCCGAGGGAAAAGGTGCACCGCCACCCGCGCCAGGCCAGCCAGAACTCCCAGAAGGATGCTACAAAGCCCACGTCCTCCAGCAGGCTGTTATTGAAATGCCAGTAGGCCGGCCCCGGCATCTCCGAAGAAAGAGAGGCCTTCACAGCCACTAAATGGTGGTCCGAGAATGGGGCCGGCCAAATGCTGGAAGAGTGGGCCCAGAAGAGATGATGACGAGACAGATAAATGCGGTCCAACCAGGAGTGAAAAGACCGACAACCCACCACCTGGACGTAGGTAAATACCATTTCCTCACCCAGGTGGAGGTCTCGCCAGACATCCATCAGGGAGTGATGGTCTATTATCTCCCTGAGGATGTCCGCGGCGGCCGGGCACTGCTCGAGCCCCGTACGGTCCCGGTCCTCGAGGGTGCAATTGAAGTCCCCACCTAGGACCAGGCACTTGCGAGGATCCAGAGAGCCGAGGAAGGCAGACGCCTGCTGATAGAAGCGGAGCCTCTCCGAGACAGACGATGGGGTGTAGATGTTGACAAGATTTAGTGTCAGCCCCTCCATCCGAACCCGGAGATGCAGCAGGTGACCCTGCATGACCTCGGCGATCCCCAGCACTTCAGGCTGCAGGTTCGTGGAGAACAGGATAGCCACCCCGGCTTGACAGGTGGCTGAAATAAACCCTGTCCCTCCCACTTCAGCCGCCAGCTAGCCTCGGCGGCTGGAGTTGTGTGGGTCTCCTGGAGGAATACGACAGAGTACCTCCCCTTCCGAAGGAAGGAGAGTACCTGACACCTACGCAGACCCAACTCGCAGCCCTGGGTGTTCAGAGTGGTAAAGATGAGCGGCGGCATCGAGAGGGCTGGGGAAGCTTCTCGCCGGCAGGAGTGCCAGTGGCCCCCATTGGGCCTCGCAGCAAACCGTGACCGTGCCCAAAAGCGAGCAGGGCGTCACGGAAGCTGCGGACCTGCTGGTAAGCCGTGGCCTCCCGCCGCCCAGTCCCTTTACCCTCCCCCAAGAGGGCCCTTACTGTTTGTAAGATGAGATGAAAATCTCCCCAGCGCTGAAGGGCGAGAGCGACTTTGTTCTTGGAGCCACGGATGTCTTCCAAGAAAGCATGCATCTCACCCTTCAGCGCATCTGGCATCGGGCCCTCGAGCCCTCGACCGCCTTGGGGCCAGACTCCTCCGTGAGCCCCACGACCCATCGACACCGGGATGCAGGGCGTCTGAGGTCCCTGCTGGGAGAACAGTTGCGGAGGGAGACCAGCCCCAGATGTGCCAGGAGCAGGAGAAATGAAAACCACCTCCCGGGGGCCAACGTCTGGACTAAACATGGCATCCCCAGGGGCGGCAGTAACAGAGTAAGGGGAGGAAAAGAGTTCAGGCAGGGGATCAGGAAAAGGAGGGAGACAAGGAAGGGGAGTAGGGCGAGGAAGAGGTGAGGGATTGGGGAAAAGACAAGGATGGGGGAAGAAGGAAAAGGGGTGGAAAGCTCAATTGGAAGAGGGTTTGAACAGGGAACAGGAGAAGAAGGGCAAGAAGCCTCAGCGGAGGAGGCATCGGGATGCGGTGCCGCCTCACAGGGCAGAGAATCGGTGGCAGCAGTAGGGGCAGTAATAATCTCCCTAGTGCTGGGCTCCAGTGCCACAGAGAGTGCAGCACCAGAGGCCTCAGCACCGGGGATGATGGATATTAATGGACGCTCCCGTCCACTGAGAGCCTCAAGGGTTTCGGCGGCTGCAGCCGAAATGCTGCTGACGGCCAGGCAAATGGTCGCACCCTGGGGCAACTCAGAGGCAGAGAGAAGGGATAGCAGTGGGTCAGAAAGGGAAGGAGAGGTTGGTTGTTGTCCCTCCAGGACCTGATGATCCCTCTCTGAGGCAGCCGGGGTCAGCCCCAAAGCCTCCACCTCCTGAAAGAGGAAGGCGAGCCCGCTGCCCGCCACCAGACGGTGATCTTTGTTGGTGGCAAGGTCAGCGGCCGTCCCCTCAGTGGAGGTGGGAACAGTGGGAGCATCCTCCCTGGACACCCCCTCTTGCAGCGACCTCGGGAGGGAGGTGTCCACCTCTCCCGCAACCGCCGCGGTCACCTCAACTGCTTTGTGGTGCTGCGAATCGTTCAAGGTCTCAGAGGGTGGGACGGTTCCAGCATCCATCCCCATAGGAGGAGGACAACCTCCCTGCACCTGAGTGGGCAGGGTGGAATGCCGAGCACACTTTTGGCCCCTCCCCATTACAAGCTCCCATCCCTAGGAGGAAGAGGGCTGGGCCTGAATGGAGGAAGAGCCAGGGGACAAGGGCAGCGGTGGGAGGGCAAGGGTAGATGAGGGCTGGGCAGCAGGGGAAAGGGATTCCTGCCCGAGTCCCGTCACTGACCCCGCCACCCTCTTCTCCGCGGGCCCGGCCTTGCCATTTTTGGCGGTGGCAGCAACAGCACCCTCACACTTGTCTGGGCCTTGCGGATCCCGAGCGGGATTGACGATGGTCACGGTTGGAGGAGGGGCGACCCCAGGGTCCGGACCATCAGGGCCACCGGCGATGGTACGGCCGGTGCCCTCCTGGACATCGGGGGTCCCGGGTGCCTCTCCAAACCGGGCCAGGGCACAGTCCCTTCGGACATGCCCCGTCGCCCGACAGAGAAAACACCGGGCCTCCCCCATGGTGTAGTACACCCGGTACCGGGCCCCTTGATAGGGCACCAGAAATGACCCTTCGAGGGCTTCTCTGCCACGTCCCGCCGGCAGTAGTTGGATTTGTACCTGCCGGCGAAAGGAAAGGATGTGGCGGAGGGTAGGATCTTTGCAGCCCAGAGGAAGGGGACTCAGGACTGACAGAGGCCTCCCCAGGGTGGAGAGGAAAGGCAGTAGTGTGGCATTGGGGAGGAACGGAGGACAAAACCACCCATAGGCCCAGGTCCTCCAAAGGCTTGAGGGGAACGTGGACTCCCCCCACCGCCAAACCCCTTTCCACCGCCTCCTGGGCGGCGGCCTCGGACACCAGGAAGAATACCACCCTCCTGAGCATCTTAGAGGCTGCCACCACGGCCGCGGGCCCTACCACACGTGCCAACGCCTGCACGTAGGTCTCCACGTGGGGCGAGGCCGCCACCAGGAGACAACAGACCCCGTGCCTCCTGGTCACGGTGGGAAAGGGGCCGCGGCCTCCGGGGATGGTATTCCGGGAGGCGGCTTGGGAGGCGGCAGGTGGTGGGGTGGCGGCTAGCTGGGCTTACGCCCTGGGGCCCGGGACACTGTTGCCCCCAGAGCTGGTGGAAGGAACAGGGGAGCGGGAAGGACGGGGGGCCGCAGCCAGCAGATGGGTCATGGCCTGGGAGTGAGCTCTCGCCTTAGGAGGTTTTGCCTTCCAGGTGGGGCTCTTACTCTTCTTGGTCCCCCGGCCCTTCCTACGCTTCAGGGCAAGTTCTTCGGAGGTGACGGGAGGTGCAGCGGCAGAGGCGGTCGAGGCCCCGGTGTCCTCATCCATATCCGCCCCTTTTGCCGTAGTGATGGGGGACCTGGCAGCCTCAGAGGGGTGGTTGTTTTTAGGGTGGGGTGGGGAAGGTTTGGCAGGGGTGTCGCTGGACAACCCCTCCATTGTGGTCATAGGTGGGAAGGGAAGACAAAAAAAAAAAACAAACAAACAGTTAGGGGAGAACCAAAAAACACCAGGGGAGGGAACAAGGTGGGAGAGGGAGGGGAGGAAGGAGATTCACCTCTCCCCCCACTAGGCTGGAAGTGCGGTGGAGGGCGACAATTCAGACAGGGGAAAGGGGAAGGAGTAAGGAATACAGCTCCCAGCACAGGATAGAAAGAGCAGCTCCTCCAGCTGCACTGGGAATGTGAGGGGCTCAATTATTTGAAAGGTATGTGGGAAGTGAAGCAGTGCATGGGGGGAGGGTAACTAAAGGAGAGTGAGAGGCTCAGGCACCAAACGAGATGATAGAGGGGGGCATGGGCACATGAGAAAAGGGGAGAGGGATGCAGGCTATGAGGAGGGGCCTGCTCAAGAAAGCAGGGGAGCAGCAAGATACTGTGGGGGGGGGGTGGCGGGGGGAGGAAGCTAATGTGCCCACAGGCGCCTGAGTGGCAGCTCACTGCACCTGCTGCAGGACCCACCAGAGCAAGGGAGGGGCGGGGAGGCAAGCAGTGGGGCCAAGGATGGAGATGGCCCCTGTTGCACCTGGGGCTGGAGAGGGAGCAGCAACAGCAGCAGCAGAAATGCTGGGGAGACAGCAGGGAGCAGAGGGAACCACCCCCCAGCCCCAGCACCCCACAAAAGCTGTGCCAGCTGCCACCCAGGGGCCCAGATGGCAAGAGGCCCCTCACAAACACTCCCCCTTCTTCCCCCACAAATGTGTGGAGGGGAAGGAAGAACCCCAGGAGCTGCTGTAAAGCAGCCCCCTTACCTCCTCCACTCCAGAGGGAGCAGCAGCTGCAGGAACGGTGAAGTCCAGGCCTGCAGTAGTGAAGAAAGGGGCCAGGCAGTCCCCAAAAAGATGGAAAATGGGGGTCTTGCTCCCCCCACCAGGGTGAGGGTAGCAAAGGTCCCCCCTATCCACCCCCATACTCCCAGCAGCTCCTGCAGCCAGGTTGGGGGGAGGGGGAAGACTACCTGCAAACAGAGCAGGCAGAGAGAAAAGGGGACCTGGCCCAGAATGTAGCCAGGGCCTGCCTGCCACAACCCTAGCAGCCCCCCACACACCTCTCCCAAAAAGGGGAGGGGAGGGGTGCAGGGGGGAAAAAAGCACAACAAGCCCAGACCAGCAGCCTGCTGTGCTTAGTGGAAGAGTGGTTCCTCTCTCCACCTCCAGGTCATGAGACAGAGCAGGGGCACTACAGCAGGTGAAAGAGCTTGGTAGAAGGGGGAAAGAGGCAGCTCTTGCAGAGAGAGTCAACAATCCTGGCTAATTAGGGGCAGCTGAGACAGGGCGGCTGCAAAATCACTTAAGGCCCAGGTGAAACTAATTGGGGCTACCTGGAGGCCTATTTAAGAGCTCTCCCTGTGCGTGAGGAGACAGAGAGCTGAGAAGGAGTGTGGAGAGAACTGAGAAGGGGTTGAGAGAGAGAGAGCGAGAGCGAGAGAGCGAGAGCGCGAGCGCGAGCGCGCGCGCGCGGAGGAGCCGAGAGAGCAGCATTGACCTTGTTAAAGATGACAGGGAGCCAACAAATCTCAAACCATATCCTGAGCTATATACTGAGACTCTTAGACTGTGGGTCAGTGGGCTGAACAGGGGTCAGGGGCCCAGGAGTGGGACTGACCCTGCCACAATACTTAGTATGTGTATGGGGAGCAGGATTTCATTTTGTTACTGGGGCAAAGGAACATTCACTTAACATAAGATAGACTACATCTATTTTATGGAAAAAGGGATCAAAATATATGAGAATTCCATGACCAGTAATACAGCAGCAGTTGACAACAGTATAGGCCAAAAACAAGGATTTTTGAATCATACTTGCCATGGAAACTTTCATTAATTAGGCTGTTACTGAGTGCATCCTTATTTAACATGAAATCCAAATTCAGAAATAAATGTGGCGCTCCAAAGCTCATTAGAACTCAAGGCTTATCAGCTTTTTACCTCAATTAAAAATTAGAAGACTTGTATGATAACTCTAGGATTTCTAGATGTTCTTTGTAAACTAATTTAAACTTTTGGTACAAGTGGTGATAGAACCTTAATTGCTGGTGCTTCATGATTCAAGCAAAGAATTGGAGTGAAACTGTGTGAAAGAAAAGGGAAAAGGTGAATGTCAAAAGATGGGGGAAGAATTTTGGAATACAGAATAAAAGAAACAGCAATAAAAGTAGATTATAGAAAATATTGGAGAAAACAGAGCAAATACATGTATTCTGCAAACAGTTCTGTGTTCAAGTTCAAATGCTAACTCAGGCTTCCGACTTCTTTTTTGGTTCTTTGATTGTGCTGGTGATCCACAGCCAATGAGAGCTGTGATCATCTGAAACTTGGAGAGGCATAGGTAAAGATAGGGAACAGGGCCCAACAGGGATTGACCCTGCAGACTAGATCAGGCCCTCAGGCCAAAATTTGCCCACCCCTGCCATGCCCTCCCTAGGCAATTTATTCCAGTGTTTAACCACCCTTACACTTCGAAAGTTTTTTCCTAATGTCCAACCTAAACCTCTTGTGTCTTAATTTAAGCCCCATTGCATCTTGTCCTATGATCAGACGTTAAGGAGAATAACTTTTCTCCCTCCACCTTGTAATATCCTTTTAGGTACTTGAAAGTGCTATCGTATACTCTCTCAGTCTTCTCTTTTCCAGACTAAATAAACCCAATTAATTCAGTCTTCCCTCATAGGTCTTGTTTTCTTAACTTTTCATCATTTTTGTTCTTCTCTAGACCCCCTCCAATTTCTCCACATCTTTCTTGAAATGTGGTGCCCAGAACTGGACTCAATACTCCCATTGAGGCCTAATCAGCATAGAGTAGAGCAGAAGAATTACTTCTCGGATCTCTCTCATGACACTCCTGTTAATGCAGCCCAGAAACATGTTGGCTTTTTTTGTAGTACAGCCAGTCCCCGAGTTGCAAACGGTCGACTTACGACCATTCGCATTTACAACCAAAGCTGTTATAAATGGCGGACCCTGAGTTACAAACACGATCCGCGCTTACAAACAGCGCGGTCGTGTGTAACTCTATGGGGTCTGACTTACGAACAAACCAAGTTACGGACCAATTGCTTGTTCTGTAACGGGTTTGTAAGTTGGGGAGAGGCTGTAGTATCTCACTGACTCATATTTAGCTTGTAATCCACTATGACTCCTAGATGCCTTTCTGCAGTACTCCTTCCTAGACAGTCGCTTTCCATTCTGTATGTGTGAAACTGATTGTTCCTTCCTAAGTGGAGTACTTTGCATTTGTCCTTATTAAACTTCCTCCTATTTATCTCAGACGATTTCTTCAGTTTGTCCAGATCAATTTTGAATTATGATCCTATTCTCCAAAGCACTTGCAACCCCTCCCAGCTTGGTGCCATCTGCAGACTTAATAAGTGTACTTTCTATGCCATTATCTAAATAGTTGATGAAGATATTGAACAGAACTAGTCCCGAAAATGACCCCCTGCAGAAATCCACTTACTTGTTATGCCCTTCAAGCACGATTGGGAGCCATTGATAACTACTCTCTGAGAATGGTTAGCCAACCTATTAAGCACCCACCTTATAGTAAACCCATCTAGGTTCTATTTCCCTAATATATTGATAAGAAGGTCATATGAGACTGTATCAAATGCTTTCCTAAAGTCTTATGTATACCACATCTACCACTTCCCCCTTAACAAGTTTTGTGGATATCCTATCAGAGAAATCTATCAAATTGGCTTGACATTATTTGTTCTTTATAAATCCATGCTGGTTGTTAGTTATCACATTAGTATCTTTCAGAAGTTTGAAGATTAATTCTTTAATTATTTGCTCCATTATCTTTCCTGGCACAGAAGTTAAGCTGACCGGTCTATAGTTTCCTGAGTTGTTCTTATTTCCCTTTTTATAGATGGGCACTATATTTGCCCTTTTCTAGTCTTCTGGAATCTCTCCCGACTTCTATGACTTTTAAAGATAATGACTTATGGTTCACACATCTCCTCTAGCACTCCTTGAGTATTCTAGGATGGATTTCATCAGGCCCTGGTGACTTGAAGACATCTATCTTTTCTAAGTAATTTTTAACGTGTTCTTTCCCTTAACTTCTGAATCCATCCCATTTTTCCACTAGCATTCACTATGTTAGGAATCCAGTCACCACCAACCTTCTTGGTGAAAACCGAAACAAAGTCATTTAGCAGCTCTGCCATTTCCATGTTTTCTGTTATTGCTTTTCACTCTTAATTGAGTAATGGGCCTACCCTGACCTTGGTCTTCGTCTTGCTTCTAATATATCTGTAGAATGTTTTCTTGTTACCCTTTATGTCTCCAGATAGGCTGAGCTCATTTTGTGTCTTTGCCTTTTTAATTTTGCCCCTAAATACGTGTTATTTGCTTATATTCATCCTTTGTACTTTGACTTAGTTTCCACTGTTTATATGACTCCTTTTTAATTTTTAGATAATTCGTTTTAATTGTACTATTTTAAATGTATTATTGATGTTTTACATTTTTAACACTTAATGTAAAGTATACAGTGATCACTATTTTATTACAAACATTTGCACGATAAAAAGAAACTAAGGAAATTGTATTTTTCAATTCACCTCATGCAAGTACTGTACTTCAGTCTCATCATTGTGTAATTTAAACTTACAAATGTAGAATTGTTTTCACATAACTGCCCTCACAAATAAAAAAAGTAAAACTTTAGCGTATACAGGTCAAAGCATGAGTGGGCATATGAATATTTAACGTATTTGGCACATGAATATCTTTCAATGCTGGCTTTAATTGTGACATGAATCCCTGCGCTTACTTTCAAGTGACATCATATATTTAGTAGCCCAATGTCTATGACTCTAACGCTGAAATGCTGGCTGGTCCCTCTGGGCGGCCCATGCTGCATGGGGAGCACAGGGCCCAAATGGCCGCTTGCTCTCCCGCGGCGGCCCAGCTGAGCGACGCAGAAGTCAGCCGAGCACCACAGCGGGAAGGGAAGGGGGGTGGGCCGGTGATGTACATGGCCGGGGGCAGGGCCTGGCCGTGAACGTCACTGCCCTGCCCCCCTTCGCCTCCCGCTGTGGCACTCAGCTGACTTCTGCGCCGCTCAGTCGGGCCGCCGCCGGGGAGCAAGCGGCGCAAGCTACCGTTTGGGCTCCGTGCTCCCCATGCAGCACAGGGAGTGTGGAGCCCAAACGCCGTTTGGGGTCCGCGGTCCCCCGAGTGAGAGGCAGGAGGCGGAGGGGAGAGAGAGCGACCGACCGAGACCTGAAAATCCCGTCTTATGACGGGCTATTTGGCTAGTTGTAAATAAAAGCAGGCAGCATTGTATCTCATAAATACAGACGTGTTTGTTTTAGCGGTTGGCTGAACAAGAAGTAGGACCGAATGGACTTGTATGCAGTGAATTGAAAAACAGTATTTTTTTGTTTTTGTTTTTCAGTGCAAATGTAGAAAGATATTTATAATAAATTGAAATTGGTATTGTTTCAGTGATGTTAAAACTGATTAAATGACTATTTTTAATTCAGTTAATTTATTTTGCATTAATCACATGCCTTAAGTGTGATTAATTGATATTACTTTTTTCCGATTTTCTTTTATTTATAAATGTGGAAATGATGTGTCCTTCAAGGAAAGAAGCCTTATAATACCAAAGAAAGAAATACAAGGAAACATCCTTTATGATGTGTTTAAAATCTAATTATGATGTCTTTTTTTTATAGTGATGTGATCTGTAAGTAATAGTCCTAATACTTACGAAAAAAGTTGTATTGAAAGCAAATCTATTTTCTCCCTGCACCTCACAATAACTCCGTTGATAGAGCTCCTGATTAGGTCTTTCTCCAAAAGAGGTAGACAATTCAATAAACCAGCAGTCCCTTTTCCTCAGTAGGAAAGGCACCCCTACTTATGTCTGTGCAACACTAATGATTTCAATGAGATTTCATAAGGCATGTGTCAGGAATGAATATGCCCCATTATTTTTATAAAGTCATACAAACTCAGGTGTGAGAGGTGGGGTCAAGGACTCATTAATGGGCATGGATTTTTTGCCAGAAATAGTTACAACCTAGAAAATATCGCTCTTTCCCTTCTATCATGGGATGACATAATGAAATTCTAAGGCTTCCGGTTATAGTAGTAATTGTCATTAAACAGAAATGTGGGTGGAAACAAACCCCAACTATTACCCTTGGTCATTACACAGTTTCCACCTATGAATTCTATAAAATATAGATGCTCAAAATATTGTAATTATAAATGTTATGCAGATACTTTCTGCTCTTTCCTCGCAACCACTGGTCACATACAGGTTTTTCCACATAAAGTACAAATTGTACTCCTCAGTCATCTTTTGTCTCATCAGTGACTACCTGTCCCTCCTCCCCAGCAGAAATCATCCCCATATTGAGGAATAGGTGATTATATAAGTACTATTCGATGAAAGCATTGCCCCTTCATTTTGAGTTTAAAACTCAACCAAAATTATGAACAGAACACTCTTCCTTAGTATGTCACATAATACATATTTACAATGGCTTTATGGAGTGTAACAGTGTAAATAGGACTCAACCCTTCTACTCCTTCTCCTGTTCCTCTTATCTGAGGAACTCAGATCCTTCCAGCTGAAAACAGTTGATGGGCTAGAGAATACTCCAGGCTTTACCTGGATCCATCTTCATTGCCCACATTAGATACTTTGTTAAAGTTTTATTGTATCTTGGATATTGTCTTTAGTGAGTTGCTAAAACTAAGCATAGAATTTATCATTTTGGGATGGTTTTTATTCAGGTTTTCTTCAGATCTTTCTTTCCAGGAGAGTGGATCCGGAGATCAAAAAACCTAAGAGTATAAAAGCTGATTACTTCTGTGCCAAGTTTTAAGAGCTCTGTGGCTCCAAAAAAAGTGTGAAATCTGAAAATGGAGATTTCCCCATTGTTGCTGAGTTCTTTGTTTACAATCAGCGGGTGGGAGCAGGGGGTAGAGAGTGCTCCCAGATCCATGTAATTGGATGACATATAACGAATTAGAGATGACTAAAGATGTGGCCAGTCCCAAGATACATCCCATGGATCCAAGTGCATCAGATCTTAAATTACTGGATTCTACTGTTAAGATAAAGATCTGAGTTTTATGCTAAACAGAAGGATCCAACTAACACATCAGTCTCTCAGCACTGTAGTGAAGCCTTAACCAGCCATCTTTATCTCACAAGTTATTGGATATAATTGCAGTCCTCATCCAGACAAAAGAAGGGTAGATGAAATAAAGATATCAGGACTTCTGACTCCACCAGACTCTCCAATATGTCATTGAAGGTGATGGATATTTCAGTTTCAAGAAGGACAAGATTCTAGAGAGCATGAAGAATATTAAATCCATGAGCAGATCTTTAGGGGTGTTTGAAAATTTAAAGAGGAATTGTGAAGAACCTCTTTTACAGGGGTGGGCAAAAGGGCCTCCGTAGGCTGGATCCAGCCTGCCAAGCAAGTTGATCTGGCCTGTGGAGGCCCACCACTCCCCCCCCCCCAAGGCCAATCAGGGCCTGGGGGCAGGGGGAAGCGTGCAAAGTCTCTTCCCACCTTGCACCCACCCTGCAAGGAGTGGGCAGCGCTTAGAAGTGCCACGCACTCCTGGAAGGGCAGGAGGAGACTTCACGCACTCCCCTACCCCCAAGCCCTTATTGGCCTGAGGGTGGGGGGAAGTGCGCGATGTCTCCTCCCACCCTGCGAAGGGCATGGCGCTTCTAAGCACCACACACTCCTTGCAGGATGGGAGGAGACTTCATGCGCTTCCCCCAACCCCCGGGTCAACCAGGGCTTGGGGGAAGGGAGAGCACACGAAGTCTCCTCCCTCCCTGCAAGGGGCTCAGCAATTCGTCAACCGCCAGCTAGTGCTCTCCCTCCCCAGGACCTGATTGACCTGGGGGCAGGAGAGGGGAGCACGCAAAGTCTCCTCCCACTGCCAGGGGCAAAGGTGTGTCTAGAGGGAACTGTTGGCTGTTCACAACAGCTGGTGGTTCTCTGTGGGGCAAAGACTTTGCACGCTTCCCCATCCCCAGATGAATCAGGATCTGTTGGTGAGGAAGCACAAAAGTGTCCTGGCCCTGCCCCTGCCCCTTCTGCCTGAGGCCCCACCCCTTCTGGAAGGATTCTTCCTTGGTTATTACTATTGCTGTTGCTGGGGAGATACTGATCATAATTTCTTCCAAAATAGAAAGGATGAGGACAAAGGGTATTGTCTTTGATATCTCAAAGAGCAGGGGTGGGCAATAATTTTTGACCAAGGGCCACTTCAGAAATTTTTGAAGTGGCCCTGGGCTGCCCCAGAAGGGGCAGAGCCTCAGGTGGAAGGGGCGGGGCCAGGATACTTCCATGCTTCCCCACCCACATACTCTGATTGGTCTGGGGGTGGGGGAGCAGCGGGTGGTGGTTGATTAAGTGCTGCACCCCTTGCAGGGTGGGAGGAGACTTTGCACCCTGTCCTCCCCCCGCAGCCTCCAAGCCAATCAGGGCTTGGGGGTGAGGGGAGTGCGCAAAGTCTCCTGCCCTGCCAGGAGCATGCGGCTCTTGTAAGCACTGCGCACTCCTTGCAGGGAGCGGACGGGGTGGGAGGAGACTTTGCGCACTTCCCCTGCTCCCCAGGCCCTAATTGGCCTTGGGGGAGGGGAGCAAGGGGACCTCTGTGGACTGTATCACTTGCTTGGCAGGCTGGATATGGCCCGTGGAGGGCCTTCTGCCCACCCCGATCTAGTCCCATATCCTGTCTTCTGACAGTGGCCAATGCCATGTGCCCCAGAGGAAATAAACAGAACAGGTAATCATTAAGCAATCCATCCCCTGTCATCTGTTCCCAGCTTTTGGCAAACGCTCATTAAATGTTGTTTGACAAACATTGTTACTTCAGTCAGCACTAAACTGGTTTATAGTGAAATTAAAACAATTTTATTAAAGATGTAATTTATGTTCTATAAGGTAGAAAGTTACAAACAAACAAATGTAAAAAATAGGCTTCTAAGACTAAACCTTCATTTCAGCACATTATAGTCTTTGCCTAAGCAAGTTTCTCACCTGTATTCAGTTCCCAGAGACTTCAGCCTCCTTAGCTGAAGGATCCAACCATTTGTGATTTCAGGAGCCCATGAATGCCCCCAGAGCTTCACAACTCAATCCCCCACCCCAACATTTATATCATCCAAAAGTTTGTTGTCTCTGTTTCAAAAGGCAGGAAGGCTTCTTGGTGGTCTTCCCTTCCAGTGGACTTCCATTTCCCTGCTCATTCAAATGCAAATAGAAGTTCCATTGTTTTGATTCCACACTACTTACTTTACATTGGAGATAGGTAGTTTCCTTTCCTTCTTTATGTGGAAAAGAAATCCTTTTCTCTCTTTGGTCATGGAATTTATAACATGCTATGATGCATGATTTCTCGTTAAGGATTAGTGCATGTAATTCACAATGATATTAAACACCAGTTTCAGACATCCATAAAATACCACCGTTTCACAAAAATCTCACTTTTTACATTTTCCACAATAAATTAATATTGTATATAACCAATTGATTCAGTTGTGTGTCATTTGAGGTTCAGATTCCCTGTGTTAATAAAAATGTATTCTCAGATTAAATTCCTTCTCCCCTGAAGGAGAGAGACATTATGTAGTTGTCGACTTCATGCTGGTACCTTTCCCCCCCCCCCTTGTTAGCATAAGGGGACTGTTAGCCCCTTACTAAAACTCAGTGGGAGTCAAACAGGCAAAATCATACTCCTTTGTCTGGAATAGGTGTGGCTTAGGCACTGCTTGCCAAAAGCATTTTGGGAACATAATTCTAGAATCTGAGAATCATAGAATCACATATCTGTAACCCTTTGAATATTCTCTGTACATAAAGCATGCAAAGGTTTTCAGGGCCAGCACGTTACTAACTTGTTTGATACCTTGCATGACACCTTTTAGATACAGATGATAATGGTGTTTTAGGTGTAGGGGGTATATCAGGCCTGAAAAGAACTGCTCTGTCATGGGCCTCTGTGTCCCAGGTACATGTTTTCCCTTGGGACAGATACACACCTTTCTTGTTCTAATGGCTCAGTTAGTTGCCACTGAGGAGACTGAAAAGTGAAAACATTGCCCTTGGCTACCTGTGCAGTGGTCATAGAAACTGTTCTTCAGCTATGCCCCAATTTGTTCCCATATGTATATATTTTATGTAGAAGAAAGGTATTTGTATTGAGTCTTTGGCTTCTCAGTCACCCGTGTAAATCAACTTTTGGTTGGTAATTTCCAGAAAATCATTGTCACTGCTCTTACAACTTTCAATATCCATGTAAAGTGGGTTGGCAATCTCAGTCTGTTTTCTAAGACTGAGTCAACAAATCAACTATAGCTAGTTGTGGTGGCTGTCTCTATAGTGCCTTTTCTTAGAACTAAAGTCACTTTAAAAATATGGGAAATTGCTGTAATAACTGTTCCTTATTTTCATTCTGTGGGTCAACAAACCGTGTTTAAAAAGGAGATAAAGATAAAATCTCCCTTGTCACAACTTCTGTATTTCTTATCCATGCTTGTAGTAAAGCTTTTAAAAATGCATGCAGTGAACATGGAATATTAACAATATTGACTTTATTGCTTTGTATTTAGTATCCAGGTAATGTGGTGGTTTTCTTAAAATTAAGTTTCACCATCAGTCCCTACGGTTTTGATTGTGACTACTTCAACAAGAGAATGCATGCAACTCTGGTTGTAGCCTGAAATGAAAATGAATGATTCATAGTTTTCTAGAACTCTAAAGTCCCGTGAAGTCTGCAGAAACACAGTATCTCTTTTAGAGTAACTCATTGTTATGAAGTGTAATTTGTCTTGCAGGGCAGGAAAAGAGGGAGTTTTTTTAAGGCTTTAGGATTGTAGAAATGTGATCTTAGATATGGAAAGAATGGTGATTTTACATTTGCTTATTGGACTTACACGGAAACATGACATGCAATTCTGTGTCTTTTAATCATGCCATTAAGAGTGAAGTTGCTGGCAAAAAAAAAACAGTCTGTGTCACTTATGAAAAAAAATTACTTTGTCACTTAGATAAGCAATGGGTGGTCCTTGTCAGCCCTCCCAGTAGCTGCAATTATCCCTCGAAAAGTAATACATTATTACCAGTGTTCATTCTTTCAAAGATTGGGGAAAAAATCAACAAAATACTAATTAGAGAGGCACTGAGTAACACATTTGCTTCCTGGTTACCTCATCATCCAGCTCTACTGGAGGCACTCATGTAAGTGATTGTTTTTCCTTGGAGCCAGTCTGGAAAAGGTAATAGTGCCATCCTTTATTTGCTTTAAATGACAAATCCAGCTGACTGTCCAGTCCCCATACTTGCCTTCTGTTTAGGCTCCAAGAACAGTACTGTATGAGGATGAGAAGTGAGATTCACTGCTTTAGTAGTGCAGTAGCTTGTGTGTATACTGTACTGTGCATCTGTCCCCATGCTTGCTCTGAGGAGGCATGGAAGATGCAGCTCTGAACCACAGTTGGACAGGGCAAATAAACAGTGTGATTTGAGAAATCATCCCTTCACCACATCATCACCACCTGAGTGGTGGTGCAGCTGCATTCTATGGGCATGTCTAAACTACATCCCTCTTTCGAAAATTGCAGATGAAGCCGGGATTTGAATTCCCGTGCTTCATTTGCATAATAGCAGCTGTGCGTTCTTTCGAAAATGGGTATTTCAAAAGTGGAACTGCCATTTAGACACGGTTCTTTTAAAAAAAAAACCCTTTTAAAAACATTCCTGTACTCCTCAAAAAATGAGGCTTACAGGATCTTTCGAAAAAGCGGTTATTTTTTTTTGAAAGAACTGCATCTAGACAGCGGTTTCACTTTTGAAATACCTGTTTTCGAAAGAATGCATGGCCACCATTATGCAAATGAAGTGTGGGAAATTGAAATCCCGGCTTCAGTGTTTGTCAGTAGGAGTTCCTCAGAGAGGACAGCAGGATCAGTTCTGGATCCCCCCCCACCATAGAAAGGATGTGGACGCATTCGAGAGGGTCCAGCGGAGCGCAACCAAAATGATTAGGGGGCTGGAGCACATGACCTATGAGGAGAGACTGAGGGATTTGGGTTTGTTTAGTCTGAAGAAGAGAAGAGTAAGGGGGGATTTGATAGCAGCCTTCAGCTTCCTGAAGGGAGGTTTCAGAGAGGATGGAGAAAGGCTGTTCTCAATAGTGATGGAAGGCAGAACAAGGAGCAATGGTCTCAAGTTATAGTGGGGGAGGTCTAGGCTGGATATTAGGAAAAAATATTTCACTAGGAGGGTGATGAAGCACTGGAATGGGTTACCTAGGGAGGTGGTGGAATCTCCATCCCTAGAGGTTTTTAAGTCTTGGCTTGAGAGAGCCCTGGCTGGGTTGATTTAGTTGGGATTGGTCCTGCCTTGGGCAGGGGGCTGGATTTGATGACCTCCTGAGGTCTCTTCCAGCTCTATGATTCTATGGTCAGGTCCCTAGTAGCCTAGATCCTGCAGAAAAATCATGGGTTACATATACTAAAGGACTGTCTGTCCCTCCCAGATTGAAAGCCTCTCAGATCAATTTAGTTACAACCTGGAGAAGAGAAAAACCAAAACCATGCTCTGTAAAACTGACTGGGAAAACTAAGTTGCCCATTTTGCTCTTCCTATATTACAAAGTTTCCCAGGCTTGAGGGAGGTTTTCCTATTTTAATATGGAATAAAGGCTGGGATAATCAAGAATGTCTAATGGGAGCTGGTGGATGCATTTAGGTTCTTCTGAAAATGTGAGACACATTCTTGTCTGTTTGGTTGTACATAAAAAAACCACTTTCTTTGCTGAACTGATTCCCACTTGATCTGTGGCAATAGACCTGTTTGTGAACCAGTGTCAAAAGTGGATTTTTTTAACCATGTTCAGGAGGTGACCATTTGCCATAATCAAATAGCCAGGGCCGGCTCTAGATTTTTTGGCCGCCCCAAGCAAAACATTTTTTGGCCGCCGCCTCCCTCCCTCCCCCTTTTTTGTCTGGGGAGGGTGCGTGTGCAAATGCAGCTTGTGCGGCTTCCTGGGGGGTGGGGCGCATGCTTCAGGGGGAGCCCAAACCCCAGGGCATTTTCATCTCCTAGGAGAGCACCAGGGACTCCCCACGTAAGGACAATGGGAGGGCAGGTTCATCCACAGCATGTCAGTTAAAGACTTCCGAAGCATGCAGCTGTCCACATCACCTAGTGCTGGAGTCCCGGTCCCACTCCTCACTCTGCAAAGGGATTTTATTATTAGAAGCCTTATGATCATTCAGACTCCAACCCCAACACATAACCTGTCCAACTCTTGGTGTCCATGGACAAGAATCAGCCTCACTATACAATGAGACAGTTCAAAGGGATTAAGAGAACTTTTGTTTCAACTCCCCAGCTCAACTGTCCAGAATAAGACAGGCACCAGACAACAAAACCCTACTAGCCTAGAACCTATTTCATGAGCACAGCCCTGTGCTTTCTCCTTCAGAGATGGACCGAACAGCCTCTGAAGCAGGGTGGATTGATTTAAATAGCTTTGATTTAAATCTCTAATTTAAACCGGCAAGCAGAAAACCTAGGTTTAAATGAGCAATTAATCATTTAAATTATACTTTTAAAATATTTTCCTAAAGGATGGCTAAGTCTTATTGATTAGCAACCTTTAAAACATGTTGATTTACAACTAAATATAACCTTTATGCCAAATGTGGTGCTTCTATTTACTAACTAGGAGAATACACTCAGTACAGCTACCAACTAAATAAATGCCCAAATAATTGTGTAACTTGAATGTAATCAGATTCTTAATTTTTACATTTTTATTCTATTACAAAATGGTGTGTAATAGGAACACTTAAGAGACAGGTTTTACCCCATTTATTATTTGCTAAGTGGTGGCTACTTTTTTTTTTTTTTCAAACATATGATTTGCATCTACTTCTGCCTGGACGGAAATTCTATTTAAACAAAACCAGCATTTAATGTTTGTATGAAATGACCTTAAATGTGAAGGACACAACAAAAAAGTATCCAAACACACTTTGCATCTAAAATTAATTTATTAAACAAAGGAAATATCCATAGTGAATTTAACAGATCGAATCTAGTCATGTTCTTCAAGATGTTAGAATGCTCTCAACCAGTTTTTTAGTGAGAGAAGAGGAAAACAAGTTTTTTTCTGGTTTGTCAACTCTCGGTTTTACAATGGTGAATGAATGAATCATTGAATTGAACTAGCTGAATAAACCAGAGTGATAAAAACATTCTCTCTTCACCTGCAGAAGAAGCTACTGCTGATGTAAACAGTGGTTTTGGGTACTTACACTAGTGAACTGGTAGAATTTCTTTAAAAGTTGACAGACATATTCTATTAAATTTTTAAATTTAATTCATAAGTTATGATAAATTTAGGCCATAACAATTTTTAATTTAATTTTAAAGGTATATTATTTAAAACAAAGCCTATTTAAATGGGATCACAATTCCAATTTTAATAAAGCTCTCCTGCTCCAGACAGGAAGGGACTTGGGGACACGTGCACTGGGAGAGGGAGAATCTCCTGGGTCCCAGTCAGGGGTGAGGTTGTCAGGACACAGCACAAGGGGGCTGGGTTCTTGGGCAGAGGTAGGGGTGTGTGTGTGTGTGTGTGTGTGTGTTGGGGGGAGGGTTCAGGGCCCAGAGAGTAGGGAGAGGGGGGATTGTTTAGAGAGCCAAACAGGAGATAGGGATCCAGGCGGGGGGGGGGAAGAAGAGGAGACAGGGTCCCAGCAGGGTTGCAGTGGGCCAGGAGGTGGGGTTGCTGGGCAGAGGCCAAACTGGGGGAGGAGAAGAGAGGGGGAAGGTAGTCGGGGGGGGGGGAAGTTGTGGGCAGGGGCACACAAGCCGGGGGGGGACAGCCGGGCAAGGGGGGGTTCACAGGCAGGGGAGTTGCAGGGGAGAGAACACAGGTGGGGAGGCCAGAGGAGGGGGAGTTGCAGGGAGGGTGCACGGGAGGGGGGTAGCCGGCCGGGGGGGCACACTCACAAAGGCAAAGAAGAGGCCACCGGGCTCAGCCTCACCAGCTGCGGCCGCCCCACACCGCCCTCCCAGCAGGGGCCGTGCCTCGGGGCCGGCCCCGCAGAGCACCCCGGGGCCGGCCCCGCACAGCACCCCGGGGCCAGGCACAGGCTCCAAGCAGCCAGGCACAGGGCTCCCAGCTCATGGCGGCCTCCACGGGGCTCCCCGCCTGCTCTTCCTCAGGCCAGAATGCCACCTCTGCCAATGTGCCACCCCAAGCACCTGCTTGTTTTGCTGGTGCCTAGAGCCGGCCCTGCAAATAGCCTTGTAGATTTGTGCCCATGAAGATAGGCTTATGAGTTTGTCTTGTTTTGTTTGGAGGTGAAAGGGCAGCTGGGGTTGGTGGAGCAATCCGCTAATGCAGAGGTGGGCAACTGGCAGCCCTCTGGGCACATGCAGCCCATCAGGGTAATCTGACTGAGGGTTGCAAAACATTTTGCTGACATTGACCCTCTGTGGACACCACTCCCTCTAGCTCCCAGTGACCATGGTTCTCTGTTCCTAGCCAATGAGAGCTGTGGGAAACAGCAACAAGCATGTCCTTGTGGTTTCTTTGCCTGCAGGCACTGCTTCCCACAGCTCCCATTGTGGGATAAAAATGAAAATTACTGACCTGCATTACTGGGACAGTATGATAGTGCTGTGTCAGGAAATGAGTGAACGGCTTACTTACCAAGCAAAGATTATACTCTGTGTTGTTTAGAAGTTTCGGTTGCCATGCCTTTAGCAGTTTAAGGTGTGACAGTCCTGCTAATTCACTCATCTGTAGCGTGTCTTCCTGTTTCATTTTGCCAGCAGCAGCTTGCCATTTTCACTGTAATATTCCCCTTCTGGTCACTTGTGTTGGTTCAACAACTACTGTATGGTGCTCTGGAGAACACATCTCCTGTCAATCACTGGCAAGATACGTTGCCTCCAGAGCACCAGTTCTGAAATGGAAGTTGGCTGGGGGCTCTAGGGGGAAATCTAGATGGTGTTGTAAAAGAACAGATTGGCATATCTATCTATGCCTCAAAGCAAAATTGTCATGGTTTGTTTCATATAAAACAATTTTAAAATGATACATTGAGGACACACAGAAATTAGAAGACAGTCCTTTGCTACCATGATAAGTACAGGATAAGCAGTGGAAACAAGGATTCTGAGGGGAGATGTGATGTATAAGAACATATGGTGGGTTTTTTCTTCTTGAGAGCTCATGTCCTAGCATTTTGCACCTCTTGTGAAAGGTTGTACGTAGGTTAAGAGTAACAATAAAATAAAAATCACCAAGCAATACAGCTGGCAAATGAACAAAAAAAATTCTTTAAAATATTCTGACCACCTTTCCCAAATATATTTCCTGGTTTGAGGACTAAGAGAAATCCACACTTACCCAGTAACCTATAATTTCCTGCAGGAGCCAATAGTCAAATTAGTTGGCCTTTAAGAATGAAAATTTCAAAAGCATCCAGTGTATGTCTTACTCCACATCCATTGAAGTGAGGAGTTTTACTATTGTGGCAGAGTGACAGATCAGTACTGAGCACTTCTGACAATCTCAGCCTAATTTTTTTACATTTCCACTTTGCTTTATTCCCAAGGACACTGAGGCATGTAGGCACTTCTCATCTTTCAACCCGTCAAAGGTGTGTTTATTTTTATTTTAAAATGTTCTGATATTATTTATAAAGAACTGGGGAAAGATTGAGGTGTGTATTGATGTACAGGAGTTCAACTGAACTGAGTTTGTTCTGGATCAGAAATCATTGCAATATGTATATGGAGCTTAGAGTGGACTTGCACAGTGTTAAACAGAAAAGTGAATTGTTTTCCAAATCAGAAGATTAAAAATTGGGTAGCCATGAGTGAATGGTAATTGTGACAAAGGCCTGAGCTGATACAATGCATCTGATTTTATATTGCAAGCTCATGATACTATCTACATTTTTTGTTAGTCTCTAAGGTCCTTTTCACTGTTAAGTTTTTTTTTTTAATATATTTGAGAGTTTGTCTGTGTGTCTCTGTTCAAGAATTTCTAAGCAATAAGAGCTAGGACCACCAAATTTGGTATACAGCTTCCTCTTACCATAATGTAAAGCAAGGTAAGGGTTTGGCTGTGCCAAGAAAATGAGATGCACCTGGAATGGGATTGTGTCTCATAAGATCATACAGAAAAGACAGAATCATGAGGCAGTTGAAAGGGGCTTGCTCAGGGCAAGCCCTGCCTCCCTCCCAGCCCAGTCCAGCACTGCCCCAGTCCCAATCCCTCAGGCACTCTTTAAGGAGTGGTTTCCCTTTTTCCTATTGACTAGAGATCCACCAGAAAAATCCCTTATCTCCTATTTCCTGGTCACTGGCTCTTTGGCCTTTTATCTGATCTGGACAGTATCTCCAATTTGAGACAAATTAGCACTAACCCTATAACTAGGTCACAGATAATTTGGCCTGATGGGGAAAGTTCCTCCTGACCCCTTAAACAAGCAATCTAGTCAGAGCCCAGCCACAGCAACCTAAACTTGCACTTTCTATACTATATAATTTATATGAAGAAAAAGTGTTCAGGTAAAAAAAAAATGTGGCGAGAGGCCTATGAAACTCCATTCCCAGGACTTAAATAAATGACTGTTGGAAGGGTGAACTAATTGGCTCACATTTAGCTGGTTGGCCAATGGGCAGCAATCATCTGGGGCAGGGTAGGCCTATCTCTGTACACACTCTCCCTTTTGTCCCAAAGCTGTCTGGCACTTTTCCCATCTAATCAAGTTTTCCATCTATTAAATTGGTGAGTGGCATTGGAGATGAACTTTCACACATGACAATTTTACTCAAATTCTGAAAAATTAAAATAAAAGACTGAGTGTTTAACTAAAAACCTAAAATTGAGATCCAGATGTAAGGGGGAAAATGTCCCTCGGTAAAAGTCTGTCCAAGAAGAATACACTGATGATGATAGTTGTATAATAGCTGTTTTAGGTGTGTATCATTTAGGGTTTAAAATAGTTTGACCCTGCATTTCATAGATTCCAGAGCTGGACCATTGTGAGAATCCATTCTGTCCTCCGGTAAAACACAGACCACAGAACTGCTTTTTGAACCCTCCAGAAAAGATGGAAATCTGTCCTGTGGTTCAGTAAAGAAACTAAAGTGCTGGAAGGAAAGTGCAGAAATAATTGTACATAATTATTCCTGATAATCCTGGTTATACCTGTACTCTGTACTCCATTCTCAACTAAAACTTGCAATTAATTGCCATTTTGTTGGAAGGAGAAGTGCTGGAAAGCCAAGACCCAAAGAACGTTACGAAGCGCATGCCTACCTTTTCTTGCCTCTTGCTTATAGGTTTCCTCCTGACACATGAAGCAGGTCTCAAATTAGCAAAGTACTTAAATGGGCATTCAACTTTTAAGTGCTTAAGTACCTCTCTCTATCAGAGGAACAGAACATACCTGAACACTAAAACATTTTGAAAGAAAATGGAGTTTCCTTTTTTGCATTTATTAACTATTTAGTTTGGAATAATTTTGCCTAACTTCCAATAAATAGCTACCAGTAGTATTTGTTTTAACTTTCAAAATATTTAACTGAAAAAGGGTTGAAAGTTATGTAACAATCAAAATACTTTAATAGCATCATGGACTCCTTATTTTATATTCAGTAGTTGAAATAATATTTGTATTAAATACAATAAATTTAATTTTTCAATTCATATATTCTTGTGTGGGGAGAGAGATCTCCACACACACACACACACACACACACACACACACACACACACACACAATTTTGGACATTGCTGAAATATATATGTCATGGGGTTTTTTTATGTGTTGTTCTAGAACCTTCCTAAGAGCATATTGAAATACTAACAGGAGAGTCAGTCACAATATTTCAATGAAACAAGATACCTTGAGTAATGTGTACTTAATCTTTTGGAAACATTATTTCATGTGAAGTAGTTTTTAATCATTAGACTGCCATTCCATGGAGTTTTATTTATTGCAAATAATAATCTTCAGTATTTTCCGAACAGGGAAGTAATATAGAGGTAAAATCTGCTGCTCTTTTCTTTGAAACAAGCCAACAGCTTGGCAAAGCTATAGGGAAACTAGTAAATACATAACTTAGTTCATAAAAGAAAACAAATCTTGTAAAGCACTCATCCCCTTCTCTGTGTCCTGAAACAGACACTGACATCTTAAAACCTCTATTATAAATAGTATTTTTATTTGAATAGTTTTTAAAAAGTTTGGCAATGATTGATTATAGCCTTATTACACTGCTCATAGCAGATACAGAAAAGGATTGTTTATACTAAAACCAGGGGACTTTCTAAAAGTGCTTGTCAGTTCTTCTTCTTTTTTATTTATTTTTTTTTCTTCTTCTTCTTCTTCTTCTTCCTGATTTCTTTCTCTCCCCATTAGGTGATCATTATTACTGCACTTTACCTCTGCCATGGGGAGTATGGATGAATGAAGCCTGGTGATTAAAAGCTGAGTCAGCCCATTCTGTTCAGACACTGAAATATCACTCCTCTTGACATGCATACATAGGGTTGCCAGATGGTTGAAACAAAAATACTGAACACCGCCCCCCCGCCCCCCGAAAAAATTCTGTTGAAGGGAAAGAAAAGGAGGGGGAGACCAAAGTTGCTGAGCCAAAAAAGGACCGAGCCAAAAAGAAAAATTAAAGTAAAACAGCATGTCCCCTATAAGTGCAGGGGACCCTTGGTCGGCAGTCATTTTGTGCCGGCAGCCTTGGGGAACCAGGTAAGCATGGGGGCTGGGGTTGGGGGGCTGGGGGTCAGGAGGGGTTGGGGGGGGGAGAGCCCGGGCGCTGAGTGTTTGTAGGGTTGCCAGGTGCCTGGCATTTTTGCCTCCTAGCCCAAGAAATTCAGAAAATACCGGACATTTTAGGTGTCCGGTATCCTCTGAACTTTTTTTATCAGACAGGAGCCAAAAATACCGGACTGTCTGGGTGAATACCGGACACCTGACAACCCTATGCATACATTGTATCCTATAGAAGCTAGCAAAACTGTCCCCTAGCTTTTCTATGACATTTAGAGAGCATATTGCTATAATTTCTGTTTAAAATGTTACAACTTACAATCACTAATGATAAATAGAAGGTTAGTATGTTAGATCTCAGGTCATTGCTCTTCAAAGAAGGGAGAACTGTACTTTGGTATGCATAAAGTCTGTCTTCCTTTTGGTCCAGATTGGCTACAAAGCTTTTTTTAGTGTACTAAGAAAAGGTCACTATTTACAGTATTATTTTAGTCATTTGGGGTGCATCTACATAGCACCCATAGTTTGAAATAAGCTACTCAATTAGCTTATTTCGATGCTATTGCAAAATAGCTTATTTCATAAATTCCGAAATTGCCCTTAACCCTTGTGGAACAAGTATTACCAGGATGTCAGAATAAGCCGCCCATTATTTTGAAATCTATTTCAAAATAACAGTTTGCTTCAATAGATGTGGAATAGCTATTTTGTGATACTTCTGGTATCCCTAAATAACTCTACAGTGTTAATGTACCTTTGGTGGTGCTATTAAGAGCCAACTGCTATTAGTACATACTAATGTTAATTCCTGTCCAGTGCGTAAATACTTTAATTTGTATGATCATTTTATTTTACTTTGATTTATAAAACAAATAAGAGAAGTGCCCATCTCAAGCTCTCACAATAACAATAAAATCATATTCTGCTTTGGACAGGTCCATAAAATCAATGTATCTACGCTGATTTACACCAGCTAAAGAATTGGCCAGTATATGACTAATTTAAGATTATGAAATAGGGGTGTGATTCCCAGTTTGTGTAGACATACTCATGCTAACTCTTACCCCACTAGCATGCTAAAAATAGCAATGTAGCGACAATAGGTGGGAAGGGAGGCATGGGATAGCACTTATAATCTTTTATGTTGAAATGCTATCAATTAATACTAACTTGTTAAAGATAAAGGAGCATTAAAACACAAATTAGTTTGTAGGTTCAAGTCTCTTAGTCAGTTACAGAAAATTTATGTAGTAGAGGATTACTAGGTAACACTTGGAATAATAAAACCGAACTATTCAAAAGAGAAATGAGTTAAGGAAATAGACATCTGTTTACCATTTATACAATGCTACAATTGTACTTACACCATTTAATCTTTGAGGGTATCAGACAATCACTGTAGTGGAAAGAGTGAAGTACAGCCTTATAATCTTGGAACCTAATGTATCCATTTGATATTACTTGCATCTCCCCCAGTTGTAAGAAAACTAGTCCTTTTATAATCTATTATAATGCTAATCAACCTTGAACCTACCATAATCACATTTCTGCCATTTTTATTGGTTCTTCACATGACATGTTATTCACTTGAACATCGATACTAATGTTCTTCTCATACTATCTATATAGATATTTTAATAAAAGTCATAATTCTTTAAAAAACACAGTATAACGCTGTTAAAACCAGCTGTAACCAAAAGAGAGCCACAGTGTAACTTTGGGTCATATTCTTGTTAGCTTCAGTTTTCCCATTTTACTATCTCCAGCCTATGCCTAATTTTTCTCTCTCTCAATTGCAACAGTTTCCCATACTGCTTCAAACGTAGGCTGACTTAGGCTAGAATCTGATTTCTGCTTTCCATACATTACACACCCTAAGTACAAGCCACCTGATTATCATGTATCCACACTTACCATGGCTAGCCCATGCCACTCACTGCTTGCCGCTCGCTATGTCAGCTATCCTAAAATACGAGCATGAATATATCTTCATGAAGTGGGAATCACATGCCCAGTTCTGTAGTGTAGACATACTCCACGTGTGTGGGTGGGTGGGTGTGTGTATCTATTTAGCGCTCTCATTCTCTGGGGAGGGAAAGATAGCCCAAAAAGCATTTTGTATACATTAAAATGTAGCCCAACAGTATCTCTCTCACTATTCAGATTATGTATTTTGTTAATTATTTAGGATTTGCAGAATCAACCCATTATTTATGAAAAATCCTTACTATCATATTACTCTTATTGATTATAGTGGAACTACTTGTGTAACTAAAGGTTTTCAGTACAGAAAAACACAGTAAGTCATCTTTATAGGAATCTCCAAGGCTAAAATTATTTGATATCATTCATCATTGACATTATACTTTTCTTATTGGAGAGCCAAAAACACTGTTGAATCCAACAAACAATAATGCAAATAAATAATGCCATTGAGTTAATTGAATTACTGATGTGCATAAAGTAAATTTGTGCACATAAACATTTGCAAGGTTGGGATTCTAGAGTTTTAAATACAGAAGGAAAGAAGGCCTTAAACTTTAACCTGCTTTTATCTCTTAACCTCATTTTTTACATTTATAAATGCCTGTATCTAAGTTTGTCAAAGCAAAATTATAATTTTAAACATTTTGAAATATTATATTTTTAAAACATTTTGAAATATAAAATAAGCTTAAGGTTAAAAGGGAAGTGATAGTATATTTATAAAAAGACTTGTTTGTGTTGTGATAGCGTGGAAGTGTGTTTTATTATGCATTTTCATTTTCTGTTAACTTCTACTACAATGTGAATGTAAATCAAATATATTGCCCTTTCATAGTTACAAAAAGCAAAATAAAAATACATAAATGTTAAATTAGTTTTCTATACTGCAAACACAGATGAAAAATTATCATTGGGAAATGGGCACAGGCCAGCAGTTTAGTGTGGCATCTGCTTTGCACTTTTGCCAAAAATGCTTTTTCCTCAAATGTTTTTCTCAAGGTTTCAATTTTTAGTCCCATATTTAGGGAGATTATAATGAAATAAAAGTAGAAAACACTGTATTTAAAATGAGTGAAATTTATTTTTTGCTGGCAAACTGTGGATCTTTGATATCAAAGTAGAAAGGTTTATAAATATAAACTCTGCAGGGTTTAAAATGCTTCCGCTGTCTCTGAAATATAGCACAACAAAGCCGAAAGACAGGTTGAATTTATTTTACGATGCTATGGGATATTTATGTTGAGATACAAATAGCTTAAGGGCCAGATATGAAATAAAAGGAAGAGAGATTGGAAAACTGTAGACTATGCCAGCTAGGCTAGTGGGAGGGTCCTTTTGTGATGAAATGTTGCATAAATAATGCCAATGGGGGTCTAAATTCACTGTTGCCATGGAGACCTTTGTGCCTGACTGAACTCTATTCTTTTCTGTTTTAAGACTGCAACCACTGGGCTTCTGGTAGCTCTAATGAATATCATTTTGTTTTATTTTACTGTAAATGCTTGAATGCTGAAGCCAAAAGAAAACAGTGCTGTTCTGGGTTTTCTGAATGTTCAGGATGGACATTATCTATTTAAAATCCTTCAAGTTTCTTTTGTGATAAAAGGGGAGAAATGACTAGATCTGCCTAAACTACTGCTTTGGAAAGGAGGGAAAACTCTGCCTCTTCAGCTTTGTTGATTAGTCTTGTTTGCCTAGACTTCTTTTTATGGAAGTGATTAAGGAGCATTAATTTACAAAATGTACAACAAAGGTAAAGAGTTAAAACTAAATCAATTGTTTTGTAAAATTGTGGTTAAAGTTTTAGAAAACTATTTTCCTGAAAGTTAGATTGCTATAATATGTTATGGAAAAAAATACAAGTTTTGCTAAAGTAGAATGCTAGTTGTAGGAGAACAGACTACATGATCACTATGGTCCCTTATGACCTTAAAATCTATGATACAATTGCAAATTTAATCTAGTTTTTGTAACTCACTTGGAAGCAATGCTTAGAACAAATATGTTTGATTACTATGATTTGTATCTGGCTAAATCCACCACAGTTGGAATACTGTCTAACTAGCTGGTGATTACCTCCGTTTGGCACGGTGGGGGTGGGTTCAAAACTATTTACTGTAATTTTAGAAATTAAAAAAAATAGAAGAACCCCAAACATGTTACATTGGATAAAGACAAGTAAGTAATGTTACTTTTTAGCAAAGATATCTTAGTTTATAGAATATTTTCTTGTCTTAACTCAAACAATAAGTGTTTATTTGATTATGATTTTGCTTGTTTCAGTCTGTCTAAAGCTAGGTCCTAAATCAGTAACTCCCCAGAGAGATCAGAAAAATTAACTGAATAATCTTTCCAGTGGAAAGTCTCTTTATTATTTGTTGTTTTGATCTATGAACCTGTTGCTTTGAGCTCTTACCCTTGAAAACCTTGGTTCTTAATGAGTACTTTATAGTGTATCATAGTAATTTGTTTTCCTGATTCTAAATTTATATAGGTGGGAATGACATGTGAACTTTATATAATTAAACAAAGCCTGTAAACTATTAGCTTTGCAGGTAAATTTTTACTCAAATGATTTAACTCATTTGAAATTACTTATAGAAAATTAGTGACAACAATGCATGATTATGACCTCATGGATTTCTCTGGTACTGGCATAAGAAAATATGAGAGCCTGCTCAGCAGATTAAATAATCGAATTGATCCTAAAAGCTTGGTATGTCTAAAAATCATACCAACCTTTCAAGTTTTATTCTGAAACTGATTGCTGTACTTTTTTGTTTAATGGCATATCATCCTTGGATGAATTAAAGTGAAATTTTAAACAATTTATCATGTTTTTCTAATTACCATCTACAGTTAGGGTGACTTGTGTAGCAAAAAGATAAGGTACAGTTTGATTTTTCAGTGAATTGCTGTCAAATAACTTCTGAGTGAATACATTGCAGGACTATATTACCATGGAATTAATAGTATTTAAAAGTACAGTGTCTTTTGTTAGATTATATTAATAAGCATATACTCTACAATGACTACTGCAAATAGAACATATAGTCTTTTGATATAAACATAACTGTCAAATATATGGTTATCTTTTGACTAAACTCAAAGACAAAATAGTTCTTAGATTAATGTAGCTTAGTTGCTTTAATCCCATGCTGAGTGTTTTAATATGTATTCCAGAATGTGGTGTAAAAATATCTTAATTCAGATTTTCTAGTTCTTAAAAGTACATAAAGTTGTATTAATCTTATTATGATTGGAAAATCTTTTTATCTGAGACAGGCTTAACTGCTGTAATTGAATGCTTTGCTGGGGTTCTGTGTTTTAAAAGCATTGTCCCAGTCAATCCAAAGCTTGTAAAACAGTTATTTTAGATCTACTAATCAGTTTTATTTTACCCACAAAGAAGACATTAATCTGATTTTATTAAGAATAGTTAACTTGTGTATCTCATAAGGAGTTTTCAGTCATTTGCTGAGTATACTTTAAATTACATGTTGGCATGTCACCACGGATTATTTCATTGAATTAATACATGCAACATAATTTATTAATGTTAGTTTCTGAAATGAAAGTCACAAATAATAAAGAAAAAAATTGCTAGTTGAGTGAAGGATAAGTGGTTTTTGGGAAGACTTGTGAAATGCACTGAGACTAGTGAAAGCACTTCATGTTATATTAACTTATTTTACATTTTTGATTTTGTGACTCAAGTGAGGAAAAATGGTTCAATGAAGTAGGATCACTCTTGTGATCCTGTGCCAGAGGTTCTGTGTGTAATCCTAATGAAACTGAAAAATACAGTAAATACTTTTAACAGGTAGAAAGTTGCTGATATGTTTTAATTGCATTGATGAGTAGAGATGCCTAATGGTTCTTTGCATGCATATTTGTCTTTATTCAAACAGCTACACACAGTAGCACTTAAAGGACCAAATGTATTCCTTATGTTACTTTACTGATTGCTTGGGAGTTGCACCAGGTATCAATTCAGCCATGTGTACACAGACAGTGTCTATAGGACAAATCCTTGTCCCTTTGAAGTTGATGGCAAAATGCACACAGTACATCTACAATGTTATACATTGCCATGGCTGGCCCAGGACAGCTGTCTGGGGCTCTCAGGACTTGTGCAAAGCTGAAAAATAGCAGTGTAGACATTCAGGGTTGGGCTAGGGCCTGAAGTCTGAGACCCCTCAACAGGGAAGGGTCTCTGAGCCTGGGCTCCAGTCTGAGTTTGAATGTTTGCCCTGCTATTCTTAGTCGCACAGCCTTAGCCAGTTTACCTAGGCTCTGAGACTTGGTGCTACTAGTATGTGATCACAGACAAGAAATACACACGGTGAGTTCAGTTGGACTGGAAGTTTGCCTAAAATGCATCAGTTATTCATATTTAATGTAAAGTTCCAGGAAGGATACAGTAACTTAAGCTTTCTTTTAGTTAAATAATCATAATTCAAAATGACAGGATTTATTTGTATTCTGCTCCAATTTTTCCAAGAAACCCACTCCTTCACTTCGTAGACTCTTTGGGTACCTGATTGTGAGATGCAATGTGACTGGGCCACATTCAGTTTATTCCACAGGGGGGAAAAAATGTATTCTAACTGTCCATTTTTTAAAAAAAATGGACCCAGCTCCATATGCACCTAGAGAGGTGTGCTGAATTGAGACTTCATGCCCATGTAGTACACGCACCCACCCATACATACATATCAGTGTGGAACTGTAGACCGTGAAACAATGTTTAGGTGACTGCAGTACAGTAGAGTGCCCTATGCATTTGAATTAGGGATATTAAAGACTAGTCGATTAGTTGACTAGTCTTTTTACTAGTCAACTAGTTGATATCCCCACCCTTGCTGCCTCTATTAAATAGAGGCAGCAAAGGGAGGGGGAGGGGTTCTTCGAAGTGGCAGCACCGCACAGTGGCGCTACCACTTTGAAACCTCAAGGCAGCTGCTGCACAGCTGATTCACGGATCAGCTGTGCGGCGGGCTGCCCCTTTAAAATGCCACCTCTGCGCGATTCAAAGGGGCAGCCCTGGAACCCCGGGGTCAGCTGGGGACTCCCCAACTGATCCTGGGCTCCCCACGGCATTTCCCCAGAACCAAGGATCTGCTGGGCAGTCCCTGGTTCTGGGGAAGTGCCACATGGAACTCGGGGTCAGCTGGGGAATCCCCTGCTGACCCCGGGCTCCTAGCAGCATGCAGCATAACATAGAGCCTGGGGTTAGCAGGGGACTGTGCAGCATCTGCTCCTTTAAAACGCCGCCTCCACATTTCAAAGGGGCACCTGCCGTGTTGCCTGGGGTCACCTGGGGACTCCCAGTTGACCCAGGCTCCCTGTGGCATTTCCCCAGAACATGGGATCAGCTGGGGAGTCCGGGAAAGTGCTGCACGGAACCCGGGGTCATGCCGTGCGGAACCCGGGGTCAGCTAGGTACCTTTCAGCTAACCCTGGGCCCCTAGTGGCATGCAGCATAGTATAGAGCCCGGAATCAGAGGAGGACTGTGAGTCCCTTGTTGACCCCGTGCTCCATGGCTTTGAAATGCACAAGAGCCCCTGCTGGAGACTCTTGTACATTTCAAAGCAGGCACCCACATGCAGCCCAGAGTCCGTGGGACTTCCTGCTGGCCCCGGGCTGCACTGGAGATCCGCATTCCTCCTGCTGGGGCTCTTGTACATTTCAAAGGAGGAATGTGGAAGTGCCTATCGACTAGTCCATGGAAATTCCATCGACTAGTTGACTAGTCAATTAACCCATTCAAATTTAACTTCCTTAATTTGAGTACTTAGAGTATATAACCTACAAAGCTCTCTACATGCCCGAGCAGTACCTTCCATGTTGACGCTGTTTTTAGTAGCGTGGTGTCCTGCTGCCTTCTCTGCCAGGGCCTTTCCCCAATGCCTTGCCCCTGCCAGAGCCTTTGCTCACTGCAGAGAAAGGCTGTGTAGAGTGGAGCCTTTGACTGCAGCATGTAGCTACACAAGACAGTGACAAGTGTGGATACAGTCTGACTTTCACTGTGGCTGGTAGCTGCATGTGTAGTGCCTGTACTCTGCATGGTGCCATAATATAGACCTAGGTTTAGACTGCAAGACTGGGGTTTTTCAGCTTGGAAAAGAAACAACTAAAGGGAGATATGATTAAAGTGTATAAAATCATGACTAGATGAATTTATAGAGGATAGGTTCATGAATGGCTATTAGCCAAGATGGGCAGAGATGGTGTTTCTAGTCTCTGTCAGAAGCTGGGAATGGGCTATAGAGGGCATGGGAATGGGCAATAGAGGATGGATGGATGGATGGATCACATGATGATCACCTGTTCTGTTCATTCTCTCTGGGGCACCTGGCATTGGCCACTGTTGGAAGAGAGGATACTGGGCTAGATGGACTTCTGTAGTCTGATCCATTATGGCCATTCTTTTGTTCTTAGATTGTAAATTATTCAGGGCAGGACTTTTTAATGTGGTTTTAGATTGTGCTGAGGGTTATACAAAGTCCTTCAATAGTAACCTTGTACATTTAAAAGTATTTGGATTTTACTGTTGTTCAGAACCTCTCTGAATAGTAGTAAGCCCTAATGTGGATGATGGATTTTAAAACATCTAGATATGTATGCATGTGTGTATCGCGCAAGAGGAGATAGGTGACTTTCCAGATATGAGGAAACTTACTCCACTCCAGTGTGTGGCATGTCTTTCAGTAATTGTCACTCTCAGATTTTGGGCAAGTAGATAACATGCATCGTTGTTTGTTTGGTGTATGGTGGTTGGGTTTTTTTGTGGGTTTTTTTGGTAGATGTGGAATTGCCACATAAGATGAGTGACAGAGGTTGTATTATGTTTCATATCAAATATTTGTTTTTTGAGAAGTGCAGGCATGTTGAGAAGGTTCTGTGATGTCTTAGATATTTCCTTCCACCTATCACTTATGCTAGAGACATAAGAATGACCATACTGGGTCAGACCAAAGGTCCATCTAGCTCAGTATCCTCTCTTCCGACAGTGGCCAATGCCGGGTGCCCCAGAGGGAATGAACAGAACAGGTGATCATCATGTGATCCATCCATCCTCTATTGCCCATTCCCAGCTTCTGACAAATAGGGTATGTCTACACTACAAAGTTAATTCGAACTAACAGCCGTTAGTTCGAATTAACTTTCATAGGCGCTACATACGCAAACCGCTAGTTCGAACTTAATTCGAACTAGCGAAGCGCTTAATTCGAACTAGGTAAACCTCATTCTGCGAGGACTAATGCCTAGTTCGAATTAAGTAGTTTGAATTAAGGGCTGTGTAGCCACTTAATTTGAACTAGTGGGAGGCTAGCCCTTCCCAGCTTGCCCTGGTGGCCACTCTGGGCCAAACCAGGGAAACTCTTCTGCCCCCCTCCCGGCCCCAGAGCCCTTAAAGGGCCACGGTCTGTCTACACTGCTCATGCCAGTTGCAAGCCTGCCAGCACCCAGCCAGCAGACCCTGCACCTGGCACGGCATGAGCCAGCCACCCGCTGCCACCCAGCCCTCTGCCTCTTCCCAGGACCAGGCTGGCGGCTCCCAGGAGCCTGCCCGGGGCCACAAGAGGCGGGTGCCCGCCTGGTCTAGTGCGGAGATCGTGGACCTCATCGAGGTTTGGGGGGAAGCCTCCAACGTCCACGATCTCCGCACTAGCCACAGGAACGCGGCCGTCTACAGCCGCATGGCTGACAGCCTGGCCACCAGAGGCCACACGTGGACCTGGGAGCAGGTCCGCTGCAAAATTAAGGACCTGCGGCAGTCCTACTCCAGGGCCTCCCAGCCAGGGGCTGACCCGGAGGCCTGCCCCCACTTTGAGGCCCTGGACCGCATCCTGGGGGCTCACACAGTCCATGCCCCCGGGGTGGTGATCGACCCCGGGGCAGAGGGACCTGTCCCTGACACCGAGGAGGAGGAGGAGGACGCCGAGAGCCAGGAGCCTGCAGGGAGCCTGCCCAGGACCCAGGACCCCCGAGGCATCCCGCAGAGCACATCGGCTGTGTTGTCCGAGGCCGAGGGGGGCTCCACATGTGAGTGCCATCATGCTCCCCTTATGTGTACGGGGAGGTGGCGGGAGAGGGAGCCCAGGGACCGTGCACCTGGGCCTTGCCCACCATGGAGCAGCAGCTGGGTATCATGCAGGGGCCCTGGCCCGTTCCCCACACGCCAACCTCGCCTTGCAGAGGGGGGCTGGGGGGCTGTGTCCCCAGGGAGAACTGACCACTGCTCTTGTTTCACCACAGCCGCAGCACCTGGGACTGCAGGGCGCACCACCCTGCCTGCAACAGCCACCCGCACCCGGGCCAGCAGGCGCTCCAGGAACCTGGAGGACGACCACCGGCGGCACCTGCGGCTACTGGAGCACCAGCTCCGCACCCAGGACTACTGGGTCCGGGAGGACCTGCGGCTGCGGCAGCGGAGCTTGGAGGCACTGGAGGAGCAGGGCCGTGCCCTCAGAGGCCACCTCCAGACCCTGGTGGACAGGTTCCTGCCTCCTGCTGCTCCAGCCCCTGTGGCTGCCCCAGCTCTCGCTCCTCCTCCCACCCCTGCTCCCCTTCCCGCTTCCTCCACACCCCCCGTCCCTCCTGCCCCACCCTCCACATCCACTCCCCCCCGACGCCCCCGCACCCACAGTGTTGCGAGACGGGAGAGCCAGCAGGACCCCCAACCCTGAGCTTTCCCTTCCCTTCCTCCCCTTCCTCCCCCTTCCAGCTCCCTCCTCCCAGGTTTCCCCCTCCCCCCACCCCAGTTATGTACAATAAAAAGAGATTGTTGTTTGCAAAACAGGTGTCTTTATTTAACATTAGGAAGGGGGGTTAGGGAGGGGAAAGGGGAAGGAGGGGAGGGTGGAAGAAGGCCCCAATGGGGCATGCAGGGAGAGTTCAGTCCTCCTCCTCCACCAGGAAGGTCTCCTGCAGGGCTTCCCGGATCTGGACGGCCCCCCGCTGGGCCTCCCGGATGGCGGCGATGTGGGGCTGAGCGTAGTGGCCAGCCATGCGCTCAGCCTCAGCCATCCAGGCCGGCAGGAAAGCCTCCCTCTTCCGCTCACACAAATTGTGCAGCACGCAACATGCTGCCACCACAGGCGGGATACTGTGCTCGGCGAGGTCGAGGCGGGTGAGGAGGCACCTAGATCTGGCTTTCAGTCGTCCGAAGGCCCCCTCGACCACAATGCGGGCCCTGGTGAGCCTGGCATTGAAGGCCTGGCGGGAGGGGTTGAGGTGCCCCGTGTACGGCTTCATCAGCCAGGGCTGTAGGGGGTAGGCCGCATCCCCCACCAGGCAGACGGGCATGTCCATGTCCCCGACCCTGATGTGGCGGTCAGGGAAGAAGGTCCCGGCGTGCAGCCTCTGGCACACGGAGGAGTTGCGGAACACCCTGGCGTCGTGTGCTTTGCCAGACCAGCCCACATTAATGTCCATGAACTGGCCCCGGTGGTCAGACACGGCCTGCAGGAGGACGGAGAAGTACCCCTTGCGGTTGATGTACTGGGAGGCCTGGTGTTCCGGGATGGGGATGTGCGTCCCGTCGATGGCCCCCCCGCAGTTCGGGAAGCTGAGGGCACCGAACCCCTGGATGATGGCGTCCGGATCGGCGAGGCGGACCACCCTGCGGAGCAGCACCTGGTTGATGGCCTTGACCACCTGCAGAGAGAGACAGCAAACTGCAAATCACTGGGGCGCCCGGGTGGCTGGGAGTGTTCGTTCCCTGGCACTGCCCCACGCCCCACTCCCAGAAGCAACCCCCGCTGCGATCCTGGCCGCTGCCGGTGGCCTGTAGTACGGCCGGGACAGACCGAACCCTCCCATGCGGGGCACTGTCGCCTCCTCCCCCGCCCCCATTTTCCCTGGGGCGGCCCATTCCCTCCTTGCAGCCCCCTTCCTCCCCGGCCCAGTGGTCGGTGAGTGCCGTACCTGCATGAGTACTGCTCCGACGGTGGATCTCCCCACGCCGAACTGGTTCCCGACGGATCGGTAGCTGTCCGGCGTGGAGAGCTTCCAGAGGGCGATGGCCACACGCTTCTGGAGGGGGATGGCGGGCCTCATGCGAGTGTCCCGTCGCCACAGAGCAGGGGCGAGCCACTCGCAGAGCTCCAGGAAGGTGTCCCTCTTCATCCTGAAGTTCTGGGTCCACTGTCTGTCTCCCCAGTGCTCCAGGATGATGCGGTCCCACCAGTCGCTGCTGGTGTCCAGATGCCAGATGCAGCGGGGCACGCTGGCATCTGGGCACTGCTGCGGCTCCTCCACGGCCCCCAGGGAGGCCAGGTGGAGAGGCAGGGGGCTGACGTGCACCAGGCGGTGCCAGGCAGCCTCCAGCCATTGCTGGCAGGCTTGCAGCAGCAAGTCCAAAAACTGGAGCAGAATGCCCAGGGCGAGCTCTGGCTCCATGGTGCCAACTGCGGCGGCGTCCCCAATGGGAACCACTGACAAAGGCAGGTGCAGAGGAAAACGCTTTGCTGTCCCTTGGCGAGGTAGGCAAGCAAGCGGAGAAGCTGAGAACCGGCTGTCCAGGGGGGTCCCTTTAAGCACGAGCCTCAGATAGCCTCAGACAGCAGCCACACAAAGCAACTACTGATGCCCTGCCGGAACTGGTTTCAGCTGCCCTTAAATGCGACCCAGCGTCCAATCAGTGTGGATGCGCTAGTTCAAATTAGCAAAACGCTAATTTGAATTAGTTTTTGGGTCTCGATGCGTTAGTTCGAATTAGCTTAGTTCGAATTAACTTTGTAGTGTAGACATACCCATAGAGACTAGAAACATCATCTTTGCCCATCCTGGCTAATAGCCATTCATGGATCTAACCTCCAATAGCCACTGATGGACCTAACCTATATGTATTGATCTAGTTCTTTCTTGAACCCTGTCTTCACAACCTCCTCTGGCAAGGAGTTTACAAGCTGACCATGCAATGTGTGAAGAAAAACTTCCTTTTGTTTTAAACTATTAATTTCATTTGGTGACCCCTAATTCTTATATTGTGGAAACAAGTAAATAACTTTTCCTTATTCATTTTTTTTCACACCAGTCATGATTGTATAGACCTCTATCATATCACCCGTTAACCTCCTCTTTTCTAAGATGAAAATTCCCAGTCTTTTTAACCTCTCTTCATATGGCACCCGTTCCAAATCCCTAATCATTTTGTTGCCTTTTTCTGAACTTTTTCCAATGCCAATATATCTTTTTTGGAGATGAGGCGACCACATCTGTATGCAGTATTCAAGATATGAGTGTACCATGGTTTTATATAGCGGCTATAAGATGTTCTTTGTCTTATTCTCTATTCCCTTTTTAATGATTCCTAATATTCCATTTGCTTTTTTGACTGCCGCTGCACATTGAGTGGATGTTTTCGGAGAACTGTCCACAGTGACTCCATGATGTTTCTCTTGAATAGCTATAGCCAAATTAGTCCCCATCATATTGTAGGTATAGTTAGGATTATTTTTTCCAGTGTGCATTACTTTACATTTATTGACATTAAAAGTCATTTGCTTTTTTGGTGCCCAATCACCTAGTTTTGTGAGATCCTTTTGAAGCTCTTCACAGTAGGGATGTTAAATATAATTTAATCAATTAGTTGGTGAATTTTCCATTGACTAGTCAATTAGCTGATAAGCAGGGGCCATAGAGCGATTAGCTCTCAGTCCTAGCAGCTAACCCTGCTGCAGCTCTGCCTTTTAACTGTATTAAGAGCTGGCTCCGCCCAGAACTGGCTCCTTCTCTCCCCCTTGCCGCCTCTGCTAGAGATAGCAAGGGGGTGGAAAGTGACTAGACAAGGAACTACTCGACTATCCGATAAGTTTCTGCTTATCGGATAGTTGACTAGTCACTTACATCCCTCCTTCACTGTCTGCTTTGGTCTTAACTATCTTGAGCAGTTCGGTATCATCTGCAAATTTTGCCACCTCACTGTTTACCCCTTTCTCCAGTAGAATAGTAAGGCATGATTTCCCTTTACAGAAACCCATGTTGACTTTTCCCCAAGACCTGACCATGAAGAGTCAGGGAAGGATCCAGACTATTTTCAGCCTGCTGCAGAGCCAGGAGTATGATTAGCTCTATGAGCCATTCTGACATGGTTCAAAATCTTTTTATGTACCTTAGTGTCATGTCTTAAGGCTAGATCCTAGTGAGGAAAATAGAAAGGAGCATAAATTCTTTCAAATTAAGTTTGAAACTATAAGAAGAAAAGCCAAAAAGGAGTTTGAAGAACAACTAGCCAAAAACTCAAAGTAATAGCAAAATGTTTATGTAAATCAGAAACAGGAAGCCTGCTAAACAAGCAGTGGGACCACTGGATAATTGAGATGCCAAAGGAACACTCAAAGACGATAAGGTCATTGTGGAGAAACTAAATGAATTCTTGCTTTGGTCTTTACAGCTGTGAATTTTAGTGAGATTCCCAAACCTGAGCCAGTCTTTTTAGGTGACAAATCTGAGGAATTGTCACAGACTGAGGCGTCAGTAGGGGAGGTTTTGGAACAAATTGATAAACTTAACAGTAACAAGTCACCGGGACCAGATGGCATTCACCCAAGAGTTCTGAAAGAACTGAAATGTTAAATTATGGAAATGTGGTTTGTAACTCATTCTTTCGATACCTACTGCTCATGAGCTCGTGGGGGGTTTCACCTTCCTAAATCATGGGATGCTGTTCTGAGCTAGACTACTGAGTAGAAATAGGGCCCACCTGACAAGGAAGGGGAGCAGTGTCTTCAGATATAGAGTGGTTAATCTAGTGAAGGGGCTTTAAACTAGCCTCAGCAAGAAGCAGGAGACCAAAGCCCACAAATAAAGTCTGAAACACGTATACATGGGTAAAAGATCAGAATCTGGGGGGGGAACATGGGCAATCCATTATCAGGGAGAAAAGAGAGACAAGGAAATATGGAGGAAAAATCTATTTAACATCATAGATGTCTGTATTCTAATGCAAAAAGTATGAAGAATAAACAGGAAGAACTGGCTATACTAATGAATAATGACAATTATGACATTTGCATTACAGAGACTTGGTGGGATAATTCTGCAGCACACTGAAATTTTGGTGGCATAGTAAAAATTTGAAGCTTTTATTGACTCAGACAAGAAAAAGAATTACACATTAATACAGTAGCCCTATTTAATTCTGCTTTCAGGGAACTGCAACATTTTGTGTTCATAATGCACAACTTCAATTCATCCTTTGAGGAAAGTTAGATGGTCTTGAAAACTGGGGCCTTGGGCAACTAGGAAGGTACGCAAAGTACTTTTTTAATTGGGGGCTAAGCATATTAATTTGGATGTTTCCGCTTGATCAGCGGATAAATAGATAACTTTGTAACCTAATAATTTAAATCTTAACAGTCTTTTCAGAGGTATTAGGCAGTTTGCATTATTCTTTATTGCTTTCGCTAACTCTGGCAGATATCACAACATTTGTTTTCACTTGTCTAGCATTTGGAAGGTTTTCTTTGCGGTTACGATGGCCAGACACATTTTGTTTAATTGAAAGCTTAGATTCTTATGTAGAATTCTGCAGCAAGTAGTGGGTTCTGTGGGAAATGAAGTTCTGTTTGTGGAATCAAGAACGTCATATTTATTATAACCGTCCTTGGCAGACCACACAAGTATTGCTTAAAGCCAGTTACTATCTGGGTTTGGAGTAAATGCTAGATGTAGAATGTTTGGGGTGTGCGGTTGCTGTCTAGGATATGGAATGGGTCTGCTTTTGTATTTGCACACCAATTCTTCAGCCCCAATACACACCCGTATCTTGTTCAGCAGCAGCAGCAGCAATAGCTCAGGTGAGCAAGTGGTACACAACATAGTCTAGCATGCAGAGTAGCTGTATTTTAACTGAATAGCCTGCTTGGATGGAGGGAGCAAGGTGCATTTGTTAGCTGACAATTTGAGGATTCAGGATAGGTAGGTTATACCCCTTGTTCTGTACTTACTCACTTTTGTTACTCCAGATCACACCTTTTTGTGCCATGGTATCTTCCTTTCCAAATGGACATAGTATGCAGACTTGCTTGGTTAAGATTCCTTTTCATCACATTTCCTGCCAATGTCTTCTCATCTTGATACACCCCAGCTTCAGGCTCCTGGTCCCCTAGGAACTCCTATAAAATTATACTTCCCACTCTTGTTGCGTGCAAGAGCACATGGAAGTGCAAAGAGGGAGGGGGCGCTGGAGTTTCACGAATTCTTCTGAGAAGAGAGAGGGGTTATGGGCTGCTTCTTTCTGTGAAGAAACTCAGTCTGCTGCTATTGACAGGGAGACAGGCCGAAAGCCTCACCCAGAGAATTTTGTCTTAAGCTAGTGGCAGGAAAGGCTTCCCCTGTGACTGCTTCCAACACTTGGAGAAGGATGTCTCATACCCAAAGCGAAGTTAGGAGGGAGGTCACTCAGATAACTCAGTAAGGGAAGGCTGGTTATGTTGAGGCTGACCCATCCTTAATGATAATTTATTTGTATTACTAGAGTGCATAGGAGCTCTAGCCATGAACCAGGACCCCATTGTGCCAGTCTGTGTACAAACACTGAGCAAAGAGGTGGCTCCTGCCCAAAGCCACTTACAATCTCAGTGTAAGACAAGAACAGAGAGGTAGCCGTGTTAGTCTGGTCTTATTGAAACAAAAGACAGGACTATGCAGCACTTTAAAGACTAACAAGGTGGTTTATAAGGTGATGAGCTTTCATGATCTGAGGAAGTGGGTCTGGCTCACGAAAGCTCATCACCTAATAAACCATCTTGTTAGTCTTTAAAGTGCTACATAGTCCTGTCTTTTGTTTCTGTAAGACAAGAGACAGTATATCAACATAGGCAAATGGTGGTATACAAGAAAACAATGAAACTGTTCTGATCAATATGACAGGCAGTCTGCTCTCAACAAGAGCATAACTGTTCATTACTTTGTAACCGTCATGAGGTGTGATTTGAAAGCAGATAATTAAGTCATTTTGTGAATGTTTATAGGGAGTGTCTTCCAAGCATGAGGGCAGCAGGGACTTCAGCTTGTTTCAAAAATGTTTAATGGACATCAGAATGGCTCTGTTTTTAGTAATATCTGCATAACTGTATCAACATAAAAATGCAAATAACACAAAAATGAAGCGATTGCATTACATTTTGCTCCTTTTTCTCTCTCTTTTTTTTTAAATGCTTCACCTTAGTAATAGCCTCCATCCAGCATGAACCCCTCCGTAACCTTCATCTTCCAAGCTGTACGAGCTGGTGAGGACATGTTCTGTTGGCCTTATGGCACTGATAACAAGGAATTCTGCCTATTGCAAACTAAAAACAATACCTTTAAAAATCTAGCTATACAGGAGATAGTTAAATGCTCTTAAATGGAGAGCTCTGTTAATATCTTTTGCAAATTATTTCCCTTCCTTCATGACTACTTTGCTAAATTCCTTATTCTGCAGCTACTCAGGTGGTGGACTTAAATTCTTTTTTAACTCTGCTGTTGTTCTTGGGTCTCCCTTTGAATGGGCAAGCTAGAAAACTGAACAACCAAAGTTACCTGATAAAGATGTATGCTTATATAACCTTGCTTCTCCATGTTAGTGTTTACTGGCAGAAAATTGTTCTCTATTTGAGTAGCTGTGGCATTTCCTTCATTCCCCAGTGAACACTGACTAACCATTCAAATGGCAATCTTTCATCTGTACTTTCTCTTTAACTCTCTGACATTCAAAACCATCAGCTGATGAGAGCCTAGTAACCTTGGGACATAATCCTTTTAAAATAATGTCCCACCTGACTGACATTGGGCCCTATAGAAAAGAACTTGCCTTCCCAGTCCACCAACATTGCTCCCATGAGTTCAGTTATCAGGCCATCAGGGGAGGAGGGCAAGGATGATAGAACTACTATGGAAATCCATGGCAACTAGAGAGTATCTGTGGCTGCTCAGCTAAAGAGGTTCTCTTGGGTGAGTTGTTCTGAAGTTGTTGTTTTCTCTTTGTTTTGCAACTCAGTGTATGTGATGCAATAAAATCTAGGATCAGATTCTCAAATGATGAAAATGTTTGTAGTTCTGAGTGCAACTGATCCATATTGTATGAGAATCTAACATATATGTAATTTCATCTTGATTTCTATTCTGATTCATCCATACATTCACAACTGCAGAAAGAGCCTATTTGAGCTTAAAGAATTTACTAACTGTATTAGGCCTGTGCTGAAACAGGGATACTTCTTGTTACTGTTTGGAAAGGAGATTGATTTTGTTTTGGATGGAAACATTCTACTGCTTTAAATCATTGCACATTTTGTAAAAGTAAACCAAGTACTGACACGTTTTGCAGAGGAGGTGAAACTGTACCAGTTATAGCTACATAGATTGCATTCAAAGTCATTCACATCAAGCTGATCTGATTAAAAGAGAAAAATGTTTTTTTGCAGATAAAGTAGGCAAGCCGTTAGGCTTTCATAAATAAATACTAAAAAACATTTAACTGATTCTAAAGCAAGCTGGTAACATTTTGTTTCTTAAACAGTCATGAAATTTGACTTCACATTGGAAAGACATGCTAGTATATGTTATGGGGCTTCAGATGTTGGAGTTGATAAGTTGTCCCCCACCTTTATTTTAACACACACACAAATATTTTTCTACAATCATCTGATTGTCCTACCCCTAGATGAATAAGTTGTTCTCTACATTATTCACTGAATAAAAATATGAATGACATTTTTTAAAATACAGTGGTTTCATTTGAATATAATTGTTCATATAATGAAACTAATACCACACATGATTATTTATTGAGTAACTTCTACATTAATCATACTTTCTTTCTGTGGCACCTTAGACTAACAAATATATAGCCCATGAAAGTTTGTGGGGTGTGTGTGTGTGTGTATATATATATATATATAAAATGTTAGTCTCTAAGGTGCCACAGGACTACTACTTGTTTTTATAGTTACAGACTAACACAGCTACCCCTCTGAGACTGTTAACTACTTAATCAGAGTTTCACCCATCAGGGGAGTTGTAAGCAAGAAATGTATAGTGCTCCTGAAATATGGCAGCTCATGTGCACCATGGAACGGGCTGACCCAGTAATCACTTTTCCAGCACAAAAATGCTAAAAAGGGGGTGATGCTTTTAGACACCTCTCCTTCCCCATTTATATTAATGGCAGCAAGACTGTTTGAAAGACAAATGATCATAATTGATCTGGAGGAGGGTGTTAGTCCTAACTGCAAGGCTTTCCAGATGTCATGAACTGCTGAAAGTTTTGGGATGAGAAGCACCTTTTTGCTTGTACATCTTATTGAGGTTGGTAAAGCTTAGGAGTTAGGGTGCATTTTTTATCTTTAATTTGTTTGGTAACCAATTCTGACTTCTATGTATTTATCATTTCATAATAACTTAAAATCTATCTTTCTCTAGTTGTTAAACTTGTTTTATTGTTTTATCTAACCCATTGTGTTTTGGTTGACGTGCTTGGAGATCTTCACTCAGGTTAACAAAAGTTGATTCATAATCATTCTGTTAATGTCAGATTTTGAAGGAGCTTACACTATTCGTGTGGGTCCTGAGCAGTGTAAGACACACATTCCTGGGGTGCACTCCTTTGCTAGGAGTGACTTTTTATATGTTAATGGCTATGCAAGAGATTTGGAGAGGCTGCTTGTCAGTGGCAAGTCAGTGTAAAAGTCACCCTGTGGTGGAGAGTTAAAGGGACACAGAAGTTCAACCATTCAGGGTGTGTCTAGACTACAGGGTTTTGTCGATAAAAGTGGACTTTTGTCGACAAAACTGGACTTTTGTCGACAAAACTATACCTGCGTCTACACTACTGCCGAGTTCTGTCAACAGTAAGTTGACAGCACACGGCAGTTTTGTGTCGACGGCGGTAAATCTCATTCTATGAGGAATAATGCCTTTTGTTGACTACTTTTTTTTGCATCCACACTGTGCTTTTTCAGAAGAGAGCATCAAGACTCTCTGTCGAAAAAGTGGCTTGCTTTGTCGACAGAACTGGCTGTAGTCTAGACGCTCTTTTTTGACAGAGGCTTTGTCGACAGTATATGTTGACAAAGCCTCTGTTGACAAAAGCCTATAGTCTAGATGTACCCTCAGATTGTACCCTAGGGGTTGTCATAAGGGGTACAATTCATCTTTCATTTAAATCTTTGTAAGTCAATGGTGTATAAATTTGACCCTTGCAGTTCTAGCTAGAACTAGAAAGATGACCTCAAAGTGAGCTGAAGGGTTTTTGTGGAAAATGCTGAAGATCCATTTTACAGTTAGACAGCTAACTGATGGGAATTGGGGCCCTTCTACTTCAGAAGGAGCTTTCTAATTTCAGTGGGTCTACACTATGTGTTTATTTCAGAATAAAAACTCCCAAAATAGCTATTTCGAAATAATGCATCCACACTACAGATATCCATCGAGATAACACAGATCTATGTTGAAATAATGCAACCACACTTCTAGGAGGCTGAATTGCATTTAACCACCCCCAGCTCCTTGGAAGCATTTCAAGCAGGGCATCAGGCCAGCAGTCACTTCCTGGAGCTGCTGACAGAGGCTATCTGAGGCTCATGCTTAAAGGGGCCCACCTCTACAGCCATGTCTCAGACTCTTCACCTTTGCCTACCTCCTCGAGGGACAGCAAGCTCTTCCTACTGCCTACTCTAGTTGCTTTTGCAGACACCACAGCACTTCTGCCATGGAGCCAGACCTGCTGCAAAGCACTCTCCCACTCTTAGACCTCCTGCTGCAACTCCTGGTGCAGTTACTGCAGGCCACTCATATGGCCTTGCAGGAATAGGACCTGCAGCCCATTCTGGGGCACCTCCTCACCTCTCTCCACGTGCTTCTCGTGCAGCAGAGCCCACTCACCCTCCCTTGCACACCTGCACTGCTGCTTCTGGCACTGGAATACCAATTCCGTTTGGTGGGACCAGATCATCATAGAACAGTGGGACTTCCAGCACTGGCTCCAGAACTTGTGCATGTGGAAGGGCATCTTCCTGGAGTGAGTGGCTCACCCCTGCCCTCAGGTGAGGGGATACCCACATGCAACCTGACATTCCCCTCCAGAAGTGGGTTGCCATCGCCATTTGGAAGCTTGCCATGCTGGGCAGCTACTGCTCCATCAGGAACCAGTTTGGCATGGGGAGATTGACCATCAGGGCCATGCTCATACAGGTATGACTCTCTTTCTTTGATCCCAGGAGGGCGGTGAAGCACTGGGATGAGGTTCTCTAGGGAAGGAGGGGCTGGACTCTCCCTTCCCTGGAGGTTTTGCACTCCTGCTTCACAAAGCCCTGATAGAGATAGGGTAGTTGGTTGCTCCTGCTGTAAGAGGGGTCATGGGCTCAGGGAACTCCTGAGGGCTCTGGCAACCCTGTGATGCTCTGTATCCTCTTACAGGTGGTGAAGGCCATCAATGCCATCCTGCTGCACAGGGTTGTCATCCTGGGCAATGTGGACCACATCATCACCGGCTTCATGGCCATGGGTTTCCCCAACTGTGGAGGGGACATTGACAGCACCCACATCCCTATCAGGGCCCCCAACCACATCAGCCAGAAGGAGTACTTCTCAATCATAGAGCTGGATGAGACCTCAGGAGGTTGAGTCCCGCTCCCTGCCCAAAACAGGACCAACCCCAACTAAATCAACCCAGCCAGGGCTTTGTCAAGGAATGGAGATTCCATCACCTCTCTAGATAACCCATTCCAGTGCTTCACCACCCTCCTAGTGAAATAGTTTTTCCTAATATCCAACCTGGACCTCCTCCACTGTAACTTGAGACCATTGCTGCTTGTTCTGCCATCCGTCACTACTGAGAACAGCCTTTCTCCATCCTCTTCGGAACCTCCCTTCAGGAAGTTGAAGGCTGCTATCAAATCCCCCCTCACTCTTCTCTTCTGCAGACTAAACAGACCCAACTCCCTCAGCCTCTCCTCAAAGGTCATGTGCTCCAGCCCCCTAATCATTTTGGTTGCCCTCCGCTGGACCCTCTCCAATGCGTCCACATCCTTTTTGTAGTGGGGGGTCCAGAACTGGACACAATACTCCAGATGTGGCCTCACCAGAGCCAAATAAAGGGGAATAATGACATCTCTGGATCTGCTAGCAATGCTCCTCTCAATGCAACCTAATATGCCATTAGCCTTCTTGGCTACAAGGGCACACTGTTGACTCTCATTCAGCTTCTCATCCACTGTAACCCCCAGGTCCTTTTCTGCAGAACTACTACTTAGCTGGTTGGTCCCAGCCTGTAACAATGCTTGGGATTCTTCCGTCCCAAGTGCAGGACTCTGCACTTGTCCTTGTTGAACCTCATCAGATTTCTTGTGACCCAATCCTCCAATTTGTCTGTCACTCTGGACCCTATCTCTGCCCTCAACCGTATCTACCTCTCCCTCTAGCTTAGTGTCATCTGCATACTTGCTGAGGGTGCAATCCATCCCCTCATCCAGGTCATTAATAACGATATTGAACAAAACCGGTCCTAGAACCGAACCTTGGGGCACTCCGCTAGAAACCGACCGCCATCCTGACATCGAGCCGTTGATCACTACCCGCTGGGCCCAGCCTTCTAGCCATCTCTCTGTCCATCTTACTGTCCATTTATCCAATCCATATTCCCTTAACTTGCTGGCAAGAATATTGTGGGAGACCATATCAAAAGCCTTGCTAAAGTCAAGGTAGATCACATCCACTGACTTTCCCATGTCCGCAGAGTCAGTTACCTCATCATAGAAGCTAATCAGATTGGTCAGGCACGACTTGCCCTTTGTGAATCCATGCTGACTATTCCTAATCACTTTCCTCTCTTCCAAGTGCCTCAAAAGGGATTCCTTAAGGATCCCTTCCATGATTTTTCCAGGAACCGAGGTAAGACTGACCGGCCTATAGTTCCCCGGATCGTCCTTCTTGCCTTTTTTGAAGATGGGCACTACATTTGCCTTTTTCCAATCATCCGGGATTTCTCCCGATCCCCACGACTTTTCAAAGATAATGGCCAAAGGCTCCTCAATGACATTTGCCAACTCCCTCAGTACCCTCAGATGCATTAAGTCCAGATCCATGGATTTGTGTACGTTTAGCTTTTCTAAATAGTTCCTAACCTGTTCTTTACCCACTAAGGGCTGTCGATCTTCATCCCATCTTGCATCACTTAGCGCATTAGTCCGGGAGCCCACCTTGTCCGTGAATACAGAGGCAAAGAAAGCATTGAGTACTTCAGCTTTCCCCACATCATCTGTCACTAGGTTACCTCCTTCATCCAGTAGGGGCCGCACACCTTCTCTGATCACCACCTTCTTGTTAACATGCTTGTAGAAACCTTTTTTGTTATCCTTCACATCCTTAGCTAGTCGCAATTCCACTTGCGCTTTCACCTTCCTGATAACCCCCCAGCATTCTTGAGCTATACATTTAAACCCCTCCCTGGTCATTTGTCCAAGTTTCCACTTTTTGTAAGCTTCCTTTTTGTGCTTAAGTTCAAGGATTTCCCCTGTAAGCCAATCCGGTCTCCTACCATGTTTGCCTCTCTTGCTACGCATCGGGATGGTTTCTTTCTGTGCCTTCAATAAGGCTTCTTTAAAATACTGCCAGCTGTCCTGGACTCCTTTCCCCTTCATGTTAGCATCCCAGGGGATTCTGCCCATCAGGTCTCTGAGGGAGTCAAAATCTGCTTTTCTGAAGTCCAAGGTGTGTATTTTACTACTCTCTTTTCTTCCTTTGGTCAGGATCCTGAAATCTACCATCTCATGATCACTGCTTCCCAGGTTGTCACCCACCTCTACTTCCCCTATTAGTTCCTCCCTGTTTGTGAGCAGAAGGTCAAGCTGCGCACGGCCCCTGGTCGGATCCTTCAGCACTTGTACCAAGAAGTTATCCCCAACATTCTCCAAAAACTTCCTGGATTGCCTGTGTACTGCCGTATTGGTTTCCCAACGGATGTCAGGGTGATTAAAGTCCCCTACGAGAACCAGGGCCTGCGATCTGGAAGCTTCTCTCAGTTGTCCGAAGAAAGCCTCATCTACCTCATCCACCTGATTTGGTGGCCTGTAGTAGACACCAACCACAACATCACTGCTGTTGTTTGCTCCTTTAAACTTAACCCATAGACTCTCAACTGGTTTTTCTCCCTCTATATACTGGAGTTCAGAGCAATCATGGTGCTCTCTTACGTATAGTGCAACTCCTCCTCCTTTTCTCCCCTGCCTGTTCTTCCTGAACAGTCTATACCCTTCCATGACAGCGCTCCAGTCATGCGAGTCATCTCACCAAGTCTCTGTTATCCCAATTAAATCATATTTCTTGGACTGGGCCAGGGCCTCCAGTTCTTCCTGTTTGTTGCCCAGGCTTCTCACATTAGTGTACAAACACCTCAGGTTGATCGTCCCATCTTCTCCATTCAAATCAGGGGTCCTCCTTTCTTGCTCGTTCCTCTTTGCATTCCTTCCCGGTATCCGACTTTCCCACTCCCCTCAGGGTGTTGGTCACTGTCCTCCAGCGAACCTAGTTTAAAGCCCTGCTCACTAAGTTTGCAAGCCTGGCTACGAAGATGCTCCTTCCTCTCTTCGTTAGGTGGATCCCATCTCTTCCTAACAATCCTTGTGCCCGGAACAGAGTCCCATGGTTGAAGAAACCAAAGCCCTCTCTGAGACACCACCTGCGCATCCACGCATTTACTTCCTCAATTCGACGATCCCTGCCCAGTCCTTTCCCTTCAACAGGGAGGATGGACGAGAACACCACTTGCGCTCCGAATTCTTGGGTCCTTCTTCCCAGCGCTACATAATCCACAGTAACCCGCTCAAGGTCATTCTTGGCTGTATCGTTAGTTCCCACGTGGAGAAGCAGGAAGGGGTAGCGATCCGAAGGTTTGATCAGCTTGGTAAGCCTCTCAGTCACATCCTGAATTTGAGCTCCTGGTAAGCAGCACACCTCTGGAGATTCCAGGTCCGGACGGCAGATGGATGGCTCAGTGCCTCTTAGGAGGGAGTCCCCGACCACCACCACCCGTCATCTTCTTTTGGGGGTGGTGATCATGGAACCCCCATCCCTAGGACTATGCATCCCATGCCTTCCAGTAGATGGTGTTCCCTTGCGGCTTCTGCCTTGTGAGGTCCCTTCCAAAGCATTCACCACCGCAGACCCTGTGGAGAGAGCCTGAAAGTGATTACTTACCTCTATAGCATTGGGGGATTCTCGTGCTGGCCTTTTTCCCCTTCTAGAAGTTACATGCTGCCAGTTCTCTTCCTGGTCCCGTACTGACCTCTCTGGCTCTTCCGCCTGCCGTGCTTGTAGGATTAAAAGCTGCCTTCTATCGAGGAAGTCTTCATCCTCTCTGATGGAGCGTAGGGTCAACACCTGGGCCTCCAGTCCTCTAATTTTTTCTTCCAAAATGGCGACCAGCTTGCACCTTGTGCAGATGAAATCTGTTCTTTCTTCGGGGAAGAAGACAAACATGGCACATGCTGTGCAGGTAACAACAGCAGACCTATCACCATCCATTCCTTTCCTGGAGAAAGGATTTAAAAAAAAAAAGGCAAGAGAACCTCACACCCTTCCCAACTCCCTCTCTAAACTCCCTGTTAGCACTCACCTGTTCGCAAGCTCCTTGGTCACTTGCACAGTGCTTTATAAAGCCCTGGACTGCCTGAAAGTCCCTCCCCCTACCAAGGCTCAGCCAGTCAGCAGAGGCTTCTAGAATTCAAACTTTAATTAGAAGCCAACAGTTTCCACCTGTCACTCACAGCACACACTCCATGAAGGAGAGGGGGAGGGGAAAGGGGAAGTGGGGGGAAAAAAAGCCTCACTCCCAAACACAGGGGAAAAAAGGAGTGCCCGGTGTGTTTAGAAGGAAGCTATTTGAATAATCTGAGACTGTGAGAGAAGGATGTGAATGCTGCAAAATTTTCACATTTTGAATTGAAACCCAGTAGAACTGTCCAAGAGGATTTGTGAATTTAACTGTGCTTAGTATATGCTTTACTTGGGTTCCACAGAAGTAGAATGAGTTCTACCTTGTAGATTAGGAGAAAGATATAATTTAATCTGTTCTGGGCTGTGGTAATGCTGAAGCAGTGCATTGTATTTAAAACTACTTTAGAATATCATTTCAGTTGAAATTTCTGGACTGGCTTATTAACTTTTTGATGCAAATTCCAGATTTGGGCAATAATTTTAACCCCCCGAATGCAAGACCACCTACAGCAATTTCAGGCCCCAGGACAGAACAGTCAATGGGCTACCTCCCCCTCCTTTGTCTAGAACCACAACCCTCTCCACCCTAGCCAGAGAAATCCTGAGCACCACCACCCCTCGACCAGAGGACCCCTGGTCAGTTACAGCCCCCTCATGGACCTTCCTGGAGGAGCCCCTCCCCACAACCTGTCCTGAATACCCCTCAGCCTGACACAGCCGCATCCCCCACCTGCCTGGAGGAGCCCCATGCCTGCTGCAGCTGCAACGCCGCTCCCTTCCACAGACCCAACCCAGCAGTATTTGCTATTCAGCCACCCAGAAACCTGCACAGGGCATATCAAAAGCATTTTTGAAGAGACACTTTTCCAAAGACTAGGTTGAGTCTGGGCAAAGTAGAGGAGATATGGCTGTGACTGGCCCATGGCTCCTCTGGCTAGGGAGGGGAGGGTACTTGGGACTTCCCTGTGTGGGAGGCCTGCAGCTAGTCCGGGACTTGTCTGGTGGGAGAGAGATGCTCAGGGCTTGTCCAGGTCTGGGGGCTATGGCTGGCCAGGAGGTGCTAGGGGCTTCTCCAGGTGAGGGTTGTGTTAGGGGAGAATGGAGGAGGTGGGGAGGGGTCTTGCAACATGATAATGTCCAGGACACCCTTTTAAGTCTCCCTGACCCTTGGGCAATTGCCCCCTTTCCTGCCCGTGGATGGGCTTGCTTGAATGGTATGCCTTGAGCGGTCATGTCACAACAATTGAAATTGGTTTGTGGGGGTACTTTTCGAGACATTTTGTTACTTCAGGACCATTAGCAGCTCTTTCAGTTAAGGGATTTTCTTGAATGGGAAAAAGCTCCTGTTGGAGGCGCTCCAGCACCTACTTCTCACAAGCTTCAGAAGCATGTGGTAAAATTCATGGTTTTGGTTTAGCTTGTGGTAGTATCTTAAACTTTCTTATTCTTTGCATTATGATTGCTGACATTTCTTGTGGCAGCAGCAGTAAATTGTTAATGTTACCTATAGTGAGCAGTTTTATTTTTTTTAAACTAAGTAAGAGTATGTCTACCCAGCAGTTATTTTGAAATAACAGCCGCTATTTTGAAATAACTTTTCTAGTGTCTACACAGCCAAACCGCTATTTCGAAATTAATTCGAAATAGCGGAGTGCTTATTTCAAATTTGGTAAACTTCATTCCATGAGGAATAACACCAAATTCGAAATAGCTAAATCGAAATAAGCGCTATGTAGATGCGTATTTTGAAATAGGGGGCCTCCAGCCCTTCGCAGGGTGCCCTTGGTGGCCACTCCATCCTCAACCAAGAACACTCCTCTCCCTCCCCCCCTCCCTGGAGCCCTTAAAGGGGTTGACTCTGGCCACAGTGCTTGTGCCAGCTACAAGCCTGCCAGCACAGAGCCAGTGGTCCGTGCACCTTGCCCAGCATGAGCCAGCAACCCAGTGGCATCCAGCCCTCCACCGCTCCCCAGGAGCAGGCTGGCAGCTCCCAGGAGCCTGCCATGGGCCGCAAAAGACGGGCGCGTTCCTGGTCTAGTGCGGAGATTGTGGACTTCATTGAGGGTTGGGGGGAGGCCTCCAATGTCCATGATCTCTGCACTAGACACAGGAATGTGGCTGTCCACAGGCGGATGGCTGACAGCCTGGCCACCAAAGGCCACCCAGGAGCAGGTGTGCATGAAAATAAGAGCTGCAGCAGGCCTATCCCAGGCCTCAGGGGGCAGCTCCCAACCAGGGGCTGACCCGGACCTCTGCCCCTATTATAATGCCCTGGACTGCATCCTGGGGGGTCAGATGGTCTGTGCCCCCCAGGTGGTCATCAACCCTGGGGCAGAGGGCCCTGCCCATGACACCCAGGAGGAGGACAGCCAGGAGCCGCAGGAGCCTGGAGGGAGCATGCCCTGCATCCGGGACCCCCGAGCCATCCGAGCAAGCCTGTTGCCGGTGTCATCCGAGGCCGGGGAGGCTTCGACATGTGAGTGCCATCACTCTCCCCTTACGTGGGGCGGGAACCCAGGGACCACGCATGTGGGCCTTGCTGAGCACGGATCATGCAGCAACCTGTGCATGTGCCGTGACAGCCAGGACATGTGGCCCTGGCTGGCTGGCACACAGGGGCCCTGGCCTGTTACCCACATGCATGTATATTTGGAGGCACATGACATGCTCCTGACCCTAGGGCGGGACACTGCATGATGCCCATCCTCCAGAAGCCCCCTCTATGCAGAGGCAGGGCAATCTCCCCTTCTCCCCCCCACATCCACACTATAGACAGCACAGGGACCAGCTCACACTCCCGGGGATAGCAGGACATGATGGTGTGGAGACCTGCCATCTTCGCCTTGCAGAGGGGGGCTGGGCTTCACCCACTGTGTCCCCAGGGAGAACTGACCACTTTTTGTGTTTCTTCACAGCCGCAGCAGCTGCGAGTGCAGGGCGCACCACCGCTCCCAGGACAGCCTCCTGCACCTGGGCCAGCAGGCTCACCCGGAACGAGGAGGAATACTAGCGCCAGCACCTGAGGTTACTGTGAAGGCAGGTCTGCAGCCACGAGCACTGGGTGCATGAAGACCTGCAGCTGTGGTGGGAGAGCTTGCGGGAGCTGCTGGACCAGGGCCGTGCCATCCACGACCACCTGCAGGCCCTGGTGCAGAGATTGCTGCCTGCTGCCGCTCCAGTCCCTGTGGCTGCCCCAGCTCTTGCTCTTCCTCTCACTCCTGCTCCTCCGCCCCACCCGCCTCAACCTCCATACCCGCTCCCCACTGGGGACGCCGAGGCCCCCGCACCCACAGTGCTGGGAGACAGGTGGACCAGCAAAACCCCCAACCCTGAGCTTCTCCTCCCCCTTCCTACCTTGCTTCCCCCTTCCATCTCCCTCCTCCCAGGTTTCCCCCTCCCCTCTCACACCCTCATTCCCCCCTCACCCCAGTTATGGTGAATAAAGAGAATTTGTTTTTGGCAACACACGTGTTTTTATTTTACATCAGGAGGGGTGTTAGGGAGGGGAAAGTGGAAGGACGTGAGGGTGGAATAAGGCACAAGGCCTCAGTGGGGCACGCCAGGGAGATTTCACTCCTCTGCTGGGTAGAAGCTCTCCCGCAGGGCCTCCTGGATATGGACAGCCCCCTGCTGGGCCACCCGGCTGGCAGCCATAAGGGGCTGTGCGTAGAGGCCAGCCAAGTGATTGGCCTCTGCCATCCAGGCTGGCAGAAAAGCCTCCTCCTTCCTCTCGCACAAATTATGCAGCACACAACACACTGCGACCATGTGAGGAATATTCCGCTCAGATAGGTCCAGGCAGCTGAGGAGGCATCTAAAATGGGCCTTCAGCTGGCTGAATGCCCCCTCCATGACGATGCGGGCCCTGCTGAGCTTTGCATTAAAGGCCTGTCGGGAGTGGTTGAGGTGTCCTGTGTAGGGTTTCATCAGCCAGAGTTGTAGGGGATAGGACGCATCCCGCACCAGGCACACAGGCATGTCCACATCCCTGACCCTGATGTGGCGGTCAGGGAAGAAAGTCCCAGGGTGCAGCCTTTGGCACATGGAGGAGTTGCGGTAAACCTGGACGTCGTGTGCTCTGCCAAACCAGCCCACGTTGATGTCCATGAACTGGCCCCGGTGGTCAGACACAGCCTGCAGGATGACCGAGAAATATCCCTTCCAGTTAATGTGGTGGGAGGCCTGGTATTCCAGGGCACAGATGGGAATATGCGTCCTGTCGATTGCCTCCCCACAGTTGGGGAAGCCCAGGGCGCCAAACCCCTCGATGACCGCATCCAAATCAGTGAGGCCGATGACTCTGTGGAGCAGCACTCTACCGATGGCCTTGACCACCTGCAGAGGGACACACACAACCAAGAGTCACTGGGGTGCCAGGGTGGCTGAGAGTGCTCCTTCCCCACCACTGCCCCGTGCCCACATTCCCCAGGAGCACCCCCCCCCCCACAATCCTGGCCACCATGGGCAGTCCGTAGTGCGGCTGGGACAGAACAAACCCTCCCGGGGAGGGGACTTGCACCCCTCTTCCCCTTTTCCCTAGGGCAGCCCATCCCCTCCTTGCACCCCCCCTCCCCCCGGCACAGTGGCTGGAGATTGCCATACCTACATGAGCACTGCTTCGACAGTGGATCTCCCCACGCCGAACTGGTTCCCCAAGGATCCGTAGCTATCCGGCATGGAGAGCTTCTAGAGGGCTATGGCCACATGCTTCTGGAGGGGAATGGCAGGCCTCATGTGCATGTCCCATCACTGCAGAGCAGGGGCGAGCCACTCTCAGAGTTCGAGGAAGGTGTCCTTCTTCATCCTGAAGTTCTGGGTCCATTGTTGGTCTCCCCAGCACTCCAGGACGATGTGGTCCCACCAGTCGCTGCTGGTGTCCAGATGCGGTGGGGCACGCTGGCATCCGGGCACTGCTGCTGCTCCTTCCAGGCCCCCAGGGGGGGTCTGGAAGAGGGCCTGGGGGTTGGGCTGTAGCAGATGCTGCCAGGCAGTCTCCAGCAATTGCAGCCAGGCTTGCAGCAAGACATCCAAATTGAGCACCAGAGTGCCCAGGGGCAGCTCTGGCTCCATGGTGTCAAGTCCTGTGGTGTCCTGAGTCCGGGCAACCAAAGCAAGCAGAGACAAAATGCTTTGCCGTCCCTCATCGAGGTGGGCAAGCAAGCAGGGAAAGCTGAGAACTGGCTGTCCGGGGGGGGGTCCCCTTAAGCACAGGCCTCAGAGAGCCTCAGGCAGCAGCCACACAAAGTAACTCCTGACCTGATGCTCTACCGGACCTGGTTCCGGCCGGCTTTAAATGCGATTCAGCGTCCACTGAGTGTGGACGCGTTATTTCGAAATAGCAAAATGCTATTTTGAAATGCATTTTGTGTGTAGACGTGTTATTTCGAAATAACTTATTTTGAATTAACTATCTGGAAATAAGATATTTTGAAATAACACTGTCGTGTAGACATACCCTAAGTGACTAGGTGCTATGGTGATGGGCGTTCTTTAGGCCAATTGATCACTCCAAATGTATTTATAATGCTTTTCTGAGATTACTAGAAATAAAAATCATCTCTTAAGTAGCTTTTTTCATCCTCTCTCAACAATAGGAATTGGGTGGGGCACAAGTCCTATTTTAGGGCTGTGCAAACCACACTATGCCCACTCCTGACTTGGGTGAAATTAAGTTTAGAGCTGTCTGCCTAAAGGTAGGTCTGCATAGCCCTGGAGACCAGTTATTTCTGAGAGGTAAATTCCTCCCTTTGTTGGTGAGAATTTGCCTTTTTAGGCCTGGCACTTGGCACAATCTCCAGAGCAAAGCTCCTGATAATGGACCTCCCAAAACCATGACTCTCTGTTCTGACAACATCTGTGGTCTGGCGGGACTATAGATGTTCCTAGACTAGGGATTCCCAGTCGGGAGCCCAGTGGTAGGATGGCTGGCAGCAGCAGGGGCTGGCTGTGGCTGTGGTAGTCCAGCGTGGAGTGGCAGGGGAACTCTGGTCTGGCAAATTCCCTTATTTGGGACCAGTCAGGTCCCGAGGGTCCTGGAGCAGGGAGGTCCAACCTGCTTTAAGAAATAATCCCAAGAGGTCCAGGCTTAGGACATAGTATGTTTTTCTTCTTGTTGTGCCATATTTATCAAAGAAAAGTGACAAGAAATGTTAACTACTTCATTCTTACTACTGCCTATAGACACGTTGTCACAGGGTACAAATGCAACAGAGCAGCTATGGTACAGATAAGGTATTACATTACTGTGTCACCTGAGCTAAAATGCAAGCGAGGAGTTGACTGGGAGTGCACATGTTTGTGTTCTACTCAGCTGCTAGCTGAGTGTGTTCACCTTTCCCCTGTGTGTTAATGATGGGGTAGAGATGACCTTGCAGAGAAGGGCTTTACAGTAGGATGTTAAGCGAACAAGGGGCGTTAGGGAATATGGGGCAGCAAACAGTAGCATGTAGGAGGGAATCTATAGGATGGAGAAATGCTGAATTTATTCTTCACAAAAGCAGCTAACACTGTTCCAGACTCCTCCACGTGCATCTGTGACCAGACAGAGAACTTGACCATGGATGCCTCTACCCAGGCCCTGGTGTGTATTTACAGAGACTGTGGCTTGTATTTCCTCATCATAGAAAGCCAGGGTGGGTAGACCATCTTGAGAGGTTATACTTCTTACACTAGAAGCAGAGGGAAGAGCTACAGAATGAGGTGGCTAGGCTGTGGAGCATATGTGCCCATATTCAATTCATTGCCAGTATGCATAAGGAGATCTCCATGACTGAGAGAGCAATCCAGCTGGAGAGCACTACTACCACCAAGGAAGGAGGAATCTGACTGCTGGTTACTTCTGACTGCAGGCGTTGCTCCACCCACTGTTCCCAATTCACCATCCCCAGAGACGGAAAAAACCCTCACAAACTGCCCAGGCTCCGTGCCTCATTGCACATTGCCACCCAGACAATGAGAGATGAGGAATCTCCCCCTAAGGAGGAGGAGAAGGAGAAACAGCCATGTAATCACAAGGCTGGGAAGAACACAGCCATCACTCTGCAGGGGAAAGGAAGTATTTTGTGATCAGTGACTCTCTTCTAAGGAGGATGGAGACACCCAACTGCTAGCCTGACCTAGTGTTCTGGGAAGTGTGTACTGCCTGCCAGGGCCCTTTATTCAAGATATTATGGAAGATCAGTGAGGATCATCTGGCCCTCGGATTACCACCCCACCTGGCTCATCCCCGTGGACACTGATGATACTGCAATTTGTGGCCCTGAGCAGATCAAAAGTGATTGCAGGGCTCTAGAGTGAAAGTGAAGGAGCTCGGGTTTAGCTTGTGTTCTTATTGGTCATTTCAGTGAAGAGTAGGGGCTTGAGTATTCTGAAGGTGTGGCTGCATGGATGGTATCTCCAGGAGGGCTTTGACTTCTGCTGAGGTTGAGATAGAAGTGTCATACTGTCCTGTTGAAGGTTTCTGGGTAAGGATAAAAGGGATAAAACAAAACAAAACAAGGGCAATGCCATGTCATGGGGTCTAATATAGACCATCTAATCAGGAAGAATAACTGGATACAGCTTTTTTAAAAATAACAAAATCATCCCAAACATAGAATATGAGTGGTGGGAGATTGGATGCCCATTAACTAAGTATCTTTTAGGAAAATAACACAGCAGGGCACAAATTATCCAACAAGTTCTTGAAATGTATTGGAGACAACTTTTTATTGAAGAAGGTGACTAGGGGAATGGCAGTTCTAGATTTAATTCTGACAAATAGGGAGGAATTACATAGGAATTTGGAAATGAAGGGGAGCTTACATGAAAGTGCTCATGAAATTGAGAGTTCATAATTGTGACTGCAGGGTAAAGACAGTAGAATGAAGACAATGAACTTAAAAAAGGCAGCATTTAGCAGACTCAGAATTAGTAGGTAAGGTCCTGGTAAAGACAAGTCTAAGAGAAAAGAGTTTTTTATTTCAATTTTTACCAAAAAATATTAGCAGTGATTGGATTGCAGTTAGCATGGTCAGTGTAATAGAATGAGATTAAAATACAGAAAGAACAAATTAAGAATTACTTAGACAAGTTAGATGTCTTCAGGTTGTCTTTGCTTGACAAAATGCATCCTAGAATATTTAAGGAATGGGCTGAAAGACATTCCTGAGCCATTAGCAATATTCTTTGGGAACTCATGGACGACAGGAGAGGTCGCAGAGGACTGAAAAAAAGGCAAAAATAGTTATCTATTAAAAAAGGGGAGAACAACCCAGGGAATGAGAGACCAGTTGGATTGTGTTTGGTGCCTAGAAACATAATGAAGCAAATACTTAAACAATCCATTTCTAAGCACCTAGAATAAAAGGAGTAACAGCATGGATTTTTCAAGTACAAGGCGTGCCAAACCAATCTAATATCCTTCTTTGACATAGTAACAAACCTTGTAAAAAGCGGGGAAGCAGTTGATGTGCTATATCTTGAATTTAATTTGATACTGTCTCACATGATCCTCTTCCAAACAAATTAGAGAAATATAGCCTAGATCAGGGTGGGTAATAAGAGGCCTGTTGGTTGCCTGGTGGCCCTCTAGCATTTTATTTACCTGCACATCCACAGGTACAGCTGCTCAGTTCCAGTGGGCTGAGGATCGCTGTTTGTGGCCAATGGGAGCTGTGGAAAGCAGTGCAGATTGGGGCAGGGACCTCTTTTTAGCGTTAGGCCCACCTGTAGTGGAGATGAGCCATGTCTTTGCAAGCCCAAAGAATCTTTGATGTTTTGGTCAGTGTCTTTCAGGGAAGCTAGGATACTCCTGCCCCATTTCCTCTTGCTGAGTTGTCCTCTTCTGGCAATAGTCAGTCTGCTTTCAAATCTGTGTGATACAATCTGTATCTTTTCTCTCTTCTCTTCTTATGCTCAGATTTTCCAGCCAATGACTGGGATTGCTAGAAGAAGGTTTTTAAAATCAGTGGCTCAGCCAGCAACACCTATTATCACACCAAGATAGAGCTATTTGAAGGCTGATAGCCAAGGTGCAGCTCCTCATTCATATTTTGTTTTATACTTCAAAATAAAAATTCTAATCTGCACTGACTTTTACAGGTATGAATAACATTAATAAAACCAAATGAAAATCAGAATTGGACATTTCCCAAACTGTTGAACAGAATCATTTGCAAAAATATTTTCTCCCAATTTTTGTAAATGTATACACATGCCACACTCTGATTTCTGATTGTTTCAAAATATCCAATTTTTAAAAATAATTCAGAGTGAAATTTGGAAAAATGAAAATGGTTTGAAAATGTTTTCATATGTTCCAATATTTCTTTCTGGTTTTGACTAGCTTTCCTGGTAACGCAGAGATCTTGACACAGTGCCACTTCAAAACACTGGTGTTTCTGTAACTTGTCTCATGTAGATTCCAGTTCATGTTCTGGGTCACTGGCCAGGTGATCACAATATATCTAGTGCAAATGAGGTTTTTCCTCTTTTGTTTTTCTTTTAAATAGGGGGAAAAAGTGCTTTTGAAAAATCCACGTGGCCTAACATGTAGAAACATCTGCTGGATTCATGAGCAGCTTGTTAGCTTTGCTCAGCAGCAGAGACAACTGTAGCTGATGAGCTCTGCTCTTTTCGGCAGGTGTAACTGCTGTTGATTGAAATTATAAGACGTAGTTTCAGGGGACAAGTGGATAATGTGGCCAGATGAAAACAACATCAACAAAATATTGGAAAAACACAGGCAGATGTTAGGGTTATTCTCTGCACATGAATTCATGTACTTGAATCCACACTAATAGAATTTACTTTACTGTCATGTTGCAACAAGCTTTGTTACAGAAGGGTACTTTGGTGTAGGCTTCTATAATATTACTAGATCATCTACCTGCTTAGGTGGGTATATTGTACAATGTTTCAGATATAAGGTGATTTCTTTTTAGAATTATGTTTAGATCTTTGAGGGGTGAGGGGAAATTTAAGCTAAATCTTATTTTGTTTAGATTTGAGCTTGACTACAATGTGGTGTATTTCATTATGCTGTGTGTTGATGGTATCTGGCAGATAATTCTTGTTGCTAGGAAATGAGTGGCCAGTTCGTGTGTACCCAGCCAAAAAAGAAGAAAGCTAACAACCCACTTTCATTGGTTAACCTTAAAAGCTTGCCAGCCAGTTGCATTAGTTAACTAAGTAACTTGACCTCACTGCCTTCTGTATCCCAGCATTACCCCTCAAGTACAGTGAATACTGTAAACACTAACAATTCTTTAATTATTTCTGGCAAACCTATTAAATTTTAAGGGTGAAAACTGTTAGATTTCAAAGGAAAATATTTATGGGAGTGAATTGATTAGTCGTCATTCCTGAAGTACATTTATGCATAAAATATTTCAACTTAAAGGAAACAAGTAGTGAGTCCAGCTATCCTGCAATCAAAAGGCCTTGTTGTTAGTATGCAAATATGAATGGATCATTCTATGTCTTTTATCAACATTACACCATCCTCTTTTCATTCCCACCACAGGAACTTTTTAAAATTCTGAATCATCACAGCTTGCAATTTAAATTCAGTGCTTTGTGAAGTTAATTCAAAAATGTATCAATCTGAAACTTTGAAGCTGATGCAAGCATTTAAAGAAAACATTTTATCTGTTTCTTATTTAATGCGGCATGAAATTAACATCTGAATCAAACAGCAAAATTTCAGTAAATAAGATTCGGTATCTATTATAAAGGTTCATTATTCTGTGAACAGAGTAATATTTTTCAAAGTGTAAATTTTGCTTTTTCCTAAGCGGCTAATTTTTTTCTCCATTTTTGAACAGATGTGTGTATGTTCTGGTGTTTGTTACTAAATAATTCACAGAGAGTAGTTGCTATTTTAAAAGTTAGCATTTTTCAACAGTAACCACATAGTCTGTCCATTGACCTAGCACTGTGTAACCTGGGGAGGGAGGGGGCACTTTGAGGTCAGCATGGCTACGTTTCTCCAGAGCGTGGATTTTTCATGCCACTGAGAGATGTAGCTATGCTGATAAATTTTGTATGTAGACCAGCTCTAAGCAAGATCATCATGTTCTGCAGCAGAGCTCCTCTTTCCTGAGAGAGAGCCTGATGATGAGAGCAGGGTTTCTTTTCTGACCCTGATGTTACATATCAAGAGAAGCTGGGGGCATCTCATGTTCCACTGTTGCTGTAAAGAAGAAGCCAATCATTGCTGTGAAGCTTCCTTCCCAACTTCTATGCCTCTGCATTCATATGTGATTTGCAGGAGGGGAGACTGTCTTCTTTCTCCCAAAGCACTGGCATGGATCTGTGCTTGAGGGGAGGGCTTTTGGGGACCCCACATAACTCCTTTCACAATTTCTTTGACTGACTAATTTTATTCCTTGCCTTAGGATGTGAAGTTGGATGCAGTGAGTATGGTCAGTCCATCCCATGACATTAGTCCTATAAGCCTGCATGCCACTGAGTCTGCAATAGGGAAGGATACGGGCATAGCTAGTTATGTGATACCAAAATAAGCATTACAAATCCGCTGCCAAATGCCAAGCAACCCCTAGAAATTGTTAGAAATCTCCATAGCTGCAAAACCTGGGAACAGTAAAGTTGCTATAGAGGTGAATTTTGGCTGCAAATCAGAATTTTCTTGACTCAAACATAATTACAAACTCTGCTATTCTGTTTTAGGGTTTTTTGTTTCTAAATCTCATTTTGTTTCCAATAGTAAGAGAGGTACATTGAATCATATATTTGAATATTCAGATTCATTTGATCAGATTCATTTCACTTTTTGCCTGCTCTGGGGCTGTACAACCTGGAATGTACAGGATGTTAAGGACATAAGTGTCCCAACAAGTCTAGTGTCCTTTCTTCTGGTGTTAGGGTTTAGAATTGCCAATAATGTAGGTTCTCTGTATTCTAGCTTGTAGAGCTCCATGATTCAGGGCACTTGAAACTGAAGGGACCAATAGAGATGCTGCCAGACTCCATGGACCACTTCTGTTACTTTTTTAGATAGATTAGGCACATTTAGGCTACGTCTACAATGCAGGCTTTCTTGCGCAAAAACTCACAGAGCGTCTGTATGTGCATTCTTGCACAAGTAAATTTACAGTAAAGCATCAGAAGAGAGGGCTTCTTGCTCAAGAGTTATTCCTCTCCCCACGAGGAATAAGCCCTCTTGTGCAAGAAGGCAGTGTGGACAGGCCTTCTTGCGCAAGCCCTCTTGTGCAAGAAACCCCTATGGCTAAAATGGCCATCAGAGCTTTCTTGGGCAAGAGTGTGTGCACACTGCCATGGACGCTCTTGCGCAAAAGCACATGGCAGTGTGGATGCGCTCTTGCGCAAGACCTTTTGCGCAATAACTCTTGAGCAAAACAGTTCTTGTGCAAGAAGCCTGCAGTGTAGACGTAGCCTCAGATTAGAATAATTCTGCTTGGGACTGAATATCTGCTTAGGTTGAAAGAAAATCCTGAGTAGAGCAGAATAACTCTGTACGGCACATGTTTCATGGGTTACAGAAGCTGGACTAACTCCATGATCCAGCCCCCAGGGATTGCATAGTACCAGATTTCTGCAGATTGCTTGAAAGTAAAGTTTCTACAGAACCGGAAATTTCAAGGAAATACTTTCTGTCCTCCCACAGAAGAGGGAGGGCAACCACCTGCCACTCTCTGCAGGCCTGCATGACTCCCTGAAAGATATTTACAGCAATAGCGGAGTTGGAGCAGGCTGAGGTTTTGGCAATCTGTTTTCACTGTCACACAGTGGGATCATGTTGGGGTCAAAAGCAGCTATAACAGGGGAGGGAAATCTAGGAGTACATGAACAATATGAATACAAAGACAATTTATTGTATATTCATAGATTTCTCTGATAATCTTCCCAACATTGATAGTGTACGGCCCAGGATTCTAGGCAAATATCTTCCATGGGAATAAGGCCTAAATTGACTATTGAGATGATGTACCACATTTGCAGTCTTGTGTGTTTAGATCTGCATTACCAAAGTAGGCTTGTCTCACTGAGGTGGTGCAGATACCTAAAATGGAATTCTAGATTCAAACCTTCCCTTCTACCCCCTTCACATTTTGATAATTCAGAAACGACTGAATGGAACTTCCATGAATATTTGCATCCACCTGGAAACAGAAGCTTTTAATTAGAGCTATGCCAAGCTCAACAGTTTCACTTCAGTAGAATTTGGGAGAATATTTTCTTTTTTTCCTCTGCACCTTGCATTTCTAAAAAAGCTTCAAAACACATTCAAAATCATCGCTTTTCACCTGGTGTCAGATCAGAACATCCAGCTCTGCCAATGTTGCATGGCTTTGACACACAACCCATAAATTGGTCCAGAATTTCCTGAGGTCACAAATTTCAATTTGGTGTTCAATATATACAGAGCAAGTTTTTTGAGTTAGTAATGAAACATATAGCAAGGTTATTTCACATGGTTTGGGGTTTCATTACATACATTTTGCACAGTTGTACAGGTCTGTTATTAGGGAGAGATCCAGGATGCATGTACAATGCAGAATCACAGAGCATATGTATTTTACTGGCCTGGAGAATCTTGCACGCTTGGAAATCATGGAGGGCACTAGCTGAATACTTTCTGGACAGGGCAGATATTGGCTCCTATTAATCCTTTCAACCTCTTGGTTATCTAGAGGTCTGAAAGAGAGTCACTTGCAACTTTACTTCACTTCCTTGTCCCACCTCAGCAGCAAGGCTTCCTGGGAAACAAGGAAGCAGCCTGAGTTGCTGAGGTATAAGGACTCACTTCTCCAGAAGCAGTCAGCTTTACTCAGTCCTGTTCCCTGTCTGGAGGGGCTCTGGTTATGCTTTGTTCAGCTGTTCAGAGCATAAGTTCTCTCCCCACCCTTTCAGCAATGCTACTTGCCGGTCTTCCCTGACTGACCAGTTCTCAGTGGTTTTCTGTAGCACTACTTAGGTAACAGAGGCAGCATTGGAGGGGGAGCGTGTACTGTGATGAATGAATTATGCCTATGCTGGGCTCAAGCCAATTCACAAGCCAGAACTGGGCTTGTGACTCTCAAACCGTGTGTATAAACCTCACAGAAGGAACAGTAGATCAGTCTTCTCATGTCACCACAGAGCAGTGTTTCTTAAACTATGTTCTGTGGTACACCGGTGTGCCGCGGAGAACAGAACTCAAAATGGCTGCCCGTAAAGGGGCAGGTGACTTTTTTTCTGAATAACTTTCCCCCAACCCTTTTTTTTCCTCAATAACTTTTCCCCTGACCTTTTTTTTTTCTCAACCAAAAATCCTTGGTGCTCCTCAAAAAAAAAAATAAAAATTATTATTTGGCGTTCCTCGGTCTTAAAAAGTTTAAGAAACACTGCCCCAGAGCTTGGAACTAACTTGTGCCTGATGGTGACAATAGACTTGTGATGTAGTGAGGATTGTGTTTGCTCTGTTTGCTTTGTTATCTCTATGTGATTCTCGCTCTCCTGTACTGTACTGTTCTGTTGTAACCCCGTGTCTGTGCCTCAGTTTCCCTGGGCACTGCACTGGACCCTAGCTGGGGATAGAAATGTTGGATGTGGCTTTCACTGAGGGGAGGCTGCCCCAGGCTGCTCCATCTTAGCACATGCACAGCAATAGCTTAGGCTGTCCTGTAACCTGAGCCTGGGAGAGGGGAGCAACCAACTGATAACTTGCCCTGGAATTTGAACAAAGGAGGGGGCAGAGCTGCCTCCAGGCTGGGGGATGAGTTGTTAGGTGTGTGAGTTCTCTCAGCTGGTGGAGGATGCAGGGAGGGGGCCCAAATTGGATTGTACTGTCTGCTTCTGGTTCCTGTGTTAACAACAAATCTCTTCTACTTGCTGGCTGAGAGCCACATCTGGCTACAGATGGTGGTGCAGGGCCTGGTGACTCCCCACATCTTGCGACAAGACTGCCCAAGCCTTAGCCCGCTCCAACCATGCTCTTGCTCTGTTCCTTTTCCTGCTCCAATCTTGAACCACTCGTCTGAAAAACTGAACTCCTGACTCCAGTTCTAACCACTAGGCCTGACCATTCCCATCACAGTTTCTGACATGAATGGCTCTCACACAGTCTTATCTGCCAAGTGCAGCATGCACAGAGCTTACATCTTGCATCCTGCACTGTGAGAAGATGACATCTGAAGGTGATGAGCATGAAAAGAGATCTGGAGTGGAGAGACACTAGAGAATTGAAAGAGAGCAATTGTTCATCTGGCCTCACAGCATGATCAGGCACCATCTAGATCATCCTTGACAGATGTCTGTCTGAGCAGGTTAATGATGGAGATTCCACAACCTCTCCAGACAATTTATTCCAGCCCTTAACCACCCTGACAGTGAAGAAGTTTTTCCTAATGTCCAACCTAAACCTCCCTTACTGCCAGTTAAACCCATTGCTGCTTGTAAAGGAGAATAATTCCCCCCCCCCCTTGTAACATACTTTTAGGTACTTAAAAACTGCTATCATGTCCCCTTTTCAGTGCTCTCTTTTCCAAACTAAACAAACCTAATTTGTTCAGTCTTCCCTCATAGCTCATGTTTTCTAGACCTTAAATAATTTTTGTTGGTCTTCTCTGGACCTTCTCCAATTTCTCCCCATATTTCCTGAAATGTGGTGCCCAGAACTAGACACAATACTCCTGTTGAGGCCTAAACAACCCAGAGTAGAGCAACAGTACTTTTGTTAATGCATCCCAGAACTATATTAGCTTTTGTTGCAACAGTGTCACACTGATACATATTTAGCTTGTGGTCCACATTGACCCCTAGATCCCTTTCTGCAGTATTCCTTCCTATATAATCATTTCCCATTTTATGTGTGTGAAACTGAGTGTTCCTTCTTCAGTGGAGTACTTTGCATTTGTCCTTATTAAATTTCATCCTATTTACCTCAGACCATTTCTGCAGTTTGTCCAGATCTTTTGAATTATCACTCTATCTTCCAAAGCACTTGCAACCCCTCCCAGCTTGATATCTTCTGCAGACTTTGTAAGTGTACTCTGTTTATTTATTTAAAATAGTTTTACCCTGCCTCTTTCTTTAAAATATTAGAGGTGGCAAATCTATGCCATTATGTGAATCACTGATGAAGATATTAAACAGAACCAGTCCCAAAACTGATCCCGTGCAGAACCCCATTTGCTATGCTCTTCCAGCATGGCTGTGAGTCATTGGTAACTACTCTCTGAGGGTACGTCTACACTTGCTCCCTACTTCGAGCTAGGGATGCAAATGTAGCTGACTGCACTTGCTAATGAAGCGGGGATTTAAATATCCTGCGCTTCATTAGCATAATCTCGCCTGCGTGTTATTCCGCTCAACAGCTGATTCAAACCAGGCAGTGCGCTCCGGGACGTGTTAGTTCGAATCAAACCCCTTGGTTTGAACTAATGTTACTCCTCATTTAGATGTACCCTGAGAGTGGTTATCCAACCAGTTATGCACGCACCTTAGAGTAGCTCCATCTACAATGTCATGTCAGGGCAAGAGATGGTACCTCCATCTCCCTCGGAAGAGAGTCTCCACCCACCACTACACTACATTTCCTCCTTGCAGTGGTGGCTGTAGACCTCCCAGACTTTGGGATACATGCGTCTCTTCCCCCTCCTTGGGGGCGGTGATTCCTTATCTCTCATATCCAGAGCAGCATAAGAGTTCCAGGACCATGGTGTGTAGATTGGGAGCAGGGGTGGAGCATTATCTCGTGCCAGAAATAACCTGCTGCCATTGAATCCGCCCTCCCCCACAGTCCCCTGAGATGTCCCAGTCCTCCATCAGTGTGCAAGCAGTCCTTTGTAGGTGGACAGCTTCCTCAGCCTTAGATATTTCCACATGAATACCCTCAAGGAACATCTCATGGGCATAGATACTCTTCAGCCTAATCACCTTCTCCTGTAGCTCTCCCATCTGCTTGCTGGAGGTCCTATCTCCACCAGCAGGCACCTTTCACATTGGATGGTCTCCCCAGCCTGGATTTCTGTAAGTGGGAAATGCAGGCTACAGTCTCTGCAAAACCACACCAGGATCTGAGTAGAAGCATCCATGGTCAGATGGTCTGTCTGGCTACAGTTGCAGGCAGAGGAGATGGGCAGTATTGGAACAGGTGATGTGGCCCTTCCTAGCCATACTGATTGTACTAGGACTCCCTGTTACAAATTCCCTCTCAAACTCCCGTTAACTGTCCCTATTGGTGAGCTTACCTGGTTGCTTAGCCTCTAGCTTTTAAGGCATATGTCAATCCTACCCCCTTGTTAAGCACACATATGTGCATGGCACGTTTCAAAATGGGTTTGCTCAAGCTAGGGTTGCCTGGTGTCCGGTATTGGCCTGGACAGTCTGGTATTTGCAGCTTCTGTCCAGTTTAAAAAAAAATAGAAAATACATGTCCGGTATTTTCTGTTTTTCTCGGATGGAAGGCCGTTTGGGACATTGTTCCCCTGCCATGCCTGATTGGGATTTAAAGGCACAGTGACTCTCTCATTTGTGCGGTTGGTGTTTGGTTTTTTTGCGGGTGTTTTTTTGCTCAACCAGTTTTTTTTCCCGCCATGTTTACTATTTTTTGTGAAACTATCCGGCAACCCACCACAAGCACACATTTGGTAAATATTTATTCTACACTGCTACTTTTTCATTCTGTTCCATGTTCTGAACTCATTCTTTGTATTGTAAGCATTTTGTTTAATAGTTGATAATTTCTCGTTTGTTAGCTGAGTGACTTATGCTATTTGGCCCTACTGTGTTCTTTTGATTTTTGCCTTGGACATGGTCTGTTAGTTTTATAGAATCATAGGGTTTCAACTGTGTCTTGTGAAGAGACTGAACTGCACTGGAGGAGGTACATGTCTTAGCAGAGGTTGCTGGGGCATTATGCCTTTGAAAGAAATGCTTCCTAGTTGCTAATGGAGAGTGTGCTGGAAAGCAACCTTTGTTAACTCTTGTGTAATAGTTATGGCTATTTCACCCCAGCACATGTGGTTGGGCCAGAAGCCAACTTAAAACACCTTTCATTGCTTTACTAAGTAGAACTGGGATCCCGAGTTTGTCCACCTAAATGTAGTATTGGCAGCCACATGCACTCATAACATAGCTACGGCTAGAAAAATGAGTCATTTGAAAAATGATTAAATTTAAAAAAATAAATATTGGGTGTATGCTAGGTTTGTTTGTCTTAGTATTCCAGTTCTGAGCCTTTATATTGGGTCACAATTTCAAGCCTTTCTGTGAAATTGAGGGTTTGAAAAAAAAAAATTAAAATAGCAGGGATTCTGAAATCACTTTTCTTCAGGAGCTAAGGCTTCAGGAAAATATGCTAAATATTAGATGTCATGAACTTAAATCATGAAAATTGGTAACACAATGGGTACTTTGGGGTGGAAAATAATTTCCTGAATCCCTGTAGTTTGCTAGTGTGCACAAAATGGGGGAACATACAACTTGGACCATATATATTTGATTGTTTGACTATCAGATTATGGCCAATATGACCTTAGTGAAATGGCTTGATCCTAGTAGCTAATCAAATGTTATTACTTATGTATGCTATAGCTGCATATTTTATCAAAATTGAGGGAAAAAAACCATTTCCACCTGGTCTTTTATTTCCTAAATGGATTGTTCCAGTTGTAACATTAGTGTCTCATTTTTCATGTTAGTACTTGGGGAACTGACCAGAAATCCAGAGTTCTCAAACTTTTTGTGATGACATTTTAAAAGATGGATAGTCTTTTGGACATCTTTCCTTCTATTTCCAATTGTGTAACAAATGTGATAGCTACAGGAATTGCTTACATAGAAACAGAAGATAAGAGAGGTATTTAAGCATTTTAGCTGCTTTTTAATGTGATTTACAAGCTGGAAGTAAGGCAGAGGTCTAGCAGTGTATGGTCAACCAGCTCTCTGGCCTGCCAGAAAGTGTCCTCAAGGGATTAGTAGTCTTTGGATACAGTCAGAGAGACTCTGCTCTATATGATATACAGCCTTTATTTTTGTGAGGGATGACAGCTTCAGAGTAGAGCAGGTGTGTGATAACAGGTGAAGTTTTTTTTAAATCACAGACATAAATTTTAGCCTAGTATATTTAACTGCTTAATATCTTATGATTAGTTTTTAAAGTAAAAAAATTCCTTTTTCTTTTTTACTACTACTTTGAAATAGAAAGTATATGTATCATTTAATATGATTTTATCACTTAATATTATTTTATCATGAGACACTAAGCCTACATTTTCTTGAGTGGCAAAATTCTCATTGGCTTCTGCTTTCTCTGCAGTCAAAGTCCATAAATCTGAAAAATTGTAGCAAGAAGGATCTATTAAGGTATAGAAAAATAGTATATATTATTTCTGTCTTAAGAAAATAAACTCATTTTTTCACTAATAACATAATCATTTAAATATTTTTACATTTTATGACTGTGACCAGTGCAATCACAAAAGACCCCAGCCAAGGACCAGAGCTGAGATCACTGCCTCCCCACCTTCCCCGGAGCAGCAGTACAGATACTGAAGCTCTTTAGGTCCAAGCAGTACAGCTAGGGATGTGAAAGACTAGGGATGCAAATCCTTATCGGATAGTCGAAAGGATAGTAGACTAGTCATTCCTCCCCCCCGCCCCTTGCGGGGGGAGAAGAGGGGACACTTCAAAGCGGCAGCAACACTTGAAGCCTGGGGCCAGACCCTGGGCTCCATACAGCACTGCCGCTTTGAAAACCTGCATGCAGGCCGTGGCCAGCTGGGGTGTCCCCAGGGCTGCATGTAGTGTTTCAAAGCGGTAGCGCCGCATGGAGCCTGGGATCAGCTGGGGACCTGGGTTCCATGCAGTGCTGCTGTTTTGAAATGCTGCCGTGGGGTCAGGGCTGTTGCTGCTCTTCAAGGGCGGAGGCACCCAATTAACTATTTGATTAGTCAGTTACCTGATACTTAACATTCTTCGTACATACACTGAAACTCTTTAAGTCCAAAGAAAATGCAGTTTTGGGCTCTTTTTTCTAACTGGAAATAATACAGATCTGAGGAGAATTTCTATAGTTTGCAGAATTTCTGCAGGAGGGTACAATATCTATGACTTCATTTTACTTGTTCTTACCGTTTTTGTATTTTAGTAACAGCTATCATAAAATAGAGTGAATAATTCAAAATCATGTATTGAGTTATTGTAGTGAACAGATGCTGAAAAAAACTTGATAGAAAGCCTGTAAGAAATCCCTGCAATGTGCACTGCAGAATTAAACACCATTTTACCTGATGCTGCTTGAAAATTCATTTTGACTTAATATTTAAGACTAGTAGGAAGCATATAAATTAGTTGAATAATCAAAATAATATCTGATAGACTATCATGACATTTTCATGTTCAAACCTTACTTCATCTACATTCATAAGCAATGCCCTTTGAAATAAATGGGATATTAGGATGAAATTGTATGACAAGATGTATTTAATAAGTTTCATGCTGAATGTTGCAAGTAAACAGAACAGCAGGAAAATTTCAATGATACTGGTTCAAATTTTTGAAAGGGGGAAGAAAACGTAACAGGCAAAATGCTAGAGTACATGCAATTGTGTGCTTTTAAAAAAATGTGAAAAGAAAGAAAGAAACATCTACAGATATTGGTAATACATTTACCATTATATATGCCATATATCTTGATTTTGCATATACAGTTATCAAGGTGTATTATTTATGGAACCAAAAATGAATAGAACTCCCCTTCCAATAATTGCATTGGTTCTACGGTGCTATCAAACATAAGCAGTAGTAAAAAAAAAAAATGTAAGAAAGGGTTTAGGATAAGGATTAAGCACTGAAAAGAGAACAGACCTGTTGTGTAATAGACCTTAATTACATTTTAATTATAATTTTACTATTTTTTTTTTTGCTAGGATCTTACAAGTAATGATTTATTAACACAGCTTTCTAGTTATGTACATCAAATTCAACACCAAAATTGTCACCATAAATAGAATTATCTTTGCAAGAGTTTTATTTTGCTTTTGCTACTTTTTTTCTTATCTTGGATCAATACGTAGTTCTTGATTCAGTAAATCTTTGTGTGACCAGATGAGTGCAGCAGTAAAATGAAATTTAAAAGCTCGAGAATACTGTAATGACAAAGTGTCAGAGTTTGTTAATTTCACTCCACTTCAGTTTTCACCCCAACTCCACAGCTCTCCATGCTGCTTTGCTCCCACATGGAGCATGACAGCAAAGTAAGAGCTAACAAGCTCTGATGTATAGCCACTGTGCCTTAAAAAAAAGCTTGTTAATTTCATGTCTTCCTTCCCCACTGCTTTTTCAAAGTGGTGAGAGGACAAGTGTGAAATTAGCATGCTCTCTGAAGTTCTAGCACTATCCTGTCAGAATTTTACTTTACTGTTCTGAGGAGATGAGCAGTCACGGTGTAGGAACAGGAAGAGGACAAAAGCACAATCATGGTGGAATAAAAGCTGCCTGCCAGAGGAGAATGGGGAAACAGACAGGCAAACACATAAGAAGGGGTGAGGAGAGGAAAAAGCTTAAGACTAATAGGGGCCAAAGAGAACAAAGAAATGAGATGGAAAATAAGATTATTTTTAAGAGGAAAAAAAAAGACAGAGGGATAAATCACTGCAAAAATGGAGATATTAGTGTCGTGAACAAGGGGAAGCAAGAACAGATCATTTACATAGGAGAGGGAGTGATGGTAGACAGTATGGACAGGGGAGCAGTCAGGATGTGGGAAGATGTAGTGTGTGTGCATGGAGATAAGAGAAGTAATGAAACAATGTGCATGGAAGGAAAGAGGCATACCATAGTGCATCAAAATCTGTTCTTGGTTTGACCTGTGCCTAATGTCACTGAGGACAGAATTTAGCCTACAGTGTTTTTTTGGTTTTTTTCTTTTTAAGATACAACAAGGATTTTGTTTAAAAACCAGTCTGAAATTGTGTAAAAGAAATAGCTGCTTTATCTGTTTTTAATAAATAAATGGCATTCTGGGCCAAAATCTGTTCTTAGCTTCACTGATGTCAATGAAGTTGCTCTGGATTTAAATCCGTATCTAAGAAGGTGCAAGCAACATCACTGTTGGAAGATGTGGGTTAATGTCCCTACTCCCTTCCAAACTTTTTGTTAACATTAATGATTCTAACTCTGGATATTATTATTGTATATAAAATCAGGCCTTGAATCTTGCTAAAGTGTTGTCCTCAATGACGTTTTATGACAATTAATTCCAGAATTAATTAACTGGGGGATGAAAAAATATTTTACCGGTATTGAATTTTCCACTTTTCAATTTCACCGGGAAAGGCATGGATGGTATATCTACAATATGTTGGAGGAAGTGACACTGAAGGCAAGCTGGTGGAGGAATACTGAGGTTATGGACATGGCAGATGAAATTTGGGAGTAGAATACAGCCATATTTCCCTCATTCTGACCACAGTGTAAAGGGTAAGAATTAAATGTTAAAATAAAAAAGGATTAGAATATTATAAGGCAAGAATCAAAAGATGATGTCCAGGAATGAGGAAATTGAGGGAATAATATGATAGAAAAAGGTATATTGACATTGAAATGCTGAGGGAGATTAGAGAGGCTACCAGAATAAAGAACTATATAATAATGGGGGATTTTAATTATCCCCATATTGACTGGGTACATGTCACCTCAGGAAGAGAAGCAGAGAGAAAATTTCTCAATGGCCTAAATGACTGCTTCTTGGAGCAGCTGGTGCAGGAACCCACAAGGGGAGAGGCAATTCTCGATTTAGTCCTGAGTGGAGTGCAGGATCAGGTCCAGGAAATAACCGTTACAGGACCGCTTGGGAATAGTGACCATAATATAATAACATTCAACATTCCTGTGGTGGGTAGAACACCTCAGCAGTCCAGCACCCTTGCATTTAATTTCAAAAAGGGGAATTACACAAAAATGAGGAGGCTAGTTAACAGAAATTAAAAGGCACAGTGACTAGAGCCAAATCCCTGCAAGCTGCATGGAAACTTTTTAAAGACACCAAAATAGAGGCCCAACTTAAATGTATATCCCAAATTAAAAAACATAGCAAGAGACCTAAAAAAGTGTCACCGTGGCTTAACCACCATGTAAAAGAAGCACTGAGGGACAAAAAGGCATCTTTTAAGAAGTAGAAGTCCAATCCTAGTGAGATAAATAGAAAGGAACATAAACACTGTCAAATCAAGTGTAAAAATGTAATAAGAAAAGCAAAAAAAGATTTTGAGGACCAGCTAGCCAAAAACTCAAAAAGAAAAAACAAAATGTTTTTTAAGTACATTAGAAGCAGGAAGCCTGCTAAAAAACCTGTGGGTCCCCTAGACGATCGAACTATAAAAAGTGCAATCAAGGACGATAAAGCCATTGCGGAGAAACTAAATGATTTCTTTGCTTCAGTCTTCACGGCTGAGGACGTTGGGGAGATTCCCAAATCTGCACCGTCCTTTGTGGGTGATGAATCTGAGGAACTATCCCGGATTGAAGTGTCATTAGAGGAGGTTTTGGAACAAATAGAAAAACTTAATATTAACAAATCTCTGGGACCAGATGGCATTCATCCAAGGGTTCTAAAAGAACTCAAATGGGAAATTGCTGAACTATTATCTGTGGTTTGTAACCTATCCCTTAAATCGGCTTCCGTACCTAATGACTGGAAGGTAGCCAACGTGACACCAATATTTAAAAAGGGCTCTAGAGGCGATCCGGGCAATTACAGACCGGTAAGTCTAACTTCAGTACCGGGCAAATTAGTCGAAACAATAGTAAAGAATAAAATTGTGAAGCATGTAGAAGAACATAATTTGTTGGACAAAAGTCAACATGGTTTCTGTAAAGGGAAATCCTGTCTTACTAATCTATTAGAGTTCTTTGAAGGGGTTAACAAACATGCAGACAAGGAGGATCCAGTAGATATAGTATACTTAGATTTTCAGAAAGCCTTTGACAAGGTCCCTCACCAAAGGCTCTTGTGTAAATTACATGGCCATGGGATAAGAGGGAAGGTCCTTTCTTGGATTGAGAACTGGTTAAAAGACAGGAAACAAAGGGTAGGAATAAATGGTAAATTTTCAGAATGGAGAGGGGTAACTAGTGGTGTCCCCCAAGGGTCAGTCCTAGGACCAATCCTGTTCAACTTATTCATAAATGATCTGGAGAAAGGGGTAAGCAGTGAGGTGGTAAAGTTTGCAGATGATACCAAACTGTTTAGGATAGTCAAGACAGAAGCAGACTGTGAGGGACTCCAAGAAGATCTCACCAAACTGAGTGATTGGGCAACAAAATGGCAAATGAAATTTAATGTGGATAAGTGTAAAGTAATGCACATCGGGAAAAATAACCCCAACTATACGTACAGTATGATGGGGGCTAATTTGGCTATGACAAATCAGGAAAGAGATCTTGGAGTTATCGTGGACAATTCTCTGAAAACTTCCACAAAGTGTGCAGCAGCAGTCAAAAAGGCAAATAGGATGCTAGGAATTATTAAGAAAGGGATAGAAAATAAGACCCAGAATATCTTACTGCCCCTGTATAAAACTATGGTACGCCCACATCTTGAATACTGTGTACAGATGTGGTCTCCTCACCTCAAAAAAGATATTTTGGCCTTGGAAAGGGTTCAGAAAAGGGCAACTAAAATGATTAGGGGTTTGGAACGGGTCCCATATGAGGAGAGGCTAAAGAGACTGGGACTTTTCAGTTTAGAAAAGAGGAGACTGAGGAGGGATATGATAGAGGTATATAAAATCTTGAGTGGTGTGGAGAGGGCCGATAAAGAGAAGTTATTTATTAGTTCCATAAATAGAAGAACTAGAGGACACCAAATGAAATTAATGGGTAGCAGGTTTAAAACTAATAAAAGAAAGTTCTTCTTCACACAGCGTGTAGTCAGCCTGTGGAACTCCTTGCCAGAAGAGGCTGTGAAGGCTAGGACTATAATAGAGTTTAAAGAGAAGCTAGATAATTTCATGGAGGTTAGGTCCATAAAAGGCTATTAGCCAGGGGATAAAATGGTGTCTTTGGCCTCTGTTTGTCAGAGGCTGGAGAGGGATGGCAGGAGACAAATCGCTTGATGATTATCTTCGGTCCACCCTCTCTGGGGCACCTGGTGCTGGCCACTGTCGGCAGACAGGATACTGGGCTAGATGGACCTTTGGTCTGACCCAGTACGGCCATTCTTATGTTCTTATGTTCTTATATTCTGAAACCTCGCTTTGAAGCTGCCGATCCATATGCAGTTTGGAATCAATATGATTCTAGATATAGAAAGGACTATCATACCTGCTTATGTACAGTGCAATTTCTTGTTTCTTGGAAACTTAACCTTCTTCAAAAGATTTGTTGTTTCTAGAAGAGGAAAATATGCATTGTTGAGTACTATGTGTCATCTTGGCTTTCTAGGATGATAGGATGAGGAGGTTTTGCTGCCAAGACAGCTATAAGAAATCACTTCATTCAGAGCTTGTAAAGCTGTGATTCATAGTATTATACATGATATAATTGGATATGTATAATTATATGTCTTTATAATGTGACATTAATTAAGAGCACAATTTATTCTGGTTACTAGGTTAACGCAATGCAGGTCGAATATTGCACATTCTCAAAGCATCTGTACTAGAACTATATGATACTAGAAGTATTTGAACTCAGGAGACCTATTTTTTTATATTAATAATCAGCCTTTCCCTATTCATTTTACCAGGGTCTGTACTTGTTTTAGTGGGTTTGTTTTTCTTTTCGGTGTCTGCAGGATCAAAGAAAGAGCTGTATGCTGATGTACTTTGAGAATGGTATGTTTATATATCAAAAGCTTTTTTAAAAATTAATAAGTGACTCTTACATTCTGGAGAATACACTACAATTCAGGAATACCTGCATGGTGAACGTAATTCCTTAGATGTTTCATATCTCTTGGCTTTTATGATATTTACTCAAAATTCACTAGGTCTTTGCAGAATATACCAGAGCATAACTATTTCTGCCATTTAAAAAATCATGCCTACATGTTAATTGAGTGTTAAGAAAATTGAGACCTGGCGTGAACAGGTATATGTAAGCATGGGTGTGTGTGTCAGTTTTGTAAATATGCTGAGGTGCCAGTTAGACTTTAATGTTGAAATCTAACAAGCTAGATTTGCCAATTTGAGCATTATAGTAGATATTCAAATGGAATCTAATAAGATGATTTTTAATTGAATTCAGGGAATGTTAGCTTACAACTTTTAACACATTAGGCCAACTTTCAGCCTGAACAGTATGTCTCAAATCAGAGCAATTGGCTATTCTTAAATAATCAACAATTTATTAATTTACCCAGAACCACATCATTATACATTCAACAGTTCACTATTCGGATGTAGACATAATCAACATTGTGTCTATGGAACTGAATACACGGATACAGTCCTGCAAGCATTCGTCATTTGACCATGAAGGTTATTCATTACACCAAAGAACTATGCAAATCACCAAGATAATATGATAATATTATAATAATACTTATGATCATCAGTTTGTTAGCATCTAACACATTTATCACTCAGTATTTCTCCAGGGGGGAGGGATGTACTTTTTATGGCACTTTTATTTAAGGCACTTTTAAGAGTGTGGTACTTGCAACTAGAAAGGATTAGTCCAAAAAGGGACAAATTTAGAATATCAAAAGCTATTGCTTAAAGTTATGGTTCAGATCTCTGTTAGGCCAGTTTGCTTGGACTTGTAAAAGAAGACATGCACATATTAGGGATGTAAGGGAGTAGCTGACTACCCGCATTCTTCCCCCCCCCCCACTCGCTGCCTCCGTATCAGAGGCAGCAAGGGGAGGGGGAAGCAGGAGCTGGTGCTGGGGGTAGCCGACTTAAAAACTGGTTCTCCCCAGTACCATCTCTACAGTGTTACCTGTTCCCCACCCCCCATCGCTACTGCCTCTATCAGAGGCAGCGGGGGTTGGGGCCAAGGGCTGCTGCAGTGAAGCAGCCCCTGTCTGCGTGGGATCCCAGTGGGTTCCGCATTTAAAATGCAGTGGGGGGCAGGCAGCTTGGCTCAGTCTCAGCTTGCACCGGTCTGTGATCAAACCCTGCTGCAGCTCTGCAATTTAAAACACAGTGGGAGCTGGGTGCAGGCTGCCTGGCTGTGACGACGCGTCGGGGTCCCCCGACTCCTGCACCCCTGTAATGGCACGGACAGACTCCACCAGCCAGTGGAATAGAGGGAGTTTATTGCTTCTCCAGGATACAGCACAGCATAGATGTCATCTGGTTACAGGAACTGGGCCTAGGATGCCTCAGCCCCCCCCCCTTGAGATGGGGGAGACTGGGCCCCTAAATTCCAGCCCCTCTTTGCTCAGGCTGCTTCCTCCATGATTCCAGACAGAAACCTAACTCACTCACTTCCAGCCCTGCCCCCAGCCAGGGCTCCACCCCCCTCCTTCCCATTGTTCCGCTCCATGGGAGATACCTGTCTGAGGAGTTTCGAAGCCCCCTTGCATAATGACTCATCCCCTGCCCTGCTGGGCTGTGCTGCAGACAGCAGCCAGTGGATGTCACTGACAACCCACTGCCCAGCATAGCAACCAGCAAGGTACCCCCACTACGTCACAGTTCTCCCCCCTCCGAGAGCAAACTAAGCAGGGTCACTCCACTCGTGACCTAGGGAAGTTCGGGTCCTCTGTGTGGGAACCCGCCCTGGGGCATGGGTGTTCCCCTTGACTCGGGCCGGCCACGGCGATGCCCTGCAGGGGCCAGCTTTCCCCTGTCCCGTTGCTGCACAGCTCCGGGGGGAGAGGGGGGGCCGGCACGGGCCTGTTCTTCGGTGGCTGTACCAGCCCTTCATCTCTGGCCCAGGTCTCTCTGGCTGGGCCCATGAGCCCAGCGAGCTTTTCCCGGAAAGCCAGGACATCTTCCACCCCCAACGCTCCATCCAGGGAGGTCTTTCCCTCCCATAACTCTCTCAGCAAGCCCAGAGGCTCCTCTATACAGGGTAGGGGCCCCCGAGCAGCTTTCCTCCTGTCTTGGGCCTTCCCGCCCCTCTGGCAGGAGTTGCAGGACTGGCAGTACCGCTGCATGGCTGCAAATATCCCTGGCCAGTAGAAATGTTGGAGCAGCCTCCGCCATGTGCTCCGGATCCCCCGGTGGCCCGCAAAGGGGACGTTGTGGGCCAAATACAGCAGCTTGAGGCGATGCTTTTGGGGGACTATCAGCTGCCGCTGGACCCCCCATGCCCTCACCTTCCTGGGGGGAAGCCATTCCTGGAACAGGAATCCCCGCTCCCACAGGAATCTCTCCTGGCCACCTCTCCCCAGGGGCTGAGCTACACAGAGGCCAGCTTGGTCCCTCAGCTTCTGCAAGGAGGGGTCTGCCTGCACCGCAGCCTGGAATTCAGCCGCTGGGGCAGGGATCGGGACCTGCTCCCCACTTTTGCCTAGGTCTGGAGTCCCAGCTTCACTGGACCCCGTGTCCCCTGGGGTGGGTCCCTCAGGACCCTGCCGGGAGTCCTTCCCTGGATCCAGGTTGCCAGCCCCTCGCTGGCTCTGGCTACAGGTGGTGACTAGAGCCCGCTGGGATTCATGGGGCCACTACTCTAGGTCATTCCCCATCAGCACTTCCGTGGGCAAGTGTGGGTGGACCCCCACTTCCTTGAGATCTTCCTTGGCCCCCCATTTCAGATGCACCCTGGCTACAGGCACTTTAAACGAGGACCCGTCTATGCCCTTCAGGGTCAGCTGAGCGTGGGGTAGAACCCGGTCTGGGGCCACTATGTCGGATCGGGCCAGCGTCACCTCTGCCCCCGTGTCCCAGAAACCCGTCACCTTCCTACCATCCACCTCCAGGGGTAGGAGGCACTCACTCCACAGGGGCCGTCCTGCCCCCACCCGGTACACGGAGAAATCCGCCTCCTGAGGCTCAGACCTCCCAGGGGAGGTGCACTGAGCATCCTTCCCCCCACTCTGTGCTGAGGTTTGCCGTCTGGCCCCAACCCCAGCCAGTTAACGCTGGGAAATCCCAGGTCTTGGTGCCTGGTACACTGAGCCCTCTTGTGGCCTTTTTGCCCGCAGCGATGGCAAGTTAGGTCCTGCGGGCCCTTTTGGGCCGGCTCTGCCCTGGCCCTGGCTGGTTCTCTGGGGTGCAGATGACTGGTCCTTGTCTCTTGGGCTCACCTCGTAAGTGACTCTCTCCGTCGCTCAGCCGAGATCCAGTCTCTGCGCGATTCCCTTTCTCTCCGGAACTCCCGTTTACCCCCAGACCAGCTCTCTGTGAATTCTTCCGCCAGCCTCCCAGCCTCCTGGGGGTTCTCTGGTCTTCGGTCCTTGAGCCACAGCCTCAGGGTGGGTGTGCATGCTTCATAGAACTGCTCCATCATGATCAGCTTGAGCAGGTCCTCTGCGGTCTGGACTCCAACCCCGGACACCCAATGCGGCAGTATTGCACCAGGCGGGAGGCCAGATCCACATAGGTCTCCCGTGGCTCCTTCTGCACCCTCCGGAACTTCTTCCTGTACATTTTGGGGGTCAGCCCAAACTTGCGCAGCAGGGCCTCCTTGACTCGGTTGTAATCCCCTGGCTGTAGGTCCTCCAGTTGATTGAGCACCCCGGCAGCCTCCTGGTTCAGTGCGGGGATGAGCTCCTGTAGCCAGTCAGCTGGGGGGACCCGTTGCCGTCCACAGGCCCTCTCAAAGGAGCTGAGGAACCCGTCTATGTCACCCACATCCTTCAGTTGGGCCACCACGAGCTTCTCCAAGCATCTGGCAGCTGGGGGCCCTTGGGGCCTGTCCGCACTCGGCACAGCCGGGGCCCTAACGCTTCTCCGCTCTGCCATGGCCAGCTCATGCTGTCGCTGCTCTCTGCGGTCCTGGACTTCCAATTCCTTCATCTGCAGCTGGATCTCCAGCTGCCGCAGCTCTGCTGGGTTGGACCCTCCCCTGGGTGGACTACGGCTTGCAGGGTTCCCCTGGGAGGCTGTCCCATCTCTCCGGTGGGTTCCAGTGCTCTGCCCACCCTCAGAGCCTGACACACTCCCAGGGGGGGTCTGGCTGCTCCCCACTGGGACAGGATCCCAGCCCTGTGGCTGGTCATTCTCTTCCAGCCGGGCAATCAGCTGGGCCTTGGTTGCATTCCGCACAGGCAAGCCCCTCTCTCTGCACAGCTTCACCAGCTCTGCCTTCAGGAGTTGGGTGTAGGCCATCTCCCCACTGGTCCCCTCGGTGCAGACTCACCAGTCTAGTGCTGCTGCGCCCCACGATTCCCAGGAACCGCTTCGCTCTGTCTCCAGCACGCCTGGCTCTAAGGCCCTTGCTTCTACTGCACCTTGTCACTTGCTGCTGGGAGCTCCATCCACGGGGTGCAGTGCATCCCACTTCTGACACCACTGTGGCAGCACGTCGGGGTCCCCTGACTCCTGCACCCCTGTAATGGCACGGACAGACTCCACCAGCCAGTAGAATAGAGGGAGTTTATTGCTTCTCCAGGATACAGCACAGCATAGATGTCATCTGGTTACAGGGTTACAGGAACTGGGCCTAGGATGCCTCAGCCCCCCCCCCTTGAGATGGGGGAGACTGGGCCCCTAAATTCCAGCCCCTCTTTGCTCAGGCTGCTTCCTCCATGATTCCAGACAGAAACCTAACTCACTCACTTCCAGCCCTGCCCCCAGCCAGGGCTCCACCCCCCTCCTTCCCATTGTTCCGCTCCATGGGAGATACCTGTCTGACGAGTTTCGAAGCCCCCTTGCATAATGACTCATCCCCTGCCCTGCTGGGCTGTGCTGCAGACAGCAGCCAGTGGAGGTCACTGACAACCCACTGCCCAGCATAGCAACCAGCAAGGTACCCACACTACGTCACACCGGCTCCTTCTCCTTTTAAATTGCAGAACTGCAGCTGGGTTTGGTCCCATACCCAGAGTGAGCTGGGACTGAGCCAGGCTGCCTATTGAGTAGTTGATAAAAATTCTATCAACAACTCGATTAGTTAAATACCTGCCTGTTAACATCCCTGGCACATGTTGAGGAAGACAACATAAAGGATAAATTTAGCTAATCAACACCTCTTACCTGAGAGAGAGAGAGAACATCACAATTAAACAAATTACTGAAGTCTCCAGCAGACTTGCGTGTACTACACCTCTTCCCAATGATTTGATAAAGTTACAGTAAAAAGTCCCTTCCATTCTGGTATCATTGGAATGCTGCATCACAATCTATATATTTTTTGTGTGTGTTGACCTCATGCGCTTTCTGTTGCTAAATGCTTTGGGCTGTCAGAATAGTCATTTCAGCATTGCACTGTCCTTTCCTCTAGGCTGCTTTGTCATCATTCTGACATTGCAGTCTGGTCTACACAGGCGAGCAGAGATGTTCTCCTTGTGCAGTTGTCTTAAAAATGGAATGCTATATATACATAAACTTTAATAGCCATTGTGTTTCCGTTTTTAATTCTGATGTAGCATGTCTCAGTAGATTTCCGTTAATATTATTCTGAGGTTGTGAAGAGCCACTAGGGAACAGATCAGTGAAAAGAGTGGTTAGAGACTACATAAACATCATGACACGGGCTTAAGCCAGGTCCAGTAGCTGTTTTTTATCAAATATTAAAAAAATTGTAATTTCTGTAGATCCTACTATCATGTCATAGATCTGAACTATATATATGGGATATACAATTATTTGGATTTATTCAAATATAAATTCTTTTATAACAATACAAAATACCTTTCAAGCTCTCCTGCATATACTGAGTGGTGCATTAAGGGATGGTAGTCTCATTCTATTCTCACTTTTTGTTGTGTTTCCAAAGCTGCTCCCGGGGACATGCAACCCCTGAATGTGGGCCTCCTCAATCAGTCATGTATTCAATGAACTGTCAGGTCTGGTTCTGGGGAAGGGAGTGTGTGGAAAAACCTCTCCCATCTCTACTGTCTCTGAATAGCAGCTGATGGAAGTCACCAGGGGAGATGAGAAATGGCAGCCTTAGGTTAGACTGACAGAAAAATTACTGCTACTTTCTCATCCCAGCTATTCTCTGAGCAGTTATTTCATTATTCTTTATTTGCCAGACCAGGAACATGGGGTGATTGTACTGTGGGTACAATCTGAAAATCAGAATCGTAAGAGGTAAATGTTCTGAAGACAGAAAAAATTAGACTGTTAATTGGGAAAAAGGATCCAAGAAAAACACAAAGTAGTAAACCAACAAACATTAAACTTTAAACAAAAAGCAAATTCTGAGAGAGAGGGGGAAAAAAGATTATATAAACAGTGACAGTAGGACAAAATATAAAGTGTCTGGAAATGAAAGAAAAGGAAGATCAAATATATGGAAATCGCCAGATCTGTCCTTACCCTTATTGGAGAATACACAATTGCAAAAGGCACCCAAAATTTAAGGTTTCATTTGGTCTTAATGTCCACCGCCCTGGCTCTTTTTATCCTTATTCTGTGTCTCTGATCCTCTGGAGAAGATCTAGTTAACTTAAAAGCAAAAAAGCCTGCCAGACCTATTTGCAAAACACTGAAACTGTGAAAGAGCCAGTCAAGTAGTAATGAAGCCATTTAACAGGGTTTTGCCAACCCCAGCGATATACTGTCAGTTTCTGAATTTACTGTGTTAGTCTACAGGAGCCTAGTTTAACATTTGTTTTGAAAATATTTCATTTGTGTTTTGCTGAAGATTATAAAACCACATCTCTGAAAAATCACCATCCCCTCCCCCCAGCTCTCATTGGGGATAGGGGCACCAGTTTAGTAGAACGGCATAGGACCCCATAAATCCTAAGGGAAGCCCTGGGAGTCACTTTGCGGAACAGTTGAAAGAGGATATGCAAATTCCGCGGGTATTTGCATATCTTCTTCCAATAGCACTTTCGAAAGCAGAGCTTTTGAAAGTGAAAGTAGTTTAGACGCAGCTTTTTCGGCGAACCCGTTCCCCCTTGGTCAAAAAGCTGCCCTTCCTCAAAAAATGAGGTTTACGCGGCTTTTCGACAAAAGGGGGGGTTCGCCTAAAAAAGCCATGTCTAAACTACTTTCACTTTCGAAAGCTTCACTTTCGAAAGTGTGATCAGAAGAAGATATGCAAATTCCCATGGAATTTGCATATCATCTTTCGACTGTTCCGTGTAGTCTAGATAAGCCCTCACTATAAAGTTTGGTTGCTAAAATATCACAGTAAATTACATACAAGATGGATTTTTATATACTGGGTGTGTGAGTCTATGGACAGCATAGAACTGAAGAGGGTATTGTATTCTATGTGCTCTATTTTGTAAGAGTTTGAGCCTCATGTTCATCATTGTACTAGCTGAGTGCTTTCCAGCAGTGCATTGAACCTCACATATGTCACATGTTATTTTTTCTCTTATTCTCTCCCCAAAGTTATGCTGGTAGTGTCTTTATTCGTATATATTTATATGAGGTAGGTTGGTAGTATCTTTATTCATATATGTTTATTTTATGTTTATATTAGCATAACAGGGTTCAAAAAAGAGCTAGATAGATTCATGGAGGTTAGGTCCATCAGTGGCTATTAGCCAAGATGGGTAGGAATAGTGTCCCTAGCCTCTGTTTCTCTGCAAGTGTGAGACAGGGGAGGGATCACGTGAGGATTATCTGTTGTGATCCCTCTCTCTGGGGCATCTGGTATTGGCCACTGTTGGCAGACAGGATACTGGGCTCGATGGACTGTTGGTCTGACCCAGTATGGCCATTCTTATGTTCTTAGAAAAGGGTAGTCTAAAAATGCACTTTGTTCTTGGAGCAAAATGTGGTGATGTTTGTGGTGGATCTTTGTTCCTGGGGGAGGTTATTTCACAAACTCAGACTACACCAGAAGAAAGTTCTGTCTTCCACACAGATTGAGGACTTGAGTTATTGTTAAGAATTCCTTTGTGCCAAAGGAGAAGAGTTGTTGATCTTCTGGCTTAGTCCCAGGTCATGGAGTGGTTTGAAGTAAATACTGCGATCTTAACTTGATTTGATATTCTGTTGGAAGCTAGTGGAAAGACTAGAGGACAGGTTCCATGTGCTTACTGTATTCTGTATTGCAGAGGAGATGTGTTGTAGCATTATGTGCTAATTAGCCTACATTAAGTGCTGAAAGCTTCATGCTCCAGTATATTACATTGCTGTAAGCCTACTAAGAGGTAGGCTTAAAGGATCTGCCGACGAAGGGTTCTGAGGTCGGCAGATCCCCATCTAGACTGCTGCGCTGTGCTGACAATCAGCTGAACGGCACAGCGCGGTGGCCATTTTGATTTAAGTGAAGCTGCGATTATTTAAATTGCGGCTTCATTTCCCTTTACTGTCCTGCCTAATCTACATGGCTCCGTCGATGAAGCCATGTAGTTTAGACACACCCTAGGAGTAGCATCAGTTGTTCATTGAGTGTCTTTCACAAATCCAGAAAGAGCATGGATCAGAATAAGAAGTCTTTGGTCAAGACTTCTTTAGGGTGTCTAAATCTTCTTGATGAGTGAATTTACTGAATTCTGGGAATACAGGTGGGCTGTTGGCTAGTAGATATATGTGGAAGAGATTCATGCAGTTTGGGAGAGCTTCCTGGATCTTTTCAGCAAAGTAGGATGATAGTTGTGCACCAAGTGTGGCAAAGAATTCCGATTCAGGCTGAAGGCATTCCAGATTCATTAATCAGTTTACCAGCCTAGTTAGCTCTTTGGAGGAGGATTTGGCATCCTCGATGGAAGCTGATAAAAAGATTCTCTTGGAATGTTATCGTGCATGGCCTTTGAAAATTCATTGTTTCACCCTGTCTGAATCAGCCTTCGTTTTCTACCATTCGTACTTAATTTTCTGCAGTTCTTTGTGTTAATGGGGAGGAAGAGGCAGTTTGGGTACTAACATGTCAAAAGCTGACCGTGTAGATTGCTAATGATTTTTCTGGTCCTTGTCTCCTCATCCTGTGGATGAGGCATTGTTATTCTTGTTTTTGTATCTCCTGGAGTCCATGAATTTTTATGGTCAAATCAGGGTTTTTGATCTTTGTTGTTGCCTGAGTGATGGAAGTTTTCTGACCACTGGCCTAATGATGTAATGGGCTGTCCCAGAACAGTGGCTAGGTAGTGTTGTTCACTATCTTAACATCTAGGATGAAAATTAGGTTCAAGTTGGGACCAGCCACGTGGATTGGACCAGAGATGACCTGTGAAATTCCTATATAGACAAATGAGGAGATCAATTTTTGGCCTTTCCATCAGCAACCTTGTCAATATGTATATTGAAATTTCCCCAGATTACAAGTCTGGGGCACTTGACCACCATTACTGAAAAAGTATCAGAGAGCTTCTTTTGTTGTTCCATTTGTCTGTGGTAGTCAGGAATTAGCATGAAGTCTGTGTGACCTTTGGCTCTGATGTGCTACAGTTAAAATAGATTAATTCAAATGAAGTTGTCTTACACGAGGCTTTTCTCTTCCATTAGATGTTTGCAGAGAAGAGAAATATAGTTCCAATGGTCATCCTGTAGAATCTATATCTGTGATGTTCTGAGTTCCCCAAGGGGATATGATACACAAGGATAGGGCATTCAGCCAGGTTTTAGTGATGGCTGAGACTATTGGTTATCTTTGGGGCTGGATCCTGGTTGATCCCTAAAGAATGGGTGGTCTTTTCAGTGGAGTTCTGATTGGTGTGCTGTGAGCATGGTGGGTTAACAATGGAATATTGGTACATTACTGTAGCATTGATAGGGCTGAGCCTAGCAAGAGAAATTATCAATGGCATCAGATATCCATTTCCTTGAACTAAGAAACCTCTTTTGACCATAAGCCCTTTGTTGCTTTTGCACTGAGCTGAGTCAGAGTTATAAAGTGATCTTGTGATCAGCAGGTAGTGCTGAAGGTTGGAGGAGCTATGAGATGCCAAGATTGTAAGAGCTCCTTGTTCCAGTGGAGAAGTGAGACATGCATAGTAATTAAGTTTTTTAAATGAAAAATCCTGTCTTTAAAAAACCCCCTCTTTATTAAGTTTTGCATGTCTAAACATATATTTGCATTCCTACAATTCTGATGAATTAATACTAAGTGTTCTCTTAGTCCATTCCAAGTGTCTGGGGGAACCTTCCTTGCAAGGCTGGGGAAAGCAGAGGAGGATGGAGATTGTTGGCCGGCAAGATATTGATGTTCAGAGTCTTCATTGATTCTTATACATCCTCTGAAAAGGCATAAGACTGTCAGTGTATTTCTCTCACTGGGCAGGTGACAATGAGCCTGGAATAATAAGCCAGTGTTACTCAAGCAATGGTACGAGTACCTTTAGGGGTACTCGAGAGAAGTCTGGGGGAGTACATCAATACAACTGAAATTTGGAGAAAACTGAATTTTTGTTCTAAGTTTTACAGCGCTTCATTATTTTTGGACTTTTTACACCCAAAAATGTCATCACCCGATTGGCTATGATTTAGTTGTTTAAACAAATGCGTTGCAATGGTAGAAAAAATAATTGTGTGTCTGAAAACTGTAGGTACTGGGGGTACTTTATATATAAATTTTTAAAGGGGTACTTTATAAAAAAAATGTTGAGAAACACTGTAATAAGCCATACAAAATTCAGTGCTGACCAGCTTCCCTCTAAGGGGTCAAGATGCAGAACAAGGCTCCTCCTCTTCAAAAGGTGCATACATTTGTATGAATGCATATCCCAGTTACTAAGCAGTATCTATTGTGTAATTTGTTTTTGTTTGGAAAAATAAATATTACTTTTTTTCTGCACTCAAGCTCATCTCTTCTGAAGAAGTGGGTTTTGTCCATGAATGCTCATACTATATATTTGTTAGTCTCTAAGGTGCCACAGGACCATGTGTTGTTTTTATTACTATAATATAATGTAAGAAGCTTAATTCAAAATATCTCATTATTTGAAGTGCTCTCATTCACTATGCAAGTACAGTAGCAAGTAGAAAAAGTTCTCTGTTACATTACTGTGATTTTACTCTCCCAAATGGCTAGTGAGGATGCATGTAATCTTTTAAATTTGATCAACAGTCTTTTCAGCTTCTTGGATAATTTATTCCAATAGGCAAGCAAATAAATATTGTATATGAAGTAGATATCTATGAAAAAGCATAATAAAATAAGAGGAAAATGTAAACACACATAAACACAATAACACCTCCATATTTAAAATAAACAGCTTAGTATCATAGGACTAAATTCTGTCCTTAGATAGGGACATACATATCCCATTGACTTTAGCAGAAATTACATAAACATGAAGTTAATTTTAATTTTTAGACTAAGTGTTGCGATTTATCCCTAGCATAACTCCACTAAAGACCCAAGATGTTTTAAAAATTGTAATTTGTAACTCAAAAAATACTTCATCTACCACTAAGTTGCAGCAACTTCTAGGGCAGGGATCAGCAACCTTTTCAAACCAAAGGGCCAAACTACATCAAAATTCAGAACAGGTGGTCAACAAAGAGCCATATAAGAAAGCCCATTTGCATGACTGAAAATATACAACTTAAATTTATTGATAAATGACATGATTAATAATAGCATAAATGAAACATTGTACTCACCGACTTTATTTAATGGGTCTTCTGCTGCTGCTTCTTTTTGCACATTTCTTTGAAGTTTACATCATAACTGGTCAAATCCATCTTAATGCACGCATTCAGGCTGTCTTCTGTCAATCTTATGGCACGGAGCTGGGGATGTGGGGGTGCAGGAGTCTGGGTTGGGCTGTATGAGGGGCTATGGGCAGGGGGTTTAATTGTATGATAGCTCAGGGCACAGGTCTGGCGTGTGTGGTGGGTGCAGGAGTGTAATGGCAGGGGACTGGGGATGGAGGAGGGTGCAGGAGTTTGAAGATGTAGGGGTATAAGAGGCTCAGGGTAGGGGGTTCCGGTTCAACCTGTAGAACCAAACTAAATTATATTGTCCTTGGACATTGTAAGTGTTCATACACTATTGCTTATGGAATTTAAACAGATAATGTGGGTAGTGATGCTCCTTAGCGATGCTCAGTTTAGTTTTGCTCCTTACACAATCTGGTTATTTTGGTGGTATTTATATTCAAACAAATTTTATTTGCAATAACAATTGAATGGCAAATACTTAAAGTGGCCTCTGTCAAATGCCAGTGGCTATATTAAGTACACTTGGGCTGCGTCCTACCATTCTTGCCTTGTGCTGGGATCCTGTTTCATTTTATGTGCAGCTTTACATTATTCTCCACCAATATTACCAAATATAAGTGGGGGGAGGAGAGACCAAATTGCATAAGGTAAGAACTGGCCTTATCATTTGACCACCTAGGAACAGGGTTGACAGGTGTCCGGTTTTGAACTGGACAGTCCAGTATTTGAGCTTTCTGTTCGGGAAACAAATTAAGAAAATATAAATGAGAAAATATAAATGTTCGGTATTTTCTAAATAAGATGTAATGTAGATTGTGATGTAATGTCACGTGTGTCCGGTATTTTTGTTGAAACCATCTGGCAACTCTACCTACGAAACTCAAGTAAACCATATCTTAAAAAATGTAATCACACTCATATTGCCTTTGATTCCTTGGGGCTAAAGGCTAGGCAATATGGTGGTGGGGAGGTGAAACTTCTGAATCTACTTCCTTCTCCCTTTCAAATGCTCAGTTCTGCAGTTATTTAATAGACTGGAGGCAAGGATATTTCTATGGTCCATCAACATCACTCCTTTAACAATCCACAGGAGGTTACTGGATAATAAGGCAGAGAAAGGGATCTTTCCTGCAGGAGTTGAGTGATCTGTACAGCTAGACCCTGTTGGTTGGGGGAGTTACCAATTATGAAATATTAGTTAGCAATATGAAAATTAGAGAAAGTGGAGCTCTGTGTTAATATTGGTGCAGTGTTTTCACTGAGTCATCCAGTAGGGTGACTAAAACATGTTGTCGTTTTGTCTTGTATATTAAGTGTAATGTGGCAGGATATGGTGGTAAATGCAGTGCAAGTGACTGAATAGTCATCGCATAGACTACACATTGTGCAACAGTACTGAATTTCTTTCTGCTTCAGTGTGTGTATGTGTGAGCGAGAGACAGATTCAACACTAGTGATGTGTTGTATTTTAACAAAGGATTCCCACAACGTTTTCTACCTCAGCTCTCTGACTCTTCTCCTCCCCGACTCCCCGCCCATTGTCCAGGGCCTTTCTGGCAACTCACTAGCCTATTGAGCCACTTGCTGGGTTTTATAATCACCTGAACCCCAGATGATTGGTCTCAGCTGGGAGGGAGTTATATGTCACAGGTGACGTTGGGCCTAGCTCCCATTAGAAGGCCAGCCACTTATACTAACTTTTTCATAACTATAACTGAGGAGAAAAGACAGCATCACTTGACAAACTTATAAGAAGTGCACTTTGCTAAAATATACTTTGTTCTTGAAAGATACACTCAGTACTCTGTTTGTTCAGATACCCCATGGAGAACTGAAGGTCTTGCTGTGGGTGTTCATTTTATACTCACCTTGTAATGTGGTTGTTTTTTATCGGGGTGTCTGTGGGGGTTGGGTGGGTAGGGTGGCCTACATTTGGTGCATTTTGGTGGATACAAGAAGAAATTTGCAGAAATATTATATGGGTTCACTGACTAAGTTGTCTCTGGCAGGACTTGTTTGGTAATATACAGAGAATCAGGCAAATCACCCTAACCCTACCATGAGTTATTGGCCGGATTTTAACAAGGGACTGCTCTGAAACCACAAGAGTTTACCTCCAACACAACACCAAGATGCTGACAGTACTATATGTGACCAATAAAAACATACTCACATTCAACTTATAGTTTATTTTTCTCTGCTTCATTATGTTGCATGATGAATATTTAGCTAAGTACAAAATATTTCATCATCATTTTTTTCTCCACAGATCCTTTAGCTAAGTCTTGATAAATATACAAAATCGCTCCTTTATTATCATTCTAATTTCAGCTTAGTTGAAACTTATTACACCACGATTAAGAAAAACATATGCATAAAGGATGGAATTTTGATGCAAGTCTGTCACTTTGGCTCATTTGAAAATTTCACCCTAAATAAATTAGTTCCATTTATAATGCACGTGATCAGAGCTATGAGTGAACCAGCATGTGTTACCATATTCATTTGGACTGTGAATGTGTTAAAACGAAGTGGGGGAGGAGTTTTTCATAGAAGCTGTCATAGCAACACTTATTTCACAAGCCATATTTTGACACATGCATTGAAATTCTTTCTGATTCTTGCAAAGATTATTGAGTGAATGTTTGTGTTTGTGTTTTAGGAGCTGCAGTTTGAGAGACTTACTCGAGAACTTGAAGCTGAACGCCAGATCGTAGCCAGCCAACTGGAGAGATGTAAACTTGGATCAGAGACTGGAAGCATGAGCAGCATTAGGTACTGTACGAATTGCTCATTTGTCTGTCATTGTAATGAATTGCCATTGATAATAAATTGTATTGATCATATCCTTGTGATAAATTACAAACCAGGGAATGTGAGCTTTTGGAAAACTGTTGAAAATGTATATAAAGTGACCTGACTTTTTTATTTTCATCAGTTATGACAAGATGATGAATCTGTGGTATGATTTTATAGTAAAAGTTTCAGCACCAAAACTACAGAGGGATTGAAATAAAGTAATTGCTATAGTCAGAAGAAATAATGTTATATTTGTATTCGATTGGAAATCTGAAGAACTAGAGTGACATCTTGGCCCCACTGAAGTAAAGACATTTTTTCTTCAGTCAGATCAAGATTTCATCTTCAGAATGTAATGACAATGTGGCGACAAAGATGTCTACTTGTGATGACTATGAAATCTAGGTTTTAGACAATGACTTTAAGGTTGATAGTCGATTTCCAGACAAGACACTTTACTTCACTTTCACAAGTGCACATGTGTTATTATACAAACATATATTTTCACAAGTACACACTTGTTACAAACATATGCTTCATTCTCCAAGTTCAACAATCAGTTTAAAAATATTTATCATACTTTTAAATACATATAATTACAATGGGTTTTTCTGAAGTCACTGTTCTGTAAAAATCAGTACTCACTCTCTGACACACACTCCCTCTTCTATGATTTACTAGCTTTAATTATATTGACACATCATGAAGCATCATATTTGGTAGTCTGTGTTCACATACATTTCAAAAGAACATCAGTTCTACGATGTGTGAAACATTAATTTTGTCTAAAAATTATTCTAGACCAAGTTGTGGAGCTACTTCACTGTCCCTAAACCAAAATGATAAGACAGATATCTGTTTAATACAAAAAGCCAGGCATGATACATCATTCAGTTCTGAACTTTGTTTGGCTTTACCAGAAAAGGTATAGAAAAACAGATTAATTTATGAATAACTATTCCTTAGATCAATAATTCAAATTACACTTCAGTCAAGAAGATAGTTGTTTTATAGGGTACCCAGTAAGGCTCCAAAATAATGTATTAGTAGAATTCTAAAGGGGCTAACATCTAATAATTCAGTTAAAATATATTTTTTAAAAGTCAACAGTGAAGCTGAGTCTAAAAGTGGGGTTGACTTTAAACAAAGGTATACCATTCCTTATCAGCAAGTATTTTGATTTTTTTCTAAAGATTAAAGTACCTCATTTATATGCCAAAACAAGTCTCCTCATGATTAAATCCCACTTTTAGGCCAGTAATTTCAATTATAGAAAGCCATATTCATTCAAAATGAACTATCTGAAAAATTTAAGTGGTTAAAGTCCTAGAGGTTTTTAAATCTCAGCTTGACAAAGCCCTGACAGGGATGATTTAGTTGGGATTGGTCCTGCTTTGGGTAGGGGGTTGGACTTGATGACCTTGTGAGTTCTCTTCCAACCCTATGATTCTATGATGAAGTGTGCTACCTAAATTACATTTAAAGAATCACATTATTTGCTAAGTGTTCTAGGCAGTCACCATATGAAAAAAAAAGTCCTCTGGTTTCTATGATAGATAGAAGCTTTGGGTTTTTTAACCAGTGAAGAAACATGTTTCTTGGATTTATCAGTAGTCCCCAGGCCATTTAAAAATCCTAAAAGAGATTGTTTAATATTTTAGGAGTTTGGGAATGTGATTGCTGGTTTATTTCAAGAAAATGTAAATAGCTGCTCTAACTGAAGCAATTACATCTAAAATGTTGTCAACATTTGTCACTGGCCACAGATACACTTTATTTATCAAAAGTTAGAGTTTCTGTGTTTAAGAGTATTTAAAAACATATTTGAAATTGCATACTCTAAAACAGGCAGTTAATAGATGAACATCAAATCAAGCTTTTTCAGAATCTACACATTAATTTGAAATTAAACAGCCGTCTAGACAGTGGCTTTGTATCCTAGTTGTTTTTATTTGGAGCACTTAATAAAAGTCTTTAATTTTCTTAGTTAAAAGATATACTTTGTTTTTCCCAGGTCAAATCAAACATAAAATGTCGTAAGTGTTGGTGAAGTTCATACTTATTGATAATTCATCCATATTTCAGTTTGTCCTTCTAGTTTCAAATAGTGGTTTAAACAGCTGCATCAAAATCTAGATAGAGAAAATTGCTTACATGAAAAAAAATACAGTCAAATCATTTATGCCACAAAAATATAACATTATAGCTTCTGTCCTATCAAAGGATCATTGTCTCTAGAAGGAGGCTTGTTTAAGAACGGCCGGCCATACTGGGTCAGACCAAAGGTCCATCTAGCCCAGTATCCTGTCTGCCAACAGTGGCCAATGCCAGATGCCTCAGAGGGAATGAACACAGCAGATAATCATCATGTGATCCCTCTCATGTCATCCAATTCCAGACAGAGAGGCTAGAGGCTAGAGGCTATTCCTACCCATCTTGGCTAATAGCCATTGATGGACCTAACCTTCATTAATTTATCTAGCTCTTTTTTGAACCCTGTTAAAGTGCTAGTCTTCACAACATCAACTCTGGCAAGGAGTTCCACAGGTTGATTGTGCGCCGAGTGAAGAAAATCTTCCTTTTGTTTGTTTTAAACCTGCTACCTATTAATTTCATTTGGTGACCTAGTTCTTATATTATGGGAACAAATACATAAGTTTTTCTTATTCACTTTTTCTACACCAGTCATGATTTTATAGACTCTGTCATATCCCCTCAGTGTCCTCTTTTCTAAACTGAAAAGTCCACGTCTTTTTAATCTCTCTTCATATGGGACCCATTCGAAACCCCTTGCTTAAGATACTAACTTTATAGCTACTATTTTGCTAAGAGAGAAATGCTTTTCACATCATAATTGCTCTTTCTGTATAATGTGATTTCAATAATTAAGTTTGTGTCACCTCCTTCTTTGTTCAAACACTAAGAGTAAAATTGTAAAGAAATCATCTGAAATGGATTCTATTCTATATGTAATCATCTTCAAGACTACTGGTAGTCATTAATTCAGATGTTAATAGATTTTTCTCTTGAATTAGAGGTGAAAGTACTACACACTACTGAAATCCCACAAGTGATTCCTCTCCTGTACATTAGCTATCATTTCTACCGTTATAATGGTGCTCTGGGCAGTTAGCAGGTTTTCAAAACAAAGTAATGAAAATTAATTTCAAAAGTGTCTCAGATCTTCCAATAGCCAAATCATTTGAAGTAAATTCTTGAGTTTGGTGAATAAATTATAATTCCCATAAGGAAGCTGTCTGATCAAAGATTTGGGTTGAGATAAGATTAATGCTTTTCTAAAAGTGCCTACAGTTAACCTAATAAGCTCACATTAACATGTGAGGGTTTGTGTGTATGTGTGGAGAAAGAGAGAGAGATTATTTAAAATAATATTTTTAAAGCATTCATAATTTTTGCATTGACTGGCAAGAGAAAACCTATTGTGCTGAGAGGTGTTCCCTCTAAGCTGTGTGGCAACACAACATCCCAGGTAATTAATCAGCCCTGCCCAGTCAGAGGCTCAGGGCTCCATGCACAGAGCTGACTGACTGATTAATCACCTGTGAAGCTGTGCTGCCACACAACTTAGAGGGAACACTGGTGGTGAGGACAATTTCCAGGAGCTGATTTGTTCTGAGCTACATTAACTGTTTCCCACCCAAGACTATTTTACATGTGGACTACCAGGAGAGTTTCCTGGTTACAAATAATTACATATTTACTTTAGTTACAGTTGATGAGTAGGTTGTGACAAATCCTTTCTTTTTTGTTTAAGCCTAGGAGAATGTAAAATATACAGAGCCAGAGTAATGCTTTGAAACTTGCATGCATTTTTATCCAGCATGAAAGAAGGGCTCTGCTGCCTCCAAGACACCCTCTTTGAATACGGACAATGTGGCAGCTTCTTCGTGGGGCTGAGGAAAAGGGAGGAGATTGAGTGGGACAGTGGAAGGAGTAGGCAGGTCAGTCTGGGACCTAGGGAAAGGTTTGAGAATCTAATTACCCCTCTCCTGTGCAATTAAGAGTACTTGATAAAGCTGATACAGACAAATGCCTGTATTATATTTTCTAAATAGCACTTTCTTGAGTCTCCCTTTCCCCATCTGTAAACTGGGAATAATTTATTTTATGAAGAAATCTGAGATCTGTAGGTAAAAACGGTTATATTATTATTATTAATAATAATAAATTTATTAAACATTGTTATTATTTTACTAAAAAGAAACCGTCCTTCGCACAATATGTCTCTCTGTGTATCATACCAGTATACATGAGGCCTAGCATGGGCTGCTGGGTAACTGGGCATTTACCAGAGTGCCAGTCTGGAAAGCCACAATGAGGAGGGCCCAGTTCAACCCTTCATAGTCATCCACATAACCATCTTTGATGGATTCATTAGCACTCCAACATTTCCCTACTGAGGGAGGAGAAAGAAGCCTGCTTGCATCTTCTCTGCTCTGCTCTTCATAGAAGGCAATGTAGTTGCCATTTCTCTCCACTGATCACAGCACTTGGACCTTTTCCATGCAAGGCCTAGTGCTGGCACTCCTCTTTTCCTGCTGTCCACATATAAGTGCGAGGACTGAGCCATGCTGTGTATGCAGCAAGTGCTGCCAGGTGGAGTGCAGGTGGAAATGTAAAAGAAGAAGAGTCAAGGGCTTGCAGGACACCCACACTATATCAACAGTGAAGTACAAAACAAGAGTACAAAAATGAGGAGAGTGGAGGTGGGTCTCAGCCCTGTACTTGGGAAGAAATTGGAGTAAATGGAGAACAAAAGAGGTGCAGATATGGGTAGAGGATACTGCAGGTGACATCTAGAGTAGGACTGATAGAGGTTAAATGTTTGCAAGGATGGAGGATGGGATACTAAAAACTGGAAGGGATAGAATCAGTGTAATTCTGAAATCTTCCCCCACCCCTCCCAAGTTTGGAATTCTCACACTGACAAAAGTCTGAGAAGGGAAGGGAGATGCCCTGTATAGACAACAGTGAAACAAAGAAAACATCAAACGAGAAGTTAAAAAATGCCATAAATCTGTTGTGTGTCTTAATTTCAGCATCAGTTTCCTTATCTGGTATGTTCTCAATTTTTTTCTATAGCCAGTTGAGTTAAAGCATTTTTTTCAACCACTGGTAAAAGTCTTACATGCACCACTTCCCCAGCAATAATGTTCCTCATGATCAAATATTTGTGAGATACAAAAGCAGTAGAGAATGACAGTTATTATGATATTGTGTGTTTAAGCAAACTCTTTGACATTTTTACAATGGGGTACCATTTGTTCTACAACATTTTCAAAATATACTTGAGGAATAAATGTAGGATCACAATGCAAGGAATAATGCAATTCCCAGTTGGATGAATTATGAGGCCTCCAAGAGAAAAAAATGAAATCTTGAGAGAGAGAGTGAGTGCACCGTATGCTTCTTTTTATAGTATTTAAGGTATTGTAAATAATATGAAACGGGTCTTTTTTAAACTGTCACTTGCTTCCAAAATCATACTTAAGTGTAGAAAGAGCTAAAATTCTTTTTGCTGTGGATCCTTTTCTGAAAGTCGGGGTTTTGACACAACTAAATAACTCTTTTAAATGAAAAAAAATCATTAAACTAAATCTTTCTAGCGAAACGGTTAATTAAAAACCTAATTTTAATCTCCGAAGATAAAACACTCGTTTATCTTGAAAGAGCGTCTGCTAGAGAATGAGTCAAAATCAGAAATTACTATTTTTGCTTATGTTTGTGCCTGTGTCTTAAAATTTAAAGGACATTTTAAAAACTGACTTATTAAAATTAGTTTTATTTACAAACAGCAAAAGTGTATGTATTCCATAGGAGAAGTGAGTACTTGCAGATTTCTATAATGATGTCACCATTTTCTGAAGTCAACCTAGTCCATTATTCAGCAGATCTTTCTGATCATCAAAAAATAATCAAACTGGACTGATTGTAATCAGCATATTTTAATACTGTGAACATTTTCATTATTTTTTACATTTTGAAATGATTATCTCAAAAGATTTAAAAGGATTTTTGTTTTGTTTCTTTTTAATCTTGTCTGTCCTTTGAGGATTGAACACCCAACACGAGGGCATACCAGCAGCTGAGTGTTTGTCTATATTTGAATTTTTATCAGTCTTTAAAAAATACTGGAGAAGGGCAAACTTAATACTTTCCTTTTAAAAGTGAAACAAAGAGGGCCCAGGATATTATAGACTTCTGAGACTAACTTTGATACCTGTAAAGACAGTGGAACAAATTATTAAACAATCAGTTTGTTAAGTACCTACAGAAAAATAGGGAAATATCTAATAGTTAACAAGCTCTAAACATGCCAAACGACCTAATTTTCTTCTTTGACATTATTACTGACTTAGTGGATAGAGGGAAAGATGTAGACCTGACATATTTTTACTTTAATAAGGTTTTTGGTACAGTCCCACATGACATTTTCAACAGCAAACTAAGGAAATGTGATCTAGATGAAACTATGTAAGTAGATGCAAAACTGGAGAAACCTGCACTCAGAGTAGTTATTGAGAGTTAGCTTCCAAACTAGGAGTACATATCTAATGGAGTCCCACAGGGGTCTGTCCTGAGTCTTGTACTATTCAGGGCTGTTGGAACAATGTGCAGAGTGGGGGTGCTGAATGCTGTTGAACCAAACTGTAAATCCTATATAAAATTGAAATCAGTTCCATCAACTTTTCAGTGTTGTCATTAAGAACTTGGCCAATGGCATGTAAAATATGCTTTTAAATGTGTGGATGACATCAACTGACAGAGGGCTGCTAGAACTCTGGAAGACAGGATTACAGTTCAAAACAGCCTTGAAAAATTGGAGAAATGGTCTGATATCAACAAGTTTCAATTCATTAAAGTCCAAAGCACTCACTTAGGAAGAAAATCAAATGCACTATTACAAAATGGGGTATGACTGGCGAAGTAGAAATTCCGCAGAAATGGATCTGGAAGGTTTAATAGATCACAACTTGAATACAAGTCAATAATGTGATGCAGTTGCAAGAAAAGTTAATATAGTTTAATGGGAGTGTTGATGTCAGATGTGAGAATTTTCCTGCTCTAGTCTGCCACTGGTGTAGCTTCAGCTGAAGAACGGTGTCTGGTTTTGGACACCATTCATACAGAGTCCAGAGGAGAGCAACAAAAAACAAACTAGTTTTAGAGACCATGATGTATAAGGAAAGGCTATAAACACCTTGGACATGAAAAGAAAAAGACATAGGGAGAAGAGTTTGTGAGGGAAGAGTTTGTGAGGGACCTGGCAACAGACTCCAAATTTGTTAAGGGCTGTTGCAAATAGGATAGTGGTCAATTGTTCTCTCATTCCACTGAAAGTAGAACAAGAATTATTCCACTGAAAGTAGAACAAGAATTAAGGGGCTTTATCCGCAGCAAGGCGGATTTAGAGTAGATAACAGAGAAAAAAATCTAACTATAAAGATAGGTAAACACTGGCACAGGGTTTCCAAGGGAGTGATGATCTAGTGTACTTGGTCCTACCTCAGCACAGGAGGCTGGACTAGATGAACCTTTGGTCTGACCCACTATGGCTGTTCTTGTGTCCCTTCCAGCACTATATGTCTACACATAAGTGTACACTATTGTAAATTCAAATATAGACAATAACACAAATATTTTGGCCAGGACATAAGTCTCTTTGGTCTCATTTTAGAACTCTATAGCCTTGGGTTAAACAAAATAACCAAAAGTGTGTCCTGTATACTCCAGAATCTATAATCAAATTAGTTAACACATTAAAATATTACTACAAATTAAGGTGTAGATATGGCCTAATGGAGCATACTTTTTAAAAAATACCTGAATTATTCTATCTCTGCACAAGCTGTTGATACAGGAGTTGATATGGCCAGTGATGACCTGTTCATTATGGGTATGTCTACACTTGCCCCCTACTTCGAAGTAGGGAGGCAAATGAAGCATACCGAAGTTGCAAATCAAGCCCGGGATTTAAATATCCCACGCTTGATTTGCATGTTCGTGGCCGGTCGCCATTTTAGAAATTCACTAGCCCGGAGTAACTGTCCGCGTCTACACGCGGCAGTGAAACGGGAGTCCGATTTAAAGCCTCTAATTCGAATTAGCTGGTAAACCTCATTGCAGGAGGAATGCCAGCTAATTCAAGTTAGGGCTTTAAATCGGACTCCCATTTCACTGCTGCGTGTAGACGCGGGCAGTTACTCCGGGCTAGTGAATTTCTAAAATGGCGACCGGCCGGGAACATGCAAATCAAGCGCGGGATATTTAAATCCCAGGCTTGATTTGCAACTTTGGTATGCTTCATTTGCCTCCCTACTTCGAAGTAGGGGGCAAGTGTAGACATACCCTGTGTTATCAGGACTAGCTCTGTCAGGATACTGACTAGATATTTGTTGCTTTTAGAGCCTGATTTGTCAGTGATTTTCCTGGCTACCTGCTCTGAGTCAGGACTTAGCAGTGGCTGTGGCTGTCAGTCATAACCTAAACAGGAAGCCAGTCACAATGTGAGTTATCTCAATAAATATATCCTTCTTACCATATGTGTACTATTTTGGCTTGATATATCGCAACAGTGTGAATCTGGGATACCTGACAAACAAGATGGAAATGAACAAAAAGATACCTCAGCCCCATGAACATAATTTTAAATTATATCTATGGATGAAGCATGCACTTTATTTATACCCAAATGTATGTCACTCTCATAGTTTTTTATTATAAATAATGTAAAGACGTGTTCTTGAAACTGCAGATTTAGGAAACATTGTACAGGCTGAGGAAATATCCTTTCTTGCCTCATTTTTATATTTTTTTCTCATTTTGAGTGTAATTCACACATTTGGGCCTTGGCAACTTGATTGTTATGCCTACAGCTCAACTGTGAAGCACCATGTGGTTATGATTTGGATCAATACATGCATGCAAAAATCAATTACAGGCATGGACAAACAGCTCTCATTATCTGTGCAATATTCTGATGTCATGTTTTGGTTTTGTTTTGGGTTGTTTTTTTTGGGCTAAGCTTGATTTATTTTCTCTAAATACAGTTTTTAACCCATAACATAAGCAAACTGTTCATCAGCAAAACTTAAAATGGGAATATTAAGACAACTCTTTGCACTAAACTGTCTTTGGATGCATGTTTAGCTCCAGTTGCATTAAATGAGAGCTGCATATCCATCTGAGGATTTCGTTTGAATGGAGAGACAGATGCCTTTCTTCCTAAGCTTACTGCACAAATCTTCCGAAGCAAAATACGTATTTATTTTTCTTTAATCTTGAGTTTTCTATAGATTTCTCCTGAGTATTGTAAAATTATTACAAACATTTTTTTAAATATTGCACAGATAGAGCACATTTTATTAAAAAATATAGAAAATAAGAAATATGTTGCTGTTTGGGGTTTAAAGAAGCCATGAACACTTACATTTATACATGAATCAGGGTTTTGGCATTTCACAGTAGCATATTTATCATAGAGATGTTAAGAAGTATTTCACTAATCATGTAGTCGACTACACAATTAGTTGATAGGGGAAGGAGCTCAGTTCAAGCTCACGCCGGGTCTGGGAACTACTTCCCACTTAGACTCTAATAGAGGCAGTAGTGTTGGGAAGGGAGGGAGACAGGCAGCAGTGTGAGGGAGGAAGGCAGAGAGCTGGCTTTTAAGTTGGCTCCCCCCAGCACCAGCTTCTGCTTCCCTGCCCCCACTTGCTACCTCTGATACAGAAGCGGCAAGCGGGGGGGGGGGCGGAGTGAGGGGGGAATGCAAGTAGTTGACTAGACTAAACAATTAGCCCAGGTTTATCGGTTAGTCGATTACTCAGCTACTCACATCCCTAATATATCATCTGATTTTAGGGTTTTCTGTGCAAATAATTTCTGTTAAGCAGGTACTCTAGTGTATAGAATCCTAGACCATGTCTACATTACATATCTGTCTCTTCTGGAGATGCATAGAATGTGCAATTTATTTACTAGGGAAAAATGTTGATTCACTAAAGAATGTCCAATTTTTGTAACCATTGAAAAGTTGAGAAAATTAGTGCAGTAAATCTAATTTTGATACATTAATCCTTATGGTCTGATTTCTGGAATAATAATCATATATAGATTCAATACATTGTAACCTGTGCAGTGAGCTGTGATTTCTTGTGTGCACTGCTTACAGCAAGTAAGTAAATAAATAAATAAAAGCTATAAAAATCTTCCACTTGAGAGAGCTTTATGGACAACAAATGTAGATAACCAATCTAATTTATACCACTGTTGCATAAACATATGCAAACGGCTTTTAAATATATATTTAGATTTTTAAATATATATTTAGAAATTTGAAATATGCAAAAATGTATTAAAATATTTTAATATTGTATTTTTTCAGTATAACTTTTTTTCCAACCACTATTAGGTTGTGAACGTGCTAAATGTGATAAATGTCTTGAAATATAATTTAGAATTAGCGTTTGATAAGAAATGTAGGTAAAACTAAAATAAAATATTCTGTCACCAATCTTTGTGTCTAATATTAGACAGAACATGTAGATGCAGCTAGTTTTTTTAAAGTTACAATAGGCATAATTACCAAGAATATGGTCTCCATTTTTCTCTGAGGACTTTTACTATGAGACTGTAGCAACAAGAAAAAAAACCAAGAGAGAAGTATCATTTCAGTGATTCCAGCATAGGGACAGTCTCTAAACCAGGGCTATTCAACTTTGGAAGTCCTGGGGGCCGCAATAATACTCACAGTACATGCCAAGGGCTGCAACTTAAGTGTGGTTGCATGTACTTGCAAATAAATATGCAAATAGCTTCTTTCATACTAACTGGCATGGATACAAAGATTAAGGCAATACTATACAACACAAAGGCCCCATTTAAGTCAATTCTGCTGATATGAATAAAATGCAATATTTACCTGATTTCCAGCCATATGACAGCACTTTTAATGAGCAATTGTAACCCACACACCTAGTGTGGTTCACTGTCCCATGCAGGGGTACCTAGACCAAGCAACAAATAAGACCAAGAGACCTCTACAGCATAGCTCAAAGGGTGGAGCAGTGGTCACCAACAAGAAGATCGGGATCTACTGGTAGATCTTGGAGCCTCTGACAGGTGATCCTGACTGGTTTGGCCAAGAGGCTATCAAGTGCCAGTGCTTCAGCTGCCCCTCCCCCTACTGCTGTACATTGCCTGCCGTTTGCCTAGGAGCTGCCCCAGCTCTCCAGAGCCTCCTGTTTGCTATGCAGGGCAGGGGAGGGAAGGGAAAGGAGAGGAGGGGGCACTGATGTCAGGGAGCCCCCTCTCCCACCCTGTATTCTATCTCCACAGAATGGAAGGGGGGCACCAGAGGGTTTGGGGTGGAGGGAGTTTGCTGCCTGCTTTTGGAAGTGGTGCAGGGCCAGGACAGGGGTAAGCCTGCCTTAGCCTCAGTGCACCACCATCCAGGAGCCACGTGTGGTAAGCAGTGTCCAGCTGGAGCCTGCATCCTGAAGCCCTGCCCCAGTCTTGAACCCCCTCCTGCACCCCAATCATCTGCCTTAGCCCTGAGCCCTCCCCACCAGACCCAAACTCCATTACATAATCTTACCCTGAACCCCCTCCTACACCCCAACCCCTGCCCCAAGCTTAGCTCAGAGCCCCTCTCACACTCCAAATCCCTTCACTCAAGACTAGAGCCTGCACCCCAACCCACTGTTCCTGCTTGATGAAAGTGAGCGAAAATGGGGAAGGGAGGTAGGATGGAGTGAGCATGGGCGGGGCATTGGAGAAGGGGCATGAAGCAGGTGGGGCAAGGGTATTTGGGTTTGAGGTAGATCCTCGATTGCACTTAAATTCAAATAGTGATTTTGTGCTTAAAAAGGTTGGAGACCGCTGGGGTAGAGGCTCCTATACTAAGCTTCAGAAATTCCAGGTTCAAATCCACTTGGTGGCGATTACACAATGGCAGTCCAGGAATTTAACTACTAAAATGCATAATCAACTGAAGACCATTATATTGACTACTTTTTTTTTTTTTTGGCTCCCACCTGCAGGCTGTGTGTTGAGTCCTGTGTAAACCCAAACTGCACCGCAATGCCAGCCGCAAACAAACGGGCTGCTCTAAATTATAAGGGTACGTCTACATTGCATTGCTATTTTGGGATTCCAGCGGTATCCCAAAATAGCTACCCTGTGTCTACACAGGCCATCTGCTATTTTGAAATATTTTTGGAAATAATGGGCACGCTATTTTGCCATTCTGGTAAATCTCATTGCACAAGGGATTAAGAATGGCTTGAAATATCACATTATTTTGAAATTTGGCGCTGTGTAGATGCTATTTCAAAATAGTTTCGAAATAAGAGTTTAGGGTGCTGTGAAGACGCACCCTAAATGATGTACTGTTTTAGATGGTATTGGGGAATGACCTCTAGAAACATCTGTAATTTTTAGGACAATCCTTTTATAAATCGAGAAATAAAATACATACCATCACAGAAGGGTGTTCCATGTAGCTAGATCAAATTCTATGTAAATCTGTGGCTTTGCTTTTACTTTTTATCAGATGACTTGGTTAATTTTTGTTTTGCTTTGTTTTTTCCCTCAGCTTAGTTTAAATGATCTTACTTTCAAAAACATCTTTTTCCCCCATTTTTGGTTTCTACACTTAAGAAGACATCTTAAAGTTCAAATAAGAAAATATGTGCATAGTTAAGAAAGAGTCAGATTCGGGATAAAGGGATATTTCTATTTGATCAGACCAGTGATCCATCTAACCCAGTATCTTGTTTCTGACAGGTGCAAAATACAGCTGCAGTGGGTACTTAAGAAGAATTTTTCTCTGTATGTGTGAAATTTTCTCTTATATATATGTGTCATTTAAGTATTCCCACTGCATTTGGATTGTGAGGGAAGGGGAAAGGTGTCTTCAGTGAGGGAACAGGAAGTGGCTAGATAAGGACTGAGCATTGATCCCACCCTGTGCACTGGGCAAACAGGAGGTATTTATACACTGCATTCCAGAAGGAACACTCTCTCTCAGAAATCTCCAATCAACAGCAGACAGCCAAGCTAGTTGCTGGTGCCTCCTTGTGACAGGTATTGGTTACAGGAGGAATAGGGTTCCCTAATAAGCAAGAGTTGGAAGGGGATTTAGGGGAAGGCATCCCCAGGAAGCTGGGAAATGTTGGGGTTGGAGCTCTTAAAGTCTGGTACAAAGGGGAGATGAACCCCCTCACCTTATTTTTTGTTAAGTGAATAAAGTTGCAGCTTAATTAAACCACATCCATTTTATCTTGTTTGTCTTCCTATGTAGCTGGGACAATATAGTCCACAGGCTAAATATGTATTGTGTGGGAAAAAAAATTCCTCATACTACCTTTAAATTTATCCCCTGTGCATTAAACCACCTATTGAGTGATCTGTTTTTGTGACTAACTGTCCATGCACATACACACAAATGTGGGCATCAATAGGATTTGTAGATTCAAGGCCAGAGTATGACCCAAAGTGGAAGGATGCATTTCAAGCCACACACAGCATTTCTGAAGCGCAAAAGTTTCTCTTTCATTAATAGAAATTGGTCCCATAAAAGATATTACCTCACCCCCTTGTGTCTTTAATAGCCTCAGCCCGACATAACTACCACAACACTGCAATTAACAAATGTGACAAGTTAGGGGCCTTATACATGAATGATTTACTCCATGAATAAGTTCATAAAACGTAAATGACCAGAAACAAAAAAAAAATTTTATTTTTTTTTGCTGGTCCATCTCAAGATGAAAAAGTATGAGCCAACACAAATGGCTCATTCACATCAATTCATAAATAAAGGTCCTGATTCTCAGTTGCACCAAGCTGTTACCCTTAAGTCTGCGAGTTTTTTTTAAATTAAACTCAACTGAGAGTTCAATCTGAAGTGCCTGTATGCCTCCAGCTTGTTGATCTCTGGTATGGTTTCCTCATTTTTTTTACTTATGAAGATTACGACTTTTTTATAATTCTAAAAATTCAGGTCTGTCCGAGACTGCAAATATGAGAGCTTCAAAAACAATAAGGGAGAGACTCAAATCTCGGAATAATTGTTTCAGCCTGGCAAACAATAGCCTTTGAATTTTCTTTAAAGAAACACAGTGTAAACCAGGTACATGCTGATTCTTTTTTTTTGCCCTGGAATTTAAATATGACATCTGTGTTGGCTACCTTATTCTGCATTCATGAAGACTTTGAATTTAAGATGCTTCAGCCCCCCTCTCTAACCTAATCTCCCTCCTCTCCCCCAGAGCCAAACACCTCCAGCCCCCAACTCTAACCCAATCCCCTTCTCTCCCCCAGAGCCAGGCATCCCCAGGCCACCTGCTGTAACCGAATGCCCTCCCCCTCCCACAGAGCCAGACACCCCCAGGGTCCCCGCTCCAACCCAATGCCTCACCTCTCCCCCAGAGCCAGGCATTCCTAGCCTCCCAATGCACCTCCCCTCCCTCAGAGCCGGGCACCCCCAGCCCTCCCCCCACCCCCAACCTAATGCCTGGGTCTCAGTGGGTCGCTGCCACCGCCACACGGTTCTCCCTCCAGGTGTTAGGGCGCGTGTGCAGAGCGGCCAGCCGTGAGCAGTCCGGGTGTGCGGCTCAGAACTAGCAAGAGCCGCATTTCTTTGAGCAAAGAGCTGCATGTTGGTCAACCCTGGTGTAGGGCATATGGGTGATGGTGGATTCTAAGGTTGTGATGTTTGTAAGGTAGCATGGTTTCTGACTGAAGGGCTGATTTTTGGAGAGTGCGGGCAGGTTATCTCCTGGTACTGAAGAAGCATCTTCATTCTTCCCAACCCAGTCAGGTAGCAGGTAGCATTGGGGCAATGCCACTTCAAGAGGCTCTGGAGCTATAAGTGTTGCTTGAGTGCTCAGTACTTTTGAAAATCAGGCCATTTATTTACATGCCTCACAGTGAAGAGTGAGTTTTGGACTCTGTTATGAACTTTTTGTATCCTTGCACATTTGTCCTATTATTTGCCTGATTTTTAGGCTTAGAAAAAGTGTGGAATTGGGATAATATTACAAGTGTGAGTACTGTACTGTGTCCTAATAAATCTTTTTTTACTGCTGCTTCACTGTGAGTAGATGTTTTCAGACAACTAGCCCCAATGACTCTAAGATCTCTCTCTTGAGTCGTAACACCTAAATTCGTCCCCATCGTTTTATACATATGTAAGGGGACTGTTTCCCCCTGAGTTTTAGTAAGGGGCTGTTTTTGGTTGGCCAGCTCTCAGTACCAAAAGGGGAAGGGTCCATGAGAAATAAGGGCCCAGAGACTGACCGACCCCAGGGACAACGGGAAGAGGCCAATACTCCAGGTCAGCCTGATTGACAGGTTGGACAGGCCAATGTGGGAATTAAGAGGCCAGGTCCCGTCCTCCGTGTGAGGTGGGATTTTCTGGGTCTGAGTCAAAGGGGGAGAGAGCGAAGAAGAGTAGCAAGGTGTCCAGGCTGTACTGACAGGCAGACCTGCAGCGACAGAGCCAGACACACACAGCCCAAGGAGTGCAAGCTGTGCTGAGGAGCAGACCTGCAGTGACCAGAGCCAAAGGGGTCAGAGAAGCAATGCAAGGAGCTGGAGGCTGGCAAAGCAGCACAGTCTGGAGAGCTGGGTGTGGTGAGCAGCTGGGACCAGCAAAGGGGGGAAAAGAGGCTCTGGGCAGGGAGACACCACCAGCCAAGAGGCCCTGCAGGCCAGACTTGGAGAGGGGTGGTAACTCCAACTGGGAGAAGGGTCCTGCCACCTAGAGCCTGAAGTCATGTGGTCACTGCCAGAACAAGCGTGTCCAACCTGCAGCTCCCCCTGCAGCACAGCCAGGGCCTGAGACACAGCTCTGCGACCTATAAGGAACAGACTGTGAACTGTCCTGACACTCTGCAAACTGCTGTTTGTGATGTCCCTGTGTTAGAGTGGGGCTGTGTGTTCTCTTTTAACCTTTTTCATTTTTTCCTTATTCTTTTCTTTTTAATCAGTTGCTGTTTAATAAATTGTATTCACTTTGAACTGTATATAATGATCAGTGGGTCAAGAAAGCATCCAGTGTAAAGAGAGCACCCCGGAGTGGGGACACCTTAGCCCCTGCCCTAAGTGACTACAAGGTTGGGGATTAAGCCCCAGAAAACCTGAGCCCAGCCTTGTTGGGATTTCGAGGACTCTGCTCACAGAAGTGTGGAAGGGGAGCCTCAGGGTCAGAGAGGCCTTTGGGTAAAAGAAGTGGGAGCGGGGACTCATATCCTTTCACTGATCCATTTCACTGGGGTAGTATAGAAGCCAGGAAAGTTCCCCACAATAGCGGAACCATTCCCCCGCTTACACATATAGTTGGGATTATGTTTTCCAATGTGCATTATTTAGCATTTATCAACATTAAAATTCATTTGCTCCTTTGTTGCCTGGACATCTAGTTTTAAAAGATCTTTTTGAAGCTCTTCATGGTCTGCTTTGGATTTAACTATCTTGAGCAGTTTAGGATCATCTGCAAATTTTGCCACCTCACTGTTTACCCCATTCTCCAGATCATTTATAAATATGTTGAATAGGATTGGTTCCAGTATAGACCTCTATGGGACACCACTAGTTACCTCTCTCCATTCTGAAAATTGACCATTTATTCCTACCCTTTGTTTCCTGTCTTATCAATCCATGCAAGGACCATCCCTCTTATCCAATGATAAGACACTGTCAAAGCCTTTCTGGAAATCTGTATATACTATATCCATTGGATCCCTTTTGTCCACATGCTTGTTGACCCCTTACAGGGATCTCACTTAGTGTTGTGATGCCCTCAGCATCTGATTACCTGTGAGCAGTTCTCCCATATTTCCTGTGCTGAAACTCCAGAAGTTTAACCACAAAGAAACATTGCTACCCCACCATTGAAAACCACCAAACAGTAATAGTTTAATTTATTCCACCAACAGTTTCTCTTTTGCTTTCTCTGACATGGTACTCCTGCAAATATAATAGGGAAAAAATGTTTTAATTTGGCAACGTAAGCATCGCAATGTACTCCCCGCAGCTGAGAAAAATGTGCAACAATCCTTGAAGGATTTTTGATCCGTAAACCAGAAACGATGCTAATAAAAAGTAAAATTCATGAATTGCCCAGTGGATTCTGTGAGATTAGATTCAGTGTGACAATAAGATCTTTGAAAACCTGTAATTTGTTGTGAAATAACAGAGTAGTAGAAGTTAAGTACACCTTACTGACCACTGCCATTAATAATTTGGTATCTTTGTGTTATTTTCCTGTCCTGGTGTCTCAAGTATCATAATAGCTTGACCTTGGTATTGGAAAACTGAAGAGTCAAGGTCATAGTGTAGGCTGAAGACTGACTTGTGTGGTACAAGAAAAGAAATAATCTAGCTGCTTTCTCTGAGTTCATGGCAGTCTCATTCGTCTGGGCAGGCAGTCCTCTTCATTCTCTCTTGGTACTGTGGCAATGGGCATTGTATAAATCAGTGAAATAGTATGTTTTGAGGACAATGTCTCGAGGAACTATGGCAAACTAAATTCAGTAGGAACTCAGAGGCTTTTACCAAGTCATGCTGTTAAAAACTCTTGGGTGTGGAAAGCGTGCTGAACAGTTTTGATGGAACTTGTCCAGTAAAACTGTTGGAATGTGCCTAATTACTTCTACATAAAGTCACTGATTTAAACAAATCTTCTGACATAGTAGAGAGTGATAATTTGCATACTGGGCCCATTCTGCAAGGAGGTGACAGACTTTAACAAAATCAGTAGAAGTTGAGCTCTCATGCAGGATCAGACTCCTATTCAGTGTAGTTAAGTTGGGTATCCAGATGTTACTGTCACATTTATTACAATTGTAAACATGAGAAGATATCAGTAGTAAACAATATTTGACTCTTGACCCAAGTGAATCATTTGTAAAAATAATTAAATATCAGCATTTAAAGAACACTCATTTGGAAGAATTTTTCTGTGATCAAATCCCTTGTAGCAGTTGCTACATGAGGCTACTAGGTGCCACCAACATTACAAGACTTTGTTGATATAACTAGAATCAGTGCTTTGTGGTTCAGTTATCTAATTTTTCCTTTCAGCTTGATTAACATAAAAATCTGACAAATTCTTGGGAATTTACAGTGACAAAAGTGGCCAATGAAATGTTAACTGATAAATGCAGTTGAGGGGGAAAACGATCTTTGCAAGTTGCTTATGAGCAGAGTAGGAGCTACTAATATCCTGAACTAATCATCATACATCCACCTAGCATGCTAGTCTGTTTAATGTATTATGTTATTCAACAAAGCTTCCTTCTTTTTCATGGATAATTGTGTGTGTGTGTGTGTGTTTTGAACTGACAAAGCTTCCTTCTTTTTCATGGATAATTGTGTGTGTGTGTGTTTTGAACTGTCTTACAGAGATTGAGAAATGTTTGCCGTTTTTCTTACTGTGTCTAATCATTGCTAATCCTAAAATGGACACAAGCACAAAAATGGTATTTCTGGCTCCTCACTCTCAACATAAGTTCATAAATGCATGTATAAATTTGCTCTCTTGAGAAAGGAGGAGTTGATAATGCATCACTTTAGATCAGTCCATTTTAAAGAGCTTCTGCAGCAGTATTTACACTTGTCAGACTTTGTCTATGAAAAGTACTGGAGGAAGATAGTTGAATAGGAAGAAGCAGTAGGTGCAGTTTTTTATTATTAGAAATCTCCCTGCCCTGTCACAGTTTGAATCAGTTCTACAATAGTATTTGTAATAGTATTTATCTTTTTATGTAAAACCTGTCTGAGAGTCATATTTATTCCTATCAGGAATGGCAATACACAAAAACTTGTAGGAGAACACTTCAGTCTCCCTGGACACACAGTAGCAGATTTAAAGTAGCCATCCTGCAACAAAAAAATTCAAGAACAGACTTCAAAGAGAAACTGCAGAGCTACAATTCATCTGCAAATTTGATACTATCACCTTAGGATTAAACAAAGACTGTGAATGGCTAACCAACTACAAAAGCAGTTTCTCCTCTCTTGGTGTTCACACCTCCACATCAGCTGCTAAAAGTGGGCCTCATCCTCCCTGACTGAATTGACCTCATTATCTCTAACCTTACTCTTGATTGGAACTCTTTTCTTATGCCTGCATATTTATACCTGCCTCTGGAATTTCCACTATGTGCATCTGACGAAGTGGGTCTTTGCCCACGAAAGCTTATGCTCCCATAAATCTGTTAGTGCCACAGGATTTCTTGTTGTTCTTGAAGATTCAGACTAACACGGCTACCCCTCTGATGTTTATTCCTAGTTTCTTAAATTTTGATTGATCCTTTTAAAGTCTTTCAGTAAATATTTTTTAAAAAATCTTTATTTATATGACATTTTGGGGATCACCCAGACCAGATGGGTCTGCCTGCTCTGTAACTGCCTGCTTTGTAACTTTGAGGCCTTTATACTCCACAGCTATAGTCTTAATTCCCTGACATGAGTAGCCAGTACATAAGCATAAGGTCTCACCCTGGCTCTCACCAGCCTGATTAGTTACTTTGTGTAGGATGACATCAACAGCCCTTCCAGTCTTGAATCTCCTCAGTCTGTCTTTCCTGAGTTCTTAACTTTGAGGGTCAGGCTGTTCCCCTTTAGTGCATCACTCTGAAGGCATGAAACCAGTGGCGGCCCGTCCATAGGCGCAAAGTAGGCGGTCACCTAGGGTGCCAAATTAAACAGCCATTGAGGGGTTTGGAGGTGGAGGCGCCGATCATGCGCCAGTTTCTCAGCATGCTCCTTGGTAACAGGAGGGATTCATCATTCAGATAGCTTCATGCCTAGAGACTGTCCTTGAAATTTCTGGATGAAAATCTTTGTTTCAAAATACCTTTTAAAGGTCTCCCCACTTTTTTTTCTTGTGGCATGGAGACTCATGATTATTCAGAGAAGAGAAATTCTAGCCAGGATGTCTGTCTTCCCATAACTTTATAATTGTCTACCATAGTCTCTTCTTGGGGCTGGACAATAGAAGAGTTCTTGAAGTTGGGTTCATGCAAAACCTAGTTTGTAAGGTGCCCCTCCCTTCCTGAGTGCTCACCACTTTGCTATGAAGTGGAGCTGAAGTTTGTGATCAGTTTTCTATATACACAGACATATTCATAAGTTTGGTCTCATTGTGATCATCAAGTTCAAAACATTAGAAGCTTTTATAAAAATATTACTTGATATATTTTATATGCAGGGACATAATATGCAATCAGTAGGGTTACCAGGTGGGTTTCAAAAAAATACCGGACACACGTGATCTTAGAACAGGAGGTGGGGGGACCAGCTGGGAGGGGAGCAGGGCTGGCTGGGAGGGGGTCGGGAGGAGTGAGGCTGGCCGGGGGAGATTGGGGGGGGGGGAGGAACCAGCCGGCGGGAAGCAGGGCTGGCTGGGAGGGAGTCAGGGGGAGCGGGGCTGACCAGGGGAGATCAGGGGAGGAGACCAGCCGGTGGGGACCAGGGTGGGTCGGGAGGAGTGGGGCTGGTCGGGGGAGATCGGTGGGGGGGAAAGAACCAGCTGGTGGGAAGCAGGGCTGGCCAGGAGGGGCTCAGAGGGAGCAGGGCTGGCCAGGGGGGGAGTGGGGCTGGCCTGGGCGCATGCAGATCCTGGGGTGCTGCCCGTCCCGCTCACGGTGCGCGAGCGAGTCTGGCCCTGGATATTCTATCCCGCCCCGGCCCCGCCTCCACCGCCCCCCCCCCCACTGCATAGCTGTGTACTGATACTCCTGATAATAATAAAACTTACTTAATTAGAAAATACCGGACATTTATATGTTCGGTATTTTCTCAATTTGTTTCCAGGACAGAAAGCTCAAATACCGGACTGTCCGGTTCTAAACCGGACACCTTGCAACCCTAGCAATCAGTTGGTTTAACTGCTTATTTGGAGGGTATGCATCTTCTTTTCCCCTAAGTATCTATACCTGATTGTCACAACTAACTCATTTAAATCAAAGAATCAAAAACACCTGGTTAATAAAGGCAGCCATCACATAAAACTTTTTTTTCAAAGTCATTTGATTTAATGCCCCAATAAGCCTAAATGTCACCGCCACTTAAAAATCCAGATTTAAGCATTGTGATTGGTCCTTTGCTGACCTTCTGGGTGGCCGTGTGGGACACTAGAATTACATTATCCTGCTGTCTAATTACTACATCCAATTCAGTTTATGTTCAGCCTTTTTCAGGCAAAGGGGCCACAGTATACCAACCCCAAATGCTCAAAAATCATGAGTCAAGATCACCCAAACTCATGAGATTGTAAATTATGAAATTATTTAAAAATCATACATCTGTTATTTTTATTTGCCTCCTGCTTTTTTGAGCATTTAGGGTGCACTGAAGTTATATTTTTAAGTTTTTCCCCCACATCCACAAGAACTAAAGACTTACTTTTTCATTAAGAATGACAGCTGAAATCAGCATACATCCACTTAGGCTGGAGCTTTAAGGAAAACAGTAATTATCCTGAGAATCCTGGCAAAATCATGAGAGTCAGCAACACTGGATGCACTTACAAGAAATAAACACTGCTGTTCATACTAGTAAGGGAATCTGAGCTAGGAACCTACTGACAACAATTATGTTTAAACCAGTAGAGTTCTGATCATAATGTGGGTAAGGCCTAAAATAAAGTCCTCTAACATATACTGTATTACTATCAGTTCTTTGTATGATATTGAAAGCATTTAATTTCAGTATAGATTCCACAATTGACATTTTGCAAATTTACCAACGTTGCAGAGCAATATTCAGTGTGAAACAGCTGTAAATGTCACCAGTTTTGAGTGCTTACAGTTATCAATCAGAAAGCTGTTATGGTTCTGTTAGAGGCCACAGCTTTCACACTGACATTTCACGATTAATAGAAAAGTAAAGCTACCTTTATTAAAAGGCATCATCTATAGTTTAATGGTAACAAATATTTTCCAGCAAATCTGAGACACAGCTCTCACTTGCAGTCTGGAATTTGGGGTCATGCCAAGTGATGTTAAACAGGGATATTTGTTTGTGTCTAGTTGGAAATGACCTTCTGTATAAATAGTACTTTACCCCAGCATGATGAATCTTCTTCCTTGCAACAGATACCTGCCCAATTTAATTATGTAGCTACAACTGAAAATGAAAGCAATACTGTATTGGTTTTTTACTTTTAATGTTTAATTGCCTCTTTCTTGGGACAAATGCATCTTCTTACCATAGCTGATAACATGGAATATTAACATTGTGCCAGATATTTAAAAGACATGAGAACACACATCACTCTTGATGAAGTCAATGGGAGTTGTAGGTTCTTAGCATTTCTGACAATCAAATCTCATTTTCATTATTATCATTGTCATTGTATCATGCAGTGGGAAATGGAAAACAGTGAAATGATGAAAACCCAGTGAGACAAAGATTTCAACTGAAAGCCAATCCAGAATTTCAGACTATTTCTAAAACAAAGTATTAATGCTATTTTTTCCTTCATTGCAAATGTGATTCCTGATCCAAATACTTTTCTGAGTACTGTGATCTTAAACTCTAAAGATTAGACAAGTTGCATTTGACAGAGAGCTGGCTAGCAACTTACTTGGGAAAGAAATAAAACAGCATTCTGTAAACATTCCAGATAGCCATGAAAATAAATAACAAGGATAAAAATAAATGGCTGCTCTGTTTTACTCAATATTTTGTCTATAACAGCAACTTCACAAGCACATTCACATCAGCTTTAATGTTTAAGCTGCAGATGATGGAACATATTGGAAAGGATCTATGCCTAAATCAAATAGTGTGTTATAGTATTATTTTAAGTCACATGTTTAACTACGTAGCTGGTGGTTTATTTGTTTTTAATAATTTAATAATTTGTTTTAATAATGGAAATATAACAGTTTACAGATGCTGGGAATATAGTTTCATCTTTCCTCCAGGGTCCAGCTTGTATAATAATAAGCTGCTTTCATTACTTCATAGTGATGAACTAAATTTCATCCTATGGTGGTTTGACTGTGGCTCATAAAATACATGGGTATGTCATTCTTTAACGAAAATACCAGTATCCACTTCCATATTTTATGAATTTCTGATGTTTCAACAAGTAAAGAAAAATCTTGTAGCTTATTGCGTAGCTTATTTTCAATTAGAGTGCCAAATTTCGAAATACTGTAGAGTGCTGTTCTGAAATGTCCCTTACTCCTCGTGGAACGAGGTTTGCAGGGACATTGGAATAGCGAGCCAGTTATATTTCGAAATAACGGGCTTACTCAAAAGATGCGGAATAGCTATTTTGGGATACTGCCGGTATCCTGAAATAGCTCTGCAATGTAGAAGTAAACTAAATTTAAAATAAATTTAACTATTCAGATATATTGCAAAAATAGTGGCTTTTTAGCTGTGATTTATCACTCATGCTGACTCATGTTATGTGTGCTTGTTGTATAGTACATTTTAGGTGCTCTAAATTACATTTGCAGTCAAACCTAGCCTTGGCAACCATGGGGCAGGAGAACAGAAGTGATTCTTAAATCCAACTTTTCTCTCCTCTTTACCTGCACCACATGAAGAATAGGTACAACAGAATATCTGAATTTTCGCTATGATGAAAACATTTTAATTAATTTAGAGATCTGTGTTTTCTTTGAAAGAATTATGGCAACACAAACCTTTCACTATCAGAAATCCAAAATGGGACTTTAGTTCCTTAATTCCCGTTATGTATAATATGTGGAATCAGAGTGCTGATTCCGTACCCTTCATGGCCACCTTCTCCCTACTCCACATTTCCTCCTCTTCCTCACCATTTCTATTGTCATTTCCCTGATCTATGGTTTCTGATTCTCTGCCTCACCTCCACTTTCTTCTATTAATACCAGACTAGCTCTTGTCTTCTGATTGGCAGTAATCCGTGCACCCTGACTGATAAGTTTTGCCACTGTAAAGATGTTGATTGGATGAATCACTTACTTAACAAAATGTAATTTTTTTAAGAGAACCAAAATCTTAATATTATAACAACCTCCCTGGTCCACATCCCGCCCTCAAATAAACCCTAACAAACTATAATGTGCCTAGAGTTGAATCTGAGCTGAAGTCTCTGCATATAGTGTCTCTGGTTTACAGCAGCCAAATAGCAACATACCGGGCCCATCTGCCTATGGTGTTCAGTTTAAGACTCAGCAACTGCTGTCTTGGTCTTCTAACTGCATTCACATTTCCTTTCCCCCAAATTTTCTCCAGCCGGTATCTTACTTTTATAGCAGCCACCACAAAATATTGATACCATCTACTGATTCTCTCTCTAGCTCGATTTGTATTAAACACATGCATTTGCCGAAAGAGTTGGACAAATTTAACAGACAGTGCAATGTTCTGAATGTTTGTCTGAACTGTAAAATGCATTTAAATTTAAAGTTATTCATTAAAATAGACACTTCCAGCTTTCCTTGTAGCAGTTGCTATCCTGTTGAAAAAGGACACTTAGTGACAGCAGTGGCATAATGTAACAGTCAAAAAGCATAATATACAATTTTGCTTATATAAACTGGACTGAAGTATTAATTTGTATTGGTATTAGTTGCATAATTTTTACAGAGCTGAAAGTCTCACAAACAGACCAGTTGTTAAGGTTCACACATTTTAGGAGATACAGTAGACTTCCGATAATCCGGCACCTTTTGGACCTAGGTGGTGCCGGATTATCAGATTTGCCGAAGAACTGGGAGGTCCCGGTACAGCTGCACGGCTTAACAGCTGGCCGGGACACAATCTCCCTCCCCCTCCCCTCCTCTTTCCTCTTCCTTTCTCCTCCCTGCTGTAACCTGATCCTCCTCCTTCTCCCCTCCCCTTTCCCCTTCGCTGAAGCAAAACGCTCTTCTCCATACTGTAACACGATCCCACTCCCCCCCCCCAAAACCTTATGCTCTGTCGGGTTACAGCCAGCACTTGTGCTGAGCGGCAGGCTTTTTAATCAGCTGGTCAAGAGCGCTTGGCATTTTGATGCCGGAGTATCGGGAGTGCCAAACAGTTGGATGCCAGACTATCGGAGTTTTACTGTACATGCATCTTGTAGCCTGCATAAGAGGCTGCATGCTGGCACTTGCTTTCCAGACCAGAAAATTACAGTGGGGAATGTGGAAATGCCCATAGTTAGCTTAGGTGACTCAGCTTACTCCTTACAGCCCCGGCTCATGAAGCCTTACATGGGGCATCTGGACAATAGTAAGGAGCGGTTCAGCAACAGGCTAAGCCAATGCTGTGTGGTTGTTGAATGTGCCTTTGGCAGATTGAAAGGGAGGGGAGGTGTCTCTATGGCAGGCTGGACCTTTTGGAGGATCGTATCCCGATGTGATGGCCATATGCTGTTGCTTACCTAATTTGTCTGAGAGTAAGGATGAAGTGTTTGTCCTTGAGTGCAACAGTGAGACACAGCACCTGGGTCTACAGTTTGAACAGTCAGACACTCATGCTGTCGGGGGAAGCCATAGGGTGGTCATCAGTGTCACGGAGGCTCTGAGGAACCACTCTGACAATGAGGGGTGCTGAGATTTCTGTGTATTGGGGTTGCTTGCTCATCCCACTGCACATCCTACGTGAAGCTTTCCCATGAAACTAAGGGATATTGCAGGCTTCCACAGGGCCAGAGTGATTGGTGGGGGTGGTGTTACACAAAATAAACTGATAGAAACCTTCAACACATTAGTATGTATTGATATCTTTCCATTGGGGACGGTAAGTGTTTTCGGAAAACCTCAGAATGGTGTTAACATCCAGCTGTCAAAGTCACAGCTGCTTTGATGGGGAGTGGAGCGTAATGAGAAAAAAACATTATCTGATTGTGAAAATGAGTGTCTGGGCATAGAGGGAGGGTTGCTGGCTAAAGAATTTTGCATGTGTGGCATGGAGGGACGGTTGCTGTGAAAAGAAGTCTCTATGTGCTGACTGGGAGGCCTTTGATTCTGTTCACTCTGCATCTGTTCAATCTCCATGTCGGTCTTCCACAAGCTCTACCATACATTCAGTGGCTTCTATTCTGACTGTCATCACCCAAGATCATCTTTGCTTCCTTTTCTCTGAAGCATTGAATGCTGCAACACATCCTTGATCAGATCATTCCTTGTCCTCAGGTTTTTTCCTTAGTGTGTCTGCCTTCTCAGGATCTGGTCTGGAAAAGTGTCCATTAACAATAGAGTGTGACTGTACTGTTCCTGATAAAGATTGTACCATTTCACTAATATGCACGTCTCTGAACAAAACTGGCCACTTTTCTTGTTACCCTGGAGGCAAACACAGATCTCTCGAGACACTCTGATTATGATGAGTATAAAGGAGAGGAGTAAAGAGGGGGAAGGAAGGTTGGGCATGAGAGCTCCAAGAAAGTACAGTCCACGCTTGTGCAGCAGATGTACATGGAAACAATTTGTAACAATCCTACACTTGTTCACAGGCTGCCATTACTCTGCCTGACATATCCCTGCTGAAGGTTAACCGGCAAACCTGGGCTCTGGTTCAGGATGTGAGGGAGGAAGGTGGTGTCCCGCTCTTTTTGCAGCCAAATTCTGTGCTGCCTTGGTTCTGGCAGTACATTTTAAGGAATGGTTTGGGGGACAGTGTCACACCACAGCAGTGGGGAAAAGGCAGCCCTGCCATGGAATCTCTGTGAGAAAATTAATAAGTACATCAGGAACAGCTTCAACACATCTCTCAGCAATATTCTGTTAATATCTCTGTGTACATTGATGCTCTGTTTGGACATAATGTAGACCCAGGAAGGATTTAGCCAGGTCACAGAAATACAGCCTCTGCTTGCCCCATGCCACTGTCACGCTGCACCCCCCCCCCCCTTCTCGGCTGTAAGAGCAACTTCCTGCGCCATCATCGCCTGCCCCACTCTGCTGCAATACATGGCAATCTACTGCTCCATGCCAGCCCTACCAATTTTCTGGCTGCACTAGTAGGGTTGCCAGGAGTCTGATATTATCAGGGCTGGATTACACAATAGGCGGACTAAGCACGTGCTTAGGGCACCAGCAAAGCAGGAGCACCAAAAAAAAAAAAAGAGATTTTACGGTATAGTATTGTTTTTATTTTGAATTACATATGGGGGGGCACCATAATCTTTTCAGTGCTTAGGGCCTCTAAAGGTCTTAATCCGGCCCTGGGTATTATTGCCTTCTGTCCGGTAAAAAAATTCAGAAAATACTGGACACCTAAAATGTCTGGTACTTTCTGATTTTTTCCCAGCCAAGAGGCAAAATCCCGGGCTGTCCAGCTCAATATGGAGCCTGGCAACCCTAGTGCTTTCCGGGGAGCTGTCTGGCCCCGTGCAGGGAGGCAAGATGGCGGGTGGCCGCCAGCAGCCTGCTAGGGCCAAAAAGCCTCACCACGCGGTGAAGGGCCACGGTGGGTTTTTTTGTTTGTTTTTTGCTTAACAGCTCTTGGGGTCCTTTTTTTTGGCGTGTTTTTTGTTGTTGTTCGGTATTTTTTCTGAAACCATCTGGCAACCCTATGCATTGACTAGAGCAACTTATTGCCCCACATGGCTGCCATAGCCTCCCCTCCCTCCCTCTCCCACCTGCACCACCTGCATAGCAACTTACCTTGCATTTCTTCACCTGCTTCATGCTCCATGTCCAATTGCTAGGAGTCCCCATAAACCTTGGGACTTGAAAACAATTCCTCACTGCCTGGTGCATAGGTTGTCACTGGATTGAACCACACCTTGTCCACTTCCATCTAGCTTCTGCCTCTGGGTTAACTCCTATTTCTGACTCTCTGTTCTCTTGGAAGTGTTCACACTCTCCTTGGGTGTGGACATGGGGATCCTACCCAGGACTGAATCCAGTTCTTTATTAAAACAGCATGTTTTGGGTGCAGCACCAGACTGGCTGTTTGCATCCTTTGCCTTCCGGTATGTGTTCCAGAGTTCCTTTATCTTGGCCCTGTATTGTAGGGTGTCTTAATCATACCCCTTCTCACATAGGGCTCAAGAAATGTGACCGTACATGTTCCAGTTCCTGTGGGTCACTCGCAGCTGTGAGTGCACTGATTCTTCACCCCACACTGCTGATAAGATCCAAAAGCTCTGGGGTACTCCAAATAGGAGAACGCCTTGAGTGATAGCCACCCCTGTTTTCCTGAGAAGATGTCATGAGGACCACTACACAGTGAACCAGACAGCAGGAAATGGATTTGAAAATTCCCAGGGTTTGCAGGAGGGGTGCATCTCTTTACCTGTTTACGTGGCTGCACAGCAGCAGATTTCAAAGCACTGGCCAGAGTAGCTATTTGGGCATTGTGGGAAACAATAAACTTGACAAAAAATCTACTGTAGTTCACAGTGCATAACTGTCAACAGTAAAGGGAGGGGAGAGAGAAAATCCTTTGCAGAGCTGGAAGTCTTTTGTCATCAAAACTGGATGCTTGTTGTGACTTGTCACGTTGCAGTGTGAACACTCTCCAGGTTTTGTCACCAAAAAGGGTAACATAGGCAAAGCCTCAGTGACCTATGTCTGCCTCTGGAGTTCTTGGATTATGAGTTTGGTAATGTAAAATTGCATCCCCCAGGTGATCAGAATAAAAATGTCATATACTGTATCTTTTAATATGGAACTCCTTACGTTCTTGTTTATGTGCTTCTTTTTTTTTAGGTCAGAGTCTTAGAGCATTATACATTTTTCTTTTTCTTTTTGAATATTATCATAGCTGGTGAGGTAGTTTAAAAAATACTCTAAATATTCATGTCTCCATCCTGCAATGAACTGAGTACAATGAGAATACACATTTGCTTAAAATGAGATATGGATTCAAGTGTATTGATGAATTAGGGTAGGAGTGTTCAGATTTGGGCTGTCAGTGTATATATATATATTTATATGATCACAAACATTTTTCTTGACTGATAACATTGGAATAAGTAGAATTTATTCAGAAAAGTTGTGATATTTGTATCTTTAATATATGAAGATTTCACCTTTCTCTTGTGTATTTAAACATATTAAGTATCTGAATTCTAATAATCACTTGTTATTCTGACAAGTGTATGTATACAATTGTTTTCACTTTTAAACTTGAACTTTCTTACAGAAATTTGAAAAATCTGTTCGTAATTTTTTTGTTTTAAAAAGTCCTTACATGTTAGCTACTGTCCTATGTTGAGATACCACAGTTTACCTGTAGATGGATATGAATGCTTTTGGCAAAAGTCAACTTTTCACTGATAACATTCAGCAGAAAGTTTATGTCCCTGGCAGCCATTTTTTATAGAAGATATTTACTTTAGAAGAGATAATAGTAGTCAAAAGGATTATTGGCTGCTTCATCAATGCTGTGGTTTAGGGTTCTCTAAAATAACACTGGTCTACAATTTTTTAGAAGTCGTCTGCTTCAGAGATAAAATGTGCTATTTATTATGTATTTTGATGTGCTGAATTCAAATATGACAATTAAAACAACTGATTGGCTACTGTTTCCAAGATATTTAAGTTTTTACATTTTACATCTATGTATATTGTGTAGATAGTAGAGTTTTAATCATAAATTGTAAACCTAGGTCTTTTCATGTGTTTATGGTTGCTTTACATGATAATATTTCACCTGTCCTGTTTATGTAACACTTTAAAAATCAGCAAAAGGGTTATATAAATAAAATTTATTATGAAACAAAAGGCAAAAAACTATTATATACATAGTTTAGTCCTATTCAGTGTCTACTCGGCGCTTCTTGGCTTGTCTCTTGTATTCATTAAATGGAGCATCTCTTGTCACTGTCCAGTAATAGTCTGCAAGCATTGATGGGCTCCATTTTCCCCTGATAGCGTTTCTCCATTGTTGCAATGTCCTGGTGAAATCGCTCGCTGTGCTCGTCACTCACTGCTCCGCAGTTCGGTGGAAAAAAATCTAGATGAGAGTGCAAAAAATGTATCTTTAGTGACATGTTGCAACCAAGGCTTTCGTATGCCTTGAGGAGGTTTTCCACCAACAACCTGTAGTTGTCTGCCTTGTTGTTTCCGAGAAAATTTATTGCCACTAACTGGAAGGCTTTCCATGCCGTCTTTTCCTTGCCACGCAGTGCATGGTCAAATGCATCATCTCGAAGAAGTTCACGAATCTGAGGACCAACAAAGACACCTTCCTTTATCTTAGCTTCACTTAACCTTGGAAATTTTCCACGGAGGTACTTGAAAGCTACTTGTGTTTTGTCCATGGCCTTGACAAAGTTCTTCATCAGATCCAGCTTGATGTGTAAGGGTGGTAACAAAATCTTCCTTGATTCAACAAGTGGTGGATGCTGAACACTTTTCCTCCCAGGCTCCAATGACTGTCGGAGTGGCCAGTCTATCTTGATGTAGTGGGAATCTCTTGCAGAACTATCCCATTCGCAGAGAAAACAGCAGTACTTTGTGTATCCAGTCTGCAGACCAAGCAAGAGAGCAACAACCTTCAAATCGCCACAAAGCTGCCACTGATGTTGGTCATAGTTTATGCACCTCAAAAGTTGTTTCATGTTGTCATAGGTTTCCTTCATATGGACTGCATGACCAACTGGAATTGATGGCAAAACATTGCCATTATGCAGCAAAACAGCTTTAAGACTCGTCTTCGATGAATCAATGAACAGTCTCCACTCATCTGGATCGTGAACGATGTTGAGGGCTGCCATCACACCATCGATGTTGTTGCAGGCTACAAGATCACCTTCCATGAAGAAGAATGGGACAAGATCCTTTTGACAGTCACGGAACATGGAAACCCTAACATCACCTGCCAGGAGATTCCACTGCTGTAGTCTGGAGCCCAACAGCTCTGCCTTACTCTTGGGTAGTTCCAAATACCTGACAAGGTCATTCAGTTCACCTTGTGTTATGAGGTATGGTTCAGAGGAGGAGGATGGGAGAAAATGTGGGTCCTGTGACATTGATGGTTCAGGACCAGAAGTTTCATCCTCTTCCTCTTCCTCGTCTGACTCAAGTGAGAATGATTCTGGTGCATCAGGAACCAGCAGTCCTTCTCCGTGGGGTACTGGGCGTATAGCTGATGGAATGTTTGGATAATGCACAGTCCACTTTTTCTTCTTTGACACACCTTTCCCAACTGGAGGCACCGTGCAGAAGTAACAATTGCTGGTATGATCTGTTGGCTCTCTCCAAATCATTGGCACTGCAAAAGGCATAGATTTCCTTTTCCTGTTCAACCACTGGCGAAGATTTGTTGCACAAGTGTTGCAGCATATGTGTGGGGCCCACCTCTTGTCCTGATCTCCAATTTTGCAGCCAAAATAAAGGTGATAGGCTTTCTTAACCATAGTGGTTATACTGTGCTTTTGTGATGCAAAAGTCACTTCACCACAAACATAGCAGAAGTTATCTGCACTGTTCACACAAGTACGAGGCATCTCTGCTCACTTTGGCTAAACAGAAATATGTCCCTTTGCAAAATCAATCACTGACAAATAAGAGAGCACGACACTGTATGATTTCTAGAGCTGATATAGGGCAATTTGTTCAGCAGAGTGATGTAAGCTTTGTTATGATTGCATCATCCATGACTTCTAGGAATAACATGATGCAATTCATATCATGTATGACGCAATACCAGCTTCAGATTGCATCATTCATTGTTTTGCCTAAAAAGCAAGTACTGTCCAAACCCAGTCATAGATTTATTCATAGATCCAGTCAAAGATGTATTTTAGTCATTTCTGGTTTAAATTGAGATCCCTTCCCTTTATAACTCACTTATCCTCCGCCATTCCCAAGTCAAGGGTCGTATATACTGACCCAATAGCATATCTTGAAAACTAGAGCCAATCAACAATTTTAAGCATCATTTTCATTCTCAGTGACCCAGAATTAGTAAAGTTTGACTACATTTATTTCAGAAGCATTTTGGCTGTAGAGCAGTGTAATTTGATCTTGAAAGGAAGTCTTTCTGAGCATAATTCAAAGTATTGCCTGCATGTATTTCCTCCTTAATGGATGTCACTGTCATTTAATACCAAATACTGTAGCCAAACTGACAATACGTTCATTCTGAGTGAACCTTGTATAAGATGCCTGTGCTTGCAGACTGATTGTGAGAATGACAGTGATTTAGAATTTGCTTTTGAGTTTTCTTATGTTGCTTCATAAATGTGCAGCAGATATAGGAAGGTTGTGTTTGAAACGAGTATATTAACATTATACTGCATTATAGTGATAGCTGTAATGTCATTTCCATTTCATTACCTCCATCTGAAGCAATCTGGGTTACCTGTGATGGCACTCTTTTCAGCTGTCAGTGTGGCACATTTAGGGCGATCAGCATTTGATGATAATGAATTAAGGTGGAACTTGTGTACCTTATCTGCAGAAGAAAAGTACTGTTTAAAAAATTATACCCTACTAATAAAGCTTCTCTTCTGCTTTTCTTCATTGTCCTGTAGACTGACAACCAGTTGTAAAATGTTATTTGTAATACATTATATATTATCAGATATGTCATTTCTATTTTACATGTATATGTCTTCTGTTAAAAAGTCAATTTGGTACTAGGGAAAGGCAGCATAGCCAGTGAACTGAAAAGTTAAGTTCTCTCATAAGTGAGGAATTATGTTCTTTATGTTGGGGACCCAGCCTTTATTTATGAGACCTAAATTCTATCGGTTGTTCTGCCGCATAATTCCTGGATGACCTTGGACAAGTCACTAATCTATGTTTCTCAGCTTTTTGATCTGCATATTTGAGTGAATTACCTTATAGAGATCAGTGAGGCTCATTAATGTCAGTGAAGTGCTTCAAGAGCTTCTTCTAGGTGATACTGTGAGGAGTCCAAAATTTAAATATGTTATCATATAGGTGAGCACTGAAAGTGCAGTGTTGAGTGGGGAAAGAGAGGCGACACGGCCTGGGGACTGCTCTTGGGCCTCCCAGTTGAGCATTTGGCAATTCCCACAATCTCCTTGGGTGGCTCTTAGCACAGCTCAACTCCAGCTTCTGGCCTAGCTAGGGATGGGGCCTTTGGGGCAAAATGGGGGGCGTGGGGCAGAGAGTAGAGCCTTGGAAAAGAAGAGCAGAGGCAGGGCCATGGAGGGGGCACAGCTTCTGCATGTATCCCACTTTTGCCTTTTGAAAAGGTGATCACTCTAGCTGTGGCCCATGAAGGCTTCTCTTATCCCTCTGCCAAATGAAGCACATTTGAGAGACAAGATGAGAGTCTGTAGATTTTTTTTCTTGGCGATGCTCTGTAATTCGCACCCCGCCCTCCCCCATGGGTAGTACTCTTCAGGAGAATGAGACACTAAAGCGCCTAAAACACTCTTTTCTTAGAGAAGGGGAGCAAGTTGCCTTACTGTCATGAGATAATGGTTCTAGACCTGCTGCTGCCGCTTTATTATTTCACAACTCTGGAATTTCACTGGTAGAGATTCCCCTGAAATTCCTCAAATTATACATGGTTTTGGGCTTGCCAGGAAAGTTTGTCCATTGCAGAATCATTCCCAAAAAGTTCTAGACAACAGCAGCAGGCTGGAGTCCTAGTTTGTAAAAGTAAAAAAGAGTTAGACTTAAAGGGACAAATCAGTTAAAAAAATCATACTTTTGTAGGGAAGTGTTTTACCACTGTGTATCCAAAAATGCATAAAATTATTACAGCTGATAAATGCCTCATCTCTGTCTCTTTTTTCCCCTATTTTATTTGCTGTCAAATGCACAAAATACTTGGTGTATAGTGGGCAATAATTTTTGGTGGGGGACCACTCCAAGATTTTGGAAAGTGGTCAAGGCCCGCACTTTTCTGTGGAAGATACATGGGGTCTAGGATGGAGGTTGGGTGCAGAAGGACATACCCTGTGTAAAGGAGGGGGCTGTGACCTGGGTCAAGGGATTGGAGTGTAAGGTCAAGGGGGTATGGGTGCAGGAGAGGTTTCTGGCCTGGGAGAGGAGTGTAGGAAGGGGTACAGGGCCTGGGAGGGAGTTGTGACCTGGGGCAGGGGGTGAAAAGGGTTTGGATGGTGACCTGGGGGAGGGAGCTGGTGTGTGGGTGGGGCATGAGTGCCAGAGGCAGGCTTTGGCTGTGAGTCACTTACCTAAGTATCTCCCAACCAGCTGTCCTGCAGCTCCCCCAGGGCAGGCTGAGCTCCCTGCCTGCTGCTGCCCTAGACCACTTAAAACTTCAGGCTGCTCCCTCTATGTGGCTCTCAGCTCCAGGAGTAGAGAGAGGCTTGTGCTGCCCCCATCCCCCAGGCCAGTTTCTCAGCTCCTATTGGCTGGTTATTTCTGACCAATAGGTGCTGAGGGATTGGCTGGGGGTGGAGAGATCACATGAAGCCTCCCCTCCCTCCAGAGTAGAGAGTCATGTGGAGCAGCCTTCCACTTAAAACAGCTACTGATACATATCTGAGAGTCCTGGCAAGGTGATCTGTGGACTGAATGCGGTGGCTTGGTGGGCCGGACCTGGCTGACTAGTATCTGCCCACTCCTAGTATAGTCCATTTCATTATTATCTATATGGATATGTGGAGGCCTTTCACAGAGGAGCTGAAAAATGTAACTGCTAAACTACAGGTTATCAGACATTGAGCAGGTTTATGACCTAAAAGATTTTTTTTTCCCCACCATAGTTGTTGCTGTCCCTGGAACTGACCTTTCCCAAATTTCACACGAGATTCAGGTTTGATTTGAGGAGGAGTCAGGGATCACATGAATTCTTTTGTTAAGTGAAGTGGTTTAAAGTAGAAAAGCCAATACAATTCACCTTTATAGTTCTCTGATCACTTAAAAAACTAATATTGGCATACTTCTGTTCTTCCCCATCCTTCATCTGCCTTCAAAAAGAAATCTGATACTTGAAATGACAAAATAAAATACTGTATGTGCTCAGAAAAGAAAGTAGGGGTCAATAAGGAGAGAATCCTATGGCCTTCGTGATATAATCATGCCTTTGCCAACTACCTGAGTGAACAGGGCAAGCAGTTTTGACTTCTGTTTTGAATCCTGCTTCTTTTTTTAGTATTATATGTTTATATTATAGTGTGATGTTTTTATTTTCTTATACACACAGTTTTTAAGGCAAAAGTTTTGCCCACGAATATTTCTTTTTTAAAGCTAAAGTTTTGACGAATATTTCTTTCTTTGGATCAGGTGACTGTAACTGAAAGTATTCGCACTTCGATGAAAAACAAAACAAAAGCTCCAAAAAGTAATCTTACATTTTTTATGATAAGGGTGTTTAATCTTGTTTTGGGCAAGTCTAAATGACATGGTAGAAACACCAAAGACTTTTGGCATCTTGTTTTAAGTTGGTGCTTCAACATTTATGCAGTGTTGTAGCAACAGGGCAGTATGAGGTATACATTCTTATTTAGATAAGGTCAATAATGCTGGAGGCAAGAAAAGATAAAATGTGTACAGTAACATTGGATTATATTAGCAGAGCTGTCTCAGGAAACCTGATGTAGTAAAGTGATCAAGATAAGGTTATCTAGGTTACACAAGGTAATAATGGATGGAGTCATGTTCTGTCCATCCCTTTTTGCCTGTTTAGTCAGAAAATGCTGTACATGCATTCACTCGTTTATGTAATGCAGTCAAATAAAGCAGCAAGTCCCCAACCAGCAGTCCAGGGCTGTCCTTAAGATTTATGGGGCTCTATACAACCCTAAACCCACACGCCCCCTCACATGACTTGTTCCCACCCCCAGCCTGCCGCGCCCACACACACACATCTCCCCAGCCATGGCACATAACCTCTTCCCTGCTGGACCACTCCCAGGTAAAGTGGCTGCTGTGGAGTTTACCACTCAGTTCTGTAGCATACTTGGAATTTGGCTCAGGCAGCCTGCAACCATGACGAACTGGCAGTGGTGGCGGTAAGGTAGTATTCTTCCCCTGCCTGGCATTTGCATGGTCACATTGCCATGATTTGAGGTATCACCGGGCCAGCAGGTGAGGGTTGGTTAGCTCCCACATGTACAGGAGCTGATGGGCTCTTACTTGCTGTCCTATTGGTGGTGCTCCAGGTTTTGGATGCCCTATGGAGCTGTATAGGGTGTGTATGCATAGGGACAGCCCTGCTGCAGTCCTGTGAATACACTTATTGTCACATTGAGTGGCCCCTTTATATCTTACAGAGCAGTTGTGTGTTGTGCTTTTGTAAATGGTCAAATAATTGTTCTGGAACCAAGTGTGAGTTACCAGACATGTGGGTTTCAAAAGCTTCAGAGGAGTAGCAGAGTTAGTCTGTAACAGGAAAAACTTAAAAAACAACAAATAGTCTAGTAGCACCTTAAAGACTAAATAGTTACAAGAGGCAGATAAGAACCATTAGTTTGCACTTGGAAAGGAAGATGACCAACACCAGATTCTACACAGATATCAAGAACCATTAGCACCTTCATTGTTTGGTTGGTTGGTTAAATCATTAAGATGTGGAAGATAATGTGTGAGCCATCCGATATCCCGGTTCATACCATTTTCATAAGAATTAAACTTGTGAATGAAGTTAAGTTCCAACCCTGCTCTGTGTATTTGGCCTGTGGAATTGGTCTGAAAAAAACAGTGACTTGGAAATCCATTAATGAGTATCCAGGAAGATTAAAATGTTCTCCAACAGGTTTTTGTGTGTTGCCTTTTTGGATATCTGATTTGTGTCCATTAATTCTTTCCCATAGAGGCTGTCCAGTTTGGCCAATATACATTGCAGTGGGGCATTGCTGGCATTTGTTGGCATAGATCCCATTAGTGCATGTGCAGTTAAATGAGCCTCTGATTTGGTGGCTGATGTGGTTGGGTCCAGTGATGAAATTGCTTGTATAGATGTGTGGGCAGAGTTGGCACCAGGGCTGATTGCAGGGGTCGGTTCCTGGATGATTGATGGAGGTGTGTTGTGTGGTTACTAGAAGGAATTTGTTTGAGATTAGGGGGTTGTCTGTAGGCGAGAATTGGCCTTTTCCCCCAAGGCCTGTGAGAGTGAGGGGTCATTTTCCAGGGTAGGTTGTAGATTGTTGATAATACATAGGAGGAGTTTAAGATGTGGACTGTAGGTGATGACAAGTGGAATTCTGGTGTTTTATCTTTTGGGTCTGTCTTGAAGTAGTTCAGGTCTGGGTACTTTTTTGGCTCTTTTTTCACTTTTCCGGGTGGGTATTTCAGTTTTAAGAATGCTCTAGGTAGCTACTGTAGATGTTTGTCTCTGTCTGTGAGATTGGAGCAAATCGGTTGTATCTTAGGGCTTGGCTGTTAACAATAGATTGAGAAATGTGTCTGGGATGGAAGCTAGAGCATGAAGTTAAGTGTAGCCATTGGTAGGTTTCCGGTTTAGGGTGGTGGAAATTTGTCCATCATTTAATTGTACTGTAGTGTCAAGGAAGTGGATTTCTCAAGTAGACTGATCCAGGCTGACGTTGATGGTGGGGTGTTAATTGTTGAAATCCCTGTGAAATTTCAAAAGCATCCCTTTTGGAGGGTGGTTATTTAAGCTTTGCATACAGTGTTCCCTCTAACAATTTCTGTCCTTGGGTGGGTTGAATTTTCTTTTGGGAAGTTTGAAATTTCTTATGTGCAACACCAATATTGAGGCAGTGTGTTGGATGTGCACCACCAGTATAAACAACACACACACACTCTCCCCCCCTCCCCCGAAAAATATTAACGCCTGGCTTCAGGGTTTGTAGACAAATGCATGTTTCATAGAGCTTGCAAATAAGGTTTAATCCTACAAAACAACTAGCATCACACCTAGTACTTGCTACTTCAGATTTATGAGAGCCAGAACTCTACCACATAGCAAAGATCTGGCCTTAACGCAATACAATATACCATGTATTAATTAGTAACATGGGATTTTTAAAAAAATCATTAAGATCAGAGTTTTAAATACCTGCAGCGCTCCAAAAAAAACAACTACAAAAATCTTTTTCTTTCTTATCATAAGCCATTAAAACCTGTATAAACTTTGTTTGAAAGGAAATCATTGAAATGTCCTCTGACACACATACACACCCCTTGCAGCCTGCTCCCCCCTCCTCCCCACCCACACTCCAACCCAGACAGAGAGAGAGGACTGCAGCAAGTGAGTCAGGTATACCCCAAACAAACACCCCTCACCTCCACCTCACTGCACAGTTGCAAGCAACAACCCACTTCCTTTTCCCCACCTACCCCTGTGCAATCTGCTCGTGGGCTGGGATAAAATCCTGCTTCTCAAACTAGCAAGGACCAGCTGTCTGTCCTGTGCTAACTCCTAGCTAAAGCACAAACAAATTACCTACAGCTCCCCCACCTCACAGCACAAACTCCCCCCATCCTCCATCTCACCCCAATGCCAGCCCCCACCCACCCAGTCTTTCCACCACCTATCCCATGCAGTCAGCCCCTTATCTCCTTCTTCCCAGGAGGTTTGAAAGTGCTGAGTTCCTGTTTCTCTCTCCTGGCACTCCAAACTCTCCCCCCCCCACACACACACACACCCTGCCTCAGCCAATCACTCCCTCCCTCTTAGCCATTTATTGTCTCCTTATCCCCCTTGTTTACCTTTTCTGGGAGCTGCTCAGTTTCAAGCATGGAGCAGCTCCATTTAGCTGCTTGCATAGCGAGATGATGCCCCGCTATGACTGGTGATGCCCATCACCAGTCACCTACTCTCCCTGCCTGCAGGAGCTTTGAATTTCTGAACAGAGCTCAGAAAACAGCTGTGCAGTTGTGCAGCTCACAGGGAACTTAGGTTGCATAGCAAATGCAAATTTTGTTAACGTTTTCAAAGAAAACAGAGTCTGCAAGTTCTGAGAATCTTTGCCAGATGATATTGCTGATATTCCTGGTGTTAGTCTGAAAAGAGAATAAGCCTTAAAAGAGTGCTTCAGGAATAAATCACCCCGCCCAGGAACTCTTTATCTTCTCTCTCATGTGAAGAGAGCCCATTTTATTAGAGAACTAGAAACAACCTATTCTTCTTGAATGTGGGCTGGGATGACTACAGCTGCCTTTTTTTCTCTCATAATCAAGGCAATGGGAATGGAGCAGCTATTAACTCTCCTGCTGGTAGCTTTATCTTTTTCTTGCCTTCATGGATATGTTTATTTAAAGAGATCCAGGAAAATTTGCCTCCACAGGGATTTTTTCTTTGATCCCAAAGGGTCTCTGTACCTTATCACACCTTGCTTCTAAGTGACACTGTTTCAGTCTTTTCCCCTCTTCTTCCCAAGATAATTAAATTAAAAAGAGAGAGAAAACTGAATATAAAAATTTGTTTGCTTTCTTATTCTACTGTCATTGTATAATTATACCTGTCGCTGTAATGTAAATAACCATCACTATTTACATGAATGTTAGGTGGACAATTTAAGTGCATTAAACCTATTTGGTTCTTAGCTCTGACAGACAGTTGGTAAAATAACACATCCTTGCCCTAATATGATGCCATACAGATACTTTCTTTTTTTTTTCTAAGAGCAATCCAGCTGAATGTGCGTATGCATATGTTAATTTTTTAAAATCACAGATCTGCAGTTGTATTTCTTGGATTACTTCCATTGGCACAAAGCCATTTTATTTCAAACATGAATGAAAACAGTTCTTTTGGTTTCATGTTCCAAAATAGTACAGAGGTATAACCAGACAAAACAAATGGTTATATAATGCTGACATTATAACCAAAACAAAGAAAAGTAAGGAGATTGGCTGGCTGGCTGGCTGGCTGGCTGATATTTTAGTCAGTCTTATATTGTTGTATCAAAAATTGCACAGTATGTCATATCAGCAATATTTAGTCATCGGTATTCACACAGACTGGTATGTGCTGCATAGAACTTTGAGAGGGTGGGGAAGGGATAATTACTTTTGCATAGATTATTCAACATGATTTCTGCATATACACTATCTTTAGACAGTTGGGGCCAGATCAGTACATGGGAGTAGAAGGCAGCTGCAGGGAGAAACATTTATGAGGCTCACCTTGTACATTATACTGTAAATCCTTGCATGGAGGTCTGGGAACAGGCAAATGATTTAGCCTCCAAGTCCCATGGGATCTTCATTGTGGTCTTATACCTCTGCACTGAATCCAAGAGTCCTGCTCCCTAGTATCATGGCTTCATTGGAATCATATTGTTAGAAATTCCCCTACCTCTTACCACCCTTCTACCATCTCCTAGGTGGGTTTCAACATGCACAGTGGTTCTGGTTCAAAGGGATTACAGTCTCAGGTTGTATTATCTATTCAGTGAATTTCCTGCCTATTTCTGGGAGGTGATGCACAGACCACACCTTTCCCTGACTCTCTCCTTCCCATATGCATATTTCAGACCCCTAAAGGGCCTTCCATGAACAGGACAAAAGTAAGTGACAATGCTGCTGCTATTGTTGACTCCTTTTGCAAGAAGGAAAGGGGGAAGACATAATACTTTGCTGTCAGTATATTGATCTGTAAACAATGTCCTGAAAGATACTAAGTGAAAGACAGTGATACACCATTTTCTGCATGGAAGCAAAGAAAATCTGTGGGAGATGCAGTGGAAGCATTTTTCTTCTGGGCCACAATAGTGTAGAATTATCCCAAGCATCCTCAACTCTTACTGAAGGCTTTGCTGCCTCTCTAGGTTTGCTTTGTGAATCCTGTATTCCAAATCACATGAAATATTTGGTGAGATAAATGAAAGAGGAATTATTGAGAATGTTTATTACATAAGTAGGTATGTTTTCAACTATATATCAGTGGTTTACTCATTGAACTAGAGGTGATTTCTCATTAACATTAAATTTCTCACTGATATGAATGTGAATGAAATCTTACACATTTGTATGTCATCTTATGTTGCGACTCTTTGCTTGCAAAGTGTCTTTACAATCTGGGTGCCACCCTAATTCATTGGTTTTGTTGGTAATTGCTGGTGCCCTGCCAGTATATGTCTCTGCATACTTGATATTTATAGACTCTGATATCCAAAAAGCTCTCTCTGTCATTATTGTAATAAATCAGAGCATACACTGGAAGAGATCAGCATTGCTTTCTATGGTATGATCATAGAATCTTAGAAGATTAAGGTTACATGAGACCTTAGGAAGTCATTCAGTCCAACCCCCCGCTGAAAGCAGGACCATCTGCAGCTAAATCATTCCAGCCAGGACATGGTCATGCATGCCCTTAAAAGCCTCTAAGGATGGAAATTCCACCATTTCCACGGGTAACCTATGCCAGTGCTTCACCTCCCTCCTAGTGAAATATTATTTTCCTAATATCCAACTGAGACCTCCCCTATTGCAACTTGAGACCTTTCCTCCTTGTTTTGTCATCTGCTACCACCAAGGATGTCCCAACATAATGAATCATAACATCGTAAGTATGAAAGGGATCTCAAAAGGTCATTTAATTTCCTGCCGTCATGCCAGGACTAAGGATTATCTAGACCATCTCTGGCAGGACATTTGTCTAACCTGCTCTTAAGTGTATGATTTTGCCACAGAATGGGCTAATGCTTCTTTCTTTCCTAATGTAAAGCTGGATGAGTGTAAATCTTGCTTTTGAAATATTTGTCCAGGGCATTTACTTTTCTGTTCTGCCAGCGTACTTCACAAAAGGCTTCAAAATAGTACTTCTCAGAATTTAACAAGATGGTTGTAGAGCTATGTTTATGAAAGATTGTAATTTGGATTTGCTCCCTTATGAGGGACAGTGTTGTGGATATGGGAATTTGGAGATATGCCCTGCATGATTGGGGTTCAGAACTCCGAGTGGCTGTGTGTATTGGCTCATTACAGAAGTTCTCCAATTTGTTTTGGTTTTTTTATTAATTTCACATTCACAAGTTTGGTATTTAAGGAGTCCCAGGATTGTTACATGGTGGCAGTTGTTGAATGAGAAGGAAACTAGTGATTTTGAGTGAATGCCTGTGTTTGCACCTGAAAGAAGAGACAAAGTAAGAAACACATAATACACCAGGCACAGAGACTTAATGCATGTTTGATGAGCAAAATGTGGGGTTAGGGAGAGAGTATAGGGGAATGGATATATTTCCACCTCCTTCTACTCTGTAATTGTCAGGTAATGTTACAGAGAACTGGAAAAAATCATAGGTTTGGATTTTATTTAGCAGTGAGAGACATAGGAGAAAAATGATAAAGGAAGCATTGCATATTTATAATGCTTTACATTTAAAGAAAGTGAAAGCATGAAGTTAAGTAAAGCACTGACTAACTTTGAGGAACATTGCATGCGAAAAGGAATAAAACCTCTGAGTCCTCATCTACACTAAGGAGTTATTTTTGAAATAGTAAGTGGAGTGTCCACACTACCAAGCCTGTTGTTTTGAAATAACGGGCTGGTTATTTTGAAATCTACACTCCTGCTTTCCTTAGGGAATAAGCTTATTTCAAAATAGTTATTTTGGGAGTTATTTCAAATTTAGTTGCTTTGAAATAATTTCCTAGAGTAGATATGACCTGAGAGCTTTTTTTAACATGCGTGCAAAACACTGATGACACAATCCAGCGGTATGTCAAGGAACTAAAATTCAGTAAAAACTGTGACTTTGAGTTGACAGGATCTTTGGTCAGAGACAGTAAAGACAATGTGGCTTTCAATACAATGTGTTAAATAGGGATAATGCTTACCGGTTCCAGTTAACCAGTAACTTGGGGGGAGGGTAAAGTGGAGCTGCTTCCTGCCTGCAGTGGACAGGGAGCTGCTCCAGCCCAGCAGGGGGCCCACTGCAAACAGCAGCTGTTCTTATCCACAGCAGCCTCTGTCTGCGGTGGGCCTGAGTGCCCCAGTGTAGAAAGTAAATGACTGAATTACCTAACAAATAACCCATCAATGATTCAATATAATTGATTATTTTTTCTCAATTGACAGCTCTGTCCTTCAGCCAGTTTAGTCAATGGCGAAACAGTGCTCCTTTCACTTAAGTTAATTCTTGAAAATAATAATAAAAAATCCTACTGTAGCTGATACTAGGAAATAAGAGTATTTTAACACTGTCCATGACAGCTCAATCTCCAATTGTATAACAAGTATGTTACGAGATAGCACTTGATGAAACTACTATTGCTGTACTTGGTTTCTTTGTAATGCACTGTATTTGATCAGCTTTAACAACTTCTCTAGCAAAAGCCATACAATAGCTTGAGTCTCTTATTTGGGGTGAGTGGCTAAAAATTCTTGCATCTTGTCACTGGAATATTTTTTATCAAAAGTGTTTTAAAGCAATTCAGTCTATAAATACTAAATACATACTTCTACTTTCAGAGCTTTCCCTCTCTGTAGTCTGTTTATCCTATTGCTATAGGCTGGATTTCTCTAGTTTGGCATCATCGAGAATTTGCCGGACCAGGGGAGGTCTCCTGCCACTGGCCCCCAAGCCTGTCATCTGCTGCTGGCAGGCTGCCCCATCCTGGCTGGAACGCTTGCTCAGCTACTGCTGGCTCCCTGTGCGGCAGAGGCTCTGGCTCCTGCAGTGGGGCTCTGTTCCTGTGCAGCCAGCCTTGGCCCTGCACAGCTGGGGGAAGCTGCAGAGTTCCAGCCCCAGTCTGGCCCCGCACTGCTGGGGGAAGCCATGGGTGTCTGACCCCGGCTCTGCGCTCCTGGGGACTGCCTGGAGGATTCTGGCCCTGGTCCCGCACTGCCCCCAACCAGGCTGCTGACTCCAGCCCTTTGGCTCCTGGACTCTCTGCTCCAGGAGCATCCAAGGGCCTGCCAGAATGTTGCTGGACCAGAGAGATCCGGGTTTTGGAGGTACAACCTGTAATTCAGGGTTTCCCAACCTATGGGTTAGGACCCAAATATGGATCACCATTACATTTCAAAAGGGTCGCAAGGTGTCTCCCCAAATGGCTCTTAAGGAGCTGTTTGCACATTTTTTGAATTGCCCTGGGTCACCAAGTCTTCCTGAATTGTCAACCATCTGGAAAAGGTTGGGAACTGCTGCTAATTGGTTAAGGACTATATAATTATAAACAAAAGAAAAAGTTAAGACTGTCCAGGAAAAATAAGATAAATTTCATGTTGATTTACAGCTTCATAGTTACTTTAAGGACTTTTCAGTTTTTGTGCCTCCATGCAAAAAAAAAAAAAAGTGTAAAGGTATGATCTTAAGGATTGTGAGACTTAGCTCTTATCACTGTATTCTTATTTAATTCTGAATCCTTTTTTTTCTTCTATAAATTGATTACAGCCAGTTGCTTATACCTACTGTCTAGAAAACAACAATGGTGAATTCTGAGAGTTATCCTCTCCTGATAGAAATACATCGGAAAGTGCATTTCTTTCTAGACTTCACTATATATTTTTCCATATCATTTTGCTTATGCACTTGTCAACAAAAAGATTGTAGTAACTTCATTTTGTCTGCAGGGTTTCACATCATTAACCTAGCAGTGTCACTTATTATATGAGGAAAATGAATGTCCTATAATTTGAAGGGGAAATCATATTGTTTATTGTGCTCAGAAAATGCATAATCAGAATATATTTTATACTGCATTTTTTTAGGCCCTGTTATCGCTTCTAGAAATTGGAGAGCTTTTATGTTTTTTATTGTTTTAAAATACTATCAGTTCCTGGACTCATAATTTGACCTGACTTTAGATATTGTGGGGGATGTATTTAGAGGTCACAAGATATTAAGAGATCCAGTGCTCTCTTGTGGGTTGCTTTTAAAATTAAAATAATTAACTCCCATTTTTTTCTGGGGCTTACAAAAATGTTTTGGAACCTATACAAGCAGCATTTAACTAAACAGAATTCCCCTATCAGTGCTCATTTCTGCTGTCAACCTTGTGCATAGAATAGTAAACAAAAGTGAACTGTGTGGGCTTCATTTTTATTAGAAACAGAGGGTGAACAGTCTGTTTGAGTGAGAGAAGGAACAAATAGGAAATGGTATTAAAACTTGTTAGAAAAAAGATTATAAATATGTAGGCAGAAATCTTGGTCTGATTGCATGGAATATGGGTGTTGCCATTGACTTCCCTGGGGCCAGGATTTCACCTATATGGTGCGAAATAAGAGAAAACGATACCAAGTTGCAGCTAGTGTCTTGTTTAAAGATTAATTGCTCCTGAACTCCAGTCCAGAAATTCTGAAGATGCCATTGGGCAATCACTGTCCATAACCCCATGATAAAGTTTGGATTCTTTTCTGTAATACCACTAGTTTGGCACTCTCTGGTCTGGCAACATCCGTGGTCCAACATGATTTTAGTTACCCAGATGTCCACTTATCATGGGTGTGGCCAAATTCCTATGATCCCATAAAGTTTGTTTACAGCCACCAGGCTGGCTCTCAGGCTTAAAAAGTCATGGCAAATTATTTGTCTTTAATTTTTTGTTTCATTTTAGTTCTTCCTAAGAGGACTAAGCACATTTATATTCACTTGAATCTTGATTTTTTTGTGTGTGTGATTGACTAGAGAACAGTTACACAAAATCAGCACAGTAGAAAAGATTCTAAAACAGTCTAATGAATCTCTTGTGACTCAGGGAGAAGAGCACTAAGTCTGGCTATGTCTACACTACAAGGTTTTTGCGCAAAAATGGCCATTTTTACGCAAAAACCCATGCAGTGTCCACACCTCAAGCACATTTTTGCGCAAGAAAATCTACAGTCAATCAACAGAACAGAGAGCTTTTTGCAGTGTCGGTAAACCTCCTTCTACAAGGAATAACTCCTTTTTGCGCTAAAGCTCTTGCGCAAAAAGGCATGTGTGGACGCTCCACAGGGGTTCCTTGCGCAAAAAGAGCCTATCCAAAAAAGCACAGGTGCTCTGATGGCCATTCTGTGAATGGCCATCAGAGCTTCCTTGCGCAAGAGCGTCCATGCAGTGTGGACGAGCGTCCATTGAGGTGTGGACGCGCTTTTGTGCAAGAAGTTTTTCACAAGAACTCTTCTGCAAAAGACTTCTTGTGCAAAAACCGTGCAATGTAGATGTAGCTTCTGTGACACAGGAAAACATTGAAGCAAGTAGCATGTGTTTAAAGTTAAACATGTCCTTAATTGCTTTTCTGACTTGGGATACTTTGCTGATTTAGGATCTGGGTCTTGTCATAAAGCAGATCAAAAACGCTGAAAATATTTTTGAAATGTAGGGAGCTTCAGGTTGACAAAGGTTCAATGACTGAACTGTCTTTAGGATCCTTGACTCAAGGTGTGAGGGGAGATGTCCCTCTATCAGCCTTGTTTGACTCTCTTTTAACACTTTGGATACATTTATTAGGGTAACTAAGGGCTGGGGTGGGAAGTGTGTGGGGTTCACCCAGTCTCTGAGATCATATGATGAGAGAGTGTATGGAGAAGAAGGGGGTATTAGGATCTGATCATTTTTAAGAGAAAAGAAAGAGGAAAGGCTCTGGTAGCTGAATTTCTGCATTCCCCCTTAGAAACAGCCATCAGCTACAGTAAGACCTCTAGGCATGGCTGTTAGTTTTAAATGTATCTGTCATTATTCTCCATATAACAAAGGCCTTTCAGTAGCATGAACACGATTTAGTTTTAGGAATGTGTTTACTGCATAATCATATTTTCTTGCATATTATCTGTGGCGTGTGATTTCCTTGCCTTGTAAATGATGAAGATTGTTGAAATTAAAATACCATCCATCACATACCAGCATGCATTCTGTGAGGGCCAAATTTAAATGTTGGAAATTCACTGGTGGTGGTTTTGAGTGTAAATCCATTGATTTCACTGGAATTGTGCCCGCATACAACACTAGTGGATTTGGAGTGGAATGTCTCTGAAACACAGCAAGGAAAAATTAAATAAATCCATTGAAGGCGGTGGAGTCAGCACTCTTAATCAAAATAAATCCATTGCATAAAGGGCAGTTTTGACTTTGTTGCTGGCCTGATCCGTCACCATTGTGAAGCATATGCCTTCACTGCAGAGAAGCATGCTTTCATATTTAGATAGATGTCTTGAAGTAAAATGCTAGTGGAAGTTACTTTTTTCTCGGTGTAGCTGTTCTAGATCAACCACTGCTGTGGCGTACAGAGTTTACTTCAACTAGCCACATCAAGATAAAAACTTATAGTACTTTGTCTCAACTGGGATTTTACATTGAGACTACTATTTTAGTGTAAAAAAAAAACCCCACTTCTCTCTCCAGTGAAAACACAACTTTATAGATAAATTGTGCCCTTAATAAATTTGCCATGCCAGCCATAGTAATGCATAATTATAGTGGCTAAGGAGAGATGGCTTTTGAGAAGGAAGGTGCATGGTTTGCTCAATCTTCAATATATATAGGGACACCTATAGTTGTGTATTGGAACACTGCTGGATATGCCCTCTTTGGATATGTCTAGACTACATCCCTCTTTTGACAGAGGGATGTAAATTAGGCACTTCGAAATTGCAAATGAAGCCAGGATTTGAATTTCCCATGTTTCATTTGCATAATTGCATCATGGCGCTCTTTCGAAAAAGTGCTATTTCAAAAGTAAAACTGCAGTCTAGACGCAGTTCTTTTGAAACAGGAAGGCTTTTTTGAAAGATCCTGTAAACCTCAAAAAATAAAGACACTCTGTGACCTTGTTCCCTTTTTCTCACCATGCAAGACTGTAAGGGCAAAATTTTAATTTACATTTCAACCTTAGATACCTGATTAATGGCTGTTGTAAATGTATTCCTTTTCAGTAAAACATATAACTAAGCCAGAGTAAAGGATCCTACTTGTGGCTCTAGGGTAAAAGTGTTACTTTAAAAAATGAGGGGGATATCTCATGATGAGAAGGGAGAGGGGGTGGTGTTTCCAGAAAGTTTGTTCATTTCCCTGATATTATTCTTGAAATTTTCATTCAAAGTTTTCATGAACAGAAAAGCTCTTCCACATATCTAGATAAGTAGAGCAGGAGTAAACCTAGAAATATTTTGAATTAGACAAATGTTAGAAAACAACTTGGGGAATAGGATTTTTAATAGCTTTTATAATAGTTCCATAATGTGCATAATTCCTAGTACATTTCCCTCCTATTGTAAGCAGTTTTTTATAATTCTAAATGCTCATACTTTAGTGGAAATTGTTCCTTTTTGCTAATAAAATTTCACTCTGTGTACAGACTGAACCTTAGGGCAAACAACTAAATGTTGGCATTTACTGTTGTTAGAGATTTATTCTTTGTACTTGTGTCAGATTTTCATTGGTACTTCAAAAATTTGATTCCATAACAGTCCTGTATTCCTTAAATGTCCAAAGAGGTTGTTGGTTCCTGTCATATGCAAGTGTTTAGTTCGTGTTTGTATGCAGTATTTCAATTTATATTCAAACAAAAATTTTGCTAATGAAATATTCAGTTTTCTCTCTTAAAATCAGAGTTCAGGAAATGTAGCACTTATAGGACCAACAGCAACACATTCATCCACATTTCACATACTGCATATTATATAGTAGGTGCCAATGAAAATCACAGGGAAGAAATAAGAATCAATTCAACAAATTCAGGTTTAGAGCCAAGGCCCCAGTTTGTAGTATTAAACCTATTAACTAAGTGGATGATTGACACAGAAGCCATTACCATTTCTAGATATTTCAGAATAGGATGGCACCCGCTTCACATCAACTAAGCCAGCGGTTCTCAAACTTTTTGGGCTCTGGAGCCCTTTACATGCATAAAAATTTATGCGGAGCCCCAGGTGTCCACTGATTGTATGTGTTGTACCTATCGATGTTTCCAGTTTGTCAACCTCGCGGAGACCCTGCAGATGTCTCGCAGAGCCCTGGGGCTCTGCGGAGCACAGTTTGAGAAACACTGAACTAAGCAAATAATGTCTTTTAAAAGGACCTTAACCCACCTCTCTAAAAAGTACATGTAAGGTTAGTCTGGCTCGCAAATCAGGTAATTAGACATCAACATTTGTGCTGACAACTGTCCAATGGTACAAAATGGTAGGTACATAATTTAAAACAGGGTGTAGGCTGCTCTGAAAATTTGGCAGTTAAAATTTTAAAAATGTTAGCAGTGGGCATGATTGAGTTACCTGGCTTATATAGATGTTATATTTCATTCACATTTTCTTAATGATAATTCCACAAGAAAAAAATCTGCAGTACATCCTGTCATGTATGCTTTTTGAGGTTTGTGCAAAGAAGCTTGGGCATCAGCTGGCATACTTGTCTGACCTCAGGAAAAAGAGAGGGCTTCCTTTCCTGTGGTTGCTAGACTCCATACAACAGGGAAGCAAAAGCTTGCCAACAGAAAGGGTTCTTTTTCACTTTAATTATCTTAAACATAAGTGAAGAAACTGCCAGTAAGGAGCCTCCAAGACTAGAAAACCAAACAGGTCAAACTCTGGCAGGGGATAGGTTTTTGGAATAAGATTGTGTAAAACTGTTGAAGTTAGGGTTGCCAGATACTTTCACAAAAAAAACCAAACATGGCAGGAAAAAAATTGGTTGAGCAAAAAAAAGGGGGGGAACCAAAGTTGTTGAGCAAAAAAAGGGCACAAAGAAAGATGTGCTGCGCCTTTAAATCCCCATGCTACCCGCTGCCCCTGCCAGACGCAGCAGGGGAAGATTGTCCCAAGCGGCCTTCCATCCGAGAAAAACAGAAAACGCCGGACATTTTACATGTCCGGTATTTTCTGTTTTTTTTTTTTTTACTGGACAGAGGCCGCAAATACCAGACTGTCCGGGCCAATACCAGACACCTGGCAACCCTAGTTAAAGTATTAGTTTATATTCATTCTATTTTGTTGTTATTTAAAAAGGAAACTTTTAATTTAATAGTCTAAAGTCCTAAATATTTTTACAGATAATACAGTGTGGCTCTTGGTGGGTTGGGTTTTTTTTTTTTTTTTTTGGTACACCAAGACATTTTGTAGTGTATCACTCAAAGTTGTTTGCTTAATCACTGTTTGAAAGCTGTAAATATCCAGTAGCCTAATTAGTACTTTGTTTGGAATGTGGATAATTGAGATATTAGTGAGCTAATTGTCTGTCTTGCAAAGTGCATTGCTCATTGTTACTGATGTTGTGAAAGCTACACAGACAGTTGTTTTACCAAGACATTGTAGAGACTATTACTCTAAAATGTTAAATACTTCTATTTGCACTCCTTTGTATGTATATAATTTGCATTTGGACACATACACACCAGCCATGCTGACTTATGACAAAATTGAATAGATATGTATGGAGGTCAAAAATAGCTACATAAATTGACATGCAACATAAATACCCAATCGAGAAATGCTGACTGTTAAAGAAAGATGGGAAATACCCAGATGTTTTAAAAGTAGAAACCTGGTTATGTTGTTCTAATGAAACTGTGAAAACTGAAGATATATAAAAAAGCATAGTACATATGATTAAGAAACTTAAACATGATGGTTGGGATATTCAAATAAGCCTACATTAATGCCCAATCACTATTGTCTTTCAGTAAGGGTTGGGTGCCCAGTTTTCCATATGTTTCTTTCAAAATCACAGCCTAAGGTATAAATAGGAATTGTTTCCCGCAAAAAAGGATAGAAACTTCTGTCCAGGGGAGCACCCTCTCAAGCCAAAGAGTAGATAACACTAATTCAAAAACTTTAACCTCCCCAAATATAATCCATTACTGGCAAATTTTGTCAAATTAGCAATTAGGAGCCAACCATAAGCAATAATAATCATTTTAAAAAATCAAAATTAGGCACTCCAAATCCTTCAACCCCGTCTTCTCTGAAAAGATTGAGTTGAAAGAATACACGAGCCTTGCAGTGTTTCTATAAATCGACCAATACAGATGCTTCCGGACCAAGGGGGAAATGACTTTCAGAGTTAGGGATAGGATTCCCAACTTTCAAATGTCTGAAAACCAAACATTACAGCTCCTTGCCTTACCTCTTTCCCTGAGGACCCACCCATGCCACCCCCCTTTTGTGAGGCCATGCCCCTGCTCGTGCCTCTACATCCTTCTTCAGTAAGTTACTATTCTTCTTTCCATCGTCCTCATTACTCAATCGTCTCCACCTCCCTTCCCTCCCTCCATCTCCCTCCTTCCCTCCCTGCCCCCCTCCCCCCCAGCTGGCCTCCCTCTGCTCTTGGTCTGGGCTGGAAGCTGCAGTCCAAGACATTGAGTCCGTGATGTCCATGAGATGTAGTTAGGAGGAGGCCCTGGCATAGCAGGGGTAGGCATGGGCTGAGGAGCTGGTGACTCTCCTGCCTACCCCCATCCTGTGGTAAGTGGACTTTTGGTGTCCAGTCAGTACATCTGTACAGTTTCCCTTTTGACTGAACTTTCTGGTTGAAAACCGGACACCCCTCAACCCTAGTTAAGGGCTCCAAACTGAGAACACCCTGTCAGTAACCACTTCCCCTTTAAACCCAAAGGATGTTCAAATGCCTCCAGTTATTGCACTTGCCATGGTATCCCCTTGGGGAGAGGAAGTCTATCACATAGTCAGGAGTTGCTGCCTTGAAAAAATCCAGAAGTCATTAAAAATGGAAATATTAAGTATATTTTCATTATACAATATAACCTGCTTCTATATTTGGTAATGGGAGTCCTGTCTCCCTCTACATTAGATTAGCAATATAATCAGGATTTGTGCATCAAATTTTAGATAACCTGTATTAGCTCATTAAAAACTTCTGTCAATATTCCCCACCTTCCCCGCACTCTCCCTCCACACACACACACACACACACACACTCTTTCTGATATGCTATTGGCATTATTGTTCTGTGAGAGTGTTGGGAACAGTAGTGAATGTCTGTACTGGTCACAGAACACTTTATTTATGCTGTCATGGCTATCACTAACAGGAATGGCATTAGTACACCTATAAAACAGATAGCGCCCAGGTCAAAAGAGGGTTGCAGGAGACATCAAAGTACCCAAAGTCATAAACATAATGTAATTTTTAATAATATGTAATTAATCGTCTGTGACAGTGAGGGTCATGTAGATACTTGATCTTTACTCTGGGACTATTTCCCCAGGCTATCTGGAGTTAGCCTTGAGGAACTGAATGTTTGTAGTTGTAATTTGTATTTGTCAGTGCAGCATCTGCAAAGAAGTCAAGACATTGAATCCTTATTAAAAATGCAAATGTGTGCTTATCTTTGCCAAACACTTGATAGTGGATGAGCTCTGATAAGACTGTCTCTTTGCTAGATGCTGCATAAATCTGTAAGCTGTGTCAATGTGAAATTGCTGTTGTGGGATCATTTAGGCTGATGGAAGCAGTAATGTGTGTCCCAAAGCCTGACCCCTATTAAGTCGTAAATGCTCTCTCACCAGGATTGTCTACATTTCTAACACATTGGTAAACATAATTGCATTCACTGAAATTATTTCTGAGATGGGTGTGATTCCCATGTCAATTGAAATCTAATAGATAAACTTTTGCAATCTTGTTAGAACCATCTGACAGCCCGTGTTAATGCTGAAGTTGTGAGAAACGTAACCATTTTAATGTATTTTATTTGTAAGAATTTATCAGATGTGGAAATAGCAAATTCTTATTGTTTCTCATTATATTTTTGGGTTGACTATTTGTTTATTTTGCTCAATTAATTAATATTACTATTATCAATCTGTAAATGCAAGCAGTATATAGTTGTACAGTGGACTACTACAATTACTCCTGGGGGAATTCTGTGGCAAAAAATTAAAGTGTCTGTGTATTTTCAAATTCTGCATATTTTATTTATCAAAATAATGCAATATCATCATCCTGGTTTTAATTATTTTCATAATTTATTTCAAAATATCTATAATCAAGTATGTCTGTAACAATACAGACAACAACACAGATTCAGGAAATGAATTTTGACAAATAGATTCTTTACTAGGCATGGTAATGCAGAATTTTGAGCCATGACTCATTTAAACTACAATACAGAAACGTATGTCCTGTACCCCACAGAAGCAGTGCAAAGGCTTGGGGGAGTCAGAGTGAATGAAAGAGCTGAGGGACAGGGAAGTAATTGCTGGTCAGTAGCCTGGGAATGAACTTGGAAGGTTGTTGGGTGTGGATGGGGGTTGTTAGGAACTTGGGGATCCTCCGCCATGAAGACTCTGGATGGCCCCTAGCGTCCACTATTCAGTGGGGCACATCAGCCTCTGACTCCAGGTGTTCTTGCACCCCCACTCCTATTCCGTCCGTCTCAGTGAGCCATTCCACTAGCTTCTGTGCCCCTACAATAGCCCTTCCCAACACCAGTTCTAAATGACCACTTAGCAGCCCCACTTACCCTGCTTTGTGCATCTCCCTCACCCCCGCCATGTCCCATGTCTCCTCAGCTGACTCCGTGGGCAGGGAGCTGGGAGGAAGGCAGTCTCTGCCCCTCCCTCTTTGGTGCTCTGGTCCCTGATCCAGCTGCCCTTTCTTCTGATGCCACATCTGCTCTGGTGGACAAAAGAGGTAATTGCAGCTTCTTTTTGCCTCCATTAGAATCAATTGTTCTCTGCAGGGGACAATAATTCTGTGGTTGCACAGTGGCATAGAATTCCTCCAGGAGCATGTGATCTAAATTAAAGACCAGTTATGGGACCTTTACTGTAAGTAACTTGATGAATTCTAATGCTGCTTCAAACACTTACATTTTATGGTGGAGGGGAAATGAATCTGGAGATTTTTTTTCCCTCCTTCCTCCTCTTGTCCCTGATTATTTTTAATTTTCTGTTCAGGGTTTAATTTCTGCATTGATTATACAGTTGTTTGGTGTCACATACCTCACTTTTTAGTCAGTCTTACCTCAAGCCACTAACTTGGAATGTAAATTATTGGTATATGCAGAGGATCAACTGCACTTGAATATGTATTTGCCTTTCTAATTACCACATAGATATTCAAACTGAACATACTATTAAGGAAGGGTTTGCTTTTAATTATAGTCCTTAGTATATATTAAATTTTTACATATTACTCGCCTTAAAGTTTTCATCATGTTAATCACTTTGTAGCAACCTAAGGAAACTGGGCCAAAGTATTGTATAAAAATAAAATTTTTATACAATAACTTTATTTCACAACCCTAAGTTGTGAAATATTGAAAAGGTCTTTTCTCAGGTGAACTCTGGTTCATAATCTGTGGATTGTTTTAGATTCTTGGTTGCCACTGGTTACTCATGGAGCAACTGTGATCAGACTTCTTTTTCTCATCTATGCTTGCTACAGAAGATGTAACAGCAACCAAGCTATTTATAAATATTTTCTCTGTGGTAGCAGCCCAAATGAGGTGTTAAAGATATACTGTCTTCCCATACTTGGCTGATTGGTTCCTTGTAGGTCACTCCTACCATGAAGTCAGATATTTAACTTTGTTTCCTAGCAGCTCTGTGTATGTGTGTGTAAAGAAAGACAAGTCCATCTTGATCCTCCCCCTACAGATGATAAATTTTATCAGAGCAATACTGACTTCAGTTTCATCAAGAGCTCTCCTCCTCACAGTAAGATTTCAGTCAATGAGCAATCCAGTAATACAGGTTACTTGTATACCAAAGACTATGGTCAAAGTGTGGCTTTCTCTAACGAAGTCACATTATCTTCCATTTGTTCAGAATTCTTTACCAACCCTGTAGGCACTTCCTTGCCTCATATATTACATTAGTTCACAATGCTAGAGTTCTTGTCTACTAATGGGAAATCAAATGATAAGCAGTACAAAACAATGAGTGCAAGTGTAATGTGTTGTCTTTGTGAGAGACATAAAGTGGTTACGTGTTTTGAATTCACTGCAATTTTCCAAGTTGTCTGAATGTGTAACTTGTGAAAAGAATGTTCTTGGTAATTCCACCTCAAGGGAGCAAAGCTAGTGGATAACCATGGTGACATTTGCATCAGAAAAAAAAAAAGGATGCAACTTTCTTACAAAGTCAAAGTGATTTAAAAAGTGGTTAGAAGTGCTCTTGGCATCATCTGCTACCCAAGCAGCCAGAAGGAAGTAAGGATCTGACATGAATCCCAGTCTGTGAGCTTTAACAATGAACTATAGGTAAACCACTTCAGTCGTTGGCTGCGTCTAGACTGGCATGATTTTGCAGAAATGCTTTTAACGGAAAAGTTTTTCCGTTAAAAGCATTTCCGCAAAAGAGCATCTAGATTGGCACGGGTGCCTTTGCGCAAAAAGTGCGTTTGCGCAAAAGCATCCGGGGCCAGTCTAGACGTGATTTTGCGCAAGAAAGCCCCGATCTCCATTTTCGCCATCAGGGCTTTTTTGCACAAAACAGTTCTTCCCTGTCTACACTGGCCCTCTTGTGCAAGTATTCTTGCGCAAGAGGGCTTATCCCTGAGTGGGAGCATCATAGTATTTGCGCAAGAACACTGACAATCTTACATTAGATCGTCAGTGTTCTTGCGCAAATTCAAGCAGCCAGTGTAGACAGCTGGCAAGTTTTTTGCGCAAAAGCAGCTGCTTTTGCACAAAATCTTGCCAGTCTAGAAACACCCAAGATGTCTGCCACATCTTCCAATGTTCCCTATCCTGTTTCTTTACCCTTGTCTGGATTGAGTTTTAACCACCTATTCTTTATAAAAATCTCATCTTCCTAATCTCTGATAGATATTGGGCATTGTGTCATCCTTTGGCAGGGATGGAAGAAACTTACTGCTTACTGTCATGAAGAAGCTGTAATTCATACTTCCTTACTATCCTTGCTAATTGCCTCATACACACACAAAACAAGGTTGCGGGCCGGTGAACGATCACTTAATACTACTCTTTTGCATAGAACAGAGCTGTTTGTTTGACACCGATAAGCTCCTGCTAAGTTTAGGAGTCACATCAGCAACACCATCTTGCGGAACGGCACTGAAGGCAGCAAGGATACCTGATCAGTCTGTCACACTATGTGAGAAGGTCTGGGCTAGCCTATTGTGAGATGCCATTTTTTAGAGGTGTCACTAAGATTACATTTTTTGTATCTAAAGTAGTGCCACCAAAGGCTAATTGGCACTAATATAAAAGTTCACAGTTGTATAAATTACATACTTGTGGAAGGCAGATCATTTGCAAGACACTAGAATAATTACTGTACTTGCTAATACAATATCTGCATGCAGAAAAGTATAATTAATTTCTCTCCCAAACACTGTTAATCCTAATAAACATAATGCAGTGATTGATGTGGCAGGAAAAGCCACAGTGGTAACTGTCATATTGAAGTTATTGTTTTATAGCCGGCAGAGTGGCTTAAAGTCTACTAAGAGTCTTGTTTTATTAGCTCTCTGTTCTTATTACATGATATATCTCAAAATACAGCATTTCAGAATAATCACATAAGCACGTTATGTACACAAACTACCTCTTCGTCCAAATCTAATCTATTGATTATCCACTCCAAGATAATATACAAGAAGAATAATGTTTGGGTAATTAATGAAACAGTAATTTCAAGTAACAGCATTCATGATGGCCAGAAGGGTACAATGTCTGAGTCAGAAGATTATTCAGTTATTTTAACTCAGCTGTGTTGGCATTGTCTTTTTAGCTAAGTAATCTTCAAATTTATTCTGCAGAGTTATTTACAGTGTTATACTTGTGTTGCTCTCAGAATATTAGACAGAGTGGATAAGGTAATACCTTTTATTGAACAAACTTCTGGTGGTGAAGGAGAGAAGTTTTGAGGTTACAAAGAGCTAGCTCTTTGTCAGGTCTTGGGAATGTACTAAATGTCACTACTAAATAAAAAGTGGAACAGATTTTTAACATAAGTAATTACCACATATTGTAAGAGACCATTGAAGATAGTGAGTCCTGTTAATACCTCTGCAGCCAGAGGACAAAAAAAGGATGTTACTAGGTTACAGATGTTTGTAATAAGTCATATACCTAGTGTTTTCATTAAGTCCATGTGTGTGTGTTTACCAAATTATTAATTTAAGTTTCCAGGTTCATTTTTTCAAGCTCTTGTGCAGATATCCTTTGAGGATGAGGACTGAGAAATCAGCTATAGTGATTGCTTTGTGAAGTGTTCACCAATGGGTGATAGTGTTTTTGTCTTTTATTATTTTTCTGTGGGATTATCTCATTTGTTATTGAGGCATTTAGTGCATTGGATGAGGTATGCCACATGCTGTGATATGTGCAATCCCATAGATCTTGAAAAGTATGTTGTGGGGGGTTTTGACCAAGAAAGCAATGGAAAAATATCTGAAGGGAGAGTCTGGTGCCACTTTCACTTGAGGTGTCCACATATGTGTGGGACATACTTGTAGAGTTTCTCATCAGTTTATCCAGTACCATAATGTGAAATACTCTGAATAGTCACCCTTTTCCTTTGATGGCTTGGAACAATTTGCAAGCTATAACAACATATTCCTGGCCAACATATTATGCCAGAGATCTGAATCAAATTGCATTATGGGTATTTGTGTGTATTGAATTAGTAAGACAATGATAAAATGAAATTGGTAGATCCAGCTAAGTTGTTTCCAAGATGTGTGATATTTGATTAGTTTCCAATACTTTGGATGGGTGAGCATCTACATTTACTAAATAGATTATATCACCTTTTTCCACATTTATTCCAAATCAGTTGCAAAACATTATCAGATATAAGACATACTACTTCTGTGGTGATATATATTAAAAATAACAGCAACTTGGTTTTTGTTTATAACAAAATTGAGAAAAGAAAACTGGTTCATATAATTCCATATTCTGCCACTAAGATGTATTCTTGGTGTCTGACCATTAATAAGCATTTCAGGCCCAGGAGCTCTGAACTTCTAAAGTGGGTTAATTACTTATTAAGAGAACATGGACCCAGAATACTTTTTCAAGTCTGTTTTGGTTTTAATTTACCTTGAGCAAAGATGGGCAAAATAGCAAAAATGTAGGGTGGAGGTTGGGAATTATGTACAATTAGTCACATTTTCAAAATTCCTGTTCTTCATTCCAGTTTCCAAATCAAACCTTTCTTTAATCAAGGCAGTAAATTACTGTTGTACTTTGGTTCTATTCTCACATTAAAGTCCACATTCTACTGTCATTTATGTTCCTAGAAATTCAAATAAACTCTTGGGAGATCACTTAAATTACTTTGTTTTTGCATTGATGTACCTCAAAGCAGACTTTGGACCTAAAAAAATCCCTCTTGTGTTGGGCCTGTCATTCCAAAAATATTATCTTAGTCATGTACGTAGCTGTTTACAAAGGCTTACTGTCTTTAACACATTTACCACAACACTAGCCTTTTATGAACTTAAATTGTGCCCCACTGAATATATTAGTATTGGATAAGCAGTTTTATAAAACAGTGAGGGTGGACCATATGTTCACCTTCTGGCATAGAACTATACAGAAACAGACCACTTCCCTTCCACTGGTATGTGATGCTTAAAGAACCAGCCTGCTGTGCAATCCTGCAGAACCAGCGAACCAAAAGCTGTGTGGCGTGGCCAGGATTTCTTACACAGCTTGGAGGTCAATGGCAATAATATGGGAAGACATTGCAGATTGAAAGCTCTCTGCACCATTTCCTGTGTTTCTGTGCTGACCTTGATTATTCCTTCCTCCTCCCACTTTCCCCATATTAAATACAGTGGCAGCATGACTCATAAAGTAACTCTGATGTCGCAGGTAACTCCCCCATTCAGTATACATCCAAATCTTCTACCTGTGACAAATGCAGAGCATGAGTTACTGCTGCACAGAACAACAGTAACTTGTGATGGAAATTACATTGTAGATTGTGATTTATTTCCAGGTGATTGTGCTTTGGAAAGCAACTGATTAGTAACCCAATGTCATTTCCATTCTGTTACCACTCCTTCTGAGCTGAATAGAGCTGCACCACAGCATAGCTGCTGTAGAAAAGGAAAATATTGCAATTTGGTAGGAAAGAATATGTGTCGTTCCCACCTTTCGTCTCTGTGTTCCACTCAACCACCTGTGACCCCATCCGCTATTACAGCCGTTCCCAACCTTTTCCAGATGGGGACCCATTTTGACAATTCAGGAAGACTTGGTGACCCAAGGCAATTCAAAAACAGGGGGAGGAGGGAGGGCAGAGCCATCTGGGGAGACACTTGGCGGCCCCTTTGAAATGTAATGGCAACCCATATTTGGGTCCCGACCCATAGGTTGGGAAACCCTGCACTATTATATGTTTCTTCTGTGTCCCACTACAGGGCATCAGGGAGGGAGAGTCCATAGAGGTCAACAGAAATAGTACCTAGAAGAGCACTTTCAGTTCAGAACTGAACTCATCCAGCCAATACATACAGATTTTTGTTCTTTAAATTAAAAAATGAATTAAATTTTAAAAATTAAAATGAAGCTCTCAGGCCTAAATAAGCTAAATTTTCAGAAAAAATCTCAGCTTTGTCCCTTGAAGTGCCAATTGGACGCCTAATTTGTTTGCTTATGAAAGCACATCAAATATTTTAAAAGTAACCAGTGATTTTTTGTACATTAAGTTTGGATGTCCAACCAGATATACTTTAAAGGGGCCTAGGTTTCCAAGGGTTGAGGCGTCAGCATGTCTGAAAACCTGGCTCTTTAGGGTGTCTCAAGTCATACAAAAACTGAGGCACCTAAAATATCCAGGTACATAAGAACTTATATTTACATTATAGGTTTTTAATTGAACACGTGAGCTTAAACAATATATTTTCATATGCAGTTATTTATGATTTGTGCAAAAGAAGTGCATGTAGTTTTTCCTCTCTTGTTCTCTACAAATAAAATGACAGAAGGTTGCATTTGATTAAAAATATTTTCTTTACGTTTTCTTTGTGTTACAACTTACAAAAATTGATTCTCAAAAGAATCATTCAACACCACCACATTGCACTGCCACTATGATCCCGCATTCCTTGCAGCAGAGATCCTCTGGTTGCCATTGAGGCTATTCATGTTTTTTTCTGAGAAGGAAAGGCTGTTGCTTCTTGTTTCTGTTGATGGGAGACCATGAGGAAAATTTTCCAGGACTGAACTAAATTGGTCCATTCCCAGTGTGACTGTGAGTTCACTTGTGTTTTTCTGGTATGTGTGTGGCTGTGTCACAGCCATCGTTTCAGATATGGTTTCTATTTAGAGACACTGCTTTTTTCCAGTTCTAGCGTTTTATGATTCTATGATTCATATCAGAAGGAATCAAACTTGAGAGAATGGAAAGTAGGAGGGACCACTAGAAGGTGCCTTGATTCTTCATTTTGATTGGTCAGTCCTGAATTTTCTTATTGCTGAAAAATATGAAACCCCCAGTATCTGTGCGGTATCCATCAGATTACAAGCAGTGTTAAAGACAAGGGACATCGGCTTTATAATGCGACATCCAATTAATGTCTTTCTGACATCCAGTTAAGACATTAATCAGATGTTGCATTATAAAGTCAGTCTCCCTTGTCTTTAACATTGCCTTTTTATATCAAAAGCTAAGTATGGGACATTTCCAGCCCACTTAATTAGTTTCTTTAGCACCAATCCTGCAATAGACAGGTACCTTTTTTTCGAATTCTCTGTTATAAAATACCTGGTTTCTGTTATTTTTACTCCAGCTAATTATCTGATAAAATGGGTTTTGCCCACGAAAGCCCATATGATATACTTTTGTTAGTCTCTAAGGTGCCACAGGGCTATACTTTTCTTATATGTTATACTATCAGATTTACCTGGCTGTGGGGGAATCTCCAGGCCCCATGTGAAGCGGTGCAAGGGGGCGGAGGGGGATCGGCAATCTCCACTGTGTGGGTGAAGTGGTAGGGCAAGAGGGAGGGATTGCCTAGGCTCCATGAGGAGCTGCACTGTGGCGTGGGGTGGGGAGTGGGGAAGGATGGCATCCCTAGACCCCATGAGGAGCTGTGGAGGAAGGAAAGGTAAGAGAATCCCCTGCCCCAGAGAGGAGTGGTGTGGAGAGGGGGAAGGAGGGCATGGCTTGGCCCCATGAGGAGCTGCGTGGGGGGAGGTGGAAGGGAATGCCCAGGCCAGGCCCGAGAGGAGTGGCATGGGGGTGGGATTTGAAAGGAATCCCCAGGCCCCAGGCGAAACAGCATGTGGGGGGAGGGAGAAATCGCTAGGCCCCATAGGAGCCTCATAGCAGGGGAGGAAATCGCCATGTGGAGTAGAGGAGGAGTGAGGAGGCCCTTGTATGCAGAATCCCAAGGCCCTGTAGCAGGATGTGGGTATAATGCTGAGGCCCTGTAGCTGTTGTGTGTGTGTGTGTGTGTGTGTGTGTGTGTGTGTGTGAGGGGGTGTCCTTTCCCATAGAAGGTGGCCTGGCCAGCAACATACAGAGCCCCATCCTCAGCCAATCAGTCCTGCAGTACCCTGTCCCTCAGCCAATCAGTCCTGTGGGCTGTCCCCAGTGCTCACTCTGCAGTACCTGTCCCTGCTCACTGACCCCAGTGGTGAATGTGAGGATCACATCCCTCTTCTCTCTGCACCTCCCTTTCCATGTTGTGGAAAACAGCCCCATTCCTACCACTTTCCATGTTCCCAGCACAACCAAATCCTGACCTTGCTTTAAGTTAGGGTAAGAGGAAGCTACTTAGCAAATTTGGTGGCTGTTACTGTTTAAGAACAGTTCTTGTAAAACAGAGACAGACATTTCATTTCTAAAATATATATATTGATATACCTGTAAAGATACATAACAATATTTATGCCACTGTTCTGTGCTGTCTGTAGATAACTATAATATATAACAGAGAATACTGCATTTATGTGTGCTTATAAAATTTATATTCAGACGTTTAAAATCACATAATTTCATTCTCAAGCAACAAAAAACAAACGATATAAAGAATCTCCCCCACACACGTTTGTTAGCATATTTGAAGCAGAGATTATAATTATATGCAGCTTCATTGTATTGTTTCTACAACTGATCAATTATTATGAAGTCATGTGACATTAATGTAAAGCATACTGTTGGGGCTGTAAATCCAAATGAGGGCTCATATAATGACTAACTTTTCTGAGTATAGAATCTCTTAAATTCATCTTGGGGGTTCTGTGAGCCTCTTTCCTGGAGTGTTTACTATAGTATGAACTTTCTTTTCTATGCTAGGCAAAGTATGGTTCCTAGGGTCATTTTTTTGGGGGGGGAAGGAGGAGGTTATGGTGGCAGGAGCTTTCAGGCTAGCTAGTGTGAGAGAGAGAATGTGTGACCTCTTTGAGCTTCTTAGAGCCAAAATTAGTTTTGGAAATTGTTTTACACTTGTCATATTACAATTATTAATCCATACATATGGATTAATTTGACCCCCAAACTTTCCTCCTTTATGGTTTTATAAATTTTGGGAGACAAAATCTCAAATGAGATCAAATTGAACAATAGGAATATTTCCTTTCTGCTAATTCTAACTCGTGGAGATTTTTATGCGGATATAAATCTGTCTTTTCAAAATCATGTGGTCTGGTGACAATGGACGCTTCCTTTGTGGCTGACCAGGAAAGGCTGGCTCCATCTTTAAGGGAGGTCATATTCACTGAGATATTAAGCCAAGGAGCATCTTTTACCGATTATAGGCCTTATAGCTCTGTCATTGCTGCATGTTTTAACACTGTGCTATAAATCTCTTCTGTATCATTTCCAATGCATATAGCAAATACCAAGTCAGAATTGTTTGAGTTGACTAAATATGACCAAAAGGTGGCAGCACTATTTTGGGCATCCTATATTACTACACTTACTAGCAATTCATCTTTCAGTATAAACTCTTTCCTTCATATATGAAACATACTATTTATGAAGACATATTAAAATACATTCTGTTATCTTTGCTACTAATGGAAATTGTCTCTTTGTATATTTGCATAATATAATATCTCTGTAGCATGAAGAATCTATTGTATATAGGGATTCTACTGAATATTTAAAAGCCCTAAGATTCTGCTTTGATCTGTGTGGCTGAACAATCTTCATATTCATCAATCTCTTTGCGTTTCTGAAATTATTTTTAGCTATAGAACAATTTATCTTGCCTAGATAAATTCTCCCTGTGTAACAGAAGTTAAGGCACTTTAGCATCTGATGTCAAAAGAACTATTTTACCTATGTTTTAAAATATCTTTTACATATCTGAAGTAAACATGTTTTTAATTAATCCCCCTCGGTGCAACCCCAGCAAAACCCAGGAGACCAAACCAATAAAGAATTACTATTTTTGTGAACAAATCATCATGTTTTATCATAGGGCCAAATAAGATGGAACCTTTCCTCTTCTCCTCCATCCTCCTCCGCCAATACAGCATGATTTCTAAAGAGCAGGTTAATTTATTTTATCTCCCTCTTTCCCCCCCTCTCATTCCTTGATCTGGAAGTGTTTGCAGGAAACTATTTTTCATTCTTTGCTGATTTTTATTATTAATGCAAACATTGATAATTGAGAGGAACAAGAAAGCAGCAGTTCGCACCTGGAGATCTTAGCCAGTAGTCAGAGACTAAAAATGAGTTAGCACATTTATGTATGATGCGCTCACATAAATTGGTTTTTATGATCTTAGAAGGGATTATACATCCAAGAATAGGCATTATGCAGAGATTTCACTTTCTTTTAAAGATCTCTGTGAGTGTTCTTTGTATTTTCTTTTTAACAAAAATTAACAAAGTATGCATATAAATCTGCAAAGTGAGGAGAAAATTTGATTAAGGATAAGGAAACGTGGGGAAAAAATGAAACTTAAATTAAAACCTATGGACATTAGCTCTTCATATGCTATTGCTAGGTTGATTTTGAAAGCATTTTAAAATATTCTCATTTGCCGGTAAGAATTATTGAGAGACTTCCGTTGTGATATCTGAAAATGTGAGGATATGATTATTTTTGACAACTATCCTTGCTCTTTTTCAAAATGTTTTGCATGGCAAGTTAGCTTATACCAAAAATCTCATGATGAGTGATGTTCTGAGGAGTTGAGAGATATTGAGAGTTTCATAGATAAGTGGGGGAAGAGTACACAAGAATATACCAAAGTTTTGGCTTTATTTATGAAAATAAATAAAGCCTCAGGTCCTCTGTTCAGGAATGGGATGTGTCACTGTAAAACATTCCCATTCATCATCACTGCTGCCTCAAGAGGCTGATGATCTGATGCTGTGGTACAGCAGCTTGGAAATAGCGGTGCATATACATTGACAAGTCTAATTGAGCATCAGTGTTTTAAATGGAGTCATGATGCCAGAAAGTAAACTGAGCTGTTCTTGTAATTCAATTGTCCTAGATAAGATTATCTAATTTAAATCGTACAGATTTCTCGTGCCAATGCTTAGGAGTAGATTGAACTTTTTGAGGTCAAGTGTCTGTTTTTTTTTTTAAAAAAGTCAGTCAGTATATGTACTAGATCTTAGAAAGTGTTCAGTTGTCTGTGAGAGAGCGAGCAAGTTTGTCTGTCCAGCCATCTCTCTGTTCAAGAACTCCTCCTTAAACTGTAAGAGCGAGAGCCACCACATTTTGTATGCAGCTTTTTCTTATCATAACTTAAAGCAAGCTAAGGGTTTGCTTGTGTGAAGGGGTGGGAGGACTGAAGCTTCTCCCCCCCATGCATACAGAAACACATAAAACCATAGAGAGGCAGAATCACCAGACAGGTGAAATGGATGGGCTGGGTGTGCCCCCTCTATTCAGTATTACCCCAGCACCAAGCCTCCACTCCCTAGGCGCCCTTGAGAAAAGGGGGGGGCTGCAGCTACTCTCCCCCCATTTGTACACGACTATTGCTGGCTGTTTCCTTCATCAGGGAGTGAGGGCAAAGTGCACAGTTTGCTCCATTCCTTGGTCAGGCTGGGGAGCATAGGTGGTATACAAAGCTGGACCTGCTCCACCTGTGGGACATGCACCCTTGACCTGGCTGTGCCTGCTGGAGCTGCTGCAAACATGGACAGGCACGTCTTGACTGGCCCCAAGCTACCACAGTGAGAGAAGGCTGGGGTTGTCCTTTCTCCCAGGGGCAGCATGCATACTGAACCCCTCACCCCACCTCCACTCCAGAGCAATGATTTAAATGAAGAAAAATCAAAAATTAAGGGCCCAAGCAACACTGGGTAAGTCTTTTAGTAGTAACATAAAATAATAGCTACACCAGCACATGCACAAAACAGCTGCCTTCTTCCTGAGTGACATGGGCAAATGTAAACACCTTACAAGTGTACTGAGATTTTTTCCTGCCTCCCTGATAGGTTCTGTGCACAATTTATTATGTTAGTAGTGAGCTCTATATGGTTTGTTTCCATTTATCAGAGATAAGATTAGCTGAGAAGATTAGTCCCTTCTCCTCCGCCTTCCCTTCCTCCCCTCCCCCCACAATTCACATGGGAACATTGGTGACTGTTCCCCTTCATCAGGGAGTGAGAGCAAAGTGCACAGTTGAAGGCCGCAGTTGCAGGGCATGTTTGTGGCAGCCCATTTCTCTGGTGAAGGCACATTTGGAACTTGCCATCCATAGAAGTTTCTCAGAGTACAATACAGAGCACATTTAGGCTATGTCTACACTGGGCTGGTTTTGCACAAGAAATATGCAAATGAGGCTAAGCATGGAATATCGCCGAGCCTCATTTGCGTAATTAATGAGTGGCCGCTTTTTGCGCAAGAGGCTTTTGCACAAAAAGGAGCTGTCTACATGGCTCCTTCTTGCGCAAAACCCCCCTCTTGCCCAAGAGCCTTTTTTCCCTTTTTTTTTTCTTCCAGAAAAACAGCTCTTTAGTGACCCCCCTCCCCCTTCCCACCAGTGTACTTACAGTGCCTGCTGCCCCAGTGATGGGCACTATAAAAATATTAATTGTAATATATATAACAAGATGTAACATGCCAGGGATATGTGTAGCCTAGGGGTGGGCAATAATTTTTGATGGAGCCACTCCAAGATTTTGGAAAGCGGTCGAGGGACACACTCTTCCATGAAATGAATGGAGTAGGCGTGCGGTCTGGGATGGAGGTTGGGTGCCAAAGGGAGCTTGGGGTAAGGGATTCAGGTGCTGGAGGGCCTGTGATGTCTGGGAGGGAGTTTGGGTAAAGGAGGCAGTTGTGACCTGGGGCACAGGATTAGGGGGCAGGGCTTTGGGTTGTGTCCTAGGGCAGGAGGGGATTGGGGTGCAGGGTCTGTGAGGGGGTATGGTTCAAGAGGGGGGCAGATGATTTGGGTAATGTGGGGGGGAAGAGGCAAAGAGCTGGGGAGGTCTGGGGTGCCAAAGGCAGGCTCTGGCTGGGAGACTTACCTGTGAGACTCCCAGCCAGCAGTCCAGCTTGTTTCTCAGGCAGGAGCCTGCCCCGCTCATGCACAGGCTACAGGGGCCATTTGCTCTGTGAATAAGAGGCTGAGGGGAAGGGGGCGTGGTGCTTTGTGAGTTGCCTGTTCTTCAAATAGGTAGGTCCCATTGGCCAGAAACTGGCCAATGGGATTGTGCTGGGAGCGGGAGCAGCATATGAAGCACCACTCTCCTCTGCTCACAGTTAATGAAATACAAATGGCCCAGCAGCCACTTTTCTGAGCTACATGAGGAGGCGGGGCAAGCAGGGGAGTCTGTTTGAGACTCCCTGCTGCATCCATGGTCTGGATCCAGTGGCTTGGTGAGCTGGATCTGGCCCATGGCGGGTATTTTGCCCAGGCCTGATGTAGCCCCTCCCTGAAGGCACCCTTGAACTCCAAGGGAAGTGGAGTTTGCTTGCTTTTCCCTCCTTAGAAGCAGGGCCCTGAATAGTTTGTGCTCTTTGGCTGATAGTAGGCATCTGCTTTTAGCTGATAGGTTGCTGAACCTATGTAGGGTTGCCAGGTGTCCGGTATTGAATCAGACAGTCCGGTATTTTTGCATCCTGTCTGGTTAAAAAAAAAAAAAAAAAAAAAAAAAGGCAGAAAATACCAGACACCTAAAATGTCCAGTACTTTCTGATTTTTTTTCCCGACCAGGAGGTGAAAATCCCAGGCTGTCCAGCTCAATACGGAGGCAGCCTAGCAACCCTAGTGCTTACCGGGTTGCGCAGGGGAGCTGTCCAGCCTGGCGCATGGAGGCAAGATGGCAGGCGGCTCCGGCAGCCTGTTAGGGCCAAAAAGCCTCATTACATGGTTTTTAAAGGGGCCACAGTGTGGGGATTTTTTTTGGGGGGGGGGGGTGTTTGCTCAACATACTTTTTCCTGGTGTGTTTTCTGTTGTTGTTCAGTATTTTTTCTGAAACCATCTGGCAACCCTAGACCTAAAATGATTCTTGATGTTTGGTGCCTCAACCTATTCACTAGGTGAATAAATTAATGTATAAACCAGTGGTTCCCAACCTTTTGGGGCTGCCGGGCGCCCAGGGGCAGGGCTGTGCATGTGCCGCGTGCCTGGAGGCAGCGCTGCGCATAAGCCGTGTGCCTGGGGTGGGGGCTGCGCATGCGTCGGGCGCCCGGGGCACAAGAATGGCTCGGGCCGGCCCTGGTCACTAGGCGGGCGCACATAAATGCCCTGGCGGGCGCCATGGCACCCATGGGCACTGCGTTGGGGACCACTGGTATAGACCTTCTGACCACTAGGACACTAAGAATTGAAAGGAATGAGGGATGAATCAATTTTGTAAAGGAACAAACTGTATATTAGGAGAAAGATTAGGGTAAAATTCAAGAAGGGATAAGGACTGGGGTCAAAGACAATGGTAGAAGAATCAAGAGGAACAGACAAATGAATTAAAAAGTAAACGACACAGAAATAATCAGACCATTTCATCAAATAAAAATGTCCTCTCCAATAACTTAAAGTGATCAAAATCTCTCTTCTGCTATATTTTTGAGAGAGTTTCTCTCTATTCATCTTTCTGTTTGTTCAAGAACTTCTTGAACCAAATTTGGTATTCAGCTTCCTCTTATCCTAACTTAAAGGGTAAAGGTTTGATTGTGCCAAGACTTACCACGCAAATGAAAGGGGGCTGGCTGGGGTGCACCCACCCAAGCCTCTCTAGTCTCTAGTATTTTTAGACACTAACAAAAATGCTATATATTTTTGTTAAGTCTCTAAAATGCCACAGGACTATTTGTTGTTTCTATTTTAGTATGAGAGGTAATAATGAGTACTGATTATTTTTAGAATTAGTATAACCCTCAATGTGCACAGTTTTCACTAAAGCTGTCTGTGATAACTAGTTTCCAACTGGCTTCAGGGTGTGATGTTACAATCTTCAGGATTGATGTTTTTGAAATGCCTTAAATAGACCATAAGGAATAACAAATTGATCTAATTTCTACTTTAAAGGTATAAGACTCTTGTATAAAAAAGTGAAGAGCACAAGTACTGTGTAAAAGTGCTTTGATTGTGTTTACAGCAACAATTAACATTTTTCTTCATATTGCATTATCTTTCAATTGTCAAGGATTATGGTGAATATAACTGACATCATGAGGAATCACTAGGAGACAGAGTCAACAAGATCAAGGCTGCACTGAAAGATTTCCTTTTAAGCATGCATTAAGTTACGGTTTCTGAAGTTATTCACATAACTAAAACATGTTATAATCTAATGGATATTATAATTAAAAACTACAAGTATTGCAAATTGAATATCAGACCAAGAGATTAGATGTAATATAAATGTTTTTATAGGGTGGGGCAACTCTTACTTTCGTTCGGTTTATCTTCTGAGTATTGCAATTTGTTGGTCAGTATAGTCTGGTCAAATACTACATAAGTTTTACAAATATATTTTCTTTAAGTCTTAATAAAAAAATTAAACTTCATTCTGGACCAAATATACCAGCAAATCTGATTTTTGTACACAGTAAATGTGCCTTTCCAAGGGGTGCTTTCAATTATGGCTCTCCCTGCAAGGAAGCCATATTGCTCTCCCCCACAAACTTCACACATGCTGGTTTTATATTTATAACAATCCTAAGCCGTTTTGAGACAAACATTGATTAACATGTTAATTGGAAAGTGCTCCCCAGATGACTTCTCATTTTATACAGAAAGGGTTATTTAGATGGTTAGAAAAGATGGTTATTCAAATGATTTCAGAAGAAGAGGTGTGTGTGTGTGTGTGTGTGTGTGTGTGTGTGTGTGAGAGAGAGAGAGAGAGAGAGAGAGAGAGAGAGAGAAATTAAATCAGACAAGATGGTCCTATTTTCTCCTTGTGTTATCCTAATTTTCCAGATGGCCAAATTGAGGAGTCCAGTGAACCAGGAAGAAACCTGGTCTGCATGGTAAGCTATCACATGGCAAACTCAACCTTCTCAATTTGTTGCCCACTGAGCCTGATCTGTGCATAACCTGTGGCTCATCCATTGGAAAAGGGGGAGGGTTTGTTAGCTTCTGAAGCAAAAGTATCCCTTGAAATATTGATTTTTGGAGGTGCTCAACCCCAGAAGCTCTGGGCCAAAAGGTGCCGTGAATGTAACTGGCATAGATCCTTAAAACAGAGGACTGTGACTTCAATGCATAGAATTGTTTTTTTAGAATAAACGTATATTCTTTCAAGTTGGATCCAGTATGACTGCCTATGACTTAAAATCAATAGAGGATGCATAGAAAAGAAAGGAGAGCTTTCTTTGGCACAGGTTTGGTGAAGGATATTCAGAAATTAATGAGTCAGTCAGTCTTGATGTCTTCCATTTCTTCTTCTTCTCCTTCCCTCCTCTTCTCTTCCCCCTCCCCCTGTCTGTGTGTTTGTGTGATAAATGTTTTACGAAGAAGCAGTGGTATTCCTTTCTTGATATCCATATTCACGTAATACAATCTCTTGTTGTTCGGGGAATGTTACACACATTTTATCATCCAGCAAATATTTGAATCCAAGCTGAAAGCTGATACCCATGAATCTACTCAAATTAACACTCTTTCTCTCTCTTTGTCTTTTTAAACATTGCCCTCTTTGGTGTCCTGTCAAGGCAGAGGTTGAACTTCCCAAATCCAGTACTCGCTGGTCCAGCAACATCTGTGGTCCAGCAGGGACAAGAATGTTGCTGGACCAAAGAGCCCCAGAGGTGGATAGTGGGAGCAGCCAGGAGAATGCAGGGCTGGGGAGCCCTGGCTGGGGCAGCAGTGGCTGTGTCAGGTGGCAGCTGGGGAGCCCTGCCCGGCTCGGGAACCCGCAGCGTCAGCAGGGCCAGGAGAGGGTGAAGAGCCCTGCCTAGCCGAAGAACCCCGGCATGAGTGGGACCAAGCAGTGAATGGGGAGCCCCCAGAGCCAGGGAACTTCTGGTGTCATCTGGGCCAGGCAGCAAACGAGGAGTCCCTGCCCTGCCTGGGGAACCACTTGCAGCAGCAGGGCCAGGCGGTGGGTAGGCAGCCATTAATTTACATAAATAAAGTATAATAAAATGAATTTCTATTAGGTAAATACATGTTTTTTAAACAGGTTGTTTTTATTATTACCATAAGATAATATTTGATTGTACAACTATCAGTATTTCATACAAAAATAAAAGCTAGTTCTACCACAGTAATGCAAAACTCAAGTTTGCAAATGTACTTGGTTGAATTGCAGGAGTAATATTTCCCTCCCCTCCCCCCAGCTTAATAATTTGCTATTTTTATTAGAATACATGTGCAAATGTTGAAGATCAATTAATTGCAGATGTTTTCAATCTTTAGTCAAGAAACAACATACACTTAAATATTTAATTTGCGAGTCTTTCTGTTAGCAAAATCACAGATTACATCATCAAATGTCATTTTTCTCAGAAGCTCGGTATCAGCTGAAAGTAGTGCAAGGGAAGATAGTCATTTTTGTCCCATGGTAGACCAAAGAGAGTTCTTTATACGTTTTAACTTTGAAAAAGAGCGCTCTCCTTCACAGTTTGTTCCCAAGATGGCAAGATACATTCTGAAAACAATGTTGACATTTGGAAAACTTCTCATCAACTTCTCTGTTATTTGTGCACTGATCATTGTGGCTACAGGTTTCTACTCTGCATACACACATGCTCAGAGGCTGCTTCACAGGGAGCTGCTTTACTGGGACAGGGGTACTTCTCCCTCAGAAGCAGCCAAAGTTCCATGCTGGAGATGGAGTTTGCCTCTTCCAGCTGGTAAGGAAGGGACATAAGGAGGAGGGGGCAATAAGTGGCTGCAGGGGGCAGAGGATTAGAGTTGGGGGAGTTTGGGGCCTCCTGGCTGGGCTGGGAGAGAAGAGGACAGGTCTGATTACAGCAGCTCAGTCTGGCTGCAGTTTCATGTGAGAAACCCAGCACACTCTAGCCTGCTGGGCTGGGAAGGGAGGAGAGATGGAGCAGACTGTGGGGGGGTAAGTAGGTGGCGGAAAGAGGGGTGGATGGGTGCTGGCATCTGGGTGGTGAGGTAGGGGGAGTTTGTTGCGTGTCCTGACTCATGCCTGTCTGGGCTGCAACTGCTGGTGCAAGAGAGAGACACAGGACCCTCTCCTGGGCTGAGGGAGAGGTGGAGAAGCAGGCTGCATGGCCGAGTGGGGGCAGGGGTGGTTGGCTGATAAGCTGGAGTATGGGGGCATGTGGCTATATGGGAGATGCTGCTGTGGAAACTTCATTGTCTCATGAATGCATCAGAGGGCGCTTAGTCAAATATATCTTCCCTTTTCTTATAGAGACTGGAGTGAGGTGGGGTTGGTATTAATCACCAACTGATTGGTGACATAATTACAAGATCTTAAATATGCCAGGGAAATATGATGGGGCAAAGAATAATGTAGCACACACTGTTAGAGTTGGAGAGCCAACACAAAACAGTGACTCCTCAGCAGTGCTAGGCCAAAATATTTTTCGCCAAGTATCAGGAGGTAAGATAAAGAGCTTGTTTTTGGCCATGTTGAATTTGTTAACAGGAGGCAATCTCCCTGGAGATGTTAGCCTGAGCTAAAAATTTGTTTGGAAGGAGACAGATTCAGAGCAGACAGATAAAGAGGGTGGAGAGATTCTGCATTAGTAGACCTTAATGCAGGATCTGACTTGTCTTGTATTGGTGTTTTTTTATTGTAAAGCAGTTAGGTTGCTTTTTTAGATAAGGATTATGTGAATAGGCCTTGCTCATGACATTTACATGATTACATTTCAAAGAAAGTTTACATAGGCGTTAATGGCTTAAGTTATGGGGCGGGGGGGGGAAGGATTGTTTAAACAGATTTTTTGGAGTGTTGTAGATATCTAAAGACACTGATCTTTATTTTTAAAAAATATCCTGTGTCACTGATTAATACATGGTAAATTGTTAAAACTGAAAGAATTTTGCCATGGAACCTGTTTGTTTGGCCTTTCAATTAGAGTTGAATTCTGAACAAGTTATTTCCATTAAATTTTAGAATTTGTTTGGGGAGGGAGCATTAAGGCCAGATATTTTCTGTATGGAATAGTTCTGGCTCTTATATGAGTCAATGGGCGTACTAGGTGTGATGCTAGGTGTGTTGTAGGATGAAGACTGTATCTGCAAGCTCTTTAAAAATGGATCATTCATTCTACAAACTCTTTAAAAAATGGATCTGTGTTCAAGTGTTGCTCTGGAGCTTCTATTCTTTGAGTTGGTGACACACACAATGTGAAAGTTTCAAACAAGGATAACTTTTATCTTTGTTTGCAAGGTTTCACTTGCATAGCGATCCTAAACATTCATTTAAAATACCTACCACCAACCACCAGATGTTTTACTTCCCTTTCTATTTTCATGTTTGGGGCTTTATTTGCTTTTTGTGTTGCTTTATTATTTATGTATACTGTTCTATGATTGTGCAGTTTTAATCAAATTAAGAGTTGACATCCCAGAGAAACTGTGTAAGCCTGAGTGCATGCCTTTTTCTCTCTTTTCCAGTGTAAATAAATATTGTATAAATATTTGTAAGGAGAGCATGACTGTTTCTAGTTGACTTGTAGATTGCTTTAGCGTCTTAAAGCTGAGGTATGTGTGGATAATACGCATTTTGGTGTGTTTGCTATTAGTTCGAGTTGTTAGACAGGATGATAATATACATGTAATCCCAGGGTAGTGTTAATTTTCTTTTTATATGACATTAAATAAACATCATAAGCATTGCTCCTTGTTAATTATCCCTTGTTTTAAATTTTTTGTCTTCCATACCAATAAGCTGTTTAAAATATATATTTATATCTTATATTCATATTGGCACCCAGCTCCTACTACATTTAGCCCCTTATCGACTAATCATGTACTCAATATAAATTGTACTGAGTCAGTTACTTGCTTCTTAGCACCCTTAGTCAATACGAGCATGATGAAAAATATGTACCAACGTTATATGTAAAGTTACGGAATTTCCCCCAGGATGTTGTTAGCCTATGTTCAAACTCACACAGTCCTGCCAAGGCAGGTTATTAAACAGGAGTATTATAAACAAAGGAATTTGTATTTCCTCAATGTACATATAAGTAGTAAATAGGTTCCTTAAGACAGTAGACTGAGGCAATGTTGAGAGACAGAGCAAATTTGCATTTCAGCAAATACAGGTGAGAAGAAATAACATTTTACCATCAGACTCCATGTCCCTTTCTTTACTGTTTGAATAAAGTTTGCTTTGAAGATTATCCTCAGAACAATCCATTTCAAAAGTTCACTAGACTGTAAAAAAAAAAAAAAAAGGCAGGGGGGACAGAAAACATCGAAGTTCTCTCTTCCACCTAGACTGAACTGGCTACTTAGTAAATTCACTTAAAATAGCAAACATTTGAATATTGACTTTTTTACAGGTTCAGTGGACCTTTAATATTTCAGTTGCTCAAGAGAGGGCTGGACAGCACAGAACACATGTTTTTAGGGAAAATTTTGGAATGGGGAATGTGTAAGGGTCATCCTGATAGTAGTAAGCAAAGCTGATGTAAACTAGGATGTTACTGTTGTGTTACTGATAAGCTGTTCATGTCAAAGCTGCTGGACCAAGTCTGCAGCTATTCACAAATACTCAGGTGTGACCTGCGTGCTAGTGGCCTGATTGTAAGCAGCCCAGGTTATCAGTTACAGCAGTAAATTATCATGAGTCATCCCAGGTTGCAGGGCAGGTGGTGACACTATCCCTCACTGGTCTGGATTGCACCTGAGAATATGACAGATGGTTTAGATATAGTTGGTTCTCCTTGATGACCTCTCCAGGTCCCTTGCAACTGTACATTTTTGTCATTCTATCATTCTATTTAGATGTGAAAAACATGCAAGCAGATATAGACAATCATGAGAAAATGACAGGTACAGCTGAGTATCGCAGGCATACCAATGAAATCTGTGTGCTTCCTAATCATAGTTTCAAGAAGAAAGAGGCAGTCGGTGAATCATAAAACCTCTTTTACTTATGCAGCATAGCATGAGAAGCAGGGACCACTAAGGAAGGGTGATCATGGCCTGTTATTTGTGTCAGTGTCCTGGAAACTCCCACAGAGTAAGTTCACAGAGACGTTGGTAGGAAGGTCAGCTATAATAAGTAACTCTAGCTTCCTGCTTGACTGCCACTTGAGCTCTTGAGCACATCATCTCATATACATTCAGAAAATCATTTCATTTAGCAGAAGGAAGAAATGAAATGACTTTCTGCATGTATATGAGAATATGTGCTTATAAGAGGTATTGCTCACCCTTCCTTTCTCTTCTTTTTGGTTTCCTGTTCTTTCTCTCATCCCCCTTTCTGTGTTATTTTTTTCTTTTACCCCCTTCTAATACTGTAGGTTTTTTTAAAAATCCTCTTACTACTTAAGTATGTTAGGAAAGCAAATTAGGAGGTTAACAAATTAGATGCTCAGCAACATGATAGAGACCTTCACCCCTCACACACATTTCTGTAACCCTTCTAGCATTAACTTTCTGCCCACTCACATAATCATGTGTGATCCTTGTCCTCATCAAAACTCTCTGAACTCTCAGAGTCCTGCACTTAGGATGGAAGAATCCCAAGTATTGTTACAGGCTGGGGACCAACCAGCTAAGTAGTAATTCTGCAGAAAAGGACCTGGGGGTTACAGTGGATGAGAAGTTGGATATGAGTCAACAGTGTGCCCTTGTAGCCAAGAAGGCTAATGGCATATTAGGGTGCATTAAGAGGAGCATTGCCAGCAGATCCAGAGATGTCATTATTCCCCTTTATTCGGCTCTGGTGAGGCCACATCTGGAGTATTGTGTCCAGTTCTGAGCTCCCCAGTACAAAAAGGATGTGGACGCATTGGAGAGGGTCCAGCGGAGGGCAACCAAAATGATTAGGGGGCTGGAGCATATGACTTATGAGGAGAGGCTGAGGGAGTTGGGTCTGTTTAGTCTGCAGAAGCGAAGAGTGAGGGGGGATTTGATAGCAGCCTTCAACTTCCTGAAGGGAGGTTCCAAAGAGGATGGAGAAAGGCTGTTCTCAGTAGTGACAGATGGCAGAACAAGGAGCAATGGTCTCAAGTTGTGGTGGGAGAGGTCCAGGTTGGATATTAGGAAAAACTATTTCACTAGGAGGGTGGTGAAGCACTGGAATGGGTTACCTAGGGAAGTAGTGGAGTCTCCATCCCTAGAGGTGTTTAAGTCTCGGCTTGACCAAGCCCTGGCTGGGTTGATTTAGTTGGGATTGGTCCTGCCTAGAGCCAGGGGCTGGACTTGATGACCTTCTGAGGTCTTTTCCAGCTCTATGGTTCTATGATTCTATGATTTATGCTGCTGTAAACTCCAATTCTATTAACCGAGGATCAGCTTCTGACATCTTTAATAATGCTGAGCAATACTTACTCCATAAAGTTGTCCCATTTAAATCTGTGGGGACTCATGGTCTAGTCATGAGGGATCACCACGATCATCTCGTTCAGTAGTCCTCAACTTTATGTTGCACCCTCCCTTACTCATAATGTGATCTGGCTGTGTCCTTCTGTCCTGAGTACCGGAAGCAGGGCCAGGGTTTGAGGCCGGAGTTTTGGTGGGGGCCACAGCCAGAAGCAGAGCCACATCCAGGAATGGCCTCGTGTTCCGGAGTGGGGCCAGGGGCCAAAGTTGAGGCTAAGGCTGGGGCCAGAGCCATAGCAGAGCTGGGAACAGCGTGAGGCTCTGTCCCCAAATCTTGAGTGTTCCTCCATGCCCTGAAAGGGGATGCTTCCCACAGTTTGGGCACCACTGAGGTAGTCTGGCTTCCTGCATGCTGCAGGCCACAGAACTTCACTGCCCACTCAAAATGATAAAGGTAGTAAAATTTGGCCCTTAAATTGTAAACGATTAATTAGGAGAAATGAATCTAACATTATCTGTGATGTAAAGTTTCATGCTCATCTGTGGCACTGTCTAAATAATTTAAAAAATAAATATCCTGTCATAAATCTATTGCCCATTCCTGTTGTGCAGATCCTTCCCATTCAGGAATGAATTTCATGTTAAGAACATAAGAACATAAGAATGGCCATACTGGGTCAGACCAAAGGTCCATCGAGCCCAGCATCCCATCTGCCGACGGTGGCCAATGCCAGGTGCCCCAGAGAAGGAGAACAGAAGACAATGATCAAGTGATTTATCTCCTGCCATCCATCTCCTGCCCTTGTTATGAAGGCTAGGGCACCATACTTTATCCCTGGCTAATAGCCATTTATGGACCTAACCTGCAAAAATTTATCAAGCTCTTTTTTAAACCCTAATAGAGTCCTGGCCTTCACAGCCTCCTCGGGCAAGGAGTTCCACAGTTGACTGTGCGCTGTGTGAAGAAAAATTTCCTTTTATTAGTTTTGAACCTACTACCCATCAATTTCATTTGGTGTCCCCTAGTTCTTGTATTATGGGAAAAGGTAAATAATTTTTCTATAATCACTTTCTCCACACCATTCATGATTTTATATACCTCTATCATATCGCCCCTCAATCGCCTTTTTTCCAAACTGAAAAGTCCCAGTCTCTCTAGCCTCTCCCCATATGGGACCCTTTCCAAGCCCCTAATGTTAATGTTAAAGAGTGTTTTCCCCATTCAGTGTGGTGAGGAAGAATTGTAGTGTCATGCGAATTTGGAGATGGAAAATTTTTAAAAGCATCTAAGTCCCTTTTTCAAAAGTGACTTGGTATGTATGTTTCAAAGTTCCTATTAATTTTCTGTGAGGACTTAATAGGCCCGTTTCTATGTGTATAATAAATACAAATATAGTGAGGTTATGCAGCTATTCATTATTTCATTATTCTGCCACAAATATCAACAGTTTTAGTATACCCACATAAAATGGAATTGTCCTAATTAAAAAAATATGAAATGTTGAGGTGTTTGGCTATTACAGGTGTCACTTCACATAAACTTTAGGTGGGGTAGGGAGGAAGACACATTGGCCAATGATGTAAAAGAATGAGGTGAACGTACATAATTTCAACGACATTTGACTGAAGCCATGTCTGATAAATGAAGACAATTGGGGAACTACTCAATGAATTGAGGGAGGTTTACTTGAATGACAGTTCCCTAGCCTATTGGCAGTCCACTCAAGAGAAGCAGAAATGTTAATCCCATTAAGCAGTTACATTAGAAATGTATTCAGACTTTGCAATAACAAGAACTCTGCAATTGTGAGTAATATTGGCTTTCAAACTACCTTGAAGCCAAAAAGTTCTCCATAGTCTCACTAGCTTAAAGCTGCAGGTTGAAACTCTGTGGTCTGGGACTCAGGTCCAGCAACATTTGTGGTCTGTTAGTGTCATGTAAAAGTGTGTCCTGAAGCTTAGCAGGCCTGGGATGAAAGTTTCCATACTTAAAGTACATAGCCTGGGACCCTGCAAGCACAAACAGCAGCTGGCCATTATCAGCTTTAACCCATGCCTTGAGCTGGCAAACTACTAAGCGGTAAACAAGTTTGACCTCAGTCTCAGCTCATAAGAGTGATAAGAATGGCATTGAGCCAGTAGTGCACACCCAGTAAACAACTGTAGTATAACTAGTATAGGGAGCCCCATGCCTGGTGAGTCTCACCAGGGACCTAGACCTTGGAGGGTGCCCTGGATTCCCACAGCTGGAGCCACGTCCACTGAAGCCTGGTGAGAGGTGACAGGAACGGGACTCCCCGCAGACTGAAGAGGCGTGAGCATTTCTAAGTGCCTGTTGCTTTCTTATACATTGCTATGCCTGTGCTTATTGACGTGTCACTTTGCAGTAGCTGTGTAACCATCTGGCAGTATTAACTCTGTAATAGTAGTGACGTAGTGAGATTAATAAAAAGAACTATCCCTAATCGACTTTGTTGTGAAGTGAATCCATAATCCTGTTTGGCCATGCCCCTGTGAGTTGACAGTTAGGACCATGGATGTTGCCAGACCAGAGAGCCCTGGTTCCGGGCATTGGAATCCTGGCACCCTGGGGCAGCCTCGGGACTGCAGAGTGCCAGCAGCTCTGGGGCTGGCTGTGGAGCCCCAGTGGCCCTGGAGCAGCAGAGCACCAGTGGCTTCAGGGCAGCAGAGCCCTAGTGGCTCTGGGGTAATGGAGCCCCAGCAGCCCTGGGACTGACTGAGGAGCTGGGAACACGGTGGCCCAGAAGTAGGGGAGCCTGGTAGAGGGGCCAACCTCCCCAATCTGGCAAACTCTTTCCTTTGGGACCCGTCAGGTCCCCTGGGTGCCGAACCAGGGAGGTTGTTAGCCGGTGGCCGGGGTAGTGAGTGGTCTGTGAGCCCTATCACACCCGAGTCTTTAGCTGCTAGGACAGTCCCTTTGCAGCGGCCAGCCAGGGAGGCTGATGGGTGCCCCAAAGAGTCTGCCCCGTGGAGGCGGCACGACTCAACGCTCAGCTCTTACTGCGTTTTACCCCTGACCGGCTATGGTTCTTTTGATTGTGTTTGGTTCTGTTACAGCAACAGGAGGAGTCAGGTTAAAGCTTAAACAGTTACTATTTTATTGTTACAAGGCAAGCTTAGCTGTTAAATGTTACTGCTGTGTTACAGATGACACAGCCACTACAAAAGGCAAGACAGAAAATACAATGAAAAGTCACTTAAAGGTACCATGAAACCCTTTTGGCTCTCTGAGCTCTTATTGAATGCACGCAAAAACAGACACCTAGCAGGTATATTCTCACCCCTGTGACCCTTACTCCGGCGAAGCCAGTGTTTCTCTCAATCCCAATGGGAAGCAGTTGATACAAGACGAAGGCGTCCCTAAAGTCTCGGGGGTCCAAGACCGCCTGACCAGCAGGTATATGGGTGGATCTCCAATTAGAGTGGGGCACAGGGCCCCACTTTATACCCCTGTGGTCACGTAGAGGCTTCTCTTGTCATTAAAATGCCAATTAAGTTGGAACGTCTTTGTGATGCCCATTCCCACAGGGGGTCCAAAGCTTAATTTGCTCCTGTGAGGTGGAGGTAACTAAATCGTTAGGGCCAGACATCCTTTTCACTGATGGGGCGGCAGATTCCTCTTCTGGGATGGTGTGTGTAGGCGTATCAATATTGGTACCAGCCAAAGGTAGCCCAAGGCCCCCGACCGCCTGCTGGCCCAATTGTCGCTGTTATCTGGTTCCTGTCTAGCATCCAGGGCCATTGTTATTCCAGCACTTCTGGAGGCCCTGGAGCCTTTGAAGACAGAGTTTCGCTCTCAAGGATTTCTCTCTCCCAAGGATGTCAGAGGGAGGAGGGGGGGTTTCTGTCTGGCTACAGAGGTCCAACTTGTAGTATCTAATAGAGATGTTAAAATGAGTTTTAGTTAAGTAATCATGTAACCTCTGCCTCCCTGCACTGCTGCCTGTGATAAAGGAACGTTCATGGTTACGCACAGGCTCCCATGGAGCCGCCTTCCACCCCTCCCCCCAGCATCCTGTTCTCCTGCCTCTGTGAAGGTTAACCAATGAGCCCAGGCTCATCATTTAGCCATGTACACAGTTTCACTTTCACATCCCTAATATCTCACAGCTTTACCACATCCTTCACTTTCCAAAGTGCTCAGTAGGGAATAGTGAAGTTTAGGGATGAATTAAAGGAGGACAGTGATAGTAATAGTTAATACCTCAGTCATTATTTTAACACATTACAGATTCATCCATGCAAACTAACAAAGCAGAAAATATACCAACTTCTAATGCATGAGAATGTCTTTAAGTAACTTAATTAGCAAATGACTTGAAACAAAGAACTGAAAGCAGAAAATTGACCAAGTAGTGATCAGTGAATAGTTCAACAGAATAGTTTGTGTTCATAGGTGGAAAGATAACCAGTGAAATCTAACCTTGAATGAATGTTAACGGGATTTCAAGTATGTCCAGGAAGCCATTAAAATCATTTCAAGAAGGATCTGCAGTCATTCAATGAGGAAAAATTTATATAAGTAAAATAATTAAAAAAGCCAGAATCAAGCCCAAATTTAGATGAAGAAAAGCCACCTTTTGCTTTTTAAACATTGCAAAAGTTAACCACAAAAGAAGAAAAGGGAAGTCCAATGAATAAACAAATATGTTTTGAGCACTAGACTGCTAAAGTCAGTCTCTACTCAAACTGTTTTTGCTACTCTCTGACTCAATCTGTTTTGCATCTCCCATTTTTTATTATTATTTTTTTTTGGTCCAATCTCACCCCCAGTCAGTCAATCTGAAGGGGGCACATTTCCAGAGCAGCTGTCTGAATTTGGAATGTGTGTCTCTTTATTATTTTGATAGTGTTCATTTGGGGATGGAAGTATCTCCCATAATATACCATGTTTTTATGTGTATATGGGGTTGGTATTGTTTAAATCAAACTGTATGCTGAAAGGTTTCTTTCTTTTTTAGACTACTTTCTATGCAGTCACAATACAGTAAACTTCTGATAATCCGGCACCTTTAGGACCCAGGAGGTGCCAGATTATCAGATATACCGGACTATCGGAAGGGGGGGCTATGAGGGGTCTGGGGTGGGGTGGGGGGGATGGGGAGGGCGGCGGCGCTGCGGGGCCAACCCAGCACCTCAGCTGCTCTGCCCCGGGCGTCCCCGAGTCAGCTGCTGGTCAGTTTCAGCAGCGGCTGACTTGGGGACGCCTGGGGCAGAGCAGCTGGGATGCTGCCTGGGTGGTCCCAGTGCCAAGGGGCGGCGCTACGGGACCAACCCAGCACCCCAGCTGCTCTGCCCCGGGCATCCCCAAGTCAGCCACTGCTGAAACTGACCAGTGGCTGACTCGGGGAAGCCCGGGGCAGAGCAGCTCCAATTGTCCGGCTGCCTGGAGCACTTTCGGGTTCCAGGTGGTGCCGGACTATCAGGAGTGCCGGACCACTGGATGCTGGACAACTGGAGTTTTACTGTATTTGGCTCACTGGGGAAGTCCCATTACATGTGTCTGGTCCCTTCTCTGTTGACAAGATCTTCAGAAGAGATAGATAGTTCTTGAGTTTGTATCTATAGAGAGAACTCATGTAGAAGAGAAGAAGAATACTGTTCCTTGTTATGGAGAGAATGCTTATTGAAAATACTTGCACATTTCTTCTAAACTGAATTAAATTACAACGGATTTGTCCTTTTCAAAAGTTTTCCCTGTATTTGTTATGTTCCTGGTCTTCCTTCCTATTCTCCAACAGCCCACTGCATTTCTGCCAGTCTATTTTTGTCCTCCAGGCATTTTCAACGTACTTTCTAAAAGCAAATTGAGATATTGAGAACCCCCAATCAAGGTCTAGATTTTCAAAGGTGCAATTTTGTGTCCTTTGCATACACACCTTGTACTGAGCATAGACAAGTTGATATTTCCACTCACATGTGAGGACTGCATGCATTCAAATCAGCTTTTGGTTTTTAGCTTTTACAATGGAAAGTAGAGCCACATGCTGCTGCTGAAAATGCATGTGAGGGAAGACAGTGGGGTCGTCTTAAAATTACATTTCTCACTTCACAGTCAATCATTTCTACCTCCACCTTTCACTGCTTTCCCTATATTATCTCCCATTTCATCCTTTATCCCTATAGATGCTAATTAAAAGGTACCTAGTTTACGTTAATGTCGTCTGTAGACAAGTCCTGAAATTCCATTGAAATCAGTCAGATAGATAACAGCCTACTTAGGAACTTTTGAAAAATTCTATCTGCATCTTTAGGTGGCTAAAAATACCTCTAAAGTTTGGCCTTGACACTGTAAGCTACAATTTAGTGTGAATTTGAGATTTAACATTCATGCTCTGGTATGCAATAATGGACTGTTAGTTTAGTCACTCAGTTATAGTTTATAATAAAGGGATCTTTTAACAGTTTTAAATATTAAAACTATGTAAATTTTAAAGCAATACCTATAATCCTCAGTATGACATATTTAGCATGTAAATATATGTATTTTTTTAATATTTCAATCAAAATAGATAGGTCCCTTGATCAACAGCAGATTCACTCAGGATCTCTGACTTAGTTTCTTTTGACATATATAGTACACACACTCACAAACAGAAAATAATGCAAGCAGCATAATAAAAACATATTTAAAACTTGAATAGAACAGTTCTTTTATTAGGTGATATTTTGCTGGCCTTCTAAAATCAATGTTAACATATTTAGATAATTTTCCGTTCTTTTTCCAAAATATTTATGAGGAAAGCAATTGTTTCAAGCCAGATGATCACATTTTTCTTTCCTAATATTTTAGTTTATTTTTATCACTATTATCTTCCACATCTGCTAACAATAAAGTGGGTTTAGAGGAAAACATCTTTAATATGTTTGTTTACTAATCATCTATGCCAAATCAATTAAGAAAACAATAGAAGCACATATTGCAAATCTGTGCAAGTGTACCTTATCAAACACTCTACAAATGGGGGGGACGGGGGAAAGATTTCTAAATGTGCATTCCATGGCAAAAATTTCGTACAAAATATGGCAGTATGTAAAAACTTTAAGTTCTGTTGTGAGATCTAGCAATTGGAGTGCTGCCACATTGGACGGGGGGATGAGGAGATGCTCTGTATTAATACCAGTGGCTGGAGAATTCTGTCTGTTGAGAACAAAGATGTCATGCAAAATGCATCTGTTAACGAAAGGAGAGGCTCACTCCTCCAAACTGACACGTGATCCAAAGATCTCTGTAAGCTGTGTGGCAGCACAGCTGCCTAGTTTGTGCCATGCTGGCGCCCAAGGAACTCACCCAGGGCAGGAATCTGCCAGCCCGAGGAAGGCCGCCCCAACCCCAACCTAGCCTGGCCTCCAGCCTATTGTGGCCAGGGTAGCGATGGCCTGAACCTGGCATCTCTTCCCTGCCCCAAATACAACCACAGTTGGGGCAGCCCAGCCCCAGACCTCCCCTGCTGCAACTTTAGCAGCCCAGTCCTTGGACTCCTCCCACTGGGAGCAGAGTGGCCGGCACTGGAATCCCTCCCCACCACTGCATGAGGCTATGAGAGAATACAGGGATCTTACATGGCTTTTGGCCTAAGGCTTAAATTCTCTGGGGGCCATACATATGCATGTGGATGTACAAAGTTTAAAAACAATGAGGGCATGGTTTGGATTGGAACCTCAGAGTATTTACTGAAATGATAAACTGCAGTAATATAAGCTCAAGTGTTATAATTTACAGTAATAAAACTTACCTGATATTTGTAAATTTTACTAGGCTAAGAAAACTTTAAAATAAAATAATACTGAAATAAGTGGAAAATATGTAGATTCAAAGTTCATAAAATGTAAATAAGTTAAAGATGCATTGTTTAATTTTTAACAACAGCAACAAGGTTGTCTTAATAAAAGTGAATAATGAGTTAATAAGGTGCACGCTTCTGCGTCCGCTTTCCAGCAGCAAATAAATGTGTTTAAAAGTTAGCCAGGGATCTAAATGATTAATTGATAAACACAGAATCTCTGAGAAATGAAGTAGATCACTCAGATAAGAAGGTAGGATTTTACAAATGTGACTCACTCCCTAAAATGTCTTTTTAATGCAGGGAGAGTAGGTGGTTATTAACAAGTGGTTGCACGTCTTACCCAAATTCAGACTTACATACTTCTGTCTAGCTCTTACAAGCTTACAACTGGACATAAACAACTAAAACACAAAGAAGGAAATGAAATGCCTTCAGCTATAGGAGTTCTTACTTCCTTGGAAAAAATGCATACATAAGACTATCATATTATTGATTTAACTATTTGTTATAATATTAATTATTTTGCATTTGTTTTTTAGCTCTACTGATTTTTTTAAATACACTGCTTTGCAGATTAATGTTGATGTGATCTGATGTGTAGTATTTAAAATATAATAAATCTATTTTTTATTTTAAATCTCATAAGTGCTTTCAGCACCATGTTTGCTCTATATTATAGAAGGGAGTTGGAGAAGCTCATTAGTAAAATATTAAGGGGGGAAATGACTTTAGTTGTGATAAAAGGATGGTTTAGAGGTGAGAAGATCTTCATAAAGGCTCTACTAAGGATGGGGTTGCCAGATGGTTTTGACAAAAATACCGGATACACTTGATCTCAGATGCGGGGGGGGGGGGAGGGACCTGCCGCAGGGGTGTGGGGCTGGTCGGAAGGGGGTCGGGGGAGCGGGAATGGCGGGGGAGATTGAGGGGAACTGGCTGGTAGGGAGCAGGGCTGGCCAGGAGGGGGCCGGGGTGAGCGGAGCTGGCCAGGGGAGATCAGGGGAGGGGGGCGGTTTGCAGTCTAGACATAGCCAAAGAGCTATGGCAACTCACAGCTTATTTAAGAGGTCTTAAAAATATTTTAAATGTGCCTGCATTCTGTGACACAAATTAAGGCAGTGAGAGATAATGGGTACTGAGTGCTAGGTCTGAGTGAACAACTGATATTGTGCTTCAATTGCTGAACTGAAAAAACTGGTAGGGAGGAATGGTTCATTTGGAACTGAAACTAATTTGGGGGAGTGTGTTTTTCTTGGATCAAATGAAATGAACCATTTTGAATTTTTGTTTCTTTTGGTTAAAACTATTTATTGAATTTTATCCAAATTTGTGAATCTTTTGAGTGCCCTAACAATTCATTGTTCAGCAATTATATTATTTGTTAAAAAAAATACTCATCTCTATCCAGCTGCAATTGGTATTGGGCACTTCATTATGGAAGAAGGAAAGAAACAAAATATATTAAAACTCCTGGTGGCTTTGTTCTTCCTTCAGCGAATAACTTCAGTATACTTTGTTGAAAATATTTGTTCTCTGTACAGGTCTTGAGCCATATTTTTAGAGAGAGGAACAGATGATGTGCCCTAACTGTCTGGCTAACTCAGTATCTACTGATGAAATTAATAGTTTTAGAATCAGTCTAGTACAATCTACGTCTCACCTACTAGTACAAAAGTAAAGCTGACAGAAGTTGCCTATGAAGTTAAACTTTGAATGTTTAATCCCATATACCACATTTCTGGTTCATGCCATCAGTGTTTAAGTAGAATGCCCTATGAAAGTCTGTTTTGCAAAACTGATGGTGCAATGTGGGTTTCTGGGAGCTGCTCAGTAGAAAACAGAACATGTACACTCTACATCTTTTCCTGTTACCTTTTTTCATGCAGGGTCTCATCCAAAGCACATTGAAGTTCATGTGAAGCTTTCTTATGATGTCTGAAGGCTTTGGATCAAAGCCAGTGAGCTTGTAACGTATATGGCTATAATTCACTTGTAATATCTTATGAGTGACAAGAATATCAATGTTAAGAGCCATTCTTGTTATAGCTGTTAGTGTTTGCTTGCCATATGTATGATTGGATGTAACTTGTTGAATCATAACAGGACTGGGAAACAGATACAGATAATATAACGGAGATATTGGCATAATTCAGAGTTGCCTTTTCTATATTAGTAATGCAAAATGCACAGTCATATAGTTTGTCAGATGTATGATACATTTTTTATTGTAAGAAAAAATTAGTAAAGAATGCTGAAAGGATTTTGAAGCAGCTTTTGTGTAAGGGTTTCATCCAGGGACAAAATAAAGTGATTGGATTATGTACTGAATCTAAAATCTAACACTGTCTTCTGCTCCTCCCTCTTGCCTGGATTCTAACCTGACGAAATAGCTGCCAGGTGTCTGCTGGGTCTCCATTTATCTGCACTTTCAGAAATAGCACCATCTGTTAATTGCTGTAGATACTGGCCTGCTCAGGATAACATGGGATTAGTAAGCTGTTGGTGACATGGTGTAACGAGGCACTGCTGAGGAGAAGGAAAGCCTGGAATAGAGACAAGGGCAGAGATAAGGAGGCTAAAATAAAATAATATCGTTAATCACATTTCATATTCTCTGTTGTCCAAACTTTTGTCCATCTGTACGCTGAGAGCTCCTTGGGGCACATGGACAGTCTCTTCCTGAATGTGTGGGAAATTCCCAACTTGTTGGGGACGCTACCAAAACAAACAAATGGTCATCACCACCTTTTGTCCTCTCCAGGCTCCTCAGTAGTGAGAGAGGGGAGAAATAAGAGTAATTGAATTGCATTTCCAGAGGAAAGAGGAGAGGGGAAGGAAAGGAAAGTTTTGTTCTGGAAGCAGATAAATGAATTAAAAGGGGGGGGGGGGGGGGAGAAGTGCTGTGGAGATCCAGTTTGGTTGGATTAGAGGTTTGATGATTGTTAGAGTATTTAGAAAGTCTGTATCAGTATAGCCAAAGGGCCAGAAAGACATGGAAATCTAAACTAATAGTTGTTGTAGAGAGGGTTAGGATTAGGGTTTGCGTCTTCCCACAAAAACACACTTCTCTAAGTGGGCATAGGGGCATAGCCCATCAAATCTGAAAATGCCCTAACATCTTTGGAGAAATCCCTTGGATTGTAACAGTCACCTATACATGTTAGTGTATGCTCATTTCAGCGCTAGGTAAATCAGCAACCTTAGCAATTAGTTCCAGGAAAATTGTGAAGTTTGAATAATCATTAGTGACCTAACCAGGATAGATAACCCTCTTACTGCTGCCTGTCACAGGCATGTCATAAGGGACTAACTTATCATCCTGCTTTCTAGATTTTAAAAATAACTCTTCAGAGAGGATTAAATCCTACAAATGTGACATATATGGGTGACTATTTGGGTAACATGGTATTTTTTTTAGCAAAAATATCAGTTTGAAGTACTTGTAATCATGAAAAGTAAACAGTCTCTCCATATTCAATTCTCTAAAGAAAACATACAAATATTATACCAGAGAAAAGCCCACGTACGCATGTCCTTATTCCATTAAACAAATGGAAAATATTTACCCTCTTTTCCCAGGGAGGATTAATACATTTGTTCCTCTAGAATTATTTTAAATTAGTCCTGGGACTTGAACAATGTACAGCAAGTAAATTTTCTCCCTGTCACTGTTTTATTTATTCTAGTCCAATCATTCTTTTAAAAAAACCTGCAGTTTGTACCTATTAACATTAGTAACTCTCCCAAATTAATTTACATGAAAACTCCCTCATTCCCAAATAACAAATCCCTCAGACAGTGTACTTCCAAGCTAATTTGCATTTACTTTAACACTGATTTTGGTCAGCCTGAAAAAATTAATGAGAGACCAGGCTCCATACCAGAATTATTACCAATAAGTATTTACTATTATTTCACTCCCTTTTGTTACCACTTGTTGCAGAGACGGGAGGTGAAAGTAATTTGAGGGCAATGGCAGAATATTGATTTACAAGCAGCTGTTTTGCTTTGAAAAGCTTTTTGTTGGAAACTTTTATAAAACAGATAAAGTTCAGCTGGCTATTTTCATTATTTATTAATTTACTGTGGATGTCCCCAAAAATGCGCTGTGCATCATGCAGTCAAATTAAGAAAACAGTGTCCGACTCTTGAACAGCTTAGAGACTGAGATTTTTTTTGTACAAATCCATAACATAAAAGATCAGAGCTATGCTGTCTTTGTTAGTTCTCTGCAGGTTCACAGTTCAAACTATCTCTCACCCACTATAAATAGTCACTGAGCATAATGTACAATTTCTCTGGCACAATCTCCAAGATGACCTTCTGTGTTTCTATTCCCTATGCCTCTGCTTTATCCCAGTTTCTTATCTCATTTCCAGAACTGTTGGTCTTCATCCTCTCTAGAGTATGATTGTTCCACTCTTACATTAATACAGACTCTTCACTGGTCACATATGCACCCTGGTCTTGTGCTGTACTTGTCCATGAAACTCTACTTCCAAAATGCATTACCCAAACCAGGTATCCCACAGACTCTTCAACATCTGTTTCACTTGTGGCTCTTTAGGCTAAAATGCATACTAGTGAGACACTGAATCTGTGGGAGTCTGACTATCCCCACAGAAAAGTTGTTAACTTGAGTTCTTCGTTTCCCATCTACCTTTCCCCTTGTTTTAAGTTTATGGCTATTTGTTTCATCTTATACTTGCCTGCTGTGGGACTTAAACATGCTACTTAACTGCTTGCTGGCTTCCAATTTCTCCCCACTACAGCACACACCCAAGTCTTTTTTTTTTTATGGGGGGGGGGGAGGGAGGAGAGCATGTTCAGCCTTTATTCCTTTCAGCCAGCTAAGTTCTTTTGCCAGTTTCTTAGTACTCTCCAGCAGGATTTTTCCACTTCATTTTATTTCTCTAAACCAGCTATTATATTTATTTTCAGTCAGTCTGAAGCACATGCTGGAATATTGATGGTGTGTTCAGGCTCATTATCTGTGAGACAGGGGGATAGTTTGAGGGTAGGCCACTCCAATATGAGGTATTGCTGAAGGTCACGTTAACTTCTTTTGTGTCATTCAGATGTTTGGTAATGGGATATAGATCTTTTCACCTTTGAGACAACTGCTCAAATCTTCCTCAAGATGGTAGTGGTCTAAAAGTTATTACTGTTTGACAGTTTTTCAATAGCCTTTGGCAAGTGAGTTGGTCATTTCTGAGAAGTTCCTGATGGACAAGTTTGCACATCACTAAACCCTACTATTATCGTTAGACTTCTTTTTGGCAATCTCAGCTGCAGAGAGGGTGAAGACAGGATCAATCAGAAGATTGAATTCCTATATGCAGTCCTCACATCAGCGTTCAAGAAATGCAGGCAGTGCTGCTGGCCTTAATACTTGTGGATTGTCCAAAACAGTTAGCAAAAAATGTGCTGATGCCCTTCTCTTCATTTGGAAATAACCTCTGTGTCCTCTGTGATCAAACCACTGTACACAGCAGCTTGAGCAAGACTGGGTTTAGTTCCCCTTATTTTTATTTTATGTTATTTATTTTGCAAGGGACACTTCTTCAAATAAGTAAGGAAACTGTCATGTTCCAGGTGCCCAACTGCTGGAAGGTTTTGTGTGTATGCTCAGGGTTTGACAAACCACGGCGAAATCCACTCGCCAGCCCCACACAGCGCATGCGCCAGACCCGCATTGCGCATGCGCACACCACTGGTGAACGGGTGACCGGCTGAAATCTACTCGCCACGGGTGAGTAGATACACTGATTTGTCGAGCCCTGTGTATACTCATACATTTTTTGCAACCTATGGCACCATACACACTCCAGCGTCTTTAATCACACCTTCATGGTAGGTTTCACAAAGTAGTTGTGTTAGTCTGTTTCAGCAAAAACAATAAGAAGTCTGGTGCCACCTTAAAGACTAATAATTTGATTATGACATAAGCTTTCATGAGTTGTGAGGGAGGAGACAGCTGAAAAACCTGTGATCTGGAGGAAAATATCTGCATAGATTTTCAATCTTGTGGATTGTTTTTTTCATTGATTTCATTGATTATATTGTTAAGACTGTCTTCCCCAGTTAAATGAAAGCTAAGATCAAGCCTGAAATGTTTAGGGTCATCCAATCACAGAGGACTGCATCTGTGGGCCTCAAAGGTCAGTTCAGATCACAGCAAAGCTTTAATTAGCCTCTACGTGCACTGTTCCTGTCCTATGTCCTAGTACTGAACACCAGCCTTCAGGGCAGTTGGGACAGGCCTGTTCACCAGTACTACGATGGCACAATAAAATTTGGAATGTACTGAATTATGTTAATAGCAAGTTCTAATAGTAATTTGCACCCTTATAGGGGACCCTCACAGGACAAATGTGTAGAATGAACACTTGGCTTGCATTGCATTTCATGTCCTGGTCAATTTCCTATTATTGGAGTTGTAAATGGCAATGATAAATGGTTGCAATTTTTGTTCCACAGAATATAAACTGATCTGGTTTAATTGGTTTATCTCATAATTACTATTACCCTTTAAACTTTAAATATCTTTAACTCTCTCCCAATTTGATATATTGCACACTGATTTGTTTTTCTGTTTCTTCTGAAACATAACTTGAAAAGCCATGTTATCTATATATATTTTAGAGTGTGTCTGTTCGTGAGTCCATTTGCTCAAGAACTCCTCCTAAACAGTAAGAGCTAGGGCCACTAAATTTGGTATGCAGCTGCTTCTTTGTCTAACTTAAAGCACAGTCAAGTTTTGGTTGTGCTAGACAAATGGACGTCCCAGGAAAAGGACAGTTTTGCATAACATGCAAAGAGAGGAGCTGGTGTGTGGAGGAATGCAATATGAGTGTGTCCACCCAAGTCCTGCATTTGGGATGGAAGAATCCCAAGCATTGTTACAGGCTGGGGACCAACCAGCTAAGTAGTAGTTCTGCAGAAAAGGATGTGGGGATTACAGTGGATGAGAAGCTGGATATGAGTCAACAGTGTGCCCTTGTAGCCAAAAAGGCTAATGGCATATTAGGTTGCATTAGGAGGAGCATTGCCGGCAGATCCAGAGAAGTGATTAATCCCCTTTATTTGGCTCTGGTGAGGCCACATCTGGAGTATTTTGTCCAGTTCTGGGCCCCCCTCTATAGAAAAGATGTGGATGAATTGGAGAGGGTCCAGCGGAAGGCAACAAAAATGATTAGGGGTCTGGAGCACATGACCTATGAGGAGAGGCTGAGGGATTTCGGTTTGTTTAGTCTGCAGAAGCGAAGAGTGAGGGGGGATTTGATAGCAGCCTTCAACTTCCTGAAGGGAGGTTCCAAAGAGGATGGAGAGAGGCTGTTCTCAGCGGTGACAGATGACAGAACAAGGAGCAATGGTCTCAAGTTACAGTGGGGGAGGTCTAGGTTGAATATTAGGAGAAACTATTTCACTAGGAGGGTGGTGAAGTACTGGAATGGGTTACCTAGGGAAGTAGTGGAGTCTCCATCCCTAGAGGTGTTTAAGTCTCGTCTTCACAAAGCCCTGCCTGGGTTGATTTATTTGGAATTGGTCCTGCCTTGGGCAGGGGGCTGGACTTGATGGCCTTCTAAGGTCTCTTCCAGCTCTGTGATTCTATGATTTGTATTTCCTCTTCCAAAAAATTGCTGCAGTGTGTGGGTTACAATGAGAGTAACCCCTGCCGGCATCCTGTACTCCTTATTCTGCAAAGAGTAATGGAAGCTGATAGGAACGTGTGCTCTCATCGGTCTCCCGTTGCGTAGACTCTGTGCCAGCTTGGCTTAAGGTAAGCTGAGTCAAGCTACGCATTTTGCATAGCTTAATGTTTTATGTTTAGTGTTTTATCATCAATACTTACTCTCTTTTTTAAAAATTCATTAAGTTTCTCAAGGTCTTTTTTTATATTCTGAGAAAAGCTCAGAAGACCTAATCCACTGTTTGCATTATGATTTGTGGCATCAGTTTGAGTTGATCATAAAATATGACATCTTAAGCTATGCTAAAAAGACTGAAATGTTTGTAAAGGAAAACAGTTATCTTAAAGTATGTCTACACTTGCAGCCTAATTCGAACTAGGGCTGCAAATGTAGGCATTCGGAATTGCAAATCAAGCCTGGGATTTAAATATCCCGCGCTTGATTTGCATGTTCCCGGCCGGGCGCCTTTTTTTTTTTTTTTTTTTTTTTGAAATTTACAAGCCCGGACTAACTGCCCGCGTCTACACGTGGCAGGGAAACGGGTGTTCGAAATAAAGCCCTATTTCGAACTACCTGTTATTCCTCCTGCAATGAGGTTTAACAGGTAGTTTGAAATAGGGCTCTATTTCGAAAGCCTGTTTCCCTGCCGCGTGTAGACGCGGGCAGTTAGTCCGGGCTTGTAAATTTCAAAAAATGGCACCCGGACGGGAACATTCAACTCGAGTGCGGGATATTTAAATCCCGGGCTTGATTTGCAATTCCAAATGCCTACATTTGCAGCCCTAGTTCGAATTAGGCTGCAAGTGTAGACATACCCTTAAATAGAAATTCATTTTCAAAGAACAGTACGCTGGTTCATTTTAATTTAAAATAATTCTCAACAACTCTGGATTTTTTTAATCCTACATAGATATCTATAGATGCTTTTTTTCAAGTGTTGTAAGTAATTAATGTGAGGGATTGTCCCATTATTGCCCCCTGTGCAGAAGACATAAGTATTATTTGAATGCATTTTATAAATTGGCCAGAAGCAAGATAATATAATTACAGTACACTTGAAATTAAATGTTGAAATAGAAGTATTTAAATTGGCAAAACTCTTATTCTGGATTTGTGTTATTAATCTTCAAGAGGTATGGCAAAGGGACTTTTAATGAGTTTTAAATGTGAGGCTAAGATTGATGAATATTCTTTTTTTTTTTTTGGTTCTGAAGGAAGAGAAGCAAGTAAGAATGCTGAAGTGTGGAAATATCACACAAGCTTCAGATGGAAAATAAGGACAAGTTTGCAAAGAGTTAATTTTGCTTTCCTATTGTAGGTCTAATTATTAGGTTTTTTGTTATTCTAAAACATAAATCGAGGAATGAACAACCTGGAATCTTAGAAGTTTAATTATTAATTGTCTGTGACTATTTAAATAGAGCTCTAGGATCTGGAAAAGCTATTTGTCCTTTACTAAACAAAATAGATATTATTGTTTGGTTTTTTTTTGTCATCCTTTTCTACTTTATTGTCATGAGTATGCATGTTTTTAAAATGTTCCTTCTACCTTTCTTTTACTCAACTATTGTTTTCATAATTCTACTGTCTTTCAGAGGGGGGAAAAACATTAGGATCTAAGTCTTATAGTACATAATAAGTACATAATAATCTACTGAAGTAATTATTAGATATCATTGGTTAGTGGTTTAAGTCTCCCTGAGTGTTCATTTGAAAGACCGCCTATGAAGCACCCTTCAGTGCCTGTAACAAGTACAGAAAGGTGACAAAAACAGAATTAATTGGAAGTCGCCAGAAGCTTTCACTGAGCCAGTGAAGTAAAGAACTTCAGATTGTGATATTACAAAACATTTGTATGAATATTGTATAATGTCATGTCACGTGAATGTGTAATATAATAAAACATTAAATAGAAATAATATATTGAGGAAATATATTCAGCCAACTGTAACTTCAAATCCTCTGAAACTAGGGTTGCCAGGTGACTGGTATTGACCCCAGACAGTCCGGTATTTTCACCTCCTGTCCGGTAAAAAAAATCAGAAAATACAGGACACCTAAAATGTCTGGTATTTTCTGATATTTTTTTACCTGCCAGTAGGCAAAAATACCGGACACCTGACAACCTTACGACACAGCAACTGGGCCCAGCCTCCACCCCTCCTCCACTCCTCCCCCGGTCCCAGCCGCTGGTTCCCTCCTGGACCCACCCTTCCCTCCGCTTACCTGGTTCTGCAGGAAGCTATCTTCTGTCATGGAGGAAGAAAACAAGATGGCCACCGGCAAAAAAACCCCTAAAGGTCTTAAAGGGGCCATGCTGGGTTTTTTTGTATTTTTTAATTTTTTTATTTGTTTTTTTGCTTAATAATTGTCAGGGTCCTTTTTTTTTTCTCAATAACTTTGCTCTCCCCCTTTTTCCCCTCAACAGTGTTTTTTTGCGGGATGTTCGGTATTTTTGGTTAAACCATCTGGCATCCCTAGCTGAAACAGTTTTGAGAGTTCAATGCTATTTTTAATTCTACACTGCGAGTGATAGATCTTTTGGAATATGTATAAGGAGATGAAAATCCTGATGCATCTTACGTGCATTCTTCTGAAATACTGTTGTGCAGCCATGACTGGAGTAAGAGAACACGTATTCTTCTGGGTGAGCTGTAAAGGGAAGGGGTGGGCACATGAAGGTGAGTAGGTAGTTAACAAAGATCTAGCATAAGGAATGTTGTTTTCCCAGCAGAAACTTAATCAACAGTAGTTTGGGAGCATATACAGAGGAATGTGTTAAAACTTGATAAACTTAAAAAACAACAAATAGTCTGGTAGCACTTTATGGACTAACAAAACATGTAGATGGTATCTGAGCTTTCGTGGGCACAGCCCGCTTCTTCAGATGACCGGAGTGTCGGATGTCCAGAACCAAGAATAAATGAGGGAAGGAAAGAGGGTTCTGGACATCCGACACTCCGGTCATCTGAAGAAGTGTGCTGTGCCCACGAAAGCTCATGATACCATCTACATGTTTTGTTAGTCTTTAAAGTGCTACCAAACTATTTGTTGTTTTTAAAGTTTTTCCTGTTACAGACTAACTCGGCTACCCCTCTGAAGCTTTAAAACTTGATGTCTGTTTATCACACCGTTGGCAGTTCATCTGCTCACAAAGAGGCATATAGCCCTACAGAATTACTGTCTCACGACAGGTGATCTGGTCATTATGCTTCTAGGAAACCTGATAGGTCAAAGTTTGTTTAAATTAGTTCTGACTTGCTTTGCTAGACTTTCCGTGTTCCTATTTTTCTATGCTGAAAAAATCTTGGTTGTGTCTGTTCCAAAATCTGTTATCCAGAAGGAAATTCCTAAAGCCTTAGGCCTTTCTTCTGAAGACAATAGAAACTTTGAGTGACAACTGGGTAAGGACTTCAGGATTTAGCCACAAATATGTTACTGACGTTGTAAACAGGAATAAATCAGTTTTTAATGTCAGAAAACATGGTTTGCTTAATGACAGTGGCCTGTCAAGTCTATTTTACACAATGAATGAATGCTGTAGGAAGGGAAAGGGTTCATCAAATCATTCTTAAATTCTAACAAAAACATGATAACCTGCAGTTTAGCCTGCAGTTGCTTATTTACTGGGCTACTATGGCCCTTCAGCTACTGGGGCTTGACTGATAATGAAGGATTCAAAGTCTATAGACTTAGCATGTTCTGAACAGGTAATATTTTTAGTTATAAAATATTCAATATAGTGGTCATATGGTGGTCATAAAATGTTAGCTTGCAACTACAGAGGATGATCAGATATTCTAAATAAAAGGCCAAATGCCTAGAATTAGATCCTTTGCAGATAAACAGAATTAGTTTGGAAAGACAACTGTCAAATGTCAGCTGCTGAAACCTTGCACTATATGAAACCAATCAAATGTCCGAATAATCTGTTGTAATATACAGAGTTCATCTTTAAGCAGCTGTCATCATCAGGCCATTCCATGAGCCATACATAGTGGAAAAACAGGTTTTATTCATAAGTATGATAATGCTTTAAGTGAAATTTGAAATAAAGAATAATAACATTTTGGTTTGATGAGGCCCTAGATTCTAGTGTTTTAAGATGGTTTTACTGCATAGTATCTCAGGGTATCTATAAACATGTAGCAGTTGTTTTTGTTAAATGCCTTTTTGTTTCTGAGTGGCAAGAAACATAATAAGAAAGAAAAAGTAAATGAGGATCTAATCCACTTATGCAAAACAGAATTTACATTATTAATACACATGCATTGCTGTGTTCATTTTTGAACCTTCAAAAATGTTGGTATAAGTTGTTTTGCAACTGGTGACTGTAAATGGAATAAACATGCTTAAAGAGGCTGCCAGCTCAAATATGTCCCATGTCAATGCTGTACAAGTGACGCATCAGATGGCTGTTTAGCAGTCTAAGTTAATACCATTCTGTATGCCACAAATACGGTCAGTGTGACTGGAGAAACTGTGATCTAGCCGTAGGGCCCTAACTCAGCTGCTGACCTGCAATGTCACACACCACATGATCTTCCTATGCCTCCATTTCCCATCCTACTCTTTGCCCGTCAGGTCTGTTTTTAAACTGGTAGTGTTTCAGGACAATGGCTGACTCTCACTATGTGTTTACACACAGGACCTAGGGTTGCCAGGTGTCCGGGTTTGAACCAGACAGTCCAGTATTTGAGCTTTCTGTTCAGGAAACAAATTTAGAAAATACTGATGTAATGTAGATTGTGATGTAATGTCAAGTGTGTCTGGTATTTTTGTTGAAACCATCTGGCAACCCTAACAGGACCTAGTACTTTAGGGTCATCCATGGTTAATAAATTCATATGTGAAGACTAGAAAACAATTTTCTTTTTTGAGCATCACAGTTCTCTATAGCCTTGTTTACACTGGAGGCAATGTATAGGATACATATAGCTATGTGCACAATGAAAAGCACACTGTGTTCATGCTATGGTGGGTAGCTGTATGTGGTGGGGGAAGGCAGTGGGAAAAGGCTCCAGCAGGAGTTGTTAGAACCTTTGCCTCGCTCTCCTCCCAGCTAGAACCTTTCCATGCAGCAGGAGCCTTTCTCTGAGAAGTGGGAACACTCTATCAGCAGGGAGCTGCCAAAGCCATTTCTTTCATCAGGGAAGACTGGGGAGTTGGGAGGACACTATGCTGCTAAAAGTAGCAGTGTAGACAGGAAGTACGACTTGGGCATGGAGTGAGTCATGTAAGATACATATCATAAGGTTCTGGCATGTCTCTACTTTCCTCATTAGCATGTCACCATTTATGCTTCTATTTTTACCAATGCTAGGGGGTGTATGCAGTGCTTGTGAACTAACCTCTGGTAATGAGTGTGCTGTGTGGACATACCTTATGGCCTTTTAAGTCTCTTCTTATTTTCTGCAATCTTCAGATCTGAAACCAGTTCTATGATGGAACTGTACATTATGGGTTCTTTTGTTCCCTTCACATGCCAGTTATCCCTAACCCTTGTGAGCTGAGTCCATAATGATAGTAAGTATGGCATGCCATTTAAAAGTCAGCATTATATCTGTTACCGGTTGTATACAGTGTGTGAAGAATTAAATAACCCATTCGGTGCAAGAGACTAGACTGATCAATTGGGAGATTATTCGTACTACATTACCTTCGTCATTATCTTTGGATCCAGGGCATTTCACCTTATTTTGTATCCATTCTTCCACCAGACTTTTCATCTGATCTGATTGCTTTATAAACCTAACGATGCCTCAGCTGAGGAGCTAGCTGAGTGGGGAGCTTGGCTGCAGGATGAGGCTTGGTGTGCTACCAGCTGGGCTCCCAGGACTTCTTGCTAAGCAGTAGGCAGACAGATTAAAGGTGTTGGCTGGGGGCGCTTTCCTCCATAGGTCCTGGATTGTCCCAGTCCCCAAGTGCCCCCCAGTGCCATTTAGGGAGGCTCGGGGAGTGGGGAGGGGATTGAATCCCCCCCCCAAAAGATTCATGCCACAACACTGCTTGCTGCTCCCCCTCCCCTCAGGGAGCGACACCAAAGCACAGTGTGTACGCTTTGCTCCGTATCGTGGCTGGGAAAGGGGGGAGAAGAGGCAGAGGAGTAAATGACCCACACTGTGAGCTTTCCTCCTCTTCGCAGAGGGTGATGAAAGGGCACAGCAAGCAGCCTCCTAGCATGAATTTGGAGGAGGGGGCGGGGGATAGTGCCCTTGCCTCCTTTTACTCTTTGCATCCACACATACCTCTGCCTTGAGCACTTCTTCAGACACACCGACCCCAACTACTATACGTTCTACTTCCCCAGCCCCCTGCCCTGCCTTCCCACTGGGAGGGATGAAATAGAACAATACCTGTATAAAATGTAAGTTACTTTCACCTCTGAGGTTGTCTCCAATTGCTTTTCCCCTTGCTTGATGATATACCTATTGCACTAGTAGTATGTATTCTTTTGTGCTTGCTCTATTTCACTCGATCCAGCAACAAAACTGGATTTGGGGTCATATGCATAATTTGTTCTTAAACCCTCTCATTTTGTCCTAAATAATGGATCACTCTACAGAGAACAGAGCCAGGAAATGCTTATGGCACACTTATTTATCACCAAAGGAAACCAAATGATAATGGATCAAGGAAGTCAGTTAATGGCCATTTTGGTTTAGCATTCCTACAGGATTTTTTTTTTTTTTTTTTTTGCATCCACCATTCCTACTGATTTTCCAAGCATCAGGAAAATGTTTAAACTTTGGATTCATGAAGCTCACCAACCCCTTCCAGGAATTAAGAAAAGAAATTGCTACTCAGAGATCAAACTCCTTGCCAAAAATTTTTACTTCTCATAGTAAAGAAGACTATATAATACCATCTGTTGTCTATTGATTTTTTCTAAGTACCAAGTGTAATTATTTTGTAGTATCAACACAGCATCACTTCATAAGCCTTACATCTGTATAAAATAAAGATATATTATACATTCATATCTCAAGTATTTAGAAGCCCCATCACTTCATGTGTGACCTAATTTTGAACTATTATTAACTAATTTAAATGTTTGCCATTGTAGTTGAATTGTCAAACTAAAAACAAAAATTGTTGTCTAGTACAATTCTGAACAAGTCATTTCTTACACAGAATGTTGTTAGCACTAGAATTATAACATTTCTCTTAAAACATTTTTTTTACATGGAAAATTTATAGAGCAGTTCAGAACAACATTAGGCTCCTTCCACATGGGAGACAGATGATAATCTGCAAATAGAAATGTTATTTCTATTACCTTTGATTTGACAAAGTTGAGGTGTGCTTGCAAGGTGTTTGAGTATCTGCACTTTTTCAGTTTCTCTGTTATCCTACTGAGAGACCCTTTCCTAAGCTTTTTCTCCTGCTGATTATGCCATGTTATGGAAGACATTCCCCTTGCAGAAAATTGGAACCTTTATTGGGAGGAAGAGCTATTTTGCTGCAATTTGATGCTTTACCTCTATCTACAGTTTGTCCTATATAATGCTCCATATGTTTATAGTTTGAAAGCACAAAAGATGCAAATCCATATCTACTTAATTAGGCATTTTATTGTGATTATGAGTACCAAGAGGGATAACATCTTTATCAAGAAAAATATTGTAGCTGAGTTGCAACATAAGAATTATTTGACATTTTAAAATTTTGTTTAGTTTAATGGAAATAAGTAACCATAAAAATATATTCAGGCTAGAAGGAATTAGGAATACATCAGTGGAGTACATATTTACATAATTCAATACAGACTCCCTCCTGATTCTAACCATAAATAAAATAAAAACAAAAAAACAAACAAAAAACCCTTAAAGCCTTACTCTAGAAAAAAACTCTGAGTTGCAACGTATTTGAAATACATTTAATTTTGCAGTATACATTCAATAATATTGCAAAATGGAGAGTGCAGTCATATGCAATGAAGTAGCTTTGGAATGTAAATCTTTTGTGTCTGGCAATATATCACTGTACTCCTCTTACAGTTTCTATTGACAATGCAATTTTGTCCATTAATGTGTCTGATTCAGTGTTCAGTCCTATCCTAGAGAATAGGGTGGTCTCCATTGTACCTAATGTTTGGTTCAGTCTTCAAAGAATTATTGCACTCTCAGTTGTGGATCCAGCAATCCATTCTTATAAAGATCAGAGTTTAATTCACAAACTTAAGGTGGAAATCATGGGGGAAAAAAATAGACCAGTGCCGAAGACTGGGAGACACAGAAAAAGAAGCAAAGATAAAATCCTACTGGGAACTATATTTCCACTATAAACCATTTTTGAAAATGAACAGACTCAGTAGCATGCAGGTTGGGTGGCATTCTTTGTGGAAATATGACACTTATGACACTTTTGGATCTCTTAGGGTTATATTATAATCTCAATAGAAATGCTCTGGGTTTTTATTGCTGTGACTAATAGGAGAATCGGCTCCCTAGTTTTGGTCAGCCTATGGGAAAACTAGATTTCAAACTCTAATTGCAAGAGTTAGTGAATTCTGTAGCCAGTGAATCATTACCAAATAGCCTGGCCCTCAATGCCTCATCTATAAATAGGATAAACCAAATGCCTTGCTTGTTCTGGCTAGATTACTTGCATGGGAATTAGAGAGCAGTTCAACTTGAAAGGCTGGGACAGTGGTAGTCAGGACTTTGAATGTGAGTAAAATCAATTATTTTTAAAAAAGAATAGCCCTGTGGCACCTTAGAGATTAACAAAAATATAGACTGAGACTTTGAAATCAATGTTTTACTTAACCAGGATCCAGTTCAAATGCTTCCAGTTAGGAACTGTACCTTCCAACAGATAAATGTGTGTAATTGTATGAGCTGCAGTATTTGGATAAGCTGTATCCTGGCTGTAAGAAAAGGTACTTCTGCAAACAAAGAATTCCAGTAATCAAATCTCGAGAAACAAAATCATTCATTAGGAGTTTCAAATCTCTTTTGCAGCACACTAGCCTTAATCTGGTGATATTTGATAGATAATAAAAAATAATGGACCTAAGATACATCCCGAGGGATACATTTGCAGATAGTATGACAACCACACTTTTTGCACACATCTTTGCTTGAAGACGATCCGTAATATAGTAGTTAATTGAATGTCATTATCAGCATCGAAGCCCCTCTTAGCTGTCACTTTAGTCAATATTCAGTGGTTCAGTTTAGTTCAAATTCAGCTATATATATTAGTAGATATGTTTATAAGCATCTGCATTAACTGCATATTTTAATTAGTATCCAAATTCCAATTGTGATTTGTGTGCTTCACTTCTCAGACTTACCAGAGGGTTCCACATACCCAGACAATTTCAGTAACCTCATCTACAGGGGATGCACATCAACCAGGCTAGTGAATACAATCCATTAAGACTGAATTGGTCTAACCATTTAAACAATCTCACAGGCCTTCTCTTTAAGGATGTTCTGGATGACTGAGAGAAACCCAGTCTGAGGCCCCAATAAATATCACACCTAGGGATGTTAAATTTCGTTTAATCAGCTAGTCAAGTAGTCGATAGAATTTCCATGACTACTCAATTAGTCGATAAGGGGTGAAACTGCTGAGCCAAAGCAGGGTTAGCTCCCGACCCCAGGAGCTAACCCTCCTACGGCTATGCCTTTTAAATGTAGTAACTACCGCCTGGCTCTTATACATTTAAAAGCCAGTGGCACAGTAGGGGATCCCCAGCTTTGCGTGATCCCAGACTCTGCATGAGGTGTAATGCAGGGAGGGAAAGCTCAGTGGTTTGAGCATTGGCCTGCTAAACCCAGGGTTGTGAGCTCAATCCTTGAGGGGACCATTTAGGGATCTGGGGCAAATCTGTCAGGATGGTACTTTGTCCTTATGTGAGGGCAGGGGACTGGACTTGATGACCTCTCAAGGTCCCCTCCAGTTCTATGAGATAGGTATATCTCCATATATTATTATTATATTATAACTGAAACAGCTAATTCCCGGCTTACACCTGGTCCCCTGCTGTGCCTTTGCCTCCCCTGTCCTCCCTCATCACAGAGATGGTGCTGGGGGGATCCGTCTTTTAAGCCAGTTCCCCCCTGCATCAGCTCCTGCTCCCTCCACCCCTTGCTGCCTCTATCAGGTAGAGTCAGCAAAGGGAGGTGGGAAAGCAACTAGTCAAGTAGTCATGCGACTAGTCACTTACATCACTAATCATACTGTGGGTGTTGAAACAAAGCAATATGATAATGGATTCCTTCTGGAACATGAGGACCTCTCTGCTGCTTTAGACAGATTGCCATAGGCAAGGGACAATAAGTTGGCTCACAAGAGGATCTTTGCTTTCTAAGGCTATGTCTACAGAACAGAATTATTTTGGAACAACTGACGTTATTCTGAAATAACACAGTGCGTGTCCACACTCTAAGCCTTTATTTCAAAATAGTGTCGAGCTGGAGGAGTTCTTACTCTGACTCATGTTCTTCCTTCGACTTCCTGCAGCGTAGACAGTGCCTAAAGCCAAGTTAAGCTATTTCAATTTAAGCTATGCAATTGATGTAGCTGAAGTTGCGTAGCTTAATTTGACTTTAGTCCTGCTGTGTAGCTGTACCCTAAGAGAATGAGAGTTGGTTCTGCTCTGATCTTGGGAGAAAAGCATATTTAACCTAGCAGTGAAGCATAGGATTAGATGAGAAATATCTGTGGACATGCTGTTTGTTTTAAAATATTTTTTTTTTCATTTACTAAGCAAACATGCTTTAAGAAAGCTGTTGGTCGATATTACTCGTCACAGATTCTGGAAAGAAGGAATTGCAGGTGCTTGAAATCAGAGCTTAAAGCTTAAGGGTGCAAGCCCAGCAAATAACACTTTTCAGGAAGGAAGCAAAGCTACTAAAGGCCTCACGTTTTTGTACCACATAGAGGGACATAAGAATGGCCATACTAGGTCAAACCAAAGGTCCATCTACCTAGTATCCTCTCTGCCGACAGTGGTCAGTACCAGATGCCCCACAGGGAATGAACAGAATGGGTCATTATCAAGTGATCCCTCTCGCCTGTCATCTATTGCATAAAAAAGCCACCACCTCAGCTTACTTGATTTTACACATGCATTTTCTGAAAATACACCAACTGTAAGGACAAAGGTTTTAAACAGCAACTCATTGTAATCTTTGTCAAACTTTGCAACTTTGTAACTCTCAGCAACTTTGCTTTATTAGTTCAGAAACTTACTGTAAGCTGCAACTTTGTAACTCTCAGCCACTTTGTTTGTAACTTGCTCTAAACTGCATTTTCCCCTGAGTGAATGAAGAGAGGGTGTGTGTGTGTGTATGTGTGTGTGTTTGTTTAATAGGAGTTACAAGGTTGAGGCTGGAGCACATAGTGACGAGTCATCACACTGCTGCTTTGCTGGATAAAGGGAAGTCTGGGCATGCTCCCTGGTGATGAGGTGGATGAGTCACAGGGGCCATACAGACACAATATAAAGGAGAGGGAGCACATGTGAGACTCTCTCTTTCTTCCCCTGCTCCTGAGAAGCTTCTCTCTACAGCCAGTGACTCTCCTGACCAGCTCCCCAGCCATGATGAGCAGACAGACCCTCCAGAACCAACATGCCTTGGCTCCTTCTGCAACCCATATGTCTGTGTAAGTGTGTGAGTGCCTGAGGTCAGGAATGGATGTGTGTGAATGAGTGAATGAATGGAGGGGTGTGTGTGTGTAGAGAGAGAGAGAGAGAGAGATAGCTGGTTCCCTCTTTAGTTTAAACCTTTGGTTGCAGCTCTGTCTTCTTTGGTTTAACCTTGTAGTGCAAATAGTGGAGTGCTAATTCCCCAAACAATAAACCCATACTAGTGGAACCCTGGGTGGTCTCCAGTGGGAATTTTTGGGGGTAACATCATCCATTTCCAGCCCTCTGATTGGCTGCCTGCTCCCTTTGCCTGCCTCCTGGAGAAAAGGAACCAATCTCTCTCTCTCCCTCCCCACCACCTGCGAGGAGCGGCCTGGGGCAGTCTCTGTCCTGTACTGTTCTTACAGCAAGAAGAGCCCAAAAGCAAGCAACAGCTCCCCTGCCACTAACTTCCTCCCCTCCTGTGATCATTGGGTACAGGATGTTGGGGGTCAGATCATATTTGGGGTTTGGGTAGCAGAACATATTGCCTGGGCTCATGTGGGAGGAGGGGTGGAAGCATTGCCTGAAACCCTGTCAGACCTGTGGAGTGTTAAGCAGTTGGCAGGAACTGGGTAGTTACTGCACTTCTCCATCTCCGTCCCTCCTCTCTAGCTAACTTCAGCTCAGGTACCTTGAGCTAAAGAATTTTGTGTATGCCCAGGAGTTGGGATATTATATCTCTCTCAAACAGTGCTGCAAAGACAAACCCAGAGGGTGTGTCTAGACTACATGGCTCCGTCGATGGAGCCATGTAGATGAGTGTACTCGGCAAAGGGAAATGAAGCGGCGATTTAAATAATCGCCGCTTCATTTACATGAAAATGATCATCAGCTGTTTGCCGGCACAGCGCGGTAGTCTAGACGGGGGGTCAACCGACCCCAGATCCCTTTGTTGTCAGATCCCTTATGCCCCATCTAGACTACTGCGCTGTGGCGACAAACAGCTGATCGGTACAGTGCGGCAGCCATTTTGATGTTAATGAAGCGGTGATTATTTAAATCGCTGCTTCATTTCCCTTTGCCGAGTACACTCATCTACATGGCTCCGTCGACGGAGCCATGTAGTCTAGACACACCCTCTGGGTTGAAGAGTTTTAGGATTCCACCTACACAGAGGCTTGAGGAGGGTGAACTCAGAGGCGACCAAACTAGACCTATAATATGACAGATTATCCACCACAATCCCATTTCAAAACTGTAACAACTGATCAGATTAAAAACAGCTGTAAAACACTTCAGGTCAGATTTTGCTTGGCTCCTAAATTCCCTGTAGGGTGCATGAATCCTGCCCCCCACCTCAGCAGAGCCATGTGGCTGCATTCACCTTCCTAGAAGGTAAGCTGCTGCTGGTGGGCTCGGTGGGAGAGTGAAGGGACAGGGTTGCATGCTGGCTCCCTAGCTGCTCCCAGGGTGGGCGGCTGCCCCATGTGCTGGGGCTGGAGTCGGAGTCGGCTCTCGGGGCAGCCACCCACCATGCAGCCCCACTCTGGGAGCATCTGGGCAGCCACCACCCAACCCTGGCTCCTCACATGTCACTGCCCCACCCGCAGCACCTCACTCCCTGCAAACCCTGGGCACTGGCAGTAGCTTCCCTCTGCCCCAGGTGGCAACGTGCAGCCAGCCCTGCAAGGAGCTGCCTGGGGCAGTCTCTGCCCTGCACATAGGCTGCCCTGGGAGCAGCATTCCCAGAGGGGAGAGTGTGTCTGACCTTCTCCCCGTGAGGTGAGGGGTGCTACTTGGGAGCAGGGCTCAGAGTCTCTGCGCTGGGAGAATCTCTCGGGGAGCAGCGCCACTAGTGGGTGCAACAGTGGCACACATCCGAACAAGCACATGACCTTACTGTTGGCGCACAAGACAAAACTCACTCCACTCATGGATGGAAAATCTTAGAGGGAGCACTGCTTGGCCCATGTGTAAATTCAGGATGGGCCAGGCACAATCAGAGTCCTTACACTTGGGGAGCACAGAGATTGCTCCTTGTAGGGTGTTCAGGTGCCTACCTCAAAGTGTACAGAGAGAAGGCAAGTCCAGCATGGACAAGCTGCATCCCGTAGGGCAGGGCTACTCAGTTTTGGAAGCCCCGGGGGCCACAGTGACACTCAGAGCACATGCCGAAGGCTGCAACTGAAGTGTGGTTGCATAGACATGCAAATATATATGCAAATAGCTTCTTTCACACTGACAGGCATGAATACAAAGATTAAGGCAAGACTACACAACACAGGCCCCATTTAAGTCAGTTTTGCTGATATTAATAAAATGCAATATTTACCTGATTTCGACCCATATGACAGCACTTTTAATGAGCAATGACAGTTCAGGAATTTAAGTACTAAAACGCATATCAACAGAAGACCATTATATTGACTTGCCATTGTGGAGCGTGTTCCCAGTGGAGGCCATGTTCAAAGGAGCCCACCTGTGAGCCGTGTGTTGAGCCCCACGTAAACACAAACCGCGCTGCAGGCCACAAACAAATGGGCCTTAGGCCGCATGTGGCCTGTGGGCCGCATGTTGAGTAGCCCTGCCGTAGGGACACACCAGGCCACTCCTTTGCTCAAGTGTGTGTGTGAGAGAAAAGTGGGTGGTTACTTAGAAGAGGGATGAAAGTGTTAAAGCTAATACACGTGAGTTAAAATTTGCCATTCATTTTGTAGTATATAGTTTCTTTTGCTGTTTAAAGTGTTTGGAGTGTGTGTGTGTTTGTAAAGTGGGAGATGAAATGATGAAGATAGAGACTATAAATGAAGTATTAGAAATAGATATTTAAAGAGAAGGAATTTTGCTTGGAGAATGAGATGTATAGCTAAACAGGAATCACCTCAAGCTGGTTTTTAGACAATGTTATGTTTAGCTTGTTGTTATCATGTGTTTACAAGAAAATGGATGGAAACATTGCAATGGGTCACTGAAAGAAGAAAAGTGACTTTAAAAAGATGGCATCGTGGGGTTGTGCATTTCTTTTATCCAGGGCCGGATTAAGACCTTTAGAGGCCCTAAGCACTGAAAAGATTATGGTGCCCCCCCCCCCATATGTAATTCAACATAAAAACAATACTATACCATAAAATCTCTTTTTTTTTTTTCTGCCCCTGCTTTGCTGGTGCTTAGTCTGCCTATTGGGTAATCTAGCCCTGCTTCTATCTCATTGCCTGCCAGCCTTCCACGATCACAGGCAACTCCATCATACAATCTCACTCCTAAATTAATCCAGTTCTCTTTTTAAAATAAAGTTATTGGAAAGCTGTTCCAGAATCTGAGCCCTCTGGTGGTTAGAAACCTTCATCCAATTTCCAAAAAAATTGTCTCCCTTTCCTAATTCTCCAAAAATGACTTCTCCCCCACCCCCAACCCAGGTTATAGGAAGGTTGAAGTAAGAAATAATGTGACCAAAAAATCTTGTTTATCTACTTTTATTGAGCAGGAACAACATCTCTGCTTTGCTACAATTTAGCTACCAAGGTGGCTTTGTCTGATGAGTCATTGTACAATAGCTACAAAATATTAACATCATGGTAATTTTAAAAAATGCACTCCTAACTGTGTCAGGAAGTCGCTTGAGTATATTCATAAGTGCCAAATTCTGTTTCAGTCATTTACAAAACATAACATAGTACTAATGCATAGACTTGCACAGGGTGTGAAGCCATCAGTATAGATTAGAAAAATATGTATCAATAGCCACATTAACTGATCATCAAGAAGGTTTGCGTTATTTTCTTTCCTTGATGCACTGGGATTTTTCAAATAATACTAATTAGCATTTCTCACACATCAAGATGAGAATAATATTCAGCAATGTGCAAACTGAACAAGCTGCAGTTACTACTATAGCTCAAAATGTGGAAATGTCCAATTTTAGTAATATTACATCTTTGTGACTCTTTTTCATCTATATATTTGTCCTGTACCTTTAAGCTTTTCCTCAGACAGGGTCAAAATAATGGACTTTTTGTGTTAGTGATATTTGTGGTATAAATAGCAATTATGATGTACCTTTGACGACTTTACCTGCTTTCTGTCTGTTAATCTGTTTCAGCCTGTGACTATTTGTCACACGTTATATTAAGGATACCTTTTTAAACTAGTTAATTGATGGTTAATTGATTGCTAATAGAAGTTGTAGTATTTTGCAGAAATAAATAGAATTTTAGAGATGGTTTTAAAGCATTTTCAGAGATCCAGTGTTTATAAGCAGCTGTTACAAGCATGTTTACTCCTTTCTTCTACCTCCATTCCCATTTTAAAAATTGAATGGATGTGAGATGTAGGAAGGCAATATTTAGTTCCAGATGAATGACAGGCTTAAATCCCAATAGCTCATGAGTGATCAAAGCTAGATGAAGGGGTGCTTTGTGTTGAGGACAGGAAACCCCTCCCCCACTACTCTGTTGGTAACTTTAGCTCTGCTAGATCATGAGATATTGAACTTTAGAATCACTTTTATATAGAAAACTTTTCCTATAGATTTTTAGATTGAATTAATGACAGCGTTTTTTTTTTCTCTGAGGCCTGTTTAGGTAGATGCCTTCTGACAGAGCCTAATTTTGGATGGAGCGATATCACAGTATCAGTATTAAAAAAAAAAAACCCTCTGTAAAATATTCTACATCATATGCATAGCATATCATAGCATATTACTATATGTTTTATATTTTATTGACCTGCAGTTCAAATGACCTGTGTGGCTCTTCTTTGAGTAGATGCACTCAGGTGTGTACACATCCTACACCTCAAAGCTACAGAATTTTGTCCGGCAGTACTTGTAAGCTCATACATCATACCCAAAGTCCCTCAATAGTTATATAACGCTGCACTACCTCAACCCCCTATTTTCTTCTTGAGACTGAATTTGGAGCTCTGTGTGGTTTTTCACCACTCAATCTGTCACTATCTCAGTGGGTTGTTTTTTTTTCTGATTCCAGAGTTAGTGTCCTTAGTGTCAGTTAAATATAGTGTGAGTTAAATTTAGTTATGCTTTTGTCTGGTATTGCCCTCACTGGGGTTTAAACATTGTCTGTTACGTGTGGGAGCAATTCCCAACAACGATTCCCACTTGCAGTGCTTGTGTGTCTAGGAGATGTGTTCAGTGTTAGATTGTTCGCAAAGTGGTCTCAGGCGGCAAGGGACCTTGACCTAAAGCAATACCTGTCTGAATGGACCATGCAGCCTGCTATGACACTGAGGATCTCATTTAATGAGAGATCTCCCTTGGGTTCTGAGAGTGCTGCCATTTCACATTCAGTGTATATTTTGTCCCTTTCTGCTTTTGTGTCAGAAAACTCTGTTCCTGGTGGCTATAACATCCGTAAGGAGAGTCCATGAGTTGCAAATTCTAGTGCCACAGCCTCTGTATGCACAATTCTTTAACAACAGTGACTTTATGATCACCCCCCAGATTTATGTCTGAAGTGGTCTGCCTCATATGAACCTCTGTTATTTCCTAAGTGACGTTCATCTCTGGAGGAGCAGTGTCTCTATATGATAGATGTTAGGTATTGTCTAGCCTTCTACTTGGACAGGAATGCACTGTGTCAGGCTATGCATCATCTGTTTGTGTCATAGGCAGATCATGTGAAGGGGCAAGTAGTCTCTTCACAAATGATCTCCAGGTGGATAACGTGGTCATGGATATGTTTATGAATCTTTATGCCATCACTACATCATTCAGAATGGATACAAACATTGGCAGGGCAGTCCTCCAATCTTTGTTCAGATTGCTTCTGAATAGGAATGTTAAAATCCATTTGTTTTGGTAAACGTATAACCCCTGAAATTGTTTACATGCACGGGGTGGGGGGCAGCTCTGCGGGACCTGGTGTGTGCAGGTTGCCGGCAGCATGTGGGGGGTGGGACTGCATGTAACTGTGAAGGTTAACCAATGAGCCCAGGCTCATTGGTTGGCTGTTTACACATGTACACTATCACATCCTATACTCTGAGTCCTGCCTCCTGGAGTGAGTGCTGCTTATGAGTCACCTACATGGAATGCAAGGAAACATCTACTTGAAGGAGAAACATTTACTTCTTATAACTGTGTTTCTTCAAGATATTATGCAGACTTGTGTTCCACAACCACAGATCTAGTCACTGGACATTCAGTACAAAGGAACTAAGGCAGGTCAAGGTGGCGCTGCCTCATATAGCCAAGGGAAGGCTCAGCAGATGTGGTGTGATCATCGCCTCCTATGGATATTACTAGACAGAATTCTCTAGCCCTGGTTGCTGGGCATGTCCACTTATGAGCAATGTAGCCATCTCAGGTTAGTGTCAATAAAATCTTTAACTGCGCTCCACACCATTGTCTCGATATGGAGTCTCCAACTCTTTGTGTAAAATCTAGTTATCTGGTATATCTATTGTTGGAAACAGAAAGTTCTGCAGCAATAAAATCATCAATGTCTATTGTTAAATTTTATCATGAATCGTACTTACAGTGAGGGGGTTTTAAACATTTGCTTATTGTAAAGGGGTGAAAGTTCACATTGTTTTATGTTCATAGCTTTTACAGTTTAAGAACTTGTTTCTAGTAAAGTGTGTGGTGTTTCACCCCCATATAGTTATGGAAATATGTTTTTGGAATATGAATATGCATAACTTGAATATGTTTTATGAAAAACAGGGCATGTAACCGATCATTTAAGAACCTTTAATCCCCTGAATGTGTATATTCTATTTGTGTGCATGTATTATTTTTGTATGTGAAGTTAGAAATATGAAGTGTGAACCTGTTTTATTAATTCTAGGTCTTTTAGGGTGCATCTACACTGCAGGGCTTAGCTCGAAATAAGCTACGCAAATTGAGCTATGTCAATTGCGTATCTTATTTCAAAATAGCTTATTTCAAAATAGGGAGCGTCTACACAGCACTTATTTCAAAATAGAGCACTCTTCACCGACTTCCCTTATTCCTCGCACAATGAGGGTTACAGGAGTCGGAGTAAAAAGTCCTCCAGCTTGACAGTATTTTGACACTATTTCAGAATAACTGCCTGCTGTGTAGACACGGACTAAGTTATTTCAGACTAGTGCTAGTTATTTCGAAATAGTGTTGCAGTGTAGATGTACCCTTAGTGAAAGTCGATAGTGGTACTTAAGGAACTTAATGGGATGATGCTCAAGACAATGATCTGTAAATGTATTTTTTTTCCTGCAAGCCCAAACAGTGGTTGGTCTTATAGAGCGATGTGACCGTGCCACCTGGTGCAGGAATCCATTTTGAATTCAGTATTTTTCGGGAGGGAGGGCAGGGGAAGAAGAATTGAACAGAGGATTCCTGCCCTGGGGAAATTGTGTTTAAGGGACGGGAAGCAAAGAATAATTGGTCTTCAGATGGCAATCTCTTAAATCCTGCTTTTTTTATACTTAATAAAAACACATTTGTTTATTATTAAACCCAGAGCTGTGCATATCTCTCTTTCATTGGTAAAGAGAGTGAACTCTGAGTTTTCTCTGTGCAAAACCTTCTTACAGAGTAAGATGGATTAGTATGGGGTTTTGGTCCTATTTCGGACTGTTCTCTCATGTGCAGACAAGCCCCTGTAGCTGAGCCCTCTCAGAGCTGAGCTCTTAGCAGTGTTTGTATTATTTTGCTGGGGGGGCTGTTACTACAACTCTGTGCCTTTCTTGGGGGAAACCAGAGCTTCTGTCCCACCAAGGCAGAGTTGTAGGGTGCCCCAGAGGGCAGGTAGGTGGACTCAGCGGTACGATCAGCACATTGGGTGACAGTCTTAAGGGGACCTCTGAGATCCAACCCATCACATTGGTTTAAGATTTTTCCTTTAAATTAAACAGCAACATATATGATTTTTTATGAAAAAAGATTCCTTCAATATAATAATGAGCTTTGATTCTTCTGGAAAGCTTCATAATCTTCCAGCTTTTTGAATTAATGTCTCTGCTCATCATCTTCTACACATCCATGGAAGAAAGGAAGACTATGTCAACATTAGTCTTTCTGTTCTGTAAATAGAGTGTTTTGATATTGATAAGCATACCAAACATCATTCTGTACTAAGTAAGTTCTGAGTATATTTCTTGAATAATAACCAGTTTCTAAAAGAGTAATCAGTGTTTCCCAAATGGTGCTCCGCAGAACCCTGGGATTCCGCGAAGTGAAAGTAAGGGTTCCGTGAGAACCCAAACGCTCCCCCTGTCCCCCACCCTTAAAGAGGCAGAGAGGAGCCCAGCACGCAAAGATGCTGGCTCTTTCTCTGGTTCCCCGCTGGGCTGTCAGACACCTCCCCGTCCCCCGCTGCTGCTCTGCTTTTACCAGGGGACCTTCCAGCTGCCTTGGTAAAAGCAGAGCGGCAGCAGGGGGCGGGGGGAGGAATCTTGGGCTGATCGGGGAGAAGCGGGACCAGCATCTGTTGCTGCTGCTAGGTCCCTTGGTAAAGGCAGAGTGTGGGGGGGGCGGTACTGTCAGTGAGTGGAACACCGCAAATCCTTTACTCACTGTGAAGGAGCGGAAATCCCCATACCCACTGTGAGGATGCGTGGCTCCTGTGTGTGACTTTAAGAATACAAGTTAATATGAAAATTCCCCATGGATCATTGGTTAAAAGAAGGAACTTTAAAGAAAAAGTGAGTACTTCAAACTCCCATATTTTTACTGAAACCAAAGGAAAATACTGAGGCAGTTCAAGTTAATTATGAAAAATTACAGCTGACTAATAAGAAACGCAGGTATTGTGAGGACTGTTTATCATTTGGATTCACAAGCAATGGAAATGAAGATGCTCCAGGTGCCCAGTGTGTACTGTGCAACAAAATATTATCTAACAGTTGTTTAGTACCTGCTAAATTGCAGAGACATTTTGAAACAAATCATTCAGAATACAGAGATAAAGACATTAGTTTTTTTAAGCGAAAGCTTGAATCACTTGAAAAAAGTAAACTCTTCATGTGAAAAATTGCCAAATCTGATAATGAAAATGTAACAGAGGCGTCTTACAAAGTTAGCTATCATATATCGCTCACTGGAGAAGCACACACTATTGGGGAATCACTCATAAAACTATGTGCAAAAGATATTGTAATGTGTATGTTGGATCAGGAGTCTTGTCAAAAAGTTGAGGCTGTGTCACTATCAAACAATAATGTCACATGTCGTATTCACGATCTTGCTGCTGACATCGAGAAGGAGCTTATTTTTCGGCTGCATTTATGTGATGCATATGCATTACAATTAGACGAGTCTACTGACGTTGCAGGTCTTGCAGTTTTGCTTGTATTTGTCCGTTATGATTTTAATAGTTTGATTGAAGAAGACTTATTTTTATGTGAATTTTTGCAAACCAATACGACTGGTAAGAATATATTCAATTGTATTGATAACTTTATGAAAACACATGAAATAAGCTGGGAAAAATGTGTTGATGTGTGCAGTGATGGTGCCAAAGCAATGGTAGGAACAGTGGTTGGCGCTGTAACATGAATAAAAAATGTAGCACCAAACTGCACCAGCAGTCATTGCATTCTCCATAGACACGCTCTGGTAGTTAAGAATATTTCTCCCTCTCTTAAAAATGTGTTGGACGAAGCAGTACAGGTTATTAATTATATAAAAACTTGACCATTACAATCAAGACTGTTCAAAATTATGTGTGAAGATATGGGTAGTCAGCACACAGCCCTTCTTCTACATACAGAAGTCAGGTGGCTATCGCGAGGCAAAGTGCTGGTTAGATTATCTGAGTTGCGTCATGAGCTCTCCGCATATTTGATGGATCACAAATTCCAACTGTCTGATCATTTAACAAACTTTTTGTGGTTATCGAGAGTTGCGTACCTTGCAGACATCTCTACAAAACTAAATGAAGTAAATCTGTCGCTGCAAGGAAAGAATGTAAATATTTTTAATGTGAAAGATAAAATTCTGTCATTGTCACGGAAGCTACAGTTTTGGATCTCCGCTGTAGGACAAAATAATTTGGATTGTTTACCAACCCTGAATGATTTCCTTGAAGAAAATGAATGAAAACTTGATGAAGATATTCACAGCGACATTGCAGATCATCCCCGTGATTTATACATGAACATCATTAAGTATTTTCCAACCATAAATGACAACAGTAACTGGATTTGAAATCCATTAAGTTTAACAGAAAAGCCAGTCAGTTTTTCTACACAAGATTATGAAAACCTAATTGAAATTGCTTCATATGGCCAATTAATACAAAAATATAAAGAAGTTCTCTGATTACATTTTGGGGTGACTTATGTCAAAGTCAAGAATATTCATCTTTATCAAGACGCGCAATTTGTCAGTTGTTACCCTTCTCTAGCACATACTTGTGCGAAACTAGGTTCTCGAACTATGCAGCAACAAAAAAGAAATACAGAAATGGACTGAATGCTGAGCCAGATATGCGAATCCAACTTTCTAGTATTAAACCAAATATGAAAAGAATTTGCTAAGAAAAGAAGAAAAACCACTCTTCACATTGAAAACTGTCAATATAATTCACATTATTTTTTAGCTTTATTTTTTGTACACATTTAATATGATTTTTGTTTTAAAATATGTTGAATTAAAATGAATGGTGATCTCATGACCGTATTTAGCATCTTATTACTACTAATTTACTAATAATTGTGGTGTACTGGAAGCCTGCTCTTTTTCCCTGGCTGAAGAGGTTCCTTGAAATGAAATTTTTCCGAGTTTAAAAGAGTTCTGTGGTCAAAAAAAATTGGGAAACACTGGAGTAGATCATTACAGGATGCCAAAGTGTGTTTGCTTTTTCTCTTCAATTTTTTTTCAGTTGTTGATTCTAGGATGCAATTTTATCTGTTATCACATAACATTTTAATATATTTATGGTATTTTCTGAGAGACTGCAAATAGTGTCAGCATCAGTGTAAAAACATGAGGTGCTTTCTACAAATCCTTAGTAGTAATGGTGAGACTAAGGAGACAGTTCCACATCAACCCCTTTACATGGAACACATTTTCTGGGTTGGCATGCTAAGCCACTGTGCCTGCTAATTCAAATCCCTCCTTAAGGTCCATTTCCATGGTGATGCTTACAGAAAGTGGTCACATTTATTTATATTAAAAATTTTGTAAACCAGCATGTTATGTACAAACTTTTAAGCATGTATTTATGACTATATCATAATAATGTTTCTTAACCATCAGCCCTTTCTCCCTACCCAAATAGCTCTCAATGTTTGTTTTACACTGTGGTTCTCCTCCCACATTTTGTTGCATCATGTCTTAATTGGATTTTAAACACTTTTAGACTAGGTCTACACTGCACATGAGCAAAGTGAAGGTGGAAAACCATAAACAATCAATTCAGTTCACTAATGATAGGTAACACCACATTAGTGTAATAAATCAATTATTTTTAAAGGCAAAAGATTTTTTGATAAACTTTTCCTAATTATTCAGTTACCTTAACTGCTAAAAATGTATGCCTTATATCCACTCTGAATTGGTCTACCTTAAATTTTCAGTCACTAGATCATGCTATGCCTTTCTCTGCTACATTTAAGAACCCGCTATAATTATTCCCTATATAGACAGTTTCTCTTTTACCTTCCTAAATGGATTGACCTCCTTAAGTCTATCACTATAAGGTATGTTTTCTTGTTCTTTAATTCTGTAGTTCGCCTACCTTTCCCTCTTAAGATTAGCCTGCTTTGTGAGTATTCCCCACACTAGCTAGAGAGGAGAGGGAGCTTCTGAGAGCCAGTGAGTGGAGGGGAAGTCTATCTCTGCTTTGAGGATTTAATGTCCTTTCAGAGACCATCAAGCTTAGCTTTGTTAATAGTTCTAAATATTTTAGATACCCTCCCCTCTCCCCTGACCTCCTTCTTTGCTTATTATGTGTAATAAATTGGAACAAAAAAATTTCAATTAATAGAATCCTAGAGTTGGAAGAAACATCAAGAGGTCATCAAGTCCAGCCCCTTGCCCAAAGCAGGACCAACCCCAATAAATCATCCCAGCTAGGACTTTGTCAAGCTGGGACTTACGACCTCTAGGGATAAAGAGTCTACCACCTCCCTTGGTAAACTGTACCAGTGATTCACCACCCTAATGAAATAGTTTTTCCTAATATCCAACATAGATCTCTCCCACTGCAGCTTAAGACCATCATTCTGTGCTCTGTCATCTGTCACCACTGAGAATAGCTTCTCTCCTTCCTCTTTGGAACCCCCCTCAGGAAGGCGAAGGCTGCTATCAAATCCACCCCTCCCCCCACTCTTCTCTTCTGTAGACTATACAAGTCCAAATCCCTGAGCCTCTCCTTGTAAGTCATGTGCTTCAGCCCCCTAATCATTTTTGTTGCCCTCTGCTGGACTCTCTCCAATGTGTCCACATCCTTTCTGTAACCAAAAATTGGGCACAGTACTCCAGATGGGGCCTCACCAGTGCTGAATAAAGGGGAATAATCACTTCCCTAGATCTGCTGGTAATGCTCCTACTTATGCACCCCAATATGCTGTTAATCTTCTTGGTTACAAGGGCACACTGTTGATTCATATGCAACCTTTCATCCACTGTAATTCCCAGGTCCTTTTTGCTAAACTGCTGTGTAGCCAGTCAGTCACCAGCCTGTAACAATGCTTGGGATTCTTCTGTACCAAGTGCAGGACTTTGCACTTGTTCTTGTTGTACCTCATCACATTTCTTTTGGCCCAATCCTCCAATTTATCTAGGTCACTCTGGACCCTATCCCTACCCTCCAGCATATCTACCTCTCCCCCTAGCTTAGTGCCATCTGTTGCTGAGGGTGCAATCCATCCTGTCATCCAGGTCATTAATAAAGATGTTGAACAAAACCGGCCTCGGAACCAACCCTTGTAGCACTCTGCTTGATACCAACTGCCAACCAGACATCGAGACATTGATCACTACTCATTGAGCTCGACAATCTAGCCAACTTCCCATCTACTTTATGGTCCATTTATCTAATTCATACTTGTTTAACTTGCTGGCAGGAATACTGTGGTGTACAACTGGCAAGAATGCTGTAGTGTGGTTTGGTGTACAAGAAGCTTAACCTAGCTTCCTGAACCGAAATGAGTGTTAATCTTTAATTAAAAAAAGGGGAAGGTAACAAAATGAAATATACACATTCTAGCATCCCTGTCCAACACTCACAAGGTGGTAAAATCCATCTGGGGGAAATGCTCTTCACCAGCAGCTTGGACTGATTTTTGTGGTGCCTGGTTGGAGGTTGAGCAAGCTCTGGAACTCTCCAGGGGTTCAGATTGAATTCTTTATAAGATTTATTTTGAACCATAGACTCAAAATCATCTAAGAAATATATTGTATGTACTATTTTCTAAGACTGTTTTCAGCCATTAACTTTGGTTCTATGTTATAGTGTGGGAAGTTCTAAGTGGCAAATTCAGTTCAGACCACAGGCAAGTCATGTTCAGAACAAAAATAAGTCCTCTCTGTTTGAGTATGCCTTGCCTCTAACTAGCCTCATTTTACCAGTGGACAAAGGCATCAGTTCTGTCACACAAAGCTGTATTAACACCCTGCTGGGAGTTTGACGAGGTTAATGCCTAAAATCAACTGAACCAGGTAGGAAAAACATAATGTGATGAGTGTTAAAAGGAAGTTATTTGACACAGATGGCTAAGCTATTTAAAGGACAAAAAAGTGTTGGGATGACTAAGTGGTGAGGCAGCTCAGTGAAGAAGCACAGGGAATATGAAAGTTATCATACCACAGGTGTTATAGGTGCTAGAGTGCCTTATTTTGTTTTTAAAGGAGGAAAAAAAATTAAATGTGACTTTTGTGATTAAAGCTATCTAGGCAACTGAGAACTCTGAGTTACATTTTTGGATTTTATGTACTTTTTCTGTGTGTACATTTGTATTTATGATGGTGATCAAAAAACTCAACTGGAAGGAAGAAAAGGGGAGGGCGGAAGATGGAACCCTCAACAAATAGGTAGCGGGGGAAGCATGAAGTTTCATTGAACTACCTAAAGAGATGCCCCAAATATTTATGCTAGCTAAGGGGAAGTATAAGCCCTGATGAGATTGTTTTGGCCAATGGTGTGAGGCCCCCTAGAGATGTTCTTTTGTACACACCAAAGAATTTGGTTTTCCCATGAAGCAGGGAGTCAGCTGCTAGAACAAAAAAGTGCAGTAGAGAATCGGAGCCTGAATCCTCTTCTGCCCATGTAAGGCAAGGCCTGGACCTGAGGTTTGTATTTTTGTCATTTTGTTCCCCTCCCTGCTCCTGTCCTCCCACTCCCAAGGAAACAAGTGGCTTACTTTAATTGAATACAGTTTTACATTATAAACTTTCTCTGCACAATTACACAGGCTTTCAAGAGGTATTCCAGCTTGGCCCGTGGGACAGAAAAAGAACAATACCCATTTTGGTGTCACTGTACATCATATATTCAACGGCTGCCACTTTTTCATTAAGGATATTTCAAAGCATACAATAGATGGAACTCTATTTGCTTCAGTGAGCTTTTGAAGTACACATTTTATATTTAACTGGTTTCAGGCAAGTCTCATGAGTTTTCAGTTATTCAAGCATTTGCCAGAAATCATCTTTATCAGCAATGCAATCAGGAAAGGTCTTTCCAGATACAAGAGTTAAAATCAGTAACTAATATATAGTCTCACACTAAGATGGAAAAAAACAGTTTTATTGTCTCATATAGTAGCAGCATAAAGTTTCCGGAATCGTGGACCCTGGTGCAATGGTAAAAAAATAGACTGGAAAGAAATAAGTGAAGATTTTATGGTCTCAGCTATTTTAGAGCAATGTCCCAACCAAGATTATGGATCCAACAGAACAGCAGCAGAATAAGCTGGGACCTGAAAATCAATTCCAAGTTCCCCATTCCCTGACTGCAGCACCAGCCTCCCCATTGCTCCTATCATCTCCCATAGGGGAGATATAGCAGATGTCCTAGCCTCTTTAAGTTGTCTCTTCATCTGGGAGCCCAATCATCTTATCACCCCCAAGACCTATTTAGCACACAGCAGCAAAAGGAGTCTCTCCAGACCCCTTGAACACTGCAAACCTACCTACTTGAACCAGGTCTCCATTACCTGTCCACTTTCCCCCACTCGGGACAGGGTGAGTTGACTGTAAGCTTAAATGTATGAGTATATGTAGCTTATCTGCAAATATGCATGTTCCTTTATTACAAAATTTGCATGTGTTTCTGCATATGGAGTGAAATAAAACGTGGCAGCTCTGGGGAATTGCTTCACATTTTATTCTATTATTTTTATTTAACTATTATCTAAATGACACAACAGGTATTCATGACATTTTACAAATACACACAGACACGGTCTCTTCCCTGAGGACCTCACATTCTAATTGGGACAGACACATAGAAAAAAAATCACAGCTAAGTACGAGAGGCTAGAAATCAGTAATGTGAGTCTGAGGAAAATCAAAAGTACAAGCACAAATGAGCGGTGTGAGGCTAAAGGAAATAAAACGTTTGATTTGAAAGGAAGACAGGAAGTTTGTTTGGAGAAGAATATGTAAGGAAGTTTATTGCAGATGAAGTAGAGAAGTATTCAGAGGCTAAATCTCACAGGTCGCTAACAAAGACTGAAGGCTTTCATGATGGAGTGTTTGCACAACAGATGGCAGACATAGTAGTTAGGTGACTTTTAACAATATATTATTAGACATTGTGAGCTGAAATATTGAGACTTGTTCAATTCCGTAGTAAGCTGTTCTTCAATAGGATGAAACGATTGATGTAAGCAATATTGTGAGATTTGACGTCAATGCCACAGTAGATGACAGATGTTGAAGTTTAATGATGCAATATAGGAGGATTTCATCCTTTGCAATCTTTTGCCCTTCTATTTCTGTATAAGACATTCTGAGCTGCCTACAGCATAGAAGGCAGCATTCAAAGAAACACAGCCTCGTATTAGATTTGAAGATGTTTCATAATATCTGTGCTGCTCATATAGTCAACTTTTCCCTTCTCCTGCCACCAAAATGCACACTCAAATTATCTGCATTTTGCACATAATATAAAAACATGGCATAGATCATATGAAATGATAAAAATTACTTAAAACATGTTAAATGCTGTTTTTGAAAAAGGACACTGATGAGGAATACAGAATATAGTATTATTGTTTGTTTGGAGAAAAGTGCAAAAAGAATTTGTACTAATAAAGGAAGCAGAGGTAGATATATTTCCTTCTTTTGTTTCCATTTTAGATCCAGAATTTTCTCTTTGATTTTGGCCCTCACAGTAGCTGGGATAAAGGTATATTTAATCTGGTTTTGAAGAATGTACCATATCATTAGCATATGCACTCACAAGTATTCATGCTCCTAATACATGGCTTTGTTATCCAGTGGTTTACATTGATTAAGTGGATGATATAGCATTTTATAGCTAAAATCTTTCCTAACCCCCATTTGAGCCAGGTTCTGGTTGGGGGTTCCAAGGGGAGGGGTGTCTGAAACCACTTTGAAGTCCCTTCATTTCCTCTGGAATCCGGGGCTGACTGATCCCTTAGTAATGTCTGAGCCCTGTTCCTTGTCCTAACCCCTACTCCACCCCTGCGCATGTATGCCATGATTTGAGGAAGCCATGACCTGCAGATACAGAACTTAGAACAGGCATACATATGTCCACACAACCTTAATTCTGCTTCTCTGAGTTATCATTAGCCACTGGGAATTACCTGCATGCACTCCAGCTTCATACCTTGTTAAATGTAGCAGTATTGTATGGCAAAGGAATAAGTTGGAGTAACTTAGAGGAACTGTGATTGTGATATGAGGAGTTGTGGTTCTAATCCCCCCCCCATGTATTATCAGAGGAAGGAGGTGCATATGCACCTTCAGATTGCTGTGTGCATAATTTCAATACAAAATTTCTATAGATTGTGTCAATAGAAGAGCTCTGGAGACTTTTTGAACTGGAAAATGTTAGTAATGAGCTAGGATATGAGAGCAATCTATGGATCTAATTAATGGTGAGTATGAGAACATATTGATTTAGGTGATGTTCTGAGTGCCAGTTTGTAAAGGAGTAAAAAGGTATGAAAGTGGTTGTTAAATAATATAAACATTGCATTCTGCTTGGAGGAAGCTGAGCCTGACCATTGCAGTGGAAAGGCATAGTACTGTGCGTGTGTGGGTGTGTGAGTTACGCTAATGTGGGTGTTTACCTTAATTCTGTATTGATATCATTTTCTCATACTTTGTGTTGGATCTGGTATGGGCTGTTTCCTAGAGTGATCTGATTTCTTGTTATTTTGAAGACTTGACATTTTATGTGTAGGATACTTCTCTGTATCATTCCAGCTCACTAGCATGTTGCAAGAAACACTGTAGAAGGCACAGCTAGAAAGAGACTTCCTTATCTTATATAACCTCTTTTAAATTCTTTGCTTTTTAAAATTAAGGAAAGGTAAAGAAGTTGAGAAGGCTCTATAAAAACCAGGAAAGTGGGCAAGAGGTGCAGTTCAATATAGCCAGGTAGAAGGAAAATCACAATAAAAAGAAAAAAAATTATCAACAGGCTAGGCCATTGTATAAATCCACGATCTCCAATATATTCCATTTAGTCAGCAGCTCTGAATATACTTTTAGCAATGGTCACAGCAAAAGTCCAGAGAAGGTGAGCTAAATGATAGTGGGTTTCTATATGAAGAAAAAAAATTAAAAAGAAAGTCCTCTTTAATTTAGAATGAAGATGAGTGAGATATTATACAGTGCAACATAATGATGCATGAAGCTAAATTTAAATAAAATGACTGCCTAAATCACTGAGTTGAAATTGGACCTTAGAATTAAATTTGGAAATTAAAACCTGGATTTTAAAAGGACTGTCATCATGTCTGAATAAGGAGCATCTAAGTAAAATGTTTTATTATGGTTGTGAAGATGCTGAAACTTGATGAAAATTGCATTCAAATAAGTAAGTTTTGTTTGATTGGTCTGTTGGCTTGTACCTTAGGGCCCGTTTCTGCAGAAAAGTTCACTTTAGCTATTCAAGGAGTGGATTTTACTATTGATTCAATTTCTACAATATATTTGAGAAAGTTTGTCCGTCTGCTTGCCTGTTTGTTCAAGAACTCCTCCAGAACTGCAAGATCTAGGATCACCAGCTTCCTCTTAGTATAACTTAGAGTTTGGCTTTGCCAGGAACATGGGGATGTGCCTGGCATGGGATTGATTCTCATAAAATCATACAGAAAAGAAAGAGAATCACCAGGCACGTGAAAGGGGCTGGCTGGTGGTATGGCTCAACCCCATTCCAGGACTGCTGCAGCCCTGAGGCCCCTCTCTGTCCCCTAGGTGTGCTATTAGGGTGGGCAAAGGGATGAAGCTCCACCCCCGATTCGTACAGGGACGTTGCTGGCTGTTCCCCTTCATCAGGGAGCAAGGGGAAAGTTCACAGTTTTCTGCATTCCTCACTCTGGTTCGGGGCAGGGGTCAGACAGGTTGTACAGTTGTGCACTTCGTTCTCACTCTCTGACAGGGACAGGAAGGGGAAGAGCAAGCAAATTCTCCTTTTTATTTAAAAAAAAAGTTAAGGACCTGAGTAATGCTGGGAAAAAATGCTAGTACAGTATGTTAGAAAGAGAAAAGATATAAGATCACAGTGTGAAACAGAATAACAGAACCTATTACTTTCATGCACCATGGTTTTCACTCTGTTATGTTAATGGACACAGGCTCCTTGCTGCAGTCCAAAAGAAACTGAGGAGACACATTTTTTCTCTGCATATTAGTCTAATTGTCTAAAATAAAAGGAGAGAGCTGTCTCTCATTAAATAAGGATTGAGGAACAAATGTGCTGATAGCTTTATTACAGCCCAATATGTTGTGCATAATATATTCAGAAAAGTAATGCAATGCTTGTTTTTGGGATAAAAAAGTAATCTGTTATGAAAAATTCAAGAAGAGGAGGGGGGTTAGTGAGCATAACTTTCGAGACTGACTGTACATTTATCTTCTGATTTGTCAGGGGGGTTTTCTGCTTATTAATGCATTCTTGGCTGTTTGTGTCACGTGGTATTCATGGGCACCATGTATAGAAGTCTGGGGGGCAGTAGTTGTCCCCTCCCACATTTGAACCCCTGGATTTAATACTTTAGGTCTGCTTAAAACTGCATGCCCTGGCTCCAGACACAATTCTTAAATGCAGCAAGAGTTTGAACTGCTTGCCTCTTAGCCTTTGGGGCAGGGAGTTTGTTTCTAAACAGAAGGAGGCAAAGTGATTAAGAATAACAAAGGCTGGTTGTCAAGTAATTGAAGGATCCTCAGATCATCATGAAAACCTTGCCAGGTACTTAAAAGAGAGGGGTGAAAAAGAATAGGAATGAGTGTTGTGCTGCTGGGATTTGCATTTGAATCACTGGTGTTAAGCTTAAAAAAACTTAAAAACAATGAGTGGTCCTGTAGCAACTTAAAGACTAACAAAAAACTGCTCTTAAACTTGTAAATGTTCTTGAAAAAGGGGTGAACAATGACCAATCCAAAGCTGACTGCAAAAAGTTACAAAGGGATCTTACAAAAAGGAGTGACTGGACAACACAAAGGCAGATGGAATTCAGTGTTAAGTGCAAAGTAATGCACGTGGAAAAATAAAATCCCAACTATACATACAAAACTAATGGGGAATAAAATAGCTGTTATCGCTCAAGAAAGAGATATTAGAATCCTTGTGGATAGTTCCCTGAAAACATCTGTTCAATGTGCGTGGAAGTCTAAAAACTAAAACAGCTAATAATATTATGAATCATTAGGAAATGAATAGATAAGAACATAAGAATAGCCATACTGAGTCAGACAAAAGGTTCATCTAGCACAGTGTCTTGTCTTCCAACAGTAGCCAATGCCAGATGCCCCAGAGGGAGCGAACAGAACAGGGAATCATCAAGAAATCCCTCTTCTGTCATCCATTTTCAGCCTCCTACCTATCCTGGCTAATAGCCATTGATGGACCCATTGATGGATTTTCCAGGACAGTTCCGATTTTTATTCTCCTATCCCAGTGTCCCCATTCATTAGTGAAATGTCCTGAAAACTCCATAGGCTCCAAATGCATCTAAAAGCAGCTGCACACTGCTAATTCCCCTCCCCCACCCTCAGCTGGGGAAATAGGATCCTGGGACATTTCCTGGAGCCTTTCCCTGCTTCTCGGGAACCCACCAATAAGAGCCAATAGGAGCAGCAGGAGGCGTTGCCAGTTGGGAGCGTGCGAAAGCTAGTAAGTGGGAACTGTCGCATGGTTCAGCTGGGCTGCGAGAGGGGGACACCAGGAACCAGCATGTGCCTCAGCTGGGCTGCGGTGGAGGGGGGAATCCAGTGGAGGCGGGGGGGGGGGGGAGGAGGGCGATGGCAGCAGGGTGCCTGAAATGACTTCCTCTGGTTCAGAAAAATCCCTCATCTGGAACCAGTCAGGTTCTGAGGGTGCCGGACCAGGAGAGTCCAACCCCCTACTCCTATTTTCATCCTGCACCGTCCCCCTTGGACAGACACTCTATCTCCACACTGCTTCTGCATCCATTGTTGCTCCTGCACCCTCCCTGCTTGCCACAGACTGCACCCTCCCTTGCTCCTTCTCCCACCTCCTGGCCAGACACCCTGCTCCCAGCCTGCATCTGCAGTCCTTACAACCTCTCCCCCTTCTGCCCCCACTTGCCTCTCAGATCCTGTACCCTATCCCACTCAGTGGCAGCCCTGTCCCACACACTGAACCCCTCATTTTTGTTCTCAGCCCAGAGCCTAAGGGGGTCCATAAAATCCATCGGAAAAGTGAATCTGACCTATGGGAAGCCCTGAAGCTTAGTCCTCCATGTCCCTTACCCTTGTCTCATGTGGCTGGAGCACCAGAAAAGTGAGGTGTCTCATTTGGGGGCCAACACAGTGAGGGTTGGGGATTTGGGGAGGAGTTTCTTTGCTTCTCACTTGTGTGGTCCCCAAATGATTTTTCTGTGGGTCAGTGTCCCCCAACCCAAAAAAGATTCCCTCCGCCATAAGTAAAGAAAACATTGAAACCTTTTGTGTTGGACACAAATTAATATTTTACTTTATTTAAAATGAAGTTTGATAAACTAACATGAAAGTTAAAAACATGGATCTGATCCAGGAGGTAAATATAACTGGACCACTTGGAAATAGTGACAATAATGTAATAACATCCTTGTGGTGGGAAGAACACCTCAGCAGCCCAACACTGTGGCATTTAATTTCAAAAAGGGGAACTACACAAAAATGAGGAGGTTAGTTAAATAGAAATTACAAGGTACAGTGACAAAAGTCAAAGCTCTGTAAGCTGCATGGAAATTTTTCAAAGATATCATAATAGAGGCCCAACTTAAATGTGTCCCCCAAATTAAAAAGCACAGTAAGAGAACCAAAAAAGTGCCACTGTGGCTTGGCTTAACCAAGTAAAAGAAGCAGTGAGAGATAAAGACATCTTTTAAAAAGTGGAAGTCAATTCCAAGTGAGGATAATGGAAAGGAATATAAACTTTGTCAAATTAAATGTAAAAATATAGTAAGAAAAGCCAAAAAGGAGTTTGAAGAACAGTTAGCCAAATAATAAAAAAGTAATAGCAAAATATTTTTTAAATATATCAGAAGCAGGAAGCCTGTTAAACAACCAGTGGGACCGTGGACAATCAAAACGCTAAAGGAGCACTCAAACATGATAAATACATTGCAGAGAAGCTAAATGAATTCTTTGCTTCAATATTCACAGCTGAGGATATTGAGGAGATTCCCAAACCTGAGCCATTCTTTTTAGGTGACAAATCTGAGGGATTATCGCAGATTAAGGTGTCATTAGAGGACGTTTTGGACCAAATTGATAAACTTAATAGTAACAAATCACCGGAACCATATTGCATTCACCCTAGAGTTCTGAAAGAACTCAGATGTGAAATTGTGGAACTATTAACTGTGGTTTGTAACCTATCCTTTAAATCAGCTTCCGTACCTAATGACTGGAAGATAGCTAACGTGATGCCAATATTTAAAACGGGCTCTAGAGGTAGTCCTGGCAATTACAAACTGGCATGTCTAACATCAGCAACTAATTCAACAAATTAGTTGAAATGATAGTAAAGAACAAAATTGTCAGACACATAAATGAACATAATTTGTAGGGGAAAAGTCAACAAGGTTTCTGGAAAGGGAAATCATGCCATACTAATCTACTTGAGTTCTCTGAAAGGATCAACATGGGGGATCCAATGGATATAGCATACTTAGATTTCCTGAAAGCCTTTGACAAGGTCCCCCACCAAAGTCTCTTAAGTAAGTTGCCATGATGCGATAAGAGGGAAGGTCCTTTCGTGGATTGATAACTGGTTAAAAGACAGGAAACAAAGGGTAGGAATAAATGGTAAATTTTCAGAGTGGAGAGAGGTAATTAGTGGGGCCCCCCCAAAGATCTGTCCTGGGACCAATCCTATTCAACTTACTTATAAATGATCTAGAGAAAGGGGTAAACAATGAGGTGGCAAAATTTGCAGATGATACCAAACTGCTCATTGTGGATAGTTCTCTGAAAACATCCACTCAATGTGCAGCGGCAGTGAAAAAAGCAATTAGAATGTTAGGAGTCATTAAAAAAGGGCTAGAGAAAAAGACAGAGAATATCTTATTGCCTCTTTATAAAACCATGGTACACCCACATATTGAATACTGCATACAGATGTGGTCACCTTATTTCAAAAAAGATATATTGGCATTGGAAAAGGTTCAGAAAAGGGCAACAAAAATGATTAGGGGTTTGGAATAGGTCCCATACGAAGAGAGATTAAAAAGACTTGGACTTTTCGGCTTAGGAAAGAGGAGACTAAGGGGGGGATATGATAGAAGTCTATAAAATCATGACTGGTACGGAAAAGGTGAAAAAGGAAAAGTTACTTACTTATTTCCACAATATAAGAACTAGGGGTCACCAAATGAAATTATTAGGCAGAGGTTTAAAACAAACAAAAGGAAGTTTTTCTTCACTCAGCGCACAGTCAACCTGTGGAACTCTTTGCCAGAGGTTGCGGTGAAGGCTAGAACTTTAACAGGATTCAAAAAAGAGCTAGATAGATTCATGGAGATTAGGTCCGTCAATGGCTGTTATCCAAGATGGGTAGGAATGGTATTCCTAGCCTCTCTTTCTCTGGAAATGGGTGACAGGAGAGGGATCATCTTGTGTTCCCTCCCTCTGGGGCATCTGGTATTGGCCACTGTCGACAGACAGGATACTGGTCTAGATGGACCATTGGTCTGACCCAGTATGATCATTCTTATGTAAAATGCTTAATTTGTTTAATAATATAAATTAAACCATGTTCCCTAGCTGCAGCACTAGGAAAATGGCTTGGGCATAATTATGCAATGAATGGTGAGTTTTCATAATCAACTGGTGGTCCACAGAAGGGTTTACATTGAGACAGGTGATCCATGGGCCAAAAAGTTTGAGAACCACTGAAATATAGGTACCCCTGGCCTCTCTCCCTGAGAGACCACCTCAGGATCCCTCCTGATCTAGTAGAGCCCACAGAGAGATTGGATCTGTTATCACAGTGGTGAAATCAATGTGTTACTCCGGTGTGGATGATGGACAGACTCTTTGTGAGTCTTCCTCATCCAAGCAGTTGATGATTTAAACAGTGTGTTCAGATGCCACATGGAAACACTTGGTGCGTCCACAGAGAGGCAGGATGTATCCTCTGTCTGCACTCTACAGAGAGGGTTGTTATGATTTCTGTGTCTGGGTAAACAAGCCCTTTGTGAGCTCTGAAGAGATTAGATGTTTTGACTTCCAGTTTCAAGGGATTTGTTCTTCTGTCATTGGGCTGCATGTTTCCTATACCTGAATGGAGTGACAGTTATTCTGACACACAAAGTAAAACCTGTGCTAAAGACCCCATGTCTAGTGAGCAAAAGCACTGTTGTCAGAAGAATTCAATTCAAAGTCTTTCTAATTTTCTTCAAAGATCACCTCTCCCAGGTAGTGGGGCTTTTACTGATTGGTCCCTTATATTTTTGAAGGGTGACTAAATGTTAACTGGATCTTCTTGAGTAGTGTAAACAGATTGCTTTGGGCCCAATCCTAGCTTAAAATTTCAATTGGATCAGGCCCTTTGTAAGCAGGTTGGGAAGTGGTCCCATTTGGCAATTATTATTAGGTATTATTTATATAATATAGGCATTGCCATCATGGTATTGACACACACATTTCTCAGTAGCTTTACATATAAAATAGCCCAGCCGCATAGATCTCCATGGAAAATTTACCTTTCAAGCAGTGGTGGTGAGGGTTAGTGACATGGTCTTCTCCACCCTGTAATTCTCATGGTTAGTTCAGTATGCTCATTCTCGCATGTGGAAATGGAGGACACTTGATAGTTTTTCAGTAACTTCAAAACATGAAGTTGCAGTACATCTCATTAGGGATGTAAATTATGTAAATTCCCATTAATCAGTTAACCTGTTGATGTTAGGTCACACTAGGGCTGCCACCAGTTCCCAGACCCCTCTGGAGCATCCCCTGTCCACAGCAGGCTGGACTCCCCATGGAGAGAGGCTGCTCTGGACACTGGCACAGTCCCTGATTGTGGGGCCCGTGGCTTTCCCACAGACAGGGGCTGCTCTGGACAAGAGCAACCTCTCTCTGCAGCAGGCCATCTGCAGGGCTGGAACAGCTCCCTCCCTACAGCAGGTGTGGAGCTACTCTAGTTTCCTCTGATTACCAGTTAATTGGAACCAGTAAGCATCATCTCTTGAGAGGACTGAGGAAGTTGTCCCATGAAATTGTGGGATAGTTCTGGATGATTCCCAGGCCCTGAATCAAATGGGGCTGCATCTACATTGTAAACTAATAGGTCTAGGATCCTGTATCTCATCTTGAATTGAGGTTGGTACCCTAGCAGTGCAGTGTCATGGGACCCCAGATCTGGGCCCTGGGTTAATGCAGTTACAGAACAGTTGCATGGGTGGGGTCCTATGGAGTCCAAACCCATCCCTCTCAATAGAGGATGATGGTAGGAGTCAGTGGGCAAGGCAAATGGAGTCAAGGGGCATGGCCAATGTGTCCCCATTTTTGGTTCAGAAAATATGATCATAGTACCTATCCTCTATGAATTTATCTAGCTCTTTTTTAAACCCTGTTAAAGTCTTGATTGTGAAGACAACATCCTCTGGCAAGATAAGAAAACAAAATACCATATTGCCTCTATATAAAGTCATTTTACACCCACATCTTCAATACTGTATACAGATTTGGTCACTCCATCTAAAAAGGTATATTGGATTTGGAAAAGATATAGAAATAATTAGGGGTAAGGAACAGCCTCCATATGAGGAGAGATTAATAAAACTGGGATTTTTCATCTTGGAAAATAAATGACTAAAAGGTGGGGGGGATATGTTAGAGGTCTAGAAAATCATGAATATTCTGGAAAAATAGAATAAGGAAATGTTATTCGCTCCTTCGCTAATATGACACAAGAATCTGATCCAATTAAATGTATAGCCAGCAGATTTAAAACAAACAAAATAAATTATTTTTTTTTTCACAATCAACTTGTGGAACTCTATGCCAGGAGATGGTGGAAAAGCCCAACAAGAACAAAATAAATTCAAGGAGGATAGGTCCATCAATAGCTACTAGCCAGAATGGGCAGGGATGGTGTCCCTAGCTTCTGTTTTCCAGAAGCTGGGAATGGGTAACAGGGGATGGATCATGATGATTGCCTCTTCTGTTTATTCCTTCTGAAGAACCTGACATCAGCCACTGTTGGAAGACAGGATACTGGGCTAGAAGGACCTTTGGTCTGACCCAGTATGGCCATTCTGATTTTCTTATATAGAGCTGAAATGTATCTGCCCCCTTGTTGTAATCCACTAGACACCACTCCCTTTCCAGAGCTGAGAGAACGCCAGAAATCCTGACAGGGTCTCTCTCTCCACAGAGTTAGTAACAAAGTAAGAATATAAATTAAAATTTAGGCTAACCAGTGTCTCTTAAGTGACTTGCCACACGATGTCAGAATATGTTAGTGTTAGAGCTAAGCGGGTCTAATATTTATTTAATTTTCTTTCTTTTATATAGGAATTAGATACAGTGCTCCTGTCAGCTAACTGCTAAGTTGTCTGCCAAAAAAGTAGAGTTTTCCAGTACTTTGGTAACCCCAGGATAGAGATGATGTGTATGGGAGGAGGGCGGATAGGGTTGGTTTCTGCCCTCCCCATTTGGTGCATGGCTTGTACTGACCATGCTCAGTAACATTGCTGAAGCCTCTGTCCTCAGTCCGCCTGCCACCCCCATTCTTTCATTCTTTCCCACTATCATGGTATGCACAGGTCACACACAAACACATTCCCCAAAATTTGAAATAGTGCCCCTGGTGGTGTTTAAAATAGTGAATCATTATATTAAGTGTTACATGAGGAAATTGAATGGAGTTGTCTTAAAGCTTTTTTTTTTTTGCTCTTATTATTAATAATGTATGATGCAGTGGCACCCAGCTCATCATATTTCTTACACTTCTGCATAGATATCTCATCATTTACTGTTCAGTGACGGTTGTGTTTTGTCATAGTTTATTTTAAAAGTAATAAACCATTTGAAATAATGGGTTGGCACTAATAAATTCTTATCTTACACTTTTATTCCAGATTCCCCCAAACCTCTCCAAGGGCAGGTCTCATATTTTAAGGGACTATTCAAAGTGAAGTGGCCCATTAACATCCCTGCACTCATATGATAAAAGAGGGCGGTTAGTGTGGCTACAGATTTGTTGTATTCAACCACGGATTCTCAAATTTTATGTCACAACGTTATTACATGAAGTGGAGTCACAGGCTGGCTGTCTGTACCCTCAAATCCTGCTTTGCCTCTAGCATCTATAATAGTGTTAAATATAAAAAACTATTTTTAATTTGGGGGGGAGGTCACATTCAGAGGCTGGCTACGTGAAAAGGATCATCAGTAAAAAATTTGAGAACCACTGTATTAAGCCATAAATCCACTGTCGTTATCAAGACCATGATTTTTCATGTCTAACAAAGTTATGAATTAAAGTTACAGGCTGAAGGTGTTGTGCAGTTTTCCTTTGAGGACAAGAACGGAGAGGTCAGATACGGAGCTACTGTTTTGTGAAAAGCTTTCACCTATGAGAGAGAGTGTTTTTGTCTTTTTATCGTTTTTCTGTATGAGTTCATTGGAGAATATGATTTTTCTGGTATCATCCATGTAGTAGTTGTTGGGTATTTAGTGTCCTGCAGGAGATACAGAGGCATGTGTAGGATCCATGCATCTTGAGAAGTGTATTGTGGAGGGTATTGATTACTGTAGCAGTGGAGATAAGTTTGAAGGTTTTGCATCTGAGTCTGATGCTGCTTTGAACTGAAGGTTGCCCAAAGGCCAGGAGAGGGGGTTCAGAAAGCATTTATTTCAGGATGTGGTCCCCATCGAATATGGGTTGTAATTGTTTATTAATGGCCTGTAGAGGTTCCAGCATGGGGTTGTACATGCTAACTAGGGGTGTCTGGTCAATACTTGAGATTTTTTTTCTCTTGCATTGAAGCACATTCTCTTGGAGTATTTGAGTTGCCTATTCCATGATGTGATCTACTTCTTATAGAACTTCCTTGTGAGTTGAAGGTGGTTTTGAGTGTGTATCCTGGGCTTTCTCCTCAGCATATGTTTTGTGGTATCTGAGGATCTGACTATAGATGATAGATTTCTTCGTGTGCTTAGGGTTGTTACTGCATCTGTGAATGTAAGTTTGGTGATCCAGCGGTCTCTTTCATGTAGTTGTCTATAGCAGTGGTTCTCAACATGGGCCAGGCAAGCCATTGATGGGCCTGTACCACTTTGTTTATCTAAAGTGTCCCATTGACTGCAGTTCACCATTTCTAGCCAAGGTGAGCAGCAAGCGGTGGCCTGACTTCTGGTCTATAGCACTGATGCGCAACCCATGGGTCGCAACCCTGTTGGGGGTCATGGCTGTCTTCCTGTGGTGGTCACTGCACTGGGCTGGCCACCATTTTGTTTTCCTGGCTCAGTGCCCAACGTACGCATGGCGGGGGTGGGGGTAGGGTTGCCAGATGGTCCTCCAAAAAATACCGGACACGTGGTATTTTGGTCAACCAAAAAAAAAAAAAAAAAAAAGGAGCGCAGGATAATAAGTACTGCCTCTCCCAGCCACTCCCCCCACCCCTTCTGATGGGCCCAGACCAGTGATCGCGCAGCCCCGCCTCCCAGCTGGGACTCCCAGGCTCCCAGCGCTGATCACGGCCCCTCCTCCCAGCCTGGGAGTCCCAGCTGGGAGGCGGGGCTGCGATCGCCGCTCTGGGCACATCAGAAGCGAGGGGGACGGGGGGAGTGTCTGGGACTCCCAGCCACTCCCCCCGTCCCTGCTAGGCTTCTGATGTGCCAAGAGCGGCGATCGCAGCCCCGCCTCCCAGCCTGGGAGTCCGACTTGGGAGGCGGGGCCGTGATCGGCGCTGGGAGCCTGTGATTGTGCAGAAGCCTGGTAGGGGCAGGGGAGTCCCAGCCACTCCCCCCACCCCAGCCAGGCTTCTGCACAATCACAGGCTCCTAGCATCGATTGTGGCCCCACCTTCCAGCCACTCCCCCTGCCCACGCCAGGCTTCTGTCCGGTGCGCAGCCGGAAAAATCAGAGAATACCGGACATTGCATATGTCCGGTATTCTCTGATTTTTTTACCGGACAAAGAGCACAAATACTGGACTGCCCGGTAGAATACCGGACACCTGGCAACCCTAGGTGGGGGGAGTGGCAGGGGAGCTCAACAAAAATTTTTTTGCTCAACCAACATTTTTCTGGCCCTGGAGGTAATGAATTAAAAAAGGTTGAGCACCACTGGTCTTTAGGGTCCTATTGCTGAAGTTAATTGAGGTTTCCAGGAAGCTGATGTTGATGTGGTTATGTGGTAGCATTCTAGAGAGAGTTGGATAGTTGCTACAGAAGTTTTGATGGGAATCTATGAGGAAGTTTAGGTCTCTGTCCAGAGGATGGAAGCATCACTGATGTATCTGAGGTCTATAGATGCTTTTGGTGCATTTTACTGGTGGTTTTGTGCTGTGTGGGATTTTTGTTTGGGAGGGGGAGGTGTTTTGTTTTGTTTTGTTGGTTTTGTTTTTTTGGTTTTGTTTTTTTTTTTGCGGGGGACAGGAATTGGTCATTTTCAGCAATAATAGAACAGAGTCTCAAGGAAACTTCTAACTTCAAAAAAAAAGTGAGATGGGGAAATTATATTTCTAAGGCACAAATGTTTGTATCTGTTTTAAGTGTTCATTTTTATTGGCTTGCATAAATACAATTTTTGTCATGTTCAATAATGAATCTGTGATTAATGGTTTTTGTGTACCAGCAAAGTTGTTATCACTATGTGCCATTTAAGTTACTTGGGTAATTTACCAACTGCCTATATCAACTGGAAGTTTATGAATATGAATTTGCATTAGGTCAATTAAATCAATCAATCAATAGCCTTTGTATGGGGCAATTTCAGTTGCTCCCAGCCCTTTTATGATGGCAAGTGACCTTTAAGGTTTATGCTGTTGCTTACGCTGTAGCAATTCACCCTGGAAGACAGTTTCATGCAGCAATGATTGTGAAACATCAGTCTTTAATAAGTTTCATTTCCAGCAAATCTGATTCTCATTTCCCCCACTAGTTCTAGATAGACTGAATGTCACCATCACTTGATCTCTGACAGTCTGTGACATTTTTGCATGAATGTAAGGAAGCACTGAAAAATACATATTGGGGAGGGTGGAGGAAAATAAATTCTGGCAGTTAACCTAGATATGGTAGGAGTTTTTTAAATCTGGCATGTTGCAGGAATGGGGTGAAAAATTCCATCAGTTAAGAGGACGGGAGTTTGGGTGCAAGAGTGGATGAGGTTCTGGGGGTTGGGACCTGGGCGTGAGCTTTGGGAGGAAGTATGAATGTGAAAGGAGTCTCAGGGCAGGGTGTTGAGAGGTTTTCAGTGTCAGATCAGGGGGGTGCTCCCCTTGGGCACCCCCTGTAAGCATCAACATGTACTTGTTACTCCTGGTGGAGGGGCGGCTAGGTGGCTTTTCATGCTGCTTCCACCTGCTAGGGTTGCCAGATAGTTGAAACAAAAATACCGAACCCCCCTCCCACCCCAAAAAAAAAATAACACTGGGGAAAAAAGGGGGGAGGCCAAAGTTATTGAGCCAAGAAAAAAGGACTCCAAGGACTTAAGCCAAAAAAAAAAATTAAAATAAAACCACTTTAAAACAGCATGTCCCCTTTAAGAGTGAGTGCAGGGATAGGAACAGGGGAGCGGTTGAACACTAAGACCCAGGGGAAGCATTGCTTCCCCTAGGTCTTTTGGCCGGCAGCCATTTTGTGCCAGCAGCCTTGGGGAACCAGGTAAGCATGGGGGCTGGGGTCGGGGGGCTGGGGGTGTTGGGGGCCAGGGGGGTTCGGGGGCTGGGTGCTGAGTGTTTGTAGGGTTGCCAGGTGCCTGGCATTTTTGCCTCCTGGCCGGGGAAAAATTCAGAAAATACCGGACATTTCAGGTCTCCGGTATTCTCTGAATTTTTTACCGGACAGGAGGCGAAAATACCGGACTGTCCGGGTGAATACCAGACACCTGGCAACCCTACCACCTGCAGGCACCACCCCTGCAGTTCCGATTGGCCAGAAAGCACAGGGACATGTCACCACTTGTGGGCAGCCACCTGAGGTGAGTACCCCTTGGATATGGCACCACAAAGCCCCTCCCACTCTTTTCCAGAGCCTGCATCTCCTCCCAGGCCCGCACACTCTCTCCCACACTCCAAACCCCTCCTGCCAGTTCCTCCACCTTGGTGCAGCAGGGACATGTTGCTGCTTCTGAGGAACCACACAGAGCCAGATAGGGAACCTGCTGGCTCCTTTGCAACTGGATTATAAACTGGATTTTCTACGAAGATTAGAAATGCCAGTTTACATAGCTTTGGAGTTGGTACAAGCCAGAAAACATAGCTTTTGCTGTATTTCCACAGATGATTTCAGATTAGGAGACTTTTTGCACGTCTAATTGAGAACCTACTTCTGAGAAACAGCCCTTTTGTAAACATTCATTTCTCTTAACATCTTTAATCAGTGGTAGCAATGATGGTGTCCAGAAATTATTCTCATAATGTATTTAGTCTGTGTATTATTACATGAATGCAGTAGTTGCCAAAAAAGTGGATCTGAGAACTAATGACAGAAGCCCGATACAGGTAACTGATCTACAAATTGGCAGTGTTTGAAGCATGGTTAGCCAAGACCCAACGTTCAGCCCATGGTGGATCTTCCTCTGTGGCTGAGGACTGAAGACAAAGCTCAACCATTGCAATTCCTTCCTTCTCGTCCCCCAGAGATCACAGCAGAAGAAGCATTTTCTAATCCTCTATGAAGGAAATTACCAGTGCAAATATTATAACTTTAACTATTGATATAAATGTGTATGCAAGTGTAGAGTAAAATTTACCTCATTGCCAACACCAGGCTCTTCATGTAGGTAGGATTGCCAGGTGTCCGGTATTGACCCGGATAGTCCGGTATTTTCGCCTCCTGTCCAGTAAAAAAATTCAGAAAATACCGGACACCTACAATGTCCGGTATTGTCTGATTTTTTTCCCCTGCCATGAGGCGAAAATACTGGACACCTGGCAACCCTACGACACACTCAGCAACCAGGCCCAGCCCCTGCCCCCCCCACCCTGCCGACGCCCCTGCTGGGCCCTCCCTCCAGATGTCCCCCCACCCCTCCACTTACCTGGTTCCGCAGGGGCTTGTCTTGTGGCTGGAACAGAAAAATAAAATGGCTGCCGGCAGAAAAGCCTCTTCTTAAAGGGGCCATGCTGATTTTTTTGCTTAACTGCTGTCAGGGTTTTTTTTGTTTGTTTGTTTGTTTTGGCTCAACAACAGCTTTGGTCTCCCCCTTTTTCCCCCAGTGTTTTTTTTTGGGGGGGGGGAGGTGTTCGGTATTTTTGGTTAAACCATGTAGGCCCCATGTTAAGGATTTGAATGGAGATGGCTGAACTTGGGGGTGAAATTTCATTTTTAGCATTGCCCTTTGGCTTCTAGTATGTTGCTAACTCATCTCTCCTAGCTCCAAAGTTTGAACTTCCCTGCTAGAATTATTACAGTGTGTTATGTGTATATTTACAGTGTCCTGGCTGATGTAACACAAATACTGTGTTACATTACTTAAATTAGAAATACTCTAATATTAGACAGTGTCACCAGTGCGGAATAAATGAGATATACCACCAGCACCTAAACTACGGAGGAAAAATGTAAATATGCTCCACTTCACAGATTCTGTGACTCGGTATGGGTACATCTCCACTTGCCCCCTAGTTCGAACTAGGGAGGCAAATGAAGGTGACTGAAGTTGCTAATGAAGCGCGGGATTTAAATATCCCGCACTTGATTAGCATAGTCGTGGCCGGTCGCCATTTTGGAAATTGACTAGCCCGATTTAACTTGCCGCGTATAGACGTGGTACTCCAAGAAAAACCCCTTAACTCGAATTAACTTATACTCCTCATTGTATACCAGGAGTACCAGTTAATTCGAGTTAAGGGGTTTTTCTTGGAGTACCGCGTCTATACGCGGCAAGTTAAATCGGGCTAGTCAATTTCCAAAATGGCGACCGGCCGCAACTATGCTAATCAAGCATGGGATATTTAAATCCCGCGCTTCATTAGCAACTTCGGTCGCCTTCATTTGCATCCCTAGTTCAAACTAGGGGGCAAGTGTAGACGTACCTACAATGTTTAGAAAGCTAACTCATTTGGCAAATCTTAAATCATAATTGTTGTTGAAAACTAAGGAAGCTAATATATTTGTGGTGTTAGCATATTAGGGCACATCTAATGTTTATAGAGACATCCTGAATTTTGAGAATTTGAGGAGGGACGTTGTTTTTGTTTTTTATTGTGTTACTGATACAGTTGGCAAAACTGACATGAATTTGCAAAATATTTCAGTGTTGCTGATTCTACATTTTTCACCACAAAAAATTTTGACTGAAAATTTTTGCTCCACACAGATAATTATTTTTCTTTGCCCTTTTCATTTACTATTGTTGGGGTAACATGAAGTCATTTAGCTTCTATCCTGGGGAGCCAGTGGTACTGAGTCAGCTGTAAAGTTACTACACTGATGTAGTACACAGGGAGTAGAGTGGCTTATCCTCCAAATTATCCCTCTTTGCACAGCAGAATCGCACCAGCTCTACTGCTAGAGGACTCACCATGATGATGGAGGCATAGGCTGGATTTGGCTCTCTCTGTATGTGCTGCTTACTCCATTTGCAAAATTAGAATAGCTGAGGGACCTAGATGGCTTAGAAGGTAGTGATAGAATGCAGCTGTAGATGATTACAGGTTGAATCTCTTTAGTCCCACACTCCATGGTCTGACATGATTTTAGTTAGCCGGATGTCCACTTGTCATGGGTGTGGCGAAGTTTTCTGCCCAAGTTTCCCCCATAAAGTTTATTTACAGCCACCAGTCCTGCTGCTCAGTGTTCTGTGCTGTTATTTAGCTCTAATTAATCCTTAAATACCTTCTAAGAGCCCAGTAAGCAGTGGAAGTGTTGATAATGCTGCTAGACAGTATTGACCTCTCATGATTCAACAAATTCTCTGGTTTGGCACCAGTTAGATCCCAAGGGTGCCAAACTAGAGAGGTTCAACTTGTAGTTGGATTCTAGACCAGATCCTTAGTGAGGAAAAGATAACTCTTTCAGTGATAGGAAATGAATTTGTTCAGTTATTTATTAGAGGGCTCATGTCACAAAACTGGTCATTACAGTTGATAATCTTATTAACACTCCTAGCAGAAGGGTCAAAGACTGAAAGGAGATGGAGACTAAATAGTCCTTTGAGTCTGGGACGTAGATACATATGTGGAGCCATTCAGAAAAGCTTACTCATTGAGGCAGGGGCGATCATTTTGTTCTGTGGCTGCACAGTGCCTAGCACAGTGGGGTTCTACTCTTTGATGAGGTTCCTAGGCACAACAGTGATACAAAGACTAAGTACTTCTGCTGTCCATGTGATACCTGCTTTGTAGTTAAATTAGGAGTGTCATCCTCCAGTATCTGAGACAATTTGGCACTTGAGCTCTAAAGCACCTTTAATAAGGGGAAATAATAGAGCAATTATAGTTGAGAGTGAACTTCATTGGAAAGCTCTGTATAGACAGGACTGAACAATATATAGAGCAGTTAAAAATCCTTAAATAAAGGAAAGTGTGTCTGACATACATATATCTTCTTGTAATAGCAGAAGTGTTGTTTCTGCATAAGTATCTATACTTGAAAAGTTGGTATTCATGCAGAATGCTAGAGAAAATTGAAAGGCCTCTGTGCAGAGGGGGATATCAGCTCAGAACCCTTTTGGGGGGTTGTAATCAAAAACATTCAGCCTCATCAGTAAGAAAAATCAGAAATATCTGTACTACAGGTACAATATACTGACCTAGGGAATACAATGCTTGCATTGCTATTGGCTGTAAGACATAGGCATTTTGTGTTTTGCAGAAAACGCAGGGAAGAAAAAGAACTTGACTATAAAATTAGGGAAATCCCTTTCCCCTAACACCTCCACACCCCCGGATATGTTAGCCTGCAGGTAAAATGAAATTTATTATTAAATCATCATTTCTTTCTCTCTCGCTCTCTCTTTCGCTCTCTCTCAAAAAACAAACAAACAAACCCACGAAGTTGACATCATCTTTTCCAGCAAACGTGAGCATTAATAACCAGGAAAAAATTCTGTATTCTTGCTTCTAAAAGCCTACAGAGAAATAACTGGGAGAGATTGTGAAAAATCAGTTGAAGATCGACAGCTAGATTAAAAAAGATACAAAATATTATTTATTGTACTGAATCAATATCAGTTTGATATTGCTGTTTGACTTCTTTTTTCAGTGTTTATCTGAGATCTGATCTGGGATTTAGAACTAGAATTATTAGAATTTCAGAAATATTTCCTGCTGTGGTTGCTGAAGTATTTAATATCTGATAATGTTATTAAATATTATGTAAAATAGCATGTGCTGCACCAATCCACAGAGAGATGGTTATTGAAGTCCGGGGTATGCCATTGTTGTTTTTAATTGCACATCAAATACTTGTACCTCAGAAATGGAAAAACATATCTTCAGCCTTTTTTTTTGATGTCTTGGATATATATAGTTTCACAGTCACCCCTTTTTTCTCTTGACAATAGACCCCTAAAAGGCTTCAGTATTTAAAAGCACGGCGAAGCCTGGAGGTTGCTTTAGGCAAAAGACCCCAGGGTTTCTATATCCACTTGCTATTCTTGAAACATCCTTTGGTCATTTTTCATCCTTATTCCATAAACTGTAGCTATTGAGCACAGCAGATTAAAAATGAGTGAGACAGTACTTCCTTGTCTAGCTATTTGCTTGGGTTGAATTACAGAAATGAAGGAGAAGATTGCATATTGCCATGGCTCTTTGTAAAATTACATGGATAGCTGCTATACAACACTTTTATATAAAACCTCACAATATCACACTCAACTAAATAACGATAAAGAACAGAATTTCTCCTTATTGGTTAGCTTTAAGAATGTGCAATCCCTGGCTAACAACAATAAAAGTCACACCAAATATTGTGGGCATATTTATCCTATGTTTTACTATAAAGAGTACATTGTGGTAAATACACTGCTTTTCGTAAAATAGTGGTTTATGTATTGACACCAATAGTAAATGTCACTGATAAATTTAAATCACCGGTGTGTTTCTTAAATGTCCCTCATAGTGATTCTGAAATAAATAGAAAACAGAAAGAAAAAGGTGGTCTAAAAAGAGACATCACCACAATAAAGTCTTATGATATGATTTATGTTTTAGACCAGCGGTGGACAATAATTTTTGATCGGGGGCCACTCCAAGAATTTGGAAAGTGGTCAAGGGCTGCACTCTTTCATGATATTAATGGAGGACGTGTGAGGTCTGGGATGGAGGTTGCATGCAGAACTTAGAGTAAGGGATTGGACTGCAGGTGGTGTGAGATCTGGGAGAGAGTTTGGGCAAAGGAGGGGATTGTGACTTGGGGCAGGACAAGTTGTGACCTATGGCAGAGGACTGGGGTGTTCAGAGTCTGGGAGAGGGTATGGTGCAGAAAGAAAGTCAAAGGGTTTGGGTTATATGGGGTAAAGAGGAGCAGAGGGTTGGGAGGGTCTGATGTGACACAGTCAGGCTCTGGCTAGAAGACCTATCTGGATGACTCCTGGCCAGCAGCCCAGCATGTTCCTCAGGCAGGCTCCCTGCCTGCCTGGCCATGGCAGGGCCACGTGGTCTGTGAACAGCTACTAACCTGAAGGGAGGGGGAGGGGTATTTTGTGCACTGCCTGTTTTTCAAACAGGCAGCTCCCATTGAGTGGAAACCAGCCAATGGAATTGTCCTGGGTGGGGGGCAGTGTGCAAAGCCTCTCCCTGCCTCCCCCCAGGCTCACAGCTGTTCAGACAAACAGTCCTAACTCTCTCCATCCCCCCGCGCTCTGTTACTCACTCTCCCTCACCCTTACTCAGTTTCACCAGGATAGGGTATAGGGTTAGAGTGTGGGATGGGGTGCAGGCTCTGGAATGGGGCTGAGGGTTTTGGAGTATAGAAGGGGGCTCAGGGCTGAGCATGGGGCATAGTCACTGGAATGCAGGAAGGTGTGAGGGGTGCAGGCTCTGGGATGGAGTTTGGGTGTGTGAGGGCTGAGGACTGGGGCAGGGGGTTGAGGCATAGAAGGAGTTCAGAGTGTGGAAAGGAGAGGGGCTATGGATTCTGGGAGTGGTCTCAAGGCGGGGAATTGGGGTGCAGGAAGGGGTGAAGTATCTGGGCTCTAGCCGGGCAACACTTACCTCAGGTGACTCGGAGTGGTGCAGCAGCACTAAGGCATGCTTTATAGGAAAGAGAGATATTTCGTAAGTATTGTACCTACTTGTTATGTACAGATAATGTTAGAGCTTGTGGTGGCTAGTTATTCAAGTTCATGCAATAATTCCTGTATCCTATCATTGTCTCTACTTTGCATGGGCAGAGAGGCCTCTTAAGTGTTTGCTTAACATCTCATCCTTGAAGAGGAGAGGGAGCATGTGGAGGTCATTTCTGTAACTATGATTTCAAAGTCTGGGCCTCTGTATTTTCTCCTCTTCCACCTTTCTCTTTATCTCCCCACTACCTGTGTTAATCCCAAATCATGTGAATTGGTGGTTCTGTTGGTGTCTGAAGATCAGTGCTTCATACTAGGGATGTTAAATATCAGTTAATTGAATAGTCGATTAACCTCATGAATTCTTATCAGTTAGTCGACTATTCTATAGTCCCCGGGCAGCCCCTGTCTGGGGGGGAAGGGATCTGAGCTCCTGGACCTGGCATGAGCCGGAACAGAGCCGGGCTGCCTGCCTGCCTGGCTCCTAATACACTTTAAATGCAGAGCTGTTGCGGGGGTAGGTCCAGGACCCAGTGCAAGCCAGGACTGAGCTGGGCTGCTGGCCAGCCTGCTAAAAAAAATTTACTGGCAAGGGGTGGGGGGGGGGGTTGGGGGAAATGCATGTAGTCTATACCATTAACCTATAAGCTTTTGCTTGTCGGTTAATCGACTACACTATTACATCCCTACTTCATACTTCAGTATAGAACCCACCTTTGAAAATTCCCATAAAATAATTAATGTGTAGCTAGCCAACAAAGTCCTACCTCCTCCATAGGGAGCGGCTGTAACAAATGTACAGATGTAGATACATGGCATTCTTAAACTGATGCTTGTTCAGTGTTGTCACATGAGAAATGTGCATTTATACAGTATTTCAGCAGACAGGATATCTGCAAAAGCATTTCATTCATTTGATATCTGTAATATTAAAGTCTGACTTTTAGTTGATAAGGAATATCTTGGAGAAGAGGAGAGGAAGATAGGGTTGCTTACTTAGACACTTATGTGGATAATGAGAATATTCACAATTTATTTAGATAAGGTAAAAATAATTACAAATGGAGTTACTTTATGCCCTGCAGCATGTGTTAACTGCTAGCTGTCTGAGGTTAGGAAGAGGCCTTTCTCCCTATTTCTGTAGTTGACTTGTATGAGGATTTTATACCTTATTCTGAAATTTCTGCTAGTAGCCATTGATGGGAACAGGATAATAGTATGCATGGATCCATGGTCTAATTCAATGAGGCAGTTCCTGTGTCCTACAAACTCCTCTTTAGTGGGGACTCTACTTCAAGGTCTTCTTCATTTGTATTCTTTTCTGGCCTTCAAGCATACCTAGTTTCCAAAGGATCATTTTTTAACTTATTTATAGCTGTGATGAAGTTCAAATGTGATTGTGTATGCCAAGCCTGAAAAATAATAAATTTGATTTAGATAGATTGCTAGTATTGTAGACACTGGCTTTTCTGATAATGGGATCTTGGCATTTCTACAATCTTTGTTATGCATCTGAACTTCCCATACATTATAGACACATTTTTGTAAATAAACTTTTTATATAATGATGTTCCCTAATATGACCCTTACTTTTAGAATGTGGTTCATCTTTTTCCCTCATTAAATGTAAGGACAAATATAAACCCCCATGAACAGAGAAAGATTTGTTACTAATTAAATTTTTCGATTTCTGCATCTATGCAATGTCCACATGACTAAGTTCAGCCAAAGCCATAGATTACGTTTCCAGCAGAAATTGATTTTACTCATGCTTGTTGGGGGATGGGCAAAAAAAATTGTATTGGGGCATTTCTTAGTTTATGTAGATTTTTTTTTATTTATACTCAAAGGACAATATATATAATTCACTATACTAAATTCTGTTTGTCAAAAAAGTGCATAATTCAATACAGTCTGTCTTACTTCCAGATGCACAGATGCTACACAAATGGTACTGAATCTTTTTTGATGTATTAGCTTCTAGAGTTTTCACTTCTAGAAATTTTACTTTTAAGCTGAAAGCTGACAGAGAAGAGCTAAAGGAAGTTAGTACTAGCTATTTCAATAATTACAATTATATTTTGTTAATATTCATGTTTGATCTGACATTACAAGACAAATCAGGAAGCTTCAAGTATCTTTGGAATCAAAAACTAAGTTTCTTCTTTGATAATGAAGCTATTCTTTTTCTGGAGTTAACATTTTTATTGGTTTAATCATTGACAAATAAAAGCCATATGAATAAGCTGCAAGCAGAGTGAAATAGTATACACATTGCAATACTGATGTGTACACTGTAGAGCTGATCAAATTAGTGACAAATAATTTATCTAATTAACATAGTTCTTGGTCCTGTTAAGGCTCCTTTATATGGATAATGAATTCACAACTTGACCAACCCAGAGGAATTCTTGTATGTCAGCTACTATTCCACTTCCAAGATCCCTTTTCCCAGTATAGTGGATTTTGTGGAGCAGGGGATTAGCCAAACAATTCAGAATATTTCTTCAGCTATATGTTCCCTTCTCTGACAGATTGAAGGACAACTTGTCTCTTTGCATAGAATAACATTCTGGATCTCATCCTGCATACCTCAGTGTTATGGCATCACTAAGTTTTCTTGACCGTAGAGCAGGGGTGAGGAACCTGCAGCCCCTGGCTTGCCTGGATCCATCCCCTGAGGCTCAGGGCTCTCCCTCCCCAGCATTGGCAAACCTGTGCTGGCACTCCATTCCTCCTTCTCCCAATATCCCGCTATGGGGCTGGAGCACACAACATCTACTTGCCTGGGGGACAGAAGCCCCCAACCCTAAAAAGGTTCCCCACCCTTGCCATAGAGGATTTCAGCACATTCTAGATCAGTGTTTCTCAACCAGTGATACGAGTACCCTTAGGGATACCTGAGAGAAGTCTGGGGGGGGCATCAACACAACTGAAATTTGGAGAAAACTGAAATTTTGTTTTTAGTTTTACAGAGCTTTATTATTTTTGTACATTTTACACCAAAAATTTCATCATTTGCCTGGCTACAATTAAGTTGTTTAAACAAATGTGTTGCAGTGGTAGAAAAAAATTAGGGGTACTTCATAAAAAAAAAAGGTTGAGAAACACTATTCTAGATGATAAGCAGCATCAGCCACATTCTTCAGTCATGTGCACTCAATGGCTCATAAGTGCATACATTCATTAGTCATTAAACTATCTCTTAAGATTAAGAGCTGATGCCAAATTTGTGAAAGTGGTATTGCAATCCTTGCTTACATAGACTATAAAGCCCTGCTTTTCAAACTCCTTGTGAGTCACTTACAGGGGAGTTGACAGCAACCACTTAAAGAAAAAAAGAACCCTTACCTACCTGCTCTCTAATGGTGGTTCTTTAAGAAGTGTTGCACATATACATTCCACAACACACTTTCCTTCCTCTCATAAGAACATAAGAACAGCCATACTGGGTCAGACCAACGGTCCATCCAGCCCAGTATCCTGTCTGCTGACCGTGGCCAATACCAGATGCCCCAAAGGGAGGAAACACAACAGGTAATCATCACATGATCCCTCCCCTGTCACCCACCTGCAGAGAAACAGAGGCTAGGGACACCATTCCTACCCATCCTGGCTAATAGCCATTGATGGACCTAACCTCCATGAATCTATCTAGCTCTTTTTTGAACCCTGTTAAAGTCCTAGCTTTTACCACATCCTCTGGCAAGGAGTTCCACAGGTTGACTGTGCGCTGAGTGAAGAAAAACTTCCTTTTGTTTGTTTTAAACCTGCTACCTATTAATTTAATTTGGTGACCCCCTAGTTCTTATATTGTGGGAATAAGTAAATAACTTTTCTTTATCCACTTTTTTCATACCAGTCATGATTTTATAGACTTCTATCATATCCCCCCTCAGTCTCCTCTTTTCTAAGCTGAAAAGTCCACGTCTTTTTAATCTTTCTTCATATCGGACCCGTTCCACCTCTCAAAACACTGGAGTCTATACTTCCTAGATTCTGGTGTGAAGGAAGTGAAAGGGGGCCAGAACGTCTCTGACCTTATACCTTCAGCTGGGAGCACTAGCATCCAGAAAGCATGTGTGTCACCCTGATGGGCACTGTTGTGGGGAAGATTCTCTGGGTTCAGTGCATTAAGGCCACATCTTTGCTATGTGGAAGATCGACGCTGGTACAGTCAATCTTTCAGAGTTCGATTTAGCAGGTCTAGTAAAAACCTGCTAAATCAAACTCAGAGCATGCCCTCATGGGTGCAGTTACTCCTGTTTCTCAAGAGCAGTAAGGGAAGTCAGGGGGAGCATTTGCTTCTGTCAACCTCCAACAGGGGAGGCCATGTGGAAATTCAAAGTAAGGTACATTGACTAGGGATAGTAATAGTGTAGTCAATTAACCGATTAACCAATAAGCAAAAGCTTATAGGTTAATGCTATAGACTATACACATTTTCCTCCTCCTTCCCTTGGCAGTAAATTTTTTAGCAGGCTGCCCAGCTGCCCAGCTTAGTCCTGGCTCATGCCAGGTCCAGGACCTACCCCCTGCTGTGGCTCTGCATTTAAAGTGTATTAGGAGCGAGATGGGCAGGCAGCCTGGCTCAGTTCTGGCTTGTGCCGGGTCCAGGAACTCAGATCTTCCCTAAACAGGGGCTGCTGTCACTCCACATTTCTGCCTCTTTATCAGAGGCAGCAGCACAGGGTGACAGACAGCCAGTCCCCGAGGGGAGCTGGGTTTTAAACTGCCTCCCTTCATGGTCCAGCTCCCACCTGTCACTCTGTGCTGCTGCCTCTGATATAGGTGTGTGCAGCTGTTGGGGGGCTTATCCCTTCATCCTCCAACTTGCCTGGTCCTTCTCATGTGATACAGAAGCAGCAGCGCGGAGTGGCAGGGGGGCCCCCCAGGAGTGAGGCCGGAGTGCACTGCCTGCCGGCCCCACCCCCAGGGACTATAGAATAGTCGACTAACCGATCAGAATTCATGAGGTTACTTGACTATTCAAGTAACCGATATTTAACATCCCTAACATCGACTCCAGTTATGTAAGTACTGGAATGGGTTGCCTAGGACGGTGGTAGAATCTCCATCCCTAGAGGTTTTTAAGTCTCGGCTTGACACAAAGCCCTAGCTGGGTTGATTTAGTTGGGATTGGTTCTGCTTTGGGAAGGGAGCTGGACATGATGATCTCCTGAGGTTTCTTCCAGCTCTATGATTCTATGAATTAATGCAGCTGGAGTTGCATGTGCTAATTCAACCTTCCCTGTAGTATAGACCTGAATGTAATGGACCAGAATGTACATGGCCAGAATGTAATGGACTTGAGCATGAAACCTCAAAGAGCAGTAACAGAACAAGTAAGGAACCATTCTTTTCTAAAAGTGAGATCATTTTAAAGATGTCAAGAGGAGCATCCAAAAAGTGTGGCACCCCAAAAATCTACAGATTAAACCTCTCTAGTCTGGCATCCTCAGGACCTGACCAATGTTGAAACAGAGAATTTGCCAAACCATGGGTGGTCATTCAGGACCAGTCAGGTCCTGAGGGTGCTGGACCAGGAAGGTCCAACCTGTACAAATTACATTCTTCTCTACTGAAATGGCAATGTATGATTTTTTTCATGTATGCTAATATAATGAAATAGAATGGCCATCTTGTATGCAATGGAATAACAAAATAGAAATACTATTAAATGAATGTCAGTGGCAGCAGATTATAGCAGATGAATCATAATTACAGCCTTGTGACCTGTTTTGCTTTGTTTTTTGCAAATCTGCAGGAATAATAGGAAATAAAATGAAAACCAATGTATATAAAACAAACTGAAAAAAAACCTCACCCTGCAACAGCAGCTGGCACACAGGTCACAGTGCCATTTCCTCACATTTGACCTGCACGTTCCTCCATCATTTATGGCAGAGAAGCAACTGAGCCAAATCTTATTAGCCCTGCAACACCATGTACTAGCTGACAACGTCCAGAATGAGGAACTGGACCAAAATCCATAGGATAGGAGCCACTGCTGCAGGGTAAGGGGAGTGGGGGAGAGAGAGAGAATAATTAAGGAATCCATCTTCAAACATCTGGAAAATAATAAGGTGATAGGTAACAGCCAGAATGGATTTGTAAAGAATAAATCATGTCAAACCAATCTGATAGCTTTCTTTGATAGGATAGCGAGTCTTGTGGATAAGAAAGAAGCGGTGGACGTAGTATACCTAGACTTTAATAAAGCATTTGATACGGTTTCACATGACCTTTTTATCAATAAACTAGGGAAATACAACCTAGATGGGACTACTCTAAGGTGAGTGCATAATTGGTTGGATAACCATTCTCGGCGAGTAGTTATCAATGATTCATAATCATGCTGGAAGGGCATAACAAGTGGGGCTTCCCAGGGATCAGTTTTGAGACCAGTTCTGTTCATATTCTCAACAGTTTAGATGACGGCATAGAGAGTACGCTTATAAAGTTTGCAGATGATACCAAGCTGGGAGAGGTTGCAAGTGCTTTGGAGGATAGGGTCATAATTCAAAGTGATCTGGACAAACTGGAGAAATGGTCTGAGGTAAATAGGATGACATTCAATAAGGGCAAATGCAAAGTACTCCACTTAGGGAGAAATAATCGGTTTCACACATACAGAATGGGAAATGACTGCCTAGGAAGAAGTATTGAAGAAAGGGTACCACAAGGTAAATATGAGTCACCAGTCTGGTGACACTGTTGCAAAAAACAAACATCATTCAGGGATGCATTTTACAGGAGGGTTGTAAGCAAGGCATATGAAGCCATTCTTCCACTCTACTCTGGGCTGATGAGGCCTCAACTGGAGTATTTTGTCCAGTTCTGGGCACCACATTTCAGGAAAGCTGTGGAGAAATTTTACATAAGAATGGCCATTCTGGGTCAGACCAAAGGTCCATCTAGCCCAGTATCTTGTCTTCCAACAGTGACCAATGCCAGATGCCCCAGAGGGAAGGAACACAACAGGTAATCCTCACGTGATCCCTCTCCTGTCATCCATTTCCAGACAAACAGAGGCTAGGGACATCATTCCTATCCATCCTGGCTAATAGCCATTGATGGACCTAACCTCCATGAAATCTATCTAGCTCTTTTTTAAACCCTGTTAAAGTCCTATTCTTCACAATATAGAGGTGGGTCCTGAGAAGAACAACAAAAATGATTAAAGGTCTGGAAAACGTGACCTATGAGAGACGACTGAAGAATTGGGTTTAATTTGAAAAAGAGAAGACTGAAAGGGGACATGATAGCAGCTTTCAAGTACCTTAAAGGGTGTTACAAGGAGGAGGGAGAAAAATTATTCTCCTTAACGTCTGATGATAGGACAAGAAGCAATGGTCTTAAATTGCAAGTTTAGGTTGGAATTTGGAAAAAAAAATTCTAACTGTTAGGGTGGTTAAACACTGGAATAAATTGTTTAGGGAGGTTGTGGAATCTCCATCAGTGGAGATATTTAAAATCAGGGTAGATAAATATCCATCGGGGTGATCTAGATGGTGCTTGGGGCAGGGAACAGGACTTGATGACCTCTCGAGGTCTCTTCCAGTTCTAGTATTCTATGATTTTATGAGAGGCATTTGTCATTGAATCTGCTACTTGATGTGTGAAAGTTCCAGTGTTTATAAACAGAAACCTGCATATAACTGGAAAATGCAACATCTTCATAATTTCTCACAAGCATTCTACATTTTTGGCTTTCCATTTTTGATTATTTTATGTTTGTCATAGAAAAAAAGGTTCTTTGTTTTTCAAATCAAAGACAAGTAAATTAAATGTGTCTGCTTTCAATGTTGCATTTAAAAATATTATGTGGACCAAGGCAATATTTTCCTTTCCCCCCCCCCTTTATACTTAATATTTATAAAAGTTACTTGTGAATTTGGTGCTCATGAAAGCTACCAGACTGGAAGTTGAAGAAATCATAATCCACTAATTAGCTCCATATTTAATTATATGCATGCTTCCTCTGCCCACCAATTTGGGGGAGAGGGTAATGTGAACTTCACAACAGTTCATTCCTTGACCTGACCCTGTCAGCTAGCTAATAATAGTTATGATGATTATTATTATGCAGACATCTATCCAGTGGAAAATGGGCGAAGGCCAGTAGGTCATTTCAAATTAGGCTGCAGCTGACAACTAATTATTTTGGTTGAAATACTTTAGAACTAGTTTCAGAAGTGACAAGTTCCCATTTACTTTACTTGCAGCTGTGGGTGTTTGGCAGTTATGAAAATCAAACCCAAGTTTTTTCAGATTGGGATACCAGAAACTGAGTAATCCAAATTGGTAGCTTTTTTGAAAATATTAACTCTGATCATGACAAAATGGGCTACATACCATCTAGTGTCCTAATAATGAAATGTATTATGGCCTCAGTTCAACACATGACCATCCCTTTTCGCAAAATAGTTGAGCGTGTGCTTAACTGTAACGTGATTGATTTCAATGGGTCTTAAGCACAAGTGCAACATAAAGCTTAAATGCTTTGTTGAAGTTGGGTCTGCATTACATTGCCAGTTCCCTGCCAGTTCTTCTGTACTAGATCAATATTAAGTGCTTTTCTGTAAGACAAGTTGTAGCACCCAAGGATGTAAATTTACAGCACTGTAGTATGACTCACAGTAACTGTGTGAACACTGTTGCCATACACTGGGGGAAAAAAATCCCCTAGTGCAGAACTTTAAGAGCATCACATCAGTGTCCATATGGGACAGTTAGAGCATGGCAGATTGGCATGCTGTGAATTTACCTCGCTTGCCATGCACTAAATCATCAGATACATGTGCCCTATGTCAAGGGCTCTCAGCATTTGTCTTTCTGAGGCTCCCCAGCATGCTGTAAAAGCACCACAGACTCCCTGTGCCACAACAACTATGTTCCTGCCTATAGATGGCAGGGACAGGCTTAGAGGATAACAAACAGGGCCCCATTCCAGAGGGGGCCCTACAAAGCTACGTTGCTCAATCTTCAGTGTCAACCCCAGGTGACAAGCCTCAGGGTCCTAGGCTTCAGCCCTGGGTGATGGTGTTCATCTTTCTGCCCGGGGCCCCAATGAGTCTGTCAGCCCTACTTGGCAGGCCGCATCTCCCCTCTCCTTCCGACACCTGTTTGCAGCGCCCCAGGTGGCCTCAGGCTCCCGGTTGAGAATTGCTACTCTGAGTCATAGGTGTTAGATGTTGTGGATGGAAATGAAAAGAGAAATCTGTAATTTTGAATTTATTATCAATGAACTTGAAACATCAGACAGGATGTAATAAACATTTTAAAATTATTTAAATAAGGATAAGTTAGACAGCTATCAGCCTTGTGGTTTTTACTGTCAAATAAAGCTAATATCTACCCTAAGTATTTTTCCCATAGAAAAGGGTAATGTCTTCAAAAGGAAGGTCCTGAATTTAATTTCCTTATATGCTTGCTACCTGGACATAGATAAGAAAGATTTGCATCCAAGGCATTTACATATTCACCTAGCACTTCTTTACCCTGGGAAAAAGATTCAAGATCTAAAATCTGTTTTCTCATTAAAAAGTATATACAGGTTGGACCTCCTTAGTCTGGCACCCTTGGGACCTGACCAGTCCAGGATGAGGGATTTTGCTGGACCAGGGAAGGATATTTCTGGTTCCACTCCTGCCAGTGGTCCCCCCAGCCATGGCCTGGCCAACAACCTCCTGGCCGGCTTCCCCCTTCTGCTGGCCCCTCTCCACACAGGGCTCCTGGACCCACCACGCGGCCTCGCCTCTGGCACTCACAGCCCCACTGCCGGGCTTCATCCCCATGGGGGCAGGCCCCCTGCTGGGGTCCAGCTGTGCCTCTGGGTGACAAGCCCTGCTTGGGCTTCTGCCTTGCTGGGCACCCCACTTCCTCCTGATCTCACCAGGCAGCTCCGCAGGGTGTCAGCAGTGCTGCCGGGCTTTTTGTTGTGCCACTGGGCAGCCCCACTCCCAGGTTCCTGTCCCCACCACCAGGCAGCCCCCGGTCAGGCTCCCAGCCCTGCAGGGCAGTCGAGCTGCCTCCCAGTCCCACCTGGCAGCTGTGGTGCTTGGCGGTTGTGGGGCTGCGGGGCTTCTAGTTGTGCTGCTGGGCAGCTCCACTCCCTCCTGGTCTCGTGGGGCAGTTTCCCTGCTTGGCTCCAGTCCCGCTGCCTCTCGTCCCCACACCCCTCGGTGTCTGCACTGGGTAGCAGCCCTACTGCTGGTCTCCCAGTTTTGCTGTCACGGGATAGTCCCGCTACTGGGTTCCAGCCCCGCTGCAGGGCTCCAAGCCATCAGCCCTCCACTGGTACTTTCTGGTCCTGGGACATCCGTGGTCCTGCTGGACCAGGGATATTGCCGGATTAGAGAGTCCTGGTTAAGAGAGGTTCAACCTGTGTTCATATACTCACATATACAAAGACATAGATCTATATTGGTAGCAGTTAAAACTTTTATTTTATGGGCAGGTAACAACAGATAATATCCTAGTCCCCATTACAAGTGAAGAAAATAAATGTTTGAGTTAGTAATAACCTACCCTTGCGTGAAAAGGTGCAAGAAAATTTTGTAATTGTGAAAATTGTAATTGAATCTTTACCTCTATGTAATTAAGAACAACTTACCGACTTTTGCAGTGGATTCTCTGACAATAAAAATTCTTAAATCAAGAATGGATGCTTTTCTAAAAGATACACTCTAGGATTGTTTGGGGATGTTTTGTAGCCAGTGTTAAACAGCAGGTCAAACAAGTTGATCGCCGTGGTCTCTTCTTCCTTTGGAATCTAATTAATGACCGTAACGATGTATATGACTGAGTGACTGTAAACTTTTCTGGTAGTTCTTGACATGTAAAGGAGAAATAGAAAGAGCATGCATAGTAGTGAAGAATACTTACTGTACATATTATTGCTCAATTTACCTTAACTACACTTTTTCTTCCACAGCAAAAAATATACCTATGCTATACTACCTACTGTATATCCCTAAGAATTTCCATCATTCCTACTCAATCTGAACGATGAACATCATTTCTAGCTTGATCAATTTTAAGCATCATCATTAAACAGAGCTAACTCACCACTCTGAATAAGTACCAAAAGACTTCCAAGAGGGGAAGGGGCCAAGGAGGCAGTTGTCCTGGGGCCCAGCGATTGAAAAGGGGGGCTGCTACCATGACAGTAGCAGCAGCTGTAGCCCCAGGCCCTTTAAATTGCTGCAAGAGCCCCATGTGACACAGCTCAGGTAGCGCTAAGGGACCTAGAACTGAGCGCTGCTGCCCTCCATTAACTAGGGCCCAGTGAAGCCTGTCGCCAACCCCGACTCCCATTGATTTCAGCTGGAGTTACGCAGGCAAAAGAATGATAAAAACAGGCCCTGCAAATTCCAGCTGAATTGAATGTGATCTTTTTGGTCCTTGTTCCAACTTCCTAAATGCTTTTAATGCTCTTAAAATTAAAAGATACTCAACTGTTAGGCTCTCATGCTACAACCACTTGTTTGTACGCGTAGTTTTACTTACATACAAAGTTCTATTGATATCATTGAGAGTCCACCTCTTGAGTAAAGTTAAGTATATGCCTAACTGATGAGGGTCATAAACCAGAAATAAAATAAGATATATCTTTTTAGAGACACTTTTTTTTCATTTCTAAAAGCAACTTTTCCTCTTCCTATTTGAAAATGAAGGGGCCACAAAGGAGGGGCAGTTATAAATTAGGATTTTTTAAACATTACAAGGCAAAGCATTGTCTTTTGAGTTTGTTTTTGTTTTATCAGTTATTTAAAATGACAGGACACAATTTCAAATTAAAACTTCTATATGCCAATAACTGATCAGAATTTTGTTTTATTTCTATGCTTTCCAAATTATCCAAATTTAAAATATTTATAGGAAATCAACACTTTTTATGTTTGGGACCTGAAGGTTATTAGTTAGGATTCTTTGATCAGCTTCGTCGTATAGACTAGGATTATATCTGAATGGTAGTGCTATACTACAGAGTTTTTCTAAGGTTTCAGGGTTTTTGTATAATTTAGCTAAGATTTGGGTTTTTTCTAATTTATACTTTTTTCTCTTTTTATTTTTTTTACAGTTCAACAGAAGAACAGTTTAATTGGCAAACGCAAGGTAAAGTACATCCTGGCCTAATTCTGTATCTACATGTATTTCTCCACTAATGTTTATGTAATTCAAAAGAGGGGAAAATCAGAAGAATCATGGATTTTATATGCTAGTCTTCATCAAAATTGTTTATAAATTATCCCCATAGAGAAGTGATTGTAGAAATGGAGAATGTAGTGTACAACGTTTCTGACTGTAGTCAGACTGAAAACTGTCTTGGTAATTAAACCTGAGTTTTCTCAATACAGTTATTAATAGCAAACACCATACTTTTAAAGACTAGTGTGTGAAAGTATGAATGATGATGCATTTTTCTGGGCCTGCCCATTTCATCATAAATATTACCATTCCTTTGACTTCCTGTGAAATTTCATTGTTTTTATCTTTTGTATTTTCTTTATATTCTTTAACCATTTTTATATTTTTTTTTATTATAGATGGTCAGAAGGATATAGAGGATGAGCTCACAACTGGTCTCGAGTTGGTGGACTCCTGTATTAGATCACTGCAGGAGTCAGGAATACTTGATCCACAGGACTATTCAGCTAGTGAAAGTAAGTTTCCAAGAATTAGCTTTTCTTTGTCTGGAGCCACAGAATCCAGAACTATGATTCAGAGTCCTTTCTGCTTTTAAGTACATTGTGCCATAATGGTTTTCTCATCTCATCTGTCAACATTGGCAGCAGGCGATATAGACTGATTTATCTGTGCTTATTATCCACTTCCTTATGTGGATTGCAATCTGTAAAGAGCTCCCAAGCACTTCAGGAGCTATGGTCAAAAACCAAATAATTAGATAACTATTACTTTAAAGAATATATCACCTCATATTATAAGAATCTGACATCCAAGAGGATCATATTTGAAGATTTCAGTATCAGCGCTAGATGATTTTTAGCCAACAGGATTACCGTATGCAAAGGAGCCGAAATAAAGTGTATTCAGATTGGGTGAATCATCATAATTCCTGATATCACACAGTTTCATCACACATCTATCAAGCAATGCAAGAGATGGCCCTCAAGATGAGTGATAAGCAGTAGAGTCCTGCAAAATTGTAGGTATTTGCTTTATATCCACAGGTATCCATATTCATGGATATTGATGCAGATAGCTGCGGTTCATTTTTATGGACGTGGATAAAAAAATTTTTTATCTAGAACCTTGCAAATTTGTGGATATCTGCTTTATATCCATGGATCATTTTGGCAGATGTGGATAACAATTTAATAACCACACAGAGTTCTAATGAGCAGATAATGGCATCCTGACAGATTTCAAAGGTGATGACTGCACTTGCCAAAACCACCAGAGCACCTTAAGACTTCTGTCAAAGGAGATGGACTGGGTGCTGAATGGCCAAACTGTATTTTCAGACCTGTGCAGTGGGGTAGCTGAGTCCTTTGACATAATGAGCAACTTGTGAATTAGTTATGGTTTAGGCCTGCCTTTGGAGAAGTCTCACTTTGACTTGAAAAGGAACATGGTAGCTGCCTTGATTAGGGCTCAGTTGGGGAGAGAGACAGATTGGCTGAGGAGCAGAAGTGGGTGAACAGGGACTGACTGGGCAAGGATATTGGAACTGGCAGTATGAGGAGGAAGACTGTGATTGGCTGTGTGAGATTGCATCTTGCTAGGCAATGAGACTGTAGTGAGGAAGAGTGACCTCTTTTGTTGCCAGAGGGACAAGGATCCCTCCTTGAGCACTGGTGTGTGGAGCCAGGCCATGCTTCCACCTGAAGTCAGTGGGCAGGACAGAAAATACAAAAGTTGGGTCAGGCAGAAGGGGCGGGATTGAGAGAGACCCTGCCGAGAGCTTTGCTCGCACTAGGGTCCCTGCCTCCTGAGTTCTGGCCAATGGAAGGGAACTGGAGCAGATGGGAGGGCACTGGCAGCTAGCCTCCTTGCAGAGTTGTCTGGGGTGGAGGCTTACAATTCACATAAAATGGCTGGCATCTCCTGGCCCTGTTGCTAACCCATTGCCTGGCAGCCACCTGGCAGACACAGCCCTTTGAATAGAAACAGTTGAAAGGGCTCACACCTCCCGGGCAGCTCTCAGGCAACAGGTCAGTGGGACCGAGAGCTGCCAGCCCTTTCAGTTGCTTCTGTTTAAAGGGCTTGTGGCTGCCAGGCAACGCAGAGGGCAGGGGTCAGCAACCTTTCAGAGGTGGAGCGCCAAGATCTGACTTATTCACCTCTATGTACGGGTCTGAGTGCTGGTGATACTCTTTAAAGTCAATAATAGTCCTACTTACAGCAGCTTCATTAATAAATAAATAAAGATGCAGATCTTAGCTTTTAGTGCAGGGGTCGGCAACCTTTCAGATTTAACTTCTTCACGGATCTGTATGACAGTGGAAGGAGGGGAGGCTAGGGCAGGCTGGGTACGGTGACCTTATTTTCTGAACTAGCTGCAGCTAGTGAGAACAGTTTAATTTAAATTATGAAACAAAGTAAGTGTTTTAACTCTCTCATGTTAGTTTATCAAACTTCATTTTAAATTAATGTCCAACACAAAAGGTTTCAATGTTTTCTTTATTTATGGCAGGCATGGGGAACCTTTCTGGGTCGGGGGTCACTGACCCACAGAAATATCAGCTGGGGACCACACAAGTGAGAAGCAAAAATATCCAAAAAAACCCAGTGCTCACTGATGTGGTCCCTATTGAGACCCCTTACTCCCCTGGTGCCCCAGCCTCACGGGGTGAGGGGAAGGAAATGGGGGGACTGAGGTTCAGGACTTCCCATAGGCCAGATTTACTTCTTTGGGGTTCCTGAGTTAGTGGATTTTATGGACCTCCTTAGGCTCTGGGGTAGGGACAAAAATGAGGGGTACAGTGTGCGAGACAGGGCTGTCAGCAAGTAGGATAGGGATGGGGTGCAGGCTCTGCAAGGGAGGTGGGGTGCAGAAGGGGGAGAAATTGCAAGGTCTGGGTAGGGGGTAGGGTGCAGAAGCAGGCTGGGAGTAGGATGTCTGGCCAGGTGGAGGGAGCAAGAGCAAGGGAGGGTGCAGGAACAAGGAGGGTGTTGGAGCAAGCTGAGGGTGCTAGGTATTGGGGGGGGGAGGAGAAAAGTGAGGAGTTTGGGGGCGTCTGGGCATGATGGTGGACCTTACCTGGCTTCATACCCTCTTGCAGCAATGGCCGCATCTACGCTGTCCCGGCTGCCCCAGAGGGATACCCCACTTCTGGGGACAACGTGGTCCGGGCCCGGCTCTGGAGGCTGGAGGTGATGCTGCCGCTGCTATGCAGTCCCGAGTTGGTTCCGGACCGAGTGGCTGTGGCAGAGGCACCTCTGGGGCTGGCCCCGGACCATGTGGCTGTGGCAGTGGCACCTCCGGTCCCAGCTGAGGCACCGCTGAGCTGCCTCCTCCCACTGCAGCCTAACCTGCAGCAGGGAGGAGGGAGTGCTCTCCAGCGGCTGTGCAGGGGAGGAGGGGCGGGGCTGAGCTCACTCCCACGTGCCACTGAAAATCTTCTTGCGTGCCATACATGGCACTTGTGTTGCAGGTTGCCAACTCCTGTGCCGGGGGTGGGGCTTGGAACTGCCTGGCGGGATGGATCAAAGCCCTAGGCAGGCCAGATCTGGCCTGCTGAGAGGCTTTTGCCCTCCCTTTGTCTGGACTCATTAAGTGTGTTTGCTGCTCAGCCCTGAATGCAGGCCAGAGCCCTCAACTACTGCCACCCCGTTATTTCCCCATGCTAGTTGGTGTACATGGACATAGTAAGGCAGTGTATTCTCCCATGGAGCCAGAGGAGGGAAGGGCCACAACCGCCAAGCCCCTACAGAGACTTAGACTGTGATGAGAAGCCTAACTGTGATGGCTAGTTTCCTTGTGTAGTTGATGGATTTCCACTTTATAGCTGAATGCAGTGCCTTGCGTGTTCAAAAACTTCAGAAGGATAGCCAAGTTAGTCTGTAACTAACTTGGTTATCCCTCTGAAGCTTGTGATGGCTAGGTTAGGAGAACTGAAGTGTAATGTGGAACAAGCGGTTGAGAAGGTAGGCTTAATTTATTCTCTTGTGCATATTAATTATTATATAGTCCTTAATTACACAACATACCATTTTTCTGTAGACTCCCTGCCTCAGTTCACAGGCTGGACTTGCTCAAGGGATGAAATAGGGTTGGGGAAGGACCCCAGGTTCAGTTATTGCAGAAGTTGGAAGGTATGTGGGGAATGAGGCAAGGGACAGAAAGAAGAGAAATTAAGGTCTCATGTTTAAGGCAACTAAATGCTGCCTGGAAAATTGGTTTCTATCTTTGTCTCTGTCACAGAGTCTTTGTGTGATCCTGAGAAAATCACTAATACCAGACTTTTCACATTTGGTCAGTAATTGTGTGTCCCTCATTTTCTGGATGTCTGATTTGGGAGCTTGAAGTCTGATTTGCAGGTGTTGTACACTCATAGCTGCAACAGAAGTCAATGGGCATATTAAGTGCTATGTAATGGTAACTAATCTGAAAAATCTGATCCTAGGTGTCTCAACTTGGGCACTCAAAATTAATGTATCCTTTTGACATTAATCTCTCTATGCCACAGTTCCACATCTGTAAAGTGAGGATAATACAATTGTTGTGAAAATAAATTAAATGTTTGCAAAGTACTCAGATATTGTAGTGATGAGCACCATAGAAAAATCCATGAAGAAATTAATTATTCAGAGCTGGGTTTGAATGGTGTGCAAGGTCATGTATTGAACAATGAGGATAAAACAAAATATTAAAAATATTAAACCATCCATCTTGTGTACTGAATGAGGCAGGAGTTTTGTAGAAAATATAGTGTGTGATTATGTAATTAGACACAAGAAGGCCATATTGAGGTTGCATGGCAACCTTAATTATGGTATCTGCTAACTTTTTAATACTTGACTTTGCAACCTTAATAATTAAAACAATGTATGCCCAGAAACACTAAAGACTCTGACTGATGATGTGTCTGAGCTGCCTTGGAGGTCCTTGGTTTTTGTCAGGCGAGATTTTTGAATTTGCTGTATCAGAGGCTGCCCAGGGATATACCTACTAGTGACTTCACCATGTGCTCCTTTGACCTGAGTGTATTCAGTAGAAAGAGCCAGTCCATCAGTGACTGTTCCTCGGGGAGCGATTAGTATGTCTGTGTTTTGAACAGCCTTTATAATACATCTTTACACATTTCATGCTTCCCTCTGAAGCTGTTGTGAGAAGCAGCTACATAGCAGGCAGCTATTGTAATGCACTCCCTAAATCCCAAAGATCACTTCACATATGGTACCTGTGTATTAACAGGTGTAAGCCATGGAAAAAATGGCTAAGAGGATATGGATGTCAGCCATACAAAAGGGGAATCATGTGGAGCAGTAGCTGTGTTGGTCATTAACTCGTAGTGTCCTGGTATTTACCTTTTTGCTGATGGTGAGTCTGAGTAAATATTTGAAGTGTTAGAGTGCAGTGCTCATTTATTTTTTAAACGTTCCCAGACAATCCAAAGAGGGAATCCATTGAATATACTAAAAGGTAAAAAAGACTGTCAGATTCAGCACAGTAATGTTACTCTTGGGAGTTTTTCTACTGTGGTGTGCCTGGAACAAGGACATGGAGATCTGAAGGCCTCCCCTGTTCCAATATCTATTTCCCCATGCCCTTCCGCCTCAGTAAACCAATATTTAGCTGAGTAGTACAGCAAACACTTCTTTATTTCAGTGCTAGTCCTCTCTGTCTGGGTTGGATGGGAGAAGCAGGCTGCATGGTGGGTGTGGGTGTGTACCAGGAATACATTTGCATGATTACATTTCAAACAAAGTTTACATAGATATTAATGGCTTACGGTAAGAATGAAAAAGATGCTTTTAACATAATTTTTTGGAGTGTTTTAGATATCTAAAACTCTGATCTTAGTGATTTTTGAAAATTCTGTGTTACAAATTAATACATAGTATGTTGTATTACATTAAGGCCAGAGTTCTGGCTCTTACGAGTCAGAAATAGCAAGTACTAGCTTGAGCTGTTACAAAGGTTGATACATGTACTCCAAGGGTAGTGTTAATTTTCTTTTTTATTTGATTTCATATTAAATATCATAAGCATTGCTCCATGTTAAATATCCCTTGTTTTAATATATTTTCTTCCACACACTTAGATGTTTTTTTTTTTTTTTGTTCACATAAGAAATTTCAGTCTGCCCAAAAGAAAATTCAACCAAGGATAGAAAATGTTAGAGGGAACACTGGTCATCATGCACAGGGGAAATCACTGATCTTCACAGTCCATTTAAACACTTTGTTGGTGGACATTGTCTCAGGCTCTTACACTCATGTCCTATGGATTAACTTTGTTGACTCTGTTCCACGCTCCTTTAAAGGTTATGGATGTATCTTGGTATTTGTGGATTCTCTAACTGAAAAGAAATCATTCTCACACAAGTCTGCACAGTTAATGTAGCTGCTGACAAACTGGCTTGCAAATTGGTAATGCAGCATAGGAAAGGTCAGTACAAGGTTTCTGAGTGAAGAATGTAGTTTACTATATTGATCTATCTGGGTCCTAAAATGACCCCCATTTCACTAGTGTCTGAATGCCTCTCTCATATTTATAGATTTCATTCTACAACATCCCTGTGAAGTAGGCATGTAGTGATACACTTATTTTTTACAGCTGGAGAACCCAGACAGAGATTAACAGTTTCCTGGAGTTATTGCAGGAAGGTCATTGAGTAACTGAGATCTGAACCTATATCTTCTGAATTCAAGCCAGTTCCTTAATTACAATATCATTCTTCCTGTCTTTCACATTGCTATAAATCCATCAGCACCATCTTATATCAACTCAAATCATACATGACCTACCAACTCTATCAGACTGATCTATAGACTAAGGTGTATTAGATCCTCCTATGGGGCTGAGGAAGGGCATAAGAACTATAATACTGAGTCAGATCAAAGATGCAACAAGCTCAGTATTTTGTTTTCCAGCAGTCATCAATGCCAGGTGCTTCAGAGGGACTGAACAGAACAGGTAATCATCAAGTGTTCCATCCCCCTGTCACCCGTTCCTAGCTTCTGATAGACTAGGGAGATTCAGAGCATGGGATTGCATCCCTGACCATAGTGACTAATAGTCTTTGATGGACTATCCTCCATGAACTTACCTAGTTCTTTTTTGAACCCTGTTATAGTTTTGGCCTTTGCAACATCCCCTGGCAACAAATCCCACAGTTTGACTGTGCATTGTGTGACCTCTAGTTCTTGTGATGAACTAAATAACATTTCCTTATTCATTTTGTCCACATTAGTCAATATTTTATAGACTTCTATCATCTCCCCCTCTTAGTTATCTTTTCCAGCTGAAAAGTCTCAGTATTCTTAATCTCTCTTTATATGGAAGCTGTTAAGATCTGGAAAAGTACAGCAATTAGCTTATTAATGAAGCTGAGCATCTTGAAAACGTGTGTATTTAGCAGCATGTTTTATGGATGTGAGACATGGGTGATAACGAAAGATTCAAAGAGAAGGATGTTGGTGTTCGAAAGGAGTTGTTATAGAAAGATCCTGAGAATAGGATGGATGTAGAAGGTCACCAACAAGGAATTATATAGGAAGATACAGCCAAAAGAGAACCTACTGCAGAAGGTGATACAATGGAAGTTACAGCTATTTGGGCATATCTACAGAATGAATGACGAGCGAAAAGTTAAGACCCTGGTATTTGGCATGGTCAGAACAGGAGAGGCAGACCTCACAGAGAATGGGTAGATGATATAGTAGACTGGTGCAGAGCTATTCTACAGAAACTAAGCCACTCCACACTGGACAGGGAAAGATGGAAGGAAATAGTGAGGGAAGCAGTGAACACCAATGGGCATTGAGCCCATGGTTATTGATGATGATGATGTTCCAGAGTCCTAATCATTTTTGTAGCCCTTCTCTATATTTTTACAATTTTAATATATCTTTTTAGGTGGGGCAAACATATCTGCAGGCAGTATTCAAGATGTGAATGAACCATATATTTATAAAGAGTCATTATGATATTTTCCATTATAGGTATGGGCTCCTTTGATGCTTTGGTACTGGAGCACCCAAGGGGGGAAAATTTGTGGGTGCTGAGCATCCATTAGCAGCCCTTCCAATCACCTCCTCTCCCTCCTTCCAGTGCCTCCTGCCTGCCAGCAGATCATGCAGATCAGTGCCTCTCCCTTTCTCCCCATCCCTTCTGCCTGCTGCAGTCAGCTATTTTGCAGCATTTGAGAGGCTCTGGTGGGTACAGAGGGAGGATTCAGGATGTGGCATGTGGAGGGGAGGAGGAGAACTGGGTGGGAAGAGGTGGGGCAAGGGTGAAATATTGTGGGAAGGGGTGGACTGGGGTACAGCTGAGGGTCAAGCACTCCCAGCACTTTTGAGAGTTGGCACCTGTGTTTTCCATTTTATTATCTAACCCTTTCCTAATGATTCCTAACATTTTGTTAGATTTTTTTTGTTGCAATTACACATTGAACTGATGTTTTCAGAGCTTTCCCCAATGACTCCTAAACTTTTTCATGACTAGTAAAAAGGTAATATAGATCCCATCATTTTGTAAATATATTTAGTATCATGTTTCCCAAAGTACATTAGTTTTTATGTTATCAACATTGAATTTCATCTACCACTTTCTTGCCCACTCTCTTTTGTGAGAGCCCTTTGTAACTCTTCACAGCCTGCTTTGGACTTAACTATCTTGAGTAATTTTGTATCATCTGCAAATGTTGCCACCTCACTGTTTACCCCTTTTTCCAGATCATTTATGGATATGTTCAACAGTACTGGTCCCAATACAGACCCATGGGGACATCAGTGTACTTCTTTCCATTCTGAAAACTGGGCATTTATTCTCACCCCTTGTTTCCTATCTTTCAACCAGTTACTGTTATCCCATGACAGCTTTCTTTGCTTAAAAGCTTTTGATGAGGAACCTTGTCAAAGGCTTCTGAAAGTCTACGCACATTATAGCCACTGGATCACCCTTTTCCACATGTTTGTTGATCCCCCTCAAAGAATTCTAGCTGATTTGTGAGGCATGATTTCCCTTTGCAAAAGCCTTACTGATCACTTCCTCAACAACCCAGAGCTAATTTTAATACTAAAGCTCCTTTCCCCCACCCATCAGCTCAGAGCTCCCTCCTACACTCCATGTTCCTCATCGTTGGCCCTACCCCAGAGCTTGCACCCCCAGCTGAAGTCATCACTCCATTCCATACCCCAACTCCCTGTCCCAGCCTGGTGAAAATGAGGGCAAGTGTGATGGTGGGGGATAGCAAGCAACAGAAGAAAAGGTGATGTAGTGAGTGATGGGCAGGGCCTCAGAAAAGGGGTTGGATATGGGTGGAGTCACAGGGAAGGCGTGAGGCAAGATTGTTTGGTTTTGTGCAATTAGAAAATTAGTAACCATATGTTATATACATCTGCAAGGCTGGGTTTTGATCTACACATTATATTGTGTCTCAAACCGCCAAATATGAAACTGAGTTTGGAAGAGATGTGTTACATTAGAGCAGGTACATTCTCATACTTCCTTCCATGTGGAACTGTGTTGAAGTGATCTAACATGGAATGGATGTGTGCAAGCACCCAAAGAAAAGGCATTTACATACCTGTTCTGTAATTGTTGTCCTTCAAGATGTATTGCACGTGTCCTTTTCATGACCCACCTTCCTTCCCCTCTGCACTGGAGTCTTCACATGAATTAGCTTCCAGTGTGAGATGGAACATGGGACCAAGGATATTCTGCCCTATTATGTTCTCTCCAAATGTCACCCAGATAGGTACCACTGTCAGAAAAATTCTCTGAGGCTGCATTGACATGCAGGCTCTTTAAAGTGGAATGGGCAGGTGCAACACAACTTGAAGAATGGTAGTTATAGAACAAGTATGTAACTTTTTTGTATGTATGCATCATACTTGATAAATATTATATGATCTAAATTTTTATCCAATTATTGTTTTCTACGACAGACAGATATGGTTTTCATTTGGTCCACCTTTCCAACTTGGGACATACCATGTTCTAAATTCTACAGTGTCTTCAGTCTGTCTATATTAGATACGAATTGCCTATAGTAAAGATTATCTCTGCACTATATTGGGGAATCATTGAGAGTAACATCCACATTAAAGCAGATGTGCCAGTTTTGAAAAGCATTCTCAGTTCAACTTTTATTATTTTCTTCCTGTATCAGAAAATTAATCTGAAGGTATTCAAAATGGTCTATAAAAAAAGAGTTTATTTACATTGAAGATTAACTAAAGTGCAACAATCTGGTGTGTCAAATGTCCGAAAGGCTGAGATGAAATTTGGTGTCATTGGAAGTCAACAATCTATTGACTGGTCATAATTATTTCTGTGTAATTCCCTACTGTGAGTACCAGGGTAATCCAATTGAGTCATCCTTGGCACACACACACACAGGAGTTTACCTGTTTTATACACTCATACTGCTTTAGTGAAAACCATATGTTCTTCTTTGAGTATCTGTCACTGTGGATCGTCCTGTAGGTGCATATGTGCAGAAGCTCAGTTTTTTTTAATAGCAGCGTCTAATGGGGCCATATATGTGCCCATTCTCTCATCCTATTTCTGTATAAGAGTTTAAAGAACAAGAAAGCCACAACCCTTCTTCAGTGCCACAACCATGGCAGTGAGAGGGAACCTGGCAAGTGTCCAACCCACTAGTTTGTAGCTCCTGCTAAATATCTCTAAACTCTTCTGATGTGCTTATATTTGACAATAGTGAACATTTTGACCTAAGTGAACTGCATATTGACAGACCATGAACAGGGCTTTCCACCATGGTAGATTCAAAACCTGCAGGTTTCAAGCCCTGTCAGTCCTGTGATGGTCTAATTCCTCTGAAAGATAGATATAGCATATGCCTTCTATCTAGGAGAGCCCCACATACCATGTAGCTCAGTGGTGGGCAATAATTTTTAATGGGGGGTCACGCCAAGATTTTGGAAAGTGGTTAAGGGCCACACTTCTGTGTAGGGGGACAAGATCTGGGATGGAGGGTGGGGTGTAGAAGGGAGCTTGGGATAGAGGATTGGGGTAGGGAGGGCAGGGTCTGGGATGGAGGGTGTGGTCTGAGAGGTAGTTTGGGTGAAGGAGGGGGTTATGATCTGGGGCAGGGGCTTGGGGTGCAGGGTCCAGGAGGGGTTATGGGTGCAGGAGAGAATTCTAGCCTAGGGGAGGGCTGGAGGAGGGGTGCATGTAGGGTCTGTGAGGGAGTTGTGACCTGGGAGAAGTGGGAAAATGGGGTGCAGAGGGTTTGGGTAGTGAAATGGGCAGGGGAATGGAGTGCAGGGTCAGGGAAGGGTATGTGTGTAGGAAAGGATTCTGGCCTGGGGGAGACGTGTGGGGGGAGTTGCAGGATCTGGAAGGGAATTGTGATGTGGAGGAGGCGTGGAGAGAGGATACACAGGGTTTGGATGGTGGCCTGGGGCAGGCAGTTGGGGGGCAGAGAGGGAGTGGAGTTCCAGAGGCAGGTTCTGGCTGGGAGACACCTGTGTGCTGAGCAGGCTGGTCCACATGGCTGTGCTCCAGCACAGGGAGTTAGTGAGGGGGAAGGGAGGAGTGAAGAGGCTTCATTTGCTGTTCCTGCCTTCAGCAAAATTTCTTAGCTCCTATTGGCCGGAAACTGGTCAATGGGAGCTGAGGGATTTTGCTGGCAGCTAGGACAGCACATCAAGCTTTCTCCTCCCTGCCCAGACTGCATAGCAATTAGCAGCCTGCTGTTTAAAGCAGCTGCATCTGCTCTCTAGTGAGCGTGCCGGTGAGGCAGCCATGGGCTGGATCCAATGGCTTGGTGGGCCAGATCTAGCCCAGTAGCCACCTCTTGCCCACCCCAGTTTGGCTGTTTGGTGGTCTTATCTTTCTCCACAATAAAACAGAAGTCATCGTGCCCTTGACATGGCACCTAGGTCTGATGCAAAATTCAGGAGACCAGTGAGTCCATCTCTGACTGTCACAGATTTGTATTGGTCTGTATCCAGGGGGAGGCCTTACTATACTGGAAGCAGACCAGTTAACAGTCCAGCCCTGGCCTGCTTCAGAATGGGCCCACATCAGTTTGGGTGCTCTGGCCTATACTTGGGCTGAACAACGGTTATGATGACCAGGCCCTAGTTCAGAGCAGGGCAATAAAGAGGCTTATGCTCAGGCCTATACTCCAGCCGAGCAACTGTCAGTCCGCCCTGGTCCTAGCTCAGGGTGTGGCAATATAGAGTCTCAGGGCTCATGCTTATGCTCTGGCTGAGCAGCAGTAAATCTACTTTGACCCTAGCTCAGGGCAGGGCAATGAAGAGTTTAAGGAGCTCACGCTGAGCAGAAGTCCATAGTCCTAGGATGAGTGGTGGTTGGGTCTCCTTGCTCTGGCAGAGAGCAAGCAAGTGTAGGGATTTGGCCTGAAACAGGGGGACCGGGCAGTGGATGGTAAAGGGGACACAGGCCCACCCACTCCACTGCGTCCCAGCCTAGGGCCCTAACAGGGGCAGCTGTGGCTGCCACTGGGTCAGTGGAGATCTTGGCTGCAACAAGTCGACTAGTTCACTTCCATATTCTCATCCAGATATGGCTCTGCTATCCCTGAGCTACTTCCCAGTTCTCCCTGTGGCTCTACTTGGCTTGGTCCCTGCTCCTCCAGATTGGCAGGGAACAGAGACTCTGGCAGGGTTTCCATTGGCTCACAGTCTGGGTAAATCAGCAGCACTGGCGGTCCTAGCCAGTCTCCCAGGTTCGCCAGTGGTCCATTCACAGAGGCAGCAGCACAGGGGGCAAGCAGTTCCATGGGAACCAGTACACATGGGAAGCTGGCTTTCCAGCTGGCTCCCTGCCTGTACCTGCTTGGCTCCTGCACAGCTGCCTGCCCCACCCCACAGTTCTGCCTCTGTATAAGGGCAACAGCAGATGGTGGAAGCAGGTGGGAGCTGATATGCGTGGGGAGCCAGCTTTTAAGCCAGTTCTCTGCATGTACCAGCTCTGTGGAGCGGCCTGCCCCCTCTCCCCACTGCCTCCCACAGAGGCAGCAGTGGGGGTGGGGCAGGGGCAGGGGCAGGGGTAGGGGCAGGTGGAAGCCAGTGCTTGGGGAGAGGCTGCAGAATCCTCCTCCGCCTGTCCCCCTATGTGGAAACCTCTTAAAATTTCCAGCGGTTACACATTTACACAAATACATGATAGTTAACAACCCTGACTATAACCACTCCAGAGTATCACTTGAATGTCCTACATATGTGTGTGACTTGTGGAAATTTTATTATTGAAACTCTAGCAAAAAATTTTTTAAAGGAATTTTCCCTCCCTTCATGTTTACCTTTTAAATGGAATAAATGTGAAATAATGGCAGCAGGCACAGGAATAAAGAAGTTAAATAAGTTTTAGAAAAAATACAAAACAAAGAGGAGGACTAGATGGCATAGGAGTGTAGTGGTAGGATGTGAGCAGGGCAACATTGTGTAATGTCTCAAAAGTGTGGAAGAAGAATTTAATTTTTTTAATACCTGTATGGGCTAAAGGTAATTAACAAGGGATGGTGAGGCAAATAGACAAACATATAGCCTGAAATTACTCATACAGGTATTTGAGAAGATGTTGATTATAAAAATGTTAAGAGGTGAGTAATCCACTAATCATGTAGTTGATAACATTTTTGACTGAATGATTAGTCGATAAGGGAAGGCTTCTTCAGTCTGGCTCGCGCTGGCTCCAGGAGCTACCCACGCAACGTCTCTGCAGTTTGAATATAGTAAGAGCTAGATGCACAGGCAGCCCGGCTCCTACTACATTTAAACTGCAGGGTGCAGTGGGGATAGGTCCTGGATGTGGCATGAGCCAGGACTGAGAAATCCTGGCTCTGTTCCCAGTTGGCACCATGTCCAGGATCTACCCCCACTGCACATCCGCAGTTTAAACATAGTAGGAGCCAGGCTGCCTGTGCGCCCGGCTCTTACTATATTTAAAACGCAGATCCATAGTGGGGGTAACTCCAGACTTGACACAAGCTGGGACAGAGCCTAGATTGCTCAGTCCCAGCTTACACTGGGTCCAGCAGCCCCTACCCCTGTCCTGTCATGGTGGCCCCATCTCCCCTCCAGAAGCTCCATACACTTTGTCTCCTCTACATCCCACCTACTCCAGGAATTCATGGCCCCAAGGAGGTTCTATCCCCCAGAAATCTGCCCCCCACCCAAAAAAATACTCCTGAACTCTAGGCAAGGCTGTCAGGGTTTGTGCCACTCTATGACCTATTCCCACCTGCTCGGCGCCAGATGTGTTCATTTTAATTATAAGTGCGGGACTATATGGAGATTCTTTGTATTGATATAAATTGGCTTATTATATAATTTGCATAAAACATCTGATGAGAAGCAGAACAAAACCTGGTGGCCATATCGTCTTGACCACATGCTAACAAAAGGTCAAGAGTGTCAAAGGGGAAGCTGTATTAATCAGTAACTGATTTTTTTTTAAAAGGTCAAGGGTGATTATTTGAGCACTGAGCAAAAACAGAGTTTTACTCTTTTGTTGTAACTCTGGCTGGACCACCTCACTCATTTTTCTTTCCTCCTCCTACCTAAGAGCTGCATTAATAAAGCTTGGATTAGTCATCACGGTTTTAAAGAAAAAAACAAAATTGACTGCCTTGCAAAGTACAAAATACACTTCAGAAGTGTCATTCAAACTTTGATTTGTTTTTTCACTTACTGTGCAAGTGCAGAGAAAAGGCTGAGTGGTGATAATGTCATAGCATCATTGCTGTTGTTATAGTAGAGTTCAGAGGAAAAACCCTCAAGAATTTAGGAAAAAATTAGGCCATTCTCTCTGACTCCAAACACCTTTCAGAAAGTGCTGTTCTTGTGTCATTCTCTCTGGGGGAGGGAGAGAGGGAGATCTGTTTTCTCCATAGTTCCTGGCATTTTTTTTAAAATTCTTCCCTCCTTCAGAGAGGTTTATTACTCTATAGCAGGCATGGTCTGGCTACCCTGCTTGCTCTTGCCTCTGTGGACAAACTTGGCATGCCATTAAGTGAGAGTTACTCTTCAAAAAATGGAAGATGTTGCGGCAGAAGAAGCATATTATAAGGCAGTAAATATCTGTCAAATTTCAATGTCTCAGAATACAGTACATAAAAGCTGCTATTATTTTGGAGACAGCATTATGAGTTCTTCAGTGCTTGGTAAGTGTTATCATATTTTGGGCACTATCACATTATACATAATACTTAATATATGTTATATACTTTATATATAGGTGATATTTTGCACTTCCTGTAATATTCAAGTAGATCATAAAAGAATGTGGTTACAACATAGAAGCCATGTCACATGTTAAGAGAAGAGAGAGTTAAAAACTGATACGACCCTTCTGTGGAAAAATAGTGATTGTAAAAGAGTTTGGCACAAAATAATGCAACAAGAAAAGTAGCCTTTTTTAAATTTTGAAGTAGTTACATATGCTAATGTTCCTGTATTCTATCTCATTCAACTAAGTCCTAGAACTCCTCGAAGTTAATTTTATTGTTTTTATCTAAAAATTTCTTTGAAAAGTTAAAAGTCTTCAAGTCGCCATGGCCTGATGAAATGCATCCTAGAATTTTCAAGAGCTGATTGAGGAGGTATCTGAGCTATGATCTATCATCTTTGAAAATTTATGGAAGATGGGAGAGATTCCAGAAAACTAGAAAAGGGAAAATATAGTGCCCATCTATAAAAAGGGAAATAAGGACAACCGAAGAAACTACACACCAATCAGCTTAACTTCTGTTGTGGGAAAGATAATGGAGTGAATAATTAAGGAATCCATTTGGAAACATCTGGAATATAATAAGGTGATAAGTAACAGCATGTATTTGTAAAGAACAAATCATGTCAAACCAACCTGATAGCTTTCTTTGATAGGATAACAAGCCTTGCCGATAAAGGGGAAGTGGGAGATGTATACCTAGACTTTAGTAAATCATTTGATACAATCTTACCTGATCTTCTTATCAATAAACTTGGGAAATATAATGTAGATGTGGCTACTCTAAGGTGGGTGCATAACTGGTTGTATAATCATTGTCAGAGAGTAGTTATCGACATTTCACAGTCATTCATAACAAGTGGAGTTCCACAAGGATTAGTTTGGGGACCAGTTCTGTTCAATATCTTCCTCAACTATTTAGATAATAGCATACAGAATGCACTTATAAAGTTTGTGGATGATACCAAGTTTGAGGAGTTGCAAGTGTTTTGGAGGATAGGAATATACTTCAAAATGATCTGGACAAACTGGAGAAATGGTCTGAGAAAAATAGGATGACATTCAATAAGGACAAATGCAAAGTACTCCACTTAGGAAGGTATAATCAATTTCACACATACAAAATGGGAAGTGACTGTTTAGGAAGGAGTACTGCAGAAAGGGACTTGGAGTTATAGTGGACCACAAGCTAAATATGAGTGAACATATGTGACACTGATACAAAAAAGCAAACATCATTCTGAAATGCATTAAAAGGAGTGTTGTGAGCAAGACTGCTGCTTTACCCTGTGCTGATTAGGCCTCAGATGGTGTATTGTGGCCAGTTCTGGGCACCACATTTTAAGAAATAGAGGGACTTGGGAAGAGCAACAAAATGAATGAAAGATCTAAAAAACATGACCTATGAGGGAAGACCGAAAGAATTGGGTTTTAGTCTCCAAAAGAGAAGACGTAGAGGGGACATAACAGCTTTCAAGTATGTAAAAGGGTATTACAAGGAGAAGGGAGAAAAATTATGTTCCTTAACAACTGATGATAGGACAAGAAGCAATCGGCTTAAATTGCAGCTTGGGATTGTTAGTTGGATGTTACGAAAAACTTCCTAACTGCCAACGTAGTCAAGCACTGGAGTAAATTACTTGGGGATGTTGTGGAATCTCCATCATTGGAGATACTAAGAGCAGGTTAGATAAACAGCTATTGGGGATGATCTAGATGGTGCTTGGTCCTGTCATAAGGGCAGGGAACTGGACTTGGTGACCTCTTGAGGTCCCTTCCAGTTCTAGTACTCTATGTTTCTATATTATCCTTTGATTCTTAATAAAAATCCTACATTCTAACAAGTAACTGAAGTTTTTATGTCTGTCTTCAGGCACCTACTGAATATTTTCAGCACCTTTTATAAAGCTTTGTTGAGCTGATACTGTCAATTGAAATATTGGTTTCTGAAAGTTTATGGTGAAATTTTCCATTGTTCTTCCATTATGATTCAGCAGCTCTTTTTCCCATGAAAGAATAGCTTTAGCAATCTTCATTACAGAGAGGAATAAAAACATATGAAAACAGATACCATCACACAGCATCGTCATGCCTGCCAGAGTATGAATAGAAAAAATCAAAATCTGAGGAAAATACTGTTTTCTAATGAATTCTTTGTTCTATATTATATGTAGAACATCTCTCTGACATCAGCTGAGTTTCATCAGTGAGAAATTTAGTCTGTTATTAGAAATCAGGCTTTTCTGAACTGAAGCACCTCTCTCATTTGATATACTGAAACTGCCATAGGACTTCACATGCTACATAATTCTAAATCCTGTGATGATCTCTATATGGTCAGCTAAATTGAAATGGATCCCTTTGTGGAAAGGAATGAACTTCAGCAAACAATATACTATACACCAGGGGTTCTCAAACTTGTGATACCACGACCCCCCTCTCAGTTGTTTGCGACCCCCCTCTAAGTTGCTCATGACCCCCTGTAGGGTTGCCAGATGTCTGGTATTCACCTGGACAGTCCGGTATTTTCACCTGCTCTCCGGTAAAAAAATTCAGAGAATACCGGACACCTAAAATGTCCAGTATTTTCTGATTTTTTTTTCCGCCGGCCAGGAGGCAAAAATGCCGGGCACCTGGCAACCCTACAAACACTCAGTGCCCGGCCTCCCCACCCCCACCCCGAAACCCCCCCCGGCTCCCAACACCCCCAGCGCCCCGACCCCAGCCCCCGTGCTTACCTGATTCTGCAAGGCTGCCGGCACAAAATGGCTGCCGACCAAGGGGTAGTAATGCTTAGTGCTCAACTGCTCCCCTGTTCCTATCCCTGCACTCACTCTTAAAGGGGACATGCTGTTTTAATGCTGTTTTATTTTAATTTTTTTTTTGCTCAACAACTTTGGTCTCCCCCCCCCCTTTTTTTTTTCCTTCAACAGGATTTTTTCCTGGTCTTTTTTTTTTGGGGGGGGGGGGGAGGTGTTCAGTATTTTTGTTTCAACCATTTGGCAACCCTAACCCCCCGGGGGGTCGGGACCCACAGTTTGAGAAACGCTGCTATACACTACATTTTAAAAAAATTGTGTTATCCTTTCATCTAATAGGAGAGGCTGAATTTTGTATTTAAGATTGAGAGAACAGAGAGGACAAGCAGTCATTTAAAGAAATAACAGTCAATCCTGAGGAGCTGTTGTAACTGGCTTTCCACTGTAAATTGAAATTTGACCCACCCATCTTGCCAGATTGAAAACCTCCCTTCTGGGCATTTTCATGCATCATCTTCTGCCAGAGGAGAATTTTCGGTAAACAGTCAGTCAGTTCAATATGATTTATGGCTGCTTAAGGAATTAGAGGCTTCCACTTTTGGAAAAGTTTACCTTTAAAGTTTTGAAACTGAAAAAAATAGTTTATTAACTCCACTTTTGGTATATTGTCATCTCCTTTTTGTAAAGCAAGTTTTGTTTGTTGGATGTATCGTTAATTGGTTACCAGATCAATAAAGACTTCTGCTGAGCTTAAAATTATTGTAGGGAGCAATGTATGGTTTATAACCACTATCGGAAGTACTGGGGGAGTTTGCTCTGCTTAATACTTCACAAGAGTGGAGATAAATGCACTCTATCTTTCATAATCAATAATGTACAGCAGACTGACACAGTACAATTCACATAACTGTCTGAAATAATTCCAAAACGAGGTGTTGTTAAAATGGAGTTGTTTGTTAATAAATATCAATAACCTGATATTTTATAGAAATGCAGACTGATGTAGCTTTAATAACTTATTTATGCCCCAGTGTCCTATCCCTTATTCATACTTTGAGCCAAAGTCTGAACTTTGTTAGATGAATTTTATGTTTTACCTCTTTTGTCTTTATGGAGTTGTTTTTCTTTTGTCTTCAGTTGAAATCTGGTGCAATGATGTGGGAAATCAGTCCTGTTACCTTTTCATCATCAGTTCAGGGTACAGTGGTCATCGCTAAAAAATGCAGTATTTATAATTCAGATGTTGTCCCCTATGTATGTCCTTCTTCACTATCTATTGTTTGTATAAATACAATATGATCATGTCCATATTAAAGCATTTCAGTGATTTCAATATTTCTGTTTTCCTGGCCAAGGTATACAGTACTTTTTTTGTGAGTTTATGTGGCACTATTCACTCAAAATATATTGTCTTGTGTTATTAGCCATTCTACTCATAGTTTCTACCAATGATGTTCAGTAGGCGGCATTGCTTAAGTCCACAAATTTAGGATTCTTTTTTTAAAGAGAATAAAGTAGCTTCCTATAATCTTAGCAACTCTCAGTAGGTTATGAGAACTGTTTGAATTCTATTTCTAGTTTTTATTTTAGGATACATTTTCAAAATATATTTATCATCCAGCATTCCCATATTGCAGCAGTTCTCAAACTGTGGGTCAGGACCTCAGACTGGGTCATGACTCCCTTTCAGTACAGTCACCATGGCTGGCTTTGACTTGCTGGGATGCATGTCTGAAGCCCAAGCCCATGTCTGAAGCACCAAAACCAAAGCTCATGGGGTCAGGAAGTAATGATTTTCATCAGAAGGGGGACATAGTGCAATGTAGTATAAGAACCCTTCCCATATCATGTATGAATTATGAAATAGGGCCTATTTGGTTTTGGATTTATATAAATGTCTGAGTTTATAGTCTGTATCTTGTTATGTAGAGAGGGGGATACTTACATTCTGTGAACAAAATAGCACTGAACTTGTGCTGGATAGTACTGGAGCCATCATCTGCTTCATTCAGTTCTTTTGAATAACATAATGGCTCTATGTAGTTTGTCTTTTAAAGACATAGTAATACAATTTTATGTTCATTCCTCATTTGAAAAAGAACAGATTAAGAACTATTTAGAAAAGCTAGACATACACAAATCCATGGGTCTGGATTTAATGCATCCGAGGGTACTGAGGGAGTTGGCAAATGTCATTGCAGAGCCTTTGGCCATTATCTGTGAAAACTCGTGGAGATTGGGAGAGATCCCGGATGATTGGAAAAAGGCAAATGTATTGCCCATCTTTTAAAAAAGGAAGAAGAGCAATCCAGGGAACTATAGACCAGTCAGCCTTACCTCATTCCCCTGAATAATCATGGAGGGGATCCTCCAGGAATCCATTTTGAAGCACTTGGAAGAGGAGAAAGTGATCAGAGATAGTCAACATGGATTCACCAAGGGAATCATGGAAAAATTATATGGGACCTTGTGTAGAACATTGATTGTAAGTGCTTAATTTCTGCTTAATAAAATGAATGCTAATAGTGTCCACCTGTCTAGATCACCGTAGATAATTTTCACTAATGGGTTAATATTTAATTCAAAAACATCCCCACTTTAGGTGATAAATTAATGTCTAAATATCTAATCTTTTTATTCATTACTTTCAGTGAGCATTTATTATCTATTAAGTATCTTTGGCATCAAGGTATACTATCTCTGAATTAAGATAGTTTAGTTTGTTGCCTGATACCTGACCAAACATTTCAATTATTTCTTGTGTTACTGGCCAACTTGTAATTCTATCTTGCACGAAAAGCATATGGTTATTAGCTTATAACGAAACTTTGTTTTCTATTCCCAATACACTTATTCCCTGAATTTCTTTACTGTCCCTGATCTTTTGTACAAATGTTTCAATAATTAAATGAAATACCAGGGTTGATAAGAGACGTCCTTGTCATCTTCCTCTGCTTAATGGCAGTTTTTGCAACTTTTCCCCAGATACATGCGGTAGAGTTTTTTATAGATTACTTGAGCCACTTTTGAAAGTGCCCTCCTCAACAAAATTTCTCCAATATTTCTGAATATGGTGCATAGTGTTCTCAGTCAAATCCTTTATGGCAGCTGTATTTGTAATGTATGGCTCTTTATTAGTGCACCTTCAGTGCTATACCAAATCTAGACATTCCCTTGTATTATTTTTGCCTTATGTACATGCAAGCAATAAAAGGGTGGTCAGGGAAGATGTGGGATCCTTACTGGATGAGGGAGGTAACATAGTGACAGATCATGTGAGAAAAGCTGAAGTACTCAATACCTTTTCTGCCTCTTCTTCACTGATAAGGTCTGCTCTCAGACTGCTGAACGAGGCAGCACAGTATGGGATGCAGATGGGTAGCCCTCAGAGGAGAAATAACAGGTTAAGAACTATTTAGAAAAACATACCCAAATCCATGGGGCCAGATCTAATACATGTGAGGGTGCTGATAGAGTTGGCTGATGTAATTAAAAAGCCATTGGCCATTATCTATGAAAATGTATGGCAATCGGGAGGTCCCAGACGATTGGAAAAAGGAAAATGTGCCCATCTTTAAAAAAGGGAAGAAGGAGAATCCAGGGAACTACAGACCAGTCAGCCTCACCTCAGTCCCTGGAAAAGTCAAGGGGGAGGGGGAGATCCTCAAGGAATCCATTTTGAAGCACTTGGAAGAGAGGAAAGTGATCAGGAATAGTCAACATGGATTCACCAAGAGCAAGTCATGCCTGACCAATCTCATTGCTTTCTGTGACAAGGAAACTGGCTCTGTGGATATGGGGGAGGCAGTGGACATGATATACCTTGACTTTAGCAAGCTTTGATACAGTCTCCCACAGTATTCTTGCCAGGAAGTTAAGGAAGTATGGATTGGATAAATGGACTGTAAGGTGGATAGAAAGCTGGCTAGATTGTTGGGTTCAACAGGTAGTGATCAACAGCTTGATGTCTGGTTGGCGGTTGGTATTAAGAATGTTAAGAAGTGGGTAACTGACTAATCATGTAGTTGATACAATTTATATTGACTACATAATTAGTCGATAAGGGACCCTGCTGCGCCTCTGCAGTTTAAATGTAGTTCAAGCCGGGCATGTAGGCAGCCTGGCTCCTACTACATTTAAACTGCAAAGCCACAGCAGGGGGAGGTCCCAGACCCAGCGCAAGCTGGGACTGAGTAGTCCCGGCTCCGACCGGGTCCTGGACCTATCCTCGCTGTGCCTGTGCATCTTAAAAGTAGTAAGAGCTGAGCTACTCTTACTACATTTAAAATGAAGAGGTATAGCAGTCTGGGACTTGGCATGAGCCGGGACTGAGCAGTCCCAGCTCCCACCAGACCGGGACCACTGTGCCTCTACCTCCTCTGACCACCACCCCACCCTGCACCATTGAGATGGTGCTTGGGGGACTGGCTTTTAAGCACTGGCTCTTGCTCCCCCCTTCCTTGCTACCCCTGTATCAGAGGAAAGGAGTGGGAGCAAGTAGTCGAGTAGTGACTCAAATAGTCGCTTACATCCCTAGTTGGTATCAAGTGGAGTGCTCCAATGGTCAGTTCTGGGGATGGTTTTGTTCAACATTTTTAGTAATGACCTGGATGAGGGGATGGATTGCAGCCTCAGCAAGTTTGCAGATGACACTAAGCCTAGGAGGAGAGGTAGATATGTTGGAGGGTAGGGATAGCAATCCAGACTGACCTGGACAAATTGGGTGATTGGGCCAAGAGAAATCTGAAGAGGTTCAGCAAGGACAAGTGCAAAGTCCTGCACTTGGTATGAAAGAATACCAAGCACTGTTACAGGCTGGGGACCGACTGAGTAAGTAGCAGTTCTGCAGAAAAGGACCTCGGGATTACAGTGGATGAGAAGCTGGATATGAGTCAGTAGTGTGCCCTTCTAGCCAAAAGGCTATTGGAATATTAGGTTGCATTAAGAGGAGCATTGCCAGCGGATCTAGAGAAGTGATTATTCCCCTTTATTTGGCACTGGTGAGGCCACATCTGGAGCATTGCATCCAGTTCTGGGCCTCCACATTACAGAAAAGATGTGGACATATTGGAGAAGGTCCAGCGGAGGGCGACAAAATGATTAGGGGGCTGGAGCACATGACTTACGAGGAGAGGCTGAGGGATTCGGGCTTATTTAATCTGCAGAATTGAAAACGAGGGGGGATTTGATAGCAGCGTTCAACTTCCTGAAGAGAGGTTCCAAAAAGGTTGGAGAGAGGCTGTTAACGATAGTGATGGATGGCAGAACAAGGAGCAATGGTCTCAAATTATAGTGGGGGAGGTCTAGGTTGGATATTAGGAAAAACTATTTCACTAGGAGGGTGGTGAAGCACTGGAATGGGTTACCTAGGGAGGTGGTAGAATTTCCATACCTAGAGGTTTTTAAGTCTTGGCTTGACAAAGCCCTGGCTGGGATGATTTAGATGGGTTTGGTCCTGCTTTGGGCAGGGATCTGGACTCGATGACTTTCTGAGGTGTCTTCCAATCCTTTTATTCTATGATTTAATGGGGTTCTTTCCTTTATAAAACCAGTTTGATTTGGGGACATCAGTTTAGGTATTACAGTCTCTAAGCTGGATACCAGTATTTGAGTCAGAATCTTACTATCTAAATTTCCTAAACAGACGGTTTTGCAAGATTCTGGATCCAATAAGTCCTAATGTGTTTTAGATCTCAAAACTACATTTAAATGATAGAAGGTGCTCAGTAAGCACTCCGTGTGAGAGGGCTGGAATTCATTTGCTAACAAGAGAGCTATCTGTCCTTTAAATATTGTGTAGAATTCATTGGTGTAGGAATCTAGATCAAGACTCTTTCCTTATTTTAATTGTTTTAATGATATAATTGCTATCTTTGGGTATGTCTAGACTACATGCCTTTGCCGACAGAGGCATGTAAAATAGGCTACCCGACATTAAATATCCCCGGCTTCATTAAAATAAACATGGCCGCCGCGCTCTGCCGGCTCAGCTGATCATCGGCACAGCGCGCGAGTCAAGACACAGGATCGGTCGACAGGGGAAGCCTTTGTTGACCGCTCCTGTAAACCTCGTTTCACGAGGCATAAGGGAGCAGTCGACAAAGGCTTCCCGTGTCAACTGATCCACGTCCTGACTCGCACACATGTACATGCGCACACACACACCCTCTTGCTGCCTCTGTATCAGACGCTTTTCCGAAATAACGTATTTCGAGGGAAAAAAAGGGGTTATTTCACAGAATCACACAGAATACTAGGACTGGAAGGGACCTCAAGAGGTCATCGAGTCCAGTCCCCTGCCCTCATGGCAGGACCAAATACTGTCTAGACCATCTCTGATAGACATTTATCTAACCTACTCTTAAATATCTCCAGAGATGGAGATTCCACAGCCTCCCTGGGCAATTTATTCCAGTGTTTGACTACCCTGACAGTTAGGAACTTTTTCCTAATGTCCAACCTTAAACCTCCCTTGCTGCAATTTAAGCCCATTGCTTCTTGTTCTATCCTGAGGCCAAGATGAACAAGTTTTCTCCCTCTTCCTCATGACACCCTTTTAGATACCTGAAAACTGCTATCATGTCCCCCCTCAATCTTCTCTTTTCTAAACTAAACAAACCCAATTCTTTCAGCCTTCCTTCATAGGTCATGTTCTCTAGACCTTTAATCGTTCTTGTTGCTCTTCTCTGGACCCTCTCCAATTTCTCCACATCTTTCTTGAAATGCGGTGCCCAGAACTGGACACAGTACTCCAACTGAGGCCTAATCAGTGCGGAGTAGAGCAGAAGAATGACTTCTCGTGTCTTGCTCACAACACACCTGTTAATGCATCCCAGAATCATGTTTGCTTTTTTTGCAGCAGCATCACACTGCTGACTCATATTCAGCTTGTGGTCCACTATAACCCCTGGATCCCTTTCTGCCGTACTCCTTCCTAGACAGTCGCTTCCCATTCTGTATGTATGAAACTTATTGTTCCTTCCTAAGTGGAGCACTTTGCATTTGTCCTTATTAAACTTCATCCTGTTTACCTCAGACCATTTCTCCAATTTGTCCAGATCATTTTGAATTATGACCCTATCCTCCAGATTAGTCGCAACCCCTCCCAGCTTGGTATCGTCTGCAAACTTAATAAGCGTACTTTCTATGCCAATATCTAAATCGTTGATGAAGATATTGAAGAGAGCTGGTCCCAAAACAGACCCCTGTGGAACCCCACTTGTTATACCTTTCCAGCAGGATTGTGAACCATTAATAACTACTCTCTGAGTATGGTTATCCAGCCAGTTATGCACCCACCTTATAGTAGCCCCATCTAAGTTGTATTTGCCTAGTTTATTGATAAGAATATCATGCGAGACCGTATCAAACGCCTTACTAAAGTGTAGGTATACCACATCCACCGCTTCTCCCTTATCCACAAGACTCGTTGTCCTATCAAAGAAAGCTATCAGATTGGTTTGACATGATTTGTTCTTTACAAATCCATGCTGGCTGTTTCCTATCACCTTGCCACCTTCCACATGTTTACAGATGATTTCCTTAATTACCTGCTCCATTATCTTCCCTGGCACAGAAGTTAAACTAACTGGTCTGTAGTTTCCTGGGTTGTTCTTATTTCCCGTTTTATAAATGGGCATTATATTTGCCCTTTTCCAGTCTTCTGGAATCTCTCCTGTCTCCCATGATTTTCCAAGATGATAGCTAGAGGCTCAGATACCTCCTCTATCAGCTCCTTGAGTATTCTAGGATGCATTTCGTCAGGCCTTGGTGACTTGCAGGCATCTAACTTTTCTAGGTGATTTTAACTTGTTCTTTTTTTATTTTATCTTCTAAACCTACCCCCTTCCCACTAGCATTCCCTATGGTGTACTTACGTTGGATATCTGCCCCACATTTACATAATGAGTTGCGACATTACAGCCTAGTTCCTATTTCATGTTTGCCCCAACTAAGCTCTCCTCTGAACCAATGTTCTCTCAAATCTTTTTCATTCATGTGCAGATTTTTTCTGTCCATGTGCAGAATAATTTTTTCTATGTGAACCAAGGCATGTGCAAATGTGCACCACCGGTAGAAATAAAAACCTCGCTGTGGGCTCTCTGCTAATCAGCTGGGTAGCATTTGAGTCTTTCTTGAGCAGCCGCAGAAGTGCACAAATGACAGGGAACACTGCTCTGAACCTGCTGTGGGGAAGATGAAAATAAATCACTTATAAAATCCCCTATAAATCTTTGTCTTTTAGCAATATATTACTTAATCTCCAATTTCTGCTTAGTCCTGAATTGGACTTTATTTTCATGAAAGCTGGTGCATGGTACAAGATATATATTATTTCCATTCTAACATTTACAATTTCATGAAGGAGACCTTTTGATTATAAAATTAAATCTTTTCTAGTATGTGTTTTGGCAGTATCAAACACAAAAGTATAGTATCCCCACCCTTAGGATGAAGGAGCCGGCAGTGAAAAAGTAACTTAAAATTTCTTACAGGTACTGTCCTATTGCAACCCAGGTCCCTGCCAGCTCTTTAAATAGCTCCCTGCTGGCTTTTGCTGCAGTTCAGACAGCTCTTGCCAGAGCTGCGCACCAGGGTGCACCCGCTTACTTTCACTTCTGGCAGGAGTTCATCATGTCCTGTTCCATATGCTGATAACTGTATTTGAACTTTTTAGATGGTTCTCCTTTCCTAGCTGGTAGTATATCTGTAAGCCTCTTTATTTTCAGTTTAAACTGACTTTTAGGAAAAAAAAAAAGTATTATTTGGGGGTTTTTTTCAGATTTTCATCTTACTTTGGCATCATTCAAATATATAAAAAAATAACTTGCATGAGACACATATGCATTATGATAATGTATTTGCAAAGCTGCCTGTTGAAGTAAGGCAGTGGTTCTCAAAGTGGGGTACATGGACTGCACGCCTGGCAGGTGGTCTGTGCCTTGAGCTCAACCCACCTTAGTCCCCACGCAGCAGGAAGCCCATGTTGGTGCTCCAGCCTTGCCCCACTCCAGTGCAAGGCTGGAGTGCCAGCTTCCTGCTGGTGCGGGGGGTGGGAGGGGAGAAAGCCCCGAGCCTCACTGTGCACTATGTTATGTCGTGTGGAGTTCCACAGTATAGGAAGAAATCTGTGGAAACACAGAGAGCTTGAGTAGTTGCAAGTGTCCATTTTATTGTATAACACAGAACTAAGCAGAACCAGCCCAAACCACCTGGGCTGACCCCAGTGACCTAACTCAGTTACTATAACAACAAGATCTATATCTACAACCCAATACACAACATGCACCTTGGCTCACTGGGAAGAAGTGGCTCTGCACACTGCTGCTCCCCTAACCTGGCTGGGGGAATAGCAGTGCCTGGACTGCCTGTAGGCTTTCCTTTCTGCTCCCATTGGCTGGATTCCATGTTACGTGGTACCTAGGAGTGGGAGGCCGTGTTACACAGTGCCTGGGAGAGGCATGGGGCACAAAGGCAGGTAAGTGCCCACTTCCCCTCATGCACAGACTCTGCACCCCACCCCTGCACCCAACCCCCTTCACAAATTCACCCACCAAAACCCTGCACCCCCGGCCCATGGGGCTGGAGCACTAGGGGAGTGAGGTGTCAAAGAAAGAAAATGCTCAAATTGCATAGTTTCTTTCTAGCTAAGGATGCAGTATAGATGCTTCCTCACTGAGCTGAAGTATATTTTCTCTATGTAGGATACTTATTCCCTTTTAAATTTAATTAGTTCTTTTGTTTTCAGTTAAGTTTTCAGAACCACTGCCACCAATATCTTTTTTAGATAGATTGTATCTTTTTTTGTTTGTTTTATTGGGTGATTTAGTTCACTTACATTCCAGGAGCAACAACTTGTCCTGATTCTTTATTCTCCATTCATTGAAATATTCTGTATTGTAATTATCACATAATTCTTTCCCCATCTTCCCTATCTACCCTCCCAAGGATATGAGTATCTGCAAAGTACTTGCCTAACCCATGCCCCTAATCGGGAGCTATCTCTTTGAGAGACCCCTGTGGGGGAGGTAGGAGTGAGTTGAGTGTTAGTGTTGCTGGGCCGATTTAGCACTCCATACCCACAAGCTTCTAGAGTTGGGTGTGGTAGTTTGGGATCAGACTCCATGAGCAAGCAGGCAGGGCAGCTGCTTTTCTAAGGACCTAGTGCCCTGTGTGAGCTGGGAGAAGCTGAGCCAGAAGCAAAGAGGAGACTGTTGTCCCTCACTCTGCAGCACTTTGCAGCAGGGTGAGTTAACTGACTGGTTAATCAGTTAGCTGGTTGCCTAGCAGTGATCCACAGCAGAGGAAGAGCCTGCCCTGACTCCGACCGAGGATTCCCTACGAGCAAGTGGAGAGATGGTTAGACTCAGCATATGGTGCAGATTTGATGATCAGATGCACAAAGTGAGACTTTGGTGAACTAAATCTAAGTTTTGGGGACCTCTCAGTCTCTTCTTACTGTGTTTGTGTGGACTGAACTGTTCAATTTTTACTTGTAGTTTTTTCTTATGTTTAATGTAACTGTGGACAATATCTGTGGGTTATAAAATGTGTTATGTGGAAAGAATTAGGTGGTTATTCATAAGATTTTATAAAGTTATTTAATTAAATTTAGTTCTTTAGTTTCTTTTGGAACTTGAATGTAGGGAGGCTGACACTGGGCAGTCTTGCTGAAATTCCTTACAGACTGAACTCTGGGTCTCCAGTTACTTTCTATGGAGTGGGGTTTTTTTAGACACTGGAGCGGGACAGTGAAGTCTAGCCCACCCAAGGTTACGCTTGTTTATCCACTTTCTTCCAATTTTATTTAATATCATCACCAATTATCAGGGCTCGCCAAGTGGTGGTGAGCCCTGTTTGCCAGCCATGCGGAAGCGCACGCTGCGCATGCACAGACCGCGCTGCGCAGCCCCGCCGGACTAAAATCTACTTGCCACGGGTGAGTAGATTGCCTAATTTGTCGAGCCCTGCCAATTATAATACAGAACTATAAACTATAAATTTTTAAACATTCTACATTTATTTTTTCTCCTTATGCATTGAACTATGCTTTTTGATATCCTCACTGTTTCAGAGTTTCCTACCTGTATCATTACTTTTTCTTCAAAACTGTTTCTTAACAATCTTAACAAATTAAAGATAAAATTCCATACATTTTTGCTATTGAGGCAGTATTTTTAATACAACATATAACTATTGTATTTTTATATCCAAAAGTCATTGTGACATCCCTGCCTTTATATTTAACGAATCCTCAACTGAGAGCTGGAGTCCAATGGATTCCTCCTTATTGGTCTATTCTATTTGGTTCTGGCACTGATGTCAAGAACTTTTGGGCTTCTTGTAGTGTTAGAAAGTATGGGTTTGATTCATCTGATGTATTTATGGTTTGCTGAGAATGTCTGAGGAAATCAACATTATTTGCCTATGGATTTCTTGCAGACTTACATAAATTTAACCCATTTCCTTTGCACCTAGAAAATGATCTTGATAGAAGTATACTCGGTTGTCCTTCATTCATGTCCCTTTCAGCTTCCTGGCAGTATCAGGAATCCAAACTTGGTCTCTAGAGTTCTTTAGTTATACTATGAGCAAACATGATCTAGTTGAATTTCTGTTGTGTACTGGTACTCTAGCTGGGTGTCTGCTTTACCTTGATTTTATTTGATTTGTTCATCTGATTCAGATTTTTGGAGATTCATGTTTCTAATTTCAGTGTGGAATGCATGCCTTCATTCCCTTCCAGCAGTCCTGAAATTATTATATTTTTCCTATATTCCCTATTTTCCAGATCTCCCAGGTTTTCTGTCAATGTTTTGACTAGATGCTGAGATTGTAGTTCTCTCCTCCCATCCATGCATGTTCTCAATGTTAGCATTTCTTGATTTCATATCTGTAATGACTGCTCCAGGTTCATTTACTTAACTTATCCATTGTGTCATCCAGTTTGTCATTTAGTTTTATGTTACTTTTCTTTTAGTTTCTTACTGAAACAGATGTCCAGCATCACAGTTAAGTTGGAAGTAATCTTTGCCACTGTTTTACTAGCCACCTGCCTAACTGCTGATTATTCTTCTGGCACTTATTCTACAGTTTGCATATTGCCCTCTTTTCTTTTGCCCTCTTTCCTCTCACCCTCTTTCTTCTCCTTTTCCCTTTCTTCGAGAGTTACCAAAAGTTGCCCATATTTCTGGAATAGACACGTTAACTGCAAGACCATATGCTTTTCCTTTTGTCCTGCATTCTGAATTTTAGCTGCCTCCACGTTACATTCATTCGACCTTAAACCATGGGTATAGGGAATGGGAAAAGGAACCCCTCTGTTCTTTCAATTACACTGCTATCAATACCACCATCTGTGCTCGCTTGAGAGAAAAAAATCCCTTCCTATCTCCTCAGCTCTATCTTTATTCTTTCTGCTGCTGTCTCCACACACCAAAACTTCAGTGGCAGCAAAAAGTTGTGGGAAGGGATTTAGGAAAGGGAAGAGATGGCCTCTGAACTGCACAGCCATCACTCCTTGGGATTGTCTGGTTAGAAGGTGGGGGGGAAATATGGACCTCTGTCTTCACTCCATTTCTCTCAGCTTGTAAGCAGGACAAGAGAGCTTTTCTCCCACTACCATAGTATCAATGAGTTCAACAGAAATGAATAGGAGGAGCAGCCCTCAGTCCAAATATCACACTGTCTCAGGAAGGGAGAGAGGAGAAGGGCTACCTTTTCCTGGCTCTTCTCAGGTTCCTGACAAAAGAAGAAAGCTTTTCTCCTCCTACTTCGTTTGCAATGCTTTTGGGAAAGAAAAGGGGGGAGATTCCATATTCTTAAACCTCACACACCTTCAGCCCATGGTCTTGCCACTCTTTATAAATCTCTGACATAGGAGGGCGATAGGCCGCCCATTTGCTGCTCTTTTCTGCTTCCTAATGAATAAAGAGATCTTGTCTCCTGCCACTGTGAAATCAGTGAATTTGGGAAAGGTGGCAGTTGTGCATGTGAAGCCACTACCTTTCACTGCGTATAGACAAGTAATTAGGCACATGGGTCTCTGTCATCGCTTTAATAGTACCAACACACTATAGTGGTGTGGATCAAGGAGAGTTCAGTCTAGTCTTGTCATTTCATCTCCTACCCCTGCTGCCTTACCACCTGACCTCTTCTCTTTTGGACTCCCACAGATGTTGGTATGGGATCTACCTGGAGTTCTGCTACCAATGTTGTTGCTAATTAGGCAAGGGGAGAGTGGGATTTTGTAAAGTGCACTTCCTCACTTCATCACAGCTCCACTGCTGGCCTTGTGTTTCATCACAGCTCCACTGCTGGCCTTGTGTTGGCAAATGTTGGCTTTCTAGTGAAGATCATTGTACAACCAGGTTTACCGACACAGGTTGTTGAACCTCTCTAGTCTGGCAACCTTGGGACCTGACTGATGCTGAACCAGAGCATTTGCCAAACCACGGGAGCAGCATTACCAGCATTTCCACTACTTACTGGGCTCTTAGAAGACATTTAGGGGGTAAATTAGAGCTAAATAACAGCACAGAACACTGAGAGCCAGGACTGGTGACTGTAAACAAACTTTATGGGACCATGGAGCAACTTGGCCACACCCCATGATAAGTGAACATCCAGCTAACTAAAATCGTGTCAGAACACAGATGGTGCCTGCCTAGAGAGGTTCAACCTCTGCTTAGAAATGAGAAAAAAGTATAATATCTACATGGAAACATTAAGAAATGCTAACTTTTAAAATGGTGTTTACTATAACGTTCCGTAAGCAGTACCTCCTCCAATTAATTTTTTTGGGCCAACTTACATCACCATCTTTCACTTTACTTTTCATATGCAGCCTACAATCATGGATTTCCACTGTCCTGTTGTAGGCAAGAGATCACAATATTTTCACTTCTCAGCCTTTATGTGTAGTCCTCAAATAACACTTTGTTCTACTCTGAAATCACAAAATGCTGTAGAAACAACCCTAGAAAGGACAATCATGAAACCTCCCTGTGCTTATTAATTACCTTCTTGTTTTGCATCTGAGACCTCCCCTTCCCCACCCATCCCTGTACATCCAAATGTCCCCAATAAATTTGACTACAAACACTGGATGTGATTCTCCACAGCCATGGAGTAGTGGTTTAGACCTGTGCAACTGCTTATCAGATAGTCGAATCGACTAGTCGATTCCTTCCCCTCCCCCTCCGCTGCCTCTATCAGGTAGAGGCAGCAAAGTGGGAGGGAAGAGAGGGTACTTCAAAGCAACAGTGCCACATGGAGCTCGGGGTCAGCTGGGGACTCCCTAGCTGACTCCTAGCTCCCTGCGGCATTTCCACGGAACCCAGAGTCAGCTGTGGAGTCCCCTGCTGACCCCAGGCTCCGTGAGGGCGCTTCTGCTTTGAAATGCACAAGAGCCACCGCTGGGGACTCTTGTACATTTCAAAGCAGGCACCTGCGTGCAGCCTGGGACCAGCGGGAAGTCCCTCTGACTCCAGGCTCCACGCGGGTGCTTCCACTTTGAAATGTACAAGAGCTCCAGGGGGCTCTTGTGCATTTCAAAGGGTAAGCGCTCTTGTGGAGCCCAAAGTCAGTGGGACTTCCCGCTGGCCCTGGGCCGCATGCTGAGTTCCACATTCCTCCTTTGAAATGTACAAGAGCCCTAGTGGGGGCTCTTGGGCATGTCAAAGGAGGAATGCGGAAGTGCCTGTCAACCAGTAGAGTAGTCAATGGAAAATCACGGGAACCCGGACCCAGGTCCATGACGCATCCTCCGGGTGTCTCCCGAAGACCCACCCAACCTCACAGCTGTTCTGCCAGGGCACAGATGGTGTGACAAGGCCCAGCGGCAGAAAATCCATCGACTACTTGTCTAGTAAATTACTCATTAGTTAACATCCTTAAGTCCGAAATGACCAATCTGATTGATTAATGTGTGACAGCTACTTTACACAGATGTAAACACACAACAAAATGCAAGGCAGTGGGGAGTCAAGATTAATGGACTCTGACCCCAGAGCACTTCACCCAAGTGGTTCACTGAAACCAACTGGATAAACCAACAATGGGGAAAGAGCAGTTGTGTCTGATCAATGTAATGTACTATGTTGACTAATATTTGCATTATCATATTTACCATTGTGGTATTGGTTCCAATTATGATGGTATTTGAGTCACATTTAATGTTGATTTAAGGTACATTAATTCTGTAGGCGAAAGTGTAAGATTGGATTATTAAAGCTGGGTGAATGTATTCAATGAAAAATGTGGTTTGGGTAGACCTGACACTATTTGTGAACTTGACATGAATTTACTGAAAAGCTGAGGCCAAAATAAACAAATAAATATATTAGGAGAGGGGAGGACAGGAGAAGGGGAAAGTGTCACTGCTTCCCTTGTAACATGTATCTCAGTGTTCAGGGCACTACCTCAGATCAGAGAAACCCTTGTTCATTTATTCCTTCTTTCATTTAATTCCTCTTTCTTCTGTAACAGAGGTTGCCTTTTTAAAATGGGAGTGGGAGGAGGGGGGGAAGGATAACAGCTTGAGGGAGGGAAAAGAGAAAGAAGGGATTTTTATGTGGGAAGAAAAGAAGAATAACTTTGCTGTGAAGAAGAGGAGAACTTGTAGAGATGGGAAATAGGACAATGATTGGTAACTTATTATGGGGTCCAAACTTCAACTGAATCTGGAAGATGTGGCCAGCTAATACTGCCAGATACGAGGGAGAGCTGTATCCTGATTCTTTGGGTGTTACCAAGGCTACATCTACACTGCACATTTATTTCAAAATAATCAATTTTGTAAAATATCTTCTGAAATAGCTTATTTCAGAATAGTGCTTCTACGTACCAAATGCGTATGGAAATAGTGCTTAGCTATTTTGAAATAGCATCCAATCAGTGTGGACGTTCTAACTTGCATTTAAGGCCACCTGGAACCACTTCAGGCAGGGCATCAGGTCAGCAGTCACTTCTTGTGGTTGCTGCTTGAGGCTATCTGAGGCTCTTGCTTAAAGGGACCACCCATACAGCAGTGCCTCAGGCTTTTTGCCTTTGCCTACCTCCTCAAGGGACAGCAAAGCCTTTTCTTCAGCCTGCTGCAGTTGCCCTTGTGAACACCTCAGCTTGCTAGACATGGAGCTGGAGCTATTGCAGTCTACGGCTATTGCAGCTTGTGCTGCAACTCATGCAGAAGTTTCTGCAGGCTGCAGCACAGGCCCTGCAGGAACCCAACCCCTCAGCTCCTCTGGAAGATCCTCCTCGGATCTCTAAAGGCGCGGTTCATGCAGTTGTATCCCGCCCGCCTTCCCCTCCACACCATGCACCGCTGCCTCTGGCGTCTGGATACCAGTGCAGACTGGTGGGACTGGATCATCATGGAGCAATGGACAGACTAGCAATGGCTCCAGAATTTCAGGACAAGGAAGGGCATGTTTCTGGAGCTCTGTGAGTGACTCACCTTTGCCCTCATGTGATGGGACACTCACATGAGACCCGCCATCCCCCTCCAGAAGCTTGTCGTCATCATCCTCTGGAAACTCTCCACGCCGGATAGCTACTGCTTCATCGAGAATCAGTTTGGCATGGAGAGTTCGACTATTGGGGCCATGCTCATGCAGGTATGGTGTTCTTGCGCTATTGTTTCATGGGGAGCATGTACTACTGGAATGGGATTCCCTAGGGAAAGAGGGTTGGGGTGGGGGCAAGCCCCCTCCCTGGGAGATTTTTTCAGTCCCACCCTCACAAATCTCTGTGTGGGGATTGGGGGGGGGGTTGCTTCTGGTGGGGGGGGGAGAAGGGAGACGGGGGTGGATTAGGGGACCTCCCAAGGACTCTGGCACCCCTGTGAATCTGTTTGTCTCCTCCTGCAGGTGCGGGCCATCAACACCATCCTGCTGCACATGGTCGTCCACCTCTGTGACATGGATGCCATCATCGCCAGCTTTGCCAACATGGGCTTCTCCAGTTGTGAGGGGCTATTGACAGCACCCACATCCCCATCCGGTGGTCTGGAGACTGTCATGGACCACCGGGGCCAGTTCACCGACATCTATATTGGGTGGTCGGGGAAGGCACACAACGCACAAGGACGTGGACATGCCCATCTGCACAGTGGGGGACGTGGCTTAGCTTCTCTTGGCCTGACTCATGAAGCCATGCACCGGCCACCTAGACCCCTCTCAGGAATACTACAATGCTAGGCTCAGCAGGGTCTGCATGGTGCTGGAGGGTGCCTTTGGCTGTTTGAAGGTACAGTTCAGATGCCTCCTCACCCGGCTGGACCTCGGGGAGCACAACATCCCACACATGGCTGCGTGTTGTGTGTTTCACAATATTTGCAAAAGGAAGGGGTAGGCATCCCTGCCAGTGTAGGGGCAGAGGCTGGCCGCATCGGCAGGGCCTTTGAACAGCTGCCATCTGGTAAGCCCATCAGAGGGCCATGGCATCCAGGAGGCCCTGAGCGAGAGTTTCTCACAGGGGGCAGAGTGACATTCTCCCCTGAGCCTCCTCACTAAGGGCCTGTGCATAGCCTCCTCTACCTTTCCTCCAACACCCCTCCCTTCAGCCCATCCCCCCTTCCCTGCTAAGACAATTTAAAAAACGTTTGTTTTGGAAAAAATAAAATCTCTGTTTCTTTTTATTTGGGGTCAAAGAAACTGGGGAGAGACAGGAAGTAACCTGATAGAAGGGAGGAGAGAGGAGGGATGAGAACCTTGCAGCGGGGAGGAGGGAGCTGGAAGTGGTAGCTGAACATGGGTGGTAGCTGAACATGGGTAAGGAGAAGCTCAAGGCTGGGGCTGGGAGTGGCACCTGGCTGTGGCGATTCCACCACCACAGGTGCAGGTGCCACGGTGGCCAAGGGGCAGTGTTGGCAGAGGAGTGGGAGGAGAAGCTACAGCGAGATGAGGAGTGGGAGCAGAAGCAGGAGCAGGCATCATGCTGGCAATGAGGGAGTACAGAGCCTTGCACATGGTGTGGCCCTGCTCCAGCAGTTCCCACCAGGTGTCTCGCTGCAGCTGGGTGTCTTCCTGGAGTGTGCAGTCTGTGGTCTGCTCCAGGGATCAGAATGCCTTAGGTGCTCCCTCAAGAAGTCATCCATGGGTCTCCAGCACCTGCGGGTCCCTCGGGTTCGGGAGGCTGTCCCGGGTGGTGTCGACTGCCCCCCTCTCACTGCTGGTCAGGCTATGGAGAATAAAGAGAGACAGTCAGTCATCCCAGGGAACACTGTGCCTGGAGCTTTGCACTCATCTGTGAGCTGAGAGTGACAGTTCTCAGCTCAGTCAAAGGCCACGTGCTTGGAGCAAGGCCATGTGTGCTCTGGCCAGTAAGCCCATTCCTACAGGGGCTCTAATATCTGTGGGAGTGGATGCTGCCCCGACAGTGTGGGCATGCCCGTGTGTCATGTGTGGGATTGCTGAGTGAGTGTGTGTGTGTGTGTGTGGGGGGGGGAATGTCCCCAGCCTCCTTCCAGAGGTGGCTTGTGGAGAGAGGGTGTCCCACCTTGGGCTCATGAGCATGGCAGGCCTCTCCAGACACCCTGTGGCCAATAGCACAAGGGTCCTCTGTGGCAGCCTCCTGAGGCTGTGTGGCACAGGCTTCTGCGTGATCCCCAAGCTGCAAGAGCCGTGCAAGGAGTGCCCAGCTACTCCTTGCCACCTCCACCCCCTGTGTGTAGGGAAAGTGATGGCACTCACATGATGTTCCTTCTCCGGTCTTGGACGATGCCTGCAACACGTTCACAGGGAGGGGTACTAGCTCCAGGGTCAGGAGGGTGATGGTGCTGGCCTTGTCTAGAGCTGCCTCCTCCTCCACCTCCTCGTCCCTGTCCCGACAAGGATGAGGATGGGTATCTTGAGCCCCCAAGTCCACAACCAAGGGGGAGGGTGTGAAGGGACCGCCCCACCCCCCAGGATGTGGTCCAGGTCTTCATTGTAGGGGCAGATGTGGGGTTCTGCCCTGGAGCAGGAATTGCCCTCCCTGGCATATGCCTGGTGGAGCTCTTTCACCTTCATCCGCACCTGCTCCTGGGTGTGTACATGTCCTTTGTTGGACAGGCTCTCGGCCACGTGGTCATAGACATGCACGTTCCTGCATCTGGTGTGGAGATCCTGGAGATTTGCCTCCTCTCCCTAGACCTCAGTGAGGTCCAGGATCTCCACACCAGACCAGGAAAGTGCACGCCTCTTTTGGCCCCTGGCAGGCTCCTGGGAACTGACTGACTGCTCCCTGGCAGCAGTGAAGGCTGGGTGGGAGCAAAGGAGTCACTCATTTGCCAAGTTCTGAGGCAGTGGCAGCTGCAAGGTGGCTCAGGCCTGTCGGTCCTCCTGCTTGCCACAAGCCTTTTCTTCTGAGGCTGCAGCTTTAAGGGATCCAGGAGAAAGGGGGAATACAGAGTTTGGCTGAGTGTGGACACAGCAGCCAGCAGGGCACCTTGGGAAGGGCTGGAGGCCCCTTATTTTGAAATAACTGCAGCTGCCCTGCTTACGCAGCCCCTATTTTGAAATAACTATTTTGGAAGATGTATTATTCCTCGTAGAATGAGGTTTACAGATTTCGGAATAAGCCACCCATTTTTTCGATATTATCATATTTTAGAGAATATAACCTGCGGGTTATATTCGTTTTTACAAACCCTGCACACACACACCCCCACGGGGTATACTCGGGTGGGGGGTATACAAAACTTTTTTTACTCACCTGGGAGTGAGTGCGGCTGTGCAGGAACCGGGCGGTGAGTGTTTCCCCCGCCAGGAGGCTTGGCCTCTGAAAGCTACCAGGGGGGTGAGTCCTCCCCTGCCTGGATCAGGCTCACAGGCAGGCGTCATGGAGCACAGTGCCGGGCAGGCCATGCAGCACATGCCTTGGAGAATGCCCCCCCCCCCCTTCTGAGAGCCCCTCCCGGCTGAGCCTTTGCCGGGCTGGGGTTGAGAGCGGCAAACACCTTTGACCCCGCAGAGAGCGGGGCCGGATTGAACAGCCCACAGCTGAACAACACGGGGAAACTTACAGGGCAGGGGGGCGCAGCCCAGTAACTTTTTCCCAGCATGGCTCTCCCAGAAGGGGGTGCGGGGGGCAAAGTCTGCCCGGGAGCCCAGCTCGCTCACCGGGAACGCTCCGGAGCCAGGGCAGAGGCATCCCCAGCAGAGGCGCAAGGCAGGAGGCTCCCAGCCCGGGCTGACAAAGGGAAGGAGCCCGGAGCCCTGTTCCGGGCAGCAGGTGGTCTGCACCGCGGATCGCTGCAAACCGCCCACGCCCCCTGGCAACCCCCCCCCCCCCCCCGCAACCTGCTTGCAATCTCCCCTGCGCCCCCTTGCAAACACTCCTTGTAGCCCCCTTGCCACACCTCGGAGCAGTTGTGGGCGTGGGGCTCGGCAGCCAGCAGCAGCAGCGGGAGGCTGCAGGCGGCCATGGTGCACCGGAGCGGGGGCAGTCAGGAATATATCCGCACCCTAATAAACCCCACACCCCGCCCCCGCGGGCTATACTCGTGCGCGGGGTATACAGGGATTTCTAAACTCAAATGGCAAAAACCGCGGGGTATATTCGGGTGTGGGGTATATTCGTGAAAAGACTGTATTTCAAAATAACACTATTGCTAAGTAGGCGCTTGCATAATTATTTTGGAATAATGGACATTATTCTGAAATAACTTTGCTGTGTAGACATACCCCAAAGGCAAGGACAGTGTGAAAAGGACAAGCAGTTGGGGTAGGGAAGAGAGGACTGGAATAGGAACAGGTTAGAGGGAAATTTAAAATCAGGCATTTCCTAACTCTTGAGTGCTTGACTTTGCAACCTCAGAAATATTATTTGAATGTAGGGTTTTTCTTGTGTGTGTAACAATGATAAAAAAAGAACTATTTTCTCACCCTGAAGGTGAGATCGTTCCTCAGAGTCAAAGTTGACACACATTGGCAGAGAAGTGTAGGAAAACAGCAGTGTTGCTTGTATTTTATCCAATCATCCACCTTTCCTAAGTATTAAAATTGTGAGATTTAATTTCAAGGTGCATGTGTGTATATAAATATATGGTAAATCATTTCTAAATAAACTTAATGAATTGTAAAGCGTGGTTTAGTTTCACAGAACAGCTAAATTATTAGGTAAAAGTAGGGTTAATTTCCCCATCACTCTAAATAACTTTCTCTTTGTCAATACCTATTTAAGCAGGCTCTCTTTACTTTCTTCTCCAACTGTGCATTACAGTGATAGAAAAGATAAGCTGACAAACTAGTCATCAGAGATTCATTGAGAACAGGATGAGTCCTACATGATGAGAAGTGCTATTAATATTTTAAAGTGTTTCTTCCCTACAGGCACCAAAGTATTACATCACCACATATATACTACAAATTGTTGGTGATCAATAGATTTAATGTGCTGGGGCTTCAGGAGGGACTGTTCACTATCTCATCTGCTGAACAACTGGATTTAATTATAGAAACTAAACAAAGAGTCTATAAAACAAAACCTTGAAAACAGATTTTAAACACAGAATTCTATATATGAAATCAGGAAAAAGAGGTCTCCATTATCAAATACTACAGTCTATTTAAGTCCTGTTACTTTGTTTTGCAAATAAGACAACTTGCTTTTTTAAACAATGTTGCTTACTTTTTGAAAATGCCAAGATAAGTGTGCTTAAGTGATAAAGTGCCACTTTAAATTATCTGGCCTGATTTTTTTGTTCTGAAAAGCCAAAATGTGAAAATCTGGAACTATTCATTTGATAATTCCTAGCAACACTTGATAAATAATGCATGCGCTTTCTCTTTCACTGAGACTGTCACTGACTGCTCAAAATTACTTTCAACACAGGGCCCAGCCTTCTATCCCAGAGTGCACTTCAGCTCAATTCCAAACCTGAAGGGTCTTTCCAGTATTCAGCGAGCTACCATAGCAACCAGACCCTTGCCCTGGGTGAAACAGCAACCTCTCAGCTCCCAGCCCGCAGCAGTCAAGCCAGAGCTGCCATTCAGAGCTACAGCCAGGTACGTTTGAGGAGCAACATTGATCTTTTTACACCACATGTTGTTCCAGGATGCTCTGAGAAAATAAGTTTATTCTATTTTTAGTGTCTCAACAAATCCTAATGAATCCCTTCTGTTGTTCTGGATTTGGTAAAGCCATATCCTTGATTTTGTAAATTTAAAACCGCTGTGCATAATGCAGTGATAAAATGATACTGGTTTAAAGAAAACATTGCAAGCCACTTTTATTTATGTACCCAAAGGAGAAGTTAGGTGACTAATTTTAGACAGTGAAGTTTGAAAATTTTGGGTGATGTTAATATCTAATTTTTCAGATGTACCATTATCATTATCTTACGGATTTTTTTCATTATTTAAATACCACTGAAGTAACATATAGTTCTGGACAAATGGTCAGTAAAATTGGTGGTTGTACAGCTAAATTGCAGCCTTGCTGCAGTACCACTGTTATCCGTCACTTGTGATAGCTGTTTGAGTGCAACACAATCAAAACTGAATAGGTTGAAGTTGAAGTGTATAGGCAAAAGTTAGAAAATGATGCAGAATCTAATTTACCGTGTGGCACAGTGGCTTCATTCCAAGCGAATGGATCCTCACAGATGTAGCTGGACCTACTCCCCTGCCTCCTTCCATTGTTTTATGTATGCAAAGAAACACAGTTTTGAAAGGTTTGGAAGTTCAGTTCAAGTAAAGATCCAAAAGTTCTGATACTCATCCACGTACTCCCTTCCTGTGACAGCTCTCGTTTGAGTGATTTTCTGCAACCAGCTCTGCTCTGATACTTATATCACGCCTCCATTTTGTGATCTTTCAGGACCCTCCTTTCCTCTGGCAGTTTAGCTTTATTTTACATAAAAACTTCCAAAAGTTTTGCCACTTTATCTGAACCTCTTCCATCCATAAACAAGGATGGAAGTTTCAGAAGAACAACATTTCTTATGAGATTTCCAGTTTTATCTGTATCAGAAAGCCACAAGAACCGTGTCCCCGCACCCCCACATGATATATGTTCTTCTGAACATTTTAATTTTTGCCAACAGCAGACATCACAAAGATGGGATAAACAATAAAATTGAGTTCAGTTCAATTTTAGTTACAGTGGACAGTTTAGGTTGGTTAAACCCGATCTGCTTCACAACAGACATCTAGGAAGGAAACAAAAGAGAAACTCCATCAATGCCATTGAGGCAAGCAACATGCAGATGTTTAATATGTACTGTAAATAATTTGATTCATCTGGAAAACCTGTGAATGCTACAGAAAAAAACAACCCCTCAGTCATATAAAGCATCGCATCCTACAAATTTACTCTTCATTTACCGTCCTAGACAACAGCTTTCCAAAGCAATTTTTGAAAGGATTGCTTTCAGTTATTCACATAAATGTGATGGTAGGATATTGTTGTATGCCATAGTTCATTTCTTCTGCAGAGTTCTATGTTGAACTTACAAAGCTTTATAAAGTCCATAGAGAAAGCAGATGTTGGATAGTTACATGTGATGTAGATAGACATGCATTATTCAGTTCTCACAATGGTGTGAATAAAAATGTCTCCGTATTCGAAAAATGAAACAAAGCAGAGTCCGCTAATTTTTAGTAGTCTACACAAGGCTCATCTCATATCTGCATAGCTTCAGGGAATTAAGGCTGTCTTGGCTCATAATATCCTCTGCAGCTCTCTAGGGGACACACCTGCCCTCCTGCTGGATTGAAGCAAGGAGAACAGGGATAGCTTCCAAAAAGAATTGAAAGGCATTCAGATCCACATGCAAGCAGGGTGAATACCTGCAAGAATGTAGGGGATCCCTGAATACCAAATCTACCACCGTTCAATATGACTTGATTTTTGAAATGTGGCTACAGAGAAGGAGACTGGTTGCTAGAACATGCCTTCAGCAATGAACAAGAGAACCTAGAAAGACATGAGCTGTGAGAGGAGAAATAGATTTGGATTGGACTGAATTCAATAGTGGAGAGATTAATGGGGGAGACAGGAAATGAAGGTCACTTGGAAAGAGGATGGTTAGAGGAACTTGAAAGATGATAGTGGGAGCCATAGAGAAAAATAATTGAGGGGAGAGATTGAGGAAAAATAAAAAGGGAAGAGGAATAACAAGTAGGGCAGGAAAAAATGTTAGATAAAAGCAGTAATAATAGCAACTTCATCTACTGCTTTTCCTCAGTGTATGAGAGAGCATTTCATAATCTTTCGCGTATTTATCCTGACAATGCAACAGTGAGATTGGTAAGCATTATTATCTCCATTGTACAGGTAGGAACTGAGGTACAGAGATTCTGAGAGACTTGCCCAAGGTCAGACAAGAAGTGGTAGAGTGGGCAGTTGAGCCCTGGTCTCTTATGTCCCAAGGTAGTCTCTGAACTACTGGCCTGTCCTTTTCCTCCTAGACACTGAGACATAGAAATAAACATTTTTTAAGAGTGCTAGGATTTGCAGGGTTTTTGTTTTTGTTTTCTTTCTCTATATAAAACATTTTCCTGTGGGACGACAGAGTAACGTAATTATGTCGTTCTGCATTCTGCCTTCCTTTCTGCCCTTAGCCCCCTGCCTCCTCTCTCCCTCCTCGCCCTGGTGCTGAGGCAGGAGCTGTGCACCCTCCCCGTTCTGGGGGGAAGGGGGGGGCATTAGAGCTGCATCCTTTCCCACTCCTTCTTCCAGGGGGGCCATGAGCCAAGCAGCCTTCCTCCTCCCAGGAGGGGGGGCAGGCTGGAGCTGTGATGCTTCCTCCTCCTGCCTCCCCCCTCCCAGGGATTGGGAGATGAATGGCCTCCCCCCTCCCGGGGGGGGGGACTGGGAGCTGTGCCCTCCCCTCTCCCCCCTCCTGCATCCCCAGCCTGGTCACTCATACATCTCCACCTGAGACCCCACACCCCAGTCCCCTCACAACCTTGCCGAGACCCTGAACCCCCAGCCCCCTCATTCACACCTTCCATTGAGACCCCACACTCCCAACCTGCTCCTGCCCCCTCCCTCCTGGCCAGACACCTACCCCCAGTCTGCCGCTGCCCCCTCACCTGTGGCCAGACACCCTGCCCCTAGCCCACTCCTGCACCTTTGTCCAGATACCTACCCCCAGAGAAAGGGGGGTTGGCAAGCATAGTGAGCAGGGGGCATAGCCCCCTAGTTGTTTTTAAAAATAAGTGAATAAAAATGAAGGATGGGGGGAGAAAGATAGACAGACAGAAAGAGGAGAGAAAAGGAAACATAAATTCCTTTGAGTCTTGAAAACATAGATTGTTTTATTATTATAATGATATATTATTTCTGTGATTGAGAAGTAAGATCCTGCTTAAACCCACATAGGGCAGAGGCAAAGAAATCTAGTAGTATATATTTATGTATTTCTTCCCTATCATCCAACACTGAAAAGTTTTGATCTGACAATTAAATGTGAATCATTCAACATAACACAGTTACACACTACTAGTGAGACTGGGCCTGTTAGATTCAGTAGATGGGTAGTTTATACTTATGATCTATCTGTTGTATTACTGAATAAGCAAAAGAAACCTGTAAAATAAAATATTTTTTTAATCCATTCCTCTAGGTTGCACGGTGATGTATGTGTGTGTGTGTGTGTGTATGAATTTATATACAGCCGGTCCCCGACTTACGAACGAGTTACATACCAAACACTAGGTCGTAACTCGATCTGTTCGTAAGTTGGATTACATTCACTTACGTTAGGCTGCACTGTTCGTAAGTGCGGATTTCGTTTGTAACTCGGGCTCCGGCTGTATAGGAGGTTAGTCGTAAATACGAACAGTCGTAAGTCAATGTATTCGTAACTCGGGGACCGGCTGTATGTAGAAGGATATTGTATGTAACCAATGCATTGACATTTTTCTGGGGAAAAACTCTTGAAAATCATGGGTTTCATATTCAAAAAGATTAATAATAAATAACATATATACACATTGTTACCTTGTTAAGGGCATCAAAAGCATACATGTTTAAGAACTGCCATCCTGCATCAGACCAATGGCTTATCTAGTATCCTGGCTTCCAACAGTGATTAGTATTAGAACTTCAAAGGAAGTGTACAGAATTCTTTTGAGAGATCCACCCCTATCTTCTCATCCCAGCTTCTGGTAGTCATGCCTGACTATTTTTGCTAATAGCCATTGATGGGCCTCTTGTCCATGAATTTACCAAAGATTTTTTTAACCTGTTTATACCTTTAACCATCCCAGCATCCCATGGCAATGAGTACCATAGGTTAAATGTGCATTGTGTGGAAAAAGTATTTTCTCTTGTTTGTGTTAAATCTGCTCCGTATTAATTTCATTGGGTGACTCTTTTTTTCTGTTTTGTGGGAAATGGTAAATTCTCATTTTATAATCTCGCTCATTTCCCTTCTTTGTCTCTTTTGTAAGTTGAACAGCTCTGTTTTTAGTTTCTCCTCATATTGAAGTTGTTCCATACCCATCATCACCTTTGTTTCACATCTGTGAATCCTTTTCAGGTCCACTAAATTCTTTCTGAGAGGGTGCAAAGAGAAGTGGACATAATATTCCAGGTGTGGGCACACCACTGATTTACAGAGTGGCATTATAATATTTTTATTTTCTATGCCTTTCCTAGAAGTCCCTAACATTCGGTTAGCATTTTTGATTGCTGCTGTATATTGAGCTGAAATGTTCAGAGAAGTATCCATGATGATTTGATGACCTCTTTCCTCACTGGTAACAAATAATTTGGAACCCATTGTTGTATATGGGTAGTTCAGATAATTTTTTTCTTTGCACATTTTGTTTTCCAATCACACAGTTCATGAGATTCTCCTGTAATTCTTCACAGTCATTGTTGGGCTAAACTATCTTGAATAATTTTATAGCATTTGCAGATTTTGTCACTTCATTGTTCACCCCCTTTTTCCAGATAGTAAATGAATATGGTGAACAGCACTGGTCTCAGTATAGATCCTAGAGGGACCCCACTTTTTACCTTTCATCTTTGTGAAAACTAACCATTTAATTCCTACCTTGTTTCCTATCTTTTAGGCAGTTACTGATATAAGAGAAAACCTTCCCTGTTATCCTATGACAGCTTACTTTGCTTAAGAGTCTTTGGTGAGGAACCTAGTCAAAGACTTTCTGAAATCCAAATATACCATTGTTTCATTCAGGGGTGCAAATACGGAATCATGAGGTGTAGAGTCACTGCCTACCCTAAATCTGGATGCCTCACAGTGCTTTGTTATACTTCTCAACCTGGGCTGCTCACAAACAGGCCACCGGTATGCAAGTCACACCTTGAATGTTTGCCGCCCTGGTCCAGCAACTCTGACACAAACAGGCTGTCAGCAACACACCAGTCATACTCTGGCTTCCCCTAGTCTTGGTTACCAATTGCAGGGTGACTCGCACACATTCCCAGTACTGAATTTAAAAAAAAAATCCTCTCCTGTACAGTTCAGATATTAAAGATTGGTTGTCATTGTAAGGATTCAGTATTAAACAGTTTACTGCTTTACCTGGAGTTTTCAAATAGTTCAGTTTAAACACAGACTGGATTGGTTGAAATTAAAAAATACAAATTTATTAACAAAATAAAATAGTATGTTAAGTGAATTCAGGTATAAGAAATGAAGTTAGAAATGATTATAAGGAAATAAAAGTGAAAGCATCCATCAAAATGTCTGAAACTTAATGTAGCAAACTTTGGTTTAAGAATTTTTTCAAGATGGCTTTTCCAAACCCACTCTTCCAGTCAGATGTTGACTAATCCTTTCCTCACTAAGGAGCTTTCCCAGAGGTCCAAAGATGCTGGCATCTTTGCCTTCTTTCGTGAAAGAGAGAAGTTGGGGTTTTCTGTCACTCTCTTTTACAGCCCAGTGAACTTCTGAAGTGGATTCTTCTGAGGGTACCTTTCAAAGTAAAGTTTATTCAAACAGTAAAGAAAGCGACCCAATAGAGTCTTATGGTAAAGGAGGCTCGGTGCTCTTTCTCCTCACCTGTGTTTGCTGAAATGAAAATTAGCTCTGTCTCCTGCCATTTTCTCCCCTTGATGTCTCCAGGATTCTTTTTACTATTTATATGTCAGTTGAGGCAAACACTCTGTTCAGGAACAGATGTATTCAACAAATTTTACCTACATAGGGCTGTGTGGTTTTGAACATGTTCCAATAACATCACACAGAGCGATTTCATGACTTTACATATAATGTTGGTTACATATATTTTGCCATGATATTATGGAGCATTAAGTTATTAATTATGAAATGATACTTCACAAGGGATATTTTGTACAAAGATAATAAAAATAGTGTATCGGGTAACAATAAAGGGGTTCTTTCAGTGACAACCATATTTATTGGAACTCTTTATACACATTTTGATTAACACTCTCAAAAAATTTGAATAGATTGGAGAAGTATGACTTCCCTTTTCCTCTGTGTGTCTGATAATTCTGCTCTATATTGTAGTTTCAACCGATTTGCTTGGTACTAAACTTAGGGTGTGTCTAGATTACAGGGTTTTTTAAAAAAAAGTGGCCTTTTTTCGAAAAAACTTCCCCTGTGTCTAGACTGCTGCCGCTTTCTTTCAAAAGTAAATCGAAAGAACGCGGCAGTTTTTTTGACCACGGAAAACCTTGTTTTATGAGGAATAACGCCTTTTTTTTAAAGTGCTCTTTCGAAAAAAGGCACTATGTAATGCAAACTGTGCTTTTTCGAAAGAGAGCATCCAGACTGCCTGGGTGCTCTCTTTTGAAAAAGCAGCTTGCTTTTTCGAAAGTACTGGTTGTAGTCTAGATGCTCTTTTTTGAAAAAGGCTTTTTTGAAAGTATCTTTCGAAAAAGCCTCTTTCGAAAAAGGCATGTAGTCTAGACATACCCTTAGGCTTACCGATCATAATAGGATCTCCTCTGAAGCCCTTCTCTTTTTTTTTAAGGCATTGTGTAAGCTGCCCTCCAGTTATTTTGTACAGAGGTTTGTTTCAGCAATAAGTTACATACCACAGTTAGTAGTTCTGCAATTTCCTCTTAGAATTCCTTCAAAACTCTTGGGTGAACACCATCTGGTCCGGAAGACTTATTACTGTTTAATGTATCAGTTTGTTCATAAAACTTCTTCTACTGACACATCAATTTAGGATGATAGTTCAAGATGTAGCAACTAAACAGAATAGTTCCGGTGCAGGCACCTTTCCTACATCGACTGCAATTAAGACTGATGAAAAGAATTCATGCAATTTCTCTGCAATGGGCTTATCTTCCTTGGGTGCTCCTTTAATACCTTTGAATCAAGTGTCTCTAGTGCCTGTCTGGCAGGCCTCCTGCTTCTGATATACCTAAAAAAATTCTTATTGTTAATTTTTATGCTTTGGGTTATTTCAGTTTCCTTATTGAAAACAGGACCTCAAATTATGACCTGTTAAATCCTATTATGTCCTGTAATTAAGGGTGCATCTTTGTCAGAGTCCATGGTTGTCATCGCTCTTTATTACAAAAATATGAATGACTTTTCATATTATGGGAACTTTGCATATGAGGAGATGGATTCTGAGTCTGAGGCAGCAGCAGGAAGTCTCCATTGCACACTTGCCTGTGCTGCTAAATGCTGAAGGACTGGACCAGTAGGCATCAGAATGTATGTTTCAAAACCTTTATGGCAGGTGCTAGGTGTTCTACCCAAACAACATCCAAAATAGTGGCATCACACTTCCTCTGGCAGGACTGAGCAGATGGTGCATTTGAAGCTGAATTTCAAATTTGGACATGAAAATTTGTCTTGACCATAAAAAGAAACAGATCAAATCTGAGTTCAATTTACAGTTTATGTGGCACTCGAAAACAAATAGAGCTGTTCACATGAATAGTTTTTATTAATGGAACATAGAAAATAGAACTGCATTATGCTAGTGCTTTGGATCCCCAGTACAGCTACTGCCACTGTATACTCCCAAGGAAATTCTGTGCCAAAAATGAAAAATTCTGTGCTTAAAAAATGTTGTGTGCAATATTTTAAAATCCTGTAAAATTCTGCAAATAGTATTGTCAGTAAATGTGGCATGGGGAGCACTAGTCACAGTACACACTAGGTGAGATCATCAAAAGTCCATTTGTCAAACTAGTATGACTTTTGGATTTGTAATTTTGTATAAACAGATAAGTGGTGCTATCTTTAAAGATTGTATGCAGCATGAAGTGAATGAAGAAAACGCCCATATCTGGCCGATGTAATTTCATGCAATCAGTTCTACTGGTCTCCTCTAGGGAATCTTCTAACATGCTGTTAGTCAATTTTACAGCCTAGCCCTGCTCTATTAAAGTCAATGGAAAGTATAACTGCTGACTGAAGTGGGAACTAGGTTTGTCCTTAATTTTTTGCTCTTCACATGGAATGCTGAATATCTTGTGTTTTACAAGGTCTGTCTTTGATACTCCTTACCCCAGGCACAACTGTAATATTAATTATGTTAAATAACAATTGATGAAAAAGAAGCATTTATGTGTTGCACGAATCAAGTACAAACCACTAGTATGATTTTCTACTAATCCTCATTCTCTCCAATTTATCATTTCCCATGTGGAACTGTATTAGATGTGCTACTGAAATACAGGTAGACTAGATCTACTGAATCATCTATCTCTAGAAAATCCATTCTCAGAAAGATCAGGTTGGTCTGGCACAATCCATTCTTTGTAAAAATCATATTGTATTTTATGCCATTTACCATGTACCTCTAGATCCTTAACTATTCTCTCTTTCAAAAATTTGTCTCAAGACCTTGCATACAAGTGAGGTTGAATGAATAGGCCTATAGTTTCCCTGATCATTTTTGTTCCTTTCTTAAATGCATATTCGCTCTAATTTTCCAGTTACAAGGTACATGCCCCAAATTTACGGATTCATTAAAAATCCTTGTTGTGGGGCTTGCAGTGTACCAATTCCTTTAAGAATGTTGGATGGAGATTTTCCAGGCTCCATGATTTGGGCTCATTATGCGGTTTGAATTTTGCTTCCCCCTTGGATGTGGTCATTTTTACTTATCCTTGTTCCCATTAGCCAATGGATCCCTGTCTCCAAGATCGTCATTATCTTGTTAAAAACTGAGGCAAAGTTTTCATTTATGTTGGGGTGGGAAACCTTTTTTTGGATTGTGGGCTGCTGACACACAGAAAAATCAATTGGGGGCCGCACACAAGTGAGAAGAAAAAAAATCCTCACTGACGTGGCCCCCAACTCAGAAGAAAGACTTTCCCCACATTCCCTTTGCATACCAGAGCCTAGGAGGGCCCTGCCTAGTACTTGTTGTGTGCTTTAGCCCTGGGGTGGAGTGGGGGCAGAGGGCTGGAGTGCCAGCATGGGCTCCCTAGTGCTGGGCGGCGGGGCTGAGCTTCGGGGACCGGATCCAGGCAAGCCAGGAGCCACATCCAGCCCCCAGGCCTTTGGTTCCCCACCCCTGATTTACATGTTGAGCCATGTCTAGATTATCTTGAATCTTCACATTAGCCTCAGTGCTTAGTGGTCCCACTTCTTGTTTCTTGCTGTGACATTCCCAAAGCTGCAACCTGGATTGTTGAACTGATCAACTGGATTGTTGAATTGTTGTGTTCCCTAACTCTCTAGGTGGGGTGTCTTTAATGATGCTTTCCTATGAGAACAACTGCTCCTGACCTATTAATGCACAGCCACTGGCATGTAAAATCATTCCCAGATCTTGACATGTATAGTATCCCAGCCATCCTTGAATAGATACAGAGTGACACCCATATATCCATCGCCCCTAGCTTTGTACCCAACTGCAATGTTGAATATTGCAAGTTCATAGATAGTCTGTCATTCCAATATGGGGAATGATTGTATTCATCAGCCTTGCTGTCTCAGGAAAAGTTCCCCTAGTGCTTCAATCCAAACTCACTGAATCCAGGTAAAACAATCAAATGAGTTTATTAACTAGAAAAATATAGCTTTTACGTGATTTATAAGTGATAAGGTACAAAAGTCGGAGGTGATTACAAAAGAAATAAAAAGGTTTATAAAATGCAAGCTAATTCTTAAACTTTGCCAAGGCTAATCAAGTTTAAAAGCGAAAGGGTTTCTCTCACGCAAAAGCTTTCAGCAATCTGTACTGTCTAGAAACCTCCCAGCCAGGACCACTCCCTGCACTTCAGTGATACTTCCTGTAGTCTTTCAAGCAATCTTGCTGCCATGAGTAGAGATGAGGAAGAAGAAGAAATTTGTGTGTAGTGAGTTCTGCATTCTTTTATTTTTTCTCCCGTCTTTGAGGAATATCCCTCACTGGGATGTAGACAAAACAGTTCTTTGTGTACATGAGATTTGAAACATCTTTAATGTGAATTGTAAATTTCTGTGTTTACCATCTCCCCTGCTGGTGAATGGTTGCTTCAGCAATTAATATTTTAACGCCTGTGGTTAGTCCTTTGTTCTTCCTGAGGAGCCAGTCTATTGGCGTTCCTCAGAATTACAATTATATTTCAGTATCATATAGTAAAATCTCATAGCTCCATATACAGTGGTGATGTATGCGTTTTAACAGGACAGTGATGTTCAGTAGATTATGAGTTTTCAGAAAACCCTGCACAAAGTATACTTTGTACAAAGTATACCATAACCATATAATGTTGTGAACTTTGATCCAGGATGTCACATCTACCACTAGATCCTTGCCAGTAGACTTTAGTAGCCTAACAAATTGAAAGTCTAATATCCTGACCCCAGGAAGGCAGCACGCCATCCCATTGTCCACTTATTCCTTGCGGAATGTACTTTTGATTCTTCTGAGTACTGAATCCTAACAAGGATTGTTTTTCTTCTTTGGACTGTTAGGGTGCAGTCTAGACACACCCATACCTCAAAATAAGCTACACAATTTGAGCTATGCAAATTGCGTATCTTATTTTGAGTTAATTTCGAAATAGCTTATTTCGTAATTTGGTGCTGTATACACAATACTAAATTTCAAAATAAACTACTCTTTCAAAACATCCCTTAGTCCTCGTGGAATGAGGTTTACAGATAATACCCGAAGTATGTCGAAATAGCACTGCAGTGTAGACATACCCTTAGAGACCTCTTTGTGGGCAAGCTCATTTTTCATACAGGTTGGACCAAGCTGCCACCCACAGTTGTGTCCCATACATTTCTCGATTCCTGGGACCTTCTAGATTTTAAAAGATATCTTCTATAGTTTACACATCAAATATCTGGTATTGACTGAAAAATCTAGAGGGCGTAGAAAGGTGAAAATTATACTTTTGCCAAATAAACTATTGCAAATTCAGCTGCAGTTTGGAATTCCTTCTCTTTTTAAGCAGAGATATAGTCTAGAATGAAACTAGCTTTTAAAAAAAGTTGATATAATAACTATATATCACTGCCATATATTTTTTATTTTTCTGAGTAGTGTTATAATGGGTTGGCTGTTTAACCGGAATAGTGGACATATTCGTGGATTTCTGTTTAATACTGTGGTCTTCAGGTCAGTCAGTGAGATTGCATAATTTCAACATAATTTCAACATAGTTGACAAACAGTGGAACCGTAGGGTACATCTACACAGCACTGTTATTTCAGAACTGAAAATATTCTGAAATAACAGTCCACGTCTACACTACAAGCAGTTATTTTGACATAATGTAATAATGTCGGACTGGAGAACTTCTTTCTTCGACTCCTATAACCCTCATTTCACGAGGAGTAAGAGAAGTCGAAGGAAGAGTGCTCTAACTCGGACTTCTTCTATGTAGACAGCACCAAAAGCCAAAATAAAGCTATTTCGAATTTAGCTATGCAACTGATGTAGCTCAAGTTGCATAGCTTATTTCACCTTTAGCCCTGCTGTGTAGATGTGTCCTTTGTTATTATCCCTGCTGTCCATTGACTTCATTGTGGTTTCTATGGTGAATTGGTTGCAGCATTTTTTTTTCTGTGGTTTCAGTAGTTTTTACAAGTCCAGATCTTGGGTTTTTTTAGTATGTGAAATAGTTTTTTGGTCATTTGAAATCCATGACATTTTGATATTGTGAATTCTCCTGTGAAAGGCCTTCATGTTCTGGGCACTTTAGCAACTCTCTACTATTAACTTCTATTTCTATTACCTTCCTGAAATACAAAGCTGAAAAGTCCTTTGAAACACGTAATTTGTGTGATAATAGTGCATATACCCTCTTAATACCAATACCAAGATTAAAATGTATTTGAATTTTCTTGCCAGCAGTATGTGTAAAACACATAATCATGAAAGGAGCCCCAGCTATAAAAGAGAAGTAAAAATAACAGTAAGAGATTTCACTGTAGGGGAGCTCACAGACTACAAGTTTACAGAAACTTATACTAACATCTGTTATTCCTTTACTCATATACTGGGCAAATTCATCCAGGAAGTAATTCACTGAAATTAAGTAAAAATAAATAGAAATGTATTCTAGGGAAAAATTGCCTCCCCCCCCCCCATTTCCTTCATTTGATTTCATACAGTCACCATTTAAAAAACAAACAAACAATCCCCACCCAAATACTAATAAAAATAATGCCTATACAGAGTAATATTTTTTGGAAGTTTATCATTGGAGAATTTAGTACTGTTCCAGTATTTGGCATTTGCAGTATTTAGAAAAAGCTTTCTCTTTTTAAAATACATTTTGGACTGAGTAATTTTTAAAAAAATCCAAAAAGCATCAACTGGAATGTTTTAAATGCACTATCAACTTTTAGGATTTGGAGTGCTGTTGAAGGTTTCAAATAATCCTCTGCATGATCAGGAAAAAAAAAGAAGAGGGAAATGTATTTGAAACTAGAGTGCCTTGCCACAGAATGCTCAGCTATCTCTCACTCCAGGGTGCTGTTATTAGAGGATTTTAATGTTACCAGATTAACAGCCACAGATGATCTCTTGAGCCTAAGATCCCTGATAAAAATTGGAATGCTGTCTATGGACGAAGATAAGGCTGCACATTCTATTCTTTTCTGTTTTAGAAAGGGCTCAGGCACATAGCAGAAATTTTTAACAGGGAGCATCTGCTGGGTATTCTCTCTGTGTGTATCTAAATTACAAGACTTAAGGAAAACTTTGTGATGCACTACATATTGCTAGGAAGATCTAAGACCTCCTGTGCAGAAGTGGCTGACAATGTACTGTTTTCATTCAAATGCAAATTTCTTTTTCTTTCTGGATGGGATTCAGGAAAGTACACACCCCCTCTTCAGCTCCTCCCCTGCCCTCCTTTTCTTTTGTGCTTTGTAAATAAATAAGAAGTAATGCCTTTCTTTCTGAAGACACAGCTGCAGGGGGCTCTTTAAAGGAAACAGAGAGAGAGAGCGAGAGAAAGAGAGAAGGCATACAGCAGGCAGTGAGAGAGAGAGAAGTGGAGCTGGGTTTTCACAAGCTAGGAAGGGTGACATTTTTGTTCTGCTTTTTTCATAGCTTCGATATCGGTTGCAACATTCGCTGTACTGGAAAGCATAATTCCTTTACAACTGCAAAAGTCTGATGTGTCTACAGCTCCTTTTAAAGTATTTATTTTATTTTAATGACAGAATTCAGTCTGTGTGGTCGCAGCAGCAGCAGATTTTGAGGAGTGTATTATCCTGACTAGTCTCTGTTCATTACAAGGATCTTAATTGCTTTTCAATGAAGAAAGTTTGTCATCCAAAATGCTTCTTGAAATCCTGTGGGTTTTTTTAGTGAGCAAACATGGGGAACGTAAACAAAATTAATGTTTGTGATGGTATTGTGTTAAAAAAAGCTCTTCAGACTAAATGTTTGGTGGATAAACTAAATATGTCATTGTGTTTCAGGACACAAAACTACTTAATAACAATTTTCAGCAGTTCTATAACAATAAAATATGCATTAAACCAGGTATCAACTTGAAACATAAAGGGGACTTTTTACTGTTTTGTACTTGAATTGTGAAATTTTTTCTCCTGAAGGACAAAAATGTTTTAGCAGATTAGTCTTTTAATCCTAAAGGCATTTGGTTCAAACCTTATTAAGGTCATAAAAGGGATTTTGTTTAGTTTCATTTTTTTCTGTCGTACTGAATTCTCTATAGCAGGGAGGGGTTAAATTTTGCAAGGCTGGATTAAAGATGTACTGAACTCCTTTCCTGTTTTTCTTTTCCGTCTCTTTCTGATGGTTCTGTTTTCTTTCCTCGGTACAGGGCACCACCAGTCGAGCAGCCCATTTAGCTGGATCTGAACCTTCTCAATCACATGCTGCTTCTCAGTCAAGAGAGTCCTTTGTGCCAAGCCATGGGAGCGCGTTCCATTTGCCTGATTCCCAGCATTCTTCAACACTTTATTACTCCAGCTCCACTCTGCCAGCCCAGAGAGTGAGCTCCCCGCTGTCCATGCAGCAGGTGGGCTCTCCAACCAAGCTCCAGCGGGTGGGTTCAGCATCGGAGAGCGCTGGATACAGCACCACGCAGCGGGTCTCGTCTCCCAAGCAGTCTCCAAGCCGGCTAGCCAAGTCTTATAGCACCAGCTCACCAATCAATATTGTTGTCTCTTCAGCGGGACTTTCTCCTTCCCCAATTCGTGTGACTTCTCCACCCACCATTCAGTCTAATATTTCCTCCTCTCCTATACATCAGCTAAGCTCCACCATTGGCACTTATGCTACTCTGTCGCCTACCAAACGGCTTGTCCATACATCAGATCAGTACAGCAAGCATTCCCAGGAACTCTATGCCACTGCTACCCTACAGAGACCTGGCACCCTGGCAGGTAAATGATGCCAATTTTTCATCTGTAACTCTTTAAGTGCTTTGTTAATTGCATGCATGAGCGGTCTCATTTAGTGTCAAAATGTTTTTATTTTTGGCTTACATTATTACATTTACATGAATAACGGAGGAAAAAAGATTAATTTGGGACTGTATCTGGTTTTAAAACTTGTGTTTTAAATATGTCTCTTGCAAGCAGTGTATCCAGATAGCAGCAGTTGCATATAAGACAAATTAGTAAATACAAGATGTTAAGGGATTAGGAAGAGTAAATGTTAAGGGATTAGGAAGAGTAAAGAATTTGGAGGGTCTTTTTGAAAACTATTGTATGATGAATTTTTGTTCTCTCAAAATTCATTTGAGTTTCATTGCTATAGTAACAGCCACTGTGCTCATATGTTCTCTTGTCTGACATAAATAGATATATTTGAAGATTAAGGGGATACATAAAAGGATTTGCTGAATATATCAAGCAGGTTACCCAAGTGCCCTTTTGCAATCAATTCTCCTTTACCCACTTCTACCACCCAAAAATGCCAGCAGCATCATATGCAATTTTAGTGTTATGCTGTCCCAAAAAAATGGATTAAATTAAGTGACTGCTAAGAAGACAGTGCTAGCTTCTACTTCAGTTTTCCTGTAAGTTATTTGGGAATTCTCCTGAAAAAGCAATTGAATCAAAGGAGTCCAGCTAGCAAAAGAATCAGAGTTTATCACATTTAATGTCTAGGTTTAGTATGCATAAAAGATTTCATCAGTAGGATTACCTGAATGAGGTCCAAAGAGAGAACTTTGGACAACTTGTCCTCTACTGCTGTCAAATACTCTTTACTCCTTTCACAGATGATGTGGTATTTTTCCCAGAGAGACAGAGTAGGTCAAGTAATATCTTTTATTGAACCAACTTTAGTTGGTGAAAGAGAAAAGCATTTGAGCTTACAGAGAGCTCTTCTTCAGTTGGTATTTTGTTGAGAATTTATAAGAATGTATACAAACAAACCTCTTGAGGGTCTCCTGCTCTCCACACATCCCAAGAAAACACACTGTTCTGCCCAATGTATACAATATCACATTATAAAATACTGTTACAAATGAGTTAAATCTGTCCAATATTTTGTAGTTTAGACTGCGTTTCATTTTTATGGAGTAAGAAAATTGCTCTGTACAATTTAAATAAGCATGGAATAAATTGTCAATGTCTGCAGGTCAAAAGATACATTTTGTTTTAAATGTTTCTTATAAGTCTGATCATCAAGATTTTTCTGGCTTTCTTACTATTTACAACCAATCTGTAGAACAGTGATGTTTAACTGTAGGCATTCTAAAAAAAGTCTTTATTATTTCCTCTTACTTGCTTTAAGAGCTGATGAGCTTTGTATTGTCATAAGCATCCTTGGGGGATGAAACATTTTCTATAGCCTATCAACATAACTCCTTTGTTGGCCAGATGGTTTGCTTCAAAGGACAGTGAGGAATCCTCCCCTCCCCCGCCCCTTAGAGTCCCAGCACAAGTCCTGTGAACCAACCCCAATACTTTCAGAACAGAGATAATGCTTATGACCCTGTCTCCCTGACAATACAGCATTACACTTTGTTCTGAACTGTTAACACCACTAGTGATGATACATTAATTTATGAACTTTTCTTGCACACCCTACTCTCAAAAAGTTAGAACCAGAAAACACTGATATCTGTACTTATCTTAAAATTTTTTAAAATACATTTTCATTTGTGTTAGCCAGATTTAAATAGTGGTCTTATAAACAAGGGAATTTTGGACCTACAGTACTGCAAGGTGGAAAAGCACATTTTTAAAGCCAGTAATTTATTAAGCATAACAAATAGCCTGCAAATGAGAAAATGGGCTTGTATCCACCCCTCCCCCCATTTTCTTCTTTATGATGTGTACTTTTTTTTGTCAAAAAGGTGTGTTGCTGCTTGTTTATTGCATTAGAAATCCATTTTATTTTCAGAAGTACAGGAAGACAATATCATGCCTTATAAACTAGTGAAATTGAGCAAGGCTTTGTTTTTTGTTATCTTAACACTTATTTAACTCCGGTGACAATGACTAACACTTGACAGGGGATAGCTTTGTTAATTTAAAAAGGATACTGTCTCCTCAACTAATGTCAGAGGGTTCACGGTGTACATCCCTTTGATGACTGAGAAGTGTCCTCCCCAAAGCAGACTTGACATTCCTGTTTTGTTGTGTCCCTATAAATAGACATATTCATGGAAGGAGTAGAGGAACTGTTAGTCCTTATTTGTAAAAAGTAGCAAAAAAATAGCAAACTCATTTTAAAAATCATATGAAGGTCACTTTTAAGAAGTTGGCAGGGCCCTTTTTTATTTCTTAGAATTGTCTCTCTTTTCATTACTTGTTTACTGCCAGCAGTCACAGGATATGGTGTATCCACTCCTGAGGAATCCTGGCATTAGCAAACTACTTCCTAATAACATATTTCTTGGTTTGTCATGTGGTGACTCCCTTTGTGTAAACTGTTTTATGTGTATTATTGTCTTTGGATGTACCATCTGACTGAAGGATTTTGCATGCTATTTATTATGTGCCTGAGAATAAGGTCTTATGTAAGTTCTTCATCACAGTCCCTTTTATGCTGAACAAGTACTTTGTGGTTTTGATTTTGGATTCTACTTTTAAAATGTTTGTTGTGTCAGTTCTTCTTTTAGGTTTTGCGTGTCACATGCGGTATTTGTTGAAAGGCTTTTTATACTGATGCTTCTGTGTATCTTATGGCATCTAATTTGATGCAATCACATTAATTCATCAGCTTCAATTTATTTCATTTGTAGACTTGAGATGTGTGCACAGCACATGGGGGCCCACTTTGCTTAACATGAAGCTGTTATTGGGTGTATACGCTAGCACCTCTAAGTCTACAACTCCAATAAACTGTTACTTTGTAGAATAATATGCCTCTTTTGCAAAAAGAAAAAGAAAAAAACCCAAACATGTTCATGCAAATTACTGTGAATACAAATAACTTGCACCAGTGTTAATTGATTAACTGATTTATTGAGGAAAACAACTACTTATGAAAGTGAACCAAGTACAAATGGTATTGGAGAATATAGTAGGTAGGAACACTTTACATTTTTATATATGCATTATAATTGAATGTTTAGGTTGGAACTAAAACATCTTTCTGCCTTTTAGTCAAGATTAGAGTTTGCTGCCAAGGTAACAAAACAGGATAAAACAAAAAAGTTGCAAATGACATTTAGCTTTCATTAGAGGTGTGCAGTGCAAATTTACACGTGCAATGTAATATGTTTGCAAAATTACAATTCCCATGAGTTTAATAAAATTCATTTCTCTCAAAGTGTAAAAATTGGAAATTCTTAAGTAAACATATGCATTATGTTAATTGATTACCCATGTGCTAAAAAATGTTTTTGATTCTGTTAGGATGAGAGCTTAAGGTTTAAATCTTGTTTTTGGGCATATCAATTGTGGATTTTTATGGTTGTGCAGCAGAGTTCTGTGAATAAGCAAAGTCCTGAAAATCTAGCTGAGTCATTCTTGACTGAAGCACAGTTCATGCTTTGGAAGAAGATTCCAGATTTTCACTGCTCCAAAACCAACAGTACTAATTGTTCACTAATAATAATCATCCCTGTGTGTAGGACTAATTTAAAGATTATGATCTTGGTGTTGGTTGAAGATGCTTTGGCTTGGATGTGAAACACAGAACAGAAACAGAATAGTTCTCTCAAATGACTTTAACAAAGATTCCTTCCTGGTCAGGACTAATATTATATGTAGAGCATCTACTTCATAATATACAGGATAAAAATATAAAAGTAGGAAAAAACTTTTTCAATGGGCAGTTATTCCATATTTGTCCATTATTCATCTTTCTCTGAAGCATCTGTCACTGGTCACAGAGATGTGGTGCTAGTCTACATAAACCACTCCTTTGACCCAGTATAACAATTCTCATATGATATCTATGTATAACAATTCCCATATCTATGCTGATCATAGAATACCAGGGATATAACAAATAATCTAAAATATTCTTCCACACTGTATCATTCCAGGCAATAGTTTATAATACAAAGTCGTATTACAAACAAAGTAAAAGTTCAAAGACTGTGTAGCTCCAGCACTGGATTTGCTATCAAGGTATCGTTATGTACACGAACTGGCTGGTTTCCTAAAGTGAGCATCAAGCTATTGAAGTGTTTTGTAGTATGATGCATGTATGTTAGTTAAGTGAAAGGAGTGTTACACATCTGTTTTCATGCTCTAAGATGCTACTTGGGCTGTATTATGTCACTGGTAACTGTGAAATACCATATTGAAACGTCACCTGTGGCATGCCGGATATTTCACTCCTATTCAGGTATAATTCCTAAAAATTCCAAAGATCAGTGCTTGCATTTTGGATAAAGAATTTTTATTCGGTTGTGTTCATATAAAAGCAATACAAAGAAAAGCCATTTGCTCTTCTATATATCACAATAAATAATAACAAATATATTGTATACTTTTAATGTATTCATATTAAGAAGTGCTTCTTATCTTTGGAAAACTTAGCAGAATGGTCTGCTAGAAATGAATCTGTTTCAAGATAATTAGGGTCCTATCTAGCTCCCTTTTCCCTTTGTGTTCCTTCCCATACACAACTCCTTGCCATGACATATAGGTTCTTAACCTCCCATTGAAGTCCATGGAGGAAAAGGACTCTTATTCACAGGTGTTATATGAAGCCTTTAATCTTTATTGGTTTTGGATGAGAAATGCATATTTCCCAATTACCACATTTATTAAAAGGGAAATAAAAACCATCCAGAATGTGTCCCAAATTCTCTTTATTTTCTTGAGTACTGTGCTGTGTACTTGTGCTGAGACCAAAACCTTTTAGGGTATGTCTACACTAGCTCGTTAGTTCTAGAGCTAGGTAGGCAAATGAGGGCAACCGGAGTTGCAAATGAAGCCCGGCATTTAAATATCCCGGGCTTCATTTGCATGTTCCCGGGCGCCGCCATTTTTAAATCCCCCTTAGTCCGAACTAACTGCCCGTGGCTAGATGCGGCAGTTAAACATTAATTCGAACTAACTCCTGTTAGGAGGAGTAACAGTTAATTCAAACTAAGGAATTAGTTCGAATTAACGTTTAACTGCCATGTCGAGCCGCGGGCAGTTAGTTCGGACTAACGGGGATTTAAAAATGGCGGCGCCTGGGAACATTCAAATGAAGCCCGGGATATTTAAATCCCGGGCTTCATTTGCAACTCTGGTTGCTCTCATTTGCCTACGTAGCTCGAACTAACGAGCTAGTGTAGACATACCCTTATACTATCACATATGAGAATACATGCATACAGCCAATTCCCATGTATGCACCATATTTGAAAAATAACCTTTTCAGCAGAACTAAAGCCAGGGTGAGAATCAGATTTAGTGCTGCGCTGTGCTAAAATCATCCTCTATTTGGCTACATCTAGTCTGCAGACTTCTTTCGAAAGAAGCTTTTCCGGAAGAGATCTTCCGAAAAAACTTCTTCTGAAAGAGCGCGTCCACACTGCCAAAGTGCATCGAAAAAGTGATCTGCTTTTTTGAAAGATAGCGTCCTCACTGAATGGACGCTATCTCTCATAAAAGGCCACCCAGAACTTTTTCAGGCAGGTCACCCGTTGCTTCTGAGTGCTGGTGCTGGAGCCTAGCAGAGACATGTGCTTAAAGGGACCCTCCTGGACAGCCGTTTCTCTGCTTCTGCTGTGTGCTTGCTACTTCTTCAAGGGACAGCAAAGCTCTCACGGTGCCTGCTGTGGCTGCCCAGCTTCTTTGGATGTCACACCTTTTTCCTTTGTGCCATGGAGCTGGAGCTGCCCCTGGGCGTGCGACTTTGTGCCGGCTGCCTTCTTGGTCCTAAACTGAGCTCGACCCCGAGCTCATTCTGGGGACCCTCTCCCTGGGTGCAAGAGCAACATCCTTGCCACCGTAACCCTCAGTGGACAAGTGTTTCTGGAGGCTGGAGACCAGTTCGGACTGGTGGTACCCGCTGGTCATGGAGCAATGGGACGACCAGCAGTGGCTCCAAAACTTCTGCATGCAGAAGGCCACCTTTTTGGAGCTGTGTGCCTGGCTCGCCCCTGCCCTCCGAAGATGCAACACCCACCTGTGGCCCGCCATGCCCCTGGAAAAGCGGGTCGTAATAACTGTCTGGAAGCTTGCCACCCCCGACAGCTACGTCACTGAGCAACCAGGTTGGCATGGGGAAATCAACCGTCGGGGCCCTCCTCATGGAGGTAAGGCACTCTCGGGCTGCAGTCCCTGCGGGGGTCGGGGTGGAGGGTGGGGGGGAGAGTCCTGGAAAAGGAGGACCCCCGGGAAAGGCGGGGGGTTGGGGAGTGTACCGGGTGGTGTGGGGGGGAAGCCCTGCTGCTGGGGGGTTGCCCTCGTAGGGGGTGGCTCCTGGGGTGTTTACAGGGGGTGAGGGGATGAGATGGGGGGTGGCCACCACCCAAGGGCTCAGGCACTCCCTTTCTCATTCTCTGTTTTTTGTGTGTGTTTGTCTCCTGCAGGTTGTGAGGGCCATCAATTCCATCCTGCTGTGCAGGGTCATCCACCTGGGAGACCTGGACCCAATCATGGCCAGATTTGCTGCCCTGGGGTTCCCAAACTATGGGGGAACGATTGATGGAACCCACACCCTGATCTGCGCACCTCAGCATGGAGTGGCCCAGTACATCAACCGCAAGGGCTACTTTCCTTATGATGCTGCAGGTTCTGGTCGACCACCGTGGACAGTACGTGGACATTTTTGTCAGGTAGTTGGGCAGGGCACACGATGCCCAGATTTTTCGAAACTCCAGCCTCTACAGGAAGCTGGAGGTAGGCATATTCTTCCCCCACTGTGACTTTGCGGTTGGGGATGTGCAGATGCCACTGTGCATCATAGGGGACGCAGCCTACCCCCTGATGCCATGGCTAATGAAGCCTTATACCGGCAACCTGGACCCCAGCAGGGAGCAATTTAATGCCCACCTGAACTGGGCCAGGATCCAGGTAGAGTGCGCCTTTGGCCGCCTCAATGCATGTTTCAGGTGCCTCCTGACCCGCCAGGATGTGGGGGAGCATAACATCCCCAAGGTGTTGTCGGCATGTTGTGTCCTCCACAACATTGTGGAGAGGAAGGGGGAGGCCTTTCTCCTGGGGTGGGGGGCAGACGCCGTCCATGAAGAGAGACTCTTCAAGCAGCCACAGACAGCTGTCATCTGCCAGGCACATCAGTCCTGAGTGCAGATCCGGGAGGCCCTGAGGGAGAGTTTCTCTCAAGAACTCCAGTAACTTTCCCTAGGGCCTCCCCCCCTAGGGGCCTCTGGCTTGCTGCGCTACCCCTTTTCCACCACAACTCCTCCTTTCGCCCCTTCCCTGACCTCTCATTAAAGGCACCTGTTTGGTTTTGAACACAACAAACTTTGTATTTGTATTTAAAAAAAAGGGGGGGGGAAGGGGCCTCATAATCTGGAGGGGGAGGGGAGTTCAGAGTGGCATGGGGGGTGGCTGGATGTGCCACCTGGGGTGCGTGGACCTCATCGGATTTGGCGTTGGGTGGGTCCTGGGATCACAGGGGGCTGGACAGGATGGGGGCTGGAGCAGGGTCAGGGATGGCAGGGGGAGGGGGCATGGGCATTGCTTGAGGAGGGGGCATGGGCATTGCTTGAGGAGTGAGCAGAGGCATCGCTTGGGAAGCAGGGGGAGGGGTAATGGGCATAGAAGGGAGGGCAGGATGGTGGTGGACAGGAGCAGCGACAGCCTCCGGGTGTGCCATCATTTCCCTCATGCCTGCACAAATGCTATTGCATTGCTGCATGAGCTGGTCCCATGCACAGTTCTGCCACTCTGCATCCTCCCTGATCTTCTGTGCCAGGGTTTGCTGCATATCGCGCAGGTCACTGACATACTGCCACATCAGGTCTTCCTGGACCCTGGCATGCTTTTGGACGGCTGGCTTGGGTGGTGTGGTTTGCCCCTCAGTCCCAACTGGTCCAGCTGGGGAGAATACAAAGAGGGAGAGGCGGTCAGTCATCCATGCAGACACTGTCCCTGAGGTTGTGCCCTCCTCTGTGAGCAGAGACCAACACTCCTCAGGCCAGAGAAGAGGGATGTCCTGGGAGCCATGTGTGGGCTGCACAGAAGGCCCAGCCTCACAGGGGCCCTGAGGTGCCCAGGGGACCATGCTGCCCGCTTCCACACAGCCCCATCCATGGACAAGTAGGCAAGAGAAGTGTCTGGCCACAGTGAGATCCCCCCCCATGGACGGCAGAGGAACCAGTAGCAGCCTGGCCCTCCCTGGGGCTCACACACACACCTGGGCCTTGCAGCACTGCCCATGGAACTGGGTGCTGCCATGCACGTGCAGGCATGCCCGTGTGCTGTGTGCGGAACTCCTCAGTGTGTCTGAGGTCGTGCCTGCGCCTTTGTGGCTAGCTTGCTTCTAGCCATGGCAGGTGGTGGGAGGGCGTCTCCCCCCCCGGGGCCAGGCATGTGTGTGGCCTCCCCGGAGCCTGAGAGCAGGATCGTGGACATCCTCAGGGGCTGCCTGCTGAGTCCGCATGGTGCACACTAACACTGCACGTAATTCCATGTGCACGGACTGCAGCACAATGTCCAGCCTGAGAAGGCCAAGCGAAGCTCGCACCCCTCCCCTTCTGCGCCTGCCTTCCCCGCCCTGTGTCCTGGCTCACGGGAACTGGCTCTAAGGAGGGCATGATGGTGGTCATGTCATCCACCTCCTCCTGCTGCTCTCCCTAGCCCTCTTCTTCCTCCTCCTCCGTGACCTCTGGCCGGGCGATGACAGATGTATCAAGGCCAAAGTCCACCACAACGGATGGGGAAATGGCTTCCCCACCCCGCAGGATTTGGTGCAGCTCCTGGTAGTAGGGGCAGGTGTGGGGTCTCTGGCCCTTGTGTATCCCTGGCAGAGCTCTTTGACCTTATTCTGGACCTGTTCCAAGGTGTGGGGTAGGTGTCCGCGCTCAGGAAATTGGCCATCCAGCCATAAATGTTGGCATTCCACCGCTTGGAGTGGAGATCCTGCAGTGTCTCCTCCTCGTCCCACAGCTCGAGGAGAGACAGGATCTCCGCTCTGGACCAGGAGGGTGCCTGCCTCTTGGGAGCCCTGGGGGTGCTCCTTATGAGGTCTAGTTGAGGTTTCAGGGGGCTTGAGGCTGCGACATGTTGGAAATGCCTGTGACAGGCAGAGTAGTGCTGCTCCCAGGCCAGCTTCCTGCCACAAGGCTTATCCAGGTTGTCTGCAGCTTTAAGAGAGGCCAGGAGACAGGCACTATAGATTTGTGGTTACTTTGAATGGAGTGGCCATCAGGGCACCTGTGCTTTTTCCTGGAGGCCTTTTCTTTTGAAAGAAAACCCTCTTCCCCATCCACACATGCTTTTTTCTGAAAGAGCTCATAGGAAGAGGATTACCACTGTCGGAAAAATCCCTCTGTTCTTTCGATTGAAGTGTGGATGTAATTGCAGTTTTTCAGAAGAATGTCCGTTTTTCTGAAAAAAAACTCTGTAGTGTAGACATACCCTTAGGGAAACTACTAATCCTAAAGAGGATCCAACACTGAGCATAAACAGGGCTCGACAAATAATGTAATCTACTCACCCGTGGCGAGTAGATTACAACCCAGAAGAGCCGGCGCAGAGCGATCTGTGCATGCGCAGAATGATTTGCACATGCGCAGAGCGCAGAACCGCGCAGCTGGTAAGCATGGCTCACCTCCACTTGACGAGCCCTGAGCATAAAATACTGTGGTGGACTCCAGATTCCCAGGATCATGTTGTAGCTTCCAAATGTACGTATGTTATGTTTGTTTAGGGATAGGTAATTCTTGTTTTTGTTTGTATTCTTTTAGTAATTTTCTTTTTACCTTATACAACTTTTACCCACTTGAGCATTGTGAGTAGTCTTTAATTCTGGGACAGAAAGTTCATGCTCTGATTTTTTTTTCCCCAATCCTACTGTTCTTTCTCTGTTTTGGGACTTTCCTTTTAGTAAGCAAGGTGAAACACAGGGCTATTTTTTGAGGTTTCCAATAATGTGTCTTCATTAGTTGACTTGTCAGAGAGCATTCAGAATCTTAAAATTTGGCTTTGTTTCCACACCGTCTGGTGCCAAGCTGTTTCATTTCCAGTACAAATGATTTTTTCGCCCACTTGGGGAATAGAAATCCTGAGGTTTGTCCCAAAGTTGACGCAAGTACAAAACACCATAGTTGCATTATCTTGCTATTTTTTTTTCTTATTTTACCACCAATTCTCTTCCTTCCAGTTCCTTGAATAATAATTATTAATTATAATTACAGTAGTGCTTTGAGACCTCAACCAAGAACTGGATCCATTCTGTATTACTTACAGACATATTCTAGGGGACATTATCAACCAGGAAGAGCATACAGTTTAAATAGAGGACAGAGAGAGAGAGTTGGAGAATAAGGATATAACATAAAAAGGAGAGTGAACAAGGTGATGGTTTGCAAATGTCATGTTACTTCCATGAGTCTGTTTTCTTTTTCACATATATACAAATAGTAGGGTTTTGTTGGGAACGGATTGGCTGAACAGGGAAAAGGTTCAGAAAGCATATGAGAGGAGCATGGACAGCAAGGGTGTGAAGCTGAAATGAACAGATTGTGAGGCTGAGTATGGAAGGAGTTGGAGCAAATGACCAATCAGCAGAGAGGAGAGAATGTCCAGAGTATAAAATATGCGCAGGTGTTGGGCACTGATGGCATCATCAGAGTCCAAATCAGGTTCCTGCTTGAGCAGCTTTCCTCTTCTCCTGCTGGCTGAGTTTCTGGCTAGTTTCTTCCAACAGTTTCTTTTGTCCCCAAGCTCACAATACTTCTGGGAGAGGTGAGGTTAGATGGGCATTGGTGTCCCCAGGGAGGTGGTATCTCCTGCACAGTTCTGGATCTTAGAATTGTATGGAAGTGGTGAACCTGGCTGAGTCCCCATTCCCCCATTATTTTGTTGCTAAGAGAATCTTTAGTTAACTACTCCCAGGAGTAGGGATGTAATAGTATACTGTAGTCAATTAACCGATAAGCAAAAGCTTACAGATTAATGCTATAGACTGCACGCATTCCCTCTCCTCCCCCCCACTTGCCAGTACATTTTTTAGCAGGCTGGCCAGCAGTCAGTCTCAGTCCTAGTTTGAAACAGATCTGGGACCTACCCCTGCTGCAGCTCTGCATTTAAAGTGTATTAGGAGCCAGGTGGGCAAGCAGCTCAGCTCAGTTCTGGCTTGCACTAGGGATGTAAAGGACTAGTTGACTCTCTGAAAAGCATTTGCTTATCGGAGAGTCGACAGGATAGTCGACTAGTCACTTCCCCCTCCCCCTTGCTGCCTCTATCAGACAGGGGAGAGAAGAGGAGGGTACTTAAAAGTGGCAGTGCCATACGGAGCCCGGAGTCAGCTGGGGAGTCCTGCTTTGAAATACTGCTTGGAGCCTGGGATCAGATAAGGACTCTCCAGCTGACCCTGGGCTCCATGCGGCATACCAGCTTTGAAATGTACAAGAGTTCCCAGTGGGGGCTCTTGTGCATTTCAAAGAGGAAGCGCAGCATGGAGCCTGGGGCCCACGCAGGTCTCCGAGTCCCCTGCTGACACCAGGCTCCACACCAGCGCTTCCGCTTTTAAATGTACAAGAGCCCCTGCTGGGGCTTTTGTACATTTCAAAGGCGGAATATGGAAGTGCCTATTGATTAGTTGAGTAGTCGATGGAAATTCCATCGACTACTCGACTAGTAAATTAATCGCTAGTTAACATCCCTAGCCTGCAGGCAGCAGTGCACAGAGACCCCCCCAACCCCTCCTCTTAGGAACCACCACCAGAGGGATGTGATGCTCACTTTCAGGAGTCACTTGAGGTAAACGCCACCTTCCTCACCCGCTCCCACATCCCAAACCCAAACTCCATCCCAAAATCCTTACCCCCTTCCACATCCTAACCGCTTGTCCCAATTTGATGAGAGTGAGTGAGGATGACACAGAGCAAGTGGGGATGGACTGAGCAGCATGCAAGGCCTTGGAGAAGTGGTAGGACAGGGACAGGGCAAGGGTCTTTGTGTTTGTTTAATCAAACAGCTGGCAACCCTACTGGTCTCTGGCATACAAATTGTATGTGCCGGGGAGAAGACAACATTGATATTAGAGGACCAGGTATAATCAGCTGCACCATGGAGAAATTGTACAGTCCTCTGCTGTGGCGCTGCTTGAGACAAATAGGAGCTTTCTTCTCCTTGGTCATAGTAACTACAGACCTCAAATCAATGGCAGTATGTTAGAACATAAGAACATAAGAACGGCCGTACCGGGTCAGACCAAAGGTCCATCTAGCCCAGTATCCTGTCTGCCGACAGTGGCCAGCACCAGGTGCCCCAGAGGGGGTGGACCGAAGACAATGATCAAGCGCTTTGTCTCCTGCCATCCCTCTCCAGCCTCTGTCAAACAGAGGCCAAGGACACCATTTTATCCCCTGGCTAATAGCCTTTTATGGACCTAACCTCCATGAAATTATCTAGCTTCTCTTTAAACTCTGTTATAGTCCTAGCCTTCACAGCCTCCTCTGGCAAGGAGTTCCACATGCTGACTACACGCTGTGTGAAGAAGAACTTTCTTTTATTAGTTTTAAACCTGCTACCCATTAATTTCATTTGGTGTCCTCTAGTTCTTCTATTTAGGGAACTAATAAATAACTTTTCTTTATCGGCCCTCTCCATACCACTCATGATTTTATACACCTCTATCATATCCCCCCTCAGTCTCCTCTTTTCTAAACTGAAAAGTCCCAGTCGCTTTAACCTCTCCTCATATGGGACCCGTTCCAAACCCCTAATCAATTTAGTTGCCCTTTTCTGAACCCTTTCCAAGGCCAAAATATCTTTTTTGAGGTGAGGAGACCACATCTGTACACAGTATTCAAGATGTGGGCGTACCATAGTTTTATACAGGGGCAGTAAGATATTCCGGGTCTTATTTTCTATCCCTTTCTTAATAATACCTAGCATCCTATTTGCCTTTTTGACCGCCGCTGCACACTGTGTGGAAGTTTTCAGAGAACTGTCCACGATAACTCCAAGATCTCTTTCCTGATTTGTCGTAGCCAAATTAGCCCCCATCATACTGTACGTATAGTTGGGGTTATTTTTCCCAATGTGCATTACTTTACACTTATCCACATTAAATTTCATTTGCCATTTTGTTGCCCAATCACTCAGTTTGGTGAGATCTTCTTGGAGTCCCTTACAGTCTGCTTCTGTCTTGACTATCCTAAACAGTTTGGTATCATCCGCAAACTTTACCACCTCACTGCTTACCCCTTTCTCCAGATCATTTATGAATAAGTTGAACAGGATTGGTCCTAGGACTGACCCTTGGGGGACACCACTAGTTACCCCTCTCCACTCTGAAAATTTACCATTTATTCCTACCCTTTGTTTCCTGTCTTTTAACCAGTTCTCAATCCAAGAAAGGACCTTCCCTCTTATCCCATGGCCATGTAATTTACACAAGAGCCTTTGGTGAGGGACCTTGTCAAAGGCTTTCTGGAAATCTAAGTATACTATATCTACTGGATCCCCCTTGTCCGCATGTTTGTTAACTCCTTCAAAGAACTCTAATAGATTAGTAAGACAGGATTTCCCTTTACAAAACCCATGTTGACTTTTGTCCAACAAATTATGTTCTTCTACATGCTTCACAATTTTATTCTTTACTATTGTTTCGACTAATTTGCCCGGTACTGAAGTTAGACTTACCGGTCTGTAATTGCCCGGATCGCCTCTAGAGCCCTTTTTAAATATTGGTGTCACGTTGGCTACCTTCCAGTCATTAGGTACGGAAGCCGATTTAAGGGATAGGTTACAAACCACAGATAATAGTTCAGCAATTTCCCATTTGAGTTCTTTTAGAACCCTTGGATGAATGCCATCCGGTCCCGGAGATTTGTTAACATTAAGTTTTTCTATTTGTTCCAAAACCTCCTCTAATGACACTTCAATCCGGGACAGTTCCTCAGATTCATTACCCACAAAGGACGGTGCAGATTTGGGAATCTCCCCAACGTCCTCAGCCGTGAAGACTGAAGCAAAGAAATCATTTAGTTTCTCCGCAATGGCTTTATCGTCCTTGATTGCGCCTTTTATAGTTCGATCGTCTAGGGGACCCACAGGTTTTTTAGCAGGCTTCCTGCTTCTAATGTACTTAAAAAACATTTTGTTATTTCTTTTTGAGTTTTTGGCTAGCTGTTCCTCAAAATCTTTTTTTGCTTTTCTTATTACATTTTTACACTTGATTTGACAGTGTTTATGTTCCTTTCTATTTATCTCACTAGGATTGGACTTCCACTTCTTAAAAGATGCCTTTTTGTCCCTCACTGCTTCTTTTACATGGTGGTTAAGCCACGGTGACTCTTTTTTAGGTCTCTTGCTATGTTTTTTAATTTGGGGTATACATTTAAGTTGGGCCTCTATTATGGTGTCTTTAAGAAGTTTCCATGCAGCTTGCAGGGATTTGGCTCTAGTCACTGTGCCTTTTAATTTCTGTTTAACTAACCTCCTCATTTTTGTGTAATTCCCCTTTTTGAAATTAAATGCCAGGGTGCTGGTCTGCTGAGGTGTTCTTCCCACCACAGGAATGTTGAATGTTATTATATTATGGTCACTATTCCCAAGCGGTCCTGTAACGGTTATTTCCTGGACCTGTTCCTGCGCTCCACTCAGGACTAAATCGAGAATTGCCTCTCCCTTGTGGGTTCCTGCACTAGCTGCTCCAAGAAGCAGTCATTTAAGCCATTGAGAAATTTTATCTCCGCTTCTCTTCCTGAGGTGACATGTATCCAGTCAATATGGGGGTAATTAAAATCCCCCATTATTATAGAGTTCTTTGTTTTGGTAGCCTCTCTAATCTCCCTCAGCATTTCAATGTCAGTATCCCTGTCCTGGTCAGGTGGTCGGTAATATATCCCTACTGCTAATTTCTTATTTTTGGAGCATGGAATTACTATCCATAGCGATTCTATTGAACATGTTGATTCATTTAATATTTTTATTTCATTTGATTCTACATTATCTTTCACATACAGTGCCACTCCGCCACCCACCCGGCCTGCTCTATCCTTTCGATATATTTTATATCCCGGTATGATTGTGTCCCACAGATTTTCCTCATTCCACCAGGTTTCAGTGATGCCTATTATGTCAACCTCCTCATTTAATACTAGGTACTCTAGTTCACCCATCTTATTAGTCAGACTCCTAGCATTTGTGTAGAAGCACTTTAAAAATTTGCCACTGCTTATTTGTCTGCCCTTCCCTGATGCATTGGATTCCTTTGTACACGGTTGTTTGTCTGCTCTGGCCCATGGTTTGCCCTCTCCCCTCCTCTCTTTCTGACTACAGCTTAGAGAATCTCTATCAATGGATTCTCCTCTAAGAGTAGTCTCCCTCCGATTTACGTGCATCTCCACACCAATCGGCTTTCCCCCATCTCTCAGTTTAAAAACTGCTCTACGGCCTTTTTAATATTTAGTGCCAGCAGTCTGGTTCCACCCTGGTTTAGGTGGAGCCCATCCTTCCTGTATAGGCTCCCCCTCTCCCAAAAGTGTCCCCAGTTCCTAATAAATCCAAACCCCTCTTCCCTACACCATCGTCTCATCCACGCATTGAGATTCTGAATCTCTGCCTGCCTACCCGGCCCTGCGCGTGGAACCGGAAGCATTTCCGAGAACGCCACCATAGAGGTCCTGGATTTCAGTCTCTTTCCTAGCAGCCTAAATTTGGCCTCCAGGACATCTCTCCTACCCTTCCCTACGTCATTGGTACCTACATGTACCACGACCACCGGCTCCTCCCCAGCACTACACATAAGTCTATCTACTGGCAAGTATTAGGTACCTGCATGACATTTTACATGACATTGTGGAGAGACATGTCTCTCCGAGTTCAATCATATCCTCCTTCCTGTTCAGCATGTGTTAGAAATTGCTTAATGAGATTATAAACCATTTTGGGCTGCAGTGTCCTTAATATACAAATGACTCATACCTCCTTTTCACTGAAACAAGGGTTTGCAAGTTTATTGCTCTTGAAGAGCAAAATAGAGACCTGTGTAAAAGTGAGCATGCTATGCCCCAACTCAGTTAAATTGAAAGTTTTGCTTTTGGCCAAGATACAGCACTTGAGGAGTTGAGAAGTGCTGTACAGTTTGCAAAAAAGTGTTTAAACCGTTTGGTGCTGTCAGATGCATCAGAGTCCCCAGAGAGTGGCTTTAGTTTGTGTTGCCTTTCATTATCTGTGAATGACTAGAGCCCTGCAAGTCTGCGGGTATCTACTTTATATCTGCATCCACAGATATCCACAGCTTGTTTTTGTGGATACAAATGCACAGATACACATTTTGTATCTGAACAGGACTCTAAGAATGACCTCTCTTTGGCTTTTGCTTTGTAATGCAGATTAGACAAAAAAAAATTTGTTTAAAGGCCATGAGGGTCATATAGTTTAACTCTCTGCCATGTTGCAGGATTTATTGCATCTAAACCACCCATGACAGATGGCTATCCCACTTCTACTGTGCTGTAGTTTGATCCCATTGCCTCTTGTCCTGTCCTCTGTAGCAAGAGAGAACAATTTTCTCCATCTTTTTATGGAGCCTTTCAAGAATTTGAAGACCATTTTCATGTGCCCACGTTTATCCACTCTCTTCTCAACTAAACATATCCAGTTCCTTCACCCTTCGCTCCTTTGGCATACGTCCCATGCTTTGGATCATTTTGGTGCTTGCCTCTGGATCCTTTTCAGTTTCTCACATCTTTTTTATACAACAGTGACCAAAATTGGACACAGTACTGTATCTGTCACCTATCCAGGTCAAGTATTATCATCTCTCATGACTTGCATGCTTATGCCTCTGTTAATGCAACCCAAAATTGCCTTTGCTTTTTGGTTTTTGCAACAGCATCACATTTTTTGACATATGTTGAGGTTATGATCCAGCACAACTCCTATTCTGTATTTGTGTATTTGGTTTTTCTTCCCTAAGTATATGACCATACATTTCTCTTTAATTACTTTCTTTTTTGTGTATAGTCCAATTCTCCAATATATAAAAGGTCACTCTCTAAATTTTAGTTCTTTCATCCAATGTGTTTGCAACTTCCACATTTGTGTCATCTGAAAATTTGATCAGTATACTCTCTATGCTTATTGATAAATATGTTAAAAAACATTGAGCCCCGTATACCATTGGATACCAGCTGAGCCCTCCTTCCAGTATGACATTATTTCATTAATAGTTACTCTTTGTTTGCATTTGTTTAATCAATTATGTATCCACTTAAAGACAGTTTTACTGAACCTGTATTTCTTCAGCTTACTTATGAGAATGTCATCTGGGACTGGGTCAAAAGCCTTTCTAAAGTCCAGATATATTATGCCTTCCACGTTTTCCTTATCCACCAAACCAGTTACCTTGGTAAAGAAGGAAGTCAAGCTGGCTTGGCATGATTTGTTCTTGATAAGTCCATGCTGGTTGCTGGTAATCACCCCTTTATTCTCCAGGTGTTTGCAAATGGAATATTTCATACATCGGCTTCCAATCCTGGCTGCAGAAGACAGTGGACAGGAGTAAAGGGGAGAGCAAGATGATAAGTCTGGAGATTTAGAAGCTGTAGCTAAAGCAGAATGCAGCTTGCAATATAACGAGTGTAGCAAACACGTTGTCTCAGGTCTCCCTTCCTTTTTTCCTCTGAGTGCAATTGTAGCCACTGAAATCCAGAATGATTCTGGTGGGACCCAGTTCCTTGCAAGAGAGCTTTTGAGCTAAAATCCCTATTGCAGCATTCACTATACCAGTTAAGATTAGATGAGCAGTTTTTGGTGTTAGTTGTTCTGGCACTTGTTAGAACATTAGAACTCATTCTCAACTTAGGGGCCATACCTCTGGAATTTTCTTCCCATACCCAACAGCTGGAACCAGAATCTAGTGATCTTTGTGATTGTGTGGGAAATGCAAGATCTTTATTCTGGTTTTGTTTTGTTTTAATTTTTTTTTATTTTTAGTTCTTGACTAGAGTGGATAAAATTGATACTTTTTAAAAAGGTAAAAAAACCCAACAGATTTTTAAAATTCAAATCAGATGTTTTACTTAAATTGGATTTTTTGAGTTTTTTTTTAAAAAATGAATAAGATACTAAATTAAAAAAAAAAGTTACACTTTAAATTCATCATGATCATCCCACACCTACACTTACACTCTTGTAAAAATGAATTAATGGCTCTAGTCTGTTCAGCCTAACTACTAGCTCTTGCTTCTTGAAAGTTTTGGGCTTTCAATTTCTGTTTCTCAGCAGAATAAAAAGTAACGTGCAAAGAAAGACACAAGCTGGATGAGATTGTTTTTGTTCCGTGCTTATGTGGTGATGGACCTTGGCCAAGCATGGAAGAGGAGTTAGTGAAGACATTGTCTTAAGACAGTGAGATGATCTATAGCAGGGGTGGGCAATGATTTTTTGCTGGGGGCCACTTCAGAAATTTTTGAAGTGGCCCTGCGCCGCACCAGAAGGGGCAGGGCCAAGATACTTTCCAGCTTCCCCACCCACAGACCATGATTGGTCTGGGAGTGGGGGATCGCGTGAAGTCTTTGTCCCCTCCCCAGAGGTTCCCCCTAGGCGTCCATGCCCCTGGGGTGTGAAGAGACTTCCTGTGTTCCCCCTTTTGCCCCTAGGCCAATCAAGGCTTGGGGGCAGGGGAGTGCCGTGAAGTCTCCTCCCATCCTGCCAGGAACGTGTGGCGCTTCTAAGTGCCGCACGCTTCTTGTAGGGCAGGGGCAGGGCAGAGGAAACTTTGCACATGCCCCCTACCCCCAGGCCCCGATTGGCTAGGGGGCGGGGGAGCGCTAGGGCCTCCGTGGGCTGGATCAACCCGCTTGGTGGGCCAGATCCAGCCCACAGAGGCTCTTTTGCCCACCCCGATCTATCGGAAAGGATGGAGGCAGTATAGAAAGGAACAGTGGAATGGACTGAAAAGAAAAAGGGAAGACAGTGTTGAGCACACACACAGCTTCCTATATTCCTCCACACTTTTATCACAGAAAAACTGTCATGGCCTCTGGGCATAAGAGAGACCCTATCTGAAATATTTTGAAGGAATGTGTTCCTTGTATGAAAAAGGAAAGTGTGTCAAGTGTAAACAGTTCAAGAAAATGATTCAGGACCTACCTGCAAGAATGAAACATCATAAGGAAAACTGTTTATTGGGAGAAAATTATGTGGATTAAGATGTGGATATGACTGAGTGGATCAACTGTTTAGTAACTTAAATAATTCACTTTGCAATGCACCATTCTTCAATACTCTCTGCCTTATACTATGAGTGTGTTTTGACAAGTAACTTCCTAAGCCAGGGCTGGCCAACCCGCGGCTTGCGAGCCGCATGTGGCTATTCCCCCCCTTAAGTTGTGGCTCGTGAAGCCTCCCCCGAAGCCGCCCCTGTGCCCCTAAAAACCACCCCCTTGGCCCCTGGTTCCCTGTGCTCACCGTCGGGCAAAGCAAAATGGCACCAAGAAGATGACGCTGGCCGACAGGAGCCTGATGTGGCCAAAAAGCCACCTGGAGTTTTGTTTAAAGAGGCAGCGGCCTTTTTATTTTTTTTGGTCATGGAGGAACACTAGCCACTTTCAGGAGCTGCATAGAGTCAGGGCAGGCTTAGAGCCTGCCTTGGATCCACTGTGCCACTGACCACAGTTTTAACTGCTCAGTCAATAGTGGCCCCATGGTCCCTTTTTGATCAGATGCTGCAGTTGAAAATTGTATGTCTCTCAGCCCTATCTGGAGGCTCTCTGAAAGTCTGCAGAGATCTGTGAGGGTTGGATGCTTAGACATCATTGTTTTTTGGGGCAGAACTGGAATATTGAGCAGTTTCTTGTACTCTGTACAGGTTTATCCTATGGAGAGGAAGAACAGGCTCTTAGATACTCCACTAAATACACACTTTTGTTCCTTTTCTGAGCTGCAGTTCTTGCAGAACAAGTGTTAAGTTTAGGATCTACATGACATAATTTGGCTTTCTTCACTGTGTGTCTATTTTTTGAGGTATTTTCTACCGCGTGTGCTAACATTATTTTTCTGTTTCTCTGCTTGTTAAACTGAATGCATTGCAATAATGTTAATCTAAGCAAGAAAGAGAGCTAATACTGCAAAATAAGCTTTTGTGCTTCAAAAGTGAGTTGAATCTATTATTATTATTATTATTATCCTTGTGCAGATAAAAACCCAGACATTAAGCCAAAAAACAAAGTTCTGCTCTGGGATCATAACATGATTTTATTTTGAAGTCAGAAACTGTCATGGAGCAGTGGCTAATCACCCAGGCAGTATACGTGCTGTTGCCTGGCATCATTGTCTAGCAATACCATGCTGTCTCTGGAGGACTCAACCTTGAACTAGAGCAGCTAGTGAAAGGAAAGTAAGAAATGTTGATTTCCATTAGAAAACATTGCTGTGTGTTTCTGTTATGCATGATACTTCATTTTAAAAAATTAACTTAAAATTTAGGGTTTTGTTTTATTTTGTTTTTTTCAAAAAGCATGGTGGAGAAAAGTGATCTGTCAACCTAATAAAAAGCTATATTTCATGATATTATATTTTATTTTCTGTCTCAATAAAGGCTGATTGCTATTATGGGGTGGTGATTGTTTTTTAGTGGGGGTTTGTGTTTTATTCCCTCCATCCCCAATTTAGCTCTCTGTCTCAGAAATGAATCAGGAATTATCTCTCCAAACCTGTTTGACTTTTAATCTGCTGGCTGTAGCTGGCTATCTCTGCCTCTTATCTCATTTTAGCTCCAAGTCATATTTCTCCTTTTCCTCTAGACATATATTTGTGATGAAATGTTTTAAGTAGGTGAATGCTTTGGAGCGGAATGAGGGCAGTACCTGGAAAAGAAAACGCTTTCAAAAATATAAATGTACTTACTCTTTTTATGAAAGCTGCTGCATTTGTAAGAGTACAGAATTAAAAAGGTACAATTGTGATTTGCAGCTCTGAAAAACATGGAGGGATTATAAAAGTAAATATAAAAACTGAAGGAAACACATCTAGGAGATTTTTTAATTTATTTCTGCTATTCTGTGTTAAAAACAAGGTTTTACATTTGGGTGAAAACAATTTGTCCTAAAACCTCAATGAACCAAGCCATTTTTTTTAGGTTTAAAAAGTGTAGTGATAGAATTTGTATTAAATCCTTTTACACTTTTTCACTTTTTAGCTAGTGCAGTATCACTAGTGCAGCTAAGAAAACCTAATGTGAAATTTCCAACCTGATTTTCAGACCAAAGAAGTTTAGCATGCAAGATGTTTGGAGGAGCTTCATGTTTTCTGTACAGGAGATAATCTGTATTAAATCAACTATGCGAGGCATTTCTGTGTGTATTTATTAAAATTTTATGAATTTATGTCTATCATATGATCTTGAGACATTGCCTGCTTATACATTTCAACAAAAATCTTCTGCTTTTTTGACAGTGCTTCAGAATAAAACAAACTGAATGCATTTTTCATCTGGTTGATAGAAATCAGTCTAGCTGTTTGCTTGTCAGCAAAGGGCCTGTAACACAAATAAACCAACCACCTGCACTGGGTGGTGGTGGGGGTGGGCGGTGGGTGTCAGGTCAACCACACACAAGGCATGAGTAAATAGGTTTTACCTGGGTTCTAAGAGAAACTGGGCAGGAAGTAAGGCTGGCAAGAGTCCCCCTTCCAAACCCAAGAACTTGTACGTTATAGTGTGTGTTTACTTTGTTAGGGTCTAATAACACAGTATGAGCCAGAACTGAGCAGGGAGATGCAAGATGCAGAAAATCTTTAGAAATTAGATGTATAAGAAACCTAACTTGATATTTAAAAAAATACTGCATGAGATCAAGGCCACGGATGGGGTGGGAGAGAGGGCAGTTGCCCTAGAACCCAGCAATTTAATGCGCTACCATGGCAGCAGCAGAGGATGGAACCCCCAGGACCTTGAGGCTATGTCTAGACTGCCATATCCAAGGAACGCATTTGCTCTTGCACTTTTTTTTGTGGAAGAGCAAACATGCTCTTTCAGGGAGCCCTGTATATCTCGATTCATAAGGCATAAGGGCTTCACCGAAAGAGGAGGGTTTTCTGCCATTTGGCCCCATCTAGATGGGGCCAAATGGCGGAAAAGCCTCTTCCAAAAAAAAAAAAAAAAGCAGAAAAAGCTACACAAAATGTGGAGCATATTTTGTGTAGCTTTTTTCGCAAAAACGCTGCTGTCTAGACCTAGCCTTAAACTGCCACCAGAGTGCCACACAGTTCACTCTGGATGGCACTGAGGGCTGTGGGAGAGGGGTGTCTACTCCCAACCCTGCCCTTCCACCTGAAGTTCCACTCATTTCATGGGAGGGGAAGAAGCAGGGGCTCCCACTCACCTAGCTCAAGGCCCATCAAAGTCTGTCACCAGCCCTGCATATGATCAGTCTGGTCAGAGTTTGTACAAGCAGTTAGAGAAACAATCCCCAGAAAGGACTGCTCAAAAAATTCAAAGCATCTGAAAACCTTAAATAAATAAAGTGGAAATATTAAGTATCAAATGTACCATATGTTAAAAAATGAGAACCAATGTATGTGGTTTACAAGTATTTTTTAAATGTATTTAAATTGCAAAGCAATACTATTTGGGGGAAAAGATATCCAATTAAGAAGAAGGCACTCCAGACCATATTGCTTGTTCTGTTTAATACATGTCTTGGGTATGCTAGAGGCATTAGGTGACACGCCCAATGCATGCATTAGCTAGTTCAGCCATATGGCCTGCTATGTCTTACTGGTTCATTTAACCATCTGTCATGTAAATAAGGTTTAAAACTTGTATTCATTTTGAATGCGTGGGTGCACTATGCTTTCCTCTCTTCTTGGTCTCCTGGTCCCCAGGGTGCTAGCACATTAAGAACATTATTCTGTTCTTTGACACATCTCAAAAATGTAGCTGTGTGGTATCTCTGTGCACTCTGAATCAAATAGTGTTATCCTGACTGAGCCCTTCTTCAGCCAAAACTCCAACTAAGTCAGTGGGGATTTTGTCTGACTCGGGATATGTCCTTGGATTATATCACCATTATACCACCTCATATATATGTCATCCCTTTTTGTTGATGAAAAAACGTATATAGTGAATAGTTCTGCAGCACCTTATAGACTAACGAAAAATGCAGATGATATCTTGAGCTTTTGTGGGCACAACCCACTTCTTCAGATAAAAGTTGTAGATGCCCAGATCATGATTTGGGTGAGGTTCCTGTATCAGTGTTGCTATCAAATATGGTTTATATTTCGTCCTCTTCCATGCTCATGTTTGTGCTGACATTTTTGTGTGCTTTTTTCTGGTTCTAGACCAGTATTCATTGTCATTTCTTTATCACATATAATGAGACCAGTTTAATAGCTGAGGCAAGCTATATGGGATAAATAAAAGATCATTTGTTAAAAATTTTAGAGTTTAAAAAGTCGAGCTGGCATACATAGTACATGTCTGATCAGAACTATTGTGAAAAGTTTTTGTGGAGAAATAGATCATCCCAATTTCTCTTTCCCCACAGATTAACTTAACACTATATATTGAGATATTGTAATTGGAATTGTAGTTTCCAAAATGCAATGCATTGAAATAGTTTGGAATTTTCTCTATAAACTGAGGTTTCATTGTATCAGTCACTGTAAGAGACTTCCCTCACGTCTTGTTCCTGAGTATTACAAGCAAAAGGCACATATTAACTAACATATATTGTATTCTTTTTTGTAAGGACAGTAGCATTTCATGACATGTCTCTCAGAGAATAAATAGGCATGTTAATGAATTTTCATCTGTGGCATGCCATTTGGGTCAAAATTGTCAGTGTGATGTATTACACTCCACTGAAGGGCATATTACATTCCAAATGAGAAAACATGGCAGTTTTATTTTCTAGAAGATTGAAACGGCATTGCTTGGGTCCTTAACTCAAATAAGTTTTGTTTTTCTTTATTTATATAATTGTTCTGGGGATGAGGGGTTCAGTGTGCAGGCTGCCCTGGGGAGAGAGGATAGCCCCAGCCCTCTCTCACTTCAGTAGCTTGGGCCAGGTGAGAAACTCCTCTCCATGGCCGCTGCAGCGAGCACAGCTGGGGGAGTCATGCATGTCAACCTAAGAGGAAAAACAATTGAAGACAGTTGGTAGTTTTTCAAAGAGACATTACTAAGGGCACAAGAGCAAACTATTGCACTGCATAGGAAAAATAGGAAGTGTGGCAAGAGACCACCTTGGCTTAACCAGGAGATCTCGAATAATCTAATCATCAAAAAGGAGTCACAAAAAGTGGAAACTAGATCAAAGCACAAAGGATGAATATAAGCAAATAACACAAGTATAGAGGGGCAAATTTAAAAAGGGGAAGACACAAAACGAGCTCAGTCTAGCTAGAGAAATATTGGGTAACAAGAAAACATTCTGCAAATATATTAGAAGCAAGAGGAAGACCAAGGACAGGGTAGGCCTATTACTCAATGAAGAGGGAGAAACAATAACAGAAAATGTGGTAATGGCAGAGGTGCTGAATTACGTCTTTGTTTCAGTTTTCACCAAGAAGGTTGGAAGTGACTGGATGCCTAACATAGTGAATGCTAGTGGTAATGGGGTAGAATCAAAAGTTAAAATAGGAAAAGAACAAATTAAAAATTACTTAGAAAAGTTAGATGTCTTCAAGTCGCCAGAGTCAGATGAAATGCATCCTAGAATACTCAAGAAGCTGATAAAGCCATTAGCTATCATCTTTGAAAACTCATGGAAGTCGAGAGAGATTCCAGAAGACTGGAAAAGGGCACATATCGGCTATGTCTACACTGCATGATTATTTTGGAATACTCCAAAATAACTTATTTCAAAATAGTGTGTCTACACTACAGGGAAGCCTGGAAATTAGTCTGAGGCAGGCTCCCTTAATGTGGACATGCTACCTTGATTTAGAGCCCCAGGAAGCACTAGGGAGTAATTAATTTGAATGGCCTGGGGGAGTAGCTATTTTGAAATAGCAGCAGTGAAGCATGCACACTCTGCTATTCCTGAAATAGCTATTTCAAAAGAGGCATTATTCCTCATGGAATGAGGTTTACAAATGCCAAAATAAACTGCCTGTTATGTCAAAATTATTTCGAAATAACGGGCTAGCTGTGTAGATGCTCATATAGTTATTTTGGAATAATGGAAACTATTCTGAAATAACACTGCTGTATAGATTTACCCATAGTGACCATTCATAAAAAGGGAAATAAGGACAACCCAGGAGAATACAGACCAGTCAGTTTAATTTCTATGCCAGAAAAGATAATGGACCAAATGATTAAGGAATTCATCTGCAAACATCTGCAAGATAATAAGGTGATAAATAACAGTCACAGATGGATGGATGGATTGCAAAGAACAAATGGATTTTAAAAGAATAAATCATGTCAAACCAATCTAATAGCTTTTTTTGATAGGATAACAAGTCTTGTGGATAAGGGGAAAGTGGTTAGGGTGGCATATCTAGACTTCAGTAAAGCATGTGATTCACTTTCACATAACCTTATCAATAAACTAGAGAAATACAAATAGCTGGAGCTACTCTAAGGTGAGTGCATAACTGGTTGGATAACCACTCCCAAGGTATGTCTACGCTTGCACCCTCTTTCAAGAGAGGTATGCAAATGCAGCTGAGCAAAATTACAAATGAAGCGCGGATTTGAATTTCCCACGCTTCATTTGCGTATTTGCGTTATGGCGCTATTTTGAAATAGTGCTATTTCGAAAAAAGAAACGCTGTCTAGATGCGGTTATTTCGAAAGAAAACCCTTCTTCTGAAATAACCCTTATTCCTCCTACAACGAGGTTTACCAGTTATTTTGTTTTTGTTGCTGCATAATTCGAGAACCCAGTTTCACACAAGTATATGCTAGTGAAGGTTAACAACTGACAAATTGCACATCTTGATAAAGCTGAATATTCTTGACATAAGCTGCCCCAAAACGTAATCAGAGAAACTTCTTTAAATTTTTGTATTAATTGGCCATTTGAAGTGATTTCGATTAGGTTTTTTATAATCTTGCATAGAAAAACTGACTGACTTTCCTGTTATACTTAATGGATTTCAAATCCAGTTATTGTTGTCATTTATGGTTGGAAAATACTTCATGATCTTTGTGTATAAATCACAAAGATGATCTGCAATGTCCTGGCCAGGAAAAAGAGTACAGGAGAAAGCTTGGGGCAGAGTTGTCTGGCCAGGAGAGAGAGTACAGGAGGGTTTTGGGGCAGGGTGCCTGGCCAGAAGGGAGGGTACAAGAGGGGACGTGGGGCAGGGTGTCAGAGCAAGCTGGGAATGCAGGCTCTTGGCGGGGCGGGGGAAGGGGAGTGAGGGGGATATGGGTGCGGGGTCTGGGCATGAGGGGGGACGCTTACCTGGCTTGGAACCCTGCTGCAGCATGCTCTTGTTCATGGAGGGCAGCGAGCCTGAGCGCGCCCCAAGGGGGGGGAAGCAGAGCCTGAGTGCACCCCAGGTGGGGGGGGGCAGCAGAGCCCGAGCCAGGTTCTGCGCAGGCAGCAGGTAAAAAACATGCCACGGTCCGAGAGCGGATCCTCGGCTCTGGTCACTCCTCCCCCTCCCCCTCTCAGCAGCAGCAGCAGCCGCCACTGTAAACCCTGCTGCCTGCACATGAGGAGAGGGCGGCTGCAAGGCACCGGGATAGGGCAGTCCTGCAGGGTGAGGAGGGGCCGTGCCGTGTGTGGGGGTGGGCAGCCGCAGTAGGTGGTGGAGCGACCAAAGCTGCGCACCCCCAGAATCCTGTCCTCCCTGGCAGAGCCCCAATGGGAGCTGTTTGCGGGCTCTGCAGGGGGTGGGGGAGCAGAATTTTTTCTCAGAACCCCACGTCCCAGGGTTCTGTGGAGCACCATTTGGGAAACACTGGATTAGTCAATAAGGGCCCCTCTGCCTTTCAAGTGTAGTAACAGCCCCAGGGCTACATTCAAAGGCGAAAGCACTGTGGGGAGCATGGGGGCAATAGGGAACTCAAGCAGTCCCCTGCTGGCTCCATGCTCCATGTGGTGTTTCAAAGCGGCAGCACTGCATGGAGCCTGGGGTCAGCAGGGGAGTCTCCAGCTGACCCCGGGCTCCACGCGGTGCTGCTCCTTTGAAATGCCACATGCAGCCCGGGGCCAGCTGGGGACTCCTCAGCTGGCCCAGGTCTGTACATGGCGTTTCAAAGCAGCAGCGCAGTGTGGAGCCCAGGGTCTGACGCCAGGCTCCACGCAGCACTGATGCTTTGAAGCACCCCTTCCTCTCCCCACCCTTGTTGCCTCTTTCTGATAGAGCAGCGGGGGGTGGGGGAGGAGAAGCAACTAGTTGACTAGTATGTCGACTATCCGATAAGCATTTGCTTATCGGATAGTCTACTAGTTGTTCACATCCCTAGTATGCACTGGTGCTTGTCTCTGAGATTTTTCTGACTGTTTAAGAAGGCAACAAGCTGGTTCCTTGTATCAAAAAAGGTTGAGAAACACTGGTCTAGACTTAAAGATCACCATGAAGCTTTAGCTGTTGTAGAATGCAGCCATCTGTCTACTTTGTGAAGTTAGCACTATATTCCATTTAATTTCCAAATATTTGAAATCAAATTCATGTTACACAGGTTCAAAGAAAGGCTACAAAAGTTCATAACATACAGAGGCTACATAAACAAGATTTTCCAGATTAAGGTGTGCAAGTTTTTAAAGTAGTAGCGAATAAATGTTTTTGGGCAAGCCATCCATAGGAGGTTAAACATAGACAGTCGCAGCAGAGTGGATATGGACATGGGTGGGAAATGTCCCTTGTATTTGGGTAGATCTTCTGTGCAAAGATACACTCTGTCAAGGGAGGAATTGAGCTACTTCCCCGACTGTGTCCATTGTTGGCAGTCTCGTTCACACATCCTGTGGTATTGTAGGTGGCCTACTTGTTCTTTGTCGGTTGCACACTTTCCCTTTTTTTTCTGACTGTGATTGGAAGTGTTAACTCTGTTCCATTGATTGACAACAACCTCTCGCAATCCAGAAATATGTTTCATAAATGTTGCTGTGCTTTGAGGAAGAGGGGAGCACTGTGGAAGGGGCTGTCCTCCTGTGTGAATGAGTCTATGGGATTTGCTTCTCGGTCATTGAGCACTTTGATTTAAGAGGTTCTGCACAACCTGAAATCCATCCCACTAGATTGGTGCAGGTAATAGAAACTTAGTGATAAAGAAATCTCAAGTTTTTTTGTGTCCATGTTCTGAGGGGAGTATTTTGGTCCTAAAAGTTTCCAGAAATACAATATCAAAATCTGGGAGCTGATTTTCAGAGATGCTGAGCCACCTGCAGTATCTCTCAGCTTCTCTAAAATTCATGCATTTAAAATTCTTAATGAGTAGAACGCAAGCTTCAGAAATTAGTCTGTTTTTCCTGTTCCAATAGCATCTGATTTTTGTGTGTGGCAAATTTTAAGTAAAATATGCAATAAAACTGTGTTGTTACCATCCTTAGAATTTGTTTGACAACTAAATCTGGGTCAGAATTGCAATGCTTGCAGAGAAAAGAGAGGAATTTTAAATTAAGAAACAAAACAAAACGTGAAAATAGGAGCTGGATAATGACAATGCTAATAGGCCAACAATTATAGAAATATTAGCATATTTTCCCTTTCTCTCTAAAAATGTCCTTTTGCAAAGCTTTTAAATTGCTGAAACGAATGATCTGCTTTTTTTGTCTCACAGCAAAAAAGTATTTTGTGAAAAGATCATGAGTCAGTCTGTGCAGCTAATTTACATGATTTCCTGTTAAAATATTGGCACTTGATTATTTGGAGTGAAAGTGGCAAAATCACACTTCAACCCCTATAGGAATGAATCATGTTTCATGTTGCTACTGCACATGTTAAAAGGATATATCAGTTGCAAGAACACATTTTTTTATTTACGCAAGTACACGTCTTGACAAATGGTATGCTTGATACTCATGATGCCACCCAAATCGTGAACTGGTAACTATTCGTTTATGCAAAATGATGGGCACTGTATATAACAGTAGAAGATTTATCTGGCATTGCTTGGGTCCTTAACTCAATTAATTTTTGTTTTTCTTTATTTAAATCATTGTTCTGCATTGGGGCAGGGGTCAGTATGCAGGCTGCCCCTGGGAGAGAGGATTACCCCAACCTCCTCTAACCGCAGTAGCTTGGGGCTAGGTGAGAAGTGCCTCTCCATGGCTGCTGTAGCTCCAGCAGGCACAATTGTGGGTGGAGTGCGTGCCTCTCAGTGGGCCAGGGCCAGGTTCATTTACCTCCTGCACTTCCCTTCCAGATTGAAGAACAGAGCAAGTTGGGCACTTTTCCCTTGCTCCCTGATGAAGGGGAACAGCAGCAATGGTCCTGTATGAATGGGGGAGAGCTGCATTCTCCCCATCCTCCCTAAAGGGCACCTGGAGTGGGAAAGGTTTGGAGCAGACCTGGACAGGACGGGAGGTTCACCTCCAGCCAGCCCCTTTCACCTTCTAGGAGATTCTTTTTACTGTATTATTTTATGCACCCCTGTATGCATCAGGGAGATGGTGGGTGGTGGGCAAACCCTTATCTTGCTTTGTGTTATGATTAAAGGAAGCTGAATACCAAATTTGGTGGTCCTAGTTCTTACTGTTTAGGAGAAGTTGAATGGACAGACAGACAGACTGACTCACAGAGAGACAAACTCTCCCAAATATACAGTACTGGTTAAACCTCGCTAGTCCAGTTCTCTGGTCGAGCAACATCCATGGTGTGGCTTTTTAGATAGCCAGATATCCAGATACTATGACTGGGCCAAGTTTTCCACAGATTGGCAATGTTTGTTTACAGCCACCAGTCCTGGCTCTCAGTGTCCTGTGTTGTTATTTAGCTCTAATTTATCCCTAAATATGTCTTTTAAGGGCATGTCTACACTGCAATGCTGTTTCAGGATACCAGAGTATCCCAAAATAACTATCCCGTTATTTTGGGCTCTCTATTCCGACATCCCTGTAAACTTCATTCTACAAGGAGTAAGGGACATTTCAGAAAAGCGCGTTATTTCGAAATTTGGCGCTGTGTAGACAGCGTCAAATGATGAAATAAGCTATTCTGAAATAGCATCAAAATAAGATAGGCAATTTGCGTAACTCAAATTGCGTATCTTATTTTGAGTTACGGTGCAGTGTTGTAGACACACCCTAAGATACCAGTAATCGGTGGAAGTGTTGGTAATGCTGCTAAGTGCAAGTATGTGTCAATACAGTATTGATTCCAAAAAATGTGGAATTGTTGCAGAAATTGGAAAAGGGCACATTGGTACGTTGTTCCATTCATTTGTCTTGGCAAAATAGAAATAAGAGATCTGTTCACTACAATACTGACCTCTCATGGTTCGACAAAATCTCTGCTTTGGCACTGGTCAGGTCCCCAGTGTGCCAGACTGGAGGGGTTCAACCTGCAGATTATTCTGCAGTTTCATGAAATAGCTCGTCAATAGAAAAGCTGCAGATCTGTCAGGAAAGATAATGAAATGTAACTGTTTATATTTATTTACATTCTCAGTGTCTATGAAGAGAAATAAAAGTAACTGATGTGAAAGTATAAATTCGGTTCAAGTTATTACCATGTCCTCTAAAACATAGTATTTTCTATGTTGTGTTAAGACAGTGTTTCTTAAACTTTTTGAGACCACGGAACACCAAACAATAATATTTTTTTATGTGGAACACCTATGAAAATTTTCTTTAAAAAAAATTGTTGTTAGACAAAAAAGACAAAAGCAAAGAAGTAACAAAAACAAAGAAAAGGTCGTGGCACACCTGCAAGTTGTTCACGGAATACTAGTGTTCCATGGAACATAGTTTAAGAAACACTGTGTTAAGATTTATATTTTCAAAATGTTTATTTTTTGTCTTATTTGGAAATCTTTAGCAGATAGAATCACTATTCACTATTTAGAGCCCAGTCCTAAAAACACTAAAACAGTTTTTTGTTCCCAGACCTTGTCTTTCTTGTCTATTTAAATTAACTCTTTTGGGACAGGGATTATGTTTTACTATGTTTTTTCATAGTACCTAGAACAAAGGAGCTCCAAAGTCAGATGGACTTGTAGGTACTGATATAATGAAAATAATAATAATGGGGAATATGTGGTTTTTAAAATTTAAACAAGTATGTAAGTGATTATAGAATCAGGACTTGAGTCCTCAAGAGAAAATATTTAGTGTTATACAAAAGAGGAGTTGAAATTAGTAGCATAACCATTTAAATATGTATTAAAAGGATTAAGATATGCTGCCACTCAAGTCAATGGAAAAGTTCCCAGTGATTTCAGTGGGAGCAGGACTTGAAGATGAATCCATCACATCACTCTTAACAGCAGCATTCATCTGGCAATTAGCCAAAGAAAGCCAGTAGTTATTAATTAAGGACACCATTTATCATTCTTCTATAGTTAATTTATTTCATTCATAGATCACATTCTTTCTTACCAAAAGACTTGTAGTGGGAAAGTTTTATAAGTGGCTTCTCAGTTTTTCACATTTTTTTACACAAAAATGGAATTAAATGAAAAGGAAAGCTGTTCATACAAAAGCAGGTTACTATTTTCATACCCAATCCAGCAAAATAGTGAGCCTTTCCGGAGACATAATGCCCATCTGAGAATCAGGTTCAAAGGCTTGAAAATTTGGCCCACAATGCACTGCTGTTTTTTTATATCTGTGGTAATCATGACCATTTCCTGATATCTACAATAATTGCAAATAAAGACATCTTTGGAATACTTGGCAAGGTATCTAGAACAGCAGAGAGTAACATGAGTTCTTGTCAATGGCTGTGATAATTCCAAATCACATACTGGATTTATTGATAATCTTTCTTCTTTTTCTTCTCTCTCCTCTTCACAGGGTATTGTGTAATACAATGGTGCTCTTAAATCATGTACTTGTATAAATTATGGTGGGATGGGAGGGAATGTGGGCATACACGAGCAAGTTATAAGCAGAATCAATTATTTACTTGTAAAGATGGAAACTGGACTAATTCTTTCCCTCCTCTTAAAAAAACTGTTCTGTACTATCTCGAAACCTTCAACAGCTTCCCAACTCTGAGAATGTGCTTTCATCTCAGACGTAGCCACTGTTTGTTCTGTGCCTTGCATTATAATATTTAGTAAAATGAGAATACTGTGTATTTCTGCCCTCGCATTTGAGACCTTTGTGTGGCTTTCCCCAGTCTCATCTTTACAAATAGATCATAAAGCAGAAAAACATAACCAAGATACTTATGTAAAAAAATGAAACAAATGTTTAGGCTAGTTGCCAAAGCTGGAAATTTACAAGTATATCTGTTAATAACCTGATAGTAAAATATTATTTTTCATTATTAGAATAAGAAGAAATCATTTCCTTTGTCCTGTAAAGATGTAGATTCATCTTTTAAAAAGAGATTTTATATTAACTATGCCTTTTTAAAATATTTTTTCTGAAGATATGTTTAATATATTCAATCCCTTGAGGATTTAATCTTTGAAAAGTCCTAACCGTCTGGTTTCTACACAGTCAAAGACAAAAGTTCTGTTGAGGTATAACTGCTCCGTCATACTTCAAATAAAGCAGTCAGAAGGTCTGCTTTGATGTTGTGAACAACACATTTATTCATCAGCTTTCACTTATTTCATTTGTAAATTTACCACATGGACGCAGTACATGGGCTAGTTCTGGCTTTCCTCCTCCTATTTCTAATTTGGCAGTTGAGACCTTCGATAGGGTTCCTCCGGATAAGGCAGCTAGCTATGTTTGTTAGTCTCTGTATGAAAAAAATATTTTATTGGCCTTGCCACAGTAGTTATGTATCTCTGAAATATCTTCCGCCTTTTGAGGAAATCAGGGTTTGAAGCAAAAGCAGACAGTTGGGCCATGCCGATAAAACGATTAACTTGAGTCACTGGTGCCATTTCATGTTGGTTTTTTTTGCATTTTAAAAATTCTTTGTTTTGTTTTTGTTAAAACAAGAGTTGTCTTCAAATATGCTTTTCATCAGATTAGATCCTGTTTTATGTGAGATTTTCTCTCTTTAAATTTTCTCTATGAATCTGTTCACAGCTGGGTCTCGGGCATCTTACAGCAGCCAGCACAGCCACCTTGGCTCTGAATTAAGGGCACTGCAGTCTCCAGAGCACCATATAGATCCGATTTACGAAGACAGAGTGTATCAGAAGCCCCCTATGAGGAGTCTCAGCCAGAGTCAGGGGGACCCTCTACAGCCAGCACATACAGGCACATATCGCACTAGCACAGGTAGGTGGAAATAATTTGTAGAGTTGTCTTTTATGGATAAAGTGTTTTACTTCAGTGCTAAATCTTTAAATTTTATTGGGAATGGTAAAAAGTGTACACTGTATTTGTGACTTGAAAAATTGCCTGATACAAATTGCAGAAGGCATTGATGCAACCCCCTCTCTTTTCCTCCCACAAAAATACCAGGCAGAAAAATCTTAGTATTCCAACTACATGTTTTGTGGGCTTAATATTTTTATCTCTTGTGATAGGAGGAAGAAAATAATGTTTTCATCAAGCTTTTAAATTTATTATTTAAATACATTTGATTGTTTTCAGAAAATGTATCTAAGTGCTTTTATCCTTCTAAATTTTGTTTGAATCTCAAAAAGGACTTAAAGGCATCTTCTTCAAGCACATAAAGGGACATTTACATTTTTGGAAGTAAAGCAAACCAGCACCAAATATGTGTTTATCTGTCTCTCGCTCTCTCTCTCTCTCTCACTTTTTCCTCTTTCTCTCTCTCTCACTCACTCACATAATCACACACTGTCGATATACAGATATGAATCATGAAACTACAGCATACCGGACAAAAATTGTCAATATAATTGATTAATCTGTTATATAATACTGAATGGTGATGGGTCACCTACCCCCTTGGGACTGTTATTTCATGTGTTGAGACACCACTGAGTCTACTTTCCCTATAAAGAGCCTGGGCATCCTGCAATCCTGTCTTGCTGAGTTCAGCTCTCCAGCCTGATCCTACTGAGTGAGATTCATGGACAGGGCCACACCCCCAAGGCTGCAGAAACAGACTGAAAGCAGTGCAGCAAGAGACCTTTTCCAAGCATTCAAGTACACAGCCCCTCTGGGAGATGAACCCTAGAAAAACCCATCTTACACTGTATAGAGATCTATACAGTGTGAGCTCATGAAATTTGCCCTCTTTCAATGTAAAGAGATATTTTCACAGACTTCTTGCTCCTCCAGGGAGTAATTACTTGCACTGGGTTTATTATAAATAAGAATGATTTTATTAAGCATAAAAAGATAAGATTTAAATGGTCATAAGAAGCAGCAAACAGAAGAAGTAACTGACTGAGCAAAATGAGCATGCAAGCTAAGTTTAATACACTAACTAAACTAGTTACATGTAAGATCTCACCCAAAATGTGGTTCTCATAATGTTCTTCACTGGCCAGACATCTTTCCAGGCTGAGCCCAGTTCCTTCCCCCAATTCAGCCTTAGTTGTTTCCAGCAGTCATCTTCGGTGTGGTTATCGGAGAGAACTGATTACCTAAATTATTTCACTCCCCACCCTTAAATAGGATTTGCCTAAAGCGTGAATCCTTTTTTCTCCCAAAACCTTATCCTCCTTCTGTCTTTGTGGAAAAGTACAGAATCCAAGATGGATTCCAGCATCAGGTGACATGGCCACAGGTTGTTGCAGATAGGGTTGCCAGGTGTCCGGCTTTGAACCGGACAGTCCAGTATTTGAGCTTTCTGTTCGGGGAAAAAAATTGAGAAAATAGAAATGAGAAATTATAAATGTCCGGTATTTTCTAAATAAGATGTAATATAGATTGTGATGTAATTTCAAGTGTGTCCGGTATTTTTGTTGAAAACATCTGGTAACCCTAGTTGCAAAGCCAATAGCCATTACTTACAGGATGATCCTAATGCTTACAGGAAAAACACATTCTCCTTCTGTTCATTGTCTCTTGCTAATGAGCCATTAAAAATCTCTGCATAACTGACTTTTTTTTTTTTTTTTTTTAAAGAACAAGATGTCAGGCTTTTTAAAATTATCATAAGGCCCAATTCTGCATTTCTTGCTTATCCCATTGCGTGCATGGAAGTTTGAGGTGTGCAATGAGTGTTGAATAAAACTCTCAGAAGGGATTCAGAAAAATATAAAACCCTTTATTACATAATTTAAATTCTTGTAGTATCTGGATGTTAATAGAGCATGCCACTTAGTTAATACTGTTAAATGCCAATGAAAGAAACTAGCATTAATGTACAATATCTCTTTTGTGTGGAATTATATGTATATGCAGACATAACTCAGTTATTAAAAGAATTGGGTTGCAAAGTGTAGCACGGGACCCCCGCCTCAGTTGCTGAGTAGGAGAGAAAATTATCAGTGAACGAGGGAGCTGTTTAATATTCATTTTTATTCACATCATTCAGCATGTGGCCTCACATTTCATGCACCTCACACTTTCCAAAGCTTGCCTTAAATAATATTTTTTTAATCGTGTATTGGTTTTTCAGTAGCACTCATCATAGTACTATCTGATTGCCTCACAGCCATTACTGGATTTTTCTTCATAATACCTCTGCAACTACTGTCATCCCAGTTTTACATCTGAAATACCTGGAGACTGATTACTTGATTTTCAGAAGTGCTGGCTCATGGAAGCCCAACAGAGCAGTGTGTACTTAGGGCCTCTAAAAATCTGGCCGAAACTATGGTCAAATCTGGTCAAATATGATCTCGGTTCACAGAAGTCTGAGGCAGAAGAAGGAACAGAACCCAGACCTAGGACCTGGGGACCCCGTAGGCCCATTTGAAACCTCTCACCCATAATGAATTAGACTGGCACCTGGAGTGTGTTTGTGTAATGAATGAGGCAGGAGTCAGCAGGAAGGCTTGTAGTTAAAACACTGGATTGGATCTGTTCCTGCCTCTATCCCAGACTTCTTCAGTAAACTTCTCTCCCCTATGAAAGAAGAATGGGTATATAATAAACATTCTGTCTCAAATGGGCAGAATGAAGGAAAAGCAGGCAGCCTTTATTGAGGCATTTCCTAACTTTAGCTTGCTTCACTTTGCAATCTTAGTGTTAATGTGAGGAAGGATAGTGAGGTGTTGGGTGGTTGTTGTTTTTTATTGGAGCGGGGGATAAGAGTGTTACTAGAATTTCCCAGGTTTATGTAAAAGAAATGTTATCATGTGCAGGTATTTGCTACATAGTTACAGAATGTTGTGCATTATATCCTTCTGGGGGATTTCTGTGCATGCACAGATTCCCTGCAGAAAAATGACCATCTTACAGGGGAGCAAAGGGAAGCCACAAAAGCGGTTATGTAACCCTCCCCAGCAGTTAGTTTTGGATGCCCAGGGTAGCAAGCAGAGAGATAAATCACTGTGAGACAGGAGGAGAGACGGGGGAAGACCCAGCTGGTGGCTCCTACTGTGAACCAGGCTCACTGGTAGCCCCAGCTAGGCTGGGGAAGATGGGACTTCCTCTACCCCTGTGGAGTATCCAAGGCAGGGTCAAACCCACCTGCAGCTTTCTCCCTCAGTTAAAGGAAGCTTTGCAGACTTTCCCCTCCCTTTCTTTCCTCCACCTATGGCTTCTCAGATGCAGATGGGAGGGATCCCTGTACAGGGAGCTGCTCGCCCATCCATTCAATCCCCATTCATCCAGACCCCCTAGTATCCAGACTCTCCTGACAGGCCTCAGTCCTCACCCACAGACCTCTTCCCCCAATAAGCTCCACTCCAACTGTACCTGCACCACCCTGAAAAGCCACCCTCCCTACCGAGGTCCAGCTCGCTGCACCTGGATCCCCACCTCACTGAGCCCACCATACACAGACCCTCCTGCTGAGTTCTATACCTCCCCCTCCCCCTACAGCCCCCACTGAGCATGTGTCACCTTCACCTGGACCCCCTGCAGAGTTCAGTACCATTGCACCCAGAACCCCCAAACAAACACCTGTGCATCCAGATCCCCCTTGCACCCTGATCCCCCACTGTTCTGCCAGCATCCAGACTGCTCCATACAGAACCCTCTCAACCTACATCTGAATTTCTCCCCTCTTCCCCCCACATACACACTAAGCTCCTCCATACTTGGATCCTGCCTTGCACTGTTTCAGTACTGGGTGCAGTCTCACCATTGAGTTTATATCCCAGGGAGAGCTGCACAGTCCATGCGCTCCCCCGTGCCATGCTGGAGCTTCCACATTTATTTGACAAATCCATTTTGCAGCATTTGGCAAAATTTTAAAATATTGTGACCAGAATTTTTAATATTTGGCACAGAATACCCTGAGGAATATCTACACAAAGAGAACAATGCCTGAGGCAGGAAACCTTGCCTAGTTTCGTGGATATTGTGTTGCTTCAAGGAAGACTGGAGTCTTTTAGGGTATGTCTACATTGCATTCCTCTTTTGAGAGAGGAATACAGATGCAGACAAAAAAAATTGCAAATTAAGCACAGATTTGAATTTCCTGCGCTCCATTTGCAAAATGGCGGCCGGACGCTTTTCCGAAATAGCGTATTTCGAGGAAAAAAAATGGGGTTATTTCACAGAATCACACAGAATACTAAGACTGGAAGGGACCTCAAGAGGTCATCGAGTCCAGTCCCCTGCCCTCATGGCAGGACCAAATATGGCAGACCTTCCTGAGCTTTATCTAAACTACTTATATCTCAGGATAAGATTCCACAACCTCCTGGGCAATTTATCAGTGTTTGACTGACAGTAGGAATTTCCTAATGAACCTTAAACCTCCCTGCTGCAATTTCAGCCCATTGCTTCTTGTTCTATCCTCAGAGGCCAAGATGCCAAGTTTCTCCCTCTCCTCATGACAGCCTTTTAATACCTGAAAACTGCTATCATGTCCCCCCTCAATCTTCTCTTTTCTAAACTAAACAAACCCAATTCTTTCAGCCTTCCTTCATAGGTCATGTTCTCTAGACCTTTAATCATTCTTGTTGCTCTTCTCTGGACCCTCTCCAATTTCTCCACATCTTTCTTGAAAAATGCGGTGCCCAGAACTGGACACAGTACTCCAACTGAGGCCTAATCAGTGCAGAGTAGAGCAGAAGAATGACTTCTCTTATCTTGCTCACAACACACCTGTTAATGCATCCCAGAATCATGTTTGCTTTTTTTGCAACAGCATCACACTGCTGACTCATATTTAGCTTGTGGTCCACTATAACCCCTAGATCCCTTTCTGCTGTACTCCTTCCTCGACAGTCACTTCCCATTCTGTATGTGTGAAACTTATTGTTCCTTCCTAAGTGGAGCACTTTGCATTTGTCTTCATTAAATTTCATCCTGTTTACCTCAGACCATTTATCCAATTTGTCCAGATCATTTTGAATTATGACCTATCCTCCAGATTAGTCGCAACCCCTCCCAGCTTGGTATCGTCTGCAAACTTAATAAGCGTACTTTCTATGCCAATATCTAAATCGTTGATGAAGATATTGAACAGAGCTGGTCCTAAAACAGACCCCTGTGGAACCCCACTTATTATACCTTTCCAGCAGGATTGTGAACCATTAACAACTACTCTCAGAGTACGGTTATCCAGCCAGTTATGCACCCACCTTATAGTAGCCCCATCTAAGTTGTATTTGCCTAGTTTATTGATAAGAATATCATGCGAGACCATATCAAATGCCTTACTAAAGTCTAGGTATACCACATCCACCGCTTCTCCCTTATCCACAAGACTCATTATCCTATCAAAGAAAGCTGTCAGATTGGTTTGACTTGATTTGTTCTTTACAAATCCATGCTGGCTGTTCCCTATCACCTTGCCACCTTCCAAGTGTTTACAGATGATTTCCTTAATTACTTGCTCCATTATCTTCCCTGGCACAGAAGTTAAACTAACTGGTCTGTAATTTCCTGGGTTGTTCTTATTTCCCTTTTTATAAATGGGCACTATATTTGCCCTTTTCCAGTCTTCTGGAATCTCTCCTGTCTCCCATGATTTTCCTCCTTTCCAGATACCTCCTCTATCAGCTCCTTGAGTATTTCGTAGGAAGGGTTTCTTTTCAAAATAACCCTGTTTTTTTCTCGAAATACACTATTTTGGAAAAGCGGCCGGCTGCCATTATGCAAATGAAGCACGGGAAATTCAAATCCACACTTCATTTGCAATTTCGTTTGTCTGCATTTGTATTCCTCTCTCGAAGGAGGAATGCAATATAGACATATCCTCAGAGCCCTGATTTCTTTGCTACACATTTTCACAGACCATATTCTACATGCCTGTAGGTATCAAAACTGAAATTCTACTTCCTTTTCATAGGCGCACATTCATCAATTCAAGACCAAACAAAGATAATTCTATTAATGAAATCTTAATATGTAGCAGAATTAAAACAGGCACAGGAAGACGCAGCTGCAATCTAGGATTGTAGTGTGCCAAATTTCAAATTGATTTACTCTACAGTTGAGGCAGTAGTGTTTAAACAAACAAACAAAACCCACAGTTTTGTATGTTGATCCATCAAGCTAAATGTGAGCGTGCTGAGAGATATTTTTTGCCTTGCACTTCTGCCCCATTTCTTGACCTTTTTTTCTACAAAAGGGAACATATGGCTTAGGGATGTAAGCGACTATTAAAGTGACTATATTAGTGACTGTATCAGAGGCAGCAAGGTGGCGGAAACAGGAGTTGGTGTTGGGGGGAGACAGCTTAAAGGCCGGTTCCCCCCAGCACTGTCTCCACAGTGTTGAGGGGAGGGGCACAGGAGGCAGAGCTGCAGCAGTCCTGGAGCCAGCGCAAGCTGGGACTTCTCAGTCCTGGCTTGCGCCAATCCTGGGAGCTAACCCCACTATAGCTCTGCACTTTAAATGTAGTATGAGCTTGGGGGAGGGGCATGGGAGGCAGAGCTCCAGTGGTGGTAGCAAGCACTTTCCCTTATCGACCTGTCGAGTAGTCGATGGAAATTCCATTGTCTACTTGATCAGCTAATTAATTGTTGCTTAACATCCCTAATATGGCTCACAGTGAGTGATATCGACCCATAATTTTGATAAAAAAACTGAAAATGTTAGCGAGACTCTTAAAAATAGAGTAAAATAGAATTTTTAAAATAATCACAATTCAAGGGTCAGTGTTTCAAGATTGCAGAGTAATATTTTTATTGTTTAGACAGCTACAAACTTTTCAACGAAAATTAGACATTTTCTTTAATACTAATACTGAGCCTGATTTTTCTCACCATTTCCCCTTGCTTTATGCCATTGTGGCTATGTCTACACTGCATAGTTTTTCCGGGATACCCAGAAACACTCTGCCATGTCCAGGAAACATGTCTGCTCTTCCAAATTTTTTTCCGGAAGAGTAGATGCGCTTTTTCGGCATCCCTGTAAACCTTATTTTACGAGGAAGAAGGGATGTTCCAAAAAAGGGTTTTTTTTTTGACATTTGTCCCCGTGTAGACAGGCCAAATATCAGAAAAGCTTCTTCCGAAAAAAGAAGCAGAAAAATCTACACAAATTGCGGTTCGCAATTTGCGTAGCTTTTTCTGGAAGAACAGTGCAGTGTAGATTCCATTGACTGTGACTCCATTGACTTTATAGGAATTACTCCTGATTTACAATTGTTATAAGGGAAGAAATAGCCCCACTTAATAAAACACTTCATGGTAATCTCTTTGTGGTATGATATACAGCTAACATCTCTGTTTTACTTTTCCATTGAAATTTAAAATCAATCATGAACTTGAAATATCCTTTTCTCATAGAATAGGGCAGTTTATATCAGCAATAAAATTTAGTATAAAATGAAAAACAAAAATTAACAAGGTTATTTAAACTCTGTTTTAAAAAGGATATTTTACATGGATTAAAATGTCTCTTACAGCAATATCTATGTTCTGAGTTTATCATCACTTGATCAAACTGCTGTCTGCTGTGTCATTTTTAATGTGAAGACTAACAGCTTCAGACAACCAAAGCTTATTTGTATTTAAATTTGCTGATAAAAATGTAATAAAAGTTGTGCAAAATTCTACATTTGAAATGTGACTGTCAAAATGATGTTGGTTTCCAATTTTATTGTACTTCAGTGGATTCTGTATCAGATATTCTTAGTTGCAAGTAAAAAATGTCTTTTCTTCCAGCTATAAGCCATGCAAACTCAATTTGGACTTGGATAGATAGGCTAAGGATTCCTTCTTTCTCATGCATCATCAGCCGTAATAAAGATTCTGCCTGCCAATTTATACCCTCAGGTACCAGTGCAACCACAGGCTATGTCTAGACTGCATCCCTCTGCCGACAGAGGGATACAAATCAAGCACTTCAGAAGTGCAAATGAGCCAGGGATTTAAATATCCCGGGCTTCATTTGCATACTCATGTTCCGACGCTGTGTCAATCAGGCTCAGTTTCGAAAGTGAAAGTAAAATGTAGCCGACACGACGCTGCCGACAGCGGGGAGCTTTTTCGGCAGATCCTGTACTCCTCTTTTTTACTGAGGTTGTAAAAGTACATCTAATCAACATGCAGTTGAAACTCAGATACCAATTCTGTGTGTGGTGTGTGAGCCAGATAAGAATGCAGTTCACTCATATCTGTATGGACTCTGGAGTGCTAACAAATTAAAGGTTTTAAAGAGTGGAATGAGGAATATTTTTTTCATTTCAGCAATTGGATGTGACTGATTTATCCAGTTGGAGTGCCTCCTTTGAGTAAGAAGATGCAGTTGTTTTACAGTCACACATCAGAACAGTACTAGAGAAACTCACTGTTTGGTTATCGCCTTATAATAAACATTATCATCTGAATAGAGAATCTCAGCTTCCAGATATATTCTTCCAAATTATCATATAATACAAAACAGGAAAAATTATTTTTGTTTAACTACAGTTTGGGGAAAGTTAATTAAAAAAAATCTTTTTCTGTTTTGTATGATTTCTGTGTTCTGCACTAGTCAAAGAGTGGCCCTACGCTCCAAAAGTACAGTAGATATGATCTAAATATCAAGGATTGCTTCTTTCTGTTATGGATTGTATCATTCTGTTTTTGCTTTTGCATGAATTAATGTGTTCTGCAATGGCATACTGTGATGAAACAGCTGCAGTTTAATTGAAGGCCACAGGTCAATCATATACCATGGAGTTCTGGATATAGGACTTAACATTTTCAGGCAAATAGAAAAAAAGAGTTTTCCATACCACCACGTCCTAGTTAGTCCACTAATGTTGCCATACTGAAACTGTTCTGCTAAGACACAGAGATTTATATGAACAGAAAGGGAGGCAAATTCAGAATAAGCAAGTAAATAAATTTCATACTAAGTAAATTAAATATGTGAAATAGCATAGAAAACTGAAGAGTGAATAATTAAATCACCCAAAATTAATAGGAAAGTATATTCTTACAGTTCCTTTTTTTCATTATTTTATTTAGCTTTTCTTTTTATATGGCTTTCACTCCCAATTGCTTATTTTTACCAAATTACAAATTTATACCAGAAATAACATCTGGTTCTGATCTCACAATGGTTTTGGCAAATGTAACTCTAGATATTTAGAAAAAGAATCCTGATTAACATCTGAGCGAGATCAGAATCAGGTCTTATGTGCCAAATTTTTCCATCAGATATATAATAACACTTACTGAGTAGTAATTGAAGTGTTGCTTAGTCCTAAAAATAATTTGCCAAAATTAGTAATAAGATTATTAAGACCATTGTCTTCTCTCCCTGCTGCATGGACAGGAGGGGGTGTTACTTGCTCAAATAGCAGTTCATTGGCCAATAGAGAGCAAATCCATCCTCCAGGGTGAATCCTGGGTAGCCACGTGCAGATGACTTCTCATCCAATTCCACTGAAAGGGGATCCTCTCAGAGAAAGGGTGTGGATCTACTCCTATATATATATATAAGGTAATGAAGGAAGGGGATTTCTTTTCTTGTGAGCAGCATGTGATTGTGACTGCAGGTATTTAGTGTTGGGGGAATAAGCAAGCAGGGAATGGAGCCAAGATATAGAAACTCCTCCCAGAATCTTTGTAAACTCTTTATAACTCATTAGCAAGTACCTCTTTTAGTGGGGAGTGATCTGTGTTTCAAATAACCAGGGGCTTGTCCCGCAAAACATGATGATGTCCTAACACTTAGGGGAAAAATCCAAAAACCTTGGGGCACCCCAAATTTCCTGGGATAGAAGCCAGTTTAGCTGGTCATGTTCCCTACTTCTTTCCTCTGTCCCCCAAAAGAGGCATCATTGGAAGTTTGTGATTTCAATACATCTGAAATTTTGATTTAAATTATTTCTTTGATGTTTTTGTTTGTTTTTGTTATCTATAGGAAAGGATGATGTAAGCCATACTTGAATGTATTTCAGTATATTTTGATGTTTTGTTACAAACTGAGGTGTAAGAAGTTTGACTATAAAAATCACAATGTAGTAATACCCTTGAAATTCAGTGAAATACCTTGTAAATCTCAGCTGCCCTAGTTTGTGAAGATAGTGCCTACACTGTGACCAAGAACATTTGTGTGTCTATTATCTGTTTACTGCAACTGTTTAGTCCCAGACCCTGGATTTGTTCCTGTTTCCATTGGACTTTTGTCATGCAGGGCTAGGTCTGTTTTTCCTGGCTATAAAAAGTTATTTGAATGCTAGTGTATTTGTGCTTTTCACATATCTTTGCAGTGTTAAAAAAATACTATAATTGACTAAGCTATCCAGCAGGGACATTAAGAGAATTTACACTCTTAATTAAGAGAATTTACATTATTTTGGTGATTTCTCACTGAAGTTATTTTGGTAAAATAACTTCAGTGAGTTTCCATTTTTGAACAAAGTAGTGATATTAACTGTGTTAAAAATTATTGAGAACTTCTGAAAATATTTTCTTCTGTAAGATACCAGAGTGTAATGATCTGCATATAGAAGTCCCATTGAGATCAGGGGGATTTTCACAAACAAAATATAGGTCATATTCTATGAAGAGTTTTCCCATGTTGCCCTCCTTTACTTATTGCATGTCCCTTCCAGCAGCCAGCTAGCCAGGTGTGTCCACAGCTCCCATTGATAAATCAAGGTTTTACATATGACATGATCAGATCTTGGAGTACAAATATTATTATTGTTATCTTAACCAGAACTAGAATTCTCTATTACAAAAAACCCTCAAAACCTTTAATTTAAAATAATCAACTCTATGCCACTAAAATATAATTCTACAGTAAAGCCATCTAATAATACAGTGGTCACCAACCAGTGGATCGGGATCTACTGATAGATCTTGGAGCCTCTGACAGGTGATCCTGATTGGTTTGGTCAAGAGGCTATCAAATGCCAACACTTCAGCTACCTCCTCCCCCCACTGCTGCGCACCTCCTGCCCTTTGCCTTAGAGCTGCCCCTCCCCTAGAGAGCCTTCTGCTTTCTGTGCAGGGCAGAGGAGAGAGAGTATATCAAGGTGCCCCCTCCTACTCTCTATCCTTTCTCCACAGAATAGGGCAGGGGGCACAACAGGACTTGGGATGGAGTTTGCTGGCTGCTTTTGGGAGTTGTCCAGGTCCAGGAGAGGGGTGAGCCTGCCTTAGCCCCACTGCACCACCACCCAGGAGCCAACAGCAGTGCCCAGGTGGAGCCCACATCCCAAATTCCTATTCCAGTCATGAACCCCCTCCTGCACCTCAAGCCCCTGCCCTAGCCCCGAGCACCCTTGCATCCATGCACCCTCCCAGAGCCTGCACCTAGAACTCTCTCCTGCACCCCAACTGCCTGCCCCCAGAGCAGCTCAGAGCCCCTCTCACACTCCAGATCCCTTAATCCAAGACCAGAGCCTGCACCCCAACCCTCTGCCCCTGCCTGATGAAAGTGAGTGAGAATGGGCAAGAGAGTGAGGATGGAGTGAGGAGGGGCGGGGCCTTGGAGAAAGGGTGGGAAGGAGGCGGGGCAAGGGTATTTTATATTTGAGGTAGATCTTGGATTGCACTTAAATTCAAAAAGTGATCTTGTGCTCAAAAAGGTTGGAGACCACTGTAATAATATATGGATTTTATTGTAACAGAATAGCAGTATTATGTGTGTATATATTGAGAGCATAGTGCTTGACAGTGTACAAAATGGGGAAGAATTCATAATACAAAGAAAAAGGAATAATTCCTACACATAGTACCTCCACTGATCAGAAAGTGAAGTACAAAACAGTGCAGGATTGTTGCTGTGATCTGTTCTCCTGGGATATTTTAGTTAATAAGTGTGATGGTGTTTTTTATCAAAAGGACTAATGTGGTAAATAGGGCTTGTGTCTCACCATTACTTGAGGGTCAATTTCACCCATAATAAGGAAAGTAGTTGAAGTGATTAAATCTCTCAACTTTTGTCTCTCTGTTTAAATATTTGCATACATTAACAATTAGCAAACTAAAGAACCTTTTCTATAAAATTAGAGGCTGAAAGCAGTTCAACAGTAACAGATCAATAGAGCCCTGCAAATCTGCAGGTCTCTGCTTTATATCCGCGGGTGTCCACAACCGGGGATGTGGATGCGGATATCTGCAGCTCATCTTTGTGGATACGGATGTGTACAAGGATTCAAATTTCATATCGAGAACCCTGCAAATTTGCAGGTACTGGCTTTATATCCACTGGTATCTGCATCTGTGAATATCTGTGTGGATATCCATAGCTCATTTTTGTGGATACAGATGCAGATGTGGATATCCGCACAGGGCTCTACTGACCAAAGATCTAGAAGGAAGGCTTTTACGAGCCAATCAGAATCACCAATTGATTATCCCATTATTTGAACACAGTGAGTATAAAGCACCTGGGATTTGAAGCTGAAAGGCATGCTGAACCACAACATTCTGGAAACAGTTGATTCTGTAAATATAAGATATAGGCATTTGAAAAATTGAAGAACTGGAAAATGTAAAATATAGTTAGACTTTAAAGGGCAATAAGAAAACTCTTAGATATTTTCAAAATAGAAATTCACAAAATGTGTCCTGATTAGTTTTTAGGTCACAAATAAAGGTGATCATTTCCTAAGTCTGGAATCTCGTAAGTGTATTCAAAAGGAGAAGTTTGATATCTGCAACATTACCAGATGTATCCCTAGGAAAACTACCTGGATCTGAAATTTAGAGTTTTTCCTTTTTGCTTTGATAGAAATTCAACTCTAAGGTGCACAATTGGCTGTGGATATTTGCTTTTATTCCCAAAGGGCACATCTATACTACATGGAGGATCAACACTATCACGGTCAAACTTCAGGGGATTGATTTAGTGGGTGTAATATAAACCTCTAGACTGAACTTAAAGGGCGACCCTGTTGGTGCTGGTAACCCTGCTCCTCATGAGGCGTAAGGGATGCTGAGGGGAGTGTTTGCTTCCGTAGGCCTCCCACGGTGTGGATAGTGTGAAACACGATGTAAGATACGTCAACTCCAGATACATAATTTATGTATCAGGGGTAGCCATGTTAGTCTGAATCTGCAAAAGTGACGAGGAGTCCTCTGGCACCTTATAGACTAACAGATGTATTGGAGCATAAGCTTTTGTGGGCAAAGACCCACTTCGTCAGATGCACGTAGTGGAAATTCCACATTTTTGTGCTGGAACTGTTCAACTAAGGGAACATTTTTTAATCACCTTGAGCAAGAATGTAAAAGCTCTAAAAGGAGTAGTAGAGACACCATGTCACAATGTGACAAGTCCACAGACCAAAATGAAACAGCTTGGATAAAAGGAGCCTTGAATAGTGACTGGATCCAGACAACTCTAAACAAAAGGGTGACTGAGAAAACTAAAAGACAATATTTCTCCTGACTGAGAAACAATCTATGAGAAGCCCCAGTTTCTGAAGAAAAGGTGGAGACCTGTTGGAATTGATGTCAGAAATATCTAACAGTGGAATTTCCTTTCTTTGAAAGTGGAGGCAAAAGACCACATTGCTGTTGAGAAAGCTTCAGTAGTACAGTCTACAAAGACCAAAAAAAAAAAAATCAAATTTTACATGTGATACAAAAATTGTGGAATAACAATAATGATTAGAAAATGGCTGACTGACTATAAGTGCATGGGACTGCACACATGCCAAAAAGACAATACTTGAGTAATATGGTACTTGAACCAATTTATGACCTTTTTTTTCTCCTACATTTTGTAGCTGCCAGTGATGTAGACCAGTGATGAACTGACACTTGTACCATATTTGGAGCTCTCTTGAATATGCCCCTTGGAACCAGTATTGTATTTGGTAAACAGATAACCCTGATGTAGGAGAGCAGATATGAAAATTTGTAAAGCTTTGATAATCCAGGGTATGTAGAACAGAAATAGATGTTATTGTTTTAGGCAAAGGAACTGCCCCGTCCATAGAAGAGGAGTCTGACAATACAAGAGATCCCAAAGTAAGAATTTTGTGGCACTTTTGCCAGTAATCTTCCAGACACCTAAAAAACAAGGAGTCAAGGTAGCCCAGATAGAGCCAATGCTAACTCATACGCATATCCATCAACTACAAAAAAATTTGAGGAAGGGGAGGGAATCTTGTAAGGAATCAGGATCAAATCAACTAATCCCAACCTCAGCCTTTCACAAATATGTGGGATTCACTATAAACAAGATGCAGGCTCCTTAGAAATAAGCAAGTTGATTGCTAAGCAGGTTGATTAAATTTTGTGGGATCCCTTGTACCTGAGAGTAATTGGAATCCTAAGGTAACTGTTTTTGATTACGATATCCAATGGGTCATTTATAGGCTATCCTACATTTTCACTTAAATAAGATTTTTGTTTTAAAGGTTCATGGAAGGCATCTAGGCATTTAGGTTGCATTTCCCCAGTTTGTTTATGAGGATATGCGAGACGGTATAAAAAGCCTTACTAAAGTCAAGGAATACTACGTTTACTGCTTCCCATATCCATAAGGCTTATTATCCTATCAAAGAAGGCTGTGAAGTTGGTTTGACATGACGGTTCTAGACAAATCCATGCTGTTACTTATCACTTTATTACCTCCTAGGTATTTGCACATTGATTACTTAATTATTTGCTCCATTATTTTTCTAAGTACTGAAGTTGACTGGTCTGTAATTCCCTGGGTTGTCCTTATTTCCCTTTTTTAGACGAGCATTACATTTGCCCCTTTCCAGTCCTCTAGAATCTCTCCCCTCTTCCATGACCTTTCAAAGATAATTGCTGATGATTCAGATATCACATCAGTCAGCAACTTGAGTATTCTAAGGTGTGTTTCATCCGGCCCTGAGGACTTGAAGAAATATGCCTAAGACACATGCCTTATCTAAGTAGAGTTTAACTAGTTCTTTAACTATTTTAGCCTCAGATCTGATCTCATTTTCACTGACATTCACTATGTTAGACATCCAGTTGCTACTAACATTTCTGGTAAAAACTGAAACAAGAAAGTAATTTAGCACTTCTACCATTTCCACATTTTCTGTTATTGTTTCTTCTCCCTCATTGGGTAATGGTTCTACACTGCCCTTTGGTCATCCTCTTGCTTTTAATATGCTAGAAGATTCATCAGGCATTGCTCCAGTCCTTAACTCAATTAATTTTTTATGTTTTGGAAAATAAAATGAAAATATACATGTTTCATTTAAATCGTTGCTATGGGGTGGAGCTGCGGATGAGGGGCTCAGTATGCAGGCTGCCCCATTGGGAGGGGACTACCCCAGCCCTCTCTCACTGCAGCAGCTTGGGTCCAGGTGAGAAGTGCCTCTCCATGGCCACTTCAGCTCCAGCAGGCACATCCAGGGGAGGGGTTCTCTCTGACAAAGGGGAACAGCAATGTCCCTGTACAAATTGAGGGGGAGGGACCATCAGCCCCCCTCCCTACTACCTCCCTAAAGGTGCCTAGATGGTGAGAGGCTCAGGGGAAGTCCTGGACTGGGGGAGGGGGGCACACCCCCAGCCAGACCCTTTAACCTGCCTGGTGATTCTGTCTCTTTTCTGCATGATTTTATGAGAAGCAATCCCATTTTCCTGGCCTAATCAAACCCTTGCTTTAAGTTATGATGGGAAGAAACTGTGTACAGAATTTGATGATTCTAGCTCTTATAATATAGGAGGAGTTCTTGAAAAGACAGACAGACAAACTCTTAGAAATATATAGTAGATTAGTAGAATGTTTTCTTGTTACCTTTTATGTTTCTAGCTAGTTTAATGTAATTTTGTTCCTAAGTACTTGTGTTATTTGTTTATATTCATCCTTTGTAATTTGACCTAGTTTCCACTTTTTGTAGGACTGTTTTTTGAGTTTCAGATCTCTGGAGATCTCCTGGTTAAGTCAGTGTGATCATCCCTGCCAGGGTTTTGTCAAGTCGGGACTTAAAAACCTCTAGGGATGGAGATTCCACCACCTCCCTAGGTAGCCCATTCCAGTGCTTCGCCACCCTCCTTGTGAAATAGTTTTTCCTAATATCCAACCTAGATCTCCCACACTGCAACTTGAGACAATTGCTCCTTGTTCCATCATCTGTCACTAGTGAGAACAGTCTGTCTCCATCCTCTTTGGATAAAGATTGTTATTAAATCCCCCCTTGCTCTTCTCTTCTGTAGACTAAATAAGCCCAAATCCCTCAGCCTTTCCTTATAAGTCATGTGCTCCAGTTCTCAATCATTTTGTTGCCCTCTGCTGGACTTTCTCCAGTGTATCCACATCTTTTCTGTAATGGGGGGCCCAGAATTGGATGCAACACTCCAGATGTGGCCTCACCAGTTCCGAATAAAGGGGAACCTACCTACCAACTCCCTGAGTTTGTAAAAAGTGTTCCTTCATGAATTACATTATCTTTATTGTGTTGTTTCCCCTCCTTTCCTTAGAATTATGAACTCTACCATTTCATAATCACTCTCACCCAAGCTGCCTTCCACTTTCAACGTTTCAAAGAGTTCTTCCCTAATTGTCAAAATCAAATCTAGAACAGCCCCCAATAGCTTTCTCTGGTTTTGAAAGTTAAAAAAAAAAGACTCCAACACATTCCAAAATCTTGTTTGATAAGCTATTCCTGTCTGTGTTATTTTCCAAACAGGTGGCTAGGTAGTTGAAATCCCCTATCACCATCACATTCTGTGCTTTGGATGAGTTGAAAGACTCTGGGTAAGGAGCAAAGAGGTGAAACACAGTCTCAGTCCAAGTTGTATACTTTTTTATATAAAGGCAACACCTCCTCCTTTTTTACCTGCTTATCCTTCCTGAGCTAGTTGTACCTTTCTGTACCAATATTCCAGTCTTGCATTTTATCCCCCAAGTCTGTCTGTGATATCAGCTATAGTTGTGTTTATTAACTAATGTTTTGAGTTATTCCTGCTTCTTCCCCATATTTCTTGAATTAATAGGCAAACATCTAAGGTACTGATTTGGTTTCTATGGTCTCTCTTGTCTCTCTCTCTTCTTATGACAGTAACAGCCCACGTTCCACCCAGATTCCAACCCCCCTCCCAGGTTTCCATGGCTTCAGGGACCTGCCCCCTTGAATCCATTTTAAAACTCTACTCACTAAGTTAGCCAGTCTGTATCCAAATATGCTCTTCCCCTTCCTTGATGGGTTGACCCCATCTTTGCTTAGCAATCCTTCTTCCTGAAATAGCATCCTATGGTCAAGGAAGCCAAAACTTTCCTTGCAACACCCTCCTTGCAATGAATTCCTCATGGGCATGGATGTTCCTCAGTCTTGCCTTCTCTCCCATCTTCTTTCTGAGCGATTCTATCAATAGGCACCTTTCATTCTGAACAGTCCCCTCAGACTGGCCTTCTGTGAGTGAGAAATGCAGGACACAGTCTGCAAAGGCACACCAGGATCTGTGGAGGCATACATGGTCAGATTTTCTATTGGTTTAGGGGCAGCTGGAGAAGACACTAGCAGCATTGGCAAGAGCAATATAGCCCTTTCTAACCATAGTGATTATAATATGACTCCCTCCTAAATCTCCCTCTCAAAATCTCCTGTTTTCAGTTACTTGTTTGCTAGTGCCACTTGGTTTTGAAGGCCTTCTCTCCCAGGTCAGCCCTACTCCCTCATTAATCACACAGGGGAAAGGTAATCATAAAGTTGATTGCAGTTGACCAAAGTTGATCAAAGATGATCCTGGGAACAAAGGCTCAAACAGTCCTCAAATACATAATTCTAATTGATCCTCTGACTTTAAATAATTGTATCAATGTAGGTACTGCTTCAAAGCAATCATATCCTCTTCTTTGAGTGCTTGTTCATGTCACTTCCTATCAGGTATGTGCATACACATGTGCATAGTAGCTGCAAGATTTTCCCATAGCAGCAGCTGTAGGGTTGGCTTGAGCTCCCCCTAGAATTGCACTTTCATGGCACGCAATATAGAGTGTAACCAACTTGCCACTTACTCATTTCCTTCTTACCACCAGTGACGGTAGGCGAAACTTTCCTGATTCGTGCTCCGGCAAGTGACTTAGTAGTTCAACTCTAGTTGTATTATCCTTGTTTAGTCAGAATAGTTAATTTACATAGTTAATTAGTCATAAGTTTCCATTACTAGTCCCCCCTTTCACCCGCATTCCTTGCCGCCCCTGGGGCATGCCACAATTCTCAGGTTTCAAGATCTGCAAGGATTGCATGAAACAACATGCCAAAGAGTGACTTCCACACCTCCTGTTTACTGTATCTGGATGAAAGTCACCTAAAAAACCAATGAGAGAGAGCAGCAGCTTAAAATCCTCCTCATGTAGGCAGCTCTCACAGTCAGACCCTGGGTTCCTACCACCAGCACACCATCTTCAGTGTTAAGTGCACAGGTGCCCTTTTTGCGAAAGAAGGCACTGAAGAAAGACATGTTCAAGGAGCCTTGAATCCATCATAGAGCATCTCAGGGACACTCCACACTTCAGCACTACTCCTAGTCACCAGTGCAGAAGAAGAGGGTTAAAAAAGGACAGGCCTCAGTACCTAGACCTAGAGACCAGCCATCAGCGTTAGCACAGTTGTATCATGGCTTTGAGAGCAGGGGGTAACCACATTGACTCCTGGCCAGGAAAGACTGTGCCTGTCACATTCACTGACTCCCTCTAAGAAGCTACCATTTCCACCCTCTACTGAAACAGTTGAGGCCGCTAAGAACCTGCCCAGACTCATGATACTGTTCTTGCCCTTCTGTTGGGAGATGTCTGCACCACAAGCTCCATCCCATCCTGTGCAGTCGAAGGGAAAATTGGCATTAAATCACACTGCTCCCCATCACCTCGGAAGCCTCAACTGCCAGCACCTCCATCTAGGGAGCTCCGTCAGTTCCTGGACTCCTGGTGCTCCATGTCAAGAGGTGCAGTGCTATGTTGGTCCTCATATTCCAAGGCTTCTGAGTCAGACTCATACCACCCTGAGTATAGCAGAAGCAGAAGATCATCCTCCAGGGACCATGGAGGTCCCAACAGAAGCAAGCGCCCCCCTCAATGTCAAAACCCAGTTCAATGGCCCTTTTGGACTCCATGGGCTTTCCACCAAGCCCAGGGTTGGAACCAAGGCTCTCACCTGAGTGCTAGTTCAGTTGTATCCACTACCTTTGTCCTACCATGCCCAGTGGCTAAGCAGCTACCTCTGGCGTCAATGCCAGTATCTGTGACAATATTGCCAACATTGGCACTAACAGCGAAGAGTGCAGCAGTGTCCTCTTCACCAGATGTGCCAGAGGCTCAGGTCATGATGTCAACATTACCCTTGATATTGACTCCGACTCTGGCACCAGCACTAACGCTATCAACAATGCTTATGTTGAAGCTGCTGACCAGCATGGTGCAGATGCACTGCCTGACAGTGCCTCTGGTGCAAATGCAGGGACTGATGTTAATGCCAGAACTGGCGCTTTTCTCAGTGCCAAGACCAAGCATCATTAACATGAGGCACGGCTGCAGACTGGTGAAGGAAACCCCTGAGCAAATCTTCTGCGGGTCAAGCCACCATTGGAGGGAGTCAAGGAACAGGTACTTGGTGTAAACATGAAGTGCTGATGAGAGGCTGAAGAGTATGACTGTGAATTGGTACTGGGTGTTGTTCACTATGAACGTGAGGTACTTCCTGTGGGGCTGAATGATTGTGATACGAAATTTTGTGTCCTTCAGAGTCGAGGATGGCATACCAGTCTGCTGGATCCAATGAAGGAATGAGGGAGGCCAGAGAGACCACATGGAACTTGAAATTTCTTTATGAACTTCCTTGAGCTCTCTCAAGTCCAAGATGGGCCTGAGGCGGACTATGGCTTTTGATATTAGGAAATATAGGGAGTAAACCACCTCACTCTTGTGTTCCTGAGGAACCCCTTCCACTGCCCCTACAGACAGGAGCAGTTGCACCTTCCATTTCAGGAGTTGTTCATGAGAAGGGTCCCTGAAGAGGGACAGTAAAGGGAGGTGTAAAAGCAGGAAGGCACAGAACTGGATGAAGTATCCCATTTGTATCATGTGGAGCACCCATTGGTTTGAGATGATATAGGACCATGCATGGTAGAAAGGGGATAGTCAGGATAAGAAGGTAAGAGGGAGTGGATCTGTTGCCTGGTATGGTATGCTGTCCTTGGCCATGGCTTCAAATGATAGGCATCAGTTGTCTGAAGCTCTGGTAAAAGGTTGACGCAATCTTCTCCTGCCACTTCTGTTGCACCTTTGGAAGCCATCTTGGTGGTTCTGCTGACCGACCCTCTTGGTAAGTTGTGGGGATCTCATTCCCTGCTAGCAGACTCCTTCCTTTCTGTTTGATAAGAGGAAGCTGCATACCAAATTTGGTGGTCCTAGCTCTTACCATTTAGGAGGAGTACTTGAAAAAAGAGGGAGATGGACCCACAAATTTTTGCTCACTCACAAACTCTCTCAAGTATATAGTAAATTCACATTTAATTGATAGAATTTCTTGGGGGTTTTTGATTTAGCACAAAATATGTGTGTGCCACCACACAATTTTAAACATGCCATAGGAGAGATTGCTTACAAATCACCAGATTACAGCATCATTTATTTTTTTTCTTTTCTTTTCTATAAATTGAATTAAAATGGATTCTTCATCTATTCCTCTAAAATTCTTCTTTTATATCTGGGAAATTTCTTACTTTTTTGAGACAGTATCAATGTATCAATGTAATGTAGTTCACCTGTAAATAAATATATTACCACATTCTTATTGAAAGATTTACAGGTTGCTAGATTTGATTTATGTCTGTTATTCAAGTGTTTTCTGCCAAACCCTGATCTTCATAATGGCATTTCAAGCATATTTTACATTAGTAAATTTCCAACTGCAGCTATTGTTTCTAACTGCAATTATGGAGGAAATTATTAACACATTTCCCAAAAAGGCAATGAATGCATTTTACCAATAAGAAGCAGAATATGTAGTTTGAATATTGTGCTGAATATTAAGCAGGAAAAAAATTGATTTCTGATTTTCTCCTTTTTGTGCCTTAACTACCACCATAATGATTCTAACTGTATTGTTACAGCATCATTTTATGACGTCATAAAAGCATAATGGAAATAACTGCTATTTAAAGAATATTATGATGTAGGACACATTTTTAAAGGGACCTATATTTGTATACAGAAATGTATGCGTGTAAATTGAATTTGTACCCACAATGATTTGGATATAGACATACCCAGTGCCTCTTTACATATGCAAAGTGTTAAAAACAATGCTTTTAGAAAAAGAAAAGTGCAAAGCATTATATGATGGGACTATACAATACACTGTGAAAAGGACAAAGCAGCAAGAAAACATTTCCTCAATAAAAATATGAGATGTATAATATGATTTGTGAAGCAAAACGTTACAAGATTATGTCCCTAATTTATCCAATAACATGGACCAAGTAAATTAGTGAATTGAAAAGAACGCAGCAGAGAAATTTGTATACATTTAATCTCAGGTTTTGAGGGTATCGTCTGATATACTTTTTCAAAATTCTCCTTGATGTTCATTGAATTCACGACTCCAATTTCAAAAATGTCTTCATAGAAGAAAATAGTTTTCCTTTTTTTTGTGATCCAAACACCCTGCTTCATCAAATGTCCTCCCGTGATGAAGGCCCAAAGTGAATAAGATATTAATTACAATCTCGATTGCCCTGCTTAGACACAGGTTTATAGTTTGTAGATGCTGAATATTGCTGTTAGAAATTTTAGGATAAAGCCACACTTCCAGCTCAAGATTGAGACTCTGACCTTTAGGCATCATCTCTATATCTCAATTAAACTGCCCTTGTTGGAAATTACAGATATTTAGAAGATTCAGATGTCCCTTATAGGTCCAGATTATCTGTCAAATTACTCTATGTTTCTATATAGCATAAAGCAGGTACTATGCCAAAGCATTAAGAGCACTTAAGAACAGTCCCCTAGCTAGCGCTATCCAAACACCTCTGACATCAGCCACTCCTCCTCAAGTCTGTCCCTGAACCAGTGTGTCGCAGGGAGGAAAGTGCAGGAGCTAACTGGGATACCAGAAGACTCTAGCAGTGGAGTTACAGCCAGTGTGAACAATGCACATGGAACAGAGTGGGCCAGAGTATCTAAAAATAATGTTTACCTGGTTCCTTCACTCACCTAACTCCTGTATAAACCCTGAAAAATTTAGCTTCCACTTACCTTTTAAATATAAAGACACAAGACAGGCCATGAATGAAGATTTAATCTAAATTTTCTGGATCTTCATATCTCATATTTTTGTGACATCTGAAGACATGGAAGTGACCCTATAGCTCAGTCTACATTGGAAAATGAGCCATTACTCACAAAACTATCTGGAAGTATTGCTCAGAAAATTAACTGAGGTTTCTTTTGAGTTGCTCTGGGGCAACTTGTGGTTCCAAGCAGACCTCTTTGTTTTCAGCTGAGTTTCACCTTGTTTTAAGGGGAGCGGTTCATTCGTATCCAAAAGCCAAAGCAACACTCTGGGGGGCATATGAACCTACTTGATTTAAAATCAAAGAAAAGAATTCCACAAACAGTTCCAAACTGAACCCTCTGTTTCAAACATACCTATTGAGAACCACTTAAACCTGCACTTACTGTTCTGAATTGATTCACCAGAGACCTACCATAGTTGAAAAGAAGGCAAATCTTAACGGCAATTTTTTTGAAGATGTGTTTTATCTGCTCATCTGTTGGTCTTATTCTTTTATATTCTAACTACCACAAGTCTGTGTGCATTATAATACAGTTCAAAAGGAAATAGTCTGTTAGGAGGACATAATTATGAAAATGAATCACAGGTAAGTCAAAAAGCATGTAGGTGTTAATGGTGTTGACATTAACTTCAGTTTATACAGTTGGCTTATTGATAGCAACACAAAAGAAAAAACAAGATGAAAATAAGTCATTTTAAAAAAGATTTGTTGAAATATCTTGAAAGGAAAAATGATGAAATACATGGGGTTTAAAGTAGGGATGTTAAATTGCGATTAATCAGTGAAATTACTTGATTAGTTGATAAGGGGGGAGAGGGGCGCTCACTATTTCAAAGGCAGAGACGCAGCAGGGAACCCGGGGTGAGCAAGGACTGCTTCAGGGTACTAACTGCTCACGCAGAGTCCCAAATGTTGCACATCTGCCTTTGAAATGTAGCAAGAGCCACTTGCCACTTGAAGCAGTCCCTGCTCATGCCCAGTCCCAGATGCTGCGTCTCTGCCTTTTAAACGGAGTCTGAGCCACCAGGCGGCTCTTACTCCATTTAAAAGGCAGAGGCACAGCAGGGGACCAGGTACGAGCTGGGAATCAGCTGTCCTGGCTTGCGCCCGATCCCCTGCTGCGCCTCTGCCTCCCTGCCCCACACGGAGACAGTGCTGGGGAGAGCCGGCGTTTAGGCTGGCTCCACCTGCACCAGCTTCTGCTCCCGCCCCTATCAGAGGCAGCCGGGGGGGAAGCGACTAGTTGAGTAGTGATTGAACTATCCAACTAGTTGCTTACATCCCTATTTTAAAGCCATATATTTTTCTATGTGGCAATGAAAGGCCTCCTTTTTAGCCATGTTATTTAGGGCTTTCTGCAACTCTTCCAATTTCAATGACAGATAAAAAATTAGCGACATTCCTCATATCATAGTTGCAACTCCTAAATATCAAGATCTTAACACAGTACATAGCTCTTCTTTTTCTTTCATTTCTACTTATTTTTACTGATTTTTCCTAACTTCTGCTTTTTTGAATTATTTTTGAGACACCAAATTTTGTTTCTTAATTAATTTTACATATTTCATGTTAAAATGCTACCACCTTTTTCTTCATCTTCTTAGTGTGATACTGCTGACTCCAGGAATTTTGGTTTGGCTTTGTGTGGTTTGTGAACACCATTTATCAATATTTGAATATAATTATTACATTACGATCGATCTTTCTCTACTGGTCATATATTAAGCAAATATACAACATGAGATAAAAGACAATACCAAAGTGAGATTTTTCTTTATTGTATTTTTATAGAGACGAACATAATTTGATAGTATTTTTATTAACCACCAGCTTTTCAATATTATGACATCATAACTGATTATAATATAAATTATGTGATTCAACTCACTAATTTTAGACATCAAAATGAAAAGTACAAATAAAAGAAAACTAATAAAAGAGAGAGAGATTCTAAAAGACCAATACTCTGTATAAAAAAAGTACCTTAATCTTGACAAGTGCTATTGTTAGATTGGCCCTTTCAAACAAGCACTATCAACCACTTTTTGAGTATTGCATTTTGCATTACCATATACTGCAATAAGAAACCCCGACAGATATTTCACGGAACTTAGTGAAATATATAAATATAAATATATTTGTATTTATACATCTGAAATGTAAATATGCATATCAGAAGAAATGACACAGAAAATGATTGAAAATAACAAGCAGTCCTGTTGCACCTTAGAGACTAAAAAATGTATTAGGTCATGAGCTTTCAAGCTTTTGTGGGAAGATTTTGATATAATTAAATGATCCTGAGCCTGGACTCATTGCTGTTTATGGCAGGGCTTCTATTGCGTTTGATAAGAGTAAACTCGGGCCCACAATGAGCTCATTTACAGTTCATTTACTTTTTTCTGCTGCTTGGAACTCTCTCATAAACAGGAATAGCTTTTCATTTGAGTTTGTGTAAGGGTCAGTACATCATATAGGAATTAATCCTACAGCCCCTACAACAAACATCTAGATGATATCAAGATTGCAGAACATAGGTCCAAATTCCTGCTGCTTAGAACCCAGTGCACATGACATTGAAATGTGTTCTACTGTAATGGTGTCACACAAAAAAATGGGCTTTGAAGCAGATTAACAAGATTTTTAAGGTGCAGAATCACTGAGTGACTTTAAATCTATTAGTTAAGCTGCTCTGAATTGTTGATGAACAATCTTGATGAATACATTCCACAACCATTTTAGAGAGGCAGACACAAATGCGCGTAGTATAATTCTTTGTCAGAGTGAGGCACCAGACAAGTGAGCCTTGTTTCTAACGGTATCAAGAAAATTGCTAATGCAAGGAAGGCTGTGTTTTGTATATTTTACAGGAACTGGGACCCCAGAAGTGGGATGACAAGTAATCCATGTATTTGTTTCAACTTTAATAGTCATCATTTTCAATTTAGACCTTAGAGCCTGGTTGTGCTCTCTTCTGGTGGCAGTTTTACCTGTGTGAAGACTGCAGATTCAGACTCTTAGTGCTGTTGAAATTTATCTTGACTACTCCCATTTTCTTCTCATGATATATACAAAACTTGCATTGGGTTTTTGCTGCTTGTGTGTGTGTGAGGTTAATACATTCTTAAATATGATGTAAGCGATTCAAAACCCCTATCAAAGAAGTGTTTCTACCTATTCTCTGTCTAACCATTTTAAATATTTTTAGTCTGAGTGGCATGTCATTTAGAATGTTCACTTGACAGTTATTTGCCTCTCTACTTTCAGCTATGACAATGTTGCTCTTTTTTTCTCATTCTTTTTGAACCCTTGTTTATATGTGTGTATTTTTTCCTCTGCCTAGACCTGGTTAACCATTTCTGTGAACAGGTCCTCAATTTTTTACTTTGTCCCTACTTTCCTGTCGTAGCCCCATCTTCCCCTGGTGTCGACTCCGTACCCTTACAGCGCACAGGCAGTCAGCACGGCACACAGAACGCAACATCGACCTTCCAGAGGGCCAGCTATGCTGCAGGCCCAGCCTCCAATTACGCAGACCCCTACCGACAGCTGCAGTATTGTCCTTCTGTTGAATCACCATACAGCAAATCTGGGCCAGCCATCCCACCTGAGGGGACCTTGGCTAGGTCACCTTCCATTGATAGCATTCAGAAAGATCCCAGGTGGGTGAAACCTTATTTTGTCTACCATTACATGTTACTAAAGATAAAGTAGGTTGCAATCTACTTCATGTATTTCAAGTAGGGAGTATTATTTAAAAAAAAAACAAAAATTGTGATTTGTCCTACAAAAGATTCTTTGTTTGAGTTAGAATTCTCTGTTTCATTGCATTTATTATTTTAGCATGTTCTTGTGAGCTCTCCTTTAAAACAAGATGGCCTTCAGTACATACATTTAGTCTGCCCTTGCTAGGGCCTACATGTGAAATACTATGAAAAGAAATTATGTTGAGACTATGGAATTATAAGTCCTTGAATCTTAATTGCAATGGCTTAGGTTTTCTTTTTCTGTTCAAGGAGAAAATTTGTTCTTCTGTAAATGTTTAACAATGTGCAAAGTGGCAGCCCAGTGTGAGATTATGACAATAACAGTGATTAAGAGATAGAACATACTCCGGTCTACTCAGGTTTCTTCTGAAGATAGTGTCTAAGCTCTGCCAGTCCATGACAGCAGAATGATTTGCAATGTAATTTTCAAGACATGATTATTGCTGCCTTCAGATTTAAAAAGTAGAGTGTCTTCTGTTCATAAAAAGCACTGGTCTCTATTACACATGTGCATTCTGTGGTGATATACATATAAATGTAAAATATATTCATCATGGCGGTTTCTGGGTGTATTGTAAATCCAAGAATATATGCTTGAAGGCAGCATTCTAAGGGATGAATTTTCTAAAGTGATGATAATAACAGGGATGGAGGTATTATCAGTAGCTATTAATTCAGTTGATTGTTTTTGTTTGGTTTTGTGGTGCAAAGGATCAGCAATTTCATGGGTTTTTTTAATGATTCTTGTAAGTTAGATTGTTTTGCAGTAGAAATCAGACTCTCGAGATATTACATAAGCTTTTCACAAATATTTGACTTTTAAAAATATTATTTTGTACAGGATTTTCTGTGTTAGATATTGATATTTTGCTGTATGCTACTTAGCAATAGGAGCGCCCCAAAATGTGTCCCCATAAAGTTCATTGGGGAGGCTTTTGACCAACAAGATACATAAGGTAGAAAGGCAAGATTTTTTTTCTTTCACTGTGGAAGAAAATGTTAATAGCCTTGGCAGCCTGAACTCTGTACAGTAATTGACTCCCCTAGTCCAAGAAGCTAACAAACAGCAGATTAATTTCATAGACCATCAGGGACACTATTGCTTCTGGTACAGCTCATTATGCTAGTGGTTCACTTCTGATATGGGAATAATTGCTGTCTCCTCTTCCATAACTCTTCATCCTGCACCATACATTGGAGTGATAAAAAAACAGGCACTGTGTGCTTTAGGGTTTTTTTTCATGTCCTGGCACAAAACAGATAAAATGTCATCACACTAACATAATTTACCCACCTATATGGTCACTAAATACTGGCATTTGTTCTGTGGTATTGAATGTTTGATGGGAATACTACAGAAGGATATGTACTACTATATTATGGTAGTGTTCGATATATGGTTTAAAAAGATGTAACCTTTGTGGAAAATACACCATTATCACTGTAATGGTGGCATGGTCAGCACCTGCATAAGTTAATATGCTTAGCAATTGTCAAAATTGTTCCTTTTCTGTAAAATGATTGTTTACTTTTGTTTGGAGCTCTAGCCTTATTTTCCAGCCTTTTTGTTTTGTTTTGTTTCTCTTCTTCAAATAGAATGCATGGCATAATATTAATACTGATTTGTGTAAGAATACGGGTGATGGAATAGTGATATCCATAGATATAAGTAGAACTTGGTAAGCTTAACACAAGTAGCAATTTGTTTATCTACCATTTTTCTTTTAATAAATTAATCATAAACAGGCTGTGATTTTCACACTTTTTGTAACAGGGATTTATATTGTAGCTTATGCAAATATTTTTCATGCTGTAGATTACTAGTGAGCTACTGACTGCAGCTATTGCTTCAATTTTTTGTTATCTGCATGTTCACAGATTGTTATTTGGTTGGTTACCTGATGTTCTGAAAAGCTAATTAAAGGAGGGTACAAACACTGTCAATGCCAGTTGTATGGAATTTATTCAGACAAATATCTTATAAATATATTTTATTGTAGTAATCACTCAGTTAGACCTAAGGTATTTGTGAATAGAAATTAAAGGGTGAGATATTCTTGGGTAAAAGTGTTCCAGCTTCAAATAGGAGCCAGACTTAGGAAAATGAGCTTGATACATCAGGGAAAAAAACTTATTGGTTTACTTTTTTAAGTAGTCTGGCAAGAAGGAACCAAAGTGAGTTGAAGGGGGAACTCAGTTTCTCAAGTTAAAGGGTGAAGTTTTGGCCTATATTACACAGGTGGTAGAGAGAGGGATACAAGATGAGGGGGAATGGTGATGGACTGCTCTCCCCACACACTAGGAACTCTCACAGAAGCAATAAATAATACAAATCCAGCACCTCTTTGAATTCTATGCACAGTTCCTGTATAAATTCCACATGTAGCATTTTGGAATCATGGTTTGGGAACATTATAGGCTCTTTACTATGAATAGCAGTACTAGAACAGGAGCAATGATAAGAAGCACTGCTGAGCGTACTGTGTCTTGATCTGTAAGAGTTATATTCCCCTGAATGGTCAAAAGGCTTTGCTAAGCTGCTCCTATTCAGTTTTGTTTACTACATTACCAGAAACGTATTGACAAACAGGAGGGAGTTTATTGAAGAGCAATAAAAATACCAGGAGAATTGGACAAATTGGTTTATGAGGAAAGATTAAAAGCTTACACTGTGGAAAGACTGAAACTATTTAATATAGTATATCAGAGGTGGTAATATAGTATATCAGGGTGGGCAAATACCGGCCCATGGGCCAGTTCCGGTCCACTAGGGTCAGGTACCATTGGTTGCGGCTCCCATCGGTTGCAGATCTCCGTTCCCGGCCAATGGCAGCTGCGAGAAGCAGTGTCCAGAATTGTTCTGCTTCCCACCACTACCATTGTCTTGGAACAGCGATTCATGGCCAACAGCAGCTGCAATCTGTGGCACCTGTGTGCGTGCAGGTAAATATAGTGACGGCAGCCAACCATGGGCTAGCCTAGTGAACTGCAACCGTGTTATTACCCACCACTGTAATGCATAGAAGTATAATTAAGAGTAATGAATGAAATTAAGAAACAAAATTTGAGCTTATATCAAGAAAAGCCTCCTGATGGTAAACTGTGTTAACCTGAGGAACTGGCTTCATGTGGATATTTCTTGAACTCTTTGAAACTATACTGAATAAACAGCACAAAATGTGTTGTAGGGAGAAATATGTGGCTCAAGGGATAAACTGGATGATCTAATACATCTTTGACTTCCACAACACTGTGATCTATTGCTGTTTTAAGAAAATTTGTGATTAAATGAGTTTCTGGTACTAAATCTATATAATCTGCTACATGTGTCTGTGGGTCACTAATGGACTGAACTGAAAAACAAAATGAAATTGTAAAATCCATATACTATAAACTTCTGATTGGTTTATAGTACATGCAGATATGTGCAGAAAATTAAATGGACAGGAAGGTGTGATTCTAATAAACAGAATTTCTGAAATATTAAAAAAATCTTAAATTAGTCATATTCTGTTCCAGTAGAATTTACATCTGAAACGAGAGAAAAAAATAGCTAGCAATGCAGTGATTGAGAATTTTTCCATTGTTTTCATTGTGTTGCTTGGATTACTGTTACTTTAGCTTTGTATATGTGTTTCTAAGCCAACTTTTGTCAAAATAAATCTTAGATCAACATCTGTTTTTCCCCTCCGCAAATTGTCATCAAATACTATTTTACTTTAATTAAGCTACAGCGGTCTAAGACAAAAATACTGATGTATTATTTAAAATAAATATATCTGCTTTCATTATTACTTTAATGGCTATTCATTTTTTTAATCAAATGTATTGTAAAACATCAAGCCAGATTTTTAGCTTATGTACACTGGTACATTTCTATATAGCTAGTCATACTTACACCTGCTCATGTTTTGCCTCAGTATTTTAAAACTTTTTCTTAAATAAAACAACAACAAAACTTAAGTTCTGCAGCAGGAAAAAATTGGAAGAACTGAATGAACAATGAAAAAAATAGTTTACATAAAGCAGATTCTTCATTGTCTGAAAACAATGAAGGACATTCTTGCAGTGTTGGACTTGTCAATACTTACAGGACTGCAGTGGTGCTTCTGTAGCACTTAGTGAAGACTCTACCTGTGCCAGCAGGAGAGATTCTGCCATCGCTGTAGGTACATCATATCCCCAAGAGAGGGTAGCTATGTTCATAGGAAAAACTTGCCTACACCAGGGGTTCCACATTCCTGAGTGGTGTAGGTACAGCTAGGTAAGTTGGTAGTGTAACCAAGCCATAGTTAAAGTCAAAGGAAGAAAATAATTATAGAGAAAACAATTAATACTCCCTTCTTACTAGAGCATCTCTGCTTTGCATTCACACTTTTTCATATATTAACTGGATCCCTGTATCTTCCACGTTTTCAAAAAAAATTTTTTCCACTCCCAAATTATTATTCGCCTGGTGGTGCCTTCTAAACTAAATATGGAGAAGTACAGAGGGTTCAGGAACCAACACAACATGTGCATAACATGCATCCTAAGCTCTTAGCATCCTAAGCTCCAATATTTGAGATATTTCATGTCAAGTTTAAATGTTTCAATCCAATTTTGCTTTTTAGTACCACCACAAATAAAGCTTATTAAGAATCTTTTTAATGAAACCACAATAGGCCACATCGAAATAGCGTTAATAGTCCCATTTGCAGGGGCACCATAAAGTTGTTAATCTTATGTTAAGAACTAGTCTATATTACTAATAACAGTTCTCACTGTAAAATGGAATGCATTCTAAAAATCATACTTAATTTTCAGTAAATATGCGGTTTGTCTAATTTTTGCATTTTGTAAGTTTTATATGCTAAAACTAAAATGATTTGACTGTGGTTGTTTTCACTTCAAGCTGAAGACTGTTCTATCATATTTGGTTTTTAATTATCAATAAAAACAATTAGCTCTTAATTTGAAATAAAAATCTGTTACTATGATTTGTAAACACTTTTCTTACAAAACCTAAATCTTTAGACCCAAACCACCCACAAGTGTCCTTTAAACACACATAAGAAAAGAAATTGTATCCTTGTCCTTAAAGTGAATGCAAATTATGGTTAATGAATTATTGTATGCATAAGGATCTCACATACCTAGACAACTTGGTGTTAGACACAGAGCTTTTCTGTGTAGAGAGCATTTTAGCTTTAATGGTAATTGTTTTGCAGGTTTATGTAAGAGATTTTTAATTTTGTCTGAATAAAAAGTAGTAATAGTGATGATCATTACTGGCATAGCATAATGCTCCATCTCAGCAGTTACACTACTCAGTTGTACATAAACCTTGCTAGTTCTCATAGACAATGGTGAGACCCACAGGGAATGACTGCATTTTGCAAATTAACTAACAAGTGAATACACACAGTTCTTTGTGTAGAATGGCTGAGTGCACATAAACAAGTTCTTTTGTCACAATGGTCTTGCTCACTTATGGCTTTTCTATCTATAATATAATTAATTGATGGGTAGAGTATCAGTTTATTTCTTCCCTTTGCTTGGGGACATTGTGTAACCATTGAGCATTATAGGCATTTATGTGAAGGGGCTGGCAGAACAACATAGTAAAGAGTAGCAGTCATGCTGAAAACAGCAATGCAATCAACACTAACTTCAAATAGAATATCCCATAGATGTAATATCCCATAGATATATTATCATGTTTATCAAAAATAGTGAGTTTACAAAAAATGCTGAACTTTCTAGAATACTCAGTGATAATCCGAAAGACTCCTTTTTATGACTTTTTAATTTTTCCCCACACTTGTGAGAAACATTTTTAGTTGTGAAAATGCGAAAACCAAAAAAATAATTAAAAATGTAAATAGCATTAAAATAATGGTGCGTTACTTTTTTGAGCTGTTCAGGTACAAGTCAAAACGGTTCCTGATTGTACCAGTTATTGCATAATTTAACTTTATTATCCTGAGGCATTCCTGCTGTGCTTTTACTTTCAAAGTCAAACTTCTGATAGGATTAATTTACCACCACACACAGAATGAAAGCACTGACTCACTACCTTCAAAGTTCTTAAATCAGAAGCCTCTCATTGCACAAAAGAGAAGTAGGCAGAAGAAAAGCATTCTGTGTCCACTATGAACCATCAAAACCCATTTTGCATCACTTTCTATAAAGAGGTGCATTATATTTTCAAGCGTGTCTTTCTAAACCTTCCTTTTCCCTGTAGTAAAAAGAATCTCATTATGATAAGTGGCAATTAATATCTATGCTTCAATAAAAGTGGCAATAAAATTATAAAACATTGGCTTTTTAAGATAAACTAAAATGTTTCTATAGGAGTCCTTAATGTATATTCATTTGGTTTATATTAAGGATTATCATAATAACAAACAGAATTACTTTACTATAAATCTGAAGAATAGTGAAAGGCAATATTACAATATTATGGAAGAGCCCAATAAGAATATAAACTTCAGTACACTGTACATGTGTATTCAAAAAAAAATTCTCTGTGTATTCATTTTTATTTTTAAAAAATTATTAGGCTTTGAAAGATATTGGTGGTGGACAGAAATCTGAAGCAGGAATAATTTCTTTGGTGACTTAATTGTTCATATTAACACTCTCTATTGCAAGGATGTCCATTCAGGGATGCTGGAATAATTTTTATAGTGAGGGTGCTGTGATTTGTGGAATCAAACTGTAAATCTTATATATAATGGGAACCATTTAAAACCAGGGAGTGCTATAGCACTCCCTGCACCATTAGTTCCAGCACCTATGTATCCATTGGCATTTTTTTTTCCAGTATGCCTTTCCCAACCCATTAATCCAACAAAATCAAGCAGCTGGAGCCATACAGTGAAAATTTTTAGATTGACAATGCTAGCTGCATCTTTCTGTATTCCAATTGGTTATCTGTTCTGTTTTTCCTTTCTTATTGCTGAGGAAATGGCATATCCTCCCAGGCATTTATCAGTAGTTATCTAAGTGCAGAACAATGAACGAACATGAAATATTAAAATCAAATCAAAGGGACAATCCAACTAACCCAAGCATTCACACAATTCAAGACAATTGATAGGGATTCAGGACAAGCTTCAGGTGCTTTCCCAAACCATCTCTCCAAATGAAAGGGGTGAGTTCTCATTTTGCATATAGAATAGCCATGAGAAAGGGTAGAAAACAAAAAGAACAGAGAATAGGGGAGGGGCAAGCTTTGCTAAATATGAAGATTGATTATATAAATAGGACTTACGTTGTTCCCGAAAATCTGCAAACATGTGAGTCCAGCAGTGAAGGGTGAAGAGTGTTCCACAACCAAGAACCCCTATCAAGAGTGTCTGGCTTCCATCTTGGTTAGGACTACAGGACAGCATCCCTTCTTAGGCCTGTAATTTGTTGGGCAAACACTTAGAGGGAGAAGAAGGTATTGCCCAAGTTCCTGGGACCTAAATTATGAAATCTAGCTTTGTAGAACACCAAGACTATGTATGTGCCTTTTTGTTTACTGGCAACTGGTGTAGACTGGAGAGAGTAGTTGTATGGGACCTGCAAGGGTTAGGGCCCGAGGTGGAAATATGGTGACATATGTCTAACTCAGGTCACTGTTTGATATAGTTCAATAGATTGTTTTCTATGATAGATCTTTATTATGCATTACACAGCATGGCACATGCTGTTCATCAGATGCATTTCATAGTATGCTACAGCAAAACCTAAGAAGGAGAAAAGTTTGTATTTCTTAGCTCATTTCACACTGTCTTTTTTATATGACTGGGATTGTTCTTCTGATGATACAGAAGTTTGTATGTGAATCCTTTGTATTAGATTCATTCACTCAATTTTGCTTCCATCCCACCTTTAAAAGTACTCTACATCCAATCAGTACACCGACTCACCATATTGTAATGGTTGGATATTGTAATTTCATAATATTATTGTGGCATAGACATTGTTGGTCCATTTGATTTGACTAATGCATCTATCTATCTATCTATCTATCTATCTATCTATCTATCTTTTCACTTTGTGGCATATTTACTTAGTCTACAGTGTGCAATTTTTAGGTTTATGATGCCTTATCTTATCAGTATCTTGATGTTTGATGTGAATGTTTTATTTTATATTTTGTTAAAGGCATAGTGTTCTTATTTCTCTCCTTTGTTCCAGAAGTGGGAGAGAGCACAAAGATAGGCACAGCCTTATTACCACTGCAGGACAGCGGAAGGTGATAGTGATGTAGATAGTAGTAGTGAGCCCAGAAAGTATATATTTGAAAACCCCGGTAGGCTGGACTGGTGGTACTGGGAGAAGTGCTGACTTACAACATTTGAACAAACGATATTTTCCTGCATTTCTCTCAGACCTATGAAGCTACTGTGCCTTTTATCAGAATAATATTTCTAAACATCTGCACTTGGATAGTGCACTTCATCCCCCTCTCATCTTCCCAGCTCATCTTAGGCTTGTGTGAGCCATAATTGAGCTCCTAATGGTCAAAAGACCATAATGTGATTTTGTCTGTGTTTGCCACATGTCCCTCAGTATCCTGTGGATCATCTGCACACGTTAACAGTTGCAAACTCTGCATGATGCCTTTCTCTGATGAAAAAATACAATTCTTGTTTTTTCAGTTTATGTCAAGTAAATAAAATGTATTTTAAAGAGCAAATTCATATGCACATGAGAGAACAAGTTAGCTTCAAATGTGTATCTGTAATTTACTGGCAGAATAAACTGCCATTAAAGACATCTCTGTATTACATCTCTCCCTTAATTTTCTCATCTGCAAAGTGATGATATGAGAATTAGTAATTTTATGAAGTGCTTTGAAAGTGCAAAGCCATGTTTTGTTGTTAGTTTTGCCTAGGCCACCTCCTCTAACAGTATGGCAAGGGGTGCTTAGGATCACCAGAGTGACCCAACTGGCCCCCACAGATTTCAGCCTGCTCCCTGTTAATTGATGTTACCTCTGATTTCATTTGGAATTCAGGATTGGAGAAGGGGCAAGGAGATATGAGGTCTACCCCAACTAGTTATCAGAAACCAAGAAACATTCCTTCTCCCACTGCCAGCAACTCATCCAATGAATTAGGGTCAGAGACGCCTCATAATACTTAGCATTGTCATTAGTGGTTCCTTAGCAACCAAGGATCTAACCGTGATTGTTGCGATGGTTCTCCCAAGACTTTCTACAGTATTATGAGATGTTTCTGTCCTTTTACTTAGTTTGTAAGCTATTTCAACAAGAGTGCTTCTCTTTCTAATGGATTAGTGCCTACAGTTGTTCTTACCAGTCAAACCACGAAGGATGGTCCTGTGGACTGCCAGAGATCCTGGGAAAGAATGGAAGGAGTCTTGGCCCAGGAAGGGAAGGGATGAAGCCACTGCACCCCCATCAAGCCATCTGAGATAAACATATGGGGAGATGGACCTATGCAGACAATAGCAGCTCAGCTATGCAATCACTCATGTGCCAAGGCTGAAGTTTGTGGGTGAAAATGATGCCAATGGCTTGGGGTGTCTGTTGGATTAATTTTATACTATTTAAACAAGAAAAGTTTTTAAAATTTGTATTTCTAAGAATTGCCTTTATTGGAAAAAAGTATCACTAACCAGCCAGTGTGTGATACAGTGTAACAGGGTAACTTGGCATTCAGCCTGGAGAGCCTGGCCCTAACACTGATTACAAGACGAGCCCACCTGAGAGGAATCAAGTGATTCCAACATAAAAGACAGCAGGGAGTTACAGGATGAGGTGTGGCAGAGAGAGGAGTTCAGGCTGCCTCAGGCAGGAATCCTGGCAGCTGGAGCGGGGGCTGGTGGTGGGAGTTGTGTGGGAGTTAAAGAAGGCAAGATAAGCTAAACAGCTCTGTTTGTTTTGGACTTTCTAGGTCTGTGGGTTTTTTTAAACTGTTGCCAGTTGAGCACTAATGAAGAGTGAATTAAAGGATTTAAGGTTGGAAGGTCATTGGAGGCTGAATGAAGTCTTAGAGGGGCCTGGATGAAGGTGAAATAGAGACGTATCAGTCACAGAAGGAGTGATAGCTTTTTAGGGGATGCTCAGGAGGCAGTAAATAGCCACCAAGCTACATATAATGTGTGAGATTTTTATTTTGTTTTATTTTTATTCAGTCATCCAGGTGAGTTCTGGTAAAACTTATATATCACATTGTGTGCCATCCTGTAGTTTGTTCATGTGAGACATTTCAAAGAAAAGAGGCTTGAGAGGTTTATTATCATTTTCATTACTACTACTATTTCTCTCTCTCCACCTATAAATCCTGGTGTCCTTCAAAATCTTGTGATTCTGAGATTTGAAATATTGTAAGCTGCTTGGGCTGCATATGAATGTTTATATACCAGTATTATATACCACATCTGTTAGTTTATAAGGTGAAATAGGACTCCTTGTCATATATACCAGTAGAAGTCTTAGGAGTGTCTCAGTCAACTTGGAAGATATTAGATCACAAAATTATTGTTGGCCCAGAATTAGCTGCAACAAGATCTTGACATTGGAATCATAGAATCTCAGAATAGTAGAACTGGAAGGACCTCGAAAGATCATGAAGTCCAGTCCCCTGCCCTCAGGGCAGGACCAAACACCATCTACCTAGATCATCCTTGATAGATGTCTATCCAACCTGCTCTTAAATATCTCCAGTGATGGAGATTCCGCAACCTCGCTAGGCAATTTATACCAATGTTTAACCACCCTGACAGGAAGTTTTCCCTAATGCCCCATCTAAACCTCCCTTGCTACAATTTAAGCCCATAGCTTCTTGTCCTATCATCAGAGGCCAAGGATTATTGATAAGAAGGTCATGCAAGACTGTATCAAATGCTTTACTAAAGTTTAGGTATACCATGTCCACTGCTTCTCCCTTATCCACAAAACTTGTTATCTTATCAAAGAAAGTTATCAGATTGTTTTGACATCATTTGTTTTTTAAAAATCCATGCTGGCGGTTACCTATCACCTTATAATCTTCCAAATGTTTGCAGGTGAATTCCTTAATTTTTTGCTCCATTATCTTTCCTGGCACTGAAGTTAATCTGACTGGACTGTAGTTTCCTGGGTTGTTCCTATTTCCCTTTTTATAGATGGGCACTATATTTGCCCTTTTCCAATCTTCTGGAATCTTTCCCGACTTCAAAGATTTTTCAAAAATGATAGCTAAAGGCTCAGATACTTCCTCTATCATCTTCTTGAGTATTCTTGGGTGCATTTAATCAGACCTTGGTGACTTGCAGACATCTAACTTTCTAAGTAACTTTTAACTTGTTCTTTTTTATTTTAACTTCTAAACCTACCCCATTTCCACTAGCGTTCACTATGTTAGCCATCCCGTCACCATCAATCTTCTTGGTGAAAACCAAAATAAAGAAGTTGTTAAGCTCCTCTGCCATTTCCAAGTTTCCTGTTATTGTTTCTCCCTCTTCAATGAGCAGTGGGCCTACCTTATCCTTGGTCTTCCTCTTGCTTCTAAAATATTTGTAGAATGTTTTCTTGTTACCCTTTATGTCTCTAGCTAGATTGAGCTCATTTTGTGCCTTTTTCCTTTCTAATCTTGCCCCTGTACACTTGTGTTATTTTCTTATATTCATCCTTTGTAATTTGACTTACTTTCCACTTTTTATGACTTCTTTTTGATTTTTAGATCATGTAAGATCTTGTGGTTAAGCCAAGGTAGTCTCTTGCCATACTTTCTGTCTTTCCTATGTAGTGGAATAGTTTGCTTTTGGTCTCTTAATAATGTCTCTCTGAAAAATTGCCAATTGTCTTCAGTTGTTTTTCCTCTTAGTCTTGCTTCCCTTGGGTTCTTACCTACCAGCTCTCTGAGTATACTAAAATCTGCCTTCCTGAAATCTATTGTCTTTATTTTGCTGTTCTCCCTTCTACCAATCCTGAGAATCATGAACTCTGTGATTTCATGATCACTTTCACCCAAGCTGCCTTCCACTTGCATATTTTCAACCAGTTTCTCCCTATATTTTTAAATCAAATGTAGAACAGCTTCCCCCCAGTATTTTTCTCAGCCTTCTTATCCAAGAACTTGTTGGATAATCTGTGCCCTGCTGTGTTAGTTTCCCAAAATGTGTCTGGATAGTTGAAGTCCCCCATCACCACCAAATACTGCGCTTTGAATGATTTTGTTAGTTTAAAAAAAGACTCATCCACCTCTTCTGCCTAAGTAGGTGGTCTGTAGTAGACTCCTAACATGACATCACCCTTGTTTTTACCCATTTTTAACCTAACCCAGAGATTCTCAACAAGTCTGTGTGCTGTGTCCATCTCAATCTCAGTCCAAGTGTATACATTTTTAATATATAAGGCAACACTTACTGTCTTTTTTCCTGAGCAAGCTGTACCCTTCTGTACCAATATTCTAATTATATATATTATCCCACCAGGTCTCTGTAATACCAACTATGTCATAGTTCTGTTTGTTTATTACCACTTCAAGTTCTTCCTGCTTTATTCCCCACACTACTTGCATTTGTATACAGGCATACAAGAAACTGATTTGATTTTGCCCCCACTTCTGCCTTGTCCCTCCTTTATCTCTGCTATTATAGCCCATGGTCCTTCCAATTTCTGACCCATCTGCCAGGTCTCCATGTTTTTCACTTAACCTATGGGCTTTGGTCAGTTGCCGCCGTCAAACCTAATTTAAAGCCCTCCTCACTTGGATCAGTGTAATTTCTCAGCTCATGCTGTTACCTTATCCAAATTGCCATATGTCAAAGAAGAAAATGGTTTTGTGTACAGATTTTTTTTATTTAAAAACAAAAGGTGTGTTAAATCCCCCAAACAACATAGTGGAAGTATTGCCACATTAGAAATGGGATTATTTTTAATCTACACTGTGTGTTTTTATAGGGCAGGCACTATCCTTTTTATTGCAGACCTTTCTCCCTGATTGATACTCCTAGAATACTGCTGCAGAAATGCTATTAAGAAGTACTTTTTCAGATCCTTATCAGATACTGATGAAATCTCATGAGAACATGCATTTTCATGGAATTTTGGATAGCGGTGATAACAGAAAAGAAACTAAATAAATACAAAGCTATGCATATTACTATCTTTATCAAATTATTCTTAATATGTGCAAAAATGTAACATGTTCAGAATTACATTGTTGTGATAAGCATTCATCTCTAATAGATGAGTTGGCTGGATGATGTCATTGGCTGATCTTTTCAATGGAAGTAAAAATAAATTAGTTTTTGTTGACACCAAATTATTCCTATTTGAAGTGTTTAAACTTTACAAGACTAAGACTCTGAATTGCTCTTGTAATTTTGAGTACTTTCATAATTTAATCATCTTCAGGCCCATTTCCCCCCTCTCTTTCTATGTTATTTTAAATAAAGTCATTTCCAGAGGTAGGCAAAACTAAAATTAGAGCACTATTAAGCTTAACAGTCAGTCTCCAATTTGGGGAATTATAAAAGTAAAGGAAGATCACAGTGTTCATTTAAAATGATTAAAAATAGTTTCTATCACTTTTTTTGTTGAGAGAGCTAAGGAAAAGTAAACAAATATAAATTGATGACAATCAACTTCTAGGCTTGAAAGCAGTATCCATTAGGACTTTATTTCTGCAGTGGAAAGTTGGGGGAAGGGGAGAAATTTTGGTTATGTGAGAAAGGGAAACACTGTTAATAGTCCTACCCAAAAATCTTAAGGCTAGATTTTAGAATAGAAGAAAGCAGATAAAATGATGTATTTTCTATATTCAGTGTGTCATTGGTCCATGTCTATAAATAAAAATGGAATATGGACAAAAGAAATGTGCTACAAATATTGTATGACTACCAATACATGAGTATCAAATTAAAACAATGTTGATCTATAACCATGACCAGAGTCCTCCACTCATAGTCCCTTATCTGAATTTCCTGTCCCTTCACAAAAATATTTAAGATGGGCACTGAGGGAAATGGCATGCAATTTCCATAACATACCTTTAAATACCTTTAAATTTCCCAGATATATAGTTCTTTACCTACTCTCATTGGCAGATCTTTTATTACAACACTTTCAGGACCATGGACAGTTCCTAATTTATACAAATTGTAATTTAACTGTTTTTTTCCTCTACCAGTAACATAATTATTTATTTATAATTGCTATTAGTGTTGTTACATTTAACAACCACATTGTGCTACCTAATTTCTATCTCCACTCTTTTTGCTCTACATCATCAATTCAAAGTGACAAATTCGGCGCTCTGCTTCATCGGTGCAACAACATTGACTTCACTGGAGTTACATAGGGATAATGTAGATTTGTTGTTTCAGTTGTAGAATATGAATGATGGGTAGTAAGTCATTTCTAAATTGTTAGACAACATATTTCTATAAAACAAATATCTACTTCCACTAATCTGTTTTTAAGCCAATGTCTGTCTTTCCTTGTGTTTATATTTGCATACTTTTAACCAGTATTCAGTAGCATTTCACCCCATCTTGTTCTCCCTTGCCATGTACCTTTATCTTCATTTGCACTCTCATCAGGGTGTGTGAGGATTTCATATTACACTCTCTCCACTGTTCAGAGGCTGTGCCAGACATACAGTATAATTTAATATGTCTGATTTGTTCCAAAATTGTTTTTGTAATATGAAGTGTGTGTGTGTGGGGGGGGGGGATCCAAAATCTAGCTCTGACTGTGTTGAATTGTTGTGTTTTATTACTGTGGTGGTATAACTTACACTGCTTTATAACAAAGATTGTGTGTATTAATATATATCAAGTAAGAGGTAACTAGCTGTAAATGAAAAGGGGATAGTAAAATAAAGAGAATAACTAACTATAAACATGCCACTACTCTGAATAGAACAGAAACTCATCCACAGCTAGACACCAGGAGATACAATTCATAGCTGACACAAGCGGGTGCCATTGATTTCAGTGGAATTCGACCCATTTGCACCAGTGATGAAATAGATTCCACATATCCAAAATAAAGGTATGTAACCTCTCAGATTTGATGATGACAGCATCCAGCTGTTGATTGAAGGTTAGACATAATCAAACTCAGAGCAAAAAAAATTTTACACATATTCAAGAAATAATGTATATTTTTGTACTAAAGCTGTTGGTCTAATTTTTGGTCTGATAAGATGGCTTTGTACCAGTTCAACAATGATATCTAGGCACAACCGTGCTCTTGGGGCAGTGCAGAGTGGGCCATTCCTTAGGGGGAGCTGAAGGAGATATTCTTCCCTGGTGTTTCTGATGAGTATGAGCTCTGCTACATCCCATCTGCAGTTGCAGCATACTTCCCCATATGTGATCATGCACCTCAGCTGGTGGGTGAACACGGGGGGTGGGGAAGGAGACACTGCATTCATTCCACCTTCATTAGGTTGGCTTGCAGCACAGGGGGTTAACAGATGGAACAATCCTTGTGCTTTGGACAGTGCAGGAACTGCAATCACAACTTGCTGTTTCACAGGGCTCAAATGGGCAGGCATGTGGTTTCCTGTGCCTGTACACTTTCTATCCCGCTGAACTTGCAGACACAGCCAAGGTCACGGTAAGTAATGTGTCCTAGTGGAGTTGATTTTTGTGCTTCATTTTGACACTGAAGCAGCTCCTTCAGTTTTCCTTTCCATTTACTGAACAGCTTGTTAATTCAGTTGGTTAGCCAGCCAGGTGGGACACACTTCTCTTAAGGGGTCTATTTGCTTCCTGCTTTGTGCATATACCTGCTTGTCATATCAGCTGAATACATAGTGAGTAAAGCATCTACTAAAGAGTTGCTGATCTCTGATTGGCTTGTTCCTAGGCCAGGCCTGCTCCACAGGGAGACAGTTACTGCAGGCTAACCAATTTGCAGAATAATTTGTTGGTGAGATGCAGGTGCAGAAACCAGATTCTTGTCCTCTTATAACGTTTATAATGTCCATGGCATGAAAAGAATACTGTATTCATAACTGACAGCTTACTTTTCTCTCCTATTTTAAAATCAGGCTGGACCAAGATTCTGATTTCACTTAGTGGTTTTACAGTGGTGCAGTTCCTTTAAATTTATTGAAGTGTCTCATGATTTACACTGAACTAAGTAATAGGTGGCTTTCAACATATCTAAGATGCATCACATAATGTTCACAGAGAATACTTTATTGTAATCATGATATATACACTTATGTTAATTTGACATTGTTGATTATTTGAAAAATAGTTAACTATTTAAATTGTATCTTATGGCTTGTCTATTATCTACATATTGAATTAAAGGCAAAGTTGGGGTTTGAGGAAATTCATCTCTACAAGGAAAAGTGTGGTGGTGGTGTTTTCTTGTTGTTGGATTAGTACATTTTTAATGTAAAAAGCACCTTCTGAGCAATTATTCTTTGAGAAATGTTTATATTAACTGTAAAACCATTTTACATTTAATTACACAATATTGCAAAATAGACCTTTCAAAAATATCCTCTTGGAAGTGTTTATACTGTTAAAATTAAAAATGGAGGGATGAGGTGGGAAAAACAGAGGAAAGATGGCTCAAAGGATTAGAAATGGTAAACTCAGAATTTCACCTTGGGTCACGAATTTTAATCTAACCTAGAGGTTCTGATCCTCTGTATGCAGATGGTTCACTACTGTATGCAGTCTCACAGATGTCAAAGTACTCTTCTTAGCAATCAGAAGTATGCCAATAATAAATGTAGGATTAGGTTATAAGGACCAATCCTGAAATGAGCTTCAGGCAGGCACAGAAATGGGACTGTGTGGAGGTAATTGGGGATGGGGTTTGTGACCAGATTGTCCAGTAATAGAGATTCCACAACCTCCCTAGGCAATTTATTCCAGTGTTTAACCACCCTGAAAGTTAGGCAGTTTTTCTTAATGTCCAACCCAAACCTCCCTTGCTGCAGTTTAAGCCCATTGCTTCTTGTCCTATCCTCAGAGGCCAAGGAGAACAGTTCTCCCCCCTCCCTCCCCACCCTGTGACACCCTTTTAGATACCTGATCTTTGCTTAGTTAAGATTGTCACTGTAAGGCTATGTCTACATGTGTTCTGTACACTCTCCAGTTCATCAACATTCTTCTGGAATTGTGGGCAACAGAATTGGACTCAGGATTCCTGCAGTAGTCTCACCAGTGCCAAATGCAGAGGTAAAATAGCCTCTTGTCCATGCCTGGGAAATATGCGGCCCATGGGCCAGATCTGGCCCACCAAGACACTGGATCCAGCCCATGGAGGTAGTGGGGAGCCCCAGGCAGGCTCCCTTGCTTGCCCTGAAGCCCCACACGCTGCTCAGAAATACAGCTGCGGGGCGCTTTCTCTTTGAGTCCGGGGGGGAGGGGAGGAGATTCAGACCCTCCTCCTATCCCCAGCACAATCCCATTGGCCGCTTTCTGGACAGTTCCCTGCCCTAGGTCACAACTGTCTCCTTCATCCAAACTCCCTCCCAGACTCCATTCTCTCTCCTGCACCCCAATCCGTTACTCCAAGCTCCCCTCTGCACCCTACCTCCATCCCAGACCCTGCATCTCCTCCATTAGTACCATGGAAGAGTGCAGCCCTCAACCACTTTCCAAAATCTTGGAGTGCCCTCCCCCTCCCCATCAACAATTATTGCCTACCCCTTCTCTTGTCCTTATATAGGCAAAAGTCCATCTAGCTCAAGTGAAAGGTTTGTCTGGAAAATACTATATGATAAGGCCTCATATTTTACAAGTATTTGGCAGTCTAATTTGCATGCTCAGCAGAGAGACAGAGGATTGAGTAGGTTTGGGAGACAGTTTCATTCAAAATACTAAACAAAAATAGTACCATCTATTTTTAAATGAAGGTGTTTTTATTAAACACTTAAAAAATAAGACTAAAAATTGTGAGTTGTGGGGTTTTTTTAGAAATGGAAATCTCTTAAATGTCATGAAAACAGAGTTATGTTGTATTGAGAGAGGTCAACTACTTGAAATCTTTAAAATTTCATTAAGTTTAGAGGAAAATTATTTCTGGGTCTACATCATCCTCCAACTACCTCAGCAGTATTGTGGTTTTACTGTTCTGTTTTCTCTCTGCTATTGTTGGTGTTACCACCTACAAGAAAAACAGGGAACTCTGAACATTTTACTGTCTGTACAAGAGAAACAGTGAAACAAGACTAAATATGAAGTGCTTTTTCATATGCACAAGGTAAATATACTGAAAAACAGTGTAGCAAAATATATTTTCCTCTTATCTCTTTCGGTTTTAGTAATCATGGGAGTTGTGTGAAACAATGGTAGTTAGAAAAAGTTCAGACAGTAGTGCAGTTTAAATTGATGGTATCCTTTTAACAATACATAATACTAAAGCATTAGCTTTAGTATTTTCAGACAGAGAGTACTCATCTATTAAGAATGGGAGAATTAAGTTTCATAGATATGTTTTTGGATGAGGTCTTTCAGTTAAACTATCAGGTTTTGTTTTTAATACTTTACATGTCTTGTGCTGTCAGACAGCATTCATCATCATTAAGGTTTCTTCAGAATCTTAAATATATGGGCTCATAGCTTAGAAACTTTCATTAAGCCTATTGAGGGAAAAGTCGCTTTTGAAGATTTCTGTTAAGCCTGAACTTTGAACCCATTTCTCAGAGGTAAAAAGTGGATAAATCTGTAACTCCTTCTTAAGTACCAATATGTTGAGAAAGTATTAGTTCATGTGCTCTAGCCTTTGATTTTGATTAGTAACTTTCTCTCTTTGGAAAAAGGTAATTCCTTTTTGAAAGGTATGTGAGAAATCAGAGTAAAAGCTGAAAAAAGTAAACTTGGCCTTTGAATTGTGTGGGAATTCAAAGGCCCAGTTAGTGTGGAGAAATTTCAGAGGGAAAAACAATTGCTCCTCTCAGCTAAGCAGTGTACTGTACATAAGGTTGTGTTGTTAATATTTGTTTCTTTTCCCTAAGGGAGAGAACACTTGAATATTTTTCTCTATCCCCCAAATCCTTGTAAGTCTGTGCTTTGCAGCACTGGTCTATACCAATGAAAATGGAAGAGTGTGGTACCCTGACTATCCCAATGGAAAAAAACATAAGCAAGAGTTACATATTTCTCTCAGGACATGTATGAAATGCTCATTAAGAATAATGGAGCTCTAAGCAGTAGGAGAACATGCATCATAGTATGGAATACAGAGGCATATGAAAAGCATTAATTACTATGCTGGACTGTCCATGCCTTCTTTTTTTGTATGGTAAAAATAAAGGGGGCTGTATCTACTATTAATTATTTATTTTTATTTTGGTTGTGTCCAAAGGCCCCAATTAGAATTAGGGTTCCATTGTGCAATAAATGTCTAGAAAGACACAGTCCATGTTCCAGTTTACAATTTAACTAGATGGAAAAAAAAGTGATGGAGAAAAGAAAGGTGAGATCAATGGTATTCACATGCTGAGACTGGTTTTCTATGTGCACACTTTAAGGCTCTGAATTATTTGAAAGGATTTTGCCCTTAATAAGTAAATATTTGCTATCCCCAACACAGCCTTCAACATAGCCATGGTTAACTGTTTTCTGGTATGTATCTCTCAGCAGAAAATGAATCCTGAGGATGATTCAGAGAAGGAGAAGATAACTTTATGGATTAGTTCATAAAGGCAGCTCCAAATTTAAGGTGCAACATGAAAGTATTGAGGCGTTTCAGGGAGAAGTGAACAAATGGGTGTTCAAGGTTGGCATTACTAAGATAGCTGAGATAGATGTGTAGTCAGGGACGTAGCCATAAAGAGTCTTGAACCTAGGAAAAAGAAGCTTGAAACTGATGTTGAAAAGGAGATGGTGGATGGATTTCAAGGTGGGGAAGATGGCAAGTTAAATGATCGAAGCAGTTGCATTTTATATAGACTAAAGAAGGGTGATGTGGGTGTCAGAGAGCAGGGGATTATAGTAGGCAACTATATAGGTGATGAGAGGCTAAACAAGAGTTCTGGAAGCATTAACAGAAAGGAAAAGTTTGGTTTTAGAAATGCTACAAAGGGTTTGAAATGCTGCAGGATTTGAACATTGCTTAGCTGTTTAGCCCAAGGCAGAGAGAGAGAGGTCAAAGATGAGCCCCAGTTGTGTGTCGAGTGATAGGGAAAATACTAGTGCTGTCAGTGGTGGCTGAGAATGAGGGGAACTTGGAAAAGGTATTAGTAACAGAATTCACAATATTCCAAACATTAAGCTTCTCTGCTATTTTTTTCAACAGATTGTTGCCTTTTTAATCTCAAATATAAGAGGCTCTATTGGATATTTAGATGCTCTGAGAGGTCTAGAAAAGACTTACATGGTGACAGCTTTTTATTATTATTATTTAGAATAAAAAACTTTACGATTTCCACAGTCTAAAAATCTGCTGAGTCGTGTTTTAAAGCTATTTAAACAGAACCCTTCAAAACAAGACTTAATGTATGAGTAGAAATCTCAAGTAGAGAGTTGTCTTCTACTGAAACAAACACTTTATTCTGTATGATATGAAAATAAAAGCGAAAGGGAGGCAAGGCAAGAAACAAGCCCAAACATCTCCAAAATATAATTATCATCTCCCTTTTTTTGGAAAGAAAACTGTAATGGTCACTGAACACCAGTATTAAATTCATAAGGATCCCTCTCTATGCCAACCTAGACTCCGTCTAATATCTGTGGCAATGCTCAACATGGACTCTGCTCATCTTTTTTCTTTTTTGGGGGGAGGAGGGAGGGACTGGAGCTGGTAAAATGGTGCACTCCACCCTTTTTGCATTTTCTCTGCTACAGATAGCATATTTCTTCGTTCCCAAGGCAGATGGTCAGAGCGTCTTCTCTTGGTATTAACAGAAAAATCTTAATGATAGCTGCATTTAAATCAGCAACCTTATATTTTCAAAAAGGGAGAGAAAAAATAGATACAATCAAGAAATAATATAAATGAGATCAACAACTCTAGTCTTGGGCAGATGGGAATGTTGCAAAATCTTTCTAGGATGGGCTAGACTTTTTACTTATGAAGGGTAAACATTGGTAGCAGTAACCATATATGTTAACGTCCCTTTCTTCCTCAGTTTTCTTTTTTTTCTCTCCCTCTTTATTTCAGGTTTCCCAAAAGAGAGCAACTATCTCAGTTCTTTCCAAAAGTCTGTATCCTTCCTTCCAAGAAGAAAATATTTATTTAATCAAACCCATCTTTGTCCTTTTTTCAGAGCCCCCCCACAGAACAAATAAAGCATATGTGGGAACAGTGCAAGCTTCTGTACATTGCTCTGTCAATGTGCCCTGAACCTAAAGAACCACTTCTGTGGGTGAGCTGAAAGTTCAGTCTCAGTGCTTACATGGAAAAAAAACATCTATACATTCAGTACATTTAATGGCCTTGTGCAATAGGTGTGGTGTTATTTTGATTCCCTATATCTGCTGTTTCTATCTGCTTTTTTCTTTTCCCTTGAAAATATTTCCCTGTTACCTGGTCCTCCTCTCCCAAGGTGTATGGTTCACTGACACTTGATTCCACTGTTCCCCAGACATATTGCCTAGCGATCTGGTCCTCTTCTCCCACTGAGCAGTCCTGTGTCTCTGCTGTATGGCAGGTACAGTCTCACTCGTGGCTCAGGTTTCTGAGAGAAGTACTTGTTTTCTCCTTTCCTAATATGTAGCAGTGGGTCTTGGGAGAGGCACCTATGGTTTCTTTTTTTTTTAGCTGCTTGTAGTGGCCTTCAGAGTCATCTTAGCTTTGCAGTCTGAAGCTAAAGCAGGAAACGGGGAAAGTCTGTGCCATGCACCTCACTTTGTTTATGGATCACAGTTTGGATACCACTAATCAAGTAAACTTAAAAAACAACAAATGGTCTGGTAGCACTTTATAGACTAACAAAACATGTAGATGGTATCATGGGAGGAGGAAAAAAAGGAGGAGGGGCAGGAAACAAGGAGCAGAGGGTATGGATATATCAAAGGGAAAAACAGGAAGGGAGAACTGGGAATCAGTGAGCACCTGAAGACTGGGTAGTTAAAACTAAGCAGATAAGAATCAAAGTCAATAGATAGTACCCTTCCTAACACAACTGTTTGCACCTTCATTGAATGTTAGGTTGATAGTGTCCTGACCATCCCTCATCATGATTGAGACCATTAGCATGAGAATTGAACTTGCAGATGAACTGTAATTCCAACGCCTCTCTGTGTATTTGGCTACTAGAATTGGTTTGTGACAAGATAGCCACTTGAAGATCTTTTAAACAGTGATTAGGAAGATTAAAGTGTTTCCCAACAGGTTTCTGTATGTTCCCTTTACGTGTATCTGATTTGTGTCCATTGATTCTTTCCCATAGGGACAGTCCACTGGTGTATATATTGGACAAACTGGAAAAGCCCAGAGCATGTGGTTGCAGCTGTCTGTCCCTAATTTTCCTGACCACAAAAACTCATTGAGATTTTGTGAGAGACTGGCCTGCATCACTCATTCCACTATCATTTACTTCATCATAGGATTGAAGTTTTCAAAAGCAGCACATGACACTGAGCACTACAGTTCCCTCTAAGCTGCCCAGTCGCACAGCTTCCCGGGTGATTAATCAGCCCCGCCCAGTCAGTCAGCTCCTACACGGAGCCCTGAGCCTCTGACTGAGTGGAGCTGATTAATCACCCGTGAAGCTGTGCTGCTGGGCAGTTCAGAAGGAACACTGCTGAGCACCCTCTGGGCATGACTTTTATCAAAGTAACAGTGGCCACAAGCCTCAACTGGAATATCGTATCCAGTTCTGGGCACCATGTCTCAAAAAAGATGTTAAAAAATTGGGGAAAATCTAGAAAAGAGCAACAAAAATGCTTAAAGGTCTAGAAAATATGAGCTATGAGGGTAGATTGAAAGGAATGGGTTAATTTAGTCTGGAAAAGAGAAGCCTAAGGCCAGGTCTACACTAGACCTGGAAGGTCGTCTTAAGGTATGCAACTCCAGCTATGTATTCTATAAAGCTGGAGTCAGCTTACCATAAGTCAAGCTAGGTGGTGTGCACACAGTGGGAGACCGACAAGAGCAAATGGTCCCATCACCTTCCCTTACTCCTTGCAACTACAAGACTGACAAGAGCAAATGGTCCCATCACCTTCCCTTACTCCTTGCAACTACAAGGAGTACTGGAGCTGCCCTCAGCATTCAATTTATGGGTCTATACTACACCCACTAAATCAAACACCAGAAAGTCAATCTCCAACACAATGAGTGAAAATGTGCCCTAACAGGACATAACAGCTTTCAAGTACCTAAAAGATTGTTACGGGATGGAGGAAGAAGAATTGTTTTCCTGTAGGACAAAAGAAGCAATAAGCTTAAATTGCAGCAAGAGAGGTTTAGGTTGGATTTTAGGAAAAATATCCTAGCTATCAGGGGCATGTGTACACAGCAGGGCAAAAGTTAAATTAAGATACGCAACTTCAGCTACTTCAGTTGCATAGCTGAAGTTGAAATAGCTTAATTCGGGTTTTGACACTCTCTACACAGCAGGAAGTTGAAGGAAGAGTACTCTTCCCTCAGCTTTCCTTAATCCTTATGAAATGAGGGCTACAGGAGTCGGAGTAAGAAGTCCTCCATCTTGAAACTATTTCAAAATAACAGCTTGCTGCTTAGATGTGCACTTTGTTATTTCAAAATGATGTCAGTTATTCCAAAATAACACTGCGGTGTAGATGTATCCAGGGTGATTAACCATTGGAATAAATTGTCTGCGGAATTTGTGGAATCTCCATCATTGGAGATTTTTAAGTTCACATTAGATAAACATCTGTCAGGGATGGTTTGGATAGTGCTTGGTCCTTCTAGGAGTGCAGGGGATTGGATTTTATGACCTCTCGAGGTTCTGTCTAGTTCTATAATTCAAACTAAAACCCAAGCAAGTTAAGTCCTTGGGATACTCTGAAAACAATCAGAATGCAGACTTGATGCTGCATTTAGCCAACATTACTCCAGAGCAACACTCTAATCATTGCAGAGCATCAAATGAGGAATATCTTATTGAACACAGCTGTTGGTTTATATGTTCATTTTACTGATGAGCCCAATGGTAGGACAGATGACAGATCAGTCTGTGTTGTCTCTTCACCTTCTTTGGTACCTCACTAAGCAGAGACTTGTGCAATTCCAGCGTTGGAATGCATGGGAAGGGACCCACCACTCTTCTTGCTGCCACCTCCAAAGTGATCTGTGCAGTTAGTACATGCTCAAAGCCTTTAGGACTTCAAATTCTCTGGCCAGGAGTGGCACCTCAAGCCCTTGTATAGGATTAAAAAAACAACTGAAAATCCATTCCATAAATAAGCTGTCTTTTTTCCTGGGGTAGTCCAGTAACACATTCCATAACACTTTTATCTTAAGGAGCTTTTCTCCTGGTTACTGCCTCCCCCTGTAGCATATCTGGAAGCCCTGGGACTGTGCAGACACCCTTTCCTACTGCCCTGTTGGAACAGGCCTTTATCCCCTTAGCAGGAGAGTGCACTATGCTGATCCCCACACCTCTTACAGAAGTGTTTGTTCCTGCTCTGGGAGAAAAACTGTTTCCTATCATTAATACAAAGCACACATTGGCTTTTATCCTGCATTTTGAAGCTGAGGTTTTGGCACTGGCAACCTGCTGTCTGAATACCAGCTGGGCAGGGCAATAAGGAGTCATACCCTCCAGAGAAAGTTCCTTTTCTATTTTACTCCAGGGTAAAACAAGTTCTTTTGCCATCCTGTTTAAATTCTCTGACAGACCTTTACCATCCTACCCCATGATATGTAGCATGAACCCTCACTATGAAGGCTTCATACCTAAACATGGAAATATACCCCTTGGATATCCTCACATGAATTATACTTGCATAAATATGAAAGGATATGGGCCAGTTTTCAAGAGTTTGAGGCACCTTAGCTTTATGGGATTTGTTCCCACCTTTTTTTGAGGGGGTGCTATTTGCTTCCTCCTCTGTTTGCTCTTCCCTGAACATAAATCCACAAATTCCCCTTACAAATGTTTTCCTTAACTCCTTTAGGCAGATGATTCCTGAGTGGGTGATCAGATCCCACATAAGCTTTAGAGGCATCAGCTGTTATGTTTTCTGCCTGTGTTTTGTTAGGTCTGATGTAACCTGGCAAAAGGTGGAGGTCCCTCCCTAATTGCTCTGTATTATCTTGCAGGATATCAGTCCCACCCCAAAACAGTGTCATCCCATCATCTGAGAAGGTCCCACTTTTCCTAGGTAGGCTGCCTAACCACTGGGCTGCCAGTGATTTTATCAAGTCACCCCATATCCATTGGGAGAGGGAGCAACCTGGGCCAGTACCCGAGCCCCTGGGTGTCAAGACAAGAGTGCCCCTGCCAACAAAGCAGCATTCACTCTTTCTCTTGCTGCAGCAAAAGTTTGTTGTTTATAGAAGAAGAGGTTAAGTGCCTATGAACAAGTCTTGTTGATCAAGTGCAAGTATAGACATATCCAAAGACTGACAAAAATCTGTCATTCAAATTAAAGTGACACAGCATGATCATCTGTGGTCACATCTGCACAAAGATTCTGTATTCCAGCTTATGTGCACATGCATACCATGGGTGAAAGATTCAGTGGGGCACTTGATGGTGCCAATTCTAGTAACGGGACGTGGAACCTTTTGCCTCTAAGTCGTTCAATGTCATCAGGTTGGTAGTGACAGTGAGTGCTTACTATCTGGGACTGTTTGATGTCTTACATGAAATTAATGTGATTGCTTATGTCCCCTGATTAGCATTCTTGTTGAGAGTCCGGGGGTGAATGGAAATGAATTATCTGCTTGTCCACAGACATGATTCCACATTGGAGTAAAGCATATTCATGACACAGTGATGGAAATCTTGCAGTTCTTCTGCTTGTATTGTATTGGTTTACTATCAAATAGACTGTTAAAATCATTTTTCAGGTCTTCCAATCGACCACCTTTCATTAGAACTAAAGCAATACAAGAATTCTTTGACTTCCAAATCTGTTTTTTTTTTTCTACCATGTGTGCTAAAGGACTTTTATATAGTTCCTAAAGGCCAGTCACCAGATGGCAAAAGAAACAGATGTAAAAATATAACAAAGTTAAAATAGTCAGAAGATTGATTGAAATGAAACATTACATTACTTTTAAATTAATTAAAAAGAATAGATGGAAAACATTTAAAGTAAATTCACCAAAATATATATTTTTCTCTTTCAGAGCAATGTTCATGGTGATAAAAGAATGATTCCCACTTTTTAATTGAGATTTAATATTGATGGGAGTGTCTAGCTTTGTGTTTCCAATCTATTTTACTTAAGTGTGGCATTTAAGACACTGAAGTCAGCTCCCTATCTGACATATGTATACTAAAATTTACACATATGTGTGTCCCTGTCAATTTATGCTTCCTTGTAACGGAAATTGGCTCCTTCCCATACTTTGCCTTTCTCAGTGTTTCTAGAGACTCTAATGGTTTTGTTTAATGCCAGGGTTTATAGCTATCTCTTCAATCATGCTTTTCAGCTGTTAGGTTGAGACTGTGTTTAGTATTCTGTCCCATTTCTTCTCACATGAAGCTTATTTTCAGTCACAAGACCGGGTGCAGACTTTTTTTCCTCTGCATAACTACCAGTTTGTCTTAGAATAGAAGAGATACTCAAAGTAGAATTTATTATGCATAACCAAACCAGTATGAATGACCATGAAAGTGAACTTGTACATGGTGTACTGTGGGTGTGAGAGAGACCAAGTGTGTTACATCACATGTGGGACACTGAATAAGACTTTTTATGCCACCACTAAGGAATGAATGTGCAACTCATAAGTCAAGTCACAATTGATATTTGATAGGGTGAAATGAAAAGGCATATTCATTTGTACACAGAGAATTCTGTTTTATGCCACACCTAACTATGTTTTGTATCTTGAACATTATTTTTTAAACCTGCTTTCTATTGCAAGTCTTAGTAGCAGAGTCTGCACTTTTCAGGAGGAAATCTGACAGAATCTCACAGCTGAGCAGGGTGATAGAAGTATGACATGTTGACAAGATGAAAGTTAGTAATGTGTTTATTTTCTTGTAGAAGAAATAAAATGATTTACTGGATATTTAGCAGTGTAAGCAATTACTGTTTATCACACTTTTGTAAAAGCATTGGACATTGCATAGATCAGTGTTTCCCAAATGGTGTTCCGTGGAACACCACGGTTCCGCAAAGTGAAAATAAGGGTTCCACGAGAAAATTCTACTCACTACTCAACACTGCGTGCGCAGTCAGTCAGTGGTGCGATCGCATGTTATATAACACCGGAAATCCCCGTACTCACTGTCAGGGAGCGTGGAATATGTGGGTGACTTTAACAATACGACAAGTTAATAGTATCTACACATAGAATTTTTGATACCAAAATTCCCCATGGATCATTGGCTAAAAGAAGGAACTTTAAAGAAAAAAACAAATACTTCAAACACTCCTGTTGTTACTGAAACCAGCAAGAAAGATACCGAGGCAGTTCAAGCTAATTATGAAGAATTACAGTCAAGTAATAAGAAATGCAGGTATGCCAAGGACTGTTTGTCATTTGGATTCACAAGCAGTGGAAATAAAGATGCTCTTGATGCCCAGTGTGTACTATGCAACAAAACATTATCTAATAGTTCTTTAGTACCTGCTAAATTGCGAAGACATTTTGAAACATTTTGTTTTAAATATGTGCAATTAAACTAAATGTTGATCTCATGACCTTGTTTAGCATTTGTTTATTATTATCCTTACTTATTTGTGGTCTATTTTTTCAGCTCCATATATAAGACTGTTATTAGGGGTTCTGCAAAATCCTTTTGAGTTTAAAAGGGTTCCATGGCCAAATAAAATTGGGAAACACTGGTGTAGATTTTCCCCCCAAGGTTATGATAGGTAGTACACACCATTAACAAGTGGACAGTTACCTCTTTATAGGCTCTATTATAGGCAGCGAGTTATATGGGCTCGTGGTGCCCGTGCTCCACCAATATTCAAAGCCGGGGGCCCTGCTCCACCAATATGGAGCGAGGTCTCTCCCCCGGCTCTGCCTGGAGCGTGTCTCGACCCTCACCACTCAGGAGGCTGTGACGAGTGGGGCCAGCTGGCCTCTGCGCTGCCGGGAGGCTCCTTTGCCTCCTGGGGGCGGGGGAAGGTCGAGCTGCCCTGTGTGTGAGCCGCTCGCAGGCAGGTCCGCCCCAAGCCACATACCTGCATACCTCCTGCAGGGGGGCACGGTGATGGTGGTGCTGGAGCAGATTGACCTCTTGCCCTGCCATGACCCTAGTGATTTCCCAGCCGCTCAGGGTTATCTGCCGCCTCTCATCTCCAGAAGACTATCAGTTCCCGGTCCTTTCTCCTCCAGAGAGGGACCCTACCCCCACTCCGGACAGACAGTTCTCAGGGTTCCCCGCTTGCTTGTCTACCTCGATGAGGGAGAGCGAAGCAGTCCTGTCTTGGAGTGCCCTGAGTGCCCGCACTCGGGACACCACAGCACTCGGCCACATGGAGCCAGAGCTGCCCCTGGGCACACCAGTGCGTCTCGTGGAGTCATTGCCATCAGCCCGGCTGCGCTTGCTGCAGGCTGCCATCCATAGGGGGCTGTCAGGATCCAGGAGGCCCTGAGGGACAGCGTCCACCCCGAGGAGCCCTCAGAGCCTCCCCGGTTCTCCCCACCGGGGGCTCGTGCCCCATTCCTCCCTCACGTCCATCCACTTACCCTTCCCTAGCCCCCCTTCCTGATGTCAAATAAAAGACACATATGTTCAAAAATAGAAACTGGGTTTATTGAACAAAACTGGGGGGGGGAGGGGTTAACCTCTGGGGAGACTGGGAAAAGGAGGTGGGAGAGGTGAAGAGAGAGGGTGGGAGAGAGGAGGGGGAAACCTGGGAGGAGGGAGCTGGAAGGGGGAAGCAAGGGGAAGAAGGGGGAGGGGAAGCTCAGGGCTCAGGGTTGGGGGTCTCGCCGGACCAACTTGACTTTCATGCTAACCTGCTCCTGGGTTCGCATGTGGCCTTTGGTGGGCAGGCTGGCAGCTATCCTGCCACAGATGGCCGCGTTCCTCCATCTAGTGCGGAGATCATGGACGTTGGGGACATCCCCCCCAAACCTGAATAAGGTCCATGATCTCCACCCTGGACCAGGAAGGCGCCCGCCTTCTACAGCCCCCGTCAGGCTCCTGGGAGCTGGCAGACTGCTTCTGGGGAGCGGTGGAGGGCTGGCTGCCAGTGGCTTACTGGCTCAGGTTTTGGGGCCACTGGGTCAGGGGCCCTGGTGGCCACTGCTGGCTCTGGGCTGGCAGGCTTGGAGCTGGCACAGGCACTGTGGCCAGAGTATGCCCCTTTAATGGCTCCAGGGCTGGGGGAGAGGAGAGTAAGTTTTCTTGGTTGTGCCCAGAGTGGCACCAGGGCTCCCTGGGAAGGGCTGGAGGCCCCCTATTTCGAATTAAGTGTCTACACAGCACTTAATTTGAAATAGCTATTTCGAATTTGGTGTTACTCCTCGTAGAATGAGGTTTACCAAATTCGAAATAAGGGCTCCACTATTTCGAATTTATTTAGAAATAGCAGTTTGCCTGTGTAGACGCTATTAAAGTTAATTTGAAATAACTGCTGTTATTTCGAATTAACTTTGTAGTGTAGACATACCCTGATTGTTGTAGAGCCGTAGAGGGCCAGTGTGATGCCCTCTGCACAGAGAATGGCTGACACTCTGTCTCCTGGCAACTGATGGCCTGGGCCCCTCTCCTGCAAGGCGCCAACTGAAAGTGTTGGAGAACAAAGAGATCAGGTGGCCTCCTTGTCCAAAAAAGAGACAAAGGCCAGAGGAGGGGCTGGAGACAGTGTCAGTTTGGAGCTAGCTGGGGAAACAGGGAGAGGCCCAGAATTTGGGTCTGGGCTCCCCATCCCAAAAGATGGGGTCTGGAGCCTGGGCCGGGGTCGCTGCAAACTGGAAGGCAGAAGTTGGGTGGTAGAGGAAGGGGCTTGTGCTGAGGGGAGGAGAAGAAAGGGGAAGGCACCAAGGGACAGGGTGCAGGAGAGACAATGAGGGCCAAAGTGGAGACAATGAGGAAAAGGGCAGGAGGGGAGGTGTCAGTGAGAGGGGGACAGGGTGATGCTGGGAGCGGAGAGGAGGGGGTAAGGGCATTGGGAGCTAGAGGGGGAAGGGGGAGGTGCTGGGAGAAGGTTTGAAAGGAGGGGTGGGCATGAGGAAGGCGCGGATGGAGCAAGTCATGTGTGAGGGCACAGAAGGTCATAAGGGGAATGGGGGCAGAGGGTCATGAGGGGGTGGTCATCGGGGAAAAAGAGGGTAAAGGGGGCAGGATAGTGAGGGAAGGGGGAGGCACCAGGATGGTGCAGAGGTAAGGGCAGGTGCAGGTGCCAGGGGATTCTGGGGGTGAAGCAGAAGGGCAGACACCTGCAGGGGAGGGACCAGCACCAGAGGAGAGAGGCAGGGCAGGTGTGTAGAGGGAGGTGTTGGAAGAGGGGATGAGGACGGGTAGCTCACATGATCAAAGTAGGGCTACTGGAGGAGTGGGCACAGGGGGGAGAGAAGGGCTGGTGGAGGGAGGTAGGTTGCAGGAGGGCTGAGGGCAGTGAGAAGGGCAGGAGTCAGGACAGCAGGGAAGGGTGAGGAGTTGGGGGGCAGAAGGCACCAGGGGAGCTGATGGAGCAAGGGGAGGAGACATGGCAGCAGAGGGAAAAGGTAGAGGTTTATAAGATATTTATTAATAACTTGGGTGCCACAGTGGCACATCCAAACAAGCCACATGAACTCAGTTCTGGTGCACAACATAAAATTCATTCTGCTCATGAGAGGAAACTCTTAGGCTATGTCTACACTGGTGGCTTCTTGTGCAAGAACATCTTGCGCAAGGGTTCTTGTGCAAGAAGTCTTGTGCAAGAACACATCCACACTGCCATGTGCGAGCTGTGCTTTTGCGCAAGAGCATCCATGGCAGTGTGGACGCTCTCTTGCGCAAGAAAGCTCCGATGGCCATTTTAACCATCGGGGTTTCTTGTGCAAGAAATCCCTGCCGAGCATCCACGCTGCCCTCTTGCGCAAGAGCTTACCCCTGTTAGAAAAGAGTGTAGCTTTTGAGCAAGACGCCCTCTCTTACCACGCCGTACTGTAAATTTCCTTGCGCAAGGAAGGGTAGTGTGGATGCTCTGCGGGTTCTTGTGCAAGAATGGCTGTACTTGTGCAAGAAGCCACGAGTGTAGACATAGCCTTAGAGGGAACACTTCCCCCAGCCTCTCTGCCCCTGAGTTAATGTCACACACATTGGGTTAATGCAATTGCAGGATAGTTGCATGAGGGGGGTTTGGTGGGGGCCAAACTAATCCCTGTTGGTAGGAGGATGGTGGGAAAAGTCCTTCGAGAGGGGTGACATGACGCCTTTTACTTCTGGTTGTGTGTCCATCTTGCCCCAAGCGTGTTACCTCCAGAGGCCTGGCTAACGGGGGTCAGGGGGCGTGGCTAACGGGGGGTTGGGGTGTGGCTAACAGGGGTCAGGGGCATGGTTAACAGCAGTTAGGGTGTGTGGCTAATGGGGCACCACCAAAAACTATACAAACCTGCCGCCCATGGGCTCTATAGTCAGTCTGTGCTAGAAATACAACTATATCATAGGTTTCACCTGACCTGATTACAATAAGGTTGCAATTTATAGCCTAGGTGGGAAATTAAATTTTCCTTAATTAGTACTACAGAGATTTGAGCCAGTTAGGGAGTGTTCATTGATTATAAATGTAATAATCTATGCCAAGGGTAATTTATCTTTGTAAGCAAAAGTGAAATTCTCTCTCTCTCTCTCTCTCTCTCTCTCTTTCTCTGTCTCTCTTTCTCCAAAAAAGTCCACAGTGGTCCGTTAGGGGCAAAATTAATCTTCTTAACAGTGTACAGTACAAGAATAGTAGGGTAAAAATTTGGAAGCAAATGCGCTGAGACATATGTTCTCCCCTTCTCACAATTTTGTGAAAACACAACGAAGAATAAGAATCATACTTTTGAAGAGTTCTTGTACATCATGTAGAAAAAAATAAATTTCAAGAAGTACAACATGGACGTGCCTGTTAGTAATTATCTACCTGCTTTCTATATGCTGTTACTAACACAGAAGAAAACAGATGTCTGAAATCTTCTGCTATCATAGAATGTTCATAGAAGTCTTCAAAATTCAGATAGCTGTGAAAACTGTGGCTTGACATTCCAAGTTGTTTGCTTCAGGTTATATGAATCCTAATGTGTCATTAACTTTGATAATACTGCAGAAGTGTGTACTTTAAAGAATAACAAGACCCTGTCAAAAGGGAATAAAGATGCACAAGCAGTGTATTCAGCATCCTCATTGTATAAATCAAATTGGTAATACTGCCCATGACTATAAATATATGAACATCCTCTTGAAATATTGTTATTCCTCAAGGTTTGTGATGTCCAAGTTATTTTAAAATATCATGAGTGAATTATTTTTGCATCTTCAACTTGATCTTAGCTAGAATAAACAGTATTTAAAGGAGAAGTTTTATCTGTTGAACAGAAAATGTGGTTAGAAATTCCAATTTTCACACTGCTTGTTTTACAGTAGAAACACCTTGTCTTTTGATATTGCTTATGCATCGAAATAAGCACATATGTGACTATATCAAGAAATGCACTTCGTTATGCTTTTCTGTGTTTTAGGAAAGTATCTTTCTGAATATAGTTGGTGTATTATTTTCACACCTTCACAATCTAAAATATTGGACTGTGCTTTCAGAGGCATGGGCACTGGGTATATCAGTGAGACTTGAGCAGGCATACTGTTTCTGAGGACAGAATTTGCATCGTTGTATTTATGGTGTAGAGGAGAGCCCAGCTTTGCATCAACCCGTACTGTTGGCAATCCCACTGAAAACAGTGTGTACCAGAATTTGAAACTTCCCTATGGGTATGTCTACACTACAGCATTTTTTCGAAATAGCTTATTTTGAAATAACGCATCTACACACAAAATGCATTTCGAAATAGTGTTCTGCTATTTTGAAATAGCACGTCCACACTGATTGGACACTGAATTGCATTTAAGGCCGGCCAGAACTGGCTCTGGCAGAGCATCAGGTCAGAAGTTACCTTTTGTGGCTGCTGCCTGAGGCTATCTGAGGCCTGTGCTTAAAGGGACACCCCCTCCCCCCCCTCCGGACAGCCAGTTCTGAGGTTTCCCTGCTTGCTTGCCTACCTCGCTGAGGGACAGCAAAGCCCCCCACTGGGGCCTTGTGCCTCATTCCACCCTCACGTCCTTCTGCTTACCCCTTCCTAACGCCCCTTCCTGGTGTACAATAAAGACAAGTGTTGAAGAAAACAAACTCTCTTTATTGAACAAAACTGGGGTGTGTGGGGGGGGAATGAAGGCGGGACAGGGGGGCGAGAGGGTGGGAGAGGAGAGAGGTAAACCTGGGAGGAGGGAGCTGGAAGGGGAGGAAGGGGGGAGGAGAAGCTCAGGGTTCAGGGTTGGGGGTCTTGCCAGCCCACCTGTCTCCCAGCACTGCGGGTGCAGGGGCCTCGGCATCCCCATGGGGGAGGGGGGAAGGGGCGGAGGAAGAAGCGGGAGTGGGAGCAGGCGTGGGAAGAGGAGTGGTAGCTGGGGAGGCAGCAGGGGCTGGAGTGGCAGGAGGCAGCACTCTCTGCACCATGGTTTGCAGGTGGGCACAGATGGCACGGACCTGGGCAAGCAACTCCTGCCCGCTCTCCCACCAGAGCTGCAGGTCTTTGTGCACCCAGTAGTCCAGGGTGTGGTGCTGGCCTCGCAGTATCCCCAGGTGCTGCCACTGGTGGTACTCCTGGTTACGGGTCAGCCTGAGGAGTGCCCGGGTGCGGGAGGATGTCCTGGGCAGGGTGGTGCACCCTGCATTCACAGCTGGTGCGGCTATGGACAAACAAGAGAAGTGGTCAGTTATCCCTGGGGACACAGTGGGTGAAGCCCAGCCCCCCTCTGCAAGATGAGGACGACAGGTCTCCGTACCATCAGAGTCGATGTGCTAGCACAGAGGCCATGTTCGGGATGTCCTACTATCCCCGGGAATGGGAGCTGGCCCGGGAGTGCACGCGTGCCCCTGTGCTGTATGTGGTATGGGTCTGTGTGTGTGTGTGAGGGGAGATGTCTCCTGCCCCTGTGTAGAGGGGGCTTGTGGAGGGAGGGCGTCCTGCTGTGTCCCACCCCGGGGTCAGGAGCACGTCATGTACTTTCGTACATACACGCGTGTGGGTAACAGGCCTCGGCCCCTGTGTGGCAGCCAGCTGGGGCTACGTGCCCAGGGGTGGCACGGCATATGCACAGGTTGCTGCGTGAGCCATGGCCAGCAAGGCCCACACGTGTGGTCCCTGGTCTCCCTCTCCAACCACCCCCCACCCCTCCCATAAGGGGACACCGATGGCACTCAGATGTCGTTGCCTCCCCGGCCTCAGACGACACTGGCAACAGGCCCGCTGGGATGGCTCGGAGGTCCTGAGTGCGCAGCACATTCCCTCCAGGCTCCTGTGGCTCTTGGCCCTCCTCCTCCTCCTCCGTTTCCTGGTCAGGGCCCTCTGCCCCAGGGTCAATGACCACCTGGGGGGCACGGACCATCCTGTCCCCCAGGATGCGGTCCAGGGCATTAAATAGGGGCAGGGGTCTGGGTCTGCCCCTGGTTAGGAGCTGCCCCCTATGGCCCTGGCACAGGCCTGCCGCAGCTCCTTTATTTTCATGTGAACCTGCTCCTGGGTTCGCATGTGGCCTCTGGTGGCCAGGCTGGCAGCCATCCTGTCATAGATGGCCACGTTCCTCCATCTAGTGTGGAGATCATGGACATTGGAGGCATCCCCCAAACCTGAATTAGGTCCATGATCTCCACACTGGACCAGGCAGGCGCCTGCCTTTTCCGGCCCCTGGCAGACTCCTGGGAGCTGGCAGACTGGTCCTGTGGACCGGTGGAGGGCTGGCTGGCACTGGCTGCCTGGCTCATGCTGGGGCGACTGGGTCAGGTGCAGCGAATGCTGGCTCTGGGCTGGCGGGCTTGGAGCTGGCACAGGCCCTGTGGCCAGAGTCTACCCCTTTAAGTGCTCCGGGTGTGGGGGAGGGAGGAGAGGAGTTTTCCTGGTTGGGTCCAGAGTGGCCAGCAGGGCACCCTAGGCAGGGCTGGAGGCCCCCTATTTCGAAATAAGTGTCTACCCAGCACTTATTTCGAAATAGCAATGTTGAAATTGGCACTATTGCTCGTGGAATGAGGTTTACCAATTTCAAAATAAACCCTCCACTATTTCGATTTAATTTTGAAATAGCAGTTTGGCTGTGTAGATGCTGGTAAAGTTATTTCAAAATAACAGCTGTTATTTCGAAATAATTTTGCTGTGTAGACATACCCTATGTGAGCAGTCCTTTGTGACTTTACTGGGACTGCTTTTTGGGGGACCTTGGGACTGCGTATGCTCTAATCCACCACAGAAATTAGTCCATGAATAATAGCCATTGAGAAATTAAGACAAAATAGTTCCTTTAAAAAGTACAGTATTTTAAAAAACCAACAATCTGGAAAGTAGTTTACTGCAAATGAATATAAAACATCTTTTTTTTTTTTTTTTTTTTGTCCAGGAAGAGCATGTTTAAAGCAAGTGAGCATTATTTTTTTATTGAGGTCTAGTGATGTGGCTATCCTTATAATGAGGATGGTGAGTTGAGGGCCGATAATATTCTTTTTTGTTTTATTTGTTCATTTATTTCACCCCTTTTTCAAAAGTATTAATGGCATTAGCATAAGTAAAAGTAAGCACCTCCTGGTAAAATGAAAAGGCAATCATTCCTATTTCTATTTGTTTAGTCTAATTTCCCTCATCACAAGAACGAACTACATTAACACGAAGGACGCTGCTCCCGTCACCAAAGGTGCAGCAAGAGGTCTGATGAAGAAAAGGCCATGCTGTACCCACTTTTCCCCTGACATCACATCACTGGCTGGCTAGGAAGACAGAGGAAAGCATGTTGTACCTCTTCAAAGAATAGCAAGGCTTCTGCAAAATAGAGCTTCTGAGAGACAGCCAAAGTTCCTCCTACTTCAGCTTAATGCAAAGCCTTCCATGGCCCCAAACTTCAGCAGTGGTCTGTTAGTAAAGGCAGGATCTAGCCCCTAACTAGTTTCCTTTCTGAGTAAAGTTTTTCTGTTTAAAAGTTACCCTTGATAGGAAGTTCTGGTACTCTAGTCAAGTGATTCTCAAAGTGGTCCAGGAACCCATTCTGAGAAACCTGCTACCAGGCTGCTTCAGTTTGTTTACTTACTGGCCCTGCAACCACAGAGCCTCGCAGCTCCCATTGGCTCCAGTTCGCCGTTTGTAGCCAAGGGGAGCCATGCAAAGCAGCAGCCCACACCACTTCTCGCGGCTCTCCTTGGCTGCAAACCGCAAACGGGCTCTATGGCTGCAGAGGTGGTAAATAAACGAAGTGGAGTGCCCAGTTAGCAGGTTTTTCATAGTGGATTGGAGGACCACTTTGAGAAACACAGCTCTAGTCCCAATTGTCACTAAAATCCGTGGTAGATTTCTGTGCTACATCAAACGCTTGTCATAGTATTCAAATTCATCCACATTTCACTTTCTGTGTATTCAGGGGGGAGAGGGGAAGGGATGGGTTCTCATAGACACACTGGCTGCGTCTAGACTGGCATGATTTTCCGCAAATGCTTTTAACGGAAAAGTTTTCTGTTAAAAGCATTTGCGGAAAAGAGCGTCTAGATTTGTATGGACGCTTTTCCGCAAAAGCACTTTTTGCGGAAAAGCGTCCCTGGCCAATCTAGACGCGCTTTTGCGCAAGAAAGCCCCGATTGCCATTTTAGCCATCGGGGCTTTTTTGCGCAAAACAATACCACGTTGTCTACACTGGCCCTTTTAGCGCAAAAGCTTTGCGCAAAAAGGACTTTTGCCCGAATGGGAGCAGCATAGTATTTCCGTAAGAACACTGACGATCGTACATGAGATCGTCAGTGTTCTTGTGGAAATTCAAGCGGCCAGTGTAAACAGCTGGCAAGTTTTTCCGGAAAAGCGGCTGATTTTCTGGAAAAACTGGCCAGTCTAGACGCTGCCACTTAGTAAATCCCTAAACTCATTAATTTGTATTGTTATCAGTTTATTCCCACCAGTGGCATCCAGTGTGCTAGTATTTTCTCTCTCATTTCTATTAATTGTTGATTATAAAGTGCCTCTCCAATTTCTTGAGATGTAGTGACCAATTCTTACTCACTAATGTTGCAAAGCTGGGGAGTTAATGCTGTATGATTTCTCTTTTAATTTCTTTTACTGCACTTTCAGTGCATATACTATAAATTAATCTTAATACAATACTTTTATGGTGCAAAATATGCTTTTCTTCAGAGAAGGTAAAGAATAGTCCTCTTGTGTGTGAGGGAATTATACAAATGGTTGATTTGGAAAATATGAATGGCCACAGTGGATCAGACCAAAGATCCATCTAGCCCAATATCCTATCTTCCAACAATAGTCAATATCACATGCCCCGCATAGAATGAACAGTACTGGTGATCATCAAGTGACCCATTCGCTGTCACTCACGCTCAGCTTCTGGAAATCAGAGGCTAGGAACACCATCCCTCCTCTTCCTGGCTAACAGTCATTGAAGTACATATCCTCCATGAACTTATCCAGTTCTTTTTTTAAAACCTTGTTATAGTCTTGGCCTTCACAACATCCTCTGGCATAGAGTTCCACAATGTGATTGTGCATTGTGGGGAGAAATTCTTTGTTTCTTTTAAACCTGCTGCCCATTAATTTAATTAAGGGTATGGCTAGACTGCGGGGGTTTTTTTTGGGGGGGATACCTCCAGTAACCTAGAAAAACTCCGCCGCATCCAGGGAACGTGTTTGCTCTTCCTTTTTTCTTTTGTGGAAGAGCAAAGGCGCTCTTTCAGAAGTCCCTGTATTCCTTGTTCCACGAGGAAGAAGGGGGCTTTCAAAAGAGGGTTTTTTTCCGAAATTTGGCCGGTCTAGACGGGCCAAATTTCAGAAAAGCCTCTTCTGACAAAAGTATCGGAAAAAGATACGCAAAATGCAGAGCGCATTTTGCGTATCTTTTTCCGATAGATCCTCACAGTCTAGCCGTACTTTAGTGACCCTTAGTCCTTGTGCTATGAGAAGGAGTAAATAGCATATCCTCATCTACTTTCTCTCTACCATTCCTGATTTTATAGACCTCAGTCATATCCCCCTTAGTTATTTCTTTTCCAAGCTGAAAAGTCCCAATCATATTAATTTCTCCTCATATGGAAGCCATTCTAATAATTTTTGTTGCCCTTTTCTGAACCTTTTCAAATTCCAGTATATCCTTTTTGAGATGGGGCAACTGCATCTGCATGCATTATTCAAGGTGAGGGAATCTTATGGATTTGTACTGAGGCAATATGATATTCTCCGTCTTATTCTCTATCCCTTTTTTAATGATTCCCAACACTCTGTTCACTTTCAGTGCTACTGCACACTGGGTGAATGTTTTCTGAGAACTATCCACAATGACTTCAAGGTTTCTTTCTTGAGCAGTAACAGCTAATTTATCCCCCATCGTTTTATATGTATAGCTGCGATTATGTTTTCTAATGTACATTACTTTACACTTATCAGCATTAATTTTCATCTGCCATTTTGTTGCCCAGTCACTGAATTTTGTGAGATACGTTTGTAGCTCTTTGCAGTCTGTCTGGGATACAAATTACTCAAGATACTTACATCATCTACAAATTTTGCCACTTTGCTGTTTAACTCTTTTTCTAGATCACTTATGAATATGTTGGTCCCAGTACATACCCCTAGAGGACACCATTATTTACCACTCTCCATTCTGAAAACTGACCATTTATACTTATTCTTTGTTTCTTACCTTTTAACCAATTACCATTCAATTACAGGACCTTCCCTAACAGCTTACTTTGCTTAAGAGCCTGTGGTGAGGGATCTTGTCAAAGGCTTTCTGAATATCTAAGTACATAATATCTACTGGATCTCCCACATTTAGTGCAATCAATGCAAATTCTCAGGTTGTAAACGTCTGTAGAAGAGACCAGTGTTATGGTTTATAGAACTTACTTTTAAAAGCTGAACAAGTAAGGTGTATAGACAGAGCCCTTAAAAACTGCATGCTACATGCCTTCCCAGAAATTAGCATCAGCCTTCTTCTCTGTTGTGTGAAGACATTTGTGAATAGCCTTCTGCAATTTGGAGAAAGACAGTTATCAGGCTGAGGTGGGGAAGGAGATGTATCAAGAATAAGGGCTTCCTTTTCCCCAATATTCACAGAAGTACTGGCACAAGTTTTGTAGATCCTACTCACTTCCTCATGTAGCCAGAGATTTAATATGCTAATGGAGACAATCTACTCGCAGGGTAAAAGTTTAAAGGTTGAAAAGGAGATATAATTATCCTGTAATAAAAAATACAGTGAAACATTCACATCTGAGGTGTTATATGTAAGAGCTCTTCCACTCATTCCTTATCTGAGATAGCAGGAGACAACAGCTTGGAAAAAACTACTTACCAGGACTGATGAATGCATTTTTCATGTAACACTTTGAAAATTCTCTCCACAGATTATAGTAAATGTTTTTTGGTACCAGTATTTCTAGGATACTGAAAAATGTCAAACCATCTTCTGGATCAGGAAAGTGGAGGAATATGTTGTGCTATTTGTATAAGTAGCATCATTTTTCCCATGCTGAGGATGATGCAGAATATTAGAATGTGTCATGAACAACTTTGTTTCTTCGTAGCCCTCTGGATTATTAGATGTTAAAACAGCATGTTCATTGTTACTAGAACTACTAAGATGTTGTGGGATACAGTGCAAGATTGTTGTTGAATAATTTCTCTGGTGGATCCCAAACACATCTCTCAGTGTCACTTCCATTCTCTTCTGCCCAGGTATTTTGTTCTTCCATTGGCACTCTGACACCATTACTCACATTCCTTCAATAAAATTAAAGGGGAAATACTGCTTTCAGGTCCTGCATGCCTACTCAAGGGGTTCACAAATTTCATAGTATAACTATCCCCTTCTGACAAAAAAATGATACCAGGAAAAACAACCAAAGCCTGGATTGATCTGAGCCTCACTGCCATGGACTGGTGGGCCATAGGCCAAGAGCTTCATTCCCAGCTGTGGGCCTGTAACCTCAGCCCCACCACCCAGCGCTGAAGCTAAAAGACTGAGCTCCTGGTGGCAGGCTTTGGCTTCGGCCCTCAGCCTCAGCTAGTCTAACATCAGCAGGGCCTGGATTAACATAGTGACAGCGGTGGATATAGGGCAGGGCGAGTGGGGCTTCAATAGGCCCCACGCACGTGCTACTGCCTGTCGGCTGTGGCCATGGTGCATGCACGGAATTGTGCTGCCCTGGGCCCCGCGCTTCAATAGGCCCTGGGCCCTGCAAAACTCTCATCCGCCCCTGCATAGTGATATAGGGGTTGCGCCCCAGGGCGTTGGGTTAAGGAGGGCTGGATATGGCCCACAGCAAGTGTGCACACTGAGGGATAGACACTGGTCCTCAAGCCTTGTCAACCCATCCCCACCAAGGCTGGAGCTGCTAGTGTCTGATCGCTGGCATGCCCTTATAACTCCTAAGGAATCTCTATGCGCAGCTCCTGCCTCCAGCGCCAGTGCTGTAGGTCCTATTGGCCAGGAACTATGGCCAGTGAGAACTGCAGGGACAGTACCTGTGGCTCCTGCAGCCACAGGCAGGATGCACCATGAAGAGTGGCCTGGCCCATCTCTTGTCTATGGGTTGGACGTGCTGACCTCCTCAGGGAGCAGAGTACCATGCAGCCAGGACAGGTAGGATCCTGCCATAGCCCCACTGTATCGCTCGCCAGGAGCCACCCTAGATAAGCACCTCCCAGCTGGAGCCTGCACCCCAACCTCCTATCTCAACTCAGACCCCATCCTATACTCCAAATCCCTCCCAGACCCCCACCTGCACCCCAATATCAGCCCCAGAGATACCATTAAAACAAAGTTGTGTCCTACTTAAAGGTTCTGATCAACAGTGAGAACCACTGCCCTACTCTAGTGTTAAGTGAAAGATAGGGACAAATCCATCTCAATTTGTATAAAGGAAAAAAAGCAAAAATTGAAAGAGGAATGAAAATTAAAATCTATCACATGATCAAGTAGTGTTTTGCATTGTGATAAATTGGATGACTGTTTTCAGTCCCATGTCATCCCGGGGTTGGCAGGGTTTGAGAGTGCTGCAAACACAGGCTTTGCCTACACAAGGAATTAAGTACCGTTTTAGCAGTTAGTTGTCAGTAATTTAATTGGACAGAAGCTAAATACAGTTTAAGTGTAGACATACCCACTGCTCTGCTCATAGATGAACCGGGTTTGTCCTTGGGTATACTTGCAGATGAACTGTGGTCATCACCAGTTCAGCTAAACCAATAATTGAACTAGAACAATTTCTTGGTTTAGACAAGGGGCACAATAAATTCAGTTCCTCCAGCTCAGGGTTATGCCTCATATTATGGGCTACTGGGGAATTCAAGTCAATCCCAGAGGTTATATCTACACAGCAGAATTATTTTGGAACAACTGAAGTTATTCCAAAATAAAGAATGCGTCTACAAGCCTTTATTTCGAAATAAGGTCGAGCTGGAGGACTTCTTACTCAGACTCCTGTAACCCTCATTTCACGAAGAGTAAGGGAAGTCAAAGGAACAGTGTTCTTCTTTTGACTTCTTGCTGTGTAGACAGCACCAAAAGCCGAATTAAGCTATTTCGACTTCAACTACGCAATTGACGTAGCTGAAGTTGTGTAGCTTAATTCGACCGTATCCCTGCTATGTAGACGTGCCCAGAGAGTTTAGATACTCTGGGGACACAGTTTACCTCCCAAAGCAGGGCATTAATTATCTGTGAAAGAAATCCTGTCTTCTCTGAGAGGATTGTGGCAGGGCCTCAGAAGTAAGAATGGACCAAAAGGGAGGAAAATTCTCAATGCACCAATAAGGATGGAAAGTACACTCCAGAGGAAAATGTTGTGTCTCTTTGGCTAGTACCAGCTATATTCATGATCCTGAACACTATTACTGACAATATAAAAATGTTCGCTGGTGTTGCAGTTCCACATCTCAAGAGTATTAAATTCTCACAATAAAATGTATACATCTGCACATATTTTTTAAAAAATGCTTTTATAAGGAAATTCCCAGAAGTAGCCACTGATAATTTTAAGCAGCTTTGGTATGTAAGTGACTTCTGTTTACATCTCCATACAATTATTTCCTTAAGTTTTGAAGGATCAGAGAACAATCTAAAAAGGATGGCTTGTATGTTTAATAATAAAAATGCTGAAAACTAAAAGGGTAGCATTCTCCGTGGTGATAGTTTCTCCCAAGAAAATCCTATAATGAACTTTATATATTCATAAAACCCCTTTTGTGGGCTAATATAGTTTTAATTAGGCAATAAACTTTCTAAAATGTCAGATGTGTTTATCACATTGTGCAAAGTGAAAGGAAAGGTTGGCTATGTTTTTACACAGACTGTTAAATAGCCTTTTCAGCAATATTGCCCCCTTCCTTCTTATGATAAAATGATACTGCAAATGGGTTTAAAGATTATTTAAAGGTATTTAAATTGGGTCTCTTAAAACTATTAAATACATTAGCAAAACTCTTCTGAGATGAATTCTGCTTTCGCAGGTTTCAAAGTAAAATGTAATGTTCTTGCAGCTTTCATTTCTAGCTCACCTGAAATGACAATATGTCATGTGACTTTGTGAAGTATAAGCATAACTGACCACCTTAAAAGATCCAGCCATTTAGTCTGGTTGCATGTGGATATTTTTTTAAAAATATATGGAATTATGGCCTAATTCTGCTGTTCTGACACACTGTGTAGTCTTATTGAAGTCGGTGGGCCAAATTCAACTCTGTAGTAGGCTAACGTGATTGTGCACCCAAAGCCCTGAAATGATTTGTGAGCACAGTGCCATAATTGCACATACCAGTAACCACTCTGTGCATGCAAATATTCTTTTGCATATGAAAAAGTAAGGTTGTGTGTGCACAAAGCAGTAGTTCCACACATACTGAAGATTCATTGTTGAATGCTTTTGTAAAATCTGCCTCTAAAATATTATATAGTGGCAGAGAAATGGTTGTAAATGGTTTATTAGTAAGGAAATAGGAATAATCAATCTGTGGCCTAAGCATCAGGATTCAGAGCCACATTTTCTACCATTTTAACACTACGGAAGCTAGTGGAGTTAAATTCACAAGTACAGTTGCCTCCTCTAATGTTTAAAAAGTAAATTTAATAGAAAACTGGTTTTGATTCTACAAACACAGTAGATTCTGCTTATTAGCAACCTGGATGTGTCATAAAGATCCATTAACTTCTATGACTTTGCTATACTGTACTAAAGATTCCAGCTTGGTTGCTAATGAGTTATACCCAGGGACATTATTTTACTGAATTTACTTCAAAGCTGATCTGGATCCTGATCTCTTCTACAGTCTAAGCCATTTGGGTGGCATCTCTCTTCCTGTAGCCATCAGAGGAAGTTTAGACTTTTCTAGGGAGGTTGGACACTCCCTTTCCATCACTGCAAAAAAAAAAAATGGCAATTCAATAGTCCTGCCTTTATTTATTGCAATCCAAATAATGGCTGCTTATTTCCATTGCAATCTTTTTAAACCTTGGATCCCCATTTAACATTTCTGGAGCTTTATTCCCTAAACAGGACCACCTGCCCCTTTCTTTCTGTTTTTCTCATCAGTCATGGTGGAGGAGGCTAATGGAGTCACTGGAAGGCCAAGTTGTGGTTGTATCTGGGAGGACTTAGGAGTTGCATCAGAGAGCTTTCCACAGCTCCTTCGAAGCATGGAAATCCTGAATCTATGGAGGAAGCAGAATTCAAAGTCTAAATAGGTTACAGAAATGTCTGCATCTTCCCACCATCTTGCAAGGACTACTCCTGAAATACCTATGCTAGGGCAAAACAATACTTTTCAGCTCTTGGGATTCAGTATAATAGACTGTCATCATTGATCAGAAATTCTTCAGGAGGCAATCCTAAATCTCCCCCAGTGTTGCAAACCCCAATCAATTTCTTAATGATAGTGTGATTTGCAGTGAAACCTTGCACATAGAACATTCATTGAGGTCAAAGTATTTTTCTCATGCTGAGATCTTGTAGAATTATACGCTCTGAGGTTAATGGACTTAGTTGTAAGCCCCACTGTCCACAGAAGTCTGTAAATCTGTAATTAATCTTTGCAGCTGGAATTTAGTTTTAGTCGTTTTAAATTGCCCTTGCCAACTATTTGACTTGAGAAGTATAGTTTTTAAAGTATTAAAAGTGGAATACAAATATGCTTAACAATATTATGCTACAATAGTCAGATAGACAAGCCATTTATTAATTAATCCCCTGAAGCATATAGTAGTAAAATGTATCTCAAGGGCTGGATTTTACAGAGCAATAAGCAGTGAGAACTCCCATTAATTCATCTCCAGATCATTTTCATGATCTTTCTGCCTCTTCTCCCCTTGCCAAGCACTCCAGGCCTCCTAACTATTCTGTGTGAGTGGGTCTTTATTTCTGCACTGAGTATGCCATCTTCCTTAATGCTAGGCCCCATGCATTGTCTGTCTGTTCATTGGTTAGTGAAAATTTGTGTCTGAGGATTTCCCTGTGGGTTTGGTTAGTTCTAGCAACATCAGACAAGATGAATCATTTTGTTTCCTTTATAGGAATGTCATCTTTTATGAACATACCGGTTAATATTCTAAGAGACATCCAGTTCAATCTGACAGTTGAAGTTTTGTTTTAGGTTTTTATTCCGCATGAGGATCTTTCATCACACTATGTGTTTGTGGAGAATGAGAATCCATTTTTACCTTGGCTGTCCAGATGGCTTGTAGAATGATATCTAGGAAAACTCCAGTGGTCCCTGGGGATCTCTAGTCTATTGTATATTATGCCATCCTCATCCCCGTAATATCTGAGCACCTTCCAGTTATGCATTCAGCAATGTGACTAACATTTGTCACATGTTGTTTCTCTCATTTTCTCCCCAGAGAGACTGTGTGTGTGTGTGTGTGTGTGTGTGTGTACACACATATAATCCATTAAACTTTCGTCATGCTACAGTTCAAATCTCAGATTCCTTCACTGCAACCATTTATCTGACACCCTTGAGTCAAATTCATCAACGCCTCATGTCCACTTTGTCCTGGCTATGTTGGTGCAAAGGGACTGTAAGGCTAGAATAAAGTTCCCTCGTCAATGCCTTTGGTGCAGAGGGTCTACTTTGTTCACCTCCTGCAAGGACAAGGTGGTTTCTATGCCCCCGGACCTCAAGGCTGGGGCTAAATTCCACCAGGAACCTCAGCAACTCCCAGAGCACTCTGCACCTTCCCCAGGCAACCCCCTCAGTGCTGCTCAGAGTGTGTTGCACAGGGCTCCAATGGCAATTTAAAGGGCCCAGGACTCCGGCTGCAGCAAGGAGCCCTGGGCCCTTTTGAATCACCAGGCCCTAATGCAGCTGCCTCTCCCCCCCCCCGCCCCCTTCATGTACCATGGGAAGCAAATGCTTTATTAGACACACAAAGTCAGATAAAATATTTCATTCTAGTCAGATAGGATTTACCAGCTTTTTAATTGAATGTGATGATATTGGTTTCTTAATAACTGACGAAACATATGTAGGTAAATTGACATGTTGTTCTTGTATAAGCAATCCCATTGCAGTGTTAATATAAACACGGAAAACAAATCATTTGCTTCCATTAGTACATGTTTAGTATGGTACTTTCACTTAATCTGTGTTTCTGTACTGGATTTTTTTGAGTTTCATTATATAAGGAATTTTCAATACACCTACTTGTATCCCTACTCCATAGCCAATTAAAAAGATGGTATCAGTTAAGTTGTATTCATGCTTCTGACCTGCATTGTAATACACTATCTTACAGTATACCGAATTACTGTAATGGTTGACTAAAATCTGAAATGTTCAAGAAGGCAGCGTCATAATGATTTTGACTTATACAAACAAAAACTGGAGGCTGTAAAGATTTCAGGTGCAAAGTTTGATTGAAATTGCATGATATTTCAGAATGATAGATAATACAGAAGGAAAACTTCTTCTGCTTTAAGCTAGCTCTGATTATGACATCTATGTGGAGTGGAATTTTGAGGTAAAACTAGACAAGAGATATACACACATGACCCTGAAATCAGCTCCCCACTCATCCCTGAGAACAGCAATTTTATGTACTTAGTCATGTTTCTGGACATGTTAAATGACACTTCATATTGCAATTAAACAAGAGAGATGATTGCTCTGGCATTTCACATTGCAAATAAAAACTAACAATTTGGATTTTGATCCAAGTAGACTGATAGAAAATGCTTGCCTTCCCCTTTGCAAAGGAAAAAGGAAGGCAATGTGAATCAGTAAGTGGATTGCAGTAGGAATATTTGTCTGTTTTGTTACGGAGTTTCTTTTTATGGTGATTATTATGTACTTGCTCTTTCTAGGGCTGTGGTCCCCAGCAGGCGTCCTGTCCGCCCCGCCCCCATTTCCCTCCCACCCCCGAGAAGCCCCACTACCTACCTCAAGTGAAAATGGAGGTAGTGTCGGCTTCCCGGGATGGACAGAAGTCCCGCAGCTTAGCGCCACTTCCGGCGATTCCAGAAGTGCGCTAGCTGCTCTGCCGGGTGTACTGTGGGAGGGAGCATCGGCTCCCTGCACCGCACAGGAGGGGTGAGTCAGTCCTGGGGCAGGCGCACGCGGGGAGGGGTTGGCCCCGGGGCAGGCGTGCGTGCGGGGCTTCCCTGTGCGGGGGGGGAGGGGGGCGGTGTCGGCCCTGGGGCAGGTGTGCATGCGGGGCTTCCCTGCACGGGGGTGGAGGGGCGGTGCAGGCGTGCGCGGGGCTTCCCTGTGCTGGGGGGGTCGGCCCCGGGGCAGGTGTGCGCGGGGTTTCCCTGCGCCACGGGGGGGGAGAGTCGAGCCCAGAGGAAGCAGCACGTGCTGGCTTCCCTCTGTGGGGGGGGGGATCCTGGGAGGAGGCAGATGCAGGGGAATCTCTGCCTCCACTGGCACCCCACTCTCCTGCCCCCACTCCCCGTTCCCCTGCTCCCACTTCCCAACCACAGAACTCTGTCCCCATTCCTGTCCCCACTCCCCGAACTCTGTCCCCACTGGCACTCTGTCCCTAGCTGCAGAAACCTGTCCCCACTGGCACTCTGTCCCCTGCCGCAGAACCCTGTCCTCTGCCCTCCCAGCACCCTGTTCCCTCTCCCCCGCCCCTAGCCGCAGAACTCTGTCCCCACAAAATGTATAATTATAAATGCTTCATTTTAGATTTAAATAGCATGAATAAAAAACAGACCATTTACTTCATAACTATAAACATGTGATTTTAATTTTATATATCGCATAATTTAAAAATAAACTGTTTATCAGAGTGTGTAAGTAAGGGCTGGGGATAGCAAGTGATGGACAGGAGGAGAATAGAGAGGGCGGGGCTTCAATGAAGGGGCGGGGCTTCAATGAAGGGGCGGGGTGGTAGATCTTTGCCTGTTCTGAGATTTAAAAAGTCATCTTGGGTGTAAAAAGGTTGGAGACCACTGTTCTAGGGCTTTTAAAACAGTTTTAAGCTCTGTGCATGCTCGCATTTTAAATGTTTTCCCTCAAGTAATTACCAATGTCTAAACCAGCCCGCCATCTTAAACATTTTTTTATCTTGGTTTAGACAGCCAGCAAGGAGGTGATCAGACTATGTTTGAAACTTCTTTTTACAAGCATGTTGGAAGAGTAGGGGTAAAATTTTCAGATTTCGAATTGACTGTCAATGGGACATACACTCGTGAGTATCCAAGTCTCGAGTCTTAGACTTCTAAGTTACTTAGGTTATTTTGAAATTTTATACATATGTAGGAATGAACTTCTGTTATGTGAAATATTGGTCCTGCCATATAAAATTATAGGTGTTAGATTTTTCCAGTATGAAGATACCCAGAGAAAAGATGAACAACATTGGCAATTCACTGAGCCCCTCCCCCAATATCCCGAGTCCCCTGTCCTGAGTCAGAATCCTGCTCTGAATCCTGCACCACCTACCCTGTCACTCTGAGCCCCTCCTGCACCTTCCAACCCTGACTCCTGCACCTCCCCCCAGTCCCCTGCCCTATGTCCCTCCTCACCCCCAAACCTGACTCCTGCACCCCCCATATCCCCAAGCCCCTGCCTTGACTCCTGCACCTCTCATACACTCAACCCCCTGCCCTGAGGGAACCAAGGAATGATGGGTAAATCTAGTAAAATTATAAATTATATTACAAAATTACAAGAGCATTATGGTTGCAAAATCAAGCCTTCAAAAGTTAGGAACAGCCCAGTTAAAGCTGTCTGTACAATATTACTTCAGTCCCTTTTGCATAAGTTTTATGGTCGTCTTTAATTTCATGATTTTTTAAAGTAATGTCCTACGTTTAAAAAAAAAATAGAAAGAAAGACTTCTATCATGTGGAACCATCTGAAACTCCCCCCCCCTCCCCAAAATGGTTATAAGTAGAACTGGGGTCTTCGGGTCTACAGGACAATCCTCTACTACGTGAGTCAACAGAGTAACAGGAAACAGTAGTAGGGTATTATCTTCTATGTGCTCTGCTACTAGAGCAGAATGTAAACACTCACTTTATCACTGTGGGTCATAGCTATTTGCTAAGCGGCAAAGGAGTGTTGGGGTTTGGCGATAATGCATTCAGTTCCATGTTCTGTAGTGGAATGTGTTCTAGTGGTTACAGACTGTTCAGCCAAAGGCCTTAAGTTTGGATGGGTCTGGAAACTGAATTATCTTCTGAACAAAAAATTTGATCCCATCTGCAGGTGTGAGAAATGTTCCTCTAATATACTTACTCTGTGGATGAACAGAGGGGACTTCACTGTCTAGTGCTTTCAATCCAACAATTTTCACAGCTGCCATGTATTAAAAACAACAAAAATATGAAGCATCACCTTTCATCTGTGAGAATGAAAGGCAAATTTCACTTCCCAGATACAGCAAAAGCAGCTGAAAAGTGCACAACTTTATTTTAGATCCTCAAGTGAAGGACCTGCAGGAAATAATACATTGTAAGGGAGATGTTCTTGCTTCCCTGCAGGATTTGGCAAATTCTGCAAATCATCCTCACTGGAAGCCCTGTTTATGAGCCATCGGCAGTCTCTTGGGCATTCAGTCTGAGTGTAATTCCAATAGTATGTGATTGTCACCACCGAATATATAGCATTTATGGAACAATAATTAAATCTACTACTTTCATTTCACAAAAGCATTATGAGTTTAATTTAACATAACTTAAAGAGATGCATTAGGCTGGACACATTTATCACAACTTTTTTAATAGCTGGAATATGAATATAGTACAAATAATCCTGAGTCTTGGATATTGCTCTATATTCCGTATAGAGGGGGACCATATAAAACTATTCTGCCAACATTAAACACCACACAAAACTCACTCTCTGATTTGTTGTAATCCAACATAAATGACTCTCATGTTATTTGGTCCAAGCTTGAAGTGTGCACAGCTGTGATCTACTCTTCAAACAGAAATAAGGATGGTAAATCTCAACAGCCATTTCAGACAGAGATATGTTCTCCTTCCTCTAAGAAGATTATGACATGTGTTTTCCATGGTAACTTATTTTAAAATTCAGTTTGTAATCAGCCAAACTGACTGCTGTGCATGGCTGATCTGATATAGGCAAATTTTTAAAAACTAAGATCTTGGACTCTGATTTTAATAGAACAATTCTTTTCTGGCAGTAGCTTTACCCTTTTGTTCTCATTTGTTTGAGAAATCTGACTTAATTCTCTAACATCTTACACTGATAAGAGTAATTAATAGTGAATTCAGAATATGAACCTGAAGAACTATCTTTATTGGGAATACTAAAGGAAAGAGACCGAACTCAATACCAACCAATGTAGATTTCAGATCTTAACTATAAATGTACAGGCAGATATACCAGAGAGCTTGATTTACCCTCCCCTTCCACTGCTGTAAGGAGTAGCAAGGTTATACCTTCTGTTCCAGCTGGGTTGCTGCCTCCCAGGGGTATTCACACAGGGTGGAGTGTTTGCACTGCTGTTTTCCCACCAGAGTTCTGCATTAGAATACAGTCATGATTTCAGCAGCTGCTGCCCAGTGAATATGCTGAACCAGAGCTTCCACAGGCTAGCTACGTGTGCAGTACTACCCACTTTGGAGGGCATGCTATGCCACCCCTTTTTGGTTTTCCTTGTTTTGTGCCATAGATTACACTGGTTTTGTTGTGGGCATTTTTAAGTGTGCCTAAACACTCCCTGATAATATAAGCTAGGTACCTGGGGATATATGTATTTCTGAATCATTTTTCTGTGGTGGATTTGGTCCTAGAATAACATTTAAGAATAAAAAACATCTTTTGTTTTCTCCATCTTTTCTATCACTAATTTTGCAAATAAAGATGATATTTAGCCAAGGATCACATGGTGCATAATAGTCACAGTGTTATTCATGAGTTTGATTCAAAAGATTGATGAAATGTGGTTCAGTGAAAGGTCAAGCCTTAATTTTTATGCAGAATACAGTAGTTTGGTTTAAAGCCAATTAAACATTCTTCATTCAGAATGCAAATACTGTATCTGCAGTATTTCCCTTTTTGGTTTATTTGATATAGGGAATATGCAAATTATAAGGGAAGGTTATTTAGCAGTCAAAATTATTGTCTAAGGTAATTGGCATTTTTTAAGGATAATACTGTCAATACGCCCTTGTCCTCATGGAAGAGTTATGCCAATATAATTATATCAGTGTCACACACCCTCCATATGGACACACTTATTCTGGTATGAGAGTCATCTCATTTTAGTTCATCTGAAATCTTTTTCTGAGCAACAAAGGAAAACACAAAAAACAAACAGCACTAGATCAGGAGTGCATACAGGGAGATTATTACTGGTATAACTATAGAAGTTGAAATTCAGACCTAACTTTGTACTGGTATTACTTTTCCATATAAACAAGCCCCAACCTGAATTTTGGATACAAAATCAATCTAGGTACAGCTGTTTGAAATGTCACTCTGCTCTGACATATAAAGAAGAATTTTGTGTGAGTTTGCAAGTTTGTGTCTCTCACCAACAGAATTTGGTCCAATAAAAAAATATTACCCTGTGCCTCATTCTATAGAAATGACATTTTAGGACTCCATGTTTGTCAATGGCTCCAGGTCAAATGTTCGCAGTTTACAAGAAGATTTTGTTTTCTTAATGATCAGTCCTGTAAACTTGATCTGGAATCTCAGAGTGAATCTGAATTAATTCTTTTTCATGCCATCACTGCCAGTAATCATGATTTTGCTGGATTTATTCTGCCCTTGGTCAAATCTGTGCAACCGCCCTTTGTCTTCACTAGGAAGAAAGGTGTATTTGTGATTACACAGGATGCCAAATCCTGCCCTGATATATAGAATCATAGACCCATAGAGCTGGAAGAGACCTCAGAAGGTCATCAAGTCCAGCCCCCTGCTCTAGGCAGGACCAATCCCAACTAAATCAACCCAGCCAGGGCTTGGTCAAGCTGAGACTTAAACACCTCTAGGGATGGAGACTCCACTACTTCCCTAGGTAACCCATTCCAGTGCTTCACTACCCTCCTAGTGAAATAGTTTTTCCTAATATCCAACCTGGACCTCTCCCACCACAACTTGAGACCATTGCTCCTTGTTCTGCCATCTGTCACTACTGAGAACAGCCTCTCTCCATCCTCTTTGGAACCTCCCTTCAGGAAGTTGAAGGCTGCCATCAAATCCCCCCTCACTCTTCGCTTCTGCAGACTAAACAGACCCAACTCCCTCAGCCTCTCCTCATAGGTCATATGCTCCAGCCCCCTAATCATTTTGGTTGCCCTCCGCTGGACCCTCTCCAATGTGTCCACATCCTTTTTGTAGTGGGGAGCCCAGAACTAGACACAATACTCCAGATGTGGCCTCACCAGAGCCAAATAAAGGGGAATAATGACATATCTGGATCTGCTGGCAATGCTCCTCTTAATGCAACCTAATATGCCATTAGCCTTCTTGGCTACAAGGGCACACTGTTGACTCATATCCAGCTTCTCATCCACTGTAACCCCCAGGTCCTTTTCTGCAGAACTACTACTTAACTGGTTGGTCCCCAGCTTGTAAATATACTTGGTATTCTTCCTTCCCAAGTGCAGGACTCTGCACTTGTCCTTGTTGAACTTCATCAGATTTCTTGTGGCCCAATCCTCCAATTTGTCTAACTCACTCTGGACCCTATCTCTGCCCTCAAGCGTATCTACCTCTCCCCCTAGCTTAGGGTCATCCGCAAACTTGCTGAGGGTGCAATCCATCCCCTCATCCAGGTCATTGATAAAGATATTGAACAAAACCGGTCCTAGAACCAAACCTTGGGGCACTCTGCTAGAAACCGACCGCCATCCTGACATCAAGCCGTCGATCACTACCCGCTGGGCCCAGCCTTCTAGCCAGCTTTCTATCCATCTTACAGTCCATTTATCCAATCCACATTCCCTTAACTTGCTGGCAAGAATATTGTGGAAGACCGTATCAAAAGCCTTGCTAAAGTCAAGGTAGATCACATCCACTGACTTTCCCACGTCCACAGAGCCAGTTACCTCAACATAGAAGCTAATCAAATTGGTCAGGCACGACTTGCCCTTTGTGAATCCATGCTGACTATTCCTAATCACTTTCCTCTCTGCCAAGTGCCTCAAAATGGATTCCTTAAGGATCCCTTCCATGATTTTTCCAGGAACCGAGGTAAGACTGACCGGCCTATAGTTCCCTGGATCGTCCTTCTTGCCTTTTTTGAAGATGGGCACTACATTTGCCTTTTTCCAATCATCCGGGATTTCTCCCGATCTCCACGACTTTTCAAAGATAATGGCCAAAGGCTCCTCAATGACATTTACTCACTCCCTCAGTACCCTCGGATGCATTAAGTCCGGACCCATGGATTTGTGTATGTTTAGCTTTTCTAAACAGTTCCTAACCTGTTCTTTACCCACCGAGGGCTGTCGATCTTCATCCCATCTTGCATCACTTAGCACATTAGTCCAGGAGCCCACCTTGTCCGTGAATACAGAGGCAAAGAAAGCATTGAGTACTTCAGCTTTCCCCACATCATCTGTCACTAGGTTACCTCCTTCATCCAGTAGGGGCCGCACACCCTCTCTGATCACCTTCTTCTTGTTAACATACCTGTAGAAACCTTTCTTGTTATCCTTCACATCCTTTGCCAGTCGCAATTCCACTTGCGCTTTCGCCTTCCTGATAACCCCCCAGCATTCTCGAGCTATACATTTAAACCCCTCCCTGGTCATTTGTCCAAGTTTCCACTTTTTGTAAGCTTCCTTTTTGTGCTTAAGTTCACCAAGGATTTCCCCTGTAAGCCAATCCTGTCTCCTACCACGTTTGCCTCTCTTGCTACGCATCGGGATGGTTTCTTTCTGTGCCTTCAATAAGTCTTCTTTAAAATACTGCCAGCTGTCCTGGACTCCTTTCCCCTTCATGTTAGCATCCCAGGGGATTCTGCCCATCAGGTCTCTGAGGGAGTCAAAATCTGCTCTTCTGAAGTCCAAGGTGTGTATTTTACTACTCTCTTTTCTTCCTTTGGTCAGGATCCTGAAATCTACCATCTCATGATCACTGCTTCCCAGGTTGTCACCCACCTCTACTTCCCCTATTAGTTCCTCCCTGTTTGCGTGCAGAAGGTCAAGCTGCGCATGGCCCCTGGTCAGATCCTTCATCACTTGTACCAAGAAGTTATCCCCAACATTCTCCAAAAACTTCCTGGATTGCCTGTGTACTGCCGTATTGGTTTCCCAACAGATGTCAGGGTGATTAAAGTCCCCCACGAGAACCAGGGCCTGCGATCTGGAAGCTTCTCTCAGTTGTCCGAAGAAAGCCTCATCTACCTCATCCACCTGATTCGGTGGCCTGTAGGAGACACCTACCACAACATCACTGCTGTTGTTTGCTCCTTTAAACTTAACCCATAGACTCTCAACAGGTTTTTCTTCCTCTTTATACCGGAGTTCAGAGCAATCGTAGTGCTCTCTTACATATAGTGCAACTCCTCCTCCTTTTCTCCCCTACCTGTTCTTCCTGAACAGTTTATACCCTTCCATGACAGCGCTCCAGTCATGCGAGTCATCCCACCAAGTCTCTGTTATCCCAATTAAATCATATTTCTTGGACTGGGCCAGGGCCTCCAGTTCTTCCTGTTGTTTGCCCAGGCTTCTCCCATTAGTGTACAAACACCTCAGGTAACCAGTTGATCGCCCTATCTTCTCCATTCGAAACAGGGGTCCTCCTTTCTTGCTCGTTCCTCTTTGCATTTCTTCCCGGTATCCGATTTTCCCACTCCCCTCAGGGTTTTGGTCACCGTCCCCCGACGAACCTAGTTTAAAGCCCTCCTCACTAGGTTTGCAAGCCTGCCCGCGAAGATGCTCCTTCCTCTCTTCGTTAGGTGGATCCCATCTCTTCCTAACAATCCTTGTGCCCGGAACAGAGTCCCGTGGTCGAAGAAACCAAAGCCCTCTCTGCGACACCACCTGCACATCCACGCATTTACTTCCTCAGTTCGACGATCCCTGCCCAGTCCTTTCCCTTCAACAGGGAAGATGGACGAGAACACCACTTGCGCTCCGAATTCTTGGATCCTTCTTCCCAGCGCTACATAATCCACAGTAACCCGCTCAAGGTCATTCTTGGCCGTATCGTTAGTTCCCACGTGGAGAAGCAGGAAGGGGTAGTGATCCGAAGGTTTGATCAGTTTGGTAAGCCTCTCACTCACATCCTGAATGCGAGCTCCCGGTAAGCAGCACACCTCTCGAGATTCCAGGTCCGCACGGCAGAGGGATGGCTCAGTCCCTCTTAGGAGGGAGTCCCCGACCACCTCCACCCATCGTTTTCTTTTGGGGGTGATGGCCGTGGAAACCCCATCCCTAGAACTACGCATCCCATGCCTTCCAGTAGATGGTGTTCCCTTCCGGTTTCTTCCTTGTGAGGTCCCTTCCAAAGCATTCACCACCGCAGAGCCTGTGGAGAGAGCCTGAAAGCGATTACTTACCTCTATAGCATTGGGGGATTCCCATGCTGGCCTTTTTCCCCTTCTAGAAGTTACATGCTGCCAGTTCTCTTCCTGGTCACGTACTGCCCTCTCTGACTCTTCCGCCTCCTGTGCTTGAAGGATTAAATGCTGCCTTCTATCGAGGAAGTCTTCATCCTCTCTGATCGAGCGTAGGGTCGACACTTGGGCCTCCAGTCCTCTAATTTTTTCTTCCAAATTATACCCCAAATTTATACCCCAGATTACTCCATGGACTGAAGCAGGGAGTATAGATACTGTATAAAAGGGTTGCTGTCATTTTCCACTTTTGCTTTTCTGATCGTAACCATACTTACAATGGTTGCTGTTACTCATGTCCTAGAAGAGTTTGGAAAATTGGTATGAACAGACATGGGTAAAATAAAACTCATACTTAATATCTGTTGTGTTCCTCTGTTAGCTGATATGGACTGGTTACAGAGCTTGCTTACATTCACCAGATGTGTTTATCATAAGTAAGACTGTGAGCCTGTCAGGGAGGTCACAGATTTCATGACTTTCCAGGACCTCCATGACTTCTGCAGACTGCTGGTGTACCTGATCCCAAGGCTTCCCAAGCACCTTCAGTGGCCCTGGGGCCAACTGCATTGGCCTACCAGAAACAGTGGCGCAGGTTGCACACCGCTCTCCATCCTCTCTGCAGCAGTGGCTGACAACAGTAGCAGTCCTGGGCTGTCACCCCCCTGCCAGCAGTGGCAGTCCTAGGCTGCCTTCTTTCAGCTATGATTGTTGTAGTCCTGGATCGCCCCCCACCATCAATGGCACAGGCAACGACAGCCCCAGGTTGCTCCCCCTAAGCACCAGTGGATTCCCTGGAGTCCCCTCCCCTGAGCACCAGTGGGCATCCTTGAGCACCCTCCCAGTACTAGCAGGTGCCCCAGACTCCCCACAGCAGCAGTGCTGTCCCCAGAACCCTCCACATACCCAAGATTTAGTCAGGGTTAGCACAAGTCATGATCAGGTCACAAAAATGTGTTTATTGCTTATGATCTGGCCATCACATCCACAAAAAATACCCATAACTAAATCTTAGCCTTAATCATAAGATCCATTAATACTCTGCCAGGTATTTAAATAACGTATTTGCATACATTGCCACCCAGTGGCTGAATAGTTCAATACAGATTAGTACTTCATTTTATTTTCCCCATTATCAAAGTCTGATAAACAGGGAATGTAAAGAATAATACTAATGCCTCCAAAGCTAGAACATCGCTAATTATAAGGATGCTTCAATTCCTGTGACCTGTGTACTTTCCTCTCCTTCTGGTACAGAGAGACTTGGAAAAATTAAACATTTGACAGGTTTTTCTGTAAGCAGAAAAAAAGTAAGTCTTCCACAGATTTATTAGCCCATAAATTTTCGTGGGTAAAACCTACTTCATCAGATGAATTGGAGTGGAAGTTACAGAAGCAGGAGTATATATAAGGAAGAAGTTGCTTGTGTTAATGAAGCTAATCCAGTGGGTTATTCATAGCGTTTGGTGTGGAGATGTGAATATTCAGAGAGGGGAAATTGCCTTTGTAATGCGTTAACCAGTTAAGATCCTTATTCAATCCTAAAATGGTAGTGATGAATTTGCAAATGAATTCCCGTTCAGATTGCTTGAGATTTTCAAGAGAATCTAGGGGAATTACTCTACATTTCTATACTGTTATCTAATGCACAGACACATTGGGAAAATAGAGGATTTTATGTTATTGGTACTATTCATAGTGTAAGATATTACTCTGAGTTAGGGAGGCATTTTTTTATGAACAAAGGCAACACAGTACATGTATTATATTTGGATTTCAGTGCAGCATTTGATACTGAAATCATAGCTGAAAATTAAATCAGACTGTTTTGGATTAAAATACTGTTGTGGATTAAAAACTTCCTAAATACTATGTAAAAAATGGAAAAGAATAAATAGCACTATATCAAAGTAGAGAGGAATACTTATAGTGCCACAGAGATTGGTATTGAGGGGTTCCATTTAACATCTTCCTGAATGATCTGGAAGCGAGAAAGTAAATACACACTTATTGAATTTGCAGATTCTCCCATTGTAAATTAGGAGGACTTGTGAACACCAAACAGGACAGAAAACAAAGAGACCTAGAAAGATTATATAAGTGAAAAAGAATAACAAGATGCTGTTTAACTTGGGAAGCTGCAAGCTAGTACAGATAGTGAAAAATGATCCAAATAAATATGCACAGTGGGAAGGAGACAGCAATACTGAAAGAGACCCAAGGGGTCATGTAATGTGCCTACAAAGAGAAAATGCCAATGTGGTTTTCAGATGCATTTCAGGAGGCATCACATCACAAAGGAAGGAAGTAATTGTTCCTCCCTAGAAGGCTGTTTTGCTACATCATATCACAGATTGAGGTCAAATTGGATGGAAGAAGAAGAAGAGAAAATATCAAGGTTTTATGGGGATTGACTCAAGAGAAAAGATTAAAAGCTAAATATGAATAATCAACAACGCAAAAAATTAAATGCGTGTGTGTGTGTGTTATGACAACAATCTATAAATAGCTGAAAGATGGGGGAGGAGGAAGAAATTATTTAGTGTGATATAGGGTATATAGAATTATATATCTACGACTAATGAGACAAAAGTTAAAACTGAACATTTATGGTGAAAATAAGAAAAATAAACTGATAGTGAGGGTAATCTCAGTACTCTCTCAAATGAAGATTATAGTTATGAAAATAATAAACAACTCATACAAGACTAAATCAAGAGTAGGGTCCCACTGTATAAGGCGAGGCAGTGGTGGCCTTCTTACTCGAGAGTTTTCATATTAGACTGAACAAAACAAATTGTTAGGGTAAGAATGCCATGGAGTCCAGTGGCATAATACAATTGTTACTCTTTAAGATGCCGCTGGACTCCTCTAAGGATGTTAAATTGCTGTTATCTGGCTAATCGGTGTAGTTGATACAAATCATGTAGTTGATTAATCAACAAGGACCACTCTGCAGAGCCACAGCGGGGGCAGCTCCAGGAGCCAGCTCAAGCAGAGACTGAGCAGTCCCAGCTCGTGTCAGCTCCGGGAGCCACCTGCGCTGTGACTCTACCTTTTAAATGTAGTCATAGCTGCCAGGCAGCGTCCCAGACCAGCGCGAAAGGGGGCTGCTGGTCCTGGCTCGCACTGAGTCCAACAGCACCTGTTCACGGCAGCTAGCCCTGACCACCGTGGACAGGAACTGCTGCCGGAGCAGCCTCCCCTATCCCCCTGCCCTGCTGCATGGCAGGGGGCATGCAACACTGTGGAGATGGTGCTGGGAGGAACTGACTTTTAAGCTGTCCCCCGTTCTTCCCACCCTTGCTGTTGATAATCCAGTCGACTACTCCCTGACATCCCTAGAGTCCTCGTTATCTTTGCTGAAACAGACAAATATGGCTACCTTTGAAACCTGCTATTATGCAAGCCTTAGAAATGATAGTCCAGGAAACAATCCTGAATTGACTCAGGAATGGGCTGGATAGTAAGAAAGACCTTTTCCATCTTTAACTTCTATGATTTTTTGGTATTAGCTAAATGAATCTCTATTAATATATGCTAACAATAGCCTGATTAAGAAGCAGCTATTTATGATTTAGGTGACTAACTTTTCAGGTGTAAAATTTTAAATGTAAAGATTCTGTTCTTTGAGAGATTCTTCACTGTCATACCAAGAAGTAGTGACAGATATGTCCTAATAACTAAAACAAGTCTCCACACACACCTAACTAAAACCAGGAAAAGGTGGTTTGCTCAAGCTTCCTGGAACCACCCTACCTCTCTTAGCTTTTAGAGGTTTCACCTCCCAAATCCGGGATTCCTTCGTCCGGCAACATCTGTGGTCCAGTATCATCACAGATGTTCCTGGATGAGAGAGACCTGGAGCAGGAGGGCCAGCACCTGGGAGCCCAGTGCAGCCCTGCAAGTCTGGTAGCGGGGCTGCAGCAGGGGCCGGCAGTGTCGGGGCAGCCTCGGCGGCAGTGGAGCACAATCAGGGCTGCTTGCCATCCAGCAGCAAGGCCGGACCAAAGCAGCCCAGGAGGGGAAGCGTGGTGGGGCCTCAGCAACCTGGGCAGCAGTGGTGGCAGCATGATGGGGCTGGGTGCAGCCCAGCAATGGGGCCAGGGCTGCAGCTGCAGCAGCCCGGGCGGGAAGGACAGCCTGGTGCAGCAGCCCAATAGAATCAGTGCCCCAGGGCCATATGCTACCCAGCAGCATGGCTGGGGTTGGGCCTGTGGCAGCCTGATTGGGCAACATGCTGCGCCACCAGCAGCGAAGCAGCCAGCCCAGCCGGCCGAAAGAGTTGGCAGTGGGAAGAGGTAGCAGGGGACCTCCTGTTGTCTGGTAAATTCCCTCATCTAGGACTGGTCAGGTCCCCCAGGTGCCGGACCAGAGAGGTCCAACCTGTATCAGAAACCATCCTGGGGAAATAAGTGTTGTAGAGGTGAATATTTTGAAACATTATAAGGGCATGTAATACAAACTGTGCTGCAGCTTTTAACTGGAGCAATCACTCCTGGTTGTAGAAGAAAGCACAGGGATCATTTAGAAAGAGCTGAGTCCGTTTTTTGTTTGTTTTAATATCAATCGTCTATTCTTCAAAATGTCCAGTTTTGGTTGACCCAAAACTTCCTAAAATTCAGAAAAAAATAGTCGATACTTTTGTCCCCAGAACTCTTATTTGCCCATCATAACGGGACTTTGGCACCATTCACAAACCATCAGAGGGGAGAGGGTATGGTAAGTGGTACTGGTAATCCCTTTGCCCACTCATAACTTTGAACCCAATGGCCAGTGCACTCAGCCAGGATTTGGAAGACCTAACAGTTCACCGTTGTGCCAGATGTGAAACAGAAATCTGAACTTGTCTTTCACCTCCCAAGAGAATGCTCTGATCACTGGGCTATGGTTATTCTGGGGTGGATTTCTTGCTGTTGAAGTTGTTTCACTTTGTATGAAATACTTTGATAGTCATTGGGCCACATAGACTCAGAATGTAAAAATGACTGTAGCCCAGAGGTTAAGATATACTCTTAGAGGGTGGGAGACCTAGGTTTAAATACCTGCTCCACATCAGGCACAGTAGGGAGTTGAATTTGGGTATCCCATATCCTAATCACTGTGCTTAAAGTTATGAGGGAGGAACTATGGCCGCTTCCTTCTCTGGCAGCATTACAACTTCAGCTTGTTAAAAATGCCTGGAAACAAAAACTATTGAGTTGAGTGAAATGTTTCATGGTGCCCAAAATAGACTTTGTCTATTTGCTGAAAAATTCCTATGTTTAGCATATTTGGTTCAACCTGTACCAGTTTTTTTCCCCCAGAACTGCTAGTGACCCAAAATATTAGTTTTTTTGCTCAGCTCCATTTAATGCAAGTTTCCAGACCTGAAATGAAAACAGAAACCACAATAAAACTAAACAGCCCCTTTTAACATCCCAAAGCACTACATTCACATGAAGCCAACTACCAACATCACTATAACTGTTTTACAGCTACCAATAGTGTCCAAGGTTCTTCCTTCATTGGTGCGCTTTCAAGAATCCGATATTTGCCATAGTATGGGTGGGGAAGGTGGGAAAGAGGAGACCCAGAGACTCAAACCAAAGTAACATTACTTTCTGTTGACTGACAATTCATAGATTCAAAGGCCAAAAGTGGCCATTGTGATCATCTCGTCTGATCTCCCACATAAAAGATGCCACACAGCTTCTCCTCCCCCCAAATAACTGCTTTTGAACTAGAGATTAATAAGAATGGGGCTTTTCAGCTTGGAAAAGAGATGAGTAAGGGGGGATATGATAAAATCATGACTGGTGTGGAAAAAGTGAATAAAGAGGAGTTATTTACTCCTCCATTACTAGAACTAGGAGCCACAAATTAAATTTATAGGTAGCAGGTTTAAAACATACAAAAGGAAGTATTTCTTCACACAACACACAGTCAACCTAAGGAACTCTTTGCCATAGAATGTTGTGAAGTTCAAGACTATAACAGGATTCAAAGTGCTGAATACATTAATGCAGGATAGGTCCATCCATGTCTACAAGCCAGGATGGGCAGGAATGGTGTCCCTACCCTCTGTTTGGGAATAGGAGGGATCACTTGATGATTGTTCTGTTCATTGCCTCTGGAGCACCTGGTATTGGCCACAGAAGATAGGATACTGGGCAGGGTGGACCTTTGGTCTGACCCAGTATGGCCATTCTTATGGTCTTATGTTCTGTTGGGTAATTCAAGAAATTGTATGACACACATGCTGAAGCTTCTTTCTATAGTGCTATGCTAGTGACTGACATTTGGTTGTATCCTTGTTTACTGTTAGATTTTTAGAGTGTATGGTTGAAGCAGTGTGGAATCTTGCAATACCTGATCGCTTTTTTATTTCTAAAGAGAAGAAAATGAATTGTATAAAGTAATGATCTAGTTGAAAAATTCATTTCAAACTTGGTCATCTCATCTGTATCTGTTCAGGTGCTCACTATGCCTTCTTGTGGTTCTTTTATTCATTAAAACTTTCAGCGGACATCCAGAATCTGAGATTATAATGAAATAATTATGCCTCTGGTGCATCTGAGATTATGCTTGATGTCTGCTAATGTCTAGGATATTATCTTTAGGTATGTACCCTATTGTGTCTCACTGCTTTACCTTTTTAGCATGTTGATCAGCCTGTCAAAAGCCTGTCCTAATAACTGCTGGTAATGCTATTTACTTAAAGTTAAATACTGCTACTACTAGTAGTAGTAAAAGTAAGAGTAATAATATAAATTAACAGTTTGCAAAGAAAATGAGTGTCAACACAGAACAACTAGAAATTACATTAATCACATTTGTAAAAGATAGCATCAAATACACATATTGTGATGTGTTATTTTTCTGTTTTAATTCTTTCTAAAAATAGTTCTGTTTTTTTTAAAAGATGTATTCAAAGCACAAAAACATGTCTTCAGTGTCTGGGTCTATTTGAATAGTTTGTTTTCACTTGAAGTAGACGTCTATATTTACCATCTCATAGGTACTTAATCTATATAAAATTATTTGAAATGTAAGGTTATACATATTATCTAAGCATCATTAATACAGAAATATGAAAATAAGAGGTCTAGACCTGTACTGTAATGTGGGTTAGAGTTTTCATTGTATAGTTATCTATACTTTGCTTAAAATTTTGAAGATACTATAGTAAGGAGCTTTGACTAATCCTGGGACATTTTATTATGATTGTGTCTAATGAAGGACAACGCACACTTTTAGAGGAAAAATAATTTTGACACTAAGGCTATGTCTACACTGCGAGTTTTTGAGACAAAATATGCTAATGAGGAACTCATTAGCATAAGTTGCAATCTCATTAGTATATTTTCTGCCATTTCTTTTTGCACAAGGGGTTTTTGCACAAAAAGAAGCAGTGTAGCCCCTTCTGTTTTGTGCAAAACCCCCGTTTTGCGCAAGATCCTTATGCCCCCTCTGGGCATAAACCTCTTGCGCAAAAAGAAATGGCAGAAAGTATGCTAATGAGATCACAACTTATGCTAATTAGTCTCTCATTAGCATATTTTCTGCCGCTAAAACTCTCAGTGTAGACAAAGCCTAAGGCTGCAATTTAAAAAAAACAATTGAGAGAAATAGATGCAATAATATAAAAATGTGTCAATAGTCTTTGTAGCAAAAGGAAGCTTCATTTGCTTTATCCACAAGAGCAAACTACATGACAGTAAATTAGAAATTCACTTGCTTCTCTTCATTACCTCAAAAATGGTGCTCAGACTACATTGCCTAACACACGCAAGGTGGAAAAAAAAATTTCACTCTTGTAGAGAAAATGACCCAATGTACTCTCTGATGTTTCTATCAGTGGCTTTCATAACATCCTGAATAAGAAGATTCCAGTCTCCAGCCAATCAGATTAGGGAACACATTCCACTTTTCTCCCAGATTTGGACTAAATCTTGATTAATGTTTTGACCTTTCTCCAGTAGCTGTGGCTAACATTTGTTTGGCTAACATCCAACCAAGGCATTGATATTTATGTGGAAAATGTTGCCCTCTCTGGATTTGCCCCTTTGGATGGAAAAATCCCAAAAGAATAAAAAAAATACTGTAGAGCTATTATTCTCTCCAGCACTATTCATGCCTCTTGACTGATATTTTTCCTGGGATAGTTAAAGTAGAACTTGGTCAATTTTTGGACAAAACATCTTGTAAATGAAAAATTTAGATTTTGTCAACCAAAATTGTTGTCAATTTGTGTTAATTTCAGTGAATAATTTTATTAGAAAACCCAAACAACAAAAACAAATTTTATTTTAACTATGAAAATAGTTCGTTTGCCTTTTTTCAAATTCAGTGTTTTAATTTACTAAACTAGATTCCCATTTGCTGCTGTTTACAAAATAAAGTGATTTCTTTATGCTAACTATCCCAGAATAAGGGTTTGATCCTGAGTCCTGTACATCCTAACAGACTGCTATAATCACTGACTGTTGATAGGGGGTGGTATATATAAGGATACCACCATCTCCTTTTTATATTTTGTTTTGTGAATGGTGTCCATTTCTGCTTGTCAGTGTAGCCATTTCTTTCCAGATCTCCTTTGCTTTTATTTTTAAAAAATGGTTAAAATTGCCTGAAAATAAATGTCATTTCAAATTGAGCAAAGTGTTTCAGTTTAACCTAAAACCATTTTTATTCTGACTTTCCAATTTATATTCCGATTCAGATTCACGGTATATATTTTAATTTTTTAATATGTTTTCTTATATTTACCCTAAATAAATGTTTTATTTCTGCACTGTGATTTTCACAGCTCTAGTTGAGAGGATTGAAAGCACTGACTGCTCTCTACATTTGTCATAGTTACATATCAGACCACAGCAGTCCGGCTCAGGAGATAGTCAACAAGTGGAACTTTGTAGAATAGTGAACAGAACATGATGTTTCTTTTGGACATGTGCATATTATGATTATTTAAGGTTTAATAAATCTTTAGTATAGCATTCCATGTTAGGGTATTGGAATGAGAGATGTTAAGGAGTCGGTGCCCTTGATTAAATATGGTATTTCTTGATTAGTGCTGTTAAAAAATGGGAAAGACCAAGCATAATGCTTGTCAAAGAAGAAACAGATTAAAACAAAGCTGCTGAAATTCATAACTCAATATCTGGTGTTGCAGTGTGGCATGGGTTATAAGGTTTAACCACAGAGCATCAGAGATACGTCATTTGGAGGCTAGATCTTTGTGATCCAAACCATGTTCCTTGAAACCTAATTTCATTGACACTGATGTATTTGAGAACTTAATCAAGTTCTCCACTGATCACCCACAAAAATTGATTAAATATTTGTGTGGCTTTATCTCTCATAAACTGATTGCTCATTTTGGTAGCAGGAGGACTACTGGATCAAGATTGCTGGTGGGTTTTTTTCATATATATATAAGGTAGTCATTTTATGACCAAAGAAAAATCAAAAGCCTGAGATTAGTGTACAAGTGGAATGTGTCTTGGAAATGTGTATTTGGTTTGTATAGGATGTACGGGATGACTTTAATAAGAAGCAGCATTATTGAAGGGAAAAATAATCAAAATACTTGGTTGTAGCAAGCAATGTTGATAGATAACCACATCAGTTCAGTCCATCTCTATTTAGAATTTACAGAACCCCCTTCTCCCTGCCCCCCAAATTTCTGACTAATGAATATCAATAGTCCCACTTGATTATATTCAGAGTCACTAGTTGGAGTGAGTGTGACATGCAGTTTTAGAGGTGTCTCAAGTTTGGAAGATTAAGTAGTGTCATATGGACTTCAATATCATTGTTGGCAATAAAACTGCTGAGCAAGAGCAAGTAGTACTCAGCTTATTAAGTTTCTGGGGATCTCACAGATCATCAAACTATCCAAAGGAATAGCATCACCAGATACTAAACTCTTTGTTTATCTTACTATTTTGTGGCTGTTACATTCTGTTTGTTTTGTTTTTGTTTTTAAGGCCTATTTTTGAAACATATTTTCTAATCTCTGTATCTTTGGCTATTTCAGTATATTCATTTGTAAATATTTGACAAGACTCAGTTCTGGTAGCAATTCAATAATCTTGCTCATTAATCATAATGCATGATCACTCTCTAATTGTGCTTCTCTGTTCTCCCTGCAATGTTGATTAGAAAATGAAGGTGTGTTTAAAAAGAGATGCCTAATGTGACTCTCTTTCAATTGATAGCATGGCTCTCTTTCCATGCCACCTTGTGCTCTTGTATTGTCAGAAGTTACACGTTATTCAGGATCTTGTCAGGCGAGCACTCTAATTCAGATCTTCAAGTAATTTTATTGTTGATGCAACAGATATAGTGACACTTCCTTATGAGTCAGCTACTGCTCCACCTGCCTGGCAAGGTGCTAAGGGACTTCTTGTCAGAAGAGATAAAGCCCCAGGTCTTGACTCCTCATGGTCATTAAAGGTTCCATGGCACTTTTTGTTGGAGGGGCATTGGCCTCAGGGTTTGGGCTGGGATCCAATATAGGTTATCACACTCTACCTCTCTGAATTCCTCCTGCATTTTCAATTTGATATTATGTTCTTTACTTCCTGACCTAAATTTTTATGTAATATTTTTGGGCTCCGTTAGACAATTACCATTTTCCAGTATGGAAGTGGCTGCATTACAGAAGTGGGTGAAATTAAATGTTACTTTTTTTGAGTCTAAGTAGTTAGTGAAAGTAAAGTGTTTTCAGATCCTTGAATAAATAGGGTATAGAAATGCACTGCAGTTTTTTAAAAATATTTTGCCTTTCTCGCTTGCATTGATATTCCATGTTACTGAAAATGCCTGTTATACTGCTAAGAGATGTCATGGTTACAGGGTGAACTGTGCTTTACAACACTTTAATTCCTTCTGAAGTGCGCCCCTTAGGAGACAGGTTTCACTACCTTCATCCATCTCTGGGTCAAAATCATGAGGCCCTAAGTCTCTTAGACAGTATCCTTAAGTGGCAGCCCCTGTTCACAAATTATCTTAACCTTTCCAGCTCTATAAGGACTTTTCTTTTGGGAGCCTGTGATAGGATGATGACAGTGACTCAAAACTAGTTTCTTCAAAAGAATGTGTGATATATTCACCCAAAGGTACATAGCATGCATGCAAATCAAAGGGTTAAAATAATAGGCTTCACTACATATTTCCCTGTACCTGAGCCTTAACCTTTCCTTGAAAACGTTGTTGAGTGCAGTTCCGCTCAGTACAGTTCCCTTCATCTCCGGGTTGAGGGCAACAACCTGCTTTTTGTAGTGTCTAAGTATCTGTCAGTCTGTCAGACACTCATCTCCAACTGCTGCTGACAATGCGCGGAAACTCCTCCCTCTTCCTTTTCTAAGTCCAGTTTACCATCCCCTTTGATCCTAGGCTTAGGCCTGGGAAGGATGTAGACCCTGCTAACCTGGCTGGAGCCACACAGGACATAGCCCAATTAATAGCTTTCCTCATTAGTCCCTTAAGGAGCCATATTTCTGTGTCTCTTTCATTTTCAGTTTGAGGAAACCAGATTTTGCTTTATCCAAACTGTCCCCCTTTATTTAACTCTATGCAGTCCAGCTGGATAATATCAAACATGTAAAGGTAAATAGAGGTACATTTTGTAGTTATAAAGATTAATATGCATAACTCCCTCTTTCTCCACAGTGGAAAATATGTTCTATGGACCCAGGTGAGAGGCTTGTTATGATGCTAATCATTAAATATAGCTCTGTATGGTAAGTATTTAGCCACTGATGCAGAGTGGTGCCCTGCACACAAGGCACTTTTATATTGCAGTGATGGGGAACCAGATAAGTGTCTCAAGAGACATGTATTTATTTTGGGGAATGAGTTTTTGAGGACAGTCGTTTTAGTGTGACATGGATTGTTATTAAAGCTTTTGCATCTAGCAGTCCTTGTTGGAATGTAGCCTTGAAATTAATCTCACTTTGAACTCTCTTCTCCAAACTTTGAGACTAAGAACAGATGAGACTAAAGTCTTGATTTAGTGTTATATCAGTGGAACTTCTCTTAGCAGTTAAGAGGCTTGGTTTGCAAGGAGGTTTTTTGTTTTGTTTTGCTTTTAGTTTTTGGTGTGTGGTTTTTTTGTTTGCTTGTTTGTTTGCTTGTTTGTTTGTTTGTGGTGAAGGGACATCTATAGAGAAGTAGTTCTATGCTACTCCTGTATAACTAACTTGAGAGCCAGCCCTGTCTGCAATGACTGATGTGTATCTTTGAGGGTCAGAAAAGGACCAGCAAAGATTATGTGCTTGATTAAATGTTTTCACTGCTTCATGCTTGCTCTTCTGCTCTGTCTATGAATGGCACTCTACTGATATTCATTTCACTGAAGTCCCAGTGATACAGCATACCTGACACGTCCAGCTATACTGAGGGCTCGTCTAGACTACGGGGAAGATTTGAAAGAGGATATGCAAATTCGAAAGCAGAGCTTTCAAAAGTGAAAGTAGTTTAGACACAGCTTTTTCAGCGAACCCTCCCCCCTTGTCGAAAAGCCACGTAAACTTCATTTTTTGAGAAAAAGCGGCTTTTCTACAAAAGTGGTAGGGGATTCGCTGAAAAAGCCATGTCTAAACTACTTTCACTTTTGAAAGCTCTGCTTTCGAAAGTGAGATAGGAAGAAGATATGCAAATTCCCGTAGAATTTGCATATCCTCTTTCAAATCTTCCCCGTAGTCTAGACATAGCCTAAGGCTTGACGCAGCTGGCATCTAAAAGCATTAATGAGATAACTGAACAAAAGTTTTAGAGAGTTTACTTTCCAGTTATAAATCTCTTATATATTTGGAAGCTGCAAAAGAAGGCCATGTAAATGTGGCTGGTTATACAGAATAACATATTTACATAATGTATTTAAAATCACTGCTATTTCTGGAAATAAAATATCTAGTTCAGAATTTCAAACCCAAGTAGAGAAATTAACCATACAACTCATATTGCAATTAATGGTAGTTGTGCATCTTAATCCCTTATATGGCTTTGAAAATTGAAAATTAGCAGTTGGTATCATACTGAAATTCCCTGTTACATTAAAAGTATTTTTGTCCCTTTCATCTATTTATTTTGTAGGTCATTGCTAGGAAAGAAAGGTTTAAATTTCTTCCTAAAATATTTCATTTTCTTGTATTCAGGATACATGAACTACAGTTTCAAAGCTTCCATGTGCCAAAATGAATTTCACTTAAAGCATATATACTTCTGAACATTTTTTGTTATGTTGCAATATTACCAAGGAGAGACTTTGACATATAGCATACATTACAGAAAAATTTCCAGGATAGAAGACCTAAAATAGCACTTACTTGTCACTTATTTTTTCATTCTACATTTACTTAATCTAAAAGGCTGCTTTGCTATCCATCTCTCTTTGACCCTGTATTAAAGTTATAATGTGATATTCATAAGAGCATGATCTATGCTGTGGTTATACAGTATGAAATCCCAAACACAGCATTAGGACTTCACGATAGACTCAAATAGGAAGAGAATCTCTGTTGTGAGAGTAAAACTCTTATTCATGCTCATTTGTGTTTGTTTTGATTCTGCTGATTAATGCCTTTTACGATAAACAGCTGTGAAGACTTTAGCTAAGACAATTATGCGCGGGAAAATGTGCAGAAGACCTTAAGGAGCAAAAGAACTAGAAACTAGTAGGAGGGAAAAAATGGATATAGAGATTTTAAAAAAGCAAACTGCCATGTTCTAATTAAATAAGAAATCAACCAATCATGCACTATCCAGTAGTCTTCTCCCAGTTAACTCTGCCATGTAGTTTGTTAAATCCATTTCGTCTAAGTTTAGATTGTAAGTTCTTTGGGGCAGCTAAAGTATTCTAGTCAACAGTCCCCAAAACTGTCTAATCTGCACAGGCTTTTCGTGTTTGATCGTTAAAAATATAGGCTGTGATTCTGCAAAGGAATTTGTCCATATGTACTCTTACACCCACAGATATTTGCATATAAGTCACTGATGCTACATAGAATGAAAATTTCCCCATTGGCAGATTCCATTATAAGTCTGGGGCCTTATGTACATAGGTCCCGATTGCATGAGTATTCCGGGGTGGGGAGAGTGGTTGCCTTGATGTCAGGGGTCTGCCTTTAGCCAGCCCTATGAAAATCTGCCCCAAATTCGTCAAGCTTCAACTTCCATATGCGCAGTATATAGTTGTTAGAATTTAGTAGGTAACTTCTTCCAAGTTTCTATCTGCACCAGGCATGCTTTAGCCCCTCACAGCTCTGACATGCTTACTGGACTACATGTACACCTTGCGCACACAGCAATTGGACACGCATCGTGCTGGTGCTTAACAGGATTTTATCAGCAATTGCTGCTGCCAGTTGCCCAAGGCACAGGAAGTGAAAGCAGGAGTGCTATTCTTCTGCACTTTCCATGCTTTCCAGGCAGTAAAGAAGAGGAGGAAGCAACCATACTGCAATGCACAGGCGTGAGATAAGAGTATGTAGAGAGCCCAGGCACCAAACTCAGGTTTTGTGACTCACAATGATTTTTGAGGTACTTAAAATGTTGGCACGGTGATGCTAAGTTTATTCATGCCTAAGTTTATTCATGAATCTATACCTTCCCTGTGACTCTACAGCTACATATTGCCTTTAATTCTAAGCAGATACATTTAAGTATGAACAGAAATCTAGTAATGGGTAAAATTGTGAAAAGGAAATGTTAGGCTGAATATGACGTTTGAAATGGATTAGCTTTAAGCAATAGTCTCCCAGGGAATGTTATAGAAATCCCATTGTTTGAGAAGTTTAAAGATAAGATATATTAGAAAATACTATTTAGGATTATATTGCACTATCTTGGAGATGGATGGGATCCTCCAATAACATTTTCCATCTCTAATGTATATGATTATGTGTGGATGAACACCTGATAAAATCAAACAGCTGAAGATCTCATTAGAATTTTCTGCATGTGTTCATATTAGGAAGAATTTTACTATTCCTTTGGGTATACAGAACTAATAACTGTTTTACAGTTCATCTGAGAAACATTTCACAAGAGGATGTAAACAACTGTGTTTATCTAAATCAAATTTTTACTCTTCATTGAAGAAGCAAATTGCAGAATTGGAAAATAATAGAGAAGCAGATCAAATAAGCCTTTGTTGTTATTAAAAATGGGTTTATAAAGTTTCCCACATAAGTAACAAAAATTAAGTAACAAAATTTATAATTGTAAAATAAATACTCCATATTTTGAGTTCTCTCCAGATCAATGTAGTTCTTTCTCTGCCACTTTCTCTCCAGAAAACAGAAAGAAGTGAACTATATAGTTAAATATTTGGGGCCTAAATTCCAGAGGTGCAAAGCACCCACAGCTCCTGTTGTGATTTGAGAGTTCAGCATCCCTGAAACTCATCATTTTTATTTTTCTTGTCACTGTTTAGCTCCAAAGAATAATTCAATGGTTAGCTTTATTTGAACACTCTGTTGTATTTTTCTCCATTGTTGCTAATGTGAATTTCAGATGTTGTTGTGAATCTGCTCCTCAGTAAGGAGGAAATGGGTTGTACTAGTTCATACACCGGGCGTGATCTGATGCCGAGCACCTACAATTGCTTTTGATGATCATGTACTTTTGGGTGCCCTCCCTGAATCCAACTCATGCCTTTAAACCAGGGGTGGCCAACTTAAACCTGAGAAGGAGCCAGAATTTATCAAAGCACATTGACAAAGAGCAACAGTTCTATGTCACCAGCCCATATCATCTCCCCACCACCACTCTCAGCACATCCCGCCCACTGGCAGCCCCCACCGGTCAGTGCCACCTCCTCCTTTTCCTCCTGCCCACTGAGATCAGCTCTTTCTCAGTGGGAGACACAGGAGGGGGGAAGCATGGGTGTGACAGGCTCAGTGGAGAGGGTGGGAAGTGGCAGGATCCTACAGGGAAAGGGGGAAGGGGACAGTGCCTAGGGCTGGGGGTTGAATGAAACACAATGCGGTTCAGTGCCTGAAGGCACGATCAGTCACTTATGAAAATAAAAATGTAAAAAAGTAAATAAATATAGTTAATATTAGCACAACAAAACCACCACAATACATCTACTAAAAATTTTAGTAGTCACTCATGTTTGTATTAGAGATAAGTTTTAATGTTTCACTAAAGCAACAAAAAATCAATTAGCACTAAAACTTGCACAGAAGCTTACTATGTGGGCAGATATAGGTGAGGGTAGTTGTGGATTTTTTGATTTTGGGTCATGTTTTGCATGGGTTGCAATCAACATCATTCACAGCAGGAGCTAAAACACGCTATGTCATGTCAACCTGAAACAAATTTGGATTTAAGAATCTAATAAAGTTGAGACTGCTTAGTGCTACCATAATGTCAGAGCGCTCTGACTGCATGTGTTTAAAATCATCTAGCTCTGGTAGTTAAAATGTGTGCCCTTCTTGTTTAGCTAAAAATAATCACAGCTATCCCACTGCAGACTAGTGTGACCTATTGGTCCTAAACTTCTACAGTACCAGCTGGAATATTGTATTACAACGCCAAGAAATTGTATTTGAGGCTTATGTAGTTCTAATAAGAAATGTGTCCAAACTGAACATATGCCAAATAGAAATATAATATTTCATCAAGCTGTAGATGACTGGATATACATTAATTATAAAGATTAAAGTATAGCTATAGGTAAAATTTCTGAATGCTGAAAACACTTTATTATAAGAATTGCTAAGATATCCTGTAATGTTTTCTTTTAAGATTTATTGTTTTCTATAGTTACAGTCAACCAGATTTATTTTTATTCCTGTGAAAAGGAAATCAATTAAACTAATTACCTTGGATTTCACTTTAATGACATTAAAATTAGATGTGTTTGATTCTGCTTGGTTTATATATGTCTGGACATTGGAAATATTTGGGATGTACTTCCTCCCTTTACAAAATGTTCACTTGTCATTGACATTTGTGATTTCTATTGTATAAAGTGTATGTTAAAAAGAAAAATAAATATCTGATCTTTCAATGTCTTTAGGCCTATTTTCCTGTCACACCAGTGAAAATTGTAATTTCTCTGTTGAATAGAGTAAAAAACTGATATAAAGTGGACAAGGACAAGGAAAGAATCTCTTTGCTCAGAGTTTGTGTTGACTTGTTTCTGCAGATCAATCACAAGATTAAAACTTAACAAACAACAAACTGAAGTGGGCTGTGCCCACGAAAGCTCATGATACCAGCTACATGTTTTGTTATTCTTTAAAGTGCTACTAGACTATTTGTTGTTTAAGTTTTTCCTGTAACAGACTAACTCCATTACCCCTCTGAAGCACAAGATTTCAAGTCTGCAGATATTAATGGATATCTACTAACCACAGACTGGTATGAAGAATAAGACCTCCGCATTGGTTTCCACGGACAACAACCTCATTGGAATCCCAGTGGCTGCGTCTAGACTGGCATGATTTTCCGCAAATGCTTTTAACTGAAAAGTTTTTCCGTTAAAAGCATTTGTGGAAAAGAGCGTCTAGATTGGCACGGACGCTTTTGCGCAAAAGCACTTTTTGCAGAAAAGCGTCCGTGCCACTCTAGACGCAGTTTTGCACAAGAAAGCCCCGATCGCCATTTTAGCCATCGGGGCTTTTTTGCGCAAAACTGTTCTCAGCTGTCTACACTGGCCCTCTTGCGCAAAAGCATTTGCGCAAGAGGGTTTTTTCCCGAACGGGAGCAGCATAGTATTTGCGCAAGAACACTGACGATCATACATTAGATCATCAGTGTTCTTGCACAAATTCAAGCGGCCAGTCTAGACAGCTGGCAAGTTTTTCCTCAAAAGCGGCCACTTTTGCGGAAAAACTTGCCAGTCTAGACACTAGACAGCTAGTGTGTGTAGCCAGTGTTTGAGTGAACTATCCTTTATTTGAAAATGTAAACAATGCTGTTATTCTGCGCACTGTCTTCCAGTTTTCACATCTAATGAAGAGGGCTTTCTCATCTTGAAATAACCTGTACAAACAGAAATGTTATTTGGTCAACAAAACATCATCTCGGAAGATAATTGCCTTACCAAGGTCTTCTGCCTGTAAGGTGGTTCTGACATGTCATTGAACGTGCAAATACATTAACTAAAATTAAACAACTTTGGGAAATATTAAATTTTTTTAAAATAACTTTGAAACACAGCAGAGTTAAAACAGTGTAAAACTCTGAGCTGTTAGTATCCCATGGAAAAATGAATGCTCTTTTATGAATGTTTCACAGAGTTCTTGAAATCAAATCAAATGATAGTATATTTTGATACATTATAGTTACATTTGTTTTGCATTATGTCTGGCAAGAAATTACCCACTTTTTTAGATATATTCCACTTACACAAAATATAGCATTGATAATTGCTAGCGTACACAGTTAAGACAAGTTTTTAGATGGAAAGAATAAAATTGGGTGTTACTCATGGTTTTTAGATCGATGAAAAATGGCCATATATAAAACTTGGAGATAAGAAACAGAATAAATTACTTATAAGGGGATCAATAAGTTGCAAGTAGTTTACTAAAATAAGTTTAATATTTAATAAGGGACAGCTCCTAATGGTCACTTCAGGGGAATTAGCTGAGTTCCTTGCATTGCAGTTATTGGACTAAAATGCACCTCCCTTGGTGTCTTCTTATGCACCCCTCTTAGGCCTGAATATGTCACCTTTCCCTGGGATGGAACTATGTGACTCTCCCACTCTCTGACCGGGCCTTGGGCTGTAATCATCAGATTACCTTAGCAGGTCTGATTAGGTTTGCCATCACTTACTGTCCAGGAGCTACGACAGTGGTATCCAGAGCCAGAGAGTCTTCTTAACAGAAAGTATTTATTTAGAACCAAAATGTTTCAGAAGAAAAGATCTTAAAATGATGACCAAATTATATGACAGTCTCATTTACCAGATGTTGATCCATCTTCCAAATGGAGACCCTAAGTTTCCTATAGAGGGCCTGACACATCTAGGGTCTGTGTGGTAATCTGTTCCCTTCGTTCAAAAAGCATTTCACTCTCTCTGCTTCAGGGGGTCTCTATGCTCATTCTTTTGATCACCTCATTTCTCCCGCCACCCCCCAACCTTTGAATGAGTCCCTTTTCAACTGTTTGTAGTTTGATCTGTTAGTTCCCAGCACTGGCAGGCAATTCTTGCAACTTCATTGGAAAGAGAATGTAGGATTCTCTAAGCAAATAGCTTTTCCATTGTCTTTCAGGTGCATGCTGGGATGTTCTATTCTAAGAGTTCTTGTTTTCTTGTTAGCAAAAGCCAACATTGCATTAAAACCATATAGGTGTATAATAACAATCCATTACAACAATATAATTATACATTCCATCCAAATAACTAGGTCACATAAAGCCAATCAACTCCTTTATTCTTCCCAACACAACCGATGGAAGAAGAAAAAAATCCTCTCCTCCATGCATGTTCCATTATGCCCTGATATAGATAGTAGGATCTGTTCCTTCTCTCTTCCAGTCCAGGAGTCTGTGTTCCATTCCTCTCAGTCTAACCACACACCACTCATCCCATTCCCGTTGTCCCCACTCAACCTTTCTGGTAGGTGGGGCATTTCAACATACACACTTCTCTGCCAAATGACTGCTATGTGTCTCTCAGGAAACAGTTGATTCTGGTTTTATGCAGAGAATCAAGAAGAGTTTTCTTGTCTATAGACATTGTTTGCCTATTTTGGTTACCCAGGGTTGGTCTATACTTAAAAGTTTTGCCAGTTATGTTGGTTAGGAGTGTGAAAAATCATATTCCTAACTGACATAGCTGTGCTATTCACAGGTTGAGTATAGATGCGGTTACTCTGGCAAAATTCCTTGTTCTATTTGGGGAACTGCTTTAAGTTACACCAGCAAACTAACTCTTGCTGGTATAAACTGCATCTCCATTGCAGGGGGTTGCTGGTATAGCTAAACCAACAAACCCATTTAAGAAGAGATAAGGCCTCAGGCTTCTCCTGTTGCGTGCTTCTACAATCATTGCAGCTGTTTCAGTGCTGGCATTATTCCATGTCTATATTAAATGTCAGTTTGGGCCTATATTTTCATAGCCTTTGTATCATAAATCCTGGAGAAATGTTTGATCTCATTGCTTATTGTGAGACACATCTGATCTCATCTCCTACTCCAACTGCTCTCTGAAAAATTTTATAAAATGTCCCAAGAGCAGCCTGACACCTTGGCATCTCTAGTACCCTTGTTTCTTTCTTTCTTTGTTTTGGTTTTGTAGTAGAAAGGTTTTACACAGGTGTCCAAAGAGCTATCATACAGACCAAGAGATGTGACTTACCCCAACCACAGACACCACAAATAATTGTCTAGCTTGGAGGTGGGCAATAATTTTTATGGGGGGGCACCCCAAGAATTTGGAAAGTCGTCAGGGGCTGCACTTTCCCATGATATTAATGAAGGAGGAGGTGTGGGGTCTGGGATGGAGGTTGGGTGCAAAAAGGAGCTTGGAGTAAGGGAGGGAGTTGGGGTGAGGGAGGCGGTTGTGACCTGAGGCACTGTACTGGGGTTCAGGGGGTTGTGATGTAGGTCAGGGAATTGGTGTACAGGAGGGGGGTGCAGAGAATTGGGTTGTGAGCTAGGGCAGGAGAGGACTGTGATCTGGGGCAGGTGATTGGGGTGCCAGATCTGGGAGGGGATATCAGTGCAGAAAGGGGGGCAGAGGATTTGGGTATGTGGAATAGGGGGCAAGAGTGGCAGAGGGTTGAGGAGGAAGGGGCTGGATTGCCAGAGGCAGGCTCTGGCCAGGAGACTTACCAGCCAGCAGTCCAGCACTTTCCTGAAGCAGCCTCCCTGCCTGTCCCATCCCCTCGCAGGCTGCAGCCATGTGTTCTGTGAATAACTAGAACCCTGGAGGGGAGGTGGTGTGGTGCTTCTTGGCTGCCTGTTATTGGAACAGGAAGCTCTCATTGGCCATAAACTGGCCAATGGTATTGTGCTGGGGTTGGAAGCAGCTTCTAAAGCCTTTCCCCCTCCCCTCTACACTCACAGATTTTAAAGTGAAACCACCTGGCAGCCACATTTCTGAGCGGCATGTGGGTGGGCTGAGGCAAGCAGGGAGCCTGCCTGGGATTCCCTGCAGCTTCTGTGGGCTGGATCTGGTGTCTTGGCAGGCCGGATCCAGCCTGTGGGCTATATTTTGCCCAGGCCTAGTCTAGCTGAACACTTGTGGGCAGTGCACTGTTTGTTAATCCAGGTTTCCTTGCTCCATTGGTATTCCTGCCTAGTGATTGCTGTAATGAGATGCTGACATCCTTTTTGATTAAGATAAGTTGGCTTAAGGCTGGTCTCTAGAGGCTTGTGATTACAAAAGTTATGGACTCTGATTTCTGATTAGGATATCCATGGTTTTCTGGGTTCCCTGCAGTTTGCCATCTGTGGTTCAAACCCTTGTCTGTCATGATTGCTTAAACCAAGTGATGTGAGTTTGATGCCATTTGCAAAAAGAGATTGCAGACCATAGACATGCCTCTATATAACTATTCCTCAATAAACTATACCTTTGTGTTTGAGAGTTTTCTAATTGCTGATCAGTATCAAGTCTCCTCATCTGGGAGAGGGCAATTTGGAAGGCAGTGGCTTTTATATTCCAGAGGTCTGTGGACACTAGTGGCATCCTGGACAGTCTCCAGTCAGGGTTATGATCATCCTTTGGAGTTAGAATTGCTCTTGTCAGGGTAATGAATGATATCTGCTACTGTCAGTTTGGGATCATTTCGCCATTTTGGTTATACTGACCCTCTTAATAACTTTGGTTGTTATTTACCATGAATACAGTTGACATATCAAGAATTGCCTCCATCTTACCTGGTAGATTATAGGTAAGTAGGTGTCTATCAGGGAAATGAGAGGTATTTAAAATGTGGCCTTTTTAAGGATCTGTGGTATGGATGTATTTTCAGTGCATAGGAATCACTATTTAAAGTCAGCATTTTCCAACAGTAATTGTAAGCTGATGTTCAAGAGAACACAGTTATTCCACTTTCTGTAAGTATATAATAGTATTTTTACTGCCATGTTGTAACTGAATTGAGTTGGTAAAGTGGAGGGAAAATATTTCATCTTTCTCCCCCATTTGTTATTGAATTATGGCAAACATTCTTTTTTTAAAGGTGTTGTAGCAAGATAAAACACAGGGTACAGTAAGAACAGTAGGCAGATGAAGTGAAGCTGCATTTCTCGTGCCTTGTGGACACAGAACGCCTAGCACAGAACAGCAGAACTTTCTGGACAGTTGAGCTATCCCCTAGAAAGAGTTGTAGAAACTTCCTTCCCACAATTCAGGACAAGCAGAGTGCCAGGGAGGAAAGTGCATCTCTGAGGCACAGTGCCTCTTAGGATAACACTTAATATGTGCATAAAAAGCAGATACCCTTAGATAGAGAGACTTAGTAGTATGCCAGTAAAATTTCCTACTGAAGGGCAAGTTGAACAATAAGAAATGTATTACCCGGAGGAAATTAAAAAGGGTTTCTACAGGTATGTTAGCAATAAGGTCAGGGAAAGTGTATGACCCTTATTGAATGGGAAGGCAGTCTAGTAACAGATGATGTGGAAAAAACTAAAGTAGTCAATGCTTTCTTTGCCTCACAAAAAGTCTTCACAAAATGGTCAGCTCCTAGACTGCTGCACTGGGCAGCAATGTATGGGGATGGCATGAGTAGCCTTCAGTAGTAAAGGCATAGGTTAAGCACTTTTTAGACAAGCTGGACATGTCTGAGTCCATGGAGCCAGATCTTATGCATCCAAGGGTGTTGAGAGAGTTGGCTGATGTGATTGCAGAACCATTCATTGACCATTTGAAACCTTGAGGCAACTGAAGGAGGACCTGGGTAACGGGAAAAGGGCAAAAATAGCACCCATCTTTAAAAAGGGGAAGAAGGAGAATCTGGGAACTACAGATCCATCAGCCTCACCTCACTCCCCGGAAAAATCATAGAGCAGGTTCTAAAATAATCCATTTTGAAACACTTAGAGAAGTGGAAGGAGATTAGGAACTGTCAACAATGATTCACCAAGCACAAGTCATGCCTGACCAAACTAATTGCCTTCTGTGATGAGATTCTGTGGATATAGGGAAAGCAGTGGATATGGTATACCTGGATTTTAGCAAAGCTTTTGATACTGTCTGGTGCAGTATTCTTTGCCAGCAACTTAAAGAAGTATGAATTTGGATACATGGACTACAAGGTGGATAGTATGCTGGCTCGATTGTCTGGCTCAGCAGAGAGTGATCAACTGCTCAATGTCTGATTGGCAGCCTGTATCAAGTGGATTGCCCCAGGGGTAAGTCCTGGAGCCGATTGTGTTCAACATTAATGACCTGGATAAGGGGATGGATTGCACCCTCAGCAAGTTCGCAGATGATGCTAAGCTGTGGGGAGAGGTAAAACACTGGAGGGTAGGGATAGAGTCCAGAGTGGCCTAGACAAATTGAAGGATTGGACCAATCTGATGAGGTTCAACAAGGAAAAGTGCAGAGTCCTGCACTCAGGATGGAAGAATCCCAAGCACTGTTACAGCACTGCTGGCGACTGGCTAAGCAGCAGTTCTGCAGAAAAGGACCTGGGGATTACAGTGAATGAGAAGTGGATATGAATCAGCAGTGTGCCCTAGTTGTAAAAAAGGCTAATGGCATATTCTGGTGCATTAGCAAGAGCATTGTTAGCAGATTTAGGGAAGTGATTTTCCTCTTTATTCGGCACTAGTGAAGCCACATCTGTAGTGTTGCATCTAGATTTGCTGACCTATTACAGAAAGGATGAAGACAAATTGGAGAGAGTCCAGTGGAGAGAGACAAGTAGGATGTATGGCTTATAGAAAAGGCTGAGGGAACTGGTCTTATTTAGCCTGCAGAACAGAAGAGTGAGGGGGGATTTGTTTAGCAGCCTTCAACTACCTGAAGGGGTGTTCCAAAGAGGATGGAGAGAGAGGCTGTTCTCAGTACTGGCCTCAGTTTGCAGTGGGGGAGGTCTAGACTGGATATTAGGAAAAACTATTTCACTAGGGGGGTGATAAAGGAATGGAATATGTTGCATGGTAGAAACTTCCCTACATGTAACTGGTATGTGCTTTAAAAACAATGAACAGTCCTGTGGCACCTTAGGGACTATCACGTTTATTAGGTCATGAGTTTTCATGGGTAAAACCCTCTCCATCAAATGAGTTGGAGTCGAAATTACAGGATCCAGGGTATATATAACAGTAAAAGCAGTTACCAGTCAATTGTAGGAGCAGTGTTAATTAAGCTAATTACGTCAGGCTGGATATGTCTCATTCATTGCATGTGATGTGGAAATGCAAATCTCAAATGTGGGAGAAATTGGCCTTGTAATGCGTTTACCAGTTATTCAAGCCTGTGTTGACCTGATAAATAAACTGTAGTTCCTCTGTCTCCCTCTTTAATTGGGTAATAAAATTGTTTTGTAGAAGAATCGCTACTTTTAAATCTATATTTGAATGTCCAGAGAGGTTAAAATGTTCCCCTACAGGTCTTTTATCATTCCTGATGTCTGACTTGTGTCTATTTATCCTTTGGCGCAAAGGCCAATATACATGACAGAGGGGCATTGCTGGCACTTGATGGCATATATCACATTAGAGGATATGCAGGTGTATGAACCGCTGATGTTGTGGTTTATGTGATTAGGTCCTGTGATGGTGTCGCTTCTATAGATAAGTGGTTTGCTGGAGTAAACTTAGCTTGAGCAATATTTGGACCTTATTTCTTTTACTGAAAGAAAATACAGGGGGAGAAAGACTATATTTAATGTATGGAGAGCACAGATAATACAGGAAGGGAAAAGTTTCCATCATGCTGTTTCCCAGCAGTGTTATGAACTGATGCTGCAATTTGGCAGCTTTAAGAATTCTGACTAACCTTTTTTATATCTCAACTGGATGAAAACCAATCTCACTAATGGTCTAATAGCTTAGGATCACATGGAGCCTTGTAGTGCTTGTTGTTAAATTACTAGATGAAAATATGGAAACAGTATAGTACCTGTGAGATGAAGGCAGAAGTTACAAAATTGAGTTTTAAGTGTAACCTGGTGGGAGAAACACAACTGCCAAAGTGATAAGGCGAGCTCTGTCTAGTACAGCTTCTCCCTTCTAGTAAAATTTATTTCTTTTTAAAGCTACACACTGATACAGATTTTGCCACATTTCTGTGGAGCAGTATCTTACTCAGTGAGTAGTCCCATAGTAAAACCTGGTCCTAAGCCTTTATTTTGCATACACCTCCTATGAAAAGAAGTTACACTATGGATAAAATATATTGGAAAGCTCTTAACAATAAATTGCAACTAAAGACATTTAAAGTAATTAATCCACTCTTTTACATGTTTGCTTTTATTGTCATGCATCATAGTGGCACATGGCACATGTTGTGTCAAAGTTTGTTTTGATATTGCATGTAAGACTGCAAAATAAACCTTCTAGAACTGTAAACTCCCATATTATTTTTTAACATTTTGACAACTGAAAATGTCATCCACTATCCAAACTACTTTTTTGTCCCCAATGAAAATCACCAACTACTCTAGCAGCGCTTCCAGGGAACAATAGACTTCTCAGCTAGTATTTGTATATGGCAGTGGTAGTAAGGAGGATGAATGATTAACAAGTAGATATTAATAAATGTAATGACTAATAAGCAGATAGGATTTTTGTCTTCCCCCACAGCAAGGGGCACTGGCTATTTGCAAGTTTAAACTAGTTTAAATGGTGAATTCTCTGTAATTTGACATCTTTAACCCATAATTTGAGTACAGGTTGAACCTCTCTAGTATATCATTCTCTGGTCTGGCAACATCCATGGTCTGGCATGATGTTAGTTAGCCGGATGTCCACTTATCACGGCTGTGACCAGGTTTTCTCGGCGTCCCATAAAGTTTGTTTATAGCAACCAGTCCTGGCTGTCAGTGTTCTGTGCTGTTATTTAGCTCTAATTTACCCCTAAATGTCCTCTAAGAGCCCAGTAAGCAATGAAATTGTTGGTAATGCTGCTAGACAGTATTGACCTCCAGTGGTTCAGCAAATTCTCTGGTTCGGCACCAGTCAGGTCCCAAGGGTGCCAGACTAGAGAAGTTCAACCTGTACTTCAGTAACTCCACGAGAGATCAGGGTCTTTTGCAGAAGGGGATGGGTGAGGGTCTATGGCCTGCAATGTGCAGAGGTCAGATTACATAATCACAATAGCCCCTTCTGACTTTAACGTCTATCACTTGGTTGTGAATGGCCAATAGACATCCATAGGTCTCAGGCAAAAAGTCTGTCTTTTTTATACCCCTGTAGTATCATCCGCCATCGACGTTGTTGCCCTTTTCTGAGGGACTTGGGAAGGAATTTGCCCTCAGTGCCAGATTGGCAAATCCTTCTAGTCTATAATTACACTCCATCTTAATTAACATAATTTCTACAGCACATACTTTAATAAAAAACTGACATGAGGGTTTGTTATAAATGCCAAGGATATTCCAAGCAAAAAAGAAAAAAAAGATACACTATCACAAAAGGAGACAAATATGGTTGTATTACACACCTTTTGTATTACTTGGCAAGCATAAATAACATTAAGCTATTATGTTAAGCTATTATGCTGCAACTCTTTATGTAGCCTCCTGGCAGATGTCTAGTACTCCAGATTATATGGAAATGTATATAGAATTACCAGCACTGTACAATTTTATATGCTGGGGAGTCTGAGATACTTATGAATAAGTGTTTGGTGTGATTAAAACCACATCTAGTGTCTCATGTCCTCCTTCCTGTTACTAGGAAGGGAGACCTAATTTTTGTAGGAAGTTATGACACTTCTCTTTGTTGCTTTAGCATTCTGCTTTTTAAAATTGAGAGGAAAGGATAAAGCTGTCTGAGCAATTCTCTTTGAGGTTACTGTCAAATTAGGTTTTTTGGTGGTTTTTAATGGTTGCACATGCAGGCACAGGTTACAAATGTCTGCATCTTTTATAAATATGAGGAAAAAATTAAAATGGTCATTTTATAATGTGTAAGGTGCACAATAAAAAATTTGTCACTTAACAGCATTGCAATCTAATCAGATACAATATTCCTAAATGTGTGTTCGTAAAAAAGTAGTAATCTCACATGGGTATTGCTGAACTCTCTATTTTAAGTTAACTCTTCAATTTCCTTTGAGCTTCCTTTCTGATAATCTTTTGTAGCTCATAATAGCATTATAAGTTTCAGCATCACAGGTTCTGTTTCTGATTGGTACTGAAAGTGATTATTTCAGTCCAGTTTGCAATTTATAATATTAGCTCCAAAATATCTCCCGTGTCAACAAAGTAACAAGTAAGATAAGTGGTAAATTTGTGAAAAGCTTTTAAATGAATTTGGAGCCAAAGGTCTCATTTTAAAAAGTGATGTAGGTTCTTGGAAACCAAATTCCCATTAAAAAGTGTGGAAGAAGCTTGCACTGCCAATGCCCACAGGAAACTAAATAGGCTACCTCGATTCCTCAGGAGAAAGGCCATTATGGAGTTAATGTAGGTAATTGTCAATCTACTAATGTCAGCCTCAGTGAGAGACATGAGCCACACAATGACAAGTTTGCTATAAAATGTACTGAACATGGAATTGCCTTTCATTCCTTCAGATTCAATAAGACCATTGAGGGACATGCCAGGTCCTTAGCAATTTTGTTCATCTTCTGTAAATGCATGTCAGATACTTGTTCAAAATATTTGCTTAGCAGTCCCTTTTATTTATGCTTGCCAAGTAATACAAAAGGTGTGTAATACAACCATATTTGTCTTCTTTTGTGATAATGTATCTTTTTTTTCTTTTTTGCTTGGAATATCCTTGGCATTTATAACAAACCCTCATGTCAGTTTTTTATTAAAGTATGTGCTGTAGAAATTATGTTAATTAAGATGGAGTGTAATTATAGACTAGAACGATTATTTCCCAGTCAGAATTGAATTGTTGTAGATAAATGTGCATTAACTTAATAGTGTGCAACTAATTAGTTTTGCTATTTACTCATGGAAGGTAAAAAATAGATGTAATCAGTTATACAAAGGCTTCAGAGATGAATATATTGTGCAGCCAACTGAAAGTGTATTCTGAGTACCCCTATAATGAGTATTTTGCCAGCATCTGTCTCTGATTGTGTATCCTATAATTAAAATGGCCATGAGTGGCTAATTAACCCATTTAACTTTATTTCCATTTATGACATATGTTGTACAAGAGTTAAATGTACAATAGCCAATTAGATACTCCAACTGAAGACCATGTTTAAAATTATATCCCTAATTTAGTATATATATAAAGGTATACTTTCAGGTATATGACTGTCAAATGAATTTAAAATCATGAATTGTTTTGTCATATTTTTATGCTCACCGCAAAACATGAAACTCACCATAAAATAAATAATACATATAAACTATTTCAGATCCTATGTCGGCCAAACATTACTTTGGCTTCTGTATCTTACTTCATTGTTTCCATTCTGCTGAAAGATTATTTTTGTGTGTGTTTGTAATATATTTTCAAGGCAAGAAGAGAAGATGAACATGAGATACAGAACAAAAAAATATCTTTAGCTTGTTTCTTTATATTTTACATACACCACTGATAATATCTCCTTTGGTTATATAAATGATTATGTTTGAGGCTTGAGAAAATAATAATGCTGAATTAATTCATGTTTCCAAGTTTCTCTCTGGACTCATGCATGCTAGACTGAAAGCCTGCATCAATTTGCTTACCTACACATTCATAGTCAAGTCGTTCTATTTTTTTCCCCTAGAAAGCTTCACATTTCCTTCCCATCTTTTCAAGCATGCACTGGAATCAAAAAAGGGCCTTAGAATGCTATTTCTGTGCTGTAATGTAAAGTAATATTTCTTTGGTACTACAATTTAATGTAATCATTTGTGCACATTAAATCAGATACAGACATTCTTTACAAGCCAGTAGGCCATCTGTGAGCACAACTTTCCTTCAGTATGCTATGGGTGAAAGGGACTCCAGTGAAGTGGTCTATTAGGCTAAGGCAGAAGTCAAGAACTGGAAGTGAGCTAGAGTTAATCAAGATAGAATCCTCAGCTGCAGCCAAGAGTGCTCCCTCAGGCAAACAGCATGACCCATGTTCGTACCCAAGGGTGTGTCTAGACTACAGAGTTTTTTCAAAAAAAGTGGCCTTTTTTTGAAAAAACTTCCCCTGCATCTAGACTGCTGCCGCATTCTTTTGAAAGTAAATCGAAAGAACGTGGCAGTTTTTTCGACCGTGGAAAACCTCGTTTTACAAGGAATAATACCTTTTTTCGAAAGTGCTCTTTTGAAAAAAGGTGCTATGTAATGCAAACTGTGCTTTTTCAAAAGAGAGCATCCAGACTGCCTGGGTACTCTCTTTCGAAAAAGCGGCTTGCTTTTTCGAAAGCACTGGTTATAGTCTAGACGCTCTTTTTCGAAAGAGGCTTTTTCTAAAGTATCTTTCGAAAAAGCCTCTTTAGAAAAAGGCGTGTAGTCTAGACGTACCCCAAGTGTGAAGAGCAGTGGAAGGGAGATGCAAAGTGTGCCCCTTGCCTCTTATTCTCAGAGAGTGAGAGAGAAACGATGCTAAGGCCCTTTAAATACCCAAATTTACAAACCAAAGAACAAGGTTCTCATAAAATTTCTATTCACTATAAACGGAAGGTGTCTTTAGCATTGATTAGAATGCTGTCTTTGGAGTCTAGGGCTTTCAGTAGCACCATGGTGATATATAACCCTAAGATTTATATGGCGATGGAAACAGTGCAAGCAGTTGTGTATGCTAAAGGCACATTTTAGGACTGTGAGTGATTGACACTTCCTTTTTAAATATGTACTCGGGACATTATAAAAGGACGATAACCTGATGCATGAGAAAAGTGGCTGCCTAATTAGTATATTTTTGCGCTACAGCACTTTTCTTGTTTTCATAAGCAGTAATACTTTAAATTAGCAGGTAAGAGGCCATTGTTTTCTACTTTGTGAAAAATGAAATAAAGGCAATACTAAAAAATGCAATTTCATAATCATATAAATTCACTTTGGTGCAGTAGATCAACTGAAGAACATTATAGTATTAAATATCATCAAGCTGTACTGAATAAGACTGTTGCATCTTCCATCCTAAGTGATGGGAAAGAAATATGTCTGAAAAACAGAAAATGGGGATAATGTAATTTAAACAAATTAATCAGTAGTGGGAACTTTGATGGTCTTCACACTTGATCCTCCACAGCTTGTGTTTAATTTGCTCCAGGACATATTCCAAGACCTGTTTGACTGCACAAGGTGTTGAGTGATCTTTTATTTGTTGCTATATTTAATTTAATAATTAGTTGTTTATATTAAATATCGAGAGAGTCTTAGCTCTGGAAGGCTTAGTCTGTCAGAAAGCTATAGAAAGACAAGAGACACTAGAAGATCCAAAGGCAAGAATAATTTACATAACAATATTGGACCATCTGGGTGTGAAGAGCAGCAGGAGTAGCTTCTATTGAGGCTACAAGTTCTTTCATACATTATCTGTTATTCATGTATCCTTTTATTTTCCCCCACAGTCATTCATAATGATAAGAATGACTGGCACCTTAACTATCTCATCTGATAATCCAGCTGCTGCTGTGAGCACTAAAGAACGAGATAACATTAGGCAATTTGAACTAATCCCTTCCAGTACTTTATATAGATCCATTTTTTTTCCTGTAGCCCTTACTCTCTACAGTATTTATGTAGTTTTCACAGGATTGTTTGTTTCAGTACAGGTCATGGTTTGTGTGTAGTGGTTATATTTAGATTTTTGAAAATGCTTCATTCCCAAGTGTTGCACTCTGTTGGCTTTCTTGGGCAGTAGTCTGCAGAACACAAAAATGACATTCAGACCAAGCTTTGTTTGTATGGATGGAAAAAAAATTGTTTTTGATTACTTGCCCACTCTTTCCCCATACCTTATATAATTTACTCCTTAAAAATTACATTTCAGACAAAGCCTCTGTAAAGATATAAGCACAGATTATTACAGGTATTCATGCATTGTTTCACACAGGGTTGTAACACCTACCTCACTTAAGTGCCTGTAATGGATTCTCCCTCTCTCATGAACACCCACTTCTACACCCTCTTACTCCTTCTCCTCGCTCTGGGAATAGATGGTGTTCCAGATGCCCCTTCTTCTTGATTGTCTAGGACCAGGCTTCTCCCCTTTCCCCCAATAGCTACTGGGGGTTAGAAGGATCCAGGCCCAGCCACTCCTCTGGGCCCCAGCCCATGGACCCTGCAAATAGCAGTTGTCAGCCGAATGCCAGTCCTTGAGGTTTCATTGCTATTCTCCCTCCCTGGGACACTTCCCTATGTGTCCACACTGTCCTTGCCCTCACCTCAGAGCTTTGTTTCAAAGTCCCAGCAGCACCCTATTCAGGGCCCTGTAACTCTTCCTACCATCCATTCCAGGTCTTCAGTAGCCAACCCTGGGCTTCAGCCTCATCTGCAATAAATTCCCCACACTGAGCTGTCCACAGTACTACTACTTTCTCAATCAGCCAGTCCCTCGGTCTGCATAAGTTGAGCTCCAAAGAAGAACTGCTGAGCTCTGGTCCAGCAGCCTTTTTTATATGGGCTTCCTGAGCCCTGATTGATTGCTCCTGCTGCAGCCACTCTAGTCTGCCTAGAGGACTTCTCTCTTGCTCTTTTCCTGGGTTGGGGTGTGGAAGGCCACAAGTTTCCCTTGTGGGGCTTCCGGGCCAAGTCCACCCTGCTACAGTGCCTAAATCTCATTGACAGTTAGGAGCTGCTACACTGAGAACCACAACTCCTATATTCTTTTAAAAATCTTAGACCAAAGAGCTCAGTTGTCCCACTTACATCTTTGTAACCCAGGAGTAACTCCATTAAAGTCAGTGGCTGCATCTAGACTGGCAAGTTTTTGCGCAAAAGCAACTGCTTTTGCGCAAAAACTTGCCAGCTGTCTACACTGGCTGCTTGAATTTGTGCAAGAACACTGACGATCTAATGTATGATCGTCAGTGTTCTTGCACAAATACAATGACTCTCCCGTTTGGGAAAAAGCCCTCTTGCGCAAAAAGCATTTGCGCAAGAGGGCCAGTGTAGACAGCTGAGAACCATTTTGCGCAAAAAAGCCCTGATGGTGAAAATGGCGATTGGGGCTTTCTTGCGCAAAACCGTGTCTAGAGTGGCACGGACGCTTTTCCGCAAAAAGTGCTTTTGTGCAAAAGCGTCCGTGCCAATCTAGACGCTCTTTTCCGCAAATGCTTTTAACGGAAAAACTTTTCAGTTAAAAGCATTTGCGGAAAATCATGCCAGTCTAGACGCAGCCAGTGGGTTTACAAAACAGTGAGGCTGGTGTTAGAAGTAAGAAGAGAATGAAGTCTGTATACTCTTCTGTTTTACTGAAATCATTTGGGATGAATAACACTGTGGTTTAAACAAAATCTGTTATGTTAGAGATCAAAAGCTGAGAAGTGCTGCGGACCTTGAATTTCTTTTGAGAATTAAGCTCTCTCTAAAAATAAAACCCTATTTAGGGAACTGGGGGGAGAGAGAGAGAGAGAGAGAGAGAGATACCTGGCTATGTTCTGACTGCTCTGTCACTTTGTCACAGATTAGTGTGGTTTGAATTATCAGTATTAGGAAGGGCAGGCTAATGCCGGATTGTCTCCTCAGCCTATACTTTGTTTTATTGCTATAGTGACCACCTGGATCAGGCTCAGATGTGCGTATTTGTCTCGTGGAAAAGATTTATGTTTCAGCATTGGGCTATGAGAGGGGCACAATCCAGCTGCAACATAAATGCCTTTTTCTTTTTCTCTTAACTTTCTGAATTCTTATCCACTTAAAGTAATGATGAAACAGAGATTTTTAAAGTATTGTAAGTAATTGTGCTTTGGCATTTTCATAGTGTCTTTCATCTATGATGCCTGATTCTTCTCTCATGTAAAAGCGTATAAATGAGGGGTATCTCATTTGAAGTCAGTGCAGTTTAATAGGTAGAAAATGAATCTTAGGTTTTCAGAGCACTAAACACAAACCTAAAAACTCATTGATTTTAATGCCAGAATGGACCATTGTGATCATCTTTTCTAACCTACTGCACAGCACAAGGCAGAACATATCACCAGTATTTTCCACATTGCACCCAGTTATTGGTGGCTGTACTCGTCATGTGTTTTCAGCTTGGGGGCCACGACTCTCAAGGGAATGGCTTATTGTCTGAGGAGTAAGACCCTAGTTTGATTGGAGCAGAGAGAGTCAGAAAAACGTTACCCAACAGTGAAAGGTGACAAAGAGCTTAAAGGATTGTGAATAGACAGCTCACCTAACATCTTTCTCACCTATTTGAAAGCAGCCCTTCCATTGCTCTTATGCAAAGTATCCACAGAGAAAGTGGATGGACTGAAGATAAAAACAGCTAAAACAACTATTTAACAAGTCAGGTTGAGTTTGATGCAAATCTTCTGATGAAAGAATAATATATTTTTTTCTGTAACAGCTTCTAATGAAAGATTATTATACATCTTTCTGGGAAAACAAAACAACACACACAGAAGAAACTAAAGATGCTGTCCCACAGGATTCTGTTTCCCTCTTCCAAGATGGGGAGTACTGCTCCCAATTGGAGCAGAACCCTCAGCACCTTGTTGGTGTGGGCCCAAATCAGAATGATTTGCTGGTAAAAGTTAATTCAAGTCATGTACTGACTATGTGTAGTCTACAGAATTATTGATAGTAGGATCGGAAGACAGTATAGTTGACTGGACTCAGATTGATGCTAATATTTGATTAATTCTGTTAGTAAACAGCATTTCAATTCCAGGTCCCTTTCAGTTATCCGAGCAGGAAATTGATGCATAGGTGGTTTGTTTCATTCCCAGGAAATAATCTTATTGGTGCGAGAATATAGAACTTCCTAGGGGCAAAAGACATTATAATAGAAAACCTTCTTTTTAATTAGGGTTCTAGGTGGTAAAGGGAAAAATCTCAATAGACAAGAATCATTTAGTAGAAGCTATTGATCTTCCTAAGTTAGAGCATGCTAAGATATCCTCTACATTTTTTCATCACAGCAGATCAAAGTTACTAGCTCCTTAGAATGAATTTAACTGCTCTGACAGGAAAAAAATAGCATGTCAGAGGGGCTTTGATTTGTAACTGAGAGTTATTTTTTAATAAATGTCAAGGAGCATTTTTTAACAGCCAGTGGTTACTGCACCTTCATAGATTCCAAGGCTGGAGGGGACCATTGTAATCATATAGTCTGACCTGTATAACACAGGCCATAAAACCCCACCAAAATAAGTCCTAGAGCATGTATTTTAGAAAAAAATCCTGTCTTGATTTAAATTACTTAATAGTGCAGATTCCACCATGAACATTGGTAAGTTGCTCTTAATTAGTCTCTCTTAAAAATGTACGCCTAAATTCCAGTCTGAATTTTCCAGCCATTAAATCTACCTTTCTTTGCTAGATTGAACAGTCTGTTATTAAATGTTTGATTAAGGACTGTAATCAAATCATCTCTTAATTTCTCTTTTTTAGGCCAAATATTTTGACCTAATTGAGTCTATAAGGCAAGTTTTCTAATCTTTTAATCATTCTAGTGGCTCTTCTCTGAACTCTTTAAAATTTGCCAACATTCTTCTTGAATTGTGAACACCAAAACTAGGCATTGTATTCCAGCAACATTTTCACTAGTACCTACTGCAGAAGTAAAATAACTTCTCTACTTCTAGTCAAGATTACTGTTTATTTATTCAAGAATCACTTTAGCCCTTTGGGCCACAGTGTTACACTGGGACCTCATGTTCATTTTATTGTCCATCAGAACCTCCACATATTTTTCAGAATCACAGCTTCCCAGAATAGAATCCTCCTCCTATAAATAAGGCCTGCATTCTTTGTTCATTAATCTATACATTTTGTTTGTACCAGATTACCAAACAATTCACATCACTCTGTATCAGCAATGTGTCTTCTGAATGGAAAAACAGACTCACAATTATTTGTTTCTGTCTAATTGTTAATGCAATTAGGGAGGCCCAATTATGTCTGGTCTATAAATTTAGCTAAGTCAAGAATTTCATGTGATAACAGGTAACAGCATGTTTTTATGTGCAATGTAAGCATCTAACTAAATTGAAAATTATGAATTGTGTTGCCATTTCCACGCCTGCCAATGTCTTTCAGGTACTTATTCATGTGCTTAACTGAGCTATTTCCATGCATAAAATATAATCAGATTATCATCTTGTTAGTCAATGATATAATGTTTGCTCACACTTGTACTCCTATTTCTGCTATGGATACAATCCCCCACTCACATAAGCTAAATTAAAAATTGTGCCTGTAATTGAGGAGAGTATCATAACAAAGGAAAATTTGCGACCAAAATGTTAGTAATCTTAAATATTTCTAAAATGTTCCCAAACCACTTGGCAAGCAAATTATTCAGCAACATCTACATATCTGAAAGAACCTTATTATCAGGGGAGGGGAGGAAACACATGGTGAAAACTTATGAGGTCATACATTTGCAGATTTGGCATGTTTTGTGCATTTACTTTGACTGTATGGAACTATATACATTGAATCTGTCTTAACATAGTCTCTCACACATATGTTCATGCACACCTTTTTACTTTGTTCACAGTTAACTCCATTGACTTTGTGTAGTTACAGTGCATTTACAGGAGTTTAATAGAATGCAGAATGTCTCTCTCTCCTTTTCTTCCTTACAGACCCCTTAGGCTAATATGCAGGAATCCCAAACTGAATTCTGAGCTTTCTCGGAACAATAAAGATGTATGTAATCTCAGTTATATTGGAGGAATACTATCATTCAGAAAGGTTATGTGTGTAATGCTTTCCATATGTCTAACATTCTCACTTCAGATGTTCTCAAAGTTAGTCCATACTATACTATATCACATTTCTTTGTTCCTAGCTTTTGAGGCTGAGGATATCAATATAGTCTTCTGTTAAGTCTGCCTTTCTGATAACAGAAAACAGGAACACATGCTGCCACCCAGAGAAATTCCTTCAAGATAAATATCCTCCAGCGTGTAGGGAAATGCCAGGTTTCTCTTTCCCCTGATCAGTTCGCTCCCTGCTGACTCCTATGCACTGTTACCACCTCTAAATGAGGTAAAAGTGCAGTTCTTGTTAATGTGAAGCTGTCATTGTTAATTTAGAATTACCATGCGTGTTGCAGATAACAAAGATATATAAAGAGGCTGACCCATATCTCCCCAACACTTTCAGAGCTTCATTCAATGCAGTATTCATATCAAAAGGGTATTCACAGGCCTACGAGGTGAGAATGATGCCCTTTTGTCTCTTTTCCTGCTTCCATCTTAAATTTGGCTAGCGTTGACTAAAAGCATGGCGATGCTATGGCTCCACATTTTTAAGGTTTCCATGAGAAATCAGTGGCTCTTATAGTATGCTGAGGATGAAAGTCAATAGGACCCAAAGTGATTGACTCACTTTTCATTTTATTTCTTGTATCTGTTTACATAATCTACCCAATCTTATTCGTTTTCCATTTTGAAAATAGATATACTGTTGCTATGTCATCTTAATTAGTGACAACTACCTCAGAATTCATTAGCAATCTATAATAACAAGCGTGTATGTGTGTGTGCATTTGAAGAAGTGAATAATTTTTATAAATATTTCCAATCCAATTCTAATAAAATTGAATATAAAATCATGTTAAATTTGATTTACAATGCTGTATTGGAATCAAGGGATGGAAAACAGCTATTAGTCTGCTTCCATCAATGTATGCATGGTTGTTTGTTTGCTTGCTTACTTGTTTTTATCCATCTTGCTGATGTCCTTTAGAATTTGCTGAGAGAAAGTCCTTACATGGGGATTCCCATATTGCTGGCATTTTTCCCTTCGAAGTATTTTTAATCACAGTAACTACAACATATCTTTCATAATGTTGGAGGAAATCCATTCTTTGATCTTCTTTCAGCTTTAATTAGTTTGTTGTATGTATGAGGCTATGTCTAGACTACAATGATCTATTGGAAAAAGGTACGCAAAATGCGCTCTGCAATTTGCGTACCTTTTTCCTATAGTATTTTCGGAGGAGGCTTTTCTGAAATTTGGCCCGTCTATACTGCGCTAAATTTCAGAAAATCCTCCTCTTTCAGAAGAGCCCTTCTTCCGCGAGGAAGGAGGAAGATAGGGCTTCCGAAAGCGCATCTGCAAAAAAAAAAAAAAAAAAAGCGGAAGAACAGACGCAATCCCTGGACCACGTAGTCTAGATGTAGCCCGTCTTTGTATATTGATTGGTCCTCCTGTGCTACATGTATTATTTCTATTCCAAATGCACCAGAAACAAATTCCCAATTTTTTGCCCCCCACAACTTTATTGCCTGTGTGACTGGCTGCCCTGCTTGCCCTTTTCTGGCTCTGGCTCTGGCTCTGATATCGAGATAAAAAGATTATGAGAAATGTTTTCTCTTACTGTGGCATATACTTGGTTTTGTTCCACTCATTGTTAAACATATGGTTGCCTACAGCAGGCATCTCTACAACACTGCCTATAGGGAATGTTGCTGGGACTGCAATAGCTATGGGTGTCCATGCTTGTCTGTGCCAACTGCTTGATCAGATGTGAATGTTCTGCTCTAATAATGTAGCTTAGAAATAGGAATTCAAATCCCTAGAAATTTACTCTGGCCAATAGATATACAGTATATGGAGCTATCGCACCTGCATCTCAAATTTGGTATAAATCTGGTATTTGAGATGTGTCCCTATTACACCAACTGGAGAGACATCTGTTAGGTTTTTTTTTTAAAGAAAAAAACTATGTGATCTAGCATTTTTGCAATCAGTGCTCACATAGTGTATATTTGTGAGGTTACCAAATAGGTATCTCTGCATCAAACTGTCAATATTGAATAACTGATAACCCATAGAATACTATACAATAGACAGATATGTTTGCTGAACTGAGCTTTGAGTTTTTTGTTCATCTTATGTATAGTTTAAAAAATACTTTACTTTCCTCCCCAAAAATACTGATCCATGCTTAATAAACCTTGTATTATAAGGGGCAACATGCCATTCACTTTGCTATTAAGGCCAAATCAATAGGAAACTGGGTATCTCAAAATCTGAATTTGTCTACCCACAGAAAAAACTATTTCTCATATATAATACCAATTTATGTTTAAATGTGAAATAGGGTTAGAAAGATCCCACTGTTGGCCACTCCATCCACAGTCATCAGGACTCTGTAGTCATCAGGACCCCTGCAGCCCTTAAAGCTACAGCCCCCAGGGAAAGGGGTTATGGCTGGAAGCTGGCCCTGACAGCCTGCAGCCACACTGCAGTTGCCACAGCACATCATCGGACCAGCATGACTGACCCTCGAGCCTCCCAAGAGTCCTCCTGTGCTCCCAGGGAGTAATCATACGGCTCCCAGAAGTCTGCCAGGAACTGCAAGAGGCGTGCGCCGTCCTGGTCTGGGGTGGAGATCCTGACCCTCATTGAGGTTTGGGGCAAGGAGGAAAACCTCCAGGATCTCCGCTCCACATGGCGCAATGCCAATATCTACAGTCGCATGGCCGATAGCCTGCCCACAAAGGTCCACATCTGGAACCAGGAGTAGGTCCAGATGAAAGTTAAGGAGCTCCGCCAGGCTCACACCAGGGCGAGGGAGCTCAGCTCCTGCTCCGGGGCAGAACCACACTCCTGCTCTATTATCAGGACCTGCACTGCATCCTGTAGGGTGGTGCAGTCCCTACACCATCCCTGGTGCTTCTCTTGGGGCTGGCAATGCCCATCATCACCTGCCCAGGGGCCAGAGACAGTGATGATGATGAGAAGGAGGATCCCGATATGGCCAGCACTGTCACCTTGGTTACACTGGAGCTGGTGCCCCATGGCCTGGATGTGTCCCAGGCATCCTCCAAGGCTGGGGAGGGAACATCAGGTGAGTGACCTTAGTTACCTCACACAGACAGGGTGGAAGTGGGCAGGCGGTGAGGGGCTGGGGCCACTCCTCGCTCAGCCTTCTTGGCCTGCGGAATCGTGCTGCAGTCTGTGCACATGGATGCACATGCAGTGGCAGTCTGGGCCATGCAGCCCCAGGAGTCTGCATCAGAGCACGCCTGGGTCCTGCTCACAGGGGAGGCCGGCCACACTTCAGACACTCGTGTGGGACACCCTCCCACCATAAGCCACCACTAAAAGGAGGCTGGGGACATGGACAAACACACATTCTGGAGTGCCGCACATAGGCATGCATGCACGCTCGAGGCAGCTCCCACTCCCGGGGACAATGCTGCCAGGTGTAGGTTTGTCTGCTGCTCACACTCCCCTCCCCCACTGCACTCTCACCCCTTTTCCCCCAGCTACCTGGGATACAAGTTCTCTCCCCTTGGGTTGCCATGACTGCCGGACCTGGTGTGTATGCAGCAGGTGTGGTGTGTGAAAGCCTGCTCCCCTGGGGACGTCTGGGCCCCTGTAAGAAAAGGCCTGCTTTCCAGGCCACACATGGCCTTGCTCCCAGGACATCACCTTCATCTCACTTGAGAACTTTCAGTCTTGGCTCACAGATGAAGACAAGGCTTCAGGGACACTGTTTCTCAGGATGACTGACCATCTCTCTATTCTCCCTAGCTGGACCAGCTGCGAGAGGGGGACAGGCAACATCACCCAAGGCAGCCGCCCAACACCAGAGGAGCTGCAGGCACTGGAAAACGCAGGAAGAACTGCTGCAGGAGTACATCTATGTGCTCTGGGCACTGCACAAGATGCTGGTGCAGAAGCTCCAGAAGGACATGCCGTGGCAGAGAGAGACCTGGTGGGAATTGCTACAGCAGGACCACACCATGTGGCAGAGGCAGGGAAAAGCCCTTAGAGGGGAAGAAGGAGAAAGGGGAGGGTGGATCCAGACCTGCTCTACACTAAAACACACTCAGATAGCAGGGCTGCTCCAAAACCGCCCAGTGGCATAGCAAGGGGGGGCAGAGGGAGAAGTTCCCCCGGGCACCACACTAGGGTGAGCACAGAGAGAATGGCGCAGGTAGGTCTGACATGGCTGCAGCTGCTGTGGTGGGGCCAGGCAGTCCCCGACCTACCCGTGCCGTTCTCCCTGAGCTCACCCCAGCATGGCACCCCAGAGGCAACTGAACCCCCCCCCCGTCCCTCCCCCTCTCGCTACGGCCCTGCCCCAGCCAGCCAGAACCCAAAAAGAAGCTGCACATAGCTGCACATACTCCCACTACTTCAGCCACCATCAACCTCAGCCACCCTGAGCCTGTGATAGCACAACCTGCCCAATCCACACCCCGCATGGCTTCTACAGGGGGCCCTCTGTCCTGATGATAAAGGGAAACCCCCCCCAAGCACCCACCCCTAATGCTTCTCCCACCAGAAGAGAGGAAGTATCTGCGACAAGTGAGTGCTTCTCATTCTCCCCCATGTGAACTGACTACTGTGTTTCTTTCCCCTCCTGCTCAACTGGCTGGCCATAGGTAAGGTCACATGGATCAGTTCAAATGTGCCCCCATCAGCACATCACTCTGGGCAAGGGCTCAACTCACCCTTGTCCAGGACCATCAGTGGCTTAACGTCCTGTAAAATAAGTAAAGTATTCATATTGAATCGATCATTTATAGCATCAGTAACCTTCACATACATATTCCATAACATATATGTAATGTTAGGTGTTTGGTTTAGAAGTCCCACTATCTGCACTTTTGGAATAGCCCACAATTCTTGCCAAAGTGGTTTCTGAAACCTGGCCTATGTGCTAAATTGTACAGTGGCTTGGATTGTTGTGGAGTGTTCTCTAGGACCCATAATATATTTTCAGAATCGTGTTAGTAACTAAATCTGAAGTGATGCTACCTTATGTAATTGCAAAATTGCAAAACAGGACAGAGGCGATTGTAGAAAGGGAGGTGGATAGTAAGTGGCCCATGGGCCAACCGTGGTTCACTGAGGTTTGCCATTGGTAGGCCACCTGATGCTTTGTTTACCTGAGTGTCTGCAGATACAGCCTCTCACAGTTTCCATTGGCCATAGTTTTCTGATCCCCAGCAATGGCAGCTGCAGGAAGCGGTGACCTGGGCTGCATCTCTTCCCACAGCTCTCATTGGCTGGGAATGGTGAATCCTGACATCTAGGAGATGCAAGAGGTTGTGCCTGTGGACACTCAGGAAAACAAAAGTTATGGTGGCCCACCAGCGGCTAACCTTGTCAAAATATGTCTAGTCCAGCGTTTCTCAAACTGTGGATCGCGACCCCCAGGGGGGTCATGACCAACTTACAGGGGGGTCTCAGCTGGATCCGTTGTGTGTGGGTTGTTGTTGTTGTTGTTGTTGTTGTGGGTTTTTTTGTTGTTTTTTTTTTTTTTTGCAGTTGTGTCTCTCCGGCATCTCCGGAGGACAGTCCGGGCTCAGTCTGGTCAATTTTCCCCTGCTGCGTCTGGCGGGGGAGTGAGGAGCGCCACAGAATCTAGTGGGGGGAGGGGGCAGGAGGGAGCAGTTGCCCAGCGCCATGCTAGGGGGTTGCTGGGCTGGGTAGGAGTGGAGCACGCACTGCTCTGGCCCACGAGACCAGCAGGGACTTCCCCTGCAAGCTGCCAGCTGAGGCAGTGGGGCCAGCTGCAGAAGCAGGCACTTTAACACTTTAAAAGTAAGATTCTTCTTCCGTGCCTGGCTCTGCGGTGGGGGGGGAGGGATTTGATTGGAGTGGGGCTCTAGACGCTGAGGATGCCTGCCTGGGGGGGTGGGGAGGAGAGTGCACTAGGATGGGGGGGCTCTAGAGGGGCCTGGGTCTGATGCAGGGGGGAGTGCTGCACTGGGATGGCGGGGTGCTAGGGGGGCCTGCCTCAGGGGGAGGGGGGAGTGCACTAGGTTGGGGGGGTGCTGGGGGGGCCTGTCTCAGGAGGTGGGAGGGGGCACTTGGGGGCCTGCCTCAGGGGGAGGGGTGGGTACAGTCCCAAACTGAACAAAGTGGTGCAACTTTTTTTTCTTAACAACTTTGGTGAAGGTGGGTGGGGGGTCACACAAATTCGATTAGCATTTTAGGGGGTCGTGGTATCACAAAGTTTGAGAACCCCTGGTCTAGTCCATGGGCCGTTTATTTCCTATCCCTGCTATAGAACCTTGCAAGCTAAAATGTGGTGCACGTCCATCCTTTATGTACCCACATGTAAAATGTAGCACTGTGAATTGTACATGATCAGTGAAAGCTCTTATTGTTTATAATTAATAATAAGCCTTCAGATGAGTTTTTAAACTTTCTGTCCAGTGTGAGTAAGGTCACACAAATGAGATTATATTTAACAGGATTAATTAAATATTCTGGGACAGATTTCTAATAGAGTTCAGCTCCTATTTGGGTACCTAAATGAAATGCCCTCAATGGTCACTGTTGGTGCAGAAATCCTTTTAAATATCTGGTTCTCTGTATGCGAACATGGTGAAACCTATTAAGTGATTACTCAGTGGCTTTATAAAGATGAAGTTAATGACCCCCCCCCCTCCGCCCCCCAACAAATTCAAGTTAATATTAAGGAAAATATTTTTTTGGTTTTCTCTGAGGAATTATTCTTGGAATCTACATAGCTGACAACAAGAACTATGCCAGCAATTCAGTGGCTAGGTAGACAAGTACCCAAAGCCATGCCTCAGAATTGTCAGGGGTTATTCTTGTTCTAGGAAAAATGTGATAAGATAGCCAATAAAAGAGACATGTAAAGTGTTTGCTTCCCATCCAGTAAAGTCCAAGAAGGCATAGAGCAGGGGTCAGCAAACTTTTCAAACCAAATAGCCAAACTACTTCAGAATTCAGAACAAGTGGTCAACAAAGAGCCAGTATATAAGAGTACCTATTTGCATGGCAGAAAATATACAACTTAATATTATTGATAATTGACATGATGATTAATAATAGCATAAATGAAACATTGTACTCAGACTTTACTTAATGGGATTTCTGCTGCTGCTGGGGGTACAGGTTGTAGATGTGGGGGTTCAGGAGTCAGGGTTGGGGGCTGGGGTGTGTGGGAGATGCAGGGGCTGGGGGGTGGAAAGTAGAGTTTGGGGGGGGGCGGCCTGAGGGGGCATTACCTTATCTGGCCAGGGCTGAGCTGCCGCACCCAGGCAGCAGTATCTGGATGAGGGGACGGACCAGGATCACCACTGCCAGATCATGGCCTCCCCTCCTACCCATGCTGTAGCAGGAGAGGAGCTGCCACCGCCAGCCCTTTCTGCGGCCAGATGGGAGCCCGACCACAGGGCCTATCCCACGATCAGGGTCGGGACAGGATGCTGCGGCAAGATGGGGGCTGGGCACTTTTACTTTCTCATGTTAGTTTACCAGACTTCATTTTAAATAAAGTAAAATATTATGTCCAACATAAAAGGCTTCAACATTGTTTTTATTTATGGCAGGGGTGGGGAACCTTTTTGGGGTCGGGGCTACTGACCCACAGAAAAATCAGTCGGGGACCACACAAGTGAGAAGCAAAGAAACAACTCCTCCAAAAAGCTCCAACCCTCACTGATGTGGCCCCAACTGAGACACCTCACTTCCCTGGGGCTCCAGCTCCATGGTGGGGGGAGGAGGAAGGGGGACTGAGGTTCAAGGCCACAGGCCAGATTAACTCTTCTGAGGTTCCAGGGTTAATGGATTTTGTGGGCCTCCCTAGGCTCTGGGGAGGGGCCAAAAATGAGGGGTCCAGTGTGTGGGACAGAGCTGCCAGTGAGTGGGATAGGGATGGGGGTGCAGGATCTTGATGGAAGGGAGGGTGCAGAAGCAGACTGGGAGTAAGGTGTCTGGCTAGGAGAGAGGAAGCAGGAGCAGGGTGCAGTTGGGTGTCTGGCCAGGGGGGAAGGAGGAGCAGGAGCAGGCTGGGGGTGCAGAGTCTCATCACAGAGGAAGGTGGAGGTGCAGGGTCTGGGCAGCATTTACTTGCTTTTGTGCCCCATGCCCCATGCTGCTGTCAGGCTCCCTGTCCCAGGGCCAACAGAGTGGCAGGAAAAGCCTTCAGTCAGAGCGACTGTGTGCTGCTGTTCCCTCAGCTGGGGGAGCTGGAGTGCACATGGAGCCATTACTTTATAATTTCATATACATTATTTTGCTTCTTGGTATCAATATAAAGTTCTCATGAAAAATAATCACAGCCTGTTATTTTATTTTAACTATATATCTGAGTACTTGTAACACAACATATGCATGCACTGTTATTTTACCTAAAATAATGGTAGTTTAAGTGATAGATACATATAGTAAAGTTTAGATGTGGGCTATGTCTACACTGCACAGTTATTTTGGAATAAGCTATTCCAGAATAGTTATTCTGAAATAGCTTATTTCGAAATAGCACATCACACTGCAGGGAAGCCTCAAAATTAGTTCAAGGCAGGCTCCCCTAATGTAGACGTGCTATCTCGATTTAGAGCCCCAGTAGGAATAACTTAGAATGGCCCAGGTGAGGGGCTATTTCGAAATAGCAGCAGTGGAGTGTTTACACACGCCTTATTTCGAAATAGCTATTTCAGAATAGGCATTATTCTTTGTAGAATGAGATTTACAGAAGTTAGAATAAGTCGTCCGTTATTTCAAAATTATTTTGAAATAACGGAATTGCTGTGTAGCCGCTCGCATAGTTATTTCGGAATAGCATCCTTTATTCCGAAATAACTTTGCTGTGTAGACACACCCTTACATATTTCCTATTCCCTGACAGTTTTTCAAATGGTTCATGGGAAAACCATGATCTGTTGATACTTGACTTATTCAACAGAAAAAAATATTTGTATTGAAATTCTAGGACTGTTTTCCATGGATAAATCTTAAAAATTTTTATGAGATTTTTCAGAATAAAATAATTTTAGTAAGAAGCTGAAATATTTTTTTCTTCTTAATTTTAATGCCTTCCAACTCTCTTGATGTTGTGTGAAGAGACCTCTCTAGCATTTTATGAAAGAAGCTTTTTACTTACTTGCAGTGTGTTCAGATGCATAGAACTCAAAGGGAAAAGATTGAATTTCTCTTGCACAAATGACCAGAATCTTCCAGTTTGTTATACATTGCTACAGCAGATCTCAAATATATTCCTCAATATACAGTATAATATCCTTTAGTCATTATTTCTGGATATTTTTGAAATAATTTTTAAGCAGTGTTTAGGGCAGAGCAAATGAAAGTTCCTGTCAGCAACAAACTGTGTGTCAGCAATAGAACAACACACTGACTGAGGTCTCAGCTGCAATCAAGGAGCACTTGGCTCAAATCCAAAAAAGAAGCTGACGGTACGATAAACTACCCTTGATCTCGGGCCTAACCTGTGCTGATACAGTCCATGTAAAAGCTGTGGCTGACAATATTAGAGCCATTTAAAGAAGTCAGATTCCATGCATGTTGAAGTGCAGTTAGAATTCACTCTCTCATTAGTCCTTCTCAAATGACTTTAATTTGCTACAGTAGGTAGACTGGTATCATCGTGATCAACGGCATCACCTGGCAGTAGTTTAACTAAAGAATATGTGCCTTTTCCAAAGGATATGATTACAGACCATCCTCGCCATAAGTCCAAGTTAAGTTCCAAAAAACTTGGACTTCTAGAGAGACAACTTAAAACAGGGAATTTTTTTCCCATGGCTGACTTCCATTTGCACAAATTGGGGTTTGTTTGTTTGGTTTTGCATGACTTAAGAGCTGGGAATGGGAGGACTTATAACGCATCAGTTCCTGCAAGCGTCAACGACTTTAGTGCAGAATGGATGTATATGGGGTGACTTATAGAGGGAAAGCCCTGTACAAAGATCAGCGTTTTCCTGAATTTTTTAATGGCTTGTGCAATGATGTGTCCTGTTGTATGTAACACTCTTTCTGCTTTTGCTAAGCAGTAGAAGTTTTGGGAGCTTTTCAGTGGGTTAGTTTCCTGTTGAGAAATTGCTGCCACTGACTTGGGGCATTTTTAGTTGAAAGTTGTTTGGCTAAAAGCCATTATTTTCAATTACCATAGCCCTTGTCTGTTGTAAAAGCCATTTTCTTTCTGTCCTTTGGATACTCTCCAATTTACCAATACCTACTTGGGAGACCCAGTGTGGAGAGCCAGAATGAACTAGCTGGACCATCTAGAATATCACCTTTCCTGGCAAAGGATTCCTTAAAGTAAAGTCTTTACTTGGTATAATTCACACAGTGTTTACTGCTGCTATCTTTATTCTTTGATACAATTATGTGTGAGTGTCAAGGACAGATTGAAAGTGAAGTTTATACTTTCCTTGGTGTACTTCAGCAGTAGCCTGTAAAGCCTTTTCTTTCTGTGAAGTGAGAACAGTGAACTGCTGGTTAATAGTTTGATATCCCTCCCCCCCATGTTAGTTTTGTGCTAAACCAGAGCAGTACAAAGTATATCAAGCGACTAACTACTGATTCTTTGGACCTTTATGATAATTCTTATTTAACTTAGTCTCAGAGGGATATCCGTGTTTGTCTGTAACTTTAAATACAATGAATAATCCTAATATATATATATATATATGTATAAAATGAGCTTTCTTGGGCACAACCCACTTCTTCAGATGAGCTTATTTGTTCTTCTAACTTACTTACTTCCTTTTCTCCCTGGCAACAAAATATTCTGGAAGGTGTATTTGGTTCGCTGAAATTAATGGAGTTATACCTGATTTACTTCTGTGTAAGAGATATCAGAATCTGGGCCAATATGTAGTTGTTGTACCTTTTAGTGTATAATAACATCCATATCCATGCTGTGATTTGTTCACGGATTTGTGCTACCTGCTTGCCAAATAGAAATTCAATACTTAACCAAAATTGATTTTCATCTCCTTTTGTGGACAGTGCCATAATACAGTGCCCATGTACATTATTACAGCCAAGGCATTATTCTGTGTGTGTAATTTTTGCTATAGCATCCATCTGTCATGGCAGAAATGAAGCTCTTTTTTTTAAAAAAAAAAAAGGACAAGGAGGGGGCAGACCTTCGGTCAGTGTAAATTGGGGTAGCTCCACTGAAACCAATAGAGGTGCATCAACTTACACCATGGTTGCAAAGGAAATCTCCCAAAAATGAAGTCAATTTAAATCAGTCCTTCACATCAGGAAAATGCTCTAGTGTCAACTTTGCAATGTTATGTTGTACATTGAAGGTCAATATTGTTATCAGTTTCTCTGGTGATCATTAGACTTATTGACTTTAACGTCAGAAAAGATCATTATCTAGTCTGACCTGCTCATTGCAGGCCACAGAGCCTCACCTACCCACTCCTCTAATAGACCCCAACCTCTGGCTGAGTTATTGAAGTTCTCAGTCATGGTTTAAAGACTTCAAATTACAGAAAATTAACCATTTACACTCATTTAAACCTGCAAGAGACCCTGTCCTATGGTGCAGAGAAAGACAAAACCTCCCCAGGGTCTCAGCCAATCTGATGTGAGCAAAAATTCCTTTCCGTCCCCAATATGATGATCAATAGATCCTGAGCATGTGGGTAGTACCAGTGACTGTGCTTTCTCATAAAATCAAACTGCTTCCATCAGCTTTTCAGGTGCCAGAAGTCCCAGTTGTCCCCTGAAGAACAGCCAAACCTTCTAGCTTTCCTCTGGTACTTCTATAATACAGTTATGCATTTTTAGTACAAATACTGCAGCACAAAGGTCATTCAAAATTTAGAGGCAGCAAAAAATAAATTGAATTTAATAAAAAATTAAATCAGAGGGTGTATTGTAGTGATTGTGCTATTCATGTTCATGTTTAATTCAATAAAAACTTCAGTTTTGAATACTTTTACAAGCTACCACAGAATCTCCACTTTGCTGTATTGAAGCACTGCAGAATTTGAGTCAAGCTTGCTATGGAATTGTCATGCTGTCTGGTGTTGCTCACAACTGTGAGTGCCAATCTCAAGTCAGATTGTCAGAAAATGGTGCAGACACCCCACACTGGTGCTATATTCTATAATTGGATTTCACCAATCCTGTCTTCCCACCCAGACAAATAGAACTTTTCTGATTAAAGGTAATATAAACCAAAAATCACACTACATCAGGCTACTCACAATCCCAAAGGATCAGTATCTTACCCCAAATCAATTAGTACTCAGTATCAATTAGTACTCAGTATCAAAACAAAAACACCAAAACCAACTAAGGAAAGGAGAGATCCTTATTGAGAGGTCAAGGGAAGTAAAATACATTAACAAGTGAGGAGTTCTGTGGCATCATGGAGACGAACAAAAATATATAGAATCATGAACTTTCATGAGTAAACCCCACTTCATCAGATGAATTGGAGTGGAAATAACAGAAAACAATAGATACGTATAACTGCAGAAGAAACACAAGGTAAAGGGAAATGTAAGAGCAAATAACACTATATATATTTTTGTTAATCTCTAAGATGACACAGGACTACTCATTTTTTACAATCTTTTAGTTTTCATGAAGTTTTAATATCTGACTACAATTTTACATTAACATTCATTTGATATAAGGTTATTTAATTAAAGGGTATGTGTAATGTTATAGCAAACTACAGGATATAGACAGATAAAAACAATACAATCAACATCTCCTTTGATCCTTATTAGCATATAAATTAATTAGCTTGAAAGCACACTAACACTTAACACTGCTTTAATATTCACATACAAGTGAATTGTCCTAAGACTTTGTCATTTTCTGACACTTGGCCTGTCAGTGTCGCAGGAACACACGCCATCTCAGATAGTTCTGCACAGACTAAATACATACACTGGATCACCCACTGTATGATTTGTCATTCTGTCCTTATGTTTTCCCTGTAATAAAATAGCTCATGTAAAATTTAATATTTACCATGTCAGAAACAGCTTATTTTATCTGAACTGATAAAGCACAGAATTCTGAATGTATTTCTTTTGTGTCTTTTATATTTATGTCCTGGATCTTTGTAAGGATAAGACATAGAATGATACTTCTCAGGCTGACTGACAGAAAACGCCGTGTAAAATGGAATAGTGGAGAGAGAAAACAAAAGGCAGATAGGTGATGCTCAGAATTTCAACAATGACTACTTGTTCTTGCAGGATCACTCTTGTTTTGTAGTATACATTGTTATTGCTTCCGTTCATTTTGGGGAATTTGTACTTTAAGTGTGAGCTGTCTGATTTTGCTAAAGATGGGCTGTAGGTATATTGACAGTTTTACTCAAACAGCAAATTTACCCAACAGTGTATGGTAGATTTCAGTTCAGCAGAGCCACTATGGTTTAGGAAGAAGGAAGTGAATGATACGGGTCTCTGAATCCTTTATACAAGAAGGAACCAGGCACTGTGCCAGTTCCTCATAGACCAAGGCAAACAGACATCTGGGCAGCAAATGGGTGCAGTGGTTCCATGACAATGTGTGGCTAGTAACCCCAACCCTCAGGAGCTGGACTCCCTACAACGAAGGGCCTATGCAACTTCTCCACATTCTGCGTGGTGATCTGGGGGCAGATATGATTCTCCTCAAACTCTATGTCATTCCCTCACACTAAGCCCATTTTATTCAGGCTCTGTGCCAACATGGTGTGAATTTCAGCTTGACAGTCATGTACTACTTACTGTTAAGATTTCACATGCACAAATCCTGTTCAAGTCTGTGGAAAATGTGGATGTTTATATCAGGTGAAAATACAGCCCTGAGAAGAAAAGGCATGTGAGATTTCTTCATGTCATTCAGAGAAGCTGCACATACATCCGACTTCTGAGACACAAAGTCAGGGCAGTTTTCCTGGGTATTATTCCCTTAAAAACAGGGACAAAGTTGTACCTGATCTGACATATTCATTTAGAGCCCAGTCCTGCAAGATACTGAACATGAAATTTGAGCTGAAATCTTCAAATCCCATCGCCATTTAGTGCTTAGAATTCTCAATGCCTCACAGGATGAAGACGGCAAACTTACTTCCAAATAAACATATATATGTGCAAAGATGCAAAGGATAGCAATGTGATTTTGGTGCATTAGTTTAGCATTAGCTTTCATTGTATCTGGATACAGTGAACAAAAGAAACACTGCCTGATTGTTTTTTGTATTAGATATCAATTTTGTCGCACATTGATTATATTAATTAAACAAACCTTTCCTACAGTCAGTTACATTTAAGCCTAACATTTCCATTTTAATCAATTGTGCATATGTGCACGTGTGCATGATTATTTTTCTTTGTTCATTTCATCTTTATCAGAGTTTCCTATAGCGCATTGGATTAGATTCTGTTTAAAATTTAGAAGGGCCAACGATGAAAGAATAAGACATTCAGATTACACCTATCTTACTATAACATTGCATTAAAAAGGAAGAAGTAGAAAAGGAAAAAACAATTCCACGTTCATGTTCTCTCTGGTATTGAAAATAATAAAAAAGAGGTTTATCTCTACATTTCTCATTATGTTGGTGGATGAATTATTGCCACATTTAATACATTTATTCACTGTTGCCAGGTTCTTTGCTGAGGATACTCTTGTTTCTTTGTGTACAGAGAGTTTGGATGGAGAGATCCAGAACTTCCTGAAGTTATACAGATGTTACAGCACCAGTTCCCTTCCGTACAGTCCAATGCTGCAGCCTATTTGCAACATCTCTGTTTTGGAGACAATAAAATAAAAGCAGAGGTAAGATACTTTTGAGATTTTCTTTTAACCTGGTTTTTTTATGCTAACTACCACCAGGAATGTTGTTTAATTATTTGCAAAAGAACTTCAAGGGAAATCATGTTATATAGGCATATAACCTGTTTATTCAAGCTTTTAAGTCATAATTACCATCACAGAAGCTGAGTTACATATAATTTTATTGAATCAGCCCCTTGGGAGACTCATTTGTTTGGATTTGATTATTTTAAATTGAATGTGAGGCATTCAAATGTTGTGGCATCCTGGGTGTCCAATAAGCAATTAATGGCATGAACTTGTTCCCACTGAAGTCAATAGGAATTTTGCCTTTGATTTAAATAGAAGCAAGACTGGGACTTAAATAAACGAACAAATTGAAATACATAAATAAGTGTATAACGTGTTAGATTCCGAATAGAAACAAGGACATAGATTCTTGAAACATGGGTCGATAAAAAGGATTCTGTGCCCAAACTCTGTTTTCATATATATTAGTATAAATTTGCGATGTTAGATAACATGTAATTGAATAGTTGTGTAACCGCATCAAATTTCAGCAGTTACACAACTATTCGATAGTCCCTGGGGGTGGGGCTGGCAGCCAGTGCACTCCTGGCCCCACTCCTGGGGAGCCCTCTGTCATCCTGTGCTGCTGCCTCTCTATCAGAGGCAGCATCATGGGCTGGCAGGTGGCAGCTGGTCTGTGATGGGGACCAGCCCTTGTGCAGACTGGCTTCCGCCTGCCACCTCGCACTGCAGCCTTTGATACAGAGGCAGCAGTGTGGGGTAGCAGCAGCCCCTGTCCTCGGACCCCTCGTGGACAGGGGCTGCTGCCATGGAGCAACCTCCCCTGCCCACACCCTGCCCCCATGCTGCTGCCTCTGAAGAGGCAGTGGTGTGGGGGGGAGGGGCAGGTGGTCCATGGAGCCAGTGCAGGGGGGAACCGGCTTAAAAGCACTCCCAAACACCGGCTCCTGCTCCTCCTCCCCCCCCCCCACTGCCTCTGTATCAAAGGCTGCAGTGCGAGGTGGCAGGCGGAAGCCGGCATGTGCATATCAGTTCCTGCTTGTCGCACACATATTGGCTCCTGCCTGTCCCCGTCTCCCCACTTTCTATCAGAGGCAGCAGCACAGGGCGGGAGGGGCACCATCTCCCGCCTCCCCTTCCTCTTACTGTCTCTGTATCAGAGGCAGAAGGGAGGCGGAGAAGCATGTAATCGACAGGATTAACTGATAAACCCAGGCTTATTGGTTAATCGTGTAGTCATATACTCATTGGCATTCCTCGTATAAATCAGGAGAAAGTCCACTGAGTTGAATAGGAGATTTCCCTAGACAAGAGCAATAAGATTTGGCCTGAGATTTTTAGCCTGAACAAGTCAAACTTGTCATTTCATTATTTCACCCAATTTTTAGGAAATAAATCTAACAAAAATAAAGACTGAAAAGCAGGCGGTTCACTTCAGAGTCTATCTAAAGCCACAAAAAAGCCATGGGCCTATATCCTCAGACTCACCAGCCCCACTTGGCATTGGTTAGGGAGAGAGACCTTTGTGCTCCCTTGAGCTTTATGGCTGCTGGTAGCCAGCTTAGCTCTTGCCACAAGTTTACAATAGACCCAGAAGTGCTCTAAAAGTATCCCAGGGGAAGGACTGCTCCAAACGCTGCTCTCTCCACCATGCCCACAAGAAGAGCTCCCCACACCACTACGCCAGCTCTTCTGCACTCTGGGATTCCCCCTGTACATGGGCAGTTCTCAAGTGAGAATGCTTTTGCAAGAGCAGCCCAAAAGAATTGTATTGGTCCAAGGCTCTGTCCCAGGGCTTTTTGAGATTCAAAAATAAATCAAGAGAGTTAAAATAAAATATTTTTCTGTCTGCAAAGAGGTCATAGCTGCTATAAGCCTAGTTGTTCTTCCCCTCTCAAACCCGCCTTAACCTTTTCTCTCATTTCATCTTTGCTGCTCAGTCTTTCATTACAAGGATTGATTCAACTCTTCATGTTTCTCAGAAAGACAGTTAAATGATTGTGGCAATGTATTCATTGTACAACACTGCTTCCTCCTGTTAGTCATAGATTGGGAGCCCTTGGGCAGCCGCCCAACTGAAGGGAAGAAAGTTGTCTGTTTCGTTGCCAGCTGTATATGGAAAATCCCATAAGAGATAGGCGGTTTTAGGTCTGACCTGTCTTTGGACTTCAGTCTTTGACTCTAGTGTAAGCCTTCAGAGTAATGAGGTGGTTGTTCTTTGTATAGATGTGTGTGTTTACTGAGAGAAGTGTATAAAGTACCCCTGCACCACTCTTACACTTTCCTGCAAAAAAACATAAATAAAATAAGAGATTTTTCTGGTAGTGGTGGGTTTTTCAACTTTATTGGTTTTTCTTTAGGCCTTCGATAGATTTCTAGTTCTGCAATGAGTAAGATGCTTTTGAGGGCAAACCAAAATCATTTTTGCATAACAGTGCTCACGAGAATATGCTTTCAAACCGCTGCTGGGGTTGCAGATCTTGCTAACAGTGGAGTCTCTCCTTTCCTTTTACTTTATGAGGAGTTTTTAACCCAAAGTATGCAAAGTCAGCAAGCTCTTTATTGTTGATTACATATAAAAGCACTGCAGAGCTCTTATGCGCTTTAAGTTAGTTCCTGGAAGGGAAGGTTCTGAATGGGCATGTCTACAGTGTAGCAGGGAGCGAACCTGGCTAGACAGAATCATACAAGCTAGGACACAAGAAATAGCAGTGTGGACACACAGACTCATATACTTAGGTTACAGCTCAGGCTGCCAAGACCACCTGAATGCCTAAGTCTGAGAGTCTGCACGCCAATGCCATCATAATGGTCTCTTTGACTTAAAAATCGATCTATGAAATAGTGTTTCAACCCTTGGCGCCATCTTCAAAGCCAGAATGGAACAAAACTGAGAATGCTCAACATCTGTCTTAGAGTTTGTTAAACCTAGGATGCTACAAAGCATTCTGTCACATTGCAATTACGAGAGAGATGCAGTCCACATGCTTTAGAGGTATTCATTCACAAATTTGTTATGACTATTTTAATTTAGATAAGATCTGGATTGACGTATAATTTATACCAGTTTTTCCATTTAAAGGTGCAGTTTTATTAATAAATCATTTATCCTAACCCCACCACCTCTTCACAGTGCCTACTTTGTTCTTTAGATAGTTGTAAGATCATTGCCCCTCCCGCCATCATGTGTAGTTCTATTACACTACTCATGTGTATCAAATGAATCCTGGAGGGTCAGAGGATTGGGGCCCATTGTGTTTTACAGCAGAAAAACAATATCTGCTTAAAATCTAGTCAGTTAATAATAATAATAATTATAGGCAGTTCACTTGGTCTTAAGAGTCCTGCCAAGGTTTGTGATTTTACAATTATGCTTTCCCCTCCTGGTTTATACACAGAATTTCTCTTTTCAGTTGCTGTGTGAAAGATCACAAAAAAACAGGAGAATTGGATTAACTGTACAGAGGAAAACCTTGAACTGACTATAGTAGAAATGTTGTTAAATAGAATACAATAAACAATACCGGGAAAAATTAAATATTTTTCTCTAATCTATTCCAGCAACGGTAACCTTGGGGTGTTACTTGTATCTGTATTATATAAAAACAGCTATAGACGTTTATTTTTAACTTGATAGTGTCCCTTCAAATAAAACTATTTTTTTATAAACCCATAAGCCCTTATTATTTTTTTTTCAAGAACAAGCAAAAGGCTAAAGCTTTGAATATCTACCTCTCTAACTTGGTAACTTTTCTCCTATCCAGAGAGATCTGAAGATGCCCTTTTCCTATCTGCTAAAAGGACATTTTGCAAAGAGGATTACTGTTTCATGGGAAGAGACCTCAGGGGGTTGAATAGGTGTCAAAATCCATTTGCACATTCACAGAACACTCTTTATGCCTATTGCTTTTTTATTTTTAGGGGAGGGTTTTAATTTTTTTCTCTTCCAACTTTCATAATGGTACACACATATTGATCTGAGATAAATAATTCTGAATTTTATATAGAAAAAAACCGTGTTAATGTTTTAATGTCTCTTCTTTGCAACACTTTACAAAAGTAAAATCAACATGTGGGGTTTTTTTTAATGAACTATTAGTTGAATGTTTCCATTGTGCAGAATTGTGTAATGCAGGTTTTACCCAAAGATTCCCTCAAATTGTGCTTTTGCATAGATGCCTCTCTCTTCAAACAGCTAAGTCTCCTTAACTTTTGCTGACAGTGAGCCATATAAAGAGTTCATTAATTTTGGTAAGTGGTGCTTCTTCTAGTCCTCTGTTCCTGTCCTCTTAGCTAACTCCTTAGATTATCTTGGTATCAGCAAAGAAGAAATGTGTAAGTCTAGTTTGTGACCATGACTGACATATTTTCTTGCCATGTGGGTACTGATAAACCCCCAGCGTGAAGTCTTACCTGGATGAGTCAGGTCAGAACCTACAGAAAAAATACATCTGCATCTCTTATACGAACTGAGACAATTATAGATGATCATGGATAAATAATGGTGGTGGAGAGAGCAAGTAAGAGGCAAAGACAAGGGAGAAAAGATACATTTTCAGTTCAGCTTTGAAAATGAATGGGGAGTTGATGGGGTGGAAAGTCACAGGAAGCCTCTTCCAGATGGCAGTTGCTGCTGAGGAGAAGGCTCTCACACCAACAATGGTACGTTTATGTGTAGCGATAGAGAGGAGCTGGCCCTAGACAACCAAAGAGAAGAAGCAGGGGAGGTTGAAAGAGAGCAGCATTTTAAAGTAGTCAGCAGAGAACTTTTTTTTAAAAAAAGAGCACTTTCTATTAAACACAGGATTCATTCTTCTAAAGCAATTTCTCTTGCTTTAAAGACATCTAACTCCTTTGTATGAGGTCACCATAAAAAGGGATTGAATTGTGCAGTTTCTCACGCCAACACCATTTTGCTCTGATGGAAAATGGCAACCAGCCATCAGCTGCAAAGGTATAACAGGTCACGGAGGGTTTTGTCTCCAATGACTCCTTTCTGTAAGCTGGGAAATTAATTTCAGCTATCAAAGCCACAGCGCTTAGTGCTTGAAGATTTCATACCAGCATTTGTGCACGGATGTGAAATAAAGGGGTAGTGACTGTTGAACTTGCCTTCCTTTTGCCTTTCCTTCCATCCTTAATAAACACTGCTGGATCTAACAACCTCCTTTTTATCCAAGAGGCCATATGTATTTTCTGTCTTATAGCACACTGTCTTAGAAATAAAGCAACAATCCTGATTTTACTGTACAACAATGCAATACCGAATAAAGACAGCATGAATATATGTTGGGTGCTTTTCTTTCCTCACCTCCCATTATTCTCCAAATTCATGATTTTGCCTTAAATCTTTATTTAGAGGTTTTCCTGCAGATTTCTTTTATCAATACTTTATAATTACTTCAAAGCATTGTCTGTGTTTTTGTGTGTCATGCAGGGGGAACTGACTATATTTCATTAACTTCTTTGTTTCTAAGGATATATGTACACTACATAGCAAACCCAGGTTCTTACTCAGACCTAAGCCTTAACCCCTTCTACCATTCCTCCAGAAAAACCTGTGATCAGGGGTTGAAGGTACAATACTTTAGGTCTGGACAAGCTTGCTTGGCTAGGAGTCTGCGTTAGAATCCCTTGAATCTGCTTTAACTTAGGCTGAAACCTGCCCACATTGTATGTGGGCACAGTCTAAATCAGGCATAGGCAATAAGTGCTCCACGGGCTGACATGGTTCACCAGGATTAGCCCCTGGTGGGCTGCAGGTATGGCTGCTCACAGCTCTCATTGGCCACGGACCACCATTCCTGGCCAATGGGAGCTGAGGGAAGTGGCGCGGGCCAGGCTACCATTTCCCAGGGGTCTGCAGACTGTAGGTTGAGAACCACTGGTCTGTGTCATCAGGGTTTATTTTTGTTGTTATTTCTTTAAAATGTTTTATCCAAGACTATATGCAGTATTGTTGTATCCATGTTAGTTCTACAATATAAGAGGGGCAAGTTGGGTAAGATAATATATTTTATTGGACCAACATCTATTGGTAAAAGAGGCACACTTTGGAGTTTACACAGCTCTGTGTAAGCTGGAAAATTTCTCTCTCACCAACAGAAGTCGGTCCAATGAAAAATATTACGCCAACCACCTTATCTCTCTCTTATCCAAAAGCAGAGCTGTCTACAATATTTCTTTCTGTGAAGAGTCACCGATTGATGAAGAAATACTGAATTTGAGTTTGCCACCTATACTGCAGATTTGAGATTGTTCATACCATTAAATAGGAGAAAACGGTACTAGCTTTACTCGAATGAATGTTAGGCACATGTTTAAGAGGCATTTTCTTGACATTGGCTATTATGAATTATTTCAGAAAATAATGTTTCAGAAAATGTTATTTATCATGTTTATTACAGAAGTGCACCCCCTTAGCGCTCAGGACGGTATGCACTGAATTAGAGAGCTTACACTACAAAATGGACAAAACAAGCAAGAAGTAGGGGAAGTGGATAAAACAGACAGAGTGAAGTGCATGATGGCTGCAAACATCATGTTAATTTTGTGATTTTACTGTTTAGTTATTTAAATCCTTTTAATGGGATTATATTAGGAGGAGATTAGCTAAAAGTAAAGAGAAAGAAATGGAACATGAAGGGAAAAGGAGTCCAGGAGAGCTGGCAGTATTTTAAAGAAGCTTTATAGGAGGTGCAGGAACAAACCATCCCGATCTTCAAATATGGTAGGCAACCAGCTTGGCTTAACAGTGAAATATTTAGTGAGCTTAAACACAAAAAGGAAGCTTACAAGAAGTGGAAACTTGGGCAGATGACTATGGAGGAGTATAAATATATTGCTCATGCATGCAGGGGTGTAATAAAGAAGGCCAAAGCACAATCGGAATAGTAGCTAGCAAGTGATGTGAAAGGTAAGGTTTCTACAGGCATGTTAGAAGGTGCTCAGGGAAGGTGTGGGTCCCTTACTGAATGAGGGATGTAACCTAGTGACAGATGATGTGGGAAAAGCTGAAGTATTCAATGCTTTTTTTGCCTCTGTCTTCACAGACAAGGGCAGATCCCAGACTACTGCAGTAGGCAATGCAGTATGGGAAGGAGGTGGGCAGCCCTTGGTGGAGAAAGAACAGATAAAGGACTACATATAAAGCTGGACATACACAAATACATAGGTCTGGATCTAATGCAGCGAGAGTGCTGAGGGAGTTGGTTGATGTGACTGCAGAGCCATTGGCCATTATCTTTGAAAACTTGTAGTGATCGGGGCAGATCCTGACAATTGGAAAAAGGCAAATGTAGTGCCCATCTTTAAAAAAGGGAAGAAGGACAATCCAGGGAACTACTGACCAGTCAGCCTCACCTCAGTCCCTGGAAAAATCATGATGGGAATCCTCAAATAATCCATTTTGAAGAGCTTGGAAGAGAGGAAAGTGATCGGGAACAGTTAACATGGATTCACCAAGGGTGAGTCATGCCTGACCAACCTGATTGCCTTCTATGGCAAGGTAGCTGGCTCTGTGGATATGGGGAAGGCAGTGGATGCGATATGCCTTGATTTTAGCAAAGCTTTTGATATGGTCTCCCACAGTATTCTTACCAGCAAGTTAAAGTAGTATGGATTGGATAAATGGACTGTAAGGTGGATAGAAAACTGGCTAGAACATCGGGCTCAATGGGTATCGGGTTCAGTGGGTGGTTGGTATCAAGCAGAGTGGCCCAAGGGTTAGTTCAGGGGCTGGTTTTGTTCAACATCTTCATTAATGACCTGGATAAGGGGATGGATTGCACCCTCAGCAAGTTTGCGGATGACACTAAGCTAGGGGGAGAGGTAATTACGTTGGAGGGTACGGACAGGGTCCAGAGTGACCTGGACAAACTGGAGGACTGGGCCAAAAGAAATCTGATGAAGTTCAACAAGGACAAGTTCAGATTCCTGCACTAAGGATGGAAGAATCCCAAGCAAGCAACAAGCAACAAGTAGCAATTCAACAGAAAAGGAACTGGGGGTTACAGTAGATGAGAAGCTGGATATCAGTCAACAGTGTGCCCTTGTAGCCAAGAAGGCTAATGGCATATTGGGGTGCATTAGTAGGAGCATTGCCAGCAGGTCTAAGGAAGTGATTATTTCCCTTTATTTCCCTACTGGTGAGGCTTCACCTGGAGTATTGTGTCCAGTTCTGGGCTCCCATTATAGAAAGGACATATTGGAGAGGGTCCAGCAGAGGGCAATAAAAATTATTAGGGGGCTGATGCACATGATTTATGAGGAGAGGCTGAGGGATTTGGGCTTGTTTAGTCTACAAAAGAGACGAATGAGGGGGAATTTGATAGCAGTCTTCACCTACTTGAAGGGGGGGGTTCCAAAGAGGATGGCGAGAGGCTGTTCTCATTAGTGGCGGATGGCAGAACAAGGAGCAGTGGTCTCAAATTACAGTGGGGGAGGTCTAAGTTGGATATTAGGAAAAACTATTTCACTAGGAGAGTGGTGAAACACTGGAATGGGTTACCTAGGGAGGTGGTGGAATCTCCATCCCTAGAGGTTTTTAAGTCCTGACTTGACAAATCTCTGGCTGGGATGATTAATTGGGATTGGTCCTGCTTTTAGCAGGGGGATGGATTTGATGATCTCCTGAGGTCTCTTCCAACCCTATGAATCTAAGAGGTGGGAGACCATGAGTGAGTGAGAGGGTTTGGAACAAATATCTATCAATACAGTATGAGAATAGAGTGAAGACATTCTGATGTGGAATTTAGGTGCTATCTGGAGTCCTAAGGGGTGTGTGTGTGTGTGAGTGAGTGAGTGTGTGAGAGAGAGAGAGAGAGAGAGAGAGAGAGATGAAGAGTCAGTCATGTTTCTGGCCTGACTAGAACACAAGATTAGTTTTGCTGGTGATGGAGCAACATTGCTTGAGGATACATTTAGATCTGCCATCAGCCATAGATTCTATTAACTGTTATAGATAGCAAGCAGGTCAACAAACTGTGATTGGAAGAGATGATATTGTTCTTGAATGATTCCATTCCTTAATTTTCAATAGCTCTGGATGTGTAGTTTTAAAAAATTGCACCGATGTACCTTAATGATGAGTGACTTTTAGCAAATAAAAAATTAAATACTCTAAAATAAAAGATTCTGCATAGAATCATAGAACCACAGAGCTGGAAGAGACCTCAGAAGGCCATCAAGTCCAGCCCCCTCCCCAAGGCAGGAGCAATACCAATTAAATCAACCCAGCCAAGGCTTTGTCAAGCCGAGACTTAAACACCTCTAGGGATGGAGACTCCACTACTTCCCTAGGTAACCCATTCCAGTGCTTCACCACCCTCCTAGTGAAATAGTTTTTCCTAATATCCAACCTGGACCTCTCCCACTGCAACTTGAGACCATTGTTCCTTGTTCTGCCATCCATCACTACTGTGAACAGCCTTTCTCCATCCTCTTTGGAACCTCCCTTAAGGGAGTTGAAGGCTGCTATCAAATCCCCCCTCACTCTTCTCTTTCTGCAGACTAAATAGACCCAACTCCCTCAGCCTCTCCTCGTAGGTCATATGCTCCAGCCCCCAATCATTTTGGTTGCCCTCTGCTGGACCCTCTTCAATGCATCCACATCCTTCCTGTAATTGGGAGCCCAGAACTGGACACAATATTCCAGATGTGGCCTTACCAGAGCCGAATAAAGAGGAATAATCACATCTCTGGATCTACTGGCAATGCTCCTCTTAATGCAACCTAATATGCCATTAGTCTTCTTGGCTACAAGGGCACACTGTTGACTCATATCCAGCTTCACAAGCACTGTAATCCCCAGTTCCTTTTCTGCAGAACTGCTACTTAGCCAGTTGGTCCCCAGACTGTAACAATGCTTGGGAATCTTCCGTCCCTCTTGTTGAACCTCATCAGATTTCTTGTGGCCCAATCCTCCAATTTGTCTAAGTCACTCTGCACTCTATCCCTGCCCTCCAGCGTATCTACCTCTCCCCCTAGCTGAGTGTCATCTGCAAACTTGCTGAGGATGCAATTCATCCCCTCATCCAGGTCATTAATAAAGATATTGAACAAAACCGGTCCCAGAACAGAACCTTGGGGCACTCCACTAGAAACCAACTGCCATCCTGACATCGAGCCGTTGGTCACTACCCGCTCGGCCCGACCTGCCAGCCAGCTTTCTATCCATCTTACTGTCCATTTATCCAATCCACATTCCCTTAACTTGCTGGCAAGAATATTGTGGGAGACCATATCAAAACCTTGCTAAAGTCAAGGTATATCACATCCACTGATTTTTCCATATCCACATATACCTCATCATAGAAGCTGATCAGATTGGTCAGGCACGACTTGACCTTCATGAATCCATGCTGACTATTCCTGATCACCTTCCCCTCTTCCAAGTGCATATACCGTGAGACTGAGTGAGTGATTGAGTGCTAACCATAACTTGAAACTAACTGATGGTATGTTTGCCCCGATTTGGATAACTGCACTTTCAGCAGTTTGGACCAGTTTCCCACTGCCTTTTGGAATAGCTTTTTACATCCAGTTTGCATTCATATTGTACTGGTAAGGTGAAGATTGCAGTTGTGCAATCAGAGTGTAAAGAAATCTCATTTCTGGATTTGATGATTTTACAGAGTTTACATTTCAAGTTATTATTTTCTCCAGTGTACTTCTAAGAAATCAGTGAATTTATGCTGATTTATTTTGTAGTGTAGATATTTTACTGTTGCCCCATAATTCATAATATGTTTATGTTTCTGGGATTTTGCTGTCATTTACTGAGTGCCCTGAGGTTAGATTATTTCTCCTTTTTTCTTTAACTTTTATGTTTCTTTTGCAAATTGACTGAGATCATCATTATGAAACTAGGTTATTCAACTGAAGAGACAACTGCTAGCACCATCTGCACTGACTGTTGTACATCTTTCATGTTAAAAAGTGCTTGCCATCCACACATCTAAAATCAGCAGATGTACACACCAAACTGAAATCATTGGTTACCCAAAGCATGCTGCAGGTGTATCAATTGTACAGATTTTTCCTTGTGAAGAAAGCAGTCTTCATATTTATATTAGTGAGAAATTTGTGTAAATTTTACGTAGGCCCAAACTGTGACCTAGCACCCAGTCTGCATAGCTAGGCCAGACCCTGGGCTGGCATGTGGATAGGGGATGGAAAATGTCCATGAAATGGCCCAACTCTGGCACCCAGTTCATCCATGCTCCAGCCTGTTCTGTCCATTAGCTATCAAGAGTAGGTATCTGTATTGAACCAAGTGTCCACGTCCTGTGCAATCCCCATGCATCCATCCCGTTTCTTGAGCAAAAAAAATACAATGGGGCTTTACTTGTCCCTCGCAGCTGCGCTATGTCATCTATGTTGTTTTTTTTCAATATAGTTCTTATCACATTATGTTACTGGTTTTTTTCCGTTACTTTGAAGAACTTCACTTCCTTTAGTATTGCTTTCTTTGAAATATTTAATCTTTGCAAATTTTTAAACACACCGACCTGTTCAAATTATGGTACATCTGGACTTTTTTGCCCCCCCATATTACAGTTTTTTATGTGGCATATATCATTTTTATAGTTGCATAAAAAATTAACCTGTAATTTTTTTATGAGTTTGAGTATACAGTGATCTAAAGTACAAAAAGTAAGCAAGTACTGAATGGCAGTAATTTCAAATGAATTGAAACGCTGGCATTCCAGATGCTACCCAGAATACTTGCCTCTGAGTACTTATTCTGCCATTGCTACAAAGGGTAAAAAAAAATCTCCTTCTCTGTCTTACTACAAACACCTAGAAGAAGACACAAATGGTGAGAATGTTTGAAAAAATATTTATATGTATTGTAGAGATTAGTCTACTCACAATGACTGACTGAATGAAAGTATATGCTCCCCAGTTTTACAATGAAAACTGTTGTGTTGTGATTAAAACGTTAGCCTTTTTCTTAGGAAATCTGGGTTTAATTTCCAGCTGTGCCAGAGACTGCCTGCATGAACTTGGGAAACTCACAGTCTCTCTGAGCCTGTTTCACCTGAAGGATAATAATCCTATTTCTTTTCACCTAGACTTTGTATGTTCAGATTATAAACTATTTAGGACAGGAACTATGTCTTATAGTACAGTACAGGCACATATGCAGGAGGTGCGAAGGGTGTGAATGCATGCCCCCCAGTTCTCCAAGTAAGCATGAGGCTGGCGCAGCGTGTTGCCCCAGCCTCCCTCCCCCATGCTCCAATTGGCCGGGGGAAGGCTGGGTCTGATTCCTCCCCCGCTTCTCCCGCCCCAGGAGCAAGGCCAGGTGTGGGGCTGGGCCACCCAGGGGGGCCGTCACCAGCCCCTCCCATAGCTCGCAACCCGCCCCCGCCCCCCCACACACACAAATTCCTGCGTACGGGCCTGCAGTACCTAACTCAATAGGATTTTGAACCCAGGTGAGGCCACTAGATACTCCCATAATAATAGATGACAATGTATAATTTCAGTTCTCTGGTTCAATGAGCTTTCAGAAAATTCCAGCATGTTGGTTTACATATGCAAATGTGTTTGTACAACTCAACTGTAGTTTCCTTTGAGGGTGGAAAAGGATATGAAAATGGCCAAAGCAAATGCATTTAAATATTTGAACAAATATTCTTAGAACACATTTTATAACGGTCACTCAGGTCTACCTCCATGGAATTACTTAATTTTTTAGGACAGCAGGAAATATCCTTTTCTTTTGCAATAATTGTTAGCCTGATTTGGTTCCTCTTTTAGGGTACATCGAGACTGCAGGCTTCTTAGGGAAGCTTTTCTGGAAGAGATCTTCCGAAAAAATTTCTTCTGAAAGACAGCATCCACACTGCCAAAGCTCATCGAAAAAGCGATCTTTTTCAAAAGAGAGTGTCCACACTGAATGGACGCTCTCTTGCATTTAAGCTGTGATTACTATGGATGGGAGTAGCCACCAGGGCACCTGTGCTTTTTCCTCTTTCCTCTTCTTTCAAAAAAACTCTCTCTTCCACGTCCACACACACCTTTTTCCGAAAGAGCTCTTTCGGAAAAGGCGTTCTTCCCCGTAGAATGTGGTTTACCAATGTCAGGAAAAAACGTGTGTTCTTTCAATTTTCTTTCGAAAGAACACAATAGCAGTGTGGACTTAAGTGAAGTTTTTTTGGAAAAATGGACGTTTTTCCAAAAAAAACTTGCAGTCTAGATGCACCCTGAGTCTTTCTGTGAATTTTCTAGATACTCAAAAAATGTCAAATCCTTCCCCTATGGATTTTGCCGTTGATGTCTGTGAGAGCAAAAGTGTGCCCTAAACTAAACACACAAAAGCATCTTCAGAAATAGGTCATTTGATATTTTTATGGTTGTGGACTCAGTACTCAGCCCTGAGTCAAGCCACTGTACTTTACTGAAGCCAGAAAACTGCCCAGAAGAGGCAGCTGTGGATTGCTCCAGGCAAAGGTCATAGCCAGTGCTGCTCAATCAGAGCAGGGCAACAGTTGGAGGTATAACACCTGAACCCTCACAGGTGAAACCTCAGGTGGTATAGAGCTGATGTAGGTGGCTCTATATCAGTGATTCTCATCAGGGGCCTGCATCCCCTTTGGGGGCCTCGAACCCTTTCAAGGCGGGGTCACGGAACCCTGTGGCTGGAACCTAGATCCCAAACCTCAGTGTCCCCCAAAGATGGGGCTGAAGCCCCGAGCACTGGTTGGGCCCCCTCCCTGCAGGGCCAGAGCAGAGCAGTCATGAAGGCAAAACTATACCTCCCCATACTTCCTCTTCTCCCCACTCCCAAGCCCCCGCCCCCTGGCCATATTGGAGGGAGGAGGCTGGAGTTGGGTAATGCAGGCTGCTGCTGCCATGGAATGGGCAGCCATGGCATTCTGTCTCCTGCTGCTGGTGCTCAGAATTGTGGCTGCTCCTCAGCTCGCACAACCAGCAAGAGCTGCCCAGGCAGGGGGACCAGGCTTTCTTAAGGAGCAATGACCACAGAAGATCCCTCCAGGTTCACTGTCCCTGCCCACTGCCTGCACCCTGGGCTATCCCCTCTCCACTCACAGTTCCCTTCCTGCACTCTGAGCTCCCCCCGCCCCACCTATACAGCTGCTAGCTATCCCATCCTTGCACCCTGAGCTACCCCCTACCACACACAGCTGCTATCTGCCCCTCTACGCACCCTGAGCTACCCCTATCCACCTTCAGGCCCTAGCAATCACCTGCCTGCCCTGTAAGCAGTTTTAAAATGTTTTTAGTTGAAGCCTCACCACACACAACCCACACAGTCTGGGGGGTCTGCTGAGGTGAGACAGGGGCAGAGGTGACACTGCCTCCCTGGACTCTGCTGTGTGAGCTGTCCCAAGCCCTGCCACTCTCTGTCCCCCACTGCAAACACAGAAGTCAAACTATGCCTATGTGAAGGAGCCACCCCTGACCCAGAGCCCCAAGTCTGCCTCCTGGCCCGCTCCCCCTCCCCCGGGGCCCTGGAGTTTTTATGGAAGGTTGAGAGGTCCTTAGAAAGGAACAGGTGGAGAACCCCTGCTCTATAGGACTTGCTCTTCCCCTCTCAGCCTCAGTGTAGGTTAGTGAAGGGCATGTGGAAAGCCAGAGCAGATCACTCAATAATGTTTCAGTGCTTTTGTATGAAACTGGTGCAGTCTACATAAGATATAGCAGAAGTCAGGGAGCAGAAGGTGACTTAGAGCAATCTTTCTCCCATGCTGTCCTCAGCTGAGCCATAAACTTGGTATGTCTGAGGACCAAGCCCTGTATTTTCCATTACGTTTATAGCATCAAAGCCCTTTTTCTGTGATCAGGTCCCTGATAACTCTGATATTTCAGTTGCACCCCTGGTTCTCTGTTATTTCTCCACTCAATAAAAATAGATTTGATTAATGGTAATTTCTGTCTTCTACTGTACCTGGTTATTACTTTTCATTTAGTCGGCTCCATTTCATCATATTTATAGAACTTTATTTTCTTTCTCTGCATCCTTCTTTTTTATTTACCCTGACAGTCAAGGACTCAGATTTAGTTTCAAAGCTTAGGAAAATGGATAGCAAGTGCTGTTTTCCCAGATTAATTCAGATTTCTTGGCACTCCAAGTCAAACCCCGCTGTGTCTATAGGTGTTCAAATGAATAAATTTCACAGAACCTTACAAACTAAAGCATAGTTTGAAATGTCTAATATGTCCACTTTGGATGTGCTTTCTTGCAATGTGATTTCACTTTATAACTCCTGTTCTTCCATCTTCAACAAATGTAAGTGTATTGCAAATAAACATCTAGGCAAATGAACTTCTTATTCTTTGAGCAGGATTCCTACAAATCCTACACTTCAGGAGTGCATGCGCCCAGGGGTTTCTGAGCAGAGATTTTCAGTAGGTGTGAACTAGCTCTTGTTGTGCCTGCCCAGTGCTCAAGTTATAAAGAGCTGTGCAAGTGAACGTCCATTAATTGCTTTTCAGCTGCCCTCAGCCTGAGACAGTGTCAAGTGTGCCTACTTAGGCTTGGGATTACTCTCTTCATTTGAGCTAGTTTATTATTGAATTTAATCTGGAAGTTTTTTTGCAGGATTTTTCCAAGAAATACCCCTCCACCTTCTCCAGCCCATGCAAATTTTTGAGGGGAGCTCCTCAGAGGTCATTTTTATGGGAGTGTACTGACATTCCTGGGATTCCCCCACCCCTTCTACAAATGGTAAAAACTGATTTAGAGAAAACAAAAACAAGTTTATTAACTGCAAAAAATGGATTTAAGTGATTATAAGGGATAGTGAACAGATCAAAGATTACTGAGCAAATAAAGCAAACATGCAAACTAAGCTTAATACATTAATTAAATTGGCTACAAATAGTAATTTCTCACCCTATATGTTGTTTTAAGCAGATTGCAGAGATTCTTGAAGACAAATTTCTTTTGCTTGCAGCTTAGAATCCCAGATATTCCGTTCACAGGCCAGTTACCTTCTAGCTTGGTTCCAGATCTTTCCCCAGATCAACCTTGGATGTTTCCAGCAGACATATTTAAATATATTTTTCATTGTCCTCAAGCTGATCATACAAGAAAAGACATATTTCTTTATCTAGGACAGACTTGGCTTTATGTGCTGCCTTCCAAACATATTTTAAGAACATATTTCCAGCTTACATCTATAACTCTGTATACACTCCCCATTCTTATATCACAGGATGATTTTCAGGACTGACATATTGCCAATTTGCATATGATATTCTACACCTTTTAGATACAGATTATGAAAACAGTATACTGGAGCAATGAGTTGTTCAGTCCTGATGTGTGTTATGGTGTGGTATATCCCCTTTGCCAGTTGGCACTGAGAGGCCCACCCAGTCACACACAATAAAAGTTCCTGTAGTGTACCTTTATTGAAAATAGCCAGCTCACTTCAGAGATCATATGCTCCAAAGACTTCCAGTCCCAGTTCTATAGAGCCTTCAAAATGCTCTGGTACCAGCTCTTAAATGACTTCCAGGTCTTTGAAATATCATGGTACCTGTCATATCTTGGTAACAAAACTGACCCAAATACCACTGAAGTATCATCAGTCTAGAAGAAACTCCAAACACACTACTTCATGGAAATCTGCATTATCTTCAGTCTTCTTGGTGTCAGTATCTGAACAACTATCCCAGACATCAGAAGCCATACAACAGTACTGTCTCCTCAGTACTGGAATCACCTATCAAGTGTCTGCATTTCAACGATCAGTGCTCTTGGTACCTTAGAATCATAGGGCTGGAAGAGACCTCAGGAGGTCATCAAGTCCAGCCCCCTGCCCAAAGCAGGACCAATCCCAACTAAATCAACCCAGCCAGGGCTTTGTCAAGCCGAGACTTAAAAACCTCTAGTGATGGAGATTCCACCACCTCCCTAGGTAACCCATTCCAGTGCTTCACCATCCTCCTAGTGAAATAGTTTTTCCTAATATCCAACCTAGACCTCCCTCACGTAACCTTCCCCACCTTCCACAATGAGACAACTGAAGAGAGAATTCTCTCATTACCAACACTGATTCCTGTGGAGCTTCAACTCATTTATACCCATTATTGCAAGAATTTAGATGTTCTAAAAAGTTGATGATATCACATGAACAGGAATTCCCCTTGCCAATGGGTAGCAAGTGCTTGTCAATATCAATATCTACTGGATCGCTAAGACTATATCTTTTATGGGTACCTCCTAGCTTTCTGATACTGATCACACTGGAGCAGCAATTGCATTTGCCTCAGGTATTCACTCTACCTTTGGATTATATTGAGGCTGATTACTCAGGCTTCCTGTGGTGTTTTAGATGCTGCTTGTAATTATTAGAACTGGGAGCATTGGCTGTTTGGAGTCTGGAAGCACAGGAAACAGGAAGGAGTGGGGAGAAGATTGGCAGGGGCTGAGTGAGAGCTACTGAGGGATGCAGCAGCTTTGTAAAGAGGCTCCACTTTTGGTAAATAAAGTACTGTTGAAGTTTGTTAGAACCTTGCTTGCATGATACAACACTCCCAGATATCTCTACCATGTTAAAACAGATGAGAAAGTGATGGCTAAACTTTAGCTTTAAGCTAACAGTGGTAAAGTCAAATGAAATCAGTTTGTTTTTCTTAAATCCCTTTGTCTGGTGATCTTAAAGCATTGTAATGTTTCAGGGTTGCTTCTGATCCACACAGATTTCATCTGAATGATATGTATCAAATCACATCAATCTGAGCACTTCATTGATGATTTTTAGAAACAGTTAACTGGAAAATATTAACTTTATGTACTTAGTATTTTTATAAATCCCCCCAAAAATCCACAACTGCTGCCAAGGAATTATGTCTCTTAACACAGGACACCTTGTAGCATGGTAGCATGTTAGTCAGCAGCATTCTTAATTGGTGAATTGTTTTTCTCTATTCAGCTTTGTGAATTAGTTCATGCAGCATAACTGTGTGACATTTGGATTTTGTTGGTTGTAGTTTGTTTCTTTTTCTCCAGATAACAAAGTATTTCATGTATGACCTTTACATTTCTTAACATTTAGAATAAATAAATGTCATGAAGTGCAGTGTAGTGTGCCCTAACTCTTTAACTTCTACATATAGATAGTGCTTTACTCTTTGCACCAATTCAGAAAGTTCATCATCAGGTGCCAGTAGATAATATGACTGAATGTTAATAACCTTACTATATCCATTTCAGGTAGCCTCCTTCATATAAGAGCGTCAATGCACATTGCAATTATTCGTTAGAACATAAGAACAGCCATACGGGGTCAGACCAAAGGTTCATCTAGCCCAGTATCCTGTCTGCCAACAATGGCCAATACCAGATCACAACAGGTAATCCTCACGTGATCCCTCTCCTGTCACCCACCTCCAGAGAAACAGAGGCTAGGGACACCATTCCTACCCATCCGGACTAATAGCCATTGATGGACCTAACCTCCATGAATCTATCTAGCTCTTTTTTGAACCCTATTAAAGTTCTAGCCTTCACCACATCCTCTGGCAAGGAGTTCCACAGGTTGACTGTGCGCTGAGTGAAGAAAAACTTCCTTTTGTTTCTTTTAAACTTGCTGCCTATTAATTTCATTTGGTGACCCCTAATTCTTATATTGTGGGAATAAGTAAATAACTTTTCCTTATTCACTTTTTCTACACCAGTCATGATTTTATAGACCTCTATCATATCCCCCCTTAGTCTCCTCTTTTCTAAGCTGAAAATTCCCAGTCTTTTTAACCTCTCTTCATATGGGTCCCGTTCCAAACCCCTAATCATTTTAGTTGCCCTTTTCTGAACCTTTTCCAATGCCAATATATCTTTTTTGAGATGAGGCGACCACATCTATACACAGTATTCAAGAGTTATCCTATTCCCAGCCTGCTCCTGAACCCTACCTCCCAGCCAGATTCTGCACCCCCATCCGTATCCCACTCACTGGCAGCTCTGTCCCACACATTGGACTCTTCATTTTTGGCCCCTCTCCAGAGCCTAGGGAGGCCTACGAAATCCACTAACTCTGGAACGCCAGAAGAGCTAATCTGGCCTGAGGCCTTGAACCTTGGTCCTTTCTGACTCCCCCCCCCCCCCGCCCAAGCCTGGCTGGAGTACCAGGGGAGTGAAGTGTCTCAGTTGGGGGCCACATTAGTGATGGTTGGAGGTTTTTGGAGAGGTTGCATTTTCGCTTCTCTCTTGTGTGGTTCCCGACTGATTTTTCTGTGGGACAGTGGCCCCTGACCCAAAAAAAGATTCCCCATCCCTGCCATGAATAAAGACAAAGTTGAAACCTTTTGTGTTAGACATAATATAATTTATTTAAAAATGAAGCCTGGCCAACAAGCCCCCATTTGGCCGCAGCATCATAACACTCCTGCATCCCAGACACACCCCAAACCTGAGCCCATCATACACCCAAAGCCCCTGCCCTAAACCCCTCATACACTCCAACACAGACTCCTGCACCCCCACATTCCCAGCCCCCTGCCATAAGATTGACAGAAGACAGCCTGAATGTACGCATGAAGCTGGATACGACAAGTTATGATGTAAACTTCAAAGAAATGTGCAAAAAGATGTAGCAGCAGAAGTCCTATTAAATCTGTGAGTACAATGTTTAGTTTATGCTATCATTATTCATTATGTCAATTATTAGTAATATTAAGTTGTATATTTTCAGTCATGCAAATGGGCATTCTTATACGGCTCTTTGTTGACCACCTGTTCTGAGTTTTGAAATAGTTTGGCTCTTTCGTTTGAAAAGGTTGCCAACCCCTGCTGGAGAGGCACATAGCTTTAGTTTGTAAGGTTGCAGATTCAGTCCCACTTTCTGACAACCCAGGTCCATTGGCTTTATTTTTGCATGGAACAAGAGTCAACATGATACCTCCAAACATATTAAGGTATTACTGGCACTGCTGCAACTTGTTCAACACTTGCACTCTCTCCCCAGGATGCCCAGAAGCACTGGGGTATGAGAACCTGTTTGTGCTTTGTCTCCCTTCCCCAAGTGCACCAGCACCACAGCAGCCATACTTTGTCCCAAAATATGTAACCATGGATAAGAGGAGTATAAGTGATGGATTCAATTTCCTTGCAAATTCAAATGGGACCATGTAGGGTTGCCAGGTGTCCGGTTTTGAACTGGACAGTCCAGTATTTGAGCTTTCTGTTCAGGAACAAAATTGAGAAAATATAAATGTCCGGTATTTTCTAAATAAGATGTAATGTAGATTGTGATGTAATGTCAAGTGTGTCCGGCATTTTTGTTGAAACCATGTGGCAACCCTAGGACCATGTGGTAACAGCCTTTTACACACAATGAGAGGCAGAGCATTAATCCATATTACAGGCCCAGGATGAATGTTTTCATGCGGCTTCCTGTAGCATACGCCAGAAGCAGCTAGAACACTCAACAGCCTCATGAAATATCTCTCTATTGATCTGGAGACTGAGAGCCCTGAGCTTGCTTTTTAATGCCAGATAAATTGTGCTACTCTATTTATAATATCTGTACATCTTTGGTAATGAGAAAAGAAAAATATTATGCAGTGATAACAGAATATCATTTTGATTTCAGAGTAAAAGTAATTTGAGTATTACATTTGAAAGGGGCAAAGTATTTGCAGTTTTTTGAATTGGTGTAATGGTATATGGGATATCATCAGTTCCAGGGAATTTCTTTCTATTCATAATTCTTTTACCAATTGCTTTTCTGTGCATTGTAGGCTAATGCCTGACTGGTAAGGATAATTTTTCTATGGTAAATCAGATTTTCTGTCATTAATATTCTGATCTTGAAATAACCCAGTGTCACTTTTTGTACATGGTTTATAGACATAAAGTAACACAGTCCAGTAACTCTCAGGTGATGATGTCTATCAAAACAGATATGTAGCAAAAGGATTTAAATGAGATGCAGCACATTCATGAGAAAAGTAGCAGTCACAATGAAACATTTAGAGGAATCTGACTGCATCTAAAGTGTATCAGATGGTCACCAAACTATATTTAAAGATTTTCAGGATACAGAAATGCAAAGAAATTATTATTGCCTAATTAGATAGATACAGTACATGGAGCAGAAGGCCCAGCCATATTTTTGAAAAATGATAAGCCATTGAACATAGAAATTTAAAATGAAAGTGCCTACTTATTCATTCAGTAACTATAGCATGATTGCCAAAAAACTCTGGAGCCGGATTCTGAACAAGGTCATACTAGTGTTAACCCACAACAACACCAATGGAAACCATCAGCTACTCTATCTACTTTGATGGGTAGGTCTTGCACGCCTACACCTCCTTTAATCAGATGTTTGATGAGGTGGACACATGGTTTGGGTTTCTCCTGTAGTAGGGCCAATGGTAAGGGAGCCCAGGCTACCCAGGGCATTAGGTTCCAACCCAGAACCCCAGTATATTACAGAGTCTGGCTCCTATGTTTGCTCTCTTCATTACCCTCCCTTGGTTGCTTCCTACTGCTGCTTTTCTTTCTCAGCTTTGGATCAAAAATAAAATGAAAAGAAAAGGAAACCAAAGCATCAGCACCAGCCAGGCTCAACTTATACTCCAACTCGCTCAGGGAGGGTTGTCGGGAGTCTTCAGGATAGATCTGTTCTCCTCTACCACCTTCCCTTTTCTGAGCTGTGTTGCTCCCTTTTTAACCTCTTCTCCAGCTGAAGCGTGCTCTGCAGAGCTGGAGCAGTGGGGCCACTTGGCCCCAGGACAGTCAGGTTTGTATACCCCATCACAGCCCCATACTGGCCAAGAGAGGCCTATCTGCCCGCATCATATATCCTCCCCTTCTGCACCTTTTCTGAGATATGTCCTTCCCCCCTTTCTGCTCACCTCACTGACTCCCCTCCATCTTGGAAAAAAAAGTCTGCATTTCAGTGAACACTCCTAGTCCTGTGATGGATGTAGGAAGGCCTGAAAAGTGAGATTCCACCCCATCAGTTTGGGGTTGTTGTCTTTCCTGGCATGGAACTGGCTGATGTCAAATTGACTCTTGATACTCCTGGAGTTGTTTTGTCACAATCTATTCAATAGTACTTACAAAAAATGAGATATATGGGGCAAGACACAAATCACAACAATATTCTCAGTGGGGTAGCCATGTTAGTCTGTAACTTTAAAAACGAGAAGTCCTGTGGCACCTTGGGACATGTCTACACTAGGAAATTATTTCAAAATAATTTATTTCAAAATAACTCCCAGAATAACTGTTTCAAAATAGCATGTCCACACTGCAGGGAAGCCTTGAAATTAGTCCAAGGCAGGCTCTCTTAATGTGCATGCGCTACCTCAACTTAGAGCCCCAGGAAGTACTGAGAAGTAATTACTCTGAGTGACTCTGGGGAGTAGTTATTTTGAAATAGCAGCAGTGGAGCATCTATTTGAAATAAGTGTTAGTACTCATGGAATGCAGGAGTTATTATTTAAAAATAACCAGCCCCTTATTTTGAAATAACGGGCTTGGTAGAGTGGCTGCTTCACTTGTAATTTCAAAATAAGGGGAGATATTTCAAAATAACTCCCTAGTGTAGATGAGGGATTAGAGACTAACAAAAATATATGTAGTATCATGATCTTTTGTAGGCAAAACCTACTTCTTCAGATAAACTGGTGAGGGATAACAGAAACCCAGAATTTTATAACAGAAAAAGGAGGAGGGAAAACCAATATTCAGGTTACTCCCAGTCCCAAGGGAACAGTCATTTCCCCCGATCAGTTGCACCTCAGATCAAGCACCAAAAATAATGCTTGTAGAATATCCTATAATAAACGAACAAAAGATTCATTAACAAAGAAAAGGAAACAGGGGTTACAAGTTTAAAGCAGGTAAACAAGCACACACAAATTAGTCACAGTCTTAGGTTGCAAAATAGTAATAGAAACTGCTGTAATGTGCAAGCTCTATGTCTCCTTTAGGGCTAGCCCAAGACAAGCATTCTGGGACCACTTGCTTAAGCTTAGAAATATTGCCCTCTTCATGGTGATGACATTTTCTTCTTGACTGGGATTTTCATTCCCGTCTCCCAGAGTTCAGTCTGTGAAGACACAAGTGTTTGTGCACCTTCCTTCTTCAAGGATGTGGTGAAAAAAAATCAACAAAATCTTTTGTCCGCTGATGATCTATATTGATTCTCTGGTACCTACAGGCCTTCTTTTGTTGGTCAGGAGAAGACACCTCTCACACCTGGTAATGCTTCTCTCCTGACAGAGTTGGGGTTTCCGGTTTCATAGATGTTTATAGTTACAAAGCAAATACTTACATGTTATCTTATAACAAGTGATACAAATATTATAAGATAATTAAAGCAGCAGCAGCAGCTCACAAATATCTCATGTCTACACAGCACACACATCTCTTACAGCTAATGTCTATTTTAACAGAACTAACACAGAAATGATTCAGACTGGTTTCATGCTAAGCATGTCAGTGTGTAGTGATGCCTAGAGGCCTTGGCATGAGCTGGCACCTAATCTGCCAGCATCACAGGTATAAATCAGCTTAACTACATTTAAGATTCCTGAGCCAATAGTCTAATGGTTCTTCAAAGAAGCAGGCAACTTGCCAACCCCCAGGAAGGCAGGAATAATCTCTCTCAGCTGGGTTTCACAAAAGAGGAAGGACATGAATCTAGCTCCATAGGTGCTAACTGATGTGGCGCTCCCAGCTCCTCCAAAGCCTCACAAGCTGCATCTCAAGAAGAGAAGGCTTTGTATTTGTCACACTCAATTGATTCCACACTCAGAATCAGATGTCTCAGCCTAGATCCAAGCACAAGTAATTTCAGAATGATTCACTACTAGAAATGCTAGGCTGTCAGTGTAAGGAAAGAACCTGGATTAGTTAGATTGTCTCCCTCCTTGAGCTATTTCAGAAACTGGGACTTTGTGGATGTGATGGCTATGTGATAAAACTGTCCTTCAGTTCCTGCAGAGTTATGATACAGGGCTTTAAAATCTTTGTTGTGCTGCATTTAAGCCTCCTCCAATGCTCTATATATCCACCTTAGTCAAGTTATATGCATACTTGCAATCAGTTAGATAGTTTCCTCAGTACCTAAGAGTGTGAGAGCTCATTCTGCAAGATGTTTCAATGATACTAGGTCCTTGATTTATCATCTCACTCAGATCTTTGTTTTGGGAGGGCAGTTCTATTTAATTAGTCCTCCTCAGCCCTCCTTATTTTGTTGTTTTCCCCCCATGGGGTGAGAGTAGTGCTTATTTACCTTCCACCCGAAGAATCTGCAAATTAATTCTTGAAGGTGACAAGAGGTTTACTTAACACATGCAGTACCTTGAGTGTAGTGTCTCAAGAGATCCATACTTTCTTCCCTTCTTTCCTGTTTCTTTAGAGATCTTCTGGCAGATTTCAAGTTAGTGGGACAGTATTTAGGAATCTCTTCCTCTCTCTCTTTGAAAGCTGCCTATGTGATTTCCAGTTCCTTGTATGGGCCCAAAGAAAGACTGCTTTCTACATAGTTTGGAGATTGCAGTAGTGGGCACATCCCTCAAGTATGAACCTACAGAGGCTGTTCACTCAAAGAACAACAGCTGGTGGCATGTTACCTTTCCATTTTTCCTCCTATTGATGCTATGATTGTTTTGGATAAGGAAGACAACAAACAATTGGCAAGTAGTGAAAGAAATGTCTTTTGGCCATGATCATAAATAATGCATAGGTCATTTTTATCTCTTAAATAAAACACTTTCCATTTGTTTAAAGGTGTGTATCTTTACCAAGGATAATGACACAATGTTTTTGTCTTTTATGCCTATAAACATAAAACCTGCAAATTAACATATACCACCTAAATTCAATTCAATTGGGATATTATCTTGGATGTTTCAACATAGGATTAAAAGGATTCTACTACTGAGGGGCTGTATGGGAGCTGAATTTTGCTGCAGGGTTTTTTATCTATTGTAATTATTATTTCTCCTTTACTCACCTTCTAAATCATATGCATTTCTCCCAGAACATTTAGAAAACTAGCTCTAAAATGTAGTAGTGCGGAACATTAAAAACTATAATGTAGGAGTAGAAGTCAGATAATCTAAAGCAGTGGTCACCAGCCAGTACATTGGAATCTACTGGTAGATCTTGGAGCCTTTGACAGGTGATCCTGACAGGTTTGGCCAGGAGGCTATCAAGTGCTGGCGCTTCAGCTGTCCCTCTCAGCACTGCCATGCTGCTCCTTCCCTTTGCCTTGGAGCTGTCCTCACCCCCAGGAATCTCTTGCTTGCTGTGCATGGTGCAGGAAAGAAGAGGAGGGTGGACTGATGTCAGGGTGCCCCTCCTCCTACCCTGTACCCATTCTCCATAGAGCAGAGAGGGAAGGGCAGGGACGGAGAGAGTTTGCTGGCTGCTTTTGGAAGTAGGGGGTAAGCCTGTCTTAATCCCCCACACCACTACCCAGAAGTCACCCGTGGTAAACAGTGCCCAGCTGTAGCCCAGATTCCAAACCCGGCCCCAGTCCTGAACTCCTCCCACACCCCAAACCCTTGCCCTAACTTTGTTCAACTACCTCAGCTCAGAACCCCTCCCACACTCTAGATCCTTTAGCCCAAGATCAGAGTCCGCATACCCTGCCCCTGAACCTCAGCCCTCTGCCCCCAGCCTGATAAAAGCGGAGTGAGGATGATGACTAGAGGGAGGATGGAGTGAGCAGGGGAGCGCCTCGGAGAAGTGGTGGGAAGGAGGAGGTGCAAGGGTGTTTGGGTTTGAGAGAGACCCTGAATTGCACTTAAATTCAAAAAGTGATCTCATGTTTAAAAAGGTTGGAGACCGCTTCTCTATAGGGATGCAGTTGTTACCTTAACATTGAACATTATGCAAATTCATGTGAACCAAAAAATGAAAATGGCAAAAAACAAAGTGATACTGGCTAGTTTATTTTCACTGCCTAATGCAAGATTTATGGGAAAAAGTGAATGAAAAGTAAAAGTGATGACAGTTAATTTAGATGTTTTAAAATTAATTCCATTTTAATGACATTGAGATTAAATATGATTCTGGCCAAAAATTAGTAGCAAATCTGAAGGTGCAAAGCAACTTGAGTGAAAGTGATAAGTTTCATGATTATTAGGAAAGAAGCAGTAAGGGCATTAGAATAAGGACCTTTTTTTTTTTTTTTTAAAAGCAAACTTTAACAGACTCAGAGAACTGGTAAGTAAGGCCACACAGGAAGAAAATGTAATAGAAAAAGGAGTTCAGGAGAGCTGGCAGGAAACTCTTCTAATCTGAAGTAAAGATAGGAAGAATGGTAAGAGCCCGCCTGACTGCATCAGGAGCTCCTTAGCAACCTGAAAATCAAAACGTAATTTTACAAAAAGTAGAAATTTAGACACTTTTCTAAGGATGCGTAAAAAGCAGCAAGACTTTAAGTGCGTAGGTTAAAAGCTGGCTAACTGATCATTGTAAATGGGACTCCTCACGTAGAGGGTCAATTTTGAGTAGAGTTCCAGAGGGATTGGTTCTTCACTTTAGACTATTGACCTGGAAGAAAACATTAAATCATCACTGATAAAGTTTGCAGATGACACATAAATTGAGGAAGTGGTAAATGATGAAGACAGCAGGCCACTAATAAAGAGCGATCTGGACCTCTTGGTAAACAGAATGCGTGTAAACAATGTGCATTTTAATGTGACTAACTGTAACTGATATACATCTAGGACCAAAGAATGTGAGCCATGCTAACAGAACAGGGGACATTATCTAAGGAGGCAGTAATTCTGAGAAGGATTTGGGGGTCCATAATCATCTGTGGTCATGTGCATAAGAAGGGGAAATGCCAGTAGGGAGAGAAAGGTTGTTTTTACTTCTGTATTTGGCAATGGTATGACCACTTTTGAAATATTGTGTCCACTCTGGTATCCAGAATTCATGAAGAATGTTGATAAATTGGAGATGTTCAGAGAGCCATGAGAATGACTTAGGCATTAGAAAACTGGCCTAATTATGTAAAATTTGAAGAGCTCAATCTTTTTAGCTTAACAAAGAGAAAGGTAAGAGATGACTTGATTACAGTCTATAAGTACCCACCTAAGCAACACATATTTGATAAAGGGTTCTTCAGTCTAGCAGAGAAAGGTATAACATGATCCAATGGCTGGAAGTTGAAGGGGACATATGGAGCATAAGAGTTAAGACATTATGTCTCTACATATTTGGAATTTAAATAATTGATGACAATCAAACATGCATGCACTCTCCACTTTGGAACATGCAGAAACGAGCATTTCTAAAGTTCTCTTTTATCATTTATTTTGAGTTTATCCATTTTCATGATGCTAGTACGTAAGGGCTCCCAATGGTAACTTGGCAGATGCATCTGGATGGCACATGGCAGGGGTGGGCATAAGTGCTCCATTGGCCAGATGAGGTTGCCAGGGTGAGCCCTTGGTAGCCCACCAGCTACTATATTTACCTGTGTGTTCACAGCTCCCAGTGGCCGCAGTTTGCTGTTCCCAGCTAATGGGAGCTGTGGGGAGTAGCCCCATTGGGTACTGTGAGCAGCCATTTCTGCAGACACACAGGTACGTAAAGCATCTGGTGGCTCACCAAGAGCTAACCCCGGTGAGCCATGTCCAACCTTCGGCCATATATTGTCCACCCCTGGTAAATGGTAAGTGAAAGGAACACATTGGGTCTCTACTTCCATTGATATATGGGAAAGCAGAAGGAGACCAGGAGTTGGAAGGAACACATGTGCAAGGGGAGAAGGATTTGAAAGTGGACAGCAAAAGAGGAGGAAGGCAGTGGGGGCACAAGTGAGTAACAGAGATACAGAAATGGAAACGGGGGTGATGAAGGCACAAGGTTGGAATGAAAAAGTAAGGGAACTGTGGGATGCAGAGCCCATGCACCTTATTTAAATAGTGGTGAAATTTCAAGCCATTATTCAGAATAAATGGACAGTATTTCTAGCCACACATTTAAGCTAGTCAGTTATTACACCTTCTAATAGCCTTGATTTGTTTATGTAATTTATATTCTCAGAGACTCCAAAAGCAAGAGTCTTGGTTGGATAAGAGATTCTGACCCGCATCTGTTTATATTTCATAATCATATTTTTGTTGAATAAGCTTTTATAAATGAAATTTTAAAAAAACTCATAAAATGAAATTATGTGGCAGATATGATTAAAAATATGAGCGCTTGTATATAATAATTATGGGTGTTATTTAGACTCACTCATTATAGTTACTCAACATTTTATTTAAGGAAAAGTTCTTGATATGGGTATCCCATAAGATTGTGAATTTGAGAACATTTTGCTGTAAACAGAATAATTCTTTGATACAGGATGAGTTGTCTTTCCTGTATAATGATGATGACTCATAACAGCAGACATTTTCTCCCTAGATCAAAGGTGGAGAACAGAAAAGATGTGATGTACAATACATTTGTATGCACATTGCCTTAAGGGCTATGAATTCTTCTTCTGTATTTGCAAGGAGGATGAAAAAAACCCCCATGAGTGAGCTGGCTTTGCTTCCCTATGGAAGAAACAAGGATTCTGGCCCCAGGACCCGGGATCCCCTCCTTCAATAGCCATTTGGAAGCCAGGAAAGTCTATAGCCTACCCTGTAAAACCCATGTGCTTCTGCAGCAGCTCTGATAACTTCCTGCCCTCTACAGCTCTCTCAGGGTGTGTACACAATGCACCCTTAGCTTGAAATAAGCTGTGCAATTTGAACTACACAAATTGCGTAGCTTATTTTGAGTGTATTTTGAAATAGCTTATTTTGTAATTTAGTGCTGTTTACACAGTGCCAAATTTTGAAAAGATGCGGTATTCTGAAATGTCCCTTAATCCTCGTGGAACAAGGTTTACAGGGACGTTGGAATAGCATGCCCGTTACTTTGAAACATATTTCGAAATAACTGGTGCACTGTCAAGACGTGGAATAGCTATTTCGGGATACCGGAAGTATCCCAAAATAACACCACCATGTAGATGTAGCCTCGCAGTCTGACTCTATTGAAGCAAGTTACCAGGGGTTCCCCACGTGGTGCCTGAGCCTGGGCCCCTTAAGGGGCCTTCAGCTGTACAGGAAAGGGATGAGGTGAGTACACAAAAGACAGTTAAGCCCCAGATGGGATGAATTAACTGGTAGAGTCACTGTGACTTGAGATGATGTGAGTCCATCCCTGTACCCGTCTTGACAACTAGCTCCTGAACCAATGGAGATCCATTTGTAGGGATGGGGAAGAAGCATGATGCTTCTTGTTGATTCCCTCTTGCATGCATGGAGTGGGATATCTGCATCCAGAAGGAAGGATCCCTTTGTGTGCAGATCCTGAGTACATGAACCCCATTCTTGAATTTTTGCATGCCTATGTTCCACTTGTCTGTTAAGCTCACTGGGCAGCTGACTGCTATATACAGACATGTGGAAAGATGTGATTGTTCATGATATGCCAGGTACAGGTCTTATTTACTCCCATGGGACTATTGTATATGTAGCAGTATCTGAAATTAAATTATGCCTGTTCATTGCTTTAAAATTACTCTTGTGTCTGATCTAACAAGTTTTCAATGATAGTTTTACAAATCTGTTTTTAAGTGGAACCTAGATTAACCTCTGATTTAGAATTCCTAAACAAATTAGACTTTGAACGAATGCAGCAATTAGCATAACATTCCACTCTATTTTGAGTCAAAATTGATCAGCACTTTTTGAAACTTGCCGCAAATTGCTGTGATAATCAAGCTAAATTAAGCCATGATTTTTCAGGTGAATTTGTCTCCAGTAGATATCCTATGAATTGTAGGTTTAGGGACATGATACTGTCTGTCCACTGTTTTGTAGACACTTTGGAATATATAGCAGTGAAAGGTGAAATTCCTTTCTCTAGATGGAATTCCATTTTAGTAATGTATTTTAATAAATAGCTGGTATGCCCTGTTATAGCCCCTGTAAGGTAATAGAACTTTTAAGGCCATCATAGTCAAGGTGAGGAGAAATAGTACCCTAAATCCTTGGTCTGGAGTAAGGGGAATGGGAGTCTTCTCCCAAGACAGGTGATGACTTGAGGACTCAAACCTGAATGGGGATGGCCTTAGAGGGTAGGTCTACACTGCAGGGCTTAACTCGAAATAAGCTATGCAAATCGAGCTATGTCAATTGAAACAGCTTATTTCGAAATAGGGAGCATCTATACAACACTTATTTCAAAATAGAGCACCCTTCCTCCGACTTCCATTATTCCTTGTACAATGAGGGTTACAGGAGTGGGAGTAAAAAAGTCCTCCAGCTTGACAGTATTTTGACACTATTTCAAAATAACTGCCTGCTCTGTAGACGCAGACTAAGTTATTTCAGAATAGCACGTTATTTTGAAATAGTGTTGCAGTGTAGACATACCCAGAGAGGCCACAAAAGGGTCAAAGGCGACAAATGTATTAGTGTATCTTAATTGGGAGCTGTCAGAAAAACAAGCAGAAAAACAGCACACAATGGCTCTAGAACAACTTCCCACCAAACACTTGGGGAGCAATTACATGACAATGGCCTACATCTAGGCCCTAGTTTAAAGTTACACAGTTGCTTTGCTAATGCTGGGAACCTACAGATCAAAAGAATGCTTCATGGTTAAAAGAACTCGGTGGAGAGAGAGATGGGATGGACTAGTGAGTGAACAATTCCCAGGGAGAAGATAGTGAGTTGGAACAGAGGCAACAGACCCTGCAGAAGTGGATAATTAACCATTAGAATAATTTACCCAGGGTTGCAGTGAGTTCTCCATCAAGATTGGATATTTTTCTAAAAAAAATATGCCGGGGTTCCAATAGAGAAGAGCCATGGCCTGTGTTATGAAGGAAGTCACACTTCATGACCAGAGTGTCCCTTCTGGCCTTATAATCTATGACTCCATGAATTGCAGGCACTGAACATAGCTGGAGTCTGCTGAGGTGATCAGATTAGCACAATGCAAGCATCCAGTGTTAGAGGGGTTGCAACGAAAGAGGCAAGGAGGGGTCAAAGGTGTGATTACCTAGTAATTCTGATGGTTCACTGTAAAGCCTTTATAGCTATTTCTCCTTCTGTACCTTTGTGATGATGTTGCTTTTTGAAGTAGATCCGAGGAGATCCAATCAATTAGGGCTATCATTCTTTTAATAGCTTCTGACATTTGATTCCATTCACTTCTAACTTTTCTTTCTCTGAAATTGTGGAACGTAACGTTAAGATTCAGTTTCTGAATTAAATCAACAGCAATTTTCAGTGCTATTGTCCAGCTCCTAAGAACATCAAACCAATTCTTACTGAAAATGTCAAGCATTCAACTTAAATAAAATTGTCATGATAATTTTGATTGTATTCAATGTGCATTACATTTAATGTGCTCCCAAACAGCTGATTTTTCTATCTGTGTTATATATGTGGAGTGAAGCGGTAGCCATGTTGATTCCAGGACACTGCAGAGAAAAGATAGGTGAAGTGATTTCTTTTAGTAGACTAACTTCTGTTGGTGAAAGAGACAGGCACTGTGTGTAGCTTGAAAGCTTGTCTCTTGCACCAAGAGAAGCTGATCCATTAAATGCTATTATCTCACCCACTTTGTCTCTCTTATATATTCAGCATAGTCACGTTAAAGAATTTGCACATATTGGAAGGTTATTGTATTTAGATATGCTGAAAAATGGGTTGTTTGTAATAGAAGTGTCACAGTAATTGGTGAGTAATGCAGGGTGTTATATTTATTATATTTACAATTATGGTTGATGGTATTTGGCTCAACTTCTGTTAGATTTCTGCCATTTCGTCTGATACAAAGAGACTTTTTGTTTGTTAGAATTAAGAAGAACGTTGATGGGGAAAAAAGAGACTTTTTGCTATGCTATCCCTCCCACAGAGCTACCTAGCATCTGTGAGTAGAGACCATTTCTGCTACTCTGCGTCTCCTCTTGGCTGTTGCTGAAGAGAATGGGGAGTGTGTTCACTTCTGTACTCACTGGAGCTCACAGGGATCTTAACAGCAATAGTGAAAATGACCTGGTCCCTGTTAGTTTGACTACAACTGCTTGACAAAGCAATAAGCAGCAGCCTGGTTTGTATTTAGGTCACATTTGGACAGCAGCCTGTCTTCATAGGCCTATGGGTTAAATACTTTTTATTATAAATGAAACTTTGTCTGCTTCAATGGATGGTATAGGTTTCCCTGCCACACTAGGATAAGCTTTTTACTTCCATGGGTGGAGTGAGCAAGTGGAACTTTTAAGCCCTGTTACTAAGTGCCTAAACAGAGAGCATATGGGGTAACATGACCTCATTGCCCACTCAGGCTACATCTACACTGTGGAGCTATTTCAGGATATCTCTGGTATCCAAAATATCCCAAAATAGCTATTCTGCATTTTAAGAGCAAGCCCGTTATATCGAAATAATAACGGGTTCACTATTCTGACATCCCTGTAAACCTTATTACACGACAGTTAAGGGACATTTTGGAATAGTGCTTTATTTCAAAATTTGGCATTTAAATTCATCTGCCATTTTATTGCCCAGTCACCTAGTTTTGTGAAATCCTTTTGAAGCTCTTCATAGTCTGCTTTGGACTTAACTCTCTTGAGCAGTTTAGTATCATCTGCAAATGTTGCCTCCTCACTCTTTATCCCATTCTGCAGATCAGTTAGGAATATATTGAATAGGATTGGTCCCAGTACAAACTCCTCCGGGACACCACTAAATATCTTTCTCCATTCTGAAAATTGGCCATTTATTCCTACTCTGTTTCCTATCTTTTAACCAGTTATCAGTCCATGAGAGGACTTTCACTCTTATTCTGTGACAGCTCACTTTGCTGTACTTTATATAATACATTTCTTTTGAATAATCTGTTTTGTATCACTATAATTAGCCACTGGTCACAGACTCCCAGTGGGATGTTGGTTGCAGGCACCCTAGCCATTCAAGCTTGATGAGTTATGGTTGGAAACCACCCAGAGATCCATCCAGAGATTGGTACAACTACAGGTTCCACGCAGAGAGAGGTAAAGATAGCAAAACATATTACCTAAGCAAGTGTAGCTGAGAGAGATGGCAACGGGAGATGGGGTTTAAGGCTCCTCTCTCCCTGTGACTATGACAGTACAGTTGGTAGAAAGGCAGGGGGATTGTATTCAGATGACCCAGTCTAGAGCAGGGTGAAGCACAGGGTTCCAATCTGGTAGAGGTGCAGATATGCAGATAGAAGGTTGTCCTTTGGAAATAGTGTCCACACAAAGACTGAGACACAGATCTCAGGTGCAACTCATCCATGAATCATGGTAGAGGCCTTTGAGGTTATCAGATGAGATATGTCACATACATGAAAAATGTTCCTGCTGGGAATTCCTCTTTGTTCCCACAATTAAGCAATCTTTTTTTCCCCTGAAGCCATCATTTAAGTATTTATCAAAAACCATTCTGTGCATCTTTGTTTTATTTTAAAACCATCCAAGCCTATGGTCTCTGTTTTTCTGTCTGTGGTTACTGATATCACATGACACAGCAAAATGAGTGGTACACTGGGTATATTTTATTTTAATCCAAATATTTTCTTTCATTGTATTCCATCAAATCACATATGTATCTCTTTTAGAAGACTGAAATATTGAGTTCAGCCCTTCATGTACCTTTCACTGAACTGATGTATCAAGTTTAGTGCTTGATATATTATGTTCAGTTCTTAGTCTGTTTATTTCAGTAAGGGTTGCATATTGTGTCAAGGGGGTGATATAGCTGCTCCTCATGCAACCCATCAGGTTTGAAAATATGATTTATTAGTAAAAGCTGACACATTTGATTCAAAGAGTTGGTGATAGATTTAAAAGTGAATGTTTCTCCTCAGTAAACGTATCTGATTTAGAAAGCGACAAATATCTGTCCTTGAAAAGGATCATATTTACAGTAGTTGAGTTTTGGATCAGTCAGATTTATTGCAGAACGTATTCTTTTGTATCTAGTTTTGTGTTTTCTGAACTGAAAAGGCATCAGTGTTCCTCCAGGTTACACAAGCACAGAGTGTCAGAGAGATGAATCCGCTCCTGGCATGAGCCTTGTGTTATGTACCATTATCCAGACACATCTATAGCCAACCTCTGGTTACATCACTGACCATTGTGCTTTATAGGTAGCTGGCAGACACCTAGGGGAAAATATAGATTATCTTCAAATAATTACCATCTGATTTCTATACCTAGGCTTTGTTACCACAATGCTGCTTAAAGTGTTTTAATTTAAATACTTCATTCTTTGTCATTTTAATATTATATGAAAAAGAATGTTGTCTTCTGTAAACAGCAAAAAATACATAATTTAACACAATGTATCTGCATCTCTCTAATGGAACTTTTTATTACATGTTATATATTCTAGAACTATGATGTGATGATATGCTACAGTATGTATGGAACAGAAAAGTGATGACTGTTATTTCACCAGCATACAATTTTATAATAATCAAATGTTGGTTTCAACTAAACTGACTAAGTATATGAATAGTCACAACATTAATCATACTTAAATTATAATTTACTACATATGAATGATCACACTGCGTCAAACCAGTGTTTTGTTAGTCCAGTATCCTGTCTTCTGACAGTGGCTAGTGTCAAATGATTCAAAGGGAATGAACAGAACAGAACAATTACTGGGTGATCTGCCCCCTGTCAACGACTCAGCTTCTGACAGAGATTTAGGGACACTGAGAACATATGGATGGGTCCCTGACCATCTTGGCTAATAGACATTGGTAGAACTATCCTCCATGAACGTATTTTATTCTTTTTTGAACCAAGTTATACTTTTAGCCTTTTCAACACCTCCTGGCTATGAGTTCCAGAGGTTTTATGTGAAAAACTACTTCCCATGTTTCTTTTAAACCTGCTATTTATTAATTTCATTGAATGACTCCTGGCTCCTGTGTTATGAGAAGGAGTACATAATACTTGCTTAGTCACTTTCACCACACCATTTATTATTTTATAAATCTCTATCATTTCCCTGCTTACTTCCAATCTTTTTAACTTCTCCAGATATGGAAACTGTTCCATATCCCTAACCATTTTCGTTGACCTTCTCTGTACTTTTTCCAGTTCTGTTTTTTTAGATGGGATGTCCACACTTGCACTCAATATTCTAGGAGTGGAAGCATCATGGATTTATATAATGGATATGATATTTTCTGTCTTATCCCTTTCTTAATTGATACTAACATGCTATTAGCTTTTTTGACTGCTGCTGCACAATGATCAGATGTTTTTAGAGAACTATCCACAATGACTCCAAGATTTCTTTCTAGAAAGGTAACAGCTAATTTCAACCCCATCATTTTATATGTATGGTTGTGATTCTTTTCCAATGTGCATTACTTTGCATTTATCAATGCTGAATTTCTTTGCTATTGAGTTGCCCAGCCATTTAGTTTAAGTGAAAGCCCTTGTAATTCTTTGCAATCAGCTCTGGACTTAATTATTTTGAGTAATTTTGCATCATCTGTAAACTTTGCCTCCTCACTTTTTACCGTTTTCTCCAGATCAGTTATGGATACGTTGAAATGGTTTTCTCTCTTTTAACCAGTTACTCATCTGTGAGAGGACTTTCCATCTTATCCCATGAATGGTTACTTTGTTTAAGAACCTTTGGTGTGGGACTTTTTCAAAAGCTGTCTGAAAGTCCAGACATACTGTATCCACAGGATCACCATTGCCCACATATTTGTGGACACCTTCATAGGATTTTAACATATTGGTGAGGCATTATTTCCCTTTATGAAAGCTATGTTGACTCTTCTGCAATATGTTGCGTTCAGCAGTGTTTCTGACAATTCTGTTCTTTATTATAGTTTTAACCAATTTGCCTGATATTGAAATTAGGCTTTTTAGACCAGTACAAAACTCATTTGTTGAGGCAGTTGTTCTGGCTCCTCATTGTTTCAGCTGCTTTAATGGTTTTTCAGGATCTTCACTTGAAAGAGCTTTGCTTTCAGTGTTTTCAGTGGTGTCAAAGAGGAGGAGCGAGCACCATGTGAACTTGCAGGTATTCTTGGACCATAAGCAAGTACTGTGCAGACTATTGGTGGGGTGCATATCCTTAATTTGAGAACTATTGTTTATTAAGCTAAATAGTGTGTGAACTTCATCTGCTTATTTCCTAATGCCATCGTTATCACTTTTGGCTGTTTCAGATAAGAAGACAAGGAGGAATACAGTTACTGGTGGACCTGTTGGACCATCGAATGACAGAAGTCCACCGTAGTGCCTGTGGAGCTTTGAGAAACCTGGTATATGGGAAAGCAAATGATGACAACAAAATTGCGCTGAAAAATTGCGGCGGAATCCCAGCACTAGTACGGTTGCTCCGTAAGACTACAGATTTGGAAATCCGAGAACTGGTTACAGGTTTGATTTTATGTACTTTTCTCATGAATATCAAGTACTAACTAGGTACTAGCTCAGTACTATTTGTGCATCATACTGATATGTATCAGTTGCTTCATAAAAACCTTCTGCTTTATAGCCATCATCCCAACTCTGCAACTATCATATGTCAACAGGTGTACACTTTCAGGTTCTATAGACAGGAGAAATATTGATCGACTCCAATCAATATTTAGCAAACATTTACTGAAGCATCAGTTATTTTCTGGATAGTTGTTTGTTTGTTTATTTTGGTTTAGTTTTGGTTGTTTGGGTTGGCTGGTTGGTTGGTTGGTTAGGGTTGTTTTTCCACTAGTAGAGATCTTCCTTTTTTCAGAGAGAGAGGCCCTCTTTCAGTGATGACTGTATATGAACAGAGTTCGCTTTTCATAAACCTTTGGCACATTATATCAGCTTCCCCTCCGCGAAGAGAGTGCTTGCAAATATGTGAAAGAAAATATGCAAAGCAAAAAAAGGAAGATTTTTAAATCCTCTGTATTTTGACCCTTCACTTGGCTATTAAATTGTCAGTGATGGAAAAATTAATTTCATGTTACAAATAAAAAAATATTAAGATCTAGTTTCAGTATCTAGAGATACTGTCAGTATTTCCACTGAAACTTTTTTACTATTGTGAATGATAAAAAATGTAGTCTTTAGTGATACAAGGCTCAGTATACACATACTCCTTCCCACTTTCTCCGAAGATCATCCACTATTTAAGACGATAAGAAAACCAGCCATTTGTTGATTTGGAGTTTCCTTGCTCAAGGCTATATGAATCAGCTCCATGATGTATTTTAAGTGAAGATTTTTGTATTTAATTTTGTATTTAATTTTGTTTCTTAATTATCACACCTTTCATCTCATACCTGTTACCCAGGATTTATTAGATTCTTTTCGTCAAGAAGATGCCATACTACATGGGGCTTTGATGATGCACCCTGCTGAGTGACAGAATTCCTGACAAATCTAATAAAGTGAAGCTACTACTTCAGCGTCAACATATTTGTTCTCCTCTTAGTTGTGTTGTCTGTCTCCTGACTCCAGCGAGCACTCTGTCTGCTTACTCTGAGCAAATGAGTAGCAAAATGCTAACAAATTCCTTCAGTAGCTATCATGGAAGTTTCTATGGTGTCTGTTGCTGTAATACCAAAGAGATTGTTATCCTTAGATTTTTAAAGAGAACTAGAGAACTGTGCCCTCTTCCTGCTACGCTCGCCTACCCCTCCCCTCCCCGGCCACTTTCTCTTCACTGAGAGAACCTGTTGACGCTGATGACGTGATGGCATCATTCTGTCGCCCAGCAGGAACATTCTGTCATCCATCAGGAAAAACTTTTTTATATGTAGAGAGAGATAATATACTTTTCTATTTCATCCATTAAACAATATATCTTTGAATTCTCATGTACTATCAATGACAAAAATAAGCTAACATGCCTTCAGATTCATTGTCTTCAAACTGTGTGACTGCTAATGACAAGTGTCACACTCTGACCTGTAGTGGTTGTAACCAGGAGCTGCAATGACAGCTGTAGCTAAGAGGGAGGATCCCAGTCAGAAAGAGTACTTTAAAAGGGGAGAAATGAGTAGAACTGGGCAAAGTGAAGCTGCTGAATGGAATCAAAGCCATTTGTAGCTCAGGATTTCATTGAGGTTTTTTTACTCATTTCATGCCAGAGGGATAATTTGTGGCCCCTGGCTGAGTTACTGAATGGGAGACACTTCAGGGTTGATAATGAATTACTGCTAGTGCTCCTGCTTTGCTGAGCTCTTGTCTAAAGAAACGATGTTCCCTGTGCCTCAAAGTTTGGATCCTTTGGTTGCTAGACTGGTACTGGGCATCTTAATTGGAGCCCCGGCCCTTCTTGTTCTTGTAAAGACTCTGTAGTATGGGAGCTGCCACCAGTCAGATTTCTTCCCTTTCTGAAAAGAGAAAATTAATTCTCTCAGTGGCCTCCTCTTGTATTTGTGTGAAAAGAATAGTCCTTTTGTACGACACCTAAACTGCTGTAGGCACCAGGAAGAGGAAGCGTCTGTTGGATGCAGTCACCTTCTTGAATGGGGTGAAGGGGAGATATCATCTTAGCAGATCTTTTGGCCAGTGAGGGAATGTATGGTGACCAGGAGGCACTTATAGGCAGTTCCTGGCTGGCAGCCCTGGGGACCTTTTGGCATGTTCCCTGGCTGCCGCAGCCCCACACACCATTCAAAGTGGCCAGCTTCTGGGGCCAGCATGGGTGTCTCTGTGCATTCCTTGGAGGGAGGGGAGTCTCCATGAGCTGCCCTCACCCTGAGAACAACCCTGGAAGCTACCTGTGGCTGGAAATCTACCAATGGGAGTTGCAGGGGCAGTGCTTGTGTACACATGCAGCATGCTGAGAAGGGCTGGCTCTTTCCCCTCAAGGGGAGCACCGTGCAGAGACCACGCGGTGGTCCCAGCAGTCAGATGCTTTGAGTGGCACATGGGGCTGCAGCAGACAGGGAGCCTGCTTGAGGGTCCCACTGGACCATGGTGTTTGGCTGGCCAGATCCAGCCCACAGGCTGTATTTTGGCCACCCCTGGGATAGAGGGAGAGTGTGAGCATGGGAAAGGGAATGACTGTACTCCAGGTGGAGATCCTGTGTCCACTCCCCCTGATCCAATGACTCTTTCACTCTTTATCCACAGTGGAACATCGTCAACAGGAGAGACATAGGGAATCCTATAGCAGAATCTCCCATGGCACAGTGATTGCAGCTCCAGGTGATCCCTGTTCATATCTTCTCTCCTCCTGTGGTAGAGAGAGGTGAAATTGAGCCTGAGCCACTCACTTCCCCAGCAAGTGCTGTAAACCCCGTGCTAAAAGTTATAAAGCAGACTCCATCACCTCCCCTACCACCTAGATCTTGAATAGGAGCCAATCCAGAGCGTGGCCTCTGAGCATGCCTACCAAATTAGGCCCTGAGCGCAAGTTAGTCAGCTGAGCCCATATCTTCCTCCCTAGCTTGTGAATTGCTCTGTGATGTAGGTGGGAGCTGGGCACCCTGAGACCTAGATGGAGGCAGCAGCATGCACATCCCAAAGCTGAAACTTGGGCACCAACTGAGTGTAGGCTCCGGCAAGATGTGCCAGTTTTACTTATCACAGTGGAGCCAAAACGGACACCTCAGTTTTGGACCTGGGCCTGAGAGACTAAATGACCTACCAGGGGTCATACAGGAAGTCAGAACAGGGACTTGAACATATGTCTTCTGCCGTGTAGGCTAGTGGCATAAACACTGGATGATTCTTTCCACAGTTGTATACAATTGAATTTACAGTGAAACATTTTGAATGTCCTATAAAACAGGCTTGTGGCTTCATCCTTTGTGAGCAGTGCACTCATTTCAAATTCATGTTGAAAATGACTTAAAATTATTCTTATTTGGAACTACAAGGTGTTCGTTTGGTAACATCTCTGTTCCTATTAATCCCTCAAAATTATCTCTTAAAATCCTTTTCTGTTTAAGCAAGCAATATTGAACATAAAGGGACTGATCCTGCACTCTTTGGTACTATAAATGAGGCAGGGGGAAATGGAGTAAAAATAATGTAAATATCTACATACAAGTTACTATAAAATTAGTTTTAAAGTGCACACATGATACTACTTAGGCATAAAGATCAATACACTTGAGAAGCCATATAATCATACATGGAACAGAAAGACTTTTTCTAGCTTTTGCAATTTTGGTTTCTGGATCTTTGTCAAAATAAGAGAATTTTACACTCTAGGCTTTCAAGTATATTTATATTCTGCAAATGCAGGCATGCCTATAAACATCTGGACAGTTTGCACTGTAAAATCTGTTTACAGCAGAATAGATTTATCCACTGGCTAAATGTAGCTGTATAATAGATAATTTTCTTTCCATAAAATGATTATTGTGAAAGATGAGCAGTATTTTATTTAAATCCTATTGGAGTCATTGTATAATCATTTTGCTTGAAATAATCTTACACAAATATTCTTAAAATTCAGATGCTGCATATATTAATATTCTTGAATGTCTTGCCCAGTTTAATTTTTTCCCTGTGATTTGCATTATCTATGCAGCTTATCAGTCTCACAGAAGGTTTAAGAAATTGTTATAATCCCTGATAATATGCAAGCTAGTGAACGAAAGGAATTGTCTCTTCAGTATATTTTCTAAAGTCATACATTTGCCTCATTCCTTTTTTAAAAAATTCCTTAATTGGCAGATGATTCTATACAAAATAAAACAATATCCTCCTCTCACAAAGCACGGTAGGGTTTACTGAGCTGTAGCCATATCCAGCTCCTGGCACCCTTGGGCTACATCTACACCACACCTCTGTTGCACAAAACCAAAGCGAATGAAGCGCAGATTAGCATATTGCTATGATTCATTTGCATAATTAATTAGGGGGCATTTTTACGCAAGAGGCTTTTGCGCAAAAAGAAGCCGTGTAGATGGCTCCTTTATGCGCAAAAACCCCCTCTTGCGCAAGAGCCGTTCTTCCTGAAAAAATGAGGAAGAACGGCTCTTGCGCAAGAGAGGGGTTTTGTGCAAAAAGGAGCTGTCTACATAACTCCTTTTTGTGCAAAAGCCTCTTGCTCAAAAACGGCCCCTAATTAATTATGCAAATGACGTGTGGCAATATGCTAATCCACGCTTCATTTGCATAGGCCTTTGTGCAGTGTAGACGTAGCCTGCTGTTTTTCTTGTGCCCAGACTAGTTGTTCATCACCCCATTGCCCCTGCAGAGGGACTATAACATGCTTTCTCCTTGTCTAAATACTTTTGTCTGCTCCTGATTCAGCCTCCCTACAGTTACAGGCCAAGTTACTTCTTTCTTCACAAGAAAGTTACATGTGAAATAATCAATCTCCACATCTATTTTGCTTTTTAAGAGCATTTTATCTGTAAAATACAGAACATAGCATAGTATGGAAAAAGCTGGTTAAAATAAAACATGCCTTTCGTATGGAAAGCACCTCTAAACAGGGTCCAGATCTCACTTTAAGAAAGGTTGAAATGTCATATAGAAAGGGTTTTTTTGTAAGTGCCAGTTGCCTCGCAGTTAGTTAATCTGGCTTTCTATACCGCATGTATCTCACTAGAACAGTGCTAGAGGGGAGGGCTTTTGTTGTATTGTATTTTCCAGTGTTTGGGAAAGCTGGGTCAAAAATATGGGTTTTATATTTAGATCCTTCTCAGCTCTGGCAGCAGGGAATTCCACTACTATAGTTTGGCAGTTGGGAACTCTATCCCCTCTTTTCAAAAGCTTCTGCTAATGATATAGTTTAATTATATGTGGTGAGTACATTTGTCATCATAGATCCTGATGCTAGGTTGAGCAGCAGTTTTTGAGGTAGCCTAGCCGTAGCACACTGAGGATCTTGAACCTTGAATTGGATCCAGTGCTGAGCCAATAGATGTGTCCAGGAATCTGGGGTAATGTTTTTCATTCTTATTTGTGTTGCTGAGTGGGCAGATTATGCTGTCCTAAACCAATCAAAGCAAGGGATTGCTTTCATTGCCAGGTGTTGTGTGCTGTGGTAGACAAGCCTGGAGGTGACATAGGTGTGAATCAAATTGTCCTAATCTGTGAGCACTGCAAAGAATATGTCCTCCAGTCTATCAGTATTTTCAGCAGTTGCCTCTACCTGAGTTCTAGTGAGAAGTCCAGAAGGGCACATAGGCTACACTTTCACTTAAGTGAGAACAGATGCCTTGGATAGAAAGTTTTGGTGCTGGCTCTTTCTTCAAAATGTTCCTCTTTTCCCACTACCATCACTTCTGAATAACCAAAATTTAGTTTCAACCAATTTCCTTTCCTCCATGCACTGGGTCGGCTGGGTGATGGCATTGTCAGTATTTGACATAAAGGAAATATTGCTCTCTGTGTCATCTGAATATTGCCTCTTAGTCTGTATTGTCCCTCAGTCTCTTCCAGTGGTTTTGCTTAGTTGTGGAGTCTTGTCCAAGTCCAAAGAGGAAAACTCTGGATGTAGAGATACAGCCAGTCTCACAATCCTATGACCACAATCAAAAAGAACATTTCCCTCCATTCAGAACCAGACCTTCCTCTCTCCTCTGTCTTTGGCTCCTTCTGCTTATTCTGTCTCTTTCCCCTATCTTTAACCAATCACTCCACTCTCAGTCATTTCCCTCTTCCCTCAAAAATGTTCTTGATTTTGATAGGTTCAGGTTTTTTCCTCTTGATAACAACTTACCTCTCATACTAGTTCCCATGTGCCTTTCCTTGCCCGAACCCTACAGATACCTTTATCTTATTTTCCTCACTGGTCCAGCTTCACTCCCCCAAAACTACCACCAACTGAGATCATTAATGATCAGCTAGCCAAATCAAGGCAACATTTCTCTATTTGTATCCTTTTTTGATCTATCTGCTGTCTTTAGGCAGTCGACCATTTCTCTTCTTTTCATCTTCATGTGACTTCTTCCACTTTGTGCTCTCCTGGTTGTTCTTTTGCCTTGTTGATAATTTCTCCTAGCATTTCCAACAACTTCTTCTTTCTTCCCCTGTCCATTGGCAAACCCACAGAATTTTGCTCTTGGTACTCTCTCTTTTCTGACTCTGCTCCCTCAGTAACCTTATTTGTTCTCATTGCTTCAGCAGCCACCTCTCCACTGCTGATTTCTGAGTCTACTTTTCTACCTCAGACTTCTTTTCATTTGTCTAATCTAGTCTATAGCCACACTGCTGTCTTCTCCTTTTGTATATCTAGCTATGGTCTCAGATTTTATCTCTTCAGAACTAAAATTATGTTTCCTCTGAATCCTCCCTCTATTTCTACCTGTAATTGCCATAGGAGTCAGGTTTGTGTGGGCAAATATGGCTTTTCTCCAGCTTTACATCTCCTCTATTTTGGCTAGCTGGGAGCCAGTTTAGACATCAGTGTATGTTATAATATCCTCAGGGCTTCCCTAACATACTGTTGTCTACCTGTAGTGCCAAGGATCTATATAGGCATCTAGAAATAGTTGAAGCAAGCTGTCACAGTTGAGGGCAACTGCACCTGTATTTCCCCTCAGTTGTCCAGCAAAGGCACCTGCTTTCATGCCTCCAGCTCCCAGCTGCTGCCTCTTTGGGTGGAGACCCACCTTTTACACCCTTCTGACTGGGATATTTCCAGCTTCATAGTTCCCAGCCTTCACTTTGTGTCTTCTCCAGCAGAGACAGTCTTCATAAGCACACCTCCTTGTGTTCTCTTTAGAGACGGCTAACAGTGTGACCACCCATGGTTATTGATAACTCCTTCTGTGGAAACCTGCTTTGTTCTTACATTAAAAACAATAAAAGAATCTAGACTCATACTAATAATTTTACCAGCCATCACCCCAAATCTAACCTGGGCTGTCGCAGGAGCAGACCTTCAACACCTCACCCAAGGAGTTTCTTTTGTGGCCACAAGTTCATCACAGCTTCAGCTCAGAACAAGGAGACCTGTAGCATGGTTAGTGCATTATTTTATCTGGAGTTTCCAGGTTCATGTAATTAGGAGGTAATGGGTTTTTCTCCCCAAGGCATAGGTTCAAAGGGATGGATTAGAAGTGGGTCATTTACATTTCTCTTACCCATAGGTACTTTCTAGGAAACCCATTTCACACATAATGCCCCTTTCCTAAAATTGCGTTGGTCACTTTCCTGCAAGAAGTTCTATAAAGGCAGTACCACAGCTGTATTTTTTAATACAGTTGAACCCCAAAGATATGAACCCTAATTCAATAGGGATCCATCTAATTCAGTAAAGTTCATTCAGGACATTGCAGGATTTTCTTAGTCTGTCACATGAGCAACTCTCCAACAGATTCCCATGTCAGAAGTTCTGAGGGATGAGTGGCATAGAGCCATTATAGCAAGTCTCTCCCACATGAGGTGTGAGAGGTACGCTGGTAGCCAGAACAACCAACTTAATTAGTATCAGAGGGGTAGCCGTGTTAGTCTGGATCTGCAAAAGCAAGAAGGAGTCCTGTGGCACCTTATAGACTAACAGATGTATTGGAGCATAAGCTTTCGTGGGCAAAGACCCACTTTGTCAGATGCATGTAGTGGAAATTTCCAGAGGCAGGTATAAATATGCAGGCCAGAATAAGGCTAGAGATAACGAGGTTAATTCAGTCAGGGAGGGTGAGGCCCACTTCTAGCATCTGATCTGGAGGTGTGAACACCAAGAGAGGAGAAACTGCTTTTGTAGTTGGCTAGCCATTCACAGTCTTTGTTTAATCCGAAACTGATGGTGTCAAATTTGCAGAAACTACAAAAGCAGTTTCTCCTCTCTTGGTGTTCACACCTCCAGATCAGCAGCTAGAAGTGGGCCTCACCCTCCCTGACTGAATTAACCTCGTTATCTCTAGCCTTATTCTGGCCTGCATATTTATACCTGCCTCTGGAAATTTCCACTACATGCATCTGACGAAGTGGGTCTTTGACCATGAAAGCTTATGCTCCAATACATCTGTTAGTCTATAAGGTGCCACAGGATTCCAACTTAACTAGTGGAGCCAGCATAAAGGGACTGAAGCGTACTAATGAATCAGCCCCATGATATTAATGTGTATATAAAGGGAAAGGCAGTAGTGCAAATACACAATTACTGGCAAAGCCTGCAATAAAGGATGAACTTTTGATGCCCCTCAGTGAGTCAAGGAGAATCTGAATTAGAATGCACTAGTTCCCTTCATTGAGAGTTCATGTGGAACAACTGTAGCCAGTAGCTGCTAGTAAAGTGAAGCATAAAAACCTTTTTATCAGGAAGTCTGAAATAATTGGAAATTCAAGGTCCCTTAATAAAAATGAATACAAAGTAGAGAATATGTTATAAAATTAGCATATAGTCTGTGGATGGTGAAATAAACAATGTTTTTTCACTCATTTTTCACTCCACGTTGACTCTCACGAGTTGTGAGTTAATTATGAACTCTTTCCCATAATTATATTTCAGAATTTGCAGTGTTTGCTCAATGGTTAACACAAAAATGATACTTTAACCGGTGTTAACAAAGATAACACAGGAATCCCCACTGACTCCTATTGGGGAGGGTAGAACTGATCAACTACCGCTGGACTCACCCAGCACATGCTTTTTGTTTCAACCAATGTTTCTGATGGCTGATTCCTTCCCCCGCCCTCCACCTCAGACAAAACTTTTTGCACTGTTTCATTTCTCTTCAAAGAACAAAAGTGAAATCCTAGATACTGCTTCACAAGCAACAAATCAGCTGAATTAGGGTACATCTATACTATTTTGGGATACCAGAGGAAACCCAAAATAGCTATCCAGCATCTTCACAAGCTGCCCATTATTTCAAAATATTTTTCAAAATAAAAGGTGCGCTATTTCACCATCACAGTAAATCTCATTGCACAAGGGATAAGGAATGGCTCGAAATAGCATGTTGTTTTGAAATTTGGCACTGTGTAAATGCTCCAAATTTCAAAATTTCAAAATAGTTTCGAAATAAGATATACAGTTTGCTCTACGCAAATTGCATATCTTATTTCAAGTTCAGGGTGCTGTGTAGATGCACCCTTTGTGAACATGTCTTTCAAGTAATAGTCCTAAATGAATTTGGCACTAGATTATCAAACCCTGTGTATTTGGTCTGTCGCAGATATGGTATTAGCAAATAGATGATTATAGAGTGATACAACTATAAAAATAAAATGGCAAATAATTTTTTACTGCACTGAGTTGTTTATTTTAGTACAATATTAAGATGCAAATGGCTGAGGCATAGCTTTTGTGTACTGGCAATATAAAGAGTAGGGGAAACTATGAATTTTACCTCTAAAAATATACAAGGGGGTAATAGGTGGTAATTCATGTTTTAGTTCAAATTTGTTTTTAAGACAAACTTAATTGCTTTTTGAAAAAATCAGTGGATTTAGCGAATGTATCAAATGTCATACATCTTTATTATAGAAATATATACCTATGTTCCTCATAAAGTTGAACTGAAAAAGTAATTCAAATCGAATCAAAAAGGTATTAAATTGATATAACTGATAAACCAGAGCCTGAATGAGGAACAAAAAGAAGACTATAAATGTATCACATAAGCTTTTAGGCTTTAAGCAAGTAAAACAATCTTATAGTATTAATTAGGGAGACTAGAGCAAAAAGGAAGAAAAAATAAATGTGGCGGGATTGTGCTTAGAAATATATAATGATTGAGTTGTGTAATAAATTCATGTGGTTCATGCAAATGAATTTCAATTTTCATGTGTGTGCAAACAAAAATTGTTTGCTATCATGAACACCTAAGAAGATTCCTCATCTAATATGACCTGTACTTTCTAAGTAATAAGTATGTCTAGTCCAAGAACAGAAAAATATGGCTTTAGTTACTATGATGAGCAGAAATGTCTATGTCTGCTTCAGGCTATAATAAAGCATTCCATATTTCTGTCTTAAGATGAGGACATTTCACTCTCAGGTTCAGTGTTTTATATGAATCTTATTTAAAGACGGTTTTAGACATTGATTAGGAATCAATTATACTTCAGTTAAAACTTTTGTTTTTTAATTCCTCCTTGTTTGCTGTCTTTGGCTACGAAGGCATATACCTCTTTCCTACAAAACTTCTCACCAATCTTCATGTGGAATAATAATAATAATCTTCAAAGAAAGCAATATTTGTGTCACCTGTATATTGTCCTAACGCTGAGAATGAATACAAAGTCTTATGAAAGGAAAGAAATTTTGTATAAAAAATTTAAGCCCATAGACGTCCCTGGTGCTACATGTAATTTCAGTTACTATTGACCGATGAAAAAAATGCTCACTTTCATTCCAGAAGTCAAGCTTTTTATGGCTGAGATAAAATTTTTGTATTATTGATAATGCCAATTATTGATGTTGAAGATTGAACCAGACTTGTATATATGTTTGTTTGTTTTTATGTATGTATGTATGTATTTAAGTTGAAAACTCTGAGGGTACGTCTACACAGCAGGGCTAAAGTCGAATTAAGCTGTGCAGTTTCAGCTACGTCAATTGCGTACTTAAGTTGAAATAGCTTAACTCAGCTTTTGGCGCTGTCTACACAGCAGGAAGTTGAAGGAAGAGAGTTACAGGAGTCAGAGTAAGAAGTCCTCCAGTACACTGTTATTTTGAAATAATGGCTTGCTGTATAGGCACACCCTTTGTTATTTCAGAATAATAGACGTAGCCCGAGTTCTTTTACAATTAATCATTAAAGATATTCTTGGCAGATTTTCAAAGCCACAATAACGGTTAAGTGTTCAACTCCCACTGAAGGCCAATGGGAGTTGGGGACCTAACTGTCATTCATACCTTTGAAAAGCTGTGAATGGTCCCATTAACATCAGTGGAATAATTTGCATGCTTAAAATTAAACATGTGCCTATCTAGAGTTGCCAACTTTCTAATGACACAAAACCAAACCAAACCCCTTCTGCCCCACCCCTTCTTTGAGGCCCTGCCTCCCACTCACTCTACACACAACCCCACCCTAGCTCACTTTCATGAGGCTGGGGTATGGAATTAGGTTGTAGGAGTGGGTGAGGTCTCCAGTTAGGACTGTGGGTTCCAGGGTGAGTCAAAAATGAGGGATTCAGGGTGCAGGAGGGGGCTTTGGGATAGGGCAGAGGATTGGAGTGTGCGAGGGGATGAGGGTTCTAGCTGGGGGTACAGGCACTGGGATTGGGCCTGGATATGAGGGGTTTCAGGTGCAGGAGGAGAATGGAGGGACAGGAGGGGTTGGGCTGTGGGAGTAGGCTCAGGACTGGGATGGGAGGTTGGGGTACGGAAGGAGGTGTGGGCTCTGGCTGGGATTGTGGGCTCTGGGGCTGAGGGGTTTGGAGTGCAGAAGGAGGCTCAGGGCTGAGGTAGGCAGTTGGGGTTGGAGTGCAGGAAGAGGTACAGGCTCCAGGAGGGCATTTGGGTGTGTGTGGGGACGCTCAAGCTGGGATAGGGGATTGGGAGGTAGGACAGGGTTTACATTGCCGGCTCCAGCCGGGCAGCACAGTGGGGCTAAGGCAGATTCCCTGCCTGCTCTAGCAACGTTCTGCTCCTGGAAGCAGCTGGCATGTCCAGCTCTTAGATGGTTCCCAGCCAATAGGAAACCATGGTTCCTGCACCTTGGGACCACAGTAGGGTTGCCAGGTGTCCGGTTTTGAACCAGACAGTCCGGTATTTGAGCTTTCTTTTCGGGAAACAAATTGAGAAAATATAAATGTCCGGTATTTTCGAATTAAGTTTTATTATTATCATGAGTATCAGTACATAGTTGTGTACTGCCTGGCTGGTAGACACGCTCACACTGCGTGAGCATGTCTACCAGCCAGGCAGTATGCAACTACACAGCGGGGTGGAGGGGCAAGGCCAGGGCCAGATGGAATCCCCGGGGCTGGACTCGCCCGTTCACTCCGCCAGGACCATGCGCAGGACGGGCAGCACCCCGAGATCTGCGTGAGCCCAGGTCAGCCCTGCTTCCCGCCGGCCAGTTGCCCCCCGCTCTTTCCCCCCAGCCAGCCTTGCTCCCTCCAACCCGCTCCCGACCAGCCCTGTTCCCCACTGGCTGGTTCTCCCCTGATCTCCCCCACCAGCCCCGCTCACCCCAACCTCCTCCCGGCCAGCCCTGCTCCCCACTGGCTGGTTCCCCCCCTCCCCGATCTTCTCTGGCCAGACTCACTCCCCCCTCCCCCCTCCCGACCAGCCCTGCTCTCCACTGGCTGGTTCCCCGCTGATCTCCCCCGCCAGCCCCGCTCCCCCCCCCCCATCTGAGATCAAGTGAGTCCATAATTTTTGTTGAAATGATCTGGCAACCCTAGACCACAGGGATGTACCAGCTGCTTCCAGCACCCACATGGAGCCAGGACAGTCAAGGACACAGCCTTAGTCCTGGTGCACTGCCAACCATGCTTTTAACAGCCTGGTCAGCAGTGCTGTCAGGGTCCCTTTTCAACTAGGTGTTCCAGCTGAAAGCTGGACTTCTGACAGCCCTATGTCTGTATGACTGCACGACTGAGGCCTATGGGTTTGCAAGGTTTTTTCAGTTCACCATGGCTTTCCAGCATGGATAAATTATTGCTACTTTTTAAGACATTCCAAAACAGTCAGTGAAATACACATCTCCATTTCTCACAATATGTTGAAATAATGTATCTCGGTCACCTCTCAGAATCTGGAAATCTCAGAACTGTTTCCTCTACTGTATTCATAGAGATCAATCCAGCTGCTGTTAAAGGGAGGGAATTGAAAAAATAGGAATACTGGAGAGGTTGATATTCTCATATAATTAGCATGAATATTAAAGAAATATTCAAAATAATTTAGAAGTCAGCAGTTATTATAACAATAGTAAAATTTGAGAACCTTTGGTTATCTTTGTAAATCTTCCTGTACAAACTCATGCTTCATCACAAGCTAAAAATGAGTGAACAGTGTGACACTGTTGTAAAAAAAGCAAACATCATTCAGGGATATATTAACAGGATTGTTGTAAGCAAAACACGAAGTAATTTTTCTGCTCTACTCTGTGTTGATTAGGCCTCAACTGGAGTACTGTGTCCAGTTCTGGGCACCACATTTTTGAGGAAAGATGTGGAGAAATTGGAGAAGCTTCCTAGAAAGCATTCCCTCTGAGGGAATATTGAAAGAATTGGGTTTGTTTAGTCTGGAAAAAAAGAAGACTGATAGGGGACACGATAACAGTTTCCACGTATCTAAAAGAATATTACAAGAAGGAATGAAAAAAAATTATTATTCTTCGAGTGATTGCTCATGTCCATTTGAATGAGGTGTATGCGCGCCGCATGCACGGTTCCCGGAGCATTTTTTCCCCAGCGGTAACCGTCGGGCCAGCAGGTCGCCTCCTGGAGTGGCGCCGCTATAGCGGAGCATAAGTACCCCTGCCGGCCCTCCCCCTCCTCAGTTCCCCTTACCGCTCATGACGGACATTGGAGCTTGCTGTCTTGTGCAGATCCCAGCTTCTTATCTTTGCCAGTTGGCAGTTCTTTGTTTCAGTAGTTGTAGTTAAGTAGTTGTTAAGTACTTAGAGATAGCTTCCCTTGAACCACCCCCCCCCAGGGGGCTGGTGATGCCAGGCCCACAGGGCTTCAAACCATGTGTGGCTTGCATGAAGCTTATGCCTAAGGGAGACCCCCATGAACAGTGTCTTAAGTGTTTGGGGGAATCTCACCTTGCGGACGCCTGCAAGATTTGTCTGGGGTTCAAGCCACGTACCAAGAGGGAAAGGGATTCCCACCTGAAGTTGCTCCTGATGGAGTCAGTGCTGCAGCCCGCGTCCTCCAGAGAAGCCTCGGTGCGTAGTGCACCGACATCGGTGCGGGGATCGCATTCTGACCTTTGCCGCACCGCGGTGCCGAAGAAGGCAGCACCACAGCACCGATCTCAGTCCCCAGCACCGAAACGGGTGAAGGACTCCAGGGGGAGATCACCTGAGCACAAGGCCCACGGGGACTGGCACTGACACTCCCCGGCACCATCCTCGCCTGTCCGGTACCGCAAGGGGATACAGAAGAGGAAGGAGACTGTGCACAGGTCCGAGAGCCCTGGGCTTATCCTGGCCTGCTGCCCCTCCACGCTGGAGGCGTTTGAGGCAGCTCAGGAGCTGATAGAGCTAACGGCCTCACCTCCCTCGCCCCCTTCCTCGGAGGGGTCTTCGACTTCGGTACCAGGGGCCTCAGGGGCACCGGTGGTCTCCCCAACCCCAGGGCCGGGGCCGGCACTGGTAGAGTCAAGGGACCAACCGTCGATGCTGGCCGCTTCAACACGGGGCCAGACTGTGCCGGGGCCAGGCGGAGGCTGCTCTGGCAGCACTGTCTCCTGTCCAGACGATCCCTGGAGCATCGCTGCTAGCACCCGTGCGCCCTATGGCCCCGTTGGTCGTAAAGGCGCCGGTACCGGGGCTGTCATCACAGGCACTGGCCTTGCCGGCACTGCAGGCACCAGCCTTGCTGGCATCGCAGATACCTGCTCTGCAGGCACCGAATGCAGCACGGGTATCCGCAGATTTGGCCCTGAGACCGACACCGTCCTACCAGCCGGTACCGAGTGATCCGGTGCCGCACTTACCGCCGCAGTCCTGTCCCCACGCCGGGAAGCTGGAGTCCATGGCACGGTTTAGACCATGCAGGGTCAACCCTCGACGGCACCGCCGTGGTCGGCGTCCAAGCTGTCCTCGGAATCCGAGGCGGAGTCTCTGCGTTCGGCGGGGTCGTCTCACATGTCTTCACAGTACCGACCTCACTCTTGGCACCGAACGGCACCGCAGGGGTTCAAGCAGATGTGGCTGCCCCAGGTGCAGCAGCCCTGGCTGTTTTGGATGCCCTGGGCGTATCGCTGGTGGCAGGGGCCTCTCCCATCTTCTGGTTCGGTCAGTGGGTCGCAGAGGAGGTCCACACCTTCAGCCTCATTGTCCCAGGCCCCGCCATCACCCAGGGGGGGTAGCCCTACTGGGCACCCGGACCTGGGGGAATCACGAGCTGATCTGCAGCAACAGCCGGAGGTACCGCAGCAGCCGGTCCTTGCTCCGGTGGTGGTGGTGGAGCAGCCGGTCCTGAGTCATGAGTCGACATCCTCATCGTCTCCGGACAAGGCTTTGGCAGACCCGGCCCTGGCTATGCCAGCCATGGACGCAAGGTCGCACCAGGAGCTGCTCCGCCAACTTGCGGCGAACCTCGGGGTGCTGGTTGAGCCGGTGACCAAGGAATCAGACCCGATGGTGGACATCCTCACGGAGGATGCCCCGGCGAAATTGGCCCTGCCACTGAATAAAACAGTGGCAAAAATTACGAACATAGAGTTTGTAGGGGCAGCCCTGTGTGCCAGAACGGGGCACGTTTACCTCCCGCAGTCCAGGCTTCCGGTGATGAGGGCCCTGATATCCAACCTGCGGTAGTCCCCGTTGACGACTGCGCGGTTGTGCATGAAACTCCTAGGTCACATGGTGGCCTGTGCCTATGTGGTCAGACACGCTAGACTGTGGCTCAGGCCGCTGTAGGCGTGGTTGGCAACGTCATTCAATCAGGCCAGACAGGGATGGGACCAGGTCCTGTCTGTGCCACGGGACGTCCTGGCCTCGCTCAATTGGTGGACGTTAGAGACAGAGGTGGGCGCTGGAGTTCCCTATCGTGCGGAGCTACCGTCAGCTCAGCTCATCATGGACGCCTCCAACGATGGCTGGGGGGCACACCTACAGAGTCGCAGGACACAGGGATTGTGGTCCCCCCACGAAAGGGCGTTACATATAAATGTGAAAGAGCTGAGAGCGGTCAGGAGGGCTTGCGAGGTTTTCCTGGCCATGCTCTCGGGGAAACTGGTGTCAGTTCTGCTGGACAACACAGCAGCTGTTTTCTATATAAACAAGCAGGGTGGAGCTCAATCATCCCCACTTTGTCATGTCCCAATTCTCGAGATCTGTAGGGCTGCTACGTGGTCCTCGGTCCATACGTTCACCGAGCATTATGCCCTCACTCAACAGGCGCGGGAGGATTCCGCCTTGGGTGCAGCGGTGTTGGGCTCTATTCTGTAAAAGGAAAAATGGAAAAGGGGATGGATGAGTGGCACTCTGTAGTGTTATGTGCCTCCTGTGCCTACCTGTTGAGTTCTGTGTTATGTTCTATGGTTGCACTGTTGATTAAAGTTATCATTGTAGTTGAATACCAGTGTGGTTGTTCTGTTACTTAGAAAGGTGGATCTGACCCCGCCTCCGGGTGGGCTAGCTTGGAAGTCACCTCATTTGAATGGACATGAGCAATCACTCGAAGAAGAAAACAAGGTTACTTACCTGTCACTGTTGTTCTTCGAGATGTGTTGCTCATGTCCATTCGATTCCCCCCCCCCCCCGCCTTCCCTGCGTCGGAGTTGCTCCGGCAAGAAGGAACTGAGGAGGGGGAGGTCTGGCAGGGGTACTTATGCTCCACTATAGCGACGCCACTCCAGGGGGCGACCTGCCAGCCCGACGGGTACTGCTGGAGAAAAAATGCTCCTGGAACCGTGCACGCAGCGTGCATGCACCTCATTCGAATGGACATGAGCAACACATCTCGAAGAACAACAGTTACAGGTAAGTAACCCTGTTTTCTCCTTAACGTCTGATGATTGAGCAAGAAGCAATGGGCTTACATTGCAGCAAGAGAGGTTTAGATTGGACATCGGGAAAAACCCCATAACCAACAGAATGATTAAGCACTGTAATGAATTGTCTAAGGAAGTTGTGGAATTTCCATCATTGAACATTTTTAAGAGAAAGTTAGACAACATCTGTCAGGGATGGTCTCGATGAGGGCAGGTGACTGGACTTGATGACCTCACAAGGTCCCTTCCAGTTCTAGTGTTCTATGATTCTATGATAACTAGATTGCTGACCAAAACAATGGACCAACATTTTAAATCTGGTTAGAAGCAAACATCAAGGTTTTCACAGATTGTTTTTGGTAATTATCCCCCAAATTAATATGACTCCTCTGTTCTGCGTAGACAATTCCTGAAAATGTCAGTCCTATATGTGGGTGTTTCTGCAATCAAAATCATTTACAGATTTAATAGTATCTTTCTGTTTTTATCTAGTTAGGTCACTTTTTTAATGGATTTTTTAATAGATTGTAATTTAAGTTAAGGTCAGATTTAGCACATGATTTTCATTGATAAGAAGCCACATTTAACATAGAATTGTGGTTAAGGGAAGAGCATTTATGATTTTTAAGCAGTTTATCAATTTAATAATTTTCTGCAAAAGTACCCTTGACATAAGCTCAGTTACTGGAGTGTGTAAACACAGATGTGAAATTTTATTGTGATATACACTACTCATTTCAAAATGGCATCTATTTATAGCCATGCAGACTTTTGAAAATTTGATCTGAAGAGTGAGTAAGTGAGTGTCCTTAAGTTCTTCCGACTGAACCATAGCGCCACATGTTTTTCATTGAGAAATACCCAGAGCGTTGTGGTTTTGTTTGTGAATTATGAGAGATTCTTTTTTTGTGAAATTTGCAAAATTAAAAGCAAAATGAAATAATGAAGCTATGCAAAATCTCTAGCAAGTTGCTGGATAGTCTGTCTTTGAAATATACAGGTTGGAGAAAATAATTTCAATTTAATAGCTCTTGGAGATTTTTTAAAATTATTCAATGTTTTATAGGATAAGATTCAAGACTTTTTTTTTTATTATACTTACTGAATCAGTGATACATGACTGCTTCAAGAAATATAGCCAGCTTTCAAGAGTAAGTCCAAGAAAGGAGTTAATTGTCCCCAGTAGCTTCTTCAGAGATGCATAATACATGGACCTATTTGAGTAATAACAAAATAAAACTAAACCCTTATAAATGAATAAAGCTATTTCTTCTACCGGAAGAGCGAGACAGACTATTACTCTTTGTTACTATTTTTAAATTCTTGAGAGTTTCTACACTGGAATAAAAGACACTCAGCATGGCAGCAGCTGTCCATGGTCTGCTGACTCAGGTTCTCAGGCTTAGGCTCTCAGGCTAAAAATGGCTGTCTAGATATTTGGACATGGGCTGGACCCCAGGCTCTGCTATGGGGCTCCAGAGATCAGGCTTCAGACACCATCCAAATGTCTACGTACTATTTTACAACTCTGCAGTTCAAGCCCCATGAGCCTGAGTCAGCTGACCCAGACCAGCTGCCAGTGTGTAAATTGCTGAGTAGATGTAACCTAAGAGTACATCTACACTGCAAGGTAACACCAGAGTAATTAGAACTCAAGTTAGCCGAGCCTGAGTTGGAGTGTCTACACTTATTTATAATACCAAATTAGGAATTGTTGAACCTTTGGTCCCAACATGGGGCTCCATTATCTATACTGCATTATGTCGGCTCAAACAGAAGCACCCATGCTTCCTAGTTCATCCCCCCAAAATGTGACTGCTCTAGCCCTTTGTGGAGTGTGTGAAAACATGACTGTCCACAGGACAAAATAAGTAAGTCTGTAAGATTGTGGAATATTTTTGACAGCCTCCCAGAGCATGTATCCTTGTGTTCATAGGCGGCGAGTTGTATGGGCTCATGGTGCCCATGGTCCAGGAATATTCAGAGCCAGGGGCCCTGCTCCACCAATATTTGGAGCTGGGTCTCTCCCCCGGCCCTGCCTGGAGTGGGCCCCCACCTGCCGCCTCCCCCCGCCCCGCATGTCCTACCCCCAGACCCAGCGCGTCCCCTCCGGCCCTGGAGCGTCCCTGCCGGAATGAAAGCTGCGCATGCCTGGCATGCTGAAACACCGCGTAACAGCTGAGAGGGGAGACGCCCGGGCATGGCGTGACGTCATGACCCGGGACTTTAAAACCGTGTGGCCCAGCTCCAGGCCCAGCAAGTGGTTTGGAGCCCCGGAAGCAGCTGGGGCCCGATCACAGACTCCAGCGCTGCAAACTGGAAGGAAGAAGGTGGGGAGAGAAGAGGTGCGGTGGAGAGGGGAAAAATAGGGGGAAGGGGTGGGAGAGGAAGGGACTTGTGCTGAGGGGAGAGGGACAGGTCAGGAGAAGAAAGGGGAAGGTACCAAGGGACAGGGTGGAGGAGAGACAAATGCCAGGCGGCCAAGTGGAGACTGAAGAAAAGGGCAGGAGGGGAGGTGTCAGTGGGAGGCGGGACAGGCTGATGCTGGGAGAGGAGACAGTAAGGTCACTGGGGGCTAGAGGGGGGAGAGGGAGGTGCTGGGAGAAGACTTGAAAGAAGGGGTGGGCATGAGGAAGGCGGGGTGGAGCAAGTCATGTGTGAGGGCACAGGGGCATGAGGGGAACGGGGGACAGAGGGTGGTGAGGGGGTGGGCATCAGGGAAAAAGAGGGCAAAGGGGGCAGGGGCAGTGAGGGAAGGGGGGGCACCAGGCGGGTGCAGGGGTAAGGGAAGGTGCAGGTGCTAGGGGATTCTGGGGGTGAAGCAGAAGGGCAGACACCTGCAGGGGAGGGACCAGCACCAGAGGAGAGAGGCAGGGCAGGTGTGTAGAAGAAAGTTTTAGGAGAGGGGATGAGGAGTGGTAGCTCATATGATCAGAGTGGGGTTACTGGAGGAGTGGGCAAGGGGGGAGAGAAGGGCTGGTGGAGGGGGGCAGGTTGCAGGAGGGCTGAGGGCAGTGAGAAGGGCAGGAGTCAGGACAGCAGAGGAAAGTTGAGGGGTTGAGGGGCAGCAGGCACCAGGGGAGCTGATGGAGCAAGGGGAGGAGACATGGCAGCAGAGGGAAAAGGTAGAGGTTTGTAAGATATTTATTAATAACTTGGGTGCCACAGTGGCACATCCAAACAAGCCACATGAACTCAGTTCTGGTGCACAACACAAAATTCATTCTGCTCATGGGAGGAAACTCTTAGAGGGAACACTTCCCCCAGCCTCTCCGCCCCCAAGTCACACACAGTGGATTAATGCAATTGCAGGACAGTTGCATGAGGGGGATTTGGTGGGGGCTAAACTAATCCCTATTGGTAGGAGGATGGTGGGAAAAGTCCTTAGAGAGGGGACTTTACTTCTGGTCATGTGTCCATCAGAGAAAACTTTAAGAACATTCCCACTTCGTCACAACAGGTACAAGAAAATATAATATAATATATTTGATGCACAATGGAATCCACCATGGGTTTGTTCCATATTCAAAAGAGTATTAATAACGTTGATATTCTTAGTTAAATAATTTTTTCTTACTATAGTGATATTGTGCAATAAAGGGAAACTGTTAAACGCTTACGGTTTCCAGTCCATTTTTACATGATTTAATAAAATATATATCGACTTACAGGGCGGGCAAGGGGGTGGGGTGGGGGACTAGACCCATTCTGGGCACCACCAAAAATTATACAAACCTGCTGCCCCTGCTTGTGTTGTTATGTCTGTATTAAAAATCAATAAGGTTTGAACCCTGGCTTCCGACATTCTGGATCTGAACCCTGAGTTAGCATGATTTGTGTGTAGATGGAAAAAGGATTAGGTGTGAGTTTGAACCCTGGGCAATGCAGACATAAGACACTATGGAAATGTCTTTGTATAAGGCAAGGTCTACAGTGTGAGGGGTAAGTTCAGCGTAAGGTATGCAACTCCAGTTATGTTAATATGTCAATCCTCCAGTAAATGGAGTCATGGCCTAAGTAGTTAGGGTTCCAAACCCCCAGCCATTAGTGCCCAGGGCAGATAGGTTTCCAGTCTGTGAGTTTCAGGTCAGTAATTTTCCCCAGAAAAATCTATATTACATATATGATGCATGTATAATGGTAAATAGAGAAGTAATTTAACAGATTCTGTCATTTTACATCAAGGGTGATGTTGTCTGCCTCACAGCATTTACGTAAACAAGATTGTCACTTTTGCAAAATCATTTTCTGCAAATCCTGTTACCAATTTGCATTCCAATCATAATACCTTCTCCTCCTCCATGCATGTCTTGCTGCTGTCTGGATCATAGTTTCTGTTTTGGTTTAGAGATTGAGAAAAATAACTGTCTTTATCCACAGGTGTAATTTATTGGGTTGATGGGGAGTAATTCTTTTTCATAATGATCCCATAGCTAACTCACCTTCAGCTGTCCTCGGTCAGGGTATGTCTACACTAGCTCGTTAGTTCGAGCTAGGTAGGCAAATGAGGGCAACCGGAGTTGCAGATGAAGCCCGGGATTTAAATATCCCGGGCTTCATTTGCATGCTCCCGGGCGCCGCCATTTTTAAATCCCCCTTAGTCCGAACTAACTGCCCGCGGCTAGACGCGGCAGTTAAACGTTAATTCGAACTAACTCCTTAGTTCGAATTAACTGTTACTCCTCGTGAAATGAGGAGTAACAGTTAATTCGAACTAAGGAGTTAGTTCGAATTAACGTTTAACTGCCGCGTCTAGCCGCGGGCAGTTAGTTCGGACTAAGGGGGATTTAAAAATGGCGGCGCCCGGGAGCATGCAAATGAAGCCCGGGATATTTAAATCCCGGGCTTCATCTGCAACTCCGGTTGCCCTCATTTGCCTACCTAGCTCGAACTAACGAGCTAGTGTAGACATACCCTCAGTTACAGAAAGATCCTAAAACTGATGCTTATTAAATCTTCTGCTTTCTTTACATTCTTAGCTCCATTCCAAAAACTCTGGTGTAGTTTAAGGTCAGTTCTCAGTGTGACTTACCTTTTGTTTTATCCTTTCCTGCCTCTGCATAAGCCAGCATTCTTTTCAAGACTGTATCCCATAAATTTACATACTTTTTGAGATTCTATAACCCTCTTTATTCAGCTGTGATTTTAATATTCCTTTTTTCTGCTGAGATAATGGACAAACACCTTTCTCAGTCAGAGTTCTCTGCAACTGGCAGTCATGTTATAATCAGAGATCACCTACATATATTAATGCAGTGAGGCACTGGGGCTTACACTGCTCTAAGTAGCTAGAGAGGGAGACTAGGTAAGTTACCACGTAGCCTCAGGGTTTCCTTCTTCTGTGTTCTGTTGTTTCCAAGACACAGACAAATCATATGTGTAAAAGAGCAGTAACCAGGCCTTCATTCAAGTGTAAGTCAACAGCATAATTTAAATGTCTAACTTTCTAGTTAGTTGTATTCAAGTAATGAGGTGTCTAAATGCCTCAATCCACAACTGCAGTAAACGGTGGGTGCAAAATTGTGCTTTCTGGGTTAGACGTTGTTGCTGAATAATAACTCCTGTATAAGTGGACAGATGGATTGGTGAGAAAGAGGTGCTATACAACATCCTTAGACAAACACACACATTTTGAAAATCTTCCGTTCTGTTATATATGCAACATCCATTAGACTTTGTTTGTGAAGTCTTTTCTAATAAGCCACTGATTATAGGAATGGTGTTTTCACTGGCTCTTAAATAGCATTTTAGGGCCAAAGTCTTTATTTTCAATAAATTGAATTATTTCTTTCTCAGCTTATGATGAGATCACTCTTCTGCTTTCCTTTCACTTAGAAGAGTTAACTTTTTCTCTGTGCAAAACAAATATAATATGGGACAGACTTCATCACTGTCAGGGAAAAGAGATATCAGCAGAAATGCTCCTGGTTTTCACCATAACTTATTTCTCTTCTTGTATTAATCTGTCTCATGTTAAATCTAACAATAACCTGGCAGACCTGATTGTCATCTCCTCCCCCTCCACAGTTATATATGTATACTATTTTCCAAATAGTTAGCAAGTAGCGTTGCCAGGTGTCCAGTTTTGAAGCGAACAGTCCAGTATTTGAGCTTTCTGTTCAGGAAAAAAATTGAGAAAATAAAAAATGAGAAAATATAAATGTCTGGTGTTATGTAGATTGTGATGTAATGTCAAGTATGTCGGTATTTTTGTTGAAACCATCTGGCAACCCTGCTAGCAAGTAAGAAGAAATGGTGGGATAAATGCAGGCCTTATGTTAGTGGGGTCAAGCTTTGATTCAGTCACTAGAGTTACGCGAGATCTAAATTTGGTTCAAAAAACTTTCTAGCAAAAGGTTTGAAATTAAATTTCCAGCAACACAATCATGCAATCTTAAAATAAAATCATTTTGTTTTTTTAAACCAAAGACTAGATACATCTTTAGATCAGGGAAAGGAAAACAAAGATAAAGTCATGCTTTCATGTATCTGACCTTGGTAGTGAAAATGTTTCTAATGTAATTCAGTAAAAATCAAATATGGTTCTTAACATTAAAAAAGTAAATGTTTATTTAGATATATTTTCCAGTATCTTTCACAGGGTACATCTACACTATAGAGGAAAATCGAAGCCAAATCCAGGCAAGCTGGGGGCTGCATCTGGCCCCGGGCCTTGGGTTCCCCACCCCTGATATAAAGAAATATAAAAATCACCAAACTTAAAAATTCAAACTTTATTTGTTGCTAATCTGCACTGAAGAATAGTTGTAGTTTGTTTGGAGGAAAAAAAAGAATACCAAAGTCCAAACAAAAGTTTTTACTAACTTTTGGCACATGTGAAAAACAAGCAATTAGATTTTCTGTTATTTTAGTGGAGAAGTGGGCTTTAGTGTGTATTTGGAATAATGCTGCTTGCGTAGTATAGCAAAAAATAATGTAAAACTCTACACTGCCACATCAGTGATTTTGTCTTTAGTTGTTGTTTTGTTTTGGTTAACAATAATCCCAACTATAAAAAATCCAACAAAGACCCAAATAACCAAATAACTTGTTAGTTTAACATTAAGGTTGTAAATGATAATACATAAAAGTCCTTTTGAATACAAGGAGTGAGTCATGATTACTCACATGAGTAAAGCTTTGTGGCATCAAGACCTGAATTAATGTACCATATTTGCAGTATGAGTGAGTTAACGTTGCTGTTGCAACCTTAAATTTGCAATTCATAACTTCTCTGTGTTCAAGGCTTCCATACTGCAAATATTAATTTAAAAGGAAACATCAGTCCAAATTAGCATCCTCCTCCTTGCAATACTGTGGATGTTTTATATTCATTATGGATCTTACTGCTTAAAAAAAAAGTACAGTCACGAGACATTTACTGATTGGACATGTTTGTGTATGCATGCAGCCAGTTTGGAACCTGCGTCCGCTCCAATTTTGTATGCCAAGTGACATGGGAAAGCTATATGCCTGACCCTTGTCTCTCTCTTTCACATGAGCCTTTGATGCAGACACAAATGAGGGAATCACCCTGTTCTCTTGTGTCCATTACAAATTACAAACAGATCTGCTTGTGACGAGTCTGGGAGCTGCCTCCTTGACTCTGCTCAATTCCTCTGTCGAAACCTATTTGAAAATGTTGTTGGTTTAAGAACATTAACAGCAAATCAAACACACTTTATACGGTGATGGGATCCCCCCGCCCATAAAAAATATATTGCTGTGACAATTTTTCTCCTTGAACGTTCAACTAGCCAAGAAACAATGGTGTTTTAATTCCAGGAAAAGCTGCAGTATTAGGTAGTTGCCTTCTTTAAAATACATCACTTTAATTCCCTTGAAGTTGTGGGTGGCTCCTATGGTTAGAAAAGAACCATCTTTTAAGACGTATATTTTTCAGAAGGGGAAGTTCTCCCATTCTCTCTTCTACCCTGGGCTCTTCAGAACTGATGGTAGTGTTGTGGAGCCCATGGTGGGATGGACGAGGGTAGTTACCCAGCCACAGAATACAGTTACAAGGTAGGTCCAACACCCTGTCTTCTATGTACAGCAGCAGCATGACCGCAGAGGCTTCTGAGCCTTGAAACTGAAGTAACAGCAAAAAAATGACTCTCTGGCACTTCAAGGCCTGAGGGAGAGCATTATTCTCCTATCAGACCCCAGCAACTGTCCCTTATAGTTTGACCTCTGCACAGGATATTTTGGCAGGATACTTAGCTTTTGTCACACACTTTGGGTCAATTTTCAGCATCACTTATTAAGGTTACAAATACACAGTCATTTCATAGTTGTTTGTAGGCATATACAGTCAAATGTTGTCTGACTTCATCATTCCATACTCTCCAATTTTAAGAGTAGAGTATTAAAGGTACCAAATTCAGAAAAATCTAAAGCTCTGGTTCCTGCAGCAACAAGCATTTATCTACATTGTTCATACTGTGTTTTCTTGTATGATGAATATTTTACACGGAAGACAGAAATCAAAAATACATAATAGCAATGTTGTTGGGATGATGTTCCTGAGTGATTTTTAACCTTTCACTTTCTTGATTTTTGTTTAGGGTTGTAATTTAAATTTCATATTGTTATGTGAAAGTTTTTTTGCTTTTTTTTAATAAATTACATATAACACATAAGAAGGCATTACAATCTGTTGTGGATATTTTAACATCCTTTTCCCTGTTTTCATTCCGCTGCTGGATATATCTGTGACACTTTTTTTTTTAATTGATACAATATCCAAGGGTAGCATTTGACACAACATGTCAGTATCTGTATTAATTTTGAAGCTGGAGTATCTCAGACACTGGCCAAAACCATAAATGAAGATTTTGATGATCAAAGATGAATTTGAGTTTCAAACTAATCAGCTGCTTAGTTTTTTTTCTTTGCCCAGATAACTTGATTAAATTTAGCTTCTTCAAAATTTAAAAATATCTTGCTCTGCTCCTTTGAGTTAGATTATGCAATGCAGTTTGAAATAATTTAAATTCATTTGATTTGGGTTAAAGCTTACCATTACTACCTGAGAGCTTGGTGTATGAAATCTCTTTCTGTTTAGCAGTAAAATAATTCCCAGGAGCTTCATCTCTATTTTTTAAATGTATTGATGCTATCTTCCACCTTCTAGTTTATAAAGTGTTAAAAAAGAAACGTGCACCAAAGTTCCATATTAGTACTATTGCTTTTTTGAAAGTAAAGGTGCCAAAATGCAACTCTCATTGCTCCCTGCAACTTACATATGTCAAAACCTTGAAGGCCTTCCTTGGATCTTACAGAAGCAACAATCTTTGGCACACTTTCAAAATAGGTAATGACTGTCTAGGAAGGAGCACTGCAGAAGGGGACCTGGGAGTTATAGGGGATCACAAGCTAAATATGAGTCAACAGTGTGACACAGTTGCAAAAAAAAAAAAAAAAAGGCAGACATAATTCTGGGATGGATTAGCAGGAGTGTTGTAAGCAAGACAAGAAATAATTCTTCCACTCTACTCCATGCTGATATGGCATCAGCTGAAGTATTGGGCACCACATTTCAGGAAAGATGTGGGCAAACTGGAAGAAAATCCAGAGAAGAGCATCAAAAATGATTAAAGGTCTAGAAAACATGATCTGTGATAGAAGATTGAGATCCCTTCGAGTTGTACAAGGTTGTGATTCTAGAGCAAAACTCAGCGGCTGTGTCTACATTGGCAAGATTTTGCGCAAAATCTTGCCGCCTGTCTACACTGGCTGCGTGTATTTGCACAAGAACACTGACATTGTAATGTACAAATTCAGTGCTTCTTGCACAAATACTCTGATGCTCCCGCTCAGGGATAAGCCCTCTTGTACAAGTATTCTTGCGCAAGAGGCCAGTGTAGACAGCAATGTTAATTTCTTGCGCAAGAGAGCATCTACACTGGCACGGATGCTTTTGCACAAAAGCACATGCCAGTGTAGACGCTCTCTTGCGCAAATACTTTTAATGGAAAAACTTTTCCGTTAAAAGTATTTGCGCAAAATCATGCCAGTGTAGACGCAGTCAGCATGTTTTCAGGTGTAACAACTGAGTAAATGAGTGCAAGGAGTTCTGGATTTAGTACATGAATATTTTATGATTCAGTGTTGTGACCGTTTAAATAGAGAGGAAATGAACTTTGAAATGGTTTCTGTATTTAATAGAAATTTGCTTTTCCCAAATAACTGTATTGTGTCTCATGAACATACTATAGAATAATGGGACTGCTAGGGACATATAGAGATCATGTAATCTAGTCCCCTAAACTTAAGGAAGGAATAAGTTTTATGTAGACTAGTGTTTCCCAAATAGTGCTCCACAGAACCCTGGGGTTCCGCGAGAACCCCATCACTCCCCTGACCCCCCCTCCCCGAGCTGGTATTAGTGACAGGCAAACTGGGTGGTCGCCCGGGTTTGCCATTTTCAAGGGGCTTCTGGCCGCCGTGGTCTTAGGGGCTTTTTTTGCTTGACAGTTCCCCCCCCCCTTTTTTTTTTTGGTCGACCAGTTTCCCCCAGCGTGTGTTTGGTTTTTTTTTAAAGGGTTCCATGGCCAAATAAAATTAGGAAACACTGATCTAGACCATTCCTGATAGGTTTTTTTTTAATTTGCACTTATAAATCTCCAGGATACTTGGCTGGTTTGACCATTGATCTGGCCCAGCTCTTATGTTTTTTTAATTTTTTCTTTAGGATTATGCACATGGTTATGTGCTATGCAGAGTTGAAGCCCTGGTTTCTGCTTTCTGTGTGCCCTGTCTGCATTTACAGTTTGTGGCTAATAGAACCCTTAAGTTGCTCTGCCACATCCGAAGTATTGAGCTTCTTTAGAAAGATCAGTGAATATACTTCAATTCACTTCGGTGGGCAATGATTCAATCTCCACTGTTGAGCACTGTGAACATCACTTATACTTGTGTAGAGTGCCAAGTGAATGTCATAGGTGACTGTGATCCTTTGGTATTATTTTACACTGACTTTGCACATATGCTAATAACTGTACAGGGTGCCCAGGAGTGTAGAATTACATACTTTGTGTATAATGAAAATATGTGCAGATAAAATGAGGCCATGGAAACATGGAGTTAAATAGCTGCACAGATGCATATTGTCTTATAGAAGTACAGCATTTCATTCCCTGTTTGGGAAAGAAATTAAAGGGCTATTTGAAGAAAGTTATTTTTAGATGACAGAAAAATAGTTCTATTCGTGTTTAAGCTTTTTCATTTTTCTGTCTCTGAAGTTGACAGTGAGTTACTGTACCTATTTACTATTTGTGGAATATTTCTGTCGGGTCATTTGTTATTGAAACAGTTACCCAAATGACTGACAATCGGCATGTACCAAAAATATGCAATTTTATGTATGGAATATGTACAGGAAATTAAGTTTATAAATAAATAATCATTAAATCCTGTCGTTATTGATTCATATTTACTGAACGTCTACTTTCAGATCTCAGAATACTGAAAAAAAGATTTAACATGAACCATTTTTCTACAAACTGAGGTTCTGATCCTATTTAGACTTGTAATTAAATGGGCTATTTAACTGTCTATTTATAATGCCTACAACTACCTGTTTACTTCATTTTTATATTTAAGTAACACAAATGATATGGTTTGCTTTTAACAGTCTACTTTTAATATGAAAAAAGTAGTTTTCCTTTTTATGTAATCCTTGTGGCTGTGCCCAAGAAATTTTCTTTTTATTGTAATTTTTTATTTGCTTTTTGTAATTTGTGACTTTCAGCACAAGGTATCTCTTTCCAAGAAATTATCTTGTGAGTGTTTGTACCTCCAGCTTTGTTATCTGTGGATAACATTTGTAAAGTTCTTATATTTGTTAAGTTACAAATAAAATTCTAGCCATCTCTCTACATATATTAATATATCAGCGGTATATATATTAATAAAACTAACTATATTCCACCCTTAAAAAATTGCCATGAACACTTACCAGCTTAAGCACAAAATCTATTTCCATTCCCTGTACAACTGGAGGAAAAAATAATTGACTAGCCCAGAAATAATTATTGTATGGGTTAACAGAATTTCAAGATTGTTAAACTTCACCTGAGTTGTCAAAGGAATGTTTTTGATAGTTTTGTAGATGGAGCAGAGCTGAACCCTTCCATTAAAGTTACCCTAGAGAGCCAAAGAGTAATTATTTTAGTTCCACCCAAGTAGTTGCCCATTGATGGCAGTGTAATCTATAACACAAATCTGTTCTCTAGTATTTATTTTTATTACTCTTCCATTAAAAATAGTAATTAAATCACAAACATGCTGACCAGTTGTCAGCCTTATTCCTGAGAAACTTCAGGGTTGCTGGGAAGATTTAGTTTATTTCGAAAGGAAAATTAAAAGGTAATTTCTTAGTAGGACAGTGTTTAGTCATCCCTGACTCATCAGACACTGTGTAGACTTTCTTTGACACTCAGTTTGTTTAAAAATAACAGTGCCACGAAAAGTAATTTCAAAACAAGAAATGCTCTCTGATGTCACCAAAGTAATAAATATTAATCACTTGCTTTTTAGGAGTTCTCTGGAATCTATCCTCCTGTGATGCACTGAAAATGCCAATCATCCAGGATGCCCTTGCAGTGTTGACCAATGCAGTGATCATCCCTCACTCTGGTTGGGACAACTCCCCCCTCCAGGATGATCACAAAATTCAGCTCCATTCATCACAGGTGCTTCGCAATGCCACTGGGTGCCTAAGGTGAGTCAGCTTAATCATGCTATTTTATCTTGAAGTTTCATTCCCAACACTCAATAAACTAAACTTGGTTTGCATTTCATCGTGGAAGATGAGTTTCCATATGGTGGCCCTTAAATCTTGAAATAATTCTATGTGCAAGTACTTCAAGCCATTTAAGAACAATGTGCACAGGGTTTTTTTTTTTTTTAATAGTTCTGACCAATCCCCTACACCAGAGCATGCTGAAGATGTTTTTCTACTACTTGTAGATTGTCCCATTCCCCAGCTGCTTAAATGGTGTCATTGGGTTTTCATTATCACTCCAACTTAATTAGTGTACAAAGTAACACAGACATTTACAGAAAGGAATGTTTGAGTCCCTTCTGGGTTTCAAATGCCAAATTTAATGTGACTGTATAAAACAGCTGGGATTTTTTATGCAAGAAAGATGCAAGATGAATAAAAGATGTGTAGCCTATTTAATATTATGCAAGTGAAATACATAAACTGTTCCATAACAGGTATCTGCAACCCTGGAATATCTGTTGTTAATTTATCATGTGGATGGAGAGGAAAGGATAGCAGGAACTGCTGCTTCTCTGGCAAATTTCTAGGAAGGGATTGAGTGGGAAATTCCTGTGTTTCTAGTCTTGTTTCTGGCACTAACTTGTTTAAACACTTTGGAAAGGTTCCACAACCTCTGTGTATCAGTTTCTCCTTCTCTATAATTGAGATTATATTTATCTACTTCACGGGGTTATTATGAAGGTTAGTTAGTCAATATTTTTTAATAATTTTGCAGGAAGAATGCTATATAAACGCTATGTATTTTTGGTATTATTGTAGGTGTAACGTCAGTGTAGCTCGAAATATTGGTATATGGTTAGAGTTGCAATTAGATGGGGTGTTTCTGGAATTTGCTCTATCAATATCTATCATGAGCAATATTATTGATTGGTTGGTTTCTGGTGAGTTATCTCATCCTTGGAAATAACATCAGAAGTTCTGTGGAAAAATAATACAGTGTTTGCTTTACTAGCATTATGATGTTATGACAAGAACAATTGGTAATACTTCATAAATATCTGCTGATATTGAACTTAAAATCACAGCATATAATGGTTATGTGAAGTATATTGAATGCCTTAAGGATGCTAGGTTTCTGCCTCTTCTGATTTTGAAAGGCGTTTGGTGATATTTCTTGGACTTGTGACATATGTTTCCAGGCACTATAGAATAGAATCTCATGGAAATGTGTGATTCCTACTATTGTGAAAAAAGTACCTATTCCCATGTTATCCCTGCTGTGTTATCTGGAAACAGTTGGATTGATTATGGGTATCAGTTGTGATGTATCTGCTTCCTGCTCTAATAGCAGCCTTGGTGGTAGCTCTGCTCTTTGTTCCCTCTCTGAATTAACCTTGCCCTTGCCTCACTTTTTATCCGTTAGTGGGATGTGTAAGTGTACACAAACTCAGAGTTAACTGTCACTATGTAAAACCTCCTCCTCAGTGGAAATGTGCAGATATTAATCTAGAGGCACAGAAAATTCAGGGAGGATTAAATTGGTTTATGCTTCAGACCAGCAAGAACTTTCCCTTTTACCTTCCACAAATCACTGTTGCAAACCTGTGTAACAGTTAACTCGAACTAAGGACTTAGTTCGAGTTAACGTTTGACTGCCGCGTGTAGCCACGGGCAGTTAGTTCGGACTAGGGGAATTTAAAAATGGCACCCGGACGGGAAGATGCAAATAAAGCCCGGGATATTTAAATCCCGGGCTTCATTTGCAACTTCGAATGCCCACATTAGCCTCCCTAGTTTGAACTAGGGGGCTAGTGTAGACATACCCTTAGAGGACCTGATGGCATATTGAATCCAGTGCATGGTTTAACCAATATGTTATACTGAATATGTTATACTGAATTCAGCTCCCACTGAACTTTAAAGGCCCTTATTACTTCTTCCTATTTATAACTAGATGCATGTACCCTCTGGGGCACATTTGTAATGACCTGTGGGTTTCACAAAGAAAGACAGATAATATTTAAAGCAAGATGATATAATAGCTTCCTGACTGTGACTGTTTATGCATATCCATTTGGTCTCAAATGTGTATCGTTATGGAAAGCACATTATCATTGTCTTTTAAACTTTCAGTTTCTAGCCAGAGAGAAGACTTCCTCTTCTACCCAATCACTTTCAGTTTTGCTTTCTTTCCTTAACTAAGATTCCTTTAAATTGCTTGTGAGGGAGTAATTTTGGCAGCTGGTACCTGTAGATATGAAGCAAATAGGATTTTCACTGTTTTCTGTATTTGTTTTCTTCTTTAAAATGTGTTTTTGAATGCTTCCAAATGCAGAATCCTTGTGGACCTCTGAGCACTAGCAGGCTGAGAATATGAAAAGTTTAATGCTTTTTAATGCTATAGCTTCAAAGTTTACTTGCTTATATGATATTTTTGCATTTGGGAGGTTTAAATAAAGAGAGATATGAGAGGAGATACAGTGCAAATTTCTGCCTAGAAATTATGGTGATGGTTACCCTACAATGACTTGTAGTAGTCATTGCTAGTTCTTTGCTTTATATTTCAAAGTTGTATGAGGTTAAACTAGCAGCCCTCCCTCACAGGTGTAGCCCAAATGAAGCTAATATATCTGTTCATATGAATGAAGGCTGCAGAAACGAGCCCTAACTTTGTGTTGCTGTGTTTTATGTCTTGCTACATGGAAAGTTGTTTATTAAATGTACTGATGTATGTTTCTGTGACGTGAAAAAAAGCCAGTAATTCTATTAACCACACCAGTGCTATTAGTTTCATAGGTATTTTGAAATTATTTAGAACATTAAAAGCTGGAAGTACAAAATTGCACCCATTATTCCTCAATCCAATCCAATATAAATATTCTTCATTCATAACATTTTGAGATACCTCATATGACATATTACATGATAACTCCCAATTAACTTATCTCCCAGTGCAGTGCCAGAAACTTAGCTCATTCAACTGTGTGAAATATTGCCACTTATAGTTCATATGTGTATTGGCTAAGACTGGGGACTTCTGTTCACATGTTTTTAAAAACCCAAATCTTTTTTTTTTTTCCATTTCTGGTTCATTGGAATCCATCATAGTGAAGATGAACATAAAAAAATGAAAACTTTTGAGTTTTATTAACTTTTAGATGTTGTGTATGGCTCCCAAAGAGTCATTTGAACTGTAAAGCCCTACTATGTGATTTTAATATGTCACATTTTCATATATGTAACTATCAAGGTTATTTATTTACAAAGTCAAAACAAATCTAAAAATATCAGTCTTGAAAAAAAATCACATTTATCCAGAGACCACAACATTTTTCAGTTTAAGTTTTGAGAAAAGGCTTTTAGTGCCAATGTTCTTTCACATAAAACTTGTCAACTTTCCATGACTGAAAACAAAGCTAACAATTTCATATGGTTGTGTTGCAAGACTTTTTAACAGCTCTAATTAATAACATGAGTTATACAGTGTAGATGCTTATTTTTCTGTATACTTTTCCTTCTTTTATGTTCTATAAGGCATAGAGATTTCTTTCCTGAAATTTTACAAGGTGTTAATAGGGTTGCCAGATGGTTTCAACAAAAATACCGGACAAAGTTGACATTACGTCACAATCTGCATTACATCTTATTTAGAAAATACTGGACATTTATATTTTCTCATTTATATTTTCTCAATTTGTTTCCCGAACAGAAAGCTCAAATACTGGACTGTCCGGTTCAAAACCGGACACCTGGCAACCCTAGGTGTTAAAACTTAACTCCCAGTGTAGAACAGGACTTAGTTAAGGACTTAAAAGTTAGAGGATCGTAGTTCAGATATTCAGCATACACAAGTCCCTACATAATCTGTTATGTTGAATTGGTCTCAGAAATGTTTCATAATCTGAGCTTCAATTAAAAAAATCTCTAGCCTGCATATTAGTAAAGAAAGGAACGTTTGAAAAAAGTGAGCTGAAAATAAACTGATCCAGTGGTCTCTAGCTGGATTTACAGATGGCCTAAAGAAATAGCTCTCAGTGAGTTATTAACTGTACACTATAATGGTAAATGTCCATATTGCAAACTGTTTCACTGGAGGTGATTGCAGTTGAAACTTTTAACTAATGTGACTTTCCCAAATAATAATAATCTTCCTTTGGAGTCAGAAGCGCCAATGGCTTTCTACCTTCAAAAACTTCCATGATGCAGTATAGAATTTCAATATGAAAATTTGCCGCAGACTGGCAATGAAAAATGTAAGGATAGCATATATTAAATAACACCAATTGTACTATTCATCTTCATATTTATCTCACAAAGAAATTTCATTTCTTAAAGTGAAGGGGGCACAGACTTTGTAGTCTGCCACATCAGAGTGCCACAGAAATCAGGGTTTTGCCACAGGTTGTCTTTGCCATGTGGGCCCTCAATTATATGTGATCCATACAAAAAAAACTACTGTTGAGTCTCTGATCATAGTTTAAGAATAGCTAAAAAGTGGTCACATGTTTGCTGACAAGCACAAGCTCTGCTAACTTGTGTGTTTATATAAAATGAAGCCAGCTACCTACTTGGAATGAATGTAGCTTTTGCTATTGGCCATCTGTGACTGTCCTGTTTGAAAGAAAAGAGTCAGTTTCTCATCAGCATGACATATGTTGCAATTACTCTCATGGGCATGATGTTGGCCTCTTTGCATGCACTGTGCTTTATTTGATTTACTAGAACTTGGAAGGTTCTTTTCAAGCTAATTGTTATCTTGTCTGTGAGGGAAGGATTTTAAAGGAACCATAGTCTAAAGGCATTCAGGCTCTCAATATGAACTCCAGAGCTTGGGGCAAAATGGGTCAATGGGCAAAACTCCCACTAAGTTCAGTACAGCCAGGGTTTATGTCCAGGTTCTTGGTTCAGCTGTGAATAATCAGTCTCTCCACACACAAGAGTAAATAGAAGGGTGAGGTTTACTTTAGTCACTGCCAAGGGCCTTGTGGATCCAACAAATGAGAGCAAGATGGAGCCAGATTAAGGAGCTGCTAAATACAGAGCCAGGATATTCATTTACAGGGGCAGTTCGGCAAATCCCTACCAAGGATTTCTTCTCTTTAGTCTGCTGCAGTTCTCAATTGCCCTTAAGCCAGGCTGGCCAGCTCTGTGGTTTGTGAGACTGCCACGAGGGTTACCTGTGTAAGTAATTTAAATCCATCCATTAGTCATGTCAGCAGCTTCACTGGCTATTAAAGTCTCTAACCATATTTAGCAAAGTGGTATGTGAATGAAAAACACAGAGAGAGTTAATTCCTTGTTGCAAACTGAAATAGTGCTAGTGAACTTGCAGTACTATTGAGAGTTTGATTTCCCCAAGCCTCATCTCTCTCTATATATAAAAAAACTTCCTGCGGGATGACAGAGTGATGTCATCACGTAACTCTGTGTCCCGCCAGCCTCCTTCGTCCCCTCTTTCTTTTCACCAGTGCTCGGGAGCTGGGGCTACCGCACCCCAGCTTCCCTCTTCCCCCCTCCCTGGAGCACGGGAAGAGCCAGGATTGACCATTTTGGAAAGGAGATGATTAAAAGAGTTCTAATAGAGGCCTAAAAATCGTGAACGGTGTGCAGAAATTGAATTAAGAAGTATTATTTACCCCATCTGCTAACACAAAAAGCAGGGGCACCCAATGAATTTAAACAAACAAAGGGGAAGTACATCTTCAAACACTAGACAGTCAATCTTTGAAACTTACTGCCAGGGGATGTTGTGCAGACCAAAACTATGTAAAGGTTCAAAAAAGATTTTAAATAAGTGCATAGAGGATATGCCAATCAGCCAAGGTGGTCCGGACTGCAACCCCAAGCTCTGGGTTTCCCTATCTTATGACTGTCAGATGCTGGGATTGGCCAACAGGGCATGGATCAATTGATGACGGCCCTTCTCTTGTCATTCCTTTTGAAGAATCTGGGACTGGCCACTGTTGGAAAACAGGATAGTGGACTAGATGGATCATTGATCTGACCGATTATGATTGTTCTTATATATTTGGGTGCCCATATATATTTTAGGGTACCCATATTAAAATTGTGGGCCAAGTTGCTTTACCTGGTAATATATGAAATCTTCAAAGTTTTTTTAAAAGATGAATATAAAAATATACCCAGATTCACATAAAAAACCATTAACCACAATCTACTTGGTTCCCCGTACCACAAACCCAAAAGAGAAATCCTAGCTTACAAACAGCAGTGGCCTCTATAGAAAACATCCCAGGATAAAACACCCCTCCTGAACAGAACCTTTTTCTGTAATTCCACCTGCGGGGTGATACTGAGTTCCCTGGATATGTCCCAGAAGAGACATTCAACAGCGAGAGAGTCACATATGCAGGACAGAGTTTATCTTCAGAGGAAGCCAGAAGAAAGATCCAGCCCAGGAAAAATCCCCAAATCATTTCATAAAATTATCAGCCACAGTGATTCTGTCACAGTAGAACATAAAGCTGCAAGCCCATGCATGATATTAAAGATGTAGTTTTTGTATGAATTCTGTGATCATACAGAAATGTAGCTGAAAAAAAATCTAATGTGGTAATTAGGTAGATAAAGGGTTATTTGAATACACTAATGTCCTCAGATTAGTATTACGAGAATTTTATTCAGAAGTACACAAGGGAAAAGTAACAACAAAATTAAATGTATAGATGTGTCAAAAATGTAAACATACCACTTTTTTCTTAAGGGAGCAACTACTCTCATTTTACATATTCATACTGAATACATTTATTTGAGATCTAGACAAGGCACATTCTATTAATGAAAGAGAACATTGCCAGTCATAATACTGCATGGTAATTTAAATGTCTTTTTGTGTCCCCCTTACAGACCTTGCTTGATTAACACTGCACATTCATACAGAACCAGAATGGGGTGGGGGCAAAGGAGTAATTTGCCCAGGACCCATTGTTTTAAAGAGGTCCCAAATCATGTGGCATTGTGAGCTCACACACAGAATCACAACTCCACTTTAATTTGGCCTGGCAGCCCCTTTAGACCAAATCAGAGTGAGGAGCTGAGCCCAGACCCAGCAGGGTAAATGAACTGTGGGCTCATTTGCAATCAAATTCCTCCCACAGTCTCCTCTTAAGTCTCCCTTTTTGAAAGGGTGGGGAAGCCTCAGTTTCAGATTCAGTCCCAGGCCATCAAATTCTGATCTGGTCTGAAATGTATCAAAGCTAGAAATGTTTACAAATATTTCTTTTGTCAGAAGAGAAATTCCTTTGAAATTGACACAAGAAGTAAAACTGTATTAATTCCAAAGATCTGCCCTCCGATATTTAGACAAATGTTCTTGCATTAAGTAGAAGATTGTTTTCACTCCTGTGCTATGTCAGCGCAGCTGCACCAGTGTAGTGCATATGGTAAAGGCATACTATGTTGATGGAAGAACTCTCTCCTATTGATGTAACCCAGGGGTGGGGAACCTTTTTTGGATTGGGGGCCGCTGACCCACAGAAAAATCAGTCAGGGGCTGCACACTACTGAGAAGCAAAAAAGAAAAACCAGCCCCTCACTGATGCGGCTCCTGACTGAGAAGGAGAAAGATACTCCCCACAGTCCCTTTGCCCATCAGAGCCTAGGGGGGACCCAAACTAGTAGATTTTTTGTGCTCCAGCCCCACGGTGGCACGGCAGGGGGGCTGAAGTACCAGCATGGGCTCCCCAATGCTCAAACCTTGGGGGCCAGATCCAGGCAAGCCAGTGACTGCATCTGCCCCCTCCAACCTTAGGTTCCCCACCCCTAATGTAATCATTCAGTCTCACTGATAGGCAGGAGAGTGTCTCCCACCAATATAGTGTATTGTAAACACTGTTTTTAAGTCAATGGAACTTATGTCACTTGAGGAGTGTTTTTTTCACATCCCTGAGTAACATAAATTACATCAATTTAAGCAGTAGTATAGACAAGACCAAGAGATATTCTTTGTTTACATCAGCAGGAGTGCTTAAAGAAGATGGACCATACCAAAATATGTCAGGACTAACAGTCTTTAAGACACTCAGTAATTGCAGATTTTATAATGTATTTAATCATAAACCAGTAATAAAGTGCAGTTGTAGCTATGTTGGTTCCAATGACCTAACAGGAACTCTGATTTTGTCTACACTCGGCAGTGTAAACACTGTTTGTCAACACTTTTGCCAATAAAAGCTTTTACCCCATGAGGGTGTTTGGTGTTTGCTTTGTCTGCAGTAGAGCACTCCTGCCCACAAAAGACTATTTACAATGGAACTAGCTGTGGAAAAGTTGAGCATCTGTGAATGACAAAAGCTTTATCACTTAGGCTACATCTAGACTGCAGGCTTCTTGCACAAGAGTGCGTCCACACTACAAAAGCGCATCGGAAAAGCGATGCGCTTTTGCTCAGGAGAGCGTCCAGATTGCATGGACGCTCTCTTGCAAGAAAGCTCTGATTGCCATTACCAGAATGGCCACCAAGGCACCTGTGCTTCTTCCAATAGGCTGCTTTTGCACAAAAAAACCCCTGTTTCCCGTCCCCACACATCTTTTTGTGCAAGAGCTCTTGCGCAAAATGGAGTTATTCCTTGTAGAAAGAGGAATACCTATACCGCCAAAACCCCTCTGTTCTGTCTATTCACTGTACATTTTCTTGCACAAAACAGTGCTTGAGGTGTGGACGCTCTGCACAAAAACCCTGTAGTGTAGACGTAGCCTCAATTGCCAGGATACACAAAGCCTCTGTACAGATGGAGAGCTTGTCTCTCACACCAACAAAAGGTAGCCCAATAAAAGATATTGGACCACACTTTGTCTCTCATAAACCAGAAACAGAAGTAATTTCCTGCCTATGATGTGCATTTTATCATAACTTGGAATTACCTACATAAATTTAGTCAATCATCAAAAGCTAGAATAGACTTCAATAGCTTTTCTTTATGCCTGAGATGTTCTGAAATAAGCAATACGTGCATTTCTTTCATACTAAAAATGCAAATTTTATGTAGGCCCACTTTATATTAGGGATACTCTGAACTTCTCCAGTCTGTTTTGAATGGCTGACTAGCTGCTCAGTTTGAGTTCATTTTAGATCAAATGCCTGGGGTTAAATAGTGCCTGATAAGAAAATTAAGTGTTTTCCTTAAAAATGCATCACTGTATTGTGTTAATTTACCTTTTACTGTGTCACAGATTTAAATAGTACTTATGCTAAAATTTTTGTAACAATGAAATGTTTTAGGAATACAGATTTGGGGGTTATTTTATTTTCTATTTAAACATATTAATTTTTTTTAAATGCAAAGATTTTGCAAACGCATTTTCACTAAGGTGACAAGTCTGCATCTATTATGTTCAGTTTCAGTTCATCCTATGATCTGGCGCTTTCTAAATTTCAGTGGCCTAATGAACTGGATTGATTCTAAACACAATTGGGCATAAAAGATGTTGATCCTACATCTTTAAGGTTAAATTTCATAGCCTGAATGTGTCAATGGCAGCATAACCAATTTAGCGTTTTATTCTCCCTTTACTCCTTCTGTATACTGCAGTATAGTATTGTATGGGATCTATGTTCATACCACCACTCAGGAAGATGTTGGTACTGAGGTGAAAAAAGTGTCAGTGATTACACTTAGATCAACGGTGGGCAATAATTAGTGAGGGGGGCCACTTCACAAATTTGTGAAGAGGTTCGGGGCCGCCCCGGAAGGAGCAGATACTCAGGCAGAAGGGGTGGGGCCAGGAAACTTCTCATGCTCCCCTGCCCACAGACCTTGATTGCCCTGACGGTGGGGAAGTGTGTGAAGCCTGTGCTCCCCCCACTCCAGTGTCTAGAGAGAACTGCCAGCTGGCGGTTCCCTCTAGGCGCTTCCCTGGCAGGGGGGAGGAGACTTTACAAGTTCCCCCATCGCCTGGCCAATCAGAGCCTGGGGGTGGGGGAGCATGTGAAGTCTTTGCCCTGCCCCCACCCTGGCAGGGGTGTGCAGCGCCTAGAATGAACCACCAGCTATTCAAAAAAGCTGGCGGTTCCCTCTGATGCCACGCACCCCTGGTGGGGGGAAAGAGACTTTACACGCTCCCCTGTCTTCAGGTCTCGATTGGTCTGGGGGCAGGGAAGCAGCAGGGTGGGCCAGATCAAATGGCTTGGCGGGCCCGATCCAGCACAAAGAGGCTGTCTTACCCACCCCGACTTAGATCTTTCAGCCAGAAACTTCTGTGCAAAGGAAATGCACAGACTACAGAAGAGGCAGCAGACTGCAGTTGATAATTGTTCTGTTGTTCCACAGACTGTTGAGAAGATTCTCTATCCCTTTGAAGATCCTTTTGAAAAAGTCTGTGTTTTTATGGAAGTTGTTAGCCGTTGGCAGCAAAATTATCATGGCAATTTACTACTCCCAGTCATGGTGACTTATGACAATGGGGGCAAAATGATGTATCATTTGCCCATTAAAATGAAAATACTTACCCAGGGTGAGTGGCAAATAATATCATGCAAGGTTGATTTGCCCTTTGAATTTAATGACATATGTTGTAGGATTTTCATCAACTCTTAAAAAATGGGAGCTTCCTTGATGCTGTCTCTCACTTCCTTTATTATCTTTCCTGTTTGTGCAAAAATTGTTGGTATTGCCTCGTGCCTGTAAAAGGAGTTATACACGTACCTCTGGAGATTACAGGAAAGGTGTAGAGCACATTAAACAGTTGCCTCAGCTTTCCCTCCTTATCCCTCCAGTAAGACTCACCCCTGATCTGGGAAGCCCTCCCCTGGAAGTGAGAGAACAGCTTCTCAGTGTATCAGCAGGGCTGTCAGTTAATGCTAAATATGCTGGTAGGTTTTGAATATAGAACCAGTCTCCTGGGAAGTGGACTGAGCTCACCAAATCATTTCACATAGGCCAGTCAGAGTAACACCATTCTGGCCCAGTTTCAGCACAGTACTTCAGCAGGTACTTAACTTAAGCATGTGAACAGTCGCTCTGAAGACAATGACATTAACAGTGCGCTCAGTGAAAGGCAGAGCTGCCTAAGCATCTTGCTAAATTGGTGCTTGGCTCACTAGGAATCTGAACTTTATTTAAACCAATGACCTGGAGGGATAAAGGCTCTACAGTATATCCTGTAACCCACCCCAAGAGCCATGCCGTCTCTATTAATCTTACTTAAAGATTATTTATTATTTATTTGTTTGCTCCCATGAGCACTCTAATTTTTTAAAAATAAATAGAATAGATTGCTTTCCTGGGATGCCAGGAATCAGCATGCTGACTGCCAATCCTGCTTAGCATACAAGTCCATTTTAAGTGCTCATGTGAACTGAATTTAAGACTGCAACAGATCATTTCTGGATCTCATCTTTTTGAATTTTTTGCCCAGTGGCATTCAGGTTTGTATTCCCATTGGTGTTACAAATCTGAATTTAGAAGTTTAATAACTTGAAAGGATATTTTAGGTGGTGAGGTGACAGTCTAGTAAAAATAAGCGCATTCTGAGAGAGGAAATTGGAGGCTGCTATTTATGGAGATTCACAAGCAATTGATTTCCCCTCTTACCCCATTTTGTGACTGGATGGAAAACAAACTGAGGGTAAACAGAGACCTACATGCCAACTAAAATAAAAGACCTGGCACTATTTCAATTTGAGGTAGTTCCATCCAATTCCAATGCTTCTCTTGACATATCATGATAATCTCTCGCATAGAAAAACAGAAATGGTTCAAAAGCAGAGCCGGTTGATGGTGGTCCCTTCCACTAAAACTCTGCCTCTAACAATTTACATGTTTGTTGCCAATAATAAAATATTTAAGATGCAGCTAATAAACCTATTTCTTACATCTCATAAGTAGAAATTTATTGTCCTACAGAGGAAGAAAGTTTTATTGCCTCTGTACTTCAGAATCAATTATTTGTGCTTCTGACATTATTTTGCTAGTTATACCAGCCTCAAGTGTCATCAGGTGATTTCATACAAGGTAGGCCTGTAATACTGGTCATTTGAAACTGAGGGAATTGACATATTTCCCGTCTTTTTTGCTTTGTATTTACCAGAAAAAGTAAGTTCAATGAAAGCCTGTTTTGAAAGTCCCACCGCAATAACAGATACAATTTGGTGTGAAAGATTTTCTTGTGCTGCTACTGCAGCATTTATAAGAAGTCGTTCCTAAATTTGATGGGCACAGTAAAAAGACTTCCATTGAAAAGTAAGTCTTAACAAAAGTCAAAAAAGGGTTTCCTAGACCAATGCTGCACTTCATTGTCAAATACTGAACTACTGTCCAAAAGGTTTCCTCCTTAATGCCTACAAGCATTTTTATTTTGAAAAAAATAAGGCAGTATTTTAACTGAAATCTACGCACATTTTATACAGCACTGGAAAATGTATCCAGCGTTGCTCAGGTCCTTAACTCAAATTTTTTGTTTGTTTTTCTTCATTTAAATCATTGCTCTGGGGTGGGGCTGAGGATGAGGGGTTCAGAATGCAGGCTGCCCCAGCCCTCTTCCACTATTGCAAATTGCGACCAAGTGAGAAGAGCCTCTCCATGGCCACTGCAGCTCCAGCAGGCACAACCAGGGAGGGGGGAAGGTCCAGGTTTGTCTGTCCCCTGCACTCCTCCATTGAGGAAGGGGAACAGCCAGCAATGTTCCTCATGAATTTTGGAGCGGGAGGGAAAGCTTCCTCCCTCCCTTTCCCCCTCCCCCCCCCCAAACAGGCATGGGGGAGGGATGGGAGACTCAGGGCTGAAGTAGTTCTGGACGGTGGAAGCATGCGCCCCTAGCCAGCCCCTTTCACTTGCCAGAGGAATCTGTTTCTTCTCTGTATAGTTTTATGCATCCCTGTATGAATGGGGGGGCTGCAGCCCCCACCCCCAAAGGTCACCTTTGGGTGGGAAGCTCAGGGTTGAGGCAGGCCCAGAGGGGGTTCACTTGCCTGCTTATTCTGTCTCTCTTTTTGTATGTTTTTTGAGAAGCAATCCCATTCTGGGCACATTTTCCTGTCACAATCAACCCATTACCCTGATTTAAGTTATGATAAGAGGAAGCTGTGTACTGAATTTGGTGGTCCTAGCTCTTACCATTTAGGAGGAGTTCTTGAACAAATAAACAGACACACAGACTCATGCACAGACAAATGATAGATATGAACATGTGTGTAATAATACTGCTTAGTTAGGATCACATATTACCTAACATTTCTGAGATAAAACATTTCTGAAGTATTCGTCACAGTGTGGTTTTATTATTTTCACAGCTCATTTGCTTTTGCCACAGAACCATTTATTATAGTTATTCTACTACATCATCAGCATCTTCTGCTGAAGGACAAAATATTATCATTTTTTCACCATCCATCCATCTTTGTATATGTTTATTATGTTCAGAAAGGAGTAGCTGGAAAATATTCCAAAAGGCATAACACTATGTGTGGTCTTTCATAGCACCTTTGGGTGAATTCCTTAAGACATCAAAATAAGAATATTCTTTAAAATCTTGTTTAATTCAAGTATAAATGTTGAGGATCTGTAGTGCCCCATCATGTTCATGTTATGCAAATAAGGTATTTCAGATATACATTAGCAAATCCTGTCATAGAGAATGAATGAATTCCAGTTATTCAGCAAGAAAGTGAAAAGATGGTCACTCTAAACCTAGACTGTTCACACATACTTGATTAATTCCTGCTGTATTTTGTTATTAGACATGACCCTACCTAGACATGTTTTTCATCTTAGAAGCAACCATGGAAGATTTGAATAAATAGGTAATTCTGAGCTGTTTGTATTCATAGTTGTTAGAATGTTGTAATTAGACTTTGTGGGGCTAAAATATTTTCTGAACATGCCAAAGGGCCTTCTTTATCATTTTAAAATGAATGACATGCCAGGATGGAGCTTTAAAGCTGGAGCTGTTGGGTATATGACAAAAGCTGTGCTTTTAGTTGCACTTAAAATTATGTATCCCAAATAACAGGAACACTTACTCATTAGTTTTGAAATATGGGGGGCGGGGGAATGGTTGTTTTATGATGCATAAGTAGTGATAGGGCCAGATCTGCATTTAAATATTTATTTTGTATTTGGTACAGGTGAGAGGGCCCTATTACATTTGAAACCATGTTTCAGTTTTATAAGGTGCTAGAAGATTTACCTGGCATTTGGTGGTCCTAGCTCTTCCCATTTAGGAGGACTTCTTGAATGAACAGACAGACCCGGACAGGTAGACAAACTCTCTCAAATGTATAGCAGATTAGAGACTCCATCTCTATTCTCCCATTCCTTGGTATGTTGACATGCAAATTATAAACCAGATTCTACTCTCAAGCATTTTTACAGTAGAAATATCCATTTCTGCAAGGAAGCGCCGCAGCAGGTGCCCTAGCAGGTCCAACCTGCTTCCAAGCTACAAAGTACTGCTGCTGTAATGGATGGATACATTCCCCACAGGGGTTTTCAACTCCATTACACTGTTCCTTTCATAGTTCACATTGGAGGGGAGCATGTAGATACACTCCATTGCTTTTGTTCATATTCAGTTGGTCCTTTTTTTTTTTCCAAATCAGAAGCAGTGTCTTTCTGAGTCTGAAGAAAGGCAGTCTGAGTGAAACTACCTCAGTTCATCAAAGAAGGTTGTTAAATTTGAAACCTAACTATCCTACTAACCATTACAGTCACTGACCATTTTTAGTACACATGTCCATCTAGTGTACTTTGTTCTGAGTGGTAAGGTTGGATTTACTGGGAAAGATGTTCGATGTTTTTTTGAAAAAGTCAAATAATGAAATGATCTTTCAGCTACTTTATTTTAAGAGAGTTTTTAAAAGACTTTGTTTACAGTTTTTTTTTCTTTGTTTGCCTTCACTAGCACTGTTGGGCTATGTCTACACTGCCCCCGTTTTGCGCAAAAAATATGCAAATGAGGTGAGGTGTGGAATATCACCGCGCCTTATTTGCATAATTAATGAGGTTCCATTTTTGTGGAAGAGGCTTTTTTTCAGGAAGAACGATTCTTGCGCAAGAGGGGGGTTTTGCGCAAAAAGGAGCCATATAGATGGCTCCTTTTTGTGCAAAAGCCTCTTGCGCAAAAATAGAGCCTCATTAATTATGCAAATGAGGTGCAGCGATATGTCACGCTTCACCTCATTTGCATATTTTTTGTGCAAAATGGGGGCAGTTTTGCATAGCCTTGGAGGGAGGGAAATTGAGAAGATTTCTAGAAACTGAGACAACTCAGGATATTGGGATGAAAGTAGAAAGGAGTAATAACTTTCAGGGAGGTGGGACTCAAATTTTTTTTAAAGACATAGATGAGAAAAAATGAAACCTCTTTTCTAAACTATACAAATAATGCAATGAAAAACTTTCTCTGCTTTGAGTAAATTTGCTTTTGTTGATTTCCCTGCAGGTTAAGTTTAAGCAGCCTTCAGTAAATAATTCTCTAGTTATTTCCTCTCTCTTCTTCCCTTTTCTCCTTTTTTTCTTTTTAAATTGAATTGAATTTTTTCTACCACCACCTAAAAAGACATAGGTGTATAGAAATACTTCAATATTGTCATCTAAAGTTAAAAATACACCATTATTTCGTGCTAACAATCACTAAACCAAGTTTGTGTATTGAATTTGGAGTTAACAAATGCCAACCAACTTACTGAATTTATTTTAAGAAAGTGGAAAGCAGTTGTGTAAGCACATTTTATTCCAGAAATATGGATCTATCAAAAGGCACATGGAAAGCATTAACTGATTAATTAGCCTACATAATTCCCTTTAATAGTGCTATCTAAACTATAATGCATCCAGAATTGCTCCTGCTAGGGTTACATTTTACTTGACCTGATTTCAAGCGAACAGCATAATTGCTAATAGGGGGCTAATTTATGTAAACAAATGTTGGTTCTGCGGAGTGAAAGCCACATTATTATGTTTTACTGCCAGCTGAGTGTGTTATTTGGTCATGCATTCTGCAAGGCGCGTTCTGCAAGGTCTAGGCTACCCTGAGGTAGCAAATGATCCTGACAGCAAACAATGTAATTTCAAATAAGTGAAGGTACTGCAATGCTCATTTTTTTCTTTTGATGGACTTATGTGTCTTCGCTATTTAGACAATTTCAGGTGATGCTAATACATGTATGTTTGTCAGATCTTTCGACTACATACTGCAAGGCACTGAGCACACTCTGTTATCACAGAAGCCAATACATGAAAATATATGGGTAGGAGCTAAAACTCATGTGTTTGTTCACTAAATATAATTAGCTATTCCCACTGATATGAAGGAGCACTGTGATATCTGCCATGTAGTACATAAGAACATAACGGCCATACTGGGTCGGACCAAAGATCCAGCCAGCCCAGTATCCTGTCTGCCGACAGTGGCCAATGCCAGGTGAACCAGAGGGAGTGAACCGAGCAGGTGATGATCAAGTGATCTCTCTCCTGCCATCCATCTCCGTCCTCTGACAAACAGAGGCTAGGGACACCATTCCTTACCCATACTGGCTAATAGCCATTAATGGACTTAACCTCCATGAATTTATCTAGTTCTCTTTTAAACCCTGTTATAGTCCTAGCCTTCACAACCTCCTCAGGCAAGGAGTTCCACAGATTGACTATGCGCTGTGTGAAGAAGAACTTCCTTTTATTTGTTTTAAACCTGCTGACCATTAATTTCATTTGGTGGCCCCTGGCTCTTATATTATGGGAACAAGTAAATAACTTTTCCTTATTCACTTTCTCCACACCACTCATGATTTTACATACCTCTATCATATCATATCAGTGCAACTTCAATATTATTTGCTCTTGATTTCCTTTGCTCAAAAGCTGCTCATTTATACAATGGTTCATTTTGAATCAGGCAAAGGAGAGAATTATTGGAATAAAATTACAAAGAAACAAGTGTGTTCTTTGTTTCCAATAATATTTGCAAATTTTCTAGATGATAGAAACTGATTATTCGCATGTTGACATTTGAACATCCAAGAATTTGCCCTGCATATTATAGGCAGTGGCTTTTGGGATGTCAGACTTTACAGGCCCAGTGTGTGTTGAGCCATTCACCAATCGCTTCCCACTTAACAAAGAAACACCCCCTGTTGAAGGTCTGCCTGTGTCCCAGATTCTTTGTGAAGAGAATTTACAAACTGCACTGAGCAATACAAATCATTCTGCAACAGAGGACAGCTTGTGTTTCAAGTGTTTTCATTGTTGTGTGTGAAGCATGCCTGATCAACATAGCTCCTGTGTCCACGCCACAAAAACCACCATTACATTTGACACTACTTGGCATCAGTGGGGTCAGAAAAGAGGCCAAGGATTGAATGGGCATGGAAGAACTATCCTTCTGTTGTCACTCTAGGGCAGGAGCAAGCCACGTTGGGGGGCAGTGTTAAGAAGAGGGTTCTACTGATGACCTTATTGTAAACCGTTCTGTGGGTGAACAGATTATTTCAATTTCCAGCACAGTCAGCATGTAAAATTTGTCTTTGTCTATAATTACAAAAGAATGAAAATTACTTGGGTGCAATGATGGATTTTCTAGTGATTTCCCTATTCAGCTGCATCATATATTTACACCATAAAAGCCATAAAAGAAAGCAAATGTTTACCCTTTTTCTGTTTGTTGAAGACTAACTTGATTGCTGTCTTACTTATTTTAAAGACAACCTTCAACTAAGCACACTACTTTTCTTCTTCCCAGTACACTGAGGAGTACCCCAAGATTTTGACTGAGCATGATCTCTGCAAGTGGTCATCTGACTTGCAACTGTATTGTAACTCAGGCTAGGTCTACACTGCCGCTTTTTTTTGGAAAAAGCTACACAAAATGTGCTCCACATTTTGCATAGCTTTTTCCGATTCTTTTGTCAGAAGAGGCTTTTCCGACACTTGGCCTGTCTAGACTGGGCCAAATGTCGGGGAAAAACCCTCTTTTGGAAGCCTCCTTATTCCTCATGGAACAAGGAATACAGCGGCTTCTGAAAGAGCGTGTTTGCTCTTCTTCCAAAAAAAAGCGGAAGAGCAAACATGTTCCCTGGACATAGAACAGTTTTTCAGTATCTTGGAAAAACTGTGTAGTCTAGACGTAGCCTTAGAAAACTCTGATAAACAAACAAAAGGAGAGTTCCACAGCTAAGGGCTTTCCAAAGAGGATGCCGACTCTTTAGATTAAAATTGGAACGCCATCATTTGCAACATCCCTGTGAAATGAAAGGCTATTTTTAAAGCTAGCCCAGTCATTTGAAAATAAAGACCAGAACCTTGTATTACTAACGTGACTGGTCTGGCAGCCCTGGTAGCATGTGGAACGTTGGTATGATGTATTCTTCATCAATTTGCACTGCTTAGCAAATAGCTGCTACATCTTAAACTAACTATAGTTTGTGGTCGGCCTTCAGAGTCAGGCTAGTGTTAGATATGGCAGTAATCTTCCCATGAGATGGCAAATGCAGAGATCACTGCATATGAGGTCCATAACTGAGAGGAAAAGGTTCAGCATCCTGGAGAAAGATGTTCCTGTTCGTGGATGATATTTGTGCATCTCTAAATAGTAAATACTCCATTATTCCACAGTTTTGGACCACCTTGATAGTCCCAAGGCAGAGGTACTCAATGGAGGTTGAGGCAGACTTTCTATTAGGACCTCTAATTGCTTCTCATTCTGATCTGCATTCCTTTTGTTCTCTCTAGAATAAAACTGAGCAGAGAATTTTTCATCCAGATTCTGATTTCATTGGTGTTTAGTTACCAATGAAATTCAGAGCCAGATGGTCAGGAGTGTGTTAGGGTTATGGCAGTCCAAAGTGTTTTACAGTCTCGCTCAGCAGGCTGACATATGTTTTGGATAAGTAAGGCAATAAAACTGACACCAGCAGCCTCCTCAACTTGACAAATTTGGTTAAGAGGAGGAGGTTCCCATCACCCTCTCCCCTACAGGGAAGAGCAAAGCCTGCTTATTGTGACTGCATTCATCCCTGTGCTTGTGTCTGTAACCCATGATAAATAACTGTTCAAAGCCGATGGTGGAACAAAGAGCCCTAAGATCAACATTTGGCCCAGCCTATAGCTCTGATGTCCTAAAACAGTATACAGTAGGGGTCGGCAAAATCAGGCCTGGGGCCAGATGTGGCCCACCAAGCATTTCTCTTCTGCCCGCTCTGTTGATTAGCAGAGCCTGCATTCTTACAGCCGGCAATCTGTGTTCTGCTGCCCCTCCCCCCACCTTGCTCTGTCCTGTAGCAGAGCTGCTCCCAGGAGTCTCCGACCAGCCGTGTAGAGCAGGGGCGGGGGGAGGAAGGCAGTGCTGAAGTCAGTGTCCCCCTGCTCCTGTACCCCATCTCTGCAGAGCAGGGATTGGAGAGAAGGAGACACACATTGGGGCTGCTCCAATGGTGAGTGACTTAGCGTGAGTGCCTTGTCTTAAGAGGCAGTGCACTGTTTCTAAGATTTCTCCAGCAGCCAGCTCTTTCTCTCACACACACACACAAACACACACTCTTTCCCCCATACCACATCTATGCAGAGCAGGAGGTGGGGAGGAGACAACAGAGCAGGACAGCTTTCCGTCTCTTAGGCTATGTCTATACTACAAGCCTCTTTTGCAAGAGGAAATGCAAATGGAGTGCTCATATGTCTACACAGCACTTTTTTGCGCAAAAACCTCTTGCGCAAAAGGGAAAGGAAGAGGAAATGCAAATGAGAGCACAACATATGCAAATGAGTGCTCCATTTGCATTTGCTCTTCTGCAAGAGGATCGTAGTTTAGACGAAGCCCCTGAGACATAGGGTGGCTTCTCTCAGAAACTTACCCAGCAACAGCCACACACACACTCTGTCACTGGCACATACACCCCGTCTGTGCCATGCTGTCTCTGTGCCATGCACACACTGCCTCACGCACACTCCTGTCTCTATGCCATATACACTCTTCCAGTCTCCATGCCACACACGCTCGATCTGTGTCACAAAGTCTATCTCTCTCACACACAGAGTGTCTCTCTTTCACATTCACACATTCTTTCTCTCTCTAGCCCGGCCCCCACCTCTTCCACTGAGGGCCCCACTCCTTTCAGAGGGACAGAGTTGGCCCATGACCACGTACTAAAATTAATGAAGTGTCTCCTCTGCAAAAATTATTGCCCACCCCAGATAGAGAAAGGAAAAAAATGAGTATTTTCTGTTGATTCCAAAGTCCCACTCTCCTCCATATAAAGGTGAAAACATGGTAGTATCTTAGTTTTGAATGGCTTGTTACAAAGTAGTTGGAGACCAATAAAGCATAGTAAATAAAATATTGGTTAATGACTGAATGGCAGTTGTAAATAAATATTCTTTCAAAAAGTCAGCAAAATTGAGAAACACTGGTATTTGGAACATCTCTTTTTATTACAACAGAGTAGGTTAACGAAGTACATTTTGTCTCAATTTTTGTAGTGTTAATTTTAAATGATAAAAGTATTTGAAGAAAACTTGTAAAAGGTGTTTTAAATTGGTAAGATTTTAAATCAGAATGCACTGCAATGACCTTGGGCATATGAAATCTCCTTAGATAAAAGTATTTAAATAGACTCCACGCCATACTCCATTGCATTAAATAACCACCATGACATGGAACTCTCTCCAAACAATCTGAACACATAGTATTGAAATGTTATTCAATTATCAGATTATAAATGCCTTTTAGATCTACCATTGCACCAAGATCTACTCTCTTCTTTTCACATGAATTCTTCACTGGTTGACTGCTAAGAGAAACATTTATCAAATTGATGCATTGGGTTTTAGTCCTGTGGCACCTACTGATCTTAATGGCACTGTCACAGTGGAGCAATTCAAAATGTTTTAAAGAGGCACCCCAAGTGTGCTGACTCTCCATTATTCTTTGTTAGTAGGCACACCAAAAGTATCTTCTGCTTAAATTAAATTTCTTCCGAAATTACATGTTCCATTGTGCTCAGCTCCTAGGAAGCGAAGGAGTTGCCTTGTATTACTCAGCAATGATCGCCACCTGATTAAGGAATACCATTGACAGGATCCAATTGAAATCTGCTTCCATCCTTTCTTGCCAGAAGGACAATGTAATGATATGAGGCTTTGAGGAGGGTTTAATCCAGGATCCTCAAGGTTTCAGCAGGGACAAAGGAATGTTAAATAATCCTTTAAATCTAGTGCCCAGTAGTGGTGTCTATTCTTTGAGAAAGTCTAATGCCTTTTTTCTCCATATATATGAACACCAGATCCTTAACATAAGATTTCAGCTTGTTCATGGTGCAGGATAATAACTGCATGAAATATATAGGCTATCCTTTCTGTCCATGGTATAAGCAATATTTGCATTTTGCTTTCATGTAAAAGTCACAGGCAGTACTGTCAATGTACATTTAGTCAATTCTCAGTTAATCATAGAATCATAGAATACTAGAACTTGAAGGGACCTCGAGAGATCATCAAGTCCAGTCCCCTGCCCTCACTGCAGGACCAAGCACCATATATATTATCCCTGATAGATGATTATCCAACCTGCTCTTAAATATCTCCAATAAAGGAGATTCCACAACCTCCCTAGGCAATTTATTCCAGTGTTTAACCACCCTGACAATTAGGAAGCTTTTCCTAATGTCCAATCTAAACCTCCCTTGCTGCAATTTAAGCCCATTGCTTCTTATCCTATCATCAGAGGCCAAGGAGAACAATTTTTCTCCCTCTTCCTTGTAACACCCTTTTAGATACTTAAAAACTGCTATCATGTCCCCTCAGTCTTCTCTTTTCTAAAGTAAACAAGCCCAATTCTTTCAGTCTTCCCTCATAGCTCATGTTTTCTAGACCATTAATCATTTTTGTTGCTCTTCTCTGGACCTTCTCCAGTTTCTCCACATCTTTCTAATCAGCGCAGAATAGAGTGGAAGAATGGCTTCTCATGTCTTGCTCACAACACTGCTGTTAATGCATCCCAGAATCATGTTTGCTTTTTTTGCAAGTGTTACACTGTTGACTCATATTTAGCTTGTGATCCACTATGACCCCTAAATCCCTTTCAGCAGTACTCCTTTCTAGACAATCACTTCCCATTCTGTATGTGTGAAACTGATTGTTCCTTCCTAAGTGGAGTACTTTGCATTTGTCCTTATTAAACTTCATCCTATTTACCTCAGACCATTTCTCTAGTTTGTCCAGATCATTTTGAATTTTCTCCCTATCCTCCAAAGCACTTGCAGCCCCTGCCAACTTGGTATCATCTGCAAACTTAATAATGGCACTTTCTATCCCATCATCTAAATTGTTGATGAAGATATTGAAGAAGTGGTCCCAAAACAGACCCCTGAGGAACCCCACTTGTTATGCCCTTCCAGCATGATTGTGAGCCGTTAATAACTACTCTCTGAGAATGGTTATCCAGCCAGTTATGCACCCACCTTGTAGTCGCCGCATCTAGGTTGTATTTCCTTAGTTTATTGATAAGAAGGTCATGCGAGACAGTGTCAAATGCCTTACCAAACTCTAGGTATACCACATCCTCCACTTCTCCCTTCTCCACAGGACTTGTTAGCCTGTCAAAGAAAGCTATCAGATTGGTTTGATGTGATTTGTTCTTTACAAATCCATGGTGGTGTAACCCATGCGCCTAGTGTGGTTTACTGTCCCATGTAGTGGCACTTTGCCCACTTACAGCAAGAACTAAGAAGAAGAGCTTTATAGATGAAGCTGTAGAGGCTCCAAGGCTAAGCTCCAGAGGTCTCACGTTCAATCTGCTTTGTGGCAGTTGCACTGACTGTTACCTATCACCTTATTATCTTGCAGATGAATTCCTTAGTTACTTGCTACATTATCTTCCCTGGCACAGCAGTTAAACTGACTGGTCTGTAGTTTCTTGGGTTGTTCTTATTTCACTTTTTATAGATGGGCACTATATTTGCCCTTTTCCAGTCTTCTGGAATCTCTCCCTGTCTTCTATACCTTTTCAAAGATGATAGCTAAAGGCTCAGATACCTCCTCTATCAGCTCCTTGAGTATTCTAGGATGCATTTCATCAGGCCCTGGTGACTTGAAGACATCCAACTTTTCTAAGTAATTTTTAACTTGTTCTTTTTTTATTTTAACTTCTAAACCTATCGCATTTTCACTAGCATTCACTGTGTTAGGCATCCCATCACCATCAAACTTCTTGGTGAAAACTGAAACAAAGAAGAGATTGTCACCTCTGCCATTTCCAAATTTCCTGTTACTGTTTCTCCCTCTTCACTGGGCAATGAGCCTACCCTGTACTTGGTCTTCCTCTTGCTTGAATATATTTGTAGAATGTTTTCTTGTTACCCTTTATGTCTCTAGCTAGATTGAGTTCATTGTGTGCCTTTTCCTTTCTAATCTTGCCCCTATATACTTGCGTTATTTTCTTACATTCATCCTTTGTAATTTAACCTAGTTTCCACTTTTTATAACACTCCTTTTTGATTTTTAGATCATGTAAAATCTGGTTGATCCAAGGTGGTCTTTTGTCATACTTTTTATCTTTCCTATGCAGTGGAATAGTTTATTTTTTGGGCCCTTAATATGTGCCTTTAAAAATTGCCAACTCTCTTCAGTTGTTTTTCTTCTTAGTCTTGCTTTCCATGGGACCTTATCTACTAGCTCTCTGAGTTTACTAAAATCTGCCTTCCTAAAATCCATTGTCTCTGTTTTGCTGTTCTCCTTAGAATTACAAACTCTGTGATTTCATGATCATCTTCACCCAAGCTGCCACTTTGCCCCAGGGCAAACCTTTGGAGCATAGCCCGGGGAGGGAGCCCAGGGATATGGAGGGGGGGCATGCGGGCCACCCACTGGTAGGGGTGTGGAAGTGGCCCATAGGAAGCGGGGGACTGCACAGGCCTCCTGCCCACACTCCTTGGGCCCAGCCTGGGCATGGGGGGCACTGTTCAGGTCTCCAGGTGTAGGGTACCTAAGCTTGCTGATGTTCCCTGGCCCTGGCCCCGGCCCCAGCCCCAGCCCAGGGGCAGCAGGGGCTATGCAGGCTGCCCACTGGCACTCCCCAGGGTTGGCCCAGGGGCAGTAGGGGCTGCACAGCAGCTGCTCCCTATGGAAGGCTGAGGAGTCAGGTGCAGCTGGCCAGCGACTTCTTGCAGAAGGGCTCACTGTTCCCCTGTGGTCGTATAACTGTGCCTTCTGCCAGAACTCTCCCTTTCCATTTCATGACAAACAATTGAATTCCAGGCACATCCCATTGTCCTGGTACAACCAAACCCTGACCTTGCTTTAAGTTAGGATAAGAGGTATTTAGGAGGAGTTCTTAAACAAATGATCTCATGGGCGGAAAGAAAGACAGATGCACATTTCTAAAATATATAGGTAGATATATGTTTGTGATGGGTACAGAAAGCAAATCTTAAGTTATACTCAGTGGCTGTTGTTTGTAACTATTGGCATCAAGATTATCTATATAAAGTCTGAGAAAAACTGAAAATAGCTACTTATCACAAATTGAAAGTAAGTGCTTTTAGTTACCAGGATTCCTGGTGTAAAGTCCTTGTAAATGAGCCAAGAATCATCTTCCTCTCTTGCCATCACGTCCCTCTAGTCTGAAGTTGGAGTGCCAGACTTTAAGAAGCAGCTGTGATCTACTGAGACCTGGAAGCAACACTTGTGATTCGTATATTCTCCTAATTCCCTCACTCACTAGACATGCCTACCATGGCCTGCAAGCACTCAGCTCCAGAACTTTCCCTTATCCAGACTCACCATATCTCCATGGTATTGTAAAGAAGAATAGTTTATTTAAGGTAACTCACCTGCCCAATCCTCAGAAAAGCTGGAGTCAAATTGTAACTCCCTTGTAAGAGATGTTAAAATTCTTTAGTCTTTTTGTTCTTGTTGTTGTTGAAGGAGATGGAGGTTGGGGAAGGTAGGCAGAGCCCTAAAATTTAGTGGATTTGAATTATTTATTTTGTAACACTATTACCTGAAGGCATTGGGTGGAACACCTGCAATATTACCATATGTTTTGACACATAGTAAACATAAACCCTGAGTAATGAAATGTTTTCTAAATCTATTCATTACTTATTTTAGTGTAAAGGTGACAGCTCATCTCCAGTGGGTAGGATCACATGTTTTGATATTTAAAGTAGGTCTAAAATGTATTCTGCTTACAGTCAGTTTGTTCTCGCTTATTATTCATAGTAGCAGTGAACTTCTCCAGCACTGCAATTTTTTTAACTTGTCATCCGTTGTTGAGTCAATTAGATAGCTTTCCAAAACACGATTATAGTATCACAAGCTCCATGAATCATTTGGGACAACAATCACATATGCTCTTTTAAATAAACTGTTGTCCATCTGAACAATGCTGTTTAATTTAATTTTTGGATTATAATTATGAAGCTTATTATTTCTGTGATTTTTAAGCACTTTCTACTCTTTGCATAGTGAATCTTATTATAGTAATTTCTCATTTAACACTATAGATGCGTTTCTGAAAATATTCGTGCTAAGCGAAAACGTGCTATGCAGGGTCAATGTTCCCATTAAAAATAATGGAAAAGGAGGGGGTTGCATTTCAGGTGATGGTGGCAATTTTTTGTTGGTGCTGTGTCGTCAATGTCAACATTAGATATCTAGCAACACAAGATAACTAGCAACACAAGTCGCTGCAGTTTGTTAAAACACAAAGATAAACATGTGAGTGAGCGGAGAAGCGCTGTGACCATGTGTATTCATCTGCTCTTGCGTATTACCACTGTTTTCACCAACTTATACCACCGCGCAAAGTAGTTTGCCACTTGATTATTTTCATGTTATTTCGGGGACGGTCATGTTATTTGAAAAACGTTACCTCAAAAAAAATCGTGCTATTGTGAAAACGTGTTAAGCGAGCACGTGTTAAATGAGTAATTACTGTACAAGCTTACTGTACATACCTACCTCAAATAGCAAGTACAGAAGATGCTTCCAGTTTATAATCATTAAACAACTGAATATTCTTGACAAGAATCCAGCATCCTTATTATATAAAAAGACATTAGCTTTTGATTATCCTCAACTGCTTTCTTATTGATGTCTCTCTTATTCTTGGAGGGGTAGCTGTGCTAGACTGTAACTTTAAAAACAATGAGTAGTCCTGTGGCATCTTAGAGACTAACAGAGGTGTGGGATCATGAGATTTTGTGGGTCTACACAGCAGGGAAAAAGTCTAATTAAGCTACGCAACTTCAGCTACATCAGTTGTGTAGCTTAAGTTGAAATAGCTTGTTTTGGCTTTTGGTGTTGTCTACACAGCACAAAGGAACAACTCTTCCTTCAACTTCCCTCACTCCTCATAAAATGAGGGTTTCAGGAATCAGAGTAAGAAGCCCTCCATCTCGTCATTATTTCAAAATAATGGCTCGCAGTGTAGACACGCTCTTTGTTATTTCCGAATAACGTCAGTTATTCTGAAATAATGCTGCTGTGTTGATGTACCCTAAGATGCCACAGAACTGCTCATTCTCTTATTCCAATCTCTTAATGAAATGTACTTATGTTACCCTGTCAAATAAATCCATCAGGTTGATTTGAACATGATTTGTTCTTGACAAATCCATGCTGTCTGTTACTTATCACCTAATTATCTTCTAGATGTTTGCAAACTGGTTGATATCTGACTTCTCAGTCCTCATCCTCAAAGGAAACCAGCTCAATACTTTCAAAATAGTAGCCTATCAACTAGGGATGTGTACGAGTAGTTAACTGTATGATTAACCGATTAGCCTAGACTTCTCAGTTAATCTTGTTGACTACAGGCATTCCCTCCCTTGCTGCCTCTGTATCAGAAGCAGTGGGGAGAGGGTGGGGAACAGGAGCTGGTGCTAGGGGGAGCTGGCTTAAATGTGGAGGCTGCCACGAAGGGCTGCCTGAGCTCCTTGCAGAGAGAGGCTGCTCCGCATCCTGCCTGGGTCCACCAAGGGCAGAGGTTGCTTTGCAGCAGCAGCTTCTGTCCCGGGGGCGTGGGGGGGGTCTGAGCTCCCTGTGGACAGAGGCTGGAGCAGCGTTCCCCCACGGACAGTGGCTGCTGCTGGACCAGCCTCTGTCCGCAGCCAACCTGGGTCTGAGCACCTCATGGACAGAGGCTGCTTTGTGGCAGCCATCCCCCACCCCTACCGCTCAGCAGCGTTTGTCCTTGTGGAGCTCAGACCCCTGCAGATAGGGGCGGTTGCCACCCTGTGCTGTTGCCTCTGTATCAGATGCAGCAGTGCAGGGTGGCAGGCAACTGGGCTGCATGCGGAGCTGGTTTTTAAACTAACTCCCCTCACAGAACAGCTCCCGCCTGCCACTGACAGAGAAGCAGCAGCACACAGTGATAGGGAGCTCCCCGGGAGTGAGACAGTCCTGTAACTGACAATATTTTGTGTGGTTACATGACTATTTAATTACCCGACTTCTAACATCCCTACTATCAACCTAAGTCCATAACTCTGCTAGAATCTAAAAATCATGCACGTATTTTATGACTCATTACAACAATTTGTAACACCCAGTATAGCCTGGTTTTAACTGCCCGTTTCATTTGAAGTGGTCTCCTATGCTGTTTATGCTTAATGATCTGTCCCATCTTATATTTAGCTTGGATACTCTGGTTACCCTCTCCAAACCTGGGGAAGAGGTCAGTGAAGTTCAAAAGTTTTTCCCTTCCACTAACAGACCTTGGTCCAGTAAAAGATATTGCCAAAATTACCTTGTCTTTTTCATCTTCCCTGTAATTAATCATTACTAACTGAATGATCAACGCTGGTGCTTTACATTTACAATCCCCCAATAGAAAAGAAGCATAATGTCCAGCAATGATTCTCACATATATGTGGAGAGCATGTGTTTACTATTTTCCAGAGAATAGTTATAGTCCCTTCCAAATTAGCTTTCCAAATTAGCAAGGCATATTCCCCAAAGTATAAAAACCTCTTAACAGAGGCAGGCAGTAGAAATATGCCTAAAGCTCATTCTCAGATTTCTGCTAAGGGGGACGGGGGGCAAATGCCATAGCGCCTGAGTCAGGTTCAATGACTAGGGTTGCCAGGTGTCCGGTATTGACCCGGACAGTCCAGTATTTTCACCTCCTGTCCGGTAAAAAAATTCAGAAAATACCGGACACCTAAACTGTCTGGTATATTCTGTTTTTTTCCCCTGCCAGGAGGTGAAAATACCGGACACCTGGCAACCCTACGACACACTTGGCAACTAGTCCAGCCCCCGGCCTTCTCCCCCCTCTCCCCCCGGGTCCCCGACACCCCCCACACCCCCTGCTTACCTGGTTCTGCAGGGAAGCTGCGTTCTGGCTTGATCAAGAAAACAAAATGGCCGCCAGCAAAAAAGCCTAAAGACCAAGGGGAAGCAATGCCTTCCCTGGGTCTTAGTGCTCAACCACTCCCCTGTTCCTATCCCTATTCTGACTCTGCACGCACTGAAAGAGCCAAGATTTTTTTTTTTTTGATTAATAACTCTGAGTCCTTTTTTTTTTTCTCTCAACACTTTGGTCTTCCCCCTTTTTTCCCCCCCCCCCCTCAACAGAATTTTTTCCCCAGTGTTTTTTTTTTGGGGGGGGGAGGAGGAGAGGTGTTCAGTATTTTTGGTTAAACCATCTGGCAACCCTATCATTGACCGCAGCATGTCCACATGAAACACCCAGTTATTGTGAATTGGAATCCCTCTTGCCCTTGTCTTGCTTCACATGCACATTTCAATTTCTTAGGATTGTATGTTTTAGTTCATGCTGTTCTAGAAATCTAATCTCTAAGACCCACAATTTTTCCCATAGTACTTTCCGAAAGGGGCAAAGGGTGTCATGCACTAGCTAGGATCTGTATTGAGTGAGTGAGATCAGTTGGAGGCCTTAGCATGAGCATCAGGTGTGTGGGAAAAAAACAGGAACCAGATGATTTTGTTAAATGTTTTATTTGGCGAAGAGGGAGGAGGTTCTGTCTTCTGACTCCATTGCTTAATGATCCCAAATTTGGAGCACTAATCTCACCCCAAACCCATCTGAGAAACAATAAATTCCAAGACAAGCTAAGTAAGCATGTGGATTTTAAAATACTTAAACTTTACACAAAAAACACTGTTCAAGTTTAACTGCATTACTGAAGTCAGTATTAGCAAGGTAAGAAAATTCTTTGTGTTGACAGGCCTCTGAACCTTGACATGGTAAAATACTGTGAAACCATATATCTTTGGTATAATTGACTGTCTCCAAAAGAGCTTGCACAGAAATATAAAAGTGTCTCCTATGTGTTAAATTCATCAGCCGTTTTATAAAATTATGCTAGAGAAAGGCTAGGGCTTCTTTTTCTAAGAAGATTCAAAAGACATTTCTAATGTACTGCACCATGGTCACCTTTTTGTGGAAGCTAGTAAATAGAACTAATATAACAGGCATGTTAATCAGGCATGATTTTAATCATCATTAATAATCTATAGATTAATGCCACCTTTTGCAGAGCAGTTCCCATAAAAATAATTTAATACGAACCAGACAGAAAACATATTAGTTATGGTCAAGACAGCCTTCTAGGGCCACTCTGTGCCTGAATAAAAAGATATTTCAAGTAAAAAAAATGGAACATGAGGCACTCAATTTATGCAGCTGTCATTTTGATGGAGTGTTACTTTACAATATCCACTTGTTCAGTACGCAATATAAAACTACCACCAGTATCTTTAAGGTTTATCTGTCTAGGGAGGAGTACTACAGAAAAGGATCTAGGGGTCATAGTGGACCACAAGCTAAATATGAGTCAACAGTGTGATGCTGTTACAAAAAAAGCAAACATGATTCTGGGATGCATTAACTGGTGCGTTGTGAGCAAGACATGAGAAGTCATTCTTCCGCTCTACTCTGCGCTAGTTAGGCCTCAGTTGGAGTATTGTGTCCAGGTCTGGGCACCACACTTCAAGAAAGATGTGGAGAAATTGGAGAAGGTCCAGAGAAGAGCAACAAGAATGATTAAAGGTCTAGAGAATATGACCTATGAAGGAAGACTGAAAGAATTGGGCTTGTTTAGTTTGGAAAGGGGAAGACTAAGACGGGACATGATAGCAGTTTTCAGGTATTTAAAAGGGTGTCACAAGGAGGGGGGAGAAAAATTGTTCTCCTTAGCCACTGAGGATAGGACAAGAGGCAATGGGCTTAAACTGCGGGAAGGGAGGTTTAGCTTGGACATTAGGAAAATCTTCCTAACTGTCAGGGTGGTGAAACACTGGAATAAGTTGCCTAGGGAGGTTGTGGAATCTCCTTTATTGGAGATATTTCAGAGCAGGTTAGATAGACATCTATCAGGGATGAGACGGTACATGAGGGCAGGGGACTAGACTCGATGACCTCTTGAGGTCCCTTCTAGTTCTAGTGTTCTCTGATTCTGTGATCTGAGATCCTAAATTCTTCTTCTCTTACTCTTTCATAATTAAAAGGTTTTGTTTGTTTGGGGTGTTTTGGGGTTAGGGGTTGGTGGTTGGTGTTTGTTGGGTTTTAATTATCCAGAAATGTGCTACATGATTCACAACAGGTATGATGTGGGCCTTACCCCAAAAGGCATCCAATCTAAATTTTGCTTTATTCTTCAACTGAGTGTGATAAGCAGACAAAAGGTAGGAAAGGGATAGGAACAAAGGTGACACTAATAAGACAATATGATTATTCAGAAAGGCATGAACACATTGATGTTTTAATTTTTGTTACCCTTTCTACCATTATCACATGAAAGTGAAGTGGCGGGAGTGAGTTTCTATTGGAGATATGAATGAGGCACCTATGGTATTTTTGTAGGATGGAAGAGAAAGGGCTATCAAGGGAAGGTAAGCATAATAGATACAGTGCAAAGGGCATGGAAGTGTGAAAGGAGGCAAAGTCTGCTATGTAGGCAGGGTCTGCATAATGTAGGGTAAAGGCAAGGATGAGATGTTTGAATTCAATGTGCTTTTTAATGGAGAACCATTCTGTGTGCAGTGTGCTCAAAAAGATAAAGAAATTATATTTTGGGATCAACTCTAGAGCTTATTAGGTCATGTCGCTAAGATTAGGCATTGCAAGATACAGGAAGGTACAGATTTTAGGCTGTCGGGGAGAAAACAGATGATATCAGTGTGAGAAAAGAAAAAGGGAGAGAAGTTAAATGTCACTCCTGGGTTACAGAGTGAGGAGACACAGAGAATGGGTGGTGCTATCAGCTAAATTGTGTAACAGAATTATTACAGAGACTTAATTATTATAAGTCTGACAACCAGTTACTGGATGAACATAATTTGTTGGGGAAGAGTCAGCATGGTTTTTGTAACGGAAAATCATGTCTGACCTATCTATTGTAATTGTTTGAGGGTGTCAAAAAGATTGTGGATAAGGGGGTTGCAGTTGATATGACAGGGGTGGCAATAGGCTGGCCACAGTTTACCAGGGTTAGCCCCTGTGGGCTGCCAAATGCTTCATTCACCTGCGTCCGCAGGTATGGCTGCTTGCAGCTCCATTTGGCTGTGATTTGCCTCCCCATACTGTGTGAGCTGCAGAACACTGCTCAAGGTAGCTAAGTCCACAGCAGACTGTGAAGACCTTCAAAAGGATCCCCTAAAACTGGATGACTGCACAACAAAATGGCAGATGAAATTCAGTGTTGATAACTGCAAAGTAACATATGTCAAAAAATGGAATCCCAAATATTATATATAAAATGATTAATTAGGTTTTACCACTCAAGAGAGGGATCTTGGAGTGGCTGTGGATAGTTCTCTGAAAACATCCAATCTGCAGCAGTAAGAAAGGCATACATAATAAAACAGAATATATCTTGTTGCCTCGTTTACAAATCCATGGTACGCCCATATCTTGAATACTGTGTACAGATGCGGTTGCTTCATCTCAAAATAGACATATTGGAATTGGAAAAGATTCAGAAAAGGGCAGCAAAAATGATTAAGACAGTGGTCACCAACCAGTAGATCAGGATCTACCGGGAGATTCTGGAGCCTCTGACAGGTGATCCTGACTGGTTTGGCTGGGAAGCTATCAAGTGCCTGCACTTCACTTGCCCCTCTCCCCACTGCCCTGCTCTCCTGCCCAGAGCCTCAGAGCTGCCCCTGTAAGTCTCCTGCTTCTTGTGCAGGGTGGGGGAGACAGAGGCATGGGGGCACTGATGTCACTCTGTCCCCCTCCGCTGTACCCCATCTTACCAGAGTGAGGAGGGCAGGACCTTGGCGAAGGGGCAAGGGTATTTGGGTTTGAGGTAGATCCTGGACTGACTTAAATTCAAAAAGTGACCTTGTGCTTAAAAAGGTTGGAGACGACTGGATTAGGGGTTTGGAACAACAGCCATATGAGGAGAGATGAAAAAGACTGGGAATTTTCAGCTTGGAAAAGAGGACACTAAGGGAGGATATGACAGAGGTCTGTAAAATTGTGACTGGTGTGGAGAAAGTGAATAAGAAAAATTATTTCCTCTGTCCCATAACATAAGAATTAGGGGTCTGCAAGTAAAATTAATAGGAAACAGGTATTAAACAAATAAAAGGAAGTATTTCATCACACAATGCACAGTCAATCAATGGAAGTCTTTGCCAGAGGATGTTGTAAAGGCCAAAGTTTTAACAGGGTTCAAAAAAGAACAGAATAAATTCATGCAACATGGGAGAGAGGAATAGCTCAGTGGTTTGAGTATTGGCCTGCTAAACCCAGGGTTGTGAGTTCAATCTTGGAAAGGGCCATTTAGGGATCTGGGGCAAATCTGTCAGGGATGGTACATGGTTCTGCTATGAGGACAGGGCACTGGACTCAATGACTGCAAGGTCCCTTTCAGTTCTATGGGATAAGTATATCTCCATATATTATAAAGGTTCATCAAAGGCTATTAGCCCAGATGGGCAAGGATGGCATTCCTAGCCTCTGTTTTGTCAGGGTGGGAATGGGTGACAGGGAATGGATCATTTCATGATTATCTAGGGTCGTCAGGTGTCCGGTTTTGAACTGGTCAGTCCAGTATTTGAGCTTTCTTTTTGGGAAACAAATTAAGAAAATACAAATGTCTGGTATGTTCTAAATAAGATGTACTGTAGATTGTGATGTAATGTCAAGTGTTTCCAGTATTTTTGTTGAAACCATCTGGCAACCCTATGATTACCTCCTCTGTTCATTCCTTCTGGGGCATCTGGCACTGGACACTGTTAGAAGACAGGATACTTCCTGTTGAGTCTCCCAGAAGCAAATATTTGAAATACAAGTATGTAGCCAAAACTCATAACTTCAAATGCAAACTGAAACATGCATTTGAGCAGTATAAACAGCATCAGTGAATCATCAGCTTTTGATAGACATCTGACATGAGCCCACAAGATTTGGTGAAAATACATGACAGTGGATGCAGCAGTGTTTTTGTATGCTTGTATTACAATCCAGTAATATCACAGAACCATTCCAATGTTTGTATGCCTGCTTCGTCCCCCTGAATGCTTTTTTTGTTCCTTCAGTATTGATCAGGCATAAGACCTGTGACAGCCACTTGAGTGATAACACGTGCACACAGCTCTTTCCCCTGCTTCTCTCCCACCCTATCCCAGCAGGGCAGCTCTAGATTTAAAGAATAGCTGAGGTCCCTTATTTTTATTTAGAGCTTCTGAAAGGGTATGAATACATGAGCTCTTTAAACAAGAAGCTTTGAATGGTTTTGTTGTGGATAAAAGTGCATTTGTTTGTTGGAATTTATCTGTTTCATATGGTTTTAAACTGTGTTTGTGTGTACACGCTCATACGCAGTTTGGGAGATTTTTGGTGCTCGCCTTTTTAATTTTAATGTAAAAATAATGCAATAAACCTTGTCACTGTGAGTTGAAATCAAATATCAATTGCTTAGTAATTTGATTTATAAGGAATAGAGGGAAAGCATTATTAATAACGCTTTTAACTAAGTCTTACTTTGATACACATGCAAATAGATTTACTAAGCTTAAGTGGTGACTTATTAAATGTTTGATTATGTGGAGAACACAGTGTTATTGCCAAGCCTAATCAAGGCCCTATGTTTTCTATGAGCTGGCACCAGCAACATTTACCTCTGCAGAACTGTGCGCTACAATTACAATTTTCAGTTCACCCAAGTGATTTTGTTATTTTGTTTCTGGTCCAAAATATAAACATAAACTAATACAGTGGTGGTGTAAGGATTATGTAGTAATTTTGTGGAGGTGTTGGCTCTCCAGCCTAATGATGAGAATTTAAATGTCACAGTTTGTTAACTATTTCAGCAGAAAAATTTAACTAATGTGTTTGTATTACTTCTGGATCATATAGTTCCAGCTATTAGGACCGTTGCTAATTGGATAGCTTTTTGCTCTTACATATCTTGGTGGGATCTAATAGTTCAAATCTTCCTCCCCTACTCCAAGGAAGTCAAGTTGCCTCCATATTTGTCCACTAGGGTGAGGTGAAAATCAATGTATCCCCTCCTGTATGCCCAATACCACAACTTTGCACCACCCAGTAGTGAAATCTTCCCAGACAAGGAGGGCACCAGGGCAATTGCACCAGGGCATAGCAACTCGAAAGGTCCCAGGGCTCCGACCACTGCCGTTGGTACAGTAGAGATGGGAGTACCAACACTACACTCCCAGTTGAGGTAAGGGCTGGAAGCTGGCGCCCCCCCCCCCCCCCCCACCTCTCCTTCTGCCTGAGATCATACCCCTTCTGGGCCCCTCACAGTGCAGTATGCATTGTCAATACCAAAAATAAACAGCAAGCTGCATAGTAAAAATGTGGGGATGACATAATGTATGTTTATTTTTTTCTTGCAAAATATGCCACAGAATATGGTACTGATTGCATTATTTATTTTCATATTTAAATCAATTTAAACATCTATTTCTGAATTGTCTTGAAGCTACAGTAAAATTCCAGTGCCACAAAAGGCAGGTGACCTTGACGCAGAATTTATCCAGCTTGCCTCAGAATATAAAGAGCCTTGTATTTATTAACATTTCTACAGTGCCTTGGGATCCTCAAAAGGGGAGACTCTAAAGTTATTATTCATTTATAACAATATGCACTTTCATGTTTAGGCAGATGCCCACTTTTGTCTGTGCGCCCATGAGTTAGGGATCTCATTCCAGTTTGCAGTAATTTTTATGCTCTTCTTAAGAGATCACATTTTGAAATGTTACTTTATGTGCAAATATCATTGTGTGCCCATTTAGGTGTAGAGTTGCCAGTTTATGTATGCAGAGCAGGTTCATCTTTTTAAAATGCAGCCCGAAAGGAAGAATAGCCAGAGCGTGGCACAGTATTTTTAATTCCATGATTCCCATTGCCTTCAGCTGAATCTGTGTCACTAAAACCCCGATTGGTGCGGTGCAAAAGTATGGTTTCTCTCACTCCAAATCATGGAAGCCAGGTCCCCATGCATATCAGCTCCAGCCTGCCCCAACTCACCCTGCGCAATGCTGCCTCTCTATTAAAGGCAGCAGCTTGAGGGTGGGGATGAAGTAGGTGGATCAGGTGCTCAAGCCGCACCAGGTCCCACTTTCCCCTGCCCTCTGATGCAGAGGCAGCAAGCGGGGGGGGGGGGGGGGAGTGCATGCAGACAATAGGATTAACCAATAAGCCTAGGCACATTGGGATCCAAGACCCACCCACAAGTGGCACACAAATTATACATCCAGACAAACATGACAGTCAGGCCATTTAGTTTTTTGCACACAGGCCAGAGAAAGCTTCCAAGAGCCCCCCTCCATGGGCCACATTTTGAACCTCTTATTAAACTTTTGAGCAGTGACTCTCTGGAATCATCCCAGTTATGCTAATAGGACAATGTGGGAGAGTAACTGTTTTGCAGAATGATCCAAGGAGTCACAGACTGCCCCTATGAGAAAACATAATGCATCACTGAACAAAGCATGACCCACAATTGTGTCTTTCTGAAATCTTTTCTAACTCAGAGGGTCATAGGATGGGGCAAAGGGGAAAGGGGCCCAACTAAGTAAAGATTTTTCAGTGACTCTGAGTAGGATTTTATTTTCAAATAAATGAACAGTGCTTTGGTTTCAAAAAAGTACCGTGTCAGATATGTGTTTTTAACTGTTAATTTTACTTGATGTGCTGGTCATTTCATATTTGTCGAAAGACAAATATATCTTCTGTAGCTAGGACATGTCTGCTAGCATTACACAGTTCAGGGTAAAAGTTGGACCCTGGATGAAAATGAGTTTTGATCTCGTGTTAAGTTCTAAAGTCATACTTTTATTGTAATCAAATCAGGCATTCTAAATATTTCTGACAGTGTATAGAGAAGCATAAGTGTACTCCTGAAATTTACATGAACCACATCAGGCGTAAGCCAAGGGGGGAGAGCTGTCAAAACCAAGAGTTTTTATTGTCATCTGTTAGAATTATTTGCTCATAGGCTAAAACAAGGTCAAACATCAGAGAGTGCTGCAAAATTTTCATGCAAAAAGTGAAGAGGGCAGAATTCCTTTTCAACAGTTTCAAGTGAGGAAGGAGATTATTTTTCCTCACCTGTTGCAGTTTTAAAAATTTTGGCCCAAGCACGGACATTAGTTTTATTATAAAAATAAAAAACCTTTGGCACTGTTGGGAAATGTAGTTTACTGATCAGTAAGAAAGATCTCAGTTGCATAGAAATCCCTATCCATTTTCTCTATATTTTACATGTCTGCTGAATTATATTCTCTGACAAATAGAACAGTGTCTCTATATTCTCAGTTTATCCTGAACTAACTCAAGCATTTTTCCAGTTCCTTCTCTGTTATTCTTGTAAATACAGGTGACGCGTCAAGCTCTGATGAAGGAGACATGTACCAGCCATGAAAAATCAAAAGGGCATTATTTCCCTTCCTGCTAAGTAGTTTTATGTTCATGGAAATTATGGAAAACAGGTGAATTCCCATGGAATTGGTTAGGGGCAAATACAGGATTCATCTTTAAAGCAGGGAAGTAAAGAAGACCCTAGAAATTTTGAACAAGTATAAATTGAATTTTAATACTTGAGAAACTGCTAGAACAATTAATCAAGCACCGAAAGACAATTAAGAGTATCCAATCAAGCCAATTTATATGGATCTAAAAGAAAATAATCTAATAAATATTAGGTAGCATGGGGTTAATCAAAAACAAATTATGCCTGATCAAAAAACTGAATAGCTAAAGGTAAAACAGCAGACTGAGTATTTCAGCAAAGGCCTATGGTACATTTTCAAAGAAGATTCTCATATTGTAATTCAGGAATTTTGAATGAGGCTGAACTGCTCTGAGTGCTGTAGAAACACAGGAAATGTTCCGACACAGATTAGGAGCAGAGATGTTCAAGGAAATTTATTCTTGAAATATTAAATTAAATATTAGGGAAATTGCCAGCTAAAAAACAGTTAAATAATGGGACAAACTATTGAGAGAGGTTGCAGAATCACCATCACTGAAGATATTCTGCACTGAATATGACACTGATCTTTTATGAATAATTCAGAATAATAAAATAAATTCTATAATGTGTATACTTAATGACACAGGGAACTTTGATAAAAGTGGATGAAGTGTGTGCCTATGTGCACACGTGTTTATATTTCTAGCCTCATGTTTAAAAAATACTGTCAAAATGCTCTTTTTTACCATTTATAACTGGGGGAATAAATCTTAGAAATGCAGATTTGCCAGCTCTCTTGCCATCTTATTGAGAGTCTTGCAATATTTGGTATTTTCCTTAAAGTTCCAGCCTTTAACCAGCCTGGCTGCCTGGTGCTTAGTGCAGCAGCCTGCAGAAAAGCCCCTGGAACCCAGATGGGAGCGCACCCTGCCTCCTCCTGCAGCTCTTGCTGGAGCACCAGACTGGCTTACTTTCACCTCTTGGGATAGGAGGGGTTAAAAATCATGTGATCTCAGTAATATGCAGAGAAACTAATGAACATGGTATTACATTCATAAGTGAGATGACTCTGATACAGCAAACCATTACCTATCAGAGACAATGACATGTTAAGACAGGGATTTGATAGGGAGAAGTGTTTCTAACAAAACAAAATAAAACACCACAAACAGAATGCAAAATGGTTCTAGTGGACATGCTGATTTTACTTCTATGTATTAAGAGCAGCGGTTTTCCATAGAAATGAGAAAGTGTAACAATGTGTTGGCTTTTTAGATGCATTTTTCTTTCAAGTACAATATAATTTCTGCAGAACATGTTTAATGCCACAAAGATGTTTTTGTATGAAAGATGGGACAGATTTCTTGTAAGGGACTAAGTACATACAGAAGTAGATGTTGGTTTTTTCCACCAATTCACCCTTTAGGTCCTATTTAAATGGGCTAGGGAGTAGGTGCAAGGTTGGCATTCAATTGACTTGCAGATCATACACCACAGTCATTAAGAGCAGTTCATTTAGCCTAAAGATTGGACATGCAGAAGCACAGTAATAGAACCACCTGTTGAGTGCTTGACATGGTAGGTTAATTGCTCTGATACTTTGAAAATGAAAAGTATGGCTGTGTGATAAAAACCAAATTACACTGTGAGAGCATTTGATGGAAAGATCAAGACCAAGAACTTTAGCCATATTTAACTGTGTGGTATTTATTTAATTACAGTGTGCATGTAAAGTAAGTTTAATAATTAAACGGTAAAGCTACAGGATCAAATTTTCTGGTAATGTAAATTGGCTTTCTTCTGTTGATCTGAATGCCCAACAGTCTGGCCCAAAATCTTTGATTAAACATATTTATAGCCACAGTAGTGATTGGTAGAAACACCACCAGTATTTGTCACGCTATTATTAACCAGAAAATAGTGATCATCCTTACCATTGTCTTGTAGGAATGTCAGCTCTGCTGGAGAGGAGGCCCGCAGAAGAATGAGAGAGTGTGATGGACTTACTGATGCATTGCTGTATGTGATTCAGTCTGCTCTTGGGAGCAGTGAAATTGATAGCAAGGTTTGTCATCTATGTCTTTTCAGAAATGGGAAAAAGGGATTAAAAATAGAGATTTTACATCTATAGCTATAGTGGTTGCAGGGCAGAATTTAGCCCTTAATCTCTGACTTTTTTTCTACAGAGAAGTGTTTCCATATACTGTTCACGGCTGCCCTAGAATTGTATTTGCATATGTCCTGTATAGTGTGCTCTTTTTTCTCTCTTTCTCCTATTTTGTTATTAGAAAAAATAAAAGAAAATGGCTTAAGAAAGCCACCAATGCATCAAGCTCTGTGCAAACTTACATACACAGCACTGCAAATTATCTCAGAGCTGCTTTGCCATCTCTTTATGAGCTACACTAACAGTCATGCAGTGGTTTTTATGAAGTGATTGCCATTACAGAGTCAACATTTGCAAACAGATACTACATATTTGATAAATATTTGTGAAGGATTTTTAAAAAAAATAGCAGCCATTATAGGCTGACACCAAAATAATTGTTTAATTTTATATTTATAGTAACAAGGAGATAAACACAATTTTTCAGAGGTGAAAGCCACTACTTAATAATTATATTTAATAATTAAAAAACTCCACATAAGTACCAATTAAAGATTTTGTGATTGTGAAATCAGTAGTACAAGGAGAGGGAAATGTTTTAAATTCTGTGACTTAAATGCCCTAATCCATACTGTTGATTATTTCAGCACAGTTGAAGCACTGCAAGCACTAACACAGAAATGTCCATTATCTCTAACATTAGTTTCAAATACATTTCACAATTTATGCCTGGTGCGAGGTACTTTTTACTATACATTTTGAATTTTCAGATTGCTAATTTGAGCAAAATGGGTGGATTTTTCCTATAGATTTAGTAGAGAAATATGCAATCTATGAAAGTATCTGTTTTCCATGCAATTTTCTATGTATGTCAGTGTATTCGGTATGGTTTACAGAATGATAACATATAATGTGGTAATCTACAATCAATTTTCCATTAGTAAAAGTTTTTATGGAAGTGGTTAGTGAAAGAAAACCCAGCAGCCGAGTAGTACCCATCCATATCTCTACCCCTACCTCCTTCCCGCCTCCAGCAATGAAGTTCTGGGAGAGGGAGAGGGAGTTGTTTTTAATTTCATTAGCTATAGAAAAACTGAATCAGAAACTGTTTCAAAGCTCCCCAAATCAGTGTGCTTAACAGAAAGTAAAAGTTATAAGGCTTCAGTGAAGCACTTTGGGAGGAGGAATAAGAAAGAGGATGGAGTAGGAGAGGTCAGTCATTTTTATACCCCCTTTCAACAGCTTGGTTGTTGTTCTTAAAACAGTTCCTCAATAAGTGTCTGGACTGGTTTCCAGATTGTTTTACTGTTGAAAGAGCTGAATAATGAGCACATTAAACTCCTTGTGTAATATCTTATTAATTAACGTAGGTTGCTTTATTTACTTATTAGTTTATTTACAGCCTTCTGTGCAGTGAGGTCGAGGAACAGTGAAGAAATTTGAGTATCTGAATTTCCTTACCTTGGTCAGTTTAACCGTAATGATTCTTACAGGTTTTTACCTTTCTGTTCTCTGACATAATACTTTCATGCAGCTAAATAAAAAACAAAATATTGTATCATCATAACTAGCACCAATGTAAAATCATTGGCTTACATCTGTCTGATGCTTCTAACTGAAAAATTGGTGCCAGTGTAATTTCAAATTAATATGTGTAATGACCTAAATTATAAACACTGGGTTTTAAATGCCTCTATTACAAAGGTATCTTACTTGACAGTTTTATAAAATTGTTGTCAAAAAATAAAATATTGAAAATGAAGGCCCTGGTCCTGCATTTGATTAAGCAGGGATGCAACTCTACTCATTGAATAGAGTATTGAGTAACTGAGTTGGACAATTGGCAAGTCTGATTTACTGTGATTTCTGTATTTCTGTTAATTTAATAAATTCACTGTATTGTTATATCACCTATCCCACTCCTTGCTAGGGATATAAACGGTTAACTGGTAAGGACTGGAGCAGCTCCCTGCGCACTCTAGGTAGTGGGTTGCTCCAGCCTTGAGGAGCCCACTGCAGGCGGGGGCTGCTCTGGAATAGCCAAAGGATCTACAGAACTTCAGCTCCTGTCCCCAACCTCCATGTATAACAAACCCTCACCAAAATGGGGCTCCATGTCACTTAGTTGGCACGTATCCCCTGCACAGAACTGATGAAGAAAAATCATGGATATAGTATACATTTCAATAATGGCATGAAGTAGATGCTAGTAGTACTGATTGTAATCCTACTTACACAGTTTATACTACAGTACCTCGTGTATACCTCCTCTGAGACGGAGCCAAGATTTAGGATCCTCAAGAGAATTTTGTATATACTGATTTATTTGAAGAATATTACAGTTTCCTTTGAAAACTAAACAGGTTAACTACATTTTCAGTCCCACCAGGCAATGGAGGGCATACTGTCTTACTAGATATAAGCAAACAAAATTAAAGAAAATAGGAATTAACATTCAACAAAAGTCCAGATCAGACGTGTTTTTGAGACTTGGAGAAGTTCGGTTAAATTTTCCCCATCATTTTTTCTATAATGGGCCTCACTTCACTTCCAGCTTCTAACTAGATCATACACAGAAGGGCCATAATATCATGATAAGGAGGGGTTATTCTTAAGATATTTTCAACTTGAGTGGAAGCAGGAAAAACTGGAAATTTCTTGAGATTTCCAGCCTCACTTTGCATACTCCAGAAGGGTAGATATACTGTATAATCATATTGAATTATGGATGCTCTTGCAAACCAAAACTCAGAACCATTTAAGTTTTCCCATTACTGCTTCTCAAAGAATTGGCATGAAACAAATGGTGTAAGAAATATTAGTATAATTTCTCTTTCTATTAGCTGGGGCTGCAACCAGTTGGCATTCTGTGTATGGATCTTGGTCACCATATTTTTGCCTCTGATACTTTCTCGTGTGTAATTCAGCGTGAAATTCAAAACCACAGTAACAATGTTATTAAAAAAACAAACCCTTGTCCCTCACTCTCCTTCTCACTAAAAAAGAGACTTTATGGTCCTGCCATGTTTTCTAAACCTTTCAAACAATGTACCGAGAAACAAACAGAAAAAAATAGCTTTGGAAAAATGTATGTGCAAAGATTGATTGTGTTCCTTCATTCAATATATATACCTAAAAGGGAAGAGTTTTCTAGCCTTTTTCTCTTTTTCTCCTTTTTAGACCGTTGAAAACTGTGTGTGCATTTTAAGGAACCTCTCATACAGGCTCGCTGCAGAAACATCTCAGGGACAGCAGATGGGAACAGATGAACTTGACGGGTTACTGTGTGGTGATGCCAATGGCAAGGATGCAGAGAGTTCAGGGTGTTGGGGCAAGAAGAAGAAGAAAAAGAAATCCCAAGATCAGGTAATGGAAGTCGAAATCAGCAAGGAGAGTAAGTGCCTATCAGTGAGATAGGCAGAGTTAAAATATTGTGTTTGTGAGCATGTGATAGATTGTTATATGAATGTTATATGGTATTGTAGTGATGAGAACACTATGAATGTCATAGATTAATACAGTAAGCTGCTTGGTAATTAATAGTAAGCCATTTATAAATGAGAATGAAACTCCTAAACTACAAACATAATTTATACTCACTTTATGGCCCCTTTGCACTGCCTAAGTGAAGGGGCCACATTGCCAATTACCAGGGCTCAACAAATCAGTGAATCTACTCAACCGTGGCGAGTAGATTTCGGCCGGTCGCCCCTTTCACCGGCGGCGTGCGCATGCACAATGCAGGTCTTACGCATGCGCAGTGCAGGGCTGGCAAGTAGATTTTGCCACCATTTGTCAAGCCCTGCCAATTACAATCAGGCCCGTATGTGCGTGTTTGCTTGGGTGACATGTAGGCAAGTGTTCTGCACCAAAGAAAAGCTTCTACTCAGAGACATTGCTTTATACCACCATTTCCAAAAATGACTGCATCACACCTATCATAAAGCAATTCTTCTAAGGTCTAGCTGCATTTGTGTAAACAGAATTTGTGCCATTATCTATAATAGTACTACCAAGCAACTTCCAAAAAATGTATAATTGCTTCTGTTTTCACATGATAGGACTGTGAAAGAGTGGGCAGCAGGAACTGGAGAGGCAGGCAGAAAACATCATTTTCTGCCATTCCCAACTTTAAAGCTTTTAGCTGAGGGCTATTTTATAGTATGGTCTCTGAGGCCATGCCTACACTATGTGGAAGATCGGCACTGCCGTGGTCAATCTTCCAGGATTTGATTTAATGGGTCTAGTATAAACCCACTAACTTGAACTCAGAGGGCCCCCATTTGGCGCCAGTACTCCTGCTCATCACAAAGCGTAAGGGAAGCTGTGTGAATGGCACAGAAACATGATTTAAGCTATGTTGACTCCAGCTACATAATTAACATAGCTGGAGCTGCGTATCTTGAGTTGACCTTCCTCTGTAGTGTAGACAAGGCCTGAGTGTACAAGACTTGTATTGAGATAATTTGTCTATTTGGTTGAAGTGTTCCATCTGTATTTATGAAAGCTAAAATGAGTTATGATACAGGAATAAGTGGTCTGCATTGTGCATAAGTGATTATAAGGGTAGCTGCTTTTCTTTCTCTTTTATGAATTCTCTGAATGCACCCATCAGGTGCCAAGTCTTTTGCCTTTACCTATCCTGGGATGGAATCATACAATTCTCCCCCTCCTAGACCAAGGCCTGGCAGTACACTATATATCAACTGTTCTTATACTGTAGGTCCAACTGAGTTTGGACATCTGTAGTTCTTCACTTCAGGACCAGTGAAGTATAGTGATCAGACAGCCTGTTAAAACAAAAGTAGTGTGCATTTTATTCACAAGAACAAAAAAAGAGAAAAGGGATTTTAAAACAACAAACAGTATACACACATGGCTATCTTACCTAAAGGCATGTCATCTTCTGGTGATAACACAGGCAATCCTTATTTCTTCAGATACCTTCAGTGAGATGCTGTGTCTCAGTTTGGTTCCCTGCAACTACAACGCCTCTGCTGAGAGTCCCTTTTAAAGCATGCTGTAGTTCCCTTGTTCTGCTGTGTTCCCAGGGTTTGTCACTTCTGATCAAAACCCATCCTGTAGGCTCAGCAAAAGATTGAGCCAGAGTCCCCAGAGCCAATGGTTTTGGCATTGTAGTTTAGCAACTCTCAGGTGTTTGCTCAGTGGAAGCTTATCTTGAGCCATTCATTTCCTTCCTGACTGTTTTTTTGCAGGCAAAACTCCTGTTGAGTTAATTCATGAATTATCACAGGGCAGTTCCAAATATGTCAAAATGAAGATTTAGCTAGAACATAAGAATGGCCATACTGGGTCAGACCAAAGGTCGATATAGCCCAGTATCCTGTCTGCCGACAGTGGCCAGTGCCAGGTGCCCCAGAGGGGGTGGACCGAAGACAATGATCAAACAATTTGTCTCCTGCCATCCTTCTCCAGCCTTTGACAAACAGAGGCCAAGGGCACCATTCCTTACCCCCTGGCTAAGAGCCTTTTATGGATCTAACCTCCATAAATTTATCTAGCTCTTTTTTAAACTCTGTTATAGTCCTAGCCTTCACAGCCTCCTCTGGCAAGGCATTCCACAGGTTGACTATGCACTGTATGAAGAACGTTTCTTTTATTAGTTTTAAACCTGCTACCCATTAATTTCATTTGGTGTCCTCTAGTTCTTCTATTATGGGAACAAGTAAATAACTTTTCTTTATCGGCCCTCTCCACACCACTCATGATTTTATATACCTCTATCATATCCCCCCTCAGTCTCCTCTTTTCTATTGGAAGTAGTTGAGCATTTATATACTTGCACTACCTGCTGAAAGATTATCTCTAGATGTTGAGAGAGAAAACAAGAAGTATTGTGACTCAGAAGAGGAAAAATGGGAAAAAAATCTCTAGCTCATATTTCAGTGTAGCTAGCAAATGCATAAGACTGTGAACATTAACTCAAGTGATTCAACTTGCCCAAAATTTTTGTGACTCTATTTTACTTTTAGCTAAGTTACATTTTAAATTTGTCAGCTCCTACTTTTGTTGTTTATTGTATTTTCCTCAGAAATACATTTCAGCTCAATAAGTCTGAGGTGGGCTGACAGAATGCTATTACAATGAAGGCCTTTGTAATGTTGCTGTTGCTCAGTGTTACTATTGTGCATATATAGTAAGTTGGTTAGTGGAATGCGATCTTTTAAAATTATAGATGATGCAGAAGGGAACTTTTTCCACCTCTCTTTAGAGTTTTTCCCCAATACAACAATTTATTTGTGTTTCAAAAGGAACTTTGTAGAGAGGTACATAATTGAGTATGTCTGAGGTTATAAAAATAAATTATCTAGAAATACAGAAAATATACTTGAAAATGTAAAGGTAAATTATATTAATCGGAAATAACACAGAGAAATAACACAGTCCAAATTTTTGTTGATTGATGAGTCAAGTATTGAGTACAATTCAAGTCCTGAAAAACGTACTTAAAGCAAAGTTAAACTGTTGGGAAGGTTCTAATTTTGCCCAGTCTGATGCCATTAAATATTATGTTAGTCAAACAGCTTTTATTTATCATTGACTTTTGTAGAGACTTTTATATGCTATGGTATATTGGAAAAGTAGAAAATGACAAAGGAAAAATAGTTGCATTATGTCATATACACTTTATAGCTGGCTCAGATTCTGCCTAGAATAAATTCAGCATTCTTGTTCCTAATCTTTGACAGGATTGATATATTAGGTGAAGTCTTACTGTACTTGCACTTCTTGTATTCCTGAACACACTAATTAAGGATAAAATGAAAAGCCTTAATTCTGAAGTTTCTGGCATTTGAAGATTTACACAAACCCCTTATCATTTTAACAAGGGTTTAGGTATTTAATTTCTTTTAATTTTCCTTTTTTTTTTAAAGCAGACAAACTCTAAATCCTTGTCAGACCCTGCATCACAGTGCCAGTGCTAGCTCCCTGATCACTAAGGTTGCTGCAGCACAAAGAAGGCTGTAGGCTTAATTGGAATCAATCATCCTGCTACTGGTGGGGGTTACCGACACTGGTTAGCAATTATTGAGCTACAGAGGGAATTGATTTAGCAATGGGGAAGATATATAATTGGGAGGAACAGGAAGTAAAGAAGTTTTAGAGGGGTAGCTATGTTAGTCTGTAACTGAAAATTTTTTAAAAAACAATGAATAGTCCTGCAGGACTTCATCTGAAGAAGTGGGCTGTGCCCATGACAGCTCATGATACCATCTACATGTTTTGTTAGACTCTAAGGTTCTGCAGGACGATTTGCTGTTTTTTAACATATTTTCAGGAAGTAAAGAGGGAGCTCTGAGGGTGAGCTGAGCGGAATAGCAAAGTTGTGAGAAGGACCTCCTTCCATATACCTCTGTTATGTCCTCTCCGTTTAAAAATAGAGGATTAAACGTGTGGCTGAGGGGCACAGAACAGGCTACAGGCTAGGTGTTGCTGCTCACTGGGTAACTTAATAGGTGCCCTATGACATGTGGGTCTTGTCTGGGATTTAACCCGCTCACTCGAGAGAAGGTGGCTTGAGAGGTGACCAACATGAGGGCTGGGGGCAGTGGACATAATGGAGCGGATGCTATACTGGTAGTGGAACAAACAAAAAGATATAGAGAAGACCTAGCCAGCAGAGACACAAATGCTTCCAGACTAGCAGATAAAGCAGGAGTGAGCATTGTAGGACTTTATCCAAAAACATTCCCAGTTACAACAGCAGCTCCTACACTAGTAGCTGACTTCCTATAAGGGAACTGGAAATTGGGCAGTGGGCCTGTGATTATGATAGCCTCAGGGGTGATCCTGGTGTCTTTTTGTTAACTTTGAGAAGGTGGCTATCCAAGCTGGACAGGACAAGGCTACTTGGGCCCCACAGTTAGCCTCTTACCTGGCTGGTGAGGCTCAGCTGGCTTACAGATACCAAACTGAATACTACAACACGCTGAAGGCTTCAGTTCTGGACAGGATGGGCTTGTCACCAGAGAAAGAGCATCAGAAATTTAGACTGCCAAATGGAACAATAGGATACAGCCCCAGACTTCTGTGCAAAAAGGATCTGAGTGGGCCAATCAGTGAAGCCAGATGGATAGGACACAGAGGCCATAATCAACTCAGTTTTTCTTGAATAGTTCACACAGAGCCTCCACAAGCCTGGGAAGGCGCCATCAGTCAGAATTTCTAGGGGACGCTGTAAAATTAACAGAAGAGTATGTGGAAGCAGACCTTTCACAAAAAGAGGTCCATCCCTCTATATCAGGGTTACTCAACATGCGGCCCATTTGTTTGTGGCCTCTGGTGTAGTTTGGGTTTACACAGGGCTCAGCATGCAGTTCGTGGGTGGGATCCTTTGAGCATGGCCTCCATTGGGAACATGCTCCACAACAGCGAGGTGTCTCCCAGGCAGGGTGAGCATTAAAAGACGCAAGCAGACAGACTGGCTGGATCAGACGGGTACAGCGTGTCGGTATTTCCAGTCCCCAGGGAGGAGGTGCTGGGAGTGCCATGGCATTGTGGGAAGTACTGGCTGCTTAGCCTTGTGGGCGAGCCTGAGAGGTGCTGACTGGTTCACACTGGCCATGTTTGGGTCCAGCACCACAGCTTAAGGCTTAATCTTTGTATTCCTGCCTGTCAGTGTGAAAGAAGTTATTTGCATATATATTTGCCTGTATATGCTACCACGCTTAAGTTGCAGCCCTCAGCATGTGCTGTGAGTATCATTGTGGCCTCTGGGGCTTCCAAAATTGAGTAGCCCTGCTCTATATGAAGGGAGGGGGAGAAGAAACCTGAGGAATCCCATTCATCGAAACCTAGGAAGGAAGCACAAGAGGCACAGAAGAGTGCCCCACCACTAACTCTGTGGTTTGTTACCAGTGTGGTGGCAAAAGACATATAAAGAAAAACTGCCCATCCATGGACTGTGGGTTTGGACAGTACTTTGGCTCCACTGATGCAAAAGGAAGGCCTGGATTAAAGATAATTCCTGCCAAAGTAGGCTCGAGAACCAAAAAGGGAATGATGGATTTGACAGCCACATGTTGCCTCATAAAGAGCACCTTGCTTAGACTGCAGGGGCAATAGAAGAGGGTGATGATAATACTCCATTGTGTCCACAGGGAAAAGAACACTTACCTGTTGCAGTTGACCAACTGGAAATGGAAGGAAATCTTAAGTGTCAGAGAGTAGATGTGGTAAAGTTGTTGATGATAGGAACTGACTAGACTCTGATTTCTCTTATGTAAAAGAGCAGAGGACACAGAAAGAGACCTCAGTGATGAGGTCCGCTGAAAGAAATCTTGATGGTAGGTTTTTCAGGTAACTCTCCAGGGGAACACTATTTTAGCATATATAACCCATGGGTTATGCAAAGTTTTACAACCCCCCGCCCCCCCCCCCCCGGGCTATACTCGTCCGTGTGTTATACAAGTTTTTTTTTACTGAAATTACAGGAAGACAAGACTGACTCTTACTTGATAAAAGCAGCATGGGAATACCTTGCGACCTTCTTCCCTCTCTTGCATCTGTCTGAATGTGGCTGGCTCTCCCTGAGATGCGGGGTGCTCTGTTTAAGGACACAGCTCCTTTGCTCAGCTCCTGGCTCTGGTTTCCTGGGGCAGACAGCTCATCCCCAGGGGAGTGCACAGCACGGGTGGAAGGCAGCTCTCCCAGCCGTGGGCACCTTCCCTTCCCATGCAGCCTCCCACGACACAGCCAGTCTGCTCTGCCGGGCTGTGGCCATCTACTTTGCACTTTGGCAGTTGTGCAATGATGTATCTGGAGCTCAAATGCTTCTGCACGACAGGCTCAGTCCCTGATGCCTGAGTTAATTACCCTCATTATTGTTCATTAACAGTACCCGCAGTTCATCTCCCGTGGGCTATACATGTGCGTGGGTTATCTAAGACTTTTTTTACACAATCAGGAAAAACACGGGTTATGCACGGGTGCGGGTAATACATGTGTGCGGGTTATATAAGCTAATTTACGGTACCCTAAACATATCACAAGTGCAGAGAGGAGATCTTGGAATGGGGAAGTACTTGAAAAGGGGGCAACAGGTTGAGGAATGATTGATCAGAAATATATAATGGACAAAGAGGACAGAGGCTCCTCTGACTCACCAGAGGAGCAAGCTATGGGCCATGCCTTGGAAGAAAGGCCTAATGAGGAGAGAAGTGTCCTTATAATGAGGCGTTGGCAGGTGAACTCTACTCAAATAGTTTCAATCCTAGAGCAAGATAAGTCAGGGGAAGAGAGTTGTCCTGATACTGAGGCTCCGAAAGGACAACTTACTCTAATAGATACAAACCAGTGGCAAAAGAAGCTAGATCAGAGGTCTATGGACAGTGATTACTGTGATGAGCTATGGGCTGAGATGGAACTGTGGGAGCAACTTCCCTCCTCTAAGTTTAGTTTTGTGGGTGGAAGGCACTCACTGGTGGCCAGTGGAAGGCCAGTCTGCAAGGGGCCAGGAAGCCCTAGTAGAACTCAAAACTGGTAAAGAGGATAGGATTTGGATGCTGAGGAAGACAGGAAAGGTCTTAGTTGAAACAAGGGTGAAGGTATGTAACAAGGTGTTAGCTGCGACACCTGGTCACTGGGGGCGCGTCTACACTGCAGGGCTTAACTCGAAATAAGCTACACAAATTGAGCTACGTCAATTGTGTATCTTACTTCAAAAATAGCTTATTTTGAAATTGGGAACGTCTACACAGCACTTATTTTGAGATAGCGCACTCTTCCTCTGACTTCCCTTATTCCTCGTACAATGAGGGTTACCAGAGTCGGAGTAAGAAGTCCTCCATCTTGACAGAATGTTGACATTATTTCAAAATAACTGCCTGCTGCGTAGACGCAGAGTGAGTTATTTCAGAATAGCGCTAGTTATTTCGAAATAGTGTTGCAGTGTAGATGTACTCTGGGATTGCTGCAGCACAGAGAAGGCAGCAAGCTTAACTGGAATCATCAGCTGTTGCTGGTGAGGATTAATGACAGTTGGTGAAAATAGTTGGATTAATGAGGCAAATGGCTCATTAACAGAGAGGATATATAATTAGGAGTAATGAGCAGTAAAGAGGGTGTTCAGAGAGTGAGCTTCATGAAGCAGAGAAGCTGTGTGGATCTTCTGCAGGGTACTTTCCTCTGTCCTGTCCTGCTTAGAAACTGAGTATTTGAAGGTGCTTGTGGTGGAAACAGATCCTTTGTGTTTGTGCCTGAGACACTGGAAAAATAGAGTAGGCAGTGCTTCTCACTGTGTAGCTGAAGATACACCCTGCGACAGGCTCCAACTGAAGTTTTTATTAGAACACTGGATATATAGAGGATCTCAGCAGAAACTCAAAAGACACAAAATTCTTTAAGAATACTTAATAACACATTAAAAATGCTTTGACCCCCAAAGAAGTTCAGTGCATGACTTCAGTTGACCCATGCCTTGTGAACCATTCACACAATAGCCCATAGCAGCTCCTGAAGAAATATTATAGTCTACATTGATTACTATTTGGGATAACCTCCAAAATGTTACTGACAGATTACATATCTCAGAAGAGATGAGCTGGGAATTTGAAAAGCATCTAAATCATTAAGAACACAAACCTCAATGGAAATCTATAGGATTTGTTTTCCTAAATTACTTTGGCAGTTTTGAAAATACCACACAAAGTGGTATTCACTATCCCTTTTGCACGTACATTCATTAGAAAACATGTCTATTTTCAGTAGGACTTTTATTGTACACGTGTCATAAGTATGTGTAACACCTATGCACTTCCTGAACTAATGAGACCGCAGATGTGTATAACCCCATCAATCTCAGTGTAGTTATGGCCACTTACATCATCAGGAAATGTGGTACGTGTTTTATAAAATTGCATTTTAAATCCATGTCATTATTAAGAGATGAAGGAAAAACTTTGAATTGCAACTTCATGTTTTGATTTTGTTTCACGACACATCTTAATCCACAAAAGCCCATAGTCTGAATAGTTTTCAAGACAAACTAGATTATATCAAGGTTATATTGTAAATCAAATAAAAAAACTGACTGCAAAGCTAGGGATAATTAGAATGTAATATTGAATTAGAATGTAATGTTCAACTGCTAAATTGGGAGTTTGTGGCTATATTCATACAGATCACCAAAGGTCTATTAATTTTTTCTATATTTATAGTTTATCATACTGTTCATCCAGAAGAATCTCAAATACATTACAGATAGAAACAGATCCTCACGTGTCATAAACTGATGTAACTCCATTGATTTTAATGCATTTCAAAAGCTGCTGATTTAGAATGTGGAGATTTTGGCCCACTATATAAATATAAATTAAAGTGTTCATATCATCCACCGTTGACATGTAGACTCCATTTTGTACCAGCAACAGTATGCAGATGGGTCTGGAAAAATAAATTACATGGATTAGACTGTGACTGGGAGAGAAGATCTAATACTTATTTTTGTGAAAATATGAAGCAGCCTGGACCTCAGTTTTATATTGTATAATTATTTTCCTTAATCATAGTTCCACACTGATCATGTCACCATGCTGGGATATTGGTCAAATCACAAGCACTGCTTTGTGTTGTTTTTTAAGAATGTTGTTGTTTCCTATGAAATTTTTTTTTCTATCCTGGGGAAGAGTGCTTTGTAAATCTTATGAACCTAGAATTCTTCAACACTTGGGCAATGCTTTAGAGCAGGGGTCGGGAACCTAATGCCCGGGGTCCAGATGCAGCCCCCAGCTTACCTGGATCCAGCCCTCAAGGTTCAGGGCTCCCTCCTGGCACTGGGGAGGTAGTGCTGGCACTCCAGCCCTCTATGCCATTCCCTCGCCGAGCTAGAACACACAAAATCTACTAGCCTGGGCCTTCCTAGAGTGCAAGGAGACTGTGGGAAGTGTCTTTCTCCTTCTCAATCAGGGGCCACATCAGTGAGGGGTTTTTTTTTTCTTTTCACTTGTGTACAGCCCAGACTAATTTTTCTGTGGGTCAGTGGCCCCGGACCCAAAAATGGTTCTCCCTCCCCGTGCTTTAGAGAATCCCCTGGGTAAACTAATGATTTCTTCACATGAACTGATGAATGTTTTATTTAGTGTGTCTTTGATATTTACCTTCACCCTCCTAACCCTTTAGTGAAGATAAATATGATGACAGATATGTCTGTGAATGGATAATATCAGAGCACAATAATAATGTTTGGGCATGAGTGTTACAGTGTAGATAATTTGTAAACCTGTTTATTTATGTTGCTATCTTTGCTTATTCCATCTATTAAGGGTCTCAGACTCTCAGCCTGTGGGCCATCCCCAGCAAGAGCAAATGCATAATCTGGTTTGGGAGTCCCTGTGAGGGTGGGGGGAGATGGGAGCTGTTCCTTACCATTCCCTAAGCCCCGCCCTTTCCTGCATTGCGGCAGCAGTGATCGGGCCCCACCACTTTCCCTGCAGCGTCAGGAACTGCAAGGAAGCAGTGCACAGCAAGTGCACCTGCTGAGTGCACGCCTCTTCCTTGAGGCTCTCACCACTGCGGGGAGTGCAGGGCAGCCCGACTACTGCTGCCACCCCACACCAGGCCCTCTCTGTCAACCCTGAAGTTGTAGCCTTGGGTGATGGAGTCCCATAGCGGGGAGAGAGTGGGGCGATGGTGGAAAAGGGCAAGGCTATGATAACAGATATACCCCCACCTTGGCCCGCCATGACTCCCAGCCTGGATTGTGCAATTGCTCCAGCTGGGGATGGTCCGTGGGAGTTGGAGAGCCCTACCTTAGATGTTCCCTCTAAATCTCTCTCTTTTTTTTTTTTAAAGGAGCACAGAGTTAATCTAACACTTTTGGCTGGATACTTTAATGCCTATCTTATTCTGCTTGCCCTCATATATATACCTTTTCTATTTCTGTGATCATTCATTATCAGCACACAGCAGGGTGAAGGCCGCTGCAGAACTGCTCTTGTCCATCAAACTGAAGGGTTTAATATCCTTTTTATAAAAATAAAATTATACTCACTAGACTGCTATGCAGTGTAAGAACAGATTATATTTGCTTCAGCGCTTAGATAGTTAGGTGATAGGCACCCCGAAAAACCTTAGATCGATTGGCATTTAATATTTCTAATGCTACGTCACAATTTTTTCTGATTTTTAACCTTGGCAACACTCCCTACCCTGGCATTAAATCCTTGTTCTCAGAATCTCACGTGCAGTGCCCATGCTTCTGGCAAAGCAAAGCTAGGGAGGACAGAGTAAGCACCATGAATTACCCATTAATACCATTCCAAAAACCCCTTGACTGCTGTTGATTGCACCAAACATGTCTTAGCATGTTAGTGGATGACAGAAGATCAGGGCTGGCCTTACCATGAGGCGAACTGAGGCGGCTGCCTAAGGTGCCAGACTGGGGGGGGGCACCACTCGGAAATTTGTAGAAAATTGTGTCTGCTGCTGGTGCAGCGAGGGGACATGGGGGTGTCATTTGAGCTGCCCACCTCAGGTGCCAAAATGTTGTGGGCTGGCCCTGCAGAAGATGGGATAGAGAACTAGTAGCAAGAGTGTTAATCAGCCTTCCCCCACCCTCTTATACAGATCATGTGAGCTGCTTTGAAAAGTGAGCGACTCAGACTACTACAGCACTATATAAAACCTACCTTTCACCTGTTGACAGTGCTAAAACTATCCTGAGCTCAAAGTACATTTTTATAGTGATTATTAATCCCAGTTACTATACCAAAAAGTAAAGGTAACAGCTCAGGTATGTCCTCCTCTGTAGTCTCGTAATGAAACACGTATAAGCAAATGCTTTTCTTTCCACAGAACAAGCTCTGCTACTTTCCTTCAAGGCTTGACTATCCTAAAAAACACTACAGCGACATAGCTTCACTGCTGTAGTGCTTCAGTGTAGATTCAAACATTCCCTGTAATTTTTTCCATCAATGTGTGGAATAAATTTGTATGTGCACCAAGGCATGTGTGAGTGTGCACCACCATTAGAAACAAATACCTAGCTATGGGTGCTCTGTGCATCAACTAGGCATAATCTGAGTTTATCATGAGCATCTGCACAAGTGCACAGTTTACAGGGAACACTGGTGTAGAGACGACCTATGCTAATGGGAAGGGTTCTCCCATCAGCATAGGTAACCCACTTCTCTGAGAGGCGGCAGCTAGGTTGATGGAAAAAGTCTTCTGTTGACCTACTGCTGTCTGCGTGAGGACTTAGGTCATCTTAACAATGCTATTCTCAGATACAAGTTTTTCACACCAGACCTAATTTTCTATAGTACACCAGGACTCACTTATTCATGTTTCCAGAGGAAATGTATTTCCATTCTTTCCAGAGATATAGCTCCAAAAGACTCCCTGCTTCATTGCATGTCAGAATCTCCAATCAACATATTTCCTTCCATAGAGATTTCACTGGACATTTGGATGCTTCCTCTCTATTCACAGTATTCATCAGTCACTTTCTCTTCAATATTCTCTAAAAGCTTTTCATTATTCTATGACTTGCCCATAAGAAAGCAATCTTTAATAACTGGCTCATCTTTTAGACTCCTGGATGTGCCCAGACTATTATCCTGTCTCATGCAAATTCTCCACAGTGCTGCAGCAGAATTCTTTAATTTGTTTCCTTTAACCTTCACCCTGCATACACGATAGCTCCAACTTTTATATAATTCATTTACAATAATCTGATCCTTTTCTGCATGGTTTGATTTTTTTTAACTATGTCTTTTTCATCTGTTTTCAATTGCAATAATTCACCCTCCAACTACTGCACTGCTCTGTCCTTTATAATACAGTGTGTACTTCCCAGGTGTTCCTGATCTGAACTCCGTCACCTCTCTGGATGTACCAATACAGCTTTGAATAGCCAAATGATTTCATAATATGGTTCTGTAGATCCTCCTAGCTATTGAGATACTCAGGCAAGTTTACCCAAAACAGCTGGGGGAGGGAGCAAAAGGGAAGGAGGATAAATTTGGGGCTATGAGATAGTCAGATGTGGGGCTCCCTCAATCTCTCTTGCTAAAACTGTTGCACTCAGGATAAATAATTAAAGATTCATTGAAGCATTCACTGAATCCTGGGTCTCCCACAGCCTAGGTTCATTAGACTATAACCCCCACGCTACAAATTTATTCTCATACTTGTGCACTTTTGCTCTCTCAGTCCAAATGACTCTTTAAGGGAGACAGAGCACAAACTTCTCTCGTTGGCACATCCCACTGGCTACCGTAGGTGGCTCCCTTGCTGGAGTACGCTGGCATTAATGAATCACAGTCTGAGGCCAGGTCCACACTAAAGAAGAAGGTTGAATTAAGATATGCAACTCCTGCTACATTAATTATGTAGTGGGAGTTGACATACCTTGATTCGAGTTTCTCCACTGTCCCCACAACGAGAGGCTGCTGGGAGCAGATGCTTCCGTCAGCTTCCCTTACTCCTCGCAGGAGTCAGTTTCTAATGGACTGTTCACATGAGAATATTCACTACTAATTTACCCTTTCTGAAAAACTCTTGTGTCCAAACCCAAAAGTACATTATTTCTCTTCTGGCTTCAATTAATTACTTGGTTCTTATAAATAGCCAAACTGGAAATAATAATAAAAGAAATTCTAAAGAAAGTATAATTTAGTATCATTACTCTCCAATCAAACTGGAAATAGTGGTAGTAGTAAAAACCTACACACATTTAGCAACAGCTGCAGCTAATTGGACTCACCCATCTAGATTATTTAAATCGCTACAAATTTTCCCTCTTCTGTGAGGCACATAACTGCTCAGACTGCATAAATGTATACTGTCTCAAGAGTCAGGCCATTTCAGTGTTGAAGAAGAAGTTCCAGTATTCTAACCCACTAAATATAATGTACCTATAATGTGCCATATGTGGTCCTTTGACTTCAGCAGTGCCATGAAATCCCTAGATATTATAATACATTATCTCCCCCAGAGGAGGATGAAAATAATTGCAAAATAAAAACAGGTATAAAGTGTACATATCTGAATGAGTTTTAATTAACTGAGGAGTTATGCCTTAGTGATTACTTCTCCACTAAAATGATTATTTCCTTTCCCTCTTTTCTACGTGGTTGTGACTCACATTTAAATACATACTTTTTGAGGAAGGATAAAAGCTAAAGGCATTTTTATAAAAATAACTGCTATAGTCAAACAGTACTAAAATTCACAGTCAATATCAGAAATATTAGAAATGGACAGTAGTACAAAACATCATTTTCAATTATGGATGTGACTACATTCATAGCTTTATGTGTTTATAAAACATTAAAGTAATGGACAATTTTGGGGCATTTACTTTTCCTCTCTTGTGATTAAAAACAATTTTTGACTAATTTAATAGATATATTTGGTCTGTGTAAGAGCATGTAAAACTTCATGATGCAAAAAATACCTTTGAAACCTATAACATAAAATATGCCTCTCTTTTTTTAGGGTACTTTTAAAAACTGATTAGGTATTGTTATTCATTTTTACCATTGGTTGTATATTCCAGTAGCAGCTTCTCCTCAACCTCAAGATCGTACAGAATTAGTGTTGCTTTAACTTTTTCTTTAAAAAATGAAGAAAACAAAAACAGTTTTCAAATGAACTTTCTTACTTACAGAAGTTCTTCCAAACAGCTGTCAAGTCAACTTGATTCAGAATCACCACCTCTGCTTTGGTAAAAGTCCTACTTTCCCTTAAGTCTTTACCAAAATTCCCACCGATTTAACTTGGAGCAAGACCCAGCTTACTGTGTGCCATACAATTCTAATACCCAGCAAAATCAAATTTTCTGAAGATTGACAAGAGCATAGCCAACCAATGCCTTGGTAATTAATTTAATAAAGACTGCAGTAAGTATAAGTGAGGTTAGTTTTTTCCTGTATCACCAAACATTGCTGTTGTTCTTTCCTGCATAATTCTTTCTTACATTCCCCTCTCTGATCCTTATTTATGGTCACCTACTACTCAGTTAACACCAATCAAGCTACAGAATCAGAGACTTTTAACATTAAAGCACTGCACTGTAGCCATTAGCCTCTCTACATTATATCCTGTCCCTTTTCAGATGGAACTCGGTGTCCCTAATTGTGATAATTATGCCACTTACAGTAGCATCATCTCTATAGCCAACATATTCATTCTTCCAGATCCAAAAGGAACAAAATAACTACGACAAGAATTGATTAAGAAAAAAATAATAATAAAACAAGGTAGCTACTAATAAAACACTTGTTATACCATCGCTCACACACACATTTGGCATGGCTTTCTTTATCTTTCTGATCCTTACTAAGAAAAAATGTACTAGATTGTGATCTCATTTACACTGGTTTTAAACTTTTCTTACTTCTGTTTTACCCCTATTTATGATTACCAGTGTGAGATTAGAATCTGGCTTGAAATCTTTATTTTGATTACAAGTGGCACTTCTGAAATGAGTCTGACCTTCTGTTTTACCTTCTGTCAGAAGCCTTGAGCTACAACAGCAACATTTCAAGTTAAATACCATTACCAACAGCCTGACACTTCATGCTTTCACATGCTGGGTGGATGGATTGTAAATCCTACTACTCTAGGGGAGTGATGGTTCATTTCTTTGAAAGAGGATAGCTACTACTTCAAAATAAGAAAAACTTCATCTTTGCTAGCTAAGGTACCCAATAAAACCATGTTTAAATGGCATTCCTATGATAACATGGATGGGGTTTGCCAAGAGGGTGACACATATTTTGAGCACTTGTGGAACGGGTCAGAGGCCAGCCCTATCAAGTTTGCTGTGTGATGATTGATCAGCAGTCCAACTTATCAGAGGGGCTGTGCCCATTCATGTGGTTCAGTGTGTAGTGTTACTGACAGCAGACGGATACTACAGTCATGAGTCCCAAGTATATACACAGATAAATACATGGAAACTATTACTGAGTTTAATAATTAGTCTGATCTCAGTATGAAAGATTAAGATGAAAGGATACATTACCTTAAACATCTGCTACTAAGGATAGTAATATGTATTTGTGACTCTCTTTACCTCAACAGAGGGTATTAGGCCTGATGTTGGTTAGTATTGAATGTCCAAATCTCCTGGTTAATATATTATAAAGGCAATTTCCCCCTCTGGATATTCACATCTCAACACCCAGGGCCGGCCCACAACATTTTGGCACCTGAGGCGGGGAGCTCAAATGATGCCCCCATGCCGCCTCGCTTGGGCCAAAACTTTGAAAGGTGTCAGTTCTGCCTTCTTCCTGTTCTACTCCTCTCATGGTACTACAGAGAGAATACATATGCAGCAGCAGCAGACATAATTTTCTACACTCTGGGTCCTAGTGGTGCCCCCCCACAGTCTGGCACCTGAGGCGTTCGCCTCATGGTAAGGCCAGCTCTGTCAACACCAAATGCAGTGAATGACCCACTTCCACCTTGAATTGATTAGCTTCATTAACACAAGCAACTTCTTTCGTGCATATACCCCTTCTTATGTAACTTCCACTCCAATTCATCTGATGAAGTGGGTTTTGCCTATGAAAGCTTATGCCCTAAAAATCTGTTAGTCTCTAAGGGCTTGTCTACACTTCGGAGAAGATCGACCCTCTAGAGGTCCATCTTCTAGCATTTGATTTAGCAGGTCTAGTGTAGACCCCAAAATCATATTCTGAGGGCAGCTTCTCCTCCTCCCTCCCCCCCAGCATTGTGCACTTATCATTCTGTGAATAATAAGGGAAGTTGACTGGAGTGTGTGCTCCCATTGGCCTCCTACAGTGAAGGGGAGAGCCGGGTTAGCCTTGCCCTGACCCCCCTCCCTGGTGGCTGTGGGGAGGGGGTAGAAGGGTCCAGGGAGGGCAAGAGCAGGGGTGGGTGGGGCCTCCATCTAATTTAAACTAAATCATTTGAACCGTTGATATTTCTATTTTCTGCTCTGCTATAATACCTCACTACTTACTAAAAACAAAATGAGCATAAATGTTGTGCATAAGGGTTATGAATAGGAAGCCCTTTTATATCTCTTCCAATGATTTTTTTCCCTAAAGGTCCAATAACAAATTGACCCTTGAAAGAATAGCTGAAGATACTTTTTTAGTTGTTTGAATGTAATTCTCCTGAAAGTCCCCAGAGTGACAGCACCATGACAGTAGAGGGACAGCACACAAAGTAGCAGTGCACTTTGTTTCTCACACTCCTTTACATTGTTCCATGACTATACCCCCCTCTAACCTGAAGGGATTTACCCCAAAGCGATAGTAGTTTTCACTTAGTATCAGTCCTTGGCCTCTGTGCTGACTCTGGGGGTGACACTTTTAGTAGTGCTTTTTATTATACTGATACCTGTCCACTTGGAATGTGCAGTGAGAGCACTAAATTCTCTTCAGATAGGTTACCCAACAGATGTCAGAAAGGGAGGGAAATAAGACAGAAAAGATACATGGACTGAAAAATAAATATTTAAAACTCAAACCTTACAGTCACAAATCACTTCATGTATCATTTATTAAATTACATGGTTTTGTGAGTGCCTAAATACCTGTTTTTAAGTTCTGATTTACCCACCACTGTCTTGAAACCCTCTGAGTTCATTCTGAACTTTTGCTAAAATGGTGAATTATGGGGAGGGCCATTTTTTTTGCAATTCTCATTCCTAATTTTAGGACCTTTAAGAAATTCTTCAGGTCATATGAAAAATTTTAAAGTACTTAGCAGTTCACTCTGCTTCTCAGAAAATCATTGAAAGATAGTCATACTCAGCTTTTCATTTTTTTCTGTCTTTACTCCTTTCTTTGAACTCTTTTATCTCTGAGTTTGTCTCAGGAAATGGGAGAGTCATATCTACCAGTTTCTGTCAATTTCATCCACAATATCTGTGGAAATGACAGCTGAGGCAAGAAGGACTGCAAGAAGCTTTTGTTTATGGTTTTCTTCTCCTTCACATAAGCTAAGTGATTGTGGGACTGTGTATAGCCTTCCCTCTTTTTTCAGGGGTTCTCTCTGCATCTACAAACTATCTCACCTAGAATATATTGATTACTTCTGATAGATTACAGCTCTAGAGTAACTGTTCTAAAATTCTTTATACAGGTTCTTTTAGCTCACAGCCTTCATTCATTAATATTGATCAGTACTAACTACAAAGCAATTTCAGACTTGCAATAGTTAGCCTTGCTATAGCAGCTGTGAGAGAAAATGTATTGGAATATTATTGCTTGTGAAAATACATTTTTCTTTGGAACTTTTGAGGGTTTTTTTAATTGACTTAACAAAAGTTTGAATAAATGATGTAGATAAAAGTCGGTCAGATTTAGCTTTGAAATAGCTCATTTTCTTCAATATTAAGATACCACAATGCTACGAAGAACCTCAAATAACATACAACACTTTGAACTACATCTCTAGTTTTCATCAAAGAAGATCCATAGTTACATCAGTTGATCTCTTCATTTCCTCCCTGTTCTCTCAGTAGCCATTAAGAGGGAGATGTAATAAAAGGCATTTTAGAACTGCATGGATCGCTTTTCAGAGCAGCTGAAAAATTGTCTTCTGAATTAATCATCTATCACTTTTCATAATAGTGCCTTTAGGAAGCGAGAAAGCAAAGAGAAAAGCCTCAAGGAAATGTAATGCAACCTCCTTACCCCAGACACATGATTTAATTTTCATGTTTTGTAGAGACCATGGCCAAGGATGCTGCATGAAGCATTATCTACTCACATTACACCTCACTTTAAAAGATGACTGCAACCATACTTGGCTTCCATTACACTGGGACAAGATCCTTCACAAGGGATAATGTTTTGATTTCTTATGTTTAAATGCAGTATGCACAAGCACACACACACGCGTCTTATTGACACACATACCATAGATGAGAATATTGTTGTCCCAAATTCTCTGCTGCACTGAGCTTCCATTCAAAAGAACCCAGATTTAATGGTGCAAAAAAACAAGGGAGAGATCATGAGGGAGCCAGTTAAAGCATCCTATTTCTCAGGGCAAATCTGAGCTATGTCTGTGGGCTCCAGAATACCTCATCAGCTTGATGTTCCCTCTGGACTGGCACCAAGAATATGTGTGAAGGAGGATGGGTTGGAAGTGCATGTGAAACGACACTGCAGATGCTGACCTCAACACTTCTGTGGCCAAGGAATTCTGAGCTGGACATACCCAACTTTCTGGCCCCCTGATGTTGCTCAAACCGGCCAGAATGCAACTAAACACTTGTCTGCAAGATGGGGGTGTGAGGGTGTGATTCCAACAGCACACTAATGCATTGCACTTTAATTGGTCTATGTAGATCCAGTTGGTGAGCAGTAAATGTTCCTCAGTGCATTTTAATGTTGTGTTCTTTCAAACCGTTCTATGTGAAAGCACACCAGCAGGGAGTACATGGATCCATTAACCTCCAGCTCCATCAGTGCATTTTAGAACTCACACACTATATACAGAGCATTATTGGACTACGTAGACAAATCATAAGAATCTGGCCTGCTGTGGTTTTAGTAGTGTATTGCAGGTGATATTAAAAAAATGTTCCTAAATAGTTGTTGTCACTCATATGCTCACCAATAGTAAATTAGGAAAATAAAACTCTTTATTTACATACTCCTCCTTCCATGAAGTTCATATGATATTGTAATACAGGTTTTTCATGCACATTTCCCCTCTTATCAAATGATTATATGTGTTCCACGTGCTAGCAGAAAGCAGGAGTGAAGAATCAGGAAATCAATTTTTTTGGTTTTTCTTTTTAAAAAAATTCTTTCTCATAACCATTACCAAACAAGGAGGAATTGCTATTTGGCTGGCCTGTATTATGAAAGGGCTTGTCTGCAGACAACTTCACCAATACAATTAAAAAGATACAACTTCCCTAGTGTGGACACAGTGATACCAATATAAATATGCCTCTACCTGTTTATGTGGGAATAAGTTATACTGATACTAGCATCTTTCTGATGATATAACTGCATCCACATATTTCATTTTTTTTTTAAATCACATCCATGACCAACAATAATACCAGCAGAGGTGGGCAATAATTTTCACAGGGGGGCACTCTATGAATTTTGGTTAGTCATCAGGAGCCAGCTCCAGGCCTTTTGAAGGGAAGGGGCCAGATTATGTGTGTGTGTGTGTGTGTGGCACAGTGACTGGGAAAGGGTATGTGGCACAGCCTAGGTGTGTGGCAAAGACTAGGTGTGTGGGTGTGTGACAGAGAGTATGTGTGCTGGCTGCTGCTGGGTAAGTTTCTGAGAAATGCCATCCGCATGGGCATCTGGTATAATAGACGGGGGAAGGCACAGCCTTCCCAAACTGCTAGCCTGGCCCCACCCACATTCTGCCCCCTGAACACCTGCTGTAGGCATCCTGGGGGTGTAGTGTTAATGCCCCCAGTGGTCCTGTCCAGGGAGGCTGGAGCCACACGCTGTCTTCCCAGGGGCACCATTTCAGATTTTGGTGGGGGGAGCTGACCTGTGCATGCCGTGATGGGGGGAGAGAAAAGAGTGAAAGCATGGGGGTGGGGGGGAGCGGACTGAGGACAGAGGCTTCAACAATGTTACTGAGCATGCTTAGTACAAGCCAAGCACCAAATGGAGAGGGGGAACCAACCCCATCTGCCCTCCCTTCCCCCTGTCCCCCCCCCCCACAATCATCTCTATCCAGGGGCTACCAAGGCACTGTAAAACTGTACTTTTTTTTGGCAGACAACTTAGCAATTAGTCGACAGGAGCCCTATATTTAACTCCTATATAAAAGAAAGACAATTAAATAAATATTAGACCTACTTAGCTCTAACACTAACATATTCTGACATCTCGTGGCAAGTCACTTAAAGGACACTGGTTAGCCTTAAAATTCATACTGTATATTCTTCCTTTGTTACTAACTCTGTGGAGAGAGACAGACACTGTCAGGACTCTTTGGCTCTATCTCAGCTCTGGAAGAGGAGTGGGACCTAGTGGATTACAACAAAGAGGAAGATACATTTCAGCTCTCTATAAGAAAATCAGAATGGCCATACGTGGTCAGACCAGAGGTCTTTCTATCCCTGTATCCTGTCTTCCAACAGTGGCCAATTCCTAGTGCTTTGGAAGGAATAAACAGAAGAGGCAATCATCATGATCCATCCCTTGTCGCCCATTCCCAGCTTCTGGCAAACAGAAGCTAGGAGCACCATCCCTGCCCATTCTGGCTAGTAGCCATTGATGGACCTATCCCCCTTGAACTTTTGTTCTTATTGGAACCCTGTTATAGTTTGGTCCTTTTCACCATCTCCTGTCAAAGAGTTCCACAAGTTGACTGTGAAAAAAATAATTTATTTTGTTTGTTTTAAATCTGCTGCCTATAAATTTGAGTTAGCTTCTTGTGTTATGTTAGTGAAAGAATAAATAACATTTCCTTATTCTATTTTTCCACATCATTCATGATTTTCTAGACATCTAACCTATCCCCCCCACCCTTTAGTCAATTCTTTTCCAAGCTGAAAAGTCCCAATTTTTTAATCTCTCCTCATATTGAAGTTGTTTCTTACCCCTAATAATGTCTGTTGCTCTTTCTGTACCTTTTTCAAATACAAAACATCTTTTTTTAGATGAGGTGACCAGATTTGCAGATAGTATTCAAGATGTGGGCATACAATGACTTTATGAAAAGGCAATATGGTATTTCATTTAATTATCTATTCCTTTCCTAATGCTTCCCAATATTCTGTTAGCTGTTCTAGTTTTTAGGCTGCCACTGCACTTTGAACAGATGTTTTCAGGGAACTATCCACAAGGATTCCAAAATATCTTTCTTGAGTGGTAACAGCTATTTTGTACCTATGTTTAGGATGGTGTTTTTCCTTGTACATTACTTTGCACTTATCAGTACTGAATTCCATCTGCCCTTGTATTGCCGAATCACCCAGTTTTGTGAAATCCCTTTGTAGCTCTTTGCAGTCAACTTTGGATTAGTCCCTGTTCACCCCTTTTTAAGAACATCTGTAAATTTAACACAGTAATCCAAATGCAAATCCCAGCAGCACAACACTTATTCCTATTCTTTATCCCCCTATTTTTTAAATGGAGTACCCGGCAATGTTTTCATGATGATCTAATCATCCTTCAATTACTGGAATGCCCAGCCTTTTGTTATTCTTAATCATCTGCCTCTCTTTTTGTGACAAATTCCCTGCCCCAAAGGCAAAGCTGCAAGCAGCTCAAACTCTGCTGCATTTAAGAAAGGCCTCTGGAATCAGGGCATGCAGCTTTCAGCAGACCTCAAGAATGAAATCTAGGGGTTCCAACCTCAAGAGGGGGGCCACTGCATAATGGTGGTCCAGGCTGGAGATGCTGGGGCACATGCACACCCCCTGCCCTCCACCCCTCCCCGTGGTGCTGGTAGGTGCACATAGCGCACTGCCTAGCCTCCCTGAGATGGGGAGTGGGTCCTCAGCAGAAGGGGTGGGGATGGAGGCTACCCCAGCCTTACCTTCATCATCTGCTGTCTCTTTAAGACAGGGACTTCTACCCTGCTCTGTTTTCTCCCTCCTTCCTTGAGAGATGAGAATGTGTGTGTGTTTATGTGTGCACGTGTGTGTGTGTGTGTGTGTGTGTGTGTGAGAGAGAGAGAGAGAGACAGAGAGAGAGAGAGAGAGAGAGAGAGTGCGAGCTGGCTGCTGGAGAAATCTTAGAAACAAGTGCACTGCCTCTTAAGACAGGGCACTCATCTCAGTCATTCGCCATACTTCAGACTGGAGCAGCTCCACTGTGTGACTTGCTCTGCAGAGGTGAGGTACAGGGGCAGGGGGACACCCTGACTTCAGCACTCTCCTCTTCCCTTCCTGCCGCATACTCCCCACGCAGCTACCTAGCAGGAAGGTCCTGGAAGCAGTTCAGCTGCAGGACAGGACGGGGAGTGGGAGGAGAGCAGCTGAACACATGCTACCTGTACACTCTGCTATCAGCAAAGCGGGCCAGATAGAAATGCTAGGCAGGCTAAACTTTGCCCATCCCTTGTCTATACCACAGCTAATATATTTCCTGCATTATATTTTGTTCCTGAGAAATATAATAAAAACCCAGTATATCATTGGATAGCAGTGTTCAAGGTGTGTAACTTGAAATGGGATAAGAAGGAAAGAGGTAAAGACCTTAACCTGAATTTGGATTATATTTGTACCGATGTAAATCAGGAGTAACTCCATTAAAGCAAATGAACTTACACCAATGGTACAAACACAGAACTGGGCACTTCATAAAAGGAATTTCCTATCTTTTCCCCCTCAAATCCCTAAAACTCCAGCTAGTTTATTGTAGTCCCCAAGGGGAAGAAAGTAGTTTTTTATAAGAATTTTTATGAGCCTTCTTGAAGTAATTTCTGGAAGGGCTGATTATTGTGCTCAAAGAGGGGGATGGAATTCTCTCATCAGCAGGAAAGTCAACCAATCTTTTCTTTAGTTTGAAAGCAGAATTTTAAAAAGATGATTTCATAAGCACATCATGCTCCCTTTCATGGTGACTCAATTCAGTAGGGTTTAACTTCAACCCTTTTAGGAGGTGATTTTTGCTACTGTTTCTAGGCATTTGAAAGTGCCTCCGGAGACTGTTTTTCCATTGATTATATATTGTCTTTTTTGTCCAATGAGTTATATAGCCTAGCAGCTGCTCTCACGTAATTAGAGCCCTGCAAATCTGCAGTTATCTGCTTTATGTGGATGCAGATATCTGCAGTTCATTTTGAGGCTATGGATGCAGATGTGGACACACATTTTGTATCTAGAACCCTGCGAATTTGCATATATCTGCTTTGTATTCACCAGTATCCGCATCCACAGATGTCCGATCTGATATCTATGGCTCAGTTTTTGCAAATATAGATGTGGATGCAGATACAAATGTTGTATCCACACAGGGCTCTTCATGTGCATTGTTGAAAGACCAGCTAACTTTGTATTTCTATTTTTTTATTTGCAAAACATAATGACCAGTGAGTTAAATTGGCATAGCACCTTTGAAGTCAACAGATCCATGTCAATTCAAACCTGCTGAGTCTTTGGACCAATGCTCACCTGCTAACTGGGGTGTGTAATTGCTGGGCCATGGAGTGATGAGGATATGCATGCCATGCCCCTTGTGAGTTTGAGGGATCTAGAGCTGCTGCTACTTTCCTCTCCTCTTTCCTCGCAGGGAGAGAAAGGATTAACTCTAACAGGGTGCGAGGCCAGAGCCTGTTACAACCACTTCTACTGCCACTGAATGACTGGGATCAGGGCAGACTGACAGAGGCAGTGGGGATGAAGGCGAAGTTGTTTCTGCCAAATGCTGGCTTGTAGCTAGTTTGTCTTTGTTTCAGCTTAAGCAGATCATCACACATTCTGTATTAGAAATGTTTCTGAAAATGTTTTAGAGTGTTACTGGTATTCTCTTTTTGTATTCTGCTGCCTATATAATGCACAGTCAGAAAAACATATAAGTACTGCATTTACAGATACCTTTAGAATTGGTATCTGTAGATACCAATGACCTAAAATAACTTTGTTGTGCATAAAAATGTTTTGACATTTAAGTCCCATATCTTAGGACTTTTTAGATGTGACTGCTGTAGGTTGGAATGGAAAGAGGAGATGTCCTCTTTCCATTGGACTAAAGCTCACATGTCTACTCCTGATAGCTTTTGAGATCAGTCCTTAAACCACATACTGCATGTTGCCCACCTGAGACAACAGGGTGGTTAATTTTTGAGGCAGAATTCTATGTTAGTAAAGAAAGTTTTTTGGTGGGTAGATTTCATGAAATAAATCAGTGATTGTTTGAAGCCCTTCAGAGTAGCTAGAGCTGAGTACCAGCTTAAGTGCCACGAAGAGGCTAGAAGTAGCTGTTTGGTACAGGAAAGCTATTTCTTAGCCACCTTTACTCTCCTGCCCTATCAGTGGTGGTGAGTATACGCCCCATGTAATTTATTTTTTTGAGTGTGATTCCCACTGGAAAGAAAGAGCACAAAGGATCACACCAAATATATAAAAAAAATTGTTATGCAAGTTGTTAAGGGACCTATTAAGGTCTGTTGATACACGTGTGTCCCAATAGATATTCATTCCCCCTGAAAAAAAATAAATTCTGCATTGAAAGCTCATTGCTCTCATCATGATAGCTAGGTAGAACAATAAAAAGCTATTTTATAAAGATTATATAAAGAGTGTGCGATTGACATGCTTTGTCACATTTGGTTTCTCCTTTCCAATAGTGGGATGGAGTAGGACCTCTCCCGGACTGTGCAGAACCACCAAAAGGAATCCAGATGCTGTGGCACCCTTCAATAGTCAAACCCTACCTCACACTTCTCTCTGAGTGCTCAAATCCAGACACATTGGAAGGAGCAGCAGGTGCACTGCAGAACTTGGCTGCAGGAAGCTGGAAGGTATGGACTACTACTCAGAACTTTTTAAACTCTAGGGGTATGTCTACAGTATGGGATAAGGTCAAATTAAGACATGCAATTTCAGCTATGTTAATTGCATAGCTGAAGTCGAAGTAGCTTGACTCAGCTTTTGGTGCTGTCCACACTGCAGGAAGCACACTCTCCCTTTGACTTCCTCTACTCCTCATAGAAGCTGGGTTACCTGCATCGATGGGAGCGCCCTTCTCAGTTCAAATTAGCGTGTCTTCACTAGACCACTAATTTGAACCTTGAAAAATCGACAGTGGCAGCTTAGATCTTCTCTGTAGTGTAGACGTACCCTAAGAAGCCCACATGGGTAAGAATAAAGGTGTTATAGATATAAGTGCAACTCTGAAGTGGGAAGAAAAGCTGCATATTTTCAGAAAACTATCTGGAAAAGGGAGTCAAATTTAAATTGCAGAATTTCTTGTTTGTTACATTTATTCCTATTTCCTAAGAAATTCCAGTACACAACCTTTAAAATTAATTCATTAGACATTAATCTAATTCAATATGAAAAATTGTTACTGAGGGCCTAATATCAAAATGAATAAAAGCGGTAATACTGTAACTCTATGCTGATAGTGTCATAGAAAATGAGTAAAACAATTTCACTGGTGACAATCATATTGCAATATCAAAGCAGAAACTGCAGTGTTTATGAGAAACTGAGCAGAATGTAGCAAGATACAAAGAAGTGACACAAAGACAAGAAACCCTAGCACCCTTTTTTCCCCTTAAGAAATAAATAAAGTCACAAAACAATACTATAATATTATGGTTATGAGCAAAAAACAGGCAGGGAAATTCTGAATTCAGTCTAACATATTGTTTGTGCCTCCACCTTTCAGGTATGTGTGATCAAAACATCCAATTTTTAGTGTCTAGTTATTTACAACAAATTGGTTAATAATTTTATCACCAGATTTTGAAACTATATTTATATTTTAAATAAATGAGTAATTGGTTGTGACAGCAACCTTTCCTGAATTTTTACCAAATCTGTCACATGCTTTTTTTTTTTTTGGAGATGTCTTGGTCTGATGGGATGAGAGTACTAATCATCTCAAACAGCTGTTAGTACAGCCCTCCCTTAGAGAAGTTGGGGAGCACTATATTCAAACAGGTGCTTTGAGGATATCCAGTTCTGTATTTAGGTGTTTAAATCACGCTGTTCCACCAGACTTATAACATGCCATTGACCATCACACTCAGCTACATAATGTAACAAAATGTCTGCACTTTGACTTGATTCTGAATGTGCTGCACATGCATTGCACCCATAGAGTGACAATAATGAGGTGAACGGCCAGCGGATACAGGAAATAAAATCTCCTCCTCCAACCTAAAACTGGTGAAGGGGCTGCTGCATAGCCACAAACCTACCATACTAGTTGGAAGGGGTGTGGCACTGGCTCTGACCAGTCCTTAATATGACCTCCCACATCAACCTGTGTGTGACTGGCACAGGGTAATATATATTTGTTTTGATTCTTCCATTGCTCAGCAAGTGTTTTGTGTGTGATATAAAGTGAGGTCCTGCAAATTTCCATTGAAAATGGTATCTTGGGAGAACAACTTAGAACTTTCCCATTCTACCAGTTGGAATCTCAGGGAGAACTCGCTTACTATTTTTCTGCATTGTGAATGACACAGAAGGCAAAATGAATGTACTTCATTTGGTATCACATACTAGCCATATCTGTGAGGGGAATAACACTCTTTAGGGATTACATCTGTGCTAATGTTTCTGCCTCTTGACTTTTCTTTTCTACTACTGAATTCTCTGAAGACAAAACTACAGGTTGGACCTTCCTGGTCCAGAACCCTGGGCAGTCCCAGATGAGGGAATTTGCTGGAACAGGGAAGGTCCCCTGCCACCGGCCCCCTCAGCCTTCCACCCCCTCCTCTCTGTCAGCTCCTTCAGCCCTGCTGCCAGCTGGGTGACATGGCTGCCCTGGCCATGCTGCCAGAGCTGCTGCCCCGGCCCCAGTGCTGGCACAGCAGCCTGCAACCCTGGTCCCGCTGCCGCAGCACCCACTCTGCTGCTGGGTGGCATGTGGCCCTGACTGAGCTGCCCTGGTCCAACCTGGGTTGCCGTCGCAGCACCAGCCCCGCTGCCGGCCAGCACACAGCCCCAATCAGGCTGCTGGCTTGCTGTGGCCCTGTCTCCACAGCCATGGCCCCTGATGGGTTTTCCTTGCTGGGCTGCCGCAGCTCGGCCTTACTTCCATCCAGGCCGCTGTGGCTCTGCTCCAGCTACCGGGCCAGCACGCAGCCCTACCAGAGCACAAGGGCTGCCCCGGCTCCAGCTGGGTTGCCAAGCTGCCTCTATCCTGCTACTATGGCCCTGCTACTGCCACTGGGCTGCTGAGGCTCTGGCCCCACTACCACGAGCCTTGCTATGCGCGGGGTTCTCAGTTGCTGGCTCTCCTGCCCTGGGCCTGTCTCGTTCAGGAACTTCCGTGGTCCTGCCAGACCATGGATGTTGCTGTGCAAGAGAGTCCAGGTTTTGGGAGGTAATTTGGTGCAAAGAGGGATGGAGTTGGAAATTATCTGATCTTGAGATTTTTTTTAATCAGAGCTAGTCTAAAGTAAAATGAAAGAAACAAAAAAAGGAGGAAAGTCAGTGGTGCTGAAAACAAATAATTATTATTCCCATTTGTATTATAATGATACCCAAACGTCCTCAGAGAGCATCAGGGTCTCAGCTGTACAAACACGTATGAAGAGACAGTACTTCCAGAAAAGGTTTACAGTCACATGTATTATTTTTCGAGATTTGATTCACCCTTTTCCTTTCTCTGGCTGTATAATTGTCTAATCCTACACTGTGTCAGAAAAGTAGGCCTGCCGATGGGGGCGTTAAAGGGGGCAACTGCCCCAGTGCCCTGGCGATTCAATAGAGCCCGTAGCTCCCCGCCACGGCTGCTGAGGCAGCATCAGCGGCTAGAGCTCTAGGCTGCTGGAGCCCCATGTGGCATGCTGAGGGCTACCTGGGATAGGCACAGTCCACTCTAGGCATCTCTTGAGGCTGCCTGGGAAAAGCTAGCCTCAGCCCCTCCCCTTCCAGGGACATAGAACCACCATCACCCCTTGACCAGAGGCCCAGCAAATCTGTCAGTCCCACTGCAGAAAAGGTGAGCCCTTTAAGACTGGCCATGTTCCAAAATCCCAAGAAGGGAGAGTGGAGAGATAAGAGAAAACCTAGAATAATTTTTAAAAAGATAAAATTGTCTGATGGATTAAGATACTTATCTTCCATTGGTATTAATGATTGAATTGTGTCCAAATGCCCTAGACTCAGATGCTCATCTCAAATACAAAGTGTAAAAGTCAGTCTGTAACTCTGTGATTATAGCCAAACTAAAATATCTTTTTAAATGCATGGGGCAGTAGTCTTTCATTCTAGGGCATATATTTTCCCTTTCATATGTGTGTGTATGTCGGCTAAGGTTGGCCGCCATGTTTCGTGATTAAAGCCAAAGCTGAAAAATGTAAGCTCAGGTCCACCCATGACTGCAATCTCTTTGAATAATGAAACTGTGGAAGCAGTTTTCAACTTTTGCTATTTAGGTTCTATACTCACCAATTCTTCCAATTCTAACATAGAGGTTCTCTGCTGGCTTGGCATCTCTGACTACAGCGAATGTGGAATCAATATCATCTTAGCATGGCACCAAGTTCAGGACCTATTTGAGTTTCCTTTGGACGCTCATTATTGTTTGGTCTTTACCAAGACAGTAAGAGCCCAGATAACTTCCTTTCCTATACAAGAAGATGCATATATGACATGTATTCACATTTCAAATTGAATTCTTTAAACTCAGTTTTTGGCTGCTTAATAATAATCTTTTTTCTACATCACTCTGGTATATGCATTAGCCTGAAGGTTACAGGTTATTCCACAACTTTGCCTCTAATTTTTTTTTATATTCTGAAGGCTGAGTCCTGTAAGAGGAAATCCTCAGTCACCGCTCTTTTAATAATTGTTGAATGTTTTTATACAGGATTTTTCTGGGTCATCTGACAGCATCTTTTTCTGTCTTGCAAGGATAATGAAGTGCCAGGTTTCTTATGTTCTGGGCCGGAGTCACTTGGCTTTATATTATAATAAAAAAACAACAACAATCCTGCAATTAACAAAGCCTAAGTTAAGTTAATTGGACGCCAGAGTCTACCCTCAGGTACATAGGTAACTTAACTGGGAATTTTTATACATGTATCTGAATTTGGACTATAGTATATCTATCTATTCTACATAAGATATTTTTAAAATGCCTATCAATTTAACACCTACGAATCATATTGCAGATGCTAAATTGATCAGGATATGCAAGTGAATAATGAAACAAACAGGTACTGGGAAACAACTAAATAGCCAATCTCTACACTGAATAAAGCATTTCAAAATGCAAAAGGCAAAATTACTAACAAGACTTTTTAATTATTCGGGTGTCAGGTGGGAAACTGCGGCACAAATCCACCCAATTTAGGCTTACTCTAGCTTTATCTTCATAAATTTTCAGGCAGAGTCATTATCATTTATAATTTCTGAGCCTGCACTTGTGACAGAGAATAAACCAATAAGAAAGAACAGGTAAAGGCCGAAAAGTACTGAGTTCTAAGATACCAAGAAGCTCAATCTCTCGTCCAATTTTTTTTTGACATGGCCCCTTGTTCACTTGTTTGATTATAATTTCCACATAGCATATTCATTTGCTGTCTACCAATCACTGTTATAATGCATTTCCATTTATCCAGACTTCCGTAATTTGTTTTACATTTTCTGTTCTGTTTTTGTAAATCAACGTTGCACTAACAAAACACAATCCTTCTTTTGCACCATTCAGCAATTTTATTCATATTTTAACACTATTAGTCAGTATGCATGAATCCTCCTAAATTATTTATTAACATGACCTTTATTTTTTATGTGAGTTGGAATGCTATGGGGGAAAACATGATCGTGATGTCAGCGTATTTTTATGTTTTCTAATCCTGAGTGTTTGGGGGACTTTTTGCTCATGGTTGTAAATTATTAAAAGTCTTGTCAGTAATTTTACCTGGTGCAACACTGCAGTGGATTTTAAGCAGCAGGCTTCAGCTTTATGAAATATAAAATTGGAGTCCCATGCCAAAACACCATATAACACATTTGAGTGCATCTAGTGCTGGCTTTACATGGCTCTTATTATACAGCCTATCACTAGAGTAAACTCTCCTCTGCCTACCCCTAGGATTCTGCTTGTTCCGCTAACTCCTCTTATCCTCTCGACTGGGAAGGGAACAGAAGGTACCAAAGAGGGACCTTGTTCTTCAAAGACTTCAGGTTTCCCCTTTTTCCTAGAGGTACAAGGTCCACCAATGAAATCTCATGTCTCTTATTTCTGGCCCTTCAGCCTTTTATCTGCACTGGGCACTGGCTGCAAGTCATGGTGAAGTAAACATCCACATAATTCCTAATATTTAATTTATGTAGCCTATATCTCTTTAACTTAATGGTGTTTCTGTGATGTTGTGTGAAAGATGGAAAAACCTATCAGGCCTCAACCAATTTGGCCCCAATGGAAAAAAATCCTTCCTTGAACCTAAAACAATTGGTTAGTGAGACCCATAGCATCCTAAAACCACAGTTCCTAGACTATATAACTATAGGGAGAGAGCATGGGTTTAGCTAAAAAAGCTCAAGAGGTTCAAGAAGCCCAAATTAATTATTGTGGGGAGCAAGGATCCAGTCAGCTCCCATCTCTCTGGCTGGCCAGCAGGCAGTGAAGCACTCTTCCTACATGCCACATTTCATTCTAATCTAAGCTATCTAGCACCTTGTGGATCCAATCCATTGAACTGGTGGCTGGCTTGTATGAAGTCTCCAAATAAAGGATCACCTTAGCTGCAATCTTGTTGATGTGCTACAGAGTTGAAGATGAAATGTGGAATCTTTTTAGCTATGGGTTTCCATGTTTTGTTTTTGAACAGTGATATTTAACTTGTATATGGCATTTCCTTTGATAGCATAATCACCTGGGCTACGTCTACACTGCAGGCTTCTTGTGCAAGAATGGTTGTTCTTGCGCAAAAACTTTCAGAGCGTCTACACTGCACACACGTTCTTGTGCAAGTAAATTTACAGTAAAGCTTCAGAACAGAGGGTTTCTTGTGCAAGAGTTATTCCTCTCCCCATGAGGAATAAGCCCTCTTGCACAAAAGCTCTTGCACAAGAAGGCAGTGTGGACGGGCAACAAAGGGTTTCTTGCGCAAGAAACCCCTATGGCTAAAATGACCATCAGAGCTTTCTTGCGCAAGAGAGCGTCCACACTGCCATGGATGTTCTTGCACAAAAGCACATCGCTTGCGCAAAAGCACATGGCAGTGTGGACGCACTCTTGTGCAAGACCTTTTGCTCAAGAACTCTTGCGCAAAACAGTTCTTGCACAAGAAGTCTGCAGTGTAGACATAGCCCTGTAGTAAAATAGCTGCAAGAGGTTCTTCAGTCCTTTTTCATTTCCTTTTGTGTCCCAGAAGTTCTCCCTCTCTTGACTGCCTGTGTAGCTTGGAAGCTGAAATACTTTCTGTTCATGCTTCAAAATCAGTTAAATTTTCAAAATTAAATGTATGTGCTGCATGCAGATCATCTGCACATAGTATTATCCTCATTTCCTGTGGCTGCCTTTTGATTCTCTCTTGGGTCCCTATTGTTTTTATATCATCTCTCATCTTACCCAGTGTCACTCTGCTTTTGTCTTAGATCTCTACAAGCCTCTGAGCGTGGGAACCTATCATTCATCCCTGCACTCTTTTCAGGCCCTCTCTTTCCATTTCCCCTGCTTGCTCACTCAGTATAGATGGGTAACTTAGTGTTCTTTTGATTAGACATGTCAGTGTTTATAACTAGGTATCTGTCTCTGATCACCATCAGGTACTGTGTAAATAGAATTAATTTCCAGGTTAATTTCCAGGTCTGTTCTCTTGAGATAGCCAGGTGAGATATCTGGCTTTATTCCTTAGGCAAATATCTCACATTCTTTCCCATTCTCATGAAATCTGAGTCTCTTTATAGGAGCAAGAGACTTATTAAGCAAATAATTTGACAAACAAATTGAAGGCATAAATGAAATAAGTTCAGTCATGATGAGGTCAGTTCATTTATCTGTAAGTATAGCAGCCCAAAATGTTTCCAAAATCCTCCTGTCTAAACACACAATCATAATCACTGTTATTGAATACTCATAGAAACATAGATGAATGCTGCTTTAGCCATCAGCAGTCTAGGAAGCCAAACTTTTCTGATTACTCTGTGCAGAAAGGCAAGGTGTTTTTGATAACCTCTGTGGTAGCTTACATCTCAGATCTTCCCCTTACCCTTCAGAAACTTCACAGATCCTTTGAGGAATAAAATACGTGTGTGTGTGGTGTGATTGTCTGTCTGTCTGTCCCCGATACAGATTGAGCCAAATGATATCCATTAAAAACATCAGCTTTGTTTAGTTTTTGGCATTCCGAATTTTTTAATTTTTTGCTGAATGCATAATTTCATTGTGTTTAGCAGAAAAACATAGGAAACCACCAATAATACTAAGAGGAGGACAGTAATTTGATCTTTCTAATTCTGTTAAAAAGAAATAATTTTCATCTGTATGGATCACTTTTACATTAACTTTCAGCCTAATTTGACCCCGGTTCCATGAAGTATAAAGCATTGGAAAGTGTGGTTTATAACATTAAGTGTGCCAATCTGAGGAATAATTTTCCAGATTACTGTATTTTTCATTTTGATTATTGTGACTAAGGTAAAAAAGGAAGCTATTAATAAAGTGGACATAGAGGTGTACCATTTATCTTCAAAGAGATGTATAGTAGCTGTGCCCCACAAAACCCATTATCTGCACGTATTGTGACTCCCATACACGTCTTTGAAAATTTAGCGGCAATCTGCTGTAACAGAAATTGATATTTTTATTCTAGCTCTCTCCAAAGCTTGTACTGTTCCCACAGGAGTCCTTTCCCTTTCAAGCTGAGCAATTATTTGATCATTGATATTACAACTGATTTATTAAGTAACTGGACGATTAAGTATATTGGCAGAGCTTCTCATTTACAAAGAGACAAATCATGTGTCTGTTTCCATATTTTTATGATTTTATGTTCATATCTTTTATATGTCTCTCCATTCATACTAGCTATTGATTAGCAATGTGGAGATGCAGGAATGTTTCATAATGGCTTTAGGCAAACTAAAAGAATCATCAGTACATGCAACAGTGACTTCATTTTTCAAGTCTGGGAGAGAGTAAAAAAGCAATTTGGGGCATCTCAGTTTGAGTATTCCTTATTCTACATCATAATTGCTTGCAGACCCTTTGTCCTAATTGGCAGTTTAAGTAGAGACAGATATTTCTCACTGTTTCAAAATGCAGCTTCTTGTTAGGTCTCCAGAGGTTGCTCATACGATAAACAGACATCCCCAGGTTTCCACACTAAGGTTGTAAGGCTTGAAAACATGGATGTAATAGTAGTGACTATGTCACAAAAATAAGTCTGTTGACTCCCCTAAAGAAGGAGAAGTTCGCCCCAGTGTTGCAGAGGTAGCTAAATTTTAGGGGAAATGAACATAGAACAACACTGTTGCTTTAAGAAAATGTTTATCTGGATTATTTATGCTATGCTAATTAATGGGTGTCTTAGCTGCAGGAAAGGAAAGCATGCCAAATAGCCCTTTTGAGGAGGACAGTATTATTTTTCAGACTCTGTTACTCCAGCAAGTACCTATTTCAATGTCTTTGGCTAGTGTAACTTTAGATCTCCAAGAAATGCTTAAAATTTCCAATAGACAGTTGATTGAGAAAGGAAAGGCAAAGAACCACCTTTGTTTGCAGTTACTATGATATGGTATGTGTTGTCAAGGTGGTTTCAATGCAGTGGGTAAATGATCCCATGATTGTACATCCTCACTGTCAGTACCGATATTTAACAAACAGCCTTTTATAAAATGGAGACAACGTTTATTCAAAGCAAGAGACTCAGGCAGTGTCCTTACTGAGCTAAGCAGTGTCCCTGGATGGGCAATGTGCTGGCTTCAACTCTCACCCAGAGGTTGCTCCAGCTATAGGCAGCCATCTACGGGTGGCTGTGGAGGGGGACGAAGCTGTTGGGGCTGCCATGGGGACAGGGATGGCCACCAGCCGGAGCTCTGAGAAGCAGGAAGCATCCCTCTACCAGGGAAGTGCTCCTGCCCCTTACTTGACTGTCCCTTGCCCTGGCACAGTCAGATGGCAGTTGTGGCTCAGACGCGGAGCAACTCGGGACTGCTACTGGCAGTACCCTGAGGGCTATAGGAGTTTGGGCCACAAGTGCAGCAACCCACCAGTTTCAACTCAGCACTCAGTCCACACCTGCCACTCTATGCGTGGCCTGCAGGCTCTGGCTCCTGCTGTAACTGCCGCTTAAAACTCTGCCATGTCCAGGCTCTGGACATACTGCCACGCCATGCTAGGAGGCTAGTGTTGCAGGGCTGTGGTGTGGAGATCCCTTCTCTGTCCAGTGCAATGAAGCCTGCTAGTTCCTTTGACAGGGCATCAGCGTTCCCAACTCAGGTGGTTTCATGGGAGGTGGGCTCTTTGCTTCCCGATAACTAGAGTCCAATGAGCTGGGAACGGGCCCTGCTGGTGACTCCAGGGGAAAGAAACGCTGAAGACCAGGGCTGTTGAGCCGGGGCTCGTTCCCCTCATGTGCCCCAGGAAGTTGGTGCCAAGCTGCCCAAAAAGGATCATTGGGAAAGGCAGCTCTTCCTGGGGGCAGGGCCAAGGACAGAGGCTGAGGGGACTTTCCTCCCGACTGTCCAGCTCAACCCAAGTGTCAAACTGTCTCTCAGGGCCCAATGGCCTCTGCAGCTCCAGGCTAGGGTCTGAACCATCAGCTTTTTACCTAGTTGCACAAGGTTTAGGGATGGGATGGTGGCAGCAGCAAGGGGCGTGCTAGGGGTCTGCTGTAAGCTTTTAAAAAAGCGGAAGGACACGGCACACTGCAGTTTTGCCTATGGCAGGAGATTGTCTTGAGCAGCCTCTGTTCTCACCGCAACCAAACAGTCTCAACACAATCCCAAAATAGACTCCTTGCTAACTTGCGCTCTCACTCTGACAGTCACCTCTTAATAGTAGCAGACACATTGGTTACATCCCCTGGGATATGCATAGGAAATACTGAGTTGGGCTTTTTGTAAGAAACAAGGAGCTATCTTCCCCCCTCCCATACCCACCCCTTTCTTATAGCTGTAGCTGACAGTGCATTAATCTGACAGGTAAATACTTGGCTATTAAAGATGTAAATTTAGAAGTGTCAAATTGGGGGTATTCACAATATCTTATATTTAATACTCTTTAAACACAAAATGTTGTCCTGATTTTGGGAAAGAGGACATATTTTAATTGAAAGTTACTGATCTTTGAGATTGATTTTTCATTTGTTAGCTGATGAATGTTTAATAAGTATTATCCTACAATGTAATTCTGAAGAACAGAATAGAGGGAGTGAAGAATAAAAAAAGATCTACCAAGAATCCTACCAGCCCATGTTTATTTTCTCTTGTCTGAGAGCCAACATCGCTCCATTGCAGAAAAACTACCCTTGCCTGACAAATTTGCTTTTCAGACACATTACAGAGATGTGCTTGGTGATGACCAAAACCCCATATTCCATATATCTCACAACAAAGCTATTATTACCATTATTGCATTTGGCTGCAACAAAGCCTTTCCAGTTTTCTTCGTTAGATAATGTGGGTAAGGTAATGGGTTCTATTGGACCAAATTCTGTTGGTGAGCGAGATGCTTTTGAGCTACACAGAATTCTTCTTCAGGTATAGGAAAGGCACTGAAAGTGTCACAGATAAATACAAGATTGAACAGATGGTTTAGCATAAGTAATTAGCACATATTCTAAAGGGATTCATGAACAGCCCTATGCTCAAAGGACAAAGAGGGGGGTATTTTGTGGATTACAGATTGTTATAATAAGCCATAAATCCAGAGTCTTTATAAAGACCTTGATTTTTAGTGTCTAACAAAGTTATAAATTTAACCTCTCAGCATCATCTTTTGACAATGAGGAGGTGCAGCTTTCTTTTAAGGAGGACTAATCTCAGAGGGGCAGCCAGTTAATCTGTAACTTTAAAAACATCAAGTGGTCCTGTAGCACCTTAGGCTACATTTAGACTACACCCCTCTGTCAGCAGAGGGACGTAAATTAGACATTTTGAAAGTGCAAATGAAGCGGGGATTTAAATATCCCATGCTTCATTTGCATAATCACGTCATGGCGCTCTTTCAAACAAGTGCCATTTCGAAAGTAAAACCATGGTCTAGATGCAGTTCTTTCGAAAACGGGGCACTTTTTCGAAAGATCCTGTACTCCTCATTTTTTATGACCGCAGTTTTACTTTCGAAATGGCGCTTGTTGGAAAGAGCTCCATGACACGATTATGCAAATGAAGTGTGGGATATTTAAATCCCCGCTTCATTTGCACTGTCGAAATGTCTAATTTACATCCTTCTGACGACAGTGGGGTGTAGTCTAGACGTAGCCTTACAGACTAACCAAAATATATAGAACTATGAGCTTTTGTGGGCTCATCAGATGAACTGGAATTTAAATAACAGAAACCAAGATTTATATGTATAAAAAACAGCAGAAGAAGTACTTGTCAATTGTAGGATCCATGTCCACATTAGCCTCAGAGTTATTAGAAAGGCAAGCCATCAACTAACATTCTGTATAAGTAGTTTTCTTTCCCTTTCCCTACTTTACATCCAAATGACAGACACTAGAATAAATGTGGGTTCATAAAATTGCAACAATGAAATCCTTGCATGTTTATATACTATCCTAGCTATTTATACTTTTATTATGTCTGTGTCACATAAGATGATGGCATGTAAAATGTCTTTCACCATGATGTCTAGGTGCCATATACAGGGGTTACACCAATTATCAGTCCATTCACAAAGGACACTCCTATCAAACCCTCCTCTGTTTAAATGACTTTTATTTAAAGAAATTTGTTTTCTCTCTATTTATCTTTGGTTTGATGAGAAACATTGTTGAGCAGTTCTACCACAATTGTCATTGGAGTGTGCAAAAAAGTACAACTTGTAGAGTAACCTGAAAATAGCAACACTGGGATGCATTCTAATCTCCACTAAGTATAAAGAGTTCCATCAGAAAGTGCTTCCCCCATCTCCCAAGAGTTCCTCTTTGGGCTCTAGCAGCAATAATAGCCATACTGAGCCTAGATATTGCAGTGGGGAGAGGAGAAAGAGGCAAGCATTTAGATAGACCCTAGCCCATTAGTTGCTTTAAATGTTAGGACCAGGACCTTGAAGTGAATATGCAACTGAATAGAGAGTCAATGGAGAGCACAGAACATAGATGTGAATATTTCTTGCTAGCAAGTGGGAAGCTGTGTATTGCGCCTGATAAAGTTGTCACACAGTTTTTACAGGCAGCCCCAGGTCAAGTGTGCTGCAGTAGTCTAACTTACAGGCAAGGAAATTATGGATAAGAGTAGCTAGTTCGTGATCTCACAGGGAAAAATCACAATCTCCTGGTTAACCAAAGATAATTTGGAAATACTCAGAGCATAGTAAACATATGCATCAGATTTTGCCTTTGGTTACATCTTTGCAACTTCAATAAAGTCAATGCACTATGAAATCAACCACATATGTGTACCCCACAATATGCACTGGAGGCAACTGGTGTGATTCAGGAGAAACACAGAGATGTCACTTTTTCTTATTCTGTCAAAGGGATGGAAGTATTCAGTAACTTTCTATACTGTACGTTAACCGTAGTGTGTGTGTTATATATAAAAAATCACCATCTATTGAACAGATTTGTTACTCCAAAAAACAAATGAAATGATTGGATTGCATTTTTGTCTATTTTGCGTTCCTTAATATTTTTATTACTGCTTTATCTTCAAATGCTACTAGTTATACTATACCCTTACTTTCCATTGAATCATTGATTAATGGAGAAGTGACACTATGATGAATAATCAAAAGAAGTAGCATGGAAAAAAATAAGGACATTTGTAAGTGACATTTAAAATGGGGAGGAATCCCTCAGTAAGCTTTCTTGTCTTGAATTTCTTCACAGAGTCCTTAATTCTGTCACCGTACACTGCTGCTTGTGTGACTCACATGCTGTAGACACGAGCTGATATTTGCATAAAGTGAATTTTTTTTCTTGGATAACTAAATTGATATGGCACGTAATAATGTCCTCAAAGAACCAATCCCAGAGTTGCCTCTCATTGTTAAACTAAAAAAGCTAAATCCTGAGAGGTACTAAGCATCTGCGTCTTCTGTATTCAGATGATTTCAGTAGTAGTTGTGACTGCTCAACAGGTGTTCTAAACACTTAGCTTAAAACATGAACAATCACGTAACCAAATATGAAATAAGTGAGATCAGACTCTTTCCCTTATTTATAAGTGTATATCTTAAATAAAGATTTTACTACTCTAAAATAGACATGCAACCAGAGAACTATTAGGATGTAAAACACTTCATGGATGCAGACAACAGATTCATACCCTCAAACATGCCACACAACCTGTTCAAACAGAAAAATGCAACTTGCTTATCTCTCACTGATCGTCACATTGGTATCATTCAGCTTCACACACTATGTCATTACATTCTGTCTTGTTAGGAAGCTGGGTATGTCAAGCTTTTTATAAAACTATTTCAAGACGCTGTTTGGTGCTCATAAAATTGAATTAATTGCTTCATAAGCTGGGTAAAATAATATAACTCTCAGCATTTTTTGATCTAGATGGACTTTTAAAACCAAAATTCTAGATTCTTCATGGTTGAATCATATTTTTAATAATAAGTCTAATCCTATAGTCCCTACATAAAAATAATTTAGCACATTGAAAACAGTGTTTTAACAGTAAATACAGTAGTGTAACTCCCTCCTCACTTCCTTTCTTGAGCAAATTGCCTATCATGAAATAAAAAATGAAGTACCTTCTTGGGTTTGGGTCTAACATTCCTCAAATTGACAGCCAGGAAACATGCTAACTTCTGAAACACATTTTGTAATATTAAATGGCATTAGGAACAAACAATCATTGTTCAAGTTTTGCCAGAAGATACTGATGCCAAGCAAATGGCCTCTGCAACCCAAACAATAAAGCAGTAATCAGATGCACAAGGATTTAAAGTCAATTAATCATTAATTTTTTCTGTCACCAATAAAAAAAAGAAATGTGGGTTTCCAAGTCAAGTGGTTGTCTAGTAACACAGATACAATAATTTCTTCTGTCTTTAAATTCTACAGCCATTATTCCTTTACTCCTTCATGCAATATCTTTTTACAGTGGTCAGTGTATATCCGTGCTGCCGTTCGCAAAGAAAAAGGCTTGCCGATCCTGGTGGAGCTACTTCGAATAGACAACGACCGGGTGGTATGTGCAGTTGCTACAGCTTTACGAAACATGGCCTTAGATGTCAGAAATAAGGAGCTAATAGGTATGTTCTTTCTAAACAACCTACATGTTTTCTTTATAGTTTTTACATTTTATAGCCGGATAAAGACAGTAAGAACAATGCTCTTCTTGTGTTTTGAGCAGAATTTCTTGACCTCTTTCTTTTAAGATGTCATATTCAAGTTTTTGTGTGGTAGCTCAGTGCTATATTGTAGGAATTATTTTTTAATTCATCTGACAACACGTTACCAAAATATTGTTTAATGATTCAATAGCACTGTACTTTTTTTAAGTCTGAGAACAGTGATATTTGTATCCCAAACACTTGGGAACTGCCACAGCGATTAAATAAAAATCAAAGTACCGTTAAATTACCATCATCCCTACGCTAAGTACCATTCATATCTGTTAACATTATAGCACTCCCATCTTCCAGATGCAGGATCCAGGCACAGGCAATTACTTCAGATTCTAAGATTATTTAGTGCACTTTGTACAGGGGATTACAAAGCAGAAGCCTCAACATAAGGAATTCCTGGCGAGTTCCAGGAATTCACTGGGCAGAGGGGTCACGTATTTCAAAAGTGCCTTAAATCATGAATGCCTGTTCAGCTAAGAAGTGTAACTAACTTACCTAAAATGTTGTAAATCTCCAAGTGGACGACAGTTATATTTCTTGTTTTATAACTTAAATTGATGCTAACATTGTAGATTTAGACATTACAAGACATGACATTTTCATTTACATCTATGCACAACAGAATTGCTGTCGATCTATCCTTAATGGAAATAATTTATCACAATTCCCTTACTTCCTATGTAGATCAATAGTTATATTTAATTTATTGTTTCTGATTCATTACTTCTTAATTACTTTCCCCCAAATACTGGAGCATATAGGCCACTTCCCCTTACTTCCTTTCCAGTTTTAATCACAGAATCATACAAGTGAATGCTTTGACCTGTGTCCAGGGGCGGATATAGGGCAGGGCAAGCGGGACAGCCGCCCCGGGCCCCATGCTTCAAAAAGCCCCACGCATGTGCTGTGGCGCCACCGCGCATGCGCCGTGGCAAAGGGGGGCCCCACAAAATTGTGCTGCCCTGGGCCCCGCAAAATGGTCATCTGCCCCTGCCTGTGTCCCATCTATTTTTTGTATTACAATACTCTGAGGCACGACCCAAGACTGAGCCTTATCACACTAGGTACTATACAAGAATATAGTATGAGAAAATCTCTGCCATCAAAGAGTTTGCAATCTAAACAGACAAAGAATAGGAGGGGAAATAGTGTTGAAGTGATTGCCCAGAACCTAAAACTCCTGACACTCAATTAATTGCCCTCCCCACTATACCACCCTGCTGCTATAATTTCACCCTTATGTTGTTCTTGAGCAAATTGCTGTAAACATTGGCTTTGGATAACTCATTGGTCCTCGGCTTGTAGCATGTATGTTACTGTCTACTGTTTCTCATTTATTCACTGTCAATTGACTTCAGATATTTAAAAAAAAAAGAAATTGCAACAGGAGAAAATGTATTTGTCTAGCTAATCTGAGCAGCTGGCAGACCATTTTGTAATAGAGAGATCTTTCTCCCATAGACCCACTTTATAATCAATAATATCTCTATAAAGACTGGATTGTCAAACTACTTTTCTCCATGGTCCACCACAAAATGTTTTGCAGAGCATGGTTAATTTATAGCCCACATCTTGGAAACCAGGGTGTAGTCCATCAGTGAGGAGTTGTTCCTGACAATATTCCAGGCAGTTTTTTATTGTTCTTCTCCATAGATTACTGTCATCACAAAACCCGCATCCCCTTCACACCTAATTTTAAAAGGAGTTGCCTCTCTCCTTAACTGCCATTAACATCATTTCTTTTGCTAGTCCACTTCTCTTGGTGCCTTTTTCTAGTTTTTGGTTTTTAATTTAAATGTTTGATTATTTTCCAAATCTGAAAACTCCACTTAAAACAATACAATTTCATATGTGTACATAGTGTTGTCTTTACATGCAAACTTCCAAATGCAAGCATGTTTATAAAATATGGATAGTAAGATACTATTTGCATGCACTTTGCATTTTAATTATGTCCAAGTTCTTGGAGCAAAGCCTTGAACAAACAAATGATACTGTGTATACAAAAAAATGGTTTTACAGTGTAATACCGAGATAAAGATGCCCCTTATCTCTATTCTGAACTGAAACAAATCCCTGGATTGACTGCTTTCAGACTGGGGGCAGAGATTCAATTCCTAGATCTGAAGCTTGTGGGTTAGGCTCCTATCAAGTGTAATATAAAGAAGTATTTCATATTTTACAAAAAGTGCACAGTACTGTATTGTATATACCATGCTGTACCACTGTGTTAATACAGAACCTATCTTTATTTTTATTAGACTGAAAAGACATTCAAAAACTAAACTCAGTCACCACACAGCAAAGAAGTTGTCTACTGAGATGTCTAATTTTTCTTCTTGTTTTGTGAACATGCGTCTGAGTATAGAAACATAAGATTTACCTTATGAAATCACATCAATTATCCATCATCTAGTCTAGAAATCTATTATTGCGAGGAAGGCAGAAAATAATTTTTAAAATACTGCCTATAGACAATTGAGTAATGCTGTGTGTGAAGGGAAAAAGACTTCTCTGCCTATTATTGTTATTAATAATAATTCAGTATTCTTTGAGTGCTTGCTCATGTCCACTTGAATTAGGTGTGTACACGCCACGTGCATGGATTCCGGAGCCTTTTTTCCCCAGCATTATCCGTCGGGCCAGCAGGGAGCCCCATAGAACGGAGCCGACATAGTGGTGAATAAATATCCCTGCCGGCCCTCCTCTTCCTCCATTCCTTCTTACCTCCTGGGATGGTAACTGGAGCTCCTTGTCTTTCTGACTTTACAACCCAGCATGTAGATAGTTACCTTTTGAAGTTGTTGTCTGTAGTGTAAATAGTTAGTAATTAGGTAGGTAGTTTTAGTGTTAACGTTCCTCTCCCCTCTGGGGGAGAGTGATACCAGGTCTACAGGGTTTTAAGCCTTGTCCAACCTGTTCAAAGCCTATGCCCTGCAGGGACCGCCATGACTCTTGTTTAAAGTGCCTGGGGGAGGGCCACCTTACAGATTCCTGCAAAATCTGCAAGGGTTTTAAACCTCGCACAAAGGGGGAAAGAGATTCTTGTTTGAAGCTGCTCCTTATGGAGTCCACACTTCAGCCGGCATGAGAGCGGGCACTGTGGTGAGGAGTGCACAAGCATCGGTATGTGAACCCTCAGTGACACTGGTACATACCACGGTACCGAAAAAGGTTATGGCGTCGAGACACTGTTCCCAGTCTCCGGCACTGAAAAAGAGGAGACAATCTAGAGGGAGACCTCTGGGGAATCAAGGGCACAGGAGTTGGCACCGGGCCCGCACCCCAATAGAAGACTCGCCGCCAAGATGTCCCAGGCCCCTCTAGGCACTAGTTGGGCTCAACGCAGACCAGAAGCCCAGGTTAAAAAAGGGCCTTACATGTGGACAGAGCGTCTACCCCTGAGACGTTTGCTGCTGTGAGGGAGCTGATAGAGCTCACTGCCTTGCCGGTCTTGTCCCGGCACCGGACCCAACATCTCAACAAATCAGATACTCGGGGCAGACAAGCCATATAACTGTGGCGCCGGTAGCCTTGGCGGCACCGAGTACCTCCATGACACTGGGGCCTGGTCGGCACCGGGAACCTCGTTGACGCCAGTGATCTCATCGGCACCGTTGGCCTCGTTGGCACCAATGTTATCATCACAACCGGAAGGACTGCCATCATCAGCACGGGGATGGTCGGTGCACGGGGACGGAAGAAGCAGCCCGCTTCTTATGGCACCATCACACAGCGAGCCAGCCTCCTTGCTGCCTATGGGGATAAGGCCCCCTCCTCCAGTGCACCATTCACGCACCGGTCCCGGTACTGGAGTACCAGCCCCATCAGACACGGCTGCCTCCAACGCAGCCACAATGGCCCTTTTGGACCCCTTGGACCTGTCATCAAATGCAGGGCCTGAAGCCATCCTCTCAGGGCTCTGGTTTGTCTTGGTCCAGTGATATTCCATTGGTGACCCCCTGTCCAGGGCCCCTGCCTCCAAATATAGAGGCAGCCCACAGAGGGACTTGCCACATCCCGTGATAGAGGGTGAGGGCTTGGAAGCTCAGGACCAGCCCCAGGCCCAGCCGGCCTACCAGGTGGCAGAGCCACCACAGGACCAGCTGCCAATAAGGGACTCCTCATCTTCATCCTCTGACGCGGCCCTCGCTGATCCTGCTCCATCTATGGATGCTGGAGCCCACCAAGAACTGCTACGTCGCTTGGCAGCAAATCTGAGGCTAGAGGCGGAGGTTGTAAATGAGGATTCGGACCCCATGGTAGACATTTTGTCTGCTGACGCACCAGCAAAGCTGGCATTGCCACTGAACAAAACTGTGGCTAAGATAATCACCAATCAGTGGCAAACACCGGCGTCTATCCCGCCCACTTAGAAAGGGGTAGAGAGAAGTTATTTCATTCCTCAGACCAGGCATGAGCATTTATATTCTCACTCGGTCCCAGGCTCTCTGGTGGTCCAGGAGTCAGACAAAAGGAGAGACAGGGCCAACTGGGTCCTACCCCCAAAAGCAGGGAGCCAAAAGGCTGGACCTGCTTGGCAGAAAGGCATACGCTATGGGGGGGCCTGCAGCTGCGCATTGCCAACCAGCAGGCAATGTTAAGCAGGTATGCGTACAATATCTAGATGGTGATATACAAGTTCAAAGAGCACCTGCCACAAGAGTCTCACCAGGAGTTCACAGCGCTGACGGAAGAGGGTAGGACCATTTCCCGTGCAGCATTACAGGCCGCAGTGGACACGGCTCACTCGGCAGCATGCACGATGGCCACAGGGGTTGTGATGCGGCTCAGGGCCTGGTTACAGGTCTCCAGTAAACCCCCTGAAGTGCAGAACACTCTCCAGCACCTGCCATTTGAGGGAAAAGACTTGTTCTCTCAGCAGACGGATGCCAGGTTGCAGAGCCTAAAGGACTCTAGGGCCACGCTTAGATCTCTGGGCATACATACCCCGGCCACGCAGAGGAGGTCATACAATCCTAGGCCACTCGGGAGACCTCCTTACCAGGCTTTTAGACCTGACTGAGCCAGGCTCAGGCCTTGTAACGCGAGCAATAATAATAACAACGCCAAGGGCATAACAGGAGATGGAAGTCTCGGTCAGCCTCAGAGAGGAGTGGAGGCCACCTCCTCCCCAATAATCCAAGTCCTCATTTTGAGGGTGTGCCTGAGGACAGAGTACCAGTTCCCAAGTTAGACCCCCCTTTTGGGGACGGGCTATCCCATTTTTATCATGCTTGGACCCAGTTTACAACTGACAGGTGGGTTCTCAACCTGGCAACAGTGGGGTATTCTATCCCCTTCCGCTCTTTGCCCCTCTCCCACTTCCTTTCCCCGTTCCTCTTCAGGGACCCCTCTCAAGATCTTCTTTTGAATCAAGAAGTGATCTTGCTTCTTCAGTGAGGGGTGGTGGAAAGGGTTCCTCTAGATTTCAAGGGAAAGGGTTTTTACTCCTGATACTTCCTCATCCCCAATGCAAAGGGAAGCCTCAGACCTATTTTGGATGTAAAGGATCTCAACACCTTTATAACAAAGGCAGAGTTCAAGATGGTCACTCTGGCATCTATTATTCCCTCCCTGGAATTGGGGCACTGGTACACTGCCCTCAACCTAAAAGACGCATATTTTCACAATTCAATAAGACCCGCCCACAGGAGGTTTCTCAGGTTTATGGTGAAGTAGGAACACTTCCAGTTTGCTATCCTCCCTTTTTGACTGTCCACGGCACCAAAAGTGTTCATGAAGTGCATGGCTGCTGTAGTTGCCTTGCTCATGAGGCACAGAGTCCAGGTATTCTCCTACCTGGACGAATGGCTTATCAGGAGCCGCTCGAAGAACCAGGTATTAGAACATACAAACTTCATCAGAACTCTGTTTCGCAGTCTGGGTCTCCTAATAAATGAGGAAAAATCTATCCTGGTACCCACTCAAACAATAGAGTTCCTGGGAGCTCGTCTAGATTTGACTATTGGCATGGCCTCTGTCCTCAAGGCCAGGTTTATAGCTATGAGTATCATCATATGGGGCCTGGTGGTGTCTCCAATCACAACTGCAAGAACTTGCATGAAGTTGCTAGGCCATATGGCAGCCTGTACCTATGTGGTTCAGCACACCAGGTTGAGGCTCAGACCACTGCAGGCTTGGCTGGCCCAGGCATTCAATCAAGCACGGGCACCATGGGACTCGATCCTCACAGTTCCTTAAGACACCATCCAGTCCCTTGAGTAGTGGATGTAGGAGGATGTGGTGTGTGCAGAAGTGACCTTTGTGAGCCAAAGCCTGACGGTGCGGCTGGTCACCAACGCCTCAGACATGGGATGGGGTGTGCATTTGGGCAAGCAATGGACTGAAGGTACGTGGTCACCCTCGGAGTGGGAGCTCCACATAAATGTCAGAGAGCTCAGGGCAGTCAGGCTGGCCTGCTGGGTGTTTCTGTCTGACCTGAGTCACAACGTGGTCTCAGTGCTAATGCACAATACAGCAGCAATGTTCTATATCAACAGATAGGGTGGAGCTCGCTCCTCTCCCCGATGTTGAGAAGCCTTACTCCTCTGGGAGTTCTGTGTAGCCCACGACATTCAGCTGGAGGCTGCATACTTACCGGGGAACAGGAATGTTGTCTTGGACACTCTCAGCCACACTTTCACTGCACTTGAGTGGTCACTCAAGTGAGAGGTGCAAGAGGAGATCTTCCAGAGGTGGGGTTATCCCCAGGTGGATCTCTTCGCCTCTCACAGAAAAAAGAAGTGTCCGGCCTACTACTCTTATCTGGGGCATGGTCAAGTGTCATGGGGGGACACTTTAGTAACCGATTGGTCCCCCATCCTCCTCTATGCATTCCCACCATTTCCCCTCGTACACAAAGTCCTCATCAGGGTGAAGAGGCACAAGGCCACCGTCATTCTAATAGCACCGGAATGGCCCAGGCAGTATTGGTTCCCTATCCTCCTAGACATGATACGGGAGGAACCTATAGCCCTGCCCATCAGGGCCGGCCTCAGGCTGATTCGCCCGATTCCCCCGAATGGGGCCCTGCACCTAAAGGGGCCCCGCGCCCTGCACCCGGAAGTGTGCTGGGTGCCAGGGGCAGCGAGTTAATATTCAGAGCCGGGGGCCCTGCTCCAGCAATATTAGGAGCTGGGTCTCTCCCCTGGCTCTGCCTGGAGCGGGCCCTGGCCCCCACCGGCCGGCCCCCCCGCGCGTTCTTCCACCCCGGCCCCAGAGCATCCCCCTCAGCCCCGGCCTGGCCCTGATGTGCGCAGCTCTCAGTGCGGCTCCCCCTCGCCGGCACACGCTGCTGCCATGCATGGCGTTTGCAGGTGAGCGGGGAGAATGCCCGGGCGTGACGTGACGTCACGGCCCGGGACTTTAAAACTCCTCGGCGCCGCGTGGCCTAGCTCCGGGTTCGGAGTCCGGGGCCCGAGCGCAGACTCTGGCCCCGCAAAGTGGAAGGCAGAAGGTAGGGGAGGGGGAAAAGTAGGTGGAGGGGGTGAGAGAGGAAGGGGCTTGTGCAGAGGGGGGAGGGGTGGGAGAGGAAGGGGCTTGTGTGGGGGGGAGAGGGGGAGAGGGGGGAGAGGAAGGGGCTTGTGCGGAGGAGGAGGGGCGAGGGGTGGGAGAGGAAGGGGCTTGTGCAGAGCGGGAGGGGGAAGAAAGAGGAAGGCATCAAGAGACAGGGTGGAGGAGAGACAAATGCCAGGGGGCCAAGTGCAGACAATGAGGAAAAGGGCAGGAGGGGAGATGTCAGTGGGAAGGGAGACAGGGTGATGCTGGGAGAGGAGAGGAGAGGAGAGGAGAGGGACATTGGGGGCTAGAGGGGGAGGTGCTGGGAGAAGGCTTGAAAGAAGGGGTGGGCATGAGAAAGATGGGGATGGAGCAAGTCATGTGTGAGGGCACAGAGGGGCAGGAGGGGAACGGGGCAGAGAGTGCTGAGGGGGTGGGCATCAGGGAAAAAGAGGGCAAAGGGGGCAGGGGCAGTAAGGGAAGGGGGAGGCACCAGGAGGGTGCAGGAGTAAGAGAAGGTGCAGGTCCCAGGGGATTCTGGGGGTGAAGCAGAAGGGCAGACACCTGCAGGGGAGGGACCAGCACCAGAGGAGAGAGGCAGGGCAGGTGTGTAGAGGGAGGTGTTGGAAGAGGGGATGAGGAGGGGTAGCTCACATGATCAGAGTGGAGCTGCTGGAGGAGTGGGCACAAGGGGGCGAGAAGGGCTGGTGGAGGGGTCAGGTCACAGGAGGGCTGAGAGCAGTGAGAAGGGCAGGAGTCAGGACAGCAGAGGAGGGTGAGGAGTTGGGGGGCAGCAGGCACCAGGGGAGCTGATGGAGCAAGGGGAGGAGACATGGCAGCAGAGAGAAAAGGTAAAGGTTTATAAAATATTTATTAATAACTTGGGTGCCACAGTGGCACATTCAAAGAAGCCACATGAACTCAGTACAGGTGCACAACACAAAATCCATTCTGCTCATGGGAGGAAACTCTTAGGCTATGTCTACACTGGTGGCTTCTTGTGCAAGAACATCTTGCGCAAGTGTTCTTGTGCAAGAAGTCTTGCGCAAGAACATGTCCACACTGCCATGTGCGAGCTGTGCCATGCGCAAGAGCATCCATGGCAGTGTGGACACTCTCTTGAGCAAGAAAGCTCCAATGGCCAATTTAGCCATAGGGGTTTCTTGCACAAGAAATCCCTGCCGAGCATCCACACTGCCCTCTTGCGCAAGAGAGCTTACACCTGTTAGAAAAGAGTGTAGCTCTTGCACAAGACACCCTCTCTTACCACGCCGTACTGTAAATTTCCTTGCGCAAGAGCAGGCGGGCAGTGTGGCTGCTCTGTGGGTTCTTGCACAAGAACAGCTGTACTTGCGCAAGAAGCCGCGAGTGTAGACATAGCCTTAGAGGGAACACTTCCCCCAGCTTCTCTGCCTCCGAGTTAATGTCACACACGTTGGGTTAATGCAATCGCAGTATAGTTGCATGAGGGGGGTTTGGTGGGGGCCAAACTAATCCCTGTTGGTAGGAGGATGGTGGGAAAAGTCCTTTGAGAGTGGTGACATGACACCTTTTACTTCTGGTCATGTGTCCATCTTGCCCCGAGCGTGTTACCTCCAGAGGCCTGGTTAACGGGGGCCCCCCATCGAAACTTTTGTGTGCTTTTTTTTTTTTTTTGGTCAACCAAAATTGCTGCAGGGCCCCATCAAAATTATTCGAATTGGGCCCTGCACTTCCTAAAGCCGGCCCTGCTGCCCATGGTCCCACATCTAATGTCTGTGCCACCCAAACTTACCGTCTCTCCTCTTGACCACTTGGTATATCCCACGGCTGACAGAGGCAGAGCAGGTGTGCTCAGAAGCAGTTAGAAGGGTCTTCTTGGGAAGCAGGAAGCCCACCACTAGAGCTACCTCCTCAGCCAAGTGGAGACATTTTTCTGAATGGGCATTGCGAAAGGGAGTGTAGCCCTTTTGAGCACCTATCCCACTGATTCTTGACTACCTCCTGCAATTATGTCAGACGGGCCTATCTACGTGTTCCCTTAGGGTACACCTGGCATCTATAGCGGCCTTTCACCCGGCGGAGGGAAGTAGATCTGTGGTGCTAATCCTATGATCAAGAGATTCCCTGAAGGAGTGAACAGACTATTCCCGCACATCAGGCACCTGGTGCCACCATGGGATCTCAACCTGGTGCTCACAAGGCTGATGTGCCCACCTTTTGAACCGTTGGCCACGTGTTCTCTTAGACACCCGTTGTTCAAAGTGGCCTTTATGGTGGCTATCACATCAGCAAGGAGAGTTTCAGAACTCAGGGCACTAATTGTTGACCCTCCACATGTGGTCTTTTCGACAGACAGGGTGTGTCTGCGCCCCCATCTGGTCTTCCGGCCTTCCTGCCTAAGGTGGTGTCCGCATTCCCTGTGTCGCAGGCTATTTACTTACCGGTATTCTTCCCAAAGCCCCATGCGACCCCTAGGGAGCGAGCCCTACACTGGCTAGACGCAAAGCGAGCACTGGTGTTTTACATTGATAGAACAAGAGTTTCGCAGATTGCCTCAGCTCTTTATTTCAATAGCAGAAAGAAAGAAAGGTCTGCCGGTATCGGCACAGCGATTATCTTCCTGGATCACAGCCTGTATCAGGGAATGTTACGAACTGGCAGGCAAGGTACCGCCTTGCATCACAGCTCACTCCACTCAGGCGCAGGCCTCCTCGGCAGCCTTCCTGGTTCAGGTTCCTATAGTGGATATCTGTAGAGCAGCCACATGGTCATCAGTGCACACGTTTGCAGCGCATTATGCGATAACACAACAAGCTAGGGAGGATGCAGCCCTAGGCGTTGTGGTACTGCAGTCAGCCCTGACTTAACCTGTATTGTTCTCTGACCCTGCCTCCATTAGTTTTGGCTAGGAAATCACCTAATTTGAATGCATGTGAGCAAGCACTCGAAGAAGAAAAAATGGTTACTTACCTGTAACTGTTGTTCTTCGAGATGTGTTGCTCATGTCCATTCGACACCCCCCTACCTCTCCTCGTCGGAGCTTTCCAGCAAGAAGGAACTGAGGGAGGGGAGGGCCAGCAGGGGCACTTATTCACCATTATGTTGGCGCCACTCTAGGGGCCTCCCTGCTGGCCCGACAGATATCGCTGGGGAGAAAAGTCTCTGGAATCTGTGCACACGGCGCACGCACACCTAATTCAAATGGACATGAGCAACACATCTCGAAGAACAACAGTTACAAGTAAGTAACTGGGGTTTTTTTTCCGTACTTAACTTTGTAAGTACTTTCCATAAGAAAAAATACCTAGAAAATAGATTTAAATCATATATACATTTATGTTAAAATATGTTTATATCAGTAGTGATTTGCTTCCCCAGAACCATGGCACCCAATTATCCTTCTGCATGAATGACTATAAATGTTGTTATTGTTGATAATGTTATTCAGCCTCTTTTTCAATCCAGTCCTAATATTTAACTCTGTGACATCTTGTAGTTGCAAGTTCTACTCCACAGGCTGACCACAAGCTGTTTGAAGGAATACTTCCTTTTATTATTGCCGTTTTAGTAGTTGTTCAGGCGTTGTTTAGTTTTGAAACCTGTATGCCTTGTTGACTTCTGTTTACTCCATGTTTCCTTCATAAAACGAAACATATACAATTACGTCTTGATACAAAGAAAAGGAACTAAAGACCCCAAACAGAGTGTGACCCGGCAACCCCCTATTCATGCACCAGTTCCACTGGTGGGACTAAACATTGGCTATAAACATTTGCAAGGCAAGGGCCTTAGCTGTGACATTCATATCTTAGTCATACGTACAGTTCTTTTAATTATCCAATCTACTGTGTTAAATTTTAGCAATGAAATAAGTTTTTAAAAAGACGATGTTATTGTCAAGCTGTAATATTTCATTTATAGGATTAATACTTTTAAAACTTCTTTCAAGGATTATTGGGCACCGGGAACAGTTCTTGTAGGGAACCTGATCTTTTACCAATATATACTTAGACTTCTACCTCATTTTAATTTAAGATGATTTCTATGTTTGCACAAATATCTTTCCCAGATTATTTTAAAGTGAGATGGGCCTGTTTGTGGTGAATGGCAAATGATAATATTTTGTAACTTTAGTTACAAAGAAAGATCAATGAGGAATGTAGACCAGAAATCTTCATCACCCGCGTTTCATTAGCAATAAGGGTATATCCTAGAACTGCCACCTCTGAAGTACCAAAACATGGACATCTAAGATTATTGTGAGCCCATAAAACTGGGCATCTGGCAATATGTACTGAGCACTTTTGCAGATTTTGTAGGAAAGCCACCTCAGAAAAGGAATCTGGGAAACCTATACTGGTGGCAATCCTATCAAGTCAACACTGCAGCTTGGCGCATGCCTCCCAGCCTGAGTAGAGAGACACTCTAGACTTGCTCAAGTTAGCATGCCAAACGTAGCCGTGTGGACATTATGATGATGGTGATCCCCTAATTAACAACGTCATGGCCACACAAAGGATGGGGTGAGAGAAAAGCATAGCTACAATTTATCCAAAGGAAAATCCGGAATATGTGTAGACGTAAGTGATAGAAGTTTATTCTGTACCTCTAAGAGTATCTGTAAGATATAGGTGACAACCTAGGACCACTGACCTCTTGGTTTTAAGTCCAGAATTGTTATTGTCTGATGTATGAGGGGTTAGGCAAATTGACATAGGTATTTGTAGGATGAGCCTTCCCTTGTAGATTCTAGCACAGTTTTTTGGGTTGTGTGCAATGCAGTGATGGATGAGCTGCATCTGACCAAATATGGGCTTCCTGGAGCAGATGTGTTGGTACTTTACAGATTTTTGTTTGAAAACATTAATTTTTATAACTTTATCTGGGGGGTGCTTTATGGGGTTTATTGAAGAGCTTAGTTTTCTATGATCCACAGCAGATGCAATTTGATTAAATATAAGTGTCATGACTGAGTAGAGATTAGAGGTTTCTCTATGAGTAGGTGTGACAGGTCCGCTGGGCCCCGCACTAGAGCTGCTGAAGCCTCTGCTGCTTTTCCGGCAGGCGGGGGCAGCCGAGCGGCAGAGGATATGCTGCACCTGCAACTCGGGTCACAACGCTGGGGTGTGCAAGTGATGGGAGGTGGTGGGCCACCTAAGGGAGTGTCTGACGTGGCCGGGCATGAGGGCGTCGGCACGGCGGGACGTCCAGCCGACGCACTGGACGGCAGGCCCTTTCAAAAGGGCCGTGCCCCGGGAGCTGGGGGGAAAGGCGAGAGAACTGCAGGACTCCCAGAGAAATGGAGAGATGCTGGGCACAAGAGGCGGACCGGAGCGGCAGTTGCCCCAACCGGACCACAACATCGCAGAGAGGAACAAAACCACCAAGCCTCCAGTAGGAATGCCGAGTCGGGCCAGGAGCAAGAAGGACAAGGGAGGGGGAAGGAAGTAGCCCAGGGCAGGGCAGTGTTGGCGCTCGTGGGCTGACGCATTACAGGGAAACACCCCATCAGCTGGGGGAGAGAGCTAGTAGCCCCTACCCCTTAGGGCCGCAGGCTGGGACCCGGTGGAAAGGGAGGGCCTGGGTCCCCCTTACCCCCTCAAGAGTAGAGAGGGGGCTGACTCCGCACAGTCAGTATCTAAACTACTTGATGCAACAGACTATTGAACCTGGACCCTGTGGGGAACCAAAAACTTGTGGGAATTAGGGAGTGACTTTAAGGTGGATGATTGCTCAGGATCAGGCTTGGACTTAGGGGCCGGGGTTCCTGCGGGGGGAGGCGACCCTGCCACAGTAGGCCTGAATTTTGTCCTAAGAAATGGGCTGACTGATTTTGAGTTTGGAAGTGATCTAAGGAAAGCCAAACACCAGGGTGGTTTCACTAATCTACCTCAGCTCTTCCTGAGACAGTATCTAATTTCTCCACCTTGTTATGATTTATACACTTACAAAGTAAGTTAAACAAGTCAATAATCAAGGCAGTATTTTGCACTGACTTTATTCATGTGTAAATGATGACACATGATGCATGGCAATGAAGTCTCAGGCAAAAAATAAATTAATGTTTGCACCTGTTAATTGTGGCCTCTTGGCTCATGCCAAAGCAATTGTCAGGATTTGTGACAACGGTCAGTGGTACCAGAAAAAGAGATTTATTGAAGTCAGAGTATAACAGGGAACTATTCTTACAAATTGTGTGGTTATTGTTGTTGTTGTCTTTATAGGTTTGTTTTTTGTTTGCTTTGCTTTGGTATTCTTATGATTGGCTAGCTTTGCATAGTACAGTTCTTTACTAGAGGGGTCAAATATTAAATCATTCATTTTCAAAAAGAATGATTGTGATACCATCATCTGCAGATTTAATCAAATCCTGAGGGGGGGGGGGAAACCCATACATTTACTTTATCCCCAATTTCAAACAGAATTCTATTAACAAAATGCTCTGTCAGTGATGTTGTGGTTGGTGTCTACTACAGGCCACCAAATCAGGTGGATGAGGTAGATGAGGCTTTCTTCGGACAACTGAGAGAAGCTTCCAGATCGCAGGCCCTCATTCTCGTGGGGGACTTTACTCACCCTGACATCTGTTGGGAAACCAATACGGCAGTACACAGGCAATCCAGGAAGTTTTTGGAGAATGTTGGGGATAACTTCTTGGTACAAGTGATGAAGGATCCGACCAGGGGCAGTGTGCAGCTTGACCTTCTGCACACAAACAGGGAAGAACTAATAGGGGAAGTAGAGGTGGGTGACAACCTGGGAAGCAGTGATCATGAGATGGTAGATTTCAGGATCCTGACCAAAGGAAGAAAAGAGAGTAGTAAAATACACACCTTGGACTTCAGAAAAGCAGATTTTAACTCCCTCGGAGACCTGATGGGCAGAATCCCCTGGGATGCTAACATGAAGGGGAAAAAAGTCCAGGAGAGCTGGCAGTATTTTAAAGAAGACTTATTGAAGGCACAGAAAGAAACCATCCCGATGCGTAGCAAGATAGGCAAACATGGTAGGAGACCGGATTGGCTTACAGGGGAAATCCTTGGTGAACTTAAGCACAAAAAGGAAGCTTACAAAAAGTGGAAACTTGGACAAATGACCAGGGAGGGGTTTAAATGTATAGCTCGAGAATGCTGGGGGGTTATCAGGAAGGTGAAAGCGCAAATGGAATTGCGACTGGCTAAGGATGTGAAGGATAACAAGAAAGGTTTCTACAGGCATGTTAACAAGAAGAAGGTGATCAGAGAGGGTGTGGGGCCCCTACTGGATGAAGGAGGTAACCTAGTGACATATGATGTGGGGAAAGCTGAAGTACTCAATGCTTTCTTTGCCTCTGTATTCACGGACAAGGTAGGCTCCCGGAATAATGTGCTAAGTGACGCAAGATGGGATGAAGATCGACAGCCCTTGGTGGGTAAAGAACAGGTTAGGAACTATTTAGAAAAGCTAAATGTACACAAATCCATGGGTCCGGACTTAATGCATCTGAGGGTACTGAGGGAGTTGGCAAATGTCATTGAGGAGCCTTTGGCCATTATCTTTGAAAAGTCGTGGAGATCGGGAGAGATCCCGGATGATTGGAAAAAGGCAAATGTAGTGCCCATCTTCAAAAAAGGCAAGAAGGACGATCCAGGGAACTATAGGCCGGTCAGTCTTACCTCTGTTCCTGGAAAAATCATGGAAGGGATCCTTAAGGAATCCATTTTGAGGCACTTGGAAGAGAGGAAAGTGATTAGGAATAGTCAGCATGGATTCACAAAGGGCAAGTCGTGCCTGACCAATCTGATTAGCTTCTATGATGAGGTAACTGGCTCTGTGGACATGGGAAAGTCAGTGGATGTGATATACCTTGACTTTAGCAAGGCTTTTGATACAGTCTCCCACAATATTCTTGCCAGCAAGATAAGGGAATATGGATTGGATAAATGGACGGTAAGATGGATAGAAAGCTGGCTAGAAGGCCGGGCCCAGTGGGTAGTGATCAACGGCTCGATGTCAGGATGGCAGTCGGTTTCTAGCGGAGTGCCCCTAGGTTCAGTTCTAGAACCGGTTTTGTTCAATATCTTTATTAATGACCTGGATGAGGGGATGGATTGCACCCTCAGTAAGTTTGCAGATGACAGTAAGCTAGAGGGAGAGGTAGATGCGCTTGAGGGCAGAGATAGGGTCCAGAGTGAGTTAGACAAATTGGAGGATTGGGCCTCAAGAAATCTGATGAGTTTCAACAAGGACAAGTGCAGAGTCCTGCACTTGGGACGGAAGAATTCCAAGCATTGTTGCAGGCTGGGGACCAACCAGCTAAGTAGTAGTTCTGCAGAAAAGGACCTGGGGGTTACAGTGGATGAGAAGCTGGATATGAGTCAACAGTGTGCCCTTGTAGCCAAGAAGGCTAATGGCATATTAGGTTGCATTAAGAGGAGCATTGCCAGTAGATCCAGAGATGTGATTATTCCCCTTTATTCGGCTCTGGTGAGGCCACATCTGGAGTATTGTGTCCAGTTCTGGGCCCCCCACTACCAAAAGGATGTGGACGCATTGGAGAGGGTCCAGCAGAGGGCAACCAAAACGATTAGGGGGCTGGAGCATATGACCTATGAGGAGAGGCTGAGGGAGTTGGGTCTGTTTAGTCTGCAGAAGCGAAGAGTGAGGGGAGATTTGATAGCAGCCTTCAACTTCCTGAAGGGAGCTTCCAAAGAGGATGGAGAAAGGCTGTTTGTTCTCAGTGGTGACAGATAGCAGAACAAGGAGCAATGGTCTCAAGTTGCGGTGGGAGAGGTCCAGGTTGGATATTAGGAAAAACTATTTCACTAGGAGAGTGGTGAAGCACTGGAATGGGTTACCTAGGGAGGTGTTGGAATCTCCATCCCTAGAGGTGTTTAAGTCTCAGCTTGACAAAGCCCTGGCTGGGCTGGGTTGATTTAGTTGGGATTGGTCCTGACTAGAGCAGGGGGCTGGACTTGATGACCTTCTGAGGTCTTTTCCAGCTCTATGATTCTATGATTCTATGTCTACACAGCAAAGTTATTTTAAAATAACAGCCGTTATTTCAAAATAAGTTTACTAGCGTCTACACAGCCAAACTGCTATTTCGAAATTAATTCAAAATAGTGGAGCGCTTATTTCTAATTTGGTAAACCTCATTCCACAAAGAATAATGCCAAATTCAAAATAGCTATTTTGAAATACGTGCTGTGTCCGGGGGGGGTTCCTTTAAGCACAGGCCTCAGATACTTTGTATGGCTGCCGCCTGAGGCTAACTCCTGACCTGATGCCCTGTCTGACCTGGTTCCAGCCTGCCTTAAATGCGATTCAGTGTCCACTCAGTGTGGACGTGCTATTTCGAAATAGCAAAACGCTATTTCGAAATGCATTTTGTGTGTAGATACGTTATTTTGAAATAACTTATTTTGAATTAACTATTTTGAAATAAGATATTTTGAAATAATGCTGTAGTGTAGACATACCCATAGAGTTTACAACATCACTGATACTATAACAGCTTAGAACCATTGTAATAATGTGGTAGCGTAAACACCTGTAAAATATTGATTAATGAGTCATAGCAATGTAGGGCAGGAAGGGACATCTACAAGTCATCAAGTCCAGCGCCTTGTGCTGAGGCAGGACCAAGTAACACTCGACCATCCCTGACAGATGTTTGTCCAGTCTGTTCTTAAAAGCTTTCAATGATGGGGATTTCACAGCATCCCTTGCACACCTATTACCGTGCTTAACTACCCTTGTATTTGGAAAGATTTTGCTAATATCATGTTCCTAGGCTAACATACACACACACACACAATTTAATAATTGGATAGTGCAGGGATCTAGTAACATCAGTCACAGAGTGAAACTAGAGTTTGGGGTATGGCTAAACTCCAATACCAAGCACTTAGACCATAATAACAGATCCAGTACTACAGGTGTTAGCAAATGAGAAATGGAGATAATAAAGGCCATATTTTAAAATGTTGATGTTAATTAAAAGACTCTTAATTTATTTCAGTAGCTTTATAGCTAGTCCTGAAACAGGATCCTCAGACATTGTGTGTCGAGTAGAAATGTTAAAAAAATGAATAAAAATATTAACTGTGTCACCAATAAAAAGTTACATTGGTAACTGCTCTGGGGTTTCTAGGGCTTCTGGCCCTGTGGGCATGCTGGGGCTCTCGGCTCTGTGGGACTGCTGGGGCTGCCAGGACTGCCGGATCACCCAGTCCCATGCAACTCCCAAAGCAGCTGTGTGTTTAACTCGTTGGGAATAACCAATAAGTATTGGCTTATTGGTTAACCCAGCATTTCTCAAACTGGGGGGGTCGCAGCTGGATCCAGTTTTTTTTTTTTGAAAAAATTTGTGTCTCCCCGCGGGCTCCGGAAGGAGGGAGTGCACTGGGATGGGGGGGCACTAGGGGGCCCTGCCTCGGGGGAGTGGGGAGTGCACTGGGATTGGGGGGCCTGCCTCAGCAGGAGGAGGGGGTGCACTGAGATGGGGGGATGCTGGGGGGGCCTGCCTCAGTCGGAGGAGGGGGTGCACTGGGATGGGGGGGCACTAGTGGGGCCTAGCTCTGAGGCAGGGATGAGTGCATTGGGATGGGGAGACTGGGGGGGGCCTGGCTCAGGGGGAAGGGTGGGTGCAGTCCCAAACTGGACAAAGTGGTGCAACTTTTGCTTAACAACTTTGGCTCCCACCCACCATCCTCCCCCCCCCCTTTTTTTTTTTGCTTAACAACTTTGGTGAGGGTGGGAGGGGTCACACAAATTCATTTAGCATTTTAGGGGGGTCGCAGTATCACAGGGGTTTGAGAACCCCTGGGTTAACCAATTAACCGCGTTAAACTCTTACATCCCTAGTATGCAGAGGACCAAATCCCAATTATTGTTTCCAACCTGAAAGTATAAAGGCCAGAGCCATGTACTTGCATTACTCTTGTCCACCGCTCATTTCCCACGGATGTCAGTAGGAGATATGTAGAAGGAGCAAGGTAATATCTGACCCTTCTGTAATCCATATTGTAGCCTCTAATGTTACTGTTTCATTCAGCGTCACTGTTTGGGGGAAATGTTGAAGAGCATTTTTATGACTTGCTGTTTCTGCACTTTTAAAAATTTGTCACCTGTGCTTGCTGTTACCCAGGTTGTGCATACATGTGTGATTTATGTGCTAAGTATGTGCAGTTGTGTACCTAAATTATTTAAAATTTGGCCCTTTAAGTTTCATCGTTGGGCTTGAGACCGAGACTTAACATCTCATCGCGATAAATATGAGCAGTTCACAAGAGTTGTTATTTCACAGAGTTATACTGGTTCATACTTGGAAGGTTTCCTTTGAAGCCATAAGAAATAGAAGTTTCTTTTTTTAACGAGAATTTACATTTTACAGTATATAAATCTATCCTGGAAGTCAAATATCTATGTCATGTTGCCTGAATTTGACCCCCTATCCTACAACATAGTCACATTTTAATTGCATTACTTTGTTTTAATACCTATGTCAACTACAGAAGAAATACCTTATTCACTTGCAAATAACAACTACAAGAAATCCTCGTGCATATTAATACAGGCTCTCCCATTAGCTAAAAGATGGTGTTCCTTCCATTTACTATTAATAGACAAGGAAAACTGACTGATTAAAAGAGCAATATGGAAGTCCTTGTTATAAGTGAGGAGGAATTCTGAGCAAAAAGAAAATTCATGACATTTACATAGAACAAACATGTCTTATTATTTTTGGTCAGACTTTTTTCTTTTCTTTTATTAGAAAATAAAAATGATACAACAATCTTCGTGATGACAGGCATAATTCTGAAGAAAGCCTTTTGGGAAAATGCTAAAAACTTGTAATGCTATAATCGAAGTTTAGTCTATTACCCAATGTTTGCATGGATGGGATAGAATTAGGGTTGTTAAAACTTAATCCAGAAAACAAACAGTAAAAATACTTTCTGCCATTATGTACTGCATCTACAATTTAGCTTCTTTATCAGATATAGATGTGTAGGCTCAGAAGCCAAGATTGGAATTGTTACTTGCAGCTTTTGCTCTTTTTAATTTTAAGCTCTTCAGAATCTTTATGCAAACATCTGCATGGATTTAAAAAGAGACACGATGGCTGCGTCTAGACCGGCAAGTTTTTGCGCAAAAACTTGCCAGCTGTCTACACTGGCCGCTTGAATTTGCGCAAGAACACTGACGATCTAATGTCTGATCGTCAGTGTTCTCGTGCAAATACAATGACTCTCCCACTCGGGAAAAAGCCCTCTTGCACAAATGCTTTTGCGCAAGAGGGACAGTGTAGACAACTGAGAACCGTTTTGCGCAAAAAAGCCCTGATGGCGAAAATGGCGATCGGGGCTTTTTTGCGCAAAACCGCGTCTATATTGGCCACGGATGCTTTTGCGCAAAAGCACTTTTGCGCAAAAGCATCCGTGTCAATCTAGACGCTCTTTTCCGCAAATGCTTTTAACGGAAAAACTTTTCCGTTAAAAGCATTTGCGGAAAATCATGCCAGTCTAGACGCAGCCGATGTGTTTTTATTCAATTAATAGCTTGTAAAGTAGCTCAATCCATAGTGCACATGCCAGAAAATATTAGTCATTCTCCTCATCTGTGGGTATTTGTTTGTAGAAGGTTGAGGATAGAATATACTCTGTGGCATACCTTTTAATTTAAATCAATTCTTATTGCATTTGATTTACTGTGTTTAATAATTGAGATGCAGAAAACAAATAGCACAGTGCAGCGTGTCCTAGAAAACGCAAGAAGCCTGGTAAAAGAAAAAAAAATATTTAAAGAGGAATAAAAGAATCATGTATGAATGTAAGCGTATTCCCTTATTCTCTGTGATCTCAGCAATATTGATTATACTGAGAAAGAGAAATATACACAGTCAACAATATTTGAAAGTAAACACAAAATTATGCTTTATAGAGATTTATGATTCATTTATATCAGTCAGTGTGCCCTGGAGTCAAATGATGACTTATTGACATAAACCAAGACTTGAGAAAAGATCAAATAAATCATACAAGTTGAAATGTTAAATAGTTGTCAGGATATTATTTAAAGGGGAACTGTCAAGGCTAGACCTACACAGTATGGCCAAATATCATTGGGTGCAAAACTGCTGTCAGGGAGCCTTTAGCTCTTAACTCATAACATTTCAGCAGCTTTCGTTGAGGACAGCTCAGCTTTTACTTAATTCGGTCTGGCCTCATCTCCAACATATTTCTGATACGCAGACTTAGTTGTTATAGAGAGCTTAAAAATCTGCATTGAAAGTGCAACACTCTGGTCATCTGAAGAAGTGGGCTGTGCCCATGAAAGCTCATGATACCATCTACATGTTTTGTTAGTCTGGTAGCACTTTATAGACTATTTGTTGTTTTTTAAGTTTATCCTGTAGACACTAACTCGGCTACTCCTCTGAAGCTAGTGTACAAATGTTACCTCAAGGTTCCATGTTTACTGTCTCAACCACTTCCATACTCTACAATATATATTCAGTTTACAAGTAATAGGATGGAGATTTTTGGAACTGCAAGCATAGCACACTCAACCTTGGCCCTGAAAGTCAACCTGGGCTCTTTGCTTCTTATGCCTCATCACCAATTGTAAAAATTTCCCGGGCCCAGTTAGGCCCAGTGTTAATCTTGTACTAATCCATTGCAAAGAATAGAACTTACTCAATAATTCTATTGAAAATACACAAGAAGGAACAAAAGCAGGCTCATACACTCTTAGCTCTATTTTCAGCAAGACAAGTATAAAAAATAGTAAAAACAATATTACTGTCACTCTTCTCAGCATACAAATCTGTGGGGTTACAGACCTAGTCTACACTAGGGAGTTATTTTGAAATAACAAGCTGAGCCTTCACACTACCAAGCCTGTTATTTCAAAATTAGGGGCTGGTTATTTCAAAATAATAACTCCTGCTTTCCATGAGGAATAACACTTACTTTAAAATAGCAGTAGCATGGACACTCCACTGCTGCTATTTCGAAATAGCTCCTCCCCACAGTCAGAGTCCCCAGTGCTTCCTAGGGCTCTAAGTCGAGGTAGCCCATCCATATTAAGAGAGCCTGCCTCGGACTAATTTCGAGGCTTCCCTGTAGTGTGGACACAGTATTTAAAAATAGTTATTTTGGGAGTTATTTCAAAATAAGTTATTTCAAAATAATTTCCTATGTACATATGCTCACTGAGTGCTACTTTCATTACTTCCTTTTAGAGACGAGTCATAGACTAAGAAGTATATGTAAGTAAGCAGTTAAATATGTTTGTTAGATCAAGATGCCTCATTTTACTAACCAAAGATCTTGCTTCCCAGTCAGAAAATTCCCTGAAATGATAATAATCATATTTCTGACAGTGAAATAACCTTTTCTGAAGCGTATATCTGTTTCTGCTAGAAATACAGGGGCCCCATCAATCATCTGAAATATGATTCTATGGCAAATTATCCAGACAATCATTTAAAATGCTACACTTGATATATCACATATGCATTATAAATTCTGCTCTCATGTAATCCCTGTTACCAGGAGGTTAAATTATCGAAGAAAGCACTAAAAGTTGCAACATCTTGTGCATGTGATCCAGAAAAGCATAGTTTGCATGTGACTGGTAAAAAAGCAAGCAAATTATGTGCCTTTTCACTTTCTTGATTTATACCTCACATGCCAAAAAATACCCCAAACCCACACCTTGTGTTACTTTTGAGATAAGCAATTTCCATTCTGTTCTCCCATGCACTGTGCTAAAGCAATTAAACTGTAAGTATTTTTCTCACCTCAGAAGACTGACATTTCAAACAAATGATGCAAAATTAATTTTTGTCTCTTTTTCAGTTTCTTCTTGCTGAAAAATTTTACTTCTCTTTTGAAATTAGAGAGTGCTGGTCTGAGGGAAATGTCTACAACATAAGGAAGTAGAAATACATCTCTCAGAAACTGGCAAAGTAACTTAAAAATTGAATTTAAATCCTCCAACTATTGTTCTAAATCCACATAGTACTTAAAAAGTAAACTTTGTGTAACATCCTTACATTAACAGATGACTATATAAAAATAGTTGTATTCTGACTATTTGTTATCAACTCGGTATGAAAGAAAAAACAATGAGCAGTCCTGTGGTACCTTAGAGACTAACAAATGTATTAGGTCATGAGTTTTCATGGGTAAAACGCACGCCATCAGATGAGCTGGAGTGGAATTATAGCATTTGAGTATATAACAGCATATTACAGTATATAACAGCAAAAGAAGTTACCTGTCAATTGTAGGACCAGTGTTTTCGAAGCTACAGGAGGCCCCTGACTTGTGACCACCTGAGTACCGACCCCCCGCACTTACAACCGTTTTTGTAAATGCGGAAGGGGCCGAAACCCCCCTGACCTTATATTCTCGGCCCGCATTTACGACGGCGCATGGCACCCATCGTAAATGAGGGTTCGAGTTATGATGTCCCCAACTTGCAATGCTTCCCCCAGAACCAATCGTGTTGCAAGTTGGGGGGCTCCTGTAATTAAGTCAGGAGGGATGTGCCTTACTCACAGTGTTAACCAGGTCAGATCGTTGACTTGTAAATAAACTGTCCCCCTCAGTAATCAGGTGATACAATTCTTTTAGTGAAGGATGGCTACTCTTAAATCCATTATTGAGTATCCAGGAAGGTTAAAATGTTCATTTACAAGTTCAATACTATCAGCTTAGGCTTGAATAAAGATTAAATAAATAAATGAATGAATGAATACATAAATAAATGCCATTGACAGTGCGCTCAGGAGCACAGCCCCAAATGGGACCAAAAACCAAAATAAATCTGTTTTACACAGAGAAAGCTTGTAAGTTCACTCCCTTTATCAATGAAGAGAGATATGTAGAAGATGTTGATCCCTCCACTGGTAACAATTATTTACATTAGGTTTGATAATAAACAAAAGTGTTTTATTAAGTATAAAAAAGTAGAATGTAAGTGATTGCAAGTGAAATCAGACCGATCAAAGTAAGTTACTACGCAAAAATGAAATAAAACATTCCATTTAAGCCTCATTGTCCAAGTACAGTGAAGTTCAAGTAGGGTAGCTGAATTTGGCAAAGAACAGAGAGTTTTCACACCCGAGGTTCTTTTTGTAAGAAGGATCTGGAGTCCTGAGTAAATTTCTCCTCATTTATTTGTGATGTAGTGTTTCTCTCGCTGACCCATACTGTTACATAGCAGAATGTAAACTGTTAATAGCTGCCAAATTCCACCAAAGAAGTGGGTTTATCTGCAAGTTGGATAAAATTAATTCTGTTCTGCATACTCCTCACTTACATTATAGGGATCCTGATAAATTTAGACTTACCTTTGAAAATCTTGAATGAAAGGTGCTATAGAAGTTCATAGCATCATCCTGTGCTTCAAAAAAAAGTCTCCCCAAATATTTTTTTTTTATAAAACAGCACATACCTTCTTTTAAATTTGCTATATATGGTAATGTATTTGGCATACTGTGATTGATCTTGCAGTGGGGTCACAGGTGTGAAGAGAGATCAGACATTCGCAATTGCTGTAGTGAGCAGATACATTACTTCAGTATTATAGAGGGTGGGAGGAAACTTGCAAGAAGTATTTTCAATAGGGAGCCGCTTACTTGCAAAAATTAATTCAGACACTTCCTAGGAAGAACATAATTTTCTATAATTTCTAATTGTTTTAAATGTTACAAGCTGTTATCTGCAAAGTCACTAATGCCTAAAATACCATTTCAGCTGCAAGTGTCAAAACATGTCAGTAACATTTTACAGAGCTATCTGTATTAGGCCAGAAAGAAGGAATAATAGAATGCTGATGGGGAGTTTACACATTTTCTTTTGACATGCACAGCTTAGATTTAGATTAGGACCATAAAATCTCTCAAAACTTTATTCCTAGACTGACTAGAAACATTGAAAGTTATGTTTCAGCTTTTTGCTCTTAATGAGGAAACTTCTGTTAGGAATCAGTCCAAGCAATCTGACCTGCAAAATTCTGTCAGTGACACTTTCTTGGTACTCAGACATTATGGTTATGCATACATAGTATAATCCTTCTGCCAGGTAGTCCCAGCAGCAGCCAGGGCTGGGTTCAATATCTTGGAGTTGCTCTCCATCCATCCAACACAGAACTGGCTCAAACCACCACCCAGTTAGCTGGGAAATTCATACAACACCCCTGGGCACCTCTGAGAGGCAATGCTTCCCCACTCGCAAGCACAGAGTCTGAGCATAGAAAAGAAACCTTTAATAAAAGGTGAGGGAAGTAATGTGGCATTAATTTAGGAAAACACCACACAGAGTTTATAACCAAAATCATTTGTAACAGTCCCACTCCAAATAGGTTGGGCAATGTCCTTTTCCTCTTAAGTTCTTAAGTCCAGACATGTAAATGTCCCTTTCAGATGCCCAACCCTTCTGTGCACCCCACTCATAGTTGCTGCCGTTGCTCCGGGCAGACCCAGAGTTCAGAGGTGTATCCTCAGAGGAGAGGTAAGGAGGCATCTTACTCACTCCACTGGTCACTCGCCAACCTCCTGCTCACTGCTCTCTGCTGCTGCCCTGCTGGCCATTCATCCCACCTCACTGCTGCCACTCTGCTGACCGCTCATGGTATCTCTCCACTCCTTGCATTTTCAGCTGGCTTGTGGTGGATTTAGCTCTGGGCCAAACCTAGTTATTTTAGCTCTCAGTGATTTTAGCTCTTGGCCCAAAGCATACTCCAGACACAAGCAATTCCAGCATCCACTAGAATAAATTTAAAATAATGAGAGACTCCTTGTGGAGTCTGTTCTAGTTCTGTCATTGGAACTGGGGGAAGAAACTGGTTGAACCAATCTTACAGCTCACACCTGGATGGCATGCAGACTGCTGATTCAGAGTCCTGCGCTCCCCAGTTAACTTCACAAGGCTTTGGCGAGGGGGCCTTGTCCATCTGAGGTTCTTTACACTGACAGTCTCTCTCCTTTGAACTGAGTTAAACAGTCTGACTTTTCTGCGTTTCCCCAATAAGTGCAAGCATTGGTGTTCATATTTCACAATTCCTGCATTAAGTGTAAACACAGAGTGTGACCCCCCACAACAGCCAAGTTGATTACAATGGGCAAAACACCATTGTAACGGTTGAATATCTAGCAGGCCTAAGCAAACTGAGTGAAATGTATTTACATGCACATGCCCAGAATCTCATTCTTTAAACTGAGAATGTTTCCTTCCTTTGTTCCAGGTTAAGCACAGGCTTTCTTCTTTTGCATTTGCCCAATAATTACAGACATTGCAATTACTATTAACACAATTTGTGAACCAACACCAGCCAAGTTGATTAGAATGAGCAAAACACCATTGTAACAGCTGACTATCTAACACATCTAAGCAAAGCAGAGGCAAATTGTATTTACATAAACACACCCAGAATTTCTTTCCCATTCCAGCTGGCTGTAATGGAAGCAATGATTCAGACCCTGCTTACATTGATTTACCGAGCACTCTTTTAAAAAAGACAATATTTAACATTTTTTATATAATTAAAGGCTGTACTTATTTCCATGGTTGCAGGAGCTGTTGTCAATTCTGAGATGGTAATCCCACTCAAAATGCAGATATTCAATATCAAAGATGTCAGGAGAGGCCATTGATCATGTTTAGTGCAACCTCTAATGTCCTAATATAATGATGTAGTCTGTTACATTGCCTTGGGGAGAAAAGGGAGGAGGAATTGAAGGGAGTACATATCCACCAACTGAATTCACCCTAGGAAACCAGCCTTCTTCAACCAAGAAGGAGCAATGAAACTTTTGGTACCAGTGATTTCTCCTCCACTAAATAACAGTTTTCAGAGAAGAATTAGCCCATCTTCAGTGGGGTAAGACCTCAACACACAACACTAATGCAATGGTTTGGGGCTTCCACCATCAATGAGGTAATAATCACTCCATCCCCAGTTCTCAGTAACTGAATTAGAGGAGCCCAAATCAAGATGGTTTTAGAACATTCTCTCCATGTCTTCTCCCACACCATCAAAAGGGCCTCAGAACTTGTTCTTCCTCTAGCTGAAGTGATGTAAAGAGTAAAGCTGTTACCACCCAAGACATTTAGTACCCCTCGTAGTACTCAGCAGCAAAGAGGACAGAATTATAATCAGGGTAGAGGTGTTATAGAGGGGTACATGAGGCCTTCCCTATGCCCCAAGGGAAGATTAGAATTAGCATTCATTAATATGAAGATTAGTTTTTTTTTATTGCCTGCAAAATTTGACTGTTGACTATGTCAGTCCAGCAAAATTAGTAAATCTTTTGTATGCTAATCTGAGTAGGTTGTTACACTAGGAAATTTCAGCCCTCTGTTTTACAAGCAATTTTTAATATACTCCACAGTTGTTATTTCTCAGTTTCAAAAAAAATCCTAGGAGACAGAATTACATATGGGCAGACTTTTGGAGTATGTAATTGTACAATATATCAAACGACAGGACTGAAATAATAGTCTGAGCTCACTAAGGAAACAAATAATTTTACCATGGGCCATTATATCATCTCTGCATATAGAGAGTCATAGGTAAGATAATGATTCTAACACTTTAAATCTCTCTGGGTTCAATTAAACAAAAATAAAGAAATCTAGCTTTCCTCCTGTGGAAGAACACAGAAGCATCAGAATCAACCTAAAAGCTTCATACAGCCCCTTTTAAATTATAATAATCTGAGGGTGCATCTAGACTACATTCCTCTTTCGAAAGAGGAATGTAAATGAAGGAAATGGAAAATGCAAATAAAGCGCAGATTTACAAATCTCACACTTCATTTGCATAATCACGTCTGATTGCTTTTTCAAAAAAGGTTTTTTCCAAAAAAAAGCAGTCTAGATACGGTTCTTTTGGGGAAAAAAAAAAAACCCTTTTTCGAAAGAACCCTGTAAAACTCATTTTTTCAGGAATAAGGATTCTTTCAAAAATGGGGGTGGGGTTTTCGAAAGAACTGCATCTAGACTGCTTTTTTTTTTTAAATCTTTTTCAAAAAAAGCAATCATACGTGATTATGTAAATGAAACGCAAGATTTGTAAATCTGCGCTTCATTTGCATTTTTTATTTCCTTCATTTACATTCCTCTTTTGAAAGAGGAATGTAGTCTAGACACACCCAAGTTACAGATCTAGCTTTAGTGTATGTAATGTAAGTACCATTGAAATTATTATTACTACTACTAGTATTACTACATATTACCTTCCAGTAGTGGATACAACATACTACATGGTGTATAAACATAAAAGAAGTCACAGTCTCTGACCCAAAGAACTTGCAATCAAATATATTGACTATGTAGTGTTATTTTAATAATAGTTGCTCTAATTTCAGACATGTTTTCATGCGATCTAAGAAAGTATTGATATGAAGTACTTTTGAAATTCATGCCCTCTGTGTAGAAATAACATACATAGTATAATCTTAAAGGTCAGTTTGGTCACAAGAATACAATAATTGTTTGTCTCATTCAGTGGATCTTTCTATAAAAGAAATAAAAGAAGGTAATTATAAAATAATAGAAATGTAGGGCTGGAAAAGATCTCAAGCAGTCATTTAGTCTGTGTCCATGTCTATAATGAGGAGACAAATCCCTGAAGTGAAGAAAAGCAGACTTCTAAAAAAGAGACATACCAGAACATTCCTGTGATGGGGGTGGTCACAGAAGACTCCTTTGGGGTGCCTCCTGGGGTGCTGACACAGGCACTGCCACTTGCCTTCCTGCTCTCTGGGGCTCCTCACCACCCAGTCCTGCTGAGCCAGCTCTTCTCGTCTCCCCCAGCCAAGGCCCCAAACTGAGATCCTTGACCCCACAAGAAGCAGTACAGACACGGAACCTCTTCAGGTCCAAGGAGAGTGCAGTTTAGGGCCCATCTTCCTGGGATACTACCCAAATGGGATCAAACCCCAAAGAATTGGCTAAGCCACCTTTAACAATGAAAGGGGGATTGTGCACACTGATTGCTCCCCCGGGTAATAATTATTCACACTGGGTTTGATAGAAAATAAAAGTGATTTAATAAGTACAAGCAGTAGGATTTAAGTAGTAATAAGTGAGAACAGGCAGAGCAAAGTAGATTACAAAAGAAACAAAAACACTTGGCTAATTCGCCACTGAAACCTCAGTACAAACTCACCCTAAAACATGGGTTCCCAAACGGGGGGCGTGAAGAAATTCCAGGGGGGTGCGAGGCGACCCAAGCCCCTCCCCCCCATCAAGTTTTGCTGCCCCAGTCAGTTCCTTTTTTTCCTCAACAAGTTTTGCTGCTATTTTTTAGGGTGTGTGTGTGAGGGTTTCTCAAAAATCAAAAAGGGGGCGTGATGCTGAAAAGTTTGGGAACCACTGCCCTAAAACTTCTTTTCCAGCTGCCCCTCCAAACCAGGGCTGTCTCCCCACCCTGGGTCTTTGGCTCCTTTCTTTAGGTGCAGCCCAGCCAAAAGACAAAACACTCCTACCTTCCTATTCTTTTTTAAAGTATTCCCTTAGTGTATGGGGAGTCACCTGACCACTCCCTACCAACCACTGCTAAGTCTTAAGGACAAAAGGCTGTTTGCATATGATTGCCCAAACACTGAGGACTCCCTTGATGACTTTCATTCACACATTTAAAAATCCTAAAGTATTCCCTACTCCATATGTGTAATTTTGCACACAAGAGTGATATACACATCAAAATAAGATAAACAGAACCAGTGGATCGTGACATGAAGATTGATAGGTTACATGAAATAATTTGCTCAAAGCACCTTTGAATTATGTATATTCATGTCCCTGGGCAGGGTGGGGAGGGCCATCACAATTCCTTCCTTTACATATTGCAAATACGACAGGTACTACAAAGACAATGGTTACCACATAACATCTGAGGGTGTGTCTAGACTACAGGGTTTTGTCAACAAAAGTGGACTTTTGTCGACAAAATTATACCTGCGTCTACACTACCACCGAGTTCTGTTGACAGTAAGTTGACAGCACGCTGCAGTTTTGTCAAAGGAGGTAAATCTCATTTTACGAGGAATAACGCCTTTTGTCGACAGAATTCTGTCGACAAAAGGCGCTATTGCATTCACACTGTGCTTTTTCAAAAGAGAGCATCCAGACTCTCTGTCGAAAAAACGGCTTGCTTTGTCGACAGAACTGGCTGTAGTCTAGACGCTCTTTGTTGACAGAGGCTTTGTCGACAGTATCTGTTGACAAAGCCTCCTTTGACAAAAGCCTGTTGTCTAGACATACCCTGAGATAGTGTCATTCTGTCTTGCTCTGCTAATAAAAGCATCTGGGTAATAGTTGAATTTTTAATGGCAACCATACTGAGGCCACAATTCTGCAAGGGGAACCATGTGAATTCACACACATCCCCAATGAAGTTACAGGGCCAAAAAGCATATTGACATTTGTTCTAAAATAACATAACATATGGGATCAAATTCTGTTCTCTGTTGCAAATGCATATTGAGGCCTTCTCTATAGACAGAAACTACACTGGTGCAATTAATATTGCTGTAAAAACCAATTTAATGACACTGATGTAAACCTCTGTACACACACTTATCAATTTAAATTTTCCAGTGCAAAATGAACTGACATAAGCCCAATTTAAAGTGATCTGTGGTACAGACAGCATTTTGAACTAGTTTAACTAAATCAGTGCAAACATTCACTGTCAGTTAAACCTGTGATACTTGGTGTATGCGCCAATCCAAGTGAAGCTGAGAGCAAAACTTTTGTCCATTGTTTTGTTACTCTGGGTACATCCACACTAGCCCCCTAGATCGATCTAGGGAGGCTAATGAGGGCGACCAAAATTGCAAATCAAGCCCAGGATTTAAGTACCCCGCGCTTGATTTGCATGTTCCTGGCCGGTCGCCATTTTAGAAATTGACTAGCCCGAAGTAACTGCCCGCGTCTACACGTGGCAGTGAAACGGGATTCCGATTTAAAGCCCTAGCTCAAATTAGCTGGTATTCCTCCTGCAAAGAGGTTTACCAGCTAATTCGATTTAGGGGCTTTAAATCGGACTCCCGTTTCACTGCCGCGTGTAGACGCGGGCAGTTACTTGGGGCTAGTCAATTTCTAAAATGGCGACCGGCCGGGAACATGCAAATCAAGCATGGGATATTTAAATCCCGGGCTTGATTTGCAATTTCGGTCATCCTCATTAGCCTCCCTAGATCGATCTAGGGGGCTAGTGTAGATTTACCTTCTGTGACTATAACTAGCACCTCCACAGAAACAGCTGTCAGGGACAGTGACTTTCTGCTTCAGACAGCCCAGTTACTGACAGCTTCTTATTAGTTAGGACTCGCTGTGGGAGTAAGTAATTATCAAGCTTTACTGGGTATGTCTATATTTCATTCCAGTAAGGATACTGCTACACTGCCACTTTTTTTTTTTCTGAAAAAAGCTACCCAAAATTCACTCTGCATTTTGCATAGCTTTTTTCGATCCTTTTGTTAAAAGAGGCTTTTCCAACATTTGGCCCACCTAGACTGGGCCAAATGTCAGGAAAAAACCTCTTTTGGAAGCCCCTTTGTGGAACGAGGAATAAGGCGCTTCTGAAAAAGCATGTTTGATCTTCCAGGAAAAAAAAGCGGAAGAGCAAACACATCCCTGCACGTGGAAGAGTTTTTTCTGGGATACCAGAGGTATCCCGGAGAAACTCTGGTAGTCTAGCTATACCCTAAGGGCCGACAGAGGCATGTAAATTAGACATACCGACATAGTCAATGAAGCGGGGATTTAAATGTTCCCCGCTTCATTAGAATAAAAATGGCCACCGCGTTGTGCCGGCTCAGCTGTTTGTCAGCACACACCGGCAGTCAAGACGGAGATCGGTCGACAAGGAAAGCCTTTGCCGACCGATCCTGTAAACCTCGTTTCACGAGGCATAAGGGATTGGTCAGCAAAGGCTTTCCTTGCTGACCAATCACCATCTTGACTGCCGGTGTGTGCCGACAAACAGCTGAGCCGGCACAACGCGGTGGCCATTTTTATTCTAATGAAGTGGGGAACATTTAAATCCCCGCTTCATTGACTATGTCGGTATGTCTAATTTACATGCCTCTGTCGGCAGAGGCATGTAGTCTAGACATGCCCTAAATGTCTACAGTAAAGTGGGAGATCCTGCTCCTGTTTACTTCCTTAGACAGGGGACCCAAATATGCATTCCAGTACTTACAGAATCCTCAAAATGGAGCCTTTGAGGCTAGTCTTATGTTCAGTTTGTCTAAAATTCTGGTTTGGAATTTGGAAGGGATCTACCTCAAAACAATGTGAAATCAAGTCACTGGAGTTTTTAAAGATCAGGTTAGACAAACATCCACTGAGGATGATCGAGGTTTCCTTCGCCTTAGGGATTTGTTTCTTTTTAAACTTGCAGTATTAATTTCAGCTTCCTTTGTTGTAATGGGTATGCCTAATGTTAAATTAATCTCAATGAGTTTGGATAGAATAATAGCTTATTACTCTGATAAGATTATCATTCAGCTCTGTGGAGGTAACAAAAATATTCATGAAAAATAAACTGAGATTATTCACCAAGAAGATAACTGCTTCGTAGTAGGGGCATATAATAATAATAAATATGTATAAGGTGCCTCATGCATTAAAAACAACAAATGGTCTGGTAGAACTTTATAGACTAATGAAACATGTAGATGGTATCATGAGCTTTCGTGGGCACAGCCCACTGCTGTAATTGTTCTTTAAATTGGTACTCTGTGTACCATAATTTTTTCCAAATTGCAAAAATGTTCCGGTATTATATTGATGAGCAGTTTTCCAAATTTAATCTTTATCAATATACCCCATTTTTGTTTGTTTTATCAGCTCCAAGGAATAGATGAAGGTATATATTGATGCAGAAATGTTCCTCATTCATTTTAAAAGTATATGGAATGCCACATAACTACTCCTGGTTAAAAAAAATTGATAATTCTGTGATTAATCCTGCTTACATGAAACATAATGGAAGTTTTACCCACAATGATTAAGGAACATCATTATTATTATTATAATTTGAGAGATTTTTCCTTTTTTCTCCACTCTCACGTGAGGAAGTGGGTTTTACCCACAAAAGATCATGACACTATATTTGTTAGTCTTTAAGGGTGCATCTACACTGCATCTGTAGCTCAAAATAAGCTACACATTTTGAGCTACACAAATTGTGTAGCTTATTTCGAGTCAATTTCAAAATTTGGCACTGCCTACTGTGACGGACTGGGCACAGCTGAGGGTGTCCGCTCAGGGCGAATTGCTCAAATTCAGGGCTCCTTACAGCCCCCAGACTGGAGACCTTTCCAAACAGGCCACAAACCAGTCCCCCAGAGCGCTTCAGCTGCCTGCCTGAAGCCTCACGAGCAAAACCCCTCCGACACCCCAGCAATATCCGTGCCCCAAACAGCCCCAGGCCTCATACACAGGTGAGGGGTTTTAGAACCCAACCTCACCTTCCCCAGACAAGTTCTGTCTGGTTCCAAGAAACCAGCCACAGATCCCAGGTCAATTTACCCTCTGGATCTGACCCACAAATCACGCTGAGCCAATCCTTTAGAATCTAACATCTAAAGGTTTATTACTAAAAGAAAGAAAAGCATGAGAGTAAGGTTGTTAAAGTATCATACGTTACGTGCATCAAATCTCCCAGTTCTCGTTGCAGGCTTGCAGCAGAGATGTTATAACTGCTGGCTTAAAAGTCTTTGATGAACATCCTATGTCAGGATGGGTCCACAGTTCTTTCTGGCTCTTCAATCCCTGCACTGCTGCCTCTGGGATGAAGGGCTGAGCTGAGAACCAAGATGGAGTCGGTCACATGGCATATTTATACCTCCTTTCTGGTCTCTTCTTGGCTGCAGCAGGTCACCTGGCAAGCAGCCTATCCCTGTGTTCCCTGCTGGTAGCCCTTAGGTATCAGTCACCATTCTTGGGGTGTGTCCTTGGCCTATAGAGGGCCATTGTTACATAGAGCTTTGCTCATTAGCATGTCCATAGGCCGAGCTCTGCCCATTGGTCAACCACATACAGAGAAACATTCAGTACTCATACAAAGTACATGCTTATAACTTCACACACAGACATTATACAATCACATGAATAGCATATATAGAATCAGAAGAAAGTAAGTTTCTATTTGACACCTTGCATGGCCCCCTTTGTACCACTTTTGGGGCCATCACCCCCCCCCCACCAGGGGTGCAGCAGTGATCTGGCTGCTTCCCTCAAATTCAGTAACGTGACACCTACACAGCACTTATTTTGAAATAAATCACTATTCTGAAACATCCTTTAGTCCTCGTGAAATGAGGTTTACAGGGACATCAGAATAGCGAGCCCATAATATTTCGAAATAACGGGTGCACTCAAAAGACGCAGAATAACTCCCAAAATTTAGGTATAGGTATCCCGAAATAGCTCTGCAGTGTAGACGTAGCCTAAGGGTATGTCTACAGAAGCAGCGTTATTTTGGAATAACTGACGTTATTTCGAAATAACAAAATGTGTGTCTAAACAGCAAGCCATTATTTCAAAATAATAATGAGATGGAGGACTTCATACTCCAACTCCTGTAACCCTCATTTACAAGGAGTAAGGGAAGTCAAAGGAAGAATGTTCTTCCTTCAACTTCCTGCTGTGTAGACCGCGCCAAAAGCCGAATTAGAACAAAGAACATAAGAACATAAGAATGGCCGTACTGGGTCAGACCAAAGGTCCATCTAGCCCAGTATCCTGTCTGCTGACAGTGGCCAGCACCAGGTGCCCCAGAGAGGGTGGACCGAAGACAATGATCAAGCGATTTGTCTCCTGCCATCCCTCTCCAGCCTCTGACAAACAGAATTAAGCTGTTTCAACTTCAGCTACACAATTGACATAGCTGAAGTTGCATATCTTAATTCAGCATTTGCCTTGCTGTATAGACATACCCTACGGTGGTAGAGGACTACTCATTTTTTTAACATTTATTAGGGTACAAAGTTGAGGTCTCAAATATAGCTTTTAATCCTACCAAGAGTTTCTCTTGGCTACCCAAGTTAAAAGATTAAGAAGAGCTCTACTTTGAACCCCAGGGGCTAGCATGAAAACAGGAAATAGTTTATTTCTGCCACTTAAAGGTGTAGGGTAACTGTAATGGTATGTCCTCGACAGCCTTGGAGGGTGGCCACTCTGCCTCCCTATATCTTCAAGGTATCAATAGTCAGTTGAGAGGGGATTAGTAAGGTATAGTGTCAGTTAGTGGTCTAAGGCCCTGTACCCTTGGGAAGGAAACAGGTAATGAGTAGTCTGACACCAAACTGCCCTTGATTGGCACACAACAACCACAGTCCAGCTCTAGCCCTCTGAGCAGGTGGAGCAGTTAGCAGTCTTTGACCCAGCTTCCTGGCTGGGAAAGAGAGCCAGGGAAGCTGACAGCATCCATGGACCCCTGGGCAAAGTGTTTGGGTCGGGGGGGGGGGGAGCTCCATGCTCTCAGAAAGGGCAGGTCCTCACGCAGAAGGAGTGGGGTAGAACAGCCCTCAGAACCTCATGGAGTTACTCCGGCAACAACTTAAATGGCCTGTGGCTCTGTATTATCAGTGCCCCTTTGAATTTCCTGGCCCAGAACAACTGCCCTCTTTCCCTCCCTCCTTCTGCCATCGGCAGGCCTACAGACAGCAAACACACTCAGGCTCTAGCCCTCTCGGCAGGCAGAACAGTTAGCAGTCCTTAGCCCAGCTCTCTGGCTTGGGCAGACAGCAAACATAGGCCTTCTTAGGACAGGTGGGTAGGCTGTCCTGCTCAGGGGTGGGGTCAGCAGAAGGAGATAGGAAGACCCATCCCACTCTACTCCACCAAGTCCCAGCCCAGAGAATCAGCAGTGCTGTGTGATCCTGCCATTTAGGCAGTGGGGACCCCACCGCAACAGGCTGACTCAACTGCTGGTTATACAACTAGACTAATGTTTGGTTTTCTTGAGCCACTTACTACCCAGACCTGGTCATAGGGCTCCATCCTTCACTGTCTCAGTGTCTCCTCTCTAGCACTGGTCTTCCCCATGTGTCAGTTTGGTCCCTGTTCTGGGGATTGACAGAAAGGGCAGGCCATCTGTCTCCTTCCATCTGCCCAGCTGAGCTGGAGGCCCTGCCTATTTGTTTCCAGTGTGGGTGGCAGGGCTCCACCCAACAGGAGATGGGAGTGGTTTCTACCAATCAGTCATGGAGGGAAGCCCCCCCACCTCACTACAGTAACATTTTCCAATGTACATAGGTGACTTAGGAGCTGAATTCCCATTTTGAAAAATGACATAAGTACCTAAAAGATTAGCAAGTGCCTAAGGCAGTGGTCACCAACCTGTTAATCACGATTGACCAGTCAACTGCAGCGTCTCCAAGAGTCAATCTTCAGTTCTGAACTGCGTGCCGGAGCACAATAAAGTTTAGATCTGCCCTCCTCATTTGCAGACACGCATCAAACAGAAGGTGAGCATTGGTGGCAGCTTTGTCGGTTCTGCTGGGGCAGCCTTGGCTGGCTGAACACTGCGGATAGCTAGCCAGGACATGTGGGCAGGGGGCCCCTCTTTGCTCCATCTGGAGCCAGGGCGCAGTGAAGCTGTCTCTGCTGGATTCCATCTCCGAGGGACCATACACTGACTGGCAGGGAGAAGTGTACTTTTGCCTGTTTTTCACCCCTGGTTTTCATGATTTGTTTCTGCATGCTAGTGAACCTGTGGACTTATTCCATAATTATTGGGTAATGGCTAAAATTTGAAATCCAAACAGCTGTAAAAGCTGTCTTCAGTCTGATCCTGACAATACTATCACCACACTGTGCCAAAACACAAATAGCACACATTTGGTAGTTAGTGCTATCTTGCTTTTTATTTTAGCTATTCATCCCTGGTTAGTGATAACGATGAGTGATGAACCCGGGCCATTTAAGAAACCAAAAATGTACAACTTCCACTCAGAATGGGAACATGAATTTCAGTTCACAACTGTAAAAGATCAGAATGTATACAACATAATGTTAGGGGTAGATCTTGGGTTGTACGTAAATTCAAAAAGTGATCTTGGGCAGAAAAAGGTTGGTGACCACTGGCCTAAGATATTAGGTGCTTTTCATATATTATTTCTAGGTCTTTATGCATATTAAATGGGAACAAATTCTTCAGCTGTTATATTAAACATTTTTAGAAATTAATAGACTTTTCTACTCTCAGTCTGAAACACACAGTCAGGTGAGTTATTCATTTCCCTAAGAGAGAGTTTTAGGAGATTAAAAGCAATATATACCAACCAATTTAACAATTAAAAACAAAAAGAATGTTTAATAGTTTAAAGTAACAATTAGATACTCTGAGGATGAACACATTCCAAGAGTAAAAATAGATACAGAGATAAGCAAAAATAGACACCTGGCTATATCTAGGAGTAAAGGGTTGACAGTTGAAAACAACTTAGCTGATGCTTTCAAGTGAAGTCAGAAGTTGAACATAGTCATCACCTTAAAGGAGATGCTTTGCATCTTGCAGTTTGTAAAGTCTTTCTGAATAAAGTCACTTTATAAGAGCCAGATTCTACTCCCATTATAGTTGATGGGAGTTTTGTGTCTGATTTCAGTGGCAGAGGGAACAGCCCTATTTTGCTATTGTCATTTTATTGGTAATAAAGAGAGAAATACTTTTGCCAGATTAGCAGCATGCTGGAGGAGATGGCATGAGGTTTTTCTGCCATGCCCCTTCAGAGTCTTTGCAGCCTGAAATGTGTTTGTGACACAATGCAGCCTTCTTCGATGAACTATATTATCAGCACATCCAAATGTAAGGCCTAGGTGTACATTACAGAGCTGTGTTGGTATAACTGCATTGCTCGTGGGATATGAAAAGTCCATCCCAATGAGCAACAATAGAACAAATTCCATGTGTAGTCAGCACTAGGTCGACAAGACTTCAAGGTTGTGTTGCCGCTTCTGCAACAGGAACACTTCTTAGGGTTTTTTTATACTGTTATAACTCAAGGGGAGAGGTTGGTATCAGTAGTGATGGATGGCAGAACAAGGAGCAGTGGTCTTAAGTTACAGTGGGGAAGGTCTAGGTTAGAAAAACTATTACACTGAGAGGATGCTGAAGCACTGGAATGGGTTACTTAGGGAGGTGGTGGAATCTCCATCCCTAGAGGTTTTTAAGTGATGGCTTGACAAAGCCCTGGCTAGGATGATTTAGTTGGGATTGGCCCTTCTTTGGGCCAGGGGCTAGACTCGATGACCTCCTGAGGTCTCTTCTAACCCTAGGATTCTCTGATTGTATGATTCTAAGTATAACAAATATTAGTATAGCTGCACTTTAACCATGTAAATTAGGGATGTGTTTACTTTGGTAAACATGTAGCCACTGAAATTTTGAGCGGTTACCTGTTTACATGTGGGTGGGGAGGGGACAGACTGACACAGAGGGAGCAGCATGGGAGAGGGTGGGAGAGGGGCAAGTGGAAGCTGGTGTTTGCAGGGACCCAACTTTTAAGCCTCCCACACTTCTGCCTCTGCATCCCCATGAACACCGGCTCCACGTGTCCCCTACACCACCCGCATTGCTGCCTCTGATACAGAAGCAGCAACATAGAGGGGACCGGGGGCTGCATGTAACTGTGAAGGTTACTGATGAACTCCAGCTCCTTGTTACACATTTACACTATCATATCCCAAGTGTAAATCATTACTTACACCACTGCAAAACCCCCTAGTCCTGTTAATAACTTAGCTTGTAGTACAGAAATTATACAACAACATAAGTAGAACAAAAAAGCAAGAGTCTTCACTTTTCAGCCAAGCACAACTGGTTTTAGTAATAAAGGTTCAAAAATCACAGTATAATAAGATCAAGTAGGTTGGCAATCCCATGTGTGCAAGTCCTCCATAGGTATTAAATGTTCAGAAGTTAAAGGTGGTGTTATCTGCTATACTGTATTATATTGCAATGTCTCAATCAGGCACAAAAAAAAAAAAAAAAAGAGAGTATCACTTGCTCTCTTGCAAGCCACTAGCAATCCAAGATACAAAGTACATTTTGAGCAAAGCCTTTGAGATGAGCATTCTAGGGATGGATTTTAGTGCATTATCCAGTGTAGTTAAATCCATTCTTCTGCTTTGGGATTGAATATGTATTTGCTTTATAGAGAAGAGCTCAAACTTTTTCTAGGGAGATTTAAATTCCTCTCATTCACTTGTAACCCTATTTAAGCATCTTTCATTCTCTGAGAGTCCTCTGATAAGCTATCCTCAGCTTAAAGAAACTTCAAAGCCAAGAAAAAAAATGGTGTTTTTTTTAAAACAGGAGAAAAGAACAGAACCTTAGTGCTTCAAACTTCAGTGGAGATTAAACTGATTAAGAATTGGAGATTAACTTGGTTGTAGCGCTTTCCACATTCTTATAGCAAATCAAGTATTGCCTTTTTCCTCTAAAATTTATTTCAGAACTCAAGCCATCAGTAATTATTAATCAGGTTATATTAGAAAGATAGGTGTGTCAGGAAGAGCAATTTTCTCTTTTACTTGTTAATAAAGAAAGGACAGTTTCTTTTTCTTTTGTCACAAAAGACAAAACTGTGAGAATCCAGACAAAATATACTATGAAAAAGGCAAAGAAATAACCTGTGTTTAAATAAAGGCAGCCATAAAAGACATTTGTAATATGAGGAATTCAAAAAGTTAATTTACTCACCCAACTTTGCTTAATTCTTTTTTTAAAAAAACTTAAAAAACAAAGAAGGGTCCTGCAGCACCTTAGAGCTTGGAGTTAGTTACAGACTAATACGGCTACCCCTCTGAGACTTAATTCCTTCTGTTTTTTATTTCCTGGCTTGTCTTCAGTGTGTGGCCTTGAGCAAGCCACTTCATCTCTGAGTCCCCCAGTTTTCTCAGCTATTAAAAGTAGCTAAGTATACTCACCTGTGAGTCTTAATTAACTGTTGTATGTAAAGTACCTTGAGATCAACAGCTGAAAGGCACAATAGAATGCAAGGCATTATTGATAGTACTTATTAAAATGGTAAAAATTTGGATAACCTGATTGGTCTTGCTCTGCCAGTTATGGTCTGGATATGTCTGATATACTCCTGTGTTTAAATGTGACAATTTTGTTGACATGTATAAGTAGACTAAAAATATACTTAAACATTTGAATAATACTCTGGTTTTAATCTAGGCAAGATAGGTAGTGACTGGCATAGTATGGAAAATGGAAAAAAAAAGATCTGATCTATACCTGATATCAGACAAGATTGCTGGACACTAACCTGCTGGAGGCTGTTTACATGGACCCTGCTGACAATGCATTAACAGTTAGTTAATGTGCTTTGATCTAGTGGCTCCATTATAACTATTCTTCAGCTACTTCTTTATCAGAGATCTTAACTCTAATTTTACTTCTGACAGATGGTCAGGGAGTTGAATATCCCACTCTCTGACTTTCTGTGGTTTATGCATTCAATCATCCGTTGTAGCCCGTCATTCAGTCATTGGGAGGGATAACTGAGATGGCTCTTTAAACTAGGTACTCAGACCGTTGGTCCACTCCATTCATTAGAGGAACCTAAAACTGTGCTTCTACACATAACAGAAGATGTTTCCAGATTCCATTAACTAACTTTCCATTCTTTTGTTATATCCTCAGTTTCCTTGATAGCATCTGATCAGCACAATATTTCATGGCACTTGTGATGGGCTGGACCATAGGGGTCCTCTTAGGATTTTTACATGGTATGCAGTTATTTACATTGAGCTTGAAAATAAACGTGTTTTATTACATATAAAAAGTAGGATTTTTGCAATTGCAAATGAAAACAAACAGATCAAAATAAATTACTGAACCAAAATAAAAAATCACACCAACTAATTCAAATACTAAGAAATGTGTTACATGCAAATCCTTACCCTAAACAGTTGCTCTTGCATCCCAGGCCTGAATGGATCTTTTTCTGAGCTGGGTCAAGCAGCTTTGCCTTCACCCTTTTCCTACAGTACTTTGTTTCCAGTTTTCTTCATGTGTATCCTCTTAAGGTGGGGAGGTAATTTCAAAAGCCAGCTGAAGACAATAGACTGATTGTTTTCCATTCTGTAAATAGACTTCCCAGGGTCAGAACTCTTTGTTTAGCATGCCCCATCCCCATGGAAAAATGCCAGATTTAAGATGGATTCCAGCATCAGGTAGCATGGGCACATGTCTTTGTGGGACAGTGTTACCTTACATAAAGACAAACCCATCCACAGATCATTGGTTTGGGTACTGAGGCATTAAGTTCCTAAAGTATTACTAATGGCCCTTATAAATGATAATGGCCCTCATTAGCACACTTCTTATTTCTAACTTCATATACAAGACTGATACATGCACAAAAATAGGGTATACAGATTCAGCAGACTGTAACTTTAAAAATGATATGTTACATGACCTGTTTTGAATAAAGTGTATTTGATTTATGCACATTCACATTTATAAACCAGTTTTCATAAAGCATGGGGAACCGTGACAACACTGGCTTACATAACTTCACACTATTACATAATTTATCTTGGTCTCTGTCCCGCTTGGGATGGGTATGTCCCTAGCTTGGATTTGATGAGGGAGAGGGAGGAAGGAGAGAGCATCCAGAGTAAGCCTCTTATGTAGTGATACCATCATAGGAGCAGCAGCTGCCAGCCTTGTATTTTCCTTGCTCTCCTGGAGTGAGACATATGGGAGAAGGACCTAGTTGCTGGAAATGGCATATTTGGGAATCTGGGCTGTCTTTCTTAGTCACTGGGCCTCTCTCCCATGGACAGTGACAAATGGAGAAAGACCATTTCTCTTCTGGTAGAGCAGGAGGGCTAAGATGCTTTCACTTTCAACTCCTCTTCCTCTATGCCTGAAAGAAGAGGTCACCAGCCATCACAACAATTCCCAAGGGCAATTTTATAAAACAGTGTAGTGTTCCAAACCATAGATTGTAATGGCACTGAATCCCCAAGGCCGCGTCTGCACAGCAGTACTAGCTTGAAATAAGCTATGCAATTTGAGTTACGCAGCACCAAATTTCAAAATAGATAGCTATTCTGACAAGTCCCTTAATCCTCATGGAACAAGGTTTACCAGGATGTTGGAATAGCAAGCCCGTTATTTTGATTGCATTCAGAAATAACGGGCGTGCTGTTAAGATGCAGAAAATGCTATTTTGGGATACCATTCGGTATCCCAAAATAGCGCCGCTGTCTAGACGTACCCTAAGGGGCTAACACTTGCACCCAATGCAAGAGGTTAGGGGCAGGATTTTCCCATAGGCAAGCAGTGCTGGCTGATTATATAACAGAGTACATCCATTTGGACACACAGATGTATAACAATTCATAGTAAAAGCAATACAGGTTGAACCTCTCTAATCTGACACTGTTGGGTACTGAACCAAAGAATTTGCCGAACCCCGGAAGATCAGTATTGTAGTAAGTGGGTCTCTTAATTTTTATTTCACTGAGGTGAATAAATGGAACAACACTTGCAATGCTGATTAGTAATGTATGACTTTACTTATTACTCTATATAAGTCTATGCCTAGCCAAGGCTTATCAGCTCTATTCATAACAAAGTGTTCGTGTCGTTACATAATTTTACTGCATTGGCACATGGAAATAAGCAGATAAAGCATAAAAACCATACTTGCACTTAGCAGCATTACCAGCACTTCCACTGCTTGCTAGGCTCTTAGAAGACATTTAAGAGTAAATTAGAGCTCAATAACTGCACAGAACATTGAGAGCCAGGACTGGTGGCTGTAAACAAACTTTACGGGGCCACGGGAAATTAGGCCACACCTATAATAAGTGGACATCCAGCTAACTAAAATCATGCCAGACAATGGATGTTGCCAGACAAGAGAGTGCTGGACTAGAGAGGTTCAACCTGTACGGAAAAAGTACGTGTCAATTTAATCATGTTTTTGCCAAGCTACAGATTTTTTTTTTAAGTTTGCCTGAACATAGCAAGTGACTTTAGATGAAGGAAGCAGTAGTTACTTGCTTCACTGTTGTTGTTTGCATGGTATTGGTTCTTATTTATAGACAGCACTGGTTTTCAGTAAACTTCTTTACATAGTGGCTGGTATTTCAGTGCATATAATGTCAATATTCTTCTGTGAATGCAACAACAAATTTGGTCAATCAGGCAGCAGAAAGGTACATTTTCTAGTTTGCCCATTTCTGTCATTTTACAGCTGGGTGACTCATATGAACTTTGCAATTTATTATTAGATGACAGTGCCACTGATATATCAAGAGGAGTAACAAACCACATATATTAGTCCTTTGGCAAAAAAATTATACTACTTTATTATATTTGACTTTGGCAAATTGAAAGATATGTGCCATTACAAACACTGAAAAGAGCCAAAGAAGTTCTGGGATATGAAATTAAATAATAAATGACATTTATATAGCACTTTGTGTTTGAAAGCACTGTACAAAGAGTAACTCTTTGATTTTTATATCATCGCTGTGATGTTCAGGTAAGTTCTAATAATAGTTCCCATTTTACTAATGGAGAAATTGTGGTACTTGATCAAGGACATCCAGCTGAGGAGACTTGGTCAAGGACATCCAGCAAATCATTGATTAGAAGTTCCTGGCTTTCTGTTACGATGCTATCATCCCTTAACTGTAGTCTAAGCAAACATTCCGTGTTTATTTTACTGTAGTTCATTGTTATGGTTCAGCATAAATAGAGTGAGAATCTGCCGACAGGTCACAAAGTAAGAGCTCCTAAAATGAAATAGGGAATCCTACTGTCATTCAGATTTAATGAATTGTGCTCTTACACTTATTATGCAGAGTGGTTCCATCTGGATTGCTCTTCAAGAATTCAGGTTTGCAAATTGCGCAGCTGCAAGGACATATGAAAACACTCTGATAGTAAATCCCCAGAGCAGCTCTGGTAGAATGTTTTCTCCTGAGCCCACCCCAACAGGCACAGTTGTTTGCCAAGTTACAAAAGTGACCTAAAAATAGTGTGAAATTTGGACTCCGGTGGTAAAGAAGATAAACTTAGATTTAGGCCTATGTGACAGCTAATAGCTTTAGTTAGTATTAATTCCTAAATTAGCAGATGACTTTAAGGAGAAATGTAGGTTTTAAAGAGGCCTACATCTACTTAGTAGGAAATAATGTAGATCTTCTCAGGGATGTTTACTTTTAATATTGGATATAAATATGTACCCAGGATATTTTGCTTCACACTTTTTTTAAAAATAAGTGTTTAGATTCCAATAACTGTAGTGACAATGAGAAACATTCAGCTTAGAACCTATTACAATTCATAATTCTGTGCTTTGTATTCATAACCCACTCAGTGTAGTTTGTCCAATATTGAATCACAGAAATGTAGGGCTAAAAAGGGACCTCAAAAGGTATCTAGCCCATTTATTCACACTGACATAGAACTAAGTATTCCATAAACAATCACCAACTGTTGTGTATCTAATATATTGTTAAAAATCTCCAGTGATGGAGATTTCACAACCTCCCTAGGTAACCTATTCCAGTACATAACTATGCATATAGTTAAAACATTTTTCCTAATATCCACCCTACATTTGATTTCAAATCTGCAGGGAACTATCAGCTAAAGAAGCAGAATTCTTAACTACACCATGCACAGGAGACTAATGCTTGCAGAGACAGTGATTAATGAACAGCCTTTGGGTCTGCTTCTGCTCCATTTGAACTTCATGAGATCAGCATCAGACCTGAAGTTAGTTAGATGTTTTAAACATCTGACATTTCTAGTTAATAGTCTTCTATGACAAGATTATACATTCCTGGTTTCCATACACAAATGACTTCATGACATTTTGTTCTGAGTTTTTCATTTTGTTTTTGCTTGTGGATGCACTAAATAGCCATGAGCCAGACTGTGCCCTCAGCTCTAGGAATGTGACAGGCTAGTGGACTAGTCACTTCCCCACCCCCGTTGCTGCCTCTATCAGAAAGAGGCTGCACAGACGGGGGGAAGAAAAGGGGGTGCTACAAAGTGGCAGCACCATGTGGCGCCTGAGGCCAGACCCGGGGCTCCACACTAGGGATGTCATAGTGTAGTCGATTAACTGATTATCTGATAAGCAAAAGCTTATAGGTTAATGCTATAGACTACACGCATTTCCCTCCCCCTCCCGCCCCACACAGGGGCTGCTGACACCCTGCACTGCTGCTTCTGTATCAGAGGCAGCAGCACAGGGTGAGAGGCAGCTGGTCAACTATTCAATTAGCCAAATAATCATAATTTTACATCCCTACTCAGCTCCCTGCGTGGAAGACTCTCTGTCCCTCATGGATTTCCCTCCACTCAACAGCAGCATGTCTCCTCCAGGACTCAGCAGAGAGCACTCCATAGGTCTAAGATCCTTGTCCTGGGAAAATCTAGAAACTGAGTGCACAGGGTGCAAGCAGTCCCCCATTTGACCCCATAGAACTCACGTGAAAAAGATAATACAGCCTGGGACTGCCTTATCTGTTCTACCTATCCCCTCCATAGCAATGGTCCCACTGTAAAAGAGGTCCTGGGAGTAACTGCAGTCAGGGGTTGTCCTTGGCAATGCAATGCCTTTGATATCATACTTTCACCAGCATGGATATAGATCTGTACTCTGGTAGACTCCTTCAATTGAGTAATGGTCCTTGTGGCTTACTCACTGAGGGACGAACCCTGACTTCCCACCTCCAGTGGAAATTCCACGAGGCAATCCTTATGGAGCTTTCCTTCTTTCTTAGTCCACTGCTGCAGATTTTACAGCAGAAGGCACCAATCCAGCTCCATGAACCATAGTTCCTGGTATTAGTAATACAGTATGTAGTATAAGAGAGCCCATAGGCACATGTGAGGGTATGTCTACACTACCACCCTAGTTCGAACTAGGGTGGCTAATGTAGGCATTCGAAGTTGCAAATGAAGCCCGGGATTTAAATATCCCGGGCTTCATTTGCATCTTCCCGGGCGCCGCCATTTTTAAAAGTCCCCTAGTCCGAACTCCGTGCCCGCGGCTACACGCGGCACGGAGTAGGTAGTTCGAATTAGGTTCTCTAATTCGAACTACCGTTACTCCTCGTGGAACGTTCCACGAGGAGTAACGGTAGTTCGAATTAGAGAACCTAATTCGAACTACCTACTCCGTGCCGCGTGTAGCCGCGGGCACGGAGTTCGGACTAGGGGACTTTTAAAAATGGCGGCGCCCGGGAAGATGCAAATGAAGCCCGGGATATTTAAATCCCGGGCTTCATTTGCAACTTCGAATGCCTACATTAGCCACCCTAGTTCGAACTAGGGTGGTAGTGTAGACATACCCTGATAGAGTTAATATTCTGAATAAAGAAAAGAAATTACTTTAATCAGGGTCTTCTTAATTTAGGAACTATAGGATCCCCTAATTTTCAAAGGATTTTTATAACACATGAATTGTAAAAGTGGTGTGATTCACAAGCTGCTTATGATGATTTCAATAACTCAGGGTTATTCTAGCAAATAATCAGAGTACTAACTTTAATTAGCTGGAAGTAAACACATATTGTTTGCATGAGTGAATAAATTCATATCCGTGTATTCGGTACACACATCTTTGAAGGTGACACTCTTTAAAAAAATGCTCTCACAGAGGAAATGGATTTTTTTCTACAAATTTAATTTATCACTTGCAATGGAGCAGTCTGTTAGGAAAATCATTTACCTGGGGGTATGTCATCCTGTGAATCTCCTGTGGTTACAAGGTCCGTGTTGTAGCAGACCTCCTGCCTGCTCCATTTCATTGTAAGCATTTATTTTTCTCTGCTGTGTTTTTTATATTTTCTGTTATTTAAGCTCTTGATAAAGATTTTTAGCTCTTCAGTTCTGAGCCCTCATCTTACCCTATGCACACATGCACGGAGCAGACTTTACACTTAGCAGTGTGAATTGAGGGGGCAAACACAAGGGGGCAAACACAATGACTCTATATTATGTTTGCTGTTTGACTCCACAGAAGTCCATCTCTGCGGACTTTGATTATTTTGATTAGGCTGGCTGGTTTCTGCGAGATTCTTTCCCCCCAAACCTACGAGGAAATCCAGGGCTGGTTCCTGCAATTTTTTCTACTTTCTCCTCCATATTAAGGTGCACCTCTGGTCCAGGAATAACTATAGCTTAGAGAAGATAAGAACCCGAGGGCCTAGTCAGTAGGGGGCCTACATGTGAAACCCTTTCTCTGGAGATTTCCTAGATCCATGCTGATCTCAGAGGATCTATACTCTTGTGGGTGGGGGGTGGAGATGAGGTTTGGCCTCTTCCATGGGGGCAAACCTCATCTCCACAGAAGTACTCAAAGAGAATTCTGTGAACGCATGCTCATGGAAATGCAATCCCAATGAAGGCTACTAGGAAAGCATAAGACTCTCAGTTTAAAAGAGTAATGATGTGTGCTGTAAATTGTGAGGGAAGGGGCTCAGGCAGATTCTCAGAAGTGTTTCTCTTCAGGCTATCACAGCAAAGATTTGGCCACCTGCCAGCCTGAGGGTGCAGAGATGATACTCTGAAAAGACAGGTTGTGTCACAACTTATAAACAAATTGGATTTTTTTACTCTCTTGGACTCCAGTCCCCTAAGGAGACTGCAGTAAAACTGCCTTAAATATCTCCACGGTCCAGTATAAGATCCTGGGGTCTCTCTCTCTCTCTCTCTCTCTCATGAGTTCTTCATCAGCCAGTACAGAACCAAGAAATCACTGTGGAGAGCTGAAACTGCACTTCATATACGAGGGTAAGGATCCTCTAATGCTTTTAAATCCTGTAAATATCCATAACTTCATTGCACACTTTTCTGCCCTGGTTGTAGGAGCATAGTGTACATTTCAACACCACACAGTGTCCTCTCAAGATACTTCTACTCATTTGTTTTACAGCATAGGCACTTGGAAAATACCTGCAGTGTGGTTACTGTGTTGGACTGGGGGTCAGGTTTACTGACAGGTACAACTGCAGTAATAATTTGTCCTTCTGCTGCCACTTGCCATACAAGGAACTAAAAATCCTTTATAAACATTAATGAATTAAGCCACATAATAACCCTAGAAGTGTGGTGTATCTACTTACTAATCGCCTCTACTTAGTGGTACTTAGCTGCCACACTGCTAAGCACTTTAAAAAGTAGCTGATAGAGTAGCGGTTTTCAAACTATGGCTCGTGACCCCAAAGTGGGTCACAGGCCTTTTTCAATGGGGTCACCGAGGCCAGCATTAGACTTCCTATGACCCAGGGCTCTGACCCATTCTCCTCCCCAACCAGAATGGTAGGGCTTGGACTCAGGCCCTCTCCCCCGACCCAGGGTGCAGTAAGGATGTTAAGGACGAGTCAACTATCGGATAAGCAAATGCTTATCAGATAGTTGAGTTGACTAGTCGATTTCCTCCTCTCCCCCGCCTTGCTGCATCTATCAGATAGAGGCAGCAATGGTGGGGGGAGGGTTGACCCCGGGTTCCAGGGGATTCCACTCGGAGCCCAGGGTCCCCAGCTGATCCAGGCTGTGTGTGGCATTTCAAAGCGGCACGCAGCATGGAGCCCCCGAGAGCTCTTGTGCATTTCAAAGGGTAAGCGCCCTTGTGGATCCTGGAGTCAGTGGGACTTTCTGCTGGCCTCAGGCTGCACTCAGAGTTCTGCATTCCTCCTTTGAAATGTACAAGAGCCCCACCAGGAGCTCTTGTACATTTCAAGGGAGGAATGCAAAAGTGCATGTCCAGTAGTCAATGGAAATTCCATCAACTACTCCACTAGTAAATTACTCGTTAGTTAACATCCTTAGGCAGCAGGGCTGAGGCTCTCCTCCTATACTGGGGCCATTCAGTAATTTGATTGTCAGAAGGAGATTGCAGTGCAGTGAAGTTTGAGAAAACCCTGCCATCCATGTGGCCTTCCCATGCTCTTATTTCAGACATGGTAGTGGAGAGCAGCTGAGCAGAGAGATATGTATATTTAAGAGACTTTGCTAACTTTTGGTTTCTCAGTTGCAGAAAAAAAAAGAAGAAAAGAAACATTTGTTTTACCAATAGCTGTCAATTGTCAGAGCGTACTTAAAGTTAAAAAATCACTGAGTTGACTACCTTTTCCTTTTGAATTTTTCTTCTATTCTTTCTTCCCGAATTTCTCTATTCTCTCCTTCCCCAAACATTATGTTAATGGAGTTACTCCAGATTTTCACTGGGCCTCATAGCCTAACCCAGGGATTCTCACTATTAAAATATAAATGATTTTAATTTATATGCCACAGTAAAGCAATATAAAACTGGGATATGTAATCTATTTGCTGTTATTTTGCCACCATAGATAGATTAATCATGCTAATGACTCCATACGGAATTTCCATTGTGACTAATTAAGAAGTGTATGCTCACTATAACATGGCAGTTAATGGTTTTATCATTCTTAGGAGGATTGGTTTTAGAATACACTATTACTGTAATGGGATTTGCTTTTATCAACTAGCTCATTTTCATCAATTCACAGTGATTTTAAAATCAATTTTTATTAAGGAAATTGATCATGAGACTTGCATTTTGATTTTTTTTATTTTCAGATTGGAAGCCAGCATGCATTTATGTATATTTCAAAACAGCAGGATAGCTATATCTCCTATCATAACATTGCACTGGATGGGTGCAGGTGTATTCAAAACAGGCAGTCTCTCAAACCACAATATGGGGCCAAATTCAGACCTAGTGAAAGCCAATGCAACCTCATTTACTTTAGCAGTGTTGCATCTGCTTCTGTCGATTCAGAATTTGAACACACCCAGTTTATAATCTAGTAACAGAATGCTGTATAATGCTCAATCATAAGTGAAGAAGAAAAGGTTAAATATAAAGTACAAATAAGAAAATGCTGACAGCTTCACAAACTGTCAATACATCAGATGCAAGCTGTCTGTTTGGAAAGTAACATAGCTCCACATCACTATCCTGCCAGAATTTTGCATTTGTTGGACTACAATTCCAAAGCAAAGTGCAGCTGAAAAGCTAGGTCTTTATAGGTCCTATTCAGCCTCAACTGAAATCAATATATCTCTCACTTATTAATAAAGAACATTTTTAGTGTTTCATTATGGTCTATTTTTGAACTGTCTTCAGCCAGGCTTCTAACTGGCATTTCCTACCTCATTTTAAAGGATGCAAAAAAGAAAAAAAAATAAAATAATACCTAACATTTATACTGCGATTCATTTTCAAAGCACTTTACAAATATTAATAAATTAATCACAAAAATAATTAAATGCATAATATTTCCAACATTTAGCCTGCAAAAAATAAAAGCAAACATTTCTGAGCCTGCAGTGATTAAACGCCAGAATCACTTCCCTGCACAAAAACCTTTTACCCTGGACTAATAGGAAGAGTCAAAGAAAAATAACAATGCAACTTGAAAGAAAGGAGGAAATGTTTTGGGCAGCCAGGAAAGAGATGAATAATTGCATATACATATGCACTATTTACATATATAAAAAGGTTAGCTAACAACTCCTTCCCTAAAGTTTTTCAATCCATGTTTATAAAGAGAATGGAAAATACATATTTAAAGTGACAAGGTAAAGGAAAAAGGAGTTCCCATTTTGTCATTAATAGGGGATCTATTTTCAAGGAACACTGTAAACCCACAATTAAACTTCAGTAAGGCCTGGTTTAAACAAAATCTAGAGTAGTTGATTCCTTTGATACTGGTTTTTCCTTTTTCAAGTGTCATTCTCTAGCTAACATCATATCAAAGGAATGGCAGGTCCTCATCACAGACATCTCCCAACTCTGAGATACCAAAAGTAAAATTTGCAGATGGGTGTCTGTCTCTTTGACTTGGCTCCCATTTTACCTGGATCTGCCTTGATATAGACATATCCCTGTATTGCCTACACTATAAATGCAAACATAGCAGAATAAATGAAACAGCAAATCTTAATTGTCAGTTTATGGTTTTTTATCTCTATTTCAGTGATAGCTGTAAAATGATTATTGTTTGCATAGAATTTATTTCATGCTGCTGCATTAAACTACCTGGGCTTAATTATATGCAAAATATATTTACACATGACTCCTCATTTGAGCAATGAGACACAGCAGTGTGTGCATTCGTAGGTCATTAATTCATGGTACATATGCATTGTGACGTATCATTGCAAAGGTCTTCAGCTAACATCCACTGGCCCAGGAAAGCTCTCCCTTTTGTAGCTTATACTGCTGTTAGTTTATGTGTAAAGATGATGAAAGACAGCATCGTGAGGAATATGATCAAATTATTAAATGATTTGTTCAAAATGGCAGAAAAGGCTGCCACTATTCTGAATACTCCTACAAAACCAGCATATTTCCATGGTAAAGAAGTCCTGATAGTTATGAAGTGGAACACCTCTGAATTTCTTTTCGGCTCCACATTTCTTTCTACAGTAGTGATAGCATTTCTTATTGAATGGACAAAGTTCACATGCCTACTGGGACAGCTATGTTACCACAAGCTACCAGAGCTAGTTGTGCTACCTGCTCTTGCTCTGAAAGAGAATGGAAGTGGAATTCCTTATGAACCAGTGTTCATCCAGTCATGACATCAGGGGATTTCAGTCTAAGAACACATCTACACAGCAGGGCTAAAGCCGATAAATTACACAACTTGAGCTATGTCAATTGCATAGCTTAAGTCGAGATAGCTTATTTCGGCTTTTGGCACTGTTTACACAGCAGGAAGTCTGAGGTAGAGCACTCTTCCTCTGACTTCCCTTACTCCTTGTGAAATGAGGGTTACAGAAGTCAGAGTAAGAAGTCCTCCAGCTCGACATTATTTCGACCTTGTCAGAATAACTGCTTGCAGTGTAGACATGGACTATGTTATTTCGAAATAACACTGCTGTGTAGACGTACTGTAAGTTATCCTACTTGTGTAGGAGTTAGCATATTTACCATTCCCATGACCACTGTGGGGTGGGAAAAGCTTCCCCGTTCCCAGATAGCCACCCCTCAAAGCTCTTTGGACTGCTGCTGTCAGCCATTCATTAATAAGTGGCATAAATGTTGCAATCCTGTTATGGGAGAGGAAAAGACAGTGTGAACCTGCATTATAAAGAGAGGGACAAATGCATGTTGGAATTAGAAATTGATGGTGTAGACTCCTACAGTGGATGTCAGAGAAACAAAGTAGAGAACACTGCAGTACAAGGCTAATGCATTTTAGGAAAACAAATGTTTAAGAAATTTCAAATCTAGGTTTGCAGTCCTCATGTAGGCAAAACTCTCTTCAAGTTCAGTACTAAATAAAGATTCTATGTACGATGGGAGTACATATGCTAACAGCCAGGTGGATGTGGAGAGACCAGAGAAACATGAATGAGGTAAGAAGAAAATTTCAGGTCATCAGAGACAGGCTAGATCATAGATCAAGTAAGAATGAGGAGAGAGTAGGAGACAGGTTATAAGAAAATTCATGCAGACATCAGGTAAACAGGAGAGTGAAGGGAAACACGAGAACTAATTGGCTCAGAAGCAAGGGAAGAAGAGAGATTTGGAGGACAGATTTGAATTGGGTGATGGAGATGGCAAAGGGAGGAGCATCACAGGGTGGGTGGAGAGGATGATCACTGATTGGCTGGAGGCACGCAGGAAACCTGGGGTGTGTCTAGACTACATGGCTCCATCGATCGGAGCCATGTAGATGAGTGTACTCGGCAAAGGGAAATGAAGTGGTGATTTAAATAATCGCCACTTCATTTACATCAAAATGGCCACCGTGCTGTGCCAATCAGCTGATTGGCGGCACAGTGCGGTAGTCTAGACGGGGATCAGCTGACCCCAGAACCAAGGCTTACAGGATCTGACGACAAAGGGTTCTGGGGTCGGCTAATCCCCACCTAGACTACCGTGCTGTGCCGACAATCAGCTTATCAGCACAGCGCGGCGGCCATTTTTATGTAAATGAAGCAATGATTATTTAAATCACCACTTCATTTCCCTTTGCCGAGTACATTCATCTACATGGCTCCATCGATGGAGCCATGTAGTCTAGACACACTCCTGAATAGGAAGATTTTGGTTGGGAGGAGGGGATCAGTAAAAAGCAGGAGATGGGAGGGAAAGAGACATGCAAAAAAGGAAAGCAGTACATGTAGAGGATTACGGACCCTATAAGGAAGCAATTTGCTCTCAGTCTTTGTTTACATAGATACCCAAATGTGCCCTTATGGCATTTTGGGGTGCAACCATTAAAATATTTTTTGCTCATCTGTCTTTGACCCCTTCTGCATGGTCCCATCATATCACCTACTATATCACAGCCCTCTTTGTTATGGTTGTTCCCTAAGTAGTTCTTAATGTTGCCCTTGGGACACATCTGCCTTCAGTAGAATACACAGATATATCTATCGTCTTTAATCTTTTTTTAAAAAATTTAAAAGCCTGCGGGTTGGCTACTCTATTATACCCTCAAACCCCTGACAAACAGCTCCAAATTGATATTCCTGACACAGATATGAAATTTTCACCCACTTTAATTACACTGTGAAAGCATGAGACAGATTTTCCTCAAACTAGCAAAGATATCTGTTTGTACTCCCTATGTGGCTCGACCAACTGCACTACATGTGACTGAATTTATTATTGATCAAAAGGTACAAATCAATGAATGGTACATAGTGTACAATAGTATCAGTGAAAGCATTATTCCCTCTCTCCGATGGAGCATGCTGATTACCATTCTCATATCTTGAAACCCTTTCTGATTGCCATCAGAAGTAAGTGCTAGAAAAGCATCTTTAAAGGCAAGTGAGCCTGCTCATTTAACTTGTGAAGGAAGAAAAAAGAAACCCAGACCTCTCCCTGGCCCTTTATTGATTCTCATAAATTTTTGACACATTAAAGATGGTGCTTCTCTTTTTTAAGTGCAAAAAGCATGTGTCTGTCTTTCCATCCTCCTATTAACATCCTTAGTCCAAAAAGTTTCAAATAAGCATCAGATAAACAGACAGCAAGCTCATATTCTTCAGTACTCCTGCCTTCAAGCACCCTTAAAATCATTTTAATTGGCAGATTTAGCTGGTATGAAGCAGCCAGAGCACATAACTGATTCTGACCCAAAACTTTGAGAAATTTACTTCAACCAAATGGAATGACTGATCCTTCTGAACTTCATCCATCACGCGGTTTGAATGGATTCACTTAAACAGTCTCTTTATTAAACTGCACATTAATTTTGACAGGTACAGTTGTAAAACTGTATGTTGCTAATGTTGTATGGAGAAGAGTCTTTAATTTGCATGTGTTCTAAGATGTTAGGGATCAAACAAATATTTGTGCACAAGATAATTATAGCATATGCAAGACAATATATTATGTGAATTAGAAATAGTTTTATAGTCAACTACGTTGCTTTTAAATGAGATGTTAAAGATGTATTGGTAATGCTTTTATACTTTCTTATATTATCTTGAATGGGCTTACCCATGTTTGTAGTTAACATAATGAAAAGCAGTCAGGATGTTGTCTAATCACAAACCATGTGCACTATATGTAAGGGCCAAAAACAGTTACATTGGCATTAAGTTGGAAAATTCATGTTAATAATTTAACCTTATCATACAGTTACCAACTATTAAAAGCCATTAATAACCATTAACTATTAAAATCACTTGTGCATACATGCTCTTCACAACTACTGTAGCATTTTCCCTTCTGCCTTTGAGAAATACAGTCTTCTTCTCTTAAGTCCATTTATAGCGCCAGTGTTAATATCATTCTGATTCATTAGTCTATATGACATTTTGCATTCTTCCTTTAAGGCAGGGGTGGGCAAAAGGGCCTCCATGGGCCAGATCTGGCCCACCAAGCATGTTGATCTGGCCCATGGAGGCCCTGTCACTCCCCCCGCTCCCAGGCCAATTAGGGCCTGGGGGCGGGGGGAAGTGCATGAAATTTTGTCCACCCTGTCAGGAGCACATGGAGCTTAGAAGTGCCACATGCTCCTGGCAAGGCGGGAGGAGACTTAGCACGCCTCCCCGTCCCCAAGCTCTGATTGGCCTGGGGGCAGAAGGGAAAGCGCGCAAAGCCTCCTCCCACCACCAGTGACATGGGTGCCTAGGGGGAACCTCTGTGGGTGGAGAAACAGGGAAGTATCCTGATCCTGCCCCTTCCGCTTGAGGCCCCGCCCCTTCCGGAGCGGCCTGGGGCCACTTCAAAAATTTTTGAAGCAGCCCCTGGCAAAAAATTATTGCCCACCCCTGCTTTAAGGTCTGCTTTGCCAAACTCTCTCACCTATTAGTTCAGTTTTCCTTCGGAAACTTTTAGTGCTTTCTTTCATAGTGCCTTCTTTGCATGTGAAGATGTCCCTTAAAAACTGCTACTACATTGTCCTCATTTACATCACATGGGACTCACCTCCACTGTGATTCCTAGAAAATATTTAACCAATAGCTAAACAGTTCATGGACTGAGGCAGCTTGTTTGCTACACTGCACATTATCATTTCCCTGTTTCCTTTTCCTCCTTGATCTTCTTGTTGCATCCACCTGTTGTCTCCCATCACATGCTAAGATTGTTAACTCTTTGGGACATGATTTGTTTTTACATCTCTACAGTACCTACAAGGATCTGATTGGCACCTCTGTGCATTACATTACAATGATACTAATAATAAATACAAATAATTTCTAGAAAGGGTAATTAAATATAATGACTTTCTTACCAAATGTTTTCTCTGGTAATTCTGTGACAACTATACTATAATGGAAAAACTGTGAGGGTAAAAATTATAGTTTATTAGACCATCCATTTATTACACTAACATTTGAGATCAAAAGTCACTTCTTTGAATTAAATAGATTGTTTTAGCGTATTTCCTAAGTTATTAAAATAATAACTAAAGCTCCCCCAACAATATTCTTCCCAGGCAGGCTATGAGATATTGTTGTGGCATGATCTTGCAGGAAGGGATTATGAGAAGTATGTACATATGTCCCCAAAGAGGACCAAGAGATAGAATCAGCCTAGAGGGCAAAATTCACATATTTCTAAAACCAGAATATATACTGGCTCCGGGGTAGGATTTTGTTTTAGCATCACAATAATACACTGAAGCAGCTTTGCCACCAACATTATTATCTTCCTGCAGGATAAGGATCCCTGCATAGCTTTGAGAGATATAATGCTAACATATTGCTTCCATCAGGGCAAGATGTACATCCTGGACAGGATGCTCAGCTTTGTAATGATGTATTCTTATATCCAGAATAAAATCAATATCTATTTGAGACTCTCATGTTTTCAGTGACTTAATTTTGCCCTCTTTGTTGCCCCAAAGCAGGAATCTCATCACTGACATTTGATAGCAATACCAGAGTCATTTTTCAGAGATGGGTCATCCATACCTCACAAACAAACAGTTCTGGACCAAATTAAAGTCAGTGGAATTACAACAGCAAAGAAATTGTCTCTAGGCGCTAGTTCCAGAAGTAGAAACTAATTTGTGATCATTTTCTTCTTATTAAATGTACTGGAGGAATAGATTGTCTGTGCTGTATTATTTTATTCTGAAGGCAAGTTCTGTCTCAAAATAACTATAAATTAGTGTCACCTTTAGGAGAAAAAAAATCCTGAGTTAGAGAAGACAGCAGGTTAAAGTATTAGAGAGACCCTGTCTTGGAAAGTATTCTAGATCCTTATTGGGAATGAAGCAGTATTTTTCTAACTTTTACTAGAAAATACAAGAAGTTTTTATTATTACAGCAAAAGAAATGCATTGCACAAATGCTAGATTGAACCTTCCTTAGACATACATTGAAATCACTTTGGGGATGGAAATCTTGCCTTAGAAAAGTAACTTCATAGTTTGTAGAGGCAAGAACAATCTGGCCTAAGAACCAGCTGCTTTGCTGTGATTCTACCCCAAAGTTATGCCTGTTTAACTTCTCCCTTTCTTCCTTTATAAATAAACCTTGCAAATAAATGAGATTTTGTTGTTGTTGTCATACTGACTGTTTTATTTAGGCAAATTATGTAAATCCCCTTAAAATGTATTAAATCTGTTGTAGGTCTTACAGCATTTAATGTTAGAAAAGAATCAATTTATTTGTAGATCAAAGTGGCTCTGTATAAACCCTGCTGAAAATTAACAATGCTATTTATTTTTAGTATCTTTCTCACATAGTGTCATATCCTCATTGCTCTCTTCTCCTCTCACTGCTTAAGCTCAGCGAGACTTCCCCAGAGTTATGTACAGGTTGTACCTCCCTTCGCCGGGATTCTCTGGTCCAGCAACATCCATGGTCCCACAGGATCAAGGATGTTCTTGGACTACACGGCCAGGGATAGGGAGGTTGGGCCATGGGGCAGGAATGGCAGGTGGGGCCAGTGACTCAGCTGGGAGCCCCGTGTTGGGGGGGGGATGGAGGGGCGGGAAGTGCAGCAGGGAGTTCTGACCCCTGCGGTCGGGTGGTAGCCAGCGCCGGCCACAGAGCTTGGGAGCCAACTGTGGCAGGGGTAGTCGCAGAGTGCTAGCCCTGGCCATGGAGCTTGGGGTCTGGCAGCAGCAGCTAGAGAGCTCTCACCTGAGCAGCCATGGCCAAGCAGGCTGCAGTGAGGCAGGACTGGAGCCCTTACTGGGGGCAGCAGGAGTCATGTTGGAAGGGAGTCTCCTGGTCCCACGAATCCCCTCATTTGGGACCAGTCAGGTCCCAAGGGTGCCAGATGAGGGAGATCCAGCCTGTATTGTATCTGTGCCAAATGCCCAATTCTCCAGTTGTCCTGCGAGTAGTGCTAGGTAAAACACTGCTGATATCTGAAGTCATGTGTTTCATGGTACATTTCTATCTGCTTTCAGAGCAGACTTTTGGTATTGAAAAAAGTCAGTGGAAATGTTCCATAATTGAAATTCAAAAGTCAAGAAATGCAAAAGGTAAGGATCAAAGTTTGCTGTCTGTGACGGGGCATCAACACCCCGCACTCCAAACCCCTCAGCAGCTGCCCTGTTCGCAGTGCGAGGGGTTAGGTACCGGCCTTGTGCCCGGTGCTCACGCGCCGCGCAAACAGCCTCACGCCGCGGGAGCCTCGGTGAGCACAAATCTTGGCGTGAGAAAGGAGGGGGGAAAGGGGGCTGGAATGGTGTAGACTGACACCGTTAGGACTGCAGCGCAGATGGGCTGGGGCATGCCAGGAGGAGGAGGGGTGAGGAGTACGGGGGGACGCACGGCATGACGTGGCCCGCCTGGAATTGATGTCAGGGGTGAGAAAGGGAGCGGGGGATTTAAAAAGCGGACAGGGAGAAATCACGGGGGAGGAGAGCGAGAGGGACCAGGAGAGAGGAAGGAGCAGGAGGAGAAGGTCGGGAGGGAGATAGAACGGCGACGGCGAGGAAGCCAATCAGGCTCCTTAACGGAGCCAGAGCCGTACCACCAGAGTTCTCAGGGAAAGGACCGAATGACTCCGAGAGGCTGAGAGAGTGGGGAGAGGAAGCAGCCCAGGGCAGGGCAATCGGTTGAAGCCCGCGGGCTGACATGTTTTGGCTAGGAGCCCCGTCAGCCGGACAGGACCGAAAGCAGTCCTTAGGGCCCTGAGCTGAGATCCGTGAGTGAGGGTGGGCCCAGGCCCCCCTCTCCTCATCACCAACAGCTGCCAGTACTGGCAACAAGGAATTTGAGAACTGACGGCCCCCTGAGTGGGGCCGTTGATGATAGTGGCGATTGCCGTGACAGGAGTGATTGCCAGAGCTCCGTGAGTAGGACCCAGAAGGTAAGACTGACTAGACGGAGGGACTGGAGTGGTCTTGCTAAGGCCAACAGAGGGCGCCCCAGCGGGGTCTGGTCACACTGTCATTTATGACAGTGTAAATCTGGAATAACATCATAAGCATCAGTGGCATTATTTGAGTTTTGTGCCAGGTAAATAAAAGCAGAATTAAATATATATTTAATAAATGAACAGTCTGATTTCCCCTCTTACTTACATCAATGTAAATCAGCAGCAGCATTATTGAAATCACTGGATGTAGATTGGTATAAAACTAGTGTAACTGAAGGAGAATTCAGTCTATACACCATATTAACACATGCATTAACAAGAAAAACAGAAATAAAAAACACTACACATGTACAATACAATCCAGTTACTACAGTAAATGGGACCTTCACTTTATACTGTATAATTTACTTCCTTTCTACTGTGAAGTGTTAATATTGCAGTAATGTTGGGAAGGAATTCTATGTATTGCCATTTTGTTTGTGAACACTTTGGAAGATATCGAGATATCAGAGTCATCTAAATGTAAGTTCGTTATTGTTGAAGAGAAGTAGTCCCTGACCCATTTTGTATCTCAGCTAATACTTGTTTTACGAAATCTGGACTGTGTACCGCATCTGATGTTTAATCTAGATTCTTACCCATCCCCACCTTCCAGCTCTGTAATTTTCTGTTCACTGATAAGTTTTATATGTCTGATACTGATCTGAGCCTCTCTTGCTTATGTTATGAACTCTGTGCAGAACAGAAGTACCCAAGCCACTGACTAGTGAATTGGGCATTACTCTGGATCCAGTCTCATATTTGGAATGTTCATTATTAATTATTAGTAATAGTATTGACTTAACTGTATTTAATTAATAATTCAATAGAAAAATTTGTTCGGGGCAGTCACTGGAAGTTTTCATACACAGAATTAAGGACAGGGTCACTTGCTGCCCAAGAGAGGGCTGCTTTAACACATAGTGCCACAAAGGAGCAGTTGTTAGAGGTTTAAAAAAAGGGGGGGCTTTGGCATGTCCTGGGTGGTTAGTACAGGGAAAGGAAGACAGGAGTTCTAACTGGTCTAATTCATCTATTGATGTGATTCTGTGATCCTGATCAATGGTAGTATAGGAGGAGTGAAGCGTGAAACAAATGACATACGTAGCTCTTTGCAAATGTACTTTGGTAGGCAAGCGTGTTCTACCATATTCTATGATAGTAGTATTCAAGTGACTATACCTGATATGCAACCATTAATTGGCTTGTGATAAAAGGCATAAATGACCGTAATAAATGTTTTTGTTATTGAAACACGTATTACTGCTTAGAAATACATATTCATGTTTGTAGCCACATTCTATGTGGCTATTCTTTGGTAGATACAATCATAGATATATATGAGGGAAAGAATTGCACAGAATTCATATGATCCACTTCTGCACTACATCTGACATTTAAATGAAATTGCTAAAATAGCTAATAATGCAGATTACAGTGATGAAATATTAGCTGCACAGAAATAAAAACATTTGAAGGCAAATATTGCATTCTAAATTGCAACCTTCTGATATAAAACAATTGCACACATTTTGGAGTGTTATGCTTCCATTACCAGGAACTTTGCTGCTAGATCAAATATAAAGGAGTTTCTGGATCTGACATTGTCACAAAATTAATTTGGTATGCTTTGATTTTCCTGTGACAATACATGGATTTTGTAATATACTGTATTATGGATGCATTGTTCCAAATGATGGGATAGATTTTTGACACTGCAGATAGCATTCTAAAAAATAACAATTTACAGGGGAAAATCTGACATAAGGATACTCAAAGGGCCAGTATTCTGCTTCTTTTGCCTTTTAGAGTCAGACAGCGAGAGTTCTGTTTGTAACTTCAGGAGTAAGCTTTTTAACAAGCACTTACTAATGCAATCTTATCAGGGCATATAATGTCTTATTGAGCAGATCTTTGACTACATTTCAGGCCAGAAGGTAATATGGATTATTTCCAGTTATTTTTTTAGACAAATTTTTTTATTTCAGAAGGTGGAGAAAGCTCCTCGGGGCGGGAGGAGGAGGCTGTTCTAGATATGATTTTAGCAAATGGGAAGGAACTGGTTGAAAATTTGAAAGTGGAAGGCAGCATGTGTGAAAGTGATCAGGAAATGATGTGTTCATAGAATACTAGGACTGGAAGGGACCTCGAGAGGTCATCGATTCCAGTCCCCTGCCCTCATGGCAGGACCAAGTACTGACTAGACCATCCCTGATAGACATTTATCTAACCTACTCTTAAATATCTCCAGAGATGGAGATTCCACAACCTCCCTGGGCAATTTATTCCAGTGTTTGACCACCCTGACAGTTAGGAACTTTTTCCTAATGTTCAATCTAAACCTCCCTTGCTGCAGTTTAAGCCCACTGCTTCTTGTTCTATCCTCAGAGGCCAAGATGAACAAGTTTTCTTCCTCCTTCTCATGACACCCTTTTAGATACCTGAAAACTGCTATCATGTACCCCCTCAATCTTCTCTTTTCTAAACTAAACAAACCCAATTCTTTCAGCCTTCCTTCATAGGTCATGTTCTCTAGACCTTTAATCATTCTTGTTGCTCTTCTCTGGACCCTCTCCAATTTCTCCACATCTTTCTTGAAATGTGGTGCCCAGAACTGGACACAATACTCCAACTGAGGCCTAACCAGCACAGAGTAGAGCGGAAGAATGACTTCTCGTGTCTTGCTCATAACACACCTGTTAATGCATCCCAGAATCATGTTTGCTTTCATGATTCTAAGGAATAATAGGAGGGAGAACAGCAAAATAAAGACATTGGATTTCAAGAAGGAAGACTTTAGCAAACTCAGGGGGTGCATCTACATTGCACCCATAGCTCAAAATAAGCTACACAATTTGAGCTACGCAAATTGCATAGCTTATTTCAAATTAATTTTAAAATAGTGCTTATTTTAACTAAAATCACTATTCCGAAACGTCCCTTACTCCTAGTGGAATGAGGTTTACAGGGTCGTCAGAATTGCGAGCCTGTTATATTTCAAAATAACGGATTGGTTTTGAAGACACGGAATAGCTATTTCCAGTATCCCGAAATAGCGCTGCAATGTAGACGTGGCCAGGGAGTTGGTAGGTAAGGTTCCATTGGAAGTGTGTCTTGGAGGAAAAATAATTGAAGACAATTGGCAGTTTTCTAAAGAGACTTTATTAATGGAACAAGAGCAAAATTATTCCACTGTGTAGAAAAGATAGGAAGTATCCTGGGGTGAAAGTAACTTACGTTTTCTACAGGTACTATTGTGTCGCACCCCTCTGGTGGAGTGTGGAGGGCTCAGGGCAGGAGGGGGTAGGCGGATAGTAGGAGTCAAGGCAGGAGCTTGGAGGTGAGGAGGAGCTCAGGGCAGGGGTCTGGGGTGGGAGCTGGGGGGCTCAGAGGAGGGGGAAGATGGGGTGCAGGACTCAGGATAGGGTGCTGAGGGTGTGGGGGTGTGTATGCAGGGGCAAGGGTGCCATTTTGGAGGGATGGGGGGGGCTGCAGTCACATTTACCCGCTCGCTCTTGCTTTTCTTTTTCTTGCTTCCTGTGACTACGTGCAAGGGGAAGTGCAGAGCCTGCTGTGTTCCTCCTCTACCCCTCCCCTGGGGACTGGACTCGATGACCTCTCTAGTTTCCTTCCATTTCTAGTATTCTATGATTTTAGTGAGTGATGTTGTTGAGCTGATTATTTCACCCAAGGTCCTGAACCAGTACACTGAAGATATGATGGGAATGTTTTCACTGTCTTCGCTGAGGGTTGTATGCGGCTCATAGTTCCTTCACTGTTCTGCTTGTCTTCATCTTAGATGAGAGGCTATATTAAACTTTCACCCATACTGGCGATCCCTCCAGAACAGGGTTAAGGCACTTGGATGTGGCAGTGTGGAGAAGTTCTTTTACTTGTGCTGTACTTATCTTGTGGTTACATGGAAAAATTCCTTCTCCGTAAATCAGGACTCCTAACATGGTATCTTTCCCAAGTGCTAAATTCATGTAAATAACTTTTTAAAGATTTATGTCTTTTAAACAAGAAAAATATTATAATGCAGATCCACACTATTTCCTCCTTGTGTCTAAAGTGGCATACAAACTCCTCTACAACAATGCACTGCTCTGACAGAAGATTTAAGTTATAAATGTAAACTAAGATAATCCTTTGCTAGATATCAGACTGCAGCACAGTGCAGAGAAACCTCTCCTTCTAATCACTGATATTCCCATAACTGAAAGTATGTAGAAATAACCAGAGCTTCTTAAAGCATATTATAAAGTATAATAGCATCATTACACCTGGTTAACTGCCTTTGTACTTTTTCTATATAGTGGTGAGATTATTCGTAGTGATGAATCATCCCAGCCAGCTTGTCTTGGGCTCACTTAAAGGGTGCTGCTATGGTGGGGGAAGGAAGATCTGGATTGGACAATCTCTGCTGGATTCTCAAATCTTCGATTTACACTTTCACATGTACTATACCTGTCTGCTTGGCACAAAAGCAAGATATATCTCACACCTGAAGTGTTCCCTGATATTACAAGGAACTAGTAGTGGAGGTGCTAAAGGGCAAAATGCTCCTTCAACATGTGTTCGTATAAATGTGACTAATGGCAAGATAATATTGACATCAAATTATAGACCTGACATTATGAAAATGGCACTAATGCTGCCTTGTGTGTTTTCCCCTGTGTCCCCCATGCTCCTTCCTTTACATTTCCTCAAAATTCTCCCTTCATTTTCTTTCCAAAAAGGCAAGTATGCCATGAGGGACCTGGTCCATCGACTTCCAGGAGGTAACAACAGCAACAGCTCAGCAAGCAAGGCCATGTCGGATGACACTGTAACTGCCATTTGCTGCACTCTGCATGAAGTCATCACTAAAAATATGGAGAATGCCAAGGCCTTACGGGATGCAGGAGGCATTGAGAAGCTGGTTGGCATTTCCAAGAGTAAAGGAGACAAGTATGTTTTGCAAATCACCTCTTACCTTTTGTAAAATCTTTAATAGATGTAATTAGTACTAAATGGCTTTGTCTTGTCTGGTGAGAACATTAGCTTCATTATTAAGTTTAATCATAAATCATCTGTGTTAGTAACTGTGTCAGATGTAAGAAGAGGGGGAAAAAAAATAACCCAGCATCAAAGTCTCTGGCAGGTCTCATTTCTGGCCTGCTGTCACTGGCATATTGCAGCACCATGAATTATTATTTTTCATTATAATAACTAGCATGAAACCTTTTGTCAACATCAGATGGTAGCCTGAGACATTAGGCCCCTGTGTAATGGGTGATGTAATAGTGGAGCAATCAGGAGGGCCCCTGGGAAAGGATTTGTGCCTCACACAGGGACTGTTCCTCTCCTAGGCTATGTCTAGACTACAGGCTTCCTTTGGAAGAAGCTTTTCCAGAAGAGATCATCCAAAAAAGCTTCTTCTGAAAGAGAGTGTCTACACAGCAAAAGAGCATCGAAAAAGCCTTCTGCTTTTTCGAAAGATAGCGTCCACACTGAATGGATGCTATCTCACATTTAAGCTGTGATTACTATGGACAGAGTGGCCACCAGGGCACCGGTGCTTTCTTCCTCTTTCCTCTTCTTTCGAAAGAACTCCCTCTTTCCCGTCCACACACACCTTTTTCCAAAAGAGCTCTTTCGGAAAACAGGTTCTTCCTCGTAGAAAGAGGTTTACCAATGTCGGAAAACCTCTCTGTTCTTTCAATTTTTTTTTTGAAAGAACATGATTGCATTTTGGATGTAAGTGAATTTTTTTCTGGAAAAACAGCTGTTTTTCTGAAAAAACTCTGCATTGTAGACATACCCCTACTCCTACTTGCTTTGGGAATGCAGGATGTGAGGAACATCATTACTTTGCAAGCTGGAGCTTACTCCCCACCAGACAGCAGGTACTCTGGCTGGCAAGGGGGGGATGAGGCCATGTGCATTTCCACTTCCACCCCTTATAACTCCCTTGCTTGTTAAGAAGTATCTGTAAGACCTTTCTGTCTGCTACATTGAATGGCACCGATACATGTAGGAGAAGGCTCACAGCTCAGTATTATGTTCTTTGCAATTGCTATGAATGCATCTCATGTTTTTTTCTAAGCCAGTACATAGTGTTCATGAAGAGATCATCGGTTCTTCTCCTTTTGCTGGGAGTGGTTGCCTAGCATAGCTGGGGTACAAACAATATACATCAGACTTCCAGAAGTATAGCTGCTTTGCCTGCAGTGGGACCACATCGGTTTGAAAAATGGAAGATTTCGCTCTAATGCATAGATCCTTTTATCGGGGGGGGGGGGTGTTATCAGCACAGAGGCAGCTGCATCCTCAGGGCTCTAACGTGCCTCTGCACAGCCAATCTTCAGCTTGAAAGAGGAATCTACCCACTACACCTGGTACTGAAGCAAGGTGCTGGGAGAGGCAATTAATGCACTGCTGACCCAATTCAATCTTACTCCCTTTTCTTCTATTATTATTCTCTCTCCTTTCATGCTCACCCAATACACTCTCATTATTATATCTCTGTCAGGAACTGATAAGAGTAGCGGCATTACTAATTGTGGTGATTCCAGTTGTGGGAGCTTCCCTTGTGCTGCTGACTCACCTTAGTAATAAAGCATATTACAATTGTATTATAAATAAATTGCACATTAAAATAAATTAATTCTTTTACTAGATCAGATTTACTGCTGGTGTAAGCACGGGCATCTCCATTTTTCTTCAGTAAAATGTGCCCACTGACATCAATGGGGAATTTGACTCTGAGTTTATCCTTGTACATTAATAAAACTGAAGACAAATCTACAAAAAATGTGTATTTCTCCACCTGTGTATTTCTCCAACAGAGATCATTATTACCTACTGACATTGGAGCTGGAGTTTTCAAAGGCACCTAAGAAAATAAACCACCTAACTCCCATTGATTTCAATGGGATTTGGATGTTCAGTTCTGTTAAGTTCTTGAAAACGTCAGTCTTACAGTGTTCGATGAGTCAAATATAACCTCTTACTGCAAATCCAGGAAACCTTACCTTTTGAAAGCCATATACTTCTAATAGTCCGGGACATGTTGGCTAATATGTGTTTTCAGAATGCCCTAGTAATAATTGTAGTGCCCTCTGTTATAAACTGTTTTAGACCTACTGATGAAAAACAGAATACAAGAGCTAGATATGATTATTTTTATTGATTATGTAGTTGTAGAACAAGAAAATCTATCAGTACATAATACCAGTTCCTAGCCTCAAAGAGGAGTTTATACTCATCTTTCAAAAACTTGAGATTTTATACCATTCTTTCTGTCTTTTTAATTTCTTTCACAGAGATTCCATAATTTCAAATATTAATATGGGAAGTATATCTTGCCAACCTGTTACTGAAAAGGATATTTGTATCTGTAGTTAGTGAAGCTACAAATGCAACATTGTGTTAAATTATAAAGTATGACATCTGTTAATAAGGCCAACTGTTACTAGCCTCAGAAGAACCATTTATTGTTGCTTCTAATGTAATCACTGTCATCTTAGAAAAATCAATATATACTGTGTCTGCTTCCAACAGAAGTCTCCAAAGCTTTAATTCAGTGGATCAAAAACTCTGTTTCATGAGAAGGCAAGTCAAAAACTCTTTAATCTTAAAAGTTGTTAACAATAGAATATATAGAATCAAGATAGATGAGGTAACATGTTTTATTGGACCAACTTCTGCTGGTGAGAGAAGTAAGCTTTCAAACTTACACAGGACTTTTTCTTCAGTTCTGGAGACAGTAGCTCGTCCAGTAAAAGATATCTCATCCACCTTCTTTCTCTAATATCTTGCGACCAACACAACTACAACACTACCTATAATAGGAGTTATAGAGATTTTCGTGGATAGATTTCAATTTGTCATTTTTTACAGAATTGTATTCCCTTCCATCTAGACGCTCTTCAGAGAACTGGCACCCACAGAATTGCATTATACTGGACTGATGGAGAAATGTTGCCATATTCAGCATACTTCAATATAAGCCTTAAATATTAATGCATTTTATATTGTGTGCAGCATGTGTTCCTCCAAATATGAAGCCAGAGTTCATTGTGGTTGTTTGTGGGTCCACTTCTGAAGTAGAGGATCTGCAAGGTCTTTCCCTTCCCTTCTCACCCTGTGCTTTCTTCACAGGGATAGGACACAATCACAATAGTGAAAGGACTATCTACTCTAATCTCTGTACAGTTGTGTGGCAGAACTGGCATCTGTGGGATCACACTGGCCAAATATAGTGAATCTCATTGTTCTTAGCCTCCCCTTAGTTAGTCACAGCATGACTGGCACTGTTACCACGTTGGTCATTCCCTCTTCCCAGTAACCCACTAGCGGCTAAAGATGGGTAAATAATGGAAACTATGATGCTTGAAAGGGTTCATCAAATTCTTATCAACTCATGAATTAGTCACCCAGTTCTGTTTGCAGGATGGATAATAGAGGTGAGCAGCATCAACAAATAATTTACTAGGAAAATATTGTGGAAAATAACTGAATAAATTATGCAATGAACATTATTTTACCATCTCTGCTGGTAATGCAATTGTTACCTTTCTCGTGTGTGCCGAGTAATACATGCTGCCAATACTTGTACCTTGTAATTTCTTTTTTGCAGCCCCTTGTGCCCTTTTCATAGGGATACAAAGTGCAAGTCTGACTGTTCCCTAACATCTTCATTTGGGCTCTAATCCCTTGTAATTTTATATTGGGGCTCTGCTGCTTTATGTTGGCTGAGGGGAGGAGGTTAGACATGTGGTATGGACTTTCTGCATAGTTACATCCTCTCCTGTGTTGTCCTCCTGGCCCTTTTCATTGGATTTAAGACATCTGCTCCTTCTTGTACTGCCTAAACAGAAGGGAACATTTGGCTCTAATTCTCTGAAATAATTATTCACATCTCCTGGGGAAAGATTCCAGAAGGAGGAGGAGTCCATCTGAAGTAAAATATGTCTTTCTATATAGGTTTAGAGTGTAGTCGTTAATAGGTTACAGTTGTCAATGTTTCAGAACATAAGTCCAAATTTGGATTCCAGATGAATTTCATTTAGTCACAAAGTATTGATAATTTTATATACGTATGATGTATTATATTTCTGTGTCTTGTCCCCAACCTGTTTCCATCTTTAAAGAGTTTTCATCACTTGTCTTGCTCCTCTGTTTCCTCTGACCATCTGGTAGAAGGCATCAGTGTAGTGAGTACTCACTCATCTGTTCCTTGAAATGCTTGAGTCTACCATCCCAGGAGGAGGAAACCAAAACCCATGCTCCTGTCCTTCATGCCATTGTACATAGGGCTGCAGCCAAGCCACTTCTCCAGAATCAGTTTGTCCAGATGTGACTTTCTCTCTACCTTCCCCACAACCCACCTTTCAGTTAGCGAGTTCAGGAGTTACTCTCCCTCTTGAGAGAATTATCTTGTTCTCCTGTTTGGGGTTTGAACCCAGGCTTCTTACTCACTGTACAGTGAAAGTGCATATTGATTTTGTTCCTCTTCTAACACTTAGTAATATGCATTCATAATGAGTGTGTTTGTCAGTCAAAAAAATGTTGCTATCCAATCCACTGAATGGAAAGCTCTTACAGTGTCCTGCTAGAGCTAGCAAATAACAGAACTCTATTTATGAGTTTCAAGCCTTTGTAATCGACTAAAAAATGAGCATTAACTGAGCCTGGGACTTAACTTTTTTTTTTCTCTCTCTCTCTTTTTATAATGAAATAGGCACTCACCAAAAGTGGTGAAAGCAGCATCTCAGGTCCTAAATAGCATGTGGCAGTACAGAGATCTGAGAAGTCTCTACAAGAAGGTAAGATTTTCTTCAGATTTCATTATCTTCTGTACAGTTAGCCATTTGGGGGAGCTAAAGGAACATGAGACCAAAATATGTTATTTGATCTGTTAGTGGGCCCAACCTTGGAAGACTAAATCACACCTGTCTGAAGTTTAGGGGTTTCAGATCTGGTGGTTTTGCATATTCCCAAGTCTAATTTTATCATCTTATATAGAAATGGCCCATAACACAGGCATTTTTGTTATTGTATGGGGGAGGCTTTTTGTTAAATGAATTTTAGTTCTTCTGAAAAGTGCTGGAGTTGACAACCCTGGAGAGTGAAGTCCTCTGTTCACAGAACCAGTACAGTAAGGTCAGCAGTGGTGCAAGCTGCCTCTCCTCTGCCTTTCCTACGAGGAATCTCAATCCTATCCTGGAGAGACCACCATAGAGATGAGAGCGAGATTCCTAGCTCGTTCAATTCCTCATTCTCTGCTGAGACCACCAATTGCGGTGCCTTCAGTGATGGTGCTTTTATGACATGGACATTTGCACCCCTGAACTGAATTGAGACCTGTTTATTTCACGTCCATTAAACTGAAGCTTTCATGCACTAGCAACACAAACCTGATTCCGAGGCAGTCTAGAAGTGATAGGCAGTGGCTCCTATTATCATTCTCAGAAGGCTGCCTCCTCTTTTCTGTAAATTATAGCGCTATTACTACAAACAGCATCTTTACAGTTAACTGTTTAAAAATAAACTTGTATAAATAATAGGTGATGGTCTAGCAAGCTTCTATCACAGAATACTTGTAAATGGATGTGTATGCATGTGTGTGTGTAAATGTGGCGTGTGTATGTGCATGCATATGTATATCAACAGTAGCTTCATCACTAGAGTCCTGTATGGATACAAAAATTGTATCCACATCTGCATCCGCAAATGTGAGTTGTGGATATCTGTGTTGGCATCCGCGGATACAGATACCTGCGGATATAAAGTTATAATGTCTGCAATATTGCAGGGTTCTAGATACAAGATTGTAGCTAGATCTGCATGTATTTGTATCCATATCCGTATTTGTATCCATATCTGCAAAAATGAGCTGTGGTTATAAAATGGATAGCTGCAAATTTGCAGGGCTCTACAGGTCACTTCCGAATACTCAGGATTTCACATGACAAAAATTACTGCCTCAGTTGCCTCTAATTAGCGCCTTTCTTTATAGTGTAGGGAAAGAGATGAGGCATTTAATTCTACTCCCAGTTGAGGGTGAGGCATATTAATGATGGAGTGTGAAGAAGATCACAGTGCCACTGCCTATGCATTGTATGGCTGAAGAGAGTTGAGTAATGTGAAATCTTTGCCTCAATTTGTTCACATTGTGTCTTGGGTTAGAAATGTTATTCTTTTGCACACCTGAACTTCTGTTTGAGAAAGTTTGGCAAACAGGACTTGTTTGGAAGGCAGGAGTGAAAAGCACCGAAGGTAGGGTCTCCTTGACAAGAGAGCACATCTGGGATGTGGGAATGAACCGAGTGTCTTCACGGTGTGGGGAGATGCCCCTTTGGGGGTAAAGTTTGTTGTTTTTGCAAGGGCTGGCTAGTTTCTTAACCTTTGAACTATTTTGCAGGATTTGCAGGATTCATTGTGTTAATCCCTTCATGAACTAACGCTGGCAGAGTAAAATGGAGGCCAGTCTCCCCAGCAGTTAATCTAATACCTTTCCCAAATACTAAACTAATTTAACAAAATAATTATTTAGTCTTCATCTGTCTTGACAGCCTGCTACCAAGCACTGCATACTAATTTAGTACAGAAAATGTTTCTCTTAACCAAATGTTTCTAAGAATTATTTTAACTAAAAAATACTACTGTACACTAACAGACAGGTCGGTATTTTTTAATATTTATACCATAATTACACAATGTAAGCAATTATTTTTATAGAGATCGAATCAAGAAAATCACTCTGCCAAAAGGAACTATTTCCTTTGCTTCCTTCACATTAGTACATAGAATACTTAGCTGTATACTCAGATTGATGCCTATGGCATTTTCTTTCCTTCACAATGTTTAAAAAGTGTTATATAAAACAAGAGAATTCCAAAGGTCTCTATTACATAAGCAACAATATTTTTCATAAAATATGGGTTTAAATAATACAATTATTTTTGCACCAAAGAATCTCTGTAGGCATTAATGAAGGACTCCAGCTTCAGATGGTTGTGCGACATTGTCAGCACTTTGGAGTATCACATCCTGGCAGGGACTTTTCCACACTGCAGTTAAATCCAATTGTGCAGGTGTCTGAAATTCATTAGTATGCCCTAAAAATATCTATCTTGTTATTCCCTGGTAATCACCAGCATATGAGAGAGGCTGGAGTAGAAGCCTGATTCTGTTTTATGACTTGGGTCAGTTATAAGTCTAACTTTTATTTTAAGGAAATGAAGCAGTATTTGTCCTGCTGCTTGAGGGAAAGTAGGTCCCAAGTTTGATAATAGTGTTAGATCAGCACATGTTGACACTATGCTAAATAGGGAGAAAGAATAATATGAATAGAAGTATTATCATTTGCATTGCTGAAGTAACTATTGTTGGTATAACAATAGCCAGTACATGTAACCCACAGATTTTTTTTCATGTGAGAAAAAAATATGAAAGCTTATTATGTTTTCATAATACTGCTTAGCACTATGGACTTTATTCAGTGTCTCCGGAAGAACCCAAACCAGAAAGCCCAGCCAGAGATGGAGAGCATAGTATAGTATTGCAAGCTGCCTAGAAATGCTGCTCTGCTGCAGGAACAGAAGCCAGGCAGTGTGGCCCAAGAAGTGTGTTTGACTCAGGAAGGTGCACAGCCAGGGCATGCAGAAGGTGTACTGATCCATCATCTCTCCCAGGCAGTTTCTGCCAGTGAGGACCAAAGGCTCCTGGATGTAAATTGAAGCTCCTTCCAGCTGTTGGAAACCTGATATTGTTACTTGCCCTCTGTCACAGTGCAAGCCTCCTCCAAAGCACAGCTGTTCTAACAGATGTGTAGAGATGAAGACTGCAGCCTCCAACAGGGCTGAAGCAAGCACTTTGTGTATAACCAGGGCCATGGTATTAATAGGTACATATGGTAGAATTAGGCTAAGAACCTCCCAAAGGACTGGCAAAAATCAGTTTCCAAAAATGAGGGGTCTTCTAATAAAAGTACAGCAAAATTGTACATGGTACTTTTAGAATGTTCTTTTAAAATAGGAGGCCGCCTGAAAAGGGTGGCTGCTAGCACAAGTTTCACTGTTAGGGTTGCCAGGTGTCCGGTATTCACCCGGACAGACCAGTATTTGCATCCCCCTTATGGTAAAAAACCCAGAAAATAATGGACGTGTAAAATGTCCGGTATTTCCTGTTTCCCTGGGACGGAAGCCCGGCGGAGACAGTTTTCTCCTGCTGCATCTAGTGAGGGCAGAGAAGTGAGGAGTGCAGGGCCATTTAAAGGCGCAGCACTTTTTTTTTTTTTTCTCAACAACTTCTTTGTTCTCCCTCCCCCCTTTTTTTTCTCAATAGAATTTTTTCCCTGTTGGTTTTTTTTTTTTTTGGTGGGGGGGGAGGGTGTTCAGTATTTTTTATTAAACCATCTTGCAACCCTATTCACTGTTTCCCATTGACTGAAAATCACTTCCTGCTTTTAAATGTCAAAAACTCTAGCAACAATTGCAGTTTTTCAATTATTGTTTGAAAAACCAACACTGAGGAAACCAAGACAGAGACAGGCCCTTCCTCCAGCTACAAGGCATTTCACTGAGAACAGTAGTTATAGGATTCCATGAGAAGGAAGAGGATGGGGCAAAGAGGTAAAATAAGTGGGAGTAAAATAAGTCACATGACTAACAGGAGAAAAGAGATCCCCTCCAGCTCTTTTCAGTGAGAGAAGGTAAGGACATGCATGCATGCACAGACCTGGACTGCAGCCAGTTCATAGTGTTTCTTGGGGCTTTGCAGAATAGTTAATCTAGTCCATGGGCTGTTTCCCCAATGAGTGCAGTGGAGCTCAGACAGGTAGCACCTCATTTGTGAGCTCTCCTTCCTATGAGCTTCTCCACAAAGCCTGACTCTGTGCATGTTGATATCAACGGAAAACACTTCTTGAGTTTAATGGACCCTTGGATCAGCCTTCAAGGCAGGATTTCTTTTTTCTGGCCCTTTTTAGCAGGATCAATTTTATTGTGGATTAGGCCAGTCTGTAGTGGAGCTGGCATCTGAGGTCTTTTGGGGACTCTAATGTCTGAAAGCTGGGGATGTCTTTTGCTGGATCAGGCCTATAAAAGTAACTTATTAGTGCTAATATAGGAAGAGCTTCACCTTGCTTGGAATTGTCTGGAATGTTTGCTTGAACAGAATGCTATGATAGCAAATCTAGTTGCAGGCCTGTTGTTAGGGCAAGGCAAGCAAGGTGGTTGCCTTGGGCCCCATGCCTTCAGGGCCCCACGCTGCCTGGTACTTTCCCGCCCGGCTGCTCGCTCACTGCCCTGGCTAGGAGCTGCCCACAATGCGGACCGCATGACACGAGGCAACCAACCACAACATGCCGCCTTGGGCCCCACAAACTCTTAGGCCGGGCCTGCCCAGTTGGCTCCAGGGGTGGATAGAGAGAAATTGAACTTCTCAGCTCAAGACAGGAGATGGTTCACTGTTGACCTGGGTGGATTTCGAACTTGTCTCTCTGGGATGTTGGTGGTTTTATTTTTGGTGGGAAGTCCACTGAGGCTAAAAAATACCTCCCACATACCTCACTGTCACTATTTGGCCTCTTTTGTTGTGGTTCTGTGTTGTGGGAAATATATCCAGGAGCACACACATTATAGCAAAGCTCCTGCAGTCCATGACAGTTTGTGCATGGCGCTAGTAGAGCTCTGTAACCATTTGTGTACCGTTTGTGCTGGCTTCTCCACTCAACAGCAGCTGTATGGTAGCTCTAAAGGGACACACCATTACTGTTAGCAGGCTGATCAGGAGAGCTCAGAATGCAAAGGTTACACAGAGTCAGTTTCAAGTCAGAGTTCAGACACATGTGTGGGATGCTTTGTTGCTCCCCAATGCACTTGTAGGACTCCAGTCTCCAGGGCAGTTAATCCAGCACTATATTAACAAATCCCAACAAGAACATTTTATCCAAAATTCTCTCCAGCTGTTACAGTTCAAAAAAGAGGAAGCCGTCAAAACCAAGATGAAATGATGATCTTAGTCTTGGGGTGAAAGGGTTGCCATCCTTTATGCTTTGTGTGAGTCTCCTATGTTCCCTAACAGCAACAGGCCTCACTGCTGCTGTTCTATGAAAGGCTACTCCAGTCCTGGGCTGGTTGCCTGATTCTCAGCTTCTCCTGTTGCCTCTGAATTTGACACTTCCTCAGAAAAAGCCAATGAGCTGTCAGTACAACAAGGGCAAGGGAGAGTGATGCAGAAAGATTAAGATTGCAATCTCTTTAAGAAATTGTTCTGTAGGGCTGCAGTTCCTACCAGACAGATTCTCTTCTGGTTCTGCTGCACATAATAACCCTGCAAAATAAGTCTTTCATTTCCTCCTCAGGAGAGCCACCTGAAAAAAGAACTGGCACCAAGACAATATGCCATGGGAAAACTAGGTTTAAGTAACCCAAGACACTGGGTGACTCAGAATCCCATATTGAAAAGTATATTTAAAAAGATGAGGACCACAATAGTTAATTCCATATAAAAGATATTTGCAGGGATCACATTTCTATTAATTAAACATTAATTAAATTCTCATTGTTGTCGTCCATCAGTGGAGAAAACATGTCTCCAAAGAATGACTCAGAAGTTTTCTCTGTTTTATGTAATAAAGCCTATATTTTAAAAAATGGATACTAATTTTGGTTGCTTCCATTTTTTTGGTGCTTCACCTGAGTCATCTAAGGCCTGATTTTTTAGAAGTGCTGAATGCTCACAAATTCAATTTATTTAAATCAATGGACAGTACAATTGTTTAGCACTTTTGAAAATCAAAGTATTAAGTGTGTCAAGGTGGTCATCAAAAATTAGAGGACACCTTTGAAAATATAGATACAGCTGGGAAAGAGGAAATTTTTATTTATTGCGACTCAGATTTTTTTGCCATCTTCAGTATTCTAGCAAATAACCAACTACTTTTAATTAAGAACAGCCTGAGAATTTTCATGAGGTTAACACATAAAAATTATCTCAAATCTTTAGACAAAAAGTGAATGTAAAATTATAACTAAATAATGCAACCTGAACTATAATTTGTTTGTTATAAACAAGCTTCAAGTTGCATTTAGTTTTTATGATATTAAAGAGCTGGAGAAACTGTCAGGAAAAGAATGTTTTCTATGAACTGTATCACTTTACCCAATCATTTAGGCTCCAGCACAATGTCTTTACACTGTATCTTTTTTATTCATGTGTATTATGTCTTTGAGATTATAAATGGGAAATCACAATAAGTTTAGAAACTATTGTTTTTCATTCATTATTGTAGATTTGTGTGTTGCATAAAATAATACCATGTTTGTCTTGGTCACCCAATTTAAGAATAAAAGTATAGTCATCATATCAGTTTAAAAGCAGAGAGGTTACTAAAGGCAGCTGTCCTTCACTGTGTACTGTGCTGTCACACAATAGGCAGAATATCGTGGCAGACATTTAATGAAGTCAGAATAGACACTCTGAAGATTGGCCGTGTCCATCATTGGCTGAACAAAATTTAAACAGTTGCCTGAAGCCTAATCACATAGTTAGGCCAGGCAAGATGTAGAAGAGGAGTGTCTTTTCATGTGACTTTCAGAATAATGCAGCTGTAAACTGCTAAAAATTCTATGAAAATTTCCACAGCGAGGTGCTTCAGAATTCCAGGCAACTGGTTTTGGAATCCGAACTTCTTTTTGAAGTAAAATAAATCTGTTTGCCCTTTTAACATATTATGACGTGATGTACACTGGAACATTGAGTATGGCCTAATTGGAAGAAAATCCAAATGATAACTCCTACATCCTTGCAAGATCTGTTCTTTTTAAATGAAATTATCTCTGGTGCCAGAGTCTTTGTATCACCACATAAGTACTACAGTAAAGACTTAAACCCCAACCAGCATTTAAATATTCCCATCAGAAGAGCAGTTTGAAAGGATTACACACGTGCTTAAAATTATTCGTAAGTATTCATATACGTTTTGCTGGATCAGGCATGTAACTGGATCATCAGTGGGCTGGGGGAAAGCATTTTCACTGAAGTGAATGTCAACATTTTAAGATAAAGTGGTACAAGGTAACCTCTCTATAATTTAGTTAAAATTGCAATAACTTTATAGAGAAGACATTGTCTGGAGCCCATTTCTATAGCACTGTAAAAATGCAGCTACCTGATTTAAATAAATGATTGATTGATTAATTGATTTATGGCAGCGTGCGGCCCCAGGCTTCAGAGTGGCTGAGGACAGAGGATTTTCACCTACCCATCATTCTGGGTCATGGCACGCTCAGCGTATTCTCTCGCAGAGCCAAGAAACCAGAATCTATTCCCAAACCCAGGTATTCTGGCTGTCATCTGACCAGTCTTGAATTGTGATGTTTATGCATACTAAGATTTTCACCCAGAAGAGCTCTGGAGAACACATTTAAATCTATAATAAATTGCTGCTACTGAATTAAAAATATGTATGATACATTTTAATTTATTGTAATTTATGCACGATAGATCAACTCCTGCTCACTTTACTTACAGAAGTAGTCCCATGAATTTCAGTGGCACAGTCACATGACCAAAGTCCTGTGTGAATATTGCACATTGGAAAGAGAGATACAAACTCAGTCTGGTTAATTCCCTTCAAAGTTATCCATCATTCACATGAGTATTTGTTGATTATTCATGCCTTTCTATCTGAAGTGCACTTATTGCTAAATACTATATTTCAGTTAGCAAATGAAACACTTTTTGTGAAGCACTTCTTTTGTGATCCAAGCACACTTTTTAAAAAAAACAGTACATTTCCTTATGGGAACAAAATTAATCAAGTTAATGTATTCTGTGGATAAAATGAATGTGTTCAAAGTATCAACAAAGTTCTTGATAAAATGTAAATATCTTGTGTTAATAGGAGCAGGACAAGTAGATTTCATACAGTCATAACATCAATGAGACTCAATATGAAGCAACTTAACTAATCATTTTCTTTTAAGAACACTATTTGGATTTTAGATACCCAAATTCCATTCCCTTAACTGCTCCTTTCTTTTTATTTATCCTGTCATACTTCCTTTCCCTGCTAAAATCCTACTGTGTGGAGTTGTTGCAAGAAAAAAAAAACAATAACTGCTACATATTCTGTAAACATCACACAAGCAAGCCTGTGAACAAGTGTTGTGGTATAGGCATATCAAGCACTTACAGATTTGTTTGTTAGTCTCACAGGACATAGCAGCTATGCTATTTTCACATCTTACCTGTCATTTCAATTAAAATTACTGCCAGTCCTTTTTAATCCCTTTTACTAATAATATTAGAAAGAGAAGGGACTGCCATTATTTTATTATCACTTTTTTGGCATTTAACATGGCTTTAAGTAACGATTACCAGTATGAAACAATCTACTAAATATGTACAATTCCTACTATGTAAATAAATAGTTATCATGATGGGCTAAAGCCCAACACTGGATGAATTACAAAAGGTATTTATATTGGCCCAATACACCACTGACTGGTACTTAGCTTATTATTTACATCTCTTCAGAGGATATAAAGTTCTGCCGAATCAAAATGATAGCACTGAAAACACATGATGGAATGGGAGAAACTGACCCTGTGTTTCCATGTAGATTTGCTGGAGATATCTTCCTGAAAGGTTGCTAATTCTAAGACCAGGTCTATACTGTGGGGGGAAGGTTGGCTTAAAGTATGCAACTCCAGCAACATAAATAACGTAGCTAGAATTCATGTATCTTAAGCCAAGCTTGGTGCCATCCCCACGGCAGGAAGTCGATGGGAGAAATGCTTCCGTCCACTTCCCTTACTCTTCATGAGAGCTAGGAATACCAGCGCCAATGAGAGGAGTGCCCTCAGCATTCGATTTAGCGAGTCTTTACTAGACTCGCTAAATTGAACCCCAGAAGATTGATCACCAGACTGTTGATCCTCCGGTAAGTGGAGATGTGGCCTAAGTAGCCCTTAGAGAACATAAGAACAGCAATACAGGGTCAGACCAAAGGTCCATCTAGCCCAGTATCCTGTCTTCCAACAGTGGCAAATGCCAGATGCCCCGAAAAAAGTGAAAAGAACAGGCAATCATCAAGCGATCCCTCCCCTGTCACCTATTTTCAGCCTCTGACAAACAGAGGCTAGGGACACCATTCCCACTCATCCTGGCTAAACTATATGGGTATGTCTAGACTACATGCCTCTGCCGACAGAGGCATGTAAAATAGGCTATCTGACATAGTCAATGAAGTGGGGATTTAAATATCCCCAGCTTCATTAAAATAAAAATGGCCGCCACGCTGTGCCGGCTCAGCTGATTGTCGGCACAGCGTGCGAGTCAAGACGCGGATCGGTCGACAAGGGAAGCCTTTGTTGACCGCTCCCTTATGCCTTGTGAAACGAGGTTTACAGGAGCAGTCAACAAAGGCTTCTGTTGTCGACCGATCCGCGTCTTGACTCACGCTCTGTGCCGACAATCAGCTGAGCTGGCACAGCGCGGCGGCCATTTTTATTTTAATGAAGCCAGGGATATTTAAATCCCCACTTCATTGACTATGTCGGGTAGCCTATTTTACATACCTCTGTTGGCAGAGGCATGTAGTCTAGACATATTCTATGTGATAAAATTTCAGTTTTATTTGTATCATTTTGCATGTGATGTCTTTTAATTCTTTTGATACTGTTTGTCTGAGAGTCCATTAAATGTCATCTACCATTATTTTAGTCAATCTTAATGTTTTTTAAAACGCGTATGTTCCGTTTGAAAGCAATTTGAGTCTTTACAGATATCTTCTAAATATTTTGTAATGTTCTAAAAACAATTCTGTGTTGAAATCAAGAGTCAGTCCTAGATTATGGTCTAAATTACATTGGTGTAACCCTAAAGTAATTTCAGTGACGTTATACAGGCGTAGTCAGGTCAGAATCTGAACCTTAGTGTGTATCTACACTGCACCATAAGTCAAAATAAGATATGCAATTTGAGCTGCGCACATTGCATATTTTATTTTGATGTTATTTCAAAATAGCTTATTTAAAAATTTGGCACTGTCTACACAGCACTTATTTAAAAATAAACCACAATTCAGAAATGTCTCTTACTCCTCATAGAATGAGGTTTACAGGGACATCAGAATAGTGAGCCCATTATATTTAGAAATAATAGGCGTGCTCAAAAGATGCAGAATATCTATTTCGGGATACCGGAGGTATCCCGAAATAGCGCTGCAGTATAGACATAGCCTTAGTGTAATAATGTGGGTTTTTTCTTAGCCATAAAATACAGTTGTGATGGTTGTGTGAGACTATATATAATTTAAATTTACATTTCTATCCAGATCATAATTTTCAGCCTTATCTGTGTTTGTTTGTATTGATACGCAAACCTCCGGAGGTCTGACTTTGAGTTTCATTAAACATCCAGAACAGTAGCTATGACCATTGCTTTTAGCACCAGTGGGTTAGAGGTACTATAGTACGTTCCTTTAATATTCAGTAAAGTATTTATAAGAGGAAATACTTAGAGGAAATAATTTGTAGAAGATAAGTAAGTTCCCATCCAAAAAACTGCTAAACTCAAGAGATAAAAGTGGAGTCAATAACAAATCACATTTCATGAGTACTTTTCCATTAAATTGTCTGTACAGATCTCTAGTATGGATATTTAATTTATGTGTTTTTGTTACTGAAGTCATATGATTCAATAGTAACTGTAGAAGCGAGCTCTATTTATCTTCTGTGTGAACCGTTGGGGGCTTACTTTTGAAATCTGGATCTCTTATGTAGTTGCTAAGCACAGAAGTATGAGTCTAACTTTAAGCTCATAACTTTTAAAAACTTTTTTATCTTTTGCACTCTCTCTGAAGAGTACAAAGTTAAAATATGCCCCTCTAGTCAGTATCTTTGACTGACAGCCTTTCTTTTGAAGTAAGTCGTTTAGCTATATGTTCAGAAGCTCACTCAGGACTAAAGATGCAGACAGGCGTCTAGAATTTGAAGGACTTCTTGTGTATATGTAGGGTCATGACTGTAGTACTTTTTTATTCAGATAGACAGCTCCTCATAGTAAGATAAAGTTTTAATCATGAACCATTGTGTGTGCAACTTCAAAAATTAAATGCAGATGTCTTTTTGGTATTCCTCTTTTTTTTTTTTTTACTCATTTTAAATTTTATTTGAGTTCAGAAGGTATCACAAACAAACAAACTTCAGAAAAATCTAGATGATCCAGAAAAGCACCCAGAAGTCTGTTTACCTGTGTTAAAGTGCTAGTGGATAGACACAGATAGACACGTGACTATTTTACAGTAAAAATTAAAACTACCAAACCCTGGGAGTGCTGTCAACTGAATGAAAAAAACCTCCTAAAAACTCTTAATGCAACTTATTTCAAGATGAAAAATGGCTAGATGTTATTTAAGGGTGGGCAGTTCTTTGTGTTGGTTGTTATTTTATTCAGATCAGTTCATAAATCTCTAATAATAATGATCTGTTAAAGGTATGTGATTTTTAATATGCAGAACTACAGCTCATTCTTAATTACAGTGTGGTCTTGATGCTTGCATCCTATAAAATAGGCAAAGGGGAAAACATATCTGTGACAATGAGATTGTTGAGGTTTCCAATAAGGGAGTTGGATGAATTAGGATTAAATTAGAAACTCATGACTTTACAACAATTTTGAATGGTTTTCTGTGGTTCCCATTGCTAGCTTTGAAATTAAATGAAAGCAACAGGACTTTTTTTCTCTGATGCACTATTGAAATGACATAGAGAAGATGGATATATTATATTATACCTATCATTTTGGCCCTAAAATCTTGTTCTGTTTCTAGAAGAAAATGAAAAAATATTGCTGTCCTGTTGTGATGTATTATTTTGGGTTTCCTTTATTGATGTTTCTATACGATGTTCAGAAAGATCTAGTTCATCTCTGCCCTTTAGGGAAATAAGAAATGTTTGTTTCATGCGACTAGAAAATACAAATTCAACCCAAGCAGTCTGATTGACTAAAAGTTAAACTTGTATGTTGATAACCCAGTTTCAGCTCTTTGGTGTCTAACATAATCTAATAACCATTGATGGAGAATTTTTTGTGGAAGTACTTTTCATTAGTTACCTTGTTCTCCATATTGAAATCGAGATTTAGGGACCAGTATCAGAATACGTATGTTATTTAAAGATGGCTGCCATTGGAGGAGACTGGGAAAGAGAACTAGCAGCTGCACTCAGTTCTCTGTTTTTCTTAATTCATCTATCAGATGGTATGGTTCACATTCAGATCAATGGACTTTGCCAATCTGAATGTGTAAAATGAGTGAAAACATTCAGCTTTTGTTTGCTCTGTGTATTTCTAACTTACCCTGCTAAAAATGAGAAAAAAATACTGTACTCAACTCTCTTTATTGTAAGTACATTTCAGTTCTCTTGTTGATAAACAAGGTATTTTTAAAGAAAGTAGTTGTACCTCCTCTGTAAACAAGCTATGAATATTTTTATATGAGTCTTTGTAAGGCTGAGTTTGCAGGGTGGAAGTTTTGTTGGATGACTTGGAAACTCCCAAAGATATTTTTTAACACAAACTACATATTGTTCCTCATTTAGAAAGATCTCTAACAATGTCCAGGTGTGTGCTTAAACTAAATTTGTGTGTGTTTATGAGCACAAGCAGTCCTTCAGCTTTCTAAGTGGAGAGAGTTTATATTCTTTCCAAAATGTATTGGAACCAAAACCTAGTGTAGGTTGGGCATATATACTAATTGGTAAGAAGGCCTGTTTGAATCGTAGGATTCTGTGGTGCCTCTACATATAAGTGAACTTATCATTATATTTTTCAGTTAGAACACGACTCTCCAAGTAGCACAAAACCTAAATGGTTCTTGGTCACAGTCACTATAACCATTTCTGCTATGTTCCTCACCATTTGGGGTATAGGTGAAAACAGAAGATCGGGATTGGTTTGTTTTTTTCAGTTCCTTAATTGAGCAATATTTGTCATGTTGTTGATTTTATCACATTTTTATGGCCAGACATAGAGTAGAATACCATCTTGGTTTATCCGTTGGTGTTGCAAGTAAAATGAGAGAGGTGTTCTCTGTGCTCTGATCTGTACAAGTACTTGAGGAGTGAGTTAATCTACTGACCTGGAGTTCAGAAAAGAACAACACATGTCCCACACCTAGCTTCTGTAGCCAAAAGTGAAGGATTTAATTTCCCACTTTGATTATTGCATATCAATATTAAAAGATGTCCAAGCTTTGCATCTGGAATGAAAATGTCACTGAAACCAAATAATTTGTAAGATAGAGCTTTTTTGCCCATTGTTTGCATTAGATATTAGCCAAAATAATCTCTGCTTATTAAATATTTAATTGCTAGGGAACACGTCCTATGCAGGAAAAAACACAGACAGCAAAGTTTTAGAACTGTAGATTATAGCAGTTGTTCCTTTATGAGAGGTATATGGAATGGTACTACTTTGAAAAATGCACTTATATTTTATTGCAATGTTTTGAAAGGCTTATTATTTAGCTGCATATAACAGCAGCAAAATGAATAATGAACCCTATTATGTCTGACACCTTGTCCTTCATGCTTTGTCTCACACATTGTTGCCTTTCCTACAGATGTTTTACTCATTAGATTAGGTTTTGTCATCATCACACCTGCACAACAGGAAATCAATAATTAATTTTGGATACGTAAAGTGATGCCTGACTGATTTCCTGAAGCCTTTCTCTGCCACAGTATATAAGGTGGTTGAGCATAGTTATCTAGCAGTTTTTAACTTACATGGATCCTCAGAGTTATTGATGTACCAGAGACTGTGTATCTTTCACAACCAGCCTCAGAGGCTCAGATTGAAAATAATGCCCACAGGGGTTACTTCTGTTTCATATGACTGACAACACAAGTAAAAACATGTTTGAAAGAAAGAGAACTGGCCAAGATCATTTGAGGCACATTGAAAGAAAAAAAACTTGGCCAGCTATCTCATCAGGGCTTAGAATCTGAGGCTTTGCAATAATAATATCAAAAACAAGAAAAAAAATGCACTAATAATTCTTTAGGTATGGCATGTTGACATTCAGAGAACTAATGGACCTTGCTTTCAGAGTATTGAAGATAGAGGCTGGGAACATTAAATCCTATATAGAAATGAAAGAAATACACGAGTGATTTTGAAGATGTCACTTTACAAGAGTAATAGAATGTCTAATGCTTATTAATACTTATTCAATGCCAGTTTTGCTATAGTAAATGATGGTATGACCTCGGAATTTTTTTCTCCCTTCCTTCCTTAATATAAATTCCTGTTACCAGATTCTGAAATGTGATATGTAGAAATCACAAATTTATAAATGTTATTTATTTATTTATTTAACTTCACACTGGGAATTTTTGGCTGAATAACAACCATAGGATTGAGCCCATTGTATATAGTCAGAGTATAGAATGAAAATATTTTGTACACATTTTATACATTCGTTTTCAGGCATGTTTGAGTTCGACTGTACCTGTAAAGCATAGCTCTCAAGGTTAGAGAGATGGCACCATTGCAGAGGGAACCCCCGAGCAGAATTCTGTCTGACTTAGAGAGAACTCCTTATGGGGCTTTAGACTAATGCAGATGACATCAGCAGCTCAGCCAAGCATTTACAGAATGCACATCTCCCTCTCCGTGACTTTCCAAGCTATGCTGATTGGTACATAGCAAGGGATTAAGAAGGCACACCACCCTCATCCCAGCCCTTTGGGTAGGCATGCTGGAGGCAGTGTCTATGCACCCCAGTTACAGGTGTGTGGAAAGTTTTTGTACCTCTCTCCCACCCTGGCATATGTGCCCAGAGGCAGAAACGGTGTGGCCTATAACATTTTTGTTGTAAGTCACTGGAAATAAATTATTTTCTCCTCTCACCACTGTAACCATGCTCTCATAAATACAATTTTAGCAATTCTTGCAATTGATTAACAACTCTCAAGATAGTGTTTTTCTGAAACCTCAGCTTCTTGAGTGATAACATTAAGTGGGAATCTCAGAATTCATTGTTTTAAAAGTATGATTCCAGCCATTATGATTGAAAAGAAAAGCTTGAATCCTAAAGTCTCAGAAACAAGAAGGCAAAGAAAAATAAGCACAAATGTATTAATTTTTAAATCTCCTTATTTTGGAGGACTGATGTGATGTTTGGATACTTAGGATTGGCTGCGCTGGAGATATTTCTTCATTAGAGTTACTCTAGTTTTATATTGGCATAACATAATGCAAGTGCCTACATTGGGAGCATTCCAAAGCTTTCTGAATGCTTCCTACTGTTCTTTCCAATAACAAATCTTGAGTTCTCGTTTTGATATTAAATGACAAACTCCCGCAAATAAAAATCCTCTATATATCTTTTATAATTATCTCTTATTCAACCCCAAGCATTTGAAAATACAAAGTCATTTATCTTTTAATCATTAATGTAGATTTCTTCAGAATAAGTCATATAACAGTTCAATATAAAGACCTTAAGGATGGTCTACTAATGCTGTGTTTCTGCAGAGACAATATGAACAGATCAATCAACAGATCCATCCTTCCTGGATCCCAGGACTTTTTCTTCTAAATGTAAGATGTTTAAGAATGGCTTTATTTTTTTAATATGGCCAGGTTATCCAAAATGGTTAAGGTTTTTTTTAATAAGAGATGTTTTAGAAATCACTGAATCTCAGAAGTTAATAAATAACCATTCATTTAATTAATTGATTTCTCAAAGCAAAAATCCCAAACCTTCTATCCAGAATAACTGCAAATACAAAAGTAGGGCTTATTCATTTTTGCTTTAGCTATCTATCTTGCATAACATTTTCATTTTAAAATTGATATATTCTTTAACTAAGGTATGCAGGAAATCACAATTTCAATCTACATACTGCATCATGCTGAGGACATTATCTTTATGCAAACCACATTCTCCACAATATTTGTAAACATACATGTGGCAGGTTCTAAAACATACGTATTTTTCTGCTTGATGCTTATAACAGATAGAGTGGATAGACAAACTTTTCTACAATTCCACTAAACCACAGTTTAATAGGAAGTTTCTCTTGACATCTTCTCTCTCATTCATAAGTACATAACATCTGTGTGTCCACTATCCCAAGTTATATATGGGAAAGTCATAAGAGAAAAGTATTTCAGTGTATTTTTTTTATTTCTGTGAATACAATTTGGCAGCTGGAAACACGGATGAGAATCATACTGAGCACTATACTATCAGTCAGGGTGTGTCTACACAGCACCCTAAACTCAAAATAAGATATGTAATTTGTACTACGCAAATTGAGTGCCTTATTTCGAGTATATTTCGAAATAGCTTATTTTGGAATTGGGTACTTCTACACAGCACCAAATGTCGAAATAACACACTATGTTGAGACATCCCTTAACCCTTGTAAAAACGAGGGTTACAGGGATGCCAAAATAGCGTGCCCGTTATTTTGAAAAATATTTTGAAATAACGGGCGGCTTGTTAAGACACAGGATAGCTATTTCAGGATACCTCCAGTATCCCGAAATAGCCACACAGTGTAGGCATACCCCTAATGCGTTGTGCACCACCAGTGTTGAGAACCCACTGAGGAATGCATTTAATGCATTTAATTTTTTAAAATTTTACTTTTATTAAAAAAAACAGTAGTATATCCTAAGAATAATTGTGGTTGGTGCTAAATATTTATGGACTATTTTATTTCTATGATCCCAGTCAGAAACTCTGCTAGATGCATGTGCACACTGCTGATCAGTTTTGTAGGTACTCTATTTCACCATCATGTTGAATGCTTAATTTTCATATGTGAATATATATAGATAATCTGATTCAGTTCTAATATCTGTTGAGTCTTATTAGTGTCAGGATATCAAAGTGCAAGGGAAATGGTACCCAAAATTCTATCAGTGTGACGAGACTTGACTTCATTCACATCAGCTTTATCCTTTAATTCAGACAATGTCACACCAATGCACACGAATCAGGGATGTTCCACTTAGCCTGACAGCAAAGCTTCAGCATGAAAAAGATGCAACACCAACAATTGAAAGTAATTTCTTGCTGAGTTCCTAAGTAAGCCCTGTCAACATAATGTACTTGCTAGTACCTTTCCTTGTTATGATATCATATAACCCAAAGCTTTCTATTTCTTTCCCTCAATGGGAAAGAAATGCTACTGCTGCTGTTCCCAGGCTGGCTCCAGGCAGTGTGTGCGAGGCTGAGGGGGCCTGTTGGAGCTGTCTCAGGGCTCATTCCATCAAGGTGCCTCAAGGCTGGGTTCTGCTTGTGGTCAGCTCCCAGGCTGGGGATCCCGCTGCTGCTCTATTGGCCAGAATCTGGCCAATGGAGCAGCAGGAAGCCATGCCTGGAACAGGGAGCCTGAGAGCAGCATGGGATGCAAAAAAAAGAAAGTTCCACCTACCCCGCCCCTCCCCCAGGCCAGACACCCACCCACACCCTGCTCTTGCCCCTTCCCTCCGGGTCAGACACCCACCCACACTCTATTCCTGCCCTCTCCCTCCTGGCCAGACACCCACCAGCATCCTGCTCCTGCTCCCTTTCCCTTGGCCAGACACCTACCCTCAGCCTGTTCCTGCACCCTACTTCCCACCCAGTGTCTGCACCCCCCCTCGTTATCCCACTCACTGGCAGCTCTGTCCCACACACTGGACTCTTCATTTTGCCCCACCCCAGAGTGTAGGGGGCCCCACAAAATCCACTAAACCTGGAACCCTAGAAGAATTGACCTGGCCTGAGGCCATGGACCTCAGTCCTCCCTGCCCCTCCCCCCATGGGGTTGGAGCACCAGTGGAGTGAGGTGCCTCAGTTGGGAGTCACATCAGTGAGGGCTGGAGGCTTCTGGAGGGGCTGTTTTTTTGCTTCTCACTTGTGTGATCCCCAGCTGATTTTTCTGAGGAACAGTGGTCCCTGACTCCAAAAAGGTTCCCCACCCCTGCCATAAATAAAAACAATGTTGAAACCTTTTGTGTTGGACATAATATTTCACTTTATTTAAAATGAAGTTTGGTAAACTAACACAAGAAAGTAAAAGTGCCCAGCCCCCATCTGCTGCAACTTCCCGTCTCCAGCCCCGATCCTAGGAGAGGCCCCATGGTCTGGCCACCATCTGTCCACAAGAAGGGCTGGCAGCAACATCCCCCCTCCTGCTGCAGCATGGGTAGGAGGGGAGGCTGTAGTGATCCTTGATCCAGCCTCTCATCCAGGCACTGCTGCTGGGTGCAGCAGCCCAGCCCCGGCTAGGTAAGCTAATCCATCCCTAGGCTGCCCTCCGCCCCCCGCCCCCGTACTCTACTTCCCACCACCAGCATCCTGCCCTGCCTCCTGCACCTCCCACATACCCTAGCCCCCTGCCCTGAGCCCCTCATACATCCCAACCCTGACTCCTGCATCCCCACATCTACAAACTGCACCCCCAGCAGCAGTAGAAGTCCCATTAAATAAAGTCTGTGAGTAAAATGTTTCATGTATGCTATTATTAATTATCATGTCAATTATCAGTAATATTAAGTTGTATATTTTCTGTCATGCATATGGGTATTCTTATATACTGGCTCTTTGTTGCCACTTGTTCTGAATTTTGATGCAGTTTGGTTCTTTGGTTTGAAAAGGTTGCCAACCCCTGATCTATTAGGTATAGTGCTGGACTCAGAGGACTAGAGATCTAGGGTCTGTTGTTAACCTTGCTAAATGTTGCTAGGGTTGCATTGTTACTAGTGCTCCTAGAGCCACTGTTCTTGGAGTGGTGATGGTAGCTGCACTAGCAGAGAGTGTAGTGTGTCCATTCAGCAGACCTCTCTGTTACTCATCATATTAATATGAAAGTTGAGAGGTGGATAAGCAACTGGTTAAAGGGGAGACTACAGCGGGTCATATTGAAAGGGGAACTGTCAGGTTGGAGGAAGGTTACTAGCGGAGTTCCTCAGGGATCAGTTTTGGGGCCAATTTTATTTAATCTTTTTATTGCTGACCTTGGCACCAAAAGTGGAAGTGTCCTGATAAAATTTGCAGATGACACAAAGTTGGGAGGTATTGCTAATTCAGAAAAGGATCGGGATATCATACAGAAAGATCTGGATGACCTTGTAAATTGGAGTGATAGCAACAGGATGAAATTTAACAGTGAGAAGTGTGGTTATGCATTTAGGGATTAATAACAAGAATTTTAGTTATAAGCTGGGGACACATCAGTTGGAAGTAACGGAGGAGGAGAAGGACCTCGGATCCTGGTTGATTATAGGTGACTATGAGCCGCCACTGTGACATGGCTGTGAAAAAGGCTAATATGGTCTTGGGATGTATTAGGCGAGGTATTTCCAGTAGGGATAAGGAGGTGTTAGTGCCATTATACAAGGCATTGGTGAGACCTCATTTGGAATACTGTGTGGTTCTGGTCTCCCATGTTTAAGAAGGATGAATTCAAATTAGAACAGGTACAAAGAAGGGCCACTAGGATGATTCGAGGAATGGAGAACCTGTCTTATGAAAGGAGACTCAGGGAGCTTGGCTTGTTTACCTTAACCAAAAGAAGGCTGAGGGGGATTTGATTGCACTTTTAAATATATTAGAGGGATAAATACTAGGGAGGGAGAGGAATTATTTAAGCTTAATACCAATGTGGACACAAGAACAAATGGATATAAGCTGGCTAGTAGGAAGTTTAGACTTGAGATTAGACGAAGGTTTCTAACCATTAGAGGAGTGAGGTTCTGGAATGGCCTTCCAAGGGAAGTAGTGGGGGCAAAAGATCTACCTGGCTTCAAAATTAAACTAGATGGGTTTATGAAGGGGATGGTTGACAAGATAACATGGTCTTGGTAACTAATTGACTAGTCATTATCAGTGGTAAATAGGTCAATGGAGGGATGATAGGGGTTACTATAGAGAACTTTCTGGGTGTCTGGCTGGGATCTTGCCCACATGCTCAGGTTTAGCTGATCGCCATATTTGGGGTCGGGAAGGAATTTTCCTCCAGGGTAGATTGGCAGAGGCCCTGGAGGTTTTTCGCCTTCCTCTGTAGCATGGGGTACAGATCACAGCTGGAGGATTCTCTGCATCTTGGGGTCTTCAAACTATTTGAAGGCTTCAATATCTGAGAGATAGGGGTGAGGATTATTCTAGGAGTGGGTGGGTGAAATTCTGCGGCCTGCATTGTGCGGGGGGTCAGACTAGATGATCATAATGGTCCCTTCTGACCTTAAAGTCTATGAGTCTATGAGTCTATATAGAAAGATCATAGACTCTGGTCTATAATGAAAGAGCTCAGCCCAGATTATTGTTGTCAAGCATGGTACTTGTGTCCCGTAGGAGTTACAGGTTGTCAAGGTTGATTCCCGCTCTGGCACAATGAATGCAGAAGTGGGGGCCTGCAAAAGTACCCCAAAACCTTATCTTTCCAGGCTTTGGTATAAAACTTCCCCCCAAAATCTTAAAAACCTTGATTTTGGGGATAAACATCTGCTGCCACCACCCAAGTAATGGTAAGAAAACCAGGGAAGAGATCAGTTGGGAAATCTCAGCCCTAAAGTAAAACCAGGGCACAAAAATTAACCAATACCAGGTTAACGGAAAAAAAAAGTAAGAACTTTTATTATCACCACAATACTCCTGTTACAAGCATAATGACTAGATGGAAAAGTCACCAATTAATATACTCATGGGGGACTCCCATGGGCCAAAAATCCATTTCTAAATGCACAGACATCAGATTCCCATTCCCAAACCATAAAACAATAAAACCTAATTGATTTATCTAAACTTTGCCCTACTTACAGATGGTGAAGAGTCTTTTCTTGGAGAGGGACATTTTGTCTGTCCCCCTCAGTATCTGGAGAGTCAACTGCCCAGAGACAAAGGAGGGAAAAACCAAAAATTCCTTTGTCCCAGTTTGAAATCCCTATCTGCATTTCTATTGTCTGACTGCTGCCTGGCTAGGTACAGTTAACCCCTTAGTCCCCAGGCTGCTGGCCAACCTTCATGGTTATGACACAGGTACACGAACACATGTATGCCCACGACAAGGCACCCACTCGATCAATATAACATAATATAACATGATACTGTCCTCCAGTCCAGTACAAAGATGCTTCTCCGATGACTTCTCCTTTTATACATTGGTTCAAGCCTGTTACATTTTACCCTCCATATGTGGTTCGTTACCATCCTTACACCTTGTACCTGCTAGTTCAAACAAAACAACCTCATCCATTCTCCTTTCATTCCATCCTTATCTTACAAGGAGTTGGTGTGTTCTTGTACCCTCTCTTGGGGAATTTGTTCACATAGTTACATGAGAGGTCTGGGCAGCCTTCCCTGTAAGCTGTGCGTTTGTGCGGCCACTCAAGAAAGCTTCCAGTGCCATCCAGCTGATTAGCATATTAGCATATGTCTAGGTTTTGTGTTCGTATGTGTGGTGCATATTCACACATGCCTCGTTGCACATAACAAGTGTAATCCACACATAGATGGAAAAAATCCACACATGATGGCAAGATGAGGCCTGTTCTGATTGACAGCCTTTGGTCCATACTGTTGGTTATGCCTTGGGCCTCAACAAGGCCTTCAGGTTCTGGTCAGCTCCACCACTGGTCAGCTTTTTGACCTTGAGCAAATCATTTTCTCTCTCTCCCTTCTTGTCTGTTTGGATAGTAAGCCCCTCATGGCAGGAAGGGACTAACTTTCACTATGTTTGTACAGTTCATACTACAATCAGGACTCAGTCAGGTGTGGGAGGGGGCCCAGCCCAGCTCAGGCTGAAGTAGCAGGGTTTATATATCATCTCCCTGGTATGTGGGAACCAATGGCTTACCTCATATTCTCAATAGTCTGCCCATCAGGTTAGCAGATGTCTGGCCAGGACTTTTGATTGGCTGAGGGAAAGGAGATGCTTACAAGAACCATTATCTTTTTTTACCCTGCCAGCCCAAACAAAGTTTCTCTGCTACCGAGGTAATGGGGGTTGGATTTGTTTGGAACAGAATTTCTCCTCCATCCTCTGTTTAAAGAAACAAATAAAAGGAAATTGTTGAAAGATCAAGACATATCTTTGAAAGATAACAAGAGCTAAAGAAGTTGCAACAGGTGTTTGATATAGTCTTTTAATATTACTTGTAGTACGTGAATCCACCTAATTAATACCTAACAAAATAATCACCTGCTGTGGCTGAAGGCGAATGAATGAATCTCATAATAACTCAGAGCTCGCTCAAGTGTGAAGTATATGAAAAATGATTTGTCCTTCTAAACTCTTGTTCTCTCTTGTTCCAGAACAGTTATGCATAGCTCTCCACATAAAAAGTTACTCACAGCCAGATTCCTGACAACACATAACTAAATATATGCCAGTGTTGATCTAGCTGCAATAAATACATGCCTTCTCCTAGTGCCTTCATATTACTTAGGAAAAATGTATAGTCACTATTGGCATGTTGAAAATATAGTGCAAAACGTGGAACCTCTGAACAGCTGCTGAGGGCTGATATGACATTACCTTGCTTTGGTTATTTGTGCTTTCTTTAGCTCCATAGTTGTTTCCTATTAACTAACTGCTGGCAGTTAACAATGGCATCCCTTCTGTAACAGAATTACATTCGTTTTCTTTCCCGTTTGTCAAATCTTTTTGCCCTTTTTTTTCCCTCTGGTAGATCAGGCTGATGGTAGATTGGTTTCTGAAATGCACTTACACACAGACTTTGCTTTTGGAGATGGCACTTGTTCTCTTTAGGAGACTATTATATCCCATATCTAAAGTATCCCAATCAATTTAATTATAGGCACCAGAGCTGAAACCAACTAATGAAAGCAACAAGCATGTCAGGTGGTATTTATTTCTGTATTAAATTGAAAATATTCCCTTTTGACTCTTAAAAATTAGTTTAAATATTTAACACTAATAACTTTTTGGAATTGTTGATGCTTTAATAAATTTGTTAGAAACAGTAAAAGTATTCTGTTTTGGCAGTCTGTCAGACACACACAAAAATCTGTCAGAAAGCACTATGGGAACATTATCATCCAGTGACAGTAGTATCTGCCATGATCTGGCTAATAAAAAGCAATCTGAGTTCATAATGACATTTATAAGGAGATTGATGGTTGGCATAACTTTGTTTCATTGAACAAAAACTGAAACACTTCAGTAAAACTAAGTGTGCTGGTAGCATAATTTTGAATAAAGGAGTCAAAGTGCATGCGTGGGAGGGAGGAGACCTGTATGAGAGTCTCTGGGTATGTCTTCACTAGCCCCCTAGTTCGAACTAGGGTGGCTAATGTAAGCATTCGAACTTGCAAATGAAGCCCGGGATATTTAAATATTTAAATAACTAAAACTTCTATTTTAATTTTCAGCTGCACTAAAGAAGGAGCAAATTTATTAATAAGGGCTCTTAGCGTGTAGAGATATGAGTCAATAGGATAGAGTCTAGGAACAGAGCCTCATCTGGTGTAAATACTCATAACTCCACTGAAATCATTCAGTAGAGTTATGCCAGTTTACACTGGCCCATACTCAGTTAATTCTTTGCACATACTTTTAGTGTCTTTATAATTGAAGAGTTTAATGTGCTTTATAGATGCGCATGAATTATGATTTACAACACCCTGTGTGACAGACAGTGTTACAGTGACTCTTTCTGTTCTCATTTTACCTCACTGTAAATCAACAGTAGCTCCACTGAGCAATGGATTTTCACTATGTAAAACCAGTTTAAGTGGCAGGAGAATCGAGCCCAGTATCTGTAATTTAGAAGTATACAGAAGGAAAGTGATTTGTCCAAGGTTGCACAGAGAGGCCATGGCAGAACCTAGAATGGGATCTCTTGACTCCCATTTATTTGTGTTAGCCCACGACCAGTCTTCCTTTCGCAATCACATCAGTGTCCCCAGAATTTTTCCATTCTGTGTATTTGCACATTTATGTTAATCAAAGAATAATTAAAAACATTCAAGGTCTTGTGACTCTGGAGGTTAAAAGTTCCACTGTCAATGGAAATTGCACTTTGAGTCTCAGATTCTGCATCAATTGAAGGATCTCTGAAGCACTTGCAGCTGGAGCTACTCTCAGCATAGAGAAAAACTGGCATTTGGGGAGAGAGTGGTGGAATAAATCTTGCACACACAAGCGTTATATCTACTGGCAGTCCAACTATAACTAGGTGTATGTAACCCTTCACTGCTGAGAACTGCTGCAATGTCTGTGTTGGAGAAACTTTTGGTGTTCTTTGACGTGCCATCACCAAACTAGTATTAGGTGCCATTGCTATGGAGAGTGTGGTACTTTGCAGGAAGGAAGGGTAACATTCACTTGCCATTAGAATGCTAAAAGTATTCAGTTAAGCGATTCAATAGGCAAGGAGAAAGCTGCCATTTTCCCCTGCTCAGCTAGGAGCAACTTGAACCCCAACTGTGGATACTTCAGAGACATGCCAAGACACATGCTGAGCATAAAACAAAACTTGCCATTTTCAGCCTGCATGGAACATTTAAACTACTAAAAGCTTTCAGTGTCATTAATTGATTTTAAATGGGATGGAATGGGTTTTTGAAAAGGTTTGAAGAAAAATTAACATCTTCATTTTTTTAAAAAAAATTCATTGTCTCCATTTTATAATACTTACTGTTCTTTATTGACTGCTTGTTTCCCCCCCTATATTTTCTATATGACCCCTTGCTGTCTGGGGACATACAGACCCTATCAAGAGGCACAATCACTTTCTTATATGGACAAAGGATCTCTAGCTAGCCACTCCAATGAAAACAATGGCCCCGATTTCAGACACAATGGCCCACATATCTTTTTTTTTCTTTTAAACGTGCGTTGTAACTTCACCATTGGCACACACCAACGTACTATGCAAACAACATAGAGTGAAGAGATCTGCATCCAGTGCATTTAACTGTACATTGATTATGTCTGTTCCCAGTTATCAATATTATAATTTATGGAAATCTTATAAGCAAGCATCTTCTTTGCTTTTTGCTTTTTAAAAAAGAAAAGCAGCACCATTTTTCCTCAGCAGAGTGTTCTGAAATACAGATGGTGGCAATTACTTCTCATATAGCAAAATTAGCCAAATTCAGAGGAAAATTGGAGACTTTTACCAATGATTTATATTTGTAATCAGAGTTACATCAGCCTTGCATAAAAAATATACCTCCTCACTTGGGACTTGCCCCAGCAGTTCTTCAAGTCAATGAGAGCTGGATCAGGTCTCTGGAAAGTAATTTTTTTCAAGGGCTCATAAAGTGTTATCTTAAGAGTGGGAAGTAGATTTTGTGCCCAAGTTGGTAAACTTAACTTTAAAGTTTTGGCACAAGATTTACAGATGATAAAGATATTACATCAGTAAATATTTTGTGGCATCTGAAATTCTATTGTGGAGTCCAGTATCATAGCTACTAAGAGCCAATTTAGCTCTCATTATGCTTTCATGTTAGTTTAATTGCATAAGTAAAATGTAACTGTTTAGTTTTAATGTTATGTTAGCCTATAAAGCAGCTTTAGAATCTCCAATGTTTGACTCCTGCACAGATAAAATCATTTTCATTCATATGAACCTCAGCAGCAGCTAACTTAGAAATGTTCATATCATTAGACATTTCAGTTTCAAACACAGAGATCAACTTTTTCTGTGTACCCTGGAAAAAACAGTGCTGCAGGAAATGGGCATCATGTGACAATAAAATACTATAAAGAAACTACTCTTGTTTCTCAGTTATGAACAAAGAGCTGAACAGTCTGTCTTAACTAGACAAGAGGGTGTGTGAAATATTTATAACAAAATTCAAAAGGCTTGAATGCTCATCATCTAGCCATTTTACATTTTTTTGCAAAATTAAAACATTGCTTTGCAATAAACCTGTTTTGAAGGATAGAAGGTTTACATTTTGGAAATAAGCAAAATATCATGATTTTGCATGTTTTCACAGCTGGCTTATCATTTTTATTCAGGAAAATGTGAAAATTAGTAGTGTGAAAAAAGGCAGAATGAAATTGCCAACAATTGTATTGAAATTATGTGTCATTTTGCACAGGGATTGAGTGTTTGTGTCTACTATAGGTATTCTGGGGGTGCATTGTAGTACCTGGGAGGTTGTCTATATGGTAGGGTAATATGCACTGTATAGGATGTGAATTCTAAAAAGTACTAATATGTTGTTCTCTAATTGGTCCATGTGGACCCAGGGGTGCATACTTATCATACCCTAATGTGATTTAGCATAATTCTGTTAGAGAACTTTTAGGGTGCACCAGCAGGGTTTACACAGGCCAATTAATGCACAACACATCAGTGCGCTTTAAAAATCCCAACCCCCTTAGAGACAGTACCCTGTTGTATAGACAAATCCTGAGCACCGTCTTATATTTGGCAGCATTAAGCATACTTGGCATGCTGTAAATAGGCAGAGTAAAGCAACCTAGCCTTGGGGAACAGAGCAACCACTGGGAGCTGATATGTAATTAAGGTAACTGAGTATGCATAACAATTAGTGAAAACACTAAATAAAAATATTATGTACATAAAACAGAGTATTGTACATATCCATGTTTTTTCACTGAAACCTGTTCCAATGTTTGATGTTGTCCTGATGCAGGATGGATGGTCCCAGTATCACTTTGTAGCCTCATCTTCAACAATAGAGAGGGATCGGCAAAGACCATACTCTTCATCACGCACACCCTCCATCTCGCCAGTGCGCATGTCTCCTAATAATCGCTCAGGTAAGACTTCCAGGGCTGAAGTAAACAGAGAAGTACTCTAGTAATGTCATCTTTCCATTGTTAAGCACTGTCAGTGACATCTAGATGCATTAATTACCATGTTGGGAGCACATGGGAAACATTTTTTATTCTTATCGGGGTATCTTTGTATACAGGAATATTTTTATTTGTGTGAATGTCTTTTAGAAATTTTAAGCAAACACGTGATTCTGGATAACCTTTCCCTACAAATTTCCATTCACTATTTTCTTTGTCCACTGGCATGTTAAAATTATCTGATTGGGAAAGTGAACGTTTTGAGGGCCATTGTGCCTTCCTTTAGCATTAGGGAAATCCCTCTCAGATCCTACCAAGTAGTAATTTACTTTCCTACTCACAGAAACCACTAATTCATTTGCTATGTATGTTTAATAGTGTTAGCCAGATCTTCAGCTAGTGTAAATCATCACAGTTCCACCTCAGCCAATGGGTCTGCACACCAGTGGTCATCAGCTGAGCACCTGGTTATGGATGTTTCTGCAGCAGGATTGACTGGAGCGTGGCGCTCTGGTGGTGATTGCCTGGGCCTGGGGCTGGGTCCCAAGCAATTTCCGCCTTTGCCCTCTCCCTGTCAGCGGGCCTACATGTCCCCCCTACCTTAGTCATCTCTTTTCTAAACTGAACTCATATCCAAACTGTAGAGAGTTACTAGGATAGCAACAGTAAGATATGTCTGGCTGAACTATTTACACCTTTAGTGCAGAAGCAATTGCTTTGTAATGTTTGTTAACTCAGCAGGAGTCTAGTCCTAATCTGCAATGTGCTGAGCTGTTTTGAAAATCTGACCAGAAGTGTCCCCCTAGGAGTGGCTGGGTACTAAGCACTTTCAAAAATCTCCTCTTCTTTCAGGCTCTTAGATGTGTGCCCTTGTAAAAATCTCACCCTGATTATGAGTGTTGAGCACTTGGAAAATCTGGCCCTGAGCTTTTGGTGAACACTTGTCTCAAAATATCTCCCGCTTTGCTGTTTGTACAGTTCAAGGAGGGAATCTAACTGTATCTAGTATATAGGACTCTTCCCCATCCCCTCCCTGTACTCCCCAAAAGTCAGAACTGTAAAAACCCTGATAGTATTTCTCAATCAAGCATCAACAGACAATTTCATGACTGCTTCTAATAAATACTCTGCAGGCATCCATCTTGTGGTTTAGAATAATTGGTTGTTGCTCACATGGGTGAATAAATGTAGTTCTGCAGGGAACGGAAAGACAGTTATGTCTTATCATTTGACTGTGTACAAAAAAAAAAGCATGCGTAACGGGACCAGACTAGGGATATAAGCAACTAGTCAACTGCACGATAGTAGTCACTCGATGAGTCGCTTCTCCCCCCCTTGCCGCTTCTCTCAGGGTATGGCTTCACTGTGGGAGGGGGGGTGTTTCGGAAGAAGGTAAGCAAATTGCTCTCGCATTTGCATATCTTCTTCCAATTCTTTTTCTGGAGGAGGCTTTTCCAATATTCAGCCCATCTATAGGGGGGCCAAATGTCGGAAAAAAATCCTCTTTCGGAAGCCCCTGTAAACCTCGTTTTACGAGGAATAAGGGGCTTCAGAAAGAGGCGTTTTTTCTGACATTTGGCCCCGTGTAGATGGGCCAAATATTGGAAAAGCCTGTTTCGGAAAAAGAATTAGAAGAAGATATGCAAATGCAAGTGCAATCTTTGCATACCTTCTTCCGAACCCCGCCCCCCCAGAGAAGGGCAGCAAGAGAGGGAAGCAGAAGCCAGTGCTTGGGGGAGCCCAGGGCTCTTGCACATTTCAAAGGGAGAGGTGCAGTGGGGTCCTGGTTGCGGTTCTTGTACGTTTCAAAGGAAGACGCATAAGAGTGGGGACCTAAGCAGTCCCACTGTGCCTCTTCCTCTTCCCGTGGGCACCTGTTGTACATTTCAAAGGGAGAGACGCAGCGGGATAGCGAGCGCCTCCCCCCCCCCCTTATTGACTAGTCGAGTAGTTGGTGGAAATTTTATTGACTACTCGATTAGCTGATTAATCAAAATTTAACAACCCTAGACCAGACGTGTTAAAACAAAATGTGTTTTGATGTCTTAGCAGTGTTTTAGCACCCCTTTGCAGCTATGTTTTCTATGTTATCGTGTTAGATTCTGGCTGAGCACACATGTTGTCCAAAGCCATATTCTGACTTTGACTGCGTCTTTTTGATGATGTCATAGTCCTAAAACTATGTTACATGGGTAACTGACAATTGCTTATAGAGCAATCCCCAGTTTTAATGGATACATGAGCACAGCCATCTGTTTCACATTAGTACTTTAAATCCAGAGGTCCTAAACGGGAGGAGAAAACTTAATTAAAATTCTTCATCAATGCAAAATTGTTACCTTAGTCCTAACAAGAAAATACAATGTCAGTTAGGATTACTGGAGGAAATGACCAAAGATTAAAGTTAGTGCATGTGTTTTTACAGATCTTTTTGGTAAACTAATAGTGAAAGGGGAGCCCTCAAGGTCAGGGAGGCTTCTGGGTAAAGGAAGTGGAGTGAGAACTCAGATCCTTTCACTAGCGCTTTTCACCTGGGTAGTGTGGAAGCCAGCAAAGTTTTCCTCAAGAGTGGGACCATTTCCCTGCTTACATCAGCAACAAATGTAAAGGCTGTACTTGTGCCCCACATAAGGATCTCAGCTGAAACTCACTTTTAATCTTAATTCTTGTTTTAGTGTTGTCAACAGCCGTATTACACCATAGGTGCCAATTTACCAAGTTACTAGTGTTCAACTCTCACTCAACCCCAGGCTCTATCTGCACTCCATCCCTTCCTCCAAGCTTCTACTCCCACCCTGCCTCTTCTTGCCCATGCTCCACCCCCCACCCTTCTTCCGAGGCCCCGCCTCACCTCTTCCTTCCCTGGTGTAGCGAGGACAGGAAAACTGGGTGGACTGGCAGTGGTGGTGAGGCAGGACTCCGTCTTCCAGCTGGCCCTTATCCCTTAGCAGGCACCTGAAGATGAGGCTTCCTTGAGTCACACAGGCTATTGAGTGGGCCCACTGCGTGGAGAGGAATCCCACTGGGGCTTGAGCTCCACTTACCACCTACTGTCAACTTCTGCTCAGTGTCAGACAGCACATCCATGTCCTTCTCCTACCAAAGCCAAGTGCTGCTACCCTGGTCTTCCGCTCCAGGGCTAGCCCCACCCAAACTCACCCTCACAAGGCTGTCTCAAAGTGCTGGGAGCAGAGACTGGGATAGCAGCACATGGCACCAACAGAAGAGGGACATGGACAGGCAGACAGACACTGAGCCAGGGCAGGAGTCCCAGCCTGTGGATTTGGGGGCTCCAGACCCAATTTGGATGGGCCTGGTTGGATGCTACATGGGGGGTTCTATCAATGGACCCCGCCAATTTTCACCTCTTCCCTCTGTTTCTTTCTGCTCCCATTCCTCCTCTTCCTTCCCAATGCCTCCTACTCACCATAGAACAGCCATTTGGCAGCAAGCTAAAGGTGCTAGAAGGGAGGAGAGGCACTGACAGGTGGGCGGCGCTTGTGGGAAGAGAAATGCGATGACCCACAGGACTGCCAGTGAGTTTTGAGAACCCTAAGCACTAGAAAACTTGAAGACTGCTTAGAAGTTTCTAAGGCTATGTCTAAACTACGTTCCTCTTCCAAAAGTGGAATGTAAATGAGCCCGATTGAAAATGCAAATGAATCACGGATTTACAAATCTTGCACTTCATTTGCATAATCACATGAGAGCACTTTTTCGAAAAAGGGTTTTTCGAAAAAGAAATCACAGTCTTGGTGGGGTTCTTTCAAAAAAACCACCCTTTTTTGAAAGAACCCGTACACCTCATTTTTTCAGGAGTACGGGTTCTTTTGAAAAAAGAGGGAGGGTTCAAAAGAACCCCATCTAGACTGTGGTTTCTTTTTCAAAAAACTCTTTTTCGAAAAAGCACGCTCACACGATTATGCAAATGAAGCACAAGATTTGTAAATCTGCACTTCATTTGCATTTTCAATCAGGCTTATTTTTACATTCCTCTTTCAGAAGAGGAATGTAGTTTAGACGTGCCCTAAGTGAGCACAAAGAGCCCAGCTAATATCCCCCGATTATATAATACTTCATCATTCATTAGTTTTCTTACTTCAGTTTTCTTTACTTTTAGTGCTCTTGAAATGGTCCAATTTTTTTCAGTCTAAATCTATAATAATTTTGGATAAACTCTTGGAATGAAAGCCTGGCCATATTAAAGAAAATGGGAGTGTTGCCATTTACTTCAGTGGAGACAAGATTTCTGGTTTTTAATTTTTTCCTCACAATTTTGAAAACTTTAGAACTAAACTCTAGGTATACCCCACTTCCAATTCTCACCCCATCGGCTGAGAAACATAAACCAGGATTCTCTCTGATGTGCATTTATTTTGTGAGGGCCAAAACTTTTGCCTTACTCTTCATCTATTTAAGCATGTGTCATGAGACGAAATGTAATACTTCCTCTGAAATTGCGATCAGTGTTGAAAAAATAAACCCCAATACTTGGAGAAAATTTATTTTGATAACAGAGTGTGTTCACTAGGCATAGGTGCTGCTCAAATGCTATCCTTGCATTTGCTCTCCCTCCAGTGTCCTGGAAGAGGAGCCTAATTCTGTTCTCATCTCCCTCCCAAAACAGGATGTTTAAAAAGTGTTGGGATTTCTCCAAGTGACCTTCATGCTTAATTTTTTGACTGTACCCAGCCTGGGTCATATTTCCAGTCTCCAGCGAGAGATTCACTGAGATTCCCAAGATATCTGTAGTAAAATACAGAGTGAAAAAGGAAGATGTTGGCATAAAATGCAGAGTTTGGCAACTCGCTGCACTGTGGTTGTTAACACAGTACCTCAAGTTAGAGGTTTCGTTTTCCTGAGTGAAGAATTGGTTAATGCAACCTCTGTGAGTTTTGCTGTATTTAAAATTGTGAAACAGCAAGTAGAGCCTCAGGAAACTAATATAATAGGTGTAACAGCTGGATACCATTCACCTCCCCACAGCCCCCCATGTGTGTGACGGCCATTCACTCCCAGTTGGAGTAAGTGTAGATCGCAGTAGCAGTTGTTTTGCCCTGAGTTTATCAGCAATCAAAAACACATTTACCACTAGAGACCTTACTTCGGCCACCATGATAACACAGCAGCACTTTCTTGCCGGTAGCATCTAGGGAGACTATTGCTGACATCCTTTTAATAATGATTTAACCTTGCAAGTCCCTTGCTGGCAAATTGACTGATTTCTGGTTAGATCTGATCCCACATAAAAGTGGAGCTGCCCAGAGTGAAACACATTTGTTATAACAATTCCAAACATTGGACAGTTTTGTTTTTTTCTGAAAAGATATTCTTTTGACTTTCCAGCCAGAGAGTGAATGAGAGAGAGTTATCTCTCATTATTTTACCCCAGCCAATGAGTTCTGTTATTTTTCCATAAAAGTGGCCTATTTTTTTTCCTTTCACCATTGCTCAGAGGCAGATCCCTCTATGTGTGTTCCTTCCTCTTTGAAGATTCTTAGTGCTTTTGAATAGGTGAAATTTAAAATCCTTGAAACTGGTTGGATTTGATTTTCTGTAGAACTGTTATCAGAATTTATTTTTCCTGCCAGAAGAAAGAAAATTAACTGATATACAGGCTTGGGGAATCTATAGCATAGAGTACTGGGGAACAGTGGAGCCCTGCAGCATCCAGAGCTCTTTGTTATGTTATATTAATTACTTTTGTCAAAGCTGAGAAAGTACATTATCTCCCAGAAATATTTAATCAAACTTGTTTTATTTTTGGGAGCAAGATCCCAGAACTGGTAAGAGGGAGGTCTCAGTGGAAGGGAAAAAACCTCTATTCTTATATGATTTGGGGGAAATAAAAGTTTAAGAAACCCAAACTCTTTTCCAACTCCATTTCCACCTATGCACTTTACATAGTTTTATTCCTATATATTAACAAATGTAAATGGTACTAAATTGTTGACCCTAAAGTTAATTCTTGTTTTAGTGTTAAAGTGCTTGCAGTGATGTGAGGGGAGAAAAATTATTTGTTTTTAATATCTAGCAAGTGCCCCAGCCTCACCTCGGGAAATGATTAGCCTAAAAGAAAGGAAAACAGACTATGAATCGACTGGAACAAATGCTGCTTACCATGGTAATAAAGGAGAACACACTTCCAGGAAAGACACCATGACAGGTGAGATTGTGCTTACACATCACATATATAAATTGATTATGACAGACACATTCACTAGGCTTGGCTGAGTTTGCTGTAACGTGGGAAAAGATCAACACCTGTGATGTCTAAGTACCTCACATTTCAGGTAAAGTAAAGACTGAAAGTCAAAAGAATCTTATTAAGTACAACTCCTTATAAAACTTTTGTGTGAATACAGATATGTGTATGTATTCTTGATCATTATGGTGCCATGTGAGCTGTGTCACTGCTATTTAAGTATCCTGTACTTGGGATTTTATAAGTGGTTGTTAAATATATGTGTGCATGGTTTTAACAATACATAAATAGTGCCTGGTTTTGAAGATAAGAGTTATAAAATTTTGCCTGAAGGATAAAAGACGTACAAGTATGACTCCATACTTATTGCCATATCACATCATATTATCAGAAAAATCTCTCTCCTAAATGCAATATTTTTATACTTTTTTTAATAAATAGGTTTTATTTGTTCTGTTACGTGTTCCTCTTCTTTTAAATGGAAGTGTGTAAATCTGACTTGTACTGGCCATCACAGTGTTTGAAATCATGCTTTTGGCAGAACATTTTGGTTGTATGGTCTCTAGTGACTGCTTTGTGAAATGTTGCCTAGCTTTCTAGGAGCATACATTTTCCACACTAGTTATTATTTTGACTTTACTAGAAATATGTATTGTTCTTTATATTCTCACATTCCTTCCCATTCAGCTGTAGTATTTGTCTCTGCCCAATTCTGCAGCTTATGTACAAGACCTTGAAATGAGCTGTCGGAGTTCATTTAATTAACCCACCAATTTAGCATTTCAGTAATTACAAGGATTTGCACACTTTATCTAACTCTGCCAAATCATCAACTCTTCAGCAGTCTTCATGGAAAATATTTTGTGTTTCTCATCTCATCAATATTAAGTAAGTTTATGTAAAGGTTTTGGAGAGGGACTATATTTTTGTTATGTATGTACAATGTCTAGCACAATGGTGGCCTGTGCTCCAGGTGCTAGCTAGCTCCACACATGTAGTACATGCCAACAATCAGGAGTGGCTCTGTAGTTTGTAACCTCTAATCTAACTACAGCATGGCTCTGTGGAGATGTCATGATGGGTATTGCCCCCCCCCACACACACACACACATTCCGTCTGTGGAGAATCAAAACTGGATTGTCTGCTACGTTCTAAAAGTAGCTTGGGACACCACCAGCATGCTGATTGAGTACCAAGCCTCCTGTGCTGAACCGTATTTGGTAATCAAAATCCTACATGTTATCATCTGCATTTACATGGAGGAGCAACATGCGAAAAGATTTATTAACATGAAATCTAAGAAGTGACCTAAGAAATGGAACAACAGTGACATAGATTTTGCTCACCAATGAGAGCCTGGGAATCCTAACGCCTGCCTCTGGCCTTAGGAGACAATTCAGCAGGCCATTACATGAAGAAGCACCAAAGAGGAAGCCATTCGTTCAAGCAAGGTACTGTATTTGACTTTAATTTTCAGTATCTGGGATGTTGGAGAATGACTTACAATTACACTAAACACAGTTGTTCTACCCTATCCTGCCGTGACGTTGCTGCCATTCACCTTTCCTGTCACCCAAACAGACGCATTGTAAAAGTCATTATCAACATGATTGTGGAGGACAGGTCTGTGTTCAGCTATTGTTACACTTTGTCAGGACCTTCGATACATCCATGAAGATGGCTTGTCAGGATCCAGTTTGGCACTTGGGAAGGACAAGGGATATGGTTCCCTTTTAAAATTATATTAAGTAAGAATGATCGTAGGTGAGGGCATTTTTTGGCAGTTAATGACACATCTTTCCCATTGTCTCTCCCTACCTCATAGAATCATAGAAGATTAGAACTGGAAGGGACCTTGAGAGGTCATCAAGTCCAGTCCCCTGCCCTCATGGCAGGACCAAGCACTATCTGGATCAGCCCTGATAGATGTCTATCCAACCTGCTCTTAAATATCTCCAGTGATGGAGATTCCACAACCTAAGCAATTTATTCCAGTGTTTCACCACCCTGACACTTAGGAAGTTTTTCCTAATGTCCAACCTAAACCTCCCTTGCTGCAGTTTAAGCCCATTGCTTCTTGTCCTTTTCTCAGAGGCCAAGGAAAACAATTTCCCGCCCCACCCCACCCCCCGTGACACTCTTTTCGATATTCAAACACTATCATGTCCCCTCTCAGTTTTCTCTTTTCCAAACTAAACAAGCCCAATTCGTTCAGCCTTGCCTCATAGCTCTTCTGTAAATCCATGGTCAATTCGCTTTCATTTCTTCACCCCATCACACTCTCCTTTTTACCGCAGTATCTCTGGCCTCTTTTGTTCTTTACTTCACTCATTTCCCCCCTTTTTTTTTTGCTGTTTAAGGATTGGAAGTTGACACTTCCCAAGCCCCTTTGTTCCATTTTGAGTTCCACTTCCTGTTGTCCCGTTTCTCCCTCACCCATTATAACTGCTTTTTTGTTGGGTTCTTTGTAATAAAGTGGTTTTTTGTTGTTGTTGGGTTCTTTGTAATAAACTTTAAGCCACCCACCCTACTGCTCAGCAACTCCGCTCTTTCCGAGAGATAAGCAACAACATCAAATTAAAAAGATCTGCCGTAGTTCCCAGTACTGTATACAGGGGCGGCCTCTGAGCGTAGGCAGACTAGGCAGTTGCCTAGGGTGCCGCCAGCCCGGGCGCCCGATGATGACATCACGGGGCGCCAGGGCGCCCCGTGATTACTTCACGGCCATTGACGGCCATGCAGGCGGGGGTGCTGATCGCGCCTTCCGCCTGGAGCGCCACCTGCCGCAGCCCACCTCGGGCCACTCCTGACTATATATGCACTATGTAATTGAAACTGAAGTTCATGAATCACATTATCTTTTTCAGGTTGGCAAATCTCAACTCTGTACGGTTGGTCTGACATCAGATGAAGAGCCATTTGAGGAAAGCAAATAACTAAATGAGTGAATGTCTACTAGTATGTATCAACTGTTGACTGTAACAAATGTGCAAATCACCTTTACAAAGCATTTGTCAGTTGTGATAGAGAAACAAGAAATGGCAACAAATATGGAAAGAAGCCAGGTGAACTGTCCAAGAATATCTTAATAAAAATTATATAAAATCAATCTTTGTGGGGGTTTTGTGAGATATTTTGTTGTACTAGGCTGTTCTCCTCTGCTTACCTCTGTAATAAGGTGTAAGGATTTCCTCACTGCTGCAGCACATACATATAGCTTTGCATATCCATCAATGAACTGTAGTCAGTACATGGATGGGTTATAAAGGAACGTGGAGTTTAGAGAAATATTTTGGCAAGTTGGAGTTCTGATGAATAGATTTCCTCTCATTCTGTGGCACAGTGAAAAAATTCACAGTGCAAGACAGGCAGGCAATTCTCCCACCTACCTACAACTATTCCTGGTTTTATAAAACCATTCCAATGTTAAAGCCCCAGAAACTGAACTGTTTAATGCTAATTGATAGGGTTTGGGTTTTTTAAATAGTCCGGTCACAAAGGGAATATGTGGCAAGGTCTGTGAAGCCTGCAAAAAAGAGTGAACAAGCTATGAGAGAAACAATTCAGAAGAAGGTACCAAGATCCTTATTAATGAATGAGGCTATGTCTACACTGCAGGCTTCTTTCAGAAGAAGCTTTTCAGGAAGAGATCTTCCGGAAAAACTTCTTCCGAAAGAGAGCATCCGCACTGCAAAAGCGCATCGAAAAAGCCATCTGCTTTTTTGAAAGATTGCATCCACAATGAATAGACGCTATCTCACATTTAAGCTGTGATTGATTGCCATTGACAGAGTGGCCACCAGGGCATCTGTGCTTTTTCCTCTTTCCTCTTCTTCTGAAAGAACTCCCTCTTCCCCATCCACACCCACCTTTTTCTGAAAGAGTTCCTTTGGAAAAAGGCTTCTTCCTCCTAGAATGAGTATTACCAATGTCGGAAAAACCCCTCTGTTCTTTTGATTTTCTTTCGGAAGAACACAATTGCAGTGTGGACGTAATTGAAGGTTTTTTTGAAAACTGGCCATTTTTCCAAAAAAACCTCTGTAGTGTAGGCTTACCCTTTAAGCAGCTCTGAAATACCATTGATTTCCTGAGGACAGCTAACAGAAACAGACAAACAACATGACTGCTGTCTCTGCTTTTATAATGCCTTGCTACATTTACAGGTCATCGCACAACAAACATACTTTTGAGGACTGTAAAAAAGTAATAAATTAAAAAGAAAACAAACCTGTCCTGTTCTTTAGAAATGTGTGGTGGATACCATAAATAAATGCCATAGCTTGACTCCCAGCCATTTCCATTCCCAATCAGGGAAGACAAGGTTTTAATATGCTTTCCTGGGATTTGTGTTCTGAAGATCATTTGTCTTTTGCTTTATGATTTCTCCTGTTGAACAGATATTATGCATCACTGTCTGTGTCCTATATCAACGACTCCAGGAGTTTACTTTAAAGTTCACTTTAAAGAATGTCCCTTTCCTTTGAATGTCAGTATTCAGCCTCAGTCCTCTAATTGGCTACAGCCATTCCTGGTGCTTGGAAAATGCATTTTGAATACCAACAGGATGACATGCAAGCGGAATATCTTTCTCTAGCCATTGCCAAATTAACTTTTACCATCAAACTGTCATATAAATGGGTCATCCCTTTATGTCAAGGTTACATCTTCCATCATGTAGAAACCGGCAGTAACAAGAAACCAGGAGACACCCACCACACCCACTAGCTGGTATTTGTATAGCATACAAATGTTTAGCTTTCCTGCTCTGAGCACTCTTTTGGAAGAGGCACTCCACTAGATGTAACAGAAGAAGCAGAACATGCAGTACAAGGGGTGGATGACTGGCTATAACTGCTTTATCTTCCCTTTCTTGCTGACTATCACACTATGCTCACAAGATCATTAGGCTAGTGACTTCTTGTTTCAAAGTACTATAAATGTGTCCAGAGTCAGCAGTTTTTGGAACATGAAACTTGACTGTTAATCTTAAACCATGAATCAAGTAAGTGAACTAAGATATATGGGAAGGCGTAGGTCAGTGATATCTTTGTCACATAAATATCTAGCTACATCGTTTTCAAAGCTGGCCTTAAGGTTATCAGTGTGTTCTTCACAGAAGACTGGCTAGGAGAATTATTTGTCTGCTGACTGTTCATAATATAATGCTTGGCATCTTATACAATAATATTGATGGTTTAGATATATATAGCATCCTTCACAGCTGGTGACCACAGAGTTCTTCATAAACTGTATTGGTCTAGTATGGTGTCCCTTAAAAACTTCCCAGTTTTACTTTATATAAATGGATCTTTAGCACCTGTAGTAGTCCCATGTATTTACCTATTGTTACTACAGGAAATTAAAGACATGCTGTAATTCAGCCCATCAATGAAATGCAGCCACCTCTGAGGCATAATGTGGCAGCTCCAGTTCCCATACTCATAACTGCTGTCTCGGTCTCTATGACCACTGTACTTCTTTCTATCCTTCTATGACTTTCCTCCCTGCCCTTTCCCCATTTCTTAAACTCACTTCTTTCTTCATCCTCCCTCTCTCACCGTGAACATTTTATATGTCTTAACATGTATACAATATCTCAGCAAGGGATGGGCCCAAACTCCAGAATGTGAATCAAGTCATCCCTCACTCTCACTTTCATTTGTCCTCACCCTCTGTTGCTCTTGACATCAATAGTTAGCTGTTCATCCAGGCAGAATTTTAAACTGACTCAAGAGATTAAATGTTCTCAACTTCTCCCCTAAACTAGGTCAAGTTTCTGCTTTGAAAACGCTTGGCATTCCCGAACTCTTAATGTGCCATTTTTGCTTTAATTATGTTATTCTAGCAGATGTGCCCAGCATTGCTTGGGTCTGCAAGTAATTTTTTTTTAAATAAAGGAAAAATGTATATGGTTGATGTAAGTGATTGTATTTTTTAAAAAATGAAGGAAAATGAAGACTGGAGTGAGGGTTCAGGGGTAAGAAGAGGCAGGGGGTGGGTGGCTTATGGCAGAGGATTGGGAGGTGTTGGGAGCTCAAGGCAGGGGGAGGGGGCCTTAGGGCATGGGAAAAAGCTGGGGTGCAGAAGTCAAGGCAGGCAGGAGGTGCAGGGCTCAGGGCAGGGGGCTCAGGACAGGGGCTGGGAGGTGGGGGGCTTACCGGCCCAATGGTGGCAAAGGTGGTGCTGCTCCAGCAGCGGCTTTTTCTGGGAGGCTGTGGCAGTGCTCCCCAGCCAGCGGCTCCTCCGGGGAAGAGGGGATCCAGATCCGTTCACTTGTTGGATAGAAGTTGGGGCTCTGCAGGCCAGCCATGGCCTCCAGCTGCCGCCTCCCCCCCCCAGACTACTGCTGGCACCTGAGCCTGCAGCTGCTCTGGGGGAGGGGGTGCCTTGTTTGGGGCAGCACTTCCCCATCCTGCAGCCTGTTGGGGAGGGGTTGCTCTGTCGGCTGGCCCCAGCCTCTAGCTGGACGCCCGCCCTGCAGCTGGTCTGGGGGAGTGGCACTTTGGGGATTATCCTGGCCTCCAGTGGCCCCCTCCATCCTGCAACCTGTTTGGGGGGGCGCTCTGGGACAGGCTGTCTGGGAAAGCGAGGCTCTGGGGGTTGTCCCGGCCTTCAGCAGCCCTTCTGCTGTGGACTGCAGACTCTCCATGTGGGGGGAGGTTATGGGGGCTGCCTCCCCTCCCATCTCCCCCCACAGCCTGCAGCTTCCATGGATGAGGGGGGAGGAGGGCGGCTCCAGGTTTGGCATCAGTAGACTCCTTACCAGTGTGATGGCAGGAAAGGTTGCGGAGCCCCAGCCCCTGCAGTTTAGGAGGAGTCCTTGAACAAACAGACTCACAGATGCACAGTCTGATGCACTCTTAGGATACATCTACACTGCACGCTTATTTCGAAATAAGCTATTCAGGAAGAAATACTCCTAAATAGCTTATTTCAAAATAGCACTTCTATACTACAGGGACTCCTCAAAATTAGTCCGAGGCAGGCTTCCCTAATGTGGATGTGTTACCACAATTTAGAGCCCCAGGAGGCACTGGGGAGTAATTACTTTGAATGGCCCTGGGGAGGAGCTATTTCAAAATAGCAGCAGTGGAGCGTCCACATTTCTCCTATTTCGAAATAGCTATTTTGGAATAGGCATTATTCCTCATGGAATGAGGGTTACAGATGTCAGAATTAGCCATCCGTTATTTCAAATTTATTTCGAACTAATGGAATTGCTGTGTAGACACTTGTATTGTTATTTCGGAATAACATCCGTTATTCCAAAATAACGCTGCTGTGTTGACACACCGATAGATAGATAGATAGGACTCTGTACAGTGTGTGGGTTTTTTTACATTTTATAATATGAATTTATGATTTGCATAATATCTTTGTTACAGAGTCTCTCAGCAAGTGTATTCTATTATTCTGCTATGTGTCCATACACCTCATGCACATGGTATTTCTTTTGGGGGGAGGGGGGCCGGGGAGTTTCCTGAACAGCAGTGTCTGTTGAGGTCATTTATGCATTCTGTAGCTCTTCATGCTGCTATATGAGGGCATAAAGTTCATGATTCTCTGGTCCATTTTACCACCCATGGTAATGAGATGGAACCTGTCAAACTTCTGACACACAATTTAGCTTTGGCTAAGTTTCTTCAAACTGTTCATAAAACCTTCATAACTCTTCTGATTTCTGTGACCTTCAACACCCCAAATGATACCAACCTCTCTAGATTGCGTATTTATATCACACTCCATGCACTGGTCCTCTAGACACTCCTCTTGTACCAGGCTTGGATTTGAAATCTGTGGGCTTAAAGCCATGTCTATCCTGTGATTGACAGATCCATTGATGGATGGTCACAGCAGGTGCCTCTTCTATATAAGGGTATGTCTACACTAGCCCCCTAGTTCGAACTAGGGAGGCTAATGTAGGCATTCGAACTTGCAAATGAAGCCTGGGATTTAAATATCCCGGGCTTCATTTGCATGTTCCCGGGTGGGCGCCATTTTTAAATCCCCCTAGTCCGAACTAACTGCCCGTGGCTACGTGCGGCAGTTAAAAGTTAATTCGAATTAAGTCCTTAGTTCGAATTAACCGTTACACCTCATTCCACGAGGTGTAACAGTTAATTCGAACTAAGGACTTAGTTCGGATTAATTTCTGACTGCCACGTGTAGCCGTGGGCAGTCAGTTCGAACTACGGGGCATGTAAAAATGGCGCCCACCCAGGAACATGCAAATGAAGCCCGGGATATTTAAATCCCGGGCTTCATTTGCAAGTTCGAATGCCTACATTAGCCTCCCTAGTTCGAACTAGGGGGCTAGTGTAGACATACCTAAGAGAGCCCCTCATGTAAATGATCAGTGTGCCTTTCATTCGCCATACTAACACATTAATTGTGAAACACCGCGGTTAAAGCTGTTCCAGGAGATGAAATCTGTGAAGCTCTCTTGAGATCCTGAGGAAACAGACACCTGGATCTGAGTAAATGGACAATCCAACTTCATTCAGCTAACTGTCTAGCAGGCAAGTGACTCCAAAGACCAGAGCAGAGGAGATGGTGATGAGGAAAGATCTGGCATTTGCACAGCACTTGTACCTCAAGCAGCAGCAGCAGCAGCAAAGCCATTGCGAACACCTATTGTACCAAAACTCAGCCCTAAGAGAGGCCGCCTGATCTGAAAGGCAGAGACTCCAGGTGACGCTTAGTGCCCTGTAAAGACAGATCAAATAAAGCCTCAGGGTACAGTCACCAAGCTCCACATGGTTTTGAATTATTCTGGTAAAAAAGAGCATCCTCAGCAGAAGGAAAGACTTCTGTGCTGACATATCCCTTAGTGTCAGTGTCTACAGGCAATGACAATGCTCTGGGACCATCGTCAGCAATCAGACACCTAACAGTACTGGTGCAAAGCCTAGTATTGAAAGCCCCACATACTTCAGCATCACCCACATCTGTCACAGTGCTTGCATTCTCAGGACCTTCAAACAAGAGAACTTGCTCCTCTAAGATCTGCTGCTGCAAGACCAGTCAGCTCTCCCCCTTGGGCTCAGCAGAAGTGGCATTGATCTGGTTAAATTCAAACACCCTAGGCATGCCTCTGTGGCTCTGTTGAGCTTATTGGGGGTCCGTCCTTATAGGCATCTGGAATCTGTTCTTCACCACATCTGAAGGGGGAAAAAAGGTCATTCTCCATATCTGGTTATGTGGCCAGACCGTAGAAGCAGGGCAAAAATATCAGGAAAGACCTGCCATCTTTGTCACCTGTCAAGGTTGTTTCCTTGTCACAGTACCAGCCTGGATGTCTTCATGTAAGAGCTGCCTATGAGAATAGCTGAAACTCTGGAGCTGAAGACTTTGGTCACATCAGAGGAATTCCATGGCTAGGTTTCTTGGATGTTTTCAGAGCCTTGCTCTATTACCTGGACAAGACTAACCTTTTTTAGATTGTCTCTCCATCTCTTTGTGACTTCTCGACTCATCAAAAGGCCAAACCTTCTACTGAAGCAACTTCTTAAGTGGATCACACAGTATTGCTACATCTGGTATCTGGTAGCTAGCTGGTGAGCCTTTCCCTCTGGATATCAGGTTATGCTCCACATACTACACACACTGCACCAGAGTATAAGCAGCATCTTTAGCTTCATTTTGTAATGTGATAGCACCTGAGACCTGCAGGGCAACCTAATGACTTTTGTCCAACATAGCACACTTGACATGGCAGCCAGGTCTTATGCCAAGTTCAGGAGACAATGCTTTACTGCTTATTTTACTGATTGACTGGCCACCTTCATTGACCTGTCAAGAGGGGATATTGTCTGCCAGTCCCCAGAACCACCCTGATACATGCTCAAAGAGAGAGAATGGTTACTTACCTTGTTCTGGTCAAAGAAAATTCTGGTTCTTTGAGATGTTATAGGTAGTGGATCCCATATCCAGCCCTACTTTTTAGAGTCCTCAGTTAACCTGGGCTTTGAATTGCAAGAGAACTGAAGAAGGGCCACAGCTCCTCCTACTCTGCCTGTATACAGGCACATAAGGAAAAACAGGCACATGCACCACTATTAAGAACTGTCATGCTGTGTACATTCGGTACATATGCACCCACGGTAAGATCCACAGTGACTACAACAGGAATGGTGTCCCTAATCTCTGTTTGCCAGAACCAGGGAATGGGCAACAGGGGAGGGATTACCTGATGATTACCTGCTCTGTTCAGTCCCTGTGGGACACCTGGCATTGGCCACTGTGTCTGACCCAGTATGGCCGTTCTTATGATCTTATGTACAACATTTTGAAGCCCCTTCTTACTGTAGGGTAAGTAAATGTTCTTCATTCATGCTCTCTAGGAGTCTGACCTTCAGCAACAGCACATATTGTTTATTTTGCATTAGAACATAAGAATGGCCATACTGGGTCAGACCAAAGGTCCATCTAGCCCAGTATCCTGTCTGCCGACAGTGGCCAGCACCAGGTGCCCCAGAGAGGGTGGACCGAAGACAATGATCAAGCGATTTGTCTCCTGCCATCCCTCTCCAGCCTCTGACAAACAGAGGCCAAGGACACCATTTTATCCCCTGGCTAATAGCCTTTCATGGACCTAACCTCCATGAAATTATCTAGCTTCTCTTTAAACTCTATTATAGTCCTAGCCTTCACAGCCTCCTCTGGCAAGGAGTTCCACAGGCTGACTACACGCTGTGTGAAGAAGAACTTTCTTTTATTAGTTTTAAACCTGCTACCCATTAATTTCATTTGGTGTCCTCTAGTTCTTCTATTTAGGGAACTAATAAATAACTTCTCTTTATCGGCCCTCTCCACACCACTCATGATTTTATATACTTCTATCATATCCCCCCTCAGTCTCCTCTTTTCTAAACTGAAAAGTCCCACTCTCTTTAGCCTCTCCTTATATGGGACCCGTTCCAAACCCCTAATCATTTTAGTTGCCCTTTTCTGAACCCTTTCCAAGGCCAAAATATCTTTTTTGAGGTGAGGAGACCACATCTGTACACAGTATTCAAGATGTGGGCGTACCATAGTTTTATACAGGGGCAGTAAGATATTCTGGGTCTTATTTTCTATCCCTTTCTTAATAATTCCTAGCATCCTATTTGCCTTTTTGACCGCCGCTGCACACTGCGTGGAAGTTTTCAGAGAACTGTCCACGATAACTCCAAGATCTCTTTCCTGATTTGTCGTAGCCAAATTAGCCCCCATCATACTGTACATATAGTTGGGGTTATTTTTTCCGATGTGCATTACTTTACACTTATCCACATTAAATTTCATTTGCCATTTTGTTGCCCAATCACTCAGTTTGGTGAGATCTTCTTGGAGTCCCTCACAGTCTGCTTCTGTCTTGACTATCCTAAACAGTTTGGTATCATCTGCAAACTTACCACCTCACTGCTTACCCCTTTCTCCAGATCATTTATGAATAAGTTGAACAGGATTGGTCCTAGGACTGACCCTTGGGGGACACCACTAGTTACCCCTCTCCATTCTGAAAATTTACCATTTATTCCTACCCTTTGTTTCCTGTCTTTTAACCAGTTCTCAATCCAAGAAAGGACATTCCCTCTTATCCCATGGCCATGTAATTTACACAAGAGCCTTTGGTGAGGGACCTTGTCAAAGGCTTTCTGAAAATCTAAGTATACTATATCTACTGGATCCCCCTTGTCCGCATGTTTGTTAACCCCTTCAAAAAACTCTAATAGATTAGTAAGACAGGATTTCCCTTTACAGAAACCATGTTGACCATTCTTGCAAATATCCAAAATGCACATTTTTTCCAACTACATCTGCAATACATATCTCAGGTAAATGGTTAGGACAAATGCAGGAGCAGAATCAGTCCCATTTGAGACATCCTGGGTTAAAAATGTGATTGGGAAAGAAAAACAACACAAATCCCTACTAAAAATGTGAGCATCTCTAATACTATATGTGATATTTTCCTTGTCCCTAAACTTACTGCTTCACCTCAACATTTTCAAGTTCATAACTCATTTCACTCAATGACCATAACTAGGGAACATCTGTGGGAAGACTGATATTAGTTCATAGGCTGAGGCCTGATCATCCAGATCACTTCATTTTCATTTGGAGCTAATTTAAATTGCTTTCCCCAAAAATTGTTTCTCCTTATAACAAAAGCAGAAATATGATTCAGATTTTTTTCACTCCCAGTATTTATAGCTGCCATCTGTTAAATATATAAATGATATAACACAATGTGTTTAGTCTGAGATTCATGGTTTATTGCTATTTCTATACCAAGTTTTCTTATTGCCTTATGTGTGAAATCCACAGATTCAGTATAACTTCCACCCATTCCACAAAGTGAAGAATGAGATTACTTGGTGGTAAAGGAAGACAAAGAAAGTCTGGCATTTATGTAATAATTTCCATGTGAAAGCTTTACTCACATAACAGCTATACATCACAAAACTTGGGTACACACTTTTAAAGATGCAAGTCAGTTGTCTTCTTTGTTACTGTTAGTCAAAACAGTTAATCTGTTAGGTTACATCTACACTGCAGGATTCTTGTGCAAGAACTGTTTTGCGCAAGAGTTCTTGTGCAAAAGGTCTTGCACAAGAGCTTGTCCACACTGCCATGTGCTTTTGTGCAAGAGATGTGCTTTTGCACAAGAGCGTCCATGGCGGTGTGGACTCTCTTGCGCAAGAAAGCTCAGGTGGCCATTTTAGCCATAGGGGTTTCTTGTGCAAGAAACCCCTGTTGCCCATCCACACTGCCTTCTTGCACAAGAGCACTTGTGCAAGAGGGCTTATTCCTTATAGGGAGAGGAATAACTCTTGCACAAGAAGCCCTCTGTTCCGACGCTTTACTGTAAATTTACTTGCGCAAGAACGCACGTGCAGTGTAGACGCTCCACAAGTTTTTGTGCAAGAACAGCCGTTTTTGCACAAAAAGCCTTCAGTGTAGACATAGCCTTAGGATATGTCTACATTTCATTCCTCTTGAGAGAGAGGAATGCAAATGCAGACACCCGAAATTGCAAATGAAGCGGGGATTTAAATATCCCACACTCCATTTGCATAATTGTGTTATGGTTCTATTTCGAAATAGCGCTATTTCGAGAGAAAAAACAGGGTTATTTCGAGATAGTAAGGGTTTTGAAATAGCACCATAACGCGATTATGCAAATGAAGCGCAGGATATTTAAATCCCCGCTTCATTTGCAATTTCGGGTGTCTGCATTTGCATTCCTCTTGAGAGAGAGGAATGAAATGTAGACATACCCTTTATTTGCAATGAGAAAGAAATAATCCAAAATTAGAAATCTCACCCCCTTAATTAAAAAAGAAAAAGCTGTCATTCTCTCAATATATCTTTAAAATATTCCATTGTACCCTGATTCTATATATATAAATAAAATTCCAGAATGAATGGTTTTTTACTTGAGACAAACCTTAACTGATACTATGTTAATATATGTAGTGTAATAACAGCAAAATCACTGCAAAAATAGTGTTGATGGAAGAGTTGTGCAGAGAGGTATATCTGGTAACACTCTCTCCTTTGCTTCTGTCTGTAGCTCAAAACGCTGGAATCTCAACTTTGTACAGGAATTCTTATGGTGCACCTGCTGAAGACATCAAACACAACCAGGTATGTGATGACAGTAAAACAGTAGTTTCTATACAAAAAGTACAAATGTATTCATTCTTTTACCCGTTAGAAAAATAAAAAATATTAAAATAATAGAGAAATACAGTACAGATTTGTGCTTTTGCAAGTGATAGCAACTCCATTAACTTCAAAAGAGTTGTTCTCATCTGCACCAGTGGAAGCACAAGTTTCCAAAATGTGTAACAATTTATAATGACATACAGTACACAAACAGACAATAGAAACTGTGGACATGTGGCAGAGACTACAAAAGCAGAGGATTCTGCCTAAGTTATTCCACTGTCTCATCCAATAGTGGAAATCTCATTTTTTCTAATATATTCTGTTCCATTAATGTGGTGGCATGCATCCACTTCCAAATGGTCAGGTATCTGCACCAAAAACCCCAGTGCTATGTGTTTAACTGGTACCAAAATGGGTACCGTAATTGGCAAGTTAATACCTCTTGTTAAAATAAAAGTGAACATATTGATGTATATGGAGTGGCAGGATTTTAAAGAACATTTTCTGACCTTAAATATAGTGCTTTCAGATTATTATGGAACTCTGTTAATTTTATGATATGTAATACTATGTTGCCCTTAAATAGAACCTTTCATTCACAGATCTCAAAATGCTCAAGAATTAATTTAATATTAATGTTTACAACATCCCATGAAGTATATAGGTATTATATCCATTTTTCAGAATGGGAAATGAGACACAACAAGCTTACAAAAAAAATGTGAAGTTGGTGCAAACTTGTCAGATACATAAATTCACATTTAGTAGAACTGGTCAGAAAATGGGATCTTGTCTGCTGAAAATTTGACAGAGGACCAAACATTTAGATTCAGGCTTCCACAATTCCTCATGGGAACTATAGTTTGAGAACCAAAAACTTTTCAGTTTCCAGGTGTTTGGCATCTTGATGAAAAGTGTAAATTTTCTGTGGAAAGCAGCATTTTTTGCAGAAAAAAAAGCTTAATTCAAAACCCAATTTTTTTTATCAAGCATGGTTTTGATGAACATTTTTTTGACCAGCCCTAATATTCAGGCATCTAAATAGACCCCCTCTCAGAGGTGCAGAGAACACACAATTGCAGAAAATTAGGACATTTTTATTTGTGCCTAACTTTGGGTAGGCAAAATGGGGTCGTGAGGGTTGTTTCCAAAAACAACAAATGTACCAGAAGACCAGTTTTATCACAATAGTCAAAGGAAGTGAGGAGGGTTAAGTGAAAGGGCATCCAATGATTTGGCCAAGATCCTACAGAGAGTTATTAACAAAGTGCTGCATGCTAATACTGAGCCCAGTCTTGTGAGTTGCTGAACACCTTCTGTAATTTGCTGTTCATCTTCTTCTCACATTGACTTAATTGATGCTGGCATGCTGTCGGCCATGATGCCGATACAGTAACCTTGTAGATCTCCCCATGCAACAGCATTTGATGTCATAGGATGTCATACCAAGTGGCATATAGTGGTCTTCTCATTGAAGGTACCATGCTACCACAGCCAGCTAGAGTACACTGAGAAAGCAGGATTTGCATATGGAGTTCTGGGGTGGCTCTGAGAGCTAAGGCTGTGCTGAGAGATGCATCACCCTAGGACAATTCTCTGGGGACGTTATGCCCGTGCAGCAGAAGTGAGGCAGTGTGGCAAGGGGGGATGGGCAGTTACTACACTTCTCCTGCAGATCTAACCTGTCCTTCAATTAGGACTGCTGACCAGCTGTGGGCTGGTGAGGCCATGGCCACATTGCCACTCCAGTGATCCCAGAGCAATAGTCACCAAATTATAGTTGCCTTCTGTCCAGCTGCATGTGGGGGAAGGGAGTGTGACTGCATCTTCTCTCTCCTCCCCAGGGCACCCACACATCATAAAATAGCCTCTAGTATACATACAATATGTTAAAAACATATAAGCATGTGTCCCGTGGGACACAAATACATTCAATGAGATTTAAAGAGTTGGGGGGGGGGATTTATTTATATTTAAATTTTTTCAATAACATATGTAACCCTGGGATCAGGTACAGCACTGCAGGGTACATGGATCATTTCAGGATTTTTCCCTTCTCTCTTTCTCTTCTCTATTTACTGGATCTAATCAAAGGACTCCTTAGAGGAAAGAAAGATGCTGACAGGTCTGGGAAAAGCACTAGCACAAGCTTAAGCTCCACATGCTCCTTGTAAGAGAGTGAGCTGTGATGTCTAGCCTTTGCAAAAAGGAGAGAGATTTAAGGGGATACAGTGGTAGAAAGCTGGCTATGGTTACATAGAGGCTGCAAAGCAAACAAAATGGAGTTGAGATTCATAGCCTAAAAGGTCAGAAGGGACTGTTGTGATCATCTGGTCTGCGCCAATCCAGGGCTTAACACTTCCCTGAATTAATTTCTCCTTGGACTGTAGTGGCTGTGCTTGAATTAGAGCACATGTTGTAGAAAAACATTCAATCATGAAGATACTTAGCACAAGGTTATAAAATTCATCTCTTAGTTTGAAATTTCCCCTATCAAAACTTTCAGTCTGGGCTGAGCAAAAGCAAATCATTCAGTGATTGACCAGGAAGAGTATTTTGACCCGTCTTAGATACACAAGATCCAAGACTACCACAGAACTATTTCAGTAATATAGGAGTGACATACTATTTAAATATTAGAGAAAAGGAGATTAGGGAATAGTTCAATTTAACTGTACAAAAGGGATATATTTCAAGGCATTAAATTAGGGCCCTCAATCCATATTTAGGCACGTTTATCGCAATTTGTAAGAGTGCAGAATATCCACAAATCCTACTTAGGGTTACCAGGTATCCGGTATTGACCCAGACAGTCCGGTATTTTTGCCTCCTGACTGGTAAAAAAATTCAGAAAATACCGAACACCTAAAATGTCCGGTATTTTCTGATCTTTTTCCCTACCAGGAAGCGAAAATACCGGACACCTGACAACCCTACGACATGCTCAGCAACCGGGCCCAGCTCCCAGCTCCCCCCGGACCCGCCGCTGGGCCCACCCGGACCCTTCCGGACACCTCCCACCCCCATTTACCTGGTTCCACAGGGGTTTGTCTTGTTGCTGGAACAGAAAAACAAAATGGCTGCCAGCAAAAAAGCCTTTTCTTAAAGGGGCCGTGCTGATTTTTTATTTTTATTTTTATTTTTATTTATTTATTTATTTATTTATTTAATTATTTATTTATTGCTTAACAACTTTGGTCTCCCCCTTTTTTTTTCTCAACAGAATTTTTTTCCCAGGGTTTTTTTTTTTTTGCCGGGGGGGGGTGGTGTTCACTATTTTTGGTTAAATCATCTGGCAACCCTAATCCTACTCAACTCAGTGGGAATTGCTGAGTATCAGCACCTGTGAAAATCCAACCACTTTCTCTACGTGCCTTAATAAGCACCCAGGTTTGGAAATTTTGGCTGGTGTCATCTTATTTCTGTCCTTTAAAAATGCATGGGTCAAAGTTTTCCCCGAAGAAAACTTTACTTAATTCGGTGTCTTTAAAAAAAAAAAAAAAAAAAAGCCTTGGAAACCTTTATTAGATGTTTGAGTCCTATGATGTTGTCCAGTTATATGGAGAAAGAGTAAGAAACTGAATAAGATATGGGAAGGAACTGAACCTGTCAGGCTTTATAGAAAAGGTAGCTGTGAGCTACATTGTTTATCTCCAAATTTCTACAATTATGGCTCAAACCCACCACTAGTTAACGTAAGAACAGACATACTGGGTCAGACCAAAGGTCCATCTGGCCCAGTACCCTGTCTGCCAACAGTGGCCAATACCAGATGCCCCAGAGGAAGGGAACACAACAGGTAAGCCTCATGTGATCCCTCTCCTGTCACCCATTTCCAGAGAAACAGAGGCTAGGGACACCTTTCCTACCCATCCTGGCTAATAACCATTGATGGACCTTCCATGAATCTATCTAGCTCTTTTCTGAACCTCATTAAAATTTTAGTCTTCACCACATCCTTTAGCAAGGAGTTCCACTGAGTGAAGAAAAACTTCCTTTTGTTTGTTTTAAACCTGCTGTCTTTTAATTTTATTTGGTGACCCGTAGTTTTTATATTATGGGAACAAGTACATAACTTTTCCTTATTCACTTTTTCCACACTAGTCATGACTTTATAGACCTCTGTCATATCCCCCCTTAGTCTCCTGTTTTCTAAGCTGAAAAGTCCAAGTCTTTTTAATCTTTCTTCATATGGGACTCGTTCCAAACCCCTCATCATTTTTGTTGCCCTTTTCTGAACCTTTTCCGATGCCAAGATATCTTTTATGAGATGTTCACACAACCTAGTCCAGGGGTTGGCAAGTGGTAAGTAAGTGGTCAAGGGATTCACTCCTCCATGATACTAATAGAGGAGGTACAGGGCCTGGGATGGAGGTTGGGTGCAGAAGGGAACTTGGGGTAAGGGATTGAGGTGCAGGATGGGGAGTGGGATCTGGGAGGAAGTTTGGGTGAAGGAGGGGGTTGTGACCTGGGGCAAAAGACTGGTGTGTAGGAGAGGGTCCAGGAGGGAGTATGGATGCAGGAGAGGATTCTAATCTGCAGGAGATGTGCAGGAGGGAGTGTAGGGTCTAGGAAGGGGTTCGTAACCTGGGACAGGAGTATAGGAGGGGGAGCAGGCTCTGGGAGGGGGTTGTGACCTAAGGCAAGGGTGCAGGAGATTGGGGTGCAGGCTCTGGGAGGGGGTATGGATGCAGGAGCGGGTATGCAGAGGGTTTGGGTTGCATGAGGTTGCAGTGCAGACCGGGAGAGGGAGGGGCTGGGTTCCAGAAGTAGGCTCGGTCTGGGAGGTGCTCTCCTGGGGAGTTCCCGGCCAACAGCCCAGCAGGTTCCTCAGTCAGGGTCCCTGCCTTTCATGCCCATGCGCTGGCTTCGAATGCTGCACTCCCAGAGGGGAAGGCGTACTTCACACACTGCCTGTTCTGCAAACAGGCAGCTCCCACTGGCAAGAAACTGGCCAATAGGAACTGAGATTATGCTGGGGGTGCGGGCAGCATGCAAATCCTCTCCCTCCTTTGGGCTCACAGCAATCAGAGAGCTGCTCTGAGCAGTGTGCAGGGATGGGGCAAGCAGGGAGTCTGGTTGAGGCTTCCATGGGCCAGATCCAGTGGTTTGGCAGGCTGGATCCAGCCCACAGACCATATTTTGCCCGCCCCTGGCCTAGTCTTAAATCTTACAGCTTTTGCTGTTTAACTACTTCTTTTTAAACAAACAAGCATCTGTTAGCAGCAGTAATAAATGTGATTGTAAAGCATTACTGGCAGCATTCTTTCTTCAGCCTGACAAGTTGAAATGAGCTGGAACTGTTGTATGTGCTAGTTTGTTTTCCGTGGCTACTGCTACCTAACAAGCTGTGGGGGTTGTTACCTTTCTAGGTTTCAACACAGCCAGTTCCACAGGAGCCCAGTAGAAAAGATTATGAACCGTATCAGCCGTTTCAGAATTCGACAAGAAACTATGATGAGTCCTTCTTTGAGGATCAAGTGCATCATCGCCCACCTGCAAGCGAATACAACATGCATCTGGGACTAAAATCAACTGGCAACTACGTCGACTTCTATTCAGCTGCTCGTCCCTATAGTGAACTTAACTATGAAACAAGCCACTATCCAGCCTCTCCCGATTCCTGGGTTTGAGGCTTTGGCAAGACACAAAAAAGCTCCAGGAACTGTGCATGTGCATGCATACCACAAGACATTTTTTTCCTGCAAATTTAGTTTGTTAAAGCCTGTTCCATAGAAAGGCCCTGATAACCAGTATGGAAAATTTAAGATACTTTAGAAGGCTAAAGGAAATGAAAGTTAAACATGGAAGTCATTAGAAAGAAAGATATATATATATATATATATATATATTACAGTGTGGGACAACTTAACCGTTGCCTATAGAGTCTAAAACAATCATGCTGTGCTGTACACTGAATGTGGCTGAAGGAAGGAGGTTGAATATGACAGTGGCTGTGGGTCAGGAGTTAAGCACAAGAAACTAAGCAGTTTACATACTTTATGGGGAACAGCTTCTCACACTTTGTTTAATATCCTTACTCATTGTGAATCTAGGCTTCAAGTTGCATTTGGGGTTTCCTCTGTACAGCAAGATGTTTCTTGCCTTTTGTTAATGCATTGTTGTAAAGTATTTGATGTACATTACAGATAAAAAAAAACAAGTGCATTGTGTATATTACACCAGTGCCACAGTGTTTCTTCATCTATGGTTCTAAATATTGCTTCAATTTCAAAATTTTGAAAGATGTATGAATTTCCAGTTTTTTTGTTTTCTTTTCCCCAGTGCGTTTTAACAACAACAACTAAAAGGAATATTTAGCAGTATTGTTCGTTCTGATATGTGAATTTGTTTGTGGCAACTAAAAAAAAAAAAGGCATTCAGCAGTTTCTGACAATTAACATTCATCATTCCACACTCCTTGTCAACAAAGTGCTTTTTCACTGCCTAAAATTTTAGATGTAGATATTTGAAATAGATTTTTTTCATTTATACCAGTTTTCTTTATGATGATACAGTGTTAAAAGAAAATAAATTACAATTGATCTGTCATCCATATTTGCTAAGAATGTCTATTTCCAAGCACCTATCATAAAAATACACATTCTTGCTTGTGCGTGTCCATGTATGCATAATATTCTCTGTGTGTGTGTGTGTGTGTGTGTGTGTGTTTGTATGGTATAAGAATTATTTTCATCTGCTGTTCTCCTTGTTCAAGTTTTAATTTTTTTACAGTGGGAACTCCAGCATGTATCTTTCCTCATCCACTGCTGATAGTGAATCAACATATGAGGACAATTCTGAGTTCTAAAGTTTTAACCCATTCCTTCATTCTTAGATGCCATTTCCTGCAAGATCCTATCCCTCAACATTCTTACCATGAAGAAAACTCTCAGCTTAATTTGTATTGCCTCCAACAGGCTACCCACTAGCAAGTGCTCCCGCCAGAAGCAGTACAATTACTTCACGTACCAGAAGGAGAGAGAACATCAAACCATGACAGGCTAGCATGGTTGGTTCTTAAATATGGACGAGGACCCAGCACAGAGATACTGACAGAGTGGTTTTTCTTTTAAACATGCCAAAAATATTCCTTAGATATAAAAGCCATGCACAGATTCCGTACATTTAAAAACTCAGACAAAAAATGAAACTGGTAAGAGCTAGAATGAGCTTTTTTATCTTTTTTTCAAACTGTGGAGCAATGAACAGAGAAACTTGTTTCTTCATCCATCGATGACTGATCAATGAAAAATTTGAATCCACAGTACATTGTAGTCATGTCACTCAGCTAACTTCACAGTCTTGACACAACTAGAGTCAATACAAATGAAATAATTGTAAATCAGTGCAGCTTCAGCATATAGTTTGTTTTAGGGTAAAACATTGCTGTGCTTACTCATTGTAATAGTCTTCATATTGCCTAACTCATACCCCAGAGTCAGGAAAAATGTTTTCAACCCCTTCTCTCTATTACAGAGTAAAAACACCATAGGTCATGGGACAAGTGTTGTGATGTAGACATGGTTTATCAGTAACTTAGCACTGTAGCTGAATCTTTCTGGCAAACTTTTCCAATGTATAATTAGCAACCTTAGCTCTTCTTTGTAGTAAACAAGGAGCATTGCATGAACAAAAAAGGAGGGAGGGGAACTGTGGGCCAAAGGTACATTGAATTAGATACAAATATTAATCATAATTTTGGACAGAGGCTGTTTATATTTTGTTGATTAAGTTGATGTTATAAAGCTAAGGCCATTTGCAGCACTCTTTTGAAAAGAGCACATTTTCAGTATAAAGAACATTTAAAAAACAGAACATCACTCATGACCTGACATTCCCCCTGATTGACTATGACCATCAGACACATGCATTTCTCCTGTTACAGTCATGTATACATAGGACCTGTATTCTACATAATACAGAAAGTTCTAAGTTTTGTTTATTTAAATTCTTTGAGCTGGCAACCTGCCCATGTTGTCTCCTCTTGGTTCTCTTAACCATGACGCTAAATCAAATACTGACCATTTGTCATGTGAGAGATATTGGATTAAAGGCAAACATGGCATGACATTTTTTCTGTGTTCCTCTCCCCTTTATTCCACACTTCTCCAGTGGCAAGTACTCAGAATAGTGACTTTCTTTCTTGCTGTATGGAGTCTTGGAAGGGTGCTGAATTCCCTGGCTTCTTATCAGCCCTGGGTAAGATGTCAAACCCATGCCATCTCCCATGCCAGGCAAGATATGTAAGATTTTCTCTTTTTAATACTGGGGAAACATATGCCCACCTTTAGCTGCTCCTTCAGCCTTGTAACAGACCACAAACCACAAAGAGCAAGAAATATTCCAAAAATGTATAAACTGCATTCAGTGTACTATAAAATGTTTGACTTTTTTAAGCAAGCTTCTTATTAGAATCTTGATTAGCTGTGTACATCCTTATAAATCTCAATGTTTTATTAAAATGTTGTTTATGGTCTGGAATGGTTAACCTATCTCAATACTAACAAAATTGCGCTGCCGTGAACACTACCAATACAAGGGAAAAAAGAGAAGTATTTGAATATGGATCCGATATTTAAAGGATGAACTATGATTTAAAATACTCTGTTAACACAGAAATACATTTTGGCAAATAATGTATTTAAACCCAAATGATCAACTAAATATTGGTGTAAAAGAAATATAAAATTATAGATTGACAAAAATGGTTTCACTGTACATGTTGATAACATGTACAAAGACTAATTCTTATTGACATATTTTCTATTAATAAATCCTACTTTATCGTGGAGAATTGCTGTTCATAGTGCAGTGTGTTTAAACACAAAAGTGAAAAATTATGATTAATTAATTTGTTTTCTAGTTTGCCCCACTTACACAATCCTAGGTTTTACTCATTTTCAGTTGTTACACATCAATGCACTCACCTCTCAGCTCAAAAACTATGGCAAGGCAAGTTTTGGTTTTCAGTTCTGAGAGTTTTCACATCCCACCCTATGGTTCATTGGTAGGGATGCTGGCAGGTATATGAAAACAGCGTAACTGGAAGGGTAGGACCTACTTTGGAATCTGTGTCATTAGTGCCCATTTCACCACTGCTTATGGTTCCCAGTGCTTATCAGCAGCCAACTTTAAGCCACATGGACTTGCTCTCTGGTCTTTTTTATAGACCAAAGAGACTATGGGGAAACTTTTCTTGAACAATGTTGAGCCATTTAGTATGCAGATGTCTAACACATACGTAGCTGATACGTAGCTGATAACTAATAATCTCCTTAGAACTTGGCTGTGTCAGTCTTTTGAAGATACGTTATCTTTTACCCTGAAAGCAGAATCCATTAAACAAAAGTTACCTTCTTAGAGACGTTGGTACAATACATAGTCTCTCTGGTGCAGACTGCTATCCTTGCATTTGAGTGACTGCTTCTACGTTCCCCCTCCACCAGTCCACAGTTGCTGATCTTGGGAGAAGGAGGCCTTCATTATTCATTAGTCCTTATATTCTGGGGGAAGCAAAAAAGGGCTGTTTACATTTTTCAGTGCAGAGAAGAAAAACCAAAAGGAAACTAAAAAACCCACAATATGAAACAGAACTACAAAGCCTCTAAACCCTAGATTAACAGAGTAGGTAGAGATGTGATGCATAATTACCACAAAAGGAAAATATTCAGTGGGACCATTTTGCTCCATTCAGACATCAAGTATTGCTAGCATATCAGTTCTCTACATCTTTAATTGCAGGAACATAATAGAAACAAACCTTGAGGCTAAAGTCCCAGACACTAATCAGGTATGACAGAGGGATGAAAACTTGCATTTACAATAGAGTACCGACCTTCGTCAGAACCTCCAGATTCAGCCCAACAAGTCAGTAACCTAAACAAAGGAGCCTCTGGACCAGGTCAACACTTGGTAACAGCTCTGACAAAGGCATATTATCAGTCTAGGACCTTAGTCTTTGATCACCATCATTTGAAAGATCTGACCACAACAATCAGATGATCCAAGCTGTGACCCAATAACTTGTTGCCTTTACTTATGTGCCTAATAATCTAGGAAAAAATCATGACTTAAGTTATTATATAATGTGATTCCAATAGAATCCCATTGTATTGAACATAAGGTCAAATGGTTTTCTTCTCCTCTGAACCAAAAGATATTGGGAGGGACATAGGGAGAAATTCTCTCCCAGGAGAATTCATTAATAGCCACTTGCAAAATACATAGCTTTAATCTAATGCCTGATTCTATGCCCACTGAAGTCACCAGAAAAAAGGATCATTGACTGCAATGGGCTGTGGCTCAGGAATTAATATAGACAGAGAGTGCTTACTGGATACTGAAACTCATCACGCTCAGACTCTCTGACACAAGGACTGTGCACTTTGTCAAAGTGCAAAAAAAAAGAGGTAATGATGCTTCTTAGTACCAAAAATGCTTATGCCTGGGATCTGTACCCATGAAACAGCTAAGCTGGGTTAGGTGGCAATGAGCATTTCTTAAAGTGATAAAGTGGCTAAAGGCCAAGTAGGTTGTCCTGATTATTGCCACGTAATGAAGCAGAGAAGTTAATCTTATTATCGCTATCATGCTACAAATGTTATAGAGCTGGAGATTGCACCATGCTGAATATATACAGACTGATTTGGGGGGGAATGTATTAAATGTGGGGTTTTAAAAACTCTGGTTTAATATCACAATATGAACGGGGTTTATTTTTAAAATGTTTTTAAACAGTACAGTAATCGGGGTAAAAATGTGCATTGCCACAACCCAAGCTATATAGTATTACCACTAAAAAGCAGGGGATTTTAAAAGCAGGGGTGGGGAAACTTTTTTGTGTCAGGGGCCACTAACCCACAGAAAAATAAGTCGGGGGCCGCACACAAATGAGAAACAACAAAAAAATCCTCTCACTGACGTGGTCCCCGACTGAGAAGGAAAAAGACACTCCCCACATTCCCCTCACACCAAAGCCTGGGGGGGGCCAGGCTAGTAGATTGTGTGTGCTCCAGTCCTGCAGTGGGGTGGCAGAGGGGCTGGAGCACCAATCTAGCTTTGGTAAACCAAGCTCAAAATTAAATGATATTTATAGTACTGTATATATAGATAATTAAAAATGCCCTCCAACTGGCTAAATTAGCTGGCCTTCAAGAGATCTCACTTTACTGCAATCCTGTCTGGAAGAGCCTAAAAAAAACCCATCTTGTAGCTTCAGTCACTAATGCAGCAAGACTAATAGCTTTGGTATATCTCCACCTGCATGACTAGATTACTTTCCCAACTATCATATAGCCACAGCCTTTGTGTAATTTTAGCTCACTGCTTTAAGGACTTTGCTTGCATGTGAGAGCATTTGCATCCAGCTAATTGTTGTACTCAGATGAGAGGTTTCAGGCAGTGAACTTTTTGTTGCCAGATTGGCAATTATATGATGAATTGTAACAGTTCTAGAAAAGCCATGTAAGTAATGGTCCACTGGTCCACTATAATTCATAAAAAACAAATAAAGGAACTATTTTAATAAGAATTTTTATTCACAAAATATAAGAACATAAGAAGGCCATACTGGGTCAGACCAAAGGTCCATCTAGCCCAGTATCCTGTCTGTGAACAGTGGCCACTGCCAGATGCTCCAGAGGGAGTGAACAGAACAGGTAATCATCACATGAGCACTCGCCTGTCATCCATTTCCAGACAAACAGAGGCTAGTGATGCCATTCCTACCCATCCTGGGTAAGAGCCATTGATTACCCAGGATAGGTAGGACTTTTACCTGTTAAAGTCCTAGTCTTCACCACATCCTCTGGCAAGGAGTTCCACAGGTTAACTGTGCACTGTGTGAAGAAAAACTTATTTTTGTTTGTTTTAAACCTCTGCCTATTAATTTCATTTGGTGACCCCATAGTTCTTATGTTATGGGAACAAGTAAATTTTTCCTTATTCACTTTTTCCACACCAGTCATGATTTTATAGTCCTCTATCATATCCCTGTTTAGTCTCCTCTTTTCTAAACTGAAATGTCCAAATCTTTTTAATCGCTCTTCATAGGGGACCTGCTCCAAACCCCTAATCATTTTTGTTGCCCTTTTCTGAACCTTTTCCAATGCCAATATATCTTTTTTGAGATGAGGCGACCACATCAGTATGTAGTATCCAAGATGTGGGAGTACCAAGGTTTTATACAGAGGCAATAAGATGTTCTCTGTCTTATTCTCTATCCCTTTTTAAATGATTCCTAACATTCTGTTTGCTTTTTTGGCTGCTGCTGCACATTGAGTAGATGTTTTCAGAGAGCTATCCATAATGACTCCAAGATCTCTCTCTTGTGTATTTGGGAGAACTCCCAGAGAGCTAGTAAGGAGTTTTGATGGCACCCTTATTTACTATACACTTGAGACACACACAGAACATGAAGGCTGTGTCTACACTGGCGCGATCTTGAGCCAAAGCGGCTGCTCTTGCGCAAAAACTTGCTGCCTGTCTGCACTGGCCGTGTGTTCTTGACGTTCTACTGTATAAAATCAGGGCTTCTTGCACAAGAACTATGATGCTCCCGCTCAGCAATAAGCCCTCTTGCGCAACTGTTCTTGCGCAAGAGGCCAGTGTAGACAGGCAACATGAATTTCTTGTGCAAGAAAGCCCGATGGTTAAACTGGCCATCACAGCTTTCTTGCGCAAGAGAGCGTCTACACTGGCATGGATGCTTTTGCACAAAAGCACATCTCTTGCGCAAAAGCACATGCCAGTGTAGACGCTCGCTTCTGGAAGAGTTCTTGCGCAAGAAGCTGCCAGTGTAGACGTAGCCGAAATGTTAAAAGTTGACCACATTCCTGCCAAGCCAGAACAGGCAGAAGTCTACCCAAGCTGTTGACTTATACAGAACCTGGAAATAAATCACTAGATGGGCAGTCCCATCTAAATTGGCAAAAAGTATTTGTCTCTGACTGGGGGCACCTGAGTAAGAGAGGCCAATTCCAACCACACAGCACTAGAAGAACATTGTATAGCTGCAGGGTTTGCCATGAAAAGCAAAAATGTATCTAGCAGTCACCACACAGACAGTGGTATGTGAGAGACCAACATAGTTCATATTCTAAGCATAGCAGTAAACCATAATATGCCAGATTACAATGTTTGTTATCCACCAGCAAACGCTGACTGTTAAAGGCAGCTACTGTAGATCATTTCTCATTCCCCATCCCCATTCAGCCACTACATGTTTATTACTGTGACCTGCCACTATACCATCAACAGATGAGTCCTTCATAAGGGGCATTAGTTTCTTAATGGCATTTCAGCATCATTTAACAAGTTAACACTAACTCTGAAAATTGTACACAGGTAGGCTGTGTCTAGACTGGCCAGTTTTTGCGCAAAAGCAACCGCTTTTGCGCAAAAACTAGCCAGCTGTCTACACTGGCCGCTTGAATTTGTGCCAGAGCACTGACGTTCTAATGTAAGAAATCAGGGCTTCTTGCGCAAATACTTTGACGCTCCCGTTCGGGCAAAAGTCCTTTTGCGCAAAAGGGCCAGCATAGACAGCTAGCTAAGACTTTTGTGCAAAAGCAGGCTACACGGAAAAAAACCCTTTGCACGCACGGAGACCCCATAGCCACCCTGGACTTCCTGGCAACCGAGCTCCTTAAAGCAGATGCAGGGCTGCTGAGCTTACCTGGCAGGAGACCAGCACGGACCTCTAGGCAGAGGTCTGCCACATGGCCCCTGCCGTGCTCAGCAGTCACCCTGCAGCAGGATGGCAGCTCCGGGCGATCAGCCACCCGCACCCCCAGCACAGCTGAAAAAGACGGGCCCCCATCCTGGTCCTCAGGGGAGCTGGACAGCCTGCTGGACCTGTGGCAGGAGGAGGAGGAGGACCTCCATGACACCCACTCCCGGTGCCGCAATGCCGAGATCTTCACCTGCATGGCCCAGGCGCTCGCTCAGCAGGGACATCCAGCCCAGACCTTTGAGCAAGTCCGGGCTAAGGTGAAGGAGCTGCGCCTGGGCTACGTGCGGGCCAGCGAGGGGCAGGAGCCAACACCTGCCCCCACTACGACCGGCTCCATGCCATCCTGGGCCAGCCAGCCCCGCAAGCCCCGGAAGTCCCCGTTGACAGCAGCGTGCGCCCCCCTCCGCCCTCCCCCCCCCCGTCACCAGGACCACCAAGGCGGGGGAAGGAGACAGCAGTGTGTCAGAGGACGAGGCCAGCACTGCCACCCAGCAGGCCCCCTCCGGCAGCCCCGACGTCTCCCGCGCATCCTCGGAGGCCGGGGAAGGATCCACCGGTGAGTGTTGCACTTTGCACTCACAAGGGTGGGGGTGGGGGGAGCCAGGTGCCCGGAGGGGGGACGGGGAGAGCATGTCACTCAGGCCATGTGAGCTGCACGCTGTGCAGCATTAGGCAGTAAGCAGCACGTGCAACCACGTGCAGCCTGGTGCCCAAGCGGCACGTGGTCACGGCAGGCAGCTGCAGGGCACGCCTGGGACCGTGCTGCTCTCACACATCTGGCGGGACCAGGGTGAAGGGTGCCTTGGCTGGCTCCCTGAGGGAAGTCCCCACTGAGGCCACACGTGTCCCTGGGCTACATGTGTGAGGGATAGTGGGAGGGAGAAGGGGGAGGGGGTGCGCTCGGGCCGCCCCTAGGGCCGCCTGAGTTTTGCTGCAAGGATGGGACACCCGCCACCCCCCCCCGTCACTCTCCTGGTTCCGTCCAGGAGATATCCCACATGATGGGTATCTGAGAGCCCAGACCACGTCTGCCAGATGTGCTCCCAGGCACTGTGTGGGGATGCATCTCATTCCCTGTCAAACACCAGTGATTAGCCCAAAGCCTCACAGCCTCCACTGGCAGGGAGTTCCACAGGTTAACGCAACGCAAGCCCCCTCCCGCCCTTCAAGGGGCCAGGACACAGACCAGTGGTTACAATACATGGAGGAGGACCCTACTCCAGGGGCGGTCCTCCTTGCAAACATAGAACACAGGGGGGAACCGAATGGGCCCAAGCCACACTACTGTGGTGTCACCTGGGCTCAGGGGTGGAGGGCATGAGGTGTGGGGACAGTGGCCTGCCTGCCTGACTGACCCATCCTTTCTTCTCTTCCCTGCAGCGGGACCAAGCACAAGCCGGGGACCCTCCAGTCCGGCAGCAGCGGCACCCCCAGCTGCCCAACCACGCAGGCACAAGCTCCGCCACCGGGACCAGCTCCTTCAGCACCATGTGCAGGCCGTCGAGCGCATCGAGGCATCAATTTGCCAACGCGTCGAGGGGGACCTGCAGTGACGCCAGGAGTCCTGAGCCGCCTTCCAGGCCCAGTGCACACGGATGGCTGACTTCATCGCCACCCTCACTGCCCACATAGCCCATGCCATTCATTATGGCATGGCCTTACCCCATGCCCCCGCCATCCCTCCCCTAGCACTGCCAATGCCCCCTCCTGCCCCTGCAATGCCCCCTCCTGCAATGCCCCCTCCTGCCCCTGCAATGCCCCCTCCTGCCATACCTGCAATAGCTCCTCCTGCCGCCCCTGCAATAGCCCCTCCTGCCAAACTCCCCATGCAGCCTGCCCCGATGCGGCCTGCCCCGCATGTCCAGGTCTGCCCCCGCAGGAGCGCTCGCAGGGGCCACCCCTCCCAGGAGTAGCTCCTCCTCCTCCCAGTTGAAGGTCTCCTCCCCCTCCCCGTCCCAGTTGAAGGTCTCCTCCCCGTGCCCCTGCCCCTCCCCCTCCACCTTGTAAATAAAAACATACATTTTTCAGTTGAAAACAAAACTGTGTTCGTTATTGTGTTACTCGAGGTAACTGGAATAAATGATTTGAGATGCCGATTAGCCAACTAAATTTAAGAGGATTACAAAATGCGGACACCAAATTCTGTATCTATCACCGGTCGTTCCTTTAAGTGGTCATTGGTTAAAGCACCTCATAAATCCGCTGCCTCTGTCAAATCAGCGAGCCCAGAACCGCTGATGTTCTCACCGGCATTGTCTTCCGCACCACCTTCTCCATATTCTCCTCAACTAACAACGGATGACAGAGGTTGCATCCCACGTGAACAAGGTAGGCACCATACACCTAGGTACCATTTATCACCATCCCCTTATACAAGATACCCATCTCATTCTCCTCCTCCTCCTTCAAGTGGATCACCATGCTCACCCCGTTCTCCGCACCTACTGCCACATCATCAGGTGTACTACAGAAGCAGTATGTCATCTTGGCACGTTTCACCAGTCTGATTTTACCACAGATGACAGTCCAACATACTACAGATATCATCTCGGCATGACTCAACCCGTCATCGCTATCTTCATTCTGAATACAACTATCCTTGCTGCCACAGCCACCCAATCTCCCATGCTCCCTCAGTTTCCCTACAACCCTCTCAATGTCACCATCTAATGCACCCTCTACAGCTCATCATTCAGAACTGGAGGAAGGCCAACTCTCCAAGGCCAAAGAGCACCCACCAGATGTATCACTGACTGATCGGTCATCGTCATCCCCTGACGAAGCAGTCATACCTGGTGACCAGTCCGCTCCTGATGACCTGAGGCAGTTTCAGGAGCTTTTCAAAAGGGTGGCTACATCTCAGGACATCACATTAACTGAGGTACCTGAGAAACAACACAGGCTCCTTAAACACCTACAGCCCTCACAATGGGGAGAAGTTGCAATCCCCACAGATGATGCCATCATGGAGGCCACTGGTGAGATATGGCAGACCACAGCTTCAGCAACTCCGACTAACAAAAGATCTGACAAACAATATTTCATCCCTCCAAAGGGAGCTGATTTCTTATTTTCCCACCCTCAGCCACATTCATTAGTCATCAATGCTGCTCAACACAGAGCCAAATTACTACAATATAAAAACACTACGGATAAGGATAATAAACATATGGATTTGTTTGGGAGAAAGCTTTATTCTTTGGCCACCTTGCTCCTGCATATAGCAAACTATGCACCGCTACTCTCCAATCACAACTGCAATAACAACACGAAGTTGACCTCTCTCTTAAAACATCTGCTGGACTCCAAAAGCCCCATATTAAAAGCCATAGTTCAGGAGAGCAATGCCTCCTCCAGAACAGCACTCCAAATAGCGCTAGACATTGCTGACACGGCAGCCAGAGCTACTGCGACATCAGTAGTTACGAGGAGAGCCTCCTGGTTACAATCTGTGGGGATTCCTTGAGAGCTTTAGTCAAAATCTCCCTTTTGACAAGCAAAAAGTATTTGCTCAAAGGATGCATGACATGCTGCATTCCAGCAAAGACTCTAGAACAATATTGCACACACTTGGGATACTCCTCCATTCTGCCGTAAACAATACACTCCATATCAAAAGCAGCTGGAGTTCTCCTACTCCAGATACCAACAATGCTCTTTTGATCAATCAAGGAGCAAACAACACCCACAGAGGTAATGCCCACAGGGCCCTCGTAATACTGGCAACCAGGTGAACACGCAGCAGGTTTGACCTGTTGGTCGAGGGTCTGCAAAATCTCCCCATCTTGCACGAAAGCAGAGCACCCTGCTCTGGCCTTCCACCACCATCTGAGGCCTTTTCGTCATCGCTGGGCAGCTGGATGCTCGAGATAATAACATCAGGGTACACCATCCCCTTTACCTCACTTCCCCCCACCTCCCCACTCTCCCTGTCCCTCTTCAGGGACCCCTCTCACGAAGACCTTTTAAAACAGGAGGCACAGTGACTGCTCAGTCTGGGAGCAGTGGAAATAGTACCAGAGGACTTCAGAGGCAAGGGGTTCTACTCCCGTTACTTTCTCACACCAAAAAAGATGGGAGGATGACAGCCTATTTTGGATCTTCACAAATTGAATCAATGTCTTCGAAAGCTAAGATTCAAAATGGTTATCCTAGCTTCAATAATACCAGCGTTACAGAAGGGAGACTGGTTTGCAGCTCTCGACCTACAGGATGCCTATTTTCACATAACAATTCACCCCGCGCACAGACATTTCCTACATTTCGTGGTGGGCACAGATCACTACCAATACTGAGTACTACCATTCAGCCTTTCATCGGTACCGAGGGTGTTTTCAAAGATGTTAGCCATTGTAGTGGTCTTCCTTCACAGACAAGCTGTGATTATTTTTCCATACCTTGACGATTGTTTGATAAAAGGTCCATCAGAAGTGGAGACACAGCAAATGGTGGCAACAACCAGGGAAGTATTTGATCTCTTGGGTCTTATATTCAATGCACAGAAGTCAACATTACAACCTACATGAACTCTAGAATTCATTGATGCCAAGCTAGATTCCATATCTGCAAGAGCATTCCTCCCTATGCAAAGATTCCAAGCACTCCAAGAACTGGTTACTACTGTTACTCTCAGCCCCACAGTTCCCATACTTACCTGTCTCCAGCTTATGGGTCACTTGGCTGCTACAACCTATGTGGTCGACCACGCTCGTTTACATCTTCGATGTCTTCAACACTGGCTTGCGACAGTATACGCCCATCACAAGAGACAAGTTCACAGACTGGTCTCCCCTCCAGTTCACGTCTTACACTCTCTTACATGGTGGACCAATCCCTGCAATCTTCTAGTAGGCGCACCATTTCATCGGGACCAGCCGCCCATTCATATAACTACCAACATGTCCCTCGTTGGATGGGGAGCCCACATGAGCGCTATATCAATACAAGGACTGTTATACCAATAAAAGCAAGCAGGATCTTATGAGGGGGATAAGGCAAAAAGCCACATTTATTGTAAAGATAATAATAAAGAATAAAGAAAAGATAGAAGCAAACATTCATTCAATCATTCATTCAGGTTCTGTGTAGTTGTTATAGTTACCAGCCTGGAAGTTGCTTGTGACAGAATACTGGCCAGGTATTCTGTACACAAGTGATGGTAGTGGGGAGCAAAGTCCTGATCAGATGCGCATCTGAAGCTCCTGGTAGGCTGGCAGCAGAACCTTGGACTCTGACGCCATAGTCTTTTGGTCCAGTCTTTATAGGAATTTCTTCCTATGCCAGTCTATGGGAATTGCTGCGTCATGCTGATGTCTACAGGGTGGCTGCCAGGTGCTCGTCAGTGATCTCATAGGGTGGACCTCCAGTCTCCAGTTTTTCTCCACTTGACGCCTTTTGGTTGCACTGGCACCTGACGCCTTCTTCAGCCCTTTGATACTGTATTCTCAGGCTGGCACCTCTCAAACCATTCATTCATTGTCCAAGCACTCTCTCTCTTACATACATTCCCTAATTAATGTTTCACATACAGTATTTTGTATAATAATAATTTTACATATACAAGAGTTGTAGTTACAAAAAGTTACAAAAGTTTCTGGGTGGCATTTCTTAAAACATTCTCTCTCTGAGTGAGGAGTTAGTTACTGTTATAGTTACAATGTTTCACTTTGCGATTAGGGTTAATTGGTTCACAATGCTTTGAAGAGAACAGGCGTCAATTGTATAACAATGCCCTTAATCAATTACAGGGCTTGGATCCCAGAGCAGAGTTAGTGGCTTGACAAACAGCCACTTGCAAAAGTTTGAGCATGCCCTGGGACACACAGAGGGGAGGTGTTTCTGGCTACATAGTATTATATTCTTAACAAATTATATTCTAGAGGGGCAATAATTATAAATCTAAACATTTAACAATCTTAACAAATAATGATAATAATAATAAATCTAAACACTTATCAAGCTTGATAACACTAAATCTAAACACTTTAACAAGAATAAATCTAAACACTTATATGCTTCTTCTACTTGGGGAATCATTTTTAATACTTTAATATGTTATCCCTACAGGACGATGGACCACACAAGAGACTACTTTTCATATCAATTTATTGGAACTCAGAGCTATGTTCAGTGCATGCAAGCATTTCATTACACACATTCGAGGCAAAAGTGCCAAAATATTGAGTGACATACCAATGATGTACTACATAAATCACCAGGGAGGTGCCCATTCTCATGCTTTATGCACAGAGATGGTCCGATTATGGAACTGGTGCATACAAAACAAAATTACCCTTGTAGCTTCATACTTACCAGGCGTAAACAATATCACAGCAGACAACCTCAGAAGACACTTTGCACTGGACCACGAATGGGAACTTCACCCTCGGGTCCTCCGATCCATCTTCCAATGATGGGGTACACCAAAAATCGACTTATTCACTTCCTACATAAACAAGAAGTGTTGCTGTTACTGCTCCCGAGCAGGCATCGGACTGGGGTCTCTAGGAGATGCCTTCCTTCTCAATTGGAAGGATCCCCTCTCATACGCATTTCCTCTTATCCCTCTCATTCCCATGGTGTTGGAGAAGATCGCCAGAGACAGAACAACAGTTATTCTCATAGCACCGTTTTGGGCATGACAGATATGGTTTCCTTGTCCGTATCTGATGTCTCCTCGGTCTCCCTGTCACCTTCCGAGTCAGCACGATCGTCTAACTCAGAAAAGGGGATCCTTACTTCACTCACAGCCACATCTTCTCCACCTAACAGCATGGCTCATTGTTGGTTCCACCAGGAAGAACTACAGTGCTCGGACCAAGTAAAACAGGTGCTTTTACACAGCAGAAAACAATCCACCTGAACCACTTGCCTTCAAATGTGGCATAGATTCCTCTCTTGGTGCTCTAACAAGCATTTAGACCCCAGAACAGCACCATTACATACAGTTTTGGACTACTTACTGTCCCTCAAGGACGCTGGATTATCCCTTTCCTCTTTAAAAGTGCATCGATCAGTGATCGCTGCCTTGCGCCAACCAGTTGAGAGGTGGTCAGTTTTTGCTTACCCCCATCACAAAGAGATTTATAAAGGGCCTTTTCAATCTATACCCACCACACAGGCTACCACCACCATCATGGAACTTAGAAATGGTTCTGGACACTCTTACCCGGACACCCTTCGAACCTCTAGCTACTTGTCCACTCTCTATGATGATGCTAAAGGTACTTTTTCTGCTGACAATCACTTCTGCTCGCAGAGTCGGTGAGTTGGAAGCCTTAATGGTGGTTCCTATATAACCACCATTATGGTGGTTCCTACACTATTGCTCCTATCACTTCTGCTCACAGAGTTAGTGAGTTGGCAGCCTTAATTGGTGGTTCCTACACTATTTTTAATAGAGACAACGCAGTACTACGTCTACATCTTTCCTTTGTTCCTAAGGTTTGTTCTGACTTTCACATAAATGAACCCATTGTACTCCCTTCGCTCTACCCTAAGCCACACTCAACTACAAAGGATCACTTATTGGATGTAAGCAGAGCTCTTGCATTCTATATAAAAAGGACCTGATCTTTCCACAAATTGGATCGTTTGCTCATTTCTACAGTGGAACGCAGTAAGGGATATCTGCTATCGTCACAACGCATCTCCAAACTCATAGTCTCCTGCATTACTCTGTTGTATATGTTAAGGAATAAACCACTACCTCAAATACCTAGAGCACACTCGACAAGGGCGGTGGTGACCTCTATAGCCTTTCTTCACAGGGTTCCCCTCAAGGACATCTGCAGAGTGGCTACATGGTCCACCAATGACACTTTTATGAAGCACAATGCAATCTTGCAGGCTCAAGCGAAAGACACTATCGTGGCCTTCACAGTCCTATCGACCGCTGTCAAAGTATAAATCCGAGGCCCCTGTACCGCTTATACTGAGTACTGCTACACATTTACCTACAGTGGAGCACTCACAGGGACACCGCTCATAGAAGAAGAGGAAGTTCTCACCTTGGTGCAGTAAGGATTGTTCTTCGAGATGTGTGTCCCCGTAGGTAATCCACTACCCGCCCTCCTCCCCATCTTGGATTCTTTTTCCTTAATATCTTCCAGACACCAGGGCGGGCTCGAGGCTCTGGCGGGAGCCGGACTGTGTAAGAGATCAAAAGAGCGCGAACAGCGCAAGGTGCATATGGCGCATGCGCGGTCTGGCTGACCACTGCTCAAGAAAACTCCAGTCTGCGTCACCAGGACAACCCAACACCTACAGTGAAGCACCCACAGGGACACACATCTCGAAGAACCATCGTTAATGCACCAAGCTGAGTAACTTCCTCTTATTTCAGGTATAACCTTCAAATCAGAGTTGTTCTTTTACTCTGATTTGGGGGCTACAGCTTTCTTCAAAGATCTTTTGTATCTTCTTAGGAAATGGCCAGGCACTTTCCAAAGTCAGATGAAGACAAAAAACTTTCCCCCAGGACAGGAACTCTTTGTTTGGTGTTCCCTCTTCCCAGGGAAAAATACCCGGTTCAAAATGGATTCTAGTACCATGTGGCATAGTGACATGGCTTTCTAGCACGTTTGGGCTTAGAGGACAAACAAGGCCATTCACAAGTTGTTCATTTGAATACTAAGTCATCATATACCTGAAGTATCACTAATGGGTCTCATTAACACATTTAAAACTATAAAACTATTCACACTTCAGATTTCTAACTTCATATACAAGAATGATACAAGCATAAAAATAGGATATACTGAGTCAGCAGATTGTAACATTAAAATCAATGAGTTACATGAAGCATTTTGTCTAAAGCATCTGTGCATTCTGCATATTCATATTCTGCAAGCCAATTCTCATAAAGCATGGGGAAGGGCCATCACAGCCATCTGGACTTTCAGCAAAGAAACATGGAGAACATTGCCATCAGCACTTCTATTAGTGCAAAGACTCCTCTGGCAACAGGAGTGGTGTGGGCACACAGGGTATGAAGTGGAGGGTGTGGCACATGTAGGAGCCCTGCAGGGATGCCAGGTGTTGCAGCACACCATGGAGCAAGAGCCTCAAATCTGCTCCAGACCCTATACACAAGGGATGGCAAACCTCATTTAGGTCGGGGGCCACTGACCTACAGAAAAATCAGTTGGGGGCAACACACAAGTGAGAAGCAAAAAAAAAAAAACCCACAAAAAGAAGCAAACTCTCCCCATATTTCCTTCACACACCAGAGCCCAGAGGGGCCCAGGCTAGTAGATTTTGTGTGCTCCAGCCCCAAGGTGAATAGCTGGGGGATGGCGTGCCAGCTCAGATGCCCCAATGCTGGGAGGGAGCCCTGAGACTTGGAGGCTGGATATGGCCCCCAGGTCTTAGTTTCCTCACCCCTGCTATACACCTTTAAAGGTCTGGAATGGTATATAGGGCCTCTAAAAGCTGCATGTCCCAATAGGGACTCATTAACCTAGTACAGGGACTGCAATCAAAAGGCTGAATCAGAAGCCCTGGCATAATGGCATGCCAGGGGGTGTGGCTGGGATGGGGTGTGCAGCAGGGTGGTTTGCAGCATGCCATGGTGCAGAGATTGTGAGCAATGCTGTAGGCCAGCTGGCAGTTTGTGGTGGAGGCTGTTACTTAGTCCCCAGGTGGGTTGTCACTAGTACAGTGGGGGATGGGGAGGTCCACTGTAGCCCTGGCTCAGAAGTGTGGAAACATTATTTAAAGCCCTCTTGGTCTGGCTGTAAGGTCTGTGAGAATCTCATGCCGTCAGTCTTTGGAGGCAAGGTCAGCGGAGCTGCTGCATGTATTGACTCCACTGGGCTCACTGTTTATGGCGAGAGCACACTAGAGAACTGGTAGCTATTCCAGCCTGGACTGTCAGCAAAGAAATATGGGGAACATTGCCCATGTAGCTAACTACCATGTACTAGAAACTGTCCAAAAGGCAAGAGGCAAACAATTACTCCATACCATATCCTCAGTGAGCTGCTCAGTGACTTGAAGGTTATCACTATTTGAACTATACAGTGTTGCCACATTAACAGCTGTGGCATTGTGACGGAGTCTCTCAACATCACTTTACGTTTCTGTCGCTGGAAGACAAAGCTATTTAGAACACATCCTCTAATTCAGACAAAGGCGACCTTGAAGATATAAGCATAGTGAAGTGAAAAGCATAGTATGGCACATGTCCATTCTGTAACAATGGTGGAGGGGGCACAGTGGGGGGTAACAGATAGGCCCAGGTCATGAAGAGTGATTTACTACCCCATTTCTGCTAATGGGATATCTGGGAGAAAGTGAAATCCTTGTGTGTAATCCAATTGTGATTTATAATGGATTCACCACCTGTATTAAATATGTCACCTTTTCTTAGCATCAGTTTTCTAAACACAAAGATGAGAAGTCTAGTTATTAAAGTTTCCGCTCCAGTAGGCACTCATTGGTCAACAGATGTTTTTGTAATGGGGACTGTAATAATGTTTTTAGTTCAAACACTGTATTTCTTCTCACTTTCATGTTTAGACTGATGTGTGTCTTCTTTCCCATAGAAACTAAGATGAATGTTTCAATAATGTTGTTTGTAATTTATTTATGTGATTTGCTTATTTAATTTCCTTAATGTTGATAAGAAATAATAGTGAAATATGGATAGTGTGAATTGCAATAAAGATTTAATTGCAATTTCTATTAATTCTTTGGAGACATTTACACATTTCAACAATAATCAAATACTGTGAGCACTCACTTCCCATTGCTTTCCTCAGGGGTAAGGAGTCTAAGGGGGTAACGTATTGGATTGGGGGAGTGTAGTTTTTAATTTGACTTTTTGATCTAAAAAGGCTACTTATCCACTACATGTGGAAGAGACTTTGGCAATCAATGCACTTATAAATTAAAAATCCCCCCAAAATGAGTTTCAGATTAGAAGGGGAACCTCCTAAGGAGACTAAGGAGAAGTTTCCTGAAGTCTCCTTTACAGGGTGAGAATCTTTAGGAGGGTTGGCTCATCAATGTTACATTTTGAAAGATGCTCCTCCACTTGTCTGCTGAGAAGACCTTTGAGTTGGGACACTGGTGGTCTGTCTCTCTATCTGTTGATTAAAGATGTACATTTAAAAATAAAATGTTAGTTGTTAAATTACATGTTAGCTGTTCCCAACTGTGATGGGTGTGCCACCCGCCACTCCCTACCCTGGCTCACCTGGCCCCCGCAGATCTTCTGGGCATGCTCAGACCGCAGCCCAGGTATAAAAGCCTGGAGAGAGGCTCAGTCTGGGCTGGCTACTGAGGAGGAAGGACGCATTGTTTGAGTTCCTGCAGGCAGACTCTGAGGGGGACACCAATGCTGCAGCAGAGGATCTGGAGGAAGGACCCTGGAAGAAGGCCAGCAGAGAATGATAGGCAATAGCCCAGGGTGGGACATTATAGCCTTCAGCTCTCAGTGTGTTGTGGTGGGATTCCCCACGAGAACAGTGGACTGTGCTGCTGCTGTTAATAGCCCCCTGGACTGTGGCCCAGTGGAGTAGGGAGGGCCTGGGTCTCCCTACCACCTCCTCAATCCCTGAGCTGGTGGCGGCAGCACCTGTTTATTACAAAAGACTCTGGCCACTAGGCTGCACTGCCCTGGTGAGAAAGGCATTTACTACTGACTCTGGCCATTAGGCTGTGCTGCCCCAGGAAAGAGGGGTATTTACTAGAGACTCTGGCTGCCAGGACACATAGCCCTGGTGGGAGGCAGGTAGGTGTATAACCAGAGTTGTGTTGCAAGACACATGGGGTTGGTCGTGGTCCCAAGAAGCACAGCAACATGGTAGCTCCCCCGGGAGAGGGCTGAGTGTATCACCCCATGACACCAACCCTTTGATGGGGTTGGAGATCCAGTAGCTGGCTGGGTTTAGTTGTGTGTTTCTAAGTGACTAATGCACAGAGGGGTATGGAAGACTCGTAACAACACCACTGCTCAGTAAGTATGTTTGTGAGTTATACAAACAACAAGGAGTCCAGTGGCACTTGAGACTAGCAAATTTATTAGGGTATTAGTGCCACCGGATTCATTGTTTTTGCTGAAACAGACTAATGAGGCCACTCCTCTGAATTGTGTGTATTTGTAGCCATTTGTAAAAGGTAATCTATCAAAAGGGCTGGCCAGATTAATATTTACTATAAAATATAACAGTAAGATAGGACTAATGTCTGAAACTAGGCCCTTCTACATCCCTCCCAAAACAAAGCTCTTCCATGCCACTCAATGTACTTACTCATCCCTTGCTTCTGGGAACAGCATGGGAGAAAAGGGACTTTACAGCATGATCTGAAGGTCAAAGCAAAGCAGAAACTGAATTCCCCAGCTGAGATCCCCTGGCTAAGAACATAAGCCAGAGGACTGACAGCTCACACACTGAGGAGCATCTCAGCTCACACTCAGAGCTAATACTTCTGAATCTGCTTCTTTTTTTCCATAACCAGGACCCAACTCATGTCAAGCTTTACAGGTTACAATCCATACCTTAAACCAGTTCAGTTGTTAATTGGTATTTGAATTATACAGGCTATATTCTAGGTGAGAGGAGACCAAGAGTGATGCTATGTCAGGGATGGACAATAATTTTTAGTGGGGGGGAGGGCATGCCAAGAGTTTGCAAAGTGGTCAAGGGCTGCACTTTTCCGTGGAGGAGATGTGAGGTCTAGGATAGAGGCTGGGTGCAGAAGGATGCACGGGGTAAGGGGCTGGGGTGCAGGAGATGATATGAGGTCTGAGAGGGAGTTTGGGTGAAGAGGGGTGTTGTGACCTGGGTCAGGGGAATGGGGTGCAGGGTCTGGGATAGTGTTTGGGTGCAGGAGAGGATTCTGGCCTGGAGAAGGAGTGTAAGAGGGGGTACAGGGTCTGGGAGGGAGTTGTGACCTAGGGCAAGGGGGTGCAGAGGGTTTGGATGGTGATCTGGGGGAGGGAATTGGGGTGCAGGAGAGGCAAGGATGCTAGAGGCAGGCTCTGGCTGGGAGGCGCTTACCTAACTGTCTCCTGGCCAGCAGCCCTGCAGCACCCCCAGGGCAAGCTGGCCTCCCTGCCTGCTGTAGCCCCACACCACTTGAAACTGCAGGCTGCCTCTTCCATGTGGCTCTCAGCTATGGGAGGGGGAAGAGGCTTGCATTGCTCCCATCCCCCAGCCAATCTCTCAGCTCCTATTAGCTGGTTATTTCCATCCTATAGGAACTGAGGATTGGCTTGGGGGCAGGGAGATCACACAAAGGCTCCCCCTGCCTGCAGATCAGAGGGCTGCACAGACTGCTCTTTAAACTGCGGCAGCTGCATGTCTGAGGGTCCCCACAGGGTGTTCCATGGGCTGGATCTGGTAGCTTGGCAGGCTGGATCCAGCCCCCAGGATGTATTTTGCCTAGTCCTGTGTGTGCTATATCATTTATAATTTTGTCTCAGACCTATACATACAGCCTCTGCAGCTTGTCTTCTCTTCTTTGTTAATTGCCTTAGAATATTTGAAAGAGAAGGTGGCTTATGGGAGGAAACAATCATTCCTGGTGAGAGGTTAAATTTCTATCATATTTAGGAACTTAATTATGTAACCTTGCATTTTTCATAAAAGCCTTTTTCTTCCAAAGACATGCTAAGTAAAGGCAGCCAACTTTGCTTCCTAGATTTGCTTAGTAAAGAACTATTTCCTTTTACTGAAAAGTGATGTGAGTGTAGCAGAGTGGCTTTTGATGCCAGCTATGAGATATGAGAATCAGGGGAAATAATTAAGCTGAACAAAATATATACTTTTAACTTAAGAAATAATAAGACATTGCTGTTCATAGCAACACATCTCTTGTAGTGAACTCCATGTTTTTTAGCATTTTTGTTCACTAACTGCCTGTGAAAAATAAGATATCCTAGGGAGGTTGTGGAATCTCCATCACTGAAGATATTAAAGAGCAGGTTAGGCAGACATCTATCAAGGATGATCTACAGTTCTTGGTCCTGCCGTGAGGGCAGGGGACTAGACTCAAGGTCCCTTCCCATTCTAGGATTCTATCCAGCATTCTGCTTTTGTTCTTCTGAGCTGTACCGATATGCCACCGCTTTCTCAAACTGTTCAAAAAAACAAAAACAAAACACACCCCCAGAACCAGCACATTTGGTGGGAGTCTTGGTAGAGAGGCAAAGGTAGAGAGACTAAGGACTAGATGGATAATGAAGACTTATCAAAGTACATGGTCCCCCCCAAGCTCGGGATTGAGCCCATTAGCCTGATAGTGTTGGGGAGCTTGACAATGCTGCACCTTTCAGGAGAACTCCATATGCTTGATTTACATCTGATTGATGTGGATGTAAGCCTCAGGCCGAGGCAGGTGTGGGAACAAAAGTTCTTTGGCTAGAAGAGAAGTTGGAGAAATAAGAAAGCTCCCCTTGTGGTGCCCATGGTCAGATTTTCAGATGGGTTGATCAGCCAAAATGCAACAGGCTCGCTTGAAAATGGCTCTTTTTTGAAAATCTGTGTCTTAGCAACTTGCTGATGATTGTGGAGAAGCTGGAAACTGAATTCAAATCCCAAAGGCTCAGGCTTGTCCTTTTAACCTTAAGACAATGCTGCCATGGAACTGATGGCATGGGCATGGGACTTGGTGCCAGACAGTCCTCAGCGCTAACTCTGCCACTGATATGTCCTGTGGCCCGTCTTCTTTTTTGGGTTTCACAAAAGGCTGGTCTGAGATTTAATTAGCTAATGACACTTAGAAAAAGCAAAACCTATATATTCCTAGGTTTTTCTCACCTGAACAGCCCAGGCCATAGAACCATCTCCTAGCAATTTGAGTATCAAGCCCACAACATCTCGATGAGCTTCACTTAAACTGCACTTGAAGGAGAATTCACCAAGTCCACTTTGTTCCAGTGGTTAATTATCCTCATTGTTAAAGAGTGTGCCCCAGGATCTTGCATTATGCTGTGTAGACTACACTGGGAATGAACATTAAAATCAGCTTTGAGCTCCATCTAGGACATTAGTGACTGAAGGTTATTTGTATCCCTGTACAACTGTAATATTATCTAAGTTTGTTAATGAAGTCACAAATTGAAAGTAACGCCATCCTAGGGTATTAATGATCTCCACAGTGGTACTAACAGAGAAACCAATAACTTCTTAGAATTCTATAAATTTGCAAAGATTAAACTCAATCATTTCCTGCAATAGGAAAATGCTTTAGATCAGAAAATGAGTATCATTAGCCTTGTTTTCTGTATGGAAACTGAGAGGCATACATATGTAAAAGGATTCTGGTATAGGGTGATGTTTGTGGCCATCATTTATTTGTATTGTACGTTAGGGTCAAGGAAGTGGATCTCTTGTGTGGTCCAGGCTGAGGTTGATGGTGGGGTGGAAGTTGGTGAAATCCCTGTGGAATTCTTCAAGGGTCTCCTTCCCGTGGGTCCATATGATGAAGATATCATCAATGTAGCATAAGCAGAGGAAGGTGCTAGGGGACAAGATCTGAGGAAATGTTGTTTGAGGTCAGCCATAAAAATGTTGGCACATTGTGGGGCCATGTGGATGCCCATAGCTGTGCTGCTGACTTGAAGGTGTAAATTGTCTCCAAATTGGAAATAGTTGTGGGTGAGGACAAAGTCACAGAGCTCAGCCACCAGGTGTGCTATGGCATCATTGGGGATAGAGTTCCTGACACCTTGTAATCCATCCTCATGTGGAATGTTGGGGTATATCTAGACTACAGAGTTTTGTCAACAGATACTGTCGACAAAGCTTCTGTCGACAAAGAGCGTCTAGACTACATCCAGTTCTGTCGACAAAGCACGACACTTTGTCAACATGACAGTGTAGATGCAAAGGACAGTGTAGATGTAATAACACCTTCTGTCGACAGATCTCTGTCAACAAAAGGCGTTATTTCTCATAGAATAAGGTTTACAGCCGTCAACAAAACTGCTGAGTTCTGTCGACGTTATGTCAACAGAACTCAGCGGCAGTGTAGACGCAGGTGGACTTTTGTCGACAAAATTATACTTTTGTCGACAAAACCCTGTAGTCTAGACACACCGTTGATGTAAAGAGCTTCTACATCCATGGTGGCCAGGATGGTGTTTTCAGGAAGATTACTGATGCTCTATAGTTTCCTCAGGAAGTCAGTGGTATCTTGAAGATAGCTAGGAGTGCTGGTAGCATAGGGTCTGAGGAGACAGTCCACCTATTCTCTAGTGTGGTCCTGTCAATGCCCTGGTCACAGTGAGGTAGCCCAGGCGGTGGACAGGATTGATCCTAAGCGCCCTTTTTGGGCGAGTCGAACGAAATTTGCCCTCTGGTTTTCTGGGGGAGATGCAATGGCTAGAGCACCACCGGAGGAGAACTCGAGCCACATCCAATTGATTTGGGTTTAAAGCCGAATTGACGGCGAAGAAGAGTTACTTCTCCACCCGCATCACATCTGCACAGTGCTGTCCGGAAGAATTGTTTCAAGTGGTGCGAGGCCTCTTACAGCCTGGCCTTTGTGATGAGAAGTCCTCAGCAATTCACTGTGACTTGTTTGCAAAACACTTTGCAATAAGATTACTTGGATCCTGTCTGTTTTGGATTCTGGCTGCCATGTAAGCGGGGTATGGAATGTGTTGAGTGCCCGGCCTCGTCATTTTTTTTAACCATTTCAGCTCTTGCAGACCAAGGATGCAGACAAGGTGTCTGGAGAAGTCTGAACAACCACATGCTCACTTGAGCGCTGCCCTTTGTGGCTTATTAAATTGAGCCAAGAAGGTTGGGTCCAGGGGATTATTAATGCTTATTTTAGCATTGGGATGGTTCCCACTGCATTGAAAGAGGTGGTGATAAAACCATTCCTTAAGAAGCTTTCCCTTGATCCACACGATTTGAATAACTATCATCCAGTTGCTAAAATTCCCTTCCTGGGCAAAGTACTTGAGCAGGTAGTGGTGTTGCAACTCCAGGCTTCATTGAAAGAAATGGATTATCTAGATCCATTTCAGTCTGGCTTCAGGTCTGGTTTTGGAACAGAAACCACCTTGGTCACCCTGTTAGACTACCTATGCCAAGAGAGAGACGGGGGAGTGTGTCACTGTTGATTCTCTTGTACCTCTCAGCAGCTTTCAGTACTATCAACCATGGTACCCAACTCCACCAAGTGCTATCGGAGGCACTGTTCTGCAGTGGTTCCGATCTTACCTGTCAGGACATTTTCAGAAGGTGGAGCTAGAGGGGTGCTGTTCAACCCTTTGGCGACTGTGCTATGGGGTCCCGCAAGGTTTCATATTGTCCCCTATTCTGTTTAACATATACATGAAGCTGCTGAGAGAGGTCGTAAGGAGATTTGGAGGACGGTGCCACTAATATGCAGATGACACCCAACTCTATTTCTCTGACATCAGTTCCAGATGTGGCAGTGACCAACTGGAACCAGTGTCTGGAGGCTGTGATGGACTGGATGAGGTTGAATAGGCTGACGCTGAATCCAGATAAGACTCAGGTCCAGTGGATCAGGAACCATCTAATCAGGAATATGGAGTGTTACCTGTTCTGGATGGGGTCATAGTTCCCCTGAAAGAACTGATATGCAGCTTGGGAGTCCTCCTGGACCCTTTTTTTAACATTTTGAAAATCAGACTTCCTCAGTGGCCAGGAGTGCTTTTGGGCAGCTTTGGCTGATCCGCCAGCTGTGGCCCTCCCTGAGTAAGAATGACCTGGCCATGGTGATTCATGCTCATCTCACATCCTGATTGGTTTATTGTAATGTGCTCTATGTGGGGCTGCCTTTGAAGAGACTTTGGAAGCTTCAATTGGTCCAGAATGTGGCTGCTCGATTTCTAACTAGCACTGGCTATACAGAGCACATTATGCTGGTGTTCCAGCAGCTGCACTGGCTTCCGATAGGTTTCCAGGCACAATTCAAGGTCTTGGTTGTGACTTATAAAGCCTGAAATGGGTTGGGACCAGGGTATTTGAAGGACCGTCTCCTCCCATGTGAACCTGCCTGGGGATTGAGGTTGGTTGGGGAGGCTCTGCTCCGTGTTCATCCACTTATCGAGATACGGCTGACATCTACACAGAGCAGGGTCTTCTCAGCCTTTGCCCCTAGGCTATGGCATTCTCTCTTCTGGGACATTCGTCTGGTGCCAACACTGGCATTATTTCAGTGCCAGGCTAAAGCCACCCTTTTTTACCTGTGATTCTTATTGGTGTTTGGGAGGGTGTCCCTCCTCTTGAAGTGTTACCCTTGGGGTCCTGTATTACTTTTATTTATATATACACATTTTTTAAAAACAGTAAGCCACCTTGAATATTTTAAATAGAAGCGGGGTAAGAATATTTTAAAAGTACTGAGACAGGACATAGAAGCTGACCTTCCAAACTTGCTCATGTGGGTAAAGTTACTCTTTCTTATAAGTATCTGCAAGATCAGGCTTTCAATGATGAAACTCATTAGTTCTGATCCCAGACAGTAATTGGCATGATTCTTCTAGAATTTCTAAAGATCAAGGCACCTAAATGTGCTGTCAACAGTCTCAGCTCTGAATTCATACCTGCCCTTAAGATCACGCAGGGTATATCTACACTAGTACTTGTACACAGACACATGTAGATAGTTGTGTCATAACCATGGCCTCCTTCCTTACCTCTGCTCACAGCTAAATTCTAGAAGTACCTGCCCGATGAGAGCCATCCCATCCATAGGGCAGTTCAGTGCAGACACTCCAGGATCTGCCCTTGGGGGGCCCTGCAGAGCCTAGGGTGGCCTGGGTGCTGGAGAAATGATCTTAGATAAAACTCAATAAGGACAAATGCAAAATGCTCCACTTAAGAAGGAACAATAAATTGGGTATATACAAAATGGTAGATGACAGGCTAGAAAGAATACTGTGGGAAAGGCTGTAGGGCTCATAGTGGTCTGTCTCACAAGCTAAATGAGTCAGCAGTGTAACACCTGCAAAAAAAAAAGCAAACATAATTCTGAGATGCATTGGCAACAGTTCTTCACAATTCATGCATCACTTCCACAGGAATAGCTTTTCCATGCCCCTTTGCCTTAGAATTAACTTAACTACTGCACACACAAGAAGTGGCAATGACAGCATTTTCTCTCCAATTTTTTTTAAAAGGATTTTTGAGCTGGGAGCCATTTTGCTACCTGCAATGGTAAAAGTAGGTGGAAGGAAACCTCTGAGCTCACCCTCACTGAGTTTCCCTAGATCATTTCACAGGTTTGCTCTCATCCCTGGGACAAGAGCATTTGTTCTGCCACGATTGACATTTCCATCCCCAGTCCTAGAGATCTGCCAGAGTCAGGGCCTTTGCAACCAAACCACGTGGAGGGCCCCTGCCCAGTTTCTGAATAGTGTGATCAGGGGTGACACATGGGATGGCATGAGGGGTCACATGAGCCAACATAATGACTGGGAGAGGGCCCACACTGCTCTGGGGGGCGGGGAAGGGGGGACTGCCCCATACTCCCTGGTAAGAAGCAGAGCAACCCAGCTGGGGGAGCAAAGTGAGCTGGGCCCACCTTGCTTAGTTTCCCACCACCATTGCTGGTGAGTACAGGAGGGGGAAGCAGACCTCTGTTGCGGGACCTGGCCCTGCTAGTCCCTGAGCTGTCTTGTTTGGGGAAAAAGGTGGGATGGAGCAAGGGTGGGGAGGGGTGGAGCAAGCGTAGGGAGAGGTCAGAGTGGGGGTGGGGGAAGAGCTGGGGTGGGGAGAGGGTGGAGCCAAGGTGGGGCGGGGCAGGGCAGGCAGGAATGAAGAGGGATAAACCAGAGCCTGGAGAGGAGTGAGGTTGCCCAGTCCTTGTCTGGGCTGGGAGGAGGAGGGGGGGAGAAGAGTCATGTGGCTGGTGGCCCCCAGATTCACCCTGACCAGTTGCCTCTGAGTGTGACTCCAATGAAGCAATCTTATTAGGGCTTCCCCCAGCTGTCCCTACTCTGCAGGAGTATTTCATAGTGCAGAAGGCCCCACAGAAAAGGTAATGCAGCCATAGGACTAGGCCCCCTCATGAAGTAAGCTCCTGAATCCAGTGTTGGATATTGAAGTTTTTTGGAGGTACATGTCGCAAGGATTCCGACCCCAGGTTATTTTATTCAGATTTTTAAATAATTATCAATGCAATATGGATTTCTCTCCCTTGCTCTCACACACAATTTGCTGCCTGAATATCCACTACTAATTATATTCAAAACGGCATCAAAGACTGAAACTGTGATAAATGAGAGCGCGACACAAGAGAACAATTAAAGGGTTGCTAACAAACTAATTTGCCAGAAAACGATGTTTCTTGCTACTGTACACAATATAGTGCCTTTCTGATGCTGTTTTAGGACCCTTTATTTGTCCTGTGACAAATGCCCCCAGCTTTATTAGCTCCATAAAATCCATTGCATGTGCAGATGACTTGTTAAGCTAAAATAAAAGCAATAACACAAATTTAACTGAAGCTGAAATCCACACACCACAAACTGCTTCTCCAGTCCTCTGCAGAGCTCAGTGAAAGAAACCAGGGGGCCATAGCAAATGCAGGTAAAGTTTTAAAGCAAAGCACTTTTAGGGCTGGATTATGAAAGAAGGGGCTGTAGGAGCTGCAGGCTGGTGCCCCGCCAAAAGATCTCTGGGCCTCCAAAAATGCAGATCTTTTTGCATCCTTCTGAAAAGCCCCCTTAAGCTCCAGCTCTGGGCTGCAGCCACTAAAGCCCCATGCCTGGTCAGGGGACGGTGAGATGCCTCTGCATGCTGCTGTTGCTGGGCTGGAGCCTCATTGCTGCTAGCACATGGGGAATCTCCATCCCTGTACTGCTCTTCCCTACAGACTCCAACCCTGCTGCTGTCATTGGCTAGGACTCCAAGCCAATGGGAGCTGGGGGGGGGGGCAGTGCCTGCAGGTGAGCACAGGGCAGTGTAGCCTAAATTGAGCCACGTGCTTTCCCCCCACACACAAAGGGCAGCTGAGCTGCCCCAGGTGAGTGCCCTGCACCCCCAACACTGAGCCCCAGTCCTGAGCCCCCTCCTGCGCTCTAAACCCCTTGGCCTCTGCACTCCAAATGCCTCATTCCCCAGTCCAACCCCAGAGCCACACCCCTCACCCACTCCCACATCTACCCTCCTGCCTCAACCTACAGCCACCTCCCTCACTCTGAACCCCCTCATTTAGGCCACACCCTGCAGCCTAGGGGGACCCACAATCTAATAGTACTAGACCCCCAGAAGAGTTAATCCAACACAGAGCACTTTTCCCCTACCTCTGAATGAGGTGCCCAAGCAAAATGAAACCAGGCAGTGGGAGCAAGAATGTAGGCAGTCTGAATTCAAGGAGCTTCAGTGTTACCAGATTTGCCCAATACTCTGGGGTATGCTCATTTATTAGAGTTACTCTTATGGGCCTGGGGGGGAGGTTAACAATTCTATCAGTGTGCTGCTTGTGCTTACTTGTGCTCTCATATGGAGCTGAATTCTCCCTGCTGACAATTCCCCCTCCCACTGGAGGTCTCCTGCAGGGACTAGGTTCCTCAGGATGCAGTTCTTCCCACCTTAGCAACACACACAGACACTCACACCCACTAACAGAGCACGTCTGAGGGGACTGGGTAATCAGCACTCACAAGCTGACCCCCCTCATATGTCCCTGGACTCAGCTGTCTGGGTTTAACAGCAATGCCACACTGCACCCTCATGTGCCTTTGGACTCAGTGGGCTGGATTAAACAGCACTTTAAACTGCCATCCTCATATGCCCCCAGGTTCAGCACTTCCCTATCCCCACTTTCACACCACAGTCATTCACTGGTAAACCACATGATGAGCAAACCCCACAGGATTTTGGGCACTACAGGGATCTTTGGGGACAAGAAGCATTGTTGCAGAGCAAATGGGGAAGTCAAAAACAAGACCCCTTGAGGAAGAGTGAGCGAAACAGAAAGAGAGAGGCAACCAGCTTAACAATGAAAGTTATTATATATATATATATATATATATATATAAAACACACAAAACAGTTACAATATTAAATCTAACAGTAACAATATTAAATCTAAACTGGAACTGATTAAAATGTTAGGGCTAGCTAACCATATAACAGTTTACATAGGGCAGAGTCAGGAGGCTAGGCTTAGAGATAGGTAGTTGGTGAGAGAGAGAGAGATCTCACCACTCCATGGAGCTTGCACTGATTGGGGTTCCCAGACGACGATGGTAGCCGGGGGTCCAGAGGTCAGGAGACAAGCAGAGCAGAGCCTCCAGCACGATCAGACAGGAGATGAAGAAGTCTCAATGGAACTGATGCAGTTTAAATCCAGGTATCAGAACAGTTTTTCTAGGGCAAAGGTAGAAGTTTTTATAGGGATAGGACAATAGTTCAAAGAGAAAGAGGTGAGACAATAGAGACTGATCACCTCTGGTTATGGGTGATGTTCCTTGAACGAGCTCACAATGCAACTGAGCAGTTTCAGTATTTTAGATGTCAATAGGATCGTTACTTGAATTGGTCTGATAATGACTAATTTGGGTGTGAGCAGGCCTGGGTTCATGAGCATCTGGAGTAGAGATTTCCCATCAGTCAGTGCTTCTCTGCTTTCGGTATCCCATAGTTCACTGCGGTTCCTGCCTTGGAAGAGCTGTTCTCCATTCTGTATGCTAATGAGTTCTATCTTCAATGAAGATGAGGCTGGGGTGTTTCCTTAATTAGTTTAGTTTCCTTAATTAGTTTAGGTGTGTCTTCCCTGGCCTTTTCCTTGCTTTGTTTGATTCTAGAGGCCTAGGGAAAGGGGGGGTGGTTTTCCATGAATGTCACTCCCTGGCTCCCCAAGAGCACAGGGCTGGTATGTAACATCAGGGGGTAGCCAAGTTAGTCTGTTACAGAAAAAAACAACAAATGGTCTGGTAGCACTTTACAGACTAACGAAACATGTAGATGGTATCATGAGCTTTCGTGGGCACAGCCCACTTCATCAGATGACCGAGGCAGATAAGAAGGATGGTGAGCTGGAAAGAGAAATGTCGAAGGGGTGCGTCCATGATGTTGCAAGGGAGAGGGTAATAGGAAGAAGTGGGGGAGGGTCTGTGACCAAGGTGGAATTCTAGCCAGTGGAAGGATGTTAGAGTGCATCTACACAGCACCCAAAACTCGAAATAAGATACGCAATTTGTGCTATGCAAATTGCGTAGCTTATTTTGCCATTTGAAATATCTACCAGCTTTCTACCACCACTCAGTAGAGATGGATGGCAGAACAAGGAGCAATGGTCTCAAGTTACAGTGGGGGAGGTCTAGGTTGAATATTAGGAAAAACTATTTCACTAGGAGGGTGGTGAAGCACTGGAATGGGTTACCTAGGGAGGTGGTGGAATCTCCATCCCTAGAGATTTTAAGTTTCAGCTTGACAAAGCCCTGACTGGGATGATTTAGTTGGGATTGGTCCTGCTTTGGGCAGGGGGCTGGACTCGATCTCCTGAAGTCTCATCCAGCGTTAGGATTCTATGATTTGGGGATTGTCTGCCCCATTCTTTGACGTTCATCCTAATTCAGTGACCTCAGTATGGCTCCCCATAGACTCTAGTCACAATGATTCTGTGTGAGCTCTGAAGTCACTAGTAAAAACTGGCAAAACAGTTTAAAAAGTGATAATAAATGTTTTCCACACTTCCATACACATTCCCCTATCTTTTACTCCATAAAAAAGGGGAGCAATATAAAAAAATATGGTTTCCAAAAACATAAATAAAATATTTTATGTTGAAATGAAAACATTTCATTTAGTTTCAAAATAAGAATGCAAAGGAATGTATTTTTGTTTTGAATTTTCCAGTCAGACAGTTGAAGAATTTTGATGAAATCACCAACACTTTAGCACATGCTGAGAATCCATTACTTCCTCTTGTTGTGCGATTTTACAGAAGTCCGTTGTTAACTTTCTCTTCTATGAAGTTTTATCCGGGTTCACTGGCCCCATAAAATGTTGTGTACGCAGATGAAACATTAATACAACAAAACAGCAATATAAGATGATTAACAGGAAAAACAAATACCTAAATGTAAAACAGGTTACTCGTGCTCTAAACAATTACACAAATATTGTAATTGTCTAAAGTTGTATTCAAGGCCTATGGGCAGTGTTACATTTATTTTGTGGTAATCTACCGAACATGAATTAGGCATCAAATGTATTCTTCAAAATGGGTAAGTCCCATAAAGTACAACAGATTTACCCATTCACCTCAGGATAATTAACTTCTTCACCATCTGCAGCTGCCACAGAGTTCAAAGGTTACTCTAATGGAGCATATTGTCACAGCCTGACCTAGAGGTGATAACGGTGTGGATGACTGGCATGAACTCTCACAGAAAGACAAAGCACCGCAAAAACTAGCCCAAACAAATACTTGTGACTGCTTTTACCAGTAGTGAGGTATTAAAGCTCTCTTTAGAATTCAATAATAGATTAAACAAAAATTACAAATACAAATAACGCATGAATGATTTGCTCACCTCAAAAAAGATATTTTGGCCTTGGAAAGGGTTCAGAAAAGGGCAACTAAAATGATTAGGGGTTTGGAACGGGTCCCATATGAGGAGAGGTTAAAGCGACTGGGACTTTTCAGTTTAGAAAAGAGGAGACGGGGGGGGATATGATAGAGGTATATAAAATCATGAGTGGTGTGGAGAGGGCCGATAAAGAAAAGTTATTTATTAGTTCCCTAAATAGAAGAACTAGAGGACACCAAATGAAATTAATGGGTAGCAGGTTTAAAACTAATAAAAGAAAGTTCTTCTTACACAGCGTGTAGTCAGCCTGTGGAACTCCTTGCCAGAGGAGGCTGTGAAGGCTAGGACTATAATAGAGTTTAAAGAGAAGCTAGATAATTTCATGGAGGTTAGGTCCATGAAAGGCTATTAGCCAGGGGATAAAATGGTGTCCTTGGCCTCTGTTTGTCAGAGGCTGGAGAGGGATGGCAGGAGACAAATCGCTTGATCATTGTCTTCGGTCCACCCTCTCTGGGGCACCTGGTGCTGGCCACTGTCGGCAGACAGGATACTGGGCTAGATGGACCTTTGGTCTGACCCAGTACGGCCATTCTTATGTTCTTATGTTCTTAAAAGCTTATGCCATCCAGTCAGGGTAAAGAAATACAAACAAGAGGGGATGGATACCAAACAGTGAATACTTAAAATGGCAAGTATATGAACAACCCATAAACTAAAATGTGTTTGCACAAACTGTTTTGGAACAAATTCATGAATCATGTCCTATTTGCAGCTAATTCCCTAAGGGTATGTCTACATTACATTCCTCCTTCGAGAGAGGAATGCAAATGCAGACAAGCGAAATTCAAATTTGCTCTTCATTTGCAATTTCCCACGCTTCATTTGCATAATCACAGACAGCCGCTTTTCCGAAATAGCGTGTTTCGAGAAAACAAATGCAGTCCATGCGGGGTTATTTAGAGAAACCCTTCCTTCGAAATAATCCTTAAACCTCATTTTTTTAAGGAGTAAAGGTTATGTCGAAGGAAGGGTTTTTTCTCAAAATAACCCCGTGTGGACTGCATTTGTTTTCTCGAAATACGCTATTTCGGAAAAGCGGCTGTCTGTGATTATGCAAATGAAGCGTGGGAAACTCAAATTTGCGCTTCATTTGCAATTTCGCTTGTCTGCATTTGCATTCCTTTCTTGAAGGAGGAATGCAATGTAGCTATCCCTAACAGAAGAAAGAGCTACATTTTTTGTAAATTATTCTCAACAAATAATTTGACCAGTTATTATACTTGTATGACTTTATTTAGGTATAAGGGCTCCAAGAGATTCACGCCTGTCATATGTTTTGTTAGTCTATAAAGTGCCACCAGACTATTTGTTGTTTTTTTCACTTTATATATTTCTCTGTGCAGTGAACTACTTCTAGAAGATAATCTGATCAAAACTGTCTATGGCTCAGCCCTTCATTCATGCAGCTAAGGTAAATACACTATTTATTGATAAGGCTTGTATCTCTTCTTTTCATGCCATTACATGCCTGGGTATATTATTATTCCTACTTATACAATTGCAATTTCTAATTAATGTTTCTGCTTGGCTAAACTGAATACTCCATCTGAAGAAGTGGATTGTGCCCACAAGCTCATGATACCATATACTTTTTTTGTTAGTCTCTAAGGTACTGCAGGACCATTAGTTGTTTTTTTGAATAGAAGAGGCAAATCCGTGCTGATACCAAAAGCATTTTCTTCTTGAATCCTTTCCTGATCATACCAACTATGCACAACAAACACACATCTATGAGTGCACGCACACGCAGACATATCTCATGATAGTGATGGTGTAAGTCTAGTAATTAAGCTGATGACACATGCTTTTTTCACAAAAGCAAGCAGTATTATAATTCATCGTGCAACTCGTCTTCCTACCTGCAACATTATTGTACTCTACCATAGCACAAAGTATCCATTTGGAACCATTTTTTCCAGGTCCCAGTAATCAGCAGGCTGTCAAAATCTATTTTTTTTATCAAGGTCTATAACCTTGCAAATAACTGCAATAAAGTTCATACATTAAATTCCTTTAACGTGACTTCTCACAAGATTTCCACAAGCTCAGCACAGCTTGATATAATTAGCATGGTCTTAACTGTGATGATGAAGACACTGAAGCTGCATAGAGAAAGGTCTAATAAAAAAGATGAGGGTTGGGAATGGAAATGGAGGAGAAAATTGAAAACCAGCAGTGAAACCAACATTTTAAAAAAATCTATAAGTAAAAAAAAAATCTGTTCCACTTTTGTGATAGATTTTATTCAGTCCTTTTACTTTCTGCCCTTCTATTGCAACAGAATTTGAAACCTAAAAATTAGTAATGCTACATATGAGGGAGAAACAGCACAAAGGTGATCACATCCTCAACATTTCTAATCTTACACAACTCACAAACTTTATTATATATTTGACACCATGCTAAAAACAAGCAAACAAGAAATCTGATCAGTTACAAGATGTGCGCTAGGCACAACATCATACACAGATACCTCCTATTGAAATGGACATGTACACACTATAATCACCATAGGATAATATAACACAAATCAACAAATTTCCAGTTGAGAGGTCATGTCAGGGGGAAATGTCTCCCACCAACCTCTTTAATTGTGCTTATTGTGATGGGCTTGTCCCAGGCAGTAGGGAGATACTGTGAGTGGGTGCAGGGGCTCTGCCTTATCTTTCTGAGATTTAACTGGGCAAGATTAGAGCCAGGAGTAAGGCAGTGTTGGGGAGAGGGATTCCTCTCAGGGAGAGCTGAGGGATAGGCCTTGACTTCTATAGACAGGGTCCAGGCCAGACTCCTATGGGCTGTGGTCTTGCTTCCCTGAGTAGGGGCAATCCCCACCCTGCTGGTGATGGGGGTGCCCAGACCCAGTGTATAAAAGGCCAGGCCCAGAGGTCAAACAGCATAGCGTGTGAGTCCTGGGCCAGCCAACTAGGAGGGAGAAGGGTAGAGGCAGCTCCCTTGAAGTGTCCCCTCCTTTGGATTGGGAAGCAGTGCCCTCCTCCCCTCCACCCTTGGTGTCCTCCCAAAAGAGAAGTTGCAAGAGGAACAGCTATCAGGTCAGGACAAATCCTGGGTCTGGTGAGTAGGAGTCATGAACAGTGGAGGATTCCAGGGTAGCAAGTTGTCAGGGCAGTTTGGGTCTCCCTCATCAGCTAGGTATGAGGCTTTCAAAGGGAGCATTCCTTTGGGACAATAAAGTAGGCATATCCCTCCTATGAGCTGTTTGGGGAGAAGCAGCTATCTCTCCCTCTGCCTCCCAGCTCTTCAATTTAAAACACCAGCTCCAGTCCCCTTTGATGTTCCACTCTACCTACACACACAAACACACACACACACACACACACCTGTCCCCTCAGCTGGTGTGCAAGACATTACAGAGAAATGTAGGAAAAACTTTAAAAAAACCAAATAGACTAGTAGCACCTTAAAGACCCTAACCAAACATGTAGATAGTATCATGAACTTCGTCAGATGAAGGAGTGTTAGAAGTCCAGATCCAAGAATAAATAAGGGAAGGAGGAGGGGGGAGAGAAGGAAAAAAAAAGAAAGAAAGAAAAGGAGGGAAAAAAAGTAGGGGAAGAAGAAAAAAGACAGTGAGTAGATAAGTTTCAGAGGGGTAGCCGAGTTAGTCTGTAACAGGAAAAACTTAAAAAACAACAAATAGACTAGTAGCAGCTTAAAGATTAACAAAACATGAAGATGGTATCACAAGCTTTCGTGAGCACAGCCCACTTCAGATGAAAAAAGGATAAAGAGTGAGCTTGAAATTATTTGCAGATGATACAAAAATGTATTCAAAATAGTTAAGTTCAAAGTAGATTTCAAAGCTACAACAGTATTTCACAAAACTGGGTGACTGGCCAACACCATGGCAGGTGAAATTCATTGTTGAAAAATGCAGAGTAATGCACATGGAAAAGATCATCCCAAATATACATACAAAATGATGGGGTCTAAATTAGCTGAAAACATCAAGAGATGTTGGAGTCATCAAGTAGTTTACTACTAGATGTGGAGCAGATATTTTCAATAACAAAAAACTAGCAATGTTGGGACTCCTTAGAAAAGGAACAGACAATAATACTGAAAATACCATATTGCTTCTACATAAATTCATGGCATGCCCACATATTAAATACTGTCTGCAGATTTGATCTGCCCATCTTAAAAAAGATGTATTGGATTTGGAAAACGTACAGAGAAGGACAACCGAAATTATTAGGAGTACTGAACACATTCCATATGAGGAGAGATTTGAAAGATGGATTTTTCAGTCTGGAAAAGAGATGATTGGGGGAAATATAATAGAGGTCTCTACAATTATGAATGATGTGGAAAAACTGAGTAAGGAAGTGTTATTTACTACTTCAAATAACACAAGAACTGGAAGTCACTCAATGAAATTAATAGGCAGCAGATTTAAAACAAAAGAAAGTATTTCTTTCACAGTCTGTCTATGGAACAATTTGCAGGAGGCTGTTGTAAAGGTCAAGATTAGCTCGTTCTTTTTTGCCTCCTGTTACAAATTCATAGAGAATAGGTCCTTCAATGGCTAGTGTCCAGTGTGGGCAGGATCAATCCAACACCATGTTTGGTATGTCCCTCACCTACCTCTGTTTTCCAGAAGTGGGAAATGGGAAATGGGAGGAATCATTCACTGATTGCCTGATCTGTTCATTCCCTTTGGGGGTGTCTGGCATTGACTATTAGAAGACAGGCTGCTGGGCTAGATGGACCTTTGGTCTGACCCACTATGGCTGTTCTGATGTTAATACATAAACCCAGATGTGTCTGCCCCCTACTGTAAGCCACTAGATGCCCTTCCTTCCCAGAGCTAAGATAGAAACCAGGAGTTCTGATGGAGTCTCTCTTTCTCCGCAGAGTTAGTAAGAAAGTAAGAATATATATTAAAATTCTAAATCTAACTGTCCCGTAAGTGACCATGCTGCTATTAGAGCTCAATGTGTCTAATATTTGTCTGTCCTTTTTATATAGGAGTTAGATACAGGGCTCCTGTCAGCTAACTGCTAAATTATCTGCCAGAAAACTAGAGATTTCAAGTGCCTCAGTAACCCCTGCAATCATATTAAAGTTATTCTGCTGCAATCAAAATGGCTCCTTTGGTCACACAACATGGGACACTTGGCAGGCGCACCTCAGTTTCCCTCCATATAACACTTTGCATGCTTTCTGGGGAAACTTTTAGATGATGCCCCCAACTTCCCCTCTTTGCAGCTCAAAGCTTTTCATATAAAGCTGCTGGAGCTTAAGCAGGGCCGGCCTTAGGCTGATTTGACCGATTTGGCTGAATTGGGCCCTGCACCTAAGGGGGCCCTGCGCCCCTGAACCCAGAAGTGTGCCGGGCCATGGGCGGCGAGTTACTATTCAGAGCTGGGGGCCCTGCTCCAGCAATATGTGGCGCTGAGTCTCTCCCCCGGCTCTGCCTGGAGCAGACCCTGGACCCCCCCTGCTGGCCCCCCGGAGCATCCTCCCACCCCGTCCCCAGAGCGTCCCCCTCAGCCCTGGACTGTCCCTGCTGTGCGTGGCTCTCAGCGCGACTCCCCCTCGCCGGCTGCTGCTGCCATGCGTGGTGTTGTAGGTGGGCGGGGAGGATGCCTGGGCATGATGTGACATCACAGCCCGGGATTTTAAAACTCCTCGGAGGCACGTTGCGGGGCATGGCGTAGCTCCGGGTTCGGAGTCCGGGGCCTGAGTGCAGACTCCGGCCCCGCAAAGTGGAAGGCAGAAGGTAGGGAAGGGGCTTGTGTGGCAGGGGAGGGGGAGGGGCTTGTGCGGAGGGGGAGAAGGAAGAAAGGGGAAGGCACCAAGAGACAGGGTGGAGGAGAGACAAATGGCAGGGGGCCAAGTGCAGACAATGAGGGAAAGGGCAGGAGGGGAGGTGTCAGTGGGACAGGGTGTTGCTGGGAGAGGAGAGGAGAGGGGAAGGGCATTGGGGGTGGGATGGGGAGGTGCTGGGAGAAGGCTTGAAAGAAGGGGTGGGCATGAGAAAGGTGGGGATGGAGCAAGTCATGTGTGAGGGCACAGGGGCATGAGGGGAATGGGGCAGAGAGTGGTGAGGGGGTAGGCATCAGGGAAAAAGAGGGCAAAGGGGGCAGGGGCAGTAAGGTAAGGGGGAGGCACCAGGAGGGTGCAGGGCTAAGGGAAGGTGCACGTGCCAGGGGATTCTGCGGTGAAGCAGAAGGGCAGACACCTGCAGGGAAGGGTCCAGCACCAAAGGAGAGAGGCAGGGCAGGTTTGTAGAGGGAGGTGTTAGAAGAGGGGATGAGGAGGGGTAGCTCACATGATCAGAGTGGAGCCACTGGAGGAGTGGGCACAAGGGGGAGAGAAGGGCTGGTGGAGGGGAGCAGGTCGCAGGAGGGCTGAGGGCAATGAGAAGGGCAGGAGTCAGGACAGCAGAGGAGGGTGAGGAGTTGGGGGGCAGCAGGCACCAGGGGGAGATGATGGAGCAAGGGGAGGAGACATGGCAGCAGAGAGAAAAGGTAAAGGTTTAAAAATATTTATTAATAACTTGGTATGCTGCCCACGGCCAGTTTGTTTGCGCCCCCGCGGTGCAGTTTGGGTTTATGTGGGGATCAACACGTGGCCCGCGAGTGGGAGCCAAAACAAAAAAGTAGTCAGTGTAATAATCTTCTGTTGATATGCGTTGGACTGTCATTGCTCATGAAAAGTGCTGTCACATGGGTAGAAATTGGGTAAATATTGCATTTTATTAATATCAGCAGAACTGACTTAAATGGGGCCTGCGTGTTGTGTAGTCTTGCCTTAATCTTTGTATTCATGCCTGTCAGTGTGAGAGAAGCTATTTGTATATATTTGCTTGCATATGCAACCACACTTAAGTTGAGGCCCTCAGCATGTTCTGTAAGTATCAGTGTTGTCCCTGGGGCTTCCAAAGTTGAGTTGCCCTAGCTCATCCCTGACAAGTGTCTGTCTAACCTGGTCTTAAATATCTTCAGTGATGGAGATTCCACAATCTCCCTAGGCAATTTATTCCAGTGTTTAACCACCCTGACAGGCAGGAAGCTTTTCCTAATGTCCAACCTAAACCTCCCTTGCTGCAATTTAAGCCCATTGCTTCTTATCCTAATCTCAGAGGCCAAGGAGAACAATTTTTCTTCCTCTTCCTTATGATACTCTTTGAGGGTATGTCTACATTGCCACCCTAGTTCGAACTAGGGTGGCTAATGCAGGCATTCGAACTTGCAAATGAAGCCCGGGATTTAAATATCCCGGGCTTTATTTGCATGTTCCCGCGTGCCACCATTTTTAAATGCCCCATAGTTCGAACTCCCTGCCTGCGGGTACACGCGGCACAGACTAGGTAGTTCGAATTAAAGCTCCTAATTCGAACTACTGTTACTCCTCCTGCAGTGGCGTATTGAGGGGGCCAGAGCGGTCAGTTGCCCCTGGGCACCATGCTAGGGAGGCTCCAATTTAATCCAATTCTGCTCCCCCCATTATCCCTTCAGCTCATGTGCTCCTACTCCACCTGCCACCGGCAGCTGGAGCCTCCTCCCTGCCTCTCTCTCCAAGCCCGACCCTGCTCCAAGCCCGACCCTCCTCCATCTCCACTGGAGGGTTAGTGCATGTGGGAGCCCGGCCCCAAACTGTAGGGGGTGGGGGAAGATGCGGTACAAGTTCTCCTCAGCTGTGCACCAGGTTTGGGGCCGTGCCACATGGTGGCGGGGGGGGGGGGAGACGCAAATTTTTCCTTTGCCCCTGGGCGCATAACACCCTCACTATGCCTCTGGTGGCACATCCAAACAAGCCACATGAACTCAGTACAGGTGCACAACACAAAATCCATTCTGCTCTTAGGAGGAAACTCTTAGACTATGTCTACACTGGCGGCTTCTTGTGCAAGAAGTCTTGTGCAAGAACACATCCACACTGCCATGTGCGAGCTGTGCTTTTGTGCAAGAGCATCCATGGCAGTGTGGACGCTCTCTTGAGCAAGAAAGCTCCAATGGCCATGTTAGCCATAGGGATTTCTTGCGCAAGAAATCCCTGCCGAGCATCCACACTGCCCTCTTGCACAAGAGAGCTTACATCTGTTAGAAAAGAGTGTAGCTCTTGCGCAAGACGCCCTCTCTTACCACACCGTACTGTAAATTTCCTTGCACAAGAGCAGGCGGGCAGTGTGGATGCTCTGTGAGTTCTTGCACAAGAACGGCTGTACTTGCGTAAGAAGCCGCGAGTGTAGACATAGCCTTAGAGGGAACACTTCCCCCAGCCTCTCTGCCTCCGAGTTAATGTCACACACGTTGGGTTAATGCAATCGCAGTATAGTTGCATGAGGGGGGTTTGGTGGAGGCCAAACTAATCCCTGTTGGTAGGAGGATGGTGGGAAAAGTCCTTCGAGAGGGGTGACATGACACCTTTTACTTCTTGTCATGTGTCCATCTTGCCCCGAGCGTGTTACCTCCAGAGGCCTGGCTAATGGGGGTCAGGGGATGTGGCTAATGGAGGTCAGGGGGTGTGGCTAATGGGGCACCACCAAAAATTATACAAATCTGCTGGCCCTGGAGGAGGAGTGCATCGGCTGCCTGTGCCACAGGTGGTGTGAGTTTAGCTCAGGGTGTGTGTGTGTGTGTTGGCAGGGGATTTTTTTGTGCTGTGTTTTTTTTTTCTTTTGCTCAACCAAAATTGCTGTGGGTTCCCGTCAAAATTGTTCGAACTGGGCCCGCACTTCCTAAAGCTGGCCCTGAGCTTAAGCATTGAGTATTGGGTGACAACAACTTGGGCTACTTTCCTGCTGGGAATGTTGATTATTTTAGATTCTCTCCTGCTCACAGGTTCCCTGGTCAGCTCTGTGTCCCAAAAACAAGTCAGTCTCCAGCCTCTGTTTTATGTTTTTAGTCAAGCACTTGCAGCCATTCACTGTCTCCTGTCTGGTGCTGCCCCGTGTTCACAATACACAGTGTAGACAACTGGGCTAAGGGTGAAGAGGAGGTAGGAATAGTCTATCAACAACAGAGGGGTACAATATTGGATTGGGAGACAGGGGCTGAAGTTGGGCCAGCAACATTGTTCCCTCTAATATTTTCCATCCATGCACAGAATAATTTTTATTTAGGTATGTGTGGATCTGCACCACCAGTGGAAATGAAACATGCTATGGGTGTCATTTGAATCACTCCTGAGTGGCCACCCAAGCACATAGCTTACAGGGAACACTGGCTAGCATCGTCAGGCTCAGTTAGTGCCTTTCCTGCAACTGGCCATACTGCAATTGTTTCCTTGCTTCTCCCTGGGCAAACAAGCTACCCAAGGTATGCACAAGAGCCAGGGGAGGAGCTCCTTGCCTGCTCCGGATAGGTCTGTTTCTTTTTTAGATGGCTATCTTTCTCCAGGACAACTGCTGCGTTGTTGTCATGACGCCCCACAGAATCACAGAACGGTAGGGCTGGAAGGGCATGTCTACACAGCAGCGTTATTTCAAAATAACGAAGTGAACGTCTAGACAGCAAGCCCATTATTTCAAAATAATTTTGAAATAACAGGCATCTTATTCCAAATTCTGTAACCCTCATTCTATGAGGAATAACGCCTATCCCGAAATTTATTTCAAAATAGGGGGTGTGTAGATGGGGCAGATGGAGTTACTTTAAAATAAGTGGCCTCCAGGGCTTCCCCCAGGTGCCCTGCTGGTCACTCTGTCCATGCTCAACAGAATTGTCTAGTTCCCCTTCCCCTGTAGCCCTTAAAGCCGCAGCCACAGGGGAAAGGGCTTGTGGCACAATGCAGGCCCTGCCAGCCCTGTACTATGCACCAGCAGCCATCACTGCCTTGCATGCAGGGGGCTGCCATGGCAGCAGGCCTCCTGAGTTCTCCATGGCTACCAGCAGTGCATCAGGGAGTTCCCAAGGCCCTGCCCAGGGGTGGAAGAAACAGGCACCATCCTGGTTTGGTGTGGAGATCCTGGATCTCATTGAGATCTGGGGAGAGGAGGCAAACCTCCGGGATCTCTACACCAGATGAAGGAATGCCAAGATCTACAGCCGGATGGCCAACAACCTGGGCCAGAGGGGCCACATGCGCACCTGGGAGCAGATGCGCATGAAGGTCAAGGAGCTCAGGCAGGCCTACACAAAGGCCAGAGAGCATAGCCCCTGCTCAGGGGCAGCACCCCAGACCTACCCCTACTTTGACCAGCTGCACTGCATCCTGGGAGGGTGGTCAGTCCCTTCTCCCTGCCCCCCCGCCTTTGTTGTGGACTCTGGGTTGGAGATGCCCATCGTCACCCTGCCAGAGGGGAGGTCTGGGGCTGAGGAAGAGCAGCAGGCCTCTGACACCACCATGAATACCATGCTCAGCCAGTCCCTGGAGCCAGTACTACCCTCCCAGCATGTCACCCAGGAACCGGACGAAGATGGGGAAGGCCCATTAGGTGAGCTCCATTACTTTTCCTAGACACGCACAGCAGATAAGAGGCCATACTGCTATTAGATTATTGAAAGTAGGGGTGTTACCCTGAGGTACCATAGAGGGCAGTGGGTGAAACTGCTGCTTGGAAGGAAGCTCCTTAGCCTGTGGCCCCAACCATGCTCCGCCCAGGCCCTGCCCCCTCCCCACTGTCTTCCTCTTCTTTCTGCTCACCCCTTCCAGCCAAATCCCTGAACTCAAATATAGCAAATGACATTTGGAAAAACACTTTTCTAAAATTTCTGTCTAAAGAAATGGAGCCTGTTTTCCACAGTATGCCAGATTGTGAAGATTGAACATGCAGAAGATACCTAATTAAAAGCATTATTACATTTTGAATAATAATGTCAGTCACAGGTCTTTTGATATAGCCTGAAGTTTGTCGATTTATTTGCAAAAACTTTGTAGTAAGGGCAAGTCAATTGTCCTGCTGAATTAAATATTATACAATACGTGATGTAGCCCTTCTGTTTTACATTTTCTTCATCAGTATTTCTAAGCTGATTATATATTTTAAATATACTCTTAAGCCTTCATAAAATAATCATTCCAGATTACTACACATTTAAACTCACTGAAACAAAGACCTTATCTCAAATCAGTCAGAGGTTTAGTACAGTATGTTCATGGCAAAGTTCATTGCTTTTAGAAAAAGGATACACTAATTTATTTTGTGAGAGCTTCATAGCAAGACATGCTTATGAAATGTCACTGTTAAAAATAGGTTTGCAAAGATTTTAGACATACCAAAGAATTTTATATCTCAGTAAGGTATTGATTTTGGTGGAGGGTTCTCTTAAAACTAGTTCATCAATTAATCTTAAGTAAAAACTGGAGAAATGACTTTCCCTATCTAAAAGAAAAGGAATGTTGTCCCTTTGAGGGCTCTCTTCAACAGTGCAGTGAAAGGAGAGTAGGGATAAATAGAAAGGACAGGAACACTTTGGAAGAAAGTTTTTGTACTATAGAAGCGGTGGCTAACCTTTCAGAGGATGTTCCAGAGGATGTCCTCTCACACTAGGGATACCTCTGAGGGGGAGGGAACACCATTTGTTAGGAAGAGGCAGGTGTTAGCAGTGGGTGATTCGATCATTAGAAACATGGACAGTTGGGTTTGTGATGACCGGGAGAACCATATGGTGACTTGTCTGCCTGGTGCGAAGGTTGCAGATCTCTCAAGGCATCCAGATAGGCTTATGTAGTGCTGGGGAGGAGCCGGTGGTCGTGGTACATGTAGGTACCAATGACGTAGGAAAGGGTAGGAGAGACGTCCTGGAGGCCAAATTTACGTTGCTAGGAAAGAGACTGAAATCCAGGACCTCTATGGTAGCATTCTCAGAAATGCTTCCAGTTTCACGCGCAGGGCCAGGTAGGCAGGCAGAGCTTCAGAGTCTCAATGTGTGGATTAGATGATGGTGTAGAGAAGAGGGGTTTAGATTTATTAGGAACTGGGGACACTTTTGGGAGAGGGGGAGACTATACAGGAAGAGATTCTCGAGGCTGTAGTCAGAAAGCGAGGAGGGGAGAGGACAAACAAGGGGCCAGAGCAGACAAACAACCACATACAAAGGAATCTAATACATCGGGAAAGGGCAGACAAATAAACAGTGGCAAATTTTTAAAGTGCTTCTACACAAATGCTAGAAGTTTGACTAATAAGATGGGTGAACGAGAGTACCTTGTATTAAAGGAGGAGATTGACATAATAGGCATCACTGAAACCTGGTGGAATGAGGAAAATCTCTGGGACACAATCATACCGGGATATAAAATATATCGGAAGGATAGAACAGGCCATGTGGGAGGCAGAGTGGCACTATATGTGAAAGATAACGTAGAATCAAATGAAATAAAAATCTTAAATGAATCAACATGTTCAATAGAATCACTATGGATAGTAATTCCATGCTCCAATAATAAGAATATATAGCAGTAGGGATATATTATCAACCACCTGACCAGGACAGTGATAGTGACATTGAATTACTAAGGGAGATTAGAGAGGCTACCAAAATAAAAAACTCTATAATAATGGGGGATTTCAATTATCCCTATATTGTCTGGGTACATGTCACCTCAGGAAGAGAAGCAGAGATAAAATTTCTCAATGGCTTAAATGACTGCTTCTTGGAGCAGCTGGTACAGGAACCCACAAGGGGAGAGGCAATTTTCGATTTAGTCCTGAGTGGAGCGCAGGATCAGGTCCCGGAGATATCCATTACAGGATGGCTTGGGAATAGTGACCATAATATAATAACATTTAACATTCCTGTGGTGGGAAGACCACCTCAGCAGTCCAGTACTCTGGCATTTAATTTCAAAAAGGGGAATTACACAAAAATGAGGAGGTTAGTTAAACAGAAATTAAAAGGCACAGTGACGAGAGCCAAATCCCTGCAAACTGCATGGAAACTTTTTAAAGACACCATAATAGAGGCCCAACTTAAATGTATACCTCAAATTAAAAAACATAGCAAGAGACCTCAAAAAGAGTCACCGTGGCTTAACCACCATGTAAAAGAAGCAGTGAGGGACAAAAAGGCATCTTTCATGAAATGGAAGTCCAGTCCCAGTGAGATAAATAAAAAGGAACATAAACACTGTCAAATTAAGTGTAAAACTGTAATAAGAAAAGCAAAAAAAGATTTTGAGGAACAGGTAGCCAAAAACTCAAAAAACAATAGCAAAATGTTTTTTAAGTACATTAGAAGCAGGAAGCCTGCTAAAAAACCAGTGGGTCCCCTAGACAATCAAGATATGAAAGGAGCAATCAAGGACAATAAAGCCATTGAGGAGAAGCTAAATGATTTCTTTGCGTCAGTCTTCACGGCTGAGGATGTTGGGGAGATTCCCAAACCTGCACCGTCCTTTGTGGGAGATGAATCTGAGGAACTGTCCTGGATTGAAGTGTCATTAGAGGAGGTTTTGGAACAAATATAAAAACTTAATGTTAACAAATCTCCGGGACCGGATGGCATTCACCCAAGGGTTCTAAAAGAACTCAAATGGGAAATTGCTGAACTATTAACTGTGGTTTGTAATCTATCCTTTAAATCGGCTTCCATACCTACTGACTGGAAGATAGCTAACGTGACACCAATATTTAAAAAGGGCTCTAGAGGTGATCCTGGCAATTACAGACCGGTAAGTCTAATGTCGGTACCGGGCAAATTAGTTGAAACAATAGTTAAGAATAAAATTGTTAGGCACGTAGAAGAACATAATTTGTTGGACAAAAGTCAACATGGTTTCTGTAAAGGGAAATCCTGTCTTACTAATCTATTAGAGTTCTCTGAAGGGGTTAACAAACATGCAGACAAGGGGGACCCAGTAGATATAGTATACTTAGATTTTCAGAAAGCCTTTGACAAAGTCCCTCACCAAAGGCTTTTGTGTAAATTACATTGTCATGGAATAAGAGGGAAGGTCTTTTCATGGACTGAGAACTGGTTAAAAGACAGGAACCAAAGGGTAGGAATAAACGGTAAATTTTCAGAATGGAGAGGGGTAACTAGTGGTGTCCCCCAAGGGTCAGTCCTAGGACCAATCCTAGGACTATTCAACTTATTCATAAATGATCTAGAGAAAGGGGCAAGCAGTGAGGTAGTAAAGTTTGCGGATGATACTAAACTGTTCAAGACAGAAGCAGACTGTGAAGAACTTCAAAAAGATCTCACAAAACTAAGTGATTGGGCAACAAAATGGCAAATAAAGTTTAATGTGGATAAGTGTAAAGTAATGCACATTGGAAAAAATAACCCCAACTATACATACAGTATGATGGGGGCTAATTTGGCTACGACAAATCAGAAAAGAGATCTTGCAGTTATCGGGGATAGTTCTCTGAAAACGTCCACACAGTGTGCTGCGGCGGTCAAAAAGGCAAATAGAATGTTAGGAATTATTAAGAAAGGGATAGAAAATAAGACACAGAATATCTTACTGACCCTGTATAAAACTATGGTACGCCCACATCTTGAATACTGTGTACAGATGTGGTCTCCTCACCTCAAAAAAGATATTTTGGCCTTAGAAAGGGTTCAAAAAAGGGCAACTAAAATTATTAGGGGGTTTGGAACAGGTCCCATATGAAGAGAGGCTAAAGAGAATGGGACTTTTCAGTTTGGAAAAGAGGAGACTGAGGGGGGATATGATAGAGGTATATAAAATCATGAGTGGTGTGGAGAGGGTGAATAAAGAAAAGTTATTCATTAGTTCCCATAATATAAGGACTAGAGGACACCAAATGAAATTAATGGGTAGCAGGTTTAAAACTAATAAGCGAAAGTTCTTCTTCACACAGCTCATAGTCAACCTGTGGAACTCCTTGCCAGAGGAGATTGTGAAGGCTAGAACTATAACAGAGTTTAAAGAGAAGCTAGATATATTCATGGAGGTTAGATCCATAAAAGGCTATTAGCCAGGGGTAGGAATGGTGTCCCTGGCCTCTGTTTGTCAGCAGCTGGAGATGGATGGCACGAGACAAATTGCTTGATCATTGTCTTTGGTCCACCCCCTCCGGGGCACTTGGTGCTGGCCACTGTCGGCAGACAGGCTACTGGTCTAGATGGATCTTTGGTCTGACCCAGTATGGCCGTTCTTACGTTCTCGCAAAAATTGCAGCTCCTGATGGAACCAGGATGGAACCCGGAACCACTGAGGTCAGCCGCTCTCACGGCTGGGCCGCTGTGGGCCGCATGCATGCTCACGGCCCGCGCCATTCCGCTCATGGCCCCCCAGCTCACTGCGTCATATCCTGCACGTGCAGGCTGGGTCGCACACACCATCCCAGCCTGCATGTGCTAGCAGGCAGCCGCTGAGTGCAGGCAGCAGCAGTGGCGAGGGCTCTTGGTGCGGCGGCAGCACCAGCGGCGGCTCCAGGACCCAGGCATAAGGTTGGGGGGGAGGGGAATTGGGTTAGAGCAGGGAGGGGAGGTGTCTGGCTCTGGGGAAGGGGAGGGGAGGGGGACTGGGTGGGGTGGTGTGCACAGCATCCCAGCCAGCTCATGCTCAAAGCCGGCTGCTCAGCACACGTGCCGCAACGCCTGGAGGGAGACACATGGCTGTAGCGGTGGCAGCAGCTCTGGGACCTGAGAATTAGGTTAGAGCGGGGGGAGGGGGATTGGGTTACAGCGGGGGGGGAGAGGTTTGGAGGGGGTGCGCACAGCGTTCCAGCCAGCATGTCTCAAGGCCAGCCGTTCAGTGCACACGCTCCAACACCTGCCCTGGAGGGAGACGCACGTGGCTGTGGCTGTGGCTGTGGCTGTGGCTGTGGCGGCTCCACCTCCGGGACCCAAGAATTAGGTTAGAGCGGGGGCGGGGGAGGGAATTGGATTAGAGGGCAGCTGGTGCCTGGCTCTGGGGACGGGGAGGGGGATTGGGTTACGGGGGGGTGCCTGGATCTGGGGAAGGGGAGGGGGATTGGGTTGTGGGGGATGTACCTGGCTCTGGGGAAGGGGTGGGGGATTGGGTTACAGGGGGGGATGCCTGGGGGGGGAGAGGGGAAGGGAAGAGCATCCAGTGCGCTTCCTGAAACCCGAGATCCGAGATCCGCAGGTACTGGCCCCAGCTGTCTCTGTCCCCTCCCCCTGGCCAAACCACCCCCCCATGAGCACCCTGCCCCAGCACCCACCAGCACCCTGCCCCAGCACCCTGCCTCAAAACAGGTTCCCCACCCCTCTCATAAATAAAGACAATGCTGAAACATTTTTGAAGCCTGGCCAACAAGTCCCCAACTGGGGCCAAGCCCCCATCTGGCCACAGCATCATAACACTCCTGCACCCCCCACCCCTGACCCCAAACCTGAGCCTATCATCCACTGGAACCCCCTGTCCTGAGCCTCTCACATCCCCAAACTCCTGCACCCCCACATCCCCAGTCTTCTGTCACAACACTCCTGCACCATCCACACACTGCAAATCTGTGTCCTGAGCCTATCATACTCCCAGACTCCCTGCCCTGAGCCCCTCATGCAAACTCCTGCACCCTCACAGCCACAAGCCTGCAGCTTGCTCAGCACCCAAACCCTCCACCTGACCCCCCAACACTCTCCAGCCTGAAGCCCCCTCCCTGAGCCAGCATCCTCTTCTCTATTTCCTCCTGCACCTCTCACCCCTTCCCAGTGCTTTTTTTGTGATGGTATGCTCTGGGTCGGTGTACCGGCACCTATTTTCCCCTGGTGCGGTTTGGTTTTTTTTTTTTTCTCAACAACTCTGCCCCCTCCCCCCCCCCACTACGTGGCTCTTCGCACACTGTCCACCGCTATTTTGGCTTTTTGTCTCTAACGTGTTGGCCACCCCTGTACTATACTAATTATAATTAACGTGGGTTTTTTAAGATAAGGGTGGTCTTTTGAAGATGCAAATATTTAAGGCTAAAGCTGAATACTCAGTGCATCTACATATCTGTGGATTTTAAGGATGCGATTTTTATAATCTTCAGCAACAAACTAATAAAATAAGTAAAGAAAATTTTAAACTAAAGTCCTACAGCAGTGGTCTCCAACCTTTTTAAGCACGAGATCACTTTTTGAATTTAAGTGCAATTCAGAATCTACCTCAAACGCAAATACCCCTACCCCCACCTCCTTCGTGCCTCTTTTCCAAGGCCCTGCCTCTGTTCACTCTGTCCTCCCTCCCTTACACCAGGCAGGGGCAGAGGGTTCGGGCACAGTCTCTGGTCTTGGGCTAAGGGATTTGGTGTGTGAGAGGGGCTCTGAGCTAAGCCTGGGGCAGGGAGTTGGGGTGCAGGAGGGGGTTCAGGGTACAGGCTCTGTAAGGGAGTTTGGTACCGGAGAGCTCAGGGCTAGGGCAGGGGTTTGGGCTGTAGAAGGGGGTACATAACTGGGGCAGGGCTCACCCCTGCCCCTTATACCCACAACCTATGCTGGGGAGACACATCTAAAGAGGAAGACATGTAGCCATCCTATGTGTCTCCTATTCCCACCTACTAGCGAGCAGTACTGAGTGAGCCAAACATGCGCTGGGGGGGGGTGAGGAGAGGGAGCTCTGGCTCTCTCAGCCTCTTGATCTAGTAGCTAGAAGGGAGGGGCAATGCCACTGCCCCAGCCAGGTTCCCACAGGCAACTGCTGCATTGCATGGAACACAACCCAGAGCTTCTGGCTAAGAAGCTCCGCATCTGAGCCCCTGCTGCTGGGGACACAGAGGCCAAGCATGCTGATGGGTGGACACTGTAGGGAGACAGAACCCTCGTCCTCCTCCTTGCATGCCCCCCCATGCATTGTCCCTGGTGCAAAAGTTTAACTAAACTAACAGAGATGCATGAAGAACTGTGGGGTGGCTTTCTGCTCTAGCTAGACACAGTTATAAACTTTTACAAAAGTGCTTCAGATTAAGAATATCCTGGATGTCAGCTGGTATCTGCGCTTGTAGAACACAATACCTTAAGTGCTACAAGTATTGTGCTTCTGTGGATGTGTTTGCTACACCTGGAACTCTCTGGCAGACTAAAAGCATTTCTGAAGCTGCTGCCTCTAATTCTGTGCAAAAACTTGATGGAAACAAACAATATTGGTTTCAGTATGTCAAGGACAGGGCAGAGTGGACGTATAGGTCTCCCAGAAATGTCAGTAACAATTTAAAGTCTCCTTAAAGTGAAGTTGCAGCAAAACATTTCTTCAAGCTGTGACAGTAATATGGTAGGCAAGTTTTTCATTTATATCCTTTTAAAATATAGTTTCAGTGCCAGGAATAGCTCCTGGCAATGCTACACTGCTATAATTTCTAACAGCCCATCTGAGGCGTCTCATACTACAGAATCTGAGTAGGGTAACAGAGTGATGGAGAGGAGAGGGGATAGAGTAGCAAAACATGTTTAAATCTTCAAGGCTTTCTTAACGCAGGATCTGATGGTTTTCAATAACATACTTGGACTTGCACCTCGGTAAGGTGTTTGACTTGGTAGTGCATGACATTTTAATTAAAAAAAAATTAGAATGATATAAAATTAATGAGGCACACATTAAACAGATTACAAGCTGGATAACTACAAGGTCTCAAAATATAATTGCATATGGGGATTAATTGTTGTGTGAGTGTTTCTAGTGAAGTCCCACAGGTTTGTCCTTAGCCCTATGCTATTTAATATTTTTCCAGTGACCTGGTAAACCCAAAATCATCGTTGGAAGTTTACAGATGACACAAATATTGGGGGGGGTCAGAGTTAGGGTAACCTGCATACTGTACCCCACAATCCCAGCCCTATCCCAGAGCAATGATTTAAATGAAGTATCTACATTTTCATTTCATTTTTCAAAATACAAAAATTAATTAAGGACCCAAGCAAATCTTCTAGTGTCATAATTAGAAAATCTTTTCAAAACATCTGATACAGGGGCAAGTAGGGAGGAAAAAAATGAATTTGAATTTCTCACAGACTCCCTAGCTACCCGAGAACATGCAACACATTATGTCAAAATTTTATTGTTAGGTGTGAAGTCACTTCACTAGTAGGACTGGATTGAGAGTGAGAGTCAGTCCCCCCCCCCAAGGTTACATAACTGTCTCTGAAGAAGTGGGCTGTGCCCATGAAAGCTCATGATACCATCTACATGTTTTGTTAGTCTATAAAATGCTACCAGACTGTTTGTTCAGTTTACCTGTACAGACTAACTCGGCTACCCCCTGAAGCTTCATAACTGTATATGTTTGCTGGGTGCTTTGGGAGTTGATCTCCTACTGTAATTGGTAACAGATTGTGCTTTCTTGCTATTCCCTTTTTTCTGAAACTATCTGGTTCTGATTTACTTGATGTGTTAAACAGTGATCAGTTAGCCTTCTCTGCAAAAAGTTACCTATGAAACTGTTAAAGAAATTTGACTATGTCTACACTATACTGTTCTTCCAGAAAAAGCTACGCAAATGGCGAACCACAATTTGCGTAGCTTTTTCTGATTTTTTTCGGAAGAGGCTTTTCCAACATTTGGCCCATCTACACTCGGCCAAATGTTGGAAAAAAAACCCCTTTTTCAGAACATCCCTTCTTCCTCATAAAACGAGGTTTACAGGGATGCTGAAAAAGCATTTGCTCTTCCAAAAAAAATGGACGCAGCAGAGTTTTTCCAGGATACCTCTGGAAAAATTCTGTCGTGTAGACATAGCCTTTGAGGAGCACTGCACTTTGTGTGAAAATAAAACATAGGGGAGAGATGTTTCTAAACAGTACAAAAAGATGGCGAAAACCAGAGAAGAATTTGTGACATTGCATTGGCTAAAGAGTCAGTATTGCACATCAGGGGCGTTAACTGAATCCTAGACAAGAGACTAGGTCATGTTTAGAATCTGGAGCAAAAAAAAAAAAAAAAAATAGACATGCTATTGTAAGACCCAGAATTAACCTTTGACAAAGACCTTAGAATTTGCCATGACAAGAAAGGTATTCAATCAAGAATGAAGTTTATAGAAGGTGGGCAGTGCTCTGACATTATGGACATGAAAGAGAATCTCAAATGCTAGGAGAAAAGAGACCTGAAGCAGAAAGAAGGCATACGGAGTTCAAAGTTGGAATCCAGCCAAAACAGCACATGGAGTTGCATATGCTATGGCTGTCACGACAAGGCAAGACAATGTCTCGCATATGGGAAAAGATGCAAGAAAGGCAATGGATTACATTACTTTGCAAGAGGTTCCAAGCACCAGCAGAGAGTGCACAGTATAGATAAAGATGATCACTGCACCATTCTTCCTCGGAACAATGGACATCTCTGCAGCAGATGATTGGACTATTAACTTGAAAGCCAATAGAAAATTCATTGTGTTTTTTTTTAATTGGAGGTTGGTGTATGAGCCATTGTGTTGCCAGAAACACTGTTATTAGCACTAAAAGAAAAGCCATTGATCTGGAGAGTAAATGAGTAAAACTCAGTGCTTACAATAGTGATTATCCCTGCTAAAGTCATATATAAACTATAAAAACATTTGGAAAAGATATAATTTGTAATAACACTGGGAAAAGAATACCCCCTTTTGGGTTAAAAGGTGGTCATATCTTTGGGTCTCATAAAGAGGGTGCTCTGTTGCAGCAATTGGAACTATTACTTTTTGCTTGCTTAATAATTAACCAAAAAAGTAAGCAGTTATTTTTAATAAATGTTACAAACAGTCGCAACCGCTACCAACCTCTAAATTTGTCTATACAAAAAGACATATCGTACAAATCAAAGACTGTGTTAAAATGTAAGTCCAGAAATTAATAAATCAAAAATGGTATCAAACAGTGGGTCTAATTGCTGGACAAAAAAATAAGGGGATGTCGTATTTCTCTCATCATACCCTTTTTGGGTCCTTAACAAAAGTCATTGGCAGGGAAATGAAGAACAGACAGAGGCTACTGAAGAAAGCATCGCCTTCACAGTCTCCTGGCATCTTTTTCATTCTGAACCTGACAGATATCCTGACCAGACCATGCCAGAGAGAGGGACCCAAATGACATCCCTACCTCTACGGGCTCCACCTGAACTTCCTCAACCCTCCAGGCACCAACAAAGATTTAATGGGATTGGACTGTAATAACAACAGCTCTAGCCCATTTCAGTGACTTCTTTTCCCTGAATGGACAGTTATGACTGTTTTTAGACCGCCAAACAAAGGGCTTATTGTAGCTGTGTTGGTCCCATGATATAAAAGAGACAAGCTGAAGTAATATCTTTTATTGGACCATATCTCTTGCACCAAAAGAATTTGGTACAATAAAAGATATTGTCTTGACCACCCTCTCTCTCTAAACAAGGGGGGTTCTCTCCTAAAACTCCCCAGCTACAGGGCAAGGGAACAAGAGATTTGTTAAAATGAAAGCCTTCTTTAATACTTTACATTTCAAATGCTTCAACTATTTTCCATCTCTTCTTTTTCTTTATCCTTGCAAAGGGGTTAAAAATGTTTGATAGTGTCTTTGCCATGGTACTAAGCAGGCTGAGGTCCCTGCATACTAAACCCTGAACCTTGTTTAATAGTGTTTAATGTTAAACAGTAAGGGCATGTCTAAACTGCAGCATAATTAATTAACATTATTTTGAAATAACAAGGTGAATGTCTACACAGCAAGCCTGTTGTTTTGAAATAACAGGCTTCTTATTCTGGAATAATAAATGCTCATTTCACGAGGAATAACATCTATTCCGAAATAGTTATTTCTAATTAGGGTGAGTGTGGACAGGGCAGCTGTGGTTATTTCAAAACTAGCCAATTAGCCTGTCATAAGACGGGATTTTCGGGTCTTTCCTCCACGTCGGTCTTCTCTCCTGAGCCTCCAGTCTCTCTCTCAGCGTCTCTTTCTCTCTCTCCTCTCTCCTACTGCCTCCCCCTCTCTCTCTCAGCTCTCCTCCGCCTTCTGCCTCTCTCTCCATCTCTCTCTTTCTCTTCTCCCCCTCCTGCCTCTCACTCTCTCTCCGCTCCGTCTCTCTCTTTCTCTTCTCCCCTTCCTGCCTCTTACTCTCTCTCCGCTCTCCTCTGTCTCCGTCGGGGATGCACGCTCATCCAGGCCCCTCCCCCTGGCTGTGTACATCACCGCCCCGCCCCCCTTCGCCTCCTGCCGTGGTGCTCAGCAGACTTCTGCGCCACTCAGCCGGGCCGGCATAGGGGAGCAAGTGGTGCAAGCAGCCGTATGGGCTCCCCCGTGGCGGCCCGGCTGAGCGGCACACAAGTGAGCTGAGCGCCACAGCGGGAGGTGAAGGATGTGACTCAGGCAACAGCGCCGCCCAGAGGGAACAGCCAGCATTTTAGCGTTACAGAGTCACAGACATTGGGCTACTATATATATGATAATTGACCTCCAGGGCTTCTCACAGCTACCTTGGTGGCCACTCTGTTCACACCCTAAGAACTCTATAGTTTCCTTTCCCCTGAAGCCTTTAAAGGTGCAGCCACAGGGGAAAGGCCTTGTGGCACAACGAAGGCTCTGATAGCGCCATTCCACACACCAGCAGCCTTCCCTGCCACTATGGCATAACCCTGTGCTCCCATTGAGCCCCCCAGGGCTGCAAGCAAGCCAGCAGCAAGCTCTCAAGCCCCCTTCCAGAGGTGAAGGAAGAGGGCCCCTTCCTGGTCTGATGCAGAGATCCTGGACCTCTTTGACGTCTGGGGTAAGGAGGCAAACTTCCAGGATCTCTGCACCAGATGCAGGAATGCACATGTCTATGGCCGGATGGCCAACAGCCTGGGCCAGAAGGGCCACATGAGCACTCAGGAGCGCATGAAAATAAAAGAGCTGAGGCAGGCCTACACTAAGACCAGGGAACAGAGTTCCCAATTAGGGGTGGCACCCCACTCATGCTGCTATTATGAGCAGCTGCGTTGCATCCTGGGGGGGGGGGACAGGGACAGTTCCCCCCTTGTGATGGACTGTGTCCTGGAGACATCCATTATCAGCCTCACAGAGTGAGGGTCCATGGACAAGGAGCAGGACCAGGCCACTGAAACCATGATGCCCACCAGCCAAGAACCCAGCCTGTCCCTGGAGCCATCCCCCATGTCACCCAAGATTCAGATGAAGCCAGGGAAGGCCCATCAGGTGAGTTTGATGTCTTTCCCTAGACACACGTGGAGGGAAGCAGTGGACAGTGAGGGGCTGTGCGCTCCTTGCTTGGCCTTCTCAGCCTGGGGATTGCAAAAGCAGCCTATGCACATGGGTGCATATGGAGCACCAGTCCAGAGCAGACAGCCACATGAGGCTGCCACAAAGGAACCAGTCACTCCTCACAAGGCTCCTGCATAGGCCTGCCTGACTCTCAGCTCCATGGGGGGACACCTCAGACAAGCCACCACTAAGGAGGCTGGACTCATGGACACACACAGAAGTGCTGCACATCATCATGCCCACACTCTCTCGGGGCAGCATTCACTCCCAGGCAATTGCAACAAGGCAGAGGACACCAAGCCCCTGCATGGGAACCTGCAGGGAGGGAAGAAGTGGAGGAGACCCCAGTGGTGCCCTCCCCAGCAAGCAGCGTCTGCCGTTCACACATACCTCTCCCAACACCCTCCCCCACTCTCCTCCAGTGGCCAGGGATACAAGCCCTCTCCCTGTGGGACACCGCCATGCCAGATCCAGCATGTGCCTGGCACAGAGGGAAGCCAAGCCGCCTCTTCACCCCCGTCCCACTCACAGGTTCCCAGCCTGGTCGGCACCTTCCCATGCCTGATTGTCTCCGGGGCATGGGGGTAGCAAGGCCCTCCTGGGATGTCCATGCCCCTGCAGGAGAGTGTTCACTTACTAGGCCACAGATGGCCTTTCGTAAAGCATATTGCCATCACGTTAACCAAGACATTTTCGGTGTCAGCTCATATATTAAGGCTGGGCTTCATGCACAGTGTCTCCTGGGATGACTGCCTTTGTCATTTTACTTCACAGCAGGACCAGCTGCAAGAGAGGCACATTCATCACCTCCCATGCCATCCTCCTGACCCCCATGAGAGCCAGTGCTGCAGATGACCCCATGAGGACCTGGAGCAGGAACACATCACCATCCTGCCTGCCCTGAAGCAGTCTCTCAAGCGGCAGGACCAGAGGTTGGACGTGAACCTGGAGGAGCACCATGCTGACAGGGAGCTGTGCTGCACCATCTGGCAAGAGCTGTCCCAGGAGACCTGGAGCAAGTGTATTCCAACAACAGCCTGGTCACCTCGATTGAGCAGTGAAGCAGTGGCTCCTCCTCTGGTCCCACTCCTCAAATGGGCGCCAGTCCTGGCCCCATCTCTGAGCCTCTCCTCTCCCCTCAAGCCCAACTCCCTTCCCACACCAGAACCAACCCCAACTACACCATCCCTGACAGGACTTTGTAAAGGCAGGATTGAAAAACTTCCAGGGAGGGAAAGTCCACCCTCCCCTTCCCTAGGGAACCCCATTCCAGAGCTTCACCACCCACCTGGGACAATAGCATGAGCACAGCACCAATGGTCGATTTCCCCACACCGAATTGGTTCCCGAAGGAGCAGTAGCTGTCTGGCGTGGCGAGCTTCCAAATAGTGATGGTAAGCTGCTTCTGGAGAGGGATGGCAGGTCTTATGTGGATGTCCCATCACCGGAGAGCAGGGGCGAGCCTGCTTGTACATGCGGAGATTCTGGAGCCACTGCTAGACATCCCACTGCTCCATGACCATCCGGTTCCACCGGTTGGAACTGGTGTCCTGGTGCCAGAAGCGGCAGTCCACGGTGTGCAGGGGAGTGTCGGAGGGGCTGTGCTGCATGAGCAGCATGTGGAGTGGGGTGAGGAGGTGCCCCACAGTAAACTGCAGGTCCTGGTCCTGCAGGACCATGTGGGCGGCCAGCAGTAACTGTGCCAGGAGGTGTGGCAGGAGGTCTAAGAGCTGGTGAGTGCTTTGCAGCAGGTCCAGCCTCATGGCTGGAGTGCCCTGGTGTCTGCAAGGGCAACCAGAGCAGGCAGTGGGAAGAGTCTGCTGTCCCTCAAGGAGGTAGGCAATGGAGAAGAACCTGAGACATGACTGTACTGGAGGGTTCCTTTAAGCATGAGCCTCAGCTAGCCTCAGGAAGCAGCTACAGGAAGTGACAGCTGTCCTGATACCCTGCCCAATATGCTTCTAGGAGCCTTAAATGCAATTCAATCAGTGTGGACATGTGTGCTATTTCGATATAGGTCTGTGCTATTTCGATGGGCATTTGTAGTGTGGACACACTATTTTGAAATAGCTATTTCAGGAGTTGTTATTTCAAAATAAGCACGTAATGTAGATGTACCTTTATTGAGTTATATTAATACCTTTCACCCATATATTCCATCTAAATTACTACAGCTGCTCTCCTTGGATGGGCTGAGGGTCAACAGAATTGAGGGAGAGCTTGAGGACCTCTTTGGGGGACTGGGAAGCTTTCAACAGACACAGAACAGAGCTGAAAGCACCCTACAATTCAGACTGAGGAATGTTCCCCTCACTCTAAGGCAAAGGCTAAAAAGGGGAGCTAGCTGGACTTATTGCTCTGGGAATAAACAGAAGAACCAAGGGAGTCAATACACTCATAGATCATTGTAGAAGAAAAGATGGAACTCTTCACTTGCATATAGATCCAGAATCTTTTTAATATTCGGAAAGGGAACATTTTCCATTATCTTTGAGGGAAGCTATTTTTGAAGAGATGCCAAATGTTTCTCTACACTTGATGCATCTGCAGCGTTCTGGCAGGCTCCCTTAGAAAAACAGCACACATTTGTGGCCCTTTAACACTCACCCACTCTGTCCCGCTGCCCCGACCACATCCAGAATACAGTGATTCATTTTTTCAGCTACAAGGAAAATTGTTTACAGAGACAGGGAGAGACGTGATGGTTGGAGACACTCACTAGAGCATTTCACATTAGCGCATTGGAACAGTCTGGGGCTAGACATTGTACACATTAATTAGATTTGTCTTAAAAACTGTCCTGTCTCAGATGGAATGTGATTGCCAGAGCTGCAGCTCACTATGGGACCCTGCAGAAAGAACTTAAGGCTTTTGGCAGGAGGTAGCTGGGACTGCATGTTCCCAACCCTTATTGTTAGAACAACATGAAACTATTTTTATTTTTTTATAATTTTCTGTTTTATTTTTCAAGAATGTTGTGTTATAACATCCTGTCTATGTCACCCAGGCAGGGCAGTTGGGTACTGGAGATGGGAGGCCGTGGGGAGATCTATTGGGTTCTGCTCCAGGTTCCTGAGATCACAGAGTGAGCTAACCTTGCACTCATCCCTCTGCATTGGCTCCTGTCACATAGCGTTGAACCTGGCTCTTCACTTCCAGTGTTGCAACCTGGTGCACTGGGCAGTGACACTGCTCATAGGTTTGGCCCAATCACCTCTCCATCATGATGACCTGTGCATCAAGTCACAGCTCTGCCCACTTACATTTGGCCCAGACACCTACCATTATAATAAGAAAGGCAAGCCAAACCTGAGTTGTGATGCAGCCTTGTGCACCAAGTTGCAATGCCCAGAGCAGTGAACCAAGCCCAAGCCCACAGGAAAGGAGCTAATGCTGCTACAGGGTGAGACGTGCATTTTATTTCATTTCTACGTTTTTAAAAATTGTATTTAATATGGGGATGCACATTTAATCAATTCACGGGGGAGCTCTTGGTACTATATGGAATTTTGTATAAAGGCACCAGGGATCCTGTGATGTTACAAATGAAGATCATTCAGGGATCTTTTAGCAAGCTTTTGTTATGCACAGACAGTTGGAACCAGACACAAACAGAATAAAGCAGAGCTCTTGCAAGAATCTTAAGTACTCAGTGATTAGGTGATTTTACAAAATCTAAGAGAAGGGCCAGAGCCACTTTATGTTGGCCTCATTTGCTAAGACTGATTGCATATGTCAAAAACATAGGCCAAGCCAAGTAAAATAATTCACGTTTGTAGCACAAGAAAAATTATCTATCTAGACCAAAATAGGTGTAGATTTGTTTACATTGGCTGGACTTGTCCTGGACTATTACGCTCACTTGTGTGAAATGGTCTTATTGTTCAGCTGAAAAGGTGATTGTGCCTATCAAATCTGTTTTGGCTAGACACAGTATACCTGGCAAGGTCTGACAATGGCCGGGTTTAAGCAGTCTGCAGTGAAGTACAGGTTAGACATGTAACCATTAGGCCCAATTATCTCCGGTCTGTCAGAGTCAAAACAATAAAGCACTTCCTGAAAAGGCTGCAGAGTGCAACCCTAATCCATAGGCTGCTATGTTACATTTCAGAACCACACCGATGACATTAGCAGTCATTGCTGATATTTTGTTCAGCATAAACCTGAAAAAAAGAGTCTACACCAGGGGTTCCCAACCTTTTTCGGTCCCCGTACTCCCTTGGCTTTTAGTAAACCTTCCCGTACCCCCTATTCAATATGAAAGGAAATAAATTCTAGACTCTAGAATCCACAACTTTTTTCACTAACACTACTACTTTTGGAATATTTCAATTAGGATAATCTAGTTATTTACCAAATATTACCCGTACCCCCTTGACAAGCTTCTCGTACTCCCCTGGGGGTATGTGTACCCCAGGATGGGAACCCCTGGTCTACACTATTAGAGCTGAATTTTTGGAGTCACTGGTGACTTGTAGACATATATACAGATACAGCCAAACCCCCCCAAAAAAAGGTTTGGAATCCGAGGAGTTACCACCAGTTCACGAAAATGACACTGTGGCTCTCTCTCTAAGGGGAAACAATGACCACAAACAGTAATGGCATCCCAGGAGGTTGCCCCGGTTGTATGAAGTCACCCCACATGGGCAGATACTATAGGGGAATGGGATACTCTACCGAACCCCAGAAAGGGGAGAATAAATGGGCAGCTTTGAGTCTGCAGCTTTGACCAAGAGGGTCTTGTCAGGGAGCAACCACAGGGTGAAACAACAGAGGCCCCGGATACAGAGCTGCCAGCCCAGAACAACTGGCTGTGCTGCCTCCAGACAGTCCAAACAGCAGCACAGTGCACTTCAGGAACCAATGGGGCATCATTAGCTAGTGCTGTTAGTAAGGTGGCTTATATGTGTTTGTAACTGTGTATTATATTAATGTTGGTATTTTAACTCTTACTGTTATTAAATTTTAGTTTGGAAGGGAATTGGGGATTGGAATTGGGGATTGTGTGTTTTTACAGGCTGAGCTTTCCAGACAAGAAGTCTGGTCTGGGCAGGCCACTGTGGGTATGTCTACACTACAGAGTTTTTTTCGGAAAAACGGTGTTTTTTCCTGAAAAAACTTCAATTACGTCCACACTGCAATAACATTCTTTCGAAAAAAAAATCAAAAGAACAGAGGGGTTTTTCCAATAACCACTTTCTATGAGGAAGAAGCCTTTTCCCAAAAGATCTCTTTCAGAAAAAGGCGGGTGTGGACGGGGAAGAGGTAGTTTTTTCACAGGAAGAGGAAAAAGGAAAAAGCACAGGTGCCCTGGTGGCCATTCTGCCCATAGTAATCACAGCTTACATGCGAGATAGCATCCATTCAGTGTGGACGCTATCTTTCGAAAAAGTAGATGGCTTTTCCGATGTGCTTTGGCAGTGTGGATGCTCTCTTTTGGAAGAAGTTTTTTCGGAAGATCTCTTCTGGAAAATCTTCCGAAAGAAGCCTGCAGTCTAGACATAGCCTGTGAAGCTTTTGTTGTTACGCACAGCCAAATGGAACCAGATACAAATGGAATAAAGCAGAGATATTTCAGGAATCATAAGCACTCAGTGATTAGGTGATTTAATGCATAGCAAATACAATGTATATAAAGGAGGCGGTTATCTGTATAACTTTGCACGTGTGATACACCCCGTACCTGCACTCTACACTTGAGGCTGATCAACTCAGTGTAGCTTTTCTGAATGCCAAATAAATGAATCTGTGTGACTGAAATCCAGATCTGAAATGAGTATTTTGTATTCCACAGAACTGGATGATGTCTTCTCCCAAAGTGTTCTGGATAAGCCAAGCGGGAAAAATCTCAGAGGGAATCCCAACATGTATACTCCTGTAATCCAGTTTTCTCTTTTGAACAAAGATGGCTTTTGACTTTTTTTAAAAAGAACCTTTTTGTTCTAAACAGCTGAAATCCTTTTGTAAGTGATACAGGTGAAGAGTAGCACATTCTACCTTTTTCTTTTCTTCATCTTCTGTAAGAGAAGAAAGGAATAATATAAAGGGAATAAAAAAATCTAGAGAATATTGCCAAGGGAGAGATATATGAAGTCATTTAAGTGTCAGAAGTTTAAATACTGCAGTTTTCCCCCAAAAGTTGTGGGGTTGTTTTTTTTTAAATAATTGACCTGAAATTACCTTTGGCTGACTTTTATAAGGTGTTTTCTTTTACTGTTCTCATTTTATGAAAGCTTTATAATTTCCTTTCCATTAATGTTTCTGATACAAGCCCCAGGCCCTGCAAAATGTTCCAGAGCCCTGGACCTATGTATAGTCCCTTTGACTGAAATGGGACAATGCATGTGCATAGGCATCTACCTGTACTGTGCCTCTTACAGGACTGGAGAGCAGCGCTAGTCAGGAGTACATGACCAGTGACTCATATGTCAGATTAAACCACAGGTTGGACCTCTGTGGTCCAGCACCCTTGGGACCTGACCAGGGCCAGATTAAGACCTTTAGCGGCCCTAAGCACTGAAAAGATTATGGTGCCCCCCCCATATGTAATTCAAAATAAAAACAATACTGTACCGTAAAATATCTTTTTTTTTTTTTTTTTTTTGGTGCCCCTGCTTTGCTGATGTCTTAAGCACATGCTTAGTCAGCCTACTGGGTAATCCAGCCCTGGACCTGACCAGTCTCAGTTGAGGGATTTTGCTTGACCAGGAGAGGTCATTTCTGGACCCCTGCCACCGGCCCCCCACTGCCTTTCCAGGTGGCTTGCCATCCCTTCCAACCGTGCTGTGTAGCCATCACTGCTGTGGCTGTTAGCTCCACTGGGCAGCCACGCACCGTGGCTCCAGGACCTGCCAAGCAGCTGCCATCATGTGCCACAGCTCCCTACCCCATCGAGCCACCAGCACCATGGCTTCCAGCCCCACCAGGCAGCCATGTGCTTGGTCTTCCAACCCCGCTGCCACGTGCTGGGTGGCCCCCCATCAGCTTTCTGCAGGCAGCCTGCTCCCCCCACCAGGGTCCCTCCTGCTGGCCCTCCACTTGGATTCTCTGGTCTTGTAATATCTGTGCAGAACCATGGATGTTGCCAGATCAGAGAATCCCAGTTAAGAGAGTTTCAACCTGTAGTACAGGTCTTGAATGTAATTTAGGATGAAGTGTGAAATGTAAGGTTTGTTGATTTCTGTGATTTTTTTTTTTTTTTGGTATGGTGAGTTTGCTCTAGTTTAATTGGCTAAGTTTAGGCCTCCTACCAAACAACTAGACATCTGGCTTAATCAATAAACTCTCCCACTTTGTAACAGCATGTAAGACTTTAACTGTCCATGTCCCATTCACTTGACTAGCAGTTGCATGACTAGACTCCCATGCAGCCTTTTGAGAAAGGCAAATGATCTGGTAGCATTTTAACAACTGTTGAATGCCTTTCTCTCTGTCTTTATCAGATTTAACTGAATGTGATGACAAAGAAGTACTCACTTTGTAAAATACATTAGAACAGTACATATTGTATGTATTGACACTGTTGCAATAGTTTTATCTTTAGAAATTTTCAAGAAGTTTTTGTCATGGCTAACTGTGGACTGAACACAGTCTATATTTATCTGGATATGAACTTCTGGAATTTGGAAGACCTTACATTAATACAATTCCACATTCTACTGTCAAACACAATAGATAAATAATCATGCTGAACAGCTTTATTCTGATAGATGCCCTACAACTCAGTTCCACATGACACTGTGTGAGTATCTTGGTGTGAAGAGCCATAGCTCCAGCTGTGGAGAGCTACTGATAGTACAAAAAATATCCTTTTTCCCTTGAGACTCCTCAGTGCTATAAGATTTGAACATATGGAGCAACAGATTGCTGGATAGAGAAACTATTTAGTCAGGCTGTAAGATACTGACATTATCATTAAGCAGTCTTCCTGGATGATGATTAACGTATTTGCTGTTGAAAAAGGAATACAGTTTCAAATCTGTTTTCTAGCAAAGTGTCACCGTTCTGTGATCCCAAAACAGATAGTGTATGGGGAAATTTCTTTCTACCTGACAATAAGTTAATGACATTATCGTTAAGCAGCTGCCCTGGTTGGCATTCTGCATATTTGCTGTTAAAAAGTGACCACTGTTTGCTCATGAGGCGTGACTGTTCTGTGATATCAGAAATGAAAAAAAGGATTAGGAAAGGCTAAATGCTTTCTGCAATAGTAACAGTATTTGGCCAATGCACTGCAGATATTTTATGCAGTAGGTCATGCACTGAAACATGCTTTAGCAATATATTATTTCCAGATGCTAAGATATAACTAATGTGGTACATGAGCATTTTCTTCTGTCTTGTTAATGCTTGAATTATGGCTTAGGTACTGTTCATGGTAAATGTTAGTATCATATATCAGGTGGTAGATATCCAGCTGTTAAGAGCATCCACTGTACAGCTAAACCCAAAGAGTAAAACTAAACTGTTTACAAATGAATGCTGCTGATGGTGGTAACTGCCCATATTTTTTACTAACTCAAGGTAAAAGTTTTGCTCGAAGGACAGGCATATATTTACAAAAATATTATTCCAAACTGCTATGTTACTTTCTCAGGTCATGTCTACACTAACAGGTTATTTCAAAATAAGTTTTTTCAAAATAATAACTCCTGAAATAACTATTTTGAAATAGCGCATCCACACTACAAGTCCCCATCGAAATAGCGCAGAATTATATCAAAATATTACGTCCATACTGATCGGAGGCTGAATGGCATATAAATCCCCCAGAAGCACTCTGGGCATGGCATCAGGACAGCAGTCACTTGCTGTAGCTGTTGCCCGAGGTTAGCTGAGACTTGTTCTTAAAGGGGCTCCTCTCTAGCTCACACTGCTCTGCTCTTCTGCCTACTTCCTTGAGGGACAGAAAATTCACACTGTGTGCTCCCATTGCTCTTGCGGATGCCACAACACTCTCATCATGAAGCCAGAGCTGCTGCATAGCAGTGCCAGGCTCTCTGACCTCCTGCTGCGCCTCCTGGCACAGTTACTGCAGGATGCCCACGTGGTGCTGCAGGACCAGCCCAGAATGGGGGAACCTCCTCACCCAGGCTTCTCATGCACCACATTCCCTTCCACCCTCCCCTGCTCGTCTGGTGCCGGGAGACCAGTGCTGACTGGTGGGACCACATCGCCCTGCAGCAATGGGACAACCAACAGTGGCTCCAGAACTTCTGCAGGCAGAAAGCCACCTTCCTGAAACTCTGTGAGTGGCTTCCTCTGGCTCTCTGGCAACAGGACACGTGGATGAGACCCGCCATCTCTCTCTCCAAAAGTGGGACACCATTGGACTTTGGAAGCTCGCCACGTTGAACAGCTACCACTCCATTGGGAACCAGTTCATTGTGGGGCCATGCTCATGCAGGTTTGACTCTTTTACTTTGTTGAAGAAGGGTGAAACACTGCAATGGGTTCCCTAGGGAAGGGGGGTAGAATCTCAGTCCCTGGAGGTTTTTCAGTCCCAGCATCACAACACCCTGCTGGGGATGGTTTAGTTGGGGTTGGTTCTGCTTTGGGAAGGGGTTTGGATTCTGGGAGCTCCCAAGGGCTCTTGCAAATCTGTGATTCTATGGGTATGTCTACACTAGCCCCCTAGTTCGAACTAGGGAGGCTAATGTAGGCATTCGAAGTTGCAAATCAAGCCCGAGATTTAAATATCCCGCGCTTGATTTGCATCTTCCCAGCCGGTCGCCATTTTTGAGATTTACAAGTCCGGGCTAACTGTCTGTATCTACATGCGGCAGGGACCCAGTAGTTTGAAATAAAGCCCTAGTTCGAACTACCTGTTAAACCTCATTCCAGGAGGAATAACAGGTAGTTCGAACTAGGGCTTTATTTCGAACTACCGGGTCCCTGCTGTGTGTAGATGTAGGCAGTTAGTCCGGACTTGTAAATTTCAAAAATGGCAACCGGCCAGGAAGATGCAAATCAAGCACGGGATATTTAAATCCTGGGCTTGATTTGCAACTTTGAATGCCTACATTAGCCTCCCTAGTTCGAACTAGGGGGCTAGTGTAGACATACCCTATGATTCTGTAGGTGATAAAGGCCATCAGTGCCATTGTACAGTGGAGGGTCATCACCCTGGGTGACGCTGACACCATCATTGCTTGCTTTGCCACCATGGGCTTCCCCAACTGTGGGCAGGGGAAGCATTGACGGCACCCACATCCCCATCCTGGCCCCGACCACCATGTGTTGGACTATATAAATAGAAAGGGGTACTTTTCAATGGTGCTGCAGGCCCTTGTGGACCACTGGGGCATGTTCATGGACATTTACATCAGGTGGTCAGGGAAGGCACACGACGCCCATGTGTTCTGGAAATCCAGTCTTTTCCAAAAGATGCATACTGGCACTTTTTTCCCTGGCCGCACCATCAGGGTCGGGGACGTGGACATGCCCATGTGTATCGTGGGTGACGCAGCCTACCTCTTGCTCTCCTGGCTTATGAAGCCCTACATGGGACACCTGGACTCAGTGAAGGAGACCTTTACTAACTGGCTTAACAGGAGCCACATCATTGTGGATGCTGCCTTTGGTCACCTCAAGGGGAGGTTCTGGAGTCTCCTCACCTGCTTGGACCTCTGCAACCAGAACACCCCCCACCCCCCAAGGTGGTGGCAGCCTGCTGTGTGCTCCACAACAGTGGTTCCCAACTTTTTTTATACCACAGACTGGCAAACCCATTTCACAAACTATTGGCAGACTGGTGTATGTATGTATGAACATACATTTTATTTGTATGTTCATAATGAACATGCAAATATGCAAATAAAATGTTAACTGTCTGCCAAAATAAGTACCCCAACCCTGGCCCGGAGAGCCACCACACAGCAGCTGGCTTCAGCTCTGGCAGCCACCCCTTGGGAGCTGTGCTCATCAGGGAGGCCCTGAGGGAGCATTTCAGCCAAGGCCACCTGTGAGACTCTCCCTAGAGCATCCCTACAAGACGCCTTTGCATTGCCCCGTGTGTCTTTCCTTCCCCACCCCTTCCTTTCCCTGCCCTCCCCTCCCACCTCCACTGCAGAGGAAATAAAAAAGTTTTTTGGTTTGAACCCAAAACTCTCTGGTTTTTATTTGGGAAATATATAACTGGGGAGTGAGTGGGGAAAGGGGAAAAGAGGGGCTCAGGGATGGGGCTGGGACTGGTGCCTCTCTCGGGTATCTCGGAACATCTTGGCTGCCTGAGAGGTCCCACCACCATGTGTTCACAGGCCTCAGCAGCCTCTGGTGGGTCTGGGAGTACAAGTCGGGAGCAGGTGCAGGGGTGGGCGTGGGAGCTGGGATGTGGGGGAGTGCTCAATAGTGGTGGCCAAGTACTCTACATCAGTGTTGATCAAGAAGCACATGGTCTTGTGCTGGTGAAACCACTGTTCCCAGATCATCCTCCTCAGCTCCTAGTCAGCCCAGCACTCCTCATGGTCAGCAACCTGCTCCTGGCGCTCCTCCTCAAAGTTGCTGTTCAGGGACTGGAGACAGTAGAGGTGTAGGAACACCAGGTTGTCACAGAGTTGCCTGCACCTGCAGGTCTTGTGGTGTCAGGAGAATGGTGCAGCAGGTGTGAAGACAAGTGACAAGGGCAGTCATCCCAGGAGACACTGTGCATGAAGGCTAGCTCTAATCTCTGAGCCAACACCAAAGGTCTCAGTTCAGATGATGGTGATGTGCTTCAAGCAAGGGCACATGTTGCCTAGAGAGTGGGCACTTTCTTGCATGGACTCAGAAATCCCAGGGGAGTCTCGCTACCCCCATGTCCTGGGGACAAGCAGGCATGGGAAGTTGCTGGCCAGGCCTGGAGCCTGCGGGTGGGAGAGGAGGACGGGGTGGCTTGGCTTCCTACTGTGTTTCATACACGCTGGGTTTGGCCATGGTGTGGTCCCCTAGAGAGAGAACTTCTATCCCTGCCTTCTGGAGGAAAGGGAGGGAGGGTGTTGGGAGAGGTGTGTGTGGTGCGGCAGACACCACTTGCGGGGGAGAATGCTACTGTGGTCCCCTCCACTACTCCCCCATGCAGGTTCCCATGCAGGGGATTGGTGTCCTCCGCCTTGCCATGCTTGTCCGGGAGCACATGCTGCCTGAGAGTGTGGGCATGACCCTGTGCTATGTGTTTCCATGACCCCAGCCTCCTTAGTGGTAGCTTGTCATGGGAAGGTGTCCCACCACAGAGTCTGGAGTAAGGTAGGCCTCTTCAGGAACCTTTTGAGAACATGAGAAATGCCATATTGGGTCAGACCTAAGGTCCATCTAGCCCAGTATCCTGTCTGCCAACAGTGGCCAATACCAGATGCCCCAAAGGGAGGGAACACAACAGGTAATCAGCATCACATGATCCCTCTCCTGTCATCCATTTCCAGACAAACAGGCTAGGGACACCTTTTCTACCCATTCTGGCTAATAGTTATTGCTGGACTTAGCCTCCATGAATCTATCTAGCTCTCTTTGGAACCCTGTTAAAGTCCTAATCTTCACCACATCCTCTGGCAAGGAGTTCCACAGGTTGACTGTCCGCTAAGGAAAGAAAAACTTCCTTTTGTTTGTTTTAAACCTGCTGCCTATTAATTTCATCAGGAGTGAGGGGTTCCTGAGTGAGAGCATCATGGAGCTGAGTGCTTTGGACTGGCGCTCGATGTGCACTCATGTGCACAGGCTGCTGTGCGAGCCCCAGGCGCCTGCCGCCTGCCTCCACATGTGTGTAGGGAAAGCAATGGAACTCACCTGAACTGCCTTCCCCAGCTTTGTCTGAAACCCTGGGAGACATCCTGGGAGAGGATACTGGTTCCAGGGAGATGATGACTTTCTGACTGGTGGGCATGGTGTCCAGGCTGGCCTGCTTCTCCTCCTCCTCCTCATCCTTCTCCATAGCCCCACACTTGTAGAAGCTGATGACGGGCATGTCTTGGCCGGAGTCAACGACGAGGGGGGGAGGTGTGACTGGCCCCTCTCCGAGCATGGCATCTGGCTACTTGTAAAAGCAGCAGATCTGGGGTGCCACCCCAGAGTGGGAACTTTCCCTGGTCTTAGTGTAGCCCTGCTACAGTTCTTTCATTTTCAAGTGCACCTGGTCCTGGGTGTGGCTGTGCCACTCTGGGCCAGGCTGGTGGCCATCCAGCTGTAGAATTGGCCTTGTGCCATCTGTTGCAGAACTCCTGAAGTTTTGACTCCTCACCCCAGACCTCGATGAGATCAGGATCCCCACCCCAGTCCAGGCTGGTGCCCTCTTTCACCCCAGGCCAGGGGCTTTGTAGATGGCTGCAGGTGTACTTGCAGCCATGGGGGCTCAGAGGGAGCACTGGTGTCAGCAATGGTTCCAATACAGGGTGAGTGTGTGGGTAAAGATCACTAGTGAAATAAGAGAAGTAGAGATCATTGAGAAGAACCCCTTTGGCTGCTTGCTGATTAACTGGTCTTCTCAAATGTGCTCTGTGAGTGGGTGTGAGTGGGAGTGTGTTCATCTGATTCTAGGGTGGGAAGAACCCAGTCCAAGGGAACCTAGATCCTGCAGAATCACTCTACTGGGAGGGAATTGGGAGAAGGGAGAAGGAAAGGTCCAAATAAGAACACAAGTAACACAAGCAGCACATTGATAGAATTATCAACCTCCTCTCCCCCCAGAAGAGTAACCCTATTAAATGAGCATACCCCAAAGTAATGGGCAAACCTGGTAACAAATTGGTGGGGAATGTGGGCACCATGTGATCAGTACTTGTTGGTTAGTTGCTGCTGTAATTGCTGCAAAGTGGGGAAACTGAGGCACAAACCTGAGCAAATTCTATCTCCTTTTTAGTTGTAGCTCCTTTAGTGAGGTCCCTCTGTTTTTCTCATTGAATATTTGGTAATATTTGATAATATCCAAGTAAAGAATTGTGCTTGGAATAACTGTAGGACTGTGCAATAAGGAGTTAATTATTGTGCCTTAAAAGTAAAGATTTTAGAGCTATATTGTGACTGTATGGGTAAGGATCACTAGTGAAAAAAGGGAAGTAGAGATGACTGAGAAAAACCCCCTTGGCTGCTTGCTTAAGTCAGGAAACAATCAGCAGGTTAGAGGGATGGGTAATAAGGAAGGAGAAATGTGAGGGCATGGACCACCAATCCTATGCACTCAGAAATGGGGTGCCCATCAGCCTCCCGATGAAGGCTGAAAGTCATTGGATCAAGAGTTCCCCACACACACAACACTGATGGTGGGACTTAATTATACAGTACAGGTCCTGTCCCTGACAAAGTGAGCATTCCTAGAAAATTAGAACGTACAGCATGCTCCCCATAGTGGATGATAATGCAACTTTGTGCATTAGCAGGCTGAGCATGTAGCTGGACTTCTCTTTGTGTGAGAGACTAAGCAATGAATGTGATTGCAAGGGTCTGATGAGCAAAAACTTCAAGGTCACTCATCAGCCTGAGCAGAATAAATGGCAGTAAGATGTACTATAAATGGCAATTCAATGACCTGTTGTTGCAGTCCTGGGGTAGTTTCAGTGATGAATTTTCAAGTATTCCTCATTAAGGTTGCTATCCAGCTCAGTGGCAGTCAACCTGTAGTGAACACATCCTTTTCCATTATCATGCATTTGCAGCCACAGGGTGATTTATGCTTAGTGATATCCAAAGAAACATAGTCACATCTCATGACCTAACATTCTAAACTATGTAGCTGCTTTTTAAAAATACTGCAGGGGGAATGTTATATTCAGGCAGGCCTGTAGAACATGGGATGCTAAATTCACATAGGACTTAGTGAGCTGTTACCCACTTTCCTTTCTATATAATAGGTCTCAGAGGGGCAGCCGTGTTAGTCTGTAACTACAAAAAAAATTAAAAACAACAATGGTCCTGTAGCACCTTAGGGTATGTCTACACTACAAAGTTAATTCGAACTAACAGCTGTTAGTTCCAATTAACTTTCATAGGCGCTACACATGCAAACCGCTTGTTCGAACTTAATTTGAACTAGCGGAGCGCTTAATTCGAACTACGTAAACCTCATGCTACGAGGACTAACGCCTAGTTCAAATTAAGTAGTTCGAATTAAGGGCTGTGTAGCCACTTAATTCGAACTAGTTGGAGGCTAGCTCTTCCCAGCTTGCCCTGGTGGCCACTCTGGGCCAAGCCAGGGAAACTCTTCTGCCCCCCTTCCGGCCCCGGAGCCCTTACAGGGGCATGGTCTGGCTACACTGCTCATGCCAGCTGCAAGCCTGCCAGCACCCAGCCAGCAGACCCTGCACCTGGCAGGGCATGAGCCAGCCACCCGCTGCCACCCAGCCCTCCGCCTCTTCCCAGGACCAGGCTGGCGGCTCCCAGGAGCCTGCCCGGGGCCACAAGAGGCGGGCGCCCGCCTGGTCTAGTGTGGAGATCGTGGACCTCATCGAGGTTTGGGGGGAGACCTCCAACGTCCACAACCTCCGCACTAGGCACAGGAATGAGGCCGTCTAGGGCAGGATAGCTGCCAGCCTGGCCACCAAAGGCCACATGCGAACCCAGGAGCAGGTTTGCATGAAAATCAAGTTGGTCCAGTGAGACCCCCGACCCTGAACCCTGAGCTTAGAACATAAGAACATAAGAACGGCTGTACTGGCTCAGACCAAAGGTCCATCTAGCCCAGTAGCCTGTCTGCCGACAGCGGCCAACACCAGGTACCCCGGAGGGGATGGACCGAAGACAATGACCAAGCGATTTGTTGGTCCTACCCGCCTGGCTACTAGCACTCCATGGACCCAACCTCCATGAATTTATCTAACTTCTCTTTAAACTCTGTTATAGTTCTAGCCTTCACAGCCTCCTGTGGCAAGGAGTTCCACAGGTTGACTATGTGCTGTGTGAAGAAGAACTTTCACTTATTAGTTTTAAACCTGCTGTCCATTCATTTCATTTGGTGTCCTCTAGTCCTTCTATTATGGGAACTAATAAAGAACTTTTCTTTATTCACCGTTTCCAGACCACTCATGCTTTTACAGACCTCTATCATATCCCCCCTCAGTCTCCTCTTTTCTGAGCTGAAAAGTCCCAGTCTCTTTAGCCTCTCTTCATATGGGACCTGTTCCAAACCCCTAATCATTGTAGTTGCCCTTTTCTGAACCCTTTCCAAGGCCAAAATATCTTTTTTGAGGTGAGGAGACCACATCTGCACACAGTACTGAAGATATGGCGTACCATAGTTTTAGACTTCCCCTCCTTCTTCTTCCCCTGGTTTCCCCCTCCCCTCTCCCACCCTCTCTCTTCCCCTCTCCTACCTCCTTTTCCCAGTCTCCCCAGAGGTTAATCCCCCCACCCCCAGTTTTGTTAAATAAAGAGAGTTTCTATTTTTGAACACATGTCCTTTATTTTTTACATCAGGAAGGGGGGCTAGGGAAGGGTAAGTGGAAGGAGGTGAGGGAGGAATGGGGCATGAGCCCCCGATGGGGAGGACTGGGGTGGCTCTGTGGGCTCCTCGGGCTGGAAGCTCTCCTGCAGGACCTCCTGGATCCTGACAGCCCCCCGATTGACACCCCCGGATGGCAGCCTGCGGCAAGTGCAGCCGGGCTGATGGCCGAGTGCTGTGATGTGCTGAGTGTGGGCACTCAGGGCACTCCAAGACAGGACTGCTTTGCTGTCCCTCATCGAGGTAGACAAGCAAGCAGGGAACCCTGAGAACTGTCTGTCCGGGGTGGGGGCTTGGGTCCCTTTAAGCACAGCCCTCGGCTAGCCTGAGGCAGCAGCTCCACACTCTAAGTCCTGGTTCCGGCCAGCCTTAACTTCGGTTCAGGGTCCACTCAATGTGGACATGCTAGTTCGAATTAGCAAAACACTAATTCGAATTAGTTTTTAGGTCTAGATGCACTAGTTCGAATTAGCTTACTTCGAATTAACTAATTCGAATTAAGTTAGTTCGAATTAGTGCTGTAGTGTAGACATACCCTTAGAGACTAACAAAAAAAATATATAAAATAACAGGAGCTTTTGTGGGCACAACCCACTTCTTCAGATGAGTGGAGCAAAAATGTTTTGTTGTATAGAAGACTCAGTGCTATTTATCACATTATATGATCTGGCTCTAACTTTGTATGTTTAATACCAGTTTGCTGATGTACATAACCTGTGCTTGTCTTTAACATAACCATGAAGTAGGTGGAATTTTAATCATCCAGTTAAAATGAATCAGTTTTTAAACTCTCTCATTTCATTTTGTCTCATAACTTAGTCAGAAAATAATTTAATGGCAAAAGTAAAGTAACTGTTTTCATTGGCAGGTTTTGTGTGTCAGCCTGTAGCAAACTGGTTAGATCCAGTGCTTTTTTTGTATTAAAAAAAAAAAAAAAAGGTGCCAGCACGCCAGGAGAAAAGTTGTTGAGCGGAAAAAAAAAAGAGATGCGGCCCCTTTAAGACAGGCGGCCCAGCCAACTGTCGGACATTTGTGTACAGAGGTGCCAGTACGCTCCATTCTTTCCAGGTAAGCTCTGACTGGAGGTGTCTGTACTGCGTCTGGAGGTGCCAGTACTGCGTACTGGGAGGTACTTCACAAAAAAAGCACTGGTTAGATCAATATCTTTTTGAAGGCAGCACACAGTACTTGACCAATGGAGATATATTACATGTCCTTTTCATCAATTGCCTAACTTAACAGTTAATGTAAAAAATTAAAAAACAACAAATAGTCTGGCAGCACCTTAAAGACTAACAAAACATGTAGATGGTATCATGAGCGTTAGTGGGCACAGCCCACTTCTTTCATCTGAAGAAGTGTGTGGTGTCTACCAAAGCTCATGACACCATCTACATGTTTTGTCAGTCTTTAAGGTGCTGCAAGACTATTCATTGTTTTTTAAGTTTTTCCAGTTGCAGACTAACTCGGCTACCCCTCTGAAGCTTTTATTTGTTAATGATAGGGTTTGTAAATTAGCAAAAGAGATCCAGATAATTTAGGTACCACACCTAAGGTTTCTGTTGTTCCAGCCCAGCTGGAATGTGCTCTTATCATTTTGTTGAATACAAAGAAATACTTTTAAAAGTTAAAGATAACACATGTGTCCTTCTCCAACACTGTGGATCTGATATTCAAAATCCATATCCCTAATTCCAAGCAAAACAAGTGTATATAGTTTTCTCTCTAACTTTCATGTTCTCATGGTTATATAAATACATTGACACATACTATAATTGCACATGCAAATTAGATGTTCATTTTTTCTGCATGGAAATACAAGTGCTGAGTTATTAAAATTAGGCCTTTAATCTTTCAATTGCACTTGACATCCAAGAATTAACAACAAGCACTTCACATGATAGCATTTTTCGAGGACCTAAAAGGGTGTTACAAGGAAGAGGGAGAAAAATTGTTCTCCTTGACCTCTGATGACAGGACAAGTAGCAATGGGCTTAAATTGCAGCAAGGAGATTTAGGATGGACATTAGGGAAAACTTCCTGTTAGGGTTGCTAAACACTGGAATAAATTGCCTAAGGGAGGTTGTGGAATATCCTTCACTGGAGATATTGAAGAGTAGGTTGGATAGACATCTATCAGGGATGATCTAGATCAGTGTTTTTCAACCTTTTTTTTATAAAGTACCCCTTTTACCAAAAAAAAAAAAAAAGTACCCCCCAGTACCTACAGTTTTTAGACACACAAAATTTGTTTCTACCATTGCAACACATTTGTTTAAACAACTTAATTGTAGCTGGGTGGGCAATGAAATTTTTGGGTGTAAAAAGTACAAAAATAATAAAGCACTGTAAAACTTAAAACAAAAATTCAGTTTTCTCCAGATTTCAGTTGTGTTGATGTACCTCCCAGATTTCTCTTGAGTACCCCTTTGGATACTCGTACCACTGGTTGAGAAACACTGATCTAAATGATGCTTGGTCCTGTCATGAAGACAGGGGACTGGCCTTGATGATTTCTTGAGGTCCCTTCCAGTGTTCTATGATTCCAGGAATTCTCCTGATCACGTTTCATTTTCTCATACTCAACCTTGTTCTTCTACTGCTAGGTAACAGCAGATCCTCAAAACTGTTCTACCGTTAGTTAAACTTAAAAAATAAAACAGCAGCAACAGATTTTGTAATGGTCAAGGAGAAATTTCAGATCTTCCCAGTTGTATTTTGGGTTAGGTAATACTAACAAGCATTGCACAAACCATGTGAGAGAGAAGGATGTGTAAGTGACATGATGCCCATGTATTTAGTTGTTCCCCAGGAAATCGGGAATCAAGGAAAACTTGCTGATTTGAGTTTTGTTACAAACTTGAAATTCAGCCTACATTCATCAAAAGATTCAGTAAGGTCTCACAAATCTTCCAGCAGAACCTGAACCCTATTTTGAGTGAGACTGGGTCCATTTATAGTTTTTGAATCAAAATCATTCCAAGTTTTCTGTACGTATGTGGCACAGACACAAAACCAGGTGAAGTTTTATTGTACATCTACACTGAAAGGCTATTTTGAGATGCCGGAGGTATCTCTTGAACGCGTCCGCTATTGCGAAATATAGCAGACCTGCTATTTTGGCATCCCTGTAAACCTCATTCCATAAGGGATAAGAGATGTCTCAAAATCATAGAATCATAAGGCTGGAAGAGACCTCAGGAGGTCATCGAGTCCAGCCCCCTGCCCAAAGCAGGACCAATCCCAACTAAATCAACCCAGTCAGGGCTTTGTAAAGCTGAGACTTAAAAACCTCTAGGGATGGAGATTCCACCACCTCCCTAGATAACCCATTCCAGTACTCACTACCCTCCTAGTGAAATAGGTTTTCCTAATATCCAGCCTAGAACCTCCCCGACTGTAACTTGAGACCATTTTTCCTTGTTCTGCCATCTCTCACTACTGAGAACAGTCTCTCTCCATCCTCTTTGGAACCTCCCTTTAGGAAGTTGAAGGCTGCTATCAAATTCCCCCTCACTCTTCTCTTTGGCAGGCTAAATAAGCCCAAATTCCTCAGCCTCTCCTCATGTGCTCCAGCCCCCTAATCATTTTGGTTGCCTTCCACTGGACCCTTTCCAATGCGTCCATATCCTTTCTGTAGTGTGGGGCCCAGAACTGGAGGCAATACTCCAGATGTGGGCTCACCAGAGACAAAGAAAGGGGAATAATCACTTCTCTAGACCTGCTGGCAATGCTCCTCCTAATGCAACCTAATATTCCATTCTCCTTCTTGGCTACAAGGGCACGCTGTTGACACATATCCAGCTTCTCATCCACTGTAATCTCCAGGTGCTTTTCTGCTGAACTGCTATTTAGCCAGTCGGTCCCCTGCCTGTAACAATGCTTGGGCTTCTTCCATCCCAAGTGCAGGTCACTCTGGACCCTATCCCTGCCATCCAAAGTATCTACCTCTCCCCCTAGCTTAGTGTCATCCGCAAACTTGCTGAGGATGCAATCCATCCCCTCATCCAGGTCATTAATAAAGATGTTGAACAAAACCGGCCCTAGAACCGATCCTTGGGCACTCTGCTAGTAACCGACCACCAACCTGACATCAAGCCATTGATCGCTACCTGTTGGACCCGACAGTCTAGCCAGCTTTCTATCCATCTTACAGGCCATTTATCCAATCCATACTTCCTTAACTTGCTGGCAAGAATATTGTGGGAGACCATATCAAAAGCTTTGCTAAAGTCAAGGTATATCACATCCACTGACTTTCCCATATCCACAGAGCCAGTTACCTCATCATAGAAGCTAATCAGATTGGTTAGGCGTGACTTGCCCTGGGTGAATCCATGTTGACTATTCCTGATCGTTTTCCCCTCTTCCAAGTGCATCAAAATGGATTCTTTGAGGATCCCCTCCATGATTTTTCCAGGGACTGATGTAAGGCTGACTTGTCTGTAGTTCCCTAGATTGTCCTTCTTCCCTTTTTTAAAGATGGGCACTACATTAGCCTTTTTCCAATAATCCAGGATCTCTCCCGATCTCCATGAAAGCATCCCAGGGCATCCTGTTCATCAGTTCTCTGAGGGAGTCAAAGTCTGCTTTTCTGAAGTCCAGGGTGTGTATTTTGCTACTCTCCTGTCTTCCTCTTATCAGGATCCTGAAATCTACCATCTCATGATCACTGCTTCCCAGGTTGCCACCCACCTCTACTTCCCCTACTAGTTCCTCCCTGTTTGTGAGCAGCAGGTCAAGCTGTGCATGGCCCCTGGTCAGTGTGTTATTTCAAAATTTGGCACTGTGTAGACATGCCAAATTTCAAAATAGCCTATTTTGAAATAGAATTGAAATAAGATACACAATTTGCACAGCACAAATTGTGTATCTTATTTCGAGTTAAGGGTACAGTGTAGACACTTACAGTTTTGCCAGAGAGGTTTTGAGATTCAGAGCTAACACTCACCGTGAAACTTAAGGAAAGGAGGAGCCATGATGCCGTGTTGATAGCTGTAATGTGAATAGCCCAGCTAGAGTAGATTAGACAGAAGGGTGAAAAAAAGAAGAAGTATTCTCAAGGGCTGTGTCTAGACTGGCCAGTTTTTCCACAAAAGCAGGCGCTTTTGCGCAAAAACTTGCCAGCTGTCTACACTGGCCACTTGAATTTGTGCAAGAGCACTGACGTTCTAATGTAAGAAATCAGTGCTTCTTGTGCAAATACTTTGACGCTCCCGTTCGGGCAAAAGTCCTTTTGCGCAAAACCTTTTGTGCAAAAGGGCCAGTGTAGACAGCTCAGTTTTGTTTTGCGCAAAAAAAGCCCCGATGGCTAAAATGGCAATCGGGGCTTCCTTGCGCAAAAGCACGTCTAGATTGGCCAAGGACGCTTTTGCGCAAAAAGTGCTTTTGCGGAAAAGCGTCCATGCCAATCTAGACGCTCTCTTGCGCAAATACTTTTAACGGAAAACTTTTCCGTTAAAAGCATTTGCGCAAATTCATGCCAGTCTAGACGCAGCCAAGAAGTTTGGAATGGAATGAAATTATCTTACAATGCTATAGGAGTCTGCTAACAGTTTGTAACAATGCAATTTATAAGAAAAACAGGTGTAGATCATAAAGGACACTAAGGGGCCAAAATCTCAGCTGGTGTAAATCAGCATAGTTCTGACTTCAGTAGTGCTATGCTTATTTACCTGAGCTATGGACCTGGCCGTACAAGTGTGAATGCACTGGGAAAAAATACTCTGTTTCACTGAAAGTTAATCTCGGTGGTGGAAAGACCCTGATACCACACAGCCACACATAAACAATCCTTGGCAGTATCATAACACCTGCAAGGGAATGTGTTTGTAAAGGGAAAGTATTATAACTTTCTCTTTGTATTAAGAGCAGGGTAGCCTATATAATGCCAAATAACATTTCTGCTTATGAGTACACAGGACTTATCATGGAATTTGGTGTCCCAACCAGGAGGGTCCAAACATGTATCTCAGTCTGAAATGTGTCAGTTAAACATGCAGTACAATCAGTTCTGCCTTTCCCATAAATAATCATAATGAGGTACAACTTTCAGTGTGCAAATTCGGAAGGGAGCTGGATATTAAACATTAATCACTAAAAACAAAAGTCCTGTTTTAGAAGATAACATTAAATAATAAAGTCCTATGGTGATATAGTGCAATCTATTTTTCCAGTTCTTCATTTCCTTATGATGAACCAGAGGCTCGAAAGATTGTCTAGGGGTGGCGTTTGTGGCGAGGGACTGGGGGCTGCAAAGGAGGAATCCCGAGCTGAGATGTACTTAACCAATTGCTAACTTTATTGACTACAGCTTTGATTATATTAAGTCACTGTCTCTGATTCGTCTTAGACAGTGCAGCATGCAAACAAAAAACACGACAAATAAAAACAATACAGTAATAATAAAAACTCCTCCTACAGCCAGTCCTTCTATGGTTATCTTAGAACAGCTGGTAGAGTTAATCATTAGTCTACTTATACTTAGCAACTCTAAATATGAAATGGTTAATTATACCTGACAACCTCTAAATATGGAGTGGTTAATACAACATAATAAGCAATACTTACAAGCCCAGTAACGATTACGATGTATAGACAAAAAACAATGTATAGCATGCTCAAGATTCGTGCACCCCTTTCGTGATTCGGTGGGTGGGAGGCAGCCTCGGGTGATCAGCTCCTCAGCCAGGCTGGACAATACGTGCCTTCTATCTTGATACGGAACCTCCCCGAGCTTAGGGCTCAGGGTGCTTTATACTATAATTTTGACATCGGGTGCCATATTAGGGTTCAGCTTTAGTTGATACTATGATTTGATATCCGGTACCATGTTAGGGTTCCCTCCTTTGTGATATGACGTCTGCCTCAGGGCCTAGTGGTTAGTGCCTGATGCAGACATGACTGGCACAGATGAAAGCTAGCTATGTTTTTTCTTTCCCTGTTCCAGGTGCTTGTTAACTGGTGTATTATGACAGCTCATTTCCCTTATTCCTATCTTGTCCTGTTTTTAGTGCTCATTAACTTAGCTTTATTTTCCCACTCTTATCTTCCTGGCCCAGGTGCTTGCTAAGTTCAAGTTCCATTCATGGGGCTGTACTGGGGCTTGAAGGCCCCTGGCCCGGGTGCTTGCCAAGTTCAGTTCCGTTTATTGAGGACTGTGCTTAGCACCCGAGAGACTTAAGCGGCCTGTGTTTTCTGGTGAGGGGCCTTAGTGTGGCAGTATGGGCAATACGCACGAGGCCGTGGCCAAAATGACCTGCCCTACGACACCTTATTGTACATATATTTAGTAAGTCTTTAAATGACAGGCGTAAGAACCAATATCTTGTCCATTTCCCCCTGCGTCGAGAATTAGAAGTGGGAAGAAGTAGATATGTAGGAGGAGCATTGCCAGCAGATCTAGAGAAATTATTATTCCCCTTTATTCGGCACTGGTGAGGCCACATCTGGAGTATTGTGTCCAGTTCTAGGTCCCACATTACAGAAAGGATGTGGATGCACTGGAGAGGGTCCAGCGGAGGGCAACCAAAATGATTAGGGGACTGGAGCACATGACCTATGAGGAGAGGCTGAGGGATCTGGGATTGTTTAGTATACAGAAGAGAAGAGTGAGGGGGGATTTGATAGCAGCCTTCAATTACCTGAAGGGAGGTTCCAAAGAGGAGGGAGGCTGTTCTCAGTAGTGACAGATGGCAGAACAAAGAGCAATGTTCTCAAGCTGCAATGGGGGGAGGTCTAGGTTAGACATTAGGAAAAGCTATTTCACTAGGAGGATGGTGAGGCACTGGAATAGGCACTCAGGAGTGGTGGAATCTCCATCCCTAGAGGTTTTTAAGTCTCAGCTTGACAAAGCCCTGGCTGGGATGATTAAGTTGGGGTTGGTCCTGCTTTGGACAAGGGGTTGGATTCGATGATCTACTGAGGTCTCTTCCAGACCTATGATTCTATAACGCTGATTCTACCGGTGTATTGGGATGTCAATCCCAGCTAGCTGAGAGTATGGCATTCTAATTGTAATTATGGCAGTGGGCCAGAATATAAATAGAGGCCTCCAGTCTTCCCTACAAGGTATGCCCCCCAGGTGTTGACGGTATATTTGAACAAAGAACAAGCATAGAACATAGCCTTTCTGCAGTAGCTAAACTTTCAGTTATTGTTTGTTCAATAGTTTATGACATTCATTATCATTTACTGAGAAATAAGGAGATCATACATCCCATTTTGGCTGGAGCAGTCCCCCTTTAAAGCCTTGTCCCAGATGTCCTGACATTTTTGGCAAAAATGGGCATTTGTCCTGTATGCTTTTGCCAGTTGCAAGACACTCTGATCAGTTGGCAAGAGCAAACGAAACAAATTTACCAGTTGCTAAAAAGATTGGCAATTAAATTAGAAGGTTTTCTTTTCAGCCAAGAGGAGTAGGCGCTTTCTTTACTTTTAAATGGAAACTTAGAATCTTCCTGTTAGGCATGTATCCAAGGGATGCTACATAAATACATAAAATGGCCTGATATAGCCTGTGAGCCATAAGTTTGATTCCCCTGACTAATAGCATTGGAAAGTAGGAACACTCATATTTCCACCCTAAACTATTCCTGTCAATGGTAGCCTCATGGTCAGCTTTAGGATTCTGATGGTACATGTATCAGCCTGGTGTGCTGAAGTAAAGATTTAATTACCAGAATTCCCAGATGACTAAATATTGTATGTCATATAATGTGCACATCAATAATCACTGACTTCCCTTGGAAAATGAACAGCACGATAAAAACTTTTCACATACACTTGACACCCTCCCCCCCCCCAAATTACATGCCTCAGGAGCTAATGAGGATTCTTCTTTTGTTCATGTAGTGAAAGGCAGAGCTTTGAAACCACCAATTTCTTATTTGTGTGTTGAAGATGTGTGTGTGGGGAAAGATCTTATAAACTACTCAAAAACTGCAGTTATAACCTCCTATCATGAATTATGGCTTCAGAAGCACGCCACTGAAATGTGTACCTGCTCTGTGTGATGCATATCCACTTACAAAGGTAGGGAATAAAATACAACTCTCACCACAACTTGTCTGCAATTGTTTATGAAATAATCTGTGAGAGCTGTTCTGCTTGTTTAGCAGCAAGGGGTAGAGTCCAAGGACACTTCATCTACAGCGTTATGAATCTCTCTGATTTCTCTTGAAGGCTGCAGAGTTTGACTTTTTGAAAATTCCAAAGCACACAAATAAAATCACTTACAAAAGACAGTCGGTGGTTAAGACACCGAACAAGAAGCTGGTCTACACTAAAGTTTACATTGGTAAGCTTTCCGGGACAGGCATAAGAATCTTGCACAAAATGGGTCTTTTTGTGCAAAAAAACCCCCATCCACACTGCTTCTTTTTGTGCAGAAACCCCTTATTCAAAAAGAAACTGCAGAAAATATGCTAATGATGTTGTGACTTATGCTAATGAATCCCTCATTAGCATATTTTCTGCCAGAAGAACTTGCAGTGAAGACAAAGCCTAAAGTAGCATTTCAGTTCTTAGCTCAACCATAGATTTCTTGGTTTCCCATATGTACAGTGAGGATAATACTTCCTTTCTCCCACCCCTTTCCTGCATTCTCTATTTAAGTTGCAAATTCTTCATGTCAGAGACTGTCTCTTACTTTGGATAGTGCCTTGCACAGTGTGGCCTTGATCGTGGTTGGGGCTGCTAGCTGCTGTTGTAAAATGATAAACAACAATAATGAATAACTTACTGAATGTACTTTGCAGATAGTGATGTATGAAATTACCTAAATATTTCACTTGGGTAAGGAAGTGCTCTGTAACCTCAAGCCTCCTTTCAGGAAAGTGCCCCTACTCAGGACAGAATGTGACTTAAGTGCTTTCCTGAATCAGAACCTAAAATTGACAGAGAACTGTTGAGTGTGATTGCTGGAACAGTTCAGATGAACGTGAAATAACTGCACTAAGGATACGGCAATCTGTTTCCACACATGCAGGAAAGCAGCTTTGTTGTCTGCTGGTTCAAAGACTCAGAGTGCATGCATTGTATGTTGGGGAATATTTGTAAAGGTTTCAGTGACATTGTCCTGGAAGCTTTTTCTTTTCTTCCTTTGACTTCTATTGCTGGGAGATCTCAGCCATTTCCATGTACTCAGTTATTGCCTCTGTTCCTAAACCTACCTCTGTGAAACACTGTCAGTCCAGGTGCCACCTTTTGCCAAGGCTTTAGGTCTCAGCCGAGCACTGAAAAATTCATTAATGGAAACCAGTGCAGGTTACCTGTGTGTTACTATGGCTAAGATACATTGCACTTATAATAATGTGTTTAGGCTTTAAGGACTGCTTATGTTGCTATATGTATTAATCCTACTTATAATGTCTGTATCCCATACAATAAAGTATAGTATAAGGTATAAATGTTTGCACTACAGCTATCAAATGTTTGTTCTGAACTTTGTAACTCACTGTACAAGAAAAAAACTTTACTATAGGATTGACTACAGACATTGTCATTGGTGTGAGATCGAAGGTACCAATTAAGCTGAGGTAAGTGCCTGGGAGTAACCTGAATTTTGGTGTGACTTTGGATGTAAGTGATCATTTATCTCCAACTCCATCCAGCCTGGAAGGCAAGGTAGAATGGAATGTGCAAGTGAACTATCCCTGATTCCATGTTAAGAATGATAGTGTGTTTTGGAAGTTTGAGGTGTCTGCTCTGCCTTCATTAACCTCAAAACAGATTCTTAAAATCATAGTCATGAACCACTCCAAACAGCAGGACACGCTCCATCTCTGAATACTCACTTCCAGTCAAATTCCTCTCCCCACTTTTAATATTTATTGTCTGTGCAAAATTTCCTACTGCGTATCTTGCAGTCACCTCAAATTCAGTGACTCAAATTCATCCCGTTTTCTTTCAAGTGTAAACAGTGTTTATGTTACTCTTTCAGTAAGAAAGCCCAAGGACAAATAGTGTTCTGCAGTCAATGGAAATCTTCAAGCAAAGCCGTAACTTAGGTTTATTTTTGCTTTGTTTTGGGGGAAACTCCAAATAGTGTGTGAATACATCTACGAAGTATGGTGTATTGTAATAACTCACTGTAAAAAGTTTGTGAAAGTTTATAAAATATCACAATAACCTATTGTAAGCAAAATCTGAACCAATGTTTTCATTACAGCCAGCTGGAATGCAAAAGAAATCCTGAGTGTGTTTATGTAAATATAGTTTGCCCCTGCTTTGCTTAGATGTGTTAGATATTTGGCTGTTACAATAGTGTTTTGTTCTTTGTAATCAACTTGGCTGGCATTGGGTCACAAATTGAGTTAATACTAATTGCAATGTCTAATTATTGGGGGAATGCAAAAAAAGAAAGTCTGTGCTTAACCTGGCACTAACTCTCAGGGTGCGTCTACACTGCAGGGCTTAACTTGAAATAAGCTACACAAATTGAGCTACGTCAATTGCATAGCTTATTTCAAAATAGCTTATTTCGAAATAGGGAGCATCTTTACAGCGCTTATTTTGAAATAGATCACTCTTCCTCTGACTTCCCTTATTCCTTGTACAAAGAGGGTTACAGGAGTCGGAGTAAGAAATCCTCTAGCTTGACAGTATTTTGACACTATTTCGAAATAACTGCCTGCTGTGTAGACGTGGACTAAGTTATTTCAGAATAGCACTAGTTATTTTGAAATAGTGTTGCAGTGTAGACGTACCTCAGTTTAAAGAATGAGATTCTGGTGTGCTCATATAAATAGAATTCATTCAGTTTGCTTAGGCCTGCTAGATATCCAACCGTTACAATGGTGTATTGTCTCTTGTAACAAATTTGGCTGTTATGGAGTCACAAATTGTGCTAACACTAAATGTAGGAATTATGAGATACGATCATGTTTGCAGTTACAGTGGGAATGCAGAAAACTCAGACTGTGTTTAACTCAGTTAAAAGGAATAAATACTCTTGGATGGACAGAGGCTCATCTTCCAGAGCCCTGTTTGCTCTTGCTTTACTTAAGTGGGAAACTAATTCCCTTTCAGTAAAAATAATTTTTATCTCCATGCGAGAAAATAAGCTACTTAGCACATTTTCTTTGCACATTAGGAATGGTCCACTCTGTTAAGTACTGCTCCTGTTTGTGTCACTAATCTCTGGTGCATAAGGAGCTAACTCCAGTTTCCCTTTCTCCTGCCACTGTAAAGATGGGATGAGGAAGGGCTGGTTACAATAAAGTATGCTGGAGAGTCAGAAAGAGGACAGTGGCAGGTGTGAAGTACGGCTTTAGTCTTGACTCTTGCAATGGTTTGAAGAAGTCTTCAGGTGTCATTCTTTTTTACCTTGTTTTGGTTTTGTGTTGATAAAGATTCTTTTGAGCTGACCAGTACCATTGATGTATTATGGGGTTTTTTTTCCTGCTGAGTTGTCCCACCAGCTCAAAAAGCCTTTAGAAAAGGAACATTAACTATTACATTATCAACATACCATCTGGTAGGTAGAAGGTGTGTAGTAAACAAAAGATGTAAGAGAGATTTAAAAAAGGAGTCTTCTTTCATTTATGAAATTTTTCAAAAATTGGTTAAAAAAAAAGTTGGTGAAAATCTCCCCCTGGGCTAGCACTGGCTGTTCTGTCCCTTGGTGCCATAGCCATATTGGCCCTGAGGTTTGTTGTGTTTATCATGAAAGGGTTTCCTGGGAAACTCTTTCCAGCTACAAAGAGTGTCCCTGCAGTTTTGCATTAAACTGAGAGTGATTGTCCAAGGGAAAATTATTGGAACGCTCTGTGACATCTTTGTTGAGCACATTAAATAACATTGCTTAGAGGGGGAAAGAGATGTATTAAAAAAAAACATTTTCATGACACTGCATCTGAAGGGAATTAACTGATAAATGAACAGTAGATGGACTGCTGAAGGCATATTTCTAATGAGAAGACCTTGACTTTTTGCAACAAACTAAATAGCTAGCTGTGTTTTTTCCTCCCAGAGATCCTGGAAGCTAAACATATTTGGAGAATTCAAAGAATGCAGCACTGGTACCATACCACCCCAAAACAAGCTACCAGATTTTCCCTTTTCTTTCTTTATTTTTTCCTCTGTGCCCATTTCTCCACTGACACTTGCACTGAAGAAAAGAATTGACAGTTAGAGACTTGCAGATTTTTCTTCTTCCCCAAAGAATCATGAGTAGCAAAGAATGTGATTGCCTGTCCAAAACAACATTGGCTACTTTATGTCTCTTAATTATTTATATCTGGTACCTTTATTTTTATGCCAGCATAAGATCACTTGCAACTATAAGATATTCTTTATGTCATTATATTTATATTATAGTAATACTCAAATGCCCCAATTCAAGACTGGGGGCCGCATTGTGCTAGGCATTGTGATCATGCACAAAGTCTTGGTTCTTACCATTTATACAGTGCCTGAAATGTGCTAGGCACCCTGAAAGCAATGGTTACTACACATCAACTGTGGTCTATAAGAGTGAGTAATGAACAACGGGGAAAGGAAAATTTAAAGTTGAAAACAAATATAAGGAAGTACTTCCCACAATATATAGTCAACCTGTAGAATCTCCTTGCCAGGCAACGCTGTGAAGTCCAACAGGATAGGACCATCAATGGCTTTTAGACAAAATGGACAGAGATGTAATCCCTTGCTCCAGCTGTCCCTAAACCTCTGACTGCTTGAAGCTGGAACTGGATGACAGGGGTTGGATTGCTTGCTAATTGACCTGCAATGGCACTGGCCATTGTTGGAAGACAAGATACTGGGCTATATGGACCATTAAACTGACCCAGTATGGTCATTCTTTTGTAATATCTGGCAGACATGACGTTACATAGCATCACACAGGGGTTTTTTGACTTAATTCTTTGATGTGAATGGTGCTGTGTTATTACTTTCAGTGGGAGCAGAATCCAACCCCAAAATCACCCTACATTAAAATAATATTATGGTTGCAAAATGAAGAATTCAGAACTTAGGGAATTCCAGAATTGAGGCTGTTTGTGCAATCATATAATTTTAAAGGATGTAGCATAATGCATATACATAAGAGAGATGAATTAAGGCTTCACATAAAACCTTAATTCTGATATAAACGTAATGTTCTTTCAATGTAGGATTTATAATGTAAATACTAATTTTTTAAAAACCTGATCAAATAGACATTCCATTATGTGGAACAATATTGACTCCAGCCAGTACCATCAGCAGGGTTTGGACCTGGAGGTCCATAGCACTTCTACCACTTGTACACATTAACTGGTAGTAGGCTGACTACATGAAGCTGGCACTAGACTGGAATGACATATGTGTTGCCAATGGATTCCATAGCTATTTGCATAGCCAGGAGGTGGGCCAGAGTGGGCCACAGCCCACCAACTTATCATCTAGCCTCCCCCACCAACACCTGCCTCTACTCTGGCCCCGGCACTTGCCCCTTTCTGCCTGCCCACCCACCCAGGGAGCAGGGTCCAAGGCTTGATCAGCTCCACGCCCTCAATGCTCCTGCAGCGAGTGGGTTTGGGGTGCAGTGGGTCTCCAGTCAGAGAGTGAGGTTGGGCCACGAGGGCTTGCCCCACTCTCCTGCATGTTAGGCATTCCTGCCAGGGAGAGGGGTCAGGGCCTCGCTAAGCCCCAATCCTTCTCACCAGGTGGTTAGAGCAGGGCAAGCCCCCACTGCCGAAGTGCATGTCTGGGGCCTGTTGGGTCCAAGTTAGAGTATCCATTGCTCCCCACAAGGCTGGCTGGAGAGGGGAAGGAGGAAACAGCTGTGATCCCTCCTGTTCCATCCCTCCTGCTCCCTCTCCTACCCCATCATTGCCCATTCACCCAAATTCAGGACCCACCCAAATGCCCCATCCTGGCTTTGCCGCTGATGTAGATTCAGGACTCTGGGTTCAATTCCAGGTTCTGGAGAGGGGTGTTCGCTAGGGGTACACAGAAGCGTTATTTCAGTATAACTGACGTTATTCCAAAATAACGAAGAGCACATCTACACAAAGCCATTATTTCAAAGTAATTTCAAGCTGGAGGACTTCTTACTCTGACTCCTGTAACACTCATTTTACGAGGAGTAAGGGAAGTCAGAGGAAAAGTGCTCTTCCTTCGACTTCCTGCTGTGTAGACAGCACCAAAAGCCGAATTAAGCTATTTTGACTTAAGACACGCAATTGACATAGCTGAAGTTGCGTAGCTTAATTCAGCTGTGCCCTAGCAGCTATAGGCCCTTCTGACCTTATTTTTTCCTGCCCAAGAAGCATCACTTTGTTCTCCTTTATTTCCTACTGCCCAGATCCTGTCCTTTCCCTATCTATGTCCTGCTAAACTTTTTTCAAATTCCATAGAAAATTAAGTTTAACTCTATTTTCACGTACAGTGATGAAATAGGTGTTTGTATAGACAAACATCAGCTTAGTTAACTACTGAATATCCCCCACCCCACATGATGTAGTATTCAGTCAGTCTGGAATATGGGAGTTGGGCAAGGAGCTTTATGATTTGAACATTTGTCTGACTTAATATTATTAAAAGACTCATTTTAAGTAGAACTGTGTTCTAAACTGCATTATGCTATTGTGCCCAAACATTGCATTTCAATGGGAGATGCAACTTCCTTTATAGGAACAGAATAGACTCCTGAAACCCTAACCAGAAAAGTGGTCCATAGTCATGCAAATAGTCTCATTGTCTTCAATGGGATTGATCAGATAATGAAGGGTTTACAGTAGTGGTCATCAACCAATAGATCGGGATCTATCAGTAGATCTTGGAGCCTCTCACAGGTGATCTTCACCAGTTAGGCTAGGACACTCTCAAGCTCTGACACTTCTGTTTTTCCTACACCCACTGTCATTCTGCTCCTGCCCGCTGCCTTGGAGCTGCCTCCCTGGGAGCCTCCTGCTTCCTGGGCAGGGTGTGGGAGGGAGAAAAGGGGTCACTGATGTCGAAGTATCCCTCGTCCCCCACTTCTGTACCCTGTCTCCACACAGAGAGAAGGGGATGGAGGGAACTTGGCAATGCAAATCTCTGTCTCACTCACACACACACTGTGTGTCTCTGTCATTCTTACAAACACACATTGTCCTTCCCTCTCATCTCCCAACCCAACACATATGTGGGGGGTTGTTACTTCTTTTACTGCTTGCAAAGTGTGTTATTTTTGGTTTTGACTGTCCCCGCCCTGAACCTCCTCCTACATCCAACCTCCTGCCCCTGACGTGAGTCCCCATGCACCCAAACTCCTTCCAAGAGTTTGCACCCTGAAACCCCTCCTGGACCCCAATCTCCCACCTTGGGCTAAGCCTGGAGTCCCTCGAACACTCCAAACTCCTTGGCTCAAGACCTGTACCCCCTCCCCAGCCTGGTTAAAGTGAGTGAGGATGGGGGAGAAAGAGGGATGGAGTAAGCAGAGTGAGGCCTTGGAGAACGGGTTGAATAGAGGCAGGGTCTCAAAGAAGGGGCAGGAAGGAAGTAGGGAAAGGGTATTTGGGTTTGAAGTAGGCCTTGCATTGCGCTTAAATTGAAAAAGTGATCTTGTGTTTAAAAAGGTTGGAGACCCCTAGTTCACAGGGTTAGGTTCCAACTTTGTAAATTGTTCTAGATGAAACTGCTAATAAATTATGGCCAGATTCTGACCCTCTTACATTGAGCCATTCCTTAACTGTTGGGGTATTCCTACTGATTTCAAGGGCAGTGTTCCTAAAGAAATGTAGAATTCCATAGGAATAAAGATATCAGAATATGGTACATATGTGCCACCTAAATGCTACAATAACTCATCAAAACTGAGCAGGTAGTTATGTACTGGTAATGAGCAGACAGTTATATATTCAAGTATCAGAGGGGTAGCCATGTTAGTCTGAATTTGCATAAACAATGAGAAGTCCTGTGGTACCTTATAGACTAACAGATTTATTGGCGCATAAGAAGCATCTAGTTATATATGTAGTGACCATATTTTCTGAAATAAAAATGGGGACACATGGTATAAAAGCCCTACCATCAGTCAAGCATTGGCCATGCCCCCAATCTCATTATCGACACCCCCAACCCCTAAGGCCCCTCCAACAGGAAACCCCATTCCTGAGGTAGTACTTCCAGGATCAAGATGGGTATGTATGTGACTGGAAGTAAAGTGTGTCATGTGACCCCTTTAAAAGCACCTCCCACTACCCTTTACCAATCGGGAGGAGTTTGGGCCACAGAAGACCATTCCATTGCCACACAAAAGAGACCATCGGGGGTGTCGGCAGGGCGGTGAGTGAATGGGCTGGAGGTTGCAGGGTGTCGGCAGGGCGGTGAGTGAGTGGGTGGGGGGGGCACTTACTCTTGCACCACTTTCAGGCATGCGTGGCTGCCTGCTGCTCCAACTGCCCAGAGTCTGTGCACTGCCCTTTTCCTTCCCCCAGCTGGGGGAACAGCTTTGCAGGGATGCACTTCCTGGAGGCTTTACCCTTTGCAGGTACTCCAGGAAGTGTGTCTCTGTGAAGGGAAAGGGCAGTGCGTGGAGCCATTTCTGGCTCACTTCTTCCCTGCAAGCCGGATCCAGCAGGGAGCCTCAGGGCGTTTCCTCTCCTCCCTCCCCCCACCAAAATATTAGAATTTCCAGGACATTTCAAGTATCAGAGAGATAGCCATGTTAGTCTGAATCTGCATAAACAACCTGAAGTCCTGTGGCACCTTATACACTAATAGATTTATTGGAGCATAAGCTTTCGAGGGCAAAGACCCACTTTGACATGCATCTGACGAAGTGGGTCTTTGCTCATGAAAGCTTATGTTCCAATACATCTGTTAGTCTATAAGGTGCCACAGGACTTCACATTGTTTATGCAGGACATTTCAGTGCTTTATGCGGACAACAGGACAGAGTATTTAAAATTGGGACTGTCCCAGAAAATCCGGGATGTATGGTCACCATCGTGATATAAAAAGGGGTTCATAGAGTTCAAGGCCAGAAGAAAACACTGGATCGTCTATTCTGATCTTCTCCCTAATGCAGGCTATTACATTTCACCCACATACATCAAATTGAGCCTACTTTGGCTAGACCAGAGGTGGGGAACCTAAGGTTGAGGGGCCGGATGCAGCCCCCTGGCTTTCCTGAATCCAACTCTTGAGGCTCAGCACTCCTGCCAGCTTTGGGGAGCCCAAGTTGATGAGGGGTGGGGGGTTTTTTTGTTTCTCACTTTTGTGCAGCCCCCGACTGATTTTTCTATAGGTCAGTGGCCTTTGATCCAAAAAAGGTTCCCCACCCCTGAGCTAGACTATTGCATTTCAGCCTTCAAGACAAAAAACCTTTATGTGCCACATACAGAGAACAGAAGAGACCAAGGTGATACCTGTGTTTGAGATTCCTGAAATGGCAAGAAGTTGATTAGCTAAGACATGCCCAGATGATCCCAGTAGATTATCTATGACTCTGCTAGAAAGGAAGGCAAAACCAAAACAAAGAAACAAAAAGCTGACCCAAAGTCCATTCCATTTGACACTCTGCATATAAGCAGAACTTCCTCCCAGGAGGAAACTCAAGAAAGTAGTAGTCCTTCAAGTTGCAACACAGGGAGATGTGTGCCATGTAGACACTGCCCATACCTTGTAAGTCATGGGATAAGGAATTAAGCGCTTAATTAGAACCAGCACTGTATTCACTCTATAGGAAGAATTAACTTGTTTTGAAAGGAACTTTCATATTGAAATCTTTTGAAAGCACAGGCCTACAAAAATGAATATGAACATGTCCCTTTGTAAAAATACATTTTCAAAGCCCTGTTACCTGAAGCCCTGAGTATTATGTTTTTTAAAACTGTGGTGACTTGAGTCTACTTATCACAATCATTTACAACTGTGATGATTAGTGAGTTATACCAGTCTCAACACTTCAAATGGGAGAAGGGTTTTATTCTTTGAAGAAGAAACATGGAAAATATCCCTATAAGCAGAAAGCCCAGCAAGCCACTAAATTCTCATTATAGGATTTTGCTATAGGGGAGAATGCTTTATCCTGCCAGAAGCAGCAGCAGATACCAAATACCTTTACATTCTGTATCAAAGGCAGGGCAGCTGGGAGTAAAAAGGAAGCAGACCATCTAAGTCATTTTGAAATGTAATTAGTTTAAAACAAAATCTCCCTAAATCAAACTTGTTTGCAATTTTCTCCAGGTTATTAAAGTCACCATTTTACATACAGTGCAAAAGGTAAGAACATCTATATATATTCCCAGGCATTGGCCAGAATATAGAAAGCAATCTTTTTGGCAGAATGGTCCTAGTCAATTGCAAAACCTGTAGCTGCCAGGAGCTATTCTTGCCAACTAGCATATTTTATGCTTTATAATGCAGACAGATTCAGTAGGGTGCCAATAACCTTGTCTCGTCTTAAGCAAGGCAATCAAAGCAGCTGTGCTGACTACTGGAGTCTGAAAACTGCAAGTATTGTAGATAAATCTTAAACCATTGATTCTGTCTGTTATCTTCTACAATGGGGGCTAGATTCACAAAGGGGATTTAGGTGTCGCAATGTTGAGCACTGCAGCTGTTAACTTTTAGGTGCCCTGTTGCCTAGTGCTATTCACAACAAACCAGGGCTGTGGGGAGTTAGCACGGGTGGCAGGTATCAAAGGCAGGGGAAAGTTAAGTCGACTCAACTGCCTGTGTGGTCCTGTCCACAATTCATCCCCAAGCCCTCTTCTGCTTCCTGCCATGCTCAGCCTTTGGGGCCCTTGGCCTGTAGTGTCAGAATTGGGGGTTCAAGAGGCCACAGACCTCCCACTCTTTGAAAGTGGACATGCCTGGCTCATCCACTTTTTGTTGGGGCAGACCCCACCCCTTTTCCATCCTCTTCCCCTAAAGCCCCCTTCCCCTCCAGCCAGGCCAGATTGCGCCCCGCAAGGGAGTCCAGGCAACTGTGAGGAGTCATTGTGGACCCTCCACCTGTTTGGGGTACAAGGGGAGTTCAGAGAAGTGCCCAGCTTGGTTCTCCACCTCCCAGCCAGCAGGTCTGCAACTCCCACAACCACTCTCGCAACTCTCCCCAGCCTGGCTCCAGATGGGTCAGGGGAGCTTCAGAGCCACAGGAAGAGCCACACAGGTTGCTGTGAGGAGCTACCTAGTTGTGGTCTCTCCATCTATCTCATGTGGGAAGGGAACCTGGTGGTGGGGGGACAGGCCAGGCGCTGCTCAGGCAGGCCTGCAGCCAGAATCTGCACATGGCTGGAACTAGAGCTCACACTGCCTGCCAACGCAGCCTTTAGAGTATTCACCCAGGAAGTGAAGACCAGGGTTCATATCTCTACTCTGTCTGATTACCAGTAGGAATTTAAACCCAGCTCTCACATCTCTTAAGTAAGCCCCCTAACTACTGGGCTTTAGGATATTTTAGAGTGAGTTATTCTCTATCCCTTGTATTGAAGCTGTTCCACATCATATAAAACCATCACTGGTGCAAGTATGGGACCCTGTGTCCCCCAGATGAGAGTGGCTCAGCAGGACAGGATGGTGGGATGCCCCAGAGGTGGGCTCAGTGGTGTGATCAACCCATCACGTGAGTTTCAATGGGATCTCTGTCCACAACTTTTGTCAATTCAGCTAAAACCTCTTGGACCAGATCCTATGTGCCATTTAGGATTCATTCAAAATATGCCACTCTATTTGTGGGTTCCAGGACTAGCTGCTTCAAGAAGCAGTCGTGTATGGTAGCAAGACACTTTATCTTTGCATCCTGTCCCGTGGGGACACAACCAATCAAAATGGGAGTAGCTGAAATTCCCAATTATTCAGTTTTATCTCCCTGAGCATTTCACAATCCCATCATATCCTAGACACATGGACAGTAATATATTCCTACTGCTACACTCAACAATCAAGCATGGAATTTCTTTCTATAGCGAGTCTATGGCACAGTTTCATTCATTTAATATTTTTACTGTATCTGACTCTATGCTTTCTTTCGCATACAGCATTACTCTCCTACTTTGTCACTCCTATAGATTTTGTATTGTGGTATTACCATGTCTCATTGATTATCATCATTCCACCAAGCCTATTATATCAATATCCTCCTTTAATACCAGGCACTTAAGTTCACCCATCTTAGTATTTAGGAGTCTAGCATTTTTATACAAGCACTTATAAAATTTGTCACTTTTCAACTCATGTTATTGAATGAGTCTCTTTATCTGACTGTTTCTGTTCAGTTCCTACATGTTCTTTGGCAACTTACTAGGATATAGAAAATCCTTGTTAAGAGATCATCCCCCAAAGATTATTTCTGTCTGAACCATGTGCTTCTCTAGACCTGTTGGCTTTCTCCCAATAATTAACTCCTCTACCTTTTTAATTTTACTCACCAGCAATCTGGTTACATTTTGCTTTGCTTGCAAGCTTTTCTCCTCTAGACTTCATGCTTTTACAGAAGCACAGCCATTAGAAACATCTCAAGTGACCCTTTCAGTATGAGAAGGGTACAGAATAATGAAATGGCATGCTTGTTTGGATAATGCATACAAAAATATCTTCCAGTAGGACTGAGTCTGATCAGGCATGCCAATTTAATTCAGAATGATAGAAAAGTTCTTCAGAATGTGACAGCAGTGCTAAGGTTTTTAAATGCTCAGGGGCTTGACATCCACGATGATGATGAAGTATTAGCATCTGAAAGCTATGGAAACTATTTGAGGATTTTGGAGTTAATATCACAGATTGATCCATTTCTGGCTGACTACCTGGCTAAGTTCAGATGGAAGTGGAAAGGCCCAAATGCTGGCTAGGGAAGGAGGGTGGCCCTTGCCACACTATGTTAAATAACCTAGGTTTTGATGATTCTATCTCCAGGGGATTATTTTGTGATATTAGTTATATGGCTGGTCATCACACTGGTCTACAGGCCCATCTCTTTACTGAAATTCCTAATACAGTATCTGTCCTGTGCTATTCCCTAAATTTAATTGCTATCAGCAATGTTGATAGTTCCTCAGATGCAATTTTGGGAGGCTTATGCAATCACTACATTCTTTCTGTTCTCCATGAGCATATCAATGGGAAACTCTTTTCCACAAATTAAATACTAACACTAGCCAGAGACTGACTCTCAAAAATCTGTCAGGTACTCATGGTGTAGTCGTGCCAATTCCATCAAGACAGTGTGAAAACTATAGCGATATTCGACAAGCTTGGGAAAGTATGTCAAGATACACAATCAAGCTCCTGGTACTCTTAAATGTAGCTTCTTTTCAGAAGAAAATGGTAGAATTTAAGACAGCTTTGACTGCATACTTCTGGAACATTGTGCTTAAGCAGTTCAAATTGACCAGCTTCCAGCTACTGAAAATGGACATAGATCTAATTAAGTGGGATTCCTGGAAACTCTTGTTGTGCTGGTGCTTGGCCAGTTTGAGGATTGTTAATTCAGTGGAAAGAAAATGTGCGATGCTATTTCTCAATGCTATCAACATGAGTTGTCATAGTCATAAAAAGAAAATAGTCTGAGGATGTGTCTGACAAGGCAGGTATTCTGTAGGAAGCCATCAATTTTACATTGAAACTTTTTTTTTGTCATAACCAAAACTTATAGCTTGCCTACATCACCAACTGGATGCTTATAATGTGCTGTGTGAACACTTTGAAGACCTGTTTAAACTGGGTTCACCGGGGATTAATGAAGCTCACAGATGTGCAACAGAATTTGCTACAGTTTACCACTCAAGACTTTCCAGACAAACTCTTCCAGTTTGGGGTATTTGCACAAAATGAGACAAATAAGTCACCATATGCCCTGTATCAGACACTACGGCAAACTTGTCTCCAGTCCATGTTTCCTCATGTTGACATTGCCCTGTGAATTTTTCTCACACCAGCAATGACTAGCAGTGAAGGAGAATGTCTATTTCTAAAGATGACTAGGATTAAAAAAACCCCTGAGAATCATAGTGCAGAAAAGCCTCTAGAATGCTTTGTTCCTCATGGCAGTAGAATCAGAGTCAGCCCAATAAATGAACTTTCACCAGATCACTGATTTTAGTTTCTTCAAAGCTAGGGGGAAAACAGCTGCATATTTTTTGTATTGCTTTTAAATTCAGAAAAATGCAGAAAAGCAGATTTTTGTGTTACCTAATAGGACTACCATTCATTACATTAACTATTATGTAGATTTGTTATTGTATTTCATAGCAGTGTTTAAAATAAATTGCTTCTCTCTACAACTACTATTTGCTGTTATGTCTTATCAAAAACGAATTAATATTGTAGTAATTATTCTTAAAAGCTTCAACAATAAGCCTAATTATAACCTGAGCTGTTTGAGAACAGAGTGCTGGTAAGAAATATTACATTTAAAATATCAGAGAACAGAACAGCTTATAGCAGGTCTGCAGAGGTACTTGTTTTGATACCAATAACTACTTTTGTTTTTCTAATAATTTGTTTTGGAGAAGAACTGGTAAAGTCTGAGCAAAGTTGGGTAGTAATTTCAGGTGATCATCAGTTCTAGTTTGGCAAACACAGTTATATCTATTTCACTACACTTGGCTTCAGCAGCAGCAGCTTGTACTCAGAACCAAGTTGCTCTGTTTCTACTCCTCTGTAGTGACCTTGTCATTTTTTTTCCCCTACTGGTGCTTGCATGGCATTGCTAAGGCATCTAGTGTCTAAACTAGAGGTAGGCAATAAAATGGCATGGACTGTGACACTGCTTCCTGCAGCTCCCATTGGCCAGGAATGGTGATCCATGGCCAATGGGAGCTCCAATTGCCTGTTCCTGTAGAGGTGCAGGTAAATACAGCAGCGGGCCACTGGAGCTAATCTTGGGGAACCAGATCCAACCTTTCGGCCAGTATTTGCCCACCCCTGGTCTAAATTGACACAACAGCAAGCAAGCTGTCCTTCTGTGGAAACCCATTAGCAGTAAATACTAGTTGCTAGCCAAATCTAATTCTAATGCATTGTTATGGCATGTGTGTTGTTCCCTTATTCTGTTAATTATTTACATAACGTGGTTTTAATCACATAAGGAATTTTTTATTTTTTTACTGTGATGAAAAGCCTCTGAACACATCTGTAGGACTGGGTCCAGAGGAAAGATAGGTGGATGAGTGCCTAGTTTGTTAACGAAGCTGGAATTTAGGCTTGAGTTAGGCAGCAAGTAGCTCTGCATTGTGAGAACTCAGTTAGTTGTATGCATGTGTCATGGCTCCATCCCCACTCTGGCACAATAAATGCAGAAGTGGGGGCCAGCAAAAGTACCCCAAAACCTTGTCTACCAGGCTTTGGTATAAAACTTCCCCCCAAAATCTTAACAACATAGATTTTGGGGATAAAATCCGCTGCCACCACTCAAGTAACAATAAAGAAACCAGGGAGAGATTACTTGGGAAATCTCACCTCCTAAAGTAAAATCAGGACAGAAAAATTAACCAATACCAGGTTACTAAAAGAAAAGAGAAAGAACTTTTATTATCACCACAATATTCCTGTTGCAAGCATCATGACTAGATGGAAAAGTCACAAAGTAATACTCATGGTGGGGAAACTCCACCATGGGCCTAGAATTTAGTTACAAAGGAGAGCAACAAGACATTTTTAAAAAGTGCACAGACATCAGATCCCATTTCCCAAACCATAAAACAATAAAACCTAATGGGTTTATCTAAACTTTACCCTACTTACAGAAGAGTGAAGAGTCTATTCTTGGAGGGAGACATTCTGTCTGTGTCTCCCAGTAGCTGGAGAGAAAAACTGCCTGCAGACAAAGGAGGGAGAAAAAACAAAAATTCCTTTGGCCCAGTTTGAAATTCCTATCTACATTCCTATTGGCCAACTCTACCTGGGTTAGGTATTTTAACCCCTTAGGCCCCAGGCTGCTGGCTAACCCTCATGATCATGACAGCATGCCTAGAAGCAGAAATATAGCTATCTAGCGGAAGATTAGGTGGTAGCTGACAAGTGGTTTTTTTGAATGCCAGCACCACCTAAATGTTGGTTTTAAGCAACCTATGTCTCTGTTGTGAGTCTAGCTCTGGGAGTATCAAACTATTCAGGAGGAAAAAAACTATTTGCAGGATCTAAGATTTTCTCATTATTATAAAATCATGTCTGCTGTTAATTTAGTGCATGTGGAAAGTACTGAAAACTCAGGATAGTTAATTTGCCCTTATAGCATATATAGACCTCTTCACCTCAAATCTTAATGCATTAAATAGAGAAAGCTCACAACACCCAGGACATTAAGTATCATCGTTATGTTTCCATAATAAAGAATAATGGAGCATTCATGTGCATTTTTCCTAACAAATAGTTTAATACTTTCTCTAAACAACAACAATAAAGGCTTTTAAAGAATGATAGAAATTGACACAGGAATCCAATAGCTCCAGGAACCAAAATACTTTGGTAATCACTCTCAAGTTGCTCTTCTAGGAAGTCACATCTCTGTTTTCACATTAATGTTCTAATACTACCTATGTTTACTTACTTGCAGTAATATATCTCATGTATAATCCTAGGCATGGCTAGGCAATAAAACTCAAGAAAATCAGCATCCTTTAGGTTCGCCCTTGTGCATACACAGTGAGTTAACTATTATCTCTTTGCTTTAACTTGTAAATTAATTCCACTGGGGAAAGCACATTTCTCAGTTATTACTCCCACTTCACAGTTGGGTAAACTGAGACTGAATTCTTTGCTTATTCCACAGCTATCACACCTCAGACATGAGCAGAAAAGACTAGTTCTATCAGAGAATTGTTTATTGGATTTCAAGCCCATTCTGTGCTCAGCCTTGCCTATAGGTTAAACCTCTACAATCCGGGACTCTCTGGTCCAGCAACGTCCGTGGTCCAGCAGAACCATGGATATTGCTGGATCAGAGAGCCCCAACTGGCCAGGTTCAGGGGCTGGACTGGGGATTGAGAGCACAGTGGCAGTGGGCCAATGCAGTAGAGAGCACAGCCCCAGCAGGGCCTGGTGGTGGGGATTGCAGCCCCACCTGAGCCAGAGGCATTGGGACCTGGCAACCCCAGCGCAGTGGGGAGTACAGCCCCATCCCCAGGTAGGAGTGCAGCCCTAGCAGGGCCAGGGACAGTGGGGCCAATGGGGGGGCAGGGCCAATAGTCAGGAGGGAAGCCTTGACTTCCCCTGGTCCAGCAAACTGTAGTTTGGGACCAATTACATCCCGGACAGGGAGGTCCTACCAGTACTGAGAATGCTAATAAAGGTACCAAGTAGTGCCAATTGTGCTGTTAGCACCTGTGCATTAGAAATTGTCCTAAGGTAACAATTTTTTATCTTTATAGGCCAGAAAGCAGCCATTGGACTGAAATTATTTCCATTCTTTACCAGTTACCTGGGATCCAGTTTCCTAGGGTATGTCTGCACTAGCCCCCAAGTTCGAACGAGGGTGGCTAATGTAGGCATTCGAACTTGCAAAATCCCGGGCTTCATTTGCATGTTCCCGGGCGGGCACCATTTTTAAATCCCCTTAGTTTGAACTGACTGCCCGCGGCTACACACGGCAGTCAGAAGTTAATCTGAATTCAGGCCTTAGTTCGGATTAACTGTTACACCTCATTGCAGGAGGACTAACAGTTAATCCGAACGAAGGACTTAGTTAGGATTAACTTCTGACTGCCGCGTGTAGCCGCGGGCAGTCAGTTCGAACTAAGGAGATTTAAAAATGGCACCCGCCTGGGAACATGCAAATGAAGACTGGGATATTTAAATCCCAGGCTTCATTTGCAAGTTCGAATGCCTACATTAGCTACCCTAGTTCGAACTAGGGAGCTAGTTTAGACATATCCCTAGTGATGAAAAGCTTCATATCCCCTTGGTCTTGACTCACTCAGTTTACCCTCTCTCTTTGAGATGTTTTGTTTGTTTGTTTTTGTTTAGACTTCAAGATAATTACTTGGGCCAATTTACAGTTACATAATGGCTTCACTGTACAATTACATGCTGAATTTAAAAATTACCCCTAAAATCTAATCAAATTAACTATAATTAATTTTAAGAATGTCAAAACTGACCCTTGCAAATTCATTGGGTCAGATTCTTATCTGGGATAAACTGGTGCAGCTCCAGTAACCTGCATGGAGAAGTACCAATTTACATCTGCTGAGGATCTGGATTGTTGATTTTCCGTATCTCTTCTCTGTAAGCAGCCAAAGACTAAAGGTGCAAAAAACCCAAATTCAGCTGCTCAGATTAAAGTCCAGTGTCCAGAAGGAAAAGCTGATGTAGGGCTATTTTTCCATTTTCAAAAGGCATTAAAATTTGATTATATTTATTTCACTAATGGCAGTTTCCATTAAGAAAAACAGAATCATATCACAATACCAGCTCAATCAACTTACTGAAGAGCACAGAGGGAGAATGCTGATAATCATGTAGCAAAAATAGGAGTTTTCAGATCACTGAAATACATTCCCTATCCAGAAGCTTCAGGGGGTAGCTGAGTTAGTCTGTACAGGATAAACTTAAAAAACAACAAATGGTCTGGTAGCACTTTATAGACTAACAAAACATGTAGATGGTATCATGAGCTTTCGTGGGCACAGACATCTACATGTTTTGTTAGTCTATAAAGTGCTACCAGACCATTTGTTGTTTTTTAAGTTTATTCCCTATCCAGTTTGTTTTCATTTGTTCTTTTCTAGATAAGAACTGGTCACGTGGTTAGGGTCCCCAGTGCAAATGTGGAGAAGTAAATGTTCTGAAATTGCAAGCAAAAAAGAAAGTGTGTGGGGGAGGGGAGTGAGCTGAAATAATATATGGCTGTAAAAGAGAATAGGTCTCTTGTCTTGAAAATTTAAGCTGAATGTAGTTTAAAGTGTTGGCCTTTACGTGTCAGGGGAAATCAAGCTATGCTATTGGCAACTGATATTTGCCTTGAGATAAAGGAAGGCTGCATTTCTAAATAGAAAGATAGAATTGTGCAGCTTTGACTTGGGGAGAAAGAAGCAAATAGAGAAGATGGGATGGATTCAGAGTGAGCTGTTATTTCTGCCACAAAATGATCTGTGAAGTCTGTTGGGGGTTCACATGCATCTCTCCTTGCTGAAATCAACTTGGCTGCTGCACCTTCTGATAAACCAGCCACTTTGAAGTGTGTGTCTGTCTCTCTGTATAGGGGGTATATATGTCATGTTCATCTGCATGACAGACACTTGCCCAGGTAAAAATCCTATTTACTATTTAAAAATGCCTACCTGTATCACAAGCAGATGAAAAAAAATCCTTCCTCTGTCATGAAACCACAAAAAATTCTCACAGCTCTAGTGTGAAGAGTCCTTTATGTAATACACTCAGACAGTGTAGATTTTTAGCTAGAGTAATACAGGTTGAACCACTCTAGTCTCATAACCTGACTGGTACCGAACCAGAGAATTTGCTGAACCACAGGAAGTCAATATTTACTAGCTGCATTACCAACACTTCCACCTCTTGCTGGGCTCTTAGAAGACAGGAAAAACTTAAAACACAACAAATAGACTAGTAGCACCTTAAAGACTAACAAAACATGCAGATGACTTCATTTACAAGTTTAATTCTTCTGCAAATGGTATAATAAGGACATCAGCTGGCTCGCACACTACCATCCACATCCTGACTTAAACCAGTGTTTCTCAACCTTTTTTTTTTTAATAAAATACCCCTTTAAAAAAAATAAATAATAAGTACCCCCAGTACCTACAGTTTTCAGACACACAAATTTTTCTACCATTGCAACACATTTGTGTAAACAACTTAATTGTAGCCTGGTGGCCGATGAAATTTTGGAATGTAAAAAGTACAAAAATTATAAAGCACTGTAAAACTTAAAAAAAAAATTCAGTTCTCTCCACATTTCAGTTGTGTTGACATACTCCCAGACTTCTCTTGAGTACCCTTAAGGGTACTCTACCACTGGTTAAGAAACACTGACTTAAACTATCAACCAAACAATGGAGGTGCTAATTGTTCTTATCAGCCTGTTGTAACTATTTCAACCATCTACTCACGGTCTCTCTTTTTATTTTTTTTTCTTTCCCCCTCCTTTTTTTCCTCTTTTTCTCTCCCCCCTCCCCTCCCTTCCCTTATTTATTCTTGGATCTGGACTTCTAATACTCCTGTCATCTGAAGAAGTGGGTTGTGCCCACGAAAGCTCATGATACCATCTACATGTTTTGTTAGCCTTTAAGGTGCTACTAGTCTATTTGTTGTGTTTTAAGTTTGTCCTGTTACAGACTAACTTGGCTGCCCCTCTGAAGTCTTAGAAGACCGTTAGGGGTAAATTAGAGCTAAACAGCACAGAACCACTGAGAACCAAGAAACGTAGCTGTAAGCAAACTTTATGGGATCATGGGAAATTTGGCCACACCTATGTTAAGTGGACATCTGGCTAACTAAAATCATGCTGGACCACAGATGTTGCCAGAACAGAGAGTGCCAGACTAGAAAGGTTCAACCTGTATACACAAATCATCCATTTAAACTGCAAAACTGACAAAAACAGATTTCTTCTTTATAAGTATCGGCACATCTATGAGGGTCAGAATAGAAAATATGGGTACTCTCAGCATAGTTTTGTTTTTAAGGGAAAATGCAAATAGAGCTAATTGGAAATTTTCAGATGAAATAGGATTTCATCAGAAAATGCCAGTTCTTCAAAGCCAAAATGTCTTGAGAGAACAACTCCAGTTTCTTTAAACAAAAATCCCAGGTTTCATCCAGCAATACAAATTGTGCAGCATCAGATAGCAAAAACATTTTTTGGAAAATTATAACGTAGTTGCCAATGCCAGCCTGCAAATTTCACATTTCATAAAACTACTTCTACTTTGTTCTTCTATGTAGTACGTTCTTGCCTGCAGCTCTGTTATTCATCAACACTTTTTCAGTGAACTTCTAAACAGAGGGAGATAAAATAAACCACTCATCAGCTTCAAACATACGAGGACTGCCAATCTCTGACTACAATCTGAATGAAATCACGATAATATCTTGAAAAAAATACATCCCATGAATTATGCAGACATTCGGTTTCAAGTATCTTGATAAATCTGATGATTGCATGTTCACAAGTGGGACCATAAAATAAAGACATTCAATGTAATCTAAACATTATATTTAGACTAAAACCTAAGCATTTTAATTTGGAACAATCTGTGGCACTGATCATGCAGCAATAATTATACTGATTTTTTTGTATAGATTTTAAAGCATGTTCTACAACTGATGCTCTTTTTAATTTTTCAGTGGATCTTGTCAGCAAATTGAGTCTAATGTTCAGTTGATCTTAGATTACAGCTCTACAGGAAGATGCTGTGTTTTTGGGGTGGGGGAATTGGGGTTTCTTAGGCTTTTTTATGTGGTATGGGGGGAGTGAGAGTACTTTTTCTTTATTCTGAGGGGATTTTCTGAAAGATGTTTTGACTTCAGTAATGTAAGCATCTCTTATTTCTGGCTTCTTCTATACTCTGAATAGATGCCCTCAGGAACTATAGTAAGCAGTGAGACACTGGAAATAAAGTCAGCAGAATATTGGCTGAGATTCCATAAAGGTTCCACGTTTCAATTTTTTATAACTTTTGTTTTGTGTTCTGGAAAGCAGAACATAGGAAAAAACAGTATCCAGGCTACACTAGTATAAGTTCCTGTAAGCTAGTATGATATTTGCTTTCCAGAGTAGAGTAATCAAGCTGTTTTGATGGAACAATGAAAGATTTATCATGAAAAGAGGGAGAAGACCATATCACATTTTGGCCTCCACTTGTTGTAAAGAAATATATGCAGATTTAAGAATGTAAGTATAGAAAGTATAAACTACAGGAAGGATAAAATTGTCTGTTTAATGTAGCCTCTGATAGTACAAATAAAAGCCTGTCAGCTAGGCTTATTCATAGTGTTCAGATAAGGAAACCTTACTATATCACATTCCTAGTATTCTTGGGAAACTATCACCAAAGTCGACATGAAATAGTGTTTTGATTCCATATAGGTTCTTATGCTGCACTCATCAGCATAGTATCTGAATGTCTTCTAAGTAATGCACTAAGTAACATGACTAAATTTGTCATGTGTTTGCTCCCTTATCTCTCCAGGTGGAGAAATGTGTTCATTAAATGTTTTGTTTTAGAATGGAGAGAGAGAGAGAGAGATGCTGCTATGATGAGCTTCACTATCTTCAAATAATAAATGGAAGGAATTATAGTCCTGATTACTGCTATTTATAGAGGAATTCTTCATATAAAGCATTTTGCAGACTAATGTATGAACTACACACAGAGACCACTTCACTCATCAGTGAAATGCAATGACCTATGAGGTAGAATGCAGAAGCATTTTAACAATGGCTCGCAAAACCACACACACACACACAAAAACCCATAGGTAAGGCAATTAAGACTTATTGTATTCACTGTAAGTACCAGTGGAATATAATTAGGCCAAATGCAATTTCACCAGTACATGATAGTTATGCATACCTGAGTTTGCAAACAGAACTCATAGAGGATCAAGACTTTGCTTTTACATTGTATCTGAACTAGACAACGTAGTCCCTCATTTATAGTTGAAATTTCAACGAAAAGTTTCTTCAGAATCTCAAATTTGAAATTTTGGCAACCAGCTGTGATATAAATGGTAGCCCTTCCTGCAGTACAGAGCCCCCTAGCACCTCAGTGAGCTGCATTTCCCCGCTGAGTCAGGAGTAAGCAACCTAGGCCATGCCTACACAACAGGGACTGTAGCAACGTAAGTTGCATAACTGGAGCTATACCTGCATAAATTCCTAGGGTATGTCTACACTGAGCTCCTGAAAGGGGCAGGCCCTAAGGCAGAAGGGGCCGGGCTGGAGGCAGCCAGCCCTCCACACTGCCCAAAATGCAATACCCTTTCCCAAGCTGCACGGAGTGTGCAGTGTGGCACTCTGGTGGCACTTTAAAGGGCCTGAGGCTCCCGGCTGCCACAAATTCCCAGGCCCTGTGCAACTGCCTCCTTTGCCCACTCTCCCTTCCCTGTCATTGGGCCTGTCTTTAACCTTCCCTTCTTCATGCATTTACTCTGCAAACACCTATGAATCTGCTTGAGATTAAGTATGTGTGTAATTTTTTGCCTGAGTAGTGTCTTAGATTATACATTATCTAGAACAGGGGCTGTTCTACTTACTACAGTGTCTAGCACAAAGAAGACCAGTGTTCCCTCTAAGATGCGTGGCAGCACAGCTTCACAGGTAATCAATCAGTCCCACCTAATCAGAGGCTCAGGACTACGTGCACAGAGTTGACTGACAGGGTGGTACTGATTAATCACCTGTGAAGCTGTGCTGCCACACACCTTTTAGGGAAACACTGTTACTTAATTCTCACTTGAGCTTCTAGGCACTATTGAGATACAAATGTTTTATTAATAATAATCTCAAAAGGAGAAAAACTCTTGCTCTTTCCTGCTTGTCAAAACTACGTATTTTCTTCAGTTGCCTAGCAGAATGACCAGCATTAGTGACTGTCTGTAGGCATGGTGAACATACAAAAAAGCTCTAGTGTTGGCTTGCTGTAAACAAATCATGTCTGACCAATCAACTAGAATTCTCTAAGGGGGGTCAACAAGCATGTGGATAAGCAGGATCCAGTGTTCCTAGATTTCCAGAAAGTCTTTGACAAGTTCCCTCATCAAAGGCTTTGCCAAATAAAGCTGTCATGAGATAAGAGGGAAGATCCTCTCATGGATTAGTAACTGATTAAAAGTCAGGAAACAAAGGATAGGAATAAAAGGTTAATTTTCAGAATGGAGAGAGGTAACTAGTGGTGTCCCCCAGAAGTCTATATTGGGACCTATCCTATTCAACATATTCAGAAATAATCTGAAAAGGGGGTAAACAGTGAAATGACAAAATTTGCTAATGATTCAAACTTGCTCAAGATAGTTAAGTCCATAGAAGACCGTGAAGAACTTCAAAAGGATCTCACAAAAGTAGGTGACTGGACAACAAAACTGGTGATGAAATTCAATGTTGATAAATGCAAAGTAATGCATGTTGGAAAACATAATACCAATTATACATATAAAACAATGTGGACTAAATTAGCTGTTGTTATTCAACAGAGATCTTGGAGTCACTGAAGGTAGTTTTCTGAAAACATCCACTCAATGTGCAGCAGCAGTCAAATAAGCAAACAGAATGTTGGAAATCAGTAAGAAAGGGATAGAGCAGCGGTTCCCAACCTTTTCCAGATGGGGACCCATTTTGACAATTCCGGAAGACTTGGTGACCAAGGGTAATTCAAAAAATGTGTGGCTCCTTAAGAGTCACCTCGGGAGATACCTGGTGACCCTTTTGATCCACAGGCTGGGAAACCCTGGGATAGAGAATAAGACAGAGAATAATTGCCTCTATAAAAATCCATGTTACTCCCACATCTTGAATACTTCATTCAGATGTAGTAGCCTCATCTTAAAAATATGTATTGGAATTGGAAAAGGCTCAGAAAAAGGCTACAAAAATGATTAGGGGTATGGAACATCTGCCATATGAGGAGAGATTAAGAAAACTGGGACACTTCAGCTTGGAAAAGGGACAACTGAGGATGGCTATGATAGCGGTCTATAAAATCATGACTAGTGTGGAGTATGGGAATAAAGAAGAGTTATTTACTTCTTCCCATAACACAAGAATCAGGAGTCATCAAATGAAATTAATAGGTAGCAGGTTTAAAATAAACAAAAGGAAGCTTATTTCTTCATACAACGGATAGTCAACCAGTGGAACTCCTTGCCAGAGGCTGTTGTGAAGGGCAAGAATATAACAGGATGCAAAAAAGAGTTAGATAAATTCATGGAGGATAAGTCCATCGATAGCTATTAGCCAGGTTGAGCAGAGATGGTGTTCCTAGCCTCTGTTTGTCAGAAACTGGGAATGGGTGACAGGGAATGAATAACTTGATTACCTGTTCATTCTTTCTAGAGCACATGACATTGGCCACTTGTCAGAAGTCAGAATACTGGTCCTTTGGACTGACCCAGGATGGTCATTCTTATGAGATGTCCATTTCTGCATGCCCCCTGCAACAGTCAAGCAGCATGGCAGCCTCTGTTCTCTCCACACTTCCCTGATGGTTTGCATGCCTCAAAGGAGAAAAGGATGGCTCCAGAAAAGAGGCATAGCCAAAGCTCCAATTCCCTTATGTACTGGCCACGGAAGTGGATGTGGTGAGATCCACGCACAATGGTTGTAGCAGAGTAAAGGGCATTTAGTCTGCACCCCAAAGTCATGTGAGGAGTTACTTTTCCTCCCTAAAGCAGAATGCCTTAGGGTGTGTGTACACAGCACCCTTAGTTCAAAATAAGCTATACAACTTGGGCTAAGCAAATTGCATAGCTTATTTCAATGCTATTTCAAAATAGCTTATTTCATAATTAGGCATTGTCTGCACAGCCCCAAATTTCAAAATAACTCGCTATTCCAAAATTCCCCTTAGCCCTTGTGGAACAAGGGTTACTGGGATGTTGGAATAAGCTGCCCGTTATATTGAAATCTATTTCAAAATAATGGGCTGCTTCAGTAAATGTGGAATAGCTATTTCAGGATACTTCTGGTATCCCGAAATAGCTCCGCAGTGTAGATGTACCCTTAGTGCTTTTCCTGTGGCAGTGTATCACCACATCATCCCCCAATAGTCTCAAATGCTATGTAACTGTTTAAAATACTAGACATGTTGCAATGCCTTGCTTTTTGATCCAACTAAATTCTCAGCGCTGAGTTAAGTGTCAAGATTCCCTTTGCAACATGTGAGGAGTTAGGCACTTGATAATTCACAAAAGCCGCTAAGCTCTCCTCCTAACCACTGTAGGGAGTTCTCACCCCTGAGTGATGAGAACATATCCTTTACAGCACACATATACTAAGGCAAGCAAATGTCAGAGGGACAGATTCAGTCCTGAAACAGGACCCAACTGTAGTTAGTCCACAGATGCCAGTACTGAAAACATCTCAGAGCCTACTCTAACCCTTAGTATTGAAATTCCTGGCTTTAGCTGGGTAGTTCCACAGCTTGACAGATATTTACACATATGTGGATGTCAAGTTTTCTGTGCTCTAATTTCAAATTCCCTCAATACTGGTAAATGACAATTGTGATCAATAGCACCCATCTGGTTAGTTTTGAACAGAAGTGTAGTGCTAAGTAAAGCAAATCTTTTATTCACAATCCTGAAACGGAATACAAAAATCTCTGGAGATGATAGTGTATGGAAGGAGGGGTATAGATTTATTAGGAACTGGGGAAACTTTTGGGAAAGGTGGGGCCTGTACAGGAAGGATGAGCTCAGCCTATACCACACTGGAGCCAGATTGCTGTCATTTAAAATTAAAAAGGTTGTAGAACAGTTTTAAAAATATGGGCAGGGAGAATGTTAACAGGTTTTAAGGTTTAAGTAAAAATCTTAAATTAACAAACAGTACCATAGAATCTCTAATAATATTATAGCAGTAGGAATATATTACCAACTGCCTCACAAGGATGTTGACAGTGACTGTGAAATGTTCAAGGAGATTAGAAAGGCTATAAAATTTTTTAAAAATCAGTAATAATGGGGGATTTCAACTATCCCTAGACTGATTGGGTATATGCAGGGATAAAGATTTTGACACCTTAAGGCTGTGTCTACATTGGCCGCGTGTTCTTGCGCAAGAACACTGACGTTCTAATGTATGAAATCAGGGCTTCTTGCGCAAGAACTCTGATGCTCCCGCTCAGGAATAAGCCCTTTTGTGCAACTGTTCTTGCTCAAGAGGCCAGTATAGACAGGCAACATTAATTTCTTGTGCAAGAAAGCCCTATGGTTAAAATGGCCATCAGAGCTTTCTTGCACAAGAGAGCATCTACACTGGCATGGATGCTCTTGCACAAAAGCACATGCCAGTGTAGACGCTCTCTTCTGGAAGAGTTTTTGCAGAAGAACTCTTCCTCAAAAGAGTTTTTGCATGAGAACGCGCCAGTGTAGACGTAGCCTAAATGAACTGCAGGGTGTGGGGGTGCATACTCACCACCTTGCCTCAGTGACCCACTGCCAGTCTTCATCTAGCCCATCTCAGGGCAAACTGCAGTCTGTACAGGCCACTCATTACCAGCACACGGTGTGGATCTGCTACCCCACTTACCAGGGCTGCCTCACTGTCATCCACCAAGCCCTGGGCCTTTCCCCAAGCCCTACAGCCTGGGAGCAAACTTGGCCAGAGCTCCCCTAGCCCTACCTTGCTGCCCCAGTACTGCTCTAGCTCCTAGGCACCTCCTACTTCCTCAGCTGCTAGCTCTTTACTGCTCTCAGCCCTTAGCAGGGAATTGTTCTTCTTTATATAGCCCCCAGCTGGGCCCTCATTACCCCTAGCGGCCTCAGCTGGGTCTTTGCTTTCAGCCCCTGCTCTGGGCCTGGGTTTTGCCCTTAAAGGGCCAGTGCAGGGAGTGTGCCCTGTCACACAGGGTCTCCGTGTGTGGATGAGACGATGGTGCTTTGGAGCATGGAATCACTATCCATAGAGATTCTATGGTATTTTTTGTTAATTTAAGATTTTTACTTTATTTGATTCTATACTTCCTTTCATGTATAGTACCACTCCCCCACCAGCATGACCTGTTCTGTCCTTCCGAAATATTTTGCACCCTGATATTACGGTGTCCCATTGATTGTCCTCATTCCACCAAGTTTCTGTGATGCCTATTATATCAGTATCCTCTTTTAATAAGGAGGCACTCTAGTTCACTCATCTTATTATTTAAACTTCAAACGCTTATATTTAAGCTAAGCACTTTAAAAACATATTACTTTTTAGCTGTCTGCCATTACAAGATGTGATTGGATGGTCCACTTTTTCACTTGAATTTTTCTCTTCGGATGTTATATGTATTTTATCATCTTCAATCCTCTCTTCTTTACTAATGTAGCCAAAATTTAGTCCTATATAATTTGCTTCACCCTGCCTCTGATGATTAGACAATGTTTGCTATAATGTGTGACTTCTTGTTAGCATTAGAAACCAACTTGTATCTTCTAGTAACTATGTAATCCTTTGTCTGGAATGCTCTGTAAATTGTTTGGTGTGAGTGAAGAATATGTGAGAGAGTCATCACCAAGATCCAGAGGTCAAAAAGTATAGAGAGACTTGGAGATGATGAGAGAACATCAGTGGTGCCCGAGGCTGAATGAATTAGCAGAACAGATGACCCAAAGATGAGACCATAAAAAAAAGATAAGGGAAGCCTGACCATAAAGGATAACTGTGAGGGAGAAGGAACCCCAAGAATAACATATCAAAGATTGCAGCATGATACTGCAAAACCCACAGTAGACTGGTAAATATAAATCATCTGCTGGACCTGTATGTGTGTGTATGTGTGTGTGTAAATGCATATGCTACTTTTCATATTGTATTCATAATAAACATAGAGTATTGCCTTTTCCCCTGAAAAAGACCCTGTGTGCTTTTTATAAGCATAACACTAGGACATAGAGTCTATGTCTACACTACGGCTTTTGCCAGAAGAGGCAATGCAAATGAAGCACTGACTAGCATTTTGTCGCACTTCCTTTGCATAATCTATTCTGAGCCGTTTTTGCATAAGGGGTTTTTGCACAAAAACATGCTGTGCGGACATGGCCACACTGCATGTTGTTGCGCAAAAACCCCTTGCACAAAACCAGCTCGGAATAGATTATGCAAATGAAACGCAACAAAATGCTAACCAGTGCTCCATTTGCATTGCCTTTTCCGGCAAAAGCCAGAATATAGACAAAGCCAGAGAATCTCTATTAATACACCTTCCCTCCGAGATGTCTCTGTCCAATGCATATGCTTCGCCACACCTGTTGACTTTCTCCCTGACCTTATGTTAAAAACTGTTCTATGACCTTTTTAATTTTAAGTGCCAGCAATATGTCTCCATTTTGGTGGAGGTCAAAACAGGAATCCCAGAAAAGGATTGCTTTCTCCCCCACTCCAAACCCCCCCCTCCCCAGCCCCACAACATTTATTTTCTTATTTATCTATAAATTTTTCCTACATCCTACACTGGAGATTTCCTTTACCAGAAATGGGATACTCAGATGTTGTTTTGGCCCACCTGGGATCTCTTGTTGTTGGATGAATGATTACTCATGTCTCAGGCTTCAGAATATAAACTGATCTTTGCAAGGGCCCAGCTAGATATGCTCTCAGAGCATTTCACAACTGGATAGAAGCACTGCATTTTTTTTTTCCTGCCTTCCTCTAATGAAGCAGGCAGTGGCCACAGCCAGAAGCAGGATTTCAGACTTGAAGTGTTTCATATAATGTGGCAACTTCTGGGTTCCTGTGCGACAGAAACCTGATGATGGGAGAGGGAAGGAAATGAATAAATACTTGAATATAGGGATTAGTGAGCTTAAATAAATGTAAGTTCCATGCATGGAAAAGCTGGCTCCAAAGTGTGCTAGCCAGCATTTACACAATACTTACGTGGTACACATGCATTTTCATACAACATAGATTTAATTGATTAAAATTTTTGCTTCTTCAACAAACTGGAGATACATTGGCTACAAATATTTCCATAAATGGGCCATCTATTAAAATTATTTTTGTATGCGATATTTGAATGGGAAAGTCACAGGTGGAGTTTCTTTTCTGTTGCACTGAACAAGGAGCTTCATTATCATAAGGAAACGAGTATTATCTTTAAACCTACTCTGTTTTCCCCTTGCCTTCACTGTAGCACTTTAGTCAAGACATTCCCCTGTTGGTTCCTGCCTGCCTTCTGAAAGCAGTTTTAAAGAAAGAGTACACATCTCACCTAATAATTAGGTCTCTTCAGTAACATAAAGAAAAACATATCAGTGGTCGGTATTGTCAGGAATATAATCTAGATTGTCCAGTAGAGCCTTTATTTTAATTTTGATTCAAGGTAACTGCCATGACTTAATTGCAAGTCAAAACAAAAGATGAGAAAATGCTCTTAACAGTCTCTCTGTTAGGCAATCATCAAGGAACAATCAACTACTGCTGATCTTAACACCAGACGTTGTGTCAAATACATAAAGTCTCCTAACATTTGAGTATATAGACTACAAATTTCAGACACAGGGAACCCTAAAAATAAACCTGAATTGTTCAAGTCAAATATTTAAACAAATGCAGTAAAGAATGTTTTACATTTTATATTTAAAAATTTCTAGTAAAATACAATAAAAGATAATGCTAATGAAGAGGTTGATGCATGGTGTTGTTCGTTATGGACAGTATTGACACCTTTATCTTTAATATTACTACAGATGCCTGAACAAACAAAGTTGCTCATGTTAAAAAAAAATCTATTCTAGTACCAAGCTCTGATATTCATTACTTGCAGCATTTTGCATGAGTAGTCTTTCTTACTGTATTATGCAAAAGGAAATTCATTAATGTGATATAAAAGGCACTGCTGCACAGGGAATCTAGTATTGAATTAGAAATGTGTGTATTAACTGAGAATGATGCTAATATGGCATAATAGCAAAACACTAATACAATGAGACTTTCAGATTACATTAGAAATGTCCAATATTATAAACTATTTGTAAGATACACAGAACTCATTTTGATGTTAAAAATTACTGAATGGGGCTCCTCTTTTTTTCCTAAGGAATCATTAAATATTCATAGGAACTGAGCCTTGGCAGGGCAAGTTTAAAAGGAATACAAAATCTGTGAACATGATTACTAAAATGTTACCGAGAACAAAGATGAATCACTGCTGCTGCAGCATTCACCTCTGCAAGCTTGAACAGATTTTTTTTTTTAAATTCCCTGCTCATCTTTTAGATGTGCCAGGACAGCCTGAACCCTATCTGTGTTGCTGACTGAATGCTAAATGAGTGTCTAACACCTGTAAAAATGCAACAGACTGGACAGAGAGTTCAGTCTGCTATGTACTTAGGAACAGATATTGATGACATCCCCTTCTCATAATTTTCAAGCATAGTCTCTAGCTGCCTTTGGTACACATACAACCACCATTACCATAATGTCTGAGCAATACTCTAATCCTTTGGAATTTTCCCATTTTCCTCTTAGTCTTCAAGGTATTGATCCGTACAATGTCCCCGTGAGGCAAAAAAGAATGATTATTCCCATCTTACAACTGGGGAACTGAGGCACAGAGAGACTAAGGCCCAGATTGACAAAGATATTTAGGTACCTAACTGCCTCCTTAGGCACCGCTGATATGCTCAAAACACTACTCACTGTTGCCCTAACACCTTTGAATCCTAAGTCCCGAGGGCATCTGTTGATGTTGGTGACTCCCATGATCCGCATACTATAGTTCCACAACATGTCAAAAATATCGCCCAATCCATTGCATTCATGTATATAAGTTAGTATTTCTAGTATACCTCCTGTTTATGTCCAAATGAAAACCTCACTATTTCACCCTAGCTTTCCTCTAGTAATAGTAACGTTTTGTTTAAAATATATTTTTAAAGTTCTGCCAACACTGGAAACTGGGAGAAAGGGGAGGAACAGAGATATTCTTTTAAACTATAACTGTTATAAAATGCTCTGATGCCATGGTGGTGAAAGTGGAATAAATAGCTAGATAGGTAGATAGATAGACCATAAATTTGCATTTGTCATTCAGTCACTTTGCAGGGGGGAAAGGAGTAGCCAGAGGCAGAAGGACAATCACAGCCCCAAAAAATGTTGGCAGTGACTAGTGGAGTAAGTGATACAATAAGAAAATTACATTGGCAGTCTTCCAATCCTTTGGAATTTCCCCCGTTTTTTCAATATTTGTCAGAGTTAATATTAGTAGTTCAGAGAGCTCCTCAGCTAATTCCTTTAAGAGTCTTGAGTGAAAGTTATCTGGGGTTGTTTCAAAATGTTTAAATTTAGCAGATGCTGCTTCACATCCTCTTTTTTTCAGATTGCACGCTTTTAGATCCATCCACAACATCATATGGGATGGACACAACCTCCTGCTTCATTCCAAGCCCTGGTCTACATTAGGGTGTTATTTTGAAATAACCTCCCTTATTGTGAAATAACAAGCAGAGCGTCCACACTACCAATCCTGTTATTTCAAAATAAGGGGCTAGTTATTTCAAAATAATAACTCCTGCTTTCCTTGGGGAATAACACTTATTTTGAAATTGTTATTTCAAAATAGTGTTAGCGTGGATGATTTGGTGCTGCTAATTCAAAATGATTGGTCTCCAGAGGCTTCTCACAGCTCCACTTGTGACCGCTCTGGCCACACCTGCCATCTCCACTGCTCCCCGTCTCCTGCAGAGCTTAAAACTTATGGCAGCAGTGAAGGGATTGTGCCATGTGGAGAGCTTTGCCAGCCCTGTTCCACGCAGCAGGATCTAAGGAGCTACAGCCGACCCCGGCACTCCCTGAGAGCCTCTGCTGGCTACCACTGGCCAGAGACACAGGAGAGCTCTGGTCTGGACTGATGTGGAGATCCTGGATCTCATCGAGGTCTGGAGGGAGGAGACCAACCTTCAGGATCTCTGCTCTAGAAAAAGGAATGCAGACGTCTGTGGCTGGATCACTGGCTGCCTAGTCAACACCTGAACCCTGGACCAGGTCTGGATGAAGATTAAGGAGCTCTGGCAGTCCTATCACAAGGACAGGGAGCACAGTGGATGGTCCAGGGTGGCACTGCACACGTGCTGCTACTATGACCAGCTGGATGCCATCCTGGGAAGGGGGGGCGGTCCCTCCCCCCTATCATTGTCAAGTCCAGCCAGGACACACCCAGTGTCTGCCTTCAAGAGGGCAGGGTTTTGGGCAGCAAGAAGGAGGAGGAAGAGGCCAACCAGGCAATCATGCTCACCAGCCGGGACCTGCTCCTCACCCTGGAGCCAGTTCTCCCCTTCTCCCCCAGCATGTCTCCCAGGCCTCGGGCGATCCCAGGGAAGGCATTGCAGATGAGTTCTATAAGTTTCCCTATCTACACGTGGGGGCAGGCAGCAGGCTGCAAGGGGCTGTGTATTCCTTGCTCAGCCTACTCAGCCTGGAGGTCACACAACAGCCTGTGCACATGGGTGCACATGGAGCACCAGTGTGGAACACTCAGCTCCATGATGCTCTCACACAGGAAACCCTCAGTCCTTCTCACAAGGTTCCTGGAAAGGCCTGCTGTACTCTGGCCTCTGAGGTGTGACACCTTCCCATGACAAGCCACCACTAAGGAGTCATGCCTGCACTCAGTCAGCATCCACTCCTGTGGATGGGAACCTGCTGGGGGGAGGAAGAAGAGGGGACCCCAGTAGCCTCTGCTGGTCACATACACCTCCCCCCACCACTCCCCTTCAGTGGGCAAGGTTAGAAGTTCTCTCTCTGCAGGACACCACCACTGCTGGACCCAGCATGTGCAGGACACAGGAGGAGGCCAAGCCGCCCCTTCCTCCCCGCCCTCCCATGCCTGCTTGTCCCCGGGCTGTGGGTGCAGTGATGCTCCCCTGAGATGTCTGTGCCCTTTCAGGAAGCTGCCCACTGTCTAGGCAACATATGGCCTTGCTCAAAGCACATCCTCATCATCTGAACCAAGACCTTCATTATCAGCTCACACATTAGAACACGGCTTCATACACAGTGTCTCCTGGGACAACTGCCCTTGTAACTTTTCTTCACAGCTGGGACAGCTGTGAGCTTGGTGCGTCCCTCACCTCCCACACCATCTGCACGACTCTGCAGAATCTACATGAGGAAGAGAATCTGGGAAGATCTAATGAAGGAGCAGATGGCCTGCCTGCAGTCCCTTGTTCAGGAGCTTGAAGAAGAGCCCAGTAGATAGCCTCTGACAGAACAGAGGAAGGCTGCCTGGGACCAGCTGGCATGTCAGCACGAGGCCATGTGCTCCTCCCTCACCTCAGTAATGGAGCACATGGCCCTCATGCATGGAGTGGGCCACCAGCCATCTCCCCACCTCCTGCCACCATGGCTTCCTCCTAGCCCCCCTCCCAGAACACAGGGCAGTGGGACCTGTTGGGCAGCTGAAGCCTCCCAACCAATCAGGCACGTGCCAGTCCCAGCCCCATCGTTGAGCCCCCCCTTTTCCTCCTCCCCCCTCTCCCATTCCAGGTTCTTTCCTCAGACCCTCTCCTGTTGTATATCCCCCCAATAAACAGTCCTGTTTTTTCACAAACAAAGGCTTTTTTATTTTCTTTGCAGGGGAGGGGGAAAATTTGAAAGGGAGGGTGGGGAAGGGAGGAGTGAGGGAGGAAAGGCACACAGAGGGAATGTAGGGGGCCCTTGTGGAGAGCCATGGGGGACAGTCTCAAAACTGGCCTTGCACGGAAATCTCCCTCAAGACCTCTTTGATGAGCACAGCCCCTTGATGTGCTCTCCAAATGGCACTGGTGTCTGGCTGTTCCTGAGCCCTGACCAGCCTTTCAGCCTCTGCCCCCCACCCTGGCAGGAGAGTTTCCCCCTTGCTCTCACAGGGTATGTCTACACTACCACCCTAGTTCGAACTAGGGTGGTTAATGTAGGCATTCGACGTTGCAAATGAAGCCCGGGATTTAAATATCCCGGGCTTCATTTGCATCTTGCCGGGCGGGCGCCATTTTTAAATCCCCTTAGGTCAAACTCCATGCCCGCGGCTACACGCGGCACGGAGTAGGTAGTTCGAATTAGGATCTCTAATTCGAACTACCGGTATACCTCGTTCCATGAGGCAACTTCGAATGCCTACATTAACCACCCTAGTTCGAACTAGGGTGGTAGTGTAGACATACCCACAGCGATTGTGGAACATATAGCAGGCCACCACCACAAAGGGGGTATTGTGCTGGCTGAGATCCAGGCGGGTGACGGGGCTGAGGCTGAACCTCCCCCATTTAAGTGGCCGAATGCACACTCCACCATCACGTAGCACCTGCTCAGCCTGGCATTGAAGAGTTCCTTGGTGGGGTCCAGGCTGCCCATGCAGGGCTTCATGAGCCAGGGGAGCAAAGGCTAGGCTGCATCAACCAGGATGCAGATGGGCATGTCCACCTCCCCAACTCTGATGGTGCAGAAGGAAAAAAAGGACAGGTGTGCATCTTCTGGAACAGGCAGGAGTTACACCAGTTGCGGGCATCACATGCCTGCCCCAACAATCCGATGTTGATGTTGGTGAAGCATCCCTTGTGATCCATGAGGGCCTGCAGCACCATGGGAAGTACTCCTTCCTGTTGATGTAGTCCAAGACATGGTGGTTGGGGGCCAGGATGGGGGTGTGGGTACTGTCTATGCCTCCACCTCCAAAGTTGGGGAACCCCATGGCGGCAAAGCCATCCATGATACTGTCCACATTCCCCAAAGTGACAACCCTCTGTAGCAGCACATGCTTGATGGCCTCGGCTACTTGTATGAGCACGGTCCCAACTGTGCCTTTCCCCACGCCAAACTTGTTCCTGACTAAGCAGTAGCTGTCTGGCATGGCGAGCTTCCATTGGGCAATGATGATGCGCTTCTGCACAGGGATGGCAGGTCTCAGTTAGGTGTCCTGTCACCTGAGGACAAGGGCAAGCCACCCACAGAGCTCCATGAAGGTGGCCTTCCACATGCAGAAATTCTGCAGCCACTGCTGATTGTCCCATCCCTGCAGGATGATGTGGTTCCACCAGCCCAAACTGGTCTCCCACCACCAGAAGCAGTGTTCCACGATGTCCAGGGGACTGAGGGGCATTTGCAGCAGCAGGAATGCCAGGACCTGGGTGATAAGGGCCTGTGGTCTGGGCTGGTCCTTGTCCTGCTGGAGCAGCAGGGGGGCAGTGTGGAAGTACTATGCCATGAGGTGCAGCACGAGGTCCATGAGCCTGGCGCTGCTTTGCAGCAGCTCCGACTCCATGTTGTGAGAGCTGTGGTGTCTGCAAAGGCAAGCAGAGCACACTGCATCTGTTTTGTGTCCTGCGAGGGGAGAGGCAGTGGAGGAGTGGTGTGTGAGACGCAGCCATAGAGAGGAGTCCCTGAAAGCATGTTGTAGCTTGCCTGACCAAGCAGCTACAAGAAGGGTCTGCCCTCCTGGTGCTCTCCCCAGAGTGCTTCCAGGGGCTCTAAGTCCAAGGCAGGCTCCAATCAGTACGGATGTGCTATTTTGAAATAATTCTAACTTATTTCAATGCTCCTCTTTAGTGAGGATACACTATTTCAATTTTGTTATTTTGGGAGTTATTATTCCGATTTTACTTATGTCAGAATTATTTCCTAGTGTAGACATGCCCCAAATACACAACAGACATACCTATTGAATATTTCTGCATTTTTCTATATCACTATTTACAATTTTACCATCTACATATAGTAACATATCTATCTACACCTGACTTAGGGCTTTTCTGGCTCTGAACATTTTTAAAAGGACTATATTGTCTTTAGCCTTACTTGCAATTGATAGTTCATTGATTCTTGGTGCTACCCTTATCAGTTGCCTACATTTCTTAATCTGTAACTCATATTTATGACATTTACTTCCCCATTTTTCCATCCTCTATGTGTGTCAAGGCTGTTCCCCACTCTGGCATGATGAATGTAGGAGTTGGGAGCCCGCAAGAGCACTCCAAAACCTTGCCTCTACAAGCTCTGGTACAAAAACTTCCCCCCAAAAATCCTAATACCCAGATTTTGGGGAATCTGCTGCCACCATCTAAGTAATTCCAAGAAAAAAAACCAGAAGGGATCACTTGGGAAATCTCCTCCCTAATGTAAAACTCTCCCCCTGCCCCAACCTCTGTTTTACTTGGAGTTGGGAAAAACAGGGGGAATCCATGGACAACAATGGACTCTGCCCTTGTAACTAGGTGCTGAGTCCTAAGGACATACCAATCCTGGTTAATTAGAAAAGAAAACAATCCTTTATTATCAAAACTACAGTTGCAAGCATAGTAAAGTGGCTAGATGGAAAGAGCCACCAATTGATATAGATACTCAGGGACACCCCCTGGGCTAAAAGACTTAGGGTATGTCTACACTACAGCATTAATTCGAGTTATCTTAATTCGAAATAGTTAATTCGAATTAAGCTAATTCGAATTAACACGTCTACACACAAAATGCAGTTTGAATTAGCATTTTGCTAATTTGAAATACTGCATCCTCACTGACTGGACACAGAATTGGATTTAAGGCCAGCCAGAACCAGGTCAGGGAGGGCATCAGGTCAGGAGTGTCTGTGTGTAAGTGCCTGTGCTTAAAGGGACACCCCCCCCCCCGCCCCCCGGGCAGCTGGTTCTCAGGTGTCCCTGCTTGCTTGCCTGCCTCGATGAGGGACAGCAAAGCATTTGTGTCTCTGCGTGCTCTGGTTGCCCTCACCACAGCACTCTGCAACATGGAGCCAGAGCTGCCCCTGGGCACTCTGGTGCTTCTCGTGGACATGTTGCTGCAAGCCTGGCTGCACTTTCTGCAGGCTGCCATCCCGGAGGTCCATTCGGGGGTTGTCAGTATCCAGGAGGCCCTGCAGGAGAGCTTCCACCCTGAGGAGCACTAAGAGCCTCCCTGGTGTGCCCCACTGGGGGCTTATGCCTCATTCCTCCCTCACGTCCTTCCACTTACCCCTCCCTAACCCCCCTTCCTGATGTCAAATAAAAACACATTTCTTGCAAAAAACAAACTCTCTTCATTGACCGAAACTGGGGTGGGAATGAGGGTGGGAGAGGGGAGGGGGAAACCTGGGAGGAGAGAGCTGGAAGGGGGTTGCAAGGGGAGGAAGAGGGAGGAGAAGCTCAGGGTTGGGGGTCTTCTCGGACCAACTTGATTTTCATGCAGACCTGCTCTTGGTGGCCAGGCTGGCAGCTTTCCTGCCATAGACGGCTGCATTCCTCTGTCTAGTGAGGAGATAATGGACGTTGGGGGCATCCCCCCAAACCTGAGTACGGTCCACCCTGATCTCCTCCCTGGACCAGGAAGGTGTCCGCCTTCTCCGGGCCCTGGCAGGCTCCTGGGAGCTGGCTGGTCCTGGGGCACAGTGGAGGGCTGGCTGCCAGTGGCTTGCTGGCTCATGTTTTGGGGCCACTGAGTCGGAGCAGTGACTGCTGGCTCTGGGCCGGCAGGCTTGGAGCTGACACAGGCACTGTGGCCAGAGTCTGCCCCTTTAAGGGCTCCAGGGCTGGGGGGAGGAAGAAGAGTTTTTCTGGTTTGGCCCAGAGTGGCCACCAGAGGAAACTGGGAAGGTTGGAGGCCAGCTAATTCGGACTAAGCGTCTACACAGTGCTTATTCCTAATTAGCTAATTCGAGTTTGGCGTTACTCCTCATAGAATGAGGTTTAGCAAACTCGAATTAAGCGCCCTGCTATTTCGAATTTAATTCGAAATAGCAGTTTGCTTGTGTAGATGCTATGGAAATTAATTCGGAATAATGGCTGTTATTCCGAATTAACTTTGCAGTGTAGACATACCCTTACTTACAAAAGAAAAAAACCCCACAATTAACAACTCAGACATTATTTCCAAATCCCCAAACAAGAAAACAAGAAATCCTGAAGGACTATCTCAACTTTTCCCTACTTTCACATTGTAAGAAGTCCGTTCTTGGAGAGAGAAGTATCTCCCATCTCCCTCAGTACGTGGGAGAAACTGCTCTGCCTCTCAAAGAAAGAACAGAGAGAGAAAACTCCTCTCTTCCAGTTTGAAATTCCTACCTGCATTGTTATTGGCTGACCACCCGATACCTGGCTAGGTACAGGAGACATTAGTTAACCCCCAAGTCACTGGGTACTGGTCAAAACTCCTGATTATGACAATGTGTGAGACAGCATCTGCTCTTTTTCACCAGAATTACCTCTTACCAGATTTGCATATCCTTTTAATGTTTGTGGAATCAAGGGCTTTTTGGACATCCAGTAGGATATCCTTGAACAATTCCCACTTCAAATTAATATTCCCAATCAGTTGTGCCAACAATAGCGCAAAACTTTAGCCAGATGGCCCTTTTAAAGTTCTAAATATTACATATTATATTCTGTTTGCATATGGTAACTGCTGGTTACTGGATTTTGTGTGCTAAGAAGCCATCTGTTATGTTTAGAAACTCTAAGAATGTTATTTGCTGCATGAGATGTCCAACAAATGTTGAAGTCATCCAGGATAGGTTTTTCTTCCTACACATGGTTAAAGAGCAGTTTGTTCTATTCTCTATAGGGATTTTGCCATAATAAATGTCCACCAAAACCCCATCTTTAGTTTTACTAATTAGAACTTTAATCCATAAGCATATGTCCTTTGATTCTGAAACCTCTATGACTCAGGCAGTGGTGTCTTGTGTAAAACACCTTCCCTTCTTCCCATTCTATCCTGATAGAACAAGTTGTAACCATCAATTTAAATGTTTCAGTCATAATGGAATTTGGTATGATGGATCTTAATACTGAACATATCATATTTCTTCTTGTACATAAGCATCTCCAGTTCCTCTTGTTTATCACCTAGACTCCTAACGTTAAAATACAGACAATTTCAAAATGCATTCCTCCACGTCCCTGAGTGCTGGATTTGTCATATTCATGGCACCATAGTCCTGGTTTACATATTTGGGTGTTTGTTCTGTCAAGAATCAATCAGTTATGGTGCAAAGCATAACAAAAGCACACTTGTTTCACATTTTGTTGTTAAATTTGTGATGGCAAATATTGCCTACTGTCAAGTGTCATCATTGAGAGACCTGATAGCAAAAAAGTGAAACTGGAGCCATCTTTCCTGAGGAAAACCTGTGGCTTCAGTCTCTTTCCCATTAAAATAGCAGCAATCTTTATTAGAGGCATGCCCCTTGAGGAAAAGTCTCTGAGGGGTAGCCATGTTAGTCTAAAAGTTATCTTTATCTTTACCGAGGACATACGTGGCTTCGCACCATTGGCTAGCTTTAGTTCTACTGTAAGGTATGGGAAATGGTGGTAAAATTGTGACTGTGATAATTTTAGTGCCAACCCCAAAGGTTCAAAAAACATGGATTAGAACCATCCCCTAAAAATCATGAGATTAGCTCCCAAATCACAAGGTTTTACAAACGAGATTATATTGTAGTTTTGGTCTCTTTGATGTGTGAAATCCTCCCTCCACCCCAACCTCTTACTGTGTGTGCCTGTGAGAAACAGAATTTTACTGCGGTGATTTTGCCACTGTTGTTGTACCCACCCATGTCCACTCAGCAATTAATTTTGTCCCCCTTAGCTCTTTTCTCCCACCTCACCTCAACCCCTCCCACAGTTTCAGTGGCTCTTCACCCCTTTCTGCCCCTTTGAGTCAGAGAAATACAGGAAGAGAGAAGGGATGTTCAGTCTTCATTGTTCACTGGAGAGGTTAAGGGGAGAGAATTTTTTATAGAGCCACTCTGAGCAGCTGGGCTCCCTGGTCTTTTCTGTTTCTTCCCTTCCTGTCAGAATAGCCAGCTCTGCCTGCTTTCTGCAGAAGCTCTGATTGGTTGTTCCTAGCACCAGGGTAGGGCAAGCAGCTAGTCACAGGATGTTTTCCTCCAGGCAAATCTGGCATTCAAAAGAGAGCTGGGTCTTTTTGCATCATTGCAAAACTGGCTGCAATCTCACATGACTCAGAAAAAGAAACTGAAAAAATTGGCAATACTATTATCAGGAAAACAATATTAATAACTTTGCTTAATTACATTCAATTTTTAAACATACGTTCAAGGAATGCTGGGGGCTGATTTTTAAAAAGGATGTTCTGTTGCTAAAGGTTATGAGAAGAGGTTAGACAGAAACATTTCTTAAAAGTTGTGACATTAAGAACAGTCCAAGGGCAGAGTGCAAGGGCATCCTGATATCTGGTAATGAATTACAGCTGACTGAAACAGTGCTAGTGTACCCCCAATTCTTTAAGGTCATGAAATGTATTTGATAAGTTCCCTGCAACGTATCAGTGAAAAGCTCAACTCACTGGTTATTCCTACCATTGTGCAATATAGGTGCATGAAGCTGTCGTCATGTCTTAATTTCAATTTATGACCATAATTCTTAAAATGTGTTTGGCAGCCTAGCAAGAATTAGCCTACTCTAAACCCCACTCTCCACCTAGGAGTTATTTCCAAAGTACTTTAAAAGATGATAAGAATTTACTTACACATCATGTTAACACACCCATCAAGTGAACAAGGTGTGGAGGCAAACCTCATGTTATCACGGTAAGAAAGGAAACTGACAATCACACGTTTAATGTCACTCAGTTACACCAAATGCACAATTTGCATTTTAGCAGACAACCCCAGCAGAAGAAGCAGAAACAGGATACTTCCTCCAAGAGAGACTCCATGTTGCCTACCTCACAGTACCTTCAGTACCTTCTGAAGTTATCCCTCAGAAAATCCATTTCAAAGATTCAATGGACTTTAAAAGAGAGGAGTACAGAACCCAAGCTTATCTAATCCACCAAAGATGACAAAGGTAACCAGCGTTTTGACTTCGGGGAACAGATCCTGACTTGAGTTTGGTCAGCCATCTTGACGGAAATATGTGGTGAGGATTTTATCTTAAGATAAATCGAGCTCATGTTTCAATCAATAGAAAACATTTTATCTTTATTTCTCTTGTAGCCATTACTGACTTTAAGCCTTCCTCATGTAGTCACTTCAAACTTCTCTCTTTGGAATTAAATACATGTATTTTATTTTTAATTTAAACTAGTTAAAATAATAAACTGTTAGATATTGACTTGAAACGAGCAATAAAAACCATAACTTTTTAGGACTGTTGCAGAAAAGGGCTGGACATTTCGGAACAAATGTTTTCAGGAAAATTTAGGGATGGGAAGAGTCTGGTGGAAGTCTATGGCATTGCAGGCAGCTCCAGGATCCAAAGTGTTGGACTAATGCTGCTCAGTACATAGTGTGCATACCTGTTGCTGACTATGAGCACCCTGGACAGAGATCTACAGTAGAAAAGCTTTTAAGTCACTTAAGATTTACAGGGTAAGTGGCAACATCTCTTCACAGGTCTTGATTGCACCCCAAAATATCAGAGAGGTCTCATTTTAAAATTAACTTAATGCATAATCTATGTAACAGAGCTAGTGGAAAATCCATAGAAATTTAATTTTTTCCCATGATAACATGTTTTCCATTTGGAGAAGATTATTGCTTTGCATGCAAGACATTAAGGTTCAAGCCCTGCTTTAAGTGAAAAACTGAAGTCAACCTTAATTATCATATCTCTGTAAATCCTGGCAAGTTCTAGCATAGATAAGTATAATCTTCTGACAGGTGTTGTTGACTGCAAGAAAGGTTGAGTTTCCTATCTGCATCTTCCTTTTAAAATTACAAAAAATATCCATCTTGAGTTCCCACCCAGAAAGATGAGAAAATTAAATATCTCCCCTGAGCACCTTTAATAGGCAACAGAAATGGAGCTTGATAAATAGTGGTGTCCGCCATCTATCTGTACTGGGACCAGTGCTATTCAATATACACTATATTCATAAGTGATCTGGAAACGGGGCTAAACACTGAGGTGATGAAGTTTGCAGATGATGCAAAATTACTCACAATAGTTAGGTCCAAAGCAGACTGCAAAGAATTACAGATGGATCTTATAAAAGAGAATGACTTGGCAACAAAATGTCAGATGAAATTCAATATTGATAAATGCAAAGTAATTTGGCTGGAGCTTCTCTTTTGTTGGTTCATGAGAAGCATTTATGAAACTCAGTTGGTTGTGTCCCTGCGTGTGGATGTCAGTGTAAGTGTGGGACCTGTAGGGGTTTTCAACTTGTCACAACATCACAGTGACAGAGGTAAGCCAGAGAGTTCAGTAGTACTTCAGTTGCAGGTTGTATCCTGGGGAAACCATCACAATAGGACACTGGGTCAGATGGACATTTTGATCTTACCCAAAATGGCTGTTCTTATACTTCCCTACTCACAAACCCTGAATCTGTGTTAAACACAAAGAAAACTTTTATTTAGGAGAGAAGGAACACAGTATTAATTTGTGGGTGGGGAATCAGCAATAATGAATCAACAGTATGCAAGCAAAAGGCCCTACCACAGAGTATCTTTGGCAGTAGCCCTTCAGCTCAGTTTCCCCAACATTTCCGTGTCCAGAGTTCTTGGGCAGACAACCAGGGCAGATTCAAATGCCACCCAACTAATTAGCAGAGCATCCACAGCCCACTGCACATGTTTCCACTGGTGGTACACATATGCACATGCCTCAGTGCACATAGTAAAATTTATTCTCCACATAAATGGAAAAATTGGAAGGAACATTGTCAACATCCGATGAGCAAATATCCCTTTAACATGCCACTTACCCCTTCCATCTGCTGCATCCTATTCATAGCTCATGGTCAGAGGTTGCACGCATGTCAAGGGGTGTGTTCAGGTAGGTTCAGAGACACAGTAGTGTTGCCTGGCTCTAGGATTGCTGGGTAGCAGGAGTCTTGCTCCTAATTCTGTTTCATCTCACTGTCAAGCACTCTTCAACTGCAATGCCAAGCAGATCAATCAGGTTTTGAAACTCCACCCTGAGTATGTAAGGAGAAACTCATTGCTGCTGTCCCCATGGTGTCTCCCATTACAACACTGTGCCACACCAGGTGTACGGCTCTGCTATAGTTACTAGTGATTACAGCTCTAGTGCCTGCTGAGATGAAAGAAGGAACTTTTAACCAATCAGCTCTGACTTCAAACTTTGCAGCCCCCTCAAGGTGCCATAGAGAGGGAAGGTTTAAGTGGCATATAGGAGTCTTAAACAACAGCTATACCCAAACTCAGAAACATCTGCTTCTTCACCTCACTTGGGTTGTAGTTAGGGTTGCCATGTGCCTGGTTTTTTACTGGAAAAAGTGCTCAAAAAGGTACCCTGCTGGCTCTAGTTGTCAACACCAACCAGGCCATTAAAATTCTGATATGCATCACAGCGAGGGTCCAGGACTACGACAGGCTCCCCACCTGCCCTGGATCCAGATGACTCCCTGAAATGGCCGTCAGTCCCTTTGACCCCTAGCTGCAGAGAGTCTCTGCACTGCCCCCACCCCATGTGTCAGCTCCACAACTCCCATTGGCCAGAACCACAACCAATGGGACTGTGAGGGCAGTGCCTGCAGGTACAAGGGCAATGCATGGAGCATCCCTGCCCGTAGGGGTCACAGAGACCTGGCAGTCACTTCCTGGGAACCACAGTAAGCACCACCAGGACTCTGCACCCAACCCCCTATGCCAGGCCAAAATCCCCTCCCAAACTCCCACCTGGAGCCCACACCCTGCATCCCACCCCATCCCCATTCTAACCATCTGCTCCCGCTTTGAGACCAATCCTGTATCTCTAACTCATCATCCCCAGCCCCATACCAGAACCTGCACCCTGCTGGAACTCTCACCCCCCACATCCCAACTGCCAGTCTCATCCTGGAACCCTCTCCTGCACCATCAACCATTCATTTCTTCACACACACACACACACACACACACACACACCCCGCCCCAGAGCCCACACCCCCAGTTGAAGTCCTTACCTCCTGCATCCCAATGACCTGTCCCAACTCAGAGCCCCTCCTACACCCCAAACTCCTCATCGCTGGTCCCAACCCTGAGCCAGCCAGAGCCCTTAACCTCCTCCTGCACTCCACCCTCCTGCCCCAGCCCAGTGGAAGTGAGGGAGGGATAGAGCAAGTGGCAGAGGGAGGGGGATGGAACAAATAGAGGTAGGGCCTCAGAGAAGAGGTGGGGCAGAGGGTGGGGCGGGGCAGGGCAGGGATGTTCAGTTTTGTGTGATTAGAAAGTTCTTAAACTGTGGGTCATGACCCCATTTTCATGGGGTCATCAGGCTGGCTTAGACTTTCTGGGGTCTGGGGCTAAAGCCCAAGCCCAAACCCCACCACTTTCTGAAGCTGAATCCCAAGGGCTTCAGCTCTGGGCAGCAGGGCTCAGGTTTCAGGAGCGGTGGGTTTCACCTTTGCTTCTCACTGCCCAGGACTCATGTGAGCTCAGGCTTTAACCTCTCCCTCACCTGCATCCTGGTTTCAAGTAGTAATTTTTGTTGTCAGATGGGGGTAGTGCTGCAATAAAGTTTGAGAACACATGCATTTTAATCCAAAATGGCAAAAAAGTGATCATCCTGACCCAATGGGTATTGCTTATGCAAATGAGATCATACTGTCTTTTCTTCCAGTACCTCAATAAAGGGTATCAGGAAGCTCCTTCCCCTGTGCTCACGGGACTACAAGGTTAAGCAACATCTTTAATGAGGATGAATTAAGCAAAGATAGATAAGTAAAGGAAGGTAAGTACCTGTCAGTACTTACAGTGTCATTTACTGAAAATAGAAATAGATCTGAAACAAAACCAAACATCTGAACTATGTGGAAGTTTACATATAGATTGTGATCAAAATCTGAACTTCACGGTTGCCCTTTATTCCTACAGTAGACCAATCTTAAATTCTAAACTTCATGGAAGTTTGGCTTTAGAGCAAAACTGGAGAGTATCTCCACTTGCAAAACATCAAACAATCCAGATTCATCAGATTAAAACTGAAATTCCTACAAATAATACTCGGGGTACGTCTACACTACAGAAGATCGAAGCTGAGGCTGTCAATCTTCCTGGGTTTGAAGTAGCGGGTCTAGTGAAGACATACTAATTCGAAGAGAGAGGGGCTCTCCGGTCGATGCCGGTAGTCCTGCTTCCACAAGGAGTAAGGGAAGTCAGAGGGAAAGTGTTCTGCCTTCAACTTCCTGCAGTGTGGGGCAACCAAAAGTTGAGTTAAGATACTTCGACATCAGCTATGCAATTAAAGTAACTGAAGTTGTGTATCTTAATTCAACCTTATCCTGTAGTGCAGACATACCCTGAGAGAACAATATCAGAAAATTAGAGATGGATTCAAAAATTTACTTTTTATGTGAATGCAACAGAAAATCCAGAGAAGGAACCAAAAGCCAACCAACTCCAGTTACACAATGTAAAAGTGTGCACAGAAGAAGCTTGGGAAATATATAACAGTCACATCTTCTGAAGAGGAGAACAGTCATTTTGATCAGTAAATAGAAAGGTTGCTGAAATCCATAGATACATGCTTCGTGAATGAATACTGGGTTCTCAATCTGAGAGCTCTATTTTCAATAAAAGTGAAGTGAAGTTTTTGACCAGTTTGTCAAAAGCCTAAAGATTTTCTGAAAAATAGAAAATAGATTTTCTTGTAAGTGTGATCATCTATATGATGTAATACTGAAGTACAATGCTGGTAGCAAGCAATGTATATAATACTATTTGGATCAAACAATCTTTGCCCAATGCTACTGTAGAAATAAAATAATTTTAAAAGTATTGATGTTGGATAAGTGTGACATTCTCTGCAACACAAAACCTTAAGCACAAAAATGCCATGTTTAGCTGACAGACTTCTTTTTATTATAGTCCAATGCCCCACAATATGTTTCCATTGACTGACTCCATATAATCACAAGAAATCCTGTATACCTCCTTTTTTGAGGCATAAGAGATCTTGCGCAAAAGGGTTTTTTTGCGCAAAATGGACCCGTCTACACTGCTTGTTCTTGTGCAAAAACCTCTTCCGCAAAAAACATCGGCAGAGAGATGCAAATGACAGCGTGACAAGTGCTAATGAGTGCTTCATTAGCATACTCTCTGCTGACAAATACCTGCAGCGTAAATATAGCCAGAGTGCCTTCATTGGTGAGTGTACTTAATCTCTGTGCTTGTATAACCTACACTAGGAGAATGTGGTTAATTGCCCCCCTCTAGTGGCTTGTTAATGTGAAAAGTATAAGAGTCCGCAACTAAGGACTTGTCTAAATGGAGTGTTAGTGAATGGCAAGCTGGGGTATAAATATACATCACTTTAGCATACCACATACAAACTGTCCATGTGGAGCCTGCTACCATACAGTCAGAATTCTATTGTGTGCTAATGAGGCTTGACACATTGCACTGTGGAACTTTTAGTGCCTGGTAGCTTGTCCACATAGACAACTACTGGGAAGCAGGCAATAGCATTGCAGATTTACATCTAGTATTTTTACCAACTTTGTGGTTCCACAGTACATACCATTTATTGCTAGTGGGAATATCAGAGACTCCAACATGTAATCTCTTAGCAATATAACAGAGTTCTGGTTTTGGCAAGGCTAGCACTGCTGCTAAATGATCCTAAGATGGTGTGTTATGTTTAACTCCCAGCTACCTCTAGCTCTAAGAAAAGCTTGAAATTTACTTATTCAAATCTTGAAAAGGTACATCTGAAACTGGTGTTGGCAACTGTAATATGAGGTCATTTTAACATGAGTAAGTTAGGGCGATTCACGTATTGTGTGTATCATCCAGCAACAAAAATAAAAAAGATGTTCATCTGTCTATATTTTACCTGGATTTCTTCATGTGCTTGGAACAGTAATTTAGAACATATGTAAACAACATTTGAAGTTCACCAGATTCCATTAATTAAAATGTTGTAATTCACATTAATATGTTTGGCAATTATTTATAATTGCAAAGTCATTTGTTTCAAATGATTTTTCCTGTTATACCAAAATAACGTTAAACTCTAATAACCAAAATGCCTAATATAATAGTAGCAAAGTAGGAACAATATTGTATTGATTGTGAAAGCGTTTTCATTCCAGTTCCCCCATGTTAATGTATTTACAGGCCGTCCTCATTATAAGTCCAAGATACGTTAAAAAAAACTTGGACTTATAGCGAAACAACGTAAAGCGGGGAATTTTTTTCCTGCAGCTGACTTCCGTTTGCATAAATTGGGGGGAGGGGGTTGCACGACTTAAGAATGGGTAATAGGAGGACTTATAACACATCAGTTCCTACAAGCATCAATGACTTTAGTGAAGAATGGATGGACACCAGGCAACTTATAGTGGGGACACCCTGTTTAACTTTAGGGGGGGAAAAAATTGTGGGCTGAATTTTTTCAGCTCTCTTATCCTGAAGAGAGATTTTGTGTGTGGTAAGAGAGTGCAAACTTCATAAAAGTCTCTTTGGCAGTTTTGAGTTATTTAAGCAAGCCAAAGATTGTTTTGTGTTCAAAGAATATTTTTACATTGTTTTTCTACTCTCAGATAAGTCAAACCTGAATTATTTTAAAGACTTCAAGTTAGTCATGGATTTAGTCCACAGTGAAAACAAATGCACCATTTCCAACAAATGCACCATTTCTGGTAATCCACCTGGCAAGCTAGTCCACCCCACTAGAAATACACCAGGGCTGCGTCTAGACTGGCATGATTTTGCGCAAAAGCGGCCGCTTTTGCGCAAAAACTTGACAGCTGTCTACACTGGCCGCTTGAATTTGCACAAAAGCACTGACGTTCTAATGTAAGAAATCAGTGCTTCTTGCGCAAATACTTTGACGCTCCTTTTCGGGCAAAAGCCCTCTTGCGCAAATGCTTTTGCGCAAAAGGGCCAGTGTAGACAGGCAGCTAAGACGTTTTGCGCAAAAGCAGGCTAAACGGAAAAAAGCCCTATGGACGCTTGGAGACTCCGTAGCCACAGTCAGCTCCCTGGCACTTCCTGGTAACCCGATCCCCCTTAAAGCAGACGCAGGCTGCTGAGCTCACGTGGCAGGAGCCTTCCTTGCACCTCTGGCCAGAGGTCTGCCGCGTGGCCCCTGCTGTCCAGGAGACACCCTCAAGCACCATGGCAGCTCCAGGGGGGGATCAGCTACCCACACCCCCAGCGCAGGAGGCCCGTAGGGGCCGCAAACGAAGGGCCCCATCCTGGTCCTCGGGGGAGCTGGACAGCCTGCTGGACCTCTGGCAGGAGGAGGAGGCCCTCCAAGACACCCGCTCCCGGCACCGGAATGAGGACATCTTCGCCCACATGGCCCAGGCGCTCGCCCAGCAGGGCCATCCAGCCCGGACCTCGAGCAAGCCCGGGCGAAAGTCAAGGAGCTGCGCCTGGGCTATGTGCGGGCCAGCGAGAGACAGGGGGCAGGAGCAGACACCTGCCCCCACTATGACCGGCTCCATGCCATCCTGGGCCAGCCAGCCCCGCAAGCCCCGGAGGTCCCCGTCGACAGCAGCATGCGCCCCCCCCGTCACCAGGACCGCCGAGGCGGGGGAAGGAGACAGCAGTGCGTTGGAGGATGAGGCCAGCACTGCCACCCAGCAGGCCCCCTCCAGCAGCCCCGACATCTCCTGAGCATCCTCGGAGGCCGGGGAAGGATCCACCGGTGAGTGTTGCACTTTGCACTCACAAGGGCGGGGAGGGGGGGAGCCAGGTGCCCGGAGGGGGGACGAGGGAGAGCATGTCACTCAGGCCACGTGAGCTGCACGCTGTGTAGTATTAGGCAGTAAGCAGCACGTGCAACCACGTGGAGCCTGGTGACCGAGCGGCATGTGGCTGCGGCAAGCAGCTCCAGGGCACGCCTGGGACCGTGCTGCTCACACACATCTGGCGGGACCAGGGCGAAGGGTGGATGCCGGCTGGAACCAGCCAGGGCCCCAGGGACTCAGGCCAGAGCCCGCACCTCCGCAAGGGTGCAGCACACAGAACGGCTCACTGTCCCATGCCTAGCTGTGAGGCACAGTCAGCTGCTCCTGGGAAAACCACAGCATCACAGCCCTGTGAACGTGGCCCCCACTGAGCCCCTCGCCTGCTCCCAGTGCCTGGGCTGGCTCCCCGAGGGAAGTCCCCACTGCAGCCACACATGTCTCTGGGCTACGTGTGTGAGGGCTAGTGGGAAGAAGAAGTGGGGGAAGCGCTCGGGCCGCCCCTAGGGCCTCCTGAGTTTTGCTGCAAGGATGGGATACTCCCCAGTCACTCCCCTGGTTCCGTCCAGGAGATATCCCATGCAATGGGGATCTGAAAGCCCAGACCACGTCTGCCAGATGTGCTCCCAGGCACTGTGTGGGGATTCATCTCGCTCCCTGTCAAACACCACTGATTAGCCCAAAGCCTCACAGCCTCCACTGGCAGGGAGTTCCACAGGTTAACGCAACACAAGCGCCCTCCCACCCTCCATGGGGCCAGGACACAGACCGGTGGTTACAAAACATGGAGGAGGACCCTACTCCGGGGCGGTCCTCTTTGCAAACATACAACACGGGGGGCAGGGGGGAACCAAGTGGGCCCAAGCCACACTACTGTGGTGTCACCTGTGGGCTCGGGGTGGAGGGCATGAGGTGTGGGGACAGTGGCCGGGCTGCCTGACTGACCCATCCTTTCTTCTCTTCCCTGCAGCGGGACCAAGCACAAGCCGGGGACCCTCCAGTCCAGCAGCAGCAGCGGCAGCAGCAGCACCCCCGGCCACCCAACCACCGAGGCAGAGACTCCGCCACCGGGACCAGCTCCTTCGGCACCACGTGCAGGCCGTCGAGCACGTCGAGGATGCCATCACTCGGCGCGTGGAGGAGGACCTGCAGTGGCGCCAGGAGTCCTGGGCCGCCTTCCAGGCCCAGTGTGTGTGGATGGCCGACTCCATCACCACCCTCACCGCCCACATTGGCTATGCCATACATTACGGCATGGCCTTACCCCACGCCCCCGCCATCCCTCCCCTAGCACTGCCCCTGCCTCCTCCTGCAATGGCCCCTCCTGCCGCTGCTCCTGCCCCTCCTGCAATGGCCCCTCCTGCACCTGCTCCTGCTCCTGCCCCTCCTGCTCCTGAACCTCCTGCCCACCTCCCCGTGCAGCCTGCCACGATGCGGCCTGCCCCCCATGTCCAGGTCCGCTCCCGCAGGAGCGGTCGCAGGGGCCACCCCTCCGAGGAGTAGCTCCTCCCGCTCCCAGTTCAAGGTCTCCTCCCCCTCCCCCTCCCAGTTCAAGGTCTCCTCCCCCTCTCCTCCTTGTAAATAAACACATACCAGTTTTTCTGATGAAAACAAAACTGTGTTGTTTATTGTGTTACTCGAGGTAACTTAAATAATTGATTTGAGATGCCAATTAGCCAACTAAATTTCAGAAGATTACAAAATGCGGACGCCAAATACTGTATCTATCACGGGTCGTTCCTTTAATTTGTCGTTGGTTTGTGGCGTATAAATAAATACTGACACTTTAAGTAAAATTTAAACCACAAGACTATATTAACATAGATAACAAACAAGCAAGAAAGGTTAAAACACGAACACAAAGAATATTTACATAGTCTAGACGCAGGGACGATTGTAGTGTTGCTGGCAGCCTCAATCCTTTGGTCCTTCCGGGCCTCGGGAGAGGAACTGCCAGGAGATCCCTCGAAGACGACTGGAATCGGGTACGCTGACTCGAGCCTTCCGCACGAACCACGAATCCGGTTCCTGTTCTTCGGGACAGCTTGAACAGGCTATGGTGGCCTAAAACCTAGCCTAAACTAAAAGAAAAACCCTAGCTTCGTCCGACGCACCCAACGAACATGCACGATGACGGCCAATATGCTTCGAACCGACGCTGCCTGATGAACAGTCATGACTACGATAGCTAATTTAACTAAACCTCACTCTGGACCCAATTATTATTGGTAGGTGCAAGCCTTCCGCTTGACCTGACCTGACAGACAAGACTACCAGGAGTCTTCATACCCAACAAAACAAGTATAACCAAGGTTGGTTTGTTCAGTGCAGTAAATTTACAATTGGGAGTTAAGGGGAGGGGAGGAGGAAGGGGAGGGGATGGGAGGGAGTTATATGGGGAGACCGAGGAGACCCTACTATGGGGCCTGTGCGAACATGCCCGTCAGGGCCTCTCAGATGCGCGCCCCATCGTGGTGCGCCTGGTGGATGGCAGCTGTGTGGGGCTGTTCATAAGTCTGGCCCTCGGCTGCCATCCATGCGGGGAGGAAGGCCTCCCCACTCTGCTCCACAACGTTGTGGAGCATGCAGCATGCGGCCACTACCTCCGTTGCATTCCGCTCACCCATCTCGAGACAGGTGAGCAAACAACGGAAGCGGGCTTTTAGGCGGCTGAAGGCACACGCCACTTGATTCCGGGCCCAGTTGAGGCGGTCGTTGAACCAGGCCCGGTTCTGGTCCAGCCGCCCCGTGTAGGGCCGCATTAGCCAGGGCAGCAGGGGGTAGGCCGCATCCCCGATGATGCAGATGAGCATAGGCACATCCCCGACAGTCAACTCCTGCCGGGGGAAGTAGGTGCCCGCCTCCAGCCTGCGAAACACTCCGGAGTTGCGGAGGATGTGGGAGTTGTATGTCCTGCCGGACCAGCCCACATAGACGTCCAGGAAGCGGCCCCGGTGGTCCACGAGGGCCTGGAGAACAATCGAGCAGTACCCCTTCCTGTTTGTGAAATGGGCTGCTCGATGCTCCGGGGCCCAGACGGGGATGTGGGTTGCATCCAGGGCTCCCGCGCAGTTGGGGAACCCGAGGGCAGCGAAGCCGGCCAGCGTAGCGTCCATGTCGCGCAGGCGGATCACTCTCGGGAGCAGGACATTGTTGATGGCGTGGATGACCTGCAGAAGAGTGCAGAGAAACACAGGGGAACACATCACATAAGGCAGGGGTGAGTGTGAGCTCCCTTGGCGCCCGCCCCGTGATTCCCTCTGTCCTCACGCACGTGCGCACACACACCACGGCCCCCTCGCCCCACAACCCCTGCCCCCACCAGCAGGCCTGTGCAAGGGAGGGACGGCCCAAACCCCTGGGTGACCCAGCCTGGAGACTTGGCTGCCCCTAGGCATGGAGTGCAGCACCCTCCCCCCACCCCACTCCCCCTGAGACTTACCTCCATAACGATCACACCAACGGTGGATCTGCCCACCCCGAACTGGTGTGCCACCGATCGGTAGTTGTCCGGGGTGGCCAGCTTCCAAAGTGCGATGGCGACCCTCTTCTCAATGGGGATGGGTGCCCGCAGCCGGGTGGTGGCTCTTTGGAGCGCAGGGGTGAGCCAGGCACAGAGCTCCATGAACGTCCGCTTTCGCATGCGGAAGTTCCGGAGCCATTGCTGGTCGTCCCATTGCCCCAGGACCAGCCGGTCCCACCAGTCGGTGCTGGTGTCCAGTCTCCACAGTGGCCTCTCCACCCTGGGGTGGGGATGCCACAGGGACGCCATGGCCTCCCTGGTGAGGGAGTCCAAAGCGGTCTGCGCCTCCTGGTCCTGGAACAGGAGGGCACCATCCTGGAGCAGCACCTGCAGGCACTCCAAAATGGCCGGCAGTGGCCAGAGCAGGCACATGGCCACCCCTGGCTCCATGGCAGACAAAACAAGGCAAAAGAAAAAAAAAACAGGCAAAAGCACTAGGTGGCAAAAGGCAGTGGTGTCCAAAAGGCAGAGGGCAACCACCAAAACTGCTACGGCTATCAGTCCCTACAAGAGGTCCTAAAGCACGGAGCAGGAGAGAAACAGCTGTCCAGGGAGATCCCTTTAAGCACGTGTCAAAAAGGAGCTCCAGCCCCCGCCCCCGGAAAGGCCTGGTGCCCTTTTGCCCTCTGCAAAATGGTTCTGGGCTTCTGCTTTTGCGCAAAAGCGCGCCGCCAATGTAGACACGTTTTTGTGCAAAAGCGCATCGTTATAACGATAACTCCGTGCCAGTCTAGACGCGCTTTTGCGCAAATACTTTTAACGGAAAAACTTTTCCATTAAAAGTATTTGCGCAAAATTATGCCAGTCTAGACGTAGCCCAGGAGTTTGTGCCGCAATGTATTAAGGACACTGTAAATCCTATTATCACTCAGGATAATGAATCAGTGAAGAGTGGCTATGACCCGAAATCCTCCTACTGCCAATTTACAAGAGGGTGCAGAGACCTCAGAGTGATCTCTTGTGTCCAACACATTCTAGTTCAACAGAGTAACACATGAGGTCTCACATGAAAGAAAGTGTCATGCTGATAATCAGTGTTATTGTGAAATGTCTGTACAGATACTGTGTAAGGAGTTATGTATAGATGCTGTGAAAGTATGTTCTTAAAATGTGAGTCTGGAGGGGGGAGGATGGTTGCGCACCCCCAAACATGAAATACAGGTTTCCTGTAAGAGAACATCTGGTGTTATTTGGGGGAGGAAGGGGCAGAGAAGACACCTGGGCATCTTTCACTGTGGACATAAAAGGAAAGTGATTTTGCATCATGAAAAAAGGACCTCAGCCAAGACTGGCTGAAACACTGAAGAGTATTTTGGATGTGCTGCACTTCTTTAGGCAAGAGATGAACCTATTAGTTAAGTTCAATCTCTAAAAAGTGTGTTATTTTGTTTTATATGTAAACATTTGTTCCCAATATTCTTACTCACTATCACTTGAATGTCCTTTAATAATAATTTTTTCTTGTTCACACTATAGGTATATCTTAGTGCTGTGGTAGGCATCAAAGTGCTGGTTCTGAGTTCACTCTTACAAGCTGGTGTATACTGTTCCTTTGGCAATGGCAAGTTTAATAATTCTGTGAGTGATCAGTAGACATTGCAGAGAACACGCTGAAGATTCAGAGAATAGTGTGTGCCTATCACTAATCTGTACAGAGAGAGAAAGTCCTGTGGAGGCCTGGAAACCAGAGCTTGGGCTGCAAGAGGCTGTTGGTCTCAGCAAGCTGATCTACAGCAGGCACACACACGATTATTTTATGCTAAGAGCAGATGGTGGCGAGGTGCCTCATGTAGTGAAAATAATCTGAAGTTGCACATTTTAGTCACTTTGATTTGATGTCTGAAGGTAAAAGAAAAAAAAATTGAAACAAATGAGCCTCACGCTGCTCCCCATATCTCGAGGAATGGCTCCGTGCTTTTATTTCTAAGATGTCTCCTGATTGAAGAGGTTTGATTTACAGCTAACAAAAGTTAGCAAGAGAGTAACACTGTGGCTATGCCTACACTATAGCCTTTTTGCAGAAAAACACATGCAAATGAGGCTAAGCATGGAATATCACCAGGCCTCATTTGCATAATTAATTAGCTCCAATTTTTGTGCAAGAGCCGTTCTTCCAGAAAAAACCGTGGAAGAACGGCTCTTGTGCAAAAGCCTCTTGCACAAAAGTGGGTACACATTAATTATGCAAATAAGGTGCGGCGATATTCCATACTTAGCCTCATTTGCATATGTTTTTCTGCAAAAAGGCTATAGTGTAGACATAGCCTGTGGGTTGTATATGCGCAATATAGGATTTTCCTGTACATTTTGTAGTAACACAGGTGAATCTGTAGCTTTTATTTTGACTGCCTCACTTTTGCTTATTGCAATAGTTACAAACTATTGCACTACTATGAAGAAGTGGAAGGCCTACAGGATGATTGTTATTTTAAAGTAAAGCTGGGGGGGGTTTCGATCTCTAACTTTGAAAATCAGCTATGGTCATGCAGCTCATTTAGATATACATTCAGGTTAGAAACAACATTGTGTTTTTGTTTGTATTATTCTGTCTTTCTCCTGCACCAAGGAAAATGAGTGTGAAAATGGCATCTTTATTCTCAAAGTTTTTTCTGCACCTGCTGCTTAGCACACACTTGAAGTCTTAATCCTTTTGTTAATGACACTGCATTCATTGCCCCAGCAACCAAATGTGATTTTTACAAATAGACTATTAGGACTTCAGGTGTGATATAAGCAACCACCATGACCGGAACCTCCTAAGAAACAATGATCCTGTTTCCATATAACATATTTCATGCATTATAGTTCAAAAACTGAGGCTATTAGCCTTCTCCTTATTCCATTAAAGTCAATGAAAACACTCCCAATTACTGTAATGGGCTCAGGGATGGGCCTTTTGGCTCTAATCTATTATTTTAATAGTCACCTTGTAGGGCAAAAGACCAATTTCTTTTACTGTTTGTCCTTCAAAGGAAATGGTGGCTGTAAGCTCTAATATAATATATAAGCTGCATGAAAGCCTGCAGGAAGGTATGCTATAAATCTCAGAAGATTTAGAGCACTCCAAAAGCAACACACTAGAGGACATTTAAAATAGTTCCATAGTATGTGGAAGGGGGGAAACTTATTGGATTTCCTGCCAGAGTTTAACAGCATTGAATCTCTGGTCTCATTTACACATGAAGGTGACTTATATATATGATGTCATCTAACCCAATACACCTTTTTGTAGTAATCTTTTTAAGAGGGCTGGGAGGAGAAAAAAAACCTACATACCATTAATTGATGTCCTTGTTGACAGTCTCAAAAGAAAAGCCAAGAGCTGCATGGATAAGTAAATGACATTGTCATGCTTTGATCTTTCCAGCACAGGGCTGAGGCACATTATTGCCTGAGAAGCTAGCCAGATTGCCATATGGTCTATCTGACATTTGCCAAGAGTGGCTGGAATTGAATTTGTCATATTAAAAAAATAAGCAATATTGCAGCCATTGTATATAATTTACATTATTTGTCTGGTGGACTATCTTAGATATTTATATGGCCCTAGTTACTGTAATACTTGTGTATTTCATGATGTAAATGAATTTATCCTCACAACACTCTGGGAGGTAGGGAAGTACCTTAATTTCACAGATGAGGAACTGAGGTACAGGTGCCTAAACTCTAGATTTAGGTGCTTGGATACCACTTAACCTAAAAGTGACTAAACTCATTGATGCCTAAATCTTTGCTGTAGTTGCCCTTTGTTTCTGCTTCTGTACATACAGTGCTGCCTCAGGACATCCCTGCCTATCTCACATTTAAACTGCCATTCAGTCCTCAGAGCAGGTGAAGATAGGCAGAGAAATATCTTTCTCACCTGTGGGGCTTGATCTGGAAGGTGATATTTCAGTATGCCTAGCTTCACAAAAAATTGTCTGGCAGAAGGAGGCCTCTCTTATGACCCTTAACCATCTGGTTAGGGTACTTAGCCAGGAAGTAAAAGGTCACTGCTTCAATTCTGAGGGGAAGGATTTGAGTAGGGGTTTCCCCCACAAGTATTATATCTATTCAGTGCAGGAGTACACCTTATTTCTAAGGCTATGTCTACACTTGCAAGTACATGAAGTTAAATGTCTAAGTACTATGTAACTAGAATATGTCCCCTGTACCCACATGGAGTCTCCACACATGCTATGCTGTACATAGGTATATATGGGTTGCACTAAGCATTGTTAAAGGTTTTAAACATTTGTGTAAGGGTTTGGAAGGGAATTCACACATTCCTTCCACAAAATAATTTATCACAGCATTAGCCAGTGCTCTGCATGGTCATTCCTTTGCCATGAGCATTGACTTTGCAACTAGCTTGGTTCCACTTATAATTGATCCTGTAAAACTCATTCCCCTCAAGTTTCAACCCCACAGGGATGGGAATGGGAGGGAGAGGCACTGAGGCTCAGGGCTTGCCCCCACAAAAGGATTAATTCTTCTGGAAGTCCAATGCTATTACATTTTGTGGGGACCTCTGGGATGGAACAAAAATGAGAATTTCTGTGTGGGAGGGGCTTTTGGGGAGCAGGCTGAGGGTAGGGGTGCAGGGTCTGGGCAAGAATGAAGGGTGGGAGGGTGCTGTCCTCTGGGGTGGGGCCAAACATGAGGGGTTCAGTGTGGGCAGTGGGCTGGGGTAGGGGCTCTGGGCAGGAGATAGGGTGCAGGAGCAGGCTGGGGGGCCTAGGGTCTGGGTGGGAGAAGGCAGGAGATGGGGTCACCTACATAACAGTTTCCAGGGGAGGTACAGGTGGTTCCATGTGGCTCTGTACACCACAGGGAAACGCTCCCTGAAGGCACTACCCTCCGCTCTGCTCCTGTTGGCTGTGATTCCTGGCCAGTGGCAGTGATGGGAGGCAGTGCCCACAGGGAATGCTTCCCTGCAGCATTCAGAGCCACTTTCTCTCCCTGGAAGGGCTGAATCTGACCCACAGCTTGTCTTGATTGGGCCCAGGAGGCTTGAGGCTCCTGCCCTCTGCTGCAAGAAGCCAGTGCTGGCACTCTGGCCACAGCACCCCCCCCATGTGGCTAGAGTGCCAGTGCCAGTTCCCTGCTGCAAGAAGGGAGCCCTGAGACTCTCAGGCTGGATTAAGGCAAGCCACAAGCTGTAGATTCCCCTGTGAGCTATAGAATGAAGCCTACTGTAAAGTGTGGACTGTGCATTTTAAGGCATCACAGTGAGAACTTCTGACACATCAGAGGAGAAATTAAATGCAAAACATTTACTAAACCACTGATGTTAAAAGCTTTAACAAATTTTCACAAAACTAATTTCTGCTTCAGGTGAGGAAGCATTAAGTCACTTCAACCAAATCCCAGATGTGCAAACAAAAAAAAATCCACGTGACTGGTGAAGCTCTCCTTCCTCCACTCTGACCTACCCACATTTTGTTCTGATGGGAAAATAAAACATCTGCAAACACTAATTAGAAGAGCTACTTAAGCTGAAAAGAATATTTTGGGTATGTGATCTCAGACTTCTCTTCAACAGCCTCATCATAGGTAAGAGTGTATCACATAACATTTGCTTTATTTCACTCTTTAACAGCAGGATATTTCCTAGCTTTCACAGCCCATCTGTATCCATTTTCACAATGACTGAACAAATGCAATTAGCTTGCAGTCAGCCAAGTAATGGTCTCCTACAGTTACCACTAAGGTAATCTTAGACCCTGGATTCTCTTATTTCTCAGTTATGCCTTCTTACTTTTCCTGACTTCTATTTATTACCAGATTTTTCTTCCTATCCCTTCTTCCAGCATGTGTTGGTTAAAGGATTTTATATGCCTCACTTTGGGGAGGGGGGGTAATTTTGCTCATAGTCCCCAAGACTGGAGCAGATTGGAAAAATATTGTCCCTGGTTTTCCTTTTAAAAAAATCTAAGGATTTTTTTACCAGCTCAATCCACAACTCAGAATCTTTTTATGGTGGTTGCCAGGATACTGCAAAGATCCTGTCTGGTGGGGAAGGGGAAAGCTCCATCCTTGTTAGAAAAGAAGTTTTATTGTCTTTTACTCTCCTAATGTATTTTTTCTCTAACCCTCCTCCCTGACACTGGGGTTGGGAGGCAGCTACACTATTTTTCTTCAGGTTCTGGCAGTTCTCCTTATTGATTCTGGGTGGAATGGGGTGATCGTGTGTGTGACAGGTGCTCCTCTCTGCCTGTGACCTTCAAGCACTGCATTTCCTCTTACTAGTTCCACATCAGTCTATTAATTTCTGTATCATCAGCTGTCTATTTTTATCTTTCTCTTCCACCACATTAACAATGACCACATGATTTCCTCTTAGAATGGCTCTGTTGGGTTACTCACAAAATTCAGGCTTTTTATACACAGCTTTAGAGTCCTGAACTACTATGCTCTTGTCTACATCAGTGTTCTTACCTGCTGGATATGCATCTTCTCAAGCCCCCTTTCTTATCTTTACATCCTTTCACTATCTCTTTGTGCCATGTTTCATGTTGCCCCTTCCTGTGGAATATCCTCTCCCAACTTGTTCATGAAGTCTCCATCTTCTCTATTCCAATGCTTTCTTTAAACATTTCTGAGATACCTTTAAAATGACAAATCCTTGAAGATTTCATCACCCTGAGACTGAATCACTGTTAGAACATACATCACATGTGTATCATGTATTTGTCTTGGGTGAAGAGTGTATGCCTAATGTAGGTCTTGTTTACACTGAAACAAAAAACAGGACTATGTAGCACTTTAAAGACTAACAAGATGGTTTATTAGTTGATGAGCTTTCGTGGGCCAGACCCACTTCCTCAGATCAAATTGTGGAAGAAAATAGGCATGACCATATATACCAAAGGAATACAATAAAAAAAAATGAACACACATAAAAAAGGACGAATCAAATTTCAGAACAGAAGGGGGATGGGGGGGGGAGGTAAATGTCTGTGAGCTAATGGTATTAGAGGTGATAATTGGGGAAGCTATCTTTGTAATGGGTAAGATAATTAGAGTCTTTGTTGAGACCCCGGTGTAAAGTGTCAAATTTAAGCATGAATGACAGTTCAGAGGTTTCTCTTTCAAGCCTGGTGTGAAAATGTCTTTGAAGCAGTATGCAGGTAATCAAGTCATTGAGACAATGCCCTTTCTGGTTGAAATGGCAAAAAACTGTTTTTTCTTTGTGATACTGTCTGATATCCATTTTGTGTGCATTGATTCTTTGGCGAAGCGTCTGAGATGTTTGTCCAACGTACATAGCAGATGGCACATGATATAGATTATATTTCTGGATGAGCAGGAATATGTGTTCTTGATCTTATAACTGAATTGGTTAGGTCCAATAATGGTGTCAGCAGGGTAAATATGTGGGCAAAGTTGGCAACAGGGTTTGTTGCAAGGAAAAGTCCCAGGGTTGGTATTAGTGTGGTATGTCCTGTGGTTGTTTACATTGAGAAAGTGATGCTATTTTAACTTAAATTTAGTTTTTAAATAAGGTTCAACTTGAATTGTCGGTTGTCAAATATTGCAGCTGTGCTGCAAACATGCTGTGGAAAATTGTGGAAAAGTAATAATGGGCCTTATTATTTGCAGTAATAAAGTCCATTATTACTTTTCCACTATTTTCCACAGTCAGCTGCCCAAGGGTGAGAGCAGGAGCTGAGGACTGACAACAGGAACATGGGACTGAGAGCGGGGACCTAGGGCTAATAGTGGAAATACAGGGCTGAGTGTGGGGGTCAGCTACCCTGGGCTTAGAATGGGGGCTCCTGCTGTCAAAACTGTAGTGGAAGCCTAATATTGCAAAATTCACAATTTCTACAATACTGCAAGTTAAATAGTCTTATTTTCAAATCACTTTACTTAAACTGGTATATAACTGAGTGTGAGCACTCTTATTTCAGTTTAAATGGCTTATTTTGCTTTACTTTAAACAGGTTCTTGGTTGACCTGTGCTAAACTGAAATCAATATATTCTCAGACTAACTAAATATCCACAAAATGGTTAGCTTAGTCAGCAGCTTACCTGCTTTTTACTGGCCTATCTAAATTGACCTTTGTTAAACTGATGAAACTTTCTCATGCAGAAGATGCCCAGTAGCTTAGTAAGAACATTTATATTTAAAAAAAATATATCAAACTTCTATTAGTTGTAAGAAGCTCTCCCCAAAACATTTAGTTCATTGAATTACTTGTTTTTTCATACTGCTGTCAAAAAGACTGATAATATTTAGAAAGCTCCTAATTTGCAACTGCCATGACTTTCCTCCCACTAATTTTCTAGTGCTATAACTTTAAATCATTTCAATGAAGTTCCTCTGAATTTAGTAAGGGAAAAAAAAACAGTGTAAATTAGGACATACAAATTTGAGTAATTTGTATAGGACTAAATAGTAAAAACAGTAATATTCCATTTGAAACAGATGGTAACATAATTAAACATAGTAAAATAAAGGAAATAAAGTCCTAATAAGTGTACAATCTAAACAATTGATACGACAGAGGAAAGGACTATAAAAATGACTCAGAATAATTTTAAGGGTCTGATGCTTTATGATTAGAACCCTGCATGGATACAAAAATATGGATCTGCATCCAATTCACATCTGCCAGACTCAACTCCTCATCCGATCCACTATCCGTGATCTAGGTTTTTACTTGCATTCACACAACAAACCATCTGGAGGGGTGGGAGGAGGAAGCACAGATGAGTGAGGAGGGAGCAGGGTTGAAATCAGAGACTATGGATAAGGGGCAGCAGAGACTGGGTATAAGGGGAAGCAGGGATCCAGAGCCAGGCCTCCAGAGGTCAATGCTCACTAGGCGAGAAGGAAGGGGGGCCGGGCAGGGTCAGCACCTGGACCTTCCTACAGGGAGATGTAGGACAGAGCTTGTCACAGTCTTTTCCTGCCGGCAGTGCAGTGGCCTGCCCTGGCACCCTACCGCTTCCTGGAAGCTGGCAGAGGGAGGTCTGGGAAGAGCCCTGTGCAGGTATTGACTCAACTATATGCAGATATCTGCTGATTTGCAGGCCTCTACTTATGATATACCAGGGCTGGAAAATCTAAGCTAATTAGAATTTTCCCAGCCTCCTAATGTTGTAATGTTCCTATTTGTAGAACTATAGACAAGTTGCTCTCAAACTGTGGGTTGGGACCCCAAAGTGGGTCACGACCCCATTTTAATGGGGTTACCAGGACTAACTTAGGCTTGATGAAGCCTGTGACTGAAACTTAACCCCCACTGTCCAAAGACAAAGCCCAAGTGCTTCAGCCCTTGGCAACAGGACTCAGATTACAGGCCCTCTGCTTGTGGCTGAAGCCCTTGGCCTTCAGCTTTGACCCCCCCCCCAGCCTGGAGCAGATGGGCTCAGGCAGGTTTAGACATTGCTCCCTCCTCCTGGGGTCATGTTGTAATTTGTGTTGTCAGATGGGATTGTTTGAAACCCACTGCTATAGACTTTTAATTTGTCACTAATCCAGGACTGTGTTTCCTGTTCAAGGCCTCCGACTTGTGTATCTCTGTGAGAGAAACTCCATATATAGGGGGAAAGGAAACATTTTGCTGGCAGGTTTTCTTTGAAAAACTATGGCAACTATTTCAAATGCTTCAAGAGTTTGTAGTGTTAGAAGCAAACACAGAAATATGATTTAGTGGGCAAAATGGTGCATGAGAAATTTAGCAGCTGGATCTCAATATAACATGCTATGCTTATTATTTATATAACACACACACACACACACACACAAACCTTATGTTGAAAGCACATTCAGGTTGCAAAATTAAGCACTCAGAAATGAGAAAATGCCAGAATTAAGGTGCCCGTCCAACCTTAATTCTTCCCCCTCTTTAGTGTGTATATTATGGTTGGGTTTAATTACATGTTTGCAGTATTGTTGTAGCTCTGTTCGTGCCAGGATATAAGAGAGATAGGGTTGGTGTTTTATCAGACCAAATTCTGTTGGTGGAAAGTGCAAGTTTCTGAGCTACACAGAGGTCTTCTTCAGGTCTGGGGAAGGAAGCAGAGAGTCTGAGCTACATACAAGTTGAGACAGACTAGTGGAAGGTGTAACACATCTTGGAGGCAGTCACTTAAAATGAATTGGACAACTGCAGGTTAAATTGTTATACATAAAGGGTTTGAAGAGGGCAGTTAAGGATAGTAGGCAGTATGATGGGTTACAAATTGTTGTAATGAGCCATAAAACCAATGTCCCTTTTAAGTCCCTGGCTTTTGGTGTCTTGCAGAGTTATGAATTTAAGTTCCCAAGCTCATCTTTTGAAGATTTTTGTGTAGGTTTCCCTTGACAAGTATTGAAAGATCAAATATGGATGGATTGCTTTGTGGAAAAGTATTCACCCATGGGTAACAGAGTGTTTTGTCTTTTATCATTGTTCTATGTGAGTTCATTTGACAGAGTAGTGATTGATTTCACCTACGTAGTTGTTTGGGCATTTAGTACACTGGATGAGGTACATCACATGTTGTAATAGGCTTATATAGGACCCATGAATCTTGAAAAGTTGATGTGAGGGCTATTGATCATGGTAGCATTGTCACTATATCTGCAGTCTTGTATCTGTTGTTCTGGCAGGATCTGGTGCCACTTTGAGTTGGCAGGTCCTGGTTTCAGGGGAGCTTGCTTCTGATAGTGATCTTAGAGAGGTTCGGAGTAGTTTGAAAGCCAGAAGAGAGGTATAAGGAGAGATTTATTTCGGGATATGGTCCCCATCAAACCTGGGTTGTAATTGCTTGATGATGTGCGATGGTCACCACTAGCGGGGTTTCTAGAACACTCCCACAACAGCATCAACTTCCTGGACAACATGATTTGCTTAAATAGACCCCTGAAAACAATTATATACAAGAAAGCTTATTAAGAGAAGCAAATTGAAGCATTCCATTCTAACCCTGCTCTGACTACCAAATTATGTAATTTCCTCATGGTGGTGTTCATCGCTAGAGAGCCTGATGATTAACAAATACAATTTATTTTCACAAAACCCTTGTTAGATGGTGTCAGCCGGTGGTCAGGGCAGTGAGTGGTGTGTGTGTGTGTGTGTGTGTGTATTATACACCCGAGTCGTCAACTGCTGAGACACAAGGCCCCGTCGCAGTGGGCAGTCTAGGTGAGACTGACGAGCGCCCCAAGGAGTTTAACGTCCGTGTCTTTACCGCTAGGATCGGGATCCTTTCGTGGCGGGCAGCCAACAGGCCAACAGACACCCCAGAGTTTACAGGGAGAGCTTATTACACCTCAGATTTTGACTGCTAGGATACACGATCCCTTCGCAGCGGGCAGCCTGGGGAGGCTGAGAGATGCCCCAACGGATCTATCCCCTGGAAGCGACATGATCCAACGCTCAAGCTCTCCCTATATCTGTCCCTTATGACCGGCTGGAGTTCTTTTTAAAATTGTGCTTGGTTCTGTTACAGCAACTGAAGGAGTCAGGTCACAGCTTAAACAGTTACTATTTTATTGTTACAGGGTAAACTTAGCTGTTAAATGCTACTACTGTGTTACAGATAACACAGTCATTACAAAGGACAGGACAGAAATTACACTAATAAGTCACTTACAGGTACCATGAAACCCTTTTGGTTCTCTGAGCTCTTATTAAATGCATGCAAAATAGACACCTAGCAGGTATATATTCTCACCCCTGCGTTCCAGACTTGGCATGGCCAGCGTCTTTCTCTCAATCCCTCGAGAAGAAGTAGGGCGAGGCTGGGCATCCCACAGACCTCAGGAGACAATCAATACCTGCCAGCAGGTGTAGATGATTGGAGCTCAAATGGGGTGGGCTACTAAACCCCTCTTTATACCCCTTGGGTCACATAGGCTTCTTCCTGGTCTCAAGTGGCCAATTAGGAAAAATGGCTTTGAACGCCAAGTTTCCTACGAAGGGTGCAGAGCATAATTCACACCTGGGAAAATGCAGACAATGGGCACCTCTGGTATGTGATGGGCGAAGATTCCTCTCCTGGGACAGTGCAGGCGTGTCAATTACTGGTACTAGCCATCAGGGCGGCGGGAGGCCCCGGGTCGTCAGCTAGTCCATTTACTGTCTAGTTTCTGTTTATGGTAGAGTCAGGGACAGGCAGCACACCTGCGTTCCCAGGGCATCAAAGGCTGACTGCCTTTCTCTTTCTCTCTGGGGGGGGGAAACAAGATGGAGTTCATGTCTGGCTACAGATGGGTGGGACACTATCTCCATGTTACAAATGGTGAACTGAGGCACAGTATGTACTAAATTTGGGTACTCAACTGGACCTGATTTTCAGAATACTTCAGCACTATGTGGCTTTTAGTATAGTACAAGCACTGCTCACACTGACCTCAGATGCAGCTATGAGAGCTCAACACATCTGCACATCAAACCCCATAGCTCTAGTCAAGCATCCAAAAAATAAGGTACACCCAATTAATGACCATCTGTGAAAAGTTTTGCTTAATTGACTTGCTCAGCAGCATATATAAATTCTTTGGCAGACATTCTTCAGGGTAAAACTTTAAAAAACAACGAATAGTCTAGCTGTCACATCACTGGATTTTAAAGGGAGAAGCCAGATCACTGCTGCACCCATGGTGGGGGTGAAGGGTTGCCCCAAAGTCTGTACAAAGGGGGCCATGTGAGGTGTCAAATGAAAGCTTATGTTGTACTGATTTGATGTATGTTATTCATGTACTTGTGTGATATCGGTATGTGGAGTTATAAATATGTACTCTGTGTTGATGCTGGAAGATTCTCTGTCTGAGACAGAGCGATGGACCAGGAATGTTCAGTCAGTGACTATGCTAATTAGCAAGGCTCTAGGGACAAGGCTCTCAGAGAGGCTAATACACACCTGAGGAATGTGTCTGGGACCTGCAAACCAGCCAATATCATGACTGCTGACTTGGGACACAAGGATAGGTCACTGGGCCATGTGACCTGCTCCAGCTTGGAAGATACCAGGGATGGATATAAAATGCCATGAGGCAGACTCCATCTTGCCTTCAATTCTGCTACTGATTCCAGATGCAGCCTTGTGAGGAACAGTGAGCCGGGACGAATCGTTGGCCTATCCTAACATAGGATGTACACCAGAGACTTTTAAGATAGCAGTTTGTAACATCTCTGCTGAAAGCCTGCATCAAGAACTTGGTGATTCGATGCATGTAATGTATTCTCCTTAACAACCTTACTCTCATGCTTTTCTTTCTTTTATTAATAAAACTTTAGAGTTTAGATTCTAAAGGATTGCCCCAGCGTGCTCTTGTGGGTAAGATCCAAAGTGTAAATTGACCGGGGGTTTGTGGCTGGTTCTTTGGGACCAGTAGGATCCGTTCGGGGTAGGTGAGATTGGGTTCTATAACCCCTCACCTGTGTGTTAGGTCCAGGGCTGATTGTGGCACAGGGAGAGCTGGGGTATCTGAGGGGTTTTGCTCGGTGTGACCATTTTGTGGCCTGTTTGGGAAGGTCTCCGGTCTAGGGCTGCAAAGAGCCCTTGTTTTGAACAATTCACCCTGAGCAGACACTCTCAGTGGTGCCCAGACCTGGCCCGGTCCATCACACTAGCAGCACCTTAAAGACTAACAAAACAGATAGATGGTATCATGAGCTTTCATGGCACAACCCACTTCACTCATCTAAAGAAAGCTGTGAAAGCTCATGATACCATCTGCATGTTTTGTTAGTCTTTAAGGTACTGCTAGACTATTAGTCTGTAACTGGAAAAAAATTAAAAACAACAATCTTAGCTACCCCTCTGATTCTTCAGGGTAACACTCAACTGTCTGAACTATGAGATTGTCCTTTCTGTTTCTGCATTCTCTTGCCTCATTCGAAATATACCTTCCAGCTCTTGTCTCATGTGACAAGAGGTTGCACTTCTGCATGCTTGACTTTGCAACCTTAATTATTTTTAATACAGAAAATTACATTAGAATGAAGCACATTGAATAAATAAATTCCATCATGTGGAATCACATCCCTGTTAAGTCACTGGCAGGGTTGTAATCTTTAAATACATGCATATACTCCATTAGCTCAGTTACTGGAGATAAGTGGTAGCAATAGTAATAGGCTGTTATCCCAGGCCCATATGCAGAGGATGTGTGAAGGGTGCGAACACTTCCCCCCCCCCCCACCCCCCCATGGTTCTTCATGGTCCACCATGGGGCTAATTCCGGCCGACCTAGGCAAGGCAGAGGCAGCGCATTGCCCCAGCCTCCCTCCCCATGCTCTGGCCGGCCAGGGGAAAGCAGGGAGGTGCACTGCCCCAGCTTCCCTCCCCCATGCTCCAGCCAGCCGGGGAAGGCTGGGGCTGATTTCCTGCTTCCTCACCCAAGAGCAAGGCCAGGGGCAGGGCTGGGCCGCAGGGGGAGGGCAGCCACCAGCCACTCCCACAGCTTGCACCCACACACACAGAAATTGCTGCGAACGGACCTGTATCCTCTGTAGGTATGAGAGAAAGGCTTGTGGTGTTATTGCATCAGTTGTCAACCTCTTGTGGCAAGGTGCCCTTTCTGCTCCTAATCCCTCTGCCTTAGTCTGGCTGTTTCCTCCTCCTCCAGGCTGGCTGGGCACCAGACTGCAAAGCAGATTGTAGAGGAGAGTCACCCAGCTTTCTATTTTCATGCCCAGCAGGCCAAAGGAGGAATAACATGGAATGTCCTTCTCAGCCTCTTGAATGAGCTCAGTAAAGATGGAATCTTCAACATACATCATCACATCTCGGGTGTATTGCAATTGTTTATCTCTTTTCCTTTAGTTTATGCATACTCACTTATTGTACCTCTTTACCTCTGAAATCAGGTTAGTAAAGTTTCTCTCATTAGGCATTCCTCTACACTGGAAGTGTTCATTATCACTGTTCAATAGCTGATTGTCCTGGCTTTATGCATTTAGTAGCTAGTTCAGTTCAAACTATCCCAGTGAAGAAAGCTATTTAAAAAAAAAAAATCCTTTGCATGACTTCAAATAAGATGGCACTTAAGGCAGCCTAAAAAACACATTGATACAGGTCTGCTCTCTTTCGATGCTGTATGCCTTTTCTTAATCAGTTACAGTGTTACCTTTTAAATTCTGGTTCTGTGCAATTTTGGACAATAGTGTATATACAATAAATGTACTAGGGTAACAATCAATTAAAGACATGCCAAATTAAGAGTGGATAAATTTAAAATTCTCATTAAAAATGCAGTTGAGGTTGTATGGGTGTAGCCAGACATGAACCCCATCTTGTTTCCTCCCCCCCCCCCCCCGCCAGAGAGCAAGAGAAAGGCAGTCAGCCTTTGATGCCCTGGGAATGCAGGTGTGCTGCTTGTCCCTGATTCTAATAAACAGAAACCAGACAGTAAATGGGCTAGCTGATAACCGGAGGGGCCCCCCTCCTGCTGCCCTGATGGCTAGCACCAGTAATTGATACGCCTACACTGTCCCAGGAGAGGAATTTTCGCCCATCACATACTAGAGTGCCCATTGTCTGCAGTTTCCCAGGTGTGAATTATGCTTTGCACCCTTCCGTGGGAAACTTGGCATTCAAAGCCATTTTTCCTAATTGGCCACTTGAGACCAGGAAGAAGCCTATGTGACCCAAGGGGTATAAAGAGGGGTTTAGTAGCCCACCCCATTTGAGCTCCAATCTATACCTGCTGGCAGGTATATGTTGTCTCCCGAGGTCTGTGGGACGCCCAGCCTCGCCCTACTTCTTCCCGAGGGATTGAGAGAAAGACGCTGGCCACGCCAAGTCTGGAACGCAGGGGTGAGAATTATACCTGCAATGTGTTTCTTATGTGTACACTTGAATTTAGTTACTCTATTATAAGTTTCTCTAATCAACCTGTTTCACTTCTATTGTAAACAAGAAAAATAAGATTGTGCCCTCATTCACTTTATAAGTTTAAATATATATATTGAACCAAGTTTTCTTTCTTCTTTCTTTTCTTTCTCCTACAAATAAGCAAGTGTGGTTTGAGTTTCTGACTTGAACCCGTGCTGCTGTACCCGAACCGAACACAAACAAAAGAACTCCAGCTGGTCATAAGGGACAGATATAGGGAGAGCTTGAGCGTTGGATCGTGTCGCTTCCAGGGGACAGATCCGTTGGGGCACCTCTCAGCCTCCCCAGGCTGCCCACTGCGACGGGACTTTGTGTCCTAGCAGTCAAAGTCTGAGGTGTAAAGCTCTCCCTGTTAAACTCTGGGGCGTCTGTCAGCCTGTTGGCTGCCCACTGCAAAGGATCCCGATCCTAGCAGTAAAGACACGGACGTTAAACTCTTTGGGGCACCCGTCAACCTCCTCCAGGTTGCCCACTGCTAAGGGACCCCACTCCTAGCAGTTAAAGTCTCGGGTGTATAGCTCACACACACCACTCACTGCCCTGACCACCGGCTGACAGAATTGGCGTAGTCGGCAGGATTTGTGATATCGGTTCAAAATACAGCAGCATGAAGCCAGTCACTGATTTTAGCAAGGTAGAAAAGAGTTTCGCCCAGGAAGGTTGGGCTGACCCTAAATGGGATAGAGAAATGTTAGAAAAGGATTGGGGAAATCCTGAGGAGTTGTGGGTGCAGTTCTGTAAGTATAGAACTACCTGCAAGTTAAAGAATGGGACAAAGCCTGAGTCTGTGGAAAGGAGCCACCTTCCATTTAGCAAGGAAAACAGGATCAGGCCCAGACAAGCAGGCAGGTAACAGATAGATTGAAGGCCTTGTGGTAGAACTGAGGAAAAGGCAGTCAGTACATGCACTGGAAATCTAAATCCTTAAAACAATACTTACAAGAGTAATATCTGAAACAAGGCCAGTTTTTTTTATTTTTATTTTTAGAGATAAGAAAGTGTTTTAAGAAAAAGGAAAAACCCACAGAGAATTTAACTCTACAGAGAATGGAGAGAATTGAGCAGTTGTGCAAATGCTAAAATGGTGTAGATAGAAAATTGTGGTTTCTTTGCAGCCATTCTGAAGGAAAAATGGGCCCTTTTTCCAAAGGAATGTCTGTAAATAATCCAGGCAAATTTGACTCAAATCCATACATTTGATTATAGATACTGCTAAAAGAACTGTAAAAGGGGATTCTATTGGAACTTAACTACCCCAATGAATAAAAAGGGAATGTAATTGTTGTACAGCTATGTAGAAATAGTGTAAGAAAGATTCAGAGAGAATGTATGTGTATCTGTGTGTATATAATATATAGAGAGTGTAAATAAGTGAGGTTTTCAAGGTCCAGTAATCTTATTTTGTAGGTTTGAAACAAATTGGTTTGGTTTACTTTTAGTAAGACCATTTCAGTCCAAGTTGTTTAATGAAAGTACAGGAAAACTGTAAGCATAAAGAAAGAGTTACACCCTATGCAAAGTTTAATGTGGCTAAGTAGTGTTGTAAACAAAGACTGCACATTTTCCTGTGACAGGCCATGTATATTGTAGAAGGGGTAAAAACTGCAAACAAATTAAAATGCTGTGGAGGCTCCAGGAGCCACAACAGGTTGTAATTTCCTTTGTGATGCAAATGCCCTAGCTGGCAGCACAAAGAAGCTTTGCAGGTAATGGCTAAGTTTGATCAGCAAACTACCTGAGATCAGAAAGTTCAAACTGTAGCCCTCCAGAAAGTCAAACATAAAAGTGAGAATCTAAAAGGATTTATGTTTGCACAATGCTAAATGTGAGAACAGATACAGAAGGGGGAGCACCCTTTGGTAACAACAAGATGGAGCGTGCTTGTGGGTGTGTAAGAGTACATGAGTGTAATGTATCATATGCATATGATAAGTATTGATTGATCTATGTATGTTCAATAAATGTGACGTGTTGCCTTATACCCAGAAAGAAAGAAAAAAAAAAAGGCGGTATTGGTATTGCTATTTTAGTCCCAATAGGAGGTTGGGTATACTAGAAAATGTTTAAATGTAAGCAGTCTTTTAAGAAGGCTCCGAGAGAGGAGACTGAGAAATTGGCATTTGTAAAAGATGTTACCCCTTTTGAGCAAAATCTTGCAAAAGTTCGGGCATAGCCCTTGGTCTGATCTAGTGTTAGCTGCTGTCCATACAATTTCAGACCTAGAAGACAAATTGGCTAACTACTTGTGGATATGTAAACCCTTGGCCCCAATGAAGGGGGAAGCAGCTGCAGCTTGACTTCTATGGAAAACCTGTAATGAGGTGCTCTTCAAATTGACTGAATATAAGATTGCAAATATGAAGCTGCAAAAATGTAGAAGCCTCTGCTGCAGAAGTGGAGAGGTAGAAATGCATGTCCCTCAGTACCCAGACAGAGCTAGATTCCCTTAAGGATGGGTACTGAGAGTTAAAGCAACTCTTAGATTTTTCAGGAATATGCTTAAGAAAAGGACCAGGAGGTGTGGGGATTAGTGAACAAGGCCACCCTCCTTGCTAAAACTGGTAATAGGCAACTGGCGAATTGATTACATTGGCCCATTACCCTCCACCAGACAGAGAAGGAAATATGTTTTGACTGGAGTAGAGATTGTCTCGGGAATTGGCTTTGCCTACCCGACCTGATTAGCAATGTGGTTGTCAACCATCATGGGACTAAACCGCTCAACGGCACTCGTCCCAACACCCCAAGTAATACAATCAGATAAGGACTCCAAATATGCCCCTGGGGATACTGTTGTAGTCAAACACCCCACATACCTGTGTACTTCAGTCTTATAAAGACAAGGGCTTTGGATTATTGCCAACCCCGACAAGATGCCAATAACTATAACTAAGGCTTGGATTGTATCCAAGACCGGTTGACTTTATGTTTTCTTTTAGAATCAAACTTGGTTGTGTGGCAGACCCCGATCCGAGCGACAGCATGATGTTTGGACTCGTTGTAACGTTCCTTGTGGCCACAGCAGCCTCCACTGTTCCCAGACACCCTTTCCAGAATGCCATCCAAACTGGCGCCACGGACTGTTGGACGTGTACACTGCTGAACTTTTCCACAGGACTGGGAGTTGAATTTGTCCCTTTAAACTTGAACAGCTAGTGGAACAAGAGCGACGTTTTCAAGTGGGGACCAGCCTGGTTCAACGACAGCGACCCCGACCACCAGGATCTTTGGAATGGCTCTGGGAAGGGAACTTGGGGGGTGGCATGGACAATGGCAACCTACACTATGGGGTCAAACTCTGGAGTATATAACAGGAAGCTCCAGGGAAGTGTACCCCATCTGCTTTGGGAACAAAAATGGTACTGGACCCCACCTTGGGTGGTTAGGGGATCAGCAGTGTACCCACACTGTAAGTTTTAATGAAAGGTTAAAGGTCTGGGATGTCTATCCCAGTGCAACCCACCAAAAAAAAACCCTTAAGGTGCTCGGGATATAACATCTCCCAAGGTGGCACACCACTATCTAGCAATGTTACCATTATTCCCCTAAACTTCAGCCAATACCTGGAAGGAAAAGCCTGGTACAATCAGTCATTATTCATTATTCCTAACACCGGTCAAATATACAACCCCACACTGGTAACCAGTAACACCCTACTCCCCTATTCTGAAGGAAGAGCCAGGACTCTTTTTCATTTGCAGGCAGAAAGCCTACAAGTATCTGCCACTGAATTAAATAGGGCGCTGCTCACTGGGGCACGCTTCCCCTGGGGGACTCACTGTACACCCCCACATTATGGCTCCTGGTCTCACTAACCTTGGAAGTTTCCTGCACCGGATGCCAAGAAGATTCACCCTGAACCCCCTTATAGAACACTCTACAGATTTTTCACCAGTTCACCCATGCATTCCTGCCCAGGCTTGGAGTAGATGAGCTGGAGAAGGCATTAGTGAATAGCCTTAGACGCAGTTTTAGCCCAGCAGGGGGGAGTATGTGCGATAATTAACCATTCTTGCTGCTTACAAATTAAACAGGATGCATTCACTATAAAGGGCACTGTTAAGGTGCTACACACTGTAACTGAGGAGGGAAAAGCCTCATGGCTAGATTGGCTAGCCCAACACCTAGGATTTTCGTTAACTCCATTCCTTCACTCTATTGTAAATACTATATTAACCATTTTCCTTGTTGTAATTGCTTGTTGCATGCTTCTATGTATTGTTAAGCGTTTGGTGTACACTGCTACCTCCTCTGCACAAGTCCAATATATGGCATTGGGAAGCGATCCTAATCAATCCCTTGATCCAAAATTATCTGATCAGACCCTGCCGATAGGGCGATTTTAGCTTCCTCCAAGGAGGGCAAAAGGCGCTGGCATCGCCGCCATCTTGCGTTCTGGGACATAGTGAGGCGTGTCAAGGGGGTGGAATGTAGCCAGACATGAACCCCGTCTTGTTTTTCCCCCCCCCCAGAGAGCAAGAGAAAGGCAGTCAGCCTTTGATGCCCTGGGAATGCAGGTGTGCTGCTTGTCCCTGACTCTAATAAACAGAAACCAGACAGTAAATGGGCTAGCTGATAACCGGAGGGGCCCCCCTCCTGCTGCCCTGATGGCTAGCACCAGTAATTGACACGCCTACACTGTCCCAGGAGAGGAATTTTTGCCCATCACATACTAGAGTGCCCATTGTCTGCAGTTTCCCAGGTGTGAATTATGCTTTGCACCCTTCCGTGGGAAACTTGGCATTCAAAGCCATTTTTCCTAATTGGCCACTTGAGACCAGGAAGAAGCCTACGTGACCCAAGGGGTATAAAGAGGGGTTTAGTAGCCCACCCCATTTGAGCTCCAATCTATACCTGCTGGCAGGTATATGTTGTCTCCCGAGGTCTGTGGGACGCCCAGCCTCGCCCTACTTCTTCCCGAGGGATTGAGAGAAAGACGCTGGCCACGCCAAGTCTGGAACGCAGGGGTGAGAATTATACCTGCAATGTGTTTCTTATGTGTACACTTGAATTTAGTTACTCTATTATAAGTTTCTCTAATCAACCTGTTTCACTTCTATTGTAAACAAGAAAAATAAGATTGTGCCCTCATTCACTTTATAAGTTTAAATATATATATTGAACCAAGTTTTCTTTCTTCTTTCTTTTCTTTCTCCTACAAATAAGCAAGTGTGGTTTGAGTTTCTGACTTGAACCCGTGCTGCTGTACCCGAACCGAACACAAACAAAAGAACTCCAGCTGGTCATAAGGGACAGATATAGGGAGAGCTTGAGCGTTGGATCGTGTCGCTTCCAGGGGACAGATCTGTTGGGGCACCTCTCAGCCTCCCCAGGCTGCCCACTGCGACGGGACTTTGTGTCCTAGCAGTCAAAGTCTGAGGTGTAAAGCTCTCCCTGTTAAACTCTGGGGCGTCTGTCAGCCTGTTGGCTGCCCACTGCAAAGGATCCCGATCCTAGCAGTAAAGACACGGACGTTAAACTCTTTGGGGCACCCGTCAACCTCCTCCAGGTTGCCCACTGCTAAGGGACCCCACTCCTAGCAGTTAAAGTCTCGGGTGTATAGCTCACACACACCACTCACTGCCCTGACCACCGGCTGACAATGGGTGATAGACATTATACACAATGGTTCTTCCATAAAAAGGAACACATGTATTATATAATTGCACCAAACTCTGCAACTCTGTCTCAAGCTGAGCCAGTATGGCCTAGAGTGTAAGCCAGTGGACTGTGACTTAGGATGCTTGGGCTATATTCTTGGTTCTGCTGCTCGGTGACAGGGGGCAAATCACTCCATCTCTCTGTCTCACAATTTTCCACCCATAAAAAGAATAGTGGATATCAATAGATTAAAACAGCTATATGAAAGCTAGGCATTATTACTACAGATTGAACCTCCTTAGGACCGGACTGGTCCCGAACAAGAGAATTTGCCGGATCAGGGGAAGTCAGGCATCTGGGATCTCCAGCGGCTCCCTTCCTGGCTGCTGTCCAGGGCGAACCCGGACACCTGGCCTTTGCCAGCCCCCTTTGACTAGGTCTGCTCCCCCAAACCCCTCCTGGGCTCTGTTTCCTGCCCCTGTCCCACATTGGGCAGCAGCTGATCCTGGGGCTACCCATGGGGGATGGGGACAGGGAGCCCTAGGAACAGCTGCCACCACATGGGGCCCGGGAACCCCAGGGGCAGCTGCTGCAGTGCAAAAGACGGGGGTTGGGGAACCCCAAAGCAGCTGGGTGGCTGTGGCTCCCAGGGCTCTCTACCCCCAGGTCATTGCCCCTCAAGGCTGCCACCAGCCAGACCAGTTACACTCCTAGCTGCTTTCAAGCTCTGCAGCCTGAGTTCTCTGGTCTAGCAACATCTGTAGTCCTGCCAGACCATGGGTGTTGCTGGATCAGGGAGTCCCAAACAAGAGAGGTTCAACCTGTATTAGTCCACTAATACCCTGTTGCAGAATCTGGTCCAGTGTAGCCAGAATGCACTGTTGTACTCATACAAAAAACAATAGTTCCTTTTATTTTACCAGTTAAATAAGGAACCAATGTAAACTATGTGGTGTTCCCCACTATTAAATGACACTGGTGAGGTCCATGTTATGGAGGGTTGATGAGAGAAAGTGTTAAATGAGAAACTAGGTGATGCAGGAAGGTGTGTGGTTCCAGGTGTGAAATGAAAATTTTGACCATTATTTGCTACAAATATGCATATAACTTACAGATTCCAAGCTATAGCACTGTGGTGGTGCTATAAAGTAATTTGTCAGTTTTTAAATTGGGTTAAATAAGACTATTAAATATTTTCTTTTTGCGGGCATTCTGGGTATCTTAACATAATATAAAATATCTACAAAACTTCTGTCATTGAAGATAAGCTGCCACTTTCTGTCTTAAAGGAGTACTGTGAACAGAGGCTAATTTAACTTATACTTCTATCATCTCTTTGTGTGCCTGGGGCATATGGGCCAAAAGCAACCATGTAACCCTACCCTAAAAGGTTTATTTAGGTTTCACTGAATACAAAATGTTTGACTCAGGGTGCCCACCTTCCACAAAAGACACCCTATTTTAAAACAGCATTAACAACCAACATCTCTTCAGTCTTACAATATTGAAATATTCTAAATGTAGACAGTTGGAAGGAAATCAGTAAGACTAGGTAGCTGAAGAGATATTAAAGAAATCAAGGCAAACAATATAAAGAGGACAGACTGATTAGAAGCACTATAGTAGGGCACTAAAATAAGAAGATAAGAATAAAAAGAAATATTAAAAAAAAAAGCAAGAAAAAAACTAGAAGTAAGAGAAGTACTCTATATTGTGGCGAATGTTAAAGAATAAAAAACGTGTTTAGGATTATACAAATAATCTTCAGTGAAGAGGATAAAAGAATTGGATTATAAGAATTAAAATTAAAACTGATTTAAAAGATGTTCAGATGAACCTAGTTCAGTCAAAGTAAACAAACTGGATTTTGATAATTAGGAAGAGAATTCTATCTTTCTTTATGGGAAATAAATAAATATAATATAATAATATTGTAGCTCCTTGCCAATATGTATTTGGAAAGTATTTTTTTTTTTAAACCAACATGATGCTGCAAAGCAACTGAATAACCGTAAACAAAAAAAGCTCTAGTACCCCTTTAGGGAAGCTGCATTTCTCTATAGAGAACTTATAAATTTCCAGGCCCTAAAAAGGATAAAGATTCCTTCATGTTACAACCACCGTAAAGGAGAAAGATGAATAGAGAGAGGGGTGAATTCAGAGACAAGGAAAATGTGTTAGCCCTATCCACCGTTCAGCTTTGATGAAGTATTAAACCACTAGAGCTGGGTGAGTAATTGATTGTTATTATTTGGAGCTGCTAGCAAAACTATTTTTTTCCCAAAACTAAAATTTTCAAAATGCTTTGGCAAATCAAAAAAACCCTTTTAGTTTGGGGTTGAATGGAATGTGCCATTTTATTTCTTGGCACTTTAAAAATAAAAGCAAAGGAAATGAAGTGCTAGGTTCAGAAAATGGGGTGAGGAGAGAGGAAAGAGGTGGTGGTGGCATAGGTAATAGGTATAATAGGCATAGATGCGGGACACCATGTGCAGGTTTTTACTTATTATTATACTTCATAGCTGAGGAGGAAATATCTGCTATTCTGAGAAGCTGAGCCACCCAGGAACCTGCATGGTGTATATAAAAAGTTCATGATTCTTCTACCAGGCAGCTGGGGAAGATGCAATGCATTTCTCATTTTCTGGTTAGCGCACGGGCTGCTCAGAGCAGGGGTGCTTAGGGTGACACTTCAGGGGCAGCCTGGGGCTCAGATCACTAGGCTAGCATGACTGGCAGGCTTGGATCTGCTGAGGCCAATACATCAGTGGATGGGCTAGCTCAGGCAAGCATGGCTGGGGGCTGCTAGCGCAGGACTGAGGTTCCGGCCACTGTGGCCAGAGCCAGCCCACGCCAGCCCAGCAGTTGGGGCTGCTGGGGCCAGGGATGTCTGAGGTCAGCATGGTCATAGGCAGCCCAGGGATGCTGGGGCTGGTGCTCCTGGGGCCTGTCCAGGATGCTCCTTCAACAACAGATGAGTGGGCTTGGGGTTCCTATGGGCCCAGGGACTCTCTAGCCACAGGGGGGAGAGGCAGAGTGGCCTCAGAGCTCTGATGTGAGGTGGGGCAGTGCGGCTTCATGTGGAAATGGTAGAGCCAGGGGGATAATCTCTCTGAAGGCTGGCAGTGCTCCCTCATACTGTTAGGCCAGTGGGTAGGGCACTCACTTGACGGGTGGGAAAGAAAAGTTCAATTTTCTATTCTACTTAAGGTGGAGCAAGTGTTACCCTGAACACGAGTTTCATTTTGACAAGGGCATACAAAATGGAGTCCACAGACCTTCCATTTTGTTTAAGGAATGCTTTCTCCCTCAGATGCAGATTCCCGCCAAAACCGCAGCTTTGTGCACATGACCCCACCTATGCACCCATCCCTAAGCCATGTGCACTTGGTCCTAACAGCTACACTCAGCCCTAACATTGCTGCACTCATTCCTAAAAGGTGCACTCTCTCCACTTACCAGCTGGACACGATCCTAATTCTGCGCTCAGTTCATCAACATCTTCTTCCCGCCACAGAGCCTATATAAGCTCTGGCCTGAGAGGAGTTCAGTTGTTCCTCTGGTTTCTTTGATCTTTCCAAGTTCCTGTGGTTCCAATCCTTTTCCCTGTCATCTTTGGATTAATGATTTTGATTTGGTGAGACCTTGGTTTTGACGCATCAGCCACCTTGCACATGGGAACGCCCCACGTGGAGGATATTTGGCTAGAGTCATTGGACTGAGACTGGACTTACCATCTATCACCACTTACCTTCTGGATTGGACGGTTTAGCTGGAGGGCAACCAGTACTGTATCCTGAGGAGCCATTCTCCAAGCGATTGAGGGTCCTTCCAGCATTCTTCTGCCAAAAAGCGAGGAGTATCACTTCGAGGGATCTCCCCACTTGTCCTCCTTCAAGGCTTCCAATTAGCCACGAAGTAGAAGATAGCGGGCGCCGATCGCCACATATTTTGTAAAGTATACCTTTCTTTGTATTGGGATCTTTCCTATCTTCTTGGTTTCTAGGGATAGGGTGGGTGAGTTGTGCTTATTATTCCTGTTTGTGCTGTGCATTCAAAATACATGGTTTGGCCCCAAACTTTGTGTTGCTTGATTATTGGGTCCATAAATTGCCGGTGATAGAGATATGGATTACCAGGCAAACCTCTCTTCTGACTGTGGGATCAATTACATCTCATCAGAACAGGTCTAATTTCATTCTAAATTAATGCGTTACGTCATTCCCAGTGTAACACAAGGATTAGCACTTGAGTATGCCATGTTTCAGGAGCAAGGGAACACCATCTACTGAAAGGCATGGGATGCGTAGTCTTAAGGATGGGTGTTCCACGACCACTACCCCCAAAAGAAGATGACGGGTGGTGGTGGTCGGGGACTCCCTCCTAAGAGGGACTAAGCCATCCATCTGCCATCCGGACCTGGAATCTCGAGAGGTGTGTTGCTTACCGGGAGCTCGAATTCAGGATGTGACTGAGAGGCTTACCAAACTGATCAAACCTTCGGATCGCTACCCCTTCCTGCTTCTCCATGTGGGAACTAACGATACGGCCAAGAATGACCTTGAGCGGGTTACTGTGGATTATGTAAGGCTGGGAAGAAGGACCCAAGAATTTGGAGCGCAAGTGGTGTTCTCGTCCATCCTCCCTGTTGAAGGGAAAGGACTGGGCAGGGATCGTCGAACTGAGGAAGTAAATGCGTGGATGCGCAGGTGGTGTCACAGAGAGGGCTTTGGTTTCTTCAACCATGGGACTCTGTTCCGGGCACAAGGATTGTTAGGAAGAGATGGGATCCACCTAACCAAGAAAGGAAGGAGCATCTTCATGGGCAGGCTTGCAAACCTAGTGAGGAGGGCTTTAAACTAGGTTCGTTGGGGGATGGTGACCAACACCCTGAGGAGAGTGGGAAAGTCGGATACTGGGAAGAAATGCAAAGAGGAACGAGCAAGAAAGGAGGACCCCTGATTCGAATGGAGAAGATAGGGCGATCAACTGGTTATCTGAGGTGTTTGTACGCTAATGCGAGAAGCCTGGGCAACAAACAGGAAGAACTGGAGGCCCTGGCCCAGTCCAAGAAATATGATTTAATTGGATAACAGAGGCTTGGTGGGATGACTCGCATGACTGGAGCGCTGTCATGGAAGGGTATAGACTGTTCAGGAAGAACAGGCAGGGGAGAAAAGGAGGAGGAGTTACACTATATGTAAGAGAGCACTATGATTGCTCTGAACTCCAGTATATAGAGGGAGAAAAACCTGTTGAGAATTTGTGGGTTAATTTTAGAGGTGCAAACAACAGCAGTGATGTTGTGGTTGGTGTCTACTACAGGCCACCGAATCAGGTGGATGAGGTAGATGAGGCTTTCTTCAGACAACTGAGAGAAGCTTCCAGATTGCAGGTCCTGGTTCTCGTGGGGGACTTAAATCACCCTGACATCTGTTGTGAAACCAATATGGCAGTACACAGGAAATCCAGGAAGTTTTTGGAGAATGTTGGGGATAACTTCTTGGTACAAGTGATGAAGGATCCGACCACGGGCTGTGCACAGCTTGACCTTCTGCTCACAAACAGGGAGGACCTAATAGGGGAAGTAGAGGTGGGTGATAACCTGGGAAGCAGTGATCATGAGATGGTAGATTTCAGGATCCTGACCAAAGGAAGAAAAGAGAGTAGTAAAATACACACCTTGGACTTCAGAAAAGCACTTGGGATGGAAGAATCCCAAGCATTGTTACAGGCTGGGAACCAACCAGCTAAGTAGTAGTTCTGCAGAAAAGGACCTGGGGGTTACAGGGAATGAGAAGCTGGATATGAGTCAACAGTGTGCCCTTGTAGCCAAGAAGGCTAGTGGCATATTAGGTTGCATTAAGAGGAGCATTGCCAGCAGATCCAGAGATGTCATTATTCCTCTTTATTCGGCTCTGGTGAGGCCACATCTGGAGTATTGTGTCCAGTTCTGGGCCCCCCACTACAAAAAGGATGTGGACGCATTGGAGAGGGTCCAGCGGAAGGCAACCAAAATGATTAGGGGGCTGGAGCATATGACCTATGAGGAGAGGCTGAGGGAGTTGGGTCTGTTTAGTCTGCAGAAGCGAAGAGTGAGGGGGGATTTGATAGCAGCCTTCAACTTCCTGAAGGGAGTTTCCAAAGAGGATGGAGAAAGGCTGTTTGTTCTCACTGGTGACAGATGGCAGAAGAAGGAGCAATGGTCTCAAGTTGCGGTGGGAGAGGTCCAGGTTGGATATTAGGAAAAACTATTTCACTAGGAGAGTGGTGAAGCACTGGAATGGGTTACCTAGGGAAGTAGTGGACTCTCCATCCCTAGAGGTGTTTAAGTCTCTGCTTGACAAAGTCCTGGCTGGGTTGATTTTAGTTGGGATTGGTCCTGCCTAGAGCAGGGGGCTGGACTTGATGACCTTCTAGGTCTTTTCCAACTCTATGATTCTATGCCCTAACCCAGGACTGGGCAAAATATGGCCCAGGGGCTGGATCTGGCCCACCAAGCCACCGGATCCAGCCCACGACCACCCTGCCGGGACCCTCAGACATGCAGCTGCCGCAGTTTAAAGTGCAGTCCGTGCAACTCTCTACTCTGCAGGCAGGGGAAGGCTTTGTATGATCTCCCAACCCCCAGCCCAATCCTCAGCTCTCATTGGCTGGAAACAACCAGCCAATAGGAGCTGAGAGATTGGCTAGGGGATGGGAGCAATGCAAGCCCCTTCCCTGTCTGGGAGCTGAGAGCCACATGGGAGTGAGCAGCCTGCAGTTTCAAGAGGGCTGCAGCAGGCAGGGAGTTCAGCCTGCTTTGAGGGTGCTGCAGGGCTGCTGGCCAGGAGACACTTAGGTAAGTGCCTTCCAGCCAAAGCCTGCCTCTGGCACCCCTGCCCCTCCTGTACCCCAGCTCCCTCCCCCAGATCACCATCCAAACTCTCCACACTCCTTTGCCCAGGTCACAACTCCCTTCCAGATCCTGATCCTGTACCACCTCCTATACCTCTCCCCCAGGCCAGAATTCTCTCCTGCACCCATACATCTTCCCAGACCCTGCACCCCATTCTCCTGACCCAGGTCACAATGCCCTTCTTCACCCAAACTCTCTCTCAGACCTCGCATCATCTCTTGCACCCCAGCCCCTTACCCTGTGCACCCTTCTTCACCCAATCTCTATCCTAGACCCCACATATCCTCCACAGAAAAGTGGCTGCATGACTTTCCAAAATTTTGGAGTGGCCTCCCACCAAAAATTATTGCCCACCCCTGCCCTAACCACTGCTCTATAGCATACTGGTGGGCAGAGTTCTCTCAGTCTTTCTTGTTGAAGGAGTTATATTATATATAAAATATTTGAATAATCAAAGGGATCCATGTGTTCAAAGAAATGAAAGAGAATGTATCTATAGATGGAGGTTCGGGCATTCACATGGAACACTTAAGTTTATATCCCTCATCCAATAAATGTTTAATTATTTAGACATAGTGGAACAGCTTTATCAGAAGAATTGGAGACCCTACACAAAAATATCCCACAGCCCACTGATTAGGGTTTTCTCCTGCAAAGAAGGAAACCCAAGTTCAAACTCCTGTTCCATATCAGCAAAGGGGAACTAAACTGAGCTCTCCCACATCCCAGATTATGGGGGATACTGGGGCTGCAGGTTCTAAAATTGGGGTTGTCTCCTCCTCTGCCTCTTATGAATGGCACACCTAAGCCCCCTTAGTTTTGGCCAAGAAAAATAATTGGCAAATTCATGAATAGTTTCAGGTTGACCAAACAGCTTTTTTCCACCAAAAATGCCATCTGAAAAATAGATCCCAGCTTCTCAATATACTATCCTCTAAGTTTCTTCAGCTTCTAAGAAAGCATTCAGGACAAAACAAGAATAGCACTAGAAGAAACTAGACTTCATCACTTATTAACAGAAAAACAATTATACTAGGAATTCTGGCATTCAGAATTGTATTAAAAAGGAATTTTCTCTGAACTGCAGTTATTTCTCTTTCTAAAGTAAATCAGCATTGTAAGAACAAGGAAAAATATTGGCAATATTTGCTGGAACAAGTTTTGAACTTCAAAAAAATACAAAGTTATGCTATACAAAGCTTCTGCTGGGATTAAATGTAAGGCTTCCATAGGAATAAATGGTACATTTTTCAGAATGGAGAGGGGTAACTAGTGGTGTCCCCCAAGGGTCGGTCCTAGGACCAATCCTGTTCAACTTATTCATAAATGATCTGGAGAAAGGGGTAAGCAGTGAGGTGGTAAAGTTTGCAGATGATACCAAACTGTTTAGGATAGTCAAGACAGAAGCAGACTGTGAGGGACTCCAAAAAGATCTCACCAAACTGAGTGATTGGGCAACAAAATGGCAAATAAAATTTAATGTGGATAAGTGTAAAGTAATGCACATAGGGAAAAATAACCCCAACTATACGTACAGTATGATGGGGGCTAATTTGGCTACGACAAATCAGGAAAGAGATCTTGGAGTTATTGTGGACAGTTCTCTGAAAACTTCCACGCAGTGTGCAGCGGCGGTCAAAAAGGCAAATAGGATGCTAGGAATTATTAAGAAAGGGATAGAAAATAAGACCCAGAATATCTTACTGCCCCTGTATAAAACTATGGTACGCCCACATCTTGAATACTGTGTACAGATGTGGTCTCCTCACCTCAAAAAAGATATTTTGGCCTTGGAAAGGGTTCAGAAAAGGGAAACTAAAATGATTAGGGGTTTGGAACGGGTCCCATATGAGGAGAGGTTAAAGCGACTGGGCCTTTTCAGTTTAGAAAAGAGGAGACTGAGGGGGGATATGATAGAGGTATATAAAATCATGAGTGGTGTGGAAAGGGCCGATAAAGAGAAGTTATTTATTAGTTCCCTAAATAGAAGAACTAGAGGACACCAAATTAAATTAATGGGTAGCAGGTTTAAAACTAATAAAAGAAAGTTCTTCTTCACACAGCGTGTAGTCAGCCTGTGGAACTCCTTGCCAGAGGAGGCTGTGAAGGCTAGGACTATAACAGTTTAAAGAGAAGCTAGATAATTTCATGGAGGTTAGGTCCATAAAAGGCTATTAGCCAGGGGATAAAATGGTGTCCTTGGCCTCTGTTTGTCAGAGGCTGGAGAGGGATGGCAGGAGACAAATCGCTTGATCATTGTCTTTGGTCCACCTTCTCTGGGGCACCTGGTGCTGGCCACTGTCGGCAGACAGGATACTGGGTTAGATGGACCTTTGGTCTGACCCAGTACGGCCATTCTTATGTTCTTATGTTTATGTTCTTATAATATATAATTTATTGTTGTCTACTACCAAATGTTCTTTGGATAAATAAATAAATAAATATAGCATAGAGCAAAGACCTGAACTTTGTGACTAATAACAGATGGAATAAAGTTAACAGACATCTTAAATCATTTACCAGAACCCTGAAGTGCTAAGGCTTACCCAGCAGAAAGCAGATGGACAAAGCAGGGACAGGTGTTGGAACTATGAAAAGTTTAACACTCGTTTCATCCGTATTTTTTTTAAAAAAGGCTACCTGTGCACAATTTTTCAAAGAAATTGCTGAACCCAACTATATGGTATATGACCCAAAACAACACTAGGTCATACTGCCTATTAGTCCCTATTCATATAGAAACCTGTACCAGCATTGATGCTTTCATGTGATCTTGAACAGAGTATAGTGCTTAAAAAACAACGAACAGTCCCACAGCACCTTAGAGACTAACAAAAAAATGTAGATAGCATATAGTACTGAAGAGGTTGTTGAGCTCCACTTATTCATAAAGAGTGGCTTCTCCTCTTACTTTGTTGTTCTTTCATGTGGGAGTATTTCTGCATAGCAAGCTAGTTCAACAGCATAAAAAATTGAAGGTTTCAGCTTTTGCAGTGAATTGGAGGCATATTACATAATGCAAAATAATTACACTTTTTAGCAATCAACCTCTGCAGGCATGTCGCCTGGTGTTGTTAGCTTCTTATCTAACCACAATAAAATATTTTTTCCTCATATATAGTGGCTGAAGCATTTGTAAAGACTTTAGACTTAATATGAGGCTCTATCATGCCATTGATTTTCTAGAACTCCCTACTACAATCGATGGGAATTCTGCTTGAGCCTAATGGCATACTATAGCCCATAATTTTGCCCCCGATTCCCTAAAAGCTATGTATAATGTGTGGCATGTGTCCTATTGGAAGTCTAATATCAGATGTAAGATCTTGTATAACAATGAGGAGAAAATAAAAATAATAATTACACTATCATTACAATTTGTAGTGTTCTTGTATTTCTACTTTTTCATAGTGGGGGAAAAAAGAGTACAGAATGGCTTGTTCCCTTGCCAGCTTGCTAAGTAACTTGATTAACTACTTGGAAGTGATCTATCACTGAAAAATTGTTTTTGTGCTGATCTCCAGAAACCTTAAAACAGTGATAATCTAATATTGTGTTATTTCTACATCAAGAAATCCTTGTGATATTCTAATGTAGTATCCTACGCCTGTTTTCTGATTTACAGAAAAGCTCTGAGGGAACCTAATAAGAGAGCAGTAAGGTAAAATCTGACTTGCTCCTATAATTAAGATATGATTTAATCAAACTACTACTAACACATCCAGTTTTATACTCTGTGCCCCAATGGGCTCTCATTCTAATTTGGAGGAAGAAATCAAACATATCTGGACTTCCTATAGGGAAATGAAATTATATTCCTGATCCTAAAAATATCTCAGCATTACCTTAACCAATCAGGGTCCCTAAAAATTAACAAACAACAGTGACCTAAATTATGTTTTAGCACAACAAAGGTAAGCTGCTTGAAAGTGGAGCAGAGAGAATACAGGCCCTTTCACGTTTTGCTTTGCTGTGAGTTTCCATGGTATTATTGCTTTTGTCATCAATTGTTTCCCTATATCTACATTCAACATACAAAACCCCTTTGTGGCTGCTGAAAATGGTGGGTTTTCTTTAAATTATTCTGCTTTTCTTTCTAAGTTTTTTGTGACGAACCTATAGTGTCTGAGTGTCTCACACAGTGAGTCCCTTACTCCAACTGGTGGGCAATTACTCATACAACTAGTCCATGTCTATAGAAGCAGTAAGTGATACGCTGACTGTGGAGATAAGAATACACAGATGCTCCTGATAATGAATAGAAGTTTACACTTGCTTGAACTCAGCTTTAGCTAGCTTGTAACTGATAAAAGAACTGATTTTTTTTTTTTTTTAACTCCACAAACTGCAAGCAAAACCAGAAAAAGCAGAAAGTGACGTATCAGAGACTTCAGGGGTCTCTACTACTCCATCAAAAACTGCAATACAGGTTGGACCTCTCTAGTCCGGCACCCTCGGCACCTGAGCCATCCCGGAGCAGAGGGACGTCAATGCTCCCCTGCTGGCTGGCCTCCTGCCAGCTCCTCTCCCTGGGACTCCCATGACTGGGGTTCCCTGCCCTGCCACTGCCCTGCTAAAGCTGGCCTGGCCAAGGCTGCCTGCCCTGCTGCCCACCAACTGCGCCAAGGTTTCCCAGGGGTTCACCTGGCCAGGCCCCCTGCCACTGGGGATTCCCCTCCTGGGGCCAGGACTCCCAGGCTGCCGTCTGGCCCACCGCCAGTGTTCCCTGGCATGGGTTACTGCATAGCCCCGCTGCCACCGGGGGTTTCTTAGTCAGGGCTGCCCAGCCATCCCAGCCCTGCTGCTGCTGAGGGGTACCCAGGGTTTCCCAACTGCCACTGGCCCAACTGCCAGGGGCCCTCTGGTCGCCTTACCCCACTGACATTGGGGGTTCTCTGGCCAGGATAGAGGCTCCCCGATACTGCCTGGACCTGATGATGCCAGGGTTCCACTGCCTAGCTGCTGCTGGCTCAGCTGGGACTCCTCAGATCTTGCGTTCTCCTGGCTGACTCCTGCTCCTGGGGATCTTTGATCCAGCAACATCTGTGGTCTTGCCAGACCACGGATATTGCCAAACCAGAGAGTCCAGGATTTGGGACGTTCAGCCTGTACCATGTCGTAACAATGCAAACCAAGCGTTTCCTGTCTAATACACTTATAAATATGCCACTTATGGACTAAAGATAAAAACAGGGTGGGCACTGAAGGACAGGTATATCGTGCCTTACAGGATATACACTCAGTAATGTATATGTGTGCAAGAGGTGAGGGGGGGAGGTTTGTACTTAGACCACATTCTTAAAAATATGCTCCTGACTTGCATATATAAAATGGGCAGTTGTACACATCAAGTGAAGAATTATACATCATTACGTAGTCAGTAGGGGTACAAAAGCTATTGAATACCCAGATGAAAGCACCAAAATAAATAGACTGATCTGGGATCACAGCCATCTGTTTAAGTACCTGGGAGTATTTTCAAAATAGGACAGAAATTGTACTCCTATTCATAGCCAACAGACTTGCATACTTTAAAAAAATGAATACACTTTAGGCAGGAAAGCACACACTTAAGAACTTAAACAGGAAAAAAGGGATTATTTTCAGAAGAGGTACTGTGAGCAAAGGGCCAATTGAAACTAAATATAAATGTTTTCATCCATGCAGTTTTGCACAGTTTCCTCACCATGCATTGTTTAAAAACTTAGCTCTTCGATCACCTACAAGAAATTTTTTGTGAATTAGGTGTGTGCCCTTTTTTTATTTCTTCATGATGCATAAAAAAGGCCTGAAAGCTGGGTGGTTTAGGGATGTTAAAGACTAGTCAACTATCTGATAAGCAAATGGTTATTGGATAGTCAGTTGACTAGATGATCCCTCCCCCCCTTGCTGCCTCTATCTGATAGAGGCAGCAAAGGGGGAAAAGAGGGTACTTGAAAGTGGCAGCGCCGCACAGCTGAGCCAGGGATAAACTGTGTGGTGCTGCGCGCATGGAGCCTGGGATCAGCTGGGGACTTCCCAGCTGATCCTGGGCTTCAGTGCAGCATTTCTGTAGAACCCGGGATCAGCTGGGGAGTCCCCAGCTGACCCCAGGTTCTGGGGAAATGCCATGTGGAACTCGCGGTCAGCTGGGGAGTCCCCAGCTAACCCTGGCTCTGCGTGGCATTTCAAATCGGCAGCACAGCATGGAGCCCGGGGTCAGGAAATTCCATCGACTACTTGACTAGTCAATTAACTGCTAGTTAACATCCTTAGGGTGGTTGGTTGTTTTCTTTTTCACTTTAGAAATCCTTGTAATATTGAGTCTATTGATTTTGCTGGAGGATCTCCTAAATATCTGAAACTAGAAGAATTCCTAGGTGTTGCTCAGATCCTTCAGGGGGCTGTGATGGATGCAGGAGTTAGGGCAGGAGCTTGGGAAAAAGGGGAGCTCATGGCAGAGGGCTGGGAGAGTGGGGGGATGCCGCAGTCAGGGTTGGAGTATGAAAGGGGTTCAGATCAGGAGGTGAGTGGTGCAGGAGTCAGGGCAGCAGGTTGTGAGGTATGAGAAAGGGGCTCGGGAAGGGGATAGCCACCAACAGCTCCCTGGGGCCGGCCTGGGATGGTGAGAGCCACGCTGCCCAGCCACCAGCTGCTCTCTGGGGCTGGCCTTGTGTAGCAGCGGCCACTCTGCCTGGCTGCTGCCTTGGGCCAGGATGGGGCAGCAAGGGCTGTACTGCCAAGCTGGCTGCTGCTTCACAGCTCTCCAGGATGTTGGGAGACCAAATTTGATGGCTTTAGTTCTTGCTGATTAGGAGGAGTTCTTGAACAAACAGACTCACAGATAGATGGACAGACACAGAGACAGATGCACACTCTCTTGAATATATAGTAGATGTGTACTGTGTGTTGTCCCATCATAAATGAAAGCATGTGGTTGGGTGGAAACTAACAAAGATGCTAATATTCTAAAATGCTCTCTAATCACAAACATGAATTTTAAAACAAACAAAAGTGAAGTTTTAAACAGATAAAATTTTCTTCCTTTTTTCATTGGTTCTGTGATTTACTTGATTTGAAATGACATCACAAGTCAAAGTTCTCTAGTCATCAAAATCTTGTCTATGCTAGCAAAACTACCTGAGAAATGGATAACTACTGTTTACCTATTCAAATAGGTGCTGCTGAACTGGCAATGAAAATGATTTAACTGCAAGCCTGTGCCTTAATTAGTTGTCTGTTCCAACTCCTTTGGTGGTACTAAGCACTAGAATTGACAGAGTGCTCGGGACCTGCTGGTCCTTTAAACATTGTCAACTGAGCTGCATTTCTTGTGCTCTGTGGCACGCTGGCAGGAGGCAATTGCTGGTGTTATGGACAAGCCTGTACTACAAGTGTAAATGTGGCTTTTGAAACCACAAAGACACTCTCTGCCGTTCAGATGTAGTATAGCAAATCCTATGGGAAAAGAAATTATGTGTAGTTCCCCTGCACCCCAGGATTTCAGGGGGTCTATGCAAAGCAGAAGGTCCACCTGGAACTGTGCAGAGCACTATTCCACTGCAGCTCCCTGTGCACGGAGAACAAGGGGTAGAGGAAAATCCAGGGAGGTGCTGGGCATGACACACAAATATATGAACAGTAATTACATATGTAAATAAAATACACACATTTTTGGATTGTCAAGCATGGATTCAAATAGCAAACAAAAGGGAAATGGGAGGGGAAGCTTCACTGGTTCAGACAGACGTCCATGTGACAAGGTAGCACAGCAGTAACATCGGGGCTTCACGCCAGCAAACTTTGACATCATTTGAGGATATTCCTTACTGCCAGTGATGTTTCAGGTGTCATGCCGGACATCATCTGCCTTAAAGGGTGTGCTAAAGACAGAAACTGTTGAAATGAATGATAAAAAAGGAATTTTTTTCTCAACCTGAGAATTAGCAGGCCTGATGAGAAGCCACATCTGGAAAATAGGTTAAAAAAAAAAAAAAAGAAAGAAGGAAAAAAAAAAAAAAGGAATCTTTGCTCCAGAAATTACAGAGGGCTCGGAGAATAAAAATATCATCACTGTTATTCTGAAAATGCTTCCTGATTGCCTCAGGTTAGTCCCACAGCTCTCTCCACTTGATAGAGAGGGAACCAATGTCAGTTAAATAAGGAGTGGAGAAAGGGAAAGGAAATGCCCATGACTACGATAAAGTATTTATACTGCTGCAAGTCAAATGTTAACTCCTAATGATGAGACTAGGGGTATGTCTACACAGCAAAGTTATTTCGAAATAACTTTACTAGCATCTACACAAGCCAACCGATATTTCGAAATTAATTCAAAATAGTAGAGGGCTTATTTTGAAATTGGTAAATCTCATTCCATGAGGAATAGCGCCAATTTCGAAATTGATATTTCAAAATAAGCACTGTGTAGACGTTTATTTCGAAATAGGAGGCCTCCAGCCCTTCCCAGGGTGCCCTGCTGGCCACTCTGGCTCCAACCAGGAAAACTCCTCTCCTCCTCCTCTCCCTGGAGCCTTTAAAGGAGTAGTCTCTGGCCACAGTCTCTGTGCCACCTCCAGGCCTGACAGCCCAAAGTCAGTCTTTGCTGCCCCTGACTCACTGGCCCCAATGTGAGTCAGCAAGCCTCTGGCAGCCAGCCCTCCACTGTTCCCCAGGCCCAGTCCCCCAGCTCCCAGGAGCCTGCCAAGGGCCAGAAAAGGTGGGCGCCTTCCTGGTCCAGTGCGGAGATCATGGACCTGATTGAGGTTTGGGGGGATGCCTCCAACGTCCATGATCTTCACACTAGACAGAGGAACACGGCTGTCTACAGCCGGATGGCTGCCAGCCTGGCCACCAAAGGCCACATCCGAACCCAGGAGCAGGTTCAGATGAAAATTAAGGAGCTGCGGCAGGCGTATGCCAGGGCCACAGGGGGCAGCTCCCAACCAGGGGCAGACCCAGACACCTGCCCCTATTTTGATGCCCTGCACCGCATCCTGGGGGGTGGGACGGTCCATACCCCCCAGGTGGTCATCGACCCTGGGACAGAGGGCCCTGACCAGGGCACAGAGGAGGAGTAGGAGGAGGGCCAGGAGCCGCAGGAGACCCGAGCTGTCCCAGCGGGCCTGTCGCCAGTGTCATCCAAGGCTGGGGAGGCAACAACATGTGAATGCCATCACTGTCCCCTTATGTGGAGGGGGTAGGAAAAGGGAGACCAGGGACTGTGCACATGGGCCTCGCTGACCACAGATCAGGCAGCAACCTGTGCACATGCGAGCACATGCCATGCCACCCCTGGGCACGTGGCCCCAGCTGGCTGCCACACAGGGGCGTTGGCCTGCTACCCACACGTATGTGTGAAGACACATGATGTGCTCCTGACACCAGGGTGGGACACAGCAGAACGCCCTCCCTCCACAAGCCCCCTCTACACAGAGGCAGGGCACATGTCCCCCCTGCCACACACCCACACTATATATAGCACAGGGGAATGGGTGCAGTCTGAGGCTAGCTCCCACTCCTGGGGAAAGCAGGACATCCTGAACATGGCCTGGGTGCAAGCACATTGGCTCTGATGGTGCGGAGACCTGTTGTCCTTGCCTTGCAGAGAGGGGCTGGGCTTCACCCACTGTATCCCGAGGGATAACTGTCCACTTCTCTTGTTTCTCCACAGCCGCAGCAGCTGCGAGTGCAGGGCACACCACCCCGCCTGGGACATCCTCCCGCACCCGGGCACTCAGCAGATTGAGCCATAACCAGGAGGAGTACCAGCAGCAGCACCTGGGGGCACTGTGATCCCTGCACCGCATCCTGGACTACTGGGTGCATGAAGACCTGCAGCTCCAGCGGGAGAGCTGGCGGGAGCTACTTTCCCAGGGCCGTGCCATCTGCAACCACCTGCAGACCCTGGTGCACAGAGTGCTGCCTCCTGCTGCTCCAGCCCCTGCTGCCTCCCCAGCTACCGCTCCTCCTCCCACTCCTTCTCCTGCCTCTTCCTCCACACCCTCCCCACCCTGAGCTTCTCCCCCCCCTTCCTTCCCTTGCCTCTCCCCTTCACCCCCACCCCAGTTTTGTTCAATAAAGAGAGATTGTTTTCATGATAACACGTGTCCTTTATTGTACATAAGGAAGGGGGGTTAGGGAGGAGTAAGTGGAAGTATGTTGAGGGAAGAATGAGGCACAAGCCCCCGGTGGGGCACACCAGGGAGACTGTTAGTCCTCCTCCGGGTGGAAGCTCTCCCGCAGGGCCTCCCAGATACGGCCAGCCCCCCAATGGGCCTCCTGGCTGGCAGCTGTGCGGGGCTACATGTATAGGGTGTCCAGGTTCTCGGCCTCTGCCATCTAGCCTGGCAGGAAAGCCTCTCCCTTCCTCTCGCATAAATTGTGCAGCATGCAGCATGCTGCCACCATGTGCGGAATATTCTGCTCGGAGAGGTCCAGGCGAGTGAGGAGGCATCTAAAACAGGCCTCCACCCTGCCGAGCCTGGCATTAAAGGCCTGTTGGGAGGGGTTGAGGTGTCCCTTGTAGGGCTTCATAAGCCAGGGTTGTAGGGGATAGGCCGCATCCCCCACCAGGCACACAGGCATGTCCACATCCCTGACCCTGATGTGGCAGACGGGGAAGAAGGTCCCGGTGTGAAGCTTCTGGCACATGGAGGAGTTGCAGTAAACCCGCGTGTCATGTGCTCTGCCAGACCAGCCCACATTGATGTCCACAAAGTGGCCCCAGTGGTCAGACACAGCCTGCAGGATGACCGAGAAGTATCCCTTCTGGTTGATGTAGATGGAGGCCTGGTTGTTGGGGGCATGGATGGGGATGTGTGTCCCATCAATAGCCCCACCACAGTTGGGGAAGCCTAGGGCGCCAAACCCCTTAATGATCGCATCGACATCAGTGAAGCGGATGACTCTGCAGAGCAGCACTCTGTTGATGGCCTTGACCACCTGCACAGGGACACAGAAAACCGAGAGTCACTGGGGTGCCAGGGTGGCTGAGAGTGCTCCTTCCCCGCCACTGCCCCGTGCCCCCACTCCCCATGAACAACGCCCCCTGCAATCCTGGCCACAGTGTGCAGTTCTTAGTGCAGGCGGGACAGAACACCCCCCCCCCGGGGGAGGGGACTTTCACCACCTCCCCCCCTTTCACCTAGGGTACCCCATTCCTTCCTTGCACCCCCCCTTCCTGGCACAATGGCCAGAGATTGCCATACCTGCATGAGCACTGCTCCGATGGTGGATCTCCCCACGCCAAACTGGTTCCCCATGGATCGGTAGCTATCCGACGTAGAGAGCTTCCAGAGGGCAATGGCTACACACTTCTGGAAGGGAATGGCGGGCCCCATGTGTGTGTCCCGTCACTGCAGAGCAGGGGCGAGCCATTCACAGAGCTCGAGAAAGGTGTCCTTCTTCATCTTAAAGTTTTGGGTCCATTGTTGGTCTCCCCAGCACTCCAGGATGATGTGGTCTCACCAGTTGCTGCTGGTGTCCCGACACCAGATGCGACAGGGCACGCTGGCATCCAGGAGCTGCAGCTGCTCCTCCATGTACCCCAGGAGGGTCCGGATGATGGCTTGGGGGTTGGGCTGCAGCAGAAGCTGCGAAGCAGCCTCCAGAAAGTGCTGCCAGGCTTGCAGCAACACATCCAAAAGAAGCACCAGAGCGCCCAGGGGAAGCTCCGGCTCCATGCTGCAGAGTGCTGTGGTGTCCCAAGTGAGGGCAACCTGAGCATGCAGAGAAAAAAATGCTTTGCTGTCCCTCAGCGAGGTAGGCAAGCAAGCAGGGAAAACTGAGAACCGGCTGTCCAGGGGGGTTGCTTTAAGCACAGGCCTCAGATAGCCTCAGGCAGCAGCCACACAAAGTAACTCCTGACCTGATGCCCTGCCAGAACCGGTTTCAGCTGGCCTTAAATGTGATTCAGCATCCAGTGTGGACGCGCTATTTCGAAATAGCAAAACACTATTTCGAAATGCATTCTGTGTCTAGATGCGTTATTTCGAAATAACGCTGTAGTGTAGACGTACCCTAGGAAATTAAGGGAACAGACACAAAAGGCTCAAGATCTCTTTATTTAGATTTTAAGTTAAAAAAAAAACCACAGCACCATTTAACAGCTTGAGGAACATCAAGCTTTAACTAGTGGTGTCCCGCAGGCATCCATACTGAGAGCAATCCTATTCAACATATTCATAAATGATCTGGAGAAAGGGGTAAACAGTGAGGTGGCAAAACTTGCAGATGATACTAAACTGCTCGGCTGTGTCTAGATTGGCATGATTTTCCGGAAATGCTTTTAACGGAAAAGTTTTCCGTTAAAAGCATTTTCGGAACAGAGTGTCTAGATCGGCACGGACGCTTTTCCGCAAAAGCACTTTTTGCGCAAAAGCGTTCCTGGCCAATCTAGACGCGCTTTTGCGCAAGAAAGCCCCGATCGCCATTTTAGCCATCGGGGCTTTTTTGCGCAAAACAATACCACGTTGTCTACAGTGGCCCTCTTGCGTAAAAGCATTTGCGCAAGAGGGCTTTTGCCCGAACGGGAGCAGCATAGTATTTCCGCAAGAACACTGACGATCATACATGAGATCGTCAGTGTTCTTGTGGAAATTCAAGCGGCCAGTCTAGAGAGCTGGCAAGTTTTTCCGGAAAAGCGGCTGATTTTCCGGAAAAACTGGCCAGTCTAGACACAGCCCTCAAGTTTAAGACCAAAGCAGACTGTAAAGAGCTTCAAAAGGATGTAACAAAATGAGGAGACTGGGCAACAAAATGGCAAATAAATTTTAATGTTGACAAATACAAAATTCTGCATACTGGAAAACATAATTCTAACTATATGTACAAAATGATGGGGACTAAATTAGCTATTATGAGTCAAGAGAGAGAGAAACATCCACTTAATGTGCAGCAGCAGTCAAAAAAGCAAACAGAATGTTAGGAATCATTTAAAAAGGGATAGAGAATAAGGCAAAGAATATCTTATTGCCTCTGTATAAATCCATGGTACACCTACATCCTGAATACAGATGTGGTCGCCTCATCTCAAAAAAGATATCTTAGCATTGGAAAAACTTCAGAAAGGGACAACAAAAATGTTTAAGGGTTTGGAACGGCTGCCATATGAAGAGAGATTAAAAAGACTGGGACTTTTCAGCTTAGAAAAGAGGAGACTAAGGGGGGATACGATAGAGGTCTCTAGCAGTGTTTCTCACCCTTTTTTTGATGAAGTACCCCTTTTTCAAAAAAAACTATAAGTACCCCCAGTACCTACAGTTTTCAGACACACACAATTTTTTTCTACCATTGCAACACATTTGTTTAAACAACTTAATCGTAGCCAGGTGGGCAATGACATTTTTGGGTGTAAAAAGTACAAAAATAATAAAGCACTGTAAAACTTAAAAATTCCATTTTCTCCAAAATTCAGTTGTGTTGATGTACCCCTCAGACGTCTCTTGAGTACCCCTAAGGATACTCGTACCACTGGTCAAGAAACAGTAGTCTATAGAATCACAACTGTTGTGGAGAAAGTGCAAAAGGAAAAGTTATTTACTTGTTCCCATAACAAGAACTAGGGGTCACCAAATAAAATGAATAGGTAGCTGTTTAAAACAAATAAACCTTCACACAACACACAGTCAGCCTGTGGAATTCCTTGCCAGAGGATGTTGTGAAGGCCAGGACTTTAACATGATTTTTAAAAGAGCTAGATACATTCAGGGAGTATATAGGTCCATCCATGGCTATTAGCCAGGATGGGTAGGAATGGTGTAACTTGCCTCTCTCAGTAGGGGAATGGGTGACAGGGATGGGATCACTTGGGGTATGTCTACACACCAAAGTTATTTTGGGATACAAATAATTCCCCCAATCTTCACAAGCCACCTGTTATTTTGAAATGTTTTTCAAAATAATGGGCATGCTATTTTGGCATCCCGGTAAACCTCATTCCACGAGGCTTAAAGGATGTCTCGAAATAGCACTTTATTTCAAAATTTGGTGCTGTGTAGACAGCATCAAATTTTGAAATAGCCTATTTTGAAATAAACTTGAAATAAATACACAATTTGCATAGCACAAATTGCATATCTTATTTCAAGTTTAGAGTACAGTGTGGACATAGCCTTGATGATTACCTGTTCTGCTCATTCCCTCTGGGGGCACCTAACTTTGGCCACTATTGGAAGACAGGATACAGGGCTAGATGGATCTTTGGTCTGGCCCAGTATGGCGGTTCTTACATTCTTATCCTTGGGGGAGTTGATGGGAAGGCAGTCTGATATCTTGCCTACCGGAGGAGCGCCTATAGTATGTCAGTCTAACTCCCCTGATAGTTGCAGCTAGGGCAGTGGAAAAATACTTTCATCAACTTCATTAATGTCTCTCAAGGGGGGGTAGATTTACTACGATGGAAAAAATACTTCTGTCAGGGTACTGTCTATGCTACAGCAGTGCCGCTGGAGTAGCAGTGCTTGTAGCAGATACATAGCCTAAAGGAATGTCTATATTTAACGGAAGCATTTAAGTGTAGCCATACACTATAGTTGTAGGATGGGTTCTGGCCCATTCCTTGTAATTAATACAGCAGTAGCTAGGCTGGCAGAAAATTTTGCTTGGTGAGCTAGCACTGCCCAGTTAGGATTAGACTGGCTTAACTACATTGCTTCAGGCACTGGAATCATGGAACTAGAGCAACTGAACTGCTTAGTACAGTCTTGGCCTTATTGTGCCAACATCACATAACATTGAGCTGCTCAGGCACCATATTAAGGCCAAACCTGTCCAGAGAAGAAATCTGGTAAACATTTTCAAACTTGTGGTAGCCCTGGTGGCAGGCCTGGGGGGCTGAAGCGTGGAGACCTGTGTGTGGGGTGGGAAAACGTAAACGGGCGGGGGGGGGGGGGGAAGAGGCATTCGTTTACAAGACCACCGTGTTGACACCATCTCTGGACCAAAATCTCCTTCTGCGTCATCTGCAGCGGGAAAGCGCCCTGCGAGCCCCACGACGCCCAGCCAGGCAGCGGAGGGGGGCGGGGGGGCCCGCGCAGGCACGGACAGGGCAGCGGTACCGGGTGCAGCTCGGCGCCGGGTTTTCCCAGCTGCTTCCAAGGCAACGAAGCCGGGTAGGGCTCTGGCCCCGCGGCAGCCTGGAGGCGGCTGGCGCGTGGGGCGGGCCCTACCTCACGCTGCTAACGCCGCCCGCCGCCGCCCGCCGTCCTGACATCAGGGCCCGACCTGCGGCGCGCGGGGCGGCCGGCCACGTTGGCAGCTCGGAGCAGCGCGCGGGCCGGGCGGGGCTTGGGGGAAGGTGGGCGGGGCCGGGCGGGGCCCTGTGGTATCCGGACGTGGGCGCCGAGCGCGATGTCTTCGCCCGACAAGGAGCGAGCCGAGACGCGGGCCGGGCACCCCCCTGCCGGTACAGCGAGCGTGGGCGGGGGGCGCGGGGCGCGGGACACGCCAGGGTCGGGGCCCCGCTCCTGCTGCCTGCGCAGGGGGCTGCCCTGCGGCCCCGGCCCCGGCCCCGGCCCCAGGCAGCGCTGGCAGCCTCGGTGTCCCGCCCGCCGCCGGGCACTGCCCCTCCCCGGCAGCAAAGGCGCCGCGGGCGGCTTGGCGGGGCGCGGAGACGGAGGTGGCGGTGCAAGCGGGGAGCGGCCGCCTCGCGGCGGAGCCGCTCAGGTCTCCGAATCGGCGCCTCTCGCTCAGCCCCGTTCCCGGGCAGCCCCGGCCCCCGGTCAAACCGTCAGCGCCGGCGCGTGCGCTCAGCGAGCCCCCTTCCAAAAGCCTGCGCTGGAAAGCAGCCCCGCCTGCGTCAGCCCGGCGCCGCTCGCTTGCTTCCCTTTGCCCAGCGAAGTTTCGTATCGGCAAGCAATGCCTGGCTCGGCTCGGCTCGGCTCGTGCTGTGCGGCTTTCCAGCTAGCTGCTGAGCATGGGTGAACTTTTCCTGTTGAGGGACATATTTACCCTTATGCAGGAACACCCATGGCAAGGGATGGAGGAGGGCCCCAGAAACAGCCTGCTATTAGCGTTACATTACCTGAAAGCTGGAAAACCCGGCGTCTGTTTCTTCATTGCTTTTTTTTTTTCCATTTGCAGCTGTGTCAACTGAGTGAGAAACACTGCCAGGTTCTTAGTACTTTTACCCATTTTTGCACAGCTGTACATGACAGCAGCCCATGTCTCCAGCCCCAATAAATGGCAGAGACTAGAGGGGAGAGAGGGAAGGGGCTATGTTAATACAAATAATATTTAAAAGCTTAATTGAAGCTGATGATAAAAATGTACATAGTACACAGGTTGAGGAGTCTGTGCATCTTGGTGTCATGTGGCTTATCTACAAATAAAAGTTATGCTCATTCTGTGCGTAATTAGGGATGTTAAAACATGTTTATTTTGGTAAATGTAAATGCTGAACATTTCAGCCATTACACACGCTAACACGTGTGGGGGTGAGGAGAGGAGGTGGCTCTGTGGGAGCCTGTGTGTGCGGGGAGCTGGATTTTAAGCTGGCTCCCCATAAGCACTGGCTTCTACCTATCTCCTCCTCTCTGTGTTGCTGTTGCTGATACAGGGGCAACAGAGGACGGTGCGGGGAGGAAGAGAGCTAAGTGTAATTGTGATTAACTGATGAGCCCAGGCTTAAAAGATGGTTCTTCCCCTCCCTCCCCGCCCCCCAGCACTGTCTCTGTGGTAGGGATGTAAGTGAGTAGTCGACAACCCGATAAGCATAAGATTATCAGATAATCGAGTAGTCCCTCAGCTAGTCGCTTCCCCTCACCCCTGCTGCCTCTATCAGAGAGAGGCAGCAAAGTGGGGGGCAGGAGCCAGTGCTGGGGGGAGCTGACTTAAAAGCTGGTTCCCTGTGATGACCCTACCCGGTCGTCCCGTTCTACCCCCTTTCTTTTGCGGGTTGCTATTGTTCGGACCCCCTTCAGAGGGGGGCCGTCCGTCTCTAGCGGTTCCTTTTTCAACTTTCCCGGTGACAGTTCGCCTTCTTTGGCGTCGGCACTTCACCCAGCCCCTCCTCGTACAACGGGGGGGTGGGAGAAAGGGGGGCCCGGGCCCACCCTCACTCACGGGCCCCAGCCCAGGGCCCTAAGGACTCAGATCTGTTAAGGTCCGGTCCGGCTGACGGGGCATCCCGCCGAAACGCGTCAGCCCGCCAACCCTTCCGGGTTCTGCCCTGGGCTGCTTCCTTTCCCCTACGGAGCTTCCCCGCTCCCGGGGGCTTACCTTCCCTCTTGCGGACAGGATGGCCGGGGGGGCTGTCCTGCCCCTGGGCTCCCAGGTCGCTGCTTCCCTTCCTGCGGCAGCTTCCTCTCACGGCTTTATCCGCCCCCCTTTTGGAATGGCGGCGGCGTTTTTAAACGCCATGCCGTCTCTGCCCCCCGTGGGGGAGGGGGTGGGGAAGAGGGTACATCCCTCCTGCCGTTGTGGGGTGGGGCTATGGCGTCACTGCTGCCCTGCACTCCGCCGCCTCCGCTCTGCCCTGTCTTACCGAGGGGGGGGGGAAGGTCTCTGTGCCTTCCCTTCTCCCCCGTGCTGTGCCTCTGCGCCGCCGCCCACTGGGCCGGCCAGCTCACGCCGCTCCCAAGCGGCGTGGGAGCAAACGGCGCATCGCCGGGGCACGTCCCCGCTGGCCCCAAACAACGCCTGCCCGGCGGGGGCCGTAGTGCGGGGTGCAGGCGCCCCGTCACATTCCCCCAGCACAGTCTCTGTTGGGGGGGGTAGGGGAGGCAGAGGCATCCCTACTGCTTTGCCTCTCCCTTTGAAATGTACAAGAGCTGAGTGCTGGCGGCTCTTGTACATTTCAAAGGAAGAGGTGCAGCGGGATAGCAAGTGCCCCCTCTTATTGACTAATCAAGTAGTCAATTAAAATTCCATTGACTAATCAATTAGTTGATTGATTAAAATTTAACATCCCTGCTCTGCAGTGTGGAAGGTGGGGCAGAGCTGCAGTGTCCCAGAGCCCGCATGCTGCCCCCAAAGAGCTAAACCCGCTGCAGCTCTGCATTTTAAATGTAGTAGCTGCGGTGGGGGTAGCTTGTGGGGCCAGCACAAGCTGGGATTAAGCAGTCCCCATTTGCGCTGGCCTTGGGAGCTAACCCTGCTGCAGCTCTGCGTTTTAAATGTAGTAAGAGCCCACTGCATTTTAAATGTAGTAGGAACCTGCTTAGTCCTGCTTCACAGCACTCCCAGGAGCTAACCCCACTATGGCTCTGCAGTTTAAATGTAGTAGGAGTCAGGCCAAGTAGGGGTAATGAACCTCTCTCTTATTGACTAAGTAGTTGATGGAAATTCCATTGACTACTCGATTAGCTGAATAACCGTTATTTAACGTCCCAAATACAGATGTAGCAGCGCAGAGTGGCAGGCTCCCCGGGAGCACGCTGGCTGCTAGTCCTACCCCTGTGGATTATCAAATAATTGTGTAATGGCTGATATTTGATGCTAGTACACAGTTATTCAATTACTTGATATATAATGTTGCTACTGTCAGTAAGGTTAGTGTATCTATATTTGAAGCTGGTTGGCACATCTAGTACTTGCTGTAAAGAGTATAATTATGATGTCATAGTTACTCATTTCTTTTAACCTCAGCAGGATACATGAAAAAATTGGGTGGTGGGTACAGTGTATCTTTGAAACTGCTAATAAATAAAAATACTGTTTTCATGTTTTAGTGCATTTTTAAAATTTCAACTGCCCGCTAGAATACTGACATGAAACAATAAAAGGAATTTAGTAAACAGGAAAGGTATATATCTAGTAACATTTTCATAAGTTTCCAAATCTTTAGTTTTTCTCTCAGTATTAACTTAAATGCTGTCCTAAAACATACAAAGTGTGTTGTTTTTTCCTAATGTCAGTCTAATTTAACTTTGGGCCAGAATCATTACTGTATTGTTTATTTTAAATACATAGAATAAATAGTTAAGGGTACTAGAAAGGAAAAATATCGAATGTTAAGAGTTAGGGGCCTACATTAAAGTTCCTGGGTTCACAGTGACTTCATTCAGACGTATAGGTGCTCAGTGAATACAAGATCAGGCCCAATTTAGCATATCAATAATCTAAATGTAGTAGGAATATTAGTGTGTAGTCATTAATTCTAATAGCTACATGCACCCTCCTCCCCCTTGCTGCCTCTGTCAGAGGAGACAAGGGGGAGAAAGCAGGTGTCAGTGCCTGTGGGGAGCCAGCTTTTAAGCTGGCTATCTGCCCTTCCACCCTGCCCAGCCTCCCACAGAGGCAGCAGTGCGGGGGTGGGGAGGAGAAGGGGTGGGAGCCAGTGCTTGTGGCGAGCCAGGTTTCAAGGCTGGCTCCCTGTGCATACTGGCTCCTCCCCCATCCACACTGCTGCCTCTGTATCAGGGGCTAGGGGAGCAAGCGGGAGGCTGTGTTCGCGAGGAGCTGGTTTAAAAGTGGGCTTCTTGTGAGCACAAGCTCCCTTGCCTGCTGTTGAAAAATTCCATGGTTACACGTTTACAAAAACAACCATTTGCTAACATCCCTGAATGCTGTAAGCTGTGAGTAGTAATGTAGTTGAGATGACTGGGGAGTCTCTGGCAGGTATCAAGAAGAATCAAATGTGTTAGCATTATAGTCTCGAACTTCAATAAGTGGCCCACAGCTATAAAACAAGCCCATCCACTGAGTAATGGTGAACAAAACTAGAACCTGTACTGGTTTGAGAGAGCCAACAAATGTCCCCCTCTCACCCCGAGGGCTTTGCCTAAACCGGTGGTACCCAACATGTGGTCCGTGATGATACTATAGGGGATTGGTGGAAAGTTTAAAACAGAAATTAAAATAAATGTATGGAGCCTCTCACAGCCAGCGCATCCTTCAACCCACATTGCTTCCTGGGGCTTGGGAAGCAGTGCTGGCTGAAGGACTTACTGGCTGCTGGTGTGGAGCCTCTTAGCTCCCAGCCATGGGAGCCGAGAGGCTCCATGCTGCCAGCCAGAACATCCTTCAGCTTGCGGGACTTGCTGGCAGTCAGAAAGTCCCTCAGCCCTCATGGCTAGCCTGGACCAGTCCATAAGGGAAATCCACTTCCTGGACACTACAGTAAAGTTAAATAATGGACAACTTTCAACCACCCTATATCGGAAACTCACCGACCGCTACACTTACCTTCGTGCTTCCAGCTCCCATCCCGGACACATTTTTCAGTCAGTTGTATACAGCCAAGCCCTACGATACAACCGGATTTGCTCTGATCGCACAGACAGAGACAATCACCTACAGGATTTTACAGAGCATTCATAAAACTGAAATACCCACCTGGGGAAGTGAAAAAACAAATTGACAGAGCCAAAACAGTACCCAGACATGAACTACTTCAAGACAGACGCAAAAGAGAAAATAACAGAACTCCTCTTGTTGTTACTTACAGTCCACAACTCAGACCCCTCCAACGCATTATACACAATCTACAACCCATCTTGGAAAATGATCCCTCACTCTCAGAGGCCTTAGGAGAAAAACCTATTCTTGCTTACAGACAACCCCCTAACCTGAAACGTATTCTTTCTGATAACCATGGCACACAACCACATCATAAGCCTCCAGGAACCCGCCCTGCAACCAAAAAAGATGCCAGTTCTGCCCCCATATCTACACTGACGAATTCATCAGGGGAGCAAACAACATAAGCCAAAAAATCAAAGCGTCGTTTGACTGCTCATCTAGTAATTTGATCTACGCTATCAAATGCCAACAGTGCCACTCTGCTATATATATTGGTCAAACTGGACGTTCTCTGCAGGAAAGAATCAATGGACACAAATCGGATATACTCAGAAGCCACTGGGAGAACATTTCTGCTTACCTAACCATAATCTAACAGATCTGCAGGTGGCGGTCTTGTCACAGGCCAGCTCCTCAAACCAAATCCACAGGGAAAGCTTGGAATTACAATACATATACAAATTCAATTCACATGCTAATGGGCTCAATCGAGATACAGGATGGTGGAGTCTTTATCACTGAAGGTGCTAACAGCTTTCTGAATGGTATCCTTCCTACCTTAGCAATCTATCTACTGACTTTGATTTTTATGTGCTCAGGTTTAGCATCCTTTCTCCAGATACTTTAAGAAAAAAGGAAGGGGGAACAGGGTGGGATACAGAGCATCTTTCTCTTCCCCACCCCCTTCTCCTATTTATTTCGAGTTCTCATTTCCCCTACTCATAACTCCGGTCATCTGAAGAAGTGGGTTGTGCCCACGATACCATCTACATGTTTTGTTAGTCTGTAAAGTGCTACCAGACCATTTGTTGTTTTATTAGTTTCTCAGGTATTCTTGCTAGTAGCTATATTTACTTTTGTTCTACTGAACTGTTGTTTAGACAACAAATAACATACAAAGCAATAAGCTTTGATAATACTTGTTTTATCTCAAAACTATGCTGTCATGCTTCCTGTTCTGTGGTTCCTCATCCAATTTAACTACCATCCTGTTTTTATTGTACCTTTTTTCTATTTGTATAAATTCCTACCTTTAAAACCATTGGAGGAAGTATTAACGGGGCTAATAGTCTTTATAAACAAAGTGAAATGGAGATGTCAGTGCTGGATGGTGTTTCATAGACCCTGACGCTATTTACTAAGGCAAGCAAATAGTCTTTAATAGTTTGCATGATGAAAGATTAGCAGGAGTTTGTCTTGTCATTCTTTTGCATTCCCTAATAAATACTTCTTTATATCTGATAAAGAGCGTTCACTATTTTAGTATTTTATATATTTTATGCTTTTTAAAGGTAAGCTAAGAATTCTTAATATAGATTTTGAGAAATAGTAAATGTTAGATTATTAAATACATTGCCGATCATGCTTGCTTTAGTTTTGCCTTGTAAGTGTCTCTTAAATTGTTCTCCATTGTTAAATTAGGGTATTTTTAAACGTTTTGATTTGTCTGAATATTTTTTAAATGGTTAATATCAACCAAATACATTCTTTAATCAAACTGACTTGTGTGAGGATAAAAACAAAAATTTTTGTATTACCCTCCTATACACATGCTTGGTTAGAACAGCATAGGAATATATTTTTTTCACAATTCTAATTTATGGAAAATTCTGTGCACTGATAGGGGTTTTGGTTTATTTCCAGTATTACTAGCAACGATACAAACTTCTTAATCTCTTTGTCCTCAGAATAAGAGCAACATAGATATTGGCATTGGAAGCTTTTCATAATGTTGCCAATCTCTCAGGGTGATTCAGGCATTGTATTTATTCATAACGAGTAGTCCTGTGACACCTTAGAGACTAACAAAAATATATATATAACATCATGAGCATTCATGGGCAAAACCCACTTCAAATGAGCTGGAGTGGAAAATACGGGAACCCAGAATTCATATCAGAAAAAGGAGGAGAGGAGGGGGAGAAAAGGAAAAAAATCTGTCAATTGTAGTGTGATGCTAATGAGGCTGATTGAGTGGGCTTTATTCAGATTGTGGGCATCTCTGAAATGTTCAAACAAGCTCTTTCATAGAAGCAGTATTAACTTGAAACACAACCAAAAAGTTTGATGTGAATCTTTTTGCTTGCATGGAGTTTTGTGTTCTCTCTCTTAAATAGTTCTATTGGAGAATCATTGATTGTAACATAATTTGAACTTGTTTTCTTAAGAGGCACTGCCACCTTAAATGTTTTTTGTCTTATTGCAACCTAGTAGATTTTTACCAGTTATCAATATTACCACAGAATGTTAAAGCTAAAAATTAAAAGAAAAATCAATTTTACTTTTATTTTAGGCCCCAAATCAGGAGACTACTTGAGTCATCCTGATTACTAGAGCCCTGTGGGGATACAAAAATGTGTATCTGCATCCGATCCGCATCCACCAGGCTGAACTCATCATCTAATCTATGATCTGGATTTTACTTGCATCCGCACAATAAACCATCTGGAGGGGAGGGGGCTGGGAGCACAGATGAGCAATGAGTGGGCAGGGTTGTGCAGGAAAGAGGCAGGCAGCATGAAAGCAGGGACTGGGAGTAAGTGGTAGCAGGGACTAAGGATGTGAATGGTTTACATGGCAGGGGGCTACTCCCCCTGAACCCTCCCTTAATCAGTTAACTGGTTAAACATTATTAACAGGTTAAACAAAATTTAACAGGATTTAACAACCCTAGCCAGGCACTGGAGGTAAGCAACAGCAGGGACCTGGGGCCAGGGCTCACCGGGCAGTGGGGGAAGAAGGGCTGGCACCTCCTGCAGGCAGATTTTAGGATGGAGCTTGTTGCATCCTTTCCCTGCTGGCTGTGCCCTGGAGCTATCCTCTCTTCCCCTGCCAGCCTGCCTGGTAGCTGGTTGGAATGGCGGTGGGGGGGCCTTGCATGGGTATCCACTCCCCTGTCCATGGGTATCTGCAGATATGTAAGGCTCTATTGATTACCCAAACAGAGTCTGGTTTCTGTCTTGCAGTTTTCTCGGGATGAACAGTAAACTGAGTTTCACTTTCAAGAGCTTTTTTGTTTTTATTGGGACTAAAAGTAAATAATCAGAGAACTTGACTTGCGTTTGAGGTTTAGTAATCAACACTGCCAAGAGATCAACAATTGTGAGTCAATCCCTTCTTCCCCATCCACCCCCCCAAAAAATTATGATGTTTTAAAAAGATTATATTGTGATTTTTAGGACAGTTTCCTGATTTCCTCGCTCCCATCGCCCATACCCAGAGTGCATGCATGTGACAATTAGTGTTGTCCTGTGTCTCGTACTAACATATGAATTCTATTGAGACACAATTTTGGCTTAATTTAACTTAGAAATCACATCTCTTGTGATAAATTTATAAGAGTTGGCATGTCTGGGTAATGCTTGTATTTACAAATGCAAAAGTTTCTGTCAAAGGTGAATTGACAGCGTCTTTAAATTTGTATTGATAATAGGGATATGAATGAGTAGTTGACTTGTCAACTGCTGATAAGCCTAGGTTTATTGGTTAATCTAGTCAATTACTCAGTGCACACACCCCCTCTTGCTGCCTCTCTAAGGGGGGGGGGGACAGGAGCCGGTGCTGGGGAGAACTGGCTTTTGAGCAGGTTTAAAAGACAGTTCCTCCCCCCACACTGGCTTTGTGGTGACACCTCCACCCTCCCCCCCCCTTCCAGTGAAGCAGCCTCTACCCGTGGCAACCCCTGGCTCCCTGAGGGCAGTGGTTGCTTTGCCACAGCAGCCCCTGTTCATGGAGATCCGGAGCTCCCCACGGACAGGGCTTTAGGGCAGTCCCCTCCCACTCCCCCCAGCAGCTTCTGTCTGCGGGGAGCTCAGACCTCCCACGGAAGTGGGCTTCTGTCACCCCGCGCTACTGCCTCTACCAGCTGCAGATGGTCTGTTAAGGGAGCTGGTTTTTAAACTGGCTCCCCTCATAGACTGGCTCCCTCCTGGCATCTTGCGCTGCTGCCTCTGATACAGAAATAGCTGCACAGAGTGCCACGGGCCTCCCTGGGAGTGGGGCTGGATTGCACTGGCTGCCAGCCCAACCCTCGGGGACTATAGAATATTTGACTAACCGCTAAGAATTCATGCAGTTAGTTGACTATTCTATTACCCTCTATCTAACATCCCTAATTGGTAATGCTATTACATTTTTTAATTTAAAAAAGTTTTGATTTTTGTATATGTTTAGTGTGGAATAGCAAAAGTGCAGCTTTCTAGCACTGTTGATGTAATCTGGAGCAGTATTAGTTTATATGAAATTAAGCTTTCATGTGTGCTGTTTTGCAAAAGACACTGCTTTTGTTGTTTAGTATGATAGTCTCAGACTTCCATAGCTGCCTCTTGTTTCTACAGGCTAATAGAGACAGACATTGAAATAAGGAGTAAGGAGTTTTGGGAAATAAGAGGTACTTTGAGTGGCCAGTTCAGTGGGTGAGAGATGGCAATACAACGTGCTGAGGAGATGTAACCAGCTACTACTCAGATCCTGTACCTGCAGATAATCTCAAGCTTGCTTGGAGTTTTACAGTTCTGATTCTTAAATTTTGTGAAAATGGGTCCTTATTTTTAATTGTTCGCCTTCAGTTAAATTGATTTGACTTGTTACTCTTATTTTCATTCTAGTGAAAGCTGGTGGGATGAGAATTGTGCAGAAACACCCCCACACTTCAGATGCCAAAGAGGAGAAAGATAAGGATGACGAAGAGTGGGAAAGCAGCAGGTAAGCAGTCTGAAGTCCATATATGGTTTTTATGCATATTGTACGGCTAATTTCTGTTTCTTTCAACATTAGCTTGGGTTTGTTTATTTTAATAGTCTGGGTAAAACATGTTTGTTTGAGTTGGGCCTTTATGCTATCTACAGTTGCTTGTAATCTGGCTATGTTTGTATTCCAATTTAAAAATAGAAATGCAGGATCGTATTGGAAAACAGCTATTTTCACCTTGCAGAACTGCCTGTAAATCATCCTGTCAGGTGAATGTGGCCCCTTTCTGCTCTGATTCCCTTTCCTCTTCCAACTAAGGGTATGTCCACAATACCAAGTTTTGTCATCAGAAATCACCTGCTGGTGATCACATTTGCTCCCTCTGTCCACAGATCATGTCCACACTGGGGGCACCGTCATAGACAATGTGAACAATGCACTTTGGGTATGTATCCCACAGTGCAGTGTTGTAGGAAGGCAGAGATGATCCTTGCCCCTCTTGGGATTCCCTCTCTGTTCTCTCATAGCCTCTTCAGCTGCTGCGAGTGGTATCATTTATAGCTCTATGGGCTCTCTGTAGTGAGGAAGGTCAAAGTAGCGCAGCAGTGTGTACCCCTCCCCCTGCAACAGCAATCTGCTAGTGCAGGCTAGAACAGGAGCATTCCAATGATTTGCCCTTTGTTCCCCAAATGGAGCCGCACACCGGACCTTTGAAAGGAGAGGGGCTCTTGCCTGCAGAGCAGCAGAGATCAAATCTGAGCAGAGCCATCAGAGCAGGCATTGTGGGATGCTTGTGGAAACCAGTTCTGTCAGCAAAACAAACAGCAGAGTGTACACTAGATCTTTGTCAACAGTAAATGGAGGGGAAAAGAAAAAAGTCTGCATATGCCCTTGCTGTTTTGTCACCAAAAGGCAGGTTTTGATGTCAAAACTTTGTAGTATAGACAGAGCCTAAACCTGAGACAAGGGCCTTCTAATTGATGGTTTGCCTAAGATGTGTTGGAAAATCCTACCAACTGTAAGGCATCCGTAAAGGCCAGCTAAGTCTGGACACAGGCCCGCTGCTTCTGAGTTACCCCTCAGATGACTTTGGCTTGTGGAGCTCAAGCTAAAGGGGCTATTTAACTGGAATGTAGACATATGGGCTCGGACTGAGCACTGGGACCCCCACAGAGTCCTAGAGCCTGGGTTTCAGCCTTATCTCTAACATGTACGTGGCAATTAAACAACCTGGATCACTGGGCACAGGCCAGCCATGGGCTTCAATTAGACATACTGTCTGTGCCCCATAGAGTACCAAGCTATGCTTCCGCTGATTTCCTTCCATGTCTGGCCTAATCCACTCTGCCTTGCAGAGATATGAGTGGGAAGCAAGGGGTCAATTTAAAATAATACAGACAATGTGTGTTTGGTTATTCATAGGAGAAGAAACAGCTTGGATTCAGAGTAGGGTGACCAAGTGTCTGGTTTGGAATAGGGTGACCGTTTTTTCTGGAACACCCAGTTGAAAAAGAACGCTGGCAGCTATAGTCAGCGCTGCTGATCAGGCCATTAACATTCTTGTTGCCAGTGCTGCCAGTGCCCCAGGCCAGTGGTGCCAAGGCAGGCTGCCTGCCTGTCCTGGGGCACTGCACTGCACTCCAGAAGTGGCCAGCAGGTCCAACTCATAGGTGGGGGGCAGGAGTTACAGGGCTCCACATGCTGCCCCTGCGACACTTGGCACAGGCTCTGCACTTCAGCCAGCCAGTGGGAGGTAGGGGGCAGTGCTTGCAGGAGAGAGCAGTGCATCGCAGAGCCTCCCACCGCTCACCCCAGGACAGGCAGGCAGCCTGCATTAGTGCTGCTGACCTGGAGCCTCCTCCTGTACCCTAAATCCCTCATCTCTGTCCCCCCCTGGAATGTTTATCTCTTCTTGCACCCCAATTACCTGTATCAGCCCTGAAGCCTGAACCCCCATTTAGAGTCCTCACCTTCCCACGCCCCAAACTCTTGCCCCAGCCAAGTGACAGTGAAAGTAGGGGAGAGGGAGCCACTGAGGGAGATGGAATTGGGGGGAGAGGGGGACACACTTGGGGAAGGACAGGGCTAGGGCGTTTGGTTCGGTTTTGTGCAACTGGAAAGTTGGCAACCTTAATTTGGAGGGGAATTATGCCATACAATGCACCAGTCTTCTGATTCCTTTCCTCATCTAGTCATGGGCCAAAACCACAGAGCCTCAAATGTGAAAAAAATCAAACCTGTGGTCGTCTTTGAAGTGAGTGATGCTGTACTAATTCAAATTCCTTGCTTTTTAATTCACTGTACACCAAGCCACTGGTTTTGTTTTCCTTTCATCCATCGCAGGGCTGATGTGGCTTACAGTACCAGATGTTCATTACTGATTTGAGCTTTGGGGTGAGAGACAGCAAATATTTGAGGAGTTGTGGGCTTCTGAATAACTTGATGTTTTTGGTGCTAGACTCACCTGCTATAAGACTTTCGTTCATTGTAGTGGGAGATTGTGGAAAACAGTAGTGTATTTTCCCATATTTACTGGACTCCTTGCCTCATTCTACTGAAAAATCAGCAAAACACTTTTTCATTATTGTATATCAAAAATATTTAAAGTAACTAATGCACAAAACATTTAAGGAGGATTTATTTTATTTGGCATTCAAATTTGAACATTGTAATTGCCTTTTAGGCTTGAAATATGTAAAATAAACATGTATGATGCCAGCTATTTTTCCTTTATAACTGAGCCCAATTTTACCCAAATCCCCTTTATGCTGATTGACAGCACTGCTTTCAGTATTTAGTAAACGTGCCAAAAAAACAGAGAGCTACTTTTTTCTGTGCTGTTATAGCTAAAACAGTCCTAAAAAAAAGATGCAGTGTCTTCAGGAATAAAAACAAGATATGAACTTTTTTCTTTCCACTTATCACTGTGACTTAAAATAAAGGAATTTGTGTGAAGAAAGAGTTTTAATTAGTAAATCTGAATGAAAGGTAGGAAAAAAATGAATAGCCTACCTTTTACCGGATTAGTCGTCTCTAAATTCTGTCTGGAGAAAACCAGGTTATAGCAGAGTTTGTCAGTGGAGTTTTAGGAAAGCAGGGGAAAAAAGAATTCTTTCCCTCCCCTGTGTCAAATGTTTTTTGGCTTTGGAAGGCATACAGTTCCTTTGAGGTATATAACCTGCTGTTCATTTGACTTTATTCTTTGTACTATGTCACCCTGAACCTGCTTGCTGGATGGTCCTGCCTGTTTTAGATCCAAATGGAAAGTTTTTGCTATTCCATTTTGATAATGGTGACCTCTGAGCCTCTGTTTTGATCTAGCTGTCTGGCTGATTCCTTGCAATAAGGTTGCCTCCAGTGATTCTTTTTCATAGTAAAACAATACTGTAAAAAGGTATAAATATAACTAGAACCATCCTAACATTGTAAAGCAGGGCAAAGGGGATTTTTTTGTGTGTGTTTACCAGAAGATAGAAAGTCTAGCAACCTGTAGAACTTCCATCTTAAGTACGGGGACAAAAAGTACCAGTCTCACAAGATCAATTGTTTCAGCTCTCTGACCACATTAGCTATGGAAGTCTGTCTCCCTATTGTCTTTCTGTAAAGTAAGTTAATGACTCATCCTGTGATTGTGACCTCAAAGAAGTGTTTAGGTAAAGGTAGTTTCAAGATTGTTTTGAAAATATATATCAGTTTGAATTTACTTTTAAATAGATTGAGCCCTACTGTGGAAATGCTAGCAGGAAGGTGATAGTTCAGTAGGAAGCATTGTGAATTACAATCTGGAGTTGCATGGCATTAACCTGAGGGGGTGGGTGCTATTGCTAGTTTGCTTGTCTGGACAGGATGTGCTGGGGCTATAGCGACATGAGGGAAACCTGTGCATCTACGAGGAAAGGATGTATTGACTCCATTATAGTCTGGTGCTGGCATGCTGCTGGATAGCCCCTATTGTAACAAGGTACATGAGTTCAAGCAGCAGGACCTTTAGCTGCAGCTGGGTAACAAAGGCGAGCAGGGCACTATGAAATTGTTGCTGCCTCAGCTGTAATTAAATTATCTGTTTTATATCATTCTGCTGCACCTTAGAGTGACTCTGCCCTCCATTCCAGCCAATCCCTGCTCTCCCGCTTAAACTTTTGAACTGCTGGTGCCCATGCAAAGGCACTCCTATGTGTTCTGGGGGACGGGAGATAATGCCACTCAAGCCCCTTTGCCCCAGTCATCAGTGTGCCTTCCAGTCCCTGCTGGTTGTGATTTTCACTCTCTATAGCTAGAAATTGAGGGGGATGGTTTGTTCTCAGTATGCCCAATTGTATTTCTTCTGTTCAACTTAAGTTATTCTTCAGTCATTAAATGAGTGACTTGATTACTTTCTGTTCACATTTCATTGTCCTAGAAACTTCTTATTGACACTGAAATTAATAATGTTTGCATGAGCACTAGAGTCAGGCACTGATGAGAGAATATGGAAAACTATTGTATTTTGTACAAACATATGAATTATGTATATAGTGAAGACTTTAATTTTATAATCAGATTTGCCTTTCAAAATAGATCTGAATAACCATAACTGATCATGAACAGAACAAAAGCCATTAAGGATTTTTAAAAATGCAAAATTAATTTATAGGTAACTTTTAGGTTTTTTTGCAAAGCTTGGAAAAGACTTAGTTAAACTTTTCCCTCTTTGTTTATTGTCTTGACCATGCTGTCACTACAAGCAATTGTCGCATACCTTATGATATGATCTCCCTTAGGGATGTTAAATTTAGATTAATCAAGTAATCGAGTCGTCAATGGAATTTCCATCAACAACTCAATTAGTTGATAAGGGGGATGTTCGCTATCCCGCTGTCCCTCTGCCTTTGAAATGTACAAGAGCCACCTGCTGCTCTTATACATTTTAAAGGGAGAGGCGCAGCAGTCGGGACCCTGCATGAGCAGGGACTTCTTTGGTCCCTGCTCACGCCATTTCCCCTGCTGCGCCCCTGCCTCCCCGCAGAGACAATGCTGGGGGGACTGACTTTTAAGACGGTTCCACCCAGCACCAGCTCCTACTCTCCCCACCCCCTTGATGCCTCTGATACAGAGGTAGCAAGGGGCAGGGGGTGACTAGTCAAGTAGTGACTCAACTACTCGATAAGACTAGTCTTATTGGATCGTCAACTAGTTGCTTGCATCCCTAATTTCCCTTCACCTAACCTTAAGCTTCTCATTCTGGTAGAGTATTGGAGTTGATAGGAGCACATTCGGTAGTTGATTTAGTAGGTCTTCACTAGACTTGCTAAATAGCCCCGCCCCAGTGGATCAATCACTAAAGCATCGCTCCATTGATAGTGTAGACATACCCTGAGGCCTTGTGTACACTAAACAAAACATCGCCACTGCCACGATTGATCTTCCGGAGTTCAATTTTTTAGCTAGGACAACAGGGGCTGGCAGCCTGGCTCCCAAGGAGGAGGCTTCACTGTGAACTTTGCAGTATAAAGCTTATTTAAGCTTTATACCGAGGAGGTCACAGAGTGTAACCATTGAGAATTTCAGCAGTTACACGGTTACCTATTTAACCAACTTTTAACATCCCTAACAGAAACTACATGGGTAATTTCTTAAAACTACTTAGATGAAAAGTAGTTATTACAGTAGCACTGGACTTCTTAAATATGCATGCTTGATTGTGACAATGGGACTCACCTGCCAACACCTTGAACTTTAATGCAGTAAATGCTTTTGAAGGACAGATAATTTGAAATGATAGCAGGTCATTCAGTTTTACCTGAGAGTTTCATTAGCTATTCTTGTAGGACCTCAATAAGTGGAAGCAACAATGAGATTTAGTACTCAGAGTTCTTAGCAGTAACTGCTATGTGTTGTCCTTGAACCAAATAGAATAAACAGTGAAGACTTCTTGGATTAAATGATTGGATATTTTTTTTCTTTCTCCTTGCTTTTATCTGTGGTAGAAAGTGGGCTATTGCAGTGATTTAATTACCAAGCATTAATGCTGGTAGATTTTAGATATGTGTAGACAAACAGATTTGATAAAAATGTTCCCCCCAGTAGTATATCAAATCAGTCTTTATTGCATAGAATATTTCTGAGACTACACAATCTTCACTGACTTGAGAGCAAACCTGCTTTGGAATTGTGAATCTAGTGTCATTTCTGATTTCTTCGTGTGCATTAGAAAGTATGAATTGTGCAGAATTAATTCCATTTAAGATCTGGGAATTGGCTATGATTCTATTGATCTTGCAAAATGAAACTACTTCAAAAGATGCTTTAAAATCTGTCAGGTAGTGAATTAAAAGCATAGGCATACAATGAAGCATATGGCTGTCCATATGTCAGAAGTGTCTGCCTCTGCGCTTGCTCAGTTTTGGGGTGAGAGAGGAATTGCTTAAGGTACCGTGGCATCCTTCATTTGTCTGTCAATATAACTTACTAAATCTCAATACTTTAATTATAGTACATCTGCTGTCTCAGTTGAGAAGCAGCGTGGAAAGCAGGTGTCATTTTTTTCCTTCTAAGTGCAGATTGCCACTATTTACACTCATAAAGGTCAATTTCTTTTCCTTTTCCCCCTCTTTCTCCCACTTTGATTCATCAAAACTTGTAGGAATTAAATGGAAGTAAAGTTGGCATTTTTTTTTTTTTTTTCCTTTTGCTGCTAGTGATTGCCAAGTACCATTGCAATGTATTTAGGCCTGGTCTGCACTAGGAAGTTAGACTGAACTAAGCCACATTAAGTTGATTTTCTATTTCTACTGAAGAGGTTGTGCTAGCGAGGTATTAGAGTAAGTGTATGCATGCCGGTTTACTTTTAAAATATTTTTATCATATATTGACTTAAATACAGAACTTCTATAAATAGAGAGTAAAGAAGTTGTGAATAGGTGAGTTTAAAAGAGAAAATGTCCAGAAATGGATGTGAGACAGTTAAAGTATTTGCTAGAGGAAGCCCTAAACATTATAAATGGGGAACTGTCATATAAGAAGACTCTGTGTGTGTGTGTGTGTGAGAGAGAGAGAGAGAGAGAGAGAGAGAGAGAGAGATAAAAATCCCACTCTCAGTATTCCCATAGTCCTTTTTAATAATGACAACTAAGAATGGTAAGAGGTGGGTAACTGGCTAATCGTGTAGTCAATACAATTTGTATCGATTAACGATAAGGGAAGGCGCTCAGTACTGGCTTGTGCCTGTTCCAGGAGCTATCCCCGCTGTGGCTCTACAGTTTAAATGTAATAGGAGCTGGATGCGCAGGCAACAAAGCTCTAGGGTTACCAGGTGGCTTAAAAAAAACCTGGACACGCTTAATTTCAGATGCGGGGGCGGGGGGGGGGCGGGCTGGGAGGGGAGCATGGCTGGCCGGAAAAGATGGGGGGGGGCCACCGGCCGGTGGGAAGCAGGGCTGGCAGGGTGGGAGGAGCGGAGCTGGCCAGGGGGAGATTGGAGGAGGAGGGGGGAGAACTGGCCGGCAGGGCTGGTCGGGGGTAGCGGGGGAAGCGGGGGAACCGGCCAGCAAGAAACAGGGCTGTCTGGGAGAGGGTCTGGGGGAGTGGGGCTGGCCGGGGGAGGGGAGGGGAGAATCAGCTGGCAAGGAGCAGGGCTGACCCAGGCACACGCAGATCCCAGGGCGCTACCTGTCCCGCGCATGGTCCCAGCAAGGCGCATGGGCAAGTCCGGCCCTGGGGATTCCCTCCTGCCCCAGCCCCGCTCCCGCCCCTCTCGCGTAGTTGTGTACTGCCTAGCTGGTAGACACACGCAGTGTGGGCATGTCTACCAGCCAGGCAGTACGCAACTACGTACTGATACTCCTAATAATAATAAAACTTACCTAATTAGAAAATACTGGACATTTTATATGTCCGGTATTTTCTCAATTTGTTTCCCGGACAGAAAGCTCAGATACCGGATTGTCCGGTTCAAAACTGGACACAAGGCAACCCTACAAAGCTCCCTGTAAGCTGCGCACTTGTGCGCTCAGGCAGCAGTTTTCTGAGCTCCACTCAGAAGTTTGAAGGTCCCAGGCAGGCAGGGAGCTCAGCTGATTTAAGAGGGGAGGGGCATCTCACTGAGCAAGCAACTAAATGGAGCTAGCTGCCTGCTTGAATTGAGTAGCTCCAAGAGCCAGTAAAAAAGGAGATAAGGAGACAGTTAGTGGCTGGGGGGGAGGGGTGTAATTAATTGGCTGATACAGAGTCAGAGGGGAGGGGAGTTTAGAGCTTCCCTCTGCAGGAGGAGAGAGAGGTAGAAAATCTGCGCTCTCACGCCTCCTGGGAAGGGGGAGATAAGGGTCTGAATGAATAGGGATAGATGGGAGAAAGAGAGGGTGGATGTGTGCTGGCATCCGTGCAGTGAGGTAGAGGCAAGGGGCAGTTTGTTTGGGGTGTCTGACTAGCTGCAGTCCTCTCTGTCTGACGGTTGAGGGAGGGAGCAGGTTGCAAGGGAAGTGTGTGTGCCAGGCCGTTTGCATGATTGCATTTCAAACAAAGTTTGCATAAGGTGGTAATGGCTTAAAATAGTATTTTTCATTCTTATTATAACAGAATGTTTTTAGAGTGTTACAGATATCTCAAACTCTGAACTGAATGATTTTTAAAAATCTGTATTACAGTAGACCATGTATTAATTAGTATTGCATTAAGGCCAGGTCTTTAATTTCAAATTAAATATCGTGTGTTTTGCTCTGTGTTAACTATCTCTTGTTTTAATATATTTTTTTCCACACATATGGACTGCTTAAAATTGTGTGTGTGTGCGCGTCTGTGTGTGTTTTGTTTGTATTGGTGGTGCACATCCACACACACGGTCTCAATATTGGTGGTGCACATAAGAAATTTCAACCTGCCCAAAAGAAAATTCAACCCACCCAAGGATAGAAAATGTTAGAGGGAGCACTGGCAGGCAGGCCAGGTCCTACTAGATTTAAACTGCAGAGCCGCAGCGGGCATAGGTCCTGGACCTGGCTTGAGCCAGGACTGAGCCGGGTTTCCTCAGTCCTGGCTTGCACCCGGTCCGGCAGCCCTTGTCCACAGAGGGTCCCAGCAGGGAGCTAGGACCACCAGCAGACAGGGGCTGCTGCTGAAGCAGCCTTTGTTTGCTGCTAAGGGCTGCTGCTGCGAAGCAGCCCCAGGCCGCAGTGGCCAGGGCTGGCCGCGAATAGAGGCTGCTCTGGCAGCCGCCCCTGTTCACATGGGGTCACAGCTGCCAGCTAGGATGAGGAGCAGCCTCTGCTCGCAATGAGCCGGGGGGACAGTGGCTAGGTGGCACCACGGAGTCGGTGCTGGGGAGGGAACTGGCTTTTAAGTCAGCTCCCCCAGCACTGGGTCCTGCTTCCCCTCCCCCTTGCAGCCTGTGTTACACAAACAGGGGAAATGCGAGTAGTCAACTACTCGCTTACATCTCTAATGACAACTAATCAAATGTATACTAAAGGCATGTGTGAGAAGAACATAAAGAATAAGGGTCTAATTTTTCACCTACTGAAGTTGATGGAAGCTTTTCCATTGATTTGAGTAAGAACCTTAAAAATATTCAGCACTACATTAAATTAGCTGGAAGGCTGATGTCAAGTTGGAATAAGAAAGATTGAAAGGAAAGTTACACTTAAAAATCAAATTAGTGTTGTGCAGAGAAGAGCAAGAGGAAAAAATGACATGAAGTAAAAGAGAAGATGCACAAGGAGGCAGGGAGAGATCTTATTTATTGAGAAATTGCATGTTCTTGTTAATACAAATAATAATATGCTCAGTTTTATGGCTTGGCACCTTTGTAATGTACTTCTGTTTACCACTACACCATTTTAGTGAACATGGGGTAAAGGTTTCTGTACCAGTGTACGGCATAGAAAAATAGCATAGACAAATGCTTCTCTGAGATTTACAGACTTCTTATAATGCAAAAAATTCTCCTAATCCAAAAGTCTAATAAAATGGCATCCAAATGAATAAGTCAAGCCAAAATCATCTTCATTACCTAAACATTCTGCAAGTCTAGAGGCTCTTCCAAACCTGTGTGTATGAATATGTACTTGGAACGGATGCCAAGGAACCAGATGCTGCTGCTGCTTTATTTTTAAAAAAATCACTTTTCCATGAAATAAGAGAGAGTAGGAGGGACTTGTAACTGAAACTTTGGGCTTCTAAAGGGATCTGTTAACTCATGTAGCTTTTTGCTTCCTTCTTGTTAGAATCACTCTGTCCTAATTTGACTGAGACGACCTGTACTAGCAAAGAACTGTTTCATTGAATATTTTCCTTATTTCCTGCTGCAGTGCATAGAAGCATCTACTTTTTCCCTCATAGCCAGTAAAACCCATAGTGGTAATTTTTTGTCCAACATCTAAGCAGTAATGACAGTTTTTTCTTTTTATCTGCTGAACTGTGTTCAATACCTACGTCTCAAGTGGTTTTTGTAACCGGAAGTACAAAGTGGAATTGTTTGAGATCAGTAATTACAGTATTTGGGGGGGGAGGGGAGCGAAAGGGAAGGAGGGAATGTGTGGCTTCAGTAAGACTCTCTAAAGAGCTGTCTTCATCCATTCTAACACAGCAGTGATTGGCACAAGGGTTAAACCAGCCATGAGCAACCAAGCTGCAAAGCCCCTCCTGAGTTACTATGTCCTCACTGGTTTTGCACACCCCAAGTGTGTCTCAGCGTTCGAGACATGACCCTTCATTCTTGGTGCTGCAGTACACTCAGGTATGATTCTTTCATACTATGGGAGAACTTGTCCCTCCTTCAGTGCCTTGACACTACTACCTTCATGTGCCCAGAAGAACAATCAGCACTCAAGTCAGGTGGCTTGTCTTCACTATGCCGTGGGAGGCTTACTATCCTGTGGGAAAGTGAAACCCAGCCTATACACTTATCCATGCCAGCAGTCCTGGGTTGAAAGCACCATTAAATTCATGTTACAAGTTCTTGTGTGTGGATGGGAGGTGGCGGGACCCTGATTCATTTGCTTGGTTACAGTAGACTGTATGCTCAGGTTCAGAAAATTTATACCCATCTAGAATTCATAACCCTCTTGTAAGCACTTCACACTACCACCTGGGAGCAGAGTTTATACCCAGTGAGGAATGCACAAACAGCATATATACAAGTTTTATGAAGATGTTTACACCATATGAAGTAACCTTTAGCAAGACAAATCTTTTAAATGCTTGGTTTTGTGACCTCTTGTTTCAAGTTTCTTCCTTTTTCTTCTCTATGGTACACAGCTGACTGCTTGTGCATTTTGTCTCAGCACGAAAGTCTGGGAAACAAAATGGTACATTGTGCTAGGGATGTAAGAGACTAGTTGACTATCCGATAAGCAGAAGCTTATCAGATAGTCAACTGGTGATGTGTCTAGTCACTTCTCCCCCCCCCCCCCCCCCGCCTTGCTGCCTCTATCCGAGAGAGGCAGCAACAGGGTGAGCAGGAGCTGATGCGGGGGGGAGCCTGCTTAAAAGCCAGTTCCCCCCAGCACGGTTTCCCCGGGGTGCAGGGGAAGATAGAGGCACAGTGGGAAACAGCACGAACGGGAACTGAAGCAATCTCTGCTCGCACTGCTTCTGCTGTGATTCTGCTTTTGAAATGTACAAGAGCTCCAGGGAATCCCTGCTGGCCCAGCTCTCTTTGCCAGGCTTCTTTTTTGTTTTGTTTTTGTTTTTGAAATGTACAAGACTCCCAGTGAAGGCGTCCCTGCTGATCCCATGCTCCCGGGCTTCCGCTTTTGAACTGTAGCAAGAGCCCAGGAGGTAGTAACCAGAAGTACAAAGTGGAATTCTTTGAGATCAATAATGACAGTATTTTGGGGGAGGGAGGCGGGAGGAATGTGTGGCTCCCTTATTGATTAATCGAATAGTCAATTGAAATTCCATTGACTATTTGATTAGTTAATTAATCTAAATTTAGCATCTCTACCTTGTGCTCAAAACACTGAATCTCTCTTCTGAGCCTCCAAATCAAATCTAGGGAAAGCCTTCAACAGACTTTGGTGTAGCTTAAAGTTGTTTGCCAACTGACATACTTGACTCTGTCTGTTCGGAGGAAATGGAGATCCCATAAAAGATTGTATACATGTGGGTGATGAACAGGAGATGGTCTTAAGAAGTTCTTGTTCTAATTAACATTTCCGTTTGTTATAGAAATGAGCCAGGATGAGCCTGCAGTGACTTCTGCAGTAGTTTCAGATGTTTCTAAGCTGGGCTGAAAAATATTGTTAGTAAACTAAAAGGGTTTATAAAACTGGAACCATAAAATAAGAGCTAGCTAGTGGGGCACTACACGATATATCTTGAATTCTATTAAGTTAGTTTTTCTTCTTGATCTGCTGTAAGTGGGGTTTCCAGGCCAAATCCTCAGCTTATGTAGGTGAGCACAGCTCTTCTGGTGTCAGTTGTCTAATAGATGGAGATCTGGGCCTCTTGTTAGGCCTGTTCAACCTATCTGGTACCTTTAGGGGATTCTATGACAATTTGAAAGAAAATTCAATGGTGTTTATTAGTGTTTTCCATTCCTGGATTCACAAACTATTGAACATGTTATTAACAGCTTTAATCTCCCAGGGTTTCTTGAACAAAAGGATAAGTCTAAACATTCCAACACGACCCTGACACACTAAGTTTAGGGAATTGTAAGCAGAAAGGAAACTCTCTCTAGGCTTTGTTTCTGAAACTTTAGTTTAGAATCTTAAACTAAAAAGAAATTCAAGAAATACTTTCAATTTAGAAAATCCCTCCTTTCTAGCAACAATATCTGTAATAGGAAACAAACTAGTCCTAACATGTTTTGTTGCTACATGTTTAATATTGCTTCATGTTGGAGAAAAGTCGTCTCTCGTGCTCTTTAAAATCGATAGTCAAAGTTACTTGGAACTGTAAAGTTCCACTTGATATTTTTTATAAAGTGTGAATGCTTAACAAATAATTGCTAGAATCTAAGTGTGGAACTAACAGCAACACGTTTTAACATTGTGGCTGTTGGCAATTGATTACGTTTATGTCCATTATCTTTAATGTTTAGCATAAATTGGATATGATTAAATCTTTTATGGCTTCCGTATATTTAGGGTGCAAGTACGTGTTTGGATTAAACGTGAAAAGCAAGAGTCTGAGTAAATGTATAGAAGAAAAGAATGAAAAGCAAGTGTCTAAAACAAGGGGAAGAAAATGAAATTTATCTGAGTGGTTTGGATTAATAAATTCTCTAACGATAGTTTGAGGAAAAAGGAAATCAAACTGAAAAAGTTAAGGTAAAAGAAAATGGGGAGTTGCACTGTTAATTGATTCATCACCTGCCAAATGCACTATATATTTGAGAGGAAAAATACATTGAAACTTTTCAAATACAGAAAAGGAAGGAAATGTATAATGTGTTGAAAAATGGAGTCTGCTATAGTTGAAGTATGTGAAAGAAGGATTTTGTATGTGCACACGCCTTTTTCAGTACAGGATTCATAAATTGAAAATAAATGAAAAATTTAAATATCGCATGTTGGACTATTAGCATAGTTCTAGTTCTACTTTTGAGTCTAGTCGATATTTGGATAGAGGCCAAGAAGCAAATGTTCATTGTTTATTTGAAAGTTTAATGTTGGTTCTTTACATCCTGAAATCATTCTTCGCTTTGTCCCCATAACTCAAAGGAAGATGTGACATTTCATTGGATGGAAGCCAGCCAGAGAGAACTCAATACAGGATGTAGTTCTGGTTATTTACTATTTGGGATTCCCACTCTTGTTTTTTTTTTGTTGTTGTTGTTGTTTTTTTTCATGTTCAGGCTTTGTCTATACTTACATAGAAAGCTGAATTAAGATATACAACTCCAGCTATATTAATGGCATAGCTGGAGTCAACATACCTTAATTCAACCTTCAGCGGCGTCTCTGCAGAAGAGGTTGATGGGAGCAAATACTCCTGTTGACTTCCCTTACTCCTTACCAATCGAGGGGTACTGGCATCGATGTAGGCACCCTCAGTGTTTGATTCGTTGGGTCTTTATTAGACCCGCTAAATCGAACTCTGGAAGATCAACCACTACAATGTTGATCTTCCCAGTAGTGAAGACATGGGTTCAGTAATGAGCCATTCTGTGACACTTAACCAGGTATCCAGGATTGCAAGGCATCTCGTTACTGCTTGTCCTTAGCACGAGATAGCCTTGTCTGTCTGCAAGGGATCAGCCACAGGCAGCACAAGTATCCCTCTCTCAGTATATGCGGGCTCAACTGTCTCTCTTTTTTTACATTAGTGGTTGGCGCACTCCAGTCTCTGAATCCTCTGAACATCTTTTGGCAATGCCCAGACCCTGATCCATTGGACATTCACAGAATTCACAGATCTGCTACTCCCAAAGAAATACTACAGACCAGCTTATGACTTCCACGGCTTTTCTTAACATAAAACACTTAGATACATTTATAGTGAAAAGAGAATAAATTTATTTAACAAAGAATAGGTATTCAAGAAAAAGCAAAGAGGTTTAATGGAAACAGAGTGACATGCAAAATAAAAACATGACATTTATTCTAAAGCCTAAACTTAAGTAGCAGGATACTCTTTTGTGTACAGTGTAATTATAGCCATGTTGAGCCCAGGATGTTTTATTAGACCCAGACGGGTTCTGAGAGCAGCTGGCCAGGAGCTCCAAGGCGGGCGTCCAGAGCAGTGCAGCAGTGGGAGAGAGGCACCTGAAGCATGCGGCACTTGCTAACTTGCTGCACAGCTTAGAAGGAACTTACCTGAGAAGCTCCTGTCACAAGGTCAAGTCTGGTAATAACTTATCTCCCCCGCTGAAGGATGCCAGCACATCTTGCTGGACCCTTGTAATATTAGACTAGGCTTTCATTCTGTCACAAGGTCCAAGTTCCCTGGTAATGACTGTATCACCCTCATTGTATTTCATGAAGGATGCCAGCACATCTAACTGGATCCCTTGTAAGTATTTGACTCAGTATCAAATTTCTGTTCTAAGATCCCCTAGTTCACCAGAGTTCCCTCAACTTGACTAAGCATGTTACAACTGGATGACCTGCCTTTATCTTCAAAGAGTAAGAAACTTAACATATGCCCTATGCATTAGTATGTCTGACATTTCACTATACAAATTACTGACATTTCTGTTCTAAGATACATAGCTCAGGAGATCCTGCAAGGTCCATAAGCTGCAGTCGCTTTGCCCAGGGTTGCCATGCTTGGAGCTTCCTGGGTCGGGGAGAGGCACCTCTACCTCAGCTGCAGCAACTCCCTGCTGGGGATGAAGGAGCCGCTTCTTCCAGGTGGTAGGTAGGGCACATAAGGAGGGAGGGAGAGAGTAAGTGGCTGAGGGGGGGTGAGAGGGGAGGAGCCTGGAGTTTGGGGTGTTCCATCTCGTGGCTGGGCTATGGCAGCCAAGAGAAAAGAGAGAGACTACTCTTATTACACCAGCTTGCTGCCTGTGAGAAACTCAGCACTTTCTCCCAAACCCGGGCTGGGCTGGGGAGGGGAGGGTGGCGGGCTGCATGGGATAGGTGGGAAAATAGGGGATGAATGGGTGCTGGTGTTGGTGAGGTGGACGGAGGAGTGAGTTTGTCGTATGTATTCTGACTTCTAGTTGAGCTGCAGCTGTCTGTGCCTGCAGCTCTGATGGGCAGGACTCTGGGACTGGTGGGGGAAAATGGGGTGAGGGTGCCGGCATCTGTGCAGTGAGGTGGGAATGGGAAGTTAGTTTGTGGCATCCTGACTCCTGTCTGGGCTGTGGCAAGAATCAGACCTTGTCTGCCTCAGGATAGCAGCCTTAGCTGGGCTGCAGCTGCCAAAGCACGTGAGAGATGCAGGACTCTTTCTTGGACTAGGGGTGGGGGTTGGTCGAGAGGAAGCAGGCTGCATGAGAGGGATGCCAAAATTTCAGGTGGGTTATGCTGGGGCATGGAAGTCATGTGGCTACATCAGGGATGGGGAACCTCAGGCCCAGGGGCTGAATGTGGCCCTTGGCTTGCCTGGATCTGGCCACTGAGGCTCAGCCCCCCCACCCCTCCAGCATTGGGGAGCCCACGCTGGAGCTCCATCCCCCCAGGGTCTGCAGTGCACAAAATCTACTAGGCTAGCCTCCCCTCCCCCCATGTTCTGGTGTGCAAGGGGAATGTTGGGAGTGTCTTTCCTTCTCAGTTGGGGGTTTTTTTTTTTTTGTTTGTTTGGCCACTGACTGATTTTTTTTTTTTTCCTCTGGGTCAGTGGTCCCTGTCCCAAAAAAGGTTCCTCGCCCCTGGGCTACATGCTAGATAGGGTGCTGCTGAGGAAACTCTATTGTCTCATTAATGCCACAGACGGAGCTTAGTCCAAGTACATCTTCCCAGATGCCATAGCTCTGGAGATTGAAGCCCACTGTTTCACCACAATAAGTGCCAAAGCAAGTTTCTTCACGCTTTGTGTGCCTCAGTGGTGAATTAGAGACATTAGCTGGAGTGGTAAGAGAGCTAATTCTCCATGCCCATTCATCCGTTGCTTTCTGCTGAGGCTATCCACAGGGGTGATAAATAATGAAAGTGTGATAGTTATGTCTGAAGTGTGCACTACTGTGCACCTTGGGAACAGGACTGAGACCACCAAGGTCAGAGCCCCTCAAAAAGCTGTCCTATATGAACCTGACTCAGGCTTGATTTGAGCTGGTGACCTAGAGATAAATCTCTATCCAGTTCAAGGCTCCCCCATTTCTGAGCTCTTTTTATATGGGTGGAATGTAAGCAATTATATTTAAGTACTGTAACAGCCTTATTCGTCGTTATGCTTCACTATCTTAAAGCTTGCCCAGACATGATCTCATGGGAGTTTTAAATAACATTATCACGATCCAGGCAGCATTCTGGATGCCGTCTTGATCTATTGTAAAAATGCTCAGTTTAGAAGAAATACAATGAAAATTCAAGGATTCTTTTACCACCTTCATCTCTTATTTGATACCAAAGCACTATATGGGTAAACCCATTAGACTAGGAATACAATATAAATGCAGGTTATTTTTTCTGTTATTCCTGTAGGAACTTCTTGGTTTCCAAAACATCTAATAATGTTTTAAAAAGAAATTATATGCTTTAGTCCATCTCCTAAACAAAAAGCTTAATTTTTTGAGGAGCCGTCCTTACCACAGAGGGAACCTTAACCCAACCCTGTTTTTTTTCCCCAGTGACAAAGCTAAGACTCTATCTGTGATTGAGGTGTCAGGAGTAGGGGTTGGAGGAAAAATAGCAAGTGGAGAAGTAAAGACCAGATTCTATTTTTCTAAGAGTTGGGAAATAACTTAAGAACTAAAAATTGCTGGAACGGTTATTTAAAATGTGCAGCCTCTCATTAACATCAACTACTGTATTGGAAGGTATCAAACATTGTCCCCTCCACCTCAAACATTTAAAAAAAGGGGGGGGATCTTGGAAATCAGACCACTAAGCCTTACTTCTACACCATGAAAACCAAATGATAATTAATAGCCATTACAAGAAGAAAAACTATATGACAAGGACAAAGCAGTTTCTGTAAATGAAAATCATGCCTTTCTGATCTATTAGAATACTTTGAGCTTGTCATCAAATAAGAAGAGGAAGAAACTGTTGGATTGTTTATATTAGTGATTTTTCCATTGTGTACCACATGTGGCACACTGTGTTATTTTGGATGCATTCAGTACTACAAGTTGAACCTCTCTAATCCGGACTTCTCTTGTCCAGAAACATCTGTCCAGAATGATTTTAGTTAGCTGGGTGTCTACTTTTCATGGGTGTGGCCAAGTTTCCAGTGGTCCCATAAAGTTTGTTTATAGCCACTAGTACTAGCTCTCAGTGTTCTGTACTTTTATTTAGTTCTAATTCTACCCCTAAATGTCCTCTGACAGCACAGTAAGCAGTGGAAGTGTTGGAAATGCTGCTGGATAATATTGACCTTCTGTGGTCCAGAAAATTCTCTCGTTCAGAACAGGTCAGGTCCCAAGAGTTCCAGACAAGAGATTCAACCTGTATCTATATGGCTTGAGGATGCCACATGGGCCGCAGCTATGTGCTGATTGGGCCACAGTTTGAGAATCACTGATTTCAAGGGCGGAGTTTTGGGAAAGCAGGTGGGGCAGCAGCCATGCGCACCAGGACACGGCTTGCTTTTCTTCCCGTTTCCTGGACTACCAGAAAGTAAGGGGAAAGTACTTGCATTCCGTGATTTACTCCTTTGTCCGCTCTCTTCACCACCCAGGAGTGAGAGGCATTTACAGAATGCAAGTACTTTTTCCCCTTGCTCCCTGATAGGCTAGTGAACAGGAAGAAAAGCAAGCCACATCCTGGTGAGCATGGCTGCTGCCTCTCCTGCCTTCCTGAAACTCTGCCCTTGACTGATTTATATTTTTCAAAGGGCTTTGAAACAATCCCTTAGAAGAAACTATTTAAAGAAACTTAGTTATTGAATGCAAGGTGAATAGGCTACGTCTAGACTGCAGGCAAGCCTCTTTCGAAAAAGAGCGTCTAGACTACAACGAGTACTTTTGAAAAAGCAAGCTGCTTTTTCAAAAGAGAGCACCCAGGCAGTCTGGATGCTCTCTTTCAAAAAAGCACAATTTGCATTACATAGCACCTTTTTTCGAAAGAGCACTTTCAAAAAAAGATGTTATTCCTCGTAAAATGAGGTTTTCCATGGTTGAAAAAACTGCCGCGTTCTTTCTATTTATTTTTGAAAGAATGCGGCAGCAGTCTAGACGCAGATAAAGATTTTTTTTGAAAAAAGGCCAATTTTTTCAAAAAATCCCTGTAGTCTAGACACACCCATACAGACTAACAAATGGTATAGTAAGTTGGGCCTACATATCCTTTCTCTGAATAGAAGAATGAGAAACTCAAACTGAAAGAGTGCCCACTTAAAAATGATAAGGAAACACCGTGTAACCCATGACTGATGAAGGGAGCAAAGATGCCTACAGCATTGGTGTCGGAAGTCTCAGGCCAAGTCTAACTGATTGCTTTGTAGAGCACTTTAAGAACATATGTCATGGATGTGTTGTAAGCAAAGGTTTATTCACTTCCACCATGGTGTCAAAGGAGGAGTTCTAAGTGGTTGTGAGCGTGGCGAATCCTTTCTGCTCCCTATGTTCACTGAATTGAGTTTTTTCTGTTGAAATTTTTTGTAGTAGTGTGTCAGTCATCAGGTGAACAGCAACTTTGGGTCCTCCTGGTTTCTCCAAGCACACTCCCTCGGTTTTAGCTAGGGATGTGAATGGTTAATTGGTACCCAGGAGCAGTGTGTGGCCTGTTGCAGGCAGAAGACTGATGCAGCCCCCCTGGGGTTCCCCTTGCGGGGCTGGGAGCTGGCAGCCCATCCTCCCCGCTCCTTGGGCTGGAGTGACCCCTCCCACCATAGCCCCCCCACCTATTTCCCCTTTAATTGGTTAACCAGTTAAACACTGCATTTAACCGGTTAACCAACTAAACAGGATTTTACATCCCTAGTGTTAGTTTACCCCAACGATCTCCCTCTGTTTTCTATAGTCTTTAAGATATTAGGTGGCCTTTGATTTCAGACTTTGATTTGGGAAAAGTAGAATAGCCTAGCATGGATGGAGCCAGGTAAGTAACCTTCTCCCACAATTGATGGGAAGAAGGTTACCTAAAACAGTTGTTCTTCTTCGAGTGGTCCTTGTGGGTGTTCCACTCTCGGCGCATATTCCCCAAAAGTGTGCCCACTGTTCACATCTCGAAGAACCATCGTTACTGCATGAAGGTGAGTAACTTCCTGTTATCCTTTGAAGCTGTTTTATCTGTGTTATTGTTTTACCTCTCAAGTATTTTTAACAGACACTTTACAGACTCCTATTTAGCCCAATACGTTAAGGCACACAGCAATACAAAATTGAACAGGGAAACCAAGTCTCACAAACATCCATGCAAAATAATATTTTCTCAGTTGGTCAGTCTCCAGGTCTGACCCAGACAGAACAGTGGAACAGATGACTTTGTGATTAGACTAGGTCTTGAATGAGAATTCTCATCTCAGTCCGGACAAGAATGTAGATGGGCAGAGGGAACAAGCCAGAAGAGTTAGCAGGAGTTGTGCTTGTGCACTACATTGAGGGAGTCAGTGTGACCATTTATAAAACAGGTGTGTATTGGTGGTATTAGATTCTGAGCTGCTCCTAGATACCTTTGCTGTTACTGTAGCCAAGAGTGTTTTATTCTTTCTGCACCTGGAACACTTGTCTTGCCCTTTCCTCTCCAAAGAAGAGACACTACCACGAATATCCATGCCTTTATCAAGATTAGATTGCTGTAATATGCGCCACATAAGGGTACACCTTGAGACCCCCATTCAGGGGCTAAACTTACTGCAGGATGTTGCAGCCTTCTCATTAAATGGAGTTGCCTGTGGGGAGTCCAAGTACACCAGCACTCTGTGATCCACACTAGCTTCTAATAAGTTTCCAGGAGGAATTCCATGTTTTTAGCCTGTAAAGTCCTAACTGGTTTTGGACATTTGATTAGCTGACATACTGCCACATTTGACAGCAGCAGAGGCATTTGAGCTGGATATCCCTCGGTATAAATGAGGGAGGTGTCTGAATAGCTTTGGTTTTGGAAATTGTTCCCGCTCCCTTGATCAGCCAGAGCCCAAATTTGAAACATGCAGGGAGGCCCATCGTTTCCCTTTCTTCTCTAAAGCAGCGGAAGAGGGAGCGAGTTTATGTGCATCCCTTTGTTTATATTTTTTAAATTTAGCAGACAGACATTCAAACCACTGGGTGGTTGTATTTCAACAAAGCAAAGAAAAACAAAGTACTTAAACAGTGTGTAGGTTACCTGAGAACTATCAAGGCATGATATTGTTAAATCCAAGATTTGAGAATGATGAAAAGATTATGATTATCCATAATTTCACACACACACCCCCCTTTCCATCGCACACACATAGCTACCCCACTTTGCAGGGTACAAGCCAATCACCAGTTGACAGATCAGGAAAAAATTCCCATTACTGTACCAGATTATTCCACACCGGCTTGCTGCTGAGCTTCCTGTACCTTTCTTTGAGGCATCTTGTAATGGCCACTATTAGAGTCATGGGACAAGATAGACCACTGGCCTAATGTAGCATGGCAATTCCTGTGACAGTGAGGCTTTAGATGTGCAAGCCATATCTGTCTGCATTTCTTTGGCAATGACATTTTTTTAAGGTCATAAGCTGCTGAAAGACGACTATCCTTCTCTTGGCAAGAAATTTCCTGCAGCAATGGCTAGAACCATGAAAATGTGTAAGAATTTGTTGGTACATTAAACATTGGCTGCCTTAGCTGTGCGGCATCTGTGATTGATATTTGACACTCTGCAATCTGCAGGCCTAAAGGGGTTGCAGCAAATAATGATCATTCTGCATGGACCAAGTGTGGAATATGTGTCTGTGGAGGCAGTGAATATCACGTATATTAGATTTCAGGTGTTACTCAAGCAACATTGTCATTCTCATCCTATAGTCTTCATGAAGACAATTATCAGCTCCTTCTCTCTCTCTTTTTTTTTTAAGGGTGATAAAGGAATGATCTTTTACTTCCTCTCATGCATGTCTCATCATCATCATTCAGATTGGTTGTGTTCATAGTAAAGGCTCTTGTACAGCTTGGAAGAAAGATGAACAGCTGGCAGGGTTAGGAGGCTAGAAACATGTGTAATTGGTTAGAAAGCTGTTTTGAAGAAAAAGGAGTCTGTAAAACTAATACATGTTCATTTATCAAGGGACTGCCTGTCAGGTCTAATTTGAAATCATCAAACTAATTGTTACATCTGACAGGCGTGGAGCTGGGAAAATGATAAATACATTGGTAAAAAAAAATCATTTTTATGCTAAATATCTTACTGTTTTATTTAACTGTGGAGGGGTATTGAGATGTGCATGCTAAGGATCTCTCTTTTTTTAATAATCACCACCCCTATTTACTTTTAAGTAAAAATGACCTTTTCTTGCTCTTTGTCAAATGTATTTTTAAAAAGGGCTGAAGTCAAGTGCCTACTTTTGCACTCTATATTTCTGCAAATGTAATAAATATTGTAACTTACACTGCTGATAGAATGCTTACCTTTTAAAATTCTGTTCATGCTTGTATATTTTTCCATCCTTGTTAAATGCTCTATTGCTTCTGTGATGTATCTGCAACAGAGAGCTGTACTAACTTCCTAAACTGTTCAAGATTTAGAACTGAAGTATTATTTTACATGTTTTGTCAAATTAGATTGTATCAGAATCACTTGAACTTTAAAGTCTTAATTGCAAGCTTATTCTGCTCTAGGTATTGAAAGGACAGCAGGGTCACTTTTGATCAAAGCAAAGGCTGAAGGAAACTGATTGGAAGCTGACACCAATATCAAGGACTAGTTCCGTGAAACATCTAAATTTTATTGATAACACTTCAAACTAGGAATCTTAGACATTGCTACTTCAGCACTAACACAATGCTCTGTGTTGTGTGCAAGATAAAATGAAGAATGCCAGAACACCAGAGTGATGTGGGCTTTGATTGTCAGTGGTTCTTATGTAGTTAAGACCTAAAAAATATCACCCTGGATTAAGTGCAGACTGTTGTCGTGATGCTGGCTCAAACCTGCGTTGGTTATCTCAGTGCTTTGCTCTGCCTATTGTTAAGAAATGAAAGTACAATCTAAACCCACCATGGTTTATTTTCTGTGTGTTTAACAAGTGAAACAAAACTTGCACATTTTAAATGCTTGAACTTAGTTTTTTTTAAAAACAAAATATCCTCATTGATGGATTTTCTTAGCTTTTGTTACATTCTTACGAAGATTTTTGTAACCAATTATTTCTTCCTCCTACTAAAGGTCCCCAGAACCATTGGGTACTTCAAAGTACAATGGGTGTGTCAGCCCCCATAGTACAGTGGGTACTTCTGTTATGCTTAAAAGAAGCACCTGGCATCTTTTTCGGGGAGATAAGGCAACAGGCTGCATTTATTGATAAAATGTATCAATACAGGAGGGGGATAACTCAGTGGTTTGAGCATTGGCCTGCTAAACCCAGGGTTGTGAGTTCAATCCTTGAGGGGGCCATTTAGGGATCTGGGGCAAATCTGTCAAGGATGGTACTTGGTCCTGCTGTGAAGGCAGGGGACTGGACTCAATGACCTTTCAAGGTTCTTTCCAGTTCTGTGAGATAGGTATATCTCCATATATTATTATTGTAACAAAGCAGCACATATGCGCCTGTGTGCGCACGCACACATACATGCCTATTGATGCTATAGTTCTGTTGCTTGGCCCAACCTATTGGCCAAATAGTGCGAAGGAGGAGCCAGGTTCTTGTCAGTCCTGACTGATGCTGCAAGTCACTGATGACCCCTCCTGGGTGTTGTCTTTTGGTGAGAGTTGTCATCAGTTCCCTATCAAGGGGTGATTGCCACTAACTTCAGAGCTAGTCAATCTGCCCATCTAGTCTGCCTCTTCAGTGTGCTTTAGCTTAGCTGATAATTATTTGGTGCTTCTGAGTCTCTGGCCCCTCCTCTGGCCATCTGAGTACACACTGGCCTTTACCCTTATCTCTCTTTAGATATTCTTTCTCCCATTCACACAAACAATGCTTTTACATAATTGCAGCATAGAACAAAGGGTACTTCTAACCACTTTAGCTAGCAAAGTCACAAAGTCTTTCAACATTAAACATCTTTCTATCTATTTCAAGACTTCACCTAATACTGACATCACTATGCATTACAATATTCGATCCCTTCATTTTAACATCAGAACATGCTAACATTAAACAGAGCTGGAGCTAAGTTAATAAATCTGCCTTGTGCTTGTCTGAGGCCTACATTGCGTAGTCAAAACCTTATACTATAACGTACATTCATTATAACTAACTAATTACCTACAAGACTATAAGACTACACTTCAGCTTGCTTGGACCCTGCAGAAGAACCAGACCTGTTGGTCAGTGACAGTAGAGAAATGCCCTGCCTACACAAACTTCCTCCAGTTTGATCTGCCGCTTTAGCTGCTTGCAGTTCAGTCAGACCTTTGTGCTGCATATTTTTCTGAGGGAATTAACAACTTTTTATTTCAAAATAAAATGGCAGGGAGGAGCTGCCAGCACAGGGAGCTGGCTTCTGGTTGTGGCAGCACCACTTTGTGGTCCTTTGGCTGCTGCGTCTCCTGGGAGTAGTGTGCTGTGGATCAGTGGATAATGATCTGTTTCTGAGGATATCTGTGTCCACGGATAGAAACTTGTATCCGTGCAGGGCTCTAAGTATATTGGGGGGGATATGACAGAGGTCTATAAAATCATGACTGGTATGGAAAAAGTGAATAAGGAAAAGTTATTTACTTATTCTCACAATATAAGAACCAGGGGTCACCAAATGAAATTAATAGGCAGCAGGTTTAAAACAAACAAAAGGAAGTTTTTCTTCACTCAGTGCAGAGTCAACCTGTGGAACTCCTTGCCAGAGGATGCAGTGAAGACTAGGACTTTAACAGGGTTCAAAAAAGAGCTAGATAGATTCATGGAGGTTAGGTCCATCAATGGCTATTAGCCAGGATGGGTAGGAATGGTGTCCGTAGCCTCGGTTTTGTCTGGTAATGGGTGACAGGAGAGATCACATGAGGATTACTTGTTGTAATCCCTCCCTCTGGGGCATCTGGTATTGGCCACTGTTGGCAGACAGGATACGAGGCTAGATGGACCTTAGGTCTGACCCAGTATGGCCGTTCTCATGTTCTCAAAAGGTTCCTGCAGAGGCCTACCTTTTTCCGGACTCTGTGGTGGGACACCTTCCCACGACAAGCCACCACTAAGGAGGCTGGGGTCATGGAAACACATAGCACAGGCTCATGCCTGCACTCTCAGGCAGCATGTACTCGCAGGCAAGCATGGCAAGACAGAGGACACCAATCCCCTACATGGGAACCTGCAGGGGGGAGTAGTGGAGGGGACCACAGTAGCATTGTCCCCCGCAAGTGGTGTCTGCCACACCACACACACCTCTCCCAACACACTCCCTCACTTTCCTCCAGAAGGCAGGGATAGAAGTTCTCTCTCTAGGGGACCCCTCCACTGCCAAACCCTTTGGTCTGACCCACATTTTTGTCATGCAATTTCTAAAAGACTATAGTGGAACTGGGAGAAGGTTGGGAGAATGGCAACAAAGTTGATCAAGGATATGGAACAGCTTCCATACAAGGAGAAATTTAAAAGATTAGGATTCTTTGACTTAAAAAAGAGACTGACTATGTCTACCCAGCAGCATTATTTCGGAATAACTGAGGTTATTCCAAAATAACACTGCTGTGTAGAAACTGAATAGAGAAGTGTTTGCTGTTTCACACAATATGAAAAGTCGGGGTTTACACAATGAAATTAATAGGCAGCAAATTTAAAATAGAGTATTTTTTCCACAAAGTGCATAGTTAATCTGTGGAATTTATTACTATGTAGTATTGACCAAAAGCATAACTGAGTTTAAAAAAAAAAACCCTAAGTTTTAAAAAAGAACTGAATAAGTTAATAGAGAATAAGTCCAGAGATGTCTATGAGCTGCAGTAGTCACAGATGCAGTCCCGTGGTCAAGATGACCCTAAATCTCTGACTCCTAGAAACCAGGAGTGGAAGACGGGTGAATATTGCCCTGTTTTGTACATTCCCACTACAGCTCTGGTACCGGCTAGGGCTATTAGATATGGTGTAATTGAATAGTCATGAAACTGCACAAAATATTACAGTTACATGACTATTTGATAGTTCCTGGGGACAACAGCCAGTGCACTCCCAGTCCACTCCTGGGGAGCTCCCTGTTACCCTGCGCTGCTGCCTCTGAAACAGAGGTAGCAGCGTGGGGTGGTAGTAGCCCCTGCCTGGGGGTGGGTCTGAGCTCCCCACGGACAGAGGCTGCTCCGTGGGATGTGGAGCAGCCTCTGTCCACGGGGAGCTTGGGCCCCCTGCAGATAGGGGCTGCTACCACAAAGCAGCCTCTGCCCACAGTGGGCCCAGACTTGCCGCAGACAGAGGCTGCTCTGTGGGATGCAGAGCAACTTCTGTACACAGGGAGCTCGGCCCGCAGTGGAGAGGCTGCTTCGTGGCAGCCTCCCCTGGCCCCGCCCCTCACGCTGCTGCCTCTGATAGAGGCAGTATCAGGGAGAGGGAGGAGACAGCACCACCAAACTGATGCTGGGGAGAACTGGCTTTTAAGCTGGCTTCGCAAAGCACTGGCTCCTGCCTGCCTCTTCTCTTTCCCCCCTCCCCCCACTCCCTTGTAGGAGGCAGCAAGGGGCGGCATAGGCAGTCCATGGAGCCAGTAACCCAGCTCCCCACATCTAAAAGCCATCTTCCTGTGTGTATGGGCTCCAACCTACCCCCCTCACCCTCCTCACTGCTGCTTCTCTATCAGAGGCAGCAGCCTAGGGAGGAGGAAGGTGGATCCGGTTCTTGTGGGGACCCTGCTTAAAGCCAGCTCCTCATGGGTCCCGGCTCCTGCTCCCCCCTCCTTGTTGCCTCTGAGAGAGAGGCAGCAAGGGGGAGAAATGCTTGTAGTCGTCAAGATTAGCCTAGGCTTATCGGTTAATCAACTAGTTGACTACACGTTGACATACCTAGTACTGGCCATTTTCACATATAGGTTAGTGGGCAAGATGGACCATGGTCTGACCCAGTGTGGCAGCTCTTCTGTTCTTTAATCCAAAATAGGGTTGATAAGCAACAGCAGTGCTATTTGAGTTGGCCCACACTTTCAATGCCTGTTCCATGGATAAACAGAGGACTTTAGTTCCTTGGGTTCTCATGCCTGCAGCTTGTGCCAATATTACATTGACTTCAAAAACATTAGCTTATCAGATAATCCAATTTACACAAATATGGTTGTTGTCAATAGTGTGGAAATAATCAGCCCTCGCTTATATTTCTTTTTGGTCCCCTTTATAGGGTGGAGGCCATGTTTTTGAACAAAAAAATCTTGTGGTAATTTAAAGAGAACTCTGTGATCTTGTTTTGAACTACACAGCATTGGAATTAAATCTCTTGAGCAGTGTCATTATATGCCCTTAATTTTTTATCACAAACACTTGACACCAGTTAGTGTGTGTCCAAGTGAATGAGATGAATAAAGAAAACGTGTCTTTTATTTTCTCTGAGCTGGAGCATAACTTGTATTTTGCTAGGAACACATTTTCCTAATCAACATGGGTAGCTGAGAAGTGAATGTACCATTAACCCCCAATTTTCAGTAGATCATTTTCTGATTTTCTTGTAGTTGTGTTCAGTTTTCATTTTAATCTGCTCTTTTTTTTTCCCTACTGAGGAAGCATGGGTGAGAGGTAGAGACCCTTTTACTCTGTTAAAATTGGAATAACTAAATGACAACAGTAATAGAGAGGTAGCCGTGTTAGTCTGATCTTGCTAAAACAAAAGGAAAAACTATGTAGCCCTTTAAAGACTAACAAGATGGTTTAATAGGTGATGAGCTTTCGTGGGCCAGACCTACTTCCTCAGATCATATTCTGGAAGAGAATTGGCATGACCATATATACCAAAGGAATACAATGAAAATTTCAATGAACATACATTTGTAAATCTCAATTACCCACCGAGGGAAATAAAAAAACAAATTGAAAGAGCCAGACGAATATCCAGAAACCATCTACTTCAAGATAGGCCCAAGAAAACCAACAATAGAACACCACTTGTCATAACCTATAGCCCCCAACTTAAACCCCTCCAACGCATTATCAGTAACCTACAACATATACTGGAACAGTATACTATATTCCGAGAGGCTCTGGGGGACAGACCCATAGTTTCCTATAGACAACCACCTAACCTCAGAAAGATTCTTACCAACAACCACAGGATATACCACATTAATACCAACCCTGGAACTTTTCCCTTGCAACAAAACCCCTTGCCAACTTTGTCCACATATTTACTCTGGTGACATCATCACTGGACCTAACCATGTCAGTTATATGATCAAGAACAAATATTCCTGTTCATCCAGAAATATAATTTATGCCATCATGTGCCAACAGTGTCCTTCTGCTATGTATATTGGACAGACTTCTCAGACACTTCACCAAAGAATTAATGCCCACAAATCAGACATCTTCACAAGGAAAAACCAGTTGCTTTTCATTTCAACCTACCTGGATGTAGTCTTAACAACCTTATTACATGCATCTTACTTCAAAGAGACTTTAACACCAGATTACAGAGGGAAACTTCAGAACTTTCTTTCATGCTTCAATTTGACACACTACGAATGGGCCTTAACAAAGATGCTAATTACCTTAACCATTACAAAGATAGCTTCCCCACTTATCACCCCTGATTAGCCATTCATTGACTCATAAATAGCTATTCCCTCCCTCCCTCTCCCTCACCCCACCTTCTGTTCTAAATCTGATTTGTCAGTTTTATAATGTGTTCACTTTTTTCATTGTATTCCTTTGGTATATATGGTCATGCCAATTCTCTTCCAGAATATGATCTGAGGAAGTGGGTCTGGCCCATGAAAGCTCATCACCTATTAAACCATCTTGTTAGTCTTTAAAGTGCTACATAGTTTTTCCTTTCGTTTTAAATGACAACAAGCACTGCCAATTTTTCCCACCAGAAGCCTCTGTGGGATCAGAGCTCTTGTAGCTCTCATTGGGAAATAATTGCTTTGGTACTTGGACATTTTTAAGACACAGTATATATCTGTGTGCTTGACATTATATTTCAGAACTTGCTGTAAAATTTTATTCTGTTATATTTGGGAATTTCTTCTTCAGAAATAGCAAAATATTCTGGTGCAGCAATTTGGACCATTACTTCCTCTTCCCTTTTAAAAGTGAGATACCCTTTTGATCCAACTTTGTCCTTTTCATTTTTATTAAGTAAGGCTTCTTCAATTTTCAGAGAGATTTTCATTGCTCAACAAAGTCAGGTGAGGAGTAAGCACACAAATCTTGTCAAAAATAGTTAGTTTATGCACAGATGACCTCCCATTCACATGTTAAAACTTCTCCCTCAATTGTCTGTAATAGAAAGAAAGAAATACAGTTGAACAATATTCCTTCTAATTTTTCCCCTTCATGTGTAGAAGGAATGTTATGTGCACCAAGAGGGAGATGATTGGGGGGGAATTGAAGGGTTCATAGTGTGTGGGGGGATCAAGGCTGGGGCAGAAGGTTGGGAAGAGCTCAGGTTTGGGGTGTGGGCTCTGGGGTGCAGCCCTTTCTCATACAGTAGCTCCGGCCTTGGGCAGTGGGAGAGGTGCCTCACCTCTGCTCCCATGGCTCAGGGAGTCACCACGGCCCTGCACACTCCCCCATTACCACCCCCCGCCACATCCCACACCTCATCCCATTACCATCTTCCAGGCCAACTGTGGCCATAGCCAGAATGCAGTGAGCATACCTGCATGGCTCTGCTAATTAAGTGTATGGCCCTCAGTGACCTTCTGCACGACTGTAGCCTGTATTTGAAAAGAAAAAAGGTCTAGAAGTGACTCACAGATGGGCAAGCAGCCAAGTAGAGGCATTGAGAGATGTCTGAACTGGGAAATCTGCCTTTTTGCTCTAATAGATGAGAGAGAAGATAAATCAATGTGTCATAATAGAACTATGCTAAACAATATATCGGGTGGGGAATCCAAGGCCTGGGGGGTGGATACGGCCTCTGGCTTGCCTGGATATGGCCCTCGAGGCTCAGGGCTACCCCCCCCCCCCAGCATTGGGGAGTCCCTGCTGGCACTCCAGCCCCTCCACAGGGCTGGAGCACACCCTTTCTATTAGTCTGGGCCCCCATAGGCTCTGGTGTGCGAGGGACACGTAGGGAGTGTCCTTCTAAGTCAGGGGACACATCAGTGAGGGTTTGCTTTTGGGGTTTTTTTGCTTCTCACTTGTGTGCAGCACCCAACTGATTTTTTGGTAGGTCAGTGGCCCCCAACCCAAAAAAGGTTCCCCACCCTTGCAATAAATGGAGCAGAGAGAATGGATTCAATACTACTATTTACTCTACCTCAAAGTACAAGAGGCTAGTCAATGAAATTGAAGGGCAGCCAACTTGATACTGATACATAGGAGTGGTGTATTACAGCAGGCCTGGGCAAAATATCTTCCGCGGGCTGGATCCAGCCCATCAATCTGCCAGATCCAGCCTGTGGATGCAGCAGGATGCCTCAGGCAGATTGCCTGCTTGCCCTACATGCCCTCCCCCCCCACTGCTCAGAAAAGGGGCTACTGTGATCACTTCTCTTTCACAGCTATGAGCCTGGGGGAGGGGAGTGTGTTGCTTCACACTCTGCTCCCGCCCCCAGCATAATCCCATTGGCTGGTTTCTGGCCAATGGGAGCTGCCTGTTAATAACAAAGAACTCTCCTCCCCTGCCCCTCAGGCTTGTAGCCATTCAAAAACCCCGTCGCCCTTGTAGCCAGGGCGGGGCTGGGCAGGCAGGGAGTCTGCTTGAAACGCTGCTGGCTGGGAATCAAGTAGGTAAGGCTCCCAGCCAGAGCCTGCCTCTGATACCCCAGCTCTTTGCCCTACATAACCCAAATCATCTGCCCCCATATCTTCTCCCAATCCCCTGCCCTAGGTTACAACCCAAGCTTCTGCACCCCAGTCCCCTGCCCCAAGTCACAACCCGCTTCTGTCCCTGCACCCCGTCCCAAATCACAACCCCTGCCACCCTCTCCTGTACCCTAGTCGCCTTCCCCAGATCATGACCTCCTCTTGCCCAAGGTCACAACCGAAACCCCCTACATCTGGTCCCCTAACCCAGGTCACAACTGCCTCCTTCACCCAAACTCCCTTCCAGACTCCACACTTTCCTCTGTACCCCAGTCCCTTACTGCAGGCCCCCTTCTGCATGCAGCCTCCATCCCAGACCCCAGGCCTTCTCCATTAATACGGAAGAGTGCAGCCCTTGACCACTTTCCAAATTTTTGGAGTACCCTCCTCCCCCCCCCCCCCCCGATCAGAAATTATTGTCCATCCCTGTATTACAGGCACATTTAGCTTGTGGAAGTCACAGCCACAAGATATTGTTAAGGAGAGGAGCATAGCTCCCAAGTTCTTAAGAGGACTAGAAACCTATATAAGAAAATCCAGTTACATATTATAAAGTAATATTTTATTAGAAGAAGCAAAAATTCCCATGCCGTGTGGCATACGACAACTACTACCTGACACAATTTGGAAGAAACTTTTCCTGTGCATTGGCTATTCCATAATTGCCCATGTCACTGAAGTGTAGGGGAGTCACGGGATCCTGCACCCACATCACAGTCAGATGTGACTCTGTCAGCAGACAGAACAGAGGGTTTATTAGTCGACAGGGATGCAGCGTAGAAGAGACTTGTTAGCACAGAAGCCAGAAGCAGTCAGTACAGTCCAACTTGGGGAGAGGGAGACACAGAGCCAGGGCTGTAGCCCTTCTCCTACTTCTCCATGCCTGCTGACACTGACTCACTTCCAGCTACCCTGTCCTAGCCCCCCCAGCCAGACCCCTCTTCCAGCCTTTATCCTACTTCATGGGCAAAAGGTGTCACCGGGTCATACACTTCTTCTGGGCTCAGGTTACAAAAGGTATCCTCCATTGTGTAGGAGGGAGGCTATCACACTGAATTTTCCATCACCATCTAAGTACTGTGCAGTGCTTAGGGAAACTGAGGCATGCACAGAGTTACTACAGGACAGTGGAACTCACATGCCACATAAGGTAAATTCAATCTCCACTGGGTCACAGCCCACTACAGAGTTTCTTGCATCTTTCTCTGTATCATGTGGGACTGACTAACACTTTCCAAATACTCAGTGCTGCAAGGGACTGTGCACACTGGCCTTGACCTAGTAAAACGGTTAAGCACATGAGTAGTCACAGACTTCAGTGAAACTACTCACTGGTTTAAAAGTTTCAGAGGGGTAGCTGTGTTAATCTGTAACTGGAAAAACTTAAAAAACAGCAAATAGTCTTGCAGCACTTTAAGAGACTAACCAAAAATGGAGATCAGGGTGGGTAATAATTTGACTGGGGGCCCCCTCAGAAATTTTTGAAGTGGCCTGGGCCGCCCTGGAAGGGACAGGGCCTCAGGTAGAAGGGGCGGGGCCAGGACATTTCCGTGTTTCCTCGCCCACAGACCCTGATTGGTCTGGGGGTAGAGGAGCATGTGAAGTCTTTGTCCCCACCACCCCTCCCACAGAGAGAACCACCACCTGTTCTGAACAACTGGTAGTTAGGTTTCCTGGGCCCCGACGATGGGAGGAGACTTCGCATGCTTCCCTCTGTAGCCCAGCCAATCAGGGCTTGGGGGTAGGGGGGAGCTCGCAAAGTCTCCTCCCACCCTTCCCCCATCCTGCAAGGAGCACACAGTGCTCTAGAAGCGCTGCGCTTCTTGCAAGGTGGGAGGTGACTTCATATGCTCCCCTGCCCCCAGGCCAATCAGAGACTGGGGGCAGGGGAAGCGTGCAAAGTCTCCTCCTGCCCTGCCCCATTCCTGTAAGGAGCACACGGTGCTTCTGAGCACCTCATGTTACCTGTAGGGTAGGAGGAGACTTCGTGCACTGATTGGGCTAGAGGCAGTGGGAGCGCAAAGTCTCTTGCTCCCTGCCCTCAGGTGCGCAGAGCTTAGTGCCGCATGCTCCCCGGTTCCTTGGCCCTGATTGGCCTGTGGGTGGGGGAGCAGCAGGGCCTCCACGGGCTGGGTCAACCCACTTGGCGGGCCAGATCCGGCCCGAAGAGGCCCTTTTGCTCACCTCTGATGTAGATAGTATCATGAGCTTTCGGGGTCGGTTGTGCCCATGAAAGCTCATGATACCATCTACATTTTATGTTAGTGTCTAAGGTGCTGCGAGACTATTTTTCACTGGTTTAAAGTTAGGTGTCTAAGTGCTTCATTGGATCAGAGCCAGGGAGCATCTTACAGGATCAGGCTCAATGGCAGGACATTAAACTAAATGAGCCATGAGTTTTGGCAATTGCAATTCCATTTTGTGTGTATGTCTTTTTAATGAACATTTGTATGAATTTTGAGAACAGTTCTGCTATTCTTAAAATAAACAAACTTTAAGATAAGAAGGGTGGATAATATAAGGATATAAAAAACCTTAAAATTATTTGTCATTTTTTGAATTTTAAATTGGAATTTTTATTTATATATTGCTAGTTCTTTTTCCCCATTTTCTAGTCTTATTGCTAAAGTGGTTTTCTGTACATTTTTTCATTTCCTAATTTTTTGTAGAATTTCAGGTGTGTTGCATGGTGTATTTTTTTTAAAGTTTCTCATTTAACATTTTCAGGTATGCTGGAAAAGACAAACCCACTTTCTCATTAACCTCCATACTGTATGAATGAAACTAAACTGTAAAATGTAAAAATGTTAAATACTCTCATATAATATTTGCAACTAACATTCATCTCCAATAAACTAAGCTTTCAGAAATGAATAAAGCAGGTATGTTTTAATAAAACTGCATTCCTCCAATTTTGCAGTTTGAAATCAATAGAACTTGTACTCTTAAATCATGTAGATGCTTTTGAAACTCCCACCTTAGGTGCCTCAGGAAGGGCTTACAAGTAGAGCTAGGCAACAGTTGGATTTTCTAGTTAATGGTAAGTTTTTTACATTTTGAAATTTGTTTTTGTTCTTATTTGGACCAAAACCAGAATTTTAAAAATATCCCATGAACCGAAGATTCAGAAAAAATGTTGCATTGAAAACTGAAATGTGTTTTGGAAACAACATATGCTCTTTGGGATCCAGGCAGCTACTAAGTGAAATGAACATGATTCTTGACAGTTTCGCTATTACCCAACCCTGTGTGGCAATGTGGGTGTGCCCTGGAGCGGGAAGCCCAGACTTCCAGGAAAACAGAGAGGGCAGAGTTCTGAGGGAAGCCTGTCTGGGAAGAAGGGTTGTGTGGGAACCACTTGGGCTGCAATTCTACAAAAACGGCTGTAGATGTAGCCTAAATGTCTACGATCACACATTGAATCAGTGGCATAGCTATGAATAAAATCCAGGAGTGACCCATTCCTGGTATCCTGCTCTAACCACCCTGCAATATGTTCGTGGGAGAACCAACAGATTGTGCTGTACATGTGAAATAGTTTCCATGCTTTGTGTTGTCTTTGGCTCAAAACACGGCTGTAGTTAATTAGTACTCATAATTTGCCTTGTTTACACAGGATTTGTAGGTGAAACAGTGAACAAATTCCATAATGTAATATTTTAGCAGCGGTATCACCGGCATTTAATTCATCATACAATTCTCTGCAATTTTGCTTTTGTCAGTCACTACCTGACTTTCATAATGGACTCTGCAGAAGCTGAAACTATACATTATGGATACAGCAATCTTAATGTAATTTAAGACCTGGTAGAAGATTCTTCTGCAGGTTCACACACACTCTTAAGCCTAGTGTATTATGAATGCAAATGTAGAGCCAACATGTTCAGTACTTCGCAGCTTTAAATAAAGTAATTTAATGTTTCTTCATGTATCTTTGGTTTGGCTAGCCAGCTCTCTAGAGGTCCAAGGCACACTGAAATCTCCATTTGCAAGTTTATGGCAAAACTAATATTGGAAATATGTTGCTGCATTCTGGCTGTATGCATATATGCTTGTGTTGTTGGATATTTAATGTGTGGAACTGGGCTTTCTAGTTCATTTAGGCACACTTGGTATCTGCCAAAGAGTTAGATCTGGCTATAGATCAGAGGACTCCTGTGTCCTCTAGTGCCTCCTCATATATTTCAGATGAAGTCTCATATATTTCAAATGAAGCCATGTGGGAGAGTCCTATAGCAGAAGTTTTGACTGGTGTATCTGCACATAATACATTCCCAGTGGTGGCCGCAGCACAGTGAAATGATATTTGGCCTTTCACTTCCCTGGACAAAAGAAGTTAGGAGCATAGTATAAAACCTAGGAGGAAGGAAGCAATTTCTTTCTCCCACTTCTCAGCCTGAATGGAAGAGTGTGTCATGGACTCAAGAGCTTGTTTGTCACTGAGATATGAGACTATTGAGAATAGTGGAGAGGGAAAGTGCCTCAGCCCTCATCCTAGGATTCTGAAACAAAAAGGATGGAGAAGAAAATGCATATCAATAAATGGCCAGTGCCAACAATAATGATGAGTGGGGGGGAAAAAAAAGAAAAAACTCCAACAAGGGGGAGAGAAATGTACACACACACACACAGCAATGGCTAATGTTAACTTTGATGGTGGAGATTTGAGTGGGTTCATTACAAATAGTTCCGTCATCCTAAGTCCATTCATTGTGGGAGGCTTCCTTCACAAGTACTTTGCAAATACACTTGTCCTTAATTAGGCAAAAACTGAATGTTGCTAGTAGGAAATAATACCTGTAATGCTCTATTTAGTTCCATCTTCCAGGTGAATTAAAATATCAATAGATCAAGGATCACCACCCTGAATCACTGTGGGAAAAGATTAAAGGAGAAGATAACCCTATGGAATGTCTCTCAGGGAATTTCTCATTTTGTTTTGTTGGGGGAGGGGGATGAGAGTTTGTCACCCTGTGAGATATGCTCCAAGACCACACAGATCATAGTGAATGTGCAGGGGGCCAGGATCTCTCTGTCAGTTCTGGATCTCTTACCTTTTTCCAACCTCCGACTCCCTGGTTGGGATACTCCATTGAAGATAAACTTAAACAACAAATGGTCTGGTAGCACTTTATAGACTAACAAAACATGTAGATGGTATCATGAGCTTTCATGAGCACAGCCCACTTCTTCAGGTGACCGGAGTTTTGAGTGTAGGATGTGCACACCCAAAATAAAAGATGTGCTACTAGTGCCTTCTTTAAAGGGTTCATGTGTTCCACTGCAGAGGCAGAGATCCAGAAAAGCAATACAGCCTGGGGCTGTAAGACCTTTACCAGAGAAATTAAAGAAACTGAATGACTTTCATCTCCCAGTTTGCCTTACTCAATGTGCATCTGTCTACTTCCTGCCCAGTCACTGCCGAGATACTGATCCCAGAGTGAACCTGGGAAAAGAGAAGTGATGGTACAAGAGAGAGCTAGCTTATCCCATTTCCATTCATAGATGGTGCTTCAAGACTGAACCAATCATTAAATTATAGTGTACCCTCTGGGTCTTCTAAATTCTTAATTTTCTTCTATGTATAGTTGTGTCACCAAAGCCTCTTACACTTTCCAGCTGCACTTTAGAAAAAAGTTTTTGTCCCATATGACTCATGATTTAAAATATAATTTTTACTTTTTCCAAGTAATGCTAGGGGATCCTTAAAATGCCATACTTACTTGAAATGTTACAGGAGTAAAAAGAAACATAAAACTAAAAATTTGCCTGTAAAATTTGTGTAAATTCCTCTTATTCCCTTCATCTGAGTGTGGTTTGAGGAGAGCCCCCTGATAGATAAAAATGAAATTAAACCTTAGTTTGCAGATGGCTGTTATGTTGCAGCGATAGTGTTGCTGTCATCTGGGTGCCTAGAGTATATCTCCATAGGTTTCTTTTCTATAAAGATTTTAAATAAATATGACAGGAAGCCAATACCCTTCTGTCAATTTTTAATGTCATAACAGCGAGTTTTCAGAGCAAGTATACACAGGAGGTCTGCCTTCTCCTTTGAATGTACTGTGAATAATAGGAATGCCATGTTGGTTAATATAAAATTATTCCATGAAAGCAGAGGGTGAAAATCAGAAAATGGTTGGTCTTTTATTACATTAGGAGTGTCCTCTTTACACCTATTATTTTCCCCCCTTTATTGGTGAAGATAACTAATCTATCCATTCATTATCTGTATATTTGATTTGGGGAGGATATGCCAACTTGCCTGCTAGTAGAATGATTCCTAAATACCAGATCATAACAATGCCATCTCAAAAAGAATATGGAAGAAGAATTATAATTACTGGTGAATCCAAGTGGAAAACATATAAAAGCTCTTATGTATCCTCTTTATGTTGTCCTATATGTCTGTAGTGCCCTAACTTATATGTTCAGTGTTAAAAGATTTTCTTAGGATCCCAGCATTGTGCAAATGTTAGGGTTGCTTTATATTGAGTTTTGCTATTAATGTTTTAAACTCAGTTTCATCTTAATAATCCGTGTAATAGTATCTGATTTGGTTAAATGAACAAGTAATTTATTTCATTCTTTCCTTTTTAAGATTTATGTTATATATTGTAAAATAGGTCATGTGGAGGGCACAAGCCTTTTCTCAGAGGTTTCTTTTTCCTTTCACTGGTGCATTTCTCTCATCTGTGACCCTAGAATTTGTCATGTTCTCTTGGGGGAAACTGTTCTTTAAACATTTGTGTTAGGCATTTGCCTCTTCTTCAGTGTGCCATACTATTGGAATTGCTTTTATCCAAGGGCAGTGGATATGTGCAGGGAATGTTGGCAATGTCTGTACAGATTTGTCCAGTCTGCTGATTCAGATTTTGTTCACCCTGGAAAAAATGCCCACACCTTTAAGATGGATGAAGAAAGCTAGGATCCCACATAGAAAGGATTTTGGTGGTGGTTGTTTTCTAAGACCATGTGATTCCACTAATGAATACCTCAGCTATACCAGCAAGTACCTGCCATCTCACATTCACTTGTGCATTTTCTTATCTGCAGTGAAACTTAGGTTGCTCCTGATACCAAATTCATGATCTGGAATTATAATACCAGATGATCATACTGCAAATCACAAAGATGATTATTCAGAAATACTGAGTAGTCTGACTGGGGACATTCATTGTCTAAAGCCACGTTCTCATTGGCCAAATGGACCTTTTGATGATAATATACCAGTTTCAAGTGGTATATGGCTCAGTAATGTCACAGGAAGAACAACACACCTTGTGCTTATCATGTTAAATGGGGTAGGTAGGAGTTTGCATAGCTGGGAAGTTAAATGAGAAAAATATTAACAGGAGGGAAGCAGGGAGAGGAGAATCAGTTTTAAAAACTGTGTTTTTTTCAGTTTCCTCGGTTCCCCCCTTTCAAATTATTGTGCTTCATTTTCAGAGGTAGAAAGGGACCTCCAGCCGCTTGCTTTTGCTAAAAACTAAACTGGAACTGTTCAGTACTGAGATATTACAATTCAAAGAAACTTGAAAGAGGTCTTTCAGCTCAGTCAGTGTTGTGAAAACTTCCAGTTGTGCCCCTCTCCCATTACCAGAATCATAGAGTCATCGAGTTGGAAGAGACCTCAGGAGGTCATCGAGTCCAATCCCTTGCTAAAAGCAAACCAATTCTAACTAAATCATCCTAGCCAGGTCTTTGTCAAGTTGGGACTTTAAAACGTCTAAGGATGGAGATTCCACCACCTCCCTAGGTAACCCATTCCAGTGCTTCACCACCCTCCTAGTGGTGAAGTTGTCTGCCCTGCTCTCCTCCTCCTCCCCCCCCCCCCCCAACACACATACATTATAGCACAACCAAGATTGCCTCAGCAGCTGAGCTTGGGCTGACTGCAGGGCTGGATGTGAAACTGGGGACATGGGAAAACTGGGGATGTGGGAATATCAGGGTGTGCAGAGGGAATGAGGACATAGCTGAACATGGGGCAGAGCAGGGTTGGGAGTGCAGCTGTGCCTGGTATCTGAGTTGACTTAGAGAGGCAGAGCAGGACTGGGGGCTGACTGCGTTTGGGGAGGAGTAGGACTGGAAATGTGGCACTCCCTTGCCATGTCCTGTGCAGCCTAACCTGGTTGTGTGCCTCCAGTACTTTCCTCTGTGGGCATTCTCCACAGTTTGGGAACCACTGAGAGAGATGTTCCTGATAGTTTTTATCCTGACGGGGGAAGACATAGTCTAAACAAACATGCTAAGAAATAGGGAAAGCGTATTTAACATTTCAAGAATTGTCATAGTTCAGGGTTTCATTATGTTTATAAATGCTTTTTCCAAAAGTGAAATTTAAGCTCTATTTTGCTATCAATATATAATACCAGTGGGTGTGTAGACACGTGCTCCCAGATTATTGGAGCCATACACCAGCACCTTTACGAATGCACATAGTCGGTGTGCCTTATTGCTATATATTAACTTATTGTGACAAGTAGTATTTCCATTTTTAATCGTTTTAATATCTATATTTATGATTCTTAATATTCTGTAGCTCAATTACTCTTTGATGTACTGGGACTCCATTACACAGATAAATTGTGCGGAGTACAAATGATCTACTGTACCAGGAGGAATCTCTGCATTTGCATATTAATGACATTCTATAAAAGTGATGGCTTAGATCATTAGCAAATAGAAGAACTGTTAAAATGTAAGGAACTGAGTTTATATATCCAATTGTACATCAGATGAAAGGGAAGTCCTTTAAGTTAAGCAAGGAAATGAGGCAAGCTTCTTAAAGGAATTGTTGCTAATATAAACTCACTAGATGTTGGAAAGAAGAAAAAGAGAACATTGCATTTTTGTTGATTGACCCTGATTTCACAGCTTCAGATGTGAATGCTCCTAAGTATTTGTTCTATTTCTCCATCAAAGGCTGTGTGTGCTAGAACTAGGCCCATGTTTAAGCAGACTCCATATTATTGCTGGAGACATATCACAGCTGAAGCCTTAGAAATACCACTTCTAAGGTATTCTAGAATACTATAGTCAAGTTGCTCTATAGTCAAGACATGAGGGGATGAGGTAAAATCTGTAATTTTATCTTGGATTTAATTATTAACTTTTGAGGACTGATCCATTATTTCTGTTAGGCATAATATACATAATCATTTTCTGTTCCCTCCCATCTATAAACTACTAATAAATATTCCTGTTATTTATCTGAGATAAGATTAGGTTTTGACTGCTTGAACTGGGAAACACTACTGACATGCATTCCTGAAAGAAACTCAGGAATGAACATAAGAGCTTTAAAGTGACATGGAGAAAACTGTAATCTTCTAGCAGTGTCACCAAGGGGAGAGATGGGTAACAGAATGAGCACAAGACCAAATGCCCTAAGGTTACAAAATTCCATTATACATATTAAAGTGAACTACCTGTATTAGCAGCTTCTGGTACAAGCACATATGTTCAGATTTTAATGGGTTAAATGTGATGTTTAACCAGTTAACCGATTAAAGGAGGGATGAACTAGGAGGCCATTAGAGCCCAGCTGGAGCTCCACCCCGCCCATTACGACTCATTACCGCCAGGCTGGAGCTTCTCCAGTCTCTCCCTTCCCTGGTAACTGGAACGGGTAAGCATCACTCATTAAGGTTAGCCTTTCACATCCCTAATTCAGATAAACATAATGCTGGAATATGACAGATGTGATGCACCTTAACTTAACTAGAAAATTCAGCAACTTTTTGTTGCAGCAGTTAGCACTAAATGATTATCATCATTGACATATAAGTGATTGTAATTAGCTTTGATTTTAATACTAATCTAGTAAATAGGTGGTGTTATCTCACTATCGTCAGGTGGACAGGAGAGTTATACCTTAAGCATTATCCATTGTCACAGTTTTCATAAATATTTAAGGGGCTAGAAACTGTTTCCACCCCAGATTAAGACTTCTGTTAAAAATTCTCTGAAGGTTTTAAATCCCTTTGCTGCTGATTTTTATTCTTCTGATATTTCCATTTACATTGTTAATGTCATACTTTCTAACTTCTAAAACCTGGTCTTACTAGAATCAGTGGAAGTTTTGCAGTCAATTTTTATATCCAGTATTGGCCCTATATATTAAACCCAGGAGTGTAGTAGAAAAGAAAAAAGTGACCCAGGTGATGCTGTTAGGAATAGTAGACATTTGTGGTTGGGAAAGGAATGAAGAGTCAACTACTTGCCATTCCAGTGGCTCGCCTTAGGGGTGACTGAAAGAGGGTGAAAGGTTTCTGCTTTCTGTTGTCAACTCGAGCTCTTCTCCATGTAGAAAATGAAGTCTAGTGTGTGTTGAGAAAGAATCACTTAAAGTCCTGATGTTTTCAGACTCTCTTTTTAAAGAAGGAAGCCAGGACCTGATGTTTCACAAATGGAAAATAAGCATAAACATTCATGCTTTTTTTTGGGGGGGGGGGGGACCATAAGACAATCTTTAATATTTTAAAAAAGAAAGGAAGAAAAAGCATCAAATCTTTCTCTCTCCAAAAAGTTCACTGGCAAATTGGAAACTTTCTCTGGAGAGTGAGGGACAATAGAAGGCACAAAGTTCTGGGCATGTAGGCGTTTCAGAGATACCTTTTGAATGTGAAGTGATACAAGTCTGTCTTTCTGGGTCTGCAGACAGCTCCAGTGCCTTTTTCTTCCCAGGGCTAACAGTAGCACAGTGGAATTTACAAGAACATCAATATTTTATATTTGTGTTGGTTTCATTTCACAGTTGATATAGAAAGCTTTGAGTAACAGCACAGGTACACCCTAGAGCTGTACACAGACAGCCAACTATATAAAACATGGAGGATGTTGGAAAGTTAAGCTAGGAGAGACTTCTCTGGATAATAGTCAGGAATCTCCCATGTCTGAAGCAAGGGTACACAGTGGAAAGGAAGAACTGTGCATTCCATTGTTCAAAGGAGTATAATGGAGGAAGATATAAACTTATAAAATGCCAGCTGATCAGAGGGTGAGGTTTAGACAGGAATCCAAATAAATAGTGGCACAGTTGGTATTGACCCAGGTTCTTGCTGTTACCCTGCTGCTCTCTGTTTTAATGTTTGTGGCTAATTCTCTAGCTGATAAGCCTTTTACTTCCATTGATGAGATTTTCCTTTCAGTGTGGTCACCATTAAAATAAAATTTGTGTTTAGCACGTTTAAAACGTAAGAGGCTGCAGACAATAAACGGACATCATATTGCAGCTGTTTCTTGTGCAAACTTCATCACTGAATTCCCTGGGACTCACTTGTATGTTAGAATGACCAGGCTGAGCCCTAATTAATGAAGCAAGAGCAGGACTAAATACTTTGAATGTAAAGAAAAGGCAAAATACTTAATTATTTCTGATTAGAACATCCAATTTACTTGTATATGAATAACAAAACTAATTATTGTTAAAATATATAAATAAGATTTTGGGAACTTTTCAAGACTTGTAAAACTTCATTCATTTGCTGTACAGAACGGAAACAATTTGGGGTGGTTGGAGCTTTCACGTGGGTTTTTTTTCAAATTCACATGGAGCAATAAAATTGTTTTCCAACTATAGTATAGTATAATGTGTAAGTAAGTACTTATGTATACTGGGTTACTGTTTTTGTTTTTTTTTTTCTTAGAGGAAGCTTTATTTGCCATTTCTTAAAACTTTGTTATAGTACACAACACTAGGAGGTTCAACAGTGCCATCTTGTGGATCATTTTGCAGGTTTCAGAATGTGGTTTTGGTTGGCATACAAACAACCTCAACAGCATAGTGTGTCGTAGAATCTCAGATAAGGAATGTCTGTGTGCAATCAAGCAGAGTATTTCCCTCTGGTAGTCAGCCAGGCTAATTATTACTTTTGTGTCCTGAAAATTAATAACCCAAATACATTATAAGCAAATCAGAAAGTATTTCCGGCCAGCTGATGAGCAGTGTGCTTGTTGTTGTTCTTACTTTGTTTGCTGGAAAATGTGTTTTTAATCATCTCAGTATGCGTTTAATCATCTCAATTTATTTTCATAGACAATGTCAGAATCAAAGGCAACCTGGTACACTCAAAACACCTCTGTGAAGTTGTATTTAGGAGACCTTTAAATTGGCACTACGCTAAAATTGAAGACAGTTAACTCTTGTTTTATAACACATTTCCAAATAACTTTTGAAGGCTGAGCTAGATGGCTTGAATATCTCACCAGTTTTTTGTTGTTGGTTTTTCAAAATTCCAGAAGGGTAGGACAGGATTGAGATCTGAAGTTTTGCCCCCCTGACATCAGTGAGCACAGATGAACTCTGGGCTGGAAGGTTTGGAGAACCTTCTCTATGGGTTCTCACAACAAATTTTTGGTGGCTGCAGAGTGTGGCCACCAAATCTTGTGGGTGGGTGCTCTTACAATTTTCCTCAAATACTTAATCTTGGGAAAAACAAATATGTATGCTCTAGAAAAATTAAGAGGCTGCTGACAGAGGACAAAAGACTCTGGTATATGTAATTTAAAATCTATTCTGTATGGATCTTTACTGTGGAAATAAAAATTAAAACAATTGCATTTTACCATTGGGATTTTTCCTCTTTTGGTTGCAGTAGTTCTACAGGATTTGTTAATGTAGCTGTCTATACTAAAGTTAGCATTAAGGATTTTTGTGATTTAGCTGAAGTTTATGGTAGGCAATTACACCCTCATTCTGGCCAATGCAGCTAGGATCAGCAACAGCTCCAGGGTATATGTGCAGAGCTAGCGGTAGAAGCCAGGTGAATTAAATCTGAAAATATCAGGAAATGAGTATTCCTATTTTTTGTCTCAACTGTCTCATTAATTAGTTGTGCTATACCATCTGAAATGCCATCCTCAAACTGCTCTTGACCTTAATTGATTAGGAAGGTGATTTAAAGTCTTACAAAATCTTCAGTGTAATTTCTTTGGCAAGAGCAAGAAGACAGAAAGCAATCAAATGAAAAATAAGAGTAAAAAATTAGAATGAGCTCTCAGTTAGTTCAAGGGGCTGTGTATTCTTTAAATACTGTGTGACACACAAGACCAGAGTTTCCAAAGGCATTCTAGACTAGAGCTTGCAATAGGAAGAGGTGTTTTAAAACATTTGTGATGTTAAAAATTTCCTTTATTTAATCAGAAGTGTTGCTCCTAGCCAAATCCCCGCCCCCTTTAAAAAAAAAGCAACAGGAAGCAATGGTGTACATAATGGTTTATGGTGGCAGGTTGACAAAGTATAGTGGGTCCAATACACACAAACTTTTTCTAAGAAACTAAAGCCTGCATTTGAATGCATCATCAGAGCATAGTGAATACTAAAAGGGCATGGTGAGAATGTAAGAAAAAGTACATCAGATACAGATTTGCCATTATGTAGCCTATTCAAAAGTGTCATGGCAAACAAATAACTGTTTCTAGAAAGTGTGATTTAAAACAAGGTTTTTGTATATTATTAAAGGACCATTTGCCATTCATTTTTCTTTGTTTACTATTCATTTCCTTTAATATGTCTTGAAATGTTTCATGAGAGTTTCTCCATAAAGTTTTTAAATGAAATCCTTTGAGTACTGCTCTGAAATTCACCATATCTGTGTTGTATATAACCTCCATTCACCAGCACAGCGAGTGCGAAATTAAAATGTCAGGTTACAGATACTTGCCTATTAAAAATATTAAAAGAGAATAACTTAGTATATATTCTTCTGCTATTACAGAAGGTATTACTAGTGCTTTCAAATGGATTTGTCTTACTACCTGACATTTCCCTATTATTTTCCCCTCAAACTATTTTTTTCCTTTCGTATTTACTATTTTTAGTTTTCTAGAAGGCATTATTTATGCTGTTATAAAAAGAAGAACAAAGTGTTCAGATAATATATTGATATAATACTGTTTTAGCTTATGGTTAAGAATTAATTAAATAGCTTATGGTTAAAAATTTATTCTGTTTACTGTCTGTGTATGTCCTCTGATCATCTATAGCAGGGATCAGCAACCTTTTCAAGTCAAAAAGCCGAACTACATCAAAATTCAGAACAAGTGGTCAACAAAGTGTCGTGTAAGAATGCCGACTTGCATGACTGAAAATACACGACTTAATATTATTGATAATTGACATGATGGTTAATAATAGCATAAATGAAACATTGTACTCACAGACTTTATTTAATGAGACTTCTGCTGCTACATCTTTTTGCACATTTCTTTGAAGTTCACATCATAACTGGTCAAATTCAGGTTCGTGTATGCATTCAACATACATGAGTAATTACACATTTTTAAAATTTTGAATTTTTCATTTTAATTTTAAAAGTTGCATGCATTTTGAGAATGACAAAAGAGCCATATTTGATTCCATACTGAGCCATATTTGGTGCAAGAGCCATAGGTTACAGACCCCTGATCTATAGGATTAATTAAAGTTTGCAAAGAGTTGTGCAGTATTAAAGTGCTGTGCAATATTCTTATGATGAATCACCCGATTGCTTAGTTCATTTTAGCACTTGAGGGAGTATATTTGTACAGTTCTCACATTCAGAAAAGAATTGGAGTCAAACTCTGCTTTGAATAAAGGTGAATGAGAATTTGTATGTGGGAAAAGCAAGAGCCAAATTTGCTGCTTAGAATGTCATATTTTGTTTATAACAGATATGCTTCTATAGCTTTATATTTGGAATGGTAATGTTATAAATGTTTCTGATAACGGGTTTTGGGTATTTGCTTTTTCTGAGGCTCAGAAAACTTACCCACTAGACTACCAAGCATAAACTTTCAACCTGTTTTTATTCTGCATTATAGCAGCAAGTTTAGTCTAACTACTAGTTTATTTTGCAGCAGAAATACAGAAAGTCTAAAAATACTGCTAGCAGCTTTGATGTGTAAACTGAGGATTTGCAAACCACTACAAACAAAAGACCCCTAACTTCAAATAAGCAAACTGTATTGTTGGATTAATTTGTTAATGTCCATCAATTAATTTGAAGAGACAGCAGCCAAAGAAAAGTTTCATTGGTGTTTTTGGCTTTAATAGACTAATTACTGTAGCAAAACAAGGTTGAAGGGAGAATTTGTCTTTTCTATTTCAAGCATCCACTAGTTGCCAAGAACACCCAGGGTTATCTTACATTAAGTTGACAAAGTCTTACTTCTGTTGTACCTATGTTATTTTTTCCCATGAGGGGAAGTAAAGTTAAAGTCAATTAAATAACTTTAATCTTTCTTATTTTGCAGCCCACCTAAACCAACGGTGTTCATCTCTGGTGTCATTGCAAGAGTGAGTTTACATGTTAATTTATTTTCAGTCATTTGATTAAAAGGAAGGCCTTTCTACTTCGTTGCTGATGAGAGAAAGATTCTTAATTTTGATCTTTTCTCTTTCCTCTCATATTCAAATTGAATGGAGTTTATATTTATATTTTATTTAAACCTATTTGAGTATTTTATTAGGTTTTAGGTGAATAGATGTATTGAAATTTTTTCTAATGTTCTAGTTTGTGCGTTTAAAAATGTGAAACTATTGGATTTTCTCCTATAACTTTGATGCAAAACTTGTTACATATAGGCCATATTCTTGCTTGATCCATATAGGTGGACATCTGCTAAAGTCAGGTGGACGCCACACAAGAGTGCATCCATACAGATCTACCTGCACAGTGTGACTGTGGGCATGTGATGTGTTGGAAATGTTTGCATCCTTATTGCATCTCAAACATAAGCATATAACTAAAATTATATTGTGGGGAAATGCATAGATGGAATCAAGTAATGAGAATTCTGAATAACTGAATTTAACAGTGCAGCTAACGACATTACCATTATTAGCTCCATCACTGTGCATCTACATAGGAATACATGTGCAACCCTTACTCACAGATATGAGCGCACCTGTTCATGTAAAAAGTCCATCAAAGTCAATGGGATTATTAGTGTGCCCACTGATGTAAGGGTTTCACAGTCTAGTTTTTTGTGGATGAACTTTTTTCTACTACGAGCTAGACAAAGTTCTAGCGTGGGGATGAGGGTCGGTAATGACTGTGCTCAAAAATGATAAGTATGTGTATTAGTTGCTTCCTATAACTATAACAGAGCTAAGGCATGAATATCAGCATGATGTGATTAACATAAACTTGCCATGAATGTAATAATAATATATGCCCAAACTCTCTATAAATGTCAGTGTATGGAATGTAACATAACCTCCCTATATACCCAAGCTTGTATCAACCATATTATCACCACATGGTGAAGTAATACTAAGGGTACATCTACACTGCAACACTATTTTGAAATAGTGTCAAAATACTGTCAAACTGGAGGACTTCTTACTCTGACTCCTGTAACCCTCATTGTACGAGGAATAAGGAAAGTCAGGCGAAGAGTGCTCTGTCTCAAAATAAGTGCTGTGTAGATGCTCCCTATTTCGAAATGAGCTACACAATTGACTTAGCATAGCTAAGTCCTGCAGTGTAGATGCAGCCTACGTGTGGATTAAACTCTTTGTTTAAATTAGTGTAAATAAATTTGCTACAGTCATGTTTTGTTTGACCCAGACTGCACACACTCTTACTAGACTGTAGTGTTCAATTGGTAATTTTATTTATTTTGTGGACTGGAGCCAGAGGTCCATTTATGGTCCAGCTGCTGTGAATAATTGCTTCAGAATGGGTTAGAAAGAATTTGCTCCTGATGTGTACCTGACCACAACCAAGTCCTCTGCAAGACTTAAGTCCCACTTTGGAACTTCAGTGAGTGCCAGTGGAGAGGTCAAGCACACTCAGTGTGAACTGTGAAAGGTTGCCATGCCAACTCAACCTGATAGTGACAATTGGGATATTGGAGTAGGCCATAAATCAGGAATGGACAAACTTTTTGGCCAAATGGCCACATCAGGGTACAGAAATCATATGAAGGGCCATGAATGCTCACACAATTGGGGTTGGGGTGTGGGAGCTATGGATGTGAACGAGTAGGTGAGTAGATAATTAACTGATAAAGCTTAGGCTTATCCATTAATCGAGTCAACTATTCGCATCCCCCCCCCCTTTGTTGCCTCAAGGCAGGGGGGGGAAGCAGGAGCTGGTGTCAGGGGGAGCTGGCTTAAAAGCTGGTTTCCCCCCAGCACCGGCTCTGCGGTGCTGCCTGCCTCCACACACCTCCCTCGGTGCAGCAGCGGGGGGCACGGGGGCTGCTGCCACCCCGAGCTGCTGCCTCTATGATCAGAGGCGCACATGGTGGCAGGCAGCCGGTCTGCGAGGGGAACTGGTTTTTAAACTGCCTCCCCTTGTGGACTTGCTCCCGCCTGGCATCTCGCACTGCTGCCTCTGTATCAGAGGCAGCATCGCAGGATGGCAGGAGGCTCCCCATGAGTGGGGCCCCAGCGCACTGGCTGCCTACCCTCCTGGCGACTATAGAATAGTTGATTAACCACTAAAGATTCATGTGGTTAGTCAACTGTTCTGTTACCCACTATCTAACATCCTTAGTGGGAGCATGTGAGCGCTCCAGGTGAAAGTGCAGGCTCTGTGGTAGGCCTGGGATTGGGGGTGGGGTGTAGGAAGGGGCTTCAAGCTGGGACCAAGGTGTTGGGAGAGGGGATGGGATTTGGTGTGGACAGGATGAGGGCTCCAACTCAGGGTGCAGATTCTGGGGTGGGGCTGAAGATGTGAGGTTTGAGGTGAAGGAGGGTGCTCTGGACTAGGACCAGGGGGTTCAGAGAGTGGGAGAGAAATCACGGTTGTGGCAGGAGGGTGGGGTGCAGGGTCAGACAGAGGCTGCACTTTTCTATGGAGGAGATGCAGGGTCTAGGATTGAGATTGGGTGCAGAAGGGCACATGGAATAAGGGACTGTGGTGCAGGAGATGGTGCGAGGTCTGAGAGGGAGTTTGGGTGAAGGAGGATGTTGTGACCTGGGTCAGGGGAATGGAGTGCAGGATAAGGGAGGGATTGGGGGTGTAGGAGAGGAGTGTAGGAGGGAGTACATGTTCTAGGAGAGAGTTGTGACCTTGCGTAGGGAGGTGCAGAGGGTTTGGATGATGACCTGGGGGAAGGAGTTGGGGTGCAGGAAGGGCAGGTGTGCCAGAGGCAGTTCTGGCTGGGAGGCACTTACTTAAATGTCTCCTGGCCAGCAGCCCTGCAGCACCCCCAAGGCGGGCTGGACTCCCTGCCTTCTGCAGCCCCAGACTGCTTCAAACTGCAGGTGGCTCCCTTACATGGCGCTCAGCTCCGGGAGGGGGAAGAGGATTGCATTGCTCCCATCCCCCAGCCAATCTCTCAGCTCCTATTATCTGGTTGTTTCCAGTCAATAGGAGCTGAGGATTGCTGCAGGTGGGGAGGTCACACAAAGCCTCCCCCTGCCTGCAGAGCAGAGAGCCGCACAGACTGCTCTTTAAACCGCGGCAGCTGTATGTCTGAGGATCCCGGCAGGTTGGTCCGTGGATCGGATCCAGTGGCTTGGTGGGCCAGATCTGGCCCCCAAGCCTTAATTTTGCCCATATGTGGTTTAGGATCTGGATAGCACTTACCTCAAGCAACTCCTGGAAGCAGCAGAATGTCCCCCTCCAGTTCCTACATCTACACAGAGGCATAGCCAGGCTGCCCCCCCCCCCACCCCACCCAGTTCTCCTTTAAGTGGTGTCCCTGTGGGTGCTCCACCTATGTGTCGGTGCATCCTTACGCTGGCGCTTGGAGATTTTTAGCCTAGCAGTGCCGTCCCGTGCCATGTGTACAGCAGCTGTCTTGTGCAGTTTTTGTCCATTAACTGCACGCGTGGTGCAAGTGTCCCTCAGTTCCTTTTCTACCATCCTCAGCAGAAGACAGAGTTTCCAGCAGTGCTCTCCTCAGCTGAGAAGAGAGATGAAAATGTAATTGTTCGTAGTTTTACTCAGTTTAATGTTCGTAGTTAGTTTTTAAAAAAAAGTTACTGTCCAGTTTTTTTCCCCTCCAAGTTCTTCGCCCCAATTAAGCATTATGCCAGGTTCTCCTGGTTTTAAAAAATGTGACTCCTGCAGAGACTCGATGCCTGCCTCAGGCAGTCATGCTTTCTGTATAAAGTGCTTAGGTGAAGGCCATGTCATGCAGAAGTGCCCACATTGTCAAAGTATGACTGCCAGGGCCAAGAAGGACCGGGTGATGAGGTTTAAAAGCTTGCTCTGGCAGAAATCTCTCCAACTGCCAGAAGCCAAGACAACGGCTCCCTGGGAACACATAACCCTGAAAAAAAGGGCTAACTTGTCACCCATAAGGGATTCCCGTAAGTCCCGGGCCTCTCCGGCACACTCCTTGCGAGCTGTGCCATCCACTTCACATGCTGCATGCTTGCCGGTGCGGTCAACATCCAGCACGGCTCAACCAAAAAGGGCACTGACAGCGCTAGCACCCACAAAGATGCTGCCTCCACCAGTGCTGAAGGACACCATGACACTGCAATCACCAGTCTCGGCACCCAGGAGCACTCAAGTATTCCTCGGCACCACAGCAGAGTGGACTTAAGCCGAGTGGACCCAAGCCCTGGCACCAACCATCACCATTGCCAGTTCCCTCCTGACTGGTGCCGATGGATAAGACACCTCCACATTCCTCTAGGATTTAGGAACCTAGCGCACACCAGCATCCCTCCAAAAATAGTTCATTCTCCCCTATGCTATCATCTCCGGGTACTGGACCTGGCACTGGACAGGACAGCTGTTTTTCCTCCCAGCACTCATCACCAATGGCTTCAGTGAGCTCTTGGCGCCCAAGCAGGCACAGACCTTCATACCATCATCCTCAATACCCTTGGGTCAATCGCTCATGGTCGTACCCACCTAAACAATACCAACTTCAGTAACCACCCTGGGAACCATGGGCCCAATACCACCCTCCACCATCTCATTGGCACCGATCTCATCACTCGACTGCAGCTACCTTGACACATACCCCAGCAAAGTCTCCCCCACAGACTACTCAATCCGCTCCATCCCATCCTCCACCATCACCGTCAGCTACTACTTAAACTGGTCCTGTAGAGGAGGACGATGACTTACCGCAGTCGGATTCAGACAGTAGTTTCCACTTCAGCAATCCTCATCCTCCCCCAATGAAGCAGTGTTCCCATCCTCTTCTCCTCTAGCAGATGAACTGAAACAATTTCAGGAATTATTCAAAAGTGTAGCGCAGTCTCAAGACATACCCTTCCACATCTTCTAAGATTGCACTAACATAATGAGGCCAGTATGGAGCCATTGGAAGCCATATGGCAAATGCCGGCCTCTATTCCACCCACCAACCGCAGGGTCAATAGAAAATCCATGTCCTTCACTGGGACAAAGTATTTTCTCTTTTCTCATGCCCAGCTAAACTCTTTGGTTGTTGATTCTGTCTGTCACTGATCTAGACAACCATAGTACTAATCAACACCCCAGGACAAGGAGCACAAAAGACTTGATATTTTTGTGAGGAAAGTGTATTCATCAGCTACACTCCAGTTTAGGATCTCTAACTACACAGCCCTCCTGGCTAATTACAATTACTTCTAATTACACTAGGCTTCAGGAGCTGCTCAATAACCTACCAGAATGAAAGAGGCCACAACTGCGGTCCATTATGAAAGAGGACCAGTCCATTGCCCGTACGACACACCAACGTAGATGGATGTAACAGATACGGTGGCCCGATCAACTGAAACAGTGATTGTCATGCACCAACCTTCTTGGCTGTAGTCATCTAGTGTTCTGAGGGAATTGCAAATTAAGTTGGAGGATCGGCCCTTTGATAGAGCTCAATTATTCATGGCCAAATCAGATGAGGTACTCCGCTCCATGAAAAATTCATGCACAGCCCTCCAGACACATGCCAGAATATACTCGCTGCCCAATAAGAGGAGGAGATACACCCCATATCAGAGGACAAGAGACACCTCCTACAAAAGGCAGCATCAGAGGCCATTTGACAACTGGCTCAAGCAACAGCCAAATAGGAGAAGGGCGCAGCATGCTCAGCCGTCAGCATCCCTATCTGCTGCTCCCAAGCAACATATTTGAAGGGGTTTGGTCAAGGGCATGAGTGACCATCCTGAACATCTGGTGTGTGCCATCCACATGTTCCATCATTGTTTGAGGCTTTTTACCACCAATGGGCTCTCATCGCTATGGACTGGTGAGTTCTCAAGATTATAAGAACTGGCTGCACCTTTCCCTTCTTGTCTATACCCCCTTCCCATCTTCCTTCCCTATTCCTCTTCAGGTACCCCTCTCACAAGTCCCTTCTACAAGCAGAAGCTCAAAAACTACTCATCTTAGTTTCATGGAAGATGGTTCTATTCTAACTGTTTCCTCACATCAAAAAAGACCAGGGGATGGAGGCCAGTCTTAGATCACAGGAAGCTCAACGAGTTTATATGCAACAACAAGTTCAGGATGGTAACCCTGGAACTATCATCCTGGCACTGGACGAGGAGGACTGGTCCTCATCTCTTGACCTTCAAGACACGTACTTTCATATAACAGTACATCTGGACCACAGGTTGCTCCTCTGGTTCCAGGTGGGCAGAGAACATTACCAAAATCATGTCCTCCCTTTTGGACTATCGACAGCACCATGCATCTTCTCCAAGACCCTGGCCATAGTCACAGCCTTCCTCAGAAAGCAGGGAGTCACCATATTCCCGTATCTCGACAGGTTGCTTAATCAAGGGGTCCTCTTAACAACATACAGTGATCATGACAGCCCTTACTCAAGATGTTTTTACCTGTTTTGGGCTTTTAATAAACATATAGAAATCTACTCTGGATCCTACCCAGAGAATAGAATTCATTGAAGCACTACTAGATTCTGTGGTGGCTAAGGGCATTCCTTCCCCTGAGCCATTTTCAAACACTGTGCAACATTGTACAAACCATTCTTCAGGCCCCGGTGACAACTGTCTGGACATGCCTACAGGCCCTCGGACACAAGACAGCCACAACCTTCGTGGTGTCCCTAGTAAGACTACACATGAGATGCCTACAAGCCTGGCACTTCAGGGGATGCGTTCACCATACCATGGACGGATCCTCTTTTATATGCATTCCCTCCAATTCCTGATCCCCAGGGTAATCTTCAAGACCTGAGCGGATCGATCGAAGGTCATCCTCATAGGGCCATATTGGCCCAGGCAGCATTGGTTTCCTTACCTCCATTACCTGTCAGTCGCCAAACCTATTCAATTCCCCATCACTTCCCAATCATTAACTCAACACAACAGGCGAACGTACCACCCAAACCCTCAGAACCTGAAGCTTGCCACCTCGCTTCTCCATAGTTCCAGAATGTCAAACTTACCTGCTTCCAGAGAGTGAAACAGATCCTCCTCAGCAGTCACTGCCCTTCCACGAGATACACCTATCAAAACAAATGGAAGAGGTTTCAGGAATGGTGCAGTCAGCACCATCTACAACCACTCCTCAATACCTACCGTACTAGAATACTTAATGGATCTCAGTGACGTGGGGCTCTCCATCAGCTCCATAAAAGTTCATCTCTTGGCCATCACTGTTTTCCATGAGCTGGTAAATGACGTATCTATGTTCACTTATCCCATCATCAAGCAGTTACTAGCCAGTCTATAAAAAGTACAGCCCCACATATATGTGCTTGTCCCACCATGGGATTTATACCTTGTGTTGGACTCATTAACAATACCACCTTTCAAACCTTTAGCCAGGTGTCCTTCCTTGTCACTATAACATCAACAAGAAAGGTAGGGGAAATTGCATCCCTTATGTTGGGCCCACCCTAGACATTCTTCATCAAGGATAAGATGATCCTCAGATCCCATCCTAAGTTTTTACCAGAGGTCATTTCTGACTTCCATATCAACTAGCCCATTTACTTACCCACTTACCATCCCAAACCACAAAACTCCCGTAGGGAGGTGATATTACACACGCTTGATACAAGAAGGGCACTCACATTCTACCTAAATAAGGACTAAGCCCTTTAGAAAAATCAAAAAGATTTTTTATATTAACATCCGGCCCTACCAAGGGAGATGCCGTCTCCAAAAAATGCATATCCAGATGGATAGCAACTTGCATAAACACCTGCTACAGACTCAGATACAAAGAGGCACCGCAGTCAGTCACTGCACATTCTACCGGAGCGATGGCTGCGTTCACAGTCTTCTTATACAATATGTCACTGGCCAATATCTGCAGAATGGCTACATAGTCTTCCTCTCATAATTTCGCACAATATTATGCATTACAGCAAGGACCAGTACCTACCGCGTCTGTGGGCAATGCCATCCTTGCTTTTTCTGGCAGATAACACCACAGACTCACCCCCAATACTGTGGGTATTGCTCTTCAATCACCTGAGTAGAGCACCCACAGGGACACCATTCAAAGGAGAAGAAGTTACTCACCCTGTATTATAATGATGGTTCTTCGAGATGTGTGTCCCTGTGGGTGCTCCACTATCTTCCCTTTCTCCCCTCTACTTTGGACTCTGTTAGAAGATTTCCAGTAGGAAAGAAACAGAGGGACACTCACACTGTGCGCGCAGCTAAGTGACGGCTGCTGCGCACACACGGTGCGGGAAGGCACTGCTAGGCTAAAAATCTCTGATGTGAGGATGCATCGACACCTGAGTGGAGTACACATCTGAAACAACCATCATTACTGTACAGGGTGAGTAAATTTTTCATCCCTCTGGCTGCCCCTATTCATAGGAGCTGGAGCAGAGACATGCTGCCATTTCTGAAAGGTGCACGGAGCCATGGCACGTACAGAGCTGGGCAAGCCCCAGACCTCACTCCCCAGCAGGAGCTTGAGGGCTACTTAAAATGGCTGATGAGCCAGATGAGGCCCATGGGCTATAATTTGTCTACTCCTGCCATGGAACCACATTGGGAAAGGGGATTAGCCACAAAATCTGAAGTGCCAGGAAGGGGCGGCTTCTGTTTGCTCAAATCTTTGAACTAGAGTAGCAGAGAAGTGGTGGCGTCAGAATGAGACTGGGTATGTATTTCACCAATATAGATGTGCTGGCCTTTCCTTGTATAAAGATCAGCATTACTGTGCCTTTGAGGATTTCATCCAGAAATGTTTTGGTTTTGATTATTTGGGTTGTGGGGTTCTTTTTAACAGCCAAAAACATTTGTTTTACAATTTAGAAGCTTTAGTCTCACTTTATCAGCTCTAAAATGGTGACAGTTTACCTTGGTGACACACAAATACCATTCACATTGGTGAGCATAAAAATAAGGGACATGAACTTTGTAAGTCTAAAAGATCCAGGTCTCAAGAAAAGAGAAGGGAAGCCCTTTCCTTAGTTACTTTTCCTTCCCCTAACCCTGCCCCCAGCAAAATTTCTCAGCTCCTATTGGCCGGAAACTGGCCAATGGGAGCTGAGAAATTTTGCTCGAGAGGAGGCGGGGACAGTACGCGAAGCCTCCCTGTTCTTTCCCCAGCAGTCCAGAGCAGAAAACAGCTAGCTGTTTAAAGCGTGAACCACTCTCTGCTAAGGGTTCTGGCGAGATGGCTGCAGGCCAGATCCAGTGGGTTGGTGGCCTGGATTCGGCCGTCTGGCAACCTGCTGTGGATTTGGCCCACCCCCGGTCTAGAGTCTAGTTTGTGTCTTGCTCTTTAGATAACAATTAGCTTCTTGGTACATTACTATGGTGATCTGCAGCATGCTTGCAGCCAATGGTATGGCTCTACTATGGTTGTCTTGACCCTCAAACTTTATCAGTTCCCCACCACCAAGAGGAACAGTGTTTCTTTGAACTCTGATCCACTTTGGCAAACACGTCCTTCAGCTGGACAGCTGAGTAGTTCTCTTCATGGCAGAGATACATTTCTGTAGGAAAGTAATAGACCCACTCTGACAACTCCTTGCCTTCTGAAAAACTCACCAGTCACATTTAATGTGTTAATAAAACCTGCATTCAGGCCACCTTCTTGAGTATATGTGAGAGGGAAGTAGAAGAGGTACCAAAAAAAAAAAAAAATCAATGACAGCAGAGGAGGGAAAAAGAGGAGAAAATAGCAGTTCAGAGAAAATATATTCAAAAGAGAAAAGTTTGGAAGGGGAGTAAATGAAGCAATTTAATGGTGAAAATTATAGTTAACCTAATGCTTGCAGTATTGTTATAGCTGTGTTGACCTAGGATATTAGAGAGGCCACATGGGTGAGGTAATAACTTTCATTGGAACAACTTCTGTTGGTGAAAGAGACAAGATTTCAAACTACACAGAGCTCTTCAGATCCAGGAGCGTCTCAGCTAAATACAAGGTGGAACAGATTGTTTAGCAAAAGTTGTTAACACATGTTCTAAAAAGCCATTCAAGGTGAAGTGCCTGAGAACGCTGCCTTATACTTAGGCCAAAAAAGGTGGAATTAGCGAGTTACAGAATGTCATAATAAGCCATATTTAAACACTCAGATTCATCTTGTGCAGGTTTCCTTTGAGGAGGAGGACAGAGAGGTGAGATATGGTGTGATTGTTTTGTGAAAATTGTTCACGTGCAGGTGGTGATGTGTTTTTGTCATGTATTATTTTTCTGTAAAAGTTCATGCAAGAGACACAGTGATTGGTTTCACCCACACAGAATCATCTAACTGGACACCCCATGCTAGACAAAAACAATGACAGCTTTAGGAAAAAAAAAATAATTGAAATCCTAAAACATCACATCCACCACAGTCTCCACTGCTGAGAGGACAGCAATACTGCACCTGAAATCCAGCTACCAGATAGTGATCAAACCGGCAGGTTAAAGGTGTGACTTTCTAGTCTTCATCTGTGATAACTGCATTAGTGAAGCCAATCAATAACTCTCTGACCCCAGAGACCTTTGAATGCTTCCCAAGATACACATACAAGGGGACCCAGGCAGACCCATCAAATCTGGTCATGGGCACTTTTATTGAAGAAATATCAGGACTCATAAAAATCATCCTCAAACCACTCTGTAAGCTGAGATTCCTCCACGACACCACCAACTTTTTCCACAAACTCTGCAGCATGAACAACTTCCTTAGAAAATCATCCTTGACACCAAGGATTCCAACTCCCTATATACCAGCATCCCTCACAATGATGGCATCACTGCCTGCCTTAAAACAATGGACAACACTCAGATATTCATCCAAAAACATTGCCAAACTTATCCATTTCATCCTTATCCATAATAATGTTACATGTAACAACAAACACTTTGTCGAAGCCATGGGAACAGTTGTGGGCACTAGAATGACTCCTCAATATGCAAATTAGTTCACAGGCCACCATGAAGAAGAATCTCTAAAAGACAAATACACCACAAAACCAGTAGCTCCCACAACACACATTTAAAGATCCTGCATGGGCCTATCTCATCTTGTGGTGTACCTTTTCCAGTATACTAAATATCCCAACAACTACGTGAGTGAAACCAGACAATTACTATTTTTTCATATTAAGTCACAAAAAATGATAAAAGATAAACACCAGAGTATCACTCATGGGCAAACACTCTGATAAAACATCATTTCATATCTGATCTCTCAGTCTTTGTCTTAAGGGTAATCTGTAGACCACTTTCAACAGATAAACAAATTCATAGCTTTGATAGACACAAAATATCAGTCTAACTAAAGACACTTGGATTCATGGCTTCTTACAACAATATGTAACTCACTAACATCTTTTTTGTCCCGTATGATAGAAGGGATGTTAATAGGCCACTTTACTTTGAATGATCTCTTAGAATAGACAAGGTGGGTGTGGTAATGTCTTGTATTGGCCCAACTTAGCAAAATACACACCCTGGACTTCAGAAAAGCAGACTTTGACTCCCTCAGAGAACTGATGGGCCGGATTCCCTGGGACGCTTACATGAAGGGGAAAGGAGTCCAGGAGAGCTGGCAGTATTTTAAAGAAGCCTTATTAAAGGCACAGGAGGAAATCATTCCGATGCACAGCAAGAAAAGCAAATATGTTAGGCGACCAGATTGGCTTACCGGGGACATCCTTGGTGAGCTTAAACACAAAAAGAAAGCTTACAAGAAGTGGAAACTTGGACAGATGACTAGAGAGGAGTATAAATATATTTCTCGAGAATGCAGGGGAGTTATCAGGAAGGCAAAAGTGCAATTGGAATTGCAGCTAGCAAGGGATATGAACGGTAACAAAAAAGGTTTCTACAGGCATGTTAGCAATAAGAGGGTGATCAGAGACGGTGTGGGGCCCTTACTGGATGAGGGAGGTAACCTAGTGACAGATGATGTGGGGAAAAGCTGAAGTACTCAGTGCTTTCTTTGCCTCTGTCTTCACAGATAAGGTCAGTTCCCAGACAAATGCACTAGGCAATGCAGTATGGGAAGGAGGTGGACAGCCCTTGGTGGGGAAAGAACAAGTTAGGAACTATTTAGAAAAGCTAAACATACACAAATCCATGGGCCCGAATTTAATGCATCCGAGGGTACTGAGGGAGTTGGCAAATGTCATTGTGGAACCTTTGGCCATTATCTTTGAAAACTCGTGGAGATTGGGAGAGATCCCAGATGATTGGAAAAAGGCAAATGTAGTGCCCATCTTTAAAAAAGGAAAGGACAATCCAGGGAACTACAGACCAGTCGGCCTTACCTCAGTCCCCAGAAAAATCATGGAGGGGATCCTCAAGAAGTCCATTTTGAAGCACTTGGAAGAGGGAAAAGTGATCAGGAATAGTCAATGTGGATTCACAAAGGGCAAGTCGTACCTGACCAATCTGATTAGCTTCTATGATGAGGTAACTGGCTCTGGGGATATGGGAAAGTTGGTGAATGTTATATACCTTGACTTTAGCAAAACTTTTGATACGGTCTCCCACAATATTCTTGCGAGCAAGTTAAGGGAATATGGATTGGATAAATGGACTGTAAAATGGATAGAAAGCTGGCTAGACTGTCGGGCCCAACAGATAGTGATCAACAGCTCGATGTCAGGTTGGCGGTTGGTTTCTAGTGGAGTGCCCCAAGGATCTGTTCTTGGACCAGTTTTGTTCAACATCTTTATTAATGACCTGGATGAGGAGATGGATTGCACCCTCAGCAAGTTCACAGATGACACATTAAGCTAGGGGGAGAGGTAGATACGCTGGAGGGCAGGGATAAGGTCCAGAGTGACCTGGACAGATTAGAAGATTGGGCCAAAAGAAATCTGATGAGGTTCAACAAGGACAAGTGTAGAGTCCTGCACTTGGGATGGAATAATCCCAAGCATTGTTACATACTGGGGACTGAATGGCTAAGTAGCAGTTCTGCAGAAAAGGACCTGTGGATTACAGTGGATAAGAAGCTGGATATGAGTCAACAGTGTGCCCTTGTAGCCAAGAAGGCTAATGGCATATTAGGGTGCATTAGAAGGAGCATTGGCAGCAGATCCAGAGAAGTGATTATTCCCCTTTATTCGGCTATGGTGAGGCCATATCTGGAGTATTGTGTCCAGTTCTGGGCGCCCCGCTATAGAAAGGATATGGACGCATTGGAGAGGGTCCAGCGGAGGGTGACCAAAATTATTAGGGGGCTGGAACGCATGACCTGTGAGGAGAGACTGAGAGATTTGGTTTTTTTAGTCTGCAGAAGAGAAGAGTGAGGGGGGATTTGATATCAGCCTTCAACTTCCTGAAGGGAGGTTCCAAAGAGGATGGAGAAAGGCTGTTCACAGTACTGACAGATGGCAGAACAAGGAGCAATGGTCTCAAATTACAGTGGGAGAGGTCTAGGTTGGATATTAGGAAAAACTATTTCACTAAGAGGGTGGTGAAGCACTGGAATGGGTTACCTAGGGAGGTGGTGGAATCTCCATCCCTAGAGGTTTTTTAGTCTCGGCTTGAGAAAGCCCTGGCTGGGTTGACTTAGCTGGGATTGGTCCTGCCTTGGGCAGGGGGCTGGACTTGATGACCTCCTGAGGTCTCTTCCAGCTCTATGATTCTATGAACTTCTGTTGGTGAAACCAACTAGCTTTCAAGTCACATAGCACTCTTCTTCTCTGAATGTGTTTATTTATGTTAAACAGTCTGTTTCACCCTTTATTTAGTTATGTACCTTTCCCAGGTCTGAAGTGAAGCTCTCTGTAGCTGGAAAGTTTGTCTTTCAACAACAGAAATTGTTCTAGTAAGATATCACCTCTTCCACCTTGCCTGGATCTAATTAACAATATGACACTGAAAGAGCAAAGAAAAACTTGCCTAGATATAGAGGAAAATCAGGGTAAAATGGAGGGAAAGTAAAGCAGACAAAAATGTTCTGTTTTGTACATAGTCATTCTGCCCATTAACAGGCATTAAAATGTTTTGTCCCACAAGCACCATTTTTTCCAAAGGGCCAAGGAGTACCTGACCCTCTGCTTTGTCCCAGGCCCACCCCCACTCTGCCTCTTCCCCCAAAACCTCTTCCTGCCCCCACTTCACTCCTGCCATGCCTCTTCCTGTCCAGTTTGGCCTCCCAAGCTCACTGCATCCTCCTCCCACTCTACCCCCAATCTCCGGAATGCCGTGAAACAGCTGCCAGAGATGTTTGAGGGGGTGCAGTTCCATGGAGCCTACTGATGGATAGAAGGCTCTGGAGCACTGATGTGGGCCTGCAGGACGGTGGTCGGCATTCACCATTTTTTCCCATGCGTGCTCCAGCCCCAGAGTATTCAAGAGAGTCTGTTGCACCTATTTTAGGGTAAAATCGAGGGAAAGTAAAGTAGACATCTGATTTCTGTTTTGTACAAAATCACTGTGTGCAACATTGTCAGTCGGCCAGTTAACAGAAGTTAAAATGTTTCTGGGCTAAACATAAGAAAATTATATACTTCTCCAGCATTGAGACAGGAGTATGGTGATGCTCTCTCTCTAGTACCTGTCTCTTTGAAAGTTAATGATTTCTTCCATTGATTTTTGACAGGTTGTCAGGGATAACCTCACAAAGAAAAATAAGTAGCTGCCTGATTTCTTGCTGAATGTACAGCAAATATGTAGTAGTGCAACTGTCCTGATTTTGAGGAGCAGAAATTATGTGATGATGGCACAGGTGGGACTAATGCATCTTTAAAAGGGACATATTAAACTTGAAATCTAAGCCGTTTTTATACTTTGAGTTGAAAGTAGCCTGGGTATGCAGCTCCCCTAGAAGAATTCATTTGTGTGGTTTAACAAACTACTTTCTCCTGTTTTTAAAATATTTTCCCTTCTGTTGCCACTCTGTGAAAAATATCCACACAAATAGGGAAACTGATCATAATGAACCAGTGAAATGGAGGCCATGTCTATATGTACAGCTGTGCTACTGCAGCACATCTGGTGAAGACACTCTATGCTGATGTGAGAGAGTTCTCCCATCAACTTTATAAAACCACTTCAATGAGCTATGTCTCTCATCAGTAGCACTGTGCGTACAAGCACTTATGTCAGTGTAACTTATGTCTCGTAGGAGGGTGGTTTATCTACACGCCTGAGCGACCCAAGGTATGCCAACATAGGCGGTAGTGTAGACACAGGCTGACGTTGCACAAAGTGCTGATGTATGCAGAAATCAAAAATGGAAAAATGTTCTCACTCTAGTCTCTCAGGTACAGTCATTTTAAGTGCTACTTGTAACAACAGTAGGTAAACATTTTCAGAAATAAGTGTGATTTTTCTTTTACATTGACAAAGTCCTTGTTAAAAAATGCCATGATGAAATACATGCAGTGTGTCTGCAAAGGAAAAAAGGAATTAGAGGGACTCACAGTGTTTTTCACATACACTTTTTGCTTTAATTTAAAAAATACTATCAGTTTGAATGGGTAGGTATGTTCTTTAAACCTTTGTATTTTACCCATGTGTTCTTTAATAGGGTGATAAAGACTTCCCTCCAGCTGCAGCTCAGGTGGCTCACCAGAAACCTCATCCCTCTGTGGAAAAGCTTCCTCATCCACAGCACGTCAATCAGCACATCCACCAGCCTCGCAAGTGAGCCCTGTCAAAAAGCCAGCCAAACTGCATCAGTGTAGAAAGAAGAGATCAGAGTTTTTAGGATTCACACTACCAAATCAATAAAACTGGCTTTTAAAAATGATATATGTTGCTTTTGCTTTAATTCTCCATGGTTTCATAAAAGTGGAGATTTCATTAGGTTCTGTTATTCCAGATGGAAAACCTTCTGCATTGCTGCTGTGTGTTTGCTGATCAAGAGCATCATTCAATTTAACCAGTTCAGTTTTGCTTAGCAGTGTAATAAATCTGTTATTGCCAAGGCCAGATTTAAATATAAATCATTCATCTGATGAGTAGATTACATTCCTGATTGCGATAGCCAAAAAACAGAGATAACATTAATGTTAAACCTATTGGGGACCGTATAAGATGTTGTGTTTGGTTTATTTGGTGTGGGGAGAATAATTTTTACATTTGCTCAAGAGGTTTGTAATATATGACTGTCTGATTTTTATAGAATCATTGCAGTCTGCACTACATTTGTGATTAAAAAAAAAAATTAAGGAAAAATGTCACTAAATTTCTTAGGCTTTCAGTTCTCTCCTTTCAGTTTAGCCATGGTAGAGAAAAAAAACAAACTATGATCAAATGGGGTAGTGGAAGTGGAATCTAGTTGAACCTTCAAGACACCATGTTCCACACTTATACCACCTCACTAGTGCTCTTCCATGTACACTTTGTGCATTTGGAGCACCATGGCTTTAGGTGGGAGAAAGATGTCAGACTAGGGGGAAGCCTGTTCTATGCAGCAGCATCCCTCAACGCATCTGTGTGTTCATGATGGGTATTTAGAAAGGCTTCACAGTTATGAAGCCCCACAAATAAAATGAGCAATAAGGTATAATGTATGTTGTAAATCAGTGAGGTGCAAACAATCCAGTGCTGTGAGGAACTGAGCTCCCTTGCTTCCCATTGAGAGAGTTCAGCAAACTCAGCACTTCATAGAATTGGGTAAACCCATTTAACTTAAATACGGTATATGATTATTGTTCTAAAATGTGGACTCTCTGTAACTGTACATGTGTATGACATCATTGTGCATGGTCTGTTGTATGCCATGTCTGCTGTTTTTTCTAGTCTTTTTATCACAGGCAAGCAGATGGTGATTACAGATAAAATATACCATTTTAACTAAAGTAATCTGATTAGTCAAGGTTAGTTCTGGCTATGTATATAACTCTTTTTATGCTTGCATAGTTTAAAATCATTACCACAAAATTAGTAGCCTCATCGATTGCCTCCCATATAATCTCCACACATCCATGACATTTTTTAAAAAAATACTTAGCCTACATTTTTTAAAATGTACTTGAATTTTTAAAGGAATATAAATACACAGCAGGCTGAAGTACCCTGCAGGATTATAGAACTCCACTTCAAGGAACGTGGCCACCTGAACCAACATTGAAGTCACTGCTCTGGCAAACCCTGGGAGTTCTGGACTGCTCAGGGCTTTGGTAGTGCATTTAGATTTAAAATCAAATAGCATATAAAAGTAATGGGAGGAGAGCTTTAAAAATGCTATTTTAAACCATTATCCTCATGCTAAATAAAGTCATTCTTCTATGAGTGGCTGGTTATTGTAAACAAATTTAAAAAAAAACACAGTACCATTTTCTCAGTGGAATAATAATTCTGGTCATTGTGAGTAAGATTTACCCTTGGTGAGGATCCTCAGAGTCTGCACATAAAAATGAAGTTTGTCCTGTTTGCATTCATGTAAATCTTCTGAAGGCCAACAAAAAGTATAGTCTGGCTATGTGACCATTTTGTACATGAAAAAAGATTGTAAATTTCTTGGGCTTCTGGGGAAATATTCAAATTTAATAAAAATGTATGCAGGGATGTTTTCTTGTCAGTTGTCTTCACCATACTGTTTTCATCTTAAGAGATTTGTGAACTGTACTTGCTTTAAAGATGAAGCAGCCTCTCTGTGATGGATTAGGACCCTCTGGGATACCACCTAATGTGCTAAAGATACCACTGAATCTGCTTTTTCTGCCAGCCTGGGCACCCTTTGTGCCTGTCTTGCTGAGTCAGGCTTTTAAACTTCCTCCAGTGCCACAGACAGGGCCACACCCAGCTACAGAACAGATACAGATACTGAGATCAGCTCTGGGGAGGCTAAGCTTAAGTAACTTACCACAGGACTCAAGTGTCTCTCCCCCCCCCCCGTTGGAATACAAACCAAAATGTATATGAAATTAGTCTCCTTCACTGTGGAGGAAAGTATGCACAATTTCCTCTCTCCCTATCCCCAGTTAGAAATTACATAAACTGGGTTATATTTATAAACAAGAAATAAGTTTAAGTGGTAAAAGATGTACAGAGCAAATCAGATTACTAAGAAAATAAAGCAAAGTCCATAAACTGAGCTTGATTCACTTAAGAAATTGGTTACAAATAATAATTCCTCACTCTAGATAGTGTTAGGTTGAATCCCTCACAGGCCAGAGGGATCATCATAGCCTGGATCCAGTAGTTCTTCCTTTGCTCAGTTCCAGGCGTTTTCCAGTGTCTCTCTTCCGGGGAGGCAGAGGAGATGCAAACTGAAGGCCTTGATTGTTTTCCTCCCCCGCCTTATATAGAATTTCCATATGTTTGATTCACTACCTCACCGGGGAACAACTCAATAGTCCAGGATGGAGGTTGGTATCAGATCACTAGGTCACTTGACTCTGCAGGATCACAGCATCCATAAGTCAGTGGCACTATGGAGTGTCTGCAGGAAAGCCAAGCTTTTCCCAGTCCATTGTCCTCACTGATGGGCCATCAGCCCTGTTTGGCTTTTTCCATTGTTGTACCTGAAGTGTTAGTAGTGGGCGTCACCCAAAACAGCACAGTTGAACTACAGATACATTAGTCAATATCCCTAATTTCAGATACAAAAATGATACATGTATACAAATAGGATAATCATATTCAGTGGATCATAACCTTTCCAGCGGTAACTTACATGAGTTTTCTTGCATAAAGTACATTTCAGTTATGTCATATAAGCATATTTTCATAAAGAACATAGAATGTAATGTCACACTCAAATTAACATTTGCATATTCAGCATTTTTTAAAAACATACATATTGTTGTAGTGGCACCTGTCTGAAACACAATATAAGCCCCTTCTCTGAGGGCACTGGATTGTAATTGCTTGCACCGTGGTTCTGTTAAAGCCAATAGAATTACTTATCTGCGTAAGTTGACTTGCATTTTGTGGCAGTGACTATCTACTCTTCGTGTACAATGCATTGCACAATGGGACCTCATTCTTTATTTGCCTTTAGACACTAGTAAAACGTGTTTAATATTAATATTTGCATGTTGGCAAGATTCAGCCCTAAAACATTGCTGATATGCTAACAGACCAGTCAACAGTTGACATTGTCCTGTGCCAGTACATCTTCCTCAATTATTTGGTGGTATGTGGGTATTGGCTTTGGAATTTACTGTGTCTAGGAAAATGAGATGCCATTGCATGCTCCATTGACACATTACTTACTGCACTGTTCATCAAACCTAATGTTAAAAGCTAGGAACATGGCTGTAGTTCTGAACTGCTACTGATGGCTGTCAATGCAATAAATACAATGTATATAGACAACATTTGCAGAATCCATTAGATATTCTAGACAGATGTAGGTGTGTGCTGCAAAAAGTTACTCATAGTTTTAGCGATTTTCAAGATGGTGAAAATTAATGTAAGCTTAGAGAGATTCACTCTGTATAGAAGCAGTATAGAAAACATTGGATGTCCATGTTGGCGCGCACAGCATCACCTTGTCCAAAATTTAAAAAATCATAGCCGAGGAATGGATTCTGTGCTCCTGCTGCAGGATATATTTTAATTAAAGAAACACATTTTAACAGCCTTTTAAGTGCAATATAAAGTATCCAGATGCTCAGCTGTTAACACAAATGAATGTTAGAAATTTCCTGGAATAGAATTGCCAGCATGGTAGTGGAACAATAAAAATCACTCCTGTGTATATATTTGGTGCACCTCTCCATGGGTACAACACATCTGAACTGTTATTTAATTCTTATTCAAAATGTTAAGCAATGAATTAACATTTAAACTAGTGACGTTTATTGAGGTTGTTTGGCACAAGAGATGGAAAGTTTTAAATAGATTCTCATCCTGTGACTAGATTCTCATTCCTGGGTCATTTAAAACAAAACTAGCTGCTGTTTAATAGAGTGTTGGGTGCTAATGGTTGTTACGAAACTGATAATCTGGAGCTCCTCAATAGTCCTTTATGGGGGGTGCAAATGTAGAAACTGTGGAAACTAGATACAGCAATTTGTCTGAAATTGATATGACAAAGGAAATCGTACTTAACATGTTAATATAGCACTTGATTCAGTTTTATTCTCCTTCAATGCAAAAGGCTTTATAATTAGCAGAGTAGAAAACTTCTAAAATACTTTAGCATGATGTATACATTCATAGCAGCCTTTATACTATAGCAAGATAGTTTAAAGAAACTAAGATCACAATATTTTTGGAGACTTATTGATAGTACCAGTCATTTACTATTATTACTGCTTACATAACAGTATAAATGTTCATGGTGCATCACAGTATACCCAAAGATGGGTTGCCTCCCATGAGGAGTTTACAGTCTAAAGTTCTGATCCTGTAAACATGTACACGTGTTTAACTTTATAGACATGATTTGTTCCATGAAGTTCATTGAAACAGATCACATGCATAACAGACAGCTTGCCCATTCTAGAATTCACAAGCCTGAAGAGATGAGATATTAATCCCAATAAAGATAGAGTAAAATATTCATGGTTTCTGAATGGCCATGCTGAGTCAGACCAAAAGACCATCTAGCCCTGTATCCTGTCTGCTGACAGTGACCAATAGCAGATGCCCCAGAGGGAGTGAACAGAACAGGGAATCATCAAGTGATCCTGTTACCCAGGAGCTCAGTATCAAGAATAAATTTAAAACTAAGATCTGTGGAGTTTTGATCCTGACACCAGAAGAACAGGTTCCCGAACACTGTATTTATCACCAGTGGATAATTACCCAATGAAAACACAACTCAGGTATAAATTTAACAAATCTATTAAAAGAATTTGGAACAGTACACAGCATATAACTACTCAATACAACCCCAGTACACCAATTAGAAATCCAACTCCACTCCCTCAAAATAGAAGAAAAGAAGATAAGAAAGTTCCCCTAACAAACAGGTAAGTTAAAAATACTTTACAGTCTCAGTGTCTGGCCAAGATGTTAACACAGCAGGTGAGGAGAGGACCCACCTTCTACCCAGTAGCAAGCAGCCAATCGGGTTTCCAGATGGTTTAACCAAAAATACCCGAGCCCCACCCCCGTCCCCCACCCCAAAAAAAAAATGGGAAACAAATTCTGTTGTTGAGCAAAAAAAAAAGGGACCCTGACAGCAGTTATTAAGCAAAAAAAAAAAAAAAATAATAATAAATCAGCATGGCCCCTTTAAGAAGAGGCTTTTTTGCCAGCAGCCATTTTGTTTTTCTGCCAGCCACAAGAAAAGCCCCTGCAGAACGAGGTAAGTGGGGGGGAGGGGGCAAAGGGGGCCCGGCAGGAGGGTCCAGGGGGCTGGGCCCGGTTGCTGAGTATGTCCTAGGGTTGCCAGGTGTCCAATATTTTCCCCTCCTGGCAGGGAAAAAAATCAGAAAATACCGGACATTTTAGGCATCCGGTATTTTCTGAAATTTTTTACCGGACAGGAGACGAAAATACCAGACTGTCTAGGTCAATACCGGACACCTGGCTTCCCTAGCAGCCAAGGGTAGGAACTCTAGGTAACCCGATCCCACAGCAGATGTTCCTTGGTGTTAAAGGTGGCTGAGGATTGATGGCACTGTCCAAACAGAACCGGGTCTTCACCACAGGTCTGGAGTCGGAGTGGCTCTTCAGGTGGTGGGGGAAGTCAACGAACCCCAGTGTAGTGTAACCCCAATAGCACACCTAGGCCTTCACCATAGGTGGTATGGAGAAAACACTCTTGGTGGTTCAGAGGCTCCGCAGCACCACTGTAGTACAGCTGTCTCTGGTCCGGTATCCTCAAACTTGAACCCTTGGGCTTTGCCACAGTATGTGAGGGAACCAGTAGCAGCACTGATATCAGTCTTGACGAGTCACTGGACAGGCAAGGACTGAGCCCCGCACTCTCAGTGGGAGGTACTTTTATGTCTTGTGGTGGGGAAACGGATGATTGACAGCAGCATATGTTGTGCACATTCTGAGGTAAAATGGACTCTGGCGCAAAAAAACAGTTCAAGCCAGTTCTTGTTTACCTCCACAAAGACAAAATGGAATTTATAATTCCAAGATGGAGTCTCTTGTGATTTTAAAATGGAGTCCAACTTGCACATGTGATCAGTTCTTAATAAATCAATCAATTGCTGCCAACAATCCCTCTCCTGTCACCCATTCCCAGTCTCAGACAAACAGAGGCTGGGGACACAATTCCTACCCATCCTGGCTAATAGCCATTGATGGGCCTATCCTCCATGAATTTATCTAGTTCTTTTTGAACCCTGTTGTTCTTTGGGGTGGTCTCTTAACACAGGAGACTGCCCCTGTCATTTACAGGTGGTATCTTGTACAGGTTTTACTGTAATTGAGGGTGTGCAAGGAAGCTCAAACCATTGGTATTTCAATGGAGTCGCATAGGGCCCTCTCAGAAAAACGTGGTAATTCCACACAAGATCATGGTGTGACTTTTTAACTATTCCTGTCTTCAGGTTGTAGTTGTGAACCATGCAGGAGACAGGCTAACTACTCTGCCGATATGGGCGGGAAGAAAACTCCATGGAATATTAGATGCTCTGAGTTCTTTTGGTAGGCCCCCGACTCCCTAGTAACATAAGACTGCATGCCCACTGACCATTCTCTCGGGAAGCGGGGTGAGGATGGTAATGGAGCACCCATTACTACTATGTAGATTATGTTGATCTCTTTGGATATCTGCCATGGGTTTGGACGGGATGGAAAGCATGAAGTGACAATGGTGCTTCTTTTTCTGTACTCATTTGTATCTTTTGATTCCCCTCAGCGCACATCACAGTATCTGGCAAATGGTATTTTTCTCCATATTTTATATTATCCGAGAAAAACTTTGGAACTGGAAGGCTGGAAGAAGAGGGGGGGAAAGGACATTTTGTACAAAGTGGTCCACAAAATGAAAAAAAAAGGGGGAAGATTATCTAAGACTCATCTGTTTACCTCTACTGAACTGAGGCAGGAACAAGGGTGCAGCACTGGAGGTGGCAGACATAGTAAGATGCTGATAATTTATGCAGTCTGTACTGATCTCACAACACCTACCAAGGCCTGGGTATGAAATGCAGATACCCAGCCTGTTGCAAGATAGATGCTTGCAAGTGATCTGTCAGGAAGCCCTGTAATGCAATACATACTTCCCAGGTTGGATTTTGAGGTATTTTTTTGAAACTGAAGCCCATATTATTCTACACACACAGAATTTTTTTTAAATTGCTTTTGTGAGCTGTGATTTCCAGGATTTGAGGACACCTGTGTTATCTTATAGTCCTCTTGATTATGTGTGTGTATAAATGTGAGCAAAAATTGTGTGGCAAAATGGTTTTACCCTTGCTTCTGGCTGATTCAGCTGGCAAAGTAACTTCATCTCAAGGCACTCTCAGTAAACTAAATTATGTGTGTATTAATGGGAGTCAAACTTTTTATAACAAATGTTTCTGGAAGTTCAAAACTTGGGTTCAATTCAAGTTAAATGCAAGGGTTTGCTGCACTTGGTCAGAAGCTGGTTTAACTTGTGGATCGCAGTGCCTTTCCATGCCTCTCAGCTCCCTCCCTGTAAAATGAGCATGATAGCACTTCCCCACTCCACAGGGGTGTTGTGAGGCTAAATACATTAAAAGATTATGAAATGCTTTGAGATTTAGTGATGAAAAGTGCTGTATAAGTGCTAGGTATTATTATTGTAATGTAATTGAAATAAGTAGCCTATTGTAGCATGATGGGAGAAGATAGAGTTTAGATTCAAAATGCTATATTGTGAGAGGCAGTTGCTACATGGATGGCAAAACCAACCCCCCTGTGCTAAGATGGATTGAGACACATGGGACAAGACTATTTTAAGGAGGTGATACGCAGTGTGAGGGTATACAGCTTTAGGATCCACTGCCATGGACCCCTCTGCCTTTCCACTGCAACTCAGTGTAACTACTCAAATGAGTAAAGTTACTCTGATGTGCAGACTTCTGGCCCACAGACAGATGTATTAGCATCACTGTTCTGTCTGGTGCTGGGGTAGCTGACTCTGGAAGGCCCATGAAGTCAGTGGCCAGTAGCAGGGGCCACATGCCGCTGAAATGCTGCACAATCAACCCTTTTGAAAGCAGAGTAGTTACTCTGCACTGAGATGGGATAAGAGCCTAAAATGTAATAGTTTAGTTTGGGCTTATTTTAATTTTTTTTTAAAGGGTAAGTGAGTCTGCACCAGTTGAATTTGTTGGTGCTCAGTAAAAGTGATTTTAATTAGAAAATATTGCAGACAAAATGGCCAACTACTGTAATAATGTGGAAGAGCTTCAGAGGGTTAGCCGAGTTAGTCTGTAACTGGAAAAACTTAAAAAACAGTGAATAGTCTAGTAGCGCCTTAAAGACTAACAAAACATGTAGATGGTATCATGGGCTTTTGTGGGCAAAACCCACTTCTTCAGATGACTGGAGTATTAAAAGTCCAGATCCAAGAATAAATAAGGGAATGGGGGAGGGGGGAAGGATGGGAGAAAAAAGACAGCGAGTGGAGTATTTTGTATGGCTTCTCAGAGCCCTAAACTCCCATTGGCTTGAATTGGTGTATATGAGGATATTCACTAGCACCCTGCAAGATTTGGGCTCCATGCATAAATCAACGATTGTAAGTATGAATGACTGTGAATCTTCTAAGGCAAGGAAAGGGAAGAAATGTTAATATAAACAGTTTAAAAATTTAACAAGCTTCTGGTTACCTACAGGACATCTATTTTTATATCAAGAATGGAATCCAGACATAATTCAACTAAAACTGATTCCTAAGATTATATCTGACATTCTAATCCAGCCCCCTTCTGAGAAAAAGAGTAGTTAGTTTTAGACTCTGAGACCTGATATTTTTATCATTTTATGGAGATGGAGCAATGTGGGCTCAGACTTCAGCGAATACATTTATTGAATTGACACTTTTAATGTCCTTTACATTGTAGTTTTGAATATTTAAATCTGAGCGGCTTATTTTTAAAAAATAGTTTCTTTAGAAGCTGCTTCTATGCTCAGTTCCTACTCTGAACAAACTGTAACAAATAGCACAAGTGAGAATTTTTTCCCATATAGTCTGATTTATCAACCAGAACTGGATAAACATTAGCCTACTGCTGATGTGACAAATGTGACAGCTGGAGGGGTCTGGAATGAATACAGAAACCTTAAATAAGCTTTTCAATTGAGCTCATTATGAGGACATTTGTTAAACACACAGCCTCTTCTTTTGCTGTGCCAAGCAGCTCTTAGCATATACACATTGGAAACCTATACTTTAGAGCACATGGGCTCCATTTTGCATGCTAATTGCTGGTTCACCATTAGTCGATTGTTTCTAAGTTAAATATTGATGGAAAGTATGGCGCGTGATCTGACTATTTATCATGGCTTAGAATAATCCTCTCTCCTGAGTTCATATATTTACGTTAATAGACTTTATTAAATATACATTATATTGTATACAACATGAATGACTGATTTTGATGGTCAGTGTTTTTATAACTGGTATGATTTTATCCAGTGGAGGCAGGTGACAAGTGCAGAACATTCCAGCTGCTTTCTTGTGTAGGAATCTGTATCAGTAGAACTTAAGCTGAGTCTTCCTAGATTCCTTGCCAGATGTCAGTCTGCAAATCTTTTGGTATAAAGGAAATGTTACAGCATCTCTACTGTATATGGCCTGGATCCTACTGAGAGAGTTTACACATTCGGGGAGTCCTGTTGATTTCAGTGGCATTCCTTATGGAATAAATGCCATTGCAGGATCGAGTACTATGGTGGCTCCATTATCTGAGTTCAGGTAGTAATGTCCAGAAACATACATCCTCAGCAACCATAAATTATCAACCTGGAAATGGTAAAACAGAAGAATTAGGAGCACCTGGACTGCATTTGCTGGTGAACCAGCAATGGTGAATCCCTAGCATTATAGTGCTACATCAAAAATGCTACTACAGCAGATGCTTATTTGCAGCAACAGCTTGTAAGAGCAACTGCCACTTCTGAGCAACTTTTCCCCTGGGACCACTTTCCCTAACATGAATTATCAATGCTCCCCATAACTCTAGGAGCAACGTAGCAAAAGGGCACCAAGAGGTTGCTACTAATGAGCCACTACGTGTTCTGATTTGATACAGTTGTTACATTCCACTTGCTCTGGTGTAAATGGCTACACAGGGAACAGGTCAACAATATATCAGGCCTAGCAAGCTCAATTGTTCTGCACACTGAGGTGTGGTAGCTTTTCCATTTCTCAAGGCTTCATCTGGGGATCAGAGAATCCTAGTTTATGATATTACATGGGAGTCAGGTCTCGTTTACAATTAGTGTGCTAATCCTTTATGTACTTAAGGGTTGTTTCTCACTAATTTCTTGATTCTAGCCAAGTTAAGTTTTGTTTTTCTACTTTAGTATATTGGTTTATTCCCCATCATGTTAATCTCCGTACATGGAGTAATAATAAACAAACCAGGACAGGCAGAATTAGAGTCAAACAAGGATTAGAGTCAAACGTGACTGCTTTGAGTCATGCTGCTTGGCATTATAAGAGAGATCAGGACCCTTAACCCTGCAACATATATACATTTTGGCCCAGATCCTACAAGGTCATATGTGCAGGCAGAGTTCTGCAACTGCCCAGCCCCTCTGACTGAAGGAGCTGGAATTCAGTGGGGCTCAACAGAGGTTACCTATGAACCTCTCCTAGATTGAGGAATTAATAAAATGGGGGCAGTAGCTACCTCCTTATTTTTACTTTTCATTGTAAAGATTCACCAAATGCTGTTGTGGTTTGTTGAGATGCAGGAATAGTCACTAGTATGAAGTGGACATATCCGTGCACACTCACACCAAATGACTCAGTATTCACTACCAGTAATAAATTCTGCTAACTGGAAGAAAATACACTAATGCTGCAAAGATTAATAAAAAGGCACATACAGTATGCGTCAGCTAGAACAGTGCTTCCCAACTTTTTTGAGTATACAGACCCCTTTTTAGCCTATTAAAATTTCACAGACCACCACCCCCGCGGCCTGCGGGAGGAAAAAAAAGAAAAGAAAAACAGTGGGCCCAGTGCTTATTTTTAAACTTTCCATGGACCCCCTGCAGTACTGTCCATGGACCACAAGTTGGGAACCACTGAGCTAGAACATTCCCACCATAACACACACACACACACACACACACACGTCTGTCAATCCTGCATTAATTTGCAGAAGTAATGACGGTGTTACTGGTTTGCAATGGTTACTGAAAGTCCTCCCAGTTTATGTGCTGCTGTTCCTGTTACCAAAAAGACTGCCAAGCAGTTGGCAAAATGTCTGCTTTCACACAGGGGCACTATTCAAGTATTTTTTGAAAGAATCATTCTCAGTGTAGCATTCTTTAGAGCACTGAAAATCCAAGTGTCCTTTGGCTAACCATTTGAAAGAGCGGAGGCCTCAGAATGAAAAGATTCTGACAGAGTCCTTTACAAATAAGCAATAGAGGCAACCTTACCCAGAAGTAATTTTCCTTCTGCTTTAAATACCTACATAAAATTTGATAGTGGTTAGGCTGCTAGTGTGCCAAGACCCTGCCTTTCACATAGTATTGGTCAATCTCATTGTTTTCTTTGTATGTCCTTCTCTGTAACCATCTGTTCTCTCATTTCATGTTTAGATTTTAAGCCTCTGTGGTCAGGGACAGTCTTCTTCTTCTAGATGCTACTGTAATACAAATAAAGACTAACAAAATGCAGTTCTAGAAAAGCTATTATATAAAGATAGCACCTCCCTGTTCATTAATCGTGCACTTTTTCAGGCCTGCATCTGTGCACTACCTCTGAACTCTGATTTGATAGCATTTTGTACTCACTGTGCACAGGCATAACTGACAACATAGAAAAGCAGCGTAAGCCTAGGTGTGTAGACAAATCATATCTGCTGACGTTAGTGCTAGAAAACTGGTTTGCTCCCCATTAGCTTTGCAGAGCCAGAAAAGTGGCATGAGGGCAGAGCTAGATTCATTCTGATTGTGCATCATTAACAGAATTGCTTATCAAGCCAAATCTGTTACACCTGTGCAAACCCACGGATGGCTTTCAGTGATGTCAATGCAGCATAATTTCAACACCATGTCGTAAAGGCAGCTGTGAACAAGGCTCTCGTGTGGCCTCACAATCTTTGTAGCTAGATAGGAGGTCAAAAAGGGAAAGACCCCAGTTTCACATTCTGACTGGTCAGGCTTTCAAAGCTAGTGGGAGAGGAAGGGGAGCAGAGAGGAAATGCTTTAAATTTGCCCTCTACAGCAGGGGTCAGCGACCCCCAGCATGTGTGCCACGGGCTGCATGCGAGCCAATTTTTACTGGCATGTGGGGTGGCAATTCAGCACAGCAAGAGCCTGCACTGCAGCTTGAGCCTTGTGGTCGGCGCACAGCGGCAGCACCAGCTCTGGGGGGCAGGCGGGGAGGCTGCTGATTGGGCTGTGAGAGTGGTTGGTGCACAGTTGCAGGCGAGGGCCAACCCCTAGAGCTAGGTAGATGGAAACCAGGGCCAGCTCCTGGAGTCCCTTGTCCCTGTGAGGATCCGCTGCAAGAGCTGCGTCACACTTACCACTGGCCAGCCCCAGTAAGCTACCCCTGCCTTCCAGCGCCCTGCCACAAGCCCTTCACCTTCCACCACCATCCCTGACTCCTGCACCCTCACCCCCATCCCTGAGCCCGCCTCTGAACCCAGCCCCCTACATGACTCCTTAACTCCACCCGTGCCCTTCCAAACACCAACCCTCTGTCCCGAACCTGCCTTCTGACACCGGAACCCCCTGCCCTGAGCCCCCTACATGTACCATCCCTCTGCTTAAGAACATGAGCAAAGCCGGGGACATTGCTTAGTGCTCTACAGAGACCGGCTCCCACCCCGGCTACACTGCAGCGACTGCTCACAACGCAATGCCACCTGGGACCCGCACAGCAGTTTTAACCCCGGTTCCTTTGCAGCCCGGCCTCGGCAGCCTCCTTTGCAGCCCTGAGTCCCAAACTTCCCACGAGCCACCGTCATGCTGCCAGGCTTGGTGCGGACACACCGGATGCACATGGTGCACTGCCCCTGCACAGAGCTCAAGCAATTCTCCAGCCTCGGCCGCCCATGTGGGTGCGATTCATTGTCACCCCAAACTGCTGGGCCCCGCTCGCCTTGCGGTCTCTGAGCTCCTGCTTCCCACGCAGCACGTTCTGCACTTTGGCCGGATGGGGGCAGCATGGAGGGTCCAAGCCGAACCCTGTTCGCATGTTCCCCTCCCAGCGCAGATTGGAATGTGTAAAGTCTCACAGGTAGTAACAAATGATTGGGGGGGGGCACACATTTTGTCTTTGCCCTCAGGTGCATAACACCCTCGCTATGCCTCTGCACTATATGAGCCAATAACTCTGGAGCACCAAATTATCATTTTCACGGAGTGACTTGTCAATGAAGAGCTGCACTTTAAGGGATTAGCCTGCACTAAACTTGAGTGGTAGCCTATTCCCTATCACAGCCTAGCTACTTAAGTTATAAGCACCTCCACGTTCATAAAGGGTTTTGTGTGTGGCTGGGGCTGGCCTTTTGCAAGAGCTGGCCTTTCTTCTTGTGTCACTGATGTGTGTGCCTGAGGTGCATTTGTGATTAGTATTATTTCCTGTACAGCAATGACATTTGTATGGAACCCAAACAGTTTGGGGGGGGAGGGGGGACGCCAAGTTAAGACTTGAGTTAACTCAGCAGGGAAAACAAGCCATCAGTGTAAATCCCATAGGTCAACTTTTTAAAACTTAGATGCCTAAAGTCATAGATAAGAGTAGCTTGTTTTCGGGGTACTGCATATCTAGTGCTCCCCTATTTCACAGCACAGAATGTCTAAAAATCAGATTATGGCTGATTCATGTTGGGCAGCCAAAAATAGAGGCACTGATAATTTGTGGACAGTTCTGAAAATGGAGGCCTTACCACCTCTTCTGACTTAGTTTCCCCACCAGTAAGCGTGCCTGTCTCAGAGATATGATGCAAGTTTCCATGTCTTAATATTTAAAGCAACCTGTGCTCTATAGCAGTGGTTTTCAACCTGTGGATCCTGGGGGGTCTGCACACTATGTCTAAGATTTCCAAAGGAATCTGCACCTCCACTTGAATTTTTTAGGGATCTGCAAATGAAAAAAGGTCAAAAACCACAGCTCTGGGGACAAAGTTCTGTACAAATGTAGAGTATATTTCCTTCCCTCCTTATGAAAATACTTAATAATGTAGCAATAGGTTAATGCTTGTTTTTGCAAGGGCCGGCCTTTGTTCTTGTGTCACTGATGTGGTGCCTTAGTGGTAAGTAGTATTTCCTGTACAATAACGACATTTGTATGGAACCCGAACAGCTAATTACCTGCCAAAGTTCAGCATGGGTGCTTGGTCACCTTGCTAACTGCACAGCTCCTCGTTAAAGGAATGTTTGTAAAAGCTTCCCTGCCATTTACAGCACCTACCTCCTCCTGTGCACCTCATGACTCCCAGTGAGGCAGCCTAGAGGCTTTGATTGTATCACATTATAGTTTCCCTTTAACATACAGTCAAAGTGCAGCTGTTCAACTGCTTGAACAGTCCAAACTAGCTGTAAAAAGTACTAATGATGTTCTATACCAGATTTGCAGGCAGGCATTGGAATTGTGCTCGGTCAGGTTCCCACAGCACAGATGTCCTTATGCTACACTAGCACAGGAGCACTACTGTAACTGAAACCATGCTGTTAAATTTTCAAAATGGCCTCTTCGCCTACCTATAATCTATTATATGTACACTTATTTGCATGCCCCAAACAAATTCAGACAATCCAGTAATAGCTAGGTTTAGAGTTTTCCTTTAGCCTAAGGTTTGAGAGAGAAATCAGAAGTATTACTCAGACCCATGCAGCTATGCCCGCATGCAGCCTATGTGATCATGTGCTCTTTTCCAGTACCCTCATATCTCCTCCCCCACTTCAGACTTGTTTGACACTTACTTTTGGTACCTCTTCTTAAACTGGGTAGTAAACTCTCTGGGGTACAGAATGTGTGTGTGTTTGCACAGCTCCCTGGCAAAATGGGGTCATATTGTGCAGAGCCCTGTGCTCTAAATTGACCGAGGTAACAAACATCCAACGTAGCCTGTTCAGTAAAATAGCTTATAAAAGTCAACAAAGGTGAATGGCAGAGAAAAAAAGTCCACTCCTACTACTGTGTTACTTTTGTAACTCGTGAAGGATGAGGAAATTGGATATTTATGAATCAAAATCAGTGTGTTGGAATTTAGGCCTGCTAGATAGATAAAATGATGAGGAGATGGGCTATTCTGCCATAGCTCCTTTTTGGGAGCCTTAAAAAAGAGACTTTGGGGAATAAAAATGATGAAGATGGACGAACTGGAAAGAGCAAGATTTACCATGATAGCTACTACCCCCAACATCTCCTGGAACACAGGGATACACCATGTCACCACTGGAAGTTCACTGTCTTGATGCCAAGAGATGGCTTGAGTGGGAACCAGATGACATTGCTATCTCCAGTGACTCCAGCTAAATCCTGAACACCTGGAATGTGAACCTTGGGTTCCTGATTCACCCACCTCCTCTATGCATCATTTTCCTTCCCCACCTTCGGGCTTATCTAGACTACACTAAAGTGTCGAAAGAGGATATGCAAATTCCGCGGCATTTTTTGAGGTTTACGCAGCTTTTCGAAAAAGAGAGGGGGGTCGCCGAAAAAGCCGCATCTAAACTACTTTCACTTTCAAAAGCTCCACTTTCGAAAAGTCTGGCTTAGTTAGCCAAGCTTTTCTGTTTCACAGCTCTGCTGTGATCCCATGAAGAGAACAGCAGGTTTGCTGTAGCAATGCCATCAAATGGCCCAATACTTCTACAGGTATGACAGGTCCTAGAGGGCACATCTACACAGCAAAGAAAGTACTGTGGAAGTGAGTCTCAGAGCTCAAGACAACTGGCTCGGATTCACAGGGCTCACACTGAGGAGCTAAAAGAGCAATGTAAATGTTTGGGATTGGGCTGGAGCCCAGCCTCTGGTGGAGGGATTTGAAGCCCAGGTTGTAGCCTGAACCTGAATGTCTATACTGCTATTTTTAGCTTGAGCCCCAGGAGCCTGAGTCAGTTGATCCAGGCTGTGAGACTTGCTGCTCTGGGGTTTTTTGCTTTTGGCGTGTACCCACAGTGACTGATACAACTGGGTGCGCTGCATTGTAAACCCTGGGTTAGGAGAACTCGAACCCACAGTCCACAGTTTGAGCCTCCACATTACATATTGACCCTATGTTTAAGAAGGGGAGTCAAGGTAGTGTTCTCTGTCAGACGGGGGGCTGAGAGCTGACACTGGGCATGAGGCACAAAGATATGGGATGGTTCTGTAGACTCCAAGAGAAAAACCTAGGCTAGAATTCAGACAACCATCTTCTCCTTCCCAAGGTGCATAGAATCATAGAAGACTAGAACTGGAAGGGACTTCAAGAGATCACCAAGTCCAGTCCCCTGCCCTCATGGCAGGACCAAGCATGGTCTAGACCATCCCTGATAGATGTCTGTCTAACCTGCTCTTAAATATCTCCAGAGATAGAAATTCCACAACCTCCCTAGGCAATTTATTCCAGAGTTTAACCACCCTGACACTTAAGAAGTTTTTCCTAATGTCCAGCCTAAACCTCCCTTGCTGCAGTTTAAGCCCATTGCTTCTTGTCCTATCCTCAGAGGCCAAAGAGAACAATTTTCCCACCTCCTCCCTGTGACACCCTTTTAGATACCTGAAAACTCTATCATGTCCCCTCTCAGTCTTCTCCTTTCCAAACTAAATGAGCCCAGTTCCTTCAGCCTTGCCTCATAGCTCCTGTTTTCTAGACTTTTAATCACTTTTCTTGGTCTTCTCTGGACCTTCTCCGATTTTGCACAACTTTCTTCAAAAATGTGGTGCCCAGAACTAGACACAATACTCCAGTTGAGCCCTAATCAGCGCAGAGTAGAGCGGAAGAATGACTTCTCGTGTCTTGTTCACAACACTCCTGTTAATGCATCCCAGAATCATGTTTGCTTTTTTTACAACAGTGTCACACTGTTGACTCATATTTCGCTTGTGGTCCACTATGACCCCTAGATCCTTTTCAGCAGTACTCCTTCCTAGACAGTCGCTAACCATTCTGTATGTGTGAAACTGATTGTTCCTTCCAAAGTTGAGTACAGTAAAACTCCAATAGTCCGGCACCAATTGTCCAGCACTCCCGATAGTCCGGCATCAAAATGGCAAGCGCTCCTGATGGAAGCAGGATGGAACCCGGAACCATTCAGGTCAGCTGCTGTCATGTGGGTTACAGCAGGGAGGGGACGTGTTTGGTTCTGGGGAAGGGGAGGAGAGGGGAGGGGGATTGGGTTACGCACGGCGTCCCGGCCAGCTCGTTGAAAAGCCGGCCACTCAGTGCACATGCCCCAGCACCTGGAGGGAGACATGTGGCTGCTCCGGGACCTGAGCATAAGGTTGTGGGGGGGAGTAGGATCGGGTTACAGGAGGGAGGAGAGGTGTTTGGTTCCAGGGAAGGGGAAGGGGAAGGGGAGGCGGATTGGGTTACATCAGGGAGGGGAGGTGTTTGGCTCTGGGGAAGGGGAGGGGGTTGGGTTACACACAGCACCTCAGCCAGCTCATTGAAAAGCCGGCCGCTCAGCGCACATGCCCCAGTGCCTGGAGGGAGACGCGCTGTGACTCCGGGAACTGAGCATAAGGTTGGGGAGGTGGGATTGGGTTGGGAGTATGCAGTACCTCCTGATACGCCGGCATATCCGATAATCCGGCACCAGCTAGGTCCCAAAGGTGCCGGATTATCGGAAGTCCACTGTACTTTGCATTTGTCCTTATTAAACTTCATCCTATTTACCGCCGACCATTTCTCCAGTTTGTCGAGATCATTTTGAATTATGACCCTATCCTCCAAAGCAGTTGCAACCCCTCCCAGCTTGGTATCATCTGCAAACTTAATAAGTGTACTCTCTATGCCAATATCTAAATCGCTGATGAAGATATTGAACAGAACCGGTGCCAAAACAGAGCCCTGAAGAACACCGCTTGTTATACACTTCCAGCATGACTGTGAACTGTTAATAACTACTCTCTGCGAATGGTTATCCAGCCAGTTATGCACCTACCTTATAGTAGCCCCATTTAAGTTGTATTTGTCTAGTTTATTGATAAGAAGGTCATGTTTATTGATAAGAAGGTGCATTGGTGATGGGCAGTGTGTGGGCCTATCATAGTCTCCCTGCAATAAGGTTGGGACTGATTTTGGATTTCCTCACTCTGCCAGTCCTTCTCAAGGTGATATACGTGGTTGTCCTGAATTTCAAAGTGTGCAAACAAGTTCATCTTAATGAGATTTGATGGTTTTCCCATTTGACGTTGCCACTTGGGGTGTGCTTAGCTCAGCATATCATCCACCCATTGTTCTCCAGCAATGATGGAGAACAAGATAAGGATCTCTGACTCAGACGAGGGAGGGGCTTCCTCATAGGATTGGTTGCCTTGCCCTCTTGGGTTGATGCTTACTGGTTAGATGTGCCCTTGCTACAAAAGGTGAGCTCCTCCACTCCTGCCGGATTCACTGGTTTAGATGGAAATGAGACTGGAGGTAGGGCGGCTATGATGTCTGTCAAGGGTCCCAAAATCTCCTTTAGTAACTCCCCCAATAGTCTCATTCTCAGCCAATAATAATGGGATAGGTGAGGATTGTGTCCAGGTCAACCATCAGGGACTTTGTAAGCTCACCCTCAGTTAGTCACATGAACATGTGGTTCAGATTTCATGTTCCCGTTCACACACTGTAACAGGGTACTGCCTCTGGTAGACCCATGGTTTGGGACCACACAGTTCAACCCTTCTATGCCATTCATTATTATGGGTACGCCATCTTTGCAGGGCTTCCTTGTTGAGCTCAGGGTCCAGATCTTCCCAAACTGCCCCTGTATGGAGAACAATCCTGGGACCAGTGCTCAGGGCACATGTAAAACACAAGTCTTGGTCTTCACTGTGGGGACCTCAGGGTGTACAGGATGGTTTATCTCTGTGGAATCCCTGTCCTTTGGAAACCAGTGATATTCCTTCCCCGGTGAGTCTGGGTTGTGGGATGACAGTTCTGGACTTTTGGTCCAGGGTATTCAGGAGCATCTGAAAGGACATAGCTCCCACAGAAAAGAGTGCTGCAGGCTACCTGTTCATTTTACTCATGGTGGATTATGCAGTGCAATAACCTGAGAATATACTGCTATGCTCTATGAATGCCAAAGCAGGTTAGTGCCAAGCTTATGAACATCTTTGCCTGGGCTGCAGACCATGGCAGATCATAATGGATCAGGAAACATACTTTATGTCCCAGATGGTGCAGCAACTGTGTCCATTGTTAAAAATCAAGGCCCTCAGCACATCCTTCAATCATCCCCAAACACACAGTTTTGTGAAATGAATAATCAAAACACTAAAAAGTATCTCAAGAGGTCTGTCATTACAGATGTCGAACACTGGGACCAGGTGGTCCCTTCCCTCCTTGTTTGCCTCACAAAAGGTACCAGGGTTCCCACCAGCTTCTAACCATTCTAACTGCAGTAGAGGAGGCAGCCATAAGGGACTTTAGATTTCATTCAAGAAATGTAGAAATAAAAAAACCCCTTTAGCCAATAATGTGATATAGAATGTTCTTACCCCGTGAGAGAAGTCTGAAGCTTTAGACTTCCCAGAGAGAACACTTACACACCCAGAATGCAGCCTATATTGCAAAAGCCCACTTCTTGGTGTTTCAACTTGGTGATCGGGTTCTCTTACTATAGGCCATTGCAGAATCAAAGCTGCTAGTCCACATGCTTGTGCTATATGAGGTGTAGGGTTGCCAGATGGCTTCAACAAAAATACTGGACACACTTGATAAAAATCTGTCGACCAAAAAAAAATACATGATATGGGAGGTTTATTGATGACAGTCTACATTACATTGTATATTTTACATTAGATTGTGCGGCCTTTTTTGATAAAGCTGCCAAATATTCCTTATCTTGAAAGAGTGCTGCGAGATACGAGAAAGATGAAAGGTAGACAAAGGACAATACTGTCGCAAATCGTACATGTATAAAAGGAAAATATTCAGCACTACTGCATAGTTGCATATTGCCTGGCTGGTAGACGCACTCACACAGCGTGAGTGCGTCTACCAGACAGGCAGTATGCAACTACGTACTGATACTCATATCCAAGCGGCGAATCGGCATAGTAGCACATAGCGCAGGCCTAAAGAGTGGGTGAGAATACTCGCGCACAAGTCTTGCATAACATGATAATAATAAAATTTACTTAATTAGAAAATACCAGAAATTTATATGTCCAGTATTTTCTCAATTTGTTTCCCAGACAGAAAGCTCAAATACCGGACTATCCGGTTCAAAACCAGACACCTGGCAACCCTAATGAGGTGATACGATAGGTGGAGCTGTTGAATTAGGAAATCTGAGAGTCGGACAAATGAAAGCTCCAGCAGCTCTACCATGTGAACCTTTTAAAGTGCTGGAAAGCTAAAAGAAAGCCTACGTATAGTTCCCTACCTAATGGAACTCGAATTAGGCCTGCAGGCCATGAGGATCATAGAGACAGGGAAGATCAAAATCAGAAACAACCTCATCCCTAATCAAGGACCCAGATCCAGGAGTTGATCACTACCTTCTCAGCTGCAACTGAAGGAAACCATGAAGCAAGAGCTCCAATTATTGCTAGGGCTGGGAGTAATCAAAGGGACATTTAGTGACTGGAGGAGCCCAGGAATGCTGGTTTCTAAGCCTGATGGAACTATTCATTTCTGCATAAATGTCAGGAAAGTTAATAGTGCAACAAAATGTGATGTGTACCCTGTGATTTGTATTGATGAATTATGTGAGGGGCAGATGAAGTGGAATATATTACCACCATGGATCTGACCAAGGGAATCCTGGGGAAAAAAGGATTCCACCCCTTTTGTCTTATCCTGTTGAGAATGCCTTCAGGTTACATAGGGACTCAGCCATATTCCAATGACTGATGGACCCCATAACCACCATTACTCCTCAATTACATTGTAATCTACAGTCAAAACTGGCAAGACCATCTAAAACATGTAATGGCAATATTACAGTCCCTTAAGGCTGTCTACACTGCTGTTATTCCAAAATAACAGAGTCTGCATTTACACAAAAGCGGTTATTTCGACATAATGTCAAAATAACAGAGAACTGGAAGACTGTTTACTCTGATTCCTGTAACTTCATTTTACAAGGAGTAAGAGAAGTCGGAGGAAGAGTGCGCTATCTCGAAATAACTGCCGTGTAGACAGCGCCAAAAGTCGAAATAAGTGGCGTTGACTTAAGCTACACAATTAGCATAGCTCAAGTTCCATAGCTTATTTCGAGTTTAGCCCTGCTGTATAGATGTGCCCTAAGGGAACCAAACTAACAGCAGATCCCATTAAATGTCACCCAAGCAAGGCCAAAACTACCTATCTTGGGTATGTTTTGGGAAAAGGCACAGTGTGACACTTTATGAATAATATAAGAATGGCCATACTGGGTCAGACCAAAGGTCTGTCTAGGCCAGTATCATGTCATCCAACAGTGACCAATGCCAGGTGCATCAGAGGGAGTGAACAGAACAGGGAATCATAAAGTGATCCCTCTCCTGTCACCCATTCCCAGCCTCTAACAAAGGCTAGGGACCCCATTCCTACCCATCCTGGCTAATAGCCATTGATGGATCTATCCTCCATGAATTTATCTAGTTCTTTCTAGAACCCTATTGAAGTCCTAGTCTTCACAACCTCTTCTGGCAATGAGTTCCACAGGATGACCATGCGCTGTATGAAGAAAAACTTCCTTTGTTTGTTTCAAACCTGCTACCTATTAATTTCATTTGGTGACCCCTAGTTCTTATATTGTGGGAACAAGTAAATAACTTTTCCTTATTCACCTTTTCCACACCAGTCATGATTTTACAGACCTCTATCATATCCCCCTCAGTCTCCTCTTTTCTAAGCTGAAACAAGGTCCAGTTCCTCCACACCCTCCTCCAGGAAACAGGTATGCTGGTTTTTAAACCTGGCAGGATACTACGGCTGGTTTATTCCTGCGTTCTCAACTACTGCAGTCCCTTGTACATGTCTCCTCAAAAATAATAGCCCAAAGAAGATCCAGTGGACTAAGGTGTATTAAGAGGCTTTTGGAATTCCTGCTACAGGTCAATGCCTCAGATGCAGTGCTAGGGGGGCTGTCTTATCCCAAGTAATGCCGTCCTCCAGCACCTGACCCTTTACATTAGCCACAACTTGCTCCCCAGGGAGAGGGCTAACTTTGTAATGGAAAAGGAAGAATTGACAAAGAGAGGCCTATGGACTCACTTCAGTATTATTGCCTGGGCACTTGCTTTGCCTTAGTCATGAACCATGGCCCTCTACATGAAGGACACTAACCCACAAAGTATGCAATTGTACTAGTCCTTCCAGCCTTTCTGTTTCCATGTCCTATAGTGAGCCAGAGCAGCCCACCTAAACGTCAGTTTATTTTCATAATATGGGAGAGCTAATGGGGAAGGAACGTACCCCAATGGTATCATAAGGGGGGGGGTTCATGATGGATCAGAGAAACCTAACACCCCCAGAACAAGGGTTAAAGAGAGACTGTGGGCCCAGCTAGCCCTGCTCTGCTATACCTGTGGCCAATATCAGGTCTGGAGGGGGAAGAAAAGGCGAGAACCTGATTTAATTCGAGGCTGGCTGGAAAAGAGGCAGGTCTGCCTCTCTATATGAGGGGAACTTCACTACAGACCTGACAGCTGGTGACAGTTCTGCATCCCAGGGATCTGCTGCAGGGGGCCCAAACTGCCACGGTTACAGGCCCATCAGAGCTCTTCGGGCCCAAAAGCAGACAGAGAGCCGTGCATTATTGTTTCAATGCTTCACAGCAGGCTCCATTCATCCACAGGTAAAAGTGCCTTGTGGAATCTCCTCTTGTGGAGGACCTGAGCCTTATTTCAGCTTAGAAAAGAGGAGACTAAGGGAGGATATGATAGAGGTCTATACAATCATGACTGGGATGGAAAAGGTGAGTAAGGAAAAGTTATTTACTTGTTCCCACAATATAAGAACTAGGGGTCACCAAATGAAATTAATAGACAGCAGGTTTGAAACAAACAAAAGGAAGTTTTTCTTCACACAGCACATGGTTAACTTTATTGTATAAAACTGAGCTGCAGTCTTTTCTGAGAGGCATAGCTCAGCTTCAGGAAGCTCCTTGGACCAAACTCAGTTTAGCCCAGTGAAAAGACTACACAGGTAATGGTAAATTAAAGTTTATAGATGTGTTTTTCTTGATTATTAAAAATTGCAGAGCTCCTTAGCCTTTTTTGGTAGGGTATGCCCAGGGAGAACCACAGCCTCCCACATAAGCCTGCTGTAGACTTTCTGGCATTCCCTACTTCTGAGGATATTACAATCCTTGAAGTTCCAAATCAGCAAAGGTAGCTTTTATTCCAAGCTGTCTGTAGTGAACCAGTTGTGTTTGCCACAGAAGTTTTCAAATGTCTGGTAACAGAGCTGCACATGTACAAGTGGAGGGGGCTGGTGACCTCCAGAGGAACGGCTAGGATACATGCTCTTGCTCGAAAGTTCACAGCTGATCTGGTGTTCCTACTAAAGGAAAAGTTTGTGGCTATCAGCGGCTGGGATTGGGTCAGAATTCATGAGAGAATCAACAGGATGCTGTGTTCGGGTGCATCTACACGGCACCCTTACCTCAAAATAAGTTAAACAATCTGTGCTATGCAAATTGTGTAGCTTATTTTGAAGTAATTTCGAAATAAAGCGCTATTCCAACAAGTCCCTTAGCCCTCGTGGAATGAGGGTTACCGGGATGCCGGAATAGCATGCCCATTATTTCAAAATATATTTTGAAATAACAGACGCATTTAAAGACGCGGAATACTTCCAGTATCCCGAAATAGCACCACTGTCTAGATGTAGCCTTAATGTCCCCATGTATAACTGAGTCCCTATAGCTCTGAATGCATCTAGCCAGGGATTACATTGTAACACATACAATAATATGAACTCTCAAAGAACTATATAGTTATCCCACTTCCCCCAGCATCTTTCATTACTGCATACAAATCCCTGGTGGGGATTTTGTCCAATGGTCTCTCAGGATATGAGTCTAAGGGTCCCAGGTTCCAGCTGCATCCACACTGCAAAATGTTGGTTTGGGCCTGGATCTCCATGGGACCCTATCTTGACTCTTCACCCCTGCAAGGTCCTGGGGCCCAGGCCTGAGTTACACTGAATTGTATGTAGACAGAAGGAGTGTTTGGACTTGAGCCTCCCAAGTAAAAGTCAACATAAAAGACAGAAGCTGCATTTTTTATTTTTGCTGTTCTTTTCTCTCTCCTTTTGTGGTTGTTTGTCCTTTAAAGGAAACAGGATTGGACTTTAACAACAATGGTGCCAGACAGTCTCAACTACCTCCCTGCCCCCACCCCCTAAAAAAAGAACAGTTATTACCATCTCTAACACTAACTACAAAGTGTCATCTGGATCTTTCCTTAAGATAATCTCTTTGCTGCTCAAGAGAAAGGAATAATGGGATACTATTAAAATGCAAGCCTGGCATAATACTCAATATTCCAGTTGCTTTAATTGTTTTCCTTCTTCTTCTGTGTCTTTAATAAAAAGTTGAAAAGATTTTCAGTGAAGTATTTGCCATGGCACTAGGCAGGCTGCTGTCTCTGTATACAAACCTCCAAGCCATGCTTACCTGTTTAGGGTTTTGCAGTGAGATGGTCATGGTAAAGCATTTGACTTTCTGGGCTCATTTATTCCATCAAAATAACCATTTGGGACCGCTACGTGCTATCACTGTACAATTGTCTGGGTGCCATTGGGGTAGGTCAACATGTTCTTGCCAGGATCTGCAGGCAGTAAACACTGTAGAGGCGCTCATGTCTCACGGTGTTATTACAAGGACTAATGCTAGCTGTCCCTCTGTGTTACCATTTCTTTTTTATACAGAGAGTGATACAAGAAGGTTATTTTTCAATCAATGTAATCTTTCAAAGTATACCTAAGGGAAGGAGGATGTTACTCATCGACAACAATTCCTCCAGTAACTGTTAGCAGGAACAATGACAGGCCAGGTTTTATAGCAAGATTAGCATTAGGTGTGTGGGGAGTCACATATGCTGCCTGCAACTGTCCTCCTCCTTGGAGGATTAACGCAGTGGATTACAGCTTCCCTTCAAGGAGACTGGCATGTACTCAGATGCTCACACTGCCTCACTAAACAAACATACACAGTGGGGGAGAGATTGGGAAGAACTGGCACTTCTGCTTCACAATGCACATTGGGCACAGTATGGTTTATAGTTATATCCTTACTCCTCTCATTCAAGATGACTGTATTAGATGATTCAATAGTTTGTGATTTGTGACCTGAAGAAGAGCCCTGGATAACTTGAAAGTGTCTCTCTCTCTCACTCATGGAAGGTAGTCCAATAAAAGACATTACCTCAGCCTGTCTCTCTCATATATTGGGACCAACCTGGCTACACCACCACTGCAAACAATGGTTTAATAAGTGAAGTTCTTCCCTTGAAGTTAGGCCAAAAGCACTGTTCCAGCTCAGGGCTATGGTGGCAGGCTCTTGGAAGCATTGCTCTTCATCTGAAAGGTACAATTGAACTGCAACAACTAACTTGTGGCCAGATAAGATCCTGTGGCATTTGCGTGTGCATGTATTGCAGGTGTCACATTCCATATCCTGGTCACCTACCAACTTGAGCAATAGCATCCTCCCAACCCATGTTCCCCAATAGGTTAAATTAGGTATAGTAGGGGGCATAAGTGCTGGCTTCTCCTCTAGCTGGGAGGGTGCTCACCCCCCGTACTCCCCACCCCAGACTCCACCCCCATCCCACCACCCCCTCAAGTCCTCAACACTGCCCTGCCTTTTCCTGCCCCTGACCTGCCTCTTCCCTCAAGCACTCTTGTCTCCACTTCTCCACCTGCCTCCCAGAACTTTCTGAACATCCCAAATCAGCTGTTCATGGTACTCTGGAGGCACTGAGAGGGCAGGGGAGGAGTAGATCAGTGGGGCCACTGGCATGCAAGATGCATGGGGGTGCAAGTGGCAGAAGGGGAAGCTTAACACTGTCAACTCACAGGGCCAGGGCCAAACAGGATTATGGATTCGCTTCAAGACAGAGTCAATTAGGGATAGTTGCTTTTATTAATCTCACTACGTCACTACTGTTACAGGCTTAATACTGCCAGATGGTTACATAGCTACTGCAAAGTGACACGTCAATAAGCATAGGCAGAGCAATGCATAAGAGAGCAACAAAAAACAGGACTATGTAGCACTTTAAAGACTAACAAGATGGTTTCTCTACAGAAAACCCACTGACTCATACAGTTACCTACATGCTTCCAGCTCCCATCCAGAACACACCATACGATCCATCATCTATAGCCAAGCCCTTCGATACAACCGCATCTGCTCTAATCCCACTGACAGAGACCAGAAACTTCAGGATCTCTACTAAGCCTTTATAAACCTCACCTACCCACCCGGAGAAATAAAAAAGCAAATTGAAAGAGCCAGACGAATACCTAGAAACCATCTACTTCAAGACAGACCCAAGAAAACCAACAATAGAACACCACTTGTCATCACCTACAACCCCCAACTTAAACCTGTCCAACACATTATCAATAAACTACAGCCTATACTGGAATAGGATACTAAACTCCAAGAGGCTCTGGGAGACAGACCCATAGTCTCCTATAGACAACCACCTAACCTCAAGATGATTCTTACCAACAAGCACAGGACATACCACAGTAATACCAACCCTGGTACCTTCCTTTGCAACAAACCCCGTTGCCAGCTTTGTCCACATATTCACTCTGCTGATACCATTATTGGACCTAACCAAGTGAGTTATAAGATCAAGAACACATATTCCTGCGCATCCAGAAATATAATTTATGCTATCATGTGCCGAAAGTGTCCGTCTGCTATGTACATTGGACAAACGTCTCAGACACTTCGCCAAAGGATCAATGCCCACAAAACAGATATTAGACAGGATCACAAAGAAAAAACAGTTTCTTGCCATTTCAACCAGAAAGGACATTGTCTCAACGACTTGATTACCTGCATCCTGCTTCAAAGGCCTTTTAAGACTACACTTGAAAGAGAATCCTCTGAACTGTCATTCATGCTTAAATTCGACACTTTACACCTAGGTTTGAATAAAGACTCTAATTATCTCACCCATTACAAAGATAGCTTCCCCAATTAGCACCTCTAATATCATTAGCTCACAGACATTTACCTCCCCCCCCCATCCCCCTTCTGTTCTGAAATGTGATTTGTCCTTTTCATATGTGTTCATTTTTTTAATTGTATCCTTTGGTATATATGGTTGTGACAATTTTCTTCCACTATTTGATCTGAGGAAGTGGGTCTGACCCACGAAAGCTCATCACCTAATAAACCATCTTGTTAGCCTTTAAAGTGCTACATAGTCCTGTTTTTTGTTTCAGCTACACCAGACTAACACGGCTACATTTCTATCACTATTCTACATGTAAGAGAGCAACAGGCACTAGAAATGCTTACACTCCTTCAGTCTGCAAAGAGTCCCATTCCTGTCACCAAGCACCAGACCACAGTGGACATGGCTCCAGCTGGAAGAATCCAGGGCACCCTCCGAGATCTAGGTCCTTGGTGAAACTCACCGGGCACGGGACTCCCGACACTAATTATACTACAGTTGTTTACTGAGTGTCTGTGAGCTGGCCCAACGCCACTCTCAATGTTTCCACCAGGCTGGGAACCCAGGTCAAACTTGTTTACCGCTTAGTAGTTTCCCAGCTCAAGGCCTGGGTTAAAGCTGATAAAGCCCAGCTGCTGTTTGCATTTGCCTGTGTACAGCTGGGATAGAAACTTCCATCCTAGCCCACTGAGCTGCAGGCCCCACATATGACTTTTTATGTGACAAACACCAGTGGGTGCTCTGCTCCACAAAATTTTCCCCATGGGTTCTCCAGCCCTGGATCACCCACAGATTCAGCACCTGTGGTGGGAATCACATACTTCACAGCTTCTGTAAGTCAAGCACTCTACATATTCTGAGGCATCTTGCATTTCTACTTTCCCTGCGCAAGTTCCCCGTTTGCTGCTCTCCTATCCGCCTCTATTTCATAGACTCCTTTAAACTGCCTCCGCCTACAACAGAGGCTCTCTGTGTTTCCCATTCCCTTCTGCCCCAAGCCAGGGTCTCTGCTAACATCCCTCTTCTTCCCATCCTTCCTATATCAGGGGATCTGAATGCACCCTTATTTCTCCACCATTAGACTTTCTTTCCTTTCTGTCTGGCAAATAAAGCATTTAGGTCATGTCTACACTACTGATGTTGATGAACATGCATAATGTCAGCATAAAGCATAAAGCTGTTAGTATATCATGTGTGTGCATACTTGGCTGTTTTTATCGGCACTGCATGTACTCACCTTGCCTGTCTGTGTCGATGCACAGTCTGGTGCACCATGGGTAGTGATCTCAAACTTGCAGCATCGCAACACAGACTGCTATTACTTGAACTACAGAACTCTCTTTATTTGCCGCACAAGAAGGCTGTTATCCCACATGGGAGAATGAGAACGATTTCAGGTGCTGGGTCCAAGGCATTGGTAGCAGGGGAGCCCAGTCTGGCAATTTTGTTCTCTCTCTACCGCACCTGGGAACTGGGGAAGCTACAGCCCCATATGGTGCCCTGGAGGGTGTGCTGGGCTTAGGCCAGGCCAGATGTTAAGTTTGGGGACAGAGCCCAGTTCAGCTTTGTTTCCCCAGCTATTAGAGAGACAAGGTAGAACTGGCAGCTCCAAGGTTCTCCCATACTATGTTCTGCTGAACTGAACACGTGGGGATGTTTGTGTGTTTTGACAAGCTGGCTGTGTAGAGTTTGCAGGGGAACAAACAGAAAACATTTACATGCTCACTAAAGGAAGCAGCTGTGACTCCAAATGCCCAGAGGAAGCAAATCTGATGAGTTAAGACTGCTCCATTTTTACCTTGTCACTTTTCAGAGCAAAATCACACTTCATGTTGCATATGCGACTCATGATTGATGATCTGAAATAAAAATATAGAACACAGTGATAAGCAAAAAAAGGGAGCCATTTTCTCTTCTCCTTTGAGACTTTGGGTACATCTACACTGCAACACTATTTCTAAATAACTAGTGCTATTCTGAAATAACTTAGTCTGCATCTACACAGGAGGCAATTATTTCCAGATAGTGTCAAAATACTATCAAGCTGAAGGACTTCTTACTCCAACTCCTGTAACCCTTATTGTATGAGGAGTAAGGGAAGTCGGAGGAAAAGTGCTCTATTTCGAAATAAGTGCTGTGTAGATTCTCCCAATTTCGAAATAAGCCATGCAATTGATGTAGCTCAATTTGTGTAGCTTATTTTGAGGTAAGCTGTGCAGTGTAGATGCACCGTACAAATGCCAATTACTACTTACCTAGATATGTCAGTTGCTACTTCAACTCTAGAAGGCTACAAAATTGCCAGATACTTAATAAAGTCTATGGCAAAACTTCTATTGCTTTCACAATGGCATACATCAGGACCTGGAGTGAGTACTCCCAGAGGAATTGAGTCAGCCTCTTCCAGTTACACTACACTAACTTCCAGGAACATATTACAAACCACCAAAGGAGAAGAAACCTGACTGAAATGGTGTACTGAAGGGGAAAGGAGAAAAGGCGTAGCCCTGCATTTTAAGCAATGTGGGTAACATTGCAAAGGTGTGGTTTCATAACTTTCCTTTGACAAAAGGTGGAGCTAGACAAAAGTAAAGGAACATATGCAGCAGTTGCTTCTGGTACAAATCTCAGAAAGGTGTTTTCGTTCTTTAATCAGGTTGGTGCATATAGTGTGTTTGTACTCCCCGTCACTGGGGTGACCTCATTCCGGGATGTGCACGCCGCCTCCTTAACGCCAAGGGAGTTGGCCATCTCTATAATCGGCACAACTTCGCCAGTCTCTGGGTAACCCTGAGTCTATAAGCGGCCCTGCTCACCAGGCAGTGCAGCCCAATGGCCAGAATCAATATATATATATCCCTCAGTCCAGGGCAGTATAGCTCACTAGCCCATGTACGTGAATAGTCCTTAATTCAGGGCAATATGGCCCATCAGCCAGAGTCAGTAAATAATAGCCCACTGTCCAGGGCAATACAACTTACTAGCCACAGTCAGTAAATCGCTGCTAGTCCAGGGCAGTATGGCCCACTAGTCTGAGTCAGTGCAGTTAGGGCTAATGCCCTAGTAGGGGGACCTGTCCTTCCCTGCTCCACCGAATCCCAACCTGGAGCCCTGTAAGCAGCAGTACAGTCTGCCATTCCCTCGGTGGGGAATCTGGCTGAAACACGCTCCTGCACCCTCCCTGGGTCACTTCCGACCATATTGTTTGAATCAATGTCCCACGTGATAGTTGGGTCTTCCGACTCTCCCGTAGCCACTTCTCCCTGGAATCCCACAGGGGTCACATTGTGGCTGTCTCCCGGGCCTCCAGTTCTCACCCCCGCGGTGGCTGGCTGCAGCAGTTCAGGAGCTCCAGCAAGAGATCCTTCTTCGCTGGCCAGCCCAGACTGAGGTGCTCTGCTGCCTCTTATACTGCTCCAGCACTTGGAGCATGCCCAGTCTAGGTAAAGGGGTGGGACTTCCTCCGCTCACAGGTTCTCAGCCCCCGCCTCGTCAGTGCGGGATATGCTCTCCCTGTCACAGAGTTCCTCGGCCAAAGGTCTGTGGGATGATATACTTTTCCTGAATCAAGGAATGCACTAATTTCATATCCTGAAATAGGGCTACTTCAAACATATAGCACCTATAATATTTTAGTAAGAGGTAGTATCTGCTCTTTCTTAGAGCCCCTTCCAGAGACTAGCTAGGCTGCTAGAAAAGAAGGGTGCTTTTCTAAAGCACAGCTGATCAGCACATTATTAAGAGAGTTTGACATAAATAGTAAAAGCCAATTGTTTCCCAGACCAAAGGAGTAGAAGCAAAACAAATAGATGGCAGTGAGCAAGTAGTCACTGCAACAGGGATAGTCTAGATGACCTAGAAGTCTTTTTTTCATCTCCAATTTCTATGTTTCTATTCATTAGAAAGCACAGACCCCAATAAGGGTGGAGGTGAGAACTATGGCTAGATTCACAAGGGGAAGTCGCAATGCAGACTTTGAGAGTGGCCTAAGTTGTAGGTGGCCTGTTGTCTAGTTGAATTCATAACTTAGCATTAGACCTCAGTGCTTCCCATACAATGCCTGGGGAGAGACAGGTGCTTAAAAAAGCCACCAACATGAACAGGGAGCCACTTAAGCTAGCTAGTAGGAAATGCCAAAGAGTGGCATTAGGCCTCAGTGCTTAATCGGTATCTACCACCAAGCTGAGGGATGGCACCCCTTTCTTCCTAGGATTCACAGCTGTGAACCTTCCCCTGGAGTTAAGTGCCTAAGTTACGTCCATCTCAAGGGTGAAAAAGCCCAAGGAGGAGGAAGTGAATTGGGCCTGAGAGGGACGATGAGAATGACTACAGTCTTGTGGTTAGCACGTTCATGTGGGAGACCCAGATGTTAGTCTCTGCTCTAATGAATGTGTAAATACTTTATACAAATGGGGAGAGCTTCAGTCAAGAAGTCGGAGCTAGACCTACTCCAGTGTACCCCATCACACAACTCTTAGTGTGATCGTGGGGGCAAGCTAGGTTTAAATCCTTGTTCTACATCAGGTAGAGCAGTGTTTCTCAACCAGTGGGACGAGTACCCTTAGGGGTACTTGAGAGAAGTCTGGGGGATACACCAACACAACTGAAATTTGGAGAAAACTGAATTTTTGTTTTAAGTTTTACAGCACTTTTTTTTTTTTTTTTTTTTGTGCTTTTTACACCCAAACATTTCATCACCCACCTGGCTACGATTAAGTTGTTTACACAAATGTGTTACAATGGTAGAAAAAAAAATTATGCATCTGAAAACTGTAGGTACTGGGGGACCTTATAATTTTTTTTTTCAAAAAAAGGACTACTTTATAAAAAAAAGGTTGAGAAACACTGAGGTACAGTGTGTGGGGATTTGAACGCATGCTTTCCTCAGCCTTGGTAAGTATTCCAACCCGAGGGTTATGGGGGGGTGGGACACCTCATTTCCCTCCTGTGTTTGGGGAAGGGGCCAAGCGAGTAGGTGTGCTTTTAGGAAGCCTCTGAGCATGCCTATCAGATTGGGTTCTGCTGATGAGATTGGGAGAGGAATGTGTAAGCTTGTAATTCCAGCTAGGATATGAATTAAATGCCAAGCTTCTCAGCGGTGACAGGACTGCGCCAGCTGTCCACCTGCTAAGTAGCAGAAATTTAGGCAGGGAGGGGAGCTTACTGATGAAAACGTAGGCACCTAGGGAGTTTAGACCTGCAAGGTTAGATAGCAGCTGAATAGGGGGGTTGAAGATCTCACTAACAACTAAACATTGGCCTTAGGCTTCTAAAAAGTGGCATGTAGGTGTCTATGTCCCCCTTGCGAACCTATCCCTCAGGAAGACCAGTTATACTATTGCCATTCGTACAATCCAAAGAGTTCAGGTACATTTGAACATGCCCCCCCTTTAAATTAATCATGTGTGAGAAGAGTAAACTTCTGAAGTAGGGATCATTATCACCATGCTCCTGAGCTGCTGCTGACACTGAGACGGACCCAGCAGCCAGACCAGCTCGGTGCAATACCCTAATTTTCAATACTAACACCTCCTTCTCCTCAGCTGCTCACCTGTACATTGCACCCGCTCTCCCAGTGTAGCTGAGGAATGAGCTACACTTCAGACGTGGGCTGGAGGAACAGGAACTGCGCTCGCTGTGCAGCCATGGAAAGATTGATAAAAATGCTGGGCCAGCCAGGTCCCACTGGAGTGAACAGGGTTACTTGTCTGAGTAAAACGGTTCATGTATGAAAGCATCTCTGCAAATAAGTGGTCATTTCCATAACCTCCCAACGGATAGCTTTGTGCTGTGAAAGTGAATACATACTCATTTGAATGGTGTCCTCCGTCAACAAACTAGCTGTTACAATGGAGAAGCCAGACTATGCAAAATTACTAAAAGTGGTCAGAAATGTTGGAACAATTCTTCTATCAGAAAATACCACTTAGTCAAAATCAAAATGTTCAGTAGGACCATGTCAGTTTTGTTGGAATTCTGGCAGAAACCAGGCAAGGACCCTTCCAGCTTGCTCACTCTGATAGCCTGCCTGCATTCTGGCAGAGAGACAGGAGCCTGCCAGCCCTGGGGACTCCAGCTCTCAGGCTCCTCAGCAGCCTGGACTCCCAGGGCATGTCTACACTGGGGCGTTATTTCAAAATAACTCCCCTTATTTTGAAATAACAAGCAGAGCATCCACACAACCAAGCCTGTTGTTTCAAAACAATGGGCTTGTTATTTCAAAATAATAACTCCTGCTTGTGATGAGGAATAACCTTATTTCAAAATAGTTATTTTGGGAGTTATTATTTCAGAATGATTTATTTTGAAATAACCTGGTAGTATAGACATAGCCTCAGGTTTCCCAACACCAAGGTAGCTCTCTAGGGGTGCATCTACACTGCACCCATAGCTCGAAATAAGCTACGCAATTTGAGCTATGCAAATTATGTAGCTTATTTGGAGTTAATTTCAAAATAGCTTATTTCATAATTTGGCGCTATCTACACAGCACCAAATTTCAAAATAAGCTGCTATTCCTGAAACATCCCTTATTCCTCGTGGAATGAGGTTCACAGGGACGTCGAAATAGCGAGCCTGTTATATTTTGAAATAATGGGCTTTCTGTTAAGATGCAGGATAGCTATTTCAGGGTACCTCCAGTATCCCGAAATAGTGCTGCAGTGTAGACATAGCCTAAGTGGGCTACAGAGGAGTCAGGGCTTCCAGGAACTGTGTCTCTAGGGCAGCCCATCAGTATAACTGTCCCAGAGCCAGGGCTCCTAGGCTCCCAGCTGCCTGGAAACCCTGTCAGTCCTGTGCCCAGATTATCTGGGCTGCCATGTTCCTCACCTTGGCTGGCTACAGGGACTCTCGATACCACGGGGACCATCAGAGATTTTCCAAAAAAGTCAGAACAAAATGTGGCAACTTCTAAAAATTGTCAGAATTTCTGCTTTGCAGGAACATTGGAAGTTTCATTTTTCCTTCCATTCCAGAAAATAGTGTTTCTATTTGAAAATTTGGGATTTTCACTGCATAGGAATGGGAATGCCGGCTTCCTTCCCACTCTCTTATAACCCAAAGATCAAAATTAAATGTGCATTTCCATACACAAACCAGACAACAGAGGGTTTTTTTCTGATGAAACTTTTCCAAGAGGCACCGAAAGTGTTTTCCAGGATTCCTTCCCTTGCTCCATATACTTCCAACCCTGCTACTGGCCTGGGGTGGAATTTTAAACCAAGAGGAAAATGCCTCCTGTTGTGATAACAGCTCCCTTATGGACAAGTCCTGCAGGATTTAACAGGAGCAAATTCTGTCTAGTTTTTTGAACCACCTATAGAATGTACTAGATAATTACATCCCTGCTAACGGATTCCACGGGATGGTTCTGAGGACCTATACAAAGGATCTCATTCTCTATTCAGTTCTGTAGCTTTTAGAGAAATGTCTATAGAACCTTGTCAATTTTGAGAAATCCCTGTCAAACTCTACTGCACATGGGAGGTGGTAAATAAAACTATACATTGGTATTTTATATTTCCACCGGAAGCCTAAAATGTACTGCAGAACTTGTGTAATCTAAGGAAGAGGATAAAAGTCAGACGGCAGACAACAGGTGGCTGTAAGGTGAAAAGAATCTCTCTCAAAGGAACTCAATATAAGTAAGTTATTGGAGGCTTTCAAACAAACATATCAGGCAAATATAGCCACTGCTGAATACTGTTATCAAATGCACAAATCTTTCTGAAAACAGGCAGTAAAGACTTACCAGCAAGGTTGTCATTACCTCCCAACTGAACAAGGAAATGCACAAATGACAAGCAAGAGATAAATACATAAAAATGAAACATAGATTTAAAATGTGACATATATGGGTTCTTCTCTAAATAGTGACCATGTGAAAGTGACACCTCCTTTCACAACTGATCTACATGCATGTTGGGCCTCAGAAATGGATTTGTTCACTTTAGTGCCAAGAGTAGGATTGTATGTCTTCTGTCAGCCCTGCAGAGCCAGTACAGCTGTGAGAGTAAACAGAATGATATTCTGGATCAGGCAGCATCAATAGCATTATTAACTAAGGCTACGTCTATGCTGTGAGATCTTCTGGCAAAAAATATGCTAATGCAGGACTCATTTGCATGAGTTGCAATCTCATTAGCATATTTTCTGCCATGTCTTTTTGCACAAGGGGTTTTTGTGCAAGACCTCCGTTTTGCACAAGATCCTTATGCCTCTCCCAACATAAGGACTAGGGGAGAGGGTGTTCACCTGAGAAAGGCATAAGGATCTTGTGCAAAACAGGGGTTTTGTGCAATCCCCCCACCCCCCATCCACGCTGCTTCTTTTTGTGCATAAATCCCTTGCGCAAAAAGAAATGGCAGAAAATATGCTAATGAGATCACGACTCATGCAAATGAGTCCCGCATTAGCATATTTTTTGCCAGAAGATCTCACAGTGTAGACGAAGCCTAAGAGTACATTGACAGAAAAAAAATGACAAAACCCATGGCAGCAAATCTCAGAGCCCAGGTCAACATGCTCTGGCTCACAGAGTTTGCACTGCAGAGTTAAATAAGCAGCATAGACAGCTGGGCTTGGACTGGACCTTCTCTGGGTTTCAAAGCCTGGGTTCCAACTTAAGAACATAAGATTGGGTCAGACCAAAGGTGCATCTAGACTAGTATCCTGTCTTCTAACAGTGGCCAATGCCAGGTGCCCCCGAGGGAATTATCAGAACAGGTCAGCACCAACTGATCCTTTCCCTGTTGTCCATTCCCAGCTTCTGAAAAACAGAGACTCAGGACATCATTCCTACCTATCCTGGCTAATAAGCATTGATGGACCTAGCCTCCATGAATTTATCTAGTTCTTTTTTGAGCCTCTTTAAAGTCCAGGTCTTCACAACATTGTGGGAATGGGGTAGGTTTAGAAGATATAATAAAAAAAGAACAAGTTAAAAATCACTTAGAAAAGTTAGATGTCTGCAAGTCACCAGGGTCTGATGAAATGCGTCCTAGAATACTCAAGGAGCTGATAGAGGAGGTATCTGAGCCTTTAGCTATCATCTTTGAAAAATCATGGAAGACAGGAGAGATTCCAGAATACTGGAAAAGGGCAAATATAGTGCCCATCTATAAAAAGGGAATTAAGAACAACCCAGGAAACTACAGACCAGTCAGTTTAACATCTGTGCCAGGAAAGATAATGGAGCAAGTAATTAAGGAATTCATCTGCAAACACCTGGGAGATAATAGGGTGATAGGTAACAGCCAGCATGGATTTGTAAAGAACAAATCATGTCAAACCAATCTGATAGCTTTCTTTGATAGGATAATGAATCTTGTGGATAAGGGAGAAGCGGTGGATGTGGTATACCTAGACTTTAGTAAGGCATTTGATATGGTCTTGCTTGATCTTCTTATCAATAAATTAGGCAAATACAACTTAGATGGGGCTACTATAAGGTGGGTGCATAACTGGCTGGATAACCATTCTCAGAGAGTAGTTATTAATAGTTCACAATCCTGCTGGAAAGGCATAACAAGTGGGGTTCTGCAGGGGTCTGTTTTGGCACCAGTTCTGTTCAATATCTTCATCAACAATTTAGATATTGGCATAGAGAGTACACTTATTAAGTTTACAGAGGATACCAAGCTGGGAGGGGTTGCAACTGCTTTGGAGGATAGGGTCATAATTCAAAATGATTTTGACAAACTGGAGAAATGGTCGGAGGTAAATAAGATGAAGTTTAATAAGGACAAATGCAAAGTACTTCACTTAGGAAGGAACAATCCGTTTCACACATACAGAATGGGAAGCGATTGTCTAGAAAGGAGTACGGTAGAAAGGGATCTAGGGGTCATAGTGGACCACAAACTAAATATGAGTCAATGGTATGACACTGTTGCAAAAAAAGCAAACATGATTCTGGGATGCATTAACAGGAATGTTGGGATCAAGACACAAGAAGTCATTCTTCCGCTGTACTCTTTGCTGATCAGGCCTCAGTTGGAGTATTGTGTCCAGTTCTGGGCACCACATTTCAAAAAAGATGTGGAGAAATTGGAGAAGGTCCAGAGAAGCACAACAAGAATGATTAAAGGTCTAGAGAACATGACCTATGAAGGAAGACTGAAAGAACTGGGCTTGTTTAGTTTGGAAAGGAGAAGACTGAGGGGACGTGACAGTGTTTTTCAGGTATCTAAAAGGGTGTCACAAGGAGGAGAGAGAAAAATTGTTCTCCTTGGCCTGTGAGCATAGGACAAGAAGCAATGGGCTTAAACTGCAGCAAGGGAGGTTTAGGCTGGACATTAGGAAAAACTTCCTAACTGTCAGGGTGGTTAAACACTGGAATAAATTGCCTAGGGAGGTTGTGGAATCTTCATCTCTGGAGATATTTAAGAGCGGGTTATATAGACATCTATCAGGGATGGTCTAAACCAATGTTTCTCAACCTTTTTTTATAAAGTACCCCTTTTAAATAAAAAAATTGTAAGTACCCCCAGTACCTACAGTTTTCAGATGCACAATTTCTTTTCTACCATTGCGACACATTTGTTTAAACAACTTAATCATAGCCAGGTGAGCGATGAAATTTGTGTGCGTAAAAAGTACAAAAATAATAAAGCGCTGTAAAACTTAAAACAAAAATTCAGTTTTCTCCAAATTTCAGTTGTGTTGACGTATCCCCCAGACTTCTCTCGAGTACCCCTAAGGGTACTCGTACCACTGGTTGAGAAACACTGGTCTAGATGGTACTGGGTCCTACCGTGAGGGGAGGGGACTGGACCCGATGACCTCTCGAGGTCCCTTTCAGTTCTAGTGTTCTATGCTTCTATGATTCTATGAACATCCTCTGGCAAGGCTGACTGTGCGTTGTATGAAGAAGTACTTCCTTTTGTTTGTTTTAAACCTGCTACCTATTAATTCCATTTGGTGACCCCTAGTTCTTGTGTTATGGGAACAAATAAGTAACTTTTCCTTATTTACTTTCTCCACGTCACTTTTTCTGAATCTGAATATCTACACTGCTATTTTTAACCCTGTAGTATGAGCCAGAGCCTGTTGACCTGGACTCAGACTTGCTGCCACAGTGTTGTTTTTCCTGTGTAGACATACACTAACTCCCATATCAAGTAAAGCCTTTAAGGGCACATTTATCTTTAAGTGCATGAGTAGTACCACTGACTTGGAGCCCCTTTGACTTCAAAACAAAGGAAAGTACATATTTAAAGTACATCCTTATGTATTTTGCTGGATTTGGTCCAATTCCCAGTTTCCACTAGCCAGATTCTGCTCATAAATCAACATTGATGCTTGCGCAGATTTTTTGAAAAAATGGGGTTGAACAAGTAACTGAGCACAAAATTTAGCTTGCAGAATCTTTATTACTAGAGATTATGGGGGAGCCAGAGACGCAGAGTTGAACTTTCAGATACTGAGCTGAGTTGCAGAGACTGGCAATTACATGTTTTTTTGTGAGCTGAGTAAACTTGTTACAGTCACCGAGACACAGTAAACTTAGAAATGTCACAGTGCCATTTTTGTATGGTTGCTGTTCACAGTACAACTTACACATGGCACTTTTATCTCTGTGTGTTTATACTTCAGAAGGCAATACAGTGCAGGTAACTGTGAGCATTGGACACATTTTAAACACCAGAACCAAAGTGGTAACTATAATAGAAAATCTGACAGCATTTGTAACCTTAACAGATTGAACTATACCTTCAGATTTCCTGCTTTCCTACAAGAATTCAGAAGCAGCCTCAGAGAAAGGCAAAATGGATCAGGTAATAAGAGATATTTGAAATAGCAGAAAAAATTCTCCTTATAATCATTTGGACACATTTTTACATACTCTGTTGAAGTTTTAATTGAGATGTACCCTTATTTAGTATAAGCCTGCTACAGTAAACCCTTGTTACCTTACCTTTCACCAGTTCCCACTTTACCATTCACACACACAAAGACGGGGGCTTTCCCACTTTTCAACAAAGATGGTAATGCAAGTACTGCCTAATGTAGTTCCAGTTCATGAAGACTTTACTGCAACTAAATGTTCTACAGTACACATGCCAAGGTGTAAGAATACAAGTAGACCAGTACAATTAATTATGCCACCAGTTGGCTGATCTGGAAAAGGACCTTGCACTGTTTGAGGGAGATCAAAAGGGTAATTGAATCTAATAACACACTGATGAGGGTAACTTCCTCTGCTGACCTATAACCTAATGATGCGTCACAAGGACAAGGTTTAAAATGAGCAACTGCTCAACTGCACAGTGTCTGCGCACTACAGACATTCATGTCTTTATCTCCCTACCTTTATTGGAGCTGGCAGAATATTATTAGTCCCTGCTTCCTAACCCAATACTACATTTATCAGACAACCCTGCTTTGGGTACAGGCCACCTGCAGCTCCCAGTGACTTTGCTTGCAGCTGTGAGCATGCAGCACTTTTGAAAATCTGGCCCAACTTTTCACAGGGGTGACATTCTGAAAATGAGGACCACATGAGTAGTCACCTGTTCAAGTGTTGGTAGGCAGTTGGAGCACTTGTCTAGGATGGGGAAACCCAGGTTCAATTACCCCCTCTCTGCTGGAGGGGGAGAAAGGATTTGAAAACGGATCTCCCACTTCTAGACCAGGATTTGATACCTGAACTATGCTGGGACTCCCTCAGGCTCTCATGTTGAAGCTGTTCCAGTGTGGATAACGATAAAAAAAGTGATTATTTGCACATTTCTCCACGTGGAACAATCATTGGGCCAGAGAGCAAGCAGGAAAGACACATTTTATAGCCTAGTGGTTGAAGCACTTGCAGTGCCCCTGCTCTAGATGGTCTTCCTTTATTCATTCAGTGTGGAATAGGTGCACCAGGAGAGAGCCCTCTATCAGAGTGTTCCATAGCTCTGTGGTTAGCGCATGCAACTGAGAGGTAGGAAGCCATGTGTTCAAATGCTTTGTCTCCCACCAATGAAGGAGAAGAAATTCAACCTGATTTTCCCAGCTCCCAAGTGAGTACTCTGACCACTGAGCTAAAAGTTGAAAGGTGTGCACCAGCTTCTCCTCTGGCTGGATTTTGAACTGGACCCCATTTGGTAGATGGCCTCCAAACATACCTACAGGCTTGGGAATGCCTATCTTATGTTATGTTTAGACTGCAGGCTTCTTTCAGAAGAAGCTTTTCCGGAAGAGATCTTCCAAAAAAACTTCTTCCAAAAGAGAGCATCCACACTGCCAAAGCGCATCGAAAAAGCAATCTGCTTTTTCGAAAGATAGCATCCACACCAAATGGACTCTATCTCACATTTAAGTTGTGATTACTATCGTCAGAGTGGCCACCAGGGCACCTGTGCTTTTTCCTCTTTCCTCTTCTTTTGAAAGAAAACCCTCTTCCCCGTCCCCACCCGCCTTTTTCCAAAAGAGCTCTTTCAGAAAAAGGCTTCTTCCTCGTAGAAAGAGGTTTACCAATGCTGGAAAAACCCCTCTGTTCTTTCAATTTTTTTTTTTTTTTGAAAGAACGTGATTGCAGCATGGATGTAAGTGAAGTTTTTCAGAAAAAGAGCTGTTTTTCTGAAAAAACTCTGCGGTGTAGACATACGCTTATCCTGGGGATGTGTATTGTTCTGGTGCTTAGGTGAGTGGGGAACAAGTAGAACCCAGAATTGTCCAAAGAGCAGGGTGGAGAAGGTCTGCATTGTGTCTAGTGCTATAACTCTGTTCACTCATTCTGCTGTTGTGCAACATGGATTCAGCACCCATCCAACTAACTGGTGTCTGCAAAGGACATTTTCTGTAGTGTAGACAAGACCGAACATATTACAGTTTACATATAAGGCTGTAGGAGGAAACCTGTATTGCAGGGGAGGAGAACCTTTTTTGGGTCAGGGGCTGCTGACCCACAGAAAAATCAATCGGGGGCCACATACAAGTGAGAAGCAAACAAACAAACCCTCACTGATGTGGCCTCCAATTGAGGAGAAAGACGCTCTCCACATTACCCTTGCACAACAGAGCCTGGGGGGCCCAGGCAGGTAGATTTTGTATGCTCCAGCCCTGTGGTGGGGCAGCAGGGAGGCTGGAGCACCAGCACGGGTTTCCCAATGCTGGGAGTGGAGCCCTGAGTTTCAGGGGCCAGATCCAGGCAAGCTGGGGGCTGGAGGCCTTAGGTTCCCCACCCCCGATGTACTGTATAATTTATGCAGCAGTCTGGGACCTCAGCTCCTATATCCATGGCCACAAGTGTATATATGGGGTTTTTTAAAAAATTACTAATATTTGCGCAATAGTATGTGACCATGTCATACAACACTAAAACATAAACAAAGGAAGGCGGAGTTAAAAATGTACATACACTTGGGCAGATGTTCAAGGGCAGCATTGAGGCTGGTTTGGAAATCCCCAGTATAATGTTTTAGGTGTTCACATTTATTTAAGAGATCATATGGAACATATGGGAGGCTATTTATATACTCCACTTAAATGCTTATTCCAATTCTTGTAACTGTTGAGGGATTTTAGCTGTAACATTTACTGGTATGCACGTGTCAGCGTGAATGTTAAACAGTAATTGGGTGTTTTATCTGTTAACATATTAAAGGTTAATGCGGAGCTTTTTACTTATGTTTAATTTTATGTTGTGGCCAATGTGAACAATTAAAAATACTTTTTGTGTAGATTTACTAAACATATTTGACGACTTTGACACCATTCTTTGAGGCTTGTTATTTCCCGGCTGGGGACATAGCAGATTGCAGGCTGAGGCAGTTGGCAGATGGACAGATAGAAAGGCCTGCCATGTCTCAACAGGCTACATTCGCATCTTATGGGGAATTTATTCCATGGAAACCAGGTTGGATTAGAGACCCTGCTGGCAGCAATCCACTTAAGACAAGGTTCTTTGACTCCCAGTGTTAAAGGGAATTTAGTCAGAGTTATCGCATTACAACCCTTTAGAACATTATAAACACTATACATTCTGAAGGAAAAAGAAGGCCCAAGGAATGAGAACCTAAAACCATATTCCAGAGGAATAAAGTCCCAGAGCATTCCACTATCTTTTTCCTGGTTACACCTCATTTGCCTGCATATTCTCAATTTAAATATGGGCATTCAAAACTGGTGCAAACTTCCTGGGAGAAACCACCTCATTGTCCATTTTTCATTCTGATTCTGAATGGGGACTCTGTCATCAGATACAGTGTCAATGTTGACATTTCTTACCAATGTGGAGCTCTGTCAGACATCTTTCTCTGTCAAATACCAATAACCATTTGTGTGTCAGTGTGTGTGTGTGTGTGTGTGTGTGTGTGTTTGCCCTCTAAGGGCTCTCCTTGCTTTGTGCAGATAGCCAGCCTAGCAAACCTTGAGAGAACCGCCAAGGACAGAAAATCAGATAAGGTATGAAGGAGGCACCTGGCCAGGTTTCTTGTCAAATTAAGCACACCCTTTAGCTCCCCTGATCAGATGTCTACTGTTCTGCTAGTGCATGTGTGCCTCCTGACAATGGACCATCTCAGTCAGTGGTGGGACTTTCTGCTGCCCTCTAGTCTGGGCAAAGAGTTAAGATGAGGTATCCCAACAATGATAGACTTAGACAAACAATCTGGGATACACAACTAGCGCATCATCTTATGCCTTTTATGGTATGTTTTTTAATCTCCCCTTGGACTTTCCTCCTGATATTTCAGGCAAAACAACCTTATTCACCACCTGTCATTATACAGGTTGAGCCTCTCTTAACCAGGACTCTTTGGTCTAGCAAAATCCCTGGGTCTGAAAGGACCACAGATGTTCAGGACCAGAGAGTCCCGTGGAGAGTTGGTGGCTGGGAGCCCTGCAGCAGGGCTGGCGCCCAGTTGCGGGGCTGCCCTGTGGCAGCAAAACCAAGAGGCTGCGACCTGGTGGTGACACTGTGTGTGGGGGGACGGGGGGGGGGGGGAGGGAATGACGGCAGCAGGACTAGAGCCCAGCAGCAAGGATGCCACCTGGCAAACTACTGCCTGGCAGCAAAAGTGCCCAGGAAGCAGTGGCAGGGATGGCCTTAGGGAAAATGGCATCCTGGGTGAACTTGTATGTTGGCACCCCTGCCCCCCTACCCTGGGCAGGGTGCCCCCTCCATTTCCCTTGGCTGACATGGGCTCCTCCACCCTGGACCCCCCATCCTGTGCCCCCTTTGCCATTAACGCCTGACTCTCCTGCACCCTAACTCCTATGCTGTGCCCCAACCCCAACATTTTGTCACTTTCACCCCAACCCCTGCACTTCCCTCCCACCTGCACCCCCAGCTCCAGCCCTGCATTGCCAGTGTGCCTACCACACTGCCTCCCTGCCCAGTATCACGCAACCCCTTATGCCCAGCAACCCCCAGGGGCCCCCGACTTCTCCCCAGGCAGCCCTGCCACATTCACTTCTAGCTCACTGAGCCAGACAATGTTCCCCTCCTTTCCCTTCCTGGCCCCACTCCTGTCACAGCCATCCCCAGCCTGGTTCACACTGAAGTCCCTATGCCTAGCTCTACTCCTTGAGCTCAGCTCCCCCTTTCCCCAGCCCTGCCCAGCCCCCATAGGCTCACTCACATGCTGCAAACTTTTGTTCCTGGCAGACAGGGGCACTGTAACAGCGCTGGGATCCCCAGGAGGGAGGGGCTGAGTGGAACAGGGGCTTCCAGCTGGCCAGAGGGGTGGGGTGGGGAGAAGCCTGGGGGCAGGGAGGAAGAAGGGACCAGCAGGGAGGGGGCTGGATGGGTGGGGTGGAGAAAAGCCTGCTGGCTAGCAGGAAAAAGGAAGCAGAGGGGAGGGGAAGAGAAAAGCCAACTGGCAGGAAAAAAAGCCGAAGGGGAGGGGCGGGGTCAGAGCCCTTAGTGGTGCCCCCCTGGCTGCAGCACCCTGGGCCTGGGCCCAGAGTGCCTGGCCCTAAGGCTGACCCAGGGCAGCAGAATTGTCCATCTCTGGGGCTGGGAGCAGGCAGCAGAGCCACTTGGCAACACCACCAGGAGCCCAGCAGCCCAACTACCGCCCAGCAGCACAGCTGTGCGGTGGGACTGGGAGGCAGTGGGGCTGCCCCATGGAGCCAGGAGCCTGACCATGGAGCTGCCTGGGGGGGAGGGGTCAGGAACCCAGGAGTGGGGCTGCCCGGCAGCACAATAAAGAGCCCAGAAGCGCCCGCTCCCACTCAGTGGAGCTGTCTGGTGAAGCCGGGAGGCAGTGGGACTGCCCAGTGAGGCTAATGCCCAAGCAGGGCTGCCACCCAGCAGCTCAGCTAGACCCCAGCAGGGGGGCTATCCTATGAGGCTGGGAGCCTGGCAGCGGGTCTGTGTGTGTGGTGGCATGGGGCTGCCACTGTGGGGACAGGAGCTCTGCATGCAGAATGGCCAGCGGCAAGCGGGAGTAGCTGGGACGCTGGCAACCAGGCCATGGATGTGGGAACTGGCGTGCAGGGAGAGAGAAGGGGGGCAGAAATGAACTTTCCTGATCCAGCAAAGACCCTCATCCCGAACCGGTTAAGTTCCGAGGGTGCCGGACCAGGGAGGTGCAACCTTTCACTCCTGATCTTTCAGACAAAATGTCACTATTCATCACTTTTGTCAAACCATTTTGTCATGTACTAGGTTGGGGCATCTTTGTATTGTCCTGCTGGAATGTGCTTAGGGTGTTTTAGCAGCACTAGCAATACTGTTGCCAAGTTTGTGTCCCAGACATTGTCTTACAGGTAAGCATCTGCTTTTATCAGGGCCTGACTGTTACTCACAATACATCTTTGGCACACTTTGGTTCAGGCCTCAGGCCTTACACCAGGCCCATGCTTCAGACTGTTTTTACTACTGCATGTATCATCAAATACAGCAGAAATACAGCGCTGCTTTATCAAATTTGTTAACAAAAAGGAAGTTAAAAAAATCCCACATTATTTTAAAGTAGGACTGATGATTAATCTCAGTTTACTCATGTAATTAATTCAAAAATCACAATTAATTGCACTGTTAAACAATATAATACCAACTGAAATTTATTAAGTATTTTAGATGTTTATCTACATTTTCAAATATATTGATTTCAACTACAACAATATCTTTAAGAAGTCATTCAATGTTATCCCTCTCAACATCTAATGTAGCATTGTGCTTTAATTATAGAAGATTAGTTTCGTGGATTATTTTTAGCAGTTTCATCCACATGGACAACATTAAAATGTGTTCAAATTTGGATGTATACTTCTGAATTTACTTAAGCTCAGTACGAGCCTGTGCTATGAGAGTAAGAGATTCAAGCTCACTTAAAGCCTTTCACACAGAGTACAAATGCTATACAGCTAGTTTAACGCCATCAATCTGTGCTGGCCATCTTGTTGTCAACGTGCCGTGAATGGAAATGGGCAGCTGTTGCTTCAGAATTTCCCACTTTCGAGGACTGCTACTGAAATGGTTGTACAATTGCTGGATTGTTCCAAAGTATGCGATTGCTTCCTTGCATGATTCAGTGCAATCAATGCTGACAAGATTTAGTGTGTGGTTGCAACAACTGGAGAAAAAACAGTATGGATTTTGCACAAGAAGGACTGCTTGTACTCCATTGTACTTCCCAGCCTTATATATTGGAGCCATTTTCACAGGCTTGGCCAATGCAGACATGAAAATTTAATTTGAAGCCTTCCAGAATTTCTAATATACGAGTGGCGATTTCTTTTCCAGTTTTTTTTGTGTGTGTGTGTGTGAAATTATCGAACAAAATGAATTGTTCTTCAATTGAAACCTTTGAACTTCCTGCAATTTTAATGTATTGAATAACCAAGGTCATCTGTTCTTTATGAGAACAGTCTGGAGTTGCATCAATAATAATTGAAAAGTACTTTGCACGTCATATCTCTTCAAGAATTGTTGTTTGCAGAACAACACAGGTCAATAAACTCATTTTGTATTCTGGTAGAGAGATAATGGATTTGCATGCATTTTCCACTCTCTTGTGATTCACGAACATGCTTAATATGGCCTGATAAAAGTGGGTCATACTTGCTAAGAAGCTCAAGTATACCAAGAAAGCTTCTGTTTGTAGGGTCACCAATACATTGACTGGAACCAAACAAAGCCAATCCCTTTTCAGAAAGAAAAAGAATGACATTCAATATGTGCTCAAGGAGTTTTTCCAGTTATCAGTTTCTGTGTTTATTTCACTCAAGAGTAAGTTTTCAATTGTACTGCTTATGCATCTTTTCTACGAGAAATTATGTTATTGGCTTTAAACTCTTAACTGCTGTTTCACTCTGTTGCTTTTGCTGTCTCCTGCACCATTTTCAAATCTTTGCTTCATTTTTATAAAGGGGTTCTTTTAAGAAATAGTAATACACAAAAAATTAATTCGCTAAAGGCTATTGGTTATACAAAATTTTAATGGTATATACCAGTGTTTCTCACCCAGTGGTACGAGTACCTTAGGGGTACTCAAGAGAAGTCTGGGGGGTACACCAACACAACTGAAATTTGGAGAAAACTGAATTTTTGTTTTAAGTTTTACAGCACTTTATTGGTTTTTTTACTTTTTACACCCAAAAACACCCATCCGGCTACGATTAAGTTGTTTAAACAAATGGTAGAAAAAAATTTTGTGTGTCTGAAAACTGTAGGTACTGAGGGTACTTATATATATATATATATTTTTAAAGGGGGTACTTTATAAAAAAAAGGTTGAGAAACACTGGTATATACTTTGCAATTAATATTATATAATAACGGTTTGGGGGTGTTATTTACTACGGCCATTATAACCCTATTTCAAAGTCTTGAAATTTCAGCTGCTAACATGTTCCTATTGTTACAGTCCTCTGATGTGTTATTATGAATATGAACATGGGGAGATTACCAGATTAGATCTTAAGTTTATTAAACAACTAGAATTAAAAGTTCATTATCACACAAAAGCTTTTAAAGGTGAATCTAAAACTGGCTAAAGAGATAGCTTACAGCTGATCCTGATATGATTATTGTATATGAAGCCACATAAAACAAAACAGGAATATGAAAATCTCCTATGCAGAGATAAACAACTAATTTAAAGGTTAAACTCACCCTCAGACCAAGCAAAATCACTTTACAGTGACAGAATTAATTACAACTTTCAAAACCTCTAAACTATGCAAAGACTGTAAACGGCGTTTCATAACGTAGAATCACTAATCACAGAGCTACTCCAGTCTCCAGTCATGCAGATGAAAACTTGGATTTGACCAAAGGCCCGAGGTCCCACAATGATTTAAATCTATTTTTTGCAGGTATATGTAGCTTCTTTTGTTGTCTCTGTTATAACTGCAAGGTGTATAATAAATGGAAATGACTTGGTAGAAAAATGTCAAAATTTGAGGCCTCTTTGTCTCCTGAGGCCCGAGCCAAATGGCTCTCCTGCTCCCTCCCCTCTCCCCCATCTAATCAGGCCTGCTGGCAGAGGGACTGGAGCTGCTACAGCCCAATCAGGCAGTGTGCTGCCAGGTTGGCACCGGAGCTGGGGTTGGGGCTAACCAGTAGGCAGCTCGGCCAGGCCAAAAGAGCTGGCAGTGGGGAGGGGTAGCAAGCTGAGGGGCTGGTGTCAGGGGACCTCCCATTGTCTGGCAAATTCCCTCATCTGGGACCCAAGGGTGCCGGACCAGGGAGGTTCAACCTGTACTTGATCAGGTCCCACATGTGATTTAAGCATTGGGCTGCCCAGTGCTTTTTTCCCCAGCGTGCCGTAGATGAATGGCATTCCCCTGGGGCACACCAGCACCTATTGGCATTTTCCTGGGGTGGCTTGGGCCCCGAAGGAAGCCCGCTCGGGACATGCAGCTCTTAAAGGGACCGCAACCGCAACCGCATTTCAACCCCCGGCACATTTTTTTTTCTTTTGCTCAGCAACTTTCCCCTGGAGTACCGTCACCTTTTTTCTTACAAAAAAAGCATTGGGCCTGCGTATCTTTCCCAGTTTGTGAATGGTTCTGGGGCTTAGGTGGGAGATGTCCAGACACCTCTGTCAAGGCAGCAATGTGCTTGCTCAGGCAGGAATTGGTCCAGGGTGCCTAGAGTGAGTCAGCAGTTCACATGCCCAAAGGCAGAAATTGACATGCCAAGTGATTTTAGACACCTACAGTGTTGGGTGGCAGCACAATGGGAGTTTTGCAGACCACGGCAGTGCCTAAAAATGGGACTTAGTGTATGTCTACACTACCCAGTAAGTCCAGGCTCTGATGCAGGTTTGAGCCCAAGCCCCCTTTCTGTCCACACTCAAATCAGTCTGACTCAGGTCAGCAAGCACTAGGGACCCAGGTCTGAGACCCCTGATAGGGGATTGGCTCAGATCCCAACTTCTGTTGTGATCAGGTTCAAACCCCATCATTTTGCAATGTGGCTGCAGCTCAAGCCACAGCCTCAGAGGATCTGTGTAGAGCACTCTGGATGCGTTAATAATCCAGGTTTACGATGCAGTGCGGACACTCAAACACAGCCTGAAAACATCTGCAAGCTCACAGGCCCAGACTTAGAGACGTAGGCGTCCATATATCTTTGTGGATCCCACCCTAGGTTTATCATCTTTACCATCTCCGTGTGGGTGCTACATAAAAAGGTGATTATTTAATGAGGACATTTTTTACACCACAACAAAATTTTTTTGGGGGGGGAGGGGGAAATGTTGGGCATTTTGTTAGAAATATTTGCATCTCCGTCAGAGGTGACGTGACTAGATATTGGGGGGGGGGGCACGACTGGGTGGTTCTGGAGGGACATGTGACTGTCCCACACGTTACCTCTGCCTTCACTCTGTGACTCATGTCAGCGGGCAGGCTGCCAAGCAGGCAGAGGGAAACACTGGGACTCCACCAGCAGAAAAGGAGAAGCAGCCCCAGGTGGTAGGAGGGTGGGGGAGCTCCGTTCACAGCCAGCTGCCCAGCAGCTTCCTCTCTACCCACCCCGCATGGAAACATGGGAAGTGCCAGTGTCAGAGGGAGCTGCTGCCTCCTCACTGCTGGGTGTCCCAGTGAGAGAGGTGTCCTGAGAAATCTGTGGAGGGGGAGAGGAACACGTGACCCTCCCTGTCCTCCCACATCGCCTCTGTACAATATCAAAATGTGCTTCTGCCAACTGTAAATAACTCTTTTCACATGAGTCGGTGCGCTGTACTGTGACCTGCAGGCCTTGCAGGTTTCACAAACTTAGGCCACAAAACACAAAATGCATTAGCAATGCAGCACCAGTGAATTACCGCAGCGGATGCGTTCTACATTGCAGAACTGCTCTGAAGTGGCTCATGAGCTGGAGATGCTCTACTAGACCAGTGGTGTGCAACCTTTTTACCGGTGCAACCCCTGGGAATTTTGGTTGAGAAAAAAAAAAGGTTGCAGCCCCTTTAAATAAATAGCGCACCACTGTACTAGACCAGTAGGTGCTATAAGATAAGCAAGCCAGCTAAATTCTAGTAAAAGCACCAGTCAGAACAGCCCCCACCCCCGTCAATTTTAATTTCTTTCTATTTAGAATTAGCATTTTCAGTTCTACTTTATTAAAGCCCCAGTCCTTCACGGGCCCCTTGACTGAGCCCAGGCAATGGACTTTAATGGGATGGTGCACAGATGAAGGGCTCCTCTCTTGTAAATTATAGGACTGAAGTCATAGACCAGGGGTGGGGAACCTTTTTTGGGCCAGGGGCTGCTGACCCACAGAAAAATCAGCCAGGGGCTGCACACAAGTGAGAAGCAAAGAAACAAACCCTCACTGACGTAGTCCTTGACTGAGAAGCAGGAAAATATTCCCCACATTCCCCTCACACACCAGAGCATAGCAGGGCCTTGGCTAGTAGATTTTGTGTGCCCCAGCCCTGTGGTGGGGGAGAGGGGTTGAGGCACCAGCATGGGCTTCCCAATGCTGGGAGGGAGCCCTGAGCCTCGGGGGCCAGATCCAGGCAAGCTGGGGGCAGCATCCAGCCCTGAGGTTCCCCACCCCTGACATAGACTGTAAACTCTTTGGGGAAGAAGTTATTTTTGTATTGTGTGTGCATACAGTACTTAGGATAATAGCATCTCTAGATACCACTATAATATTAATGACACTAATAATTAATTCTACTGAAGTTCTCCTGACAGCAGCAGGATGGTAAAGGCATTAAAGATTTTGCTTGTGTTACTCTAACATATCACAAAATTAGATGTGATCATAAAATTTATAAAGGAAAAAATACAAATTCATTCTCTTATTTTGCAGGCACGTTCTCAGAGAAAGTTAATCATCTAACAATCCCACTCATGTATTTGATTGTTTTTTTGTATTCCACTTAAGTGTAAGAACTACTGTGAAACAAACAAAAAAGGGGCATTATTACAGACCATAGCATAAGCTCTAGCACTGCAGTGTTATGTCTAAAAGGCATCCAAAGTGTCACAGGAAATTCAAGGTGCAAAATCACCGTCACAAGCAAAAACCTCACAGCTGTGGAAATCGTTCATTAGCAAGGAGGCAATTCTACAGCAGCTCTGGAAACCATTTGATAGAAATCCTGCTGAATATAATCATTTTCAGGAGGAAAATAGTTGCAATATCTCTCTCATCTTTTCTCACTGTGTAGGTTATTTCCTGATCACTGTTCATTATTATGAAAGAAATGCCACAGTTGATTACTCTAAAATCAAGGCTTGAGCTGGGTCAGCAATGTTTTTTTTTAAGAGGAACTTATGACAGGCACACTAACATCAGTGATCTGGAAGAGGCAAAGACCACCAATATCAAGACAATATCAGCCACCCAAGGGTCCATAACTCCCATGGAAGATGATCATATTTGGCAACGAGTGATTGCCTATCATCATCATCATGGACCATTTGATCATATATTGGAATAAATGTCTGAAATAAGGCTTTAATAGTAATTTAAAATAAAAGAATATAATTACATGTCACTTGATTATCAAAAATATATTGCGTGAGGTTTAATAATATACAGTCAGGGCTGATTAATCCATATTTACTCAAAGGGCTGGAAAGATGTTTATTGTTCTGACCACATCAAGATGCATGCAAGCATCACATGCTGACCTTTGAAGCTGACCTGGCCATTTTGTTAATGGAGTCAGAAAAAGTCACAGCAGCAATGAAAAAGTATCAAGCCAGGAAAATGTATTTTATGCAGAAGTGAAAGTGTAAAATGTGCTTTGTTCTAAATGTCATTTGTTACCAATGTGCTTGAAAGCATATTTTTCAGTACAAAATTTCTGCACATTGCTTCCATGAGAGGTTTCAGCTTCATAAATATTGATAAAATAATTCTCATACTAAACTGTGAGGTAGGGAAGTGCTGCATTTTCAGGTGGAAACATTGAGGCACACTGGGGAAATGACTTTCCCAAGGGCACACAGGAAATCTGGCCCAGTTTGCCATAAAAATCTGATCTAATTCCCAGGCCTGTGCGTCAGATACGAGGCCACTTTTTCTGAAAGTTCCCTGAAAATGTAACATTAGGAGTAGGCACCAAGGCCCAGCTCCACAAAGGAACATAGGCACTTAAAGCCTAGATTTAGACACAACTTCAATCAACAAAACTCCTGTTTAGTTGCCACCTAACCCTGTTGGTGCCTAAACTCATTGGCTATATCTACACTGCAGGCTTTTTGCACAAGAACAACTGTTCTTGCGCAAAAACTTGCAGAGCGTCTACTCTGCACATGCGTTCTTGCACAAGTAAATTTACAGTACAGCGTCGGAAAAGAGGGCCTCTTGCAGAAGAGTTATTCCTCTCCCCATAAGGAATAAGCCTTTTTGCACAAGAGCTCTTGCACAAGAAACCCCTATGGCTAAAATGGCCATCAGAGCTTTCTTGCGCAAGAGAGCGTCCACACTGCCATGGATGCTCTTGCACAAAAGCACATGGCAGTGTGGACTCACTCTTGCACAAGAACTTTTGCACAAGAACTCTTGCACAAAACAGTTCTTGTGCAAGAAGCCTGCAGTGTAGATGTAGCCATTCAGTGCCTACATTTTCACTGTAAATGTTCTCTAGCTGGCTAAGTTTCTGCCTCTAGGCATGGGCATGTCCCTCTCTAGGTATCCAGTTGTCTGTCTCCCACCTAAGCCTCAGCACAGCGCTCATACCAAGTGAAGAATGGGGTTTCCCTGGTTATCTCACCTGCAGGGTATGATCCAAGCACACCCAGCCTTCACAAAAAGACCAGAAGGAGTCTTCCCTTTAGCCCAGTGGTTAAACTTTTCCCTTGGATGCAGCAGATGCCCTGTCCCCCCCATGAATGCATCTCTGTGCCTGAGGAACAGAAGGGATCTGATCAGAGGCAGGGAGCTGACAGAATTGCTGAGCCCCTGGGCAAAATGGGGGAGAGCCTGGTTCTGGGCTCCTGGAAGGGGCATGCCCTCAGATGGAAGGGGTGGGGTTGGGGCGCAGCCGGCCCTCGGAGCCTCCTGGACTGTGCTATGCCACTTTGTCCCACCTCAGCACTCTGCTGATAGAAGACCTTTATTCAAATCACTTCTCATCAAGCAAAGGGGGAAATTGAGCTGGGATCTCCCACGAGTGCCCTAACCACTGAACTCAAGGAAAGCTGCCTTCTTGCTCTGATTTATGTGGAGTTATCATAGAATCATAGGCTTGGAAGAGACCTCAGGAGGTCATCAAGTCCAACGCCAAGCATGCTGCCACGGTTCTTACAAGAAAGAGCTTTGGTGCCTAAGTCTAGGAGAGGGGTTGCTCACTCTGGATCACCTGGTCTTAGGTAGGGATGCCAAAAATCATGTTATAGGGTAACTGTGTATCCGCAAAAAATCTTAATGGTGTCAAGGTTACACATGCTGTGGGCACTGCAGTAAAAAGCTTAGTTCTGGAGACCCCTTTTCAAAAGAACCTGTAAACCTCATTTTTTGAGGAATACGGGTTCTTTCGAAAAAGGTTTTTTTCACAAAAAAGCTGCGTCTAAACTGCATTTTTTAGCGAAAAACCTCTTCCGCAAAAAGGGTCAGACGAGGATATGCAAATGAAGCACGAGAATATGCTAATCAACGTTTCATTTGCATTTCCTCTTTCGGAAGAGGGAAGCAGTCTAGCTGTATCCTGATCAGTGTCAGAATCGTTTCTTATTTTGATCATACACCTCTGCAAGACTGTATATACTACTATATACAGCTTCCTCTACCCACAGTTTTCCCTCGTTGAGCTGTACACCCATGTGGATTTACCAGTGTCCACAGTGAGCAGAAATTTCAGTGACCAGGGAAAATTCCCCACAGATTTATCTCTTTCCTTATCCAGATATGTTATAGCCATGACTCCAGGACCACCCTATTTCACCAGCCACTGTATGTGGTCCAGGTCTCAGCTCAAAGTTCCACAAACCAGCAGCTACCTCATCAGTTCTGATGGTCCTTTCCCCAGTACCCAATAAGGTGGAACAATTTTCGGTTTGTGTGATTAGAGGCTATCGGGACCCATATTGTAAGACTGTCCTACATAATGAGGAAAAGTTGAGGTGCCTCAACTTTTGTTGTTCTTTTGCTCCATTCTTTGTTTCTGTGGGGAATTCACCAACGCAATATTATTGTCTTTTTTCTTATAAAAAGAACTAAAAACAACAACAACAATAACTAGTAATAACGATTAAAATAGCATCTTTGGTCCCAGTTAGCATTGAGAAGATGCCAGCATTTGTTGCTCAATTTTATGCTACTTTTTCTACAACAAATCACAGTTGATCAGTATTTGATTTTGGAGAAATGATGTAACAGCATCCCAAATTAAACTTGAGCATGCCTGTTCAAACATGGAAAGCAGGTGCTAGATTCCCTTTCTGAGTATTAGATAAATCTGGGAAGAAAAAGCCCATTTCTGCTTCCATGGCTCTGGTAATAGAGTCTTCTGTGTCCTTGGTATTGTACCTAAAGCTGCCCAGGCCCTCTAGTAGATCCTTCCCTCCTTTACTTATCATATTAACCTCTCCTAGGCCATGTCTACACTAGGAAATTATGTCCACATAACTAAAATTGACTTAACTCCCGATTTAACAAAATCAAAATAGCGTGTCCCTACTATGGGGAAGCATCGAAATAAGTCAGAATCATTTTGAAATAGTGCTTCCATACTGATTGAAGCCTGCCTCAGACTTAGAGAAGCCAGAAGCACTCTGGGGAGGGCACCAAGAGGCTGGATTCCTCCTGTGGATGCTTGGTCAGGCAAGCTGTGACATGTGCTTACAGGGACTTCTGTATAGCGGGGGTACAGATGGCTGTGTCTCACATGCCCGTCCTACATTTCCCCCCCTTGTGGACACCACAGCACTCACAGCATGGAGCCAGAGCTACTGCAAAGCAGTGTTAGGCTCATGGACCTTGTGTTGAGCCTAATGGTGCAGTACTTCCAGACTGCCCACATGTTGCTGCAGCAGGACAAGGACCAGAACCTGCAGGACCAGCCCCGGTATGGACCCCAGCCTGTGCTCACCAAAGTCCTGTGCTCCTGCTGCTGCGCATGCCCCTCAAATCCCTGGACACCGTTGAATACTGCTTCTTATGATGAGTGATGAGCTCGAACTGGTGGGACCACATCGTCCTGCAGTGATGGAACAATCAGCAGTGGCTGCAGAATTTGCATATGCAGAAGGCCACCTTCCTGGAGCTCTGTGATTGATTTGCCTCTGCCTTCAGGTGACAGGACAGCTGCATGCGACTTGCCATCCTCGTGCAGAAGTGTGTGGCCATCGCCCTGTGGAAGATTGCCACGCGGAACAGCTACTGCTCAGCTGGGAACCAGTTTGGCATGGGGAAATCCACAGTCAGAGCCATGATCCTGCAGGTAGCTAAGACCATAAAACACGTGCTGCTACAGAGGGTGGTCACTCTGAGCAACGTGGACACCGTTGTCGACAGCTTTGCCACCATTGGCTTCTCCAATTGCAGGGCGGGGGGGGGGAGGGGAGTGTATAGATGGCATGCACATCTCCATCTTGGCCCCTGACCACTGTGCCTCAGACTACATCAACAGAAAGGGGTACTTCCCATGATGCTGCAGACCCATGTAGATCACAAGGGATGCTTCACCAACATCAACGTGGGATGGTCGAGGAAGGCACATGACACCCACATTTTCCATAACTCCTGCCTGTTTCAGAAGATGCAGGCCGGCACTTTTTTCTCCAGCTGCTCCATCAGAGTTGGGGAGGTGGACATGCCCATCATCATCCTGAGCAATGCAGCCTGCCCTTGTTTCCCTGGCTCATGACGCTCTACACGGCAGACTGGACCCCCAACAAGGAGCACTTCAACACCAGGCTGAACAGGTGTTCATGGTTGTTGAATGTGCATTCGGCCATTTAAAGAGAAGTTTCAGGAGTCTCCTCAGCCGCCTGGATCTCCACAAGCGCAACACCCCCTTCATGGTGGCAGCTTGCTGTGTGCTCCACAACCTTTGCAAAAGCAAGGGGGAGACCTTCCTGCCAGAGTGGGAAGCTGAGGTTCCCACATGAGGTCCTCCCGGGTGCGTTTCTGTCTGTGGATCCCATGGAGTTGGGTGGATGGCATGGGAGGTGGGGGATGCACCAAGCTTGCAGCTGTCCCAGCTGTGAAGAAAAGTTAAATGGGTAGTCATCCCAGAAGTTACTGTGTATGAAGCCTAGCCCTAATCTCTGAGCCGACACTGAAGATCTTGGTTCAGATGATGGGGATGTGTTTCAAGCAAGACCTACACAATGGGAACCTCCCAGAGGGGGTACAGATGTCCCAGGGGAGCATCACAATGCCCATGGACTGGGTACAAGCAGGCGTGGGAAGGTGCTGGCCAGGTCAGGAGCCTGTGGGCGGGAGGGGTAGACAGTGCAGCTCAGCTTCCATCTGTGTCCTGCACACACCATGTCAGACATTGGCAGCATCCCATAGACAGAGAACTTCTATCCCTGCCTGCTGCAGAAGGGGTGTTGGGGAAGGTGTGTGTGAGGGCAGAGGCTGCTTGCCAGAGAGAGTGCTACTGGGGACTCCTCTTCTTCCTCCCCCCGGCAGGTTCCACGCAGGGGATCAGTCTCCTCTGCATCACTGCGCTTGACTAGGAGTGGTTGTGGCCCAAGTGTGGGCATGAACCTGTGCCGTGTGTGACACTGCTGTGTGTTTACATGACCCTGGACCCCAGTGGCGGCTTGTTGTGGGAAGTTGTCCCACTACGGAGGCCAGAGTAAGGCAGGCCTCTCCAAGAACCTTGTGAGAAGGACCGAGGGGTTCCTGTGTGAGAGCTTCATGGAGCTGAGTGCTCCAGACTGGCACTCCACCCTCCTGCAGGCTGACGCCAGACATGTCCTGACTGGACTCTATGACAACAGTAGGGGATGTGAGCAGTCTCCTCCTAGGATGGCATCCAGCTTGTCATAATACCAGCAGGTGTGTAGTGCTGCCCTGGGGTGTTCGCTCTGCTCCCTGGCCTTGTAGTAGGCCTGCCACAGCTCTTTAATCTTCATGTGGCACTGGTCCAGGGTCCGGGTGTGCCCTTTGTTGGCCAGGCTGGTGGCAATCCAGCCATAGATGCAGTGCTTTTTTTTGTTAAAAAAAAAAAAAAAAAAAGGTGCTGGTACTCCAGGGGAAAAGTTGTTGAGCAAAAAACAAACAAATAAAAAAAGGCGGGGCCCTTTTAAGAGATGTGACCCCTTTAAGAGACACAGCCCAGCTGACTGTTGGCCATTTTCATTACAGAGGTGCCGGTACGCTCTGTTCTTTCCAGATAAGCTCTGACTGGGCAGTACCGTCACAAAAAAAGCACTGGATGTCGGCATTCCTTTTCCTGGTGCAGAGATCCTGCAGGTTGGTCTCCTCCCACCACACCTCAATGAGGTCCAGGATCTCTGCACCAGTCCAGGCCAGAGCTCTCCTGTGTCCCTAGGCAGTGGCAGCCGTGGGAGCTGCAGGAGTGTTGGCAGCCATGGGAGGGTCTGAGGGAGCACTGGGGTTGGTCATGACTGCCTTGGATGGTGGTGTCTCACACAGGGCTTTCAAAGCTGGCCACATGTGGGAAGCCCTTCTCCTGTTCCTGGGACTTTTAAGCTCCACAGGAAGAGGGGAGCAGTGGAGATGCCAACTGTGGCCAGAGCGGTCAGAGCTGCAGCTGCACCTCTGAAAATTATTTTGAAATAGCAGCACCGGAGCATCCACACTACTGCTATTTCGAAATACAGGCTGTCCTTGCTATAAGTCCAAGATACGTACCAAAACTTGGACTTATAGCTAAACAACTTAAAGTGGGGAATTTTTTTCCTGCGGCTGACTTCCATTTGTGCAAATTGTGGGGGAGGGGGTTGCGCAACTTAAGAGTGGGGAATGGGAGGACTTATAAGGCATCAGTTCCTACAAGTGTCAATGACTTTACTGCGGAATGGATGTATACCAGGGCGACTTATAGCGAGGAGGCCCTGTAACTATTTTGAAATTAGTGTTATTCCCTGAGAAAAGCAGGAGTACAGATTTTGAAATAAACAGCCCCTTATTTTGAAATAACGGGCTTGGTAGTGTGGACGCTCCACTAATAAATTCAACCTAAGAGGGGTTAATTCAAAATAACATCCTAGTGTAGACCAGGGCCTAGTTGGGTCAACATACCTTCCTTACTAGGCTTCAGACAGATGTACATTGTCCATCAGTCCACTCAATTCCTTCTCTGGGAGCAGTGGACCAAGGCCACTAGCATCCCTAATACAGACTGGGGAAGGTTTCTTAGGGTGAGATCTGGGCCAAAGACTCCTGCTCCCTTTGTACAAATGTTCCCCATTCATAGCACTGGCTCTCCATTTACATCAAGCTGCTGCTATGCACAGCTTCCCCCACTCACTGCCCCTCCCTTTCCTGCTAATAACCAAGAGGATGCTGGGAAATGTATTCCTTTCCCTGCTCCAGGCCAAGGAACTATAACTCCCAAGGTACCTTAAGCTCCCCATCATGCCCTGCAGAGTCCCACTGCACAGTGCAGCGGTGAATAAGGGAGGAAAAATGGGGCCCTTCTGAGCTTATGCCTGGTGCCAGGGAACAATTGGTCCAATGATAAATCTGCTACTGTGGATGCCTGGTTATTATTTAATGTTTAGTGTGATCTTTCATTCTCAGAAAAGATTTTATTTTCTTAGCTAGTCTCCTGATGTATTTTTTTTTTACAAAAATCAGACTATAATATATTCTATATTAGCTTTGTTTCTCATGTAATATCTTTCACATTTCTTCCACAGATCACTTATTCCTCCCAAATGATACTTCAGGGGAAGATTGTGTCTCATTTATCAATCACTATTTGATAATGGTGCTTTTATTCACCAGACAGGGGGGAAACTTTTGTTTTCTCCATAAATATCACAGATAATTATCTCTGAGATAAGCACCAGTAAAGATGGGCATGAAAGATTGTGTTTCACTGGGCATCTAATTACACTTCTTGACAGCAGCTTGAATAGCAACACAAACTGCAACAGACAGTTCTGGAAGAATCCTTGCTACATGCATTTTTGCAGCTAAGAAAAATCATTGAGATTTTTGGCCAAGATATTGTGCATGTTGATATTCAGAATGACTTATGCAGTTGAAGTCAAGGGATGCAAACTCACTCCGGGTCTAGCTGAGCATCCATACATTTTTCTGCTGCAAAGTTATCTTGTGCCTTCTCACTGGTATCTGGATGTACCAGTCTCATGAGGTCCTCTGCCAGTTCAGGTGAGGTTTCTAGTGAGCCTCTTCTTATGGCCAGCTCATATTTATAGTTGTCTCCACACTGCCAGATAATTCAGTCTCTTTTCTGAACTGCAGCCATTCCAATTAGCTGCTAGAAAATCCCTTCTCTGCTTCTCTCCTCAACCATTCATTGGGGCTTTGATGCTAAATTGAACCAAATCAGCCTCCTTTGAAGGAAGGCAATTGTCTCTCTCTCTTTCAACTGGAGAAGTCTGATCTCTCCCATCTGGACAGTTGTGATTATAGCTGCAATGCAGCTGGGAGAGCCCACCAGGACACTAGTTTAAGCTGAGCTAGTGTGCTGAAGAGACATTGCAACTTGTGTTTGGGTAGATAGAGTTTCCTATCTCCATTCCTCATCGGGTTCCTGCAGCAGCTCCCCTCAGCTAAAATGCTGAAAATGGCCAAAGACCTCAAGTAGATCAGCAGCTTTAACATTTCATAGAATCCTAGGGCTGGAGGAGACCTCAGGAGGTCATTGAGTCCAACCCCCTGCCCAAAGCAGGACCAGCCCCAACTAAATCAAATTTGTATCCTTCCAATCCCATTGTCAAGAATCAGGCTCCTCAGATGATCACAGACCTCTACAAGGCAACTTTGTTGCCAGGTGATCTATCCCCTGACAAAGCAGTTCTCCTGGATAGGGAACCAGTCTTTTGTCTCAAGTTGGCCTTCTATTCAAAACGCAACATCAAAATCTAACAATCTCTTTTGTGACCCCTGCACCACTACGCCGGGGAATTTCCGTCCAAAATGGAGGATAAAAAAAGGAAGTCAAAAGGTTACATTCAAAATGGAGTTTGCAGATTAGAACAGATACATATAGAGAATTTTTCCACAGAATTCATAAATTGCACAGACTCCCCAAATCATCACACAGAGTTAAAGACATAAATGTTCTGTCTATTCCAACTTCTCTGGCCAACTCAATTTCTTGTTCAAAGAGATGGCTTCCACAGTGGTCTAAAACCATTGGAATTAATTTTCCAGATAATTTTTCAGCTACTTGTTTTTGCTGCAGCTCATCTCTATTGGAAAAGTCCAAATTGGCCAGAACTTTCTGGATATCCAACATTTATTGGAAACTATTTTGGTCCGTACTAATCAAGTTGCCAATCGTTTGGATCGTTTCACCTGTTTGGACTGGGCATTTTGTAGCTGGGCTTCAAGATCTGATTTTGTAGCTTTTCAGCATCTGAGCCATATGAGATTTTATTTAGAACTGATTGGATTTGATCTCTATTCTCTGGTTATCTCTCACTCCTTTCTGAAAAGCCTTCAGGTGCTCTTTTTATTCTTCTAGGACATCCCTGAATTCCTCAAGTGCTCAACTATTTGCTCTTGGTTCAACAGAAGACCAGTTCAAAGTCTTCATCAGAACTCTCCTTTGTTAGGATGGAAAGGTTGTAGGTCACAAGAATCTCACCTGTCTCTGGAGACAGTGCTTATCCCATTTAATTGGCTGACTTTATTATCCAGTATCACAATTCCTCTACTAACTCATTGGAGTGACAAATATGTTTCTGCCGGGTAACAATCTACCTTTTCATCAGACACAGTTCTTTGTGTTTGGTAGGATTAGCACAGACTATAATTTTGATTTATGACTAGTCTTGAGATTATTGCCCTCATCAGATGCCCTTTAAATGTCTCTTAGCACCATTATCTATGAACATTCATCTCTCTGCATAAGGCATAGAGACATTCTTAGTAAGCTCAGTGTGGGAAGGCCTTTAAACAAGTGATTTTAAAGGAGGAAATGGGCCTGATCCAAAGTCTATGAGCTTTCAGACAGGTTTGAAATTGGAGGCTGATCCAAGCTTTGTACTTTTGGATCAAAAACTTCCCATTCATAGAAAAACATTGAAAAAAGAAAGGCTAATATGTCACATCAACAACATACATGCATCCTCTGCATTTTCTCGAGCCAAGTGAAATGTGCTAAGCAGCTAATGGGCTCCCTCAGCTTTAGATTTGTTTGAAGAAGAATTGGAAAATGAGTTACAGCACACAGCTCCACTGTCGGCTGCCTTTTTCTTGTAACCGCTCAATACAACAGCAAAACAAATACAAACAGAGAGAAACACGAGTTCTTACAGACCAGCTGTGTACTTTAAGACTGTCACTGTAGGAAAATGAGAAAATAAACTACTTAGCTGTTCAAGTAATTTCAGCTGGATCCGATTATCCATCTGCTAATACGTTGCAGCCAACAAGCTTTGCCAATGACAGATTAAGGTCAACAAAACAATCATTCCATGGAGATACAGTGTTTTTTATGTATTCTTACCAAATAGTTCTGTAACTTGTTTTAATACAGTGAAACTTTGATGATAGGGCCCTCATTTCTCTGTAATAAGATCGTTATTCTTATTAATTCTTTGTATTATAATAGCACTTCCAGTCCCCAAACAATATTGGAGCCCCCGTTGTGCTAGGCACTGTACACACATAACCTGCCCCCAAAGACCTAATACAAATAAAGAGTCAGAGAAAGGAAGGATTACTGTTCCTATTTTACAGATGGGTAATTTATACAGGGAGATTAAGACCGGATCTATGCTATAGAGTTATGCTGATGTAAGTCACCTTGTGTCAACTTATTTATGCATGTGTTTTCACTCAAGTTTGTCTCTCTCCAACACAAGTGTCCAGTTAAGCCAATGCAGTAACAAAGAACTACAGATGATGTACTGAGGTTGACATAGTGTGAGCATAAATACTGTGTGACCTATGTTGCCCATACCAGAGCTCTCAAACTGTCCTGCAATACCCAACAGCCAGCACACTGTTCACACTTGAGAACTCTATTGCCAAGGAGACCCAAAGCCACAATCCCTTAACATCTATTTCTGAAATGCCTCTTTTTGATGTCCACATTGGCGAGCATACCGAGTGTCTCACCTTTGCTACGTGGAATTGCCCAACTGAGCATGCCGACTTCACGCACTAGCTGTACTCTGGTCTGGAGTAGACAGGAGGTTTTGTATCTCCTGGGCTGGTGGAGAGAAGAGGGTGTACAGGAACAGCTCTAGAGCAGTCACAGAAACATGGACAACTATGACAAGTTTGCACAGAGGATGCAGGCAAACACTAGGGATCGGCAGCAGTGCCATGAGAAAGCAAAGAAACTGCAGTAGGTGTGCCAGTGGGCCAGGGTGGCAGGCAGTGAATCTGGTACTGCAGGTCTGGCACTTTCACACTGAGCTGCATGCCAGGATTGGCAGAGATCCCCACCAGCACCCTGCAGGCCACTGCAGACACCTCTGAGAATCCCAAGACATGAGGAAGACGACTGTGGAGATGAGTGTGTGGGAGAGGGTGCTTTCAGCTATGCCATAATCTGTTTGAGACTCTGCTGCAGTCTAGCCAGACCCCCATCTGAACACAGGTGAACCCAATGAAGGGAAGGAACCTCGGGAAAGTGTATGCATGCATTTTTCCATACAACGTTTAAATATAAAGATGGTGCCTGGCCCCATCTTCAAATTAGCAAGACACAGGTATTGACTTCTCATTGTAGGGGTAGCAGCACAACCAGACAGAGTGGCATCTGCTGTCCTTTCCCCCACAGAGTTAGCCAGAGCAGGGAGGGAGCAGAGCAGTTTGTTTATATACATAAAGATGTTCTTGTGCTCCTGAGACATCTCAATGAACTTTCATGGAAATACTCTGCAGTCCTCTGCTGAAGGCTTTGAGGACCTTATTTCCTCTGGACACTTTCCCACCCCAGGCTGTGATGTTCTTAGCAAGCACCGCTGCAGTACACAGGTGACTTTGAGGCCCGGCAGCAGCTGTTCTCTGGATCTTTGTTACCCTCCAGAGTCAGATACCACCTTAAATCACCACCCTGTGTGGAGAATAGTGCCAGTAATGAGCACCATTGCCCTCGACTTGGATCCATGAAAACAGGGACTGAAATGTTATTGTTTCATGCTACTAAAATGTGTAATGCCCTTCTCTCCCTTGCAGGCCATGCTCATGGCTCGGATGGTAGAGTGGCGTTGTACATAAGCATTCTAAATCTGGGGTGCCAACAAGAATATCTTGTTATAGATTTTTATGAGAATAAGAGTTTATGGGAACTTTGAAACTTAGATTTCACTTTCCGCCATGGCTACAAATCCAGTGATACATCTGTCTCCACTGCAACTGCTACAGCTGTAGCCTTGAGAGTTACCCTCTTTACACCCATGAAACACCTGAACCCAAAGAGGAGGGGAAAGAAAAGAACTAGGAAGGAGATGTTTAAAGTGATCCTGCAAGCCAGTGCTGCATCATACTGTGAACAAAGGGCCAGGTGGGCCAACACGGCAGACAGCATGGAGAGGGAAAGAAGACACACCCAGGAAAAGACCTAGCAGGAGAAGGAGAGGGGGAGGCAGAGCATCAGGACTTCTCATGGGACTTCTCATCCAGCAAACACAAATGTGACAGGTCCAACAATCACAGACACACCACCCACTGCAGTCCCTGGAAGACTCCCTGCTGTCAGCTCCCCCAACCCAACCTTTCACATAGCATTGAGGTCGCAGCTATAGCCCTATCACTTCATGTCGCAAGGCAGTAAGGATGAGTGTTTCACATTCACTCATCTGAGAGAGCCATGGTTGGTTTATGTGTAGCCCAAAAGGACTGCATTCATGCACTTACCTGTTGGCTGCCTTTCACATTTTAAAGTTCTGATTTGTTAATTTATATTAGAATTGGGTTTTGTGCAAATAAAAAAGGCCAACACATTGGTGTTTTCCACTGTTTATCACTCAATAAAATCCTATTTTTGAAAATAATTCATCTGTATTACTTCCCCACATGTACCACTCGGCATTCGGCCATACCCAAAACACCCAGTACTTGAAAGTGCATTACTCCCCCAGAACTCATGAGTTTAACAAAACTCTCAGTCAGATGTGCAAGTGTAAAGCATGTGCCCCATACAGTAATTTGTTATTTCAGAGGGACATAGTGTTATATTGAGAATCGTATCCCAAGCACTACACAATTCTGAACAGCCCACAAAACTTCAGGGCTAGAGCAAAGTCAAGTAGAGCACATGAATGTGGCTGACCATTGACGTGCTCTTTCAGACTACATCTACACTACCAGGTTATTTCGAAATAAGTTATTTTTGAAATAATAACTCCCAAAATAACTATTCTGAAATAAGCTTATTCCTCTTCACAAGCAGGAGTTAGATGGAAATAACAAGCCCGTTATTTTGAAATAACAGGCTTGGTAGTGTGGATGCTCACCTTGTTATTTCAAAATGTCTTTCTTAAAGTCCCCCACAACCGCGTAGCTCCTTGTTAAGTTCTTGTGATGACTACTGCTTGTCATCCCAAAGGTGCTGAGCTGAATCTTTCCTTGGTGCTGCTGAGGTGGCCAGTGTTTGACTTCAGGAGCCAGAGGAGCAAGAGCCAGGCATGGGTCTGATAGATGACTACTGTCATTTCAACACTATCACTGGTAATTTGGTCATGGGGAAAGAATGTTCTTGTTTGTAGCTTATTGAACAGTCCTGTGTTCTAAAACACGCAAATATCAATAACCTTCCCCAGGCAGCTAATGCTTATGTTGCTGAAGTGTCCCCAGTGATCCACCAAGGTATATATACCAGAAAAAATCTCCCTTTCTTTCGACATACTCTGGTAAGGTAGGCTGATGCCAAAATAGGGAAACACATGCTATCTATTGTCCCCGGCACAGTTCAGAAACCCCATTACTGCACATCTTTCCGTTATGGGTACGTCTGCAATGCTATTTCGGGATACAAAATAGCTACCCTGTGTCTTTTGAATGCATCTGCTATTGTGAAATATAGCAGAAGCACTATCTCTGCATCCCTGTAAACCTCATGGCATGAGGAATAAGGGATGTCTTGAAATAATGTTTTATTTTGAAATTTGGTGCTGTGGAGATGCACCAAATTTCGAAATAGCCTATTTTGAAAAAGAATCAAAATAAGATACGCAATTTGCATATCTTATTTTGAGCTAAGGGTGCAGTTTAGACACACCCTATATCTGCCACATTGCTGAGTAGCAGGAGATGATTAACGGCTCTGCACACTTGCATGACAGTGGCCCCCACCATGGATTTTCCAACCTCAAACCTGCATTATCTGCAATCCCACCAGCCAATGCTCCTTTCTTGAGTCCAGAAGTGGTGTTCCACCATCTGCAGCCACTTTGTGAACTCCAAGAGCCTTGATTTGTTTGTCACTCTGCCTCTGGCAACCTGTCCTCAAAGAAATTGTCATGTCCCCCATTGTTGTGGTCCTTCCTGTGGGTCTGCAGATAGTGGAGGACAGTCCATCCTGTGCTTGCAGTGAGCAAGAGAATAATGCAGAACTGTTCAGGCTTCATGCTTCTGTCAGGGGTGGCAGACAGCAAGAAGTGCCATGCAAGTTTGTGAGTTAATAAAAAATAAACACAAAGTAAATTATGAGATATGCACGGCTTTATGGGACAGAGAAAGTTGCATGCTGGGAACTTGACCCCTAGATCCTGCCCACTTATTTCTATTTCACAACTCTGCAAAAAAAAACTTTTCTAAAAAGCATCACACTGGATGACAGCATATGGCACACTGGGATGCCTTCCTGTGGTGCATTGCACATTGCATTGACATAAGCACGCCTCATGAGTACATGTAATAATGATGAAAGCAGCCAAGTATACAAGCGCTCAAGCGAAGTACTAACTTTGACAGCTTTATGCCAACATAACTTTCATTAACCCAACATTGTATCACAGAGATGTGGCCTATCTTGGACAAGACATGACAGACAAAAAACAATCCTTACGGATACTAGTGCCCTCTTCAGCCAGATTGGTACAATACTTTTATAGAACATACTGGTGTAAAACAACTTTGTGTAAATTAAATACTTAATTTTACTGAAACAGAAGTTACTGTCAAAGATACATCAAGCTCTGTATTAACTTGCCTAGTAAGAACGCTCCTGAATTGTTGTTGTTAGTTGTTATTGTTATTGTTACAGACATAGTTGCTGAATTAAATTACCAAAATAATTGAACCTGGCATGACTATATTGTTATTTTAACAAATAAAATATGCAGAGATTTGCAGAATTTTGAAATATTATGCACAGAATTTTTATGCAAAGAATTGCCCCAGGAGTAAATATTCAAGAACTCCCGTTTCTTTCCAGGTTCTGGAAGTTAGTTATAAACCCTTCTTTTACAGGCTCTTCTCCTGTTCCTCAGCTTCTAGCAGCTTTCATTCTCTCCCTCCCCTTTTCCTCGCTGGCTCTTATTTCTTCCAAACTGCTCCTGTCTCTCTACCCTCAATGGATTACTCTAGCGGTTCTCAGCCAGGAGTACACATATCCTGGGGGCATGTAGAAGGCTTCTAGGATGTACATCAACTCAACTAGATACTTGCCTAATTTTAAAAAAGGCTACATAAAAGCACTAGTGAAGTCAGTACGAACTAAAATTTCCTACAATGACTTGATTATACTGTTGTATACATCATGCATGGAAATGTAAGTACCATATTTTTATTTCAATTAATTTTATAATTGTATGATTAAATACAACAAAGTTAAACAATTTTTCAGTATTAGAGACTGTGACACTTTTGTATTTTTAGGTCTGATTTTGTAAGCAAGTAATTTTTAAGTGAGATAAAACTTGTAGGTACACAAAACAAATTACACTCCTGGAAGAGGTACAGAAGTCTGGAAAGGTTGAGAGCCACCGCACTATTCAACATATTGGATTCGTCAGTCTATTTGCTCCTTATTTATGCTGCCTGTGTACTAGCAGAGAGCACTGCTTTAAGTTTTGGGGCTCAACATGACAGCAATCCTCAGTAGCCAGGAGGAGAAATTGAAGACAAAAAAAGTCCTGCATGTCCCATGGGACAGCTGCTATGTGGGGATGATCATGTGCAATCTGTTGTGTGGTTAGCTGCAGTCACTAATGAGGAGGAAGCATTCTAAGAATGCAGAATCTTCAATAACTAATGATGCTAGCCTCTAACAAATTTCTACTGAACATGTACTAATGATGATTTTTCTGAAGATTATTGCTTGGCAATTTTTTTCTGAAACTGAAACAAAAACAAAAAAGCCACACAACACAGCCAGAGGAAGACACCCAGCATGGAAAATTTCAGCCTGAATGATTAAAGTTTGGCAAAGTTATAAGCTACTGAAAACTGGGTCTTCTAATGGAAAGGTAAACTTTAACTACAGATGTGACAGGACTTGTGGAAACTACAATGTATGTTTTTGAGAGGGAAATTTTCCCCACCCTCGTTGGTCTAAGGGAAGAAACACTGGCTGGGATCCACTGGGAATTAGTGTCTCATCTCTTGTTTTGACTGGTGGTAATGTTTATCTACAATTTGCAACATATGCTTCTGAGCAAGGCAAGTGTTGTTCATCTCCTTTACAAATGCCGTAACAAAGGCCAAAGAAGGTCAATGCAGTCAAGTATGGGAATAGAACACACATTTATAGCATTAAATAGCCACGTCTCATCCACTCGGGTGCCCTGTCTTTTAGCACAAGAATGCTAATCTATGTCCCAGGTTACCATGCCTGTAAACCACTGCTTGAATCACTCGCAAACAGACTCTTTTTCACACAGACAGGAATAGAACTCAGGAATCCCAATATCCCGCTAATCCTGTTATGTTGCACAAAGAGTAGTAACTGACCGGCAGCATATGTGTGTACTGATTTCTCTGATAGGAGAAGCTAGAGGATAAGAGCCTAATTCTAGTGACACTTATTCCTTGAGCTCAAGTGTAGAGGTCTGTGCTGTGGGTTGGAAAGCACTGGGATTAAATACTCTCAAAACCCATGTGGGGAAAATAGAATGCCATTGTATAATCAGAGACTGCATCATCATGCATATGCACAGGGAGGTATCATTGACGTTATACAAGTAGTCTTTAGTCTGGTATTTCTTGTCTTTCAAATCAATCTGGTCAAAAACTAAAAATGTTTTAGGGGAAAAAACCCTGTTTTGAATCAGTTTTAAATTTTTGAAAATATTTTTTAAAACTGCTACTGCTCTCTTTACTTTTTTCCATTGTAATGAAGCAGGAAAACAAAATTAAGGGGTAAAAGAAATGGGAAAAACCCTAGATATTATTACTGAAACTTTTCCAAATAAAAATATACTTTAAAAAGTTTTCCAATTTATTTCTTAAAATACTTATTTTGAAAAATTTTCACATTTTTAAAACTATTTGATTCTTTCCAAAATGTTTCTTCCCTTCAACAGCCCCCCAACACTTCAATACAGTCATTAATTACATAGTTGCATACTATGTTTTCCACATGATCCCTTACCTCATGAAGTGTTTGAAATGGATGGTGCTTATTCAAAAAACAACTACACGATATCTTATTAAAAGTAGTCACAAAACCCCTACTATCATAATTAATAATTTCCCCATGGACCTTTCTGTGATTTTCATCACTATAGTGTCTGAGTGCTTCAAAACATTCATGAATTTATCTTCACAATACTCCTGTGAAATGGGGTGCACATCTACATTTTACAGGAGAGGAACTGAGGCACAGAGCAATGGCAGTCAGCTCCCTGAGTTTGCTAAATGCTGACTTCTTGAAATCCATTGTCCTTATTTTGCTGTCTCCCTTCTCCCATTCCTTAGAATCATGAACTCAACTATTTTATGGTCACTTTCACCCAAATTGTCTTCCACTTTCTAATTCTCAACCAGTACTTCCCTATTTGTTAAAATCAACTCTAGAGCAGCCTCGCGCCTAGTAGCTTTCTCCCTCTTCTGAAATAAAAAAATTGTCTCCAATACATTCCAAGAACTTCTTGAATAATATGTGTCCTGCTGTGTTGTTTTTCTAACAGATGTCTGGATACAGGCCCATTGGCAGAGAGGGGCAAAAGGCACAATTGCCCTGGGGCCCAGCAATTCATAGGGTCCTGGGGTTCCTAGCCACTGACACTGTGGCATTGGCCATGACCAGAGCCCTGGGCTCTGTAAATCGCTGCCGAAGCACCACTCTGCCCAGCTCTGAGAGCTGGAGAGGTCCAGCGCCATGGTTCATGCTGCCCTTGGCCCCGTCTTTTCTGCCTCAACCCTGCTCCTTCCAGAGGCATGAACCAGCGGCCTCCCTACGGCTTGCCTGGGGACCCATAGGAGCTGTCAGCCACCCTGTCTGGGTATCTGAAGTCCCCCCTCACCACCAAGTCATGTGCTTCGGATATTTTTGTCAGTGGTTAAAAAAAAAGTCTCACCATTTTATTTTAGATTTGTGCTGAAAACACAGCGGTGCAGCAGAAACTACATGGATAATGCATGTCAACTGACTATTTTTAATTGTCCAACATTCTACATTGTTAAGATTAATCTGTTTTACACTCTACAGTAAACCACTGAAGGTTTACCTCAGAGTTGCTTTATTAAAGTTTCAGAGGAGTAACCATGTTAGTTTGTTTCAGCAAAACTAATGAGGAGTCCCAAGGACGCTTAAGGACTAACAGTTTTATTTGGGTTTAAGATTTCATGAGCTGGAGCCCAAATAACATTGTTAGTCTTTAAGGTGAGACAGGAGTCTTTTTTTTAAAGTAAAGTTGGATTTCCCATCATACAAACCGTGACCTGGAGATTCATATCGTGCCTGTTTCAAATCTCTTTGAGATACTAAAATTTCCTATGGAAATTACCCACCAGGTTGTAGTTTCTTATAAAATAAACTATTTTATCATTCCAGAAATAGTACATCTGACACTGGTCAGTAACGAAATGAGCATTATACAATGTAATCACAAAGGTGTTTACAATCTTCCTTATTTGCAAAGGACTTTGTCAACTCCTAAACCAGATATGCCCACTAAAAATAAATCAAGTTAATTTAGAAAAATAAATGGAAGCAAAAACCCTCATGCTTACAGCTATGTAGCCAGGTCTCCTCTTTGCCAGTGAGCCTCCTTGCGTCTATGTCAGGCAATGTAGTTTTTGCTGTGGTGAATGCCTCCTAGCTGTTCGTGGCACTCGCTGCAATAATTTTTCTTCTGGTAACTTGCCCTTCTGGCTGGGGCTTGAGTCAATTGGCTCTCTGGGGCCAGTCCAGAGTTCCTCTGGAAGTGGGGGAGAGTTTGGGATTCCAGCTGCAGGAAGGCAGGGCCTTGTGTCCCATTATTTTATTCATGTGATCTGGTCACCCTAGGCCAGTTTACCATTTGAGTCACCCCTTCCAGAATTATAAAGTCCAACAGGATAGCGCTCCACTTGCCATTGCCAGATGGTGTTCAGCTCCTCCTCAGGCTCTGTGCCACCATCTTAGGGGCTGGCAGGGGAACCTGGCTTATCCACTACACCAGTGGTCTCCAACCTTTTTAACCACAAAATCACTTTTTCAACTTAAGTGCAATGTAAGATCTACCTCAAACCCAAATACGCTTGCCCCACTTCCTTCCCGCTCCTTCTCCGAGGCCCCAACCCTACTCCATCCCTTCTCTGAGGCCTCATCCTGCTCACTCCATTCCCCTTCCTCCCCGAACCTCACTCACTTTCACTAGGCTGGGGTAAGGAGTTGGGACGAAGGCTCTGGTCTTGGGCCAAAGGTTTCAGAGTGTGGGAGGGGCTCTGGGCTTAGCCCAGAACAGGGGATTGGGGTCCAGGAGGTGTTTCAGGGTGCAAGCTCTGGGAAGGAGCTTGGATTCAGGGGAACTCACGTCTGGGGCAGGAGGTTGGATGCAGGAGGGGGTTCAGGGCTGTGACAAGGGTTCAGGAAGCAGGCTCTGGCTGTGAACCACTTAACTAAGATGGCTTTCAGGTGGTGGAGCAGTAGGGTTAAGGCAGGCAGTTACTCCTGGCCTGGCCCTGCACCACTCCTGAAAGCAGCTGGCATGTACAGCAATGGCTCCATGGCGCCATGTGCTGCCCCTCATCTACAGGCACTGAGCCCATAGCTTCTGCTGGCCTCGGTTCCCTGTTACTGATCAATGGGAGCTGCAGGAGCGGTGTCTGCAGGCAAGGACAGCATATGGAGACCCCCTGCTCTGCCTTTCTCAGGGACATGCCAGCCACTTTCAGGAGCAATAATTATCACAGGGGTAATTACTCCAGCCATGGCACGTTAGGCATTTTAGAACTCAAAGAATTAAGTTTAAGTGTAAGTGAGAAAGGAAAATTATGAACTGCACAGACCAGTCAGAAACCAAAATAACGCACTTTGCAAGAAGTAAAAGTAGTAATAACAACCCTCCACAGATGTGTTGGGCAGGGAGATGAGAGTGAAGGACAGTGTGTGTTTGTGAGAATGGCAGAGACACACATAGCGTGTGAGAGTGACAGAGATTTGCATTGCCAAGCTCCCTCCATCCCCTTCTCTCTGTATGGAGACAGGGTACAGAAGTGGGGGGATGAGAGACACCCTGACATCAGCGCCCTTCCTCTTCTGCCCCCCACAGCCTGCACAGCAAGGAGGAGGCTCCTAGAAGGGCAGCTCCAAGGCAAAGGGCAGAAGCAGCATGACTGAAGTGCCAGCACTTGGTAGCTTCCTGGCCAAACCAGTCAAGATCACCTGACAGAGGCTCTAAAATCTACCGGTAGATCCCGATCTACTGGTTGGTGACCACTGCACTAGACAGTATATCAGCCCTCAAAATCAGCAGTCCAGGTTGGCTCCGCCCCAAGCCCTATTGCTGTTTCACTGGGGGGGTATGTCTATACTACACGCTTATTTCGAAATATGCTATTTTGGAATAAAACCTCTGAAATAGCTTATTTCGAAATAGCGCATCCACACTACAAATGTCCCTCAAAATAGCGCTTAACTATTTTGAAATAGCACGTCCACACTGATTGGAGCCTCAATCGCATTTAAAGCCCCCTGGAAGCACTTCATGCAGGGCATCAGGACAACAGTCACTTCCTGTCGCTAAGGCTCATGCTTAAAGGGACTCCCCTGTGTATTCATAACTCAGGCTCTTCACCTTTGCCTCCCTTCTTGAGGGACAGCAAACTTTCCTCATTGCCTGCTCTTGTTGCCTTTGCGGATGCCACAACACTTCTGCCATGGAGCCAGACTTGCTGCAAAACAGTCACCAGCTCTTAGACTTCCTGCCGCATCTCCTGGTGCAGTAACTGCAGGCTGTCCTTGTGGCACTGCAGGAGCAGGACCCACAGCTCCCTGTGGGGCACCTCCTCTCCTCTCTCCATGTGCTGCTCATGCGGCATGGCCCCACCCTCCCTCCTCTGCACACCATGCACCACTGCTTCTGGGGAGAGGACACCAGACAGATCATTATGGAGCGGTGGGACAACCAGCAATGACCCCAGAACTTACGTATGAGGAAGGATAGCTTTCTGGAGCTGTGCAAGTAGCTCGGCCATGCCCTCAGCTGACGGGACACCCGCATGCTGTTAGAGAAGAAACAGGCGACCCAGGAGCAGATGCAGTAAACTGAACTGCTATATTGCCCACACACATTACCCTCCCCCCCCACCACCACATCGTTCCATGTGGCAACAATTTGGCACCAATTACACCCTTTTATCTATTTTAGTATGTTAATTCACATGTCTATCACTACTTTCCCCACAAACCTTATTTAGAAATGTTAACTTCCATACAATGAATACTAATAAGCAGGTGATGATTGCAATTATACCCGCCCCTGTTTACTGGTTTCTAGTTGAATAAGCATTACATACTCTCTTAATCAGCAGCTTGTAGGGAGGGGGAAAATATGAAAATATTTGACCCTGAAAATATTTTTACAGCATAAGTGCAAAGACAAAACAAGACACTGTTCAGTGCAACCATCTTTCAAGGCTTCCAGGACAAAGAGGAAAAACATATTTAAAGGGCAATGCCTGCTGTGGCTGCCCCCTTACCACTATCCCAGACCCCCATTAATTTTTACATATCCCAGCACATGCAACCCACCATCCCCCACAAGTGTGTGTTGCCATCACACTGTGGAAGCTTGCCATGCCAGACAGCTACCGCTCCACTGGGAACCAGTTCAGCATGGGGAGATCAACTGGCAGGGCCGTGCCTATGCAGGTATGACTCTCTTTACTGTCCTACAAAGGTGGTGAAGTACTGAAATGGGCTCCTTAGGAAAGGGGGAGGGTGGAAGCTCCTGCCCTGGAAGGTTTGTCAGACCCACCTTCACAAAACTCAGCCAGGGATGGGTAAGAAGGGGTTGGGCCTGGTGTGTGGGAAGGTGGAGGTTGGGCTCGGGGAACTCCCAAATGCTCTGGCAACCCTGTGATTCTCTGTCTGTCTCCTTGTACAGGTGGTGAGGGCCATCAACACCATCCTGCTACACAGGGTCATCATCTTGGGCGACGTGGACCCCATCGTCACCAGCTTTGCCACCAGGGGCTTCCCCAACTATGGGAGGAGGGGGGGCATTGATGGCACCTACATCCCCATCTGGGCCCAGGACCACTGGGCCTTGGATTATATTAACCAGAAGGAGTACTTTTCTATGGTCCTGCAGGCCCTCGTGGACCCCCGAGGCCGGTTCACTGACATCAACGTCACATGGTCGAGGAAGGTGCACAACATCTTCTGCAACTCCAGCTTCTACCAAAGGATGAATGCTGGCACTTTTTTCCCCCCAACCGCACCATAAGGGTCAGGGAAGTGGACATGCCCATGCCGCTTGCTAAAGAAGCCCTACACAGGACACCTGGACCCCACGAAGGAACGCTTCAACGCCAGGCTCAGGAGGGCCCACATCCCTGTGGTGGAGAGGGTCTTCGGGCATTTGAAAGGGAGGTTCCGCTGTCTTCTCACCCACCTGGACCTCAGAAAGTGGAATGTCCCCCAAGTGGTGTGGGCCTGCTGTGTCCTGCACAACCTGTGCGAGAACAAGGAGGAGGTGGGGGGCAGAGGCTGAGCAGCTGAGAAGGGCCTTTGAGCAGTCGCACACAGCTGCCATCCAGCAGGCCCATCAGGGGACTGTGTGCACCCAAGAAGCCCTGAGGGAGAGTTTCAGACAAAGACACATGTGACACTCTCCCCTGGACCTCCCCACGTGGGCCCTCTGCATTACCCCTCTCTGCCTTTCCTCCCACACCCCTCCCTTCTTACCTTCCCCACTGCCTCCCCTCCCCTGCAGACACAATAAACCACACTTTCTGTTTTGAATCAATAAATTGTTGGGTTTTTTTTACTGGGGTAAATGTAACTGGGAGGAGCAGGGAGGAGCAGTGAGGAGAGGCTCAGGTATGGCCTGGGACTGGTGCCTGCCGCGGGGGTCCCACCACCTCGTATGCGGGGCCCTCAGCAGTCATGGGCGGGGGGTAAGGTGCAGAAGCCAGAGGGGAAAGGGCAAGGGTGGGAGCAGGGGCAGGAGCTGGGTGACAGTTTAAGCCATGTACATGCTCCAAGTTTGCTGCAATAGCTCCTGCCAGGTGGTGCAGCACAGATCCAGGTCGGCATCTAGTTTGCAGTCCTGCCACTCAAAAGATGGCTGCAGGGCATGGAGGCAGGCAACGTGTTCCCACTGCAGGTCTTCCGGGGGTTGCCGGCACCTGTGGGTCTCGTGAGGTTGGGAGGATGGCCTGGGAGGTGGTGGAGATGCCTCCTTCACAGCTGGTCTAACAGCTGGTCTAACTGTGACACAGGCAGTCATCCCAGGAGACAGTGTGCATGAAGCCCAGCCCTAACGTGTGAGCTGACACCAAAAGGTCTCAGTTCAGTCTAAGGTGAAGTACTTAGAGCAAGACCATCTGTGGTCTAGAGAGTGGGCACTTTCCTGCAGGGGCATGGATATCCCAGAGGAGCCTTGCTACCCCCATGCCCTGGGGACAAGCAGGCATGCGAAGGTGTCAGCCAGGCCAGGAGCATGCAGGAGGGAGGGGAGCAATGGGGTAACTCGACTTCCCTCCTTGCCACGCACATGCTGGGTCTTGCAGTGGCAGTGTCCCACAGGGAGAGGACTTCTATCCCTGGCCACTGGAAGAGAGGGAGGAGGTATGTGTGAGCAGCAGATGCTGCTTGCCAGGGAGGGTGCTACTGGGGTCCCCTCCACTTCCTCCCAGCAGGCTCCCTTGGCAGGTGCTCAGTGTCCTCTGCCTCACTGTGGTTGACCAGGAGCAGATGTCACCCTGAGCGTGTGGGCATGCCCGTGTGCCCTGTGTGGCACTCCTGTGTGTGTCCATGACCCCGTCCTCCTCAGTGGTGTCCCACCATGGGGTCAGGGGTAAGGCAGGTCTCTCCAGAAGCCGAGTGAGCCAGGAGCGCAAGGTTCCTGCGTGGCAGCCTCATTGCAGCTGTGTGCTTGGGACTGGTGCTATATGTGCACCCACATGCATAGGCTGCTGAGTGAGCCCCAGGCTGAGAAGGCTGAGTGAGGAGCGCACAGCCCCTCACCACCTAACGCCGCCCCCGTGTCTAGGGAAAGTAATGCAACTCACTTGATGGGCCTTCCCCAATCCCTGGGCGACATCCTGGGAGGAGGGAACCAGCTCCAGGGACAGGCTCACCTCCTGGCTAGCGGGCATGGTGTTGATGCTGGCCTCCTCCTCCTCCTCCTTGTCCTCTTCCACAGCCCTGCCCTTATGGAGGTTGATGACTGGCATGTCCAGGCTGGAATCAACAATGAGGGTAGGGGAAGTGACCTGCCCCCCTCCCAGGTTGCCATCCAACTGGGCATAGAAACGGCAGGTCTGGGCTCCAGAACTTTGGTGTAGGCCTGGTGGAGCTCCTTGACCTTCATTCTCACCTGGTCCAGAGTGAGGCTGTGCCCTTTCTGGACCAGGCTGTCAGCTACCCAGCCATACACATAGGCACTTTATTGTCTGGTGCAGAGATCCTGGAGGTTGGACTGATCCTTCCAGATCTCGATCAGGTCCAGGATCTCCGCATCAGTCCATGGGGGTGTCCTCCTCTTTCACCCCCTGCCAGGGGTTTCTGAGGTGGCTGCTGGCTCCCTTGCAGCCATGGGGGCTCGATGGGAGCACGGAGTTCTGCCATAGCAGCAGAGAAGGCAGTGATGGCTGTTGCTCTGTGGCTCAGGGCTGGCAGGGCCTGCGTTGTGTCGCAAGCTCTTTCCCCTGTGGTTCCAGCTTTAAGGGCTGCAGGGAAAGGGGAACTATAGAATTCTGATGAGTTCTGCCCAGCTTCTCTATCTTCTCTGGCCTGCATCTGGGTTTTCCACAGGAGCCTACCACACTCCCTGTGGCTACTTCAACCCCTCCTAGCAGACTCCTCCTTCCAGGAAGTAACTGCAGACTCCTGCCCCAACAGCCCTCTTCTATACTCCTGGTCTTATAGTCTTGTCCCAGAATGAATGAACTGCTAAGATAGCATGAAGCCCTCGCTACCCACCATTGTAGGTCATAAATGAAGAGTATCTCAGCTGGAGCTGAGAATCAGACCTAATGTTTCCAGAATGTTCTTGTGGCTAATTTAATACCTAGTACTTGCATTTTTACCCTTCTCTGTCCCTTCTTACTAACCAATTCTATACTGTTTCCTACTATGTTGCAGAAAGTTCCTTCTGAGAGGTTATAGGCAAAGTTGGGATTTATTTTTCAGTACATGTTCTGAAATGGGACAGAAATTTGTTTGAAAAATTGCAAGGGAGCACATGTAACAATTGCTCTTCACTAAGGTTAAGTTTTTGTCATGGGTAAAACTCACAGGCAGGTTGCAGGCAATAAATAATAAATCATGTAAGACATATCTCCAGCACCTGGAGCTGAAGTCATGGAGGTCAGCTAAGAGGGTTCCCAGCTTTCTAAATACAGAAAAAAAATCAAACAGCTTTACCACATCCCCTTCCCTGCTCCTTCTTCGAGGTCCCACCCCTGCTCAGTCCATCCTCCCTCCAACTCTCACTTCCGTTCACACTCACTGGGTTGGGGATTGAGGTGCAAGAGGGAGTTAGGACTCTGGCTAAAGGTGTGGGCTTTGTGGTGGGGCCAGGGATGAGAGGTTTGGGTGCAGGAGAGGGATGGGGCCAAGGGATTCAGGGTGTGGAAGGGTGTTCTGGGCTGTGTCAGGGTTGGGGTGTGGGTGGGGCCAATGGGAGAGGACTCTGGGCTGTACTTACTTCAAGCAGTTCCCAAGAAGCAGTGACACATCCCTCCAGCTCCTAGGTGGAGGAAAAGTGGACAGGTGGCTCTGCCCACCATCTCTGCCCACAGGTGCTACCCTTGCAGCTCCCATTGTCTGCAGTTCCCAGACAATGGGAACACAAGCTACCTTTGGGCAGGACAGTATGCAGACCCCCTCAGCTACTCCTGAGCCTAGAGGCCACAGGGAATACCAGATGCTTTCAGGAACCTCTCAGAGCCTGCCAGTCCCATGCCAACTGGATTTTTAATGGCCAGGCCAACTGTGCTGACCAGAGCCACCAGGATCCCATTTCAACCTGGTATTCTGGTAGAAAATCATATAACTGGCAATCCTAACCTAAAATCATGAAACGAGTGACTTCCAAGGCCAACTCATAGCCTTATTCTTCATTATTGTCCTTGTAATGTTAATTCCTTTAGGAGCATTAATGGGATTTCCATTAGGATTGGGTTAACATGCTTTGCCTAATTTTCACCCGTGCAGATATTGTGAGTTCAAAGTTAGGGACAAAACTGCACTTTTTTGTGATATGTGGTCCATTCAGGGTTGGCCAAATGCCAGTCTGGGGCTTCTCCTGGAAGTGGCACCAAGAGCTCTCAGCTACAGCCCTGAGCCTATTCTCCCTGCTGATCCATTTACCATGCAAGGTGTCGAGTTCAGTCAGGGCACATAATAGCATCAAGACTTCAGGCAGGATATCCCCCCCACACACACTTCTTGATAGTGCAAGAGCAGAGGAGGACCCACTCCCTGGCCTACAGTCCCTATCCTGTGGAAGAGAAGAAAGAAGATGTCAACATCTTCCCCTGCCTCGGCTAAAAGAGGGACGATCCCTGACTTCTCCTTGCTTATTCCCAGGGAGAGGAAACAAAGTGCACAGCCTGTTTACTGGCTTTATGAACTTCATAAATAACCCTATATATTCTTGAGAGACATCTATCGGCATCTTATCAAGTATTTACATATACACAGAGTGCTCCAGTTATTCTTTCTTATTCTAGATTCCCACTCCCCACCTAGGCTCTGGATTCCCTTGATTATGTGCAGTTTTTTTTGTCAGGGACAGAATAGAATGCATTTGATAGGTGACCAGTGTCCTAGCCGCCTCTCCTCTGGAAAAAGCAAGCTTTCCCCCCCCCTTTTTGTTTTGTGAGGGCCAGCTAGGAAGCTCATGTTGCTCTCAGTTGCAAGGACAAGCTGGGAGCCTTCCCTCACTCTACCTGGCTCCAGCAGAACACATGAAACAGTTCCCTGTGACCCATTCATAGCTCAGCATTAGCAGATACAGATACCTGGAGTGCAGTGAGCTAAAGGAAAATTGCATGTGTCCGTTTAGTCAATCACCCTAGTTTGTACTTTTAATGCCAACTTTTACTCCTACAACATTGGAACATATAAACACTAAATAAATAATGAAACATGGTCTCACAGTAGAGTCATTTTCTGCTGATCAGAACACAAGACTGGAAGCCAAGAACTCATACATCTTAATACTAGCTCTGATACCTACTCACCTATGTTCTTGGCTTAGTTGCATAAGCTAAAAGTGTTCAAACTTGGTTACATCATTCAAGTTAGGCACCTGAATCCAGCTTTCCATTCAGTGAAATCTGCAGGTGTTCAGCACTTTTGAAAGTCAGTTCTTGATTACGTGTCTGATTTAGGTTCTGTGTTGGAAAATATTGGCCTTGGCCTCTGTTTCACTTTCACTGTCTAAATATCAGGAATGATCATATTTACATACCTATGTACCCCAATGTGTTTTGAGGATTACTTGTTGTTTGTAAAGCACTTTGATTTTGAAAAATCTATATACTAGGACATTTACTGTATGTCTTCTTACCTTGAAATCCACCATCCCCAGCTTCCTCCAATACTCCCAAAAGTAATTGTTATTGGAGAAAAATTATTTCTGGAAATGAGACTCACATTAGAAGGAATTAAAAGAAAAATGACCTAGTAGCTAGGAGGAATTCTTCAGGAAAGGAAGGCATAGTTCTGTGTAGTTATATGGGGGTTGGGTTTTTTGTTGTTGTTGTTGTTTTTTGTTTTGTTCCCGCAGACTGAGACTACATTTTGTAATATTTCCTTTTAAACTCAAAATAACATACAATGGAAACAAGGCAAGAAGTAAATATTAAACCCTCCATCTGCTATTAATTACTAGCCAATTCTGTGGAGCACTCTGGAATACAGTTTATAAAACAGATGATTTTCTGTATTGTAATCTGCTTTGGGTGCTGAGAATGTACTCTTTGGAAGATGCCTGTAGAATGTAATAGTGAGGAAACCAATAGAGTTCTACAAAAAGCACTCTAAAAACTGTGTAATTTAGTATCAAAAGTTTTTACTTTGGATTTTTTAATAAACGCTCCAATAGATTTCTATAGTAAGGGTATAATTTTATATTACATTTTATATATACAAGTCTGATTAAACCAAACATTTCAGAGCAACATAGCAACTTCAGTGCTATGAAATAAAGCGGATATAAAAGGTAATCAAATGAAAGATACGGAGTCTACATTAAAACTTTATGCGAATGATATTTTGCAATTGTCTGAGCATCCTATATGACTTCTATGGAAGAATTAGTGACAGTCAAAATTACATTAGGAAAACCCCTAGAAATAGGGAAAACATTGCGGGCAGAGGGGAGGGCAGGGTGTTCAGGGGGAGAGTGAGGCAGTGCCATTTGTTTTAGTTTGATAGAGTGGCAATTTAACTACCTCCTTGAAAATATTAAATAGATATTTTATTTAATATTGGAGAACACTCTTGCAGATAAAGTAAACCCCATTTTGGATTAAAAATAAAGGTGATATTGTCAAGGTGAATGAAAATGTCTAAATAGAGTCCCTCGGTTAAATACTCTGGTGAGTCAGGGCTCAGATCTTTATGAGGGGAAGGACAAAACAATTAGAGCACAGCTGCATATAGGAGGGATTAGACTTTTAAATACTCATTGTTATTGCTTGGCAAAACGTAGAAACCCATGAGCTCTGGAACAAGGAAACCCCTCAGGGCACATCTACACTGAAGGGCTAAAGCCAAAATATGCTATGCAACTTGAGCTACGTCAATTGTGTAGCTTGAGTCAAAATAGCTTAATTTTGGCTTTTGGCTCTGTCTACGCCAGGAGTCAGAGTAAGTCGTCCTCCAGCTCAATGTTATTTCCCCATTATGTTGAAATAACTGCTTTCTGTGTAGAGGCAGACTATGTTATTTCGGAATAACATCTGTTATTCTGAAATAACTAGCCAATTAGCCCGTCATAAGACAGGATTTTCAGGTCTCTCCTCCACGTCGATCTTCTCTCCTTAGCCTCTGGTCTCTCGCTCCGTCTCTCTCTCGTCCTCCTGCTGCCTCCCCCCCCCTCTCTAAGCTCTCCTCTGCCTTCTGCCTCTTTCTCCGTCTCTCTCTTTCTCTTCTGCCTCTCACTCTCTCTCTGCTCTCCTGTGTCTCTGTCAGGGGTGCACGCTCTTCCAGGCCCCGGCTCCTGGGCGTGTACGTCACCACCCCGCCCCCTTCGCCTCCTGCCGTGGCGCTCGGCTGACTTCTGCACCGCTCAGCCAGGCCGCCGCAAAGGAGCAAGCGGCACAAATGGCCATTCTCTCTCTTCTCCTCCTACTGCCTCACCCTCTCTCTCTCTCAGCTCTCGTCCGCCTCCTGCCTCTCTCTCCGTCTCTCGCTCTTTCTCTTCTCCCCCTCCTGCCTCCCACTCTGTGTTTCTCTTCTCCTTCTCCTGCTACATCTCTCTCTTTCTCTCTCTGTCGCTGTCCTCCGTCTCCTCTCCGCCTCCTCCATTCTCCTCTCTCTCTCCTCCGCATCCTCTGTGTCTGCTCTGCTTTCCTCCTTTTGAATCCGGCGCCCTTTCCCCATGTCTGAGATGCACGCTCGTCCAGGCGCCGTGGAGTGTGGACCCCAAACAGCCGCTTGTGTTGCTTGTTCCCGCGCGGCGGCCCGGCTGAACGGCGCAGAAGTCAGCCGAGCGCCACGGCGGGAGGCAACAGCGCCACCCAGAGGGAACAGCCAGCGTTACAGAGTCACAGACATTGGGCTACTATATATATGATGCTGCTGTGTAGACATAGCCTCAGTGAATGGTGCCTGAGGTGATGGTTGCCCCAAAAATGCCTATTTTATATTTAGGATTCTGGAAGAAACATCTGAGGATAATCCAGTAATAAAATATAATAAACATGTTTGATCCAGAAGATACTGAATTAGTAAAAGAGAAAGTATCATTAATTGGCATCGTTGGCAAAAATTAGATAACCTCCAAAAAGATAATCTGTTTTTATGATTTCTATTTGTAGCCTTTTACTGAATTAGATAAGGATAATGAGATAGACTAATTGTTTGAGCAGGGGGTCAGTAGTCAGGAGAATCATTCTCTCTTCTGCTGAATGTTAAAAGAGTAATTTAAGCCATGAGCATTTCCAACATGAGACCATATATATATTTAAAGGGTGCATCCTGAAGTGCTTTGCTAAAGCTGCACCTCAATCTAAAATTCAGTTTTTCTGTCCATATTCATATAGTTACAAAGATACCTGCTTTTATAAGGAGGTTTGAGATTCTCTGATGACAGACGCCAGATCACTTCAAATTTTATCATCATGAACAACCTTTTATGAAAATCTCCTAAGAGATGTACAATAAAATGATAGATCTGTTGAATAAAGTAGAGGTTGAACCTTCCTGGTGCGGCACCCTGGGGACCTGACTGGTCCCAGATGAGGGATTTTGCAGGCCCAGGGTAGGCTGGATCTGGCCCCCCTGCTACCAGTCCCCTCAGCACTAGACTGGCTGCAAGGCCCTGCTGCCCTGCAGGTCCCTGGCCCCACCCCTTGCCTGCAATGCTGGGCAACCCAGCTCGCAGTGCACCGGGGTCCCGCCCTGCTGAGCAGCCCCACTGGGGCACGCTGGGCAGCCTAGCAGAGCATCCCCACTGCGCCATGCCGAGCTTCTCAGCTGTGGGGATCTAGTCTCCTGGCCCCACTGGCAGCATGCTGCCAGCAGCCTGCAATGCTGCCAGTCCGCAGGGCTCCGAGGTACCAGCGCTCCACTGGGATTCTCTGGCCCTGGAACATCCGTGGTCCTGCTGGACCATGGATGTTGCCGAACCAGAGAGTCCCCATTTACAGAGGTTCAACCTGTGCTGAAATGAGTTTCTAGCCCTCCCCTTTTGACACTTTTCTTTCCAAAATGACTTTTAGTTCAGTATCAAAGTTTCTTCAATGCTGTATTTGAAATGTGGGTCTGGCTCCCAGTCTGAATTTAGGGATATAAAATCTCGGTTAACCTGTTAACTGGTTACACCTTAACATTAATGCTTAACCTATTAAGCAGGATCCCACTCCTGTCCTCCTCTCCCCATGGGCAGCCAACTTCTGCTCACAGCCTGGCCCCCACAGGAATGCTGGATACCAGTTAACCAGTACCTGGTAAGCATTACCTGGTAAGGGTGATGGTAGCCAGTTACCAATTCAAACTAGTGATATGAATGATATAAAAATGAAATAGAAATAGGATGAAAACATCACATTTTCAGAAAAAAAATCACTATTGGTCTTGTAATTAGAATCCCTCCTAAGTCTACTAGAGATACTTCAATAAAGGGTGTTTGTCTGCAACTTTAAAAACAATGAGCAGTCCTGTGGCACCTAAGAAACTAACAACAACAAAAAGCTCATGATATAATTGTTAGTAGTTTCTAAGGTGCTCATTGTTTTTAAATAAAAATAGTTCAGTACTGAATTCTTCACCATATCCTTTGATCACTAGAGAAGTAAAAATGTTAAATTCAAATGGACATACTTCCATGATACTTACATGGCCTACACTATTGCAGCATTTATCCTCATATGTCCCCTGTGCAGCAGGGAATTCTACAGTCCCCATTTTGCAGGTGGCAAAGTGAGGCACAGAGAGACTCACTTCTCCAGTAGAGTAACTTAGGTCTCCCGCTTCCTAGGATAGCACCAGCAATCCAGTTATGCCAGAACACAATTCCAAAGCGTTTTTTCCCCCTAGACTGAATAGTGTATGGGCACTACAAGTCCTACTTCAGGTGACTCCTTTCCCTCTGGTTGCTGCTTGCCATGCAAACTGGCGGCATATGTCAGTGCCAGGTCTGTGTGGGGAGCACCTGGCGGCAGGTCTTGTGGAGGGAACCAGACACGCTACAGGTAGAACCAGGTGAGGCAACACAGAGGTAGAGCTCCCAAGAGCCTCAGGAGGATCTGGAGCCTGGCAATGCTGGGAACCTGGTGGTGGGGCTGCTCAGACAGCAGAGTCCCCCCTTGGCAAGCAAGAGTTAAGCATTAGTAGACAAGAAGTAGGGATAAAATGGGCTTTGTGGGAAATCTCCACCTGCTCGCCTGGGCTCCCTCACCATATCTTCCTCCCATTTGTCCTGCTCCTTCCCAGAAAAATCAATTCCTACCAGCTGGAAAGATTGGCTTTGGTGTATTAGAAACATTGCTTGTTCTGACAAATTGAAATGCAGCATGATGACACATTCTCAAACACATTTATGGAGATTTCTGTGCTAAGCCAAACTGTGACAATGGTTAAGACCAAATCATTTGTAATAAATTTTCATCTACCTTATTTGGACTGAGCAACAGACCATATTAAAATGTATAGCTGCACATTCGCTTTGAGAATGTCCTTCAAGAACTGAATCTTAACTAGTAGATTTCTATGTTCTTTTCTAGTCTAATTCACTAATGGAGTTCCACACTGAAACTTATTTCTAGTTTATTTACTAGAAATTTCATTAACATACACCATGAGAAGGTAAATAAAAAATTAATGTTGGCATTTAGACTATAGTTTGCTTTCCTTCCCCGATGCCTCGTACCCCTGCTTCACCTCCACTATGCTTCCTCCTACTGAAAACACATTTGAAGTTACAGAACTTGTCCTTTACTTTTTATTTCAGAAGTAAACAGATAGCCATCTAATGTAACATAGAAAGAAGAGAGAAGAAAAACCTTGTTTTCTTATATGAAATGTCTCTGACTCTTATACAGTTGTATAAAGTCTTTGTGCAGAATTTTTCTGAGTTTTGTCTGCATTTGATATTTTCCTTGTATCAAGAACAACCAATCACCAACTCCTCTACTGCATTAGCTTTCTTCTTTTTTTTTTCCTTCAAAAAATCCCATAAATTGAAGTTGAAGGGAGGAATCTGAAAAAGAGTTCCAGAGATCCTAATACAGATGATTTATTAGGAACGTCAGTAATCTTCACCAGTACTATTCTACAATAGGGCCTATCATGGGGTTCACTCACCACTGTTGTCACCTCTTGCTGAATTAGTTTTGTCAGGTGTTGCACTCTCCCTCCAGCAGTGCCTTCCCCATGGTTTCTCACTCTGTGTCCCCTCTCACTCCAGCAACTGAGGTCTCTTTGTGGCTTAACCTTCTGAGCAGGTCACGAAGGTCCTCCCCTTCTGGAGAACTCAAAGTCCTTCCAGACCTGCTGGCATCTCAAATGTCCTTGCCATTCCAAGTGCCTAGTAGGAGAACCCTGGCTCACCCTCCTCTACACTGGGTGCCAGCCTACGGACCCTATATCAAGAAGCAAACGCCTCTGCACAGTTTTACCTCTTGCTGCTGTTTCCCTGGGCTTCTTCTTCCTTCCTTCCTTCCTTCTTATCTAGCTTCCCGTTTCTTGGGTTTGCCAGCTTCCCAAATCCCTCAACCCAGGGAGTTGCTATAGCCTCCTTCACTACCTTCCCGAAGCCCCTATCTGTAGCCAATTTGCTGGCTTTATAGGCCTCACATGTTTGTACCTAAGTGAGCCTGTATGCAATCAGTTAATTCTCTGCTCTCTGGCTTCTCCTCCAGGTGCAGCCTGGGGATTTAACTGGACACCCTTCCAATCCGGTGCCAGATGGACACCCTAGCCTAGGGTCTATATTGGGGTGGAGAACCTCAGGCCCAGGGGCCAGATGCAGCCCTCAGCTTGCCTGGATCCAGTCCCCGAGGCTTGGGGCTCCCTCCCAGCGTTAGAGAGCTTGCACTGGAGCTCCATTCCCCCCCCACCCCGCCATCTCCTCACAGAGTTGGAGCACAGAAAATCTACTAGCCTGGGCCCCCAAATGCTCTGGTGTGCGAGGAGAATGTGGGGAATATCTTTTTCCTTCTCAGTCAGATGCCACGTCAGAGAGAGCTTTGGGTGGTTTTTTTCCTCACTTGTGTGTGGTCCCGACTAATTTTTCTGTGGATCAGTGGCCCCCATCCCAAAAAAGATTCCGCACCCCTGATCCACATTAATGCATACATGGGAATGACAGCTAGTGGGGAAATGCCCATCCCTTCAGCTACAGCAAAACCCAAAACTAACATTAAAGATATGCCAGTAAAAGTGATGAGTGCACTCACCGAAAGCCTTCTACAATGAAAGTTCTTTAGGGCTTAGTCTTGAAAGGTGAACAAGTATCTCAAAAGGGGAGTGAATTAAGCAGTGCATATGTATGCTGTACTAAGTAAGGCTAACCCATCTTGATTAGCATGAAGGTAGCACTCTGCTGTGTGCTGTGCACAGCCAAAGAACAGAGCAGCTTCCTCAGGACTCTATAAGCAGTGCTCAGCATCCTGTAGGCTCATGCCCATAGGCCTAATTTTCAGTAGGAAAACGTATCGTTGTTGACAGTAGGTACCCACAACAGGTTCTGTACTGATTTTGCCAGGTATAATCCAACTGCAAGGTCAATGACAAACTGTGTTTCACGATATTTCATAACCTTAAAACATTCTGGCAATAACAGTTTACCACACTTCCTTGCAATGATATTGAACAAATGGACATAATTTTACAAGTGTAGATTTTCAGTTAAATGCTGTTCAGCACCAGTTTAGCTCCACCTGTTGCCACTCTTTGGCAGCAAGAGGTATTTTTTCTAGGGTAGGCCAGTTTTAGATTCCTAGTTGATGGCAATATGCAGGTTAGTTGTACAATTCAGTCCAGATTATTTGAAAATAGCTTTCCACTCAAACTTAGAGAAATTAACACACCTGGCATCAAAACACTTCCACTTTATATAGCACCTCACTTTATTAGTTTTAGAACAGAAAGTAAATTAGTCATACTGCAAATATTTTTGAACAGTATTTAAACTGGTCAGGTATTATTTCAGCATTATCTATTCAGCTGGAAAAAACCCTGCTGTTGAGAAAACACTATTAGTTAGCAAAATAGGGACTGATATTTCTCATAGTAATAGAGATGTAGCCATGTTAGTCTGGTTTAGCTGAAACAAAAGACAGGACTATGCAGCACTTTAGTCATTGGTTTCATCCTCATTACCTGGCTTGTGTCTATTCTGGCTTGCAGAAGAGACATCTAGATATCTTATTTTTTTACTAATAGCTCCTCAGAAGAGGTACCTTTCCAAAAGAAAGTTATTTACCTCTAAGAATTGACGCAGAGTTTAGCAAGATAGCAATCTTAAATTTCTGTTCCAGCCTTGGAAAGAATCTTTTAAGTGAGCCTTTTAGAGAATACTGCCAGGCTTAATTCTGAGTAGGGAAGAAAAGCAAACAAATCCAGCAACCCTATGCAAGTATCAAAACAAATGCTTATCTGTTCTTGCTACTTTAATTGCACTTTCTCTTCCCTTTTAAATTGACAAGCAACATTTCTTCACTGTTTTCTCTCCAACTCACTGTTTAATCTTATCCTGGACACCTTCTCAACATCTATCAGATCAGCAGCAACATTTTAGCTACCTTTTTTCAATTAAGCTAATTGTATTCTTAGCCTCCACAGCCTCTGGCAAAGCCACAGGATCATCCTATTTTTGCTTTAAAAGATTATCCAACTTTTGCCAAATACTTGTTAAGGCCAGTCAGACCTACTGGTCAGAGCCTGAAGTCCACAATCAGGAGTCAAGAGTCAGCTGAGTCAGGATACAATGAGATCAGAAGCAGAAGACAAACTGGAAGCCAGTAACCAGAATCAGGCTGGGTCAGAATCCTGGTGCTCAGAGGCCAAGTGCCAAACCAGGTCAGGAGTCTAGGAAGTTGATCCAGGAGAGCAGGAGCCACAAGATACAGAGCAGGGTGCATCCCTGTTATTTTGTTTCTATTGCTGGCATTAGTAAGGTCAGCGAGCCAACCGATTGCTCTGGGATTCCACCAACAGGACATCAGGGCAGAGCCTTAAACTGGGGCTGGGCTTCATCGGTCCTGGGCCAGGAATAGGACCTACAAATGGGAATCTCCTCGATGGGGCTTGAGATGCATTTCATTGAGGACTAGGGTACAGGGAAATTCTCTTCCCTAAAGGATCAGGCTGTTCCTTCCTCCACATACTCTGTGTTTGAGCTGGCTTGTTTCCCAAGCTCCTCTCCACTGTACTGACCAGGTTGAATGGCATGGCCAGGTTCACCACAGTAGAAACACAGGTGGTGCTGATGGCTTTGTTTGTTTTCTTCATATGTGAGCTGCTGATGAGCCAAACTGGTTTGTGAAGGGTTTGGCTGGCAATACAGAAGGTGAGAGCCCAGTATGCAGATACAGAGAACGTCTTTTCTTCTCTCTTTATTCTCATGGCTGCTTGTCTATGTGGATGGCAAAGGCCACAAAATCATCTAGGCCCACAGGCATCTCTATGTGGGCCAATTCATATATAAATTTTCCAGTAAACCCTTCCAGAACTGGTACAACTTCCCTGCTTCATTCCACTCAGTATCCACTATGAACTGGTAGACATCTGCCCTATGAGAGGCAGCTGTGTCTAACCTGTGCCAGAACCTCTTTAGGGCAGCCTCTGCCATTCAAGCTTGGTGCAGGTCCTCAAGGTAGTTGATATTGCCTGGAGAAACACATCCCATCCCTAGAGATTTTTAAGACCTGGCTTGACAAAGTCCTGGCTGGGATGCTTTAAGTTGGGTTTGGTCCTGCTCTGGGTAGGGGGCTGGACTCAATGACCTCCTGAGGTCTCTTTCAGCCCTAATCTTCTATGATTCAATGATCCCAGTTTGACAGCACTGGACTATGGCCTTCCAGCAGTGGGGAGGCCCAGTCCAGACAGGTTGATTACCAGTCATCTTAGCCTGGTTAGAGGGATAGAGTCTGGGCACACCAGGAACAGAAGGTGGAACTGGTTCATAAAGCCCCAGAACTGCCAGAGGTTCATGCCAAACCTTTCAGGATAAGGTACCGCAGGCCCCTGTTTGAGGCATAGCACTGCAGTTGGTGTCACAGCACAGCATTCTCCGCTTGGAACTGTCTCACTTGCTCTTGCAGTTGCTGTTTTCCTGATCAGCTGCCTGGCTTGGGCCCAAAGGGTTTTGATGATCTGCCAGATGGTGGAGGGCTTTGTTAGGTATGTCCAATGCTTCTGGTGGAGATGGCGGTGTAGGTTGGTCTATCCTTCTCATACTGGGCTCAGTCCATTAGGATTACTGTGACCCAAACAAGCTGTCAAAGCCAGGTCATGGGCAGAAATATCTAGTGTTCAGAGCCAGGTCCACAGTCAGAGTCAAGAGTCAGCAGGGTCAGGATACCAAGAGATCAAAAGCAGGAGACAGACTGGAGATTAGAACCACAACTCAGAGAAATCGAGAAAATCAAGGGCATCATTTTTTAAACGACATAGCTGGCATAATCAAACAGTAACTGTACAACCTCACCAGTACAGTTTTTAACAGCATTGTGTCAGAAAGGTAGCAGTGTATAGTGAAAAGGCAACAATCTAGAACTAAGACCAGCCACAGGCCTCTAGTGTGACCTTGGGCAACTTGTGTCATCTCTTTGTGCTTCTGTTTCTCTCACACCCTTTGACTCTCTTGCTAGACAGTAAACTGTTCAAGGGCAGGAGCTGTCTCTTACCAGAGGTCTGCCACATGGCCCCTGCCATCCAGCAGACACCCCCGAAGCACCATGGCAGCTCCAGGGGGGGATCAGCCACCCACACCCCCAGCGCAGGAGGTCCCCAGGAGCCACAAACAAAGGGCCCCATCCTGGTCCTCGGGGGAGCTGAACAGCCTGCTGGACCTCTGGCAGGAGGAGGAGGCCCTCCAAGACACCTGCTCCCGGCGCCGGAATGCGGACATCTTCGCCCGCATGGCCCAGACGCTCGCCCAGCAGGGCCATCCAGCCCAGACCCTCGAGCAAGTCCGGGCGAAAGTCAAGGAGCTGCGCCTGGGCTATGTGCAGGCCAGCGAGGGACAGGGGGCAGGAGCAGACACCTGCCCCCACTACGACCGGCTCCATGCCATCCTGGGCCAGCCAGCCCCGCAAGCCCCGGAGGTCCCTGTCGACAGCAGCATGCGCCCCCCCGTCACCAGGACCACCGAGGCGGGGGAAGGAGACAGCAGTGCGTCGGAGGATGAGGCCAGCACTGCCACCCAGCAGGCCCCCTCCGGCAGCCCTGACATCTCCCGCACATCCTCGGAGGCCGGGGAAGGATCCACCGGTGGGTGTTGCACTTTGCACTCACAAGGGTGGGAGGGGGTAAGCCAGGCGCCCGGAGGGAGGAGGGGGAGAGCATGTCACTCAGGCCACATGAGCTGCACGCTGTGTAGCATTAGGCAGTAAGTAGCATGTGCAACCACATGCAGCCTGGTGACCGAGCGGCATGTGGCCGCGGCAGGCAGCTGCAGGGCACGCCTGGGACCGTGCTGCTCACACACATTCGGTGGGACCAGGGGGAAGGGTGGATGCCAGCTGGAACCAGCCAGGGCCCCAGGGACTCAGGCCAGAGCCCGCACCTCCGCAAGGGTGCAGCACACAGAACGGCACACCGTCCCATGCCTGGCTGTGAGGCACAGCCAGCTGCTCCTGGGAAAACCGCAGCGTCACAGCCCTGTGAATGTGGCCCCCACTGAGCTCCTCGCCTGCTCCCGGTGCCTTGGCTGGCTCCCCAAGGGAAGTCCCCACTGCGGCCACACATCTCCCTGGGCTACGTGTGTGAGGGATAGTGGGAGGGAGAAGGGGGGGGAAGCACTCAGGCCGCCCCTAGGGCCGCCTGAGTTTTGCTGCAAGGATGGGACACTCCCCAGTCACTCTCCTGGTTCCGTCCAGGAGATATCCCACGCGATGGGGATCTGAGAGCCCAGACCACGTCTGCCAGATGTGCTCCCAGGCACTGTGTGGGGATTCATCTCGCTCCCTGTCAAACACCACTGATTAGCCCAAAGCCTCACAGCCTCCACCGGCAGGGAGTTCCACAGGTTAACGCAACACAAGCGCCCTCCCACCCTCCACGGGGCCAGGACACAGACCGGTGGTTACAATACATGGAGGAGGACCCTACTGCAGGGGCGGTCCTGTATGCAAACATACAACACGGGGTCGGGGGGGGAACCGAGTGGGCCCAAGCCACACTACTGTGGTGTCACCTGTGGGCTCGGGGTGGAGGGCATGAGGTGTGGGGACAGTGGCCGGGCTGCCTGACTGACCCATCCTTTCTTCTCTTCCCTGCAGCGGGACCAAGCACAAGCCGGGGACCCTCCAGTCCGGCAGCAGCAGCGGCAGCACCCCCAGCTGCCCAACCACCAAGGCAGAGGCTCCGGCACCGGGACTAACTCCTTCAGCACCACGTGCAGGCCGTCGAGCGCGTCTAGGCTGCCATCACTCGGCACGTGGAGGCGGACCTGCAGTGGCGCCAGGAGTCCTGGGCCGCCTTCCAGGCCCAGTGTGTGCGGCTGGCCGACTTCCATCACCACCCTCACCGCCCACATTGGCCATGTCATACATTATGGCATGGCCTTGCCCCACGCCCCCGCCATCCCTCCCCTAGCACTGCCCCTGCCCCCTCCTGCAATGGCCCCTCCTGCTCCTGTCCCTGCCCCTCCTGCAATGGCCCCTCCTGCCCCTGCTCCTGCTCCTCCTGCTCCTGCTCCTCCTGCTCCTGCACATCCTGCCCACCTCCCCGTGCAGCCTGCCCCGATGCGGCCTGCCCCCCATGTCCAGGTCCGCCCCCGCAGGAGCGGTCGCAGGGGCCACCCCTCCGAGGAGTAGCTCCTCCCCCTCCCAGTTCAAGGTCTCCTGCCCCTCTCCCCCTTGTAAATAAACATACCAGTTTTTCTGTTGAAAACAAAACTGTGTTGTTTATTGTGTTACTCGAGGTAACTTAAATAATTGATTTGAGATGCCAATTAGCCAACTAAGTTTCAGAAGATTACAAAATGCGGACACCAAATACCGTATCTATCACCAGTCGTTCCTTTAATTGGTCATTGGTTTGTGGCGCATAAATAAATACTGACACTTTCAGTAAAATTTAAACCACAAGACTATATTAACATAGATAACAAACAAGCAAGAAAGGTTAAAACACGAACACAAAGAATATTTACATAGTCTAGATGCAGGGACGATTGTAGTGTTACTGGCGACCTCAATCCTTTGGTCCTTCCGGGCCTCAGACGAGGAACTGCGAGGAGATCCCTCGAAGATGACTGGAATCGGGTACGCTGACTCGAACCTTCTGCACAAACCACGAATCCTCTTCCTGTTCTTCGGGACAGCTTGAACAGGTGATGGTGGCCTAAAACCTACCCTAAACTAAAAGAAAAACCCTAGCTTCGTCCGACGCACCCGACAAACATGCACGATGACGGCCGATATGCTTCAAACCGACACTGCCTGACGAACAGTCACGACAACGATAGCTAATTTAACTAAACCTAACTCTGGACCCAATTTATATTGGTAGGTGCAAGCCTTCCACTTGACCTGACCTGACAGACAAGACTACCAGGAATCTTCGTACCCAACAAAACAAGTATAACCAAGGTTGGTTTGTTCAATGCAGTAAATTTACAATTGGGAGGTAAGGGGACGGGAGGGGGAAGGGGAGGGGATGGGAGGGAGTTATATGGGGAGACCAAGGAGACCCTACTATGGGGCCTGTGCGAACATGCCCATCAGGGCCTCTCGGATGCGCACCCCATCCTGGTGCGCCTGGTGGATGGCAGCTTCGTGGGGCTGTTCATAAGTCTGTGCCTCGGCTGCCATCCATGCGGGGAGGAAGGCCTCCCCACTCCGCTCCACAACTTTGTGGAGCACGCAGCATGCGGCCACTACCTCTGTTGCATTCCGCTCACCCATCTCGAGACAGGTGAGCAAACAACGGAAGCGGGCTTTTAAGCGGCCGAAGGCGCACTCCACTTGATTCCGGGCCCAGTTGAGGCGGTCGTTCAACCGGGCCCGGTTCTGGTCCGGCCGCCCCGTGTAGAGCCGCATTAGCCAGGGCAGCAGGGGGTAGGCCGCATCCCCGATGATGCAGATGGGCATAGGCACATCCCCGACTGTCAACTCCCACCGGGGGAAGTAGGTGCCCGCCTCCAGCCTGCGAAACACTCCGGAGTTGCGGAGGATGCGGGCGTCGTGTGCCCTGCCGGACCAGCCCACATAGACGTCCAGGAAGCGGCCCCGGTGGTCCACGAGGGCCTGGAGAACAATCGAGCAGTACCCCTTCCTGTTTGTGAAATGGGCTGCTCGATGCTCCGGGGCCCGGACGGGGATGTGGGTTGCACCCAGGGCTCCCCCGCAGTTGGGGAACCCGAGAGCAGCGAAGCCGGCCAGCGTAGCATCCACGTCGCGCAGGCGGATCACTCTCAGGAGCAGGACATCGTTGATGGCGTGGACGACCTGCAGAAGGGTGCAGAGAAACACAGGGGAACACATCACATAAGGCAGGGGTGAGTGTGCGCTCCCTTGGCCCCCCCCCCCGATTCCCTCTGTCCTCACGCACACACACACACACCACGGCCCCCTCGCCCCACGGGCCCCCCCCCACCAGCAGGCCTGTGCAAGGGAGGGACGGCCCAAACCCCTGGGTGACCCAGCCTGGAGACTTGGCTGCCCCTGGGCATGGAGTGCAGCACCCTCCCCCCACCCCACTCCCCCTGGGACTTACCTCCATAACGATGACACCGATGGTGGATCTGCCCACCCCAAACTGGTGTGCCACCGATCGGTAGCTGTCCGGGGTGGCCAGCTTCCAAAGTGCGATGGCGACCCTCTTCTCGATGGGGATGGGTGCCCGCAGCCGGGTGGTGGCTCTCTGGAGCGCAGGGGAGAGCCAGGCACACAGCTCCAGCAACGTCCGCTTTCGCATGCGGAAGTTCCGGAGCCATTGCTGGTCGCCCCATTGCCCCAGGACCAGCCGGTCCCACCAGTCGGTGCTGGTGTCCAGTCTCCACAGTGGCCTCTCCACCCTGGGGTGGGGATGCCACAGGGACTCCATGGCTTCCCTGGTGAGGGAGACCAAAGCGGTCTGCACCTCCTGGTCCTGGAACAGGAGGGCACCAGCCTGGAGCAACAGCTGCAGGCACTCCAAAATGGCCAGCAGTGGCCAGAGCAGGCACATGGCCACCCCTGGCTCCATGGCAGACAAAACAAGGCAAAAGAAAAAAAAAACAAGCAAAAGCACTAGGTGGCAAAAGGCAGTGGTGTCCAAAAGACAGAGGGCAACCACCAAAACTGCTACGGCTATCAGTCCCTACAAGAGGTCCTAAAGCAGGGAGCAGGAGAGAAACGGCTGTCCAGGGAGATCCCTTTAAGCACGTGTCAAAAAGAAGCTCCAGCCCCCGCCCCCGGAAAGGCCTGGTGCCCTTTTGCCCTCTGCAAAATGGTTCCGGGCTTCTGCCTTTGCGCAAAAGTGCACCGCCAATGTAGACGCGCTTTTGCGCAAAAGCGCATCATTATAACGATAACTCCGTGCCAGTCTAGACGCGCTTTTGCACAAATACTTTTAACGGAAAAACTTTTCCGTTAAAAGTATTTGAGCAAAATCATGCCAGTCTAGATGGAGCCTATGATTCTAGGCCAGGAAGTGCACAGAATGTGAGGGAGCAAAGGAGAAAGTGTCTCTCCTGAAGAACTGAAGAGCTTTGAAGCTGACCATCCAGGTCCCCTACTCCTAATCTTGCTAATAGCGCTAGTTAGAAGAATGAAGCTTGTCCTGCTATTTGTCAAGGGTTCTGGGATAGTAAATCCTAGTTAGGTTCACTATAAGGACTTTATACTTCATCTCTTAGGCACCTGGAGTTTGTGCATTGTAGGAGACAAAATATCAGACTAAGTGAACTGTTTATCAATTCCTACTGGAAAATCCAAAATTCCTAATCCAGAAGTGAAAACCATTAGCCCAAAGTGTTTACTTACCACAACTGGCAGTACTGAGCTCACCTTTTATTTGGGGTTGTGAGGAAGGGATAAGGCAGATTTCTGGAAATGCTTGCACTAAGGATATGTGGTAAATCTCCAATGTGTTTATATCAAAATTATTTCATACAAATTAAGATTTCATTGCCCCTGGGCAGCATTATATGACACACAAAAAACATACGCTTTAACAAGAATCAGAAAAGAGCACATTGCACAACACTTTTGCCAGGAATGAGAAAGACCTTTTATTACTTCTTATACCCTAACTACGCCAGGAATCTGGCCCATATGAGCCAATGGTATGTCTGTCTAAAATACACAGAGAACAGTTCTCTGCTTGTATAGGCCAGGCAAGACTGTTTTAGCAGTGTAATAGAAAGCAGCTCTTCATCTTACTCATACTTTTTGCAATAGTCCCAGCTATACTAGCAGCTGAACAGTTCTCACCAAGAATTATAAAAGTATTATTTGTGTTCAATGTATAAATGCGTTCACACATGCTATTAATATGCATTAACAGGAGTGTTGTGAGCAAGACATGAGAAGTCATTCTTCTGCTCCACTCTGTGCTGATTAGGCCTCAGTTGGAGTATTGTATCCAGTTCTGGGCACCACATTTCAAGAAAGACATGGAGAAGTTGGAGAAGGTCCAGAGAAGAGCAACAAGAATGACTGAAGGTCTAGAGCAGGGGTGGGCAAAAGGGCCTCCGTGGGCCAGATCCGGCCCACCAAGTGGATTGATCTGGCCCACAGAGGACCTGCTGCTTCCCCACCCCAGGCCAATTAGTTCTGATTGGCTTGGGGGCAGGAGAGTGAGAGAAGCCTCCTCGCAGAGTGAGGGTAGGGCGGAAGAAACTTTGCACGCTCCTCCCGCCCCCAGGCCAATAAGAGCTTGGGGGTGGGAAAGTGTGTGAAGTCTCCTCCCGCCCTGCCAGGAGCGCACAGCATATCAAAGTGCTACATGCTCCTGGCAGGGCAGAGGACACTTTGTGTGCTTCCCCCACCCCCAGGCCCTAATTGGCCTGGGGAAGCATGCGAAGCCTCTTCCTGCCCTGCCAGGGGCATGGGTGATTAGTGTAAAGGGGGGGGGGAAGGGGCTCCCCCACCCCCAGACCAGTCATGGTCTGTGGGTGGGAAAGCCCGGAAGCATACTGGCCCCACCCCTTCCGTTTTAGGCCCCAGGGCCACTTCAAAAATTTTTGAAGTGGCCTCCGGCCAAAAATGATTACCCACCCCTGGTCTAGAGAATATGAGCTATGAGGGAAGACTGAAAGAATTGGGCTTATTTAGTTTGGAAAGGAGAAGCCTGAGAGGGGACATGATAGCAGTTTTCAGGTATCTAAAAGGGTGTCAGAAAGAGGAAGGAGAAAAATTGTTCTCCTTGGCCTCTGAGGATAGAACAAGAAGCAATGGGCTTAAACTGCAGCAAGGGAGGTTTAGGTTGGACATTAGGAAGTTTTTTCTAACGGTCAGGGTAGTTAAACACTGGAAATAAATTGCCTAGGGAGGTTGTGAAATCTCCATCTCTGGAAATATTTAAGAGCAGGTTAGACAGACATCTATCAGGGATGGGCTAGATGGTACTGGGTCCTGCTGTAAGGGCAGGGGACTGGACTGAATGACCTCTCGAGGTCCCTTCCAGTTCTAGTATTCTATGGTTCTATTACAAGCCAATTACCTGAGCCATTGATCCTTTTTTATACATAGCTTTTACTTTGCCAACTGCCCAGATGATAAGCACAGCACAGGCTGCAAATTCAAAATGTTAAAGGTGCTCTGAAAATGGAAATGATCTCTTTAGCATAAATAAGATTTTGACTACTCTTGTGATGTGTTCAAACATGGATCTAAAATGCAGGAAATCCTTCCTAATGGAGAGCCAACAGGAGTTATATTCACCAATGTTCAGTTAGCTAGGAAGCAAATGGAAAATATAGTAAAAAATGAGAGGGAAAAACTGCCTCAAAAGACTGTTCAATCATGATTGAACATTTTACACTTATTTTAAAAAATTAGCTTCACAGATTACATTAGATAGTGGCCTGAGAACTACACAGGGAATGACATTATTTACAAGACAGGAACAATATTTACCCAGAGATGAACTGCTGTTGAACAGTATCTCCAATTATACCAGACCTAGATGTTTCAGGTCATTTCAATTTTTTAAAAATTGTACAAAAATATATATTCACATATTTATAAAGCATGTGTGCCCAAAACAGAATCTAGATTCTGTACATCAGCAGTTGTCAAGCTTCAGGAGCCCAGTTACAATTTAGGGGAGAGAACAATGTTAACTTATTAGGGGGTCTGTCTGGCTCTCTAAATGGGCATTCATCAGAGAAAGTCATTAGTGCATGTACTACAACGGGGTGGCCAACCTGTCACTCGCAAGCCGCATGCGGCTCTTCACCCCTGAAAGTGTGGCTCGCAAAGCCTCCCCCGTAGCTCGCAAAGCCACCCCATGCACCCCTACAAATGGCTCCCTGTGCTCACCGGGTGCAGGGGAGCTCTCCGGCACATCACAATGGTGTCAACAAGATGGTAGTGGCCGGCAGGAGCCAGATGTGGCCAAAAAGCCTAACTCGCGGTTTTCAAAGGGGCAGCGTGCTTTTTTTTTTTTTTGCTCAACAATTGTTGAGCAATTTTTTTTTTGCTCAACAATTCTTCGCATTTTTTCTACCGTTGTTTCGGCTCTCTTCATTTAATAGCTTGGCCACCCCTGTACTACAAGATGAGTACTACTTGAGCCTTTTGCTGCTGTGCTGTGGAAACCAACTGTTTAGAGGAGCTCAACTTCTATTGTGGTCATCTAATAATTTAGCAGAAAGGGCAAACATACTTCAGCTCAAAAACCACCCAACAATTATGAGCTCAAATCCTGTATTTTGTGTTTTCAAAATGTATGTTGTGCACATTACTACTCTCTTTCTGCATTCCTTTTGGGGTGAGGAGCTGATGTGGACAGTCCTGCCTGAGAGCAGACAACATTATGACTTTGCACTACAAGTGATTTTTCAAGAGCTCAAAAATCCATCTGCGCAGGTAGACTGCCTTGAAAACTGATATGCCACAAAACGGATTGGGGTAAACGCAGTGACACAATTTTGAGGAAGTTTAGCACCCTATCCATATACTATATATCTATTACCCGTCCTTGGAATCAGCCAAGGAATAAACCCAGACAAAGGGTGAACTGGAACAGTACTAGGGTTATTTATTAGCATAGATTCTTAAGGGTACGGGGGTACTCACACACACACATCACATTCATACTGGCAGTTTGGAGGCTGGCTGCAGGTGCGGCATAGATTACTTTCGATTTCACAGGCATCTGAAACTGGACAGACAGGAGATTGACTGGGAGCCCAAAACAATCCCTGGAGTCTCTCCAGATCCACGGGAGGACCTTACTGCTTCTAGTTCAATCCCGATGTTCGCATGCTGTTACATCTTGTGTGAGAGAGAGGGACCTGGCCACCTGTCATGTTAATTTAAGCACCTTGCAGGATCCTTTCTCGTCTTAAAAGGTTACAAATGTTGGACTGCCTTATGATTGGGTGTTTCTCATTCACAAATCCTCATACACACATACATATTTATAAGCAGGAATACAATTAAGCAGCATGGTTTCTAAGCAAAATCTGGCCTTATCAGCTTTAACGTAACAGGAGACCTAAAATAAATTATATTGAGAGAACCAGCACCAAAGGGGGGGGGGGTGGGAGGGGCAGGAGCGCTTGTGTCCAGCCATCTACAATATCCATCAGATCTAGTCCCATTCTGGAACAGTTCGGGGGACAATGTTGTGCCAAGGCTATGAAGTCAAATGTCTCAGAGAGTGGCTGTGTGGATATGGGAGAGATTCATTACCCATATTGGAAATGACATGACCGAAGTCTGGGCCAGCATGAACCACTTCTGTGGCAGAAGAATTCCACAAGCTCCTGTCAAGCAGCACTAGGCTATCCTGGGTGCTCAGAATAGGCATGCCCACAATGTATGACAGATGGAAAATGACAGAGTAAGAAGCTCAGAACAAAAATGCTCAATGCATGCCACAGGTATACAGTGTTAAAACTGGAAGGGGAGGAGAAGAATACCCATAGAGAATTGGCACAGTTTACATCTCTCATATCTACCATTTTCAGCTGTATGCATCTCTATAGCCAGGGCCGGCCCACAACATTTTGGCACCTGAGGCGGGGAGCTCAAATGACGCCCCCATTTCTCCTGCCTGCCTGCCTGTTATGTCTCTTGTGCCCTCCTTTCTCCAGCACAGCACTGCACCATCTCTGTGCATCTAGAGCAGAGAGAATACATAGGCACTAGCAGCAGACACAATTTTCTACACTCTGGGTCCTAGTGGCGCCGCCCCCCCCCCCCCAGTCTGGCACCTGAGGCGGCCGTCTCAGTTCACCTCATGGTAAGGCCAGCACTGTCTATAGCGTGTCCTCATTCACCTGAGACTCTCCTACTGAAACATAGGAGTCATAAGCCTCCTGTGAGGCAGAGGTTATGCAGAGCCCCTTCCTCTACGTCTTCCCCTTCCTAAGGGACTCTGGAATTCCCCACTTGCTTCCTGCCTCCAACTGGCAGATGTGCCTTTTGCAGTTCAGCATCTAATACCTTCCCTCCGCCTCAGGGCTTCTGAGGCTTTACCCGGAGTGGGGCATGGAGAAGTCAGAACTGGTAGCTGAGGAGGGGGCTGGTGTGCCTAGAAAGCCTTCTTGAGCTCCCCTCACCAAGTGCCCCTCAATACCATCATTTCTTCAAAAACAAGAGAAATTGCCAACTGTGTGTTAATGACAGCTTTAAGGTTGCCTAGCTCTGCCTCTGACCATCCAGAACATGGAGGTCTACACTTGGATACATAGCTAAGGTATCATCTCTGTGACAGAGAGCTAGCCACAGCAGCATGGTGATTGCTGGCACAGCATGGAGAAGGCTGTGGGTCCAGCTGGAGGCAGTTCAGCACTTTCTGTTGGGGGATTATGAACAACTGGCTGGTAATTACTAGGCTAATGATGTAAACAGGAGGCACTAGAAAGAAGGAAGAGGAAACTAGAGGAAATCAGAAGGTGAGCTGTGCTGAAAAGGAAGGCTGCATGGCACGTTCATTCTACAAGATGTCTGTTGTGACGGGTTGGATCACAGAAATCACTTTGGGTGTGTCTAGACTACATGGCTCCGTCGACGGAGCCATGTAGATGAGTTTACTAGACATAGCAAAATGAAGAGGCGATTTAAATAATCGCCACTTCATTTACATCAAAATGGCCACCGCGCTGGACCGATCAGCTGTTTGTCGGCCCAGCGCCGTAGTCTAGACGGGGATTAACCTCGAGGCTTACAGGATCTGACGACAAAGGGATCTGGGGTCGGTTGATCCCCATCTAGACAACCGCGCTGTGCCGACAAACAGCTGATTGGCACAGCGCGGCAGCCATTTTGATGTAAATGAAGCGGTGATTATATAAATCGCCGCTTCATTTTGCTATGTCTAGTAAACTCATCTACATGGCTCCATTGACGGAGCCATGTAGTCTAGACACACCCTTTGGGATTGTCACCTGGTGTGCTGGTCAAGCTACTGATGTCCATGATCCGCCCTCTGAGGCTCCCCACCACCCTGTCCTGCTGGGCCAGAAGCTCTGGTCTCCCCCAGACAAGGGACAGAGTTGGGGTAATAATGCCCCTGTCAAGCAACACAGATCCTGAACCAGCTCAGCTCTAGGAGGGCTCAGCTATAGGCCCATTAGCAGCACCCTGGAACCCAACCCCAGAAAGGGACCAAAATCCCAAATCTTACTCTGTATAAAAGTTTTACACAGACAAATCTTATAAGGTCAACCCTCTTTATCAATGAGAAATATGCACAGTGGTTGCTCTCGCCTGCCCTCCCCGGGTAACAGTTATTTACACTGGGCTTGATAAAAACTCTTTTTTTATTATTAAGTATAAAAAGTAGGATTTAAGTGACTGCAAGTGAAAACAGACAAATCAAAATAAATTACTAAGACAAAATAAACAAATCATGCCAGCTAATTCTACTCTATTAAGCAATTTGTTACATGCAAATTCTTATCCTACACAGTTGTTCTAATAATCTTTTTCACAAGCTAAGCAGCCTTCTAGCTTGGGCCTGGCCCTTCCCCTGTTCATTCTTAGATGTTTTCAGCAGGCATCTTGGGTAAGAAGTCAGGGATCTCCTGGTATATGGGAAACCTCTCATGTCTTTGTCGGACCAACCATAGTTTGAGTTTACAGGAAAAACTGCAAGAGGAAAATCTGTAACAAAAGAGTGACCAATACCCATCCAGGTGTTAGGTGACCATCACTGGCCATTCACCAGCAGGAGAGTTGTAAACAAGAAATAATGAAAGATGGTCAGCAGCTCACAAACACCATGGGGGCTACCTAACCCCATCAGCATGGATCTTTCCAGTACTGGAGAAAGATATAAATGGGGACAGTGACACCACCACTCGGCCTCTTCCCCTTTCCCCCTTCCCTGTCAAAACAAGATTGCATGAAAGACTTTAAACTAGGGGGACTGCAGCAAGGCAGAGTAAGGTGCACATTTTTGGCATGCAAGGTTGTTTGCTTGTATCTCTCTACACATAGTTCATGAGGACAGCCTGCATGTAACTTTAATGGGTGTGTCTCTGCAAACTGATGGCTGAGTGACAGAACTTGGAGGGCTTTGCTGTTCACTAAGGTTATGTCTACACTGCATGATTATTTCAGGGTACTGGGGATATCCTGAAATAGTTACCCCATGTCTACACAAGTTACCCGTTATTTCAAAATATTTTTTTAAATAACAGGCGCATTATTTTACCATCCCGGTAAACCTCGTTCCATGAGGGATAAGGAATGGCTCGAAATAGCATGTTATTTTGAAATTTGGTGCTGTGTAGATCTCAAATCTATTTCGAAATAAGATACACAATTTGCGTAGCGCAAATTGCATATCTTATTTGAGTTTAGGGTGCTGTGTAGACACCCTAACATAGAAATGTAGGAGACAAGCTAAATTAAAGGGTGCACAGTAGTTCCACAATCCAGATTACAGCCTGGGGGAAATAACAAACTCAAGCTCTACACTTGCTCTTTCATACCTTCCCAGATTTTAAAGCTCAGGGGGACTATTGTGTTCGTTGATTGCATAACTTCCGGGACTGTAGGGATCCCTGATTCCTCCAGCTGCAGCTGCAATTCTCAGATGGCAGGGTGATCTTAGGCACACTTAGCAACTACTCCATGCATCAGTGCAGCTACACAGTGGGTGTTTTTTAGAGTGTATGGAGAAGAATGATATTATAGACTTGAATCAAACACAACCCTTCACAGGAAATGGTGGATTGTTAGGGATGGGTCAAGTTTAGTTTGGTCCCAGTGCCCATTTATAACTCCAGAGGGCAGAGTTCTAGTTGAGTGGAGATTGATGTGGACATTACCTTCACTCTTTAGTTCAGGGGCGGGGAAATCTCCGGCCTGCCAAACAATTTAACCCAGCCCTTGGGGGGGAGGGGAGAAGGGGACGGGGAGAGGTCCAGCAGCCAAGAAATGCTGCGGAGAGGTTCAGGGGCTGCTTTAAAAACTTCCCCCAACCCCCTCTTCAGCATGGGCAGGACACTTCTAGCTCCTCTCCTGAACGTAGGAGAGACATGCTGGAGACCAGGGCGGAGGGGGAAGCTCCACGTGCTGGAGCCCCTGGACAAACAGGAGCTCCTCCACATTTCTGTGCTTGCTGCCCTTCCCTAGCGCCGGGCAGCAGCAAAGAGGAGGCTGGAGCTGCTTCCCAGCCTCAGGCAGCTGCAGACACTATCAGCAACAACTCCTCTTGCCTTCCATGTAGGGGGCACCTTTCCGGAGGAAGAGGAGGTCTCTTCCCTGCATAGGGTGGCTGCAGCAGAGAGCAGCATCTGGCAGCCCCAGCCACATGCGGCCAGCAATGCCTCCTTAACAGTTAAGGAGGCATGTGGGACTGGAGGGAAGGCGGGGGGCGGAGGGGGAGAGAGAATCCCTTGCAGGAGTGGGAGGGAAGGGAAGGGAAGCTCCGCCCCCAACTCCTTCCCTGAATGGGGTGCCTTTAGAGAGGAAGGGGTGGCCACAGCTGGGCAAATTCCAGAACCCATTCCCAGTGTGGTGAGCTTAGAAAAGGGAGGAAGGGACGGCTACAGCTGGGCAAGCCCCAGAGGCTTTGCTCTGGCTGGAGCATCTGCAACAGGTGGGGGGGGGGTTAATCATTTTTAGAATAGCATTTTTAGCATATGCTGGATTTCCTTATTGCAGATGTGTTGATGGTGCCTGAAGGATGCTTGAGGATAAAGAATAGCAACATCTTCAGTTCCAGCAGACATAAGGCTCAGCAAGGAAAAGCAAACTCAGCCATCACACTAAAATTCTAAATAAAAAAAGATCACATCACATAAATGGGTTTTATGTGTGTGTGTGTGTGTATGTGTGTGTGCGCGCGCTTTTTCCCCTGATTCTTACTTTTGTGTGGCCCCCCTGACTGATCTCTGTGGATTAGTGGCCCCCGACCCAAAAAAGCTTTCCCGTCCCTGCTTTACTTTCTTGTTTTCAGAGGCTTAAACTTAGTCACCCTCCCTATTCTGGAAGGGCATGAGGCTGCTCTAGACAAATCTAGCTTTGCATTAACTAAGTTTTTGGCAGCGATATTCATATTTTCCAGCCAGACATATTTTTCATCTCAAGATTCTAGTTTCCAAACAGAGGAATGCATATGAGCAGTACAACATCTGGCCTTTTTGAATGACACTCTCAAATCCCCTTCCCTACCTGAGTCTCTTTGCTGAGCCTTCATAATCACTTCCCATTCATTTTTACATGTCCTAATGCACCATGGACCTCAGCCTTCTCCTAGCTCTAATCTTGTGATTGGGATCTGTTAGACATCACAATATAATACATGAATGATAAAAGTGATCAAATTGTGCCAAAGCTGCTGTGCTATGTTACATTAAACTCTGTGTAGTTCAAAAACTTGTATCTTCCACCAACAAAAGATGGCTCCATAAAAGATATTATTTCACCTACTTAGTCCTTCATGTTATGTTAGACATTGAGAAAGGCCCAAACTGGAATTACTTACCTTAAAACTTAACTTCCTAAACTGAGGGTAGATGTTCAGATAAAATGGGATGTGGATCTCGAAATATCCCTAATTTCGCAAAACACAATTCTAAGTCTAAATAAACCCATTTTTCATAGATTCCAAGGCCAGAAGGGACCATTGAGATCATCTAGTCTGACCTCCTAAATATCAGTGTAACATGCTGTTGAGGATACCCAAAACTGTGAGCCACTTCATTATCTCTCTGTCCCAGCTACTGATTAGATTGTGTGTCAGCTCCTTGTCCCAGTTGTATGTCTCTCTTGCCAGCAAACTCCTCAAGGCTCCCTGGCCCAAACCTCACCTAGCAGGTAATAACCAGTGACCTCCAGCCTCTGAGCTCCTCAGAGATGTTTCCCTGAAGTGCATAAATCGCTACCATATTGAATTCACAGAAGCTATTATATTTGCTGCTCTGCTGAAGAGTTGGAACATCACTACTTATTAATTTAACTGGGGGTAAGTGCACCCTTCCCTTCAAACACAGCACTGAACTGGTTTATAGTAAAACACATTTATTAACAAAAGAACATGCATTAAGGGATACCAAATATATGAGATAAAGGTAGAGATGATTACAAACAAATGTGAAAACACATATCTAAACCTAAAATTTACCTTTAGCAAGACATTGTCTTTATTTAAGATAGTTTATTTTACCCATAGTCTCCTTTCCAGTTTCATATTGTTCAGGACCCATCATAGAGATCAAATCACTGGGTTCCTTTGACTCCTAAAGTGAAGCATAAAGATGGAGTCTCTCTCTTTCTTACATCCCCATAGGGATGTTTTTGTCTTCAAAAAAAATCTAGAAATCCTCTAGGGTATTTAGTTTTCTGTATCTCTCTGGGGTAGAGGAGCCACATCAATTCTTGGTCTCTCAAATTCAGGATCAGGATAACCCCATTGGTTTAACTCAATGGCTTTGGTTACTGAAAATATGTAAACTGAAGTAAAACCTCATTCTTTTGTCTAGGACAGATTTGTTTATCATCTTTACCTCGGCTTGACTGCCCTATCTTAAATGTGTTCTGGTAGTATCAGGGAGAGGAAATTCATAACTTCCCATAGAATACCAGCACATTAATTTTTATAATAATAATATTAATAACCACCATACTTTCATATGATACCTCACAAGCCATATTTTGTATAACTATTGCAGTAGAGTGTATGGTGTAAATATAAGGGTGCATAGGATCACACACAGGCCATAGAACTTCCCCAAAATAATTACTAGAGGACAGCTTTTAGAAAAACATCCAATCTTGATTTAAAAAGTTAGTGGTAGAAAATCCATCATGACCCTTGCTAAACTGTTCTAAAGGTTAATTATTCTCACTGTTAAAAATGCCCAGCTTATTTCCAGACAGATTTGCTCTTCTCCAGTTAGTATGAAACTTTTCATGTCTATTATCCCACAGTAGAATCAGTTTGTCACAGAAGCAAAGTGCAGATTATATAGTACAATTTAAGACTTGTGTATCAATTTATCAAACTGATTGGTGGAGTACAGCTGGGAAACCTGAGTTTTGGCAGTGAATTTAAATTTTAATTCAAATCCTGTAATGCTGAGTTAAATACCAAACAGTCAATATACTCAGGCTAGGTCTACACAACACCTTTTTTTCGGAAAAAGGTACGCAAAATGCACTTTTTCCGATTTTTTTCCCCCGGAAGAATCTTTTCCGAAATTTGGCCTGTCTACACTAGAACGAGGAAGACAGGGCTTCCGAAAGAGCACGTTTGCTCTTCCGCTTTTTTTTTTTTTGTGCAGAAGAGCAAATGCGTTCTGTGGACATGGCAGAGTTTTTCCGGGATACCACTGGTATCCCAGAAAAATCCCGCAGTCTAGATGTACCCTCATTGCCTGCACAGGGGAAGCACGTAAGAAAAAAAAAAAACAAAACTATGCTAGACAGTCAGTGAAATGCTAAAGAATGTATCCATTAGTGGATCAGTTAATGACCAAAGATCAACTGTGTGCAGAGAACTGTAAAGATAGATTGAAGAGGGCATTTGAGACAAGAGCCAAATACAAGATCATGGATCGGTAATATGAAGTTGAAATGTTAATCCTATTAAGTTGCAGTGCTGTTCTACATTGCAAGCAACACAAGTTCTACTTGACAGTTGACTCTATTGCTTGTGAAAGGAACTTTATTTCCTACAAGACAGGAAGCAGTGTCAACTTCTCTACACCGCTCTGTCAATGTACATCTGACATAGTCTCAAAAGTATCTACAGATTAAAAGATAGTTCAGTCTCACCCGTGTATAATTTTTTGGGTTGTGGCCAGTTGACCCCCCCCCCAAAAAATCAGTCATGGGCTGCACACAAGATTTAAAAACACATACCCACAAAAACAAAAAAAACCCTCCATAACATGGTCCCTGACTGAGAAGGAAAAAGACACTCCCCACACTCCCTACGGGGGCCCAACCTAATAGATTTGTGTGCTCCAGCTCTGTGGTGGGGCAGTGGAAGGGGGTGGGGGTGCTGGAGCACCAGCACAGGCTCTCTAATGCTTGGAGGGGGCTCTGAGCCTCGGGGGCCAGATCCATGCAAGCTGGGGGCTGCATCTAGCCTGGGCCTGAGGTTCCCCACTCCAATTTAGCCTCTTTGCTGAAGAAGTAAATCAGGGAGCTAATTCTGCTAATTCTGAGCTCCACACTAGTTCTTGCTGAATAGCTCACTAAGTAGCCATTAGGCTTTAAATCACTATTCACATGAGTCCGATTCACACCTGTGATCTACAGTTGCAAACCTCTGTATCCTATTCCTAATCATCTATGCTGTTCAGTTCACCTTTACACAGTTTTTTATCCTTATTAATTCAGTGGTTCTCAAACTTTTGTATTGGTGACCCCTTTCACACAGCAAGCTTGAGTGTGCCCCCCTTTATACATTAAACACTTTTTTTCTATATTTAATATTAGAGGATTTACCTGGTGTTGCTCTGATCTCAGCTCAAATAAATTTTGCTTTTCTTCATTTAAATCATTGCTCTGGGGTGGGGCTGGGGATGAGGGTCTCAGTATGCAGGCTGTCATGGGAGAGAGGACAACCCCGCCCTCTCCTACCACAGCAGCTTGGAGCCAGGTGAGAAGTGCTTGTTCATGGCCACTGCAGCTGGCACAGCTGGGAGAGGGGTACACACTCCCCTGGTTGTGGGACATACAGATACACAGACAACTTCTCTGAAATATAGAGTAGATAGCTGTCCCTTCCTCCACCCCTGCCCCCTGCTTGCCCAACTGAGACATCTCACTCCCCTGGCACTCCAGCCCCATGTGGGGGACAGGCAGGAGGGCAGGAATGACTGAAGTTCAAGGCTTCAGGCCTGATTAACTCTTCTCAGGTGCCAGGATTAGTGGATTTTGTGGGGCCCCCTAGACTTTGTGGTGGGACCAAAAATGAGGGGTCCAGTGTGTGGGATAAGTGGGCTAGGGATGGGGGTGCACCATCTGGGTGGGAGGTAGAGCACAGGAGCAGGCTGGGGGTAGGGTGTCTGGCCAGTGGGGAGGGTGCAGGAGCAGGGTGTGGGTACAGCGTCTTGGCGTGGTGGTGGAGGCCAGGGATACAAGGTCTGGGTGGCACTTACTTTTTCCCCCCAGTGCTTGTAGCAGGGTTTATTCATTGTAACAGTTGCAAGTCACTCCCACGTGGCAGCCAGCCACTGCTCCAGACAGGTCACAGAATAAGTTAGTGGCCCAAAGGCCGAGTGTGGAATGGAGCTGTGCCTCAGCAGGAGCGCAGGGAGTCTGGCCGGCAGGTCCAGGTGCAGATGGGAACCAGCCAGCTTAGTTGTGCTTCATGTACCTGTCCTGGCTGGCCAGGATCCAGTCCACTGGTACCAGGAAGGCCAGGAAGAAGGGGCTCAGGCTGATGAGTGCACAGCACACGCGAGCGGCGCAGGGTGGAATAGTGTGCGGAACAACAGGGACATGGCCATGGCAGTGTTGGGTCCTTCATGGGCAAGATGGTGGCTGGGTCTGCTTTTTGTGCCCCATGCTGCTTTAGTGTCTCCTGTCCCAGGCATGGCTTCTCACTGTCCATTGGCCAGATTCTGGCCAATTGAACAGCAGGAAAAGCCTCAAAGCAGCGTGTCTGTTCCTCCAGCCAGGGGAGTAGGAGTGTGCACACGGAGCCATTTGTGGCTCCGGCTTCTTTCCTGATTGCACAGCAAGGCTCAGGGCTTTCTCCACCCCCACCCCCCAGGAAGATGGCACTGGCTCCAATCTTGCAGGGGGCATGAGGCTGGATCATTTGCTTTCAGTTATGATAAGAGGAAGCTGCATACCAAATTTGGTGGCCCTAGCTTTAACGTTTACTTCTTGAACAAATGGACTCAAGATAGACTGACCCACAGACAGGTGCACAAACTCTCTCAAATATATAGTAGAGTATTATAAATGCTGAGGTGAAGTGGGGTTTGGGGGTGAAGGGTGCTGGCTTACAACCCCCCCACCCCGATGTAATAACCTCATGAGCCCCTGAGGAGTTATGCCTCTCTGGCTGAGAAAACATTTTAATTAATATATTAACAAAAAATTATGGGGCCACACAACACAAGCCCATACACAAGAATCCACGCTTGTCCCTTCTTCCCCAGGTTTGGAGCACTGCAGAAGCACATTGAACTGCCAAGGGTTACCTTATTTATTGCAGTTAGGTAGCCAAGCATCCCATTTTGCTGACTGAAAGAGCAATACTGAGAGACTGAATAAGGAGTGCTTTCCCATGCTCAGCATATGGGGGCGGGATGTCCAAACCAAAGCATGACAGTTGCAGGGAAAACAACTCTGACAAGACTGCTCCGGGAATTCAATATATATGTGCATTATCCCTTGCTTTCTAGGGGATATGTGAAATGCTTTCCAATAATAAAAGAAATAATATAACTCTAGTTATTTACAGCTAGACTTTGCTACTCTTACTTCTTATATAGTACCTTAATCAGCATGTAGTCATATTGGTTTCAGAGGGATCACTTGTGGAGACTGGTACTCCACCAGCAAATACAGTTAGCAGAATACAATCATTAAAGTGACCGATACAGAGATATGTGTCCACACAATTGGAATTGATAACATCCACAGAAGTTATTTATGTGATATTTCTATCTTTGATCCATTTTGAGGTAGGAATTCATTAAAATGGTGTAACCAGTCTAAAAATTAAGCTGTTTTCTAAGATTATTGATTGAGTACAATTATTTTTTTCCACAAGCCTAATGTATTTAGCACATCGTAGTTTTTAAATATTAAGTTATAGTGGTTCCAGAATAGTTTCAAAGTTTACTTATATCAGGGCTTTTCAAAATTTAAGATTTGTACTGAACAGTTTGCTCTAGGTCCCTTCCTCACCTCTCCTACTGTACAGTCACACACACTCTGTATACCACGGATTCGCAATCAGCTGGAGATCTTGCACAATATTAATAAAACCAGAAATGGAAAGGAATTACCTAATAGAGATGAACAAATGAGCAGCACACGCGAGGTGAAGAACTTGGAAGGTGTTCTTGAAATTCAAATTACTCACCTGTCAATTGCAATTTTCGTTGTGTGGTAAAAAGCAACACTGACAGCTGCATGTCCCCTGGCTAAATCGCTTTTAAAAATGTGTCCCTGATGTCAACATGCTAAGCTGCAGCTTCAATCTTCTCAAAGATAGGCTGATCGGATTATGGCCAGGAGTTTTCTACATGTCTCTTTCCCTTCCCGTCAGCTGCTGCGTGCCTCCTCGCAGCCTTTCCCTCCCTAGCGGCAGGGTGCTGGTTGGTTGGGGCTCTCCGTTCCACACCTGGCCGAGATGGCAGCAGCGGCAGGAGGTGTCAGGGCTCCTACATCCCAGGAGCGGAGCTAAAGTGGACTCGGAGTTTCGGATCAGCCGAAAGGAACTTCAGCTCCCGGGGATTTTCCTATTGCCAGAGGAGGCTCGTAGGTAGAGGGGAAACCCCCACAGCCGGGCTGTTGCTCTGGAGGGGAGGGGGCTGCAGAGAAGCGTGGCAGCGGGGGCGGGGTGGGGATTTTTCACCGCTTCTCTGTCCCCTCCCGCTGGAAATGTGAGAGCGGGACGCGCGGGGATTTCAGGGCGTCGGCGCTTCCTAAGCGCGGAGCCTCCCCCTGCTGCTTGGCCCGGGGCTCGTCCCAGCTTCCCCGGGAGCTGCCGCCCTTCCCAGACACCCCGGCGGGCCCCGATGCCGCCTGCGCCCAGGGCTGGGGAGCTCGCTTAGCTCCCCGCACGCGGGCGCGCCGGGCTCTCTGCCGGGCTGGCTGAAGGGTGCAGAGCCCCGCGCCCCGCGCCCCGCCCCGGCACGTGGCTGGGAGGCAGGCGGGAGGGGGCCGGGCTGTGTCTGCCGGGCGCGGGGGCGTGGACAAGGCTGGGGACCTCGGTGAGCGAGGGGCTTTATCTGCGGGGGCCTCTCGGTAGTGAGGGGCTCCCTGGGCGAGGTGTGTGGGAAGAGGCAGCTGTGGGGGGCTCCCTGGGTGAGTGGGGAGCTCTGTGTGAAGGGAGAGGTAGCTGTGGGAGTTTGTGGGGCTCACTACATTGGGGCGCCCCTTCCCTGTGTGAGGATCAGGAATAGCAGCTGTGTCCGTGGCCCCCTTGGGAAGGGTGATTTCTGCCCCCCACCGCCCCCATTGCCTCTCCCAAGCCCCAGCGCAGGGAGCATGGTGCTGCTGTCTGGGGCAGGGACAGGGGCTGGGGACTCACAGGGCTCTGTGGGAAGGCAGAAGGGGGAGCAGCAGGTGGTCCAGCCTGATCCAGAGGGGGAGAAGGACCCACAGGGCCTGGAGGGGGAGCAGCAGGTGCAGGTGGTGGCAGCAGAGGAGGAAGAAGACTATGAGGAGTACGAGGATTTCTCTGAGCTGCCCGACACCCGCAGCATCGCTTCGGATGACTCCTTCTACCCACCCAGTGGCGAGGAGGATGAGGAGGAGAGCTGGTCTCTGGGGGAGTCGGAGGACAGCAGCCCTGAGCCCCTGAGCCTCTTCCGAGCCTGCTGCACCAACAACGCTGTGGTGCTGAGAGCGTTGATCCGCCAGGGGCCCGAGGAGGAGGAGGTGCAGGAGACTGACCGCAATAACCGGGTGAGCCAATCGCGGCTGGGCCGTAGCCCATATTTCCCGCTGCACCCACTGCACATGCTCCGCCTCCCCGCCCCAGACAGCCTTCAGCGACGCAAACAACCCAAGACTGGGTACTGTCCATTCATTCAGGTCCCTTCCCTGCCAGGTCTCACCCACACCAGAATTTCTCCACTTTAACATATATCACACCCCCACTGCTCCATCCTGCTCCACTTCCACCTCATACACACCCTCTCTAACCTTCTTCTCAGCTGTCCTCCAGTCTCCTGCCCAGCATACTGACCCTATGCAGCTTTATATCATACCTACCTCTGTACCATCTAAGCTATTCTTTTCCCAGGCTCTCTGCAGTCCCAAGCAGATATCACTGCATTGGTCACACTCCTGTACCATTCTCAAGCTTTTCTTTGCATCCACAAGGGTTAGAGACTTACTTCAAAAAAAAATAGTAGCTGAGACTATGACGTAATTATGCCTCCAGGATTTAGGGGCTTTCTGGTGTAAATATATACTGCCTTTTTCTTAATTTGTAAATTCCCTTGGGCCTCCACTCTCTCAGCACTAACACAACACTCCCACACCCAGACTGTCTCCTCAAATATGCCTTCCAAACACAACATGTACAACTAATATCCCTAAAATTCCCATCATTATGCTTCAGAAATATACACATCAAATTGGCCTCTTCTGTTCTTTCCTGTTTTCCAACAACTCCCCAGACACCCGGCAATTTCCAAATACTTGTGCGTTTGGTTTCTGTATTCTTCACATTCTTGGCTCCACTCACCTTCCATATCTCCCAAAAGCAGTGGTTCTCAAATTTTTTGGCCTGCACTCAATGCAGACCTTTCTGTGAACCACCAGCCAACTGTGGATAACAAAATTGGTGCCGAAGGGGATCTTGCTAGGAGGTAGGGTGCAATAGCAGGATGGAAGTGGGAGGCCTGAGAGAGAGGGAGTGCGTAGGAGGGGGATGAGGGTGCAGGGTCTGGGCATGAAGGGAGCTTACCTGGCTCCATGCCTCCCATTGCTCCCAGATGCTGCCCCCCACTGCTCCCATTGGCCATGATTCCAGCCAATGGTAGCAGCAGGGAAAACCTCCAGGCAAGCAGTTTCCTGTGCTGCCATTCCCCCAGCTGGGGATGGGAAACAGCAGCACATAGAGTCACTTCCTGTCCCCACAAGCCGGATTTTGCCTGTGAGGTTTGCCCCCACACACACACTTCTCCACAGCAGGATGCCAGCACTGACACTTCAACCTCGCTGGGGGGGTTGGAATGTCAGCGTAGGCTCCCTGCTATGGTGTGGGCAAGCTCTGACTCCACAGCATACCTGCAAAGATGGTCCATGGACCACACTTTTGAGAACCACTTCTCTAACGCCATGCTTTGCCATTCACACTGCTAACTCCACCATTCAAACACACCTGGATATCTCTCACATCTGAATTCATGCTCCGACTCCCTATTCATTCCCATACTTCTGTCACACATCCTAGTCCCCGTATCTGTCCCCACATCTGTATACTCTGTCCTCAAACTCTGAAACTTATTCAGCTTCTGGAACATCCAGACATCCATACCCTTATACTGTACTTGCTGTCAGAGAACATACATCTGAATATGCTGGAAGTAGAAAATGAAGGCATGATGGTATCACTTGCTTTATAAGGCTATGTCTAGACTGCATCCCTCTGTCGACAGAGGGATGCAAATGAAGCACATTGAAATTGCTAATGAAGCCGGGATTTAAATATCCTGTGCTTCATTAGCATAAACATGGCCACCGCTTTTTTTCGACATGGAGTTTTGTCGACAAAAAACAGCAGTCTAGACATGGCTCTGTCCACAATAAACCCTTTTTTGACAGATCCTGTAAACCTCATTTTTTGAGGAATACAGGATCTGTCGAAAAAGGGTTTATTGTCGACAGATCTGCATCTAGACTGCCGTTTTTTGTCAACAAAACTCCATGTCGAAAAAAAGCGGTGGCCATGTTTATGCTAATGAAGCAGGGGATATTTAAATCCCAACTTCATGAGCAATTTTGATGTGCTTCATCTGCATCCCTCTGTCGACAGAGGGATGCAGTCTAGATATGGCCTAAGGATGTTAAGACAAAGCATGCATTTACCCACATTCTTAGATGGCGTAGGGTATAGACCCAGTAGTACCCTTATGCACAAGAGTAAAGGGGGGGAGCATAGCTCTTAACACACTCACTGTCTGACATAACTTTACATCCCCCTTTGATAAATAGGGCTCTAATTAAAAGAGGGAAGGGATAGTGGTCACATTTCTTAACTAAAACAAATGTATTGGCCATGAAACTTTGAGAAATTTCCCAAGCTCAACTTCTCAGTTTTGTTTTGAGTTGTTTTCTTATTCAAGCAAAGTTCCTGGAGGAATTACTAATTATTTTATTTACCAGAAATAAACCAGCTGCTCTACTATCCCACCCATTTCCTAGCACACTTTACATTTCTTATTATTGATCAAGGTTAATAATGTCCTTTCTCTCTCTCATTACAATATTGCTTATTTTTTTAGTATAAATAGTATTCTCTCAGCTTTGAAATGTCAAACAAGGTTTAATGAATTCCTATGTGAAAAACTGAGCATCTAGGACTATTTTTTTTCTGATTTCATATTCATATATATGTATTCTGGTTTCAATATCAGCACAACAGTTTTGATTGGTCTGACACTCAGTTTGAATCATTGGTGGGATATATTTCTTTCACTAAAGCAGAAGGGAGGACTTGTAATTTATTTTCTGGATAATATGGAATAGGCTTATATGTGCACAGTGAAACTGAGTAATGATATTAGAGATTCACAGCAGTGACTCCAGAATTAAGATTGATAGTTTCAATTAAAAGCCCAGTTTGACTCTCTCCGCCTCATTTTTGCACACAAAAAGGATCTCTCTAAATTCTTTTCAGCTTGAAATTGTCCATGCTTAGAAGATCAGATAGGATAATTTTGAAAAAAAAAAAGCTGACATATAATAAGGCAACTGATGTTCATGATCTGATAAAATTAGTGGCTTTTCACTGTTTGACCTCAAGACTTCAAAATTGCTTTTACTTACTTATCCCAATTGAAAACCAATGCAGCTTTACTCTTTTTGGAATTCATGGGTCTTTAGTCACACAGTATTCTTGCTCTCTCTACCCATCCCCCACTCTCCATGGAAGCCTATAGATATAAACTGTTTGAGTTCTGATTCAGGTGTGGTAAACTCCATGAGCTTTGTTTTGGAAGGGAGAGGCTCTTGCACATGAAAAGAGGTTTAGTGGAGTGAGAGTTTTGAGCATCAGCAGGAAAACGGAAGAGTCTGACTCAGGGGCCAAGGGGAAGCTATAGGTGAATTCTGAAACACATAGCACAGGAGACATTGCTACAGAGTATATAATATCCTTTCTGTGGAGCTTATACAGACAGTCCATCCATGTGGTATTTATAAACGTTACCTACAGACAAAACTTGTTTTTAAACTTAACTCCCCAATAAAATGAAAGATCTGGCCAAGTCTATAATCTCCACTTGTGTTCATAGTTTAAGCACCTTTAATTGACAGTTAGGTTTGAGGAGGCTACACAATTTCACCAGGATAGTTTTTGATTCCAGAATCATGCTTCTTTGTGTTTCATTGACCAGCCTACATGTTTTTAACCCTATAGGTATAGTTCTAATGAAAGAGTTACTGCTAGAAGATAACTATTACAGTGTGGTTTTATTTTCTTAATTTTTAAAAATACATTCCTTAAATACATTAAGAAAAATCATAAACAAAACCTTATTAAAATAGTTATTGGTACATATCAATTGCTTTAATTAAAATCCTTATTGGAATATTGTATTATAAAAGAAAGATAGACCAACATTTTTAAAGATGAGCTCTTAAATACATTTATGCTCTCACGCGTGTATCTACTTTCCAAAATATTGGCCTTAAAACAAAAGCAATTCTGAATTAAGTTCATATTTATCAAGAAACAAAAGTCTGCAAATAACTTTAACGAGGAGTAACAGTTAATCCAAACTAAGGACTTAGTTCGGATTAACTTTAAATTGCCGCGTGTAGCCGCGGGCAGTTCGTTCGGACTAAGAGGGATTTAAAAATGGCGGCCGGACGGGAACATGCAAATAAAGCCTGGGATATTTAAATCCCGGGCTTCATTTGCAACTCCGGTTCCCTGATTTGCCTACCTAGCTCGAACTAACGAGCTAGTGGAGACATACCCTAAGTGATTGGTTGAGTAGTTGTCAGCCGGTGGTCAGGGCAGTGAGTGGTGTGTGTGAGCTATACACCCGAGACTTTAACTGCTAGGAGTGGGGTCCCTTAGCAGTGGGCAACCTGGAGGAGGTTGACGGGTGCCCCAAAGAGTTTAACGTCCGTGTCTTTACTGCTAGGATCGGGATCCTTTGCAGTGGGCAGCCAACAGGCTGACAGACGCCCCAGAGTTTAACAGGGAGAGCTTTACACCTCAGACTTTGACTGCTAGGACACAAAGTCCCGTCGCAGTGGGCAGCCTGGGGAGGCTGAGAGGTGCCCCAACGGATCTGTCCCCTGGAAGCGACACGATCCAACGCTCAAGCTCTCCCTATATCTGTCCCTTATGACCAGCTGGAGTTCTTTTGTTTGTGTTCGGTTCGGGTACAGCAGCACGGGTTCAAGTCAGAAACTCAAACCACACTTGCTTATTTGTAGGAGAAAGAAAAGAAAGAAGAAAGAAAACTTGGTTCAATATATATATTTAAACTTATAAAGTGAATGAGGGCACAATCTTATTTTTCTTGTTTACAATAGAAGTGAAACAGGTTGATTAGAGAAACTTATAATAGAGTAACTAAATTAAAGTGTACACATAAGAAACACATTGCAGGTATAATTCTCACCCCTGCGTTCCAGACTTGGCGTGGCCAGCGTCTTTCTCTCAATCCCTCGGGAAGAAGTAGGGCGAGGCTGGGCGTCCCACAGACCTCGGGAGACAACATATACCTGCCAGCAGGTATAGATTGGAGCTCAAATGGGGTGGGCTACTAAACCCCTCTTTATACCCCTTGGGTCACGTAGGCTTCTTCCTGGTCTCAAGTGGCCAATTAGGAAAAATGGCTTTGAATGCCAAGTTTCCCACGGAAGGGTGCAAAGCATAATTCACACCTGGGAAACTGCAGACAATGGGCACTCTAGTATGTGATGGGCGAAGATTCCTCTCCTGGGACAGTGTAGGCGTGTCAATTACTGGTGCTAGCCATCAGGGCAGCAGGAGGGGGGGCCCCTCCGGTTATCAGCTAGCCCATTTACTGTCTGGTTTCTGTTTATTAGAGTCAGGGACAAGCAGCACACCTGCATTCCCAGGGCATCAAAGGCTGACTGCCTTTCTCTTGCTCTCTGGCGGGGGGGGGAAAAACAAGATGGGGTTCATGTCTGGCTACAGTAGTCAACTACCCAGTAAGCGTAGGCTTATGGGTAGTTGTATCAGAGGCAGCAAGGGGGCGGGAGCAGGAGCCGGTGCTGGTGGAGCGGCTTAAACGCTGGTTCCCCCCAGCACCATCTCTGCAGGGGGCAGGGGTGGCAGAGGCGCAGAATGGGACCCAGCGTGAGTTGGGACTTAGCAGTCCCAGCTCACATCAGGTCCCAGACACTGCGCCTCTGGTTTTAAATGTAGTAAGAGCTTGGGTGTCACACTCAGTCCGCGTAGGTCTACACTGCATTCCTCTTCCGAGAGAAGAATGCAAATGCAGACACCCGAAATTGCAAATGAAGTGCGGATTTGAATTTCCCGTGCTTCATTTGAATAATCGCGGACTGCCGCTTTTCCGGAATAGCATCTTTTGAGACAACAAACGCGGTCCCCGTGGGGTTATTTCGAGAGAAAACCCTTCCTTTGAAATAACCCTTAAATGAGGAGTAAGGGTTATTTCGAAGGAAGGGTTTTCTCTCGAAATAGGGAGAGAAAAGTAGGCGGGGAGTTGGTTACATAGCTGCAGAATAGCAGACTTCAAACTGCTGACCAGAGCAGCTAATTGGGAATTGTGGGCTACTTCCTGGAGGCCAGAATTAGTAACAAAACACCTTGAGATGTCTACACTGCATGTTTGTTGACAACACGGGGAGGGGAAAAGACAAAAGTCCCTTGTGGAGCTGGAAGTATTTTGTTGACTAAAATGATTGTTTTTCCCAACAAAAGTCATGTTGCAGTGTGAACGCTCATGCAGTTTTGTCAACAAAAGGCACTTTTCCTCAACAAAACTTGCCAGTGTAGACAAAGCCCAAGATTCGTGCTAAAAATAGTAGCTGTTTCTGTGAGGTTGTGCTACCATTAAGCTTGAAACCATGTTCTCCAGCTCAAGGATATTGGGAGTAGTCGATTCTTGCATATGGCATTGGAAATGAGACTGCCTGCGACATCACACACTTATACAAAGAGGTACATTGGTGGTGAGTATGCATTCTGGCATTTCTCCATAGACTATTTAATAATCTGTGAACTGCACATTGTCTGTTGTAGCTGTAAGTTGATCTAGCCTAGGTCAACTTAAGTTTATAGTATAGACGTGACCTCCATATCAAACACATTCAAAGTCTATCTCACTTTATCTTTAAGAAACAGCTCCCATTAACCAAACACCAGTAATAAAAACATAGCAGTAAAGGTAATTTATGATCAATGTCCATATTTGTCTCTTGCAATACCTTTTGCAGTATATATATATATATATATATATATATATATATATATAAATTCAATCTGAAACTATAGTAAAGAACAGAATTATCAGAGACCTATATGAACACAATTTGTGGAGGAAGAGTTAATATGGTTTATGTAAAGAGAAATCATGCCTCACCAATCTACTAGACTGTTTAGGACCAAGAAGCATGTGGACAAGGGTGATCAAGTGGATACAGTGTACTTTGATTTTCAGAAACCTTTTGTTCAGTCCCTCATCAAAGGCTCTTAAGCAAAGTGAGCTGCCAAGGGGTAAAAGGGAAGGTCTTCACTTAAAAGATAGGAAACAAAGGGTAGGAATAAATGGTCAGTTTTCAGAACAGAGAGCGGTAACGAGTGGTATCCCCCACGAGGGGAGGAGTAAACAGGGAAGTGCCAAATATGCAGATGATTCAGAATGACATAAAGTAGTTAACTCCAAAGCAGACTGCCAAGAGCTACAAAATGTGGTGACTGGGCAACAAAATCTCAGATGAAATCTAATGTTGATAAATTATTAAAATGATGGGGTCTAAATTAGCTGTTACCATTCAAGAGAGATCTTGGAGCCATTGTGCTTAAATCTTGGAAAACGCTCACTCAATGTGCAGCAACAATCAAAAAAGTGACTGGAAAGTTGGGAATTATTAAGAAAGGGATAGATAATAAGTCAGAAAATATCATATTGCCTCTATTTAAATCCATGGTATGCCCATATCTTGAATACTGCATGCAGATGTGGTCACTAGAGTTGTGTCAGCATACATGTTTAAATGGTTAATCATTGAGCCTGGGTTCATTGGTTAACTTTCACAGTTACACAAAAGGTCCCCCCCACCCCCCACCGCTGCAGCCTCTGTATCAGAGGCAGCAGTGCGGGGAGGAATCCAGGCAGGAGCTGGTGCTTGCAGGGAGCCACCTGACCCTCCCCACCCCCCCCAGTACAGAGGCAGCAGCACAGGGGAGGAGGGAGTCAGCTTTTAAGCCAGCTCCCTGTGAGCACCAGCTCCCGTGGAACCACCTGCCTCCCTCATGCTGCTGCCTCTGTGTCAGAGGAAGGAGAACAGGCAGCTGCGTGTAAGCACCAGTTCCTGCCTCCCCACCCGCCCCTGTGCTGCTGCCTCCAAACAGAGGCAGCAGGGGAGAGGAAGATGGCTCTGCAGGAGCTGGTACAGGTGGGGAGTTGGCTTAAAAACTAGCTGCCTATGAACACCAGCTCCTCCCCCCTCCACACACTGCTGCTCTGATACAGAAGAAGGAGTGGGGGGGGGGGGCCTTGCGTGTAACTGCAAAGGTTAATCGATGAGCCTAGGCTCATCAGTTAACCATTTAAAAATGTATTCTAACACATTCGTAGTTAAAAGGTGGGGCTGCAGAAGGGAAAGCTTGCTATTATGTTCTGTGTGTACCAGCTCATGCATGATGATGCATCATACACATGGCCAGTGGATTACTCTAATACTATGTGACAGCCTTGGAATGCTGAGTGTCAGGATGTTTGGTTTCTATTCCTGGCTCTAGGAGCAAATTGTAGTCTAGGAGATACAGATGGCATAGCTAAATGTAGTGTCCCTCCATTTGGGTTTCCCATGGGGACTAACCCTAGGTCTCGTGGAAGTAATAACATGAGCTTCTACTGCTTTTAGCATGGGAAAACTTTTTCTCTGCTTGCCAGGGTCTCTCTGCCATGGGCAATGCAAGCACTCCCCTTTCAGCCTTTGTGGTTTCTGCAGTCCTTGTGATGCATCAGGGAGAGCGGTTCTGTAAGCACCCTGGGTTCAGGGCAGTCCTTACCCACACGCAGAGTGCATAGGGCACCTGAACACTTGGGGTTCCACGGGATCTTAATAGCCACACACCCGTCTCTTTCTGTCCTTGTGCTGTGGCTCTGCTTCCCCCAGAGAGGATTTAGTTGACTTAAAAGTGAAAGAGTCTGCCAGAGCTATTAGTGGAACATTGAACCTGAGAGTCATTTAAGTAGTAATGAAGCCATTTAACAGGCATTTGCTAATCTCAGGTATATACTGTCAGTTTCTGAATTTACTATGTTAGTCTCCAGGACCTTAGTTTAAAATCTGCTTTGAAATATTTCCTTAGTGTGTTTCCGAAGATTATAAAATCACATCTCTAAAAAAATCATCATCCAGACAGAAATCCAGATAATTGCAAAGAGGAATTAATGAAAGTGAATGGTTACATATAAAACAAAATCATAACATGCATTCCAAGGCTTAAACCCTACTAACAAAATGCTCTCTTGACTACAATACTGGTTACCCCAAAGTGGAAGCAGGAAGGGGAGGATTGGGGATGGAGTGTGGGAAGGGCCATACCTGGCATAACATCCCCCCAACCTAAAGTACCTGCCACCCATGGTGAATGGGCATCCTCTGTGAATCATACAGCACTCAATTTGTGCCTAATGAGCCAGAGAGAGATAAGCATAGGGCCTCACAGAACATGTGGCTCACTTTTTGGTGACCTGTCCTAATTTTCAGACCTACCCGAACATAATGGTTAGTATACATAGCTGCTTGCGTATTTCTGTACATACATCTCACAATAATTACGATGACCAGAGTGACATAGGTTTTATGCAGAGACTTTACATGACATTCAGGAGTGAACAAATATGTAGATTCAAGACCTAAGGCATTCTTGTAACCCTTATGTTCCCACCAGCACAGGGACACAAGGAGGTCCCTGTGTCACAGTCATTGAAATCAAATTCTAAGGCTATGTCTAGACGACATCTCTCTTTTGAAAGAGGGATGTAAATTAGACATATCGAAATTGCAAATGAAGCCGGGATTTGAATTTCCCGTGCTTCATTTACATAATCTCATCATGGTGTTTTCGAAAAACACTATTTTGAAAGTGAAACCGTGGTCTAGACGCGGTTCTTTCAAAAAGAAAAGCCTTTTTCGAAAGATCCTGTACTCCTCAAAAAATGAGGTTTACAGGATCTTTCGAAAAAGGCTTTTCTTTTCAAAAGAATCGCGTCTAGACCGCGGTTTCACTTTTGAAATACCGTTTTTTGAAAAAACACCGTGACGCAATTATGCAAATGAAGCACAGGAAATTCAAATCCCGGCTTCATTTGCAATTTCGATATGTCTAATTTACATCCCTCTTTCGAAAGAGGGATGTAGTTTAGATGTATCCTAAGACTTTGTCTTCATAAGAAAGCTGCTCCAAAGCAGTATGTAGCTTTTAATGAAACAAATAAAGGGCACTTCATTGAAATGTTTTGGAGGCTGCTGCATGTAAAAAGGCATCCACAGGATTCTTCCGCTCTTAAATTACATTTTATGCAAGATCTACACCTCTTTTGCTTTGCATGGAATAACCTTTTCGCAATGGAGAGCCAGTAGAATGATAACTGTTATGACTTTATCATGTTCCTTCATCTCTTCTCTAAAGTAAACAATCAATCCCTTTTCAATCTTTTCATAAGAAAATCTTCTAGTGCTTCTAATCATTTTCATTATCCATCTGAACTCTTCTGCTACGTATCTTTGCAATAGGCTGGCCAGAGCTGCACAAAATACTCCAGGTGAGAATGTGATTTATATAAGGGGCATTATAATTTTTGTGTTATTTTCTGTCCCCTTTTTTATACATTGTCACTGTTTGTTTGCTATTTTGACCTCAGTTGCAGATAGGTTATCAACTGAGTTGTCCAGATCCATACATGCAAAGGCCAGAGGGAACATTGTGATTGATTGTTGGACCTCAGGTATAACACAGACCATAGAATTTTACACAAAGGTACCTAGGTCTTTTTCTTGAGAGGTTACAATTGATTTAGAACCAAATTGTTTATGAGTAGTTCAGACTGTTCATTCCAATGTGTCGTATTACCTTGTATTTTTTAACACTAAATTTCATCTGCCACAGAATCAGCCAGTCACCTAACTTGGAAGCAAGGCAGTTCTTAGAGGGCAGCAGGAATTAGAAACAATGAGTTAGGAGTCTTGCAAAGGCCACAAGCGAGCATGGGCTTGTTTCTAGACCATGTAATAGAGTATACAGCATGCTAAATAAGCTGTGCTGTGGAGACTTGACTTATTCTGGAATGAGAAAAGGATGAGGGAAAGACTAAGGTAAAGAAAAAAAAAGGTGTGTGGGTGGTGGGTGAATCCTGCTTTCAAGAGGCTAGCCTGCTGGCCCCACCCCTTTCATCTGAAGCCCTACCCCCTGCACACCAGAGCCCCGTATTCCCCCCCTCCCGATAACAGGAGGAGCCCTGGTCTGCCTCCCCCAACTACACCACGTTGCCGCCACGAGCCACCGGGCTGGCCCCAGCACCCAATCTCCTAAGCTGCCAGCACAGTTCCCCCAAGCCACCAGTCCCCCAAGTGCTGGGCTGACTCCAGTACCTGGCAGAGCTGCCTCACTTCACCACCAGACCCTTCTGCCCACTTCTGGTTGGCCACTTGCCTCCTTGCATTCCCCCCCCCCCCCCCCGAGGAGGATGTATGCAATAAGCAGCAGGGACGTCTGGAGCGGGAGATGTAGTAGAGGACTTACCACAACAGGCAGCAGCAGATGTTGGAGACTGCACGGGAAGGGATAGGGCAGCTGTGCCAGGGAAGGCTTAGCCTTCCTGGCCTGTTATACCCACTGCCCCTGTGTGTGGGGACATACACAAATACAAAAAAGGGAAAGGAGGGAGGGATTAAGAGACAGGGAAGACAGATTGTTGTGAAGTCAGAGAAGGGAGAACTGAAAAGGTGATAAGTTGGGAAGGGAAAGTGGAACGCAGTGACAAGAGAAAGGAAGAAAATAAATGTTCAGATGGCAAATGTGAGAGAGACAAAAAGAAATAGAATGAAATAAAGGAAACCAAGGAGAGGGCAAATAAAAAAGATAAGGAATATAGAATCTGAGCATTTCTCCTACTGGATAATTTATATCAAGTCAACTGGATAATCTTTTTGTCAAGCCTAGGAAAGATGAGAGGTACAATCAAGCACAGATTGACTCCACGTCTAATAAAATATGGTTACACTTAAAATAAAATGAAATGATAACAAGGTTGATGGTAAGAGAGATTTGTTAACAATGGTTCCAAGGAGAGGACTAGAAAGAAAGATACTTGAAATGTAATGTAATGTGCTTTTAATGTAGCTGTGAAATATAACCTCAATATGCCTTTTTGTGTTTTCCAGGAGGCTGTTTGAGGTTAGCTTTGCAATGCTGCTTTCAAGCTGTAATTCTACTAATGAATTAAAGCAACAGCTGTGATCCTTACCCCCTCCTTCATCCCATTACGAAATACAAGTTTATATTCTTGGCACAGGACTCTGGTGGAATTAATGTCTCAAGAAACTGCACTCATGTCCTCTCTCACTTAAAAGTTCTTCCTCTTTATGTTTCATTTAGATAATGCATACACACAAGGCACCCGAATTACATTTGCACAGTCAGATATCAGGAGAGGAGCAGTGTTTCACTGAACAGATCACACTTCCCAAAGTTTTAATATTCTGATGAAGATAGACTGCAAAGAGAAACGTACAGAAAAGCAAAGAAGTTAACCTGAAAGATGAGTTTGCTCCCTGGGGATCCTAGAGCAAAGGCACCATTAACTCATCTCATTTTCCCTTTCCTACTTCTGAGATGAGCACTGTCCTTTATTACAGCCACAACCCTCCACCTGCGCACCTTTAATGTGATCTCTTGATACCCAGTCTATCTGGAAATGGGGAGTGACCTTCTAAGAAGGAGTACTGCAGAAAGGGATGTAGGGGTCATAATGGACCACAAGCTAATTATGAGTCAACAGTGTGACACTGTTGCAAAAAAAGCAAACATGATTCTGGGATGCATTAAGAGGTGTGTTGTGAGCAAGACACGAGAAGTCATTCTTCTGCTCTACTCTGTGATGATAAAGCCTCAGTTAGAGTGTTGTGTCCATTTCTGGGCACTACATTTCAAGAAAGGTTTGGAAAAATTAGAGAAGGTCCAGAGAAGAGCAACAAGAATGATTAAAGGGCTAGAGAACATGACCTATGAGGGAAGACTAAAAGAATTGGGTTTGTTTAGTTTAGAAAAGAGAAGACTGAGGCTGGACTCATTAGCAGTTTTCAAGTACCTAAAAGGGTGTTACAAGAAGGAAGGAGAAAAATTGTTCTCCTTGGCCTCTGATGATAGGACAAGAAGCAATGGGCTTAAATTGCAGCAATGGAGGTTTAGGTTGGAATGGAGGTTTAGGTTGGACCTTAGGTAAAACTTCCTAACTGTCAGGGTGGTGAAACACTGGAATAAATTGCCTGGGGAAGTTGTGGACTCTCCATTACTGGAGATATTTAAGAGCAGGTTGGAATGTGTCTATCTGTCTAGACCAGGGCTGGGCAAAATATAGCCTGGGGGCCGGATCTGGTCTGCCAAGCCACCGGATCCGGTCCACGGACCATCGTGCCAGGACCCTCAGGCATGCAGCTGCGTGGTTCACAGTGCAGTCTATGTTATTCTCTGCTCTGCAAGCAGGGGAAGCTTCGTGCGATCTCCATGCCCCCAGCCCAATCCTAGCTCCTATTGGCCAGAAACAACCAGCCAATAGGAACTGATCCCAGACAATCTCTCAGCTCTTATTGGCTGGAAGCAACCATCCAGTAGATGCTGCAAGATTGGCTATGGGATGGGAGCAACGCAAATCTCCCCTCCCAGAGCCGAGAGCCCCATGGAAGGAGCAGCTTGTAGTTTCAAGTGGGACTGCAGCAGGCAGGGAGCCCATCCTGCCTTGGGGTGCTGCAGGGTTGCTGGCTTAGGTAAGTGCCTCCCAGCCAGAGCCTGCCTCTGGCACCCCTGCACCTCCTGTACCCTGACTCCCTCCGCCAAGTCACCATCCAAACCCTCTGCACCCCGCCACCCCAGGTCACAATGCCCTCCCAGATCCTCCCCCAGGCCAGAATCCTCTCCTGCACCCAAGGACCCTCCCATACTCTGCACCCCATTCCCCTGCCCCACGTAACCACCCAAACCCTCTGCAGTCTGCACCCCCTTTTCCCAGGTCACAGCTCCCTCCCAGACTTTGCACCCCCTCCTAGTGCCCCTCCCCAGGCCAGAATCCTCTCCTGCACTCATACCCCCTCCTTGACCCTACACCCCAATCCCCTGACCCAGGTCACAATCCCCTCCTTTGCTCAAACTCCATCTCAGACCTCACACCATCTCCTGCACCCTAGTTCCTTACCCCCACGTGCCTTTCTGTACCCAGTCTCCATCCTAGACTCTGCATCTCCTCCACAGAAAAGTGCAGCCCTTGCCCACTCTCCAAAACCTTGGAGTGGCCCCCCCACCAAAAATTATTGTTCACCCTGATCTAGATGGTGTTTGGTCCCACCATGAGGGAAGGCACTGGACTTGATGATCTCTGAAGGTCCCTTCCAGTTCTAGTCTTCTGTGATTCTATGATGTGGTGGGTGCAGGAGTCAGAGCTGGGGGGTATGAGGAGGGACTCAGGACAAAGACTTGAGATGTGTTTGGGGGTGTAGGACTGGGGTGTGAAGAGGAAGTAAGGGCAGGAGGCTGGTGGTTGTGCAGAAGTCAGGGATAGGTGTATAAGGAGGGGTGCAGGAATCTGGGCTGGGAGTGTTAGGGGCTCAGAGCACAGAGTGGGGATACAGGGAGAAATGGGGGGCAAGGGCACCCTTTAGGGAGAGCAGAGAGGCTGAAGCTCCCCCCCCCCCTTCCTACTAACACTGCCTGTTGCTTGCTCTTCCCCTTCTATCACTGTCAGACAGTGAGAGGGAAGCACACAACATGGGTCACTTACTCCTCTGCCCCCTCCCTGCACCAGCCTGGAGGGAGAGGAGTGGAAGTGAGCTGTGTGTTGCCCTCTCACTCCTCTTATGGGAGCGGCACACCAGGGCCCACTGCCTTACTGTCACCTCTGCCATCACCTCCATCAGTCAGTGAAGAGCCTGCCCAGCACCTTCCAGCTACAAGCTCCGTCCATGAGCATGTAGCTGCTGTGAGCTCCATAACACAATCTCTAGACCAGTGGTTCCCAAACTTTTTGGCATCACACCCCCTTTTTGATTTTTGAGAAAACCTTATGCCCCACCCCACCCCCAATAGTAGCAAAACTTGTTGAGGAGAGGAAAAAAAAAAAAAAAGGAACTGACCGGGGCTGAAAACTGATGGGGGGAGGGAGGGGGCTGGGTCACCTTCACGCCCCCCAGTTTGGGAACCCACACTTTATATCCAGCCTGCTAGCCGCATCCTGCTACCTCTCACTCTGTGGTTCTCAGGCTGAAAGTGCAGTCAGGAAGCAGGACTGGTGATAGGTAGGAGAAAGTGCATGTTCTCTGCAGCAGAGTGACACTACCTTTGTGACTCATTCTGTTTAGGTATCTTGATTGGGCCTTCCAGGACCTGACAACCATCCTCCTATGGATTTCCATAGGTCTGGATACTCACAAGGATCATGTTGCCCTTTTGTAGACTATTTCCAGTGAGTGGAATGGGATCCATTACCACAAAAAAGACCTGACCTCTGATACCGTACACTTCCAGCTATACCATGTATTTGTAGTCTGGTGTCTGGAGCTTCCCCTGTGTAATCATCAAAGGAGGCATGTAGCATGGTGATTTAAATGCATTAGAGTATCTTTTCTATTTTTAAATTCTTATTTCTGGTAAGTTTGAGTAAATTATAACTTTTTTTGGCAAACTATACTTTACTCACATAATATTTATATTAGTTTCTTTGTCATAGTGTGATTGCTAAACCAAGACATAACTTATTGTTCTTAGTAATACTTTGTATTCAGAATTCAAAAGGGCCCACAATCAAGGAATGCCAAGAAGAATTTTTAAATGAGAATAACTTATTTTTATATGTTGTGAAATAATAAGGTGGTTAATTTAGTTCTGCTAATTTTGTATTGCTACCTCAACATTTTGAAGATTGTTGATATTTCTCAGTTTGTTTTTGTGTTCTTTTCACACACAAGTTTTGGGTTTTTTTGCATCTAAGCGGACAATTAATATTAACTATTTTCCAAATTACACGTATTTCAGGTAATATGCTATGGTTTTATCCCAAAGTAATATTTTCTAGACTGAAATGGCAAATTGCATTTATCTTTTTAAAATGTCCATACTGTGTTAATGCAAATATATTCATTGTAGGTAGCTTCTGTAATGAATTACATGCAAAATATATTGTTTGCTAATTAATTTCTCCCATAATTCTTCTTAAATTGTGTCCATGCTTTTGCATTATGTAGTTATAGTTGGCTTTTGTGACTGAGCCTTGCTTTCATAAATAAAGAACATTTATTAAAAGTATTTAGTGGAATTTTACCCCTTAAAAAAACCCCTAGATTATGGAAAGGTGGCAGAGGGTTATATCTTGACCCCTTTGAAGTCAACGGCAAAAATCTCATTAACATTCAGGAGGGCTAAAGAAATTCACCCTTAGTGCTTACTTGTACTTCATTCTGAACACTTTTTCCCAGTAAATTATTTAACACATATGCTAGGTACATCCACATTTCTCCATCTGTGAAGTTTTTTCATTTACTTCTCCTCACCCACGCCCTCCCTCCCAAAAAAACCTCTGAGCATATTACCAGATTTTGCAGCATATCCTATATGTCACAATAACAAATAATTAAATACCACAAGAACAGGACATTGTTATACGGTCTGTAGCTGCACATCTGGCAGTGAATTAGCAATTCAAATTTCAACCATTATGGAAAAAAAACAATGTAGAAATGGTTCTCATTTCTCACTTCTATTACTTTTTACTGTGTATGTTAACTTTTATAGGGAACAATGTGAAACAGCTTTATGAAACCCAAAGTTATTCAATTTGCAGTACAGAGCAGTACTTTCTTTTCTTTGTGTCAGTTTATATAAACTGTGAGTAGGGTGACAAAAAGGCTGTTATTTTCAGGCTTGTGATGTACAACACAGATTATGTGTAATACTTTGAGCCCAACCTGTAATACCTATGAGTTGATCTTGCAATATACCGAGCACCCTGTCATCTATATATCATGCCAGTGCCTACGTCCTATCTTATATCTAAGGCCCTTATCTTGCACTGAGCTCCATATGGGCAGACCCCTGAAGTCAGTGGAAGTTCTACGTGCTCAATTCCTTTCAAGACCAGACCACAATCAGGCAACGCTGATACTGACCTCAGTGGGAGTTTCACCTGAATTAGGAAAGGGTGTTGAGATTGAAAAATATTGTAAATAGTTATATGAAATAGGAATGTGATGAATAATAATACCTAGCTCTCGGATAGTGGTTTTCATTAGGACATCTCAGATTGCCTTACGGGGCAGGTTAGCATCTTTATACTCATTTTATGGATGGAGAATAGTTGAATACCTTAAATCTGATCACACAAACAGGAGTCATTTGATATTGCTCGCAGAACTACCCTAAAAACTAATGTAATCAATTGTAATTGATTACAAAAACAGATTTGCATATACAAACAAAATATACTATGCTCTTTAGCACTATGAAAAATGTAACAATGAAATAATAATGGAAAATAAACAATACAGTTTGTAAATATGTATACAATTAATCATTATAACTTAAAAACATGTCTGTAGAATTATATAATTTACCTTCTTTAACAAAGATTTAAATGGATACCAAGTGTGGGCAGAAACCAGGCACAATTTTGTTTCCATATACTCTCTCCGGATGGCAGTTGTTGGAGAAGTTTTTGTTTTTTGGGTGTTGTTTGGTAGTGGGGTTTTTTTCACTTGACATCAGTACAGTCCTTTCTGTTTAAAGGATTTATAAATTCCAACTGTTGTTCAGAAATATGTTCTGGTTTCAGCCATGATTGATCAGTCTCTCACATTTTCACTAGGTGTTGCTCTCTGTGTTTGGAAAGCAGTTGGCACATTTTGAGTGTTACTGCAAAATAAATAACAACATAGGGTTAGTTCTTTATTAGCACCACAAATCTTAGTTGTGGAGAGTCTGACTCACTGTGGGGAGCAGGAATGATTCACATGCCAAATTTGAAGAGTGGGTGTTTGAGCAATAGACGGGTACTCATGTGTCCCACACCACTTCTGCTGAACTTTGCCAGAAATATGGATAGTCAGGAAAATCGCTATCCAAATGGCTAGAAACAGCTCCAAAGATGTATTATAACTGATATTTTGTAAGATGTATCCATACAGTACTGAGGGGGGAAAAAATTAAAAGTCTTCTGACTAATACCTCTTAGTGTGTCTAAAAGTCTCAGAGGGGTACCCATATGTCAAGGCTGTTCCTAACTCTGGCACGACAAATGCAGAAGTGGGGGCCCGCAAAAGCACCCCAAAACCTTGTCTTTACAGGCTTTGGTACAAAAATTCCCCCCCCCCAAAAAAAATTCTAATATCCAGATTTTGGGGAATCTGTTGCCACCATCCAAGTAATTCCACAAAAAATCGGGAAAAAAATCACTTGGGAAATTTCCTCCCTAAGGTAAAATTTTCCCCTTGCCCCAACCTCCGTTTTGCTTGGAGTTGGGAAAAACAGAGAGGACCCACAGACAGACCTTCCAAGACACAAAAATCAACCAGTACCGGTTAATTAGAAAAAAGAGAACAAACTTTTATTATCAAAACAAAACTACAGTTGCAAGCATAGTAAAGTGGCTAGATGGACAGGCCACCAATTGATCTAGATACTCAGGGGGACCCCCTGGGCCAAAACTTTAGTTACAAAAGAGAGAAAACACAATTACAAGCTCAGACAGTTTCAAATTCCCAAACCAGGAAAACAACAAAATTCTGACGGACTATCTAAACTTTGCCCTACTTACACATTATAGGAAGTCCGTTCTTGAAGAGAGAAGTGCCTCCCATCTCCCACAGTCTTGGAAGAAACCCCTCTTTTTTTCTGAAAAACAGCGAAAGATAAAAACTCCTCTTTTCCCAGTTTGAAATTCCTATCTGCATTGTTATTGGCTGACCACTCAACACCTGCGTAGGTGCTGAAGACATTAGTTAACCCCTTAGTCCCCAGGTGCTAGTCAGCTCTCCTGGTTATAACATTATGTTAGTCTGTAACTGAAAAAACTGACGAATGGTCCTGCAGCACCTTAGAGACTAATAAATAATGTAGATGGTATCATGAGCTTTTCTGGGCACAACCCACTTCCTCAGATGAATGGAGCAGGGGGTTCAGAGGTACAAATAAATAAATAGAGGTACAAAGAAAAAGAGGAGAGATGGGGAGGGAAATGAAAAAAAATCTTGTCAATTAGAGCGTCCATGCTAAATGAGGCTAATAGAGTGGGCTGTAAGTGCCTGATACTTACCTTTGATGTCATTTGGATGTTGAATATAATGGCCCATCCAATTCAAGTCTTTGTTCAATTTGTGTCAAATTTCCATATGAAGGCAAATTCCAGTTTCTCCAGCTGGTTTTTGTAAGAGTAGAGTAACTTTTAGATCCATTAGAGTGTGCCTGGGCAAGTTAAAATGTTCCCCAACAGGTTTCTGTGTGTTGCCTTTTTGAGTATCTGATTTGTGTCCATTAATCCATTGTCATAGAGACTGTTCAGTTTGGCCGATATACATGGCAGAGGGCCACTGCTAGCACTTGATGGCATAGATCACATTAGTAGATGTGCAGTTGTATGAACCTCTGATGTGTGGTTTATGTGCTTAGGTCCTGTGATGATGTCACTTGTATAGAGATGTGTAGACAGAGTTGGAAGGGGTGGGTTCCTGGGTGAGTATGATGGAGATGTGCTGCATGATTGCTGAAAAGAGTTTGTTTCAGGTTGGGGGGTTGTCTGTCAGTGAGGACTGTCCTGTCCTCCAAGGCCTGTGAGGGTGAGGGATCATTTTCCAGGATAGGTGGAAAATTGTAGATAGTTAGAGATGCACTGGAGGGGTTTAAGTTGGGGGCTGTACGTGATGACTAGTGTTATTTTGTTTGTTGAGCCGGTCTTGAAGAAGCTGATGCATGGGTACTCGTCTGGCTCTGTCAATCTGTTTTTTCACTTCCCTGGGTGGGTATTTAAGTTTTAAGAATGCCTAATAGAGATCCTGTAGGTGTTTGTCTCTGTCTGTGGGATTGGAGCAAATCTGGTTGTATCTTAGGGCCTGGCTGTAAACTATTGATTGTGAAATGTCCCTTGGATGGAAGCTAGAGGCATATAGGTAAGTATAACGGTCGGTAGGTTTCTGGTATGAGCTAGTGGAAATGTGGTTGTCACTTAATTGTACTGTAGTGTCAAGGAAGTGGATCTCTTGTGTGGACTGGCTCTTGCCCCCAGTACCCTTACTCTACTTACACTACATTGATGACATCATCATATGGAGCCACAGGAAGGAGACCCTTGAAGAATTCCACAGGGATTTCAACAACTTCCACCCTACCATTAATCTTAGCCTGGATCAGTCCACACCAGAGATCCACTTCTGTGACACTACAGTACAATTAAATGATTGAGATTAATTGACAAGATTTTTTTTCCCTTTCCCTCCCCATCTCCCCTTTTTTCTGCTATTTATTTGTACCTCTGGATCCCTTGCTTCATTCATCCGAAGTAGATAGTATCAGGAATTTTCGTGGGTACAATCTACATTTTTTTGTTAGTGCCTAGGGTGCTTCAGAACCATTCATTGTTTTTTAACCTCTTAGTGTGGATAAAACCATCAGAATTAAATCCTTTTTATTAGGTGAAAACAGCACAAGAGATAAGGTAGCTGATGGCAACCAGAATTTTACACAAAAGAATATGAATTAATACAGGGGTGGGCAGCCTTTTCAAACCAAAGAGTCAGACTACATCGACATTCAGAACAAGTGGTCAACAAACAGCCATATAAGAATGCCCATTTGCATGACTGAAAATATACAACTTAATAGTATTGATAATTGACGTAATGATTAATAATAGCATAAATGAAATGTACTCACAAACTTTATTAAATGGGACTTATGCAGCTGCATCTTTTTGCACATTTCTTTGAAGTTTACATCATAACTGGTCAAATCCAGCTTCATGAGGCATTCAGGCTGTCTTCTGTCAAACTGATGGCAGGGGGCTGAGGATGTGGGGGTGCAGGAGTCTGGGGGTATGCGGGGATCAGGGCAGGGGGGTTGGGTATATGGTGAGTTCAGGGTTGAAGAGTGTGGGGTGTGCAGGAATGTAGTGGCAGGGGGTTGGGGATGTGGAAGTGCAGGAGTCTGGGGATATGGGGGGACATGAGTTTGGGGATGTAGGAATGTGAGGGGCACAGGGCAGGGGGTTCAGGCATGTGATGGACTCAGGGTTGGTGTGTAGGAAGGGGCAGGAGTGTTATGATGCTGCGGCCAGATGGGGGCTGGGCCCCAATTGGGGGCTTGTTGGCGAGGCTTCATTTTAAAAGAAAGTAAAATATTATGTTCAACACAAAAGGTTTCAACATGGTCTTTATTAGCCCCAGTGGCAGGGCAGGGGTGGGGAACCTTTCTGGGGTCAGGGGCCACTGTCCCACAGAAAAATCAGTCAGTGACCACACAAGTGACAAGCAAAAAAACCACCACACACACACACACACACACACACACAAATAAATCCCCAACCCTCACTTCCTGGTGCTCCAGCCCCATGGTGGGGAAAGGGGCAGGTAGGACTGAGGTTCAAGGTTGCAGGCCAGATTTATTCTTCTGGGATTTTGTGGCTCTGGGATGGGACCAAAAATGAGGGATTGACTGTGCAGGACAGGGCTGCCAGTGAATGGGATAGGGATGGGGTGTCTGGCCAGGGGGAGGGGATAAGAGCAGGAGAAAGTGCAGGGGCAGGCTGGGGCCAGGAGCAAGCTAGGGCCAGGGTGTCTGGTCAGGGTGGAAGGTGCAGGAACGGGGTGGAGGTGCAGGGTCTCAGCGGGGGAAGGTGAGTCAGGGGGATGGGGCTTCTGGGCATGAGGAGGTGGGGGGGTGCACTTGCTTGCTTTTGCATTGTCACAGGCACCGTGTAACACAGCCTCCCGCTGCTCCCATTAGCCAGATTCTGGCCAATGGGAATAAAGAAGAAGCCTCCAAGAAGTTCATCCCTGCAAAGCTGTTCTCCTTGCGACCACTGATTTTCAGTGAGAGCTTGGCACATATAGTGGCTGTAGGGATCACATGGCTATAAAGAGGCTAAATAAATGGATTTGTGCAAATTAAAATTGAGAAGAGGGAACCCTCTGTGACCCCAGGGTCAGAAATTAACATTTCTGTTGGATTAAAATTTGCAGGCATCACAGCAGTTTACTGAGGACTGTTGGCTCTTTTCCAACGTGTTGATATTTTGCCACTTGACAGGTACAACATGCTTTCACAGTGCATTCTCCACAACACTTCAGTCTTAAGAGCATTTAGTGCTTGCATTTATAATGTAGTCAATACTTTTATTGATTGTGCAAGTGTACATTTTCCCCGTGCAAACTCTTTCACTTATCTTGAATTAAAACAAGTGAACCTCTTAGAGGTTGGTGCCATGATTCAAACACTCTCCTCCTCTGTCCCAGTGAATGAGGACCAGACATTTTCATGTGTATTTGAGGTGGAAATATGCTTTTAAGATGCATGTCAAGAGAGTTCCATTAAAATATCATGCTGTGAAAAGGATTAGAGCTGTAGAATTCTGATTTTGCAATATATGGAAAGGAAAATGTTCAAAAGGAAACAGAGTATGGAAGAGTGGCTGATCCAGAAGATGTATTCCTGCAAACTAGCTAAGAGATTTCATTAATGAAAGACAGAAAATTTAGTTGCAACAGAAAGTATAACTAGGGTTACCAGGTAGCTTCAGAAAAAATACCGGACACACTTGATTGGGTGGGAGGATCTGGGCTGGCTGGGAGGAGGGGGAGGGGGGGGGATGGGAAGCAGGGCTGGTCGGGGTGGGGGGGTCGAGGCAGCGGGGCTAGCCGGGGGAGAGGGTCAGGAGGAGTGGGGCTGGGTGGGGGAGATCGAGAGGAGGAGAACTGGCTGGCAGGAAGCAGGGCTGGCCGGGAGGGGGTCCCGGCGAAGCACAAGCGAGTCCGGCTACCGCTCCACAACGCACTTGAACAGCGCTCAGGAGCATGGACAGGGCTTCTCCTCCTCCCCAAGGTGTCACTCCTACATCAGACACAACCAGATACTCCCAGTGCTGATCGCGCCCCGCCTCCCAGCCTCTCCCCCCGCCCCCACCGGCTTCTGTCAAGTGCCCAGCCGGAAAACCAGAAAATACCGGACATTGCACATGTCCGGTATTTTCTGAATTTTTTTTTTAACAGACAGAGGGCCCAAAAACCGGACTGTCCAGTTGAATACCAGACACCTGGCAACCCTAAGTATAACTATACTCACTGTCACTGAAAAGTTCCTTATCTGTGAAACCTCCAAAGGCCTTGGTATCTGAAAGATGAGAGAGGAGTAACGACAGACCACATGGTATCCCTATTTACTCCCTCAAACCTTCATTCAAAAATACTCTGAGAAGCGTAATTAATACTCCTTTCTCTGAGAAGCATAATTAAAAATCTCTATCTGGCTTGCCAGTCAGTACACTTAAAATACATTGTATTTCATCTATTTTAGCATAAGTGTAGGTGGTTTTCTTCCCTCTGTGTCATGTACAGTCCAATATAAATAAAAAAAAGGCAGCTTCTTGTTTTGTTTCTGAAGCCTAAACATGTTTTCTACTCCCATGTTTGTGGATTTCAAATTTAGGCCCCAACCTTACAAACACACAAGTATCTTTACACACACGAAAAGTTTCATTGCGAAAAGGTATTCCTTATCATAGGTGTTGGTGGAATAAGGGCCTTAATTACAACATAGTAGAATTGGGCCCCTGGTAAGAAATAATTTTGTTAATATCTCACTTGAATTAAAATCAGTTTGTGCGCCACAAACTGAATCCTGATACCCAGGTGCAGCTAAACAATAACACTTTTCCACCCAGTTTCACAAGAAACGTGTTACATCCCATAAAAACCAATAAAACTAATTACAGTTATAGAAGAAATAACAGGAAGATCATTTCATGTGACACTTGGGTGCTATTAAATACTTTGCTCCATCTCCTATTAAGGCTGAGCATACAGTTGCTTGAAAGAACAAAGCAAAATGCAATTTAAAAATATTCAAATGTAAAGCAAAAGTCAGTGTCTGTTTTTCTCAGTATAACAGTTCCAAACAAACTTCATGGCAAATAACAGTTATGTGATATGGCATGGAAAAGTTAACCCTGAGAAGAGATGTTTTAGTAGCAATAAGTAATATCAAGCAGCCACAAATGTGTAAAAAACAAGTGATATGTCTACCTTTCTCCTATAATTATTTTCCTCAGAGATGCAACATTATGAAGTGTCCTTCATTTAACATCATCATTTTATACTTTTCTGTGGATTATTTTAGTTTGATCTAGTTTATGCTTAATGAGAGCAATAAATAAAAAAAATATTTTTCACATAGCACCTTCAGAAAACTGAATATACACTAGTAGTTTATTTTTACAGAGCTTTCCTATATACAAGATCACAATCACATAGCTGCACATTTCACTGAAAATGCTTATACATTTCTATTATATATATATATATAATGTATAAAATTAAAAGCCAAAAGGGATAATAGCAGTATATTCTCCGTGCACCTGTTTATAATGTAAAAAATATTATTTATTATTGTAAATTATTCAAATTTATAACAGCCATGGCAACTAATAGGTATATCCACTCCGGTATTTAGTATTGTAACTATCCCGTTCTTTATGGTGCACAAACGTGTATGTATGACTGACCTTCCACCAAGAGTTTAGCTTGTTGGTAACTTCAGTAACAGAACACAGACTTGATCTGATGTGTTTTAACTCAGGGTTGACTCTTCCTAGCACTTCCTGTCCCTGTGAACCCACCTGTCCTTCTGAACCCACCTGTAACTCTTTCTGCTGCAGAAACTCTACAACTTCTATTATAGCTTAGTTGGAACTAACAAAATCCACTGGCCAACGTGAGTCAGCAGAAATTACTATCTGTCTTTAAATTAAGGATGTTAAGGACTAGTCGACTAGTCAATTCTCCCCACCTCCCTGCTGCCTCTATCAGATAGAGGCAGCAAAAGGGGGGAAGAAGAGGGAGTACTTCAAAGCGGCAGCGCCACTGTGAGCTCATATGGGGGCTTTGTGTGGCGCTGCTGCTTTGAAATGCCGAGGTGGCCCTGGGATCTGGGGAAATGCCATGCAGAACCCGCGGTCAGCTGAGGAATCCCCAGCTGATTCCAGGTTCCGAGGAAATGCCGTGCAGATCCCGGGATCAGCTGGGGAGTCCCCAGCTGACCCCGGGCTCCATGAGGGCGCTTCCGCTTTGAAATGCGCAAGAGCTCCCGCTGGGGACTCTTGTATATTCCAAAGCTGGCACACCCGTGTGCAGCCCAGAGTCAGCAGGACTTCCCACTGGCCCCGGGCTGCACGTGGAGTTCTGCATTGTTCCTTTGAAATGTAAAAGAGCCCCCGCGGAAGTGCCTATCGACTACTCAAGTAGTCGATGGAAATTCCATCGACTACTCGACTAGTAAATTAACAGCAATTTAACATCCTTACTTTAAATAAGGTTCTAGCACAAAAGCTTAGGGAGACTGAAAAGTCCTGCATTCTTGTGTAAAGTCCAAAAACCTGCCACCTTGTTAGATACTCCCATACAAGAGTAATACTGCAATAGTTTTATACACAGAAAATGAACACCACAAATCAAATTTTGTCTGTGCGTATGTAATAAACACAAATAAGATGATGACATGTAAATATTTGGTCTTTATTCTCTTCAGAATACATTGCTGTTGTATTTTGCTAGTAAGAAACAACTCCACTGAATACTATGGATTTATACAAGGGGTAAAGTGTTGTGAAACAGACACTCAGGGTACATCTATATTACAGAGGAAGATCGAAGCTGCTGCTGTCAGTTTTCCAGGATTCGAGTTAGCGGTCTAGGTAATACAGGTAATTCAAAGTGAGTGGGGCACTCTAGTCAATGCCGGTAACCCTGCTTTCACGAGGAGTAAGGGAAGTCAAAGGGAGAGTGTTCTTCCTTCGACTTCCTGCTGTGTAGACAGAGCCAAAAGCCGTATTAAGGTACTTCAACTTCAGCTACGTAATTAACATAGCTGAAGTTGCATATCTTAATTGACTTTGTCCTGTAGTGTAGACGTACCCTCAGATTGCATATTGTAAAATGTTTGTTTCGTCATTTACAGCACAGGATTGTTAATCTGTGCCCTTATTTTCCTAGTGTAATGGAAAATATACTATACCATAACCACTTCTAAAACCATTTTCCAATGTATTAAAACTATGTAATACTTATTACCCTGCATGGCTTTTTCACAAATTTTACATAAGTACTTCTCTATACACATATGAATGGCTGGGACCTTCATGCTGGATTTCCTATTTAATTTGTCTATGATCTGGCCCTATTTATGGTAAAATCCTTATGAGGGAGAAATGTATGGGCACACAAGTACAGTACATGCTGCAGTGAATAATACGCTCTGTATACAAACACACACACACCCTTGGCTATATAATTTATTAAACTTTCAATCTTTTTATAAGTATTTTTGTGGCTAATGTGTGCTTGTTTTTAACTAAACAATGCAGAGCTAGCATTGTGAAATGTCAAATAGTTGTACCTGTAACCTGCTTATGTTAACTTTTCCCTTCCACAAAATGCATTTAGCTGTAGAATAAGCTGTACGATAGCTATTAGATACATGAGTTCAAACGATTTCTTTTCCACTTCCTCAAAAAAGCATTTATTTTTAATACATTAATTGTATCACTTCCTGGTTTCTTGGTCAAGTATCTAATGTATTAATACAGATGTTAGAAATGGGTCTTGCTTCTGTTACGAAGACTACAAAATGTGTCAGCTGACAATCACAAAGTAGGAGGGCAACTGCAGGGTACTTATGCAATAAACAAATGGAAAACAAGAATAGCAAATATGGACCTACTAATTAGGGATGTAAATGGTTAACCAGCAGGGGCTGGAGCAACCACCCCACCCAATGCCCCCAGGGGCCCGCTGTGAGCAGAGCGCCCCCTTTCCCCGCCCTGGTCACCCATTATAACCAGTTAACTGGTTATAGATTATGTTTAAACCAGTTAACTGATTAAATGGGATTTTACATCTGTACTACTACTACCACCATGTGTAGCAGCCATCACCCTTAATACTGGCTTGATTATGTTACCCTCTTCCTCCATCCTTTATCTGTCACACAGTAACTTATCTGCTATTCACATGTCATATTCTAAAATGTGTTCTCCCCAATATGTGATGGCACCCAGTGTGCTGTATGCCCAGAACAAACTGGCTTTTTCTGAGAGATTCAGAAGGAAGATGTGTAAGGGGATGGACCACAGCATACGGAAATGGATGATTGTGGAATCCTGGCTGAGGATAGATTTTTTTTTTTTTTTAAATTGTCAGCTCTAACAAGCTGTGCTCTTAAGAAGTTGGTACTGGGGCTATGTCTACACTGCAGGTATTTGTCAGCAGAGAGTATGCTAATGAAGCACTCATTAGCATTTGTCACACTGTCATTAGCATATTCTCTGCCGATGCTTTTTGCACAAGAGTTTTTTGCGCAAAAAACAAGTAGTGTAGATGGGTCCGTTTTGCACAAAAAATCCCCCTTTTCTGTAAGATCCCTTATGTCTCAAAAAAGGAGGTATACAGAATCTTGCACAAAAGGGTTTTTTTGCGCAAGATGGACCCATCTACACTGCTTGTTTTTGCGCAAAAACCTCTTGCACAAAAAGCATTGGCAGAGAATATGCAAATGACAGCACGACAAATGCTAATGAGCGCTTCATTAGCATACTCTCTGCTGACAAATACCTGCAATGTAGACATAGCCTGGGGGTGGAGGCTCAAGCAGCTTACTGGGGACAATGTGCTTTCTTTTATCCTTTTTAGAAGGAACAGGGCTTGTGGTGATGCCAAGTCTCAAAAAAATGGCACTGTGCTAGAGAAGTAGGGATAAACCTTTCCCAAATGGAAATGTACAGCAGTCCTTGAAAGAGAAATGTGCTTTATAAAAGCAATGCTGCATGAGGAGGTTTAAGATTATTAGGCAACAATGCACAACTTTCAACAGATACCAGCTCTAATCCTCGTAAATTTGATGTGGATTCATTATTTAGTTCCCTTTCTTGGACAACTGTATTTTCATAAATCATGTGAATGGATAATACTTTTCATATGTAACAGTTTTAACATTCTTCATTAGGTAATTAGTTCCAGCAAAACTAGGACTCTCTAGTCCAGCAATGAGTCCTCCCAAAACCAGGACTCTCTGATCCAGCAACATCTGTGGTCCAGCAGGACTGTGGATGTTCCTGAACTAGGGACTCCCAGCTCCAGTGGCAAGAGGGCTGGTGGCTGAAAGCCCAGCAGGGCTGAGACTGGTGCCAGGATTGGTGCTGGAGCCCCAGTAGCACAGTCCGGACCATGGCAGCCTTCGTAGTGGTGTTGGAGCTGGGGATACAGCAGCTGGGGCTGGGGACGCAGCAGCCACGGCAGCCCCAGTAGTGGGGCCGGGGCCGAAGACATGGCAGCTCAGGCTTCCAAGGCTACAGCAGCACAGCCGGGGTGGGTAGCTGGAGCCAGCAGCAGGGAGGGGCAGTGGGCTGGGGACCAGTAGCCGGGGACCTCCCCTGGTCCAGCAAATTCCCTCCTTCGGGACCGGTCAGGTCTCAAGGGTGTTGGACCAGAGAGGTAATACTTCTGATCTAAATTAGAGTGGTCCCATGTCTGACAGAATACCACAGGATGGAAACCACTTACATAAAACTTGTAAGAGAAGAGTTAAAGCCTTTGGTGATATGCAACACGCTATAAAATCAGGAATGCTTATGCTTCCTTTTTAGCAGTGGCATGGCTTGCATTTCACTTCTCTACATATTACATCTCAAAATGCAACCCTTACTATTTTTTGAATGGTAAGAAAAAACACGACTTTATAGAAGTCCTCTGGTTTTGAGGGGGTCAACAAGTATGTGAACAAGGGGGATCCAGTGGGTATAGTGTACTTAGATTTCCAGAAAGTCTTTGACAAGGTTCCTCACCAAAGGCTCTTAAGTAAAGTAAGCTGTCATGGGATAAGAGGGAGGGTCCTTTCGTGGATTGATAACTGATTAAAAGACAGGAAACAAAGGGTAGGAATAAATGGTCAGTTTTCAGAATGGAGTGAGATGACTAGCGACGTCCCACAGGAGTATGCATTGGGACCAATCCTATTCAACATATTCATAAATGATCTGGAGAAAGGGGTAAACAGTGAGGTGGAAAATGTTTGGATGATACTAAACTGCTCAAGATAGTGAAGTCCAAAGCAGACTGAAGAGCTTCAAAAGGATCTCACAAAAGTAGGTGATTTGGCAACAAAATGGCAGATGAATTTTAATGTTAATAAATGCAAAGTAATGCATACTGGAAAACAATCCCAACCATAGGTACTGTGACAGACTGCTAGCTAAACCAGAGCTCTGCCACTACAACCTGGCTGAAAAGGCCAATTACAGCCAGCTGAGCAAGCCCAGACCTGAAGGGCTAATGGAAGCAGCTGTGGGCCTGATTAGCCAGAGGGGTAGGGGGAGGGCAGCGAGGAGCCAGGGTGTGGCTGAGTGTGTGTGCCCAAGCCAGGAGGAGAGTCTGGCTGAGTGAGCTGCTATAAAACCAAAGCTCTGTAAATAAAAGGTGGTGGGAAATTGGTACTGACAATAAAAGGCAGGGGTGACTGCACCAGACTGGGTCTCTGGTTGATTTGTGACCAAAGTAGGGGGGTCCCAAGGCAAGGGGCCTGGGCAATGACCTTGCCACAGTACAAAGTGATGGGGACTAAATTAGCTGTTACCACTCAAGAGAGAGATCTTGGAGTCATTGGCTATGTCTAGACTACATCCTTTTTTGTAAAAGGGATGTAAATTAGACGTATCGCAATTGCTAATGAAGCGGGGATTTAAATCTCCCCCGCTTCATTAGCATAAAAATGGCTGCCGCTTTTCTTCCGCACGGCGCTTTGCCGGAAAAAAGCGCCAGTCTAGACGCTGATCTTGCGGAAAATAAAGCCTTTTCCGAAAGATCCCTTATCCCTCTCTGAAATAAGGGATCTTTCGGAAAAGGCTTTATTTTCCGCAAGATCAGCGTCTAGACTGGCGCTTTTTTCCGGCAAAGCGCCGTGCGGAAGAAAAGCGGCAGCCATTTTTATGCTAATGAAGCAGGGGAGATTTAAATCCCCGCTTCATTAGCAATTGCGATACGTCTAATTTACATCCCTTTTACAAAAAAGGGATGTAGTCTAGACGTAGCCATTGTGTATAGTTCTCTGAAAACATTCATTCAGTGTGCAGCAGCAGTCAAAAAAGCAAACAGAATGTTAGGAATCATTTAAAAAGGGATAGAGAATAAGACAAGAGAATATCTTATGGCCTCTATATAAATCTATGGTATGCCTGCATACAGATGTGGTCGCTTCATCTTAAAAAAAAAAAAAAAAAAAAAAATCTTGGCATTGGAAAAAGTTCAGAGAAGGGCAAGAAAAATGATTAGGGATTTGGAATGGCTGACATATGAGAAGAGATTAAAGAAACTGGGACTTTCCAGCATAGAAAATGGGAGACTAAGGGGCATATGCTAGAGGTCTATAAAATCATAAATGGTGTAGAGAAAGTACATAAGGAAAAGTTATTTACTTGTTCCCATAACACAAGAACTAGGGGTCATCAAATGAAATTAATAGGTAGCAGGTTTAAAACAAACAAAAGGAAGTATTTCTTCACACACTGCTCAGTCAACCTGTGGAACTCCTTGCCAGAGGATATTGTGAAGACCAGGACTTTAATAGGTTTCAAAAAAGAACTAGATGAATTCATGGTGGACAAGTCCATCAATGGGCTGTTACCCATTGTTTGTCAGAAGCAGCAAATGGGTGACAGGGGAGAGATCACTTGATGATTACCTGTTCTGTTCTTTCCCTCTGGGACACCTGGCACTGGCCACTGTCAGAAAATAGAATACTGGGCTAGATGGACCTTTGGTCTAGCCTAGTATGGCCGATCTTATGCTCTTTCATTCTGCACAGAAATACAATACATTCATCAACTGATTGAAGATTAGGGCCATACCACAGAGTTTAGATCCACGTTCACTTCTGAAGTTTCCCAAAGGTTAAAGGTGTTCAGACTCAGTGTGTTGGTTGGGAACACTGACATACATGTTATGCCACATTTTGGATATACGTTATCCTGGCTTATCCAATAGTGGCATGTTAATTTTGGTTAGCCCTTGTGGCTTCTATGCAGAAACACTGTTGTACTTCAGATTATACCAATAGTTAGGAAGATCATTTCTATAATTTAAGTTAATGATGTAACCCGGAAATCCATTCTGTGTTATGGAACCAAAACAAAGCACTGAGCAAAAATCAAAGTGAAACAGAATACTGGATCTAGATATTAATTAAATAGTGACATTTCTGATGTATGGATTTATAAAACCCTCCCAAAGCCTCCTTAACAGCCAAGACCACACAACACTGTCTATGTTCCTTAAGTGGCTAGCTTTGGTGTTGGTTTCTCTGCCTTGATTACTCATACAGATACTCCAAAAATGTTCTTATGTGCTTTTTTCTTCAAAGGAGTAGAATTTAGTCAGCACATAGGAGCAGTCAGGGTCTGGACAGGTGGAATCTTTGGAGAAGTTAGGTGCCAAACTAACAACTCTACTGAGAATGTGCAAACTGAGATTTTTCAGAGACTTCTAGTTTAGCTAAATTAGGGCAAATTTTCATGTAGAAGGCAAAAGGCATATCCTTGACACAGTGAGACTTCTATGCCTAAATTTTTTCCCCTTGCTCCACAGCAGAGACACTAGAAGCCTCTCTCTACAGCTGTAAAAATTAACATAGTGTGCAGAACAACATATTTTCTCTAATCTCACTGTGCTGAATCTTTCTAAAACAATTCATCTTGAGCCAGACACCCTGCAAATCAAATTGCAGCCCAAACGGGTAAAGTTTGCAACTGTTGTTATAAGTAATTGAAAACAGGGTCTTGTAATGGAAAGTGTTAAGCAACCTTAACTTTAAGTGATGCTACCAGTTCTACTTATAATAAATGCATATCATTATATATAGAGACACAAATTATGGGCTGATGGTGCAGGGCTTCCGCATCCCCTCCACTAGTGTGGAAGGGGATCCCAAAACCAACAATCCTAACCTCAGCACATCTAGTTAATGCCAACCCCAGCACACAAAAATATTATTACAAGCATATTTACAAATATAGACCCCACTCAAAAACATATAAATAAGCAAACAATACTGCAAATGCAGAACATTCAAAAATAATGAGCCAGGTTCCCCAAAGTTATAAAATGGTTTTAATATTCCTAAGATTTTAGAAAGAATAGATTTGGCATTCCTTTGCATTTGCTTTCTGGTTTGAGACTTTAGAACAGGTGTTGGGAACCTCTGGCTCTCTATTTAATTTCATCTGGCCAGTGGCAAATCACCATGCCACAGGCTGGAAGCCCTGAGCCTCAGCATCCCCACCCCATGGGGCTGGAGCTGGGAACACCAGTTCATGACATTCTGGGAAGCTTTGCATGCTGTTTTCACCTGCAGGCATTGCCCCCACAAATCCCATTGGCCAGGAACCACAGGCAATGGGAGCTGTGGGATGACGTCTGCTGGCAAGGACAAAGTACAGAGCCACCTGCCCCACCCCCCTGGGAGCTTCTGAATCCAGGAGCTGCCAGAGATAAGGGCCCTGTATCCCCTCCTACACTCCAACCCCCGCCTCCCAGCCCTGAACCCACTCCAGCACCTAACTGCCACCCAGACCCCACCCAAATCTCCTGCCCTGAGCCTCCTTCTGCACCCTAATCCCATCATCCCAAGCCTCACCCCAGAGCCTGCACCCCAATTTGGAGCCCTCACCCTTTTCTTACATCCCAACCCTCTGCCCCATCCTGCACGCTGGACACCTCATTTTTAGCCCCATCCCAGTTATAGAGTTGACAACTTTCCCAGCTGGATGGACCAGACACCATTGTCATTCCCAGAAATGGCATCTGATCCATCTAGTTGGGAAAGTTGGCAACTTTAAGCCCAAAGTTTAGGGGAAATTCTGAGCCCCTGTTCCCACCCCCACTTCTGGGCTGTGTGTGGCTGTTTTTTTCTGGAGGTCAGCAGTCCTGGTAGGAAAAGTGTTATCCACCCCTGCTTTAGAGTTCACATTTTCAACCTTTTCTACACAGACATGTGACATAGAATCATAGGACTGGAAGCGACCTCGAAAGGTCATCGAGTCCACTCTCCTGCATCCATAGTAGGACCCAGTACCATCTAGCCTACCCCGACAGGTGTCTGTCTGACCTGCTCTTAAATATCTCCAGAGAAGGAGATTCCACAACCTCCCTATGCAATTTATTCCAGTGTTTAGCCACCCTGACAGATATTTGCAAATTGAGCTCAAAGTATGCACTCATCTTTTTGCAGGGCCATTTGCACTGCTGTTGGAGCTGCTGTACTTGCACTTGATCTGCTCCTCTTAGGTCTCTCCTTCCCCTCTACTCCCGATACTGGTGTGGAATGAGGAATGGCACAAACTTGATCACCCACCCACCCCTCCCCGCAGACTCCTGACCTGAGTAGGTGGGAGAGTGAGTGGCAGAGCCAGCAAGGAGCCAGAGCTCCTTAGGTTCTGAGATGAAAAAGGTGAACAGTTCAGGAGCATTCCTGCCTCCTGTGTACAGTGTGGAGGAGTCTGCTAAACATAGAGACTGAGAGAGGAAGCTCTCCACCCTCATGTGCAGCACTACTGACTAACCAACCTTCCAATGGAGGTGAAGAATGGTGAAAGGCAGCCTCTCACTGAGGGATTTCTCTCATATACAAAACATGGGTTTTATTCATAGGAGGACCAGAAAACAGAGGGTTCGTAACCTTGTTGGAGTAAATGAAAAGATACTCAAGCTTCTTAGTTTTTGTGTAGGCTTGAGTTTTCCCCACTCATGGTAAGGCTTCTAGTATTTGGGGAAATAGTAATCACAGGCCCTGATACTTGAGCTCATCTAAGTGGTGCTAAGTAATAGGGATGTGAAAGTGTAACCATGTATATGGTTAATCGATGAACCTGGACTCACCAGTTAGCGCTCACAGTTACACGCAGGCTTCCCACACATACCGGCAGACAGCTTAAAAATTGGGTCCTGGCATGCACCAACTCCTAGGGAGTCATCTGCTGCCTTGTGCTGCTGCCTCTGTATCAGAGGCAGCAGCGCAGGCAGGAGCTGTTGCATGAGTGGAGTCAGCTTAAAAGCTACCTCCCCACGTGCACCAGCACCAGCTCCTGGGGAGCTGCCTGTCCCCCCCTCTGATACAAAGGCATCAGCGCAGGGGGCAGGCAGGAGCCAACTGCCGCCCTGCATGTAACTGTGAAACCGCTGAAATTTCACACAGTTATTTAATTAGACACATTTTAGCATCCTTACCAAGCACACAACTTGATGGGCCTGCTACCTTTGTACTGCCCAAATCATCAGAGGTGAGGCCTGTCTCAAAGCGGCTCTGGCTTTTGGCTGCCTACACTGGGGCTACGTCTACACTGCAGGCTTCTTGCTCAAGAATTGTTTCACGCAACAGTTCTTGTGCAGAAGGTCTTGCGCAAGAGCACGTCCACACTGCCATGTGCTTTTGCTCAAGAGCGTCCATGGCAGTGTGGACGCTCTCTTACGCAAGAAAGCTCTGATGGCCATTTTAGCCATAGGGGTTTCTTGTGCAAAAAAACCCCTGTTGCCTGTCTAGACTGCCTTCTTGCACAAGAGCGCTTGCGCAAGAGGACTTATTCCTTGTGGGGAAAGGAATAACTCTTGCGCAAAAAGCCCTCTGTTTCAACACTTTACTGTAAATTTACTTGTGCAAGAACGCACATGCAGTGTATACACTCTGCAAGTTTTTGCACAACAGTCATTCTTGCGCAAAAAGCGTGCAGTGTAGATGTAGCCTCAGAGTATCCCCTGCTTGCCTGATTTACAAGTTTTGAAACATTGTGCTGATAGAGCAGTGCAGAGAGGCTTTGTCGGGAGCTGAGTATTTGGCCCTTTGTTTCTGACTTTACCATCATGTCTCAACTCAGCAGAGATCAGAGGGAGCACAACCAGCCTAAGAGAAAGAAACATACAATAGAACCTCTGAGTTAGCAACTGACCAGTCAAACACACCCCTCCTTTGGATTTGGAAGTATACAATGAGGAAGTAGCAGAGACGAACAAACAAACAAACAAACAGCAAATACAGTACTGTAAACTATTAAAAACAAAGGGAAAGCAGTATTTACCTTCTGCATAGTAAAGTTTCAAAGCTTCATTAAATCAATGTTCAGTTGTAAACTTTTACAAGAATCACTGTAATGTTCAGGAACAATCTTCGTTCTTGAGGTATCTGTAACCCTGAGGTTCTACAGGAGGTGGCTAACCTAGGGAAAAAGACAGAGACCAGGGCAGGAGGAGATGGACAAAGATAGTCTACATTCACAGTTGATGCAGGATGATCTCTCATTACCAAAATCCCGAGCATTTTTGTAGGATTTCTTTTTTTAAAAGCCTCACGTTGATTTCTTATTCTACCTTACATCAAGAACACAAGGAAATATTAATACCACAGTGATACATACCGCAATCCCCAAAATAATAAAACCACAATCTGATAGCAATAAATAAAAAGTTATTAAAGCCGCCGCCACCACAGATACACACATTCATGAAGATAAGCTGTCATCCGTACTGTGCTTTTTTAAAGGACCCTTTCAGACAAATTGTGTCCAGACCAGAAAGCTGAACAGCCCCAGCCTCCATCTGTCTCAAAGAGCTATAACTGGATTTTTTACCTGAGAGCCTTAACCACCTTTGACCCCAAATCAGCTGAGACTGGTTAACTACTTACAAGGCAATTGGTATCACTTGGTTAAATCCTTTCCACTTCCCTTTTAACACAAACATTTTGTTAAAGTGAGCACTTTTAAAAGTGAGGTAATGCCTGTAAAAGGCGGGAATAACCATGACATCATAGGAATAAGAACTTTACATATAATTCATTCATTATGAGAAATAAATTAGTTTTGTAAAGCAGAAGTTTCTGACAGCCTCCTCTCATCATTCCTTCTAAAACTAATTAAAAGACTTTACACATTAACCACAGCAAAATTGACATTATTAGCAGAAAATATGCCCTTCTGTTAGCTTATTTGTGCAACATCAGCTTTTGCAACACAGAAAATGGCTATAAGCTATTTTAGTAGCGATTACTGTAGATTTAGATTATAATAGATTATGTAGGGATTTTTAGCAGAACTGATACATAGACTAAATTCTACCTTTATTTACACCTGTGAAGACCCGCTGACATGTGTAGCATAATAGGGTAACTCAGGACAGAATGTACCCCATTCATTAAATGGTAGATGAGAGTTATATGTTATTTTTTAGAGGACTGGCATGCTTTTACATAGTGCAAAACTCATATATGTCAAGACAAGTTCTTAGTGTTCTTAATGCTCTGCAGTGGAGGTGACATTTTTGTGACTCCCTTATTCAGGAACTAAACTAGATAGTGTCATCAAGCTTTGCTGTTGGAGACAAGATTTTGCTTTTGGCTTTTACATTCCCTTGCAGTCATAAATATTTACACTTCCCTGCTTCAGTCCACACTCCCTTTTGCTCTTGTCTGACCACTTTCATTGGAAAAAATCAGCAAATTCCACTAGGCTCCTGTGTTTTTGTCCAAACAACAATTTTCTCTTTCAAACTCCTGATATTTTTGTCCGTTTCGCAATATACTATCTACACAAATACATTACCACTGTTCTTCCTCCAAAAGGTCAGTCTAAATTCTCTCTTTATGAGTGGTATTAAAGGATACGCCTGACAGATTTCTGCGGCACACAATCTTTCTCATTGGATTGAAGACCTGGATAATTACTTTATCTCATTCTCTGGTGACCTAATTAGCAAAACCAATTATAAATATGATTTCAGCAATTGGCAAATGTTTTTCCTAATAGTATATGTAGTCTGTAACAGTTTATTCAGTCCATATAAGTCAGGTGACAATAGATATCAATGCTCAGTACTAAATTCTGCTCAGATACTCTGGTGTAAATCTGGATTGTCTCAGATGATTTATAGACTACCTGTTCCTGTTGATACACCCATGCTAGCTTTGCTTAAGCCAGCATGCTATAAATAGCAATGTAGCCATGGTAGCGGTTCAGGTGACAGGTACAAACCCACCTGGACGCTCTGGGTATGTATTTAAGCAGCAAGGTTGAGCTGCCACCTGTCCTGCCCCAACTGCAGTGATATTTTTAACACAGCTTGTCTATGCAAGCTGGCACTTGCACCTCCAGCTCAAAGGGCAGAGAGAGATGAAGAGATATTCCAGACTTCTACGTCTACACTGGCAGCTTCTTGCGCAAGAACAGCCGTTCTTCCGCAAAAACTTGCCGGCTGTCTACACTGCACGAGCGTTCTTCCAGAAGTAAATTTACAGTACAGCGTTGGAAAACAGGGCTTCTTCCAGAAGAGTTATTCCTTTCCCCATGAGAAATAAGTGCTCTTGTGCAAGAGCTCTTCCAGAAGAGGCCAGTGTAGACAGGCAACATGAATTTCTTGCACAAGAAGCCCCTATGATTAAAATGGCCATCAGAGCTTTCTTGCGGAAGAGTGTCCACACTGCCATGGATGCTCTTGCACAAAAGCACATGCCAATGTAGACACGCTCTTGTGGAAGAGTTTTTGCACAAGAACTGTTCTGCAAAAGAGTTCTTGCGCAAGAAGCTGCCAGTGTAGACGTAGCCACACAGTTTCAACTAGGAGCAGAATTTGACCTATATTAAATAATTTGAGATTTTTTTTTAAAAAAAATCTATGTAATAAAGGGATCATCTTTTGTTTTATGGCATCTTTACAAATAAAATATGCAGATTTTGAATGCTACTCATCACATTAAACATTTTATTTATGAGTTACTGGTATTTATAACATGTAATACAATAATCATGAGTATTTCTGTTTTTCTTAATTGAACATTTCTGTTGATTATAAATGCTGTTTAATTTATATACTTTTAAAATTAATAAATGCAGTTACCATAATTCTCTCTAAATATGTGTGTGTGTACATATACATTGTTAGAGTTAAATTATTCAATTTAATTAAATTAAAAAAGCTTTTTTAAAATTATTTTTGTAAACATGTAATGGCTGAAATGTTGAGTGATTCCACGTTTACATGCATGGAAGGAGGCAGCTCTGTAGGAGCTGGTGCTTGCAGGAAGCTGGTTTAAAAGCTGGCTCCCCGCAAGCACCAGCTCCTATATGCTTCTCCCCCCGCAGCTGTTTCTGTATCAGAAACAGCAGGGGAGGGGGCATTGCGTGTAACTGATGAGCCCAGGCTTATTGGTTAACTATTTAAATGTGTACACTGTCACATCCCTACTTTTAACCAACCTTGTTAAACTGTCATGAAAGTTTACAAAGCTGGGCTCATGGGACCTAGATCCATCAAGGGACTTAGGCCCTGTGATGTTCAGTGTCCCAATGCCTAAAGTTTAGGCACTTAGAAAATCATAGAAATCACACTGTGATTCACAAAGCCTGAGTCAAGCACCCTGTGCAGTGAATGGGTAGAGAGTGATGTCTTAGAATGAAGTCCTCATAGTCACTGCACTAAGAAGCTTCTGGAATAAACTGACAACAGAGTTGCATCTTAAGCCCCTTTTCTCTCATGGGAACAGTTGTGTAAGTCCAGGCCCCAGGGAGGTACCTACCTGCTTGTGATTCATGAACCAGGTGACTCCACACAAAACAGCTGGGGTAGGAGGAAAGCCTGCCTCATCATCTTCAGCCTAGTTGTTAGCATGTGCTTTTACTCAGGACATGGAAAACCGTTGGTTTAAATCCTCCCTCTGCCTGCTGAGAAGAAGGGATTTGAACAGGGACCTGTCATCTCTGAGGTGTGGGATAGTCTGATGTGGAGATCTCTCAAGCTCCCCTGTTGAATTTGTTCAACTTTATAAAGAAATTGAATAGTTACTATTAGTTCAGCAAGAGACAGCGTAAGAATGGTTCTCTAGCCTAGCAGTTAGTGTACTCACCTGAGCAATGATAGCTCCCTGTTCAAACCCCTTCTTCTCAGCAGGGAGGGAGAAGGATTTGAATGAGGGCTCTCCCACATTGTGGAGACCACTAAGCTACAGTTTATTAAGTAGAAGTGTCTTTTTGTTCCCCCTTCATGGTTTTGAATAGAATTAGGCTGTCTCTGAGCACACATACCAAATCAGGCCCCACATGCAACTTAGGCATTCAGATCCCTATCTTTTCCCTAATTTGTGAATCTATGTGGGTCTCAGGCAGGAGCTAGGCACCTGGTCACCTAGAGTGAGGCCAAAGTGTAGGACTTTTACTGCAAATACATAGGTTTTAAGTGAGTACCTTTAGGTTTAGGTGACAGTGGGAGTTTTGTGGATCTTAATGGAGCGTAATAAAGGGACTTAGGTGCTTAAATTAGGTGCTTGAGAACAGGAACAGCTAACAGGGAGTTTGGTGAGGGAGTTCTCCAGGTAAAAGAGGAGTAAAAGCGGGACCCTTGTGGTAAGTGGCTGTCTGGAGCGTGTGTTTGTGTGTGGGGGAGTTATTTGCTGTGTGCTGAGCTTGTGTTTGTGTGTTTGTTTGTTTGGTTGGTTTGTTTGTTTGAAGGAGCTTCTAAAAGGTTTGAAATCTAGAAGCCTCTGTTAATTGGCTGAGCCTCAGTCAGGGGGAGGGGCTACCAGAGCTATATAAGCCTGTGACTCAGCAACCAGGGAGCTTGCGAACAGGAACAGCTAACAGGGAGTTTGGAGAGGGAGGTTAGAGGTCACTAGGGACTTCTGACCTTCTTAAAAACAACTCTTATAATAATCTATATTCCAGAGGTTTAAAAAGAATCCCAGTTTCTGCTTAAACTTATTCATTAGAAAAATGGAGACAGAAGCCCAGCAGCAGAGTGGGGGCTATCCTGTTTATTGCGTCGAGTGTAACATGCCCTGTGGGCGGGTGGTGTATGTGTGCACCTATTGCAAGGAGCTCCTGACCCTCAGAGACCGGGTTTGGGCTTTGGAGGCCAGGGTGGCTGAACTGGAGGAGCTAAGGGAGGTAGAGAGCTATGTTGATGAGACTTTCCGGGACATTGTAGTACTGTCCCACCTCCAGTCTGAGAGTCCCAGTGCTCTTAAGGAGGATGAAAGTCTCAAGGGAACAGAGTATTCAATGGGAGCAGAGGGAAACCATCCCGTAGTTGGGATCTTCCTCCCAGAGGATGTTGCGGTATCCTCTCACACTGAGGATACCTCTGAGGGGGAGGGAATGCCAGTTAGGAAGAGGCAGGTGTTAGTAGTGGGTGATTCAATTGTTAGAAACATAGATAGTTGGGTTTGTGATGACCGGGAGAACCGTATGGTCACTTGCCTGCCTGGTGCGAAGGTTGCGGATCTCTCGAGGCATCTAGATAGACTTATGCATAGTGCTGGGGAGGAGCCGGTGGTCGTGGTACACTTAGGTACCAATGACGTAGGGAAGGGTAGGAGAGATGTCCTGGAGGCCAAATTTAGGCTGTTAGGAAAGAGACTGAAATCCAGGACCTCTATGATGGCATTCTCGGAAATGCTTCCAGTTCCACGCTCAGGGCCAGGTAGGCAGGCAGAGCTTCAGAGTCTCAATGCGTGGATGAGATGATGGTGTAGGGAAGAGGGGTTTGGATTTATTAGGAACTCGGGACACTTTTGGGAGAGGGGGAGCCTATACAGGAAGGATGGGCTCCACCTAAACCAGGGTGGAACCAGACTGCTGGCACTAAACATTAAAAAGGCCGTAGAGCAGTTTTTAAACTAAGAGATGGGGGAAAGCCGATTGGTGCGGAGATGCACGTAAATCGGAGGGAGACTTCTCTTAGAGGAGAATCCATTGATAGAGAGTCTCTAAGCTGTAGTCAGAAAGAGAGAAGGGGAGAGGGCAAACCATGGGCCAGAGCAGACAAACAACCGCATACAAAGGAATCCAATGCACCAGGAAAGGGCAGACAAATAAGCAGTGGCAAATTTTTAAAGTGCTTCTACACAAATGCTAGGAGTCTGACTAATAAGATGGGTGAACTAGAGTACCTAGTATTAAAGGAGGAGATTGACATAATAGGCATCAATGAAACCTGGTGGAATGAGGAAAATCTGTGGGACACAATCATACCGGGATATAAAATATATCGAAAGGATAGAGCAGGCCGGGTGGGTGGCGGAGCGGCACTGTATGTGAAAGATAATGTAGAATCAAATGAAATAAAAATAAGTGAATCAACATGTTCAATAGAATCGCTATGGATAGTAATTACATGCTCCAATAATAAGAAATTAGCAGTAGGGATATATTACCGACCACCTGACCAGGACAGTGATACTGACATTGAAATGCTGAGGGAGATTAGAGAGGCTACCAAAATAAAGAACTCTATAATAATGGGGGACTTTAATTATCCCCATATTGACTGGGTACATGTCACCTCAGGAAGAGAAGCAGAGATAAAATTTCTCAATGGCCTAAATGACTCCTCCTTGGAGCAGCTGGTGCAGGAACCCACAAGGGGAGAGGCAACTCTCAATTTAGTCCTGAGTGGAGTGCAGGATCAGGTCTGGGAAATAACCGTTACAGGACCACTTGGGAATAGTGACCATAATATAATAACATTCAACATTCCTGTGGTGGGTAGAACACCTCAGCAGTCCAGCACCCTGGCATTTAATTTCAAAAAGGGGAATTACACAAAAATGAGGAGGCTAGTTAAACAGAAATTAAAAGGCACAGTGACTAGAGCCAAATCCCTGCAAGCTGCATGGAAACTTTTTAAAGACACCATAATAGAGGCCCAACTTAAATGTATACCCCAAATTAAAAAAACATAGCAAGAGACCTAAAAAAGTGTCACCGTGGCTTAACCACCATGTAAAAGAAGCAGTGAGGGACAAAAAGGCATCTTTTAAGAAGTGGAAGTCCAATCCTAGTGAGATAAATAGAAAGGAACATAAACACTGTCAAATCAAGTGTAAAAATGTAATAAGAAAAGCAAAAAAAGATTTTGAGGACCAGCTAGCCAAAAACTCAAAAAGAAAAAACAAAATGTTTTTTAAGTACATTAGAAGCAGGAAGCCTGCTAAAAAACCTGTGGGTCCCCTAGACGATCGAACTATAAAAGGCGCAATCAAGGACAATAAAGCCATTGCGGAGAAACTAAATTATTTCTTTGCTTCAGTCTTCATGGCTGAGGACATTGGGGAGATTCCCAAATCTGCACCGTCCTTTGTGGGTGATGAATCTGAGGAACTGTCCCGGATTGAAGTGTCATTAGAGGAGGTTTTGGAACAAATAGAAAAACTTAATGTTAACAAATCTCCGGGACCGGATGGCATTCACCCAAGGGTTCTAAAAGAACTCAAATGGGAAATTGCTGAACTATTATCTGTGGTTTGTAACCTATCCCTTAAATCGGCTTCTGTACCTAATGACTGGAAGGTAGCTAACGTGACACCAATATTTAAAAAGGGCTCTAGAGGCGATCTGGGCAATTACAGACCGGTAAGTCTAACTTCAGTACCGGGCAAATTAGTTGAAACAATAGTAAAGAATAAAATTGTGAAGCATGTAGAAGAACATAATTTGTTGGACAAAAGTCAACATGGTTTCTGTAAAGGGAAATCCTGTCTTACTAATCTATTGGAGTTCTTTGAAGGGGTTAACAAACATGCGGACAAGGGGGATCCAGTAGATATAGTATACTTAGATTTTCAGAAAGCCTTTGACAAGGTCCCTCACCAAAGGCTCTTGTGTACATTACATGGCCATGGGATAAGAGGGAAGGTCCTTTCTTGGATTGAGAACTGGTTAAAAGACAGGAAACAAAGGGTAGGAATAAATGGTAAATTTTCAGAATGGAGAGGGGTAACTAGTGGTGTCCCCCAAGGGTCAGTCTTAGGACCAATCCTGTTCAACTTATTCATAAATGATTTGGAGAAAGGGGTAAGCAGTGAGGTGGTAAAGTTTGCAGATGATACCAAACTGTTTAGGATAGTCAAGACAGAAGCAGACTGTGAGGGACTCCAAGAAGATCTCACCAAACTGAGTGATTGGGCAACAAAATGGCAAATGAAATTTAATGTGGATAAGTGTAAAGTAATGCACATCGGGAAAAATAACCCCAACTATACGTATAGTATGATGGGGGCTAATTTGGCTACGACAAATCAGGAAAGAGATCTTGGAGTTATCGTGGACAGTTCTCTGAAAACTTCCACACAGTGTGCAGCAGCAGTCAAAAAGGCAAATAGGATGCTCGGAATTATTAAGAAAGGGATGGAAAATAAGACCCAGAATATCTTACTGCCCCTGTATAAAACTATGGTACGCCCACATCTTGAATACTGTGTACAGATGTGGTCTCCTCACCTCAAAAAAGATATTTTGGCCTTGGAAAGGGTTCAGAAAAGGGCAACTAAAATGATTAGGGGTTTGGAACGGGTCCCATATGAGGAGAGGTTAAAGCGACTGGGCCTTTTCAGTTTAGAAAAGAGGAGACTGAGGGGGGATATGATAGAGGTATATAAAATCATGAGTGGTGTGGAGAGGGCCGATAAAGAGAAGTTATTTATTAGTTCCCTAAATAGAAGAACTAGAGGATACCAAATGAAATTAATGGGTAGCAGGTTTAAAACTAATAAAAGAAAGTTCTTCTTCACACAGCATGTAGTCAGCCTGTGGAACTCTTTGCCAGAGGAGGCTGTGAAGGCTGGGACTATAATAGAGTTTAAAGAGAAGCTAGATAATTTCATGGAGGTTAGGTCCATAAAAGGCTATTAGCCAGGGGATAAAATGGTGTCCTTGGCCTCTGTTTGTCAGAGGCTGGAGAGGGATGGCAGGAGACAAATCGCTTGATCATTGTCTTCGGTCCACCCTCTCTGGGGCACCTGGTGCTGGCCACTGTCGGCAGACAGGATACTGGGCTAGATGGACCTTTGGTCTGACCCAGTATGGCCGTTCTTATGTTCTTAAATAAGTTTATGGAACTCACCCAAAATTTACTTGTCAGTTCTTTAACAAGATGCTCTTAACAATATAATGATATTTTATTCTCCTGTCAAACACATTACTTGTTGGTAAGTGGGTGACAGGTTAGATTAAGGTGTTTTCATTCTTACCTTCCTGAAGGAAAATGTGTCAGTTGAAAATCATGTAATCAAGCTAAAATCATTTTATGGCATTTGTGATTTTCTTTGCTGGTGTTCATTATTGATTTTGTGCTATTTCCTGCAGTCTCTTTACTTTCCATAATGCACAGATACCATTGCCTATCTATATCTTGATGTAAAATCTAATTTATAAAATTGTTTCCTAAAAATCCTTCATTATAGTTTAATAAATCTGGCCCACCTTGATGTGATTGGCCAGTATAGCTCAATGGTTCAGAACTTATTTTTACAGTTATCCCAACCCCATGCAAAATCAAACACACCCGAATAAATCATCAGCTTAAAATAATTAAGAATTGATACTTTCAAAATATCTTGACATTCTGTTCAGAGGCACCAACTTCCAGAGTTCCCTCCACTACAGGCCCTGCCCCCTCTCCACCCTTTCCCCCAAACTCCAATCTCCATCCCCTCCTTTTCCCTGTCCCGCCCCTGCCTGACCTCTTCCCATACAGTTCCGCCCCCTTCCCTTGCCTCTTCCTGCCCCCACTCCTCCAACACCTCTTGCACACCACTGAACAGCTGATCTGCAGCAGGTGGGAGGCACTGGAGGGTGAGGAGCGGGGGGGCACTGATCTGTGGGGCTGGCCATCAGTGCTGAGCACCCAGAGAGTTGGTGCCTATGATTCTGCTTCTCAAGAGTCCAGTTTCTGAAATGTTTAAGTTTCATAAAAGTCACTGGGGGTCCTGGGGATGATGAATATGCTGCTGGATTCTGCACACTTTCGCACCAATTCTCAAATGTGTATCTGAGATGATTCATTTGCCACATACTCTAAAGACAGTGTTATTTATTGGCTTAGGCAGCTGAAAAAATGAAGACTGTGCTAGTCAAAAAGGTCCATGTTTTTGTTATCAGTAGAATTTAATAATGTGGAGACAATCCTGGGAGGGTCTGAGTCACTTCAGTTTCCATAGGAGCCAAAAGAAAATGTGAGTCCTCAATGCCTTGCAAGATCAGGCCCATTAAGAGGAAAACAAGCATGTCAGAGCTCTGCTTTTATACACCTTTCACAAGTCCATTTGTGGAGGGTGCACAGGATTCTATGTGTAGGTGATGTGAAGAATAAGGAGCTCATATGGCCTTGTCTCAGAGTCTTGACATGGTGTCTGAGAGGATGGAGTAGGACCAGTTCCAAATCTCGGAGACATATAATAAAGTTTCCTTAGTCAGAGAAGTTTTTATGTTCTAATCCAAAGGCATCATCAGTGCCCTTTACTATCTTGATTTCTTTTGCTTTTCTTCTGTCCTGGGGCAGTGTTTCCTTCTGTCTCTTCTTTCATTGGTCTTGGAATGACTAGTAGCAGCTATGGTAAAAGCACAAGAAAGAACAGGTCTCGACTGACATTAATATGAGGTGGTTTTCTGTGCTTATCTTAAATGTATGTATGATTGCTTCTCCTAGCCAAACTATTTAGTGTCAGCAAATGATTTTTTACTGTGATTTCAAACAGTTGGAGGATTTAATGGTGCAGAAATAGGGGATGAGATACACTGAAGTTGGCAAAAAAGACCCTGAGCTCAGGAGGGAAGAGTAGATAGTAGAAGCGAAAGGTAAGAAGGAATATTGTGATAATTCAGTATGACCTCCTATATAACACAGGTCAGAGAACATGCCCCAAATAATTCCTAGAATGTAGCTTTTAGAACAGCATCCAGTTTTGATTTAAAAATTGTCAGTCATGCAGAATCCCCCACACATCTTAGTAAATTGTTCTAATGATTAGTTACCCTCACTTACATTTGATGCCTTATTTCCAGTCTGAATCTGCCTAGCTTCACCTTCCATATAACTGTTATAACGTTTCTCTGCTAGCCTGAAGATTCCATTATTAAATATTAAATATTTGTTGTCCATGTAGATACTTATAGACTGTAATCAAGTCATCCCTTTAGCTTTATCTTTGTTAAACTAAACAGGTTGAGCTCTTTGAGTCTGTCACTGTAAGGCAGGTTTTCTAATCCTTTCATCAGTCTCATGGCTCTTCTCTGAACTCTCTCCAGTTTATCAACATTCTTTTTGCATTGTGGGCACCAGGACATAGCATTTCAACAGCGCTCACTGATTCTGAATCCGTGATCTCTCCTCTTCATTATTTACCGTTCCCCCAGCTTTTGTGTCATCTGCAAACTTTATCAGTGATGATTTTATGTTTTCTTGCAGGTCATTGATAAAAGATGATAAAAAGTATAGGGCCAAGAATGGATCCCTGTGAGACCCCAGTAGAAACACACCCATTGAAAACACACCCACTTGATGATTCCCTGTATACAGTTACATTTTGAGGCTTATTGGTGAGCCAGTTTTGAATCCATTTACTGAGTGGGATGTTAATTTTATATCTTCTGGGGTTTTTTTTAATCAAAGTGTCATGTGGTACCAAGTAAAATCCTTACAGAAGTCTAAGTAAATTATGTCAATACTGCAATGTCCTGCTTGTGGTTTCCAAAATGGTGAGCCTCTGTGTTACCTCTCTCCACCTCAGCAAGTGAAAATTTTGCTGCTGCTAAGCTTTGTTAACTCTTGATAAACCAGCTTCTTTGCCTTGCTAGCAGATATTTTAGGATTATGTTAGTCCCAAACTTGTCTTACAGGTCACAAGCAGTGAATCCCAATACCTTGCAGTTTCCAGTCCCTTCCACTGAACTCTACAGAAGCTATTAAGTTAGCCATGTCTAAAGGGACAGAGCATGGACCAGACTGTATGGCTAGAGGAGGATTCACCCTCTAGTTTAATACAAAGCACTAAGGTGGTTATGTATTAAAAGAAAGAGTTCATTAACAAAGAACAGAGATTTAAGTGATACTAACTAAGAATAGAAGACAGGTGTGGTTACAAACAAACCAAAATGCTTTTTAGTTACAAACTTAATTTCAGCAAATTACAGTCTTTATCTAAGCAAATTTATCACTGACTTTAAGTCGCTAGCAGCTCATGCCTTCCCGGCCAAGAGGATCCAGCTTTCATAGCCTCAGAGCTGTATAAAATCAGCCCCTAGTGATGGATAACAAAAAAGTTTCTTTGTCCTCCCTTTATTTACACAAAGTCTATTGTGTCTGTTTTGAGAATCAGAAGGATTCCCTAGGGTACAGATTTTATCCTCTGATGTGATTGTTAAGCAGCCTTCTTCCCTGCTTTGTTAGCTTGATGTCTATGTTCACCTTATATGTAAATATACTTTCATTGACCTCTGCTAGTGATCACTGGTCAGACAATTTTGAGGCCATTCCTTTGTCTAGGGGAGGTTGGGCTTATGCACTCTCTCCCAGAAACATTTTACGAATATATTTCCAACACACATGCATATTTTTATACACAGCCTGTACATACATCATGCTGTGGTTTTTGGGACTGGCATGTTACCAGTTTACATGTGACACCTCACATGACACATTTTAGATGCTGATTATGACAAAAGTATCTTGGAGCAATGAGTGTGTCAGTCCTGTTGTGAGTTTCAGTATAGGGGGCCCTCTGCCAGTTGGCTTTGATGAGCTTCCAGGGTCACAAACAATATTACAGTTATCAGATTTGTAATCAGATAATCAGATTTGTAATCTCAGTTATCTGTATTCATTTCCTTAAAACTTTAAGATTCAGAGAACAGTATCAGGGGACGGCTCTACCTGGCATAAGAATATTAAAAATTCATTCAAACAATTATATTTTAACACAATGACTACCTTATCATTGCAGTTAGACACTTCACATTTGAGGATTCCATAACTGAGGGATTAATAATGGAACCTTTCATGACTAGGACACCATTTCAGTTCCTGCTAGTAACCATTGTAATAGTTGTTCAATGGCATAAGTGAAACGAGTTTAATATCTGTGTCTGCTTCCTACTGTACAGGTTTTTACCTCACAACAATACAAACACCAAATATAAAATTGGAAGGATACAAGGAGCTAGTGCCACAGTTCCCCTCTTCCTCAAAGTCCCCAGTAGCATTATGTCCTGCATTATATCATATAAGTGTATCTCTTCAGTTGTGCATGACCATGCTTGTGTATGTACAGCACTCAGGGCACATCTATATTTACTGCAAGATCGACTCTCTGGAGGTCGATCTTCTAGCATTTGATTTAGCGGGTCTAGTATAGACCCATAAATCGAACACTGAGGGCAGCTCACACCAATGTCTGGTACGCCTCCTTTTGTGAGGAGCAAGGGAAACCAATGGGAACATTTGCTCACGGTAGACACTGCTAAGGCTCTGCTTAAGATGAGCCAATTCCAGCTATGCATTTTGCATATCCGGAGTTGCATAGTCAGAGTGCTCCGGACAGTGGAGCCACTTGAAAGAAAGCTGGACTCTTCCCTCTGGCTCTCTGTGCTGGCTCAGTCTATTGTGTGGCATCTCCACTCCTCAGTTAATAGGCAGGAATGCTAGAAAATGCAAAGTCTATTGTTGTTGCTGCCACCTTCCCCTCTCCTCTGCCTCAGGCTCAAGCTAGTAGTGGGAGGAGACACTGTTATCCCCCCTTGCCTGAAAGCTGCCGCAGGTTGTGCTTACAACTGCCCTTCTGATAGCCCCAGCCGAGAGCCTAAGGACCGAATGGTCAGATACGGAAGCAAATTATGCTCCTGCCTTTAAAAAAGTATTGATGAACTACATGCTACTGCAGACTACTCTGCATTTCATCAGATCTTACAGTTTCATCTGTAGCCCCAAGACATCAGCTGAGAGTAGCCATTGTGTCAGTTACATTTATTAATTGGGATTGCAGAAACCGTTTTAAGTTGATTATGACTATTGTTAACTGAATTGAGTGCCTTAAAAATTAAAACAGTTTTTTTGAGATGTTGTATACTCTCCCAGCTAATACTGCTGCCACCTATAAAATGAGATTAGCTGTTCACTGGGGATCCCGGATAACCTGCTCTGTTTACATTATTGTGTACTATTGTAACCTTTTGCAAGAAGGCTAGGAACGAAGTCAGAAAAAGAAGGCACACAAAATAAGTCAGCCTGCAGAGACCACAAAGGGCACTGCAGTATCGAAGAACCAGGTTTAAGGAGCAACCACTGAGCTCCAAAAGTATTGTGGTTCTCATGTTGATTGTCATACAACAGCTAGAGGCTCATGTGGCATTGTCACTACAGTACTGGAGCCAAATGTATCTCATTCCAATAGGCACAGTGTTCCAAACTGGTAAGCATGGTATATTTTCAAAATCTTGTTTGCAAAGTGAAAGGAGATTATAGAATATGAACAGTATGTCTGTTTGGTGGAGCTTTCAAATATTTTTAAAGGAACATATTGAGAAAAATAAGCTTGCAGTACATCAAAATTGACACGTACATTAAAATCAAAAAGATGAAAAACTGAAATGATTAAGCAAATACATTTTGTTTGTATTAAACACAAACATTTGATCTAAATGTTGGCATTCAGTTAAGAAAAAGTAGGAGAGTAGGGCCTGTGAGACTAGTTGTCAATAGGAGCATCACAGCACCGTCTATGCTCACTGCCTATCTGTCTCCATCACCGGTAGCAGCTATTAGGTGGGAACCATCTGCACTAGTTCCTTCTCCCTCATATCTGGCTCTATTTATCAGAGGCTATCTTCCATTCCATTCCAACACTGCTCCTGCAATTCTTGTTTTGCACATAGAAGGACTATTTCAAAATTTCAAAAATCATGAGTCATGCCTCTGCTTCCCAAAAGCCATGAGACTGGTCTCCTAAATGTGATTTTTGAAAGAAAGATTACATCGTGTTTTTTGGTCTGTATTCTGTTTTAATTTTCCCAAAGGAAGAAAAGAAACCTAAGGGTCAGGATTCTGCTGTGCTTACTCTTCCTCTTTACTCTGCTTTAAATATAACTCAGGTTGTAGCCACTGTGGTAGTTAGAAGGGGATTCTTTTTTGACCTCGTGCACATGGTGAACATCTGGTGCATATGAAGGACCCTGCTACTGTTAACAGCAGCCACCATTTCTCTGATTAAATAGGGACCAGCTAGGGAGTCAAATGGGGTCATTTGGACCTTTTGAACTAAAACTGTTTGCCACTTCATTAGGTTTAACGTTTTTTCACCAATGGGCTTTTTATGTCTCTCTGTAAGTTGGTGGTCAAGTTGAATTCTGCATGTTTCTTAGTTATATTCTGGCTAAGCAGAGGAATCCGAGAGTATGAATTTTGTCTCCTTGTTCTTTGCCTCTGTCTTCTGAGTAGTTAGTCATTGTCTTTAGATCACAGTCAGCATCTAAGCACAATGTGTAGGCAGTGGGGAAAACCCCTGGACTCTTACTAAACATTTCACTTTATTGCTGCTATATTGTGTATATTTATCAGAGCATTGTGAAATGCTTACAGCGGGGTTACACAAGTATTCCTGAAAACATGAGATAATGGTTTTAATCCTAATGGTTAAATGAGAGGTTGAGGATTAAGTATTCTGGTTTCATTTAATCAATGGCAACAATATTTCTATATTTCAGGGAAGCTGTTATTTCATTGTTTTTAATTAAATAATGGCTCAAGGCTAACTCGGTGATCAGATACATTTCCTGGCTTCTCTTCTTCCTGGAGGTTCTCTAGAGCTTTTAGTTGTTATGAAGAACATTAAACAATATTTTTAAAACAATAAAAGCTGATTTATGTTATTTACAATATTAACAATGTGGAATGCCAAGTGATGGCTGAAATATTGAAAGTTGAGCAGAGATATTATAATCTTAAAATAAAACAACCCATAGGACAGATATTTGCTTTTCAGATGATTAAATGCAAAATCACCCAATGATCTGGGAACTTGCCGTGTTCATCTTGATATATAATAATTGGTATACAGAATTTTTCTAGGCCTCCATATCATTAAGCCACATTTGCAAAATATTTTTGCCCAGTAGTACAGTATTATATATGGCTTATTGCTATGTGATTATATAAGGAAAGTGCTTGTGTCCCACCAAATATATGTATAAGACACATCAGTACATACATTCCACATCAGTATGCATGCCTTAAATCTGAATTTCCCAATATGAAGTTAGAATATTAGTACTCTAATATATTTCAATATCACCTTTTGTGTGCTTCCAAAATGGAATTGTAAGAGTTGTACAGTAGCTTGTTAATGTTTTTCCTAATCCCACATTGATTTACAGCATGATGACTCTTACACTGTTACAGCTACATGGTTTTGTTTGTGATCCAAAATCTACTGTGGGAAGTAGAATTTTTAAATTAAAATACGTTGTAAAAACTAATTTCTGAATCTGGAAATCCATGGGCACTACCTGAATGACAATGAATTACTAGTGGCTCTGACTGATGAATGGTGGTGAGTGGTGCTCAGTGGGTTATAATTTTCCATGCAATTTAAAATTGTTAGAGATCATTTAATATTTTTCAATATATATTATTTACTGTTGGGTTTACATTTGTAAATTGCTTCCTTAAAAAACCCAAGTCTAATAAAAGGGTCAATCATTCATGTCAGGCACTGCCTTCCATTTAGGAATGTGGAGGTATCCATATATCTGCTTTTACCCCCTTTTCCTGCTGGCTCTTGGGGACCCATGGCCCTACCTTACCTCCCTTTGGGGTATCATGCACCCAAGTGGCACATGCAGAAAGCAGTTCCTTTAGTATAAGAAGCACAGGGACTGCTGTGAAGCCTATTGCCGTGCCTTTCATTTTCACTTAAATCTCCGTGCAACCATGAAGAAGCAGGGAACAATCTGGCCCTCAGAAAATGAGCCAAACTAAAGCTCCAGAGCCAAACACACATGCATGCACACACAGCTTTGTGGAAGCTCAGATCCAGATCCAGTTTAACTCCTGACCCAAACTATCCCAGCTTCGTGGAAATTCTGATTCAAGCGTTGCAATTTAGGCCTATCAGTAGTTAAGCCTCAAATCTCATCTTACATGGGTTTAAAAAAAAAAAAAGCCAAATGATACGCTTCCTCAATGTACTATTGATCCATCTGCTTACTCTTAACCACCTCTTTATTTTTTATTTATAGACTGGCCTTATTGTTGCCTGTTACCAAGGTTTTGTGGATATTATAATAGCCTTAGCACAATGCCCTCATGTTGATGTAAACTGGCAGGACAATGAAGGGAATACGGCTCTAATTACAGCTGCACAGGCAGGTAAGGTTCTTTCTCCGGTTCACCTTTATGTTCCAGGGTTATGGCAACATGTTTGTCATGGCCATCACTTTTGGGGGAAAAAACTGTGACTCGGGTTTTTTTCCACAGCGGCTCATAGATTTTATAAACCCACTAGTCGACTTCCAAACAAAGCTCTCATGAACCTTTAACGAGTTAAGTATGTATAGATGTCAAATTCAAACAGTATCTTTTGTAGTGGAGTAGGGGAGAGTAATCTGGATTTATGAATAGGTCTCATCCATTAATTATTAATGGATTATTTTAATTATTTTAATTTCAAATAAATGTAAATTTTCTTTAGAATGTCTTTTATTTTGGTTTTATCTCTTGATTTTTCTGTGTTTCTTCCATTACAAACAACTTGTCATAATGATGTTAATATAGTGTATTATGTAGCTAAGTGTGTTCATAACTATGGCTTTTTTCCCCACATACCTTGCACATGCTGGCCTGTGGTCATTGCTGAATATTGGAAAGAAAGTTAAGGAGCTATGTGACAACTCAGAAGTATTTTAGCTGCAAATATGTTATTTAATCATTCCATATTAAGGACAAATAATCTGATTAGATATTATGGCCCTGATCCATCATTCACTAATACCGGTTTTATACAAAGATAACTACATTGACTTCAGTGGTGTTACTCCTTATTTAGAATAGAGTGAGAGAGGAATCAAAGTTGTCTGCATTTTTTATTCCACCCAGAGACAAATGTGTGCTTACTGCTAGCATTAGTACACTCATAATCAATTACTGATTTTTTAAAAAAGATAAATTACTGTGCTTTAATTTTAAAGACTGCTGTAGTCACATACTGTAAGTGGTTACAAAATACTGAAGGGACTCAGAAAAGAGAGATGACAAATACAATTAAGATATGTATCTACTGACCAAATACAGACTCTATTTTTGTCCGTATCTGGCTCTGCTCGTCTAAGCAAATCGTCTACTTTGGTCCTAGAAGTAATCACTTAATAGCTAGGTGGATGCCCAACCTTCTCCCTTCCACCTCTCTCCAGGCACGGAATCTATGATGTACTTCACTGTATTTATGTGTTTCAAGTGTTGTTGTGGCCATGTTGGTCCCAGGATGTGAAAGAGACAAGGTGAGTAAGATAATATCTTTTATTGGACCACCTTCTGCTGGTGACAGGGAAAAGCTTTGGAACTTACACAGAACTCTTTTTCAGGTCTGAGAAAGGTACTTAGAATGTCACAGCTAAATACAACGTGGAACAAATAAAGAGTTATCACATATTGTAAGAGACAATTCAAAGTGGAGTGGGTAATTAACTCTGCTAGTTGTAGAAAAAAGGAGAGCTACACTGCCACTTATGATGGCAAAACCTACATCACTTAGGGGTGTGAAAAAAGCCCCTGAGTAACATAAGTTTCACTAAGAGAAATCCTGTGGCACCTTATAGACCATAGGTTCCCAAACTGGGGGGGGGGGGGCATGAAGAAATTTCAGGGGGGGTGCGAGGCAGCCCAGCCCCCCTCCTCCTAGTCAATCCCCCCCTTCCCCCGTCAATCTCCCCCCCCCCCCCAAGAAAGAGCCCGGTCTGTCTGGTAAAAAAATTCAGAAAATACCATGTGAAATGTCCGGTATTTTCTGTTTTTCCTGGCTCGGGCTGGGGGAGGAGGGAGCGTCCCAGGCAGACTTCAAAATGGCCGCCTTAAAAGGACAATGCCTGCTCTGCTCTTAAAAGGGCAACTTTTTTTTTTTTTTGTCAAAAACTTTTCCCCTGGAGTACCGGCACCTTTTTTTTTTTTTTTTACACTGGTCCCGAGAATTAAAGGGGTCACAATTTTTTTTTTTTTTTGCTCAACGAGTTTTGCTGATATTTTGTGAGGGGGCGGGTATAAGGGTTTCTCAAAAATCAAAAAGGGGGCGTGATGCCGAAAAGTTTGGAAACCACTGTTATAGACTGACAGATTTATTGGAGCATAAGCTTTCATGGGCAAAGACCCACTTTGTCAGATGCATGTCACAGGACTTCTCATTGTTTATGCAAATTCAGACTAACACAGCTACCCCTCTGATAAGTTTCACTGACATAGGTGGAAGTGTGCACAGTGCAATGTCAGCAAGATACCGTCTCCCACCACCAGCTATTGCCACTCATTGAGGTGGTTTTATGATGTCAGCATAGAATGGCTATATGAGTGATCTTACAGCAGCAGCACAGCTGCTAGAGTAGATATAGCCTTAGTGGGTTACAGATTGTAATAATGGGCCATAAATCCAATGTCTTTATTAAATCCATGATTTTCAGTGTCTAGCAGAGTTATAAGTATTGTTCCTGTAATTTTTCTATATGTCTAAAATTTAGGCACCCCAAAGCTCAGGGTCACAATACCTAATAATTTTTGTCGTTCTAAGCCTTAGTAACTCTGGCTGACAGGAAATTTGAGGTTCTGCAACTTTGAAATTATAGACTTTGAGATAATTAATTCTGACATATGTTAGTTAAGAGGATTTATACCTAGCATCAAAGAGTTCCAAATCTGAGGCCAGATGAACCGAAAGAATGATTAGCAACAAATAGGTTGGTATACACATAACATACATTTAAGGTTCCCATTTAATGGACAGCATTAGACAAGTGGTCCACCTGTGATAGCCAAGTCCCATTAAAAAAGTCTAGGGCAGTTGTTTAAAAAAGAAAATTATATAGTTTAATGATAATTTTCTATGCCCTGATTATAATTGTTTGGCAGCCAGCTGAACATGCATAGACATTATTTATATAGCAATAAAAACCGCTATTACTTTTGCTCCAAGTAAATCTTTGGCTTTACTCGAGAAACATTTTGTATTTTTCTGAAAAAGGAAATGATGGATTATTTTCTACTTAAGAAATCACTTAGAAGTAGTATTTCCTTATAAAATATTTAAATTCTTTCAAAATTGTCTTAATTGTAGTAAGGTAATAATCTCTGTAGCTTTCTAAATAGAATCAGTAGGGCTCAAGTGCTCTATAACCTGCTTTTCTTTTATCTGCTTCTGATGTACATTTGGCCCATAAGAGATTTAGAGTTAAGTCTGACTCTTTTCTGCCTTTTATACTTAATTATAATGAGCTCAGAATTAATCTATACTGCTGACATTGACTTGGCAGACATTGATTTGACACTGACAGTGTTTGATATTGATCCCCAAAGCAACTCAGGCTGACTTTAATCAGCAGAAGCTTATACAAGCTCATAAATACTTATTTTTACTTATTTTCGCCTTTGTAATCCTGAGCCAGAGTGTTGATAACAGTTATTTAATGCTTTATTACCAGATACTGTTCTATTAATACAGATTATCATTGCAATCAGTGGAGTTAACATGGAATACAGTTGCTACTTACTTCTAAGTAGTGGCTTAGAGCAATATATTGTAGAAGACTGAAACCAAATATTTTATGTAGTTTTTCTTTAATTTTTCAAGTGTGTTGTAAATAACCTTTTCTAATACAATAATTTTAGAATTCTTCAGCCTTCTGTTTTCTTACTTGGTTAGGTCATGTCTATACTACAAAACTAAGTTGACCTACCTTACATTGGCATATATCCACCACAAATAATTGCATCACTTGTGCATGTCTACACTTTGTTCCTTGTATAGGTGGTGCATATCCTCACCAGGATATGCACTTATATTGATTGTACTGTTAGTGTCGGTGTAGCAAGCGGGTTCTGGGGAGACAATGCTGGGAGTATCTAGTCAGGGTGAACTGCATAGAGACAGGGCTTCCTACAGCTCAAGACAGGGAGTTCTCCACTATAAGGCAATCAGAAACCAGTCACAAAAAGTACTTCTGTTTACCACACTGGCTCACAAGAAGTCATACAAGGAATTCCCTCAGACGTTCCAGTTCTCCTGTATCCCCATCAGTACACACCTTATACAGATGAGAGGTTATGAAAACCAATCTCATCAAATAAAAAGGTTCTTCCGATCCCAAAGGACCAGCCATATTCCCATGTCAGTTTACAACTCAGAGTCTTACCCAAAAAGCACACTGTTGCTGATCCTTTAAAATATAAAATCTGAAGATTGAAAGAAAGAAAGAAAGAAAGTTACAGTTAAAATGGTTAATGGAATCAAATCTGTAGCAGTGATGCAATAAACTGCTGACTTAAATCAAGTATCTGGAGTACATCCACCATTAAAATGGGTCAATTAGTCCTTTGTTTAGAGCTTCAGTTTTTAGTAAAGATCCTCCAGAGGTGAGAAGCAGGAGTGAAGACAAAATGGAGGTGTTCCAGGGCCCTTTATATATCCTTTGCCATGTGAAAGGAATCTCCTTGTTCCTGCTGTGGAAAAGTATATTCCAAGATGGAGTTTGGAGTCACATGAGCAAGTCACCTATCCATGCACAACTCAGTTCTTTGCAGGTGGACTTCATGGCCCACATTCCAGATTGAAGGTCTGCAGGGAAGTCCATTCATTGTAGTTGGGTGCCTCTCATGCTTCATTGTTCATTGAATGTTTCTTGATGGGCCAATCAACATGAATAGTCTTTCCCAGGCATGCTGGCTAACTATTCTTTGGAGGGCAGAAAGGGGGCAGAGATAGGAACCAGGATAGCTATAACCCCATTGGGCCAGCAGGGGGCAGAGGTGGAGAAAGGGACAGCTATCTATATTTCAGAGAGTTCATACTGAATCCCTCATCCCCCGCCACACCCCAGAACAATGATTTAAATTAAAAAAAAACTTATTTGAGTTAAGGAGCTGAGCAATGACAAGTAAATCTCCTAGTATTATATAACTTTACAAACAGCATGGCTATTGGATTGCATACACACCTCCCTTCTCCCATGACTTAAGTGTTTGAGTTTTCATAAGTGAGTGTATCCCTCCCTCCACAGTCTCAGGCCTGTCTTCCAAACCATAGAGTCCCAAACTGAGATAACCACTCTGAGAAAGAGGGGAAGGTGGCAAGAAAATGTGAATGAAAAGAGGTGGCTTTCAAAGAAGAGCAGATACCAGGAAGTAACTGACCTGTCATCTTTGAGAGCCTATGTGCATTTCCACTTATGGGAGATTAGTGAGCAGTACCACCAAAGATGAATGGCAGGCTTAAGAGTTCTATAATTAAATACCTATTGCTGAGCTACCTGCCAAATGTAACTTCTAAGCAGAAGGCTAGGTTTAATGAATTGTGCTTAGTGAAGGTGTAAGCCAAACTCCAAGTGCCTACTCTGCAAATTCCCTGCTTTAAATATGTCATGAAGCATGTAGCCATGGTCCTAGTTAGTTCATTGTGTTTCAAACTCTTAACAATAATTTTCCTCGCTGCAGAGTATTCCCATTTAAAATAATCTCTGGAACAAACACCCAGGCCATTGAAATAGCAGTTTATTTTTTAAAAAATAAGTGTAATTATTACACCAAGATCGTTGTTGTTTTAATCTGAAATTATTCTTGTGTGTGCTATACAAAGTAGCAAATCCACACTATTTTGATTAGTTGTAAGAATATATAAAACAGTTCCACTTTATGGGGTATAAATCCAAACTGTACTATATGGAATTTCAAAGACTCAGACACATCTCTGGTGTTCAGTTGAGCATAGGAAATAGGTAGATAAGCAGGCATGTAGTGTTCAGTGAGGCTGCAGGAAGGACTTGTCTATTATCTTTTTCTATTATCTTTTGTATATTGAGGTTAAAAAGAAAAACTTTTTGATATGTAGTATATCGTGGTTATTTTGGAATTTTGATCTGAGCATCAGATCTATCAAAGTGCTAGCAGCAGAATTGCTTTTAAAACTTCAGATTAACAAAGATATTTTGAGAAAGAAAAACAAATCAAAAACAGAAGTAAAGAATACCACATACAGTAAAAGAAAAATGAATGAAAATGGAAACAGAAGGGGAAAAGAGAGGAAGATACAGTACAGTCACTTTTATTTAATAAAGATTAATACAACAATAAAGTAATAATAACACATGGGCCATTATAACAGAGATGGAATCAACATCATCTTAGTACGACAACCAAGTTCAGGATTTATATGAACAGCATCCTTCCCCTACTGATATATGGCTGCGAAACATGGACACTACGCCATGCAAACTGAACAAAGCTGGAGGCTTCCCATAAAGTAAAATGAGTTTATCTGTAATGCAGATATTTATGGTCATTCAGGTCTGCAGACTACTGGGACCATTGTCTGCAAATAGCACCTTATGCTTTTGGGGCATGTCAGAAGGGTGCCACAAGACATTTCAGCAAGCTTTGTTCCCTGGGTGGCTTGTAACATCTGGAATAAAATTCCACCAATCAAGGGGCGGAGGTGGCCCAGAGGCAGACCCTCGATTGCATGGGTACATCGAGTCCATTCTGATGTTGGACTCTCAGGCCATCAAACTTTTGCAGTTGTGCAGCAACAAATGGTGAACAATCGCTATGGTCAACTGTTTAGCTAAGCATTCAAGAAGAAGAATACAATTAAAGACTCATCACTTCTCAGGGTCTGAATGTACAGTATTGCTGCTGCTGCTGGATAGCAGTTGCCCTAGCCAGACATGAGTGCTAACATGTGCTGTTATCTGGTGTGAATCCTTATTTGCTCACTCTTCCAAAACATCTGCTGCATGACAGTGTGTTATATGGGCCAGCTACCTATTAATCTCTAACAGTTATGTCATAATTGTGCAGTACAGAATTGCAAATTAGAATAATTCCTTTATGTTAATGAGGATGTAAAAACCAATCATACATAGTATTGAGAAAGTTACAGACGATGCTGAGCAGCCTCCATTCTGCTGATCTGTCAGAAAGCACTCGATATCTTACAGGTCTTGACTCTACATTTGGAGATACAAATCAATGATTCAGCGATGGTGTTTCAAATCAGGTTCTTTCCCTGTTTTCTTTCTTGATATTACACACATTTTCAGGACAGTGAGTGAATGACATCATGCCTGCTTATATGCAAAAATAATAATGAGGCAGCCATAATCCAGTGGTCAGGGTCACAAACTAGAAGTCAAGGGGGTCTAAATGATGTTTTATCTTGGGGAAAGTCATTCCACCTTCCTGTCTGTCTCTGTTCCTCCCATCTGTAAAATGGAGATAAATATAATCATCTTCTTTCAGAGGAGTAGCCGAGTTAGTCTGTAACAGGAAAAACTTAAACAACAAATAGTCCAGTAGCATCTTAAAGACAAAAAACATATAGATGGTATCATGCGCTTTCGTGGGCACAACCCACTTCTTCAGATGACTGGAGTATTAGAAATCCAGATCCAAGAATAAATAAGGGAAGGGGGGGGAGGGAGGAGAAGGGAAAAAAGAGAGAAAAAAGAGGGGAAGAGAGAGAGAGAGACAGTGAGTAGATGGTTCAAGTAGTTACAAGAGGCTGATAAAAACAATTAGCACCTCCATTGTTGGGTAGGTTGGTTAAGTCATTAGGATGTGGAAGGTAGAGTGCGAGCCAGCCGATGTCCCTGTATCTTCCTTGTAAAGCAAATAGATTGAAAAAAAATTCTAAAGACGTCATGGGGAGTCTTTGCATATAGTGAACTGAATTTGTATGCTGCTGCTGACATTATTATTTATAATTATTGTAATACAGCAGTCCTAGAAGCTCCAACCAAAATTGATCCCATTGTCAAACCAAATAAAAAAGCATCCTAGCCAGGCCAGACAGAAAGTGAGTCACAGAGCATGTCTTTGAGGACACCGATATACTTCACAGAAAGTATGCTTGGCATATGTACAAGTTAAGGTATGATTTATTACTTATATTATATAGACACTTCTCTAAGTACGGCCATAATGGGTTAAACCAAAGGTCCATCTAGTCTACTATTCTGTCTTCCAGCAGTGGCCAATACCTGGCGCTTCAGAAGGAATGAACAGAACAGGTTCAAGTGATCCATTTCCTGCCCTCATTTCCTACCCTAGCTTCTGAAAAAACAGGGACACCGTTCCTGCCCATCCTGCCTAATAGTCATCGATGGACCTAATCTCCATGAATTTATCTAGTTCTTTTTTGAACCTTGTTTTGTCTTGGTTTTCACAACATCCTCTGGGAAGGAGTTCCACAGGGGGTCACCCACCGTAGCTCTTGTGTTATGAGAAGGAGTAAAGAACACTTCCTTATTTACTTTTCCATGCCTGTCATGATTTTATAGAGTTCTATCATATCCCCCTTTAGTTGTCTTTTTTCTAAGCTAAAAAATCCCAGTCTTTTTAATCTCTCCTTTTATGGAATGTGTTCAGTACTCCTAATAATTTCTGTTGCCCTTTTCTGAACCTTTTTCAATTCCGGTATACCTTTTATGTGATGGGGTAACCATATCTGCATGCAGTACTCAAGATGTGGGCATACCATGAATTTATGTAGAGGCAATATGATATTTTCTGTCTTATTGTCTGTCCTTTTCCTAATGATTCCCAATGTTCCGTTAGCTTTTTTGATTGCCACTGGACATTGAACAGCTGTTTTCAGAGAACTATGTACAGTGACTCCACGAGCACATTCTGTAGTGGGAACACTTAATTTAGAACCTATCACTTTGCATGTATAGTTGGTATTATATTTTGCCATGTGCATTACTTTGCATTTATCAGCATTGAATTCCATCTGCCATTGTGTTGCCCATTCACCCCAGCCTTAATTTTGTATCATCTGCAAATTTTGCCACCTCGCTGTTAACCCCCCTTTTCCAGATCATTTACGAATAATTTGAATACTCTCGGTCCTAACACAGACCCCTTGAGCACACCACTATTTAACTCTCCATTCCCACCATTTATTCGTACTTTTTTGTTTCCTATCTTTTAAGTGGAGTGTTTCTGGCAATGTTTCTATGATCATCTAATGATCCCTCAAGCCTTTTGTTATCTTAATCACTCTGCCTCCCCCTGCTTATAGACTCCGTGCCCCAAAAGCAAAGCTGGGTGCAGCACAAGCTCTGTGGCAGTAAGAGCGGTGTATGGGGCTCAGGCATACACTTTAAGGAGACCTCAAGGATGAAACTCAGGGATTCAAACTTGGGAAGGCACAGACCCGCAGTCCCCTACTTAAATGGTGTCCCTGCCAGTGGCTCAGCCCAACACTGGGGAGTGGCCTGGAGTGGCTGGGGTGGACAGGCCAAGGCTTCTCCCATAACTGGGAGCAGAATGGGGCTCTGGTGTGTGGGGGCAGGGCCTTGGGCAAAAGGGGGCAGGGCCAGCAAATGGGAGTTCCCCAAAAGCAGGGGTTCACCCATTGCCCATGCATTTATGACTCCGTTTTATTATGAGTTTGTGTTTCTTTGCACCTGAAATTTGAGGCAAACCACAGAGTACATGAATCTCTGTGGACTGGAATTGAAGAGGTTTGCATGAACCCGTGTGATAATGAACAGCTGAGTTCCACAAACCTCTGCTTAATTTGTTATTTAATTTTGTGTTTCTGTGTCTTTACTTGAAGTTAGATACAGTCCCCTGGGGAACTTTCACTATGATTTCCCCCACTCTCCATCTGTGTCAAATAGCCCAATCTGTAGTTATATTTTTAGCAACATAAAAAAGAGAAACGTTAACATCAGTTAACATAGAGATTTGTTAAAAACTCATTTATTTGTATATAATGCTGTTGTTTAAAACATCCTCACTATTCTGATGTTCTCTAGATATCCATGGTTGAAAAGAAATATTTCTGTTACATTGAAGCCTTCAGGCTGTGCAGAGGGATACTTACATACCAAGGCTACATCTACACTGCAGCGCTATTTACCGGAGTATCCCAAAATAGCTATTCCACGTCTTAACAGCAAGCCGGTTATTTTGAAATATAACAGGCTCGCTATTCCATTGTCCCTGTAAACCACATTCCATGAGGAGTAAGGGACATTTCAGAATAGTGAGTTATTTTGAAATTTGGGGCTGTGTAGACAACGCCAAATTACAAAATAAGCTATTTTGAAATAACATCGAAATAAGATAAGCAAATTGCATAGCTCAAATTGCGTATCTTATTTCAACCCACAGTGCAGTGTAGATGCACTCCAAGAGGAACTGAGCATTCTGGGGCCATTCCAACAAGCCTTCTGGGCATGGAGGGTACATCTACACAGTAGCACATACCTCGAAATAAACTACACAAATTGCATAGCTTATTTCAAAATTTGGCACTGTCTACACAGCACTGATTTTGAAATAAATTGCTATTCCTCTAACTTAATCCTCATGCAACGAGGTTTACAGGAAGTCAGAGTAAGAAGCCTGTTATTTCGAATTTATTTTGAAATAACAGGTTTCTTGTGTAGACAGTGCATAACGTTATTTCGGAATAATGGATGTTATTCCAAAATAAATCTGCTGTGTAGACCTACCCTGAGACTCCATTAGTGTTGTCTTCATTGTTCTTATTTGTGGCTTGATCCTGCTCCTACTGAAGTCAACAGGAGCTTTGCCATAGACAGCAACATGAGCAGAATTGGGTCATTTGTTTGTGTTATTGGACCCAGGTGAAAATGAGTATAAATCATTGCCATTCTAATTTAGTATTTTTATACCTGGTTTGCCCTCACTTTGCCCTGAACTAAATGATGACACAGGGTGCAGGGCAACTAGTCATTTGACCTTCAATTTTTCTGCTTCTTGCACTGTTTAAATTCCTGTCTTAGGTTGCTTGAGTTTCCTGGAAGTTTCTGGTTACACAGAGGGTTGGTGGGATTTGGCAAATTTCAGAAAAGGATAAGACTGAAAACACCTTTAACACTAGGACTACAGATATATCTAAAACCATTTAACTGGTAAAAAATTGTTTTTCCTGCCTTCCAGAAGTCTATGGGACTGTGTTGGTGCAAACAACTGCTGATGAAAACTGCTCCAGATGTGCTGTGGCAGATTTCTTTTTTAAAATTGCCTCTGTGTAAATTACAGTCTGCTTTAGTAACATACTTGACAGCCACACATCGCAGCATATTCAACTGGACTGCAGAGTGCGATGACAGAACATTTTTTACAGCTCACAGTAGTTAAGTTGTAATTATTGCAGCTGCCTGACAGACTGCATTATTATACAAACCATCAAACCATCATAAAATAAATGACAAGTGAAGGGAAAACTGTTCTGAATGAGTTATAATGGCACTAGATATTTGTCATCTCCTGTTAGACCAGTTATAAGGGCTTGATGTTTTAATTGGTCTTCAGGCTGTTAGTTCTGTAACACTTCTTATTTTAGCCAGCAACAGGCTTCCAGTGCTCTGCATATCCCTGCTGACACTAGCGACACGGGCACACAAACCAAAGGAAATGAAAGGCAGTGATGGCCATTTGTGGAGAGTAAAACTTGACAGCAGAACATCAGTCATATTGATTTTACTGTGAAGCCAGTAACACAACTCCACTGGCCAATTGCTAATGAATGGCCCAGTGGCTTTCCACTGCCAGGCAGGGAAATGGGGAAAAAGAGAAAAAAAGACAGAGAGAGAGAGAGAGAGAGAGAGCATAAATAATCCATTTGTCTAATATCAACCCACGCAAAGTTCTATTGAGATTTTCAGTTCTGACTTCCTAGGATAACCAGAAATTATAATCACAATCCATGATTTTAGAGAAAAGGACCCAGCTGAGCTGTCTGCATATTTCCATAGCAATATTTTGTCCGGTTCCTTGAAAATGTGTGTGTACAATTAATCACAGTTGCATCATACACCCCTTTTTCCAAAGGCGTTGGGGTCAATGTGGGTTTTTCCACAAGCCCTATGTATGGGGCACGATATATTTGTACTGCCCCAAGAGCAGACTCTGATCCATTCTATATTTGGGCTTCCCCCATTCCAGACTCAGCCTGCGTCCCCTAGTGCAACTGTGCTGGCTGTGGCCGGGTACATTAGAGATGGTAGAACCACACAGCTCCACTCATTTCCTATCCCTTCCAACCAAGATGAATGGGGGTGGACACATAGTAACCCCACATAGGCCATTCTTCCCTCTGTGTTACTGTCCACTGCATGCTGTCCACTGCATGGGTAATGGCGCAGGCAAGTAGGTACTATGGCATGCTACTATCTGGTCCTTAGCTGTTCCCCACAAGAACCCCTAAGGTGGGTAAGTAGCAGTACTATGTACATCTGTGTTTATGTAGAGGGAAACCACACCCAGTGTCAATGTCAGCTGGGATTAGAACCCAGGAACGCCAGGCTCCTATTCCTGTGCTTCAGTCAGACCACAGTAACACTAAAGAGTAAATGCTAATGTCAGCCTATGAAAAAAGGTGTGAGAGAAGGGCACAGAAGTAGGCATGGCCAAATTTGCCTACAGGAAGCCCCGGACTTGTGATGCGATTGGTTCTGGAGGAAGCGTCACAAGTTGGGGGCGTCGTAACTCAAACCCGCATTTATGGTAGGCGCTGTGCACCATCATAAATGCGGACCGAGGATGTAAGTTGGGGGTTTCTGGCCCCTTCCGCGCTTACAGAAATGGTTGAAAGTGCAGGGAGTTGGAAGTCGGGTGGTCGCATCTTGGGGGCCTCCTCTATTTGATAGCTGCTAGTGACCAAATAAAAGTTTCAAGCAGTCTGAACCTCAGAGTGATTCTTAACTCTTAATAATAAGAGTATTAACAGTGATAACTCTTCTCTCCCGTTTTGTCTTTTTATAGGACATATCACCATTACAAACTACTTGTTGAACTATTTTCCTGGTCTTGATATTGAGAAGAGGAATGTATTTGGATTCACAGCACTGATGAAATCTGCAATGCAAGGCCGAACTGAATGTGTCAGAGCCTTAATGTTGGCAGGTACATGAAATTCTTTGCTTCATCATTACTTCTTGCTGTGAATAAGATAGCAGTAAATCTATAAAAAGCCGACCTTTCCAATATTTACTTTATTGAGAGGCATGGTGGTGCTATTAATGCAAATGAAAACAGTTTCTGGATGTCTTGTAAATAGAGAAGTGAGCAGTTTTATTTATTTATTATTGTTGTTGTTCTTACAATAGTACTTTACACTGCTATTGAACTTCCAGCTGAGCATCTCAAAGGAAATTACAAGCCTATGGTCTTTCAATGCCACAGTACACCCCATTAACACAGTTTGTTTAGGCTTGCATCATCCATGAGAAGTAAATAAATATTATTATCCATATTTTTTCAGAAGGGGAAACTGAGGCAGAGAAGTTTAAATGACTTGTTCAAGGTCACACTGCAAGTCTGAGACAAAATAAGGAACAAAACACAGATCCCCTATGACTATGCTTTAACCAAGAGGCTATCTATCTTATAATATTAGAAGAGCAGAATACAGTCTTTTTTTTCTTTTTAATCTTGATAAAATGTGGGGTCAGATACATTGCTACAAAATTGGGCTTAGGTCCACTGTAAAGATTTCAAAAACCTGGGATGATTTCTGACTTTATAAGAAAACGCACTAGTTTTGATGAGATACTGAGTTTCATTACAAACATTTCACACAGCTCAAATATTATGAATGTGATACAGTATTAAAATATGATGTGATAACTATGTTTGCATCCAGAATTACAAAGCTACTTAATGTTAAATAATAAGACCCAGTAAGCTGTGCATGGTAATTAGATATAATTCCCTCTTAGGGTATGTCTACACAGCAAAGAAAATTCCACGGCTGGCCTTAGAAGCTGACTTGGACTTGCAGGGCCAGAGGGCTGTTTCATTGCCATGAAAACTTCCAGGCTTCGGATTGAACTCAGGCTCTGGGATCCTCTGACCCCACAGGGTCCTGGAGTCTGGAGGCTTACACAGCAGTGAAACAGCTGCATAGCCTGAGCCCTGCAAACCTGAGTCTACAGCCAGCAAATGTAGGGTACGTGATGTGCTTTTTCAAAAGAGAGCACCCAGGCAATCTGGACACTCTCTTTCGAAAAAGCCCTGTTGGCATTCAAGAACATCTTTTTTTGAAAGAGCTCTTTCGAAAAAAGGTATTTTTCCTCGTAAATTGAGGTTTACTGCTGTTGAAAAAACCGCTGCATTCTTTCAATTTAATTTTGAAAGAACACAACGGCAGTCTAGACACAGATGAAGTTTTTAAAGAAAAAGGCTACTTTTTTGGAAAAAAACTGTAGTCTAGACATAGCCATAGACTGTGTAGACATATTCGTTGGCAGTGTTGCTCTGTCATTATACAGTGGATCACTTGAAAAACTAAATAAAATAAAAGCCCTGCATCCCTTGTGCATCTGAGTACATATAGCCTAGTGTCATTAAACAACATTTATAGAATGGCTGCCATGTTCTTTTGTGAAGGCTTGGGCTCTCCAGTGTGTATTTCAGAGAAGGAGGAAGCACTTTGCTTGATGATCCTATTACACTGCCATCAACTGATGAATAAAAGAAAATATATTGTTATAGCTACTTAATTACAAATTGCAAATTTGGAATTATTGCATTTGGCATGGATTTTGAAGTATGATTTATTTATTACAAGACTTATTTAATTTGTTCATTTGCTGTTATTATTATGGTCTGGCAGCACTACAATAGTTAAGGTTGCAGTGACATCTGTTTAAAGGTGGACCTTTCTAAATTCTATACAATCGGCGTGCTTAGTCAGAAAAATACTTTCTCTCAAACATAAAACTGTCAGTATTTTAGAGCAGAAACCCTCTCTGTGATTTCTCTTCCTGGCCCTGCCACCAATTCCACCCGCTAACCATTCAGAAATGTGACCAGAAATACCATTCTAACGTTATATAGTTGGCCTTCACTCCTGTTATGGCACGTGAACCATGGGGAGGGGGAATAACAACAACAGAAATATTTGTGTGCCAGGGAGTGAACATTGCAAAGTGTGTGTGTGTTGTATGTAAAGGGAACTGGTAAGCATCAGCCTTCCTGGCATACTTACCGGGGTAGCTGGTTAACCAGCAGCCCGGCTGGGCCAGAGTACCCCCCCTCATGGCATGGTGCAGCAGGCCCAGCCTGGCCCAAACAGCCCCTGCCTAGGCACAGTGGGCTCAGCCCAGCCAATCCAGAGCAGCCCACAGCGCAGCAGCCCGGCCAGGCTGGAGCAGCCTTCCCCCACCTACTTGATTCCGAATAACCAATTAAACGTAATGTTTAACCATTTAGCTTTTTAAACAGGATTTTACGTCCGTACTCAATATGCAAGTCACAGGACAAGATGTGTACAACTGTCCAAATTACCACTAACTTCTACTAAAACCACACGTTTTCCAGTTAAATCTACAAAATTCAGTGGCAAAGAACTATTAACACAGAGTTAAGGTTGCTTGGCTGGATGTTGTTATGCCCATGTCCTTTCAGCAGTGCCCCAATACACCCCACTAGCACAAATACCTTTACTCTTCCAGTCTCACTGTTGCTGAAAGTACAAGCTCTTCTCCTCTTGTTACAGCCCTGACACTTTCACCCACAGGGTTCCAGTTAACATTATTGAAGGACATGAAGGTTGCGCATGCCGCTTTCCCTGTACACTCTCTGAGCAACGCCTCTGGGTGTCTAAACTCACTCTGGCTCTTGGCACTATACAGTTTAGGTCCTGGTACGCAGTCACACACTTAGCCAGCTCCCCAAAAAAGAACATAAGACATATACTATTTAAGAACCACTTCACACCTTTTATAGCCCTTTACCCCCGGGGTAAACTGTCAAGTATTTTGGAGCAGAAACCCTCTCTGTGATTTCCCTTCCTGGCCCTGCCACCAACTCCATCCTCTAACCATTCAGAACCGTGACCAGAAACACCATTCCAACATTATATAGTCGGCCTTCACTCCTGGAACGGCATGTGAGCCAGATTGGATGGGGAAGAGGAATAACCACAACAGAAATATTTGTATATCTGCATTTGAGCTGTGAGGTGTGATTCACAGCTCATGTAGACCTCACACTAATGTGCTATAAGCATCCATGTAGCGGGGGTTGCATGGGCAGTGGTTTGGGCTAGCTGCCCAAGTCCACATGGTCCCCCTGGGTACACACTGGGTGGCCAACCTATGACACTGCTCATGCTACCCTGACTATATCAATATGTTTAACATGCTAGCTTGAGCAGAGGTATGCCAGTGTTTCTCAAAGTTGTCTGCAGACCCACTCTGAGAAAACTGCTGCCGGGCTGCCCCGGTTTGTTTAGTTACCAGCTCCACCACCACGGAGCCTCGCGGTTCACCATTTGCAGCCAGGGGGAACCACGGAAAACAGCGTGACCTAGTCTGTGCCACTGCCCGCAGCTCCCCTTGCTTGCAAACAGCGAACCACAGCCCATGGGAGCTGCGCAGCTCCATGGCTGTGGAGCCAGTAAGCAAATAAACCAGAGTGTCCCGGTAGCAGCTTTCTCAGAGTGGGTTTGCGGACCATTTTGAGAAACACTGATCTATGTGGACTTGGAATCACACTCCCATCTCAAATACAGGTGTCCCGTATGTCCCATTGTCTGGAGTGGCTCAAGAGTGTGAGTGCCAATTTCAGGGCAGACTGTCAGAAAACAAGGCAGACCCCCACCCAAACTGGGGCTGTCAGATTTCACCAAGCCAGTAACAAATGTTACTGGATCACTATCACAGGCTGATTACGGAGTCACAGACTCCATGACCATGACCCTTAGGGTCTCCTTGACCCTTAGGTTCTCCAGTCTATCTTGACACCCAGGTAAGTTGGACTTAAAATAAATTGTCACTTACACAAGAAATCACAGAATATTCAGGTTGCTTCCAGTCCCAAGAAACTAGTCACTTACCCCAGGTCAATTGGTACCCTAGATTTACACCCAAGACAACACATGTAGCCAGTCCTGTAATGAACTATCTAAAGGTTTATTAACTAGGAAAACAAAATGAGAGATATTTACAGACTAAAGCAAGAAAACATATACATGTAAATGAGTTATTACCTATATCATGAGAGTTATAGTGTTGTAGTAATTTGCCAGTTCGAAGTGTCTTTCAGGGCATACCAGGAGATAATCTCTGGAGATCTCTGGCTTCAGTGTGTTTCTTCTAGCCCTGTCAGAGTTCAAACAACAAAGAGATGGAAAATTGTCCCGTGATTCATTAAGTCAGATAAAGCATAGTTGGGTTATCTATCATGTTGTTAATGTTGAAAATGTGCAATATGTTAGGAATAAACCTAAGTTATTAAGTTAGTAGGGATACAAGAGTGCAGGGGAGAGCTAATGATTTGCTACTTCAACTTGGCATTTCCATACTCTCCATCAATAGATTTTTTAAGAATAGTTTTAAAGTAGCTTATGTTAAAGGAGCATTTAAGTTTTAAAATATTTGAAATCCAGGAAGTGTTAAGGTCTTCCTCTGAACCTCCCTCCCCATATACCCTTAAATTACTGAAATGCATTTACAATATTAGTTTCAGCATTGTGAGGTTTTTAGATGGGCAATTTCATCTGTGCTCAGACGTAGTGCATTGTAAATCCTGTAGCTTGCTAGTCATACTGAATAGTAAGCAAGTAAGTCGTCAGAAAACAAATATAAGCAGTTTTGTGATGGCATTCTTTAAAGCCATGGATTCCATGATTTTCCATTGTTTGCTTTATTATCATTATAACTTTTCCTTTCCTCTCTGCCCCAAAGAACTAAAATGGTATTATTGCTTCAGAGGAAGTTGCAGGTGTGGTGACATATTCCCTATGGGCATCTGCCAACCAGCACCTGCAGCCGTCTCCCTCTCTATAAGGCCAAGATGCCTTTCCCTTAATCCCAACTGAGCAGCAAGAAATCATTCCACATGCCATGGACCCTGCTCCCTCTTAAAGGATTCTGAGACAGCAAACCTTATAATGAGGATAATCAAAGCACTATGGAGTAATTTTTGCGGTAAAACATGACCAGAAGGTGTTTACTATGCACATGTCTTGGTGACCTCTTTAGCATATTATTACTTGTGACACTGGCAATGTAAGAGGTCAGTACTGGAGACTAACCACGTTTCCAACACGCTGTAGTGATGGGTATAACCATTGCATGGGGGAAACTGTAGAGGAAAATGTGGTGATTGATTAGAGCCTGATCTTTCTAAAAGTCAGTATGTTCAGGTTGGAAACCAAAATTCAGAGACAACCACAGTCATTAGTCACTTTGGACAGTCTTGGCCATAAAGTTTAATATTTAAAAATGTGAATGTACTTTTGGGAATGCAAAATTAATATTAAAGCAGGTTAATTACTGTCCTGAAGTTACTTTGATTGGGCTGCCACACTGCCAAGGTCACAAACGATATTGCTTCTCAGCAAGACAACCACCTCCAGCAGAAGACAGTACAGAAGTGCCAGTTGTTATTAGCACTCATTTTACACCAAAGTCACTACAGTGAAATCATTGGACCTGCTGTGGATTTATGCTAGTATAACTGAAAGCAGAATCTGGACCTTAAATAATATACTATGAAAGCATTGCCTGGCTGAGACCTTCAGAGTTGATCTGGCTAGAGTTCTATTTATACTAGTACTCTCTTATTGCTAAACTGAGCAAAATGGGTGCAGTTTTCCTTGAGGATGCCATTTAATTAAAGTTCTGATGCTACTTTATTTAGTGGGGATGGTATTTTTTAAAAGAGATGAATATTTAACCAGAGTTTTAGGTCCTACTTCTTATTAACAGACTTGCATACACTGAGAGGAAACACATAGGGTTTGGGGGTTTTTTTCTGTCACTAATCAGATAGGATAAAGGGGCAATGCAAGAAATGTGAGACTTACAACTGGATTTTAATAAAACAAATTCATAGTACGCTGGCCATTTTTTATTTCGGGGTCTGAAATTCTGATTAATGGGAACTCTGATGCTTTGGCGGCCTAGCAGAAACACAGCAGCAGTGATGTTAATTTGGTGGATAATAATCTCATGAGACATGAAACCTCATTAATTGACTATAATATTAATATCCCAAAGTGCCACATCTACTCAAATTAGTTGCTTGAAAAACAGGATTTGGGACATGATTTACTCTCAGGAAAACGAGGACTAAGGGCACTGCATACATTTTCTAGAAGAGACTTGTTAGGTGTGCCTTAAATCTGAACAAAAAATAGTTCAATAAACTGTCTTAACCTTTGAAAAGGGGCTTGAATATTCATGTCTGACCCAACTGGTAAAGGCCTTAGAAATTCTGTTGAATGAGGAATTTGTTAAGGAATGTTTCTGGATTTACAAATTAAGTCTGTAGCATCTTTAAGAAGATCTGGTGTCACACAAGATTACATGAGCTGAGACATAAAATCAGCATGTGGTATGCTGCTAAAAGATTAGGATCTCTGTATTTGGTAGATTTCTTTTGTGAGACATAATTCCCAAAAGAGCTGGGAATGTGTCAATTTGTATTGAAATAACCTGAAATCAAAGAAGAGGCAGCAAGAATAGTGAGCTCAATGGATCCTTGTAAATGGTCTTTGATTTGTTTGGACAAATGTATCTGAATAAGAAGAAACACAGTTTATATTCTGTGGTTTAGAAATAGCCCTTCCATAATTCTACATCTAGAACAGGGGCAAACAAAATGCATCCTGCAGCCCAAGGGGAGCCTCAGCCAGGCACCTTGTCTGCCCCACCCCCAACCTCCGCTCAGAAAAGCTGGCTGCAGGGCTAGGTGCGTCTCTGAAAGCTGCGAGCCTAGGGCCAGGAGAAGAGAGGCTTTGCTTACTGCTCCCACTCTCAGCACAATCTTGAAGCTCCCCTGCCCCAGGTCATAATCCCCTTCTTCACTCAAACTTCCTCCCAAACCCCACACCCTCCCCGATCCCTTACTCCAAGCTCCCTTCTGCACCCAACCTCCATCCCAGACCCCGTACCTCCTCCATTAATATCATGAAAGAGTGCAGCCCTTGACAACTTACCCAATTCTTGGTCTTGCCCACCCCGATCTAGAATATATCTGGAGGCAAACATGCTTGGCTTTATGTTGTTTGTGTGCAAACAAATCCAAGTGAAGATGGCCTCATAAATTGGTTAACAAATTTAATCATACATCAGAATAGCCTCCTCCCCTAGCATGGGGTCTTGCTGGACCGTCTGCCCTGGACTTGCTATTGTTTTGGTTTTGTGTGTGTGTGTGGTTGTAGGACGTGTGTGCATGAGGGATTGTCCACCAGCAAACTTGCCCTGAAAACCCAGGGTCAGTTTAAACACATTAAGGATTCTCAGGGCGTGGGGAGAGGGCTCTCCAATGTAATAAATAAATACTCTGTGCTGATTAGGCCTCAACTGGAGTGTTGTGTACCACATTTCTGGAAAGATGTGGACAAATTGGAGAAGGTCCAGAGAAGAACAACAAAAATGATCTAAGATCTAGAAAACATGACCTATTAGGGAATACTGAAAGAACTGGTGTCAAGTATCAGAGGGGTAGCCATGTTAGTCTGGATCTGCAAAAGTGACAAGGAGTCCTGTAGCACCTTATAGACTAACAGATGTATTGGAGCATAAGCTTTCGTGGGCAAAAAGTGCATCTGACGAAGTGGGTCTTTGCCCACAAAAGCTTATGCTCCAATACATCTGTTAGTCTATAAGGTGGTACAGGACTTCTTGTCGCTTTTGAAAGAACTGGGTTTGTTTAGTCTGGAAAAGAGAAGACTGAGAGGGGACATGATAACATCTTTCAAGTACCCAAAAGACTGTTACAAGGAGGAAGCAAAGAAATTATTCTCCTTAACTTCTGATGATAGGACAAGAAGCAATGGGCTTACTCTGCAGCAAGGGAGGTTTAGGTTGGACATTGGGAATAATTTCATGTCAGGGTGGTTAAACACTGGAATAAATTGCCTAGGAAGTGGAATCTTCATCTCTGGAGATATTTAAGAGCAAGTTAGACAGACACCTGTCAGGGATGGTCAAGTTAGACGGTGCTTGGTCCTGCCGTGAAGACAAGGGACTGGACACGATGACCTCTCAAGGTCTCTTCCAGTTCTAGTGTTCTATGATTCTATGATTCCCACCCTCGGTTTACTGTTCAAATGTATGTAGTATGAACACAACAAACAAACAACTCCCACACCATTTCCCATATTCCCAGAGAGACCTACATAAGCTAGAGAATGGAAGGAGTGCAGCCACAACTGGGCTTGAGGAAAGGTTGCGTGACCAGGGACAGCCAGGTTAAGGGGACAGGCCAAGAAGGGAAAAGGTGAAGGAACAGGAGGCTGCTGTAGGGGAAGAGAATAGGAGGGGTCCAAAGACAGGCTGATGGAGAGGTAAAGAGTAGACCCATGCCAAAGATCATGGCCTCCATGCTGTCATATTCTTGTCGACCTCTTTACAGCTTTTGATATTAACCAGATTCTTCTTGAAATCTTGTCCGCTGTTAGCTTTTGCAATGCTGTCTTTCCCCTGCTTCCACTCCTGTTTCTCTGGCTGCCTCTGCAGTGTCTCATTTGGGACTCCTCTTCTCCCTTCCCTCTCCCTCTCTCAGTGGGGTGTCTCAGAGTTCCAATTTGGCCCCCTCCCCTTCTTTCCCTGTACCTGGTCACTGATGATCTTCTCTGGAAGTGCAGCTCTAACTATTACCTATCTGTTGTAATCTGTCTCCTTGCATCCTAACCCCATCTTGGCCTGTCTTTCTGACATCTCCTTCTGGGGCTGGCCACCAGCTGAAACAACAAGGTTAAAAGTGAACTTCTAGTCTATCACCCAAGTCCTTCCTTCTCCCCTCTTTATCTGTCACAGTGGACGGTACCATCACCCTCCCCTGTCACTTAGCATACATCTGCATATGCTCCCATGGCACAGCTGCACCTGCATTGCTGAACTGTAGACATTTTATGACAGAAACAGAAGGGGTCTTCTGTTGTTGCCTGTCTGATTATTCAATAGCTTCAGAGGGGTAGCCGAGTTAGTCTGTAACAGGAAAAACATAACAAACAACAAATGGTCTGGTAGCACTTTAAAGACTAACAAAACATGTAGATGGTATCATGAGCTTTCATGGGCAAAACCCACTTCTTCAGATGACTGGAGTATAATGAGTCCAGATCCAAGGATAAATATTTTCATTGTTCAGTAGTCACTGGTCCATGTAGAGGATAACAGTCTGCTACTGCTCCATTAACTTGATGGGCAGATGTCTGTGCTGTGGATCTAAAGGTTTCAGTCCTCTTTGCAATCCAGGTGGGGGTCAGCATGTTCCGTATGATGGAATTCAGGTTGTGTGGTGCTTTTGTTTTATTTTTAGTGTTCTGTTTAAAAAATAGGAATTTATATTCAAATAAACATCATTAAAAACAGCAAGGTTGCGAAGTCAAGCACTAAAAACTCAGGAAATTCCGGAATTAATGTTCTTCTGTGTGTGCGCACATTAAAATATTTTGCATAATCACATGCTATTTTTCTCTTCAGGAGCTGGACTTCGTTCAGCTTACTTTATGGCAGTAGGAGTTGAGGTGTGCACCATATACTCAATCTATGCAAATGTTTTTCCTTTCCTTTAGGGGCAGATGTTCATGCGACTGATCCAAACCGTGGAATGACGCCACGGGAATGGGCTTTTTACACGGGCAGAACAGAAGCAGCCTTTCTCATGCAGAGGCTGATGAACAGGCCGTGCGCTGAGCAGTTTTGCGACCAGTATAAGTTAGAATGGCCAAAGATGAAGGAACTTGTTGCCAAGGCCGCAGAGCCAAAAAGCTGTTTGCAGAGGATCTTGGAGGGTGTGAGGTCGGTAATGTCATTCAGGAATTCCTGTGGCCCTGAAGAAGATGGGGTCCTTGACCACATGGTTAGGATGACTACAAGTTTAAGCAGCCCCTTTATTGCCATATCGTGCAGGACTGTGTGCCCAGGGAGCCCACCCAGTGTGGGGAAACGCAGACTGGCTGTGCAGGAAATCCTTAGGAAACAGAGAGCCCAGGAAATCAGATCTCAGGACAAAGACCATGTTAGCAATTATGAGAAATTATTTCAGAACTCCAGAGTCATGTTGATCCCCAAAAAGAAGGACCGGCGGGCTAGTCTGCAGCCCTTCAGCCTCACAGTAGCTCACATGAACACTGTGGTCGCAAGGAAAGCAAGCCTCCTGCCACTGAACCTACTGAGAAGGAGCAGCGTGAGGCCAGGATTTGTCATCCCCAAAGTCCGTGTCAACAAAGCTCCTCCACCCACCTACCAACCAGAGAAAGTGAGGAGGAAGAGCAGTGCCAAAGATGGCACTTATCTGCAGATTCCCAAATGGAGATACAAAGAGCTGAAGGAGGAGCGGAAGAAGGCAGAGGAACAAGAGAAGAGGAAAGCAACAGAGGCTCAGAAACTGAGGCAGGGGTCTCCCCAGAACAACAGGACTTGATCCAGTGGGGGGATGATGCCAGATTGTGCACATCAAAAGGGGCTTCTAAACTGAATAATGGCCTTGTGGTGCTGAAATAACACATGGGCTGTCACTGGCTGTATCTGGAGAAGTGTGAGGCTATCTTGAGGGTGAAGTGAAAAAATAATGCTTTGTTTGCCCACTGGCAGAAAACTGTGGTGGTGTTTTTTCCCTGTCCAAGATTAACAGCCAAGAAACAGCTATCACTGCCCATAGGCATGACAGGATCATGTTTTGTGGTCATTTTATACTGGATAAAATTAAGGGCTTCTGCTTTTGATACTGGTCACTGTCCCTTCTGCTTTGTCGGACCATATGAATTACAATGCATTGTAATAATAATGAAAACCACTGTGAGTTTTAAGTAGGCCACAATCTCGGTACAGTAGGAGGAGGGTAATGAATCCTGAGCTATATATAATGCAGATCATTTTGAATATAGTAAGCACTTTATGATTAACATTTTAATTCTGAAAACTAGAGTTTAAGACATCAAAGGTATCAAACACGTACTGTCTGAATGAATGTGATTCTTAACACTTGGTTTTATTCTTTGAAGATAAAAAATGGCTATGTATCCAATACATACACTGTCTCAGCAGCTAAGGTGATCAGATCCCCACTTAATGTAAATCAATATGGCTCCATAAACTTCAACGGAGCTACACCTGTTTACATCAGCTGCAATTTACTACAATTTTGTATTATCATGGTCAACTTTAAGATTTGCTTCCTCCCTTACAGCTTTTCCTTCACTTGCTATTGGTTTTCTTCTCTTTAGTCTCAGGGAATGTGCTACACTATCGTGTATCGTTGCATTTACCTACAAAATCATCAGATGTTTGAAGGGTGTGTTCACTAAATCTAAGTTTGCTTCTTGGGGATGGTCCAGCATATAGACAAGAAGGACCAGATAGTCTCTCCAATAATGAAATTGTTTTCTCCTATCTTCAAGAAGTATATCAAGGACAGTGAGTGCATCTTGGGGGTATGTGACAGCTCACTCCCCAGATTTTGGAAATCCTGGGCATCTGACATAGTGCATCTGGGGTACCAAATGGGTGTGCTGTGTCTACCAACTCTACTCTTCTACATGGAAAGCCATTTCTTAATATCAAAGTCACAGCAGGAAAGACCCAAGCTGTTTTTAAACTGGCAAATGAGGAGCAACGTGTTAGGCATATTGTTCCACATCCTTCCTGGATACCATAAAACTAATCAAGTATGTTGAATATTGTGGCTTTACCAGCATCAAAGCCCTATGACTTGCAGAGCAATTCCCTAAGTCCCAAATATAAGCGTAGCTGTAAAGTTAGAATGTGAGTAGCATTTATGGACACAGAAATGCATCCATTCCTGTATGCACATATAGCCTTTTTTGATATTCAGAATTTGCATAATTTGACAAAGTTTATTTAAATGCATATTACAATTAATTTGGTTTTAGCAAGAATAGAAAACACTTGCAAGCTTAGGAATTTTCTTTAGAATTTTTCTTTTAAAGAAAGTTAGCTGACAAACTTCAGTAAGGGCTCTGGGCTGGCTACTTGCAACGGAAAGGTTGTGTTAATAGTAGTATTCAAAAGAAAACAGCGAGGCATGCAATAAATAATGTGTCTATGCTTTTATATTTCCTCCTATTTCAAAAGCACTGCACTGCTCTCTGTTCCTTTCACTTGTGTCACCCGGCATTCAAGACTAGATAGAACTCAAAGGAGGATATCACTGAAAATGTTAATGCACTGATAACCCTATTCCACTGTGCTCTGCAGTACTCTCACTTACAGCCTTCCTCAATAAAGCTCAGTTCCTAAAGGTACTAAGATTGTGACTCACTAGAATCTTGCTCACATCCTCCCAACAGTAATATATTGAACTAAGACAGAAAACAAGCTATTGCTGCTCTCAGGTTTTCACATACAAGTGACTTTAAAGGCTAATAGAATTTAAAAGGCCTCAGTAACTTCAGAATCACTTAGGATATTGCAGCTCTCTAAAATATTCCTCGCACAGCTCTGCTGGTGGGACTCTCTCCCTTAGTCTCCTGCATCACACTCTGTCCACTTCTTTTGCATCCAGTTGAGAGAATGGTTTCTAGGGAAGCTTTCGGCACTTGGGGCCAGCCAGATATTGCTTGTTAACTGCCCCAAGCAGGCAGTAGGGGTACTGCACCCCAGCCAGAGTGCAGTCCCTTCTGCAGCTCCCAGGGCACAAAACTGCTGTGCTGCCCCACTCTGTACCATGCTTCACAGCAGCTGGCCCTGCTGGCTAATGCAGAGCAGTGCAGAATCCTGGTCACAGCACAATGAGACCCACTGCCAGGGCTGGCAACAGACTTCCCATGCCCTTGGCAACGTGCAGGAGGGATCAACTCTGTGCCTCCGGAAGGGGAGGAGCCTGGGGCAGAAGGGGCTAGCCTCCCTAAGCCAGCCATTCAGCGCCACCCAGACTGTGCTGCATGAGGCTCTGGCAGTGATTTAAAGGGCCTGGGGTTCTGCCTGCTGTGGTAGTGGCAACTGGGAGCCCCAGGCCCTTTTAAATCCCTGGATCCCATGGCAACTGCCCTCTTTGCCCCATCTTCCCATCAGCAGCCCTGCCCACTGCCTCTGCTGTGATAGAGAACACCACTGGGAGTGCTCACAAGGAGCAGTCCCTAAGTGCACTTGTGGCTGGCTACTTCACAAGATGCAAAGAGAGAAAAGGTCACTTGTGACCTCTCTCTACCCCCATTTAGCACACAGATTGGCCACACTCCGATCAGACTCTCAGCAGCGTTTGTCTACACTTGCACTTGTTCAACAAAACTTTTGTCATTCACGGGTGCTTACACTTCTAGCAACATCCCTGTGAGTGAATGCTGGTTGTTGCATTTCTGCTGACAAAATATTTCCACCCTCTACAAGGGGGTTTCACTTTGCCAGCAGCAGAGTGCTCTTGCTGACAAAGCAGCATTCACACTCCTGCTTGTCACGGCAAAACTCTGTCTTTCATGGGGGGTGGTGCTTAAGCATCCGTGAACAACAAAAGTTTTGTGGAGCAAGTGCAAGTTTAGACACAGCCTAGGCTACCTCAGCTCTATGGCGTTACAGAGGATTTCAGCCCAGAAGGCTGGCAGTCATGCTTATTTCAGTTCCAGCGCAGACTTCACTGTTTAATGGAAGCAGAAAAAAAGAGACAGGATATCATGTGGGCATAATGTAAGATTACAAGGGATATATTGAAACTCCTTTGTTTTGGGGGATTAGGTGACAACCTTTTAGCTGTCCATAAAAAGAATACCAGGATGGATTTCTCCCTGATACACAATGTAGGCCTGATGAACTTACTTTACAATGGATTTTTTTGTTCACAATTAAAACACACTATGCTATGTATCACAAGACAGATTCGGTATCCCAAAAGCAATCAACACTGCAAAATGAACACATGACTTTGCACTCTTACTCATGATTGTGATACGGCTGACATACTATCTCTCAGGGATTAATGTACTATGGGTTAAAATTAGGGACTAAAAATGAAGCACATTTTCTAACCCTTTGTACTTTGCTGTGCATGTATGTACATGTATGCATTTAAAAGAATTAAAATCTGTTAAAAATCATGCACTTGTTTTTCAGAGTGATGTAGGGGTTTTGCCTTTTGTTTCTAGATTACCAATATGAATTTAAACCAGGTCAATGGAAGTGGGTAGTAATTACCATTTGGCCTAGATGAAAGGAGTTAACCTGGTAGTAGTGGCTCTCTCTGTCCTCAGTCCAACTTCTAATAAACAAATGTTCCAATGAGAAAGGTATTTACTATTCATTTGCACTCTTGCTAGCTTTCTCTTCACAAGGGTGAGTGGTTGAATAGGCATTGAAAATTCACTCATGCCCAGAGGTGGTGCCATTAACTCATGATTGAGGCAGATGGGCTGAGTCATCTGGAAAAACTGGCAATGTTGGCACCTTGGCTGCACATCATCTTACTTTTTTATTTCTATAAATTCCAAACAGTTTTCACAAAACATCAGTCACTTCAGGAATACAGTGGCTAAAAAATTATCAGCTCTCACCAATACATGCTCTTAGTTTGTTTTCCTGGCAACTATAGGTCTGATCCTTGAGATTTCCAAATGGATCCTTCAGTTTACCTCTGTCTTTGCTAGATGAAAAGACAGAATTTAAGGACCTGTCTCTTTAGTCAGTGTAATATTAGTATCCACTGCAGTGGAGTTACTCCCAATTTACACCAGAGTGAGAGGCGAATAAGGCTCATGATTAGCTACGTGATTTACATCGCAGAAGGGTTGTGATTGCCCTCATAACACTGAATCCACAGATGCATTTCAGCAGAAATAGAAAGCTAAATTTTCAGTGTCTAATGATTAAGGACTTCATTTTATCTCTCTCTGCATGGTCCATCACCCATTGTTTTTAATAATTCAGTTGATCCTCCCACTAGCAAGATTCCTATGATGACAGGATAGAAACTAATGGTGCCCTTTCCAAATGAAGCCTTAAGGGAAGGAAGGCAACTGCCTGGAGTGAATTCTTCCTAAGGTCCAGTGAAATTTATGCCTCCCTTTCCAGTCTGGGAGACTTTGGTGCATTAAATGGAACATAGGTGGCGAGTTATATGGGCCTTTGGTGCCTAGATCCCAGGAATATTCCTGGCCTAGGGTCCAGCTCCACCAAAGTTTTGGGCTGGGTCACTCCCCTGGCCCTGCTGCTACTCCCAGGTAATTTAAAAGGGCCAAAGAGAACCTGAGGAGTGGTGCCTGCATGCAGCAGCATCTAAAGACCCCCTGATCCCTCCTCCTGGATGCCCTGCACCTCACATCCTCTCCCTCCACACCCCACTCCCTCCCAGAGCCCTTTTCCTTCACCCATGCAAATTCCCTCCCAGAACCTTGGGCAGTATGGAGGGGAGGGAGGGTGAGGAGGATGCAAGCTTTGGGAGTTCTGGACACCACCAAAATTTCTGCAAACCTGCTGCCCACTTCAGATCCCAATGCCTAATACTGAATTTGAGACTTCCATTTTCAGAGCCTCTTCCCCCATGCATCAATATATTAGCATCTTTGAAAATCACTAAAGGCGCCTTCTGCCTTAGTGTCATTCACAGGGAAGTATTGACCCTGCTGCGGGGATTTATTGCAGCAGTGAGCAATGGGAATACAAATAACTTTGCCTAAAATGAAGCCTGAGCTCACTCATCTTGGATGTGGTAGGGTGGCCTGCCCAGACCATAAGCATCAATTGGAGGCTGTGCAGATAGATATGCAGCCTTGCATATTTCAGTTTTTGTTGGCCACAATGCACTCAAGTTTGGCTCTTGAGAGTTTGGAAAATGGTTACTGTGACCTGTGGGTCAAAGCCCTTGGCAGTCCTGAAGGGGGAGTTCTGTCTCATGAAAAGAGCCCCAGAAGATACTTTGCCTAGAAAATGCTGGCAGTGGCATGGATGTGATGCAGTCTTTTGGAGTTTTATATTTTAACAGGAAACTTCCAAGGGGGGGTGAATACAAATTTGAGCCAGTTTTCAGTAGATGTCCTCACAGAAGATGAACAAATATTGGACTTCCCAGTACTTCTCTCACCAGATAGAAGGCAGATCTGATAGAGTGGAGGCAGTATGTTACTCCACATAAAGATCAAAACTTGGGCTCTCTTTATGAAAAATCTAATGTTAACTATATGAAGGCAAATAAATGTACTGCTTATTTTGAATAAAAGATAAATTTGCTGCTGCATATGGGTCCCATCAAGAGAGCTTGCACTTAGACTGCCATTTGCCATAAAGCTTTGTAAAAACAATTTGTGCTCTGATCTTTGCATGTCAGAATATAAGCATTTCTTTCTACTGCAAGTGATATTTATATAGCCCAGGACAGTCTTGGGGGGGGGGGGGGGGCTTGTGACAACCCCTATCCTGCACCAAACTCCATCCCCACTCCCACCCCACATCTTCCTAGCCTTGCTCCACCCTATTCCCATTCTACCCAAGCTCCTTTCCCTGAGCAAAGCTGGGAGCTCACAGAGGGCACATTTACACAGCAGGGCTGAAGCCAAAAAAAGCTACACAACTTGAGCTATGTCAATTGTATAGCTCAAGTCAAAATAGCTTATTTTGGCTCTTGACGCTTCCTCCCACTTCCCTTACTCCTCGTACAATGGGGATTACAGGAGTTGGAGTAAGCAATCCTCCAGCTCGACATTATGTTGAAATAACTGCCGGTTGTGTAGACTAACATCAGCTATTCCAAAATAACACTGCTATGTAGACATAGCCAGAGAGGGCTGTGGACGAGTTATTCCACTCCCCACCACCACCAGTGAGTGCAGGGTCAGGCCTCAATCCTACTGACAGTGCCAAGCCTCCCACTAAACCCCCAGGTTACCTTTGGACCCATGTTTCCACATCCCACTGAAGCATAGAACCCCCAAAGCACGAGGGTCAGGACATTGCCCTGAACCATCCTATGGACAGGACGGCTTTGATACAAACATAATTGTTTCTGTAGACTTCATTTTTGTCAAAAATGGAATTAAATACAAATCAGCAGATTTATTCTTGGTTTTTTTCCTGTGTCTCCCATTGGAGACAGACATATGATAAGTGTTGCTGGTTTCACATCACAATAGTTCATTTTCAAATTGCATGCTAATTTGTTTTGTTGCCTAAAGGAGAATTCTAAGCATTATCCTGACCCATTTGAGAGCTAACATGGTCCCCCAAATGTATCAGAAGGCACTTTTCTTAGATTTGAAAAGTATTTTTTGAAATTTCTACCATTCCTTGATCCCTATAGAATTCCACTGATTATTTCTGTATGAACTATGTTTTAGCTGCCATGGTCAAATTTTCATAACCCTTGCTCATCATGAATAGTACTTTGTTCCATTAAGATCGGTGAGATGGCTAATGGGGTAAGGTGCTGCTCAATGTGAGCAGAAATATCAGAATCTAACCATTAAGGTGGACTTTTGGAAAGAACATGTACACAGATTATATGGTCAGAATAAGTCAAACATTTGTTAGGTTTTATGTCAGTACTACACAATCATTTCTGAATCATTGCTTCTAGGCCAGGGGCAGGTAAAATACAGCCTGCAGCCCAGATCCAGCCCATGGCCCAGTGGGAACCTCGGGCAGGCTCCCTGTTTGCCCTGTCCCCGCACACCACTCAAAGAGGCTATGAGCTTCTCTGAGTGCTGTGAGCCAGAGATATGGGGGTGGGAGAAGAGGCTTCAGATTTAGGTTGGACATTAGGATAAACTTCTGTCAGGGTGGTAGAGTACTGGGAAAAAAATGCCTCTGGAGGTTGTAGAATCTCCATCATTGGAGACTTTAAAGAGCAGGTTAGACAAACATCTGTCAGGGACAATCTAGATAACATTTAGTCCTGCCATGAGTGCAGAGGATTGGGCAAGGTTGAGGTCCCTTTGGGCAGGGCCGGACGGAGGCATGGGCAAGCCGGGCAGCTGCCCAGGACGCCAACCGATGACAGGTGCCTGATGGCAGCTGTAAGGCCCCATGGCGCTGGCCAGCAGTGCCCTTCTCCCCCACGGCCGCGGGGCCTTGCATGGCCCGGTGCGCACGCCAGCAGCACTAGCCGGGCTGGGCTGGGCAGCGCATGCGGCATGTGCCCTGGGGGCGGGCCCCGGGCTGCACGCCAGCGGCCGTGGCCGGCGCGCGCATGCGCCGAGTGCCGCGGGGGTGGGCCTGCGCTCCCTTGGGGGGCGGGCTCACGCCCCACGGGCAGGCCTGCTCATGTGCTCTGCGCCCGGGGGCAGCGCCGTGAGCCCGGGCCCAGGGCGCCAAAAGGGCTCGGGCCGGCCCTGCCTTTGGGTATATCTACATAACACCATTATTTCAGAATAACCAACATTATTCTGAAATAACATAGTGTGCATCTACACTGTAAGGCTTTGTTTTGAAATAATGTCAACCTGGAGGACTTCTTACCCTGACTCATGGTAATCCTCATTTCACAAGGAGTATGGGAAGTTGAAGGAAGAGTGTTCTTCGAGTTCCTGCTGTGTAGACAGCGCCAAATGCTGAATTAAGCTATTTTGACTTAAACTATGCAATTGCTGTAGCTGAATTTGCATAGCTTAATTCGACTTTAGCCCTGCTGTGTAGACGTACTCTTCCAGGCCTACACATCTATGGTTTTATTAGGTGAGGGGCCTAAACAACATGTCAAGGTGTGTCCAAGTATCTGAATAAATCCTTGTCTACACAAGAAACTTATATTAGTTTAATTAAAGTTGTGATTTTATACCAATGTAGCTAAAAAGCCTATATGTGCAGTTTTATTTTGATTTAAACCAGGCTTATTTTGATTTAGCATACTTCTGATAGGAATCAGTTTAAATTAAATGAAAGTAAGATATTTAAACAGAAATAAGAGCCTCTACCTATGGGTCTGGGTTTTTTTTTTATTAAATCAGTCTTAAAACTGAGTCTTCAAGACTTTACGTTTATTAATGTTCTAATTTTAGTTCTGATTCCATTTTTTTCTGTATTGTTTTCAGATTTCACTTTCCAATAGTATATAATGTGGATTTTTTTACTGTACGGCACATTATTTTCAGATCTATATAGTGAGTGTCTCCTGATGTCTTCCCCACACCCTGCCATTCTGAGTTAGTTGGTGTCTTCAGGTCCAGATCTGGCCCCCTTACTCACCTGGAGTACTTGCATACTTTGAGTATGCACACAGGCTGCATCTAGACTGGCATGATTTTGCGCAAAGACTTTTAACTGAAAAGTTTTTCCGTTAAAAGTATTTGCGCAAGAGAGCGTCTACACTGGCATGTGCCTTTGCACAAAAGATTTGCTTTTGCGCAAAAGCATCCGTGTCAGTGTAGCCGCTATCTTGCGCAAGAAAGCTCCGATGGCCATTTTAGCCATCGGGCTTTCTTGCGCAAGAAATTAACGTTGCTGTCTACACTGGCCTCTTGCGCAAGAATACTTGCGCAAGAGGGCTTATCCCTGAGCGTGAGCGTCAGAGTATTTGCGCAAGAAGCACTGATTTTGTACATTACAACATCAGTGTTCTTGCACAAATACTCGCGGCCAGTGTAGACAGGCGGCAAGATTTTGCACAAAAGCAACCGCTTTTGCGCAAAATCTTGCCAATGTAGACACAGCCATTGAGTCTAATTCTGATTGTCCTGCCTTGGCACTACTGAGAGGTCTAACTCTTTTAACTATATTGCTAGTATGGTCCAATTTTGTATTAGCATTTTGAGTTTTGGGAAGTTCAAACTTCTGCTTGCAATGATGAGTTAAGTCTGAAGAACACAAGACATTCTCTAAAGATTGTTCTCTTTTGATCTTGTGAAGATATTGCTGTAATCTTTCCTTCAGGATTGTCTTTTAAAGATCATAGCCCTAGCACAAGAACAAAGTGAGGCCGACAACAGTATTGTCAGAGGCAGATGATGAAATATTAATCCATGCTTTGTGACATCCAAGATGGATTACAATAATTCCCTCTTTGCAGGTCTCTCCTGGGCCTCTCTTTACAAAATGCAGTGTGTACAGAATTCAGCTGGCAGGATTTTAACAGGTGCTGTGGACAATTGGCAAGCTTTCCTGGCACTGGGCACATAGCCTGGTCTGAAAGACCTATATTAATTCTCTTTGTACTTTTTGTATGTACACCATTCTATATGCATGTGTCCTTTTTTGTTGTCACATGCAAGTATGTCTGTGGCCATGATAGCTGCTAAAAACACTGGAAACCTCTCTCAGATCCTGTGCACAGGCCTGCCAAGGGGGGAGCAAAGGGGTTAACTGCCCAGGGCCTGGCAATTTAAAGGGGCCCGAGGCTCTGGCTGCTGCCAATGCTTTCCTGTGCACTACTGTGTCTTCTAAAACCACAAGTTCACAATCTACATCCCCCTTTGCCTTGCCTGCATAGTGCTACCCACACCTCCCTCTTTTTCTTGCAAGAGCAGGGACAGGGAACCACTGGCCCCAGGCCAGATCTTCCCCCAGCTTGCCTCGCTCTGGCCCACAAGGCTCAGGGTTCCTTCCCATAGTGGGGCAAGATAGTGCTGGTACTCCAGCCCCATGGTGAGGCTCCACGGCTCAGTGCCTGCCACATGGCTCGAGCACAAGTGGAGGTGGGGGAGCAGCAGGAAGCCAGTGATGAAGTCCTACATTCCAGCTCTGCTTTGCGAGGGGGAAGGAAACAGCCCTGCTGCCCACCCCTTTCCTCCCCCCAGCGGCACCCCAGGGAAGTGCTCATCTGCAGGCTCCAACCCTGTCACTCACTGGCTGGGAATTGCAGCCAATGGGAGCAGCAGGGAGGCAGTGCTGCTGTGCTATGTAAGCAACCCAATCTTCTGCCCCCTCCCAGATCCCCACTCCGGCGCCCCCACGCCCCTCTCCAACAGCCACCCTAGCACACTGAACCCCCCATTTTTTGGTCCCATTCCGGAACCATGGGGGGGGGCACAAAATCTACTAACCCCAGGGCTGGCGGTGAGGAGAGGCTCAGAGCAGGGATGCAAGAGCCACAGCGGGGCGAATGGGGGTCTCGGGGCAGGGGGTTAGCGTGTGGGGTGGTGCAATAAGGGCGGCGGGGGGTGAAGTAGCCGGGCTGCTGCTTTTCCCCCTTCCCATCCCCGCCAGGGAGCGAAGCGCCCAGCCCGCAGCGCGGAGGGGAAAGGCAGCAGCCGCCTCCCGCAGGACATCTGAGCGGGGCGGGGGGGGGCGATGAGGCGCTTCAGGCCCCGCCCTCCCTCGCTGGCACCAGCCCGAGCTAGTCCCGCGGTCGCTGCTGTCGGATTCGCCCTGAAATCCACACGCCGCCCAGCAGGTGCTGCCCTCGCGGAGTCCGCCCCTTCTATGGCTGTTTTGGGCTCCAAGGCCCCGACTGCGGCTGCTCTCTCCGCCCGTCTCTGCTCTATGGTGCTGCAGGGCCACGCTGCGGCCAGCGAGGCCCCCTCTAGGGCTAGCTAAGGTGCTGCCTGTTCACAAACGCCCACTGAATTGCAAGAGGCCGGGCTCCGTTTACACCTTTTACATCATTTCATTTATCGGCACGTGCACGTTCTCCTGCGGGGCTTCACGTGCGTTTGAAATGTCACTGAACTGAGGCCTGCGCCGCGCCGGGCAGCCCCGCTTCAGTCAGCGACCGAGCGCCACAACGGGATCAAAGGGCAACCTGTTTGCCCTCACTCAAGATGGCCACCCCCACTGTTTACAGTATGCGAGGCTAGCTTGCCCTGAGGCCCAATGGACGCCACTTCCCCTGAGGCGAGCTCGCCCCTAGAAAACATGGCCGCCGCCGCCGCCGTCCTTTCCCCAGGGTCTGACGCCGGGCTGGCCCGAGCGGCGATGGCCGCCCCCTGCGCTGTGTGGTTTGGGGACCAGGCAAGACTCTCTCCTAGAGTCGGGGCTCGGGGCTTTCCGGTGGCCTGGCAGGCCCGAGCCCGGCGCGTCTCGTGCGCAGCGTGGGGTTCTCGGCGCCCGGCTCGGCCCCCTGCTCCGTCCCACGGAAGCCCCAACCCGACCCCCAGGCCCCCCGGACCACGGCCCCGGTAGGGTTGCCAGGTGTCCGGTTTTGAACCGGACCGTCCAATATTTGAGCTTTGTGTTTGGGAAACAAATTGAGAAAGTACCAATGTCGGGTCTTTTCTAAATAAGATGGAACGTCCATTGTGATGTAATGTCAAGTGCGTCCGGTATTTCTGTTGAAACCATCTGGCAGCCCTGCCGCCTTGTCCGGCCGGCTCTGAGCCTGTGTTGCTCCCGCAGGGGGAGAGAGCCGCGTGCCCCTACGATGCTGGTCACCAGATGCCCCGCGCCGCCCTGGCAAAGCACGTGGTGTCCTGCCGGCTGAGGAGGCTGGAGTACTCCAGAGAGGAGCAGGTAGCCGCCTCTGCTCGGGCGGGCTGGTGGGTTTCTGCTGGGGCAGGAATCCCTGGGTCAGGCACTGCGGAGCGGAATGACTTCGGCAGCTTGAGGAGGTCTGGGTTAGGTCAGACCAATGTGCTGTTTATGGAAGTTGCATCGGAAGTCCCTGATGTGGGGGTGCCAGTTGTCCCATTTTCAACCAGAAGGACTGTCAAAAAAGGAGTGGGCTACTAAAAGTCCAGTCAGTGGCACAGTGGGGGTAAGGTAGGCTCCCTGCTCGTCCTGGCTCCAGGTGGCTGGCACGTCACTGTGGCCTGTAGGTATAAGGGCGGCCAAAGGGCTCCAAAACACTGCCCCTGCCGCCCCTCTGTGCAGCTCCTATTGCCTCCCAGCCATAGTGTTCACCCCCCCCCCCCACACACACCATACCCTAACAGCCTCGAGCCCTCTCCTACAATCCAAATCCTTTGACCTCAGCTCAGAGCTGCCTCCTGCACCCCGATCCCTCATCCATGTCCCCATCCCAAAGCCCACACCCCAGCCAGAGTCCTGATCCTTTCTCACACCCCAACCCTTTGCCTCAGCTTGGTGAAAATGAACAAGTGAGCAAGGGTGGGGGGAGGGAGTGGGTGGGAGCAAAGCCAGGGTGATTGGCTTTCTGCAATCAGAAAGTTGGAAATCTTATCTTGAAGCTCCAGGTAGATGCGTGCATGTGGCTTTTGCACATGCACAAGTCCAGCTGAATTTAGTGAGGCTCTGTCTGGGTGTTAAGCTCCAAACAAGTTTATCAGACTGCAAATGGGGGAGCTTGAGTCTTAACTATCACACAAAGGTATAATTGTGTTTTGTTTTTTAGACTGAAATGTATGACTCTGCATTTTACTATGAGAAAGCAAAAATACCCACCATTACTATGGGTATGTATGAATTTAGTAATGGTTGTACAGTGGAATGCTGACACTTCAAGTGACGATGTAATCAGTGTTAGAGGAAACCTCCTTATTCTCACCATCTAGTTTTTTTAAAAATAACTTTACCTTCATTCTGCAAAACTGCAGCATGCTTTTTCCCTTACCCAATGCTATTCTTAGAATGTGTTTCCTCTTCATTTTCAAAGTTCTCAGAGGGTATATAACTTAATTTTCACTGGTTTATCAGCATATTTGTGTCAGATTGGTTCCCTCCACCATATCTCTAACTCAGCTTGCAAATTCTTATTACTTTGTTACTTTCTTGTTTGTGCCCGGACTGTCTGTGATATCTGTAGATCACATCTCCCAACTTTGCAGTTTGACTCAGCCCTAAGAGTAGCATTTAGTTGCTGTAGTAGAGCATCTGAAGGGAGATTTGTGTTTTCACTGCAGTGCTATATAAGTTCTTGAAAAAAATTAGTGTGCAGTGGTCCTTGGTTCCATGAGGGAGGGTTCACTTTAATTTCTGGAATTTAGAGGTCATTCACACCAAAATAGGGCACTTTTAAGGCAGATGAAAATGTGATATTCAGTTACTTGTTCCTTTTTACACAGCAGTGTTACAATTAACAGATGTTTATATCTAGTGTTTGAAAAATCTGCTTAGCAAATAATAATAATAATAATAAATAATTAATTAATAAATAAAACAAGACATACAGCATCAGACTCTTCTCAAGAGTTTGGAACCTTAAAAACAGACACAGAGGAGACAGAAAACAGTAGCAGGGCCAGAGGAGGGAGTAACTGGATATCATATTCAAGTAATTGTTGAATAAATATAAAGCTTATTGATTAGTTTTTGTTTGGTTTTTGGACTAAATAACATGGAATGGATGTAAGAACAAACTTATTAAAAGCCAGAATACATTTGGTTAAAACTTTCTATTCCTGTCAAAGAATTCCTGAGTCTGAATATTAGTAATTCAGGATAAAGATTATTAGTCTTTCTGTTGGTTACCCACCAATTAAACTTCACCAGCTAAAAGCATAGATCTAGCACATGCCTCAGAGTGGATTTGTACACAGGTGCAGGAGCTTGGTAAAATCTATTTTCCTTTTCTTCAGATAAGGAGCTACAATTTAACATTATTAAACAAGCTAAAGCTTTAAGTACAAAAGAAGGTGGAAGCTACAGTGAAGGTAAGTAGAATATACAGGTAGCCAGGAGTTCTCCAACTTTTCTCTCTTCCCATTCATAATCACTCAAGTCACCTCTTTCCTAGTCTCCCTGGATCTCATTTATGTGTTTGCTGTCATGCAATAGTAATTTGCTCCCTTACTTATTCCGGTCCCCATGACTGTGTTCTCCTCCCTTTGCAGGGACCTGGGCAGGGTTCAAGTCTTCCATGTTCAACCCAAGAGCTCTATTCAGGACTGGAAATCTAGCCCTGCAAAGCTCAGAAGGTTGTTTTAATGCCAGTCCCACAATCCCACTATTTAAAATCTTTCCCCTACTAACCTCCTGTAGGTCCGCTCTCTGAGCTTCCTCCACTTCTGCCTTACACAGCAGAGAGCCCCCCTCAGATCATCCCTGCCCCTGCTCCTCACTCCCCACTTTGGGATTCTTTTTCTTGTTCAAGAAACCTTCCTTTTGCTTTTACTTTCTCCTCTAAATCCTCAAACTAACATTTTTTAATTGGACATGTAATATATAACTGTTTTGCATTGCCCCATGATACATGAATCTTCACTTTCCATTTTTACTGCAAACTTTGAGGAGTTACATTGACTTAGTCAGAAAACAGGCTGAAGCCCAAGGAAAGTTGAGAGATTTCTCAAGAGAATGGGAGAGGAAATCAAAACAGACCCTTCACAATCTGTCCCTGCATGTACAGATGACAGTATAGCTGCAGTGTGTGCTGCGCAAGTGATTGTAAGACCTGGTTAATACTGCATGAAGCTCCTGACTTGTCATTTTAAAATACACGTGTGTGCACAAATTAGGGTTTCCAATCTCCCGGGATTGACCTGGAGTCTGGAGGAATTAAAGATTAATCTTTAATTAAAGACTGCCACGTGAAGAAACTGCCCAGAATATGTTCAACCAAAATTGGCAACTGTAGTGTACATAGGAAAAAAAGCATGTGTTCATTCCACCTTCTTGTGAACTCAGCTGCTGAATACAGCAGCACTGACTGGCAGATTTTTCTGCTCTTTAGTACAGAAATGGAAACCTATAGAATGGGCTCTTTGGAAAGGAGGCACCTGGAAATTTTCATAGGATTGATGATGCCATGTTTGGAAGAAATGAGGTTTTCCCTCATGCTTAAAAAAAACTGTAATAATGTTAATTTCAAATCATAATCTGACTTGAATGCACTGGACAACTTTAAAAGAAAATAAACCAACATCATGTATCATGTACTGTAATGCAAAAATACATCTATGGACCACTAGGTGTCACAGCTATATCTCACCATCCATTTTAACATTGTGCTCTTGCGCTTTTAATAAGTGATCTGAAGAAAGAATCCAAACTGTCTGCATTCACCTTACAACTTCTTAATTTATTATCAGGTTTTATTTGGTAACACATTCTTTTCTCTATGACTTGGAAGGATACTTGTTGCAATGGTTTATTTTGTATTGTTGTGGATTTTAAATGGAAAACAATTATATAGATAATGCAAAAGTACTTTAAACAAGGGAAATTATATTTAAAATGCATAAGAAGTAAAATATATCCTATCAAAACAGTTTAGATCAAGGTGCACAGTTAAGCAAGAAACTTAAACATGGTCATGATCATGTTTTCTACTAAAAAAGCATATGACTTTTAATATGCCCTTTACAATATTAGGCCATTTTGACAGTCTACTATCAACTTTGGTTTTCCTTCTGTCTATAATGCATTTTATGGCACTTTTTCAGAAGGGTGCATTGTAGAAATAAAGTACACTATAGTGAATTATATGCACTAAAGCAATGTTGTAGTCCAGGTTTTTAATACACAGGCGTCAAGAAATGTGAAGTTTTATGGTGCATAGCTGTCAAAATAAGGCCGTCGTCGTAACCAGAAGTTTGAATTTTCTGCACTTTAAAACCATAGCTATATCTATCAACACAAAACTTGCCTTCAGTTTTGTTGGCTTGTTTAAAGAGGGGGTGATAGCCGAGCAGCCCTACAGGTAAACTCAGCTACATTACATTACTTCTCTTCAGGGTTTTTAAACTGATAGCAATGTGAATAGGTAGAAAGTAACTGTCTTGGATCATCATTGAAAGCATTCAGAGCAGACAATTGATCATTATCTATTTGATTAAACAGAGGCTTTGATTCTAATTATTTCTGATAGAATATTGGCTGTTTGCAGCTGAAATTTGGAAACAAATTTAAAAATAAATATGTACTGTTGGATCAGTGCAAAAACATTTTTTTGCAGGCTAGTGGGCTGTCACTACCAACATAATAAAGGAAATCCATGTTGTGGACTGGATGCTTTTATATGGGCATTCTCTCACTTCCTCCACAGATAGCCCACATTAGTCCCTGCAGGAGACACCAAAACTCTTAACCTTCCTCATATACACACCTGGGGAGCCAACAAAATAGAAGCATAGTGGCTATTTAATGACAGTCTGCTACAGAGTCATCATTTCATTAAACAGACTTCAGTGGTCTCCTAAAATTAGGCCAACTAAAGCACTTTTTAAACTATCAGAATCTAGTAAAGCTAAAGAAGTCTGTCTTGCACAAGTGGAAAGTATGTAAATAGTGTCCAAGTTCTTAGTGCGAGTATGCTCCTCCCCACAAGTTTCTTTGTATAGCAATACTGCCATTTTATAGAAATCATGTCCATTTGTTCACAAGCTGTAGGTGCCTATTCATCACTGCCTGTTGAAGTTCCCCAAAATCACAAACGTTTCATCTGTGACCTGACTCAAGCTGATCGACTTGCAATCTATGATTATGTCCTTGAAGAGACAAAGAAACAGAGGTCCAGATCACAGACCACTGAAAATGACAGTGATCTCTTTGTAGATTTGGCAGCTAAAGTCACCCAAGGTTTGAAAAATATTCCAGTTCTTGAATTTCACAACTTAAAAGTGTGTCATCTTCAAATATTGTCACATTGTACAGCTAGAGGGATTTGGTTGAACGTCTATTAAGGTTTGAATGAATAAAATATAAAGAAAATTGTGGTTCTAGGATAGCGGTTCCCAACCTTTTCCAGATGGGGACCCATTTTGACAATTCAGGAAGACTTGGTAACCCAAGGCAATTCAAAAACGGGGGGAGGAAGGGGAGCAGAGCCACCTGGAGAGACACTTGGCGACCCTTTTGAAATGTAATGGCGACCCATAGGTTGGGAAACTGTTCTAGGAAAAGGACAAAAATGATACATGCTTGTCCAGAAAAGAGGTGACAAATATTCTTCTTGTGTTGTACATGTTTTTAAATAACTATAATTTACGACATAGGTAAAATATCTTTGCATCCTGTAATGCAGTGTTCGTTGTATACCTGTTGTATCTTTTCCCTTTTCTCCTACAGTTCTGGCAGCTTTCTATTCAAACAGTTCTGCTGCTCTTCTTTCATTGTGCCTATTGCCTGCATCTCAGCAGAAGGAGGCATCCTTCATTTCTGCTGCAACAGGCCTCCACTACTGTGGCTCACAACTGAATGTAAAATTTTGCAAGATTTCTGCAAGTGAAAGCCTATATAAGATTAAAGCAGCACGGAACAGAAATGTGATAAGAGATGCACGATAGATAGTCTTTTGGTACAAAGAAAATTCTTGAGAAATATATAAATGAGCGAGACAGATCAGGATTCCTTCAGTTCTGTAAAATACACAATATACATTCAAGTTAAAAATGCCTTGTTTTCTGGAGCCCATCTAGCAAAAGAATCTGCAAGGCTCAAACATGAATATTTGCTGGACTGATCCCTCTGTTTGCCAGACTTTAGTAATTCAATAATATGGGTTTTGAAAATGTGATTTATAAAATAGTATTTAGGAAGGTTTTTTAAAAAATAACTTATTTCAAGCCATTACACTGTATTGCAGTGTCTTGGCGTTCACGTAATAATGTTGCATGATTACTTGGATATCTTTTTTGGGAGGGGATTGTTGATTTTGGTCTTTACTGTGTAAGCAGATCTATTCTGGCTTTCTCTCAATTTCACTACACCCTGTGTCAAGCTGTAAATGAAATACCAAAGAAACTTCTGTTAAAAGAACTTGACACAAACTTACCTTTAGTCATGTAAACAGCACCATTATAAGACAGCCCAATTTGTATTCTCAAGTGCCGATATATGTCCCTAAAATTTTGTTTTTAGTTTGTTTAGCCATTTGTTTCATTTTCAATTTGTATTAGATGATGGTCAAAAAGGTCCAAAGTCCCATCTTGAAATCCTGGCAGAAATGCGGGACTATAAAAGACGCCGGCAGTCATACAGAGCTAAGAATGTTCATATAACGAAAAAATCTTATACTGAGGTGAGCATCAAATGCTTTTGATGAAATCCCAAACCTTTGCAGGCATTAGAATGTTTTTTTTTTTTTTCATGGTATAAACTCTAACATTCTCTTCAGATTAGTAAAAATAATTTCAACCACAATGTGTAGGCAAAAAATGAATTTTTTTATCAAATCTGAAAATGTGGACTAGTAAATGTGTTAGCAGTTTTGTAAATCTCAAAAAGAAATGTTAATGATTTAAAATATATTTTTTCCTCATCTGTTTGGTTTTCAGTCTTTCCTCATATCACTTTGTGTCTATCCTGTAGTTTGAGCTTTGTCAATTTGAAAGTTGCACAAGCTACTTAAAGGGGCACTGCAGGATTAAAAACCATATATATTTAAAATGCATTTTTCCTTACATCAATTGCCGTACTGACAGTTGAGACTTAAAAATGAAAGAACTTGAAAATGCCAAACATGGTTTTTACTTTATTTCATTCATGAACAGTTAGGCTAGACTAGTCAATTTCAGCATCCATATCTTGTGCCTTAGCTATTAGGGATTGCAGAAACATCAGACAAATGTTTTCAGATTCAAACAATTTTTGAATAATGAGTTTTGTATGTTGCAAAATTCCAGCTACCTATATGTTGATAGTATCCGTTCAAGATGTAATACAGTTACTTTGGAGTTCTTATTTCAGCAGACCAATGTTTTTCCTTACAAAAATCAAGTGTATTTAAAAACACCACCTCAGACTTCATTTTTTGCCTTGGGCTTTTCTAGTCTATTTTAGCTTCAATTTTTATTTTACTAATCTCTTCCTAGGTCATCCGGGATGTGATTGGTGTGCACATGGAAGAACTCAGCAGCCACTGGCAAGAGGAAGGCAGAACAGATACTGCAGAGATGTGTGAAGGAGGAAAATCTTCCACTTCAGGAAAATCTTCAGGAAGGTATTAATAAGAACATCACTGCACTCACCAAAATGCTTTCTTTCTGTAGGGACACTGGCAATTGTCAATCCATAGTGACCTTAATAGTATTCTAGTAGTATGTAGAAGCTCCAGTTGAGAAATAGATCCACTGTACTGAATGTTACAAATCCATACTAAGCTAATCCTTGCACTGAGGAGCTTATCTTATGAAGACAAGTCAAAGGACAGGCAGAAAGAGGTGTTTAACCCCGTTTTGCAGATGCGGAAACAAAGCAATTTGTTCCTAAAGTCGTAGGCAGTTTGTGGCAGAGCCAGGACATGAACACAACTCTCCTGGGTCCTAGTACATCACTGAAACCACAGGTCTCAGACCATTACAAAGCAGCTAGGGAGAGGAAAATGTGAAAACACAAATATTGGTGGGAAGATGAGGGACTGGAGTACTACCTTAAGCTATTTTGAACTCTTTTTAAAAAATATCAACTAGATGTCAAGTTGACTCTGTCCCTGTAAGGTTCTGATGCAGTTCCATTCAGTGCTTTTTTTGTGATGGTACTCGCCCCTTTCCCCTGGCATGGCACTTGCGCTGCGCCGGACGTGGCAATTAAAGGGGCCATGACCGCTTTTTTTATTTTTATTTGCTCAGCAAATTTTTTTAAACCATCTGGCAAACCTAGTACCAGCATTTTTTTTAACAAAAAAATCACTGGTTAGATGAAAGTAACAGTGTTGCACTACTAGTGTATCTTATGTATACTTAACAGAACAGTAATCCTTCACTTGGGTATTGAAAAAGAAAAGTGGGAATAGACTTTATTACCTGTGTGACATGGAAATGTGTCCATATCACTGGGTGATGCTTCCAATTTTTATTTCTTGACTTGCAAGGTTGAAATAATAAACAAATCAAACCTGTTTCAGCCTTTTTGTGCTGGGGGGGAAGAAATTGCTGCCTGTCAATCAAGAGAAGCCAAAATAGTGGCTAAAAATGTCTTGGTTCCAAGTTCTTATTATGTCAAACAGAAGAAAGTGATCCTACAAAATCGATTACTGTCCCTTTTTGTTGCCTACCAGAGGCAGACAAATGGAGATTTAAATATTCCAGTAACTACAGTGTTTGTGTAACTATTTACAGCAGACTTCTGATAATCCAGCACCTTTGGGACCCAGGGGGTGCCAGATTATCGGATATGCCGGAGTATCAGGAGGTACTCTGGCAGGGGGGCTGTGACGGGTCCTGGGGAAGGGGGCAGGGGGCGAGGGGCAAGAGGCGAGAGGGCCGGGCCTGGCTGGGCTGGGCCGGGAACAGCGTTGCGTGGGGCGAACCAGGTGCTGGTGAGGGGCAGCGCTGTGGGATCAACCCGGCAGCACTCCAGCTGCTCTGCCCCAGGGCTTCCCCAAGTCCGCCGCTGGTCAGTTTCAGCAGCAGCGGACTTGTGGAAGCCCTGGGGCAGAGCAGCTGGGGTGCTGCTGGGCACCTAGCAGGGGGGTGAGGGGCGGCGCTGCGGGACCAACCCAGCAGCACCCCAGCTGCTCTGCTCCGCACCGCTTCCCCAGGTCCGCAGCTCGTCAGTTTCAACAGCGGACTTGAAGAAGCGGTGCAGAGCAGCTCCAATTGTCCGGCTGGCCACAGCACTTTCGGGTTCCAGTTGGTGCCGGACTATTGGGAGTGCTGGACCACTGGATGCCGGACAATTAGAGTTTTACTGTATTAAACAAAATCAGTGACTTTTTTTCTTCAGAAACGAGAGACGGTCAGCATCCGTGGACTCTCGACAGTCTTGTGGAAGCTCTAAAGATGTTGATCGAGCTAGACATAGGAGAAATCCCAGCAGAAGTCCAGACAAACACAAAAGAAGACGAGAGAGAGGCAAAGACAGGGATTCCAAGAGAAAAAGAGAGAGGCAAGTATTTATTCTAAGAATTGTTTGCCTGCCTGTACCAATTAGTCATGATAGTCACTAGTGAAATGTAATGGTGCATCAGAGATTAGTGCATGAACATAATACTCAATCCAAGTGGAAATGCAGGAGAATTCACGGAGACAGGATGTAGTAATCTAGATATACATGCACAGAGTCTTAGCCTGGCTGAATTTGCCGTGGGATCTTCAAAAAACCACAAGTGATCTGGACTACACGGTTGGCTCCTCCAGCAGTAACTTGCTCTGTAATGAAAAGCAGTCAGACTTCCGAGCAATTTGTGACCTTCTATTGGTTTATAACATAAATGGGAGAATTGTAGAGCACAATTCCTAGCAAGTATGTATCAATTCACAAAACTACAGATGGTTTCACCATATACTTTGGGGCATATGCTAGAGCATCTGCTTGTCTCATGTTCTTACAAGAAACATTGTGCTCTGTCAGAGGGCAGGGTTGTGCAATGACCCCCAGCTTACTGGAACTGAATCCTCAAAAGATAAGAAAGTGACAAGATTCTGAAGGAAATGTGTAGATATAAATATTTTCAGTCTTAAAAGACTCCAAGCTTCTGTTATGTTCAGTCTATTAATCATTTTTGGTGTAATCTGTTCAGTGCTGAGATCCTAACAAGACATCAGATGCAATGGCTTGTTTCTATTTCAGGGATGAAGAGAAGTATCACAGCCATGCAAGAAGAAAATAGAGGGACTCTAAAGAAGATGTGTGTGTCAGCTGTTAAAGAAATAGACATAACCTGGATCATTGAGAACTGGGAATATCAGCAGTATGCTGATGACAATACATTGTGAATTGAAGGTTGTAGCCACAATTGGCAGGCTGCCAATGCCATCCTTCCTTCTTCCTGACAACCTTATCATGGTCTCATGTCTCAGATGGATTTTTCTCTTTGTGTCAGGTGACATGTAATTTTTTGTATTGCCTTTGACTGATAAATATAATTTTTACATTGTCATTTTTCATTCAGCCCATCTTGATACAATGATTGAAGCGAGCAATGAGGATTCAGATTTGTGCAAGTTCACAGTGACTTTGGGAGGATGCTCTGTAGCAGGGGTTCTTAAGCTTTTCTTTCTGAGCCTCCACCCCCCTCCCTTGCTATACAAGGCTCACCTCTGCCACAGCTGTTTTCTGCATATAAAAGCCAGGACCAGCATTAGTAGCAAGCAGAACAATTGTCTGGGGCTCCACACGACAGAAGGAAACATGAAGCTAAGTAGTGTATGGTTTGACTTCAGTCCCAGATGGCAGGCTTTGGGGCCCCAGGTTTCAGCCCCATATAGTGGATCTCTGTCTTTTCACTATGGGCCCCAGCAAGTATAATAGCAGCCTTGCTTGGCAAACCCTCTGAAATCTCCTTGCAGCTTGTTGGGGTGCCTGGAACCCTGGATAAGAACCATTGCTTTAAAGTCTTACACCTCAATCACCTCACTAGAAAGGGGAATTTAAAAATAAAAAACACCTTAAATAGCTGAGACATCCTCAACCAGTAGCTTAGATTCTGACTGTAAAATGGAGGTTATGATGCCTTGTTCCCTTTATAAAGCATTTTGAGGCATTCATGTTAACAGCACTCTCTGGGCACCAAGTCTTATTTTTTGTTTGTTTGTTTGTTTGTTTACTGGGAGCATTTCCATCAAAAGAGCTCTCTTGTTTCTTGGGAGTAAAATCTGTATCAGCTGCTTATTTTTCTCTGTCACATTTTCCTGTGCCATCAATAAATAAATAAATACCTTGTTTGTTTGCACTTACATTCTAGAGGGTTTTATTTCCCCTGTGGGGCTGAAACAAAACCCGATGATAGAAGCAGGTAGTGGGGACATTCCTCTAGGCTGGTTCTCTTTCGGCCAGTCAACAAATGGGGTAAGGTTGTGTTCAATTACTATCAATTACAATCAGTGCTTTTTTTGTAAGAAAAAAGGTGCTGGTACTACAGGCTCTAAGTTGTTGGGAAAAAAAACCACGCCGAGGGCCGAAATGTGGTCGCAGCCCCTTTAAGAACCGCGTGTCCCGAGTGGGCTTTCATCGGGAACCAAGCTGCCCCAGGAAAATGCTAATAGGTGCTGGTATGCCAGAGAGGAATCCCATTCAATGAAGGTGTGCTGGCAAACTGGGTGGCGTACTGTCACAAAAAAAGCACTGATCACAATACACTTTATTTAACCAAGGAATTAGTAACAATGAGCATTTTCAGAGAAAACTGGGACTTCTATCATAGAAAGTAGCAACTATGCTGAATCTGCATTAAGAAAAACACTACAAACTGACACGTGCTTGAGTGTGACATAATTTAGAGAAATTGTATATACTTGATCATACTTTCTAAATAGAAAACTAGAACCCCTTTGTGACAATGTCTTTAAGGACTGTGAAATTCACATGAAATGGCTATTTCAATCTATATGCAATCTGATTTCATATTTTTATTGCAAATTGTTTCAGATCTGTATGGAGCTACATACATTTGAAATTTTGATGTAACCCATGTATGATTTCTGTATGAATTCCATACAGTTTTGGTGACCAACTAGACGAAGAAATGAAGGACAGATTATCATCTTCATTCTCAATGCTCCTAAAGTTAAACAGTAACTATAGTAATCTAACAATAAGGAAACTACTACTAAAAGAGCAATAGAATCTCACAGTGTGCAGAGAGGTGGTCATTTCCAAGGTTCCATTTCACTGCCACAGCTGTAGGGAACTGAAGGATGGGTGGGCCTGCTGCACACTTTGTCCTAGATAGGATAGGATGGGTATGTAATACAGTAGAATCCGGATTATCCAACCTTTGCTTATCTGACTTTCCAGTTTATCCGACATAGCCATTCAACGTGCTATTTATGTGTCCATGCGTCGCATACCTCCATAGCCATAGCTTCGTTTGTTCCTTTGCACCAGTGATTTATGTTTCTGCTGTGATCATTTCATTTTTCCAATTGCATTTTCCCCTTCGTGTAATATAATTTTATTGTTTGAGGAACATGGCATGTGAAGAGAGGAAAAAAAGTGGTTCTTTCCATTGAACAAAAACTTGAAGCGTTAAAGAGAATAGACAAAGGCGAGTTCATGCTAAAAATTGCATCTGAACTCGGTGTGGGTGAGTTACAGTTGGTGACTGGAAGAGGAAAAGAAGTGAGTTAGAAAAGTGGTGCTCTGATCGACCCACAAATGCAGGACTGAAGGACAGAAAAACAATGAAAAAATGTGAATATGAAAAGTGAGTGAAGCTTTGTTCTTATGGTTCACACAGCAAAGGGATAAGGGCATGCCCATCACAGGCCCGATTCTGCAAGAGAAAGCTCTGAGTTTCCAAAAGGAATTTAATGAAGGGGAACCTGATTTCACGGCTAGTGTAGGCTGGCTTGATCGCTGGAAAAAAAAGATACGGGTTAAGGCAGCTCAGTATATGTGGTGAAAAATTATCGGCAAATCAGGAAGGGTTTCTGAAATTTAAAGCAAATTTTCATTGTCTCATCGAAAATGAAGGATTATCATGTGAGCAGATATATAACTGCGATGAGACAGGCTTAAACTATAAAATGCTGCCTTCAAAAACTCTAGCTTCCCAGGCTGAAGCTTCAGCTCCTGGGTATAAATGAAGTAAAGAAAGAGTGACGATTCTAGCCTGTAGTAATGCTACTGGTAACCACAGACTAAGACTCACATTTATTGGAAAGGCAAAAAAAACACAAGCTTTCAAAAACATAGCACCTACTGCTCTACCAGTTTCGTACAAGAATCAGAGAAATGCATGGATGGATTCAGCAATTTTCCGAGGCTCGTTTTTCAATGAATTTCTTCCTTCAGTAGAACAATTTTTGAATGCGCTAAACCTACCAAGGAAAGCAATCCTTGTCATTGATAATGCACCATCTCATCCTCATGAGGATGAACTGATCAGTGGGGACATTAGAGTGATTTTTCTTCTTCCTAATATCACCTCATTGTGTCAGCCTATGGACCAGGGTGTGCTTAAAGTGTTAAAGAAAAAATATCGTCGTAAGCTTTTAACTACGCTCATTGAGGCAACAGACGATGGAAATGGTATGCTAGATAAGCTAAGGACAGTGAACATAAAAGATGTTATTTATCGGATCGCACAATCATGGGAAGAGATTGAACTGCAAACTCTGGCAAGATCATGGAGAAAGTTACTTCCGAAAGACGAAAACACACAAGAAATGGTGCAAGAAAATTGTGATAACCTGCTACCTTTGTTACAACAAATTCCAGGCTGTGAGAAGGTGAATGATGATGATGATATAGAGGACTGGATGGAGAAAGACGAGCAACAAGAACTGACTGACTGCGACTTAATAGCTCTGGTGAATCGGGATGACAATGAAGATGATGAAGATGAAGATACAAATGACAATGACAAAACAGAGAGAATTAGTCATAGCGAAGGGGTCAAGGCTCTCAAGGCGGCACTGCCTTACGTTGAACAACAAGGGGAGGTAACTGCTAGTGATGTTATGTTATTGAGACGCTGGTGCGACCTCGCCGCAAGGAAGAGAAACAAAGCTGGAAAACAAACTTCAATCACTAATTTTTTTAAACAATAACTTTAGCGTTTTGCCATACTGCATACTAAATGTTCTGTACTCTATTATGTTAGTTATTCTGTTAGTTGTTCTGTAGAATAATAAGTAATAAACGTGATTTCATACCAGTTTCCATTTTATCCGACATTTTCGTTAATACGACCACCCCTCGGTCCCGTTTAGGTTGGATAATCGGGGCTCTACTGTATGTACATTTGTGCAGTCATGGCCCAATAGTCATTACTGTGCAAAAGAATCTGATGGGGCACATGTGAACCACAAGTGGAATACACATGGACAACTGCATGAAGAACAAGATATTTTAGGTGCCAAAAGAAGTTTTTGGGACACTAGGACATCATATGAAAAAAATGGGACAACTGATTTCTTTATTCAGGTAGATCTACTAAGCATAAGTTCCATATAAGGACATACAATACAAATAAATAGCATAGTTCCTTGAAGTTCTTTAAATATGGCCTTCAGATAGAGATATTGGTATCTGCCTTCATAAATTAATCAAGATTCTTCTATCAGAAACAATTTTTTACTTCACATGAAGTTACACAATATTTCCAAAAAATTCCTTAATCACTACCTCTATTAAAAGTTTGTATTTATCCGAAGAAATCTAAAGCTAAAATTACACATCTATGAAAACAAATAAATCCTAAGATTTATTCAACTTTCATAAATAAAGATCATAGTGCAAATTATGCATACTGGTAAATCAAACTCTTTATTTTGTTGTGACTGCTAATGTTAAACATCTTGAAACTTTATTAAAGTTCTGCTCTGAATTGGTAGTATGTACTTTCAGTAAGTCCTTGTTATATTTCTCTTAAACCTTCTTTGCTGGAATGAAGAAATCTGAAATTCCAACCAGATCTCCTTTAAGCTCCCTAAATTACAAGAAAATAAATACTCTTTCAGTAAATTTTTTTTTTCAATGACCTGAGTGGCGGAACTTTTTAAAGCTACACATTGGCTGCGTCTAGACTGGCAAGTTTTGGAACAAAAGCGGCTGCTTTTGCATAAAAACTTGCCAGCTGTCTACACTGGCTGCCTGAATTTGCGCAAGAACACTGACGATCTAATGTAAGATTGTCAGTGTTCTTGCGCAAATACTATGATGCTCCTGCTCCGGGATAAGCCCTCTTGCTCAAATGCTTTTGCGCAAGAGGGCCAGCATAGACAGGTAAAAACTGTTGTGCGCAAAAAAGCCCCGATGGCGAAAATGGCGATCGGGGCTTTCTTGCACAAAACTGCGTCTAGATTGGCACGGATGCTTTTCCGCAAAAAGTGCTTTTGCGCAAAGCATCCGTGCCAATCTAGACGCTCTATTCTGCAAATGCTTTTAATGGAAAAACTTTTCCATTAAAAGCATTTGCGGAAAATCATGCCAGTCTAGACGCAGCCTTAATGTATAAATTTTCTTCTCTTAAACACTTTTATTTGTAGCATAGTTCAGAATAACATCACTGCAACAGTTGTAACAGACAATACCTGGTTCTGTAACACTGCACATTTTAGAAACATTTTTCTTTCAATAAGTAAACTATTAGCCAAATTTTGCTCTATTTAAAAAATAGAATTTAAACTTGTACTAGATAATGTTGCTCTGGCTCTTAAATCCACTAAAGTCAAGTGGGCAGAAGCTCCGTAAATCTCCCTTCAATGGGCTCAAATAAAAATAGGGTAAAGACAGAGTCACACCTAGGATTCTGGAAGGGATCTTGGAGGTGAAACCTAATTTGATACTATGAAAGCCAAACAACTTCAAAAGGTCTGCTAACAGAACTGGAGTCTCTTAAAGTGTCTTCTTTAAAGCTAATATAGACTAGGTGGCAGTAGTCTAGTAAAGTACCTTTAAAAGTGAAAGCCAACTCTCATGAGGCTATTAACTTTTCATAAAGTTAACAAGGGAGGATAAATAAAGTTAACAATTTTAAACAAACTACTGTATAACAATTTACTTAGGGTCCAGTCAAACCTAAATAATTGTATTACATTAAATAATATAATTGTATGTATGATTGCTATTCTATAGTCATCCTAAGTGGTGAGAGGAAAGCTTATCCATTTGTTAATGTAAATGGAGATGGCATTAGTGCATTTATCTTCCCACCAAGGATGCTCCAGAGACAAGAAAGCTCAAACTAACACACACTTAGGGTCAATTAATTTAGGGCAGTGACTATATTAATCCTGCTTGCACCATCAGCAGGAGGTACCTATGGACAAAAGCTAAGCACAGACACAAAGGAAATAGGTTGTCTCCATATACCTACAGCTCAAGAAGGGAGCAATCCATGTATATCATATTCTTGTCCTCCTCTAGCAGAAATGTATTACTCAAATACTCAGGTATACAAGATATGCCCTTTCAGGAATCAGGACTATGTCAACAGCATATAAGAGAAACAACGTTACAACAACTGGGGACCCCGACACACCAAAGAAATGACAAATAAAACAAACAACAAATTTATGCCTCTCACATATACCTCCAACCCCAGTCCTAACAGGACTGAGGCAACCCAAGACAAAAAGATACATCCTCAGGATGGACTGTAGGAACAGACATTTAAATGTATATCCATACATATAAACCACGTATCACCTTGCAGGCCATGGTAACAAGGACTTGATTATATGATAGAGTAGCCTGCAACAGCAGGGGACTGAATTTAAGGAGTCAATAGGACCCTGCCAGTCATATGTCCTGAGGCTCATGCACCATAACCTCAGGCTCATGAACAGGCGACTGGTTAAAGTCTGCATTGCATGTTACTTGATTGTGGCTGAGGCAACTGACCTGGCCTACATCACTGAAATTTGGGTTGAAGACAGTGTCAGACTCATTCTGGTACAACTTGTTCCATTAGGACATACAACATACAATAGGTGAAATCCTCAGCCCAGTGAGGTCAATGGGAGCTTTACCATTGACATCAGTGGGGTCAGGATTTCACCCTATGAGCCCCAGTTTCGTAGGGAGGCAAAGTGACTGTCAGGTAACCCAACCAAACCCAGATGGAAATAGGCTCTTAACCCAGATCCCAAGTCATTCAGATGCATCTGGACAACATAGAACTCCAGAAACAGGACCAATATAGACATTCTAGCTGTATACAGACTACTCAAGCCCCGCAAGTTTTCTTTCAAATCTGATCTCAAACCAAGACATCAAAATTTGTCTTGTGAGACTTCAACTTATGGGGCAGTTATGTCACAGTGGTCCAGAATCTAACATCCATTAAGACAAATAGGATTCTCCAATAATGTTCGATCCCATTCTTATATCCTGCTGCAATACAGGACACCAGCCAAAAGCACGACCAGTGTACTAAGGGACTAATTAGACACTCTAACCAATATAACTGTTCTTGATAGCAGAACTACAAACCAGCCCAGACCATCTTTGCCTAATCTGTGAGGAGCTGCCATAATACTTTTCTGGAAAGATTAATAAAATCTATAAAGGTGGCAGGAGCAGCAGAGTGACAGAACAGGCCTGTTAATGATAAATGAACACCTGAGATCATGTCTAAGGAAGGGCAATTACCAGTGGCTTGGAATCATGGCTAATATTAAAAAAACGGAAGGACCTAAAAATCTTGCTAGGTATGGTCTAGTCTCAGATGTTCCTTTCCTGAAGAAAGACTCTGATAGTAGTAGATCATCTCCAGCATTCTGTAGCACAATTCAGCTTCTGCCAATATACTAGATATCAGGTTTCGGAACTAGCCAATGCAAAGACAGTACAACAGTCACACTAGTGAATGATCTCCTTATAAAATCTGCTTCCTTCAATACAGTTGGTCACAAGTGTATTCTCCTTGTACCACTTAGCAGGCATCAGTGGATTGCCCTCAGGTAATTCCATCCACTTTCTACAAATTTTAAAAGGCTGTGATGGGTAGCTGCTCCTCACAGAGGCTATGTCTACACTGGCGCGATCTTGCGTCAGAAGTATGCAAATGAGGCTAAGTGTGGAATATCGCCGAGCCACATTTGCATATCTAATGAGCCGCCATTTTTGCGGAAGAGGCTCTTGCGCCAGAAGGAGCTGTCTACACTGCCCCTTCTTGTGCAAGAAAAACCCTCTTGCGCAATGCCATTATGCTGATTATTTTCAGGAATAACGGCATTGCGCAAGAGGGTTTTTCTTGCATAAGAAGGGGCAGTGTAGACAGCTCCTTCTGGCGCAAGAGCCTCTTCCGCAAAAATGGCGGCTTATTAGATATGCATAGACATAGCCAGAGAGTCCTCACATGCATTCTTACATAGCTTGTTTATTTCCCTTCTCCATTTTAACATCTATGGTAAAATACAATAAACTTTAAAAGGCTATGGTTTCAAATAACACGCTGACGTTAGAAATTATGTTTATAGCTTTGAATCTGGAGGAGAGAACACCATAATTCACGTAATGTTTGGAAACATAAACATGTGGGTAAACAACTGTTGGCTCATACTCCTAACATTGAGGCCAACCAGAGTCTAACTTTAGGCACCTAGTTTTGAAAAATGTTATTCTTGATATTTATTATGCTCTTTATTATCAAGTACAAAGAGAAGATGAAGTGAAAAGAGAGATTATATAACTAAAATTACAGACATATGAAACCAGAATGAACTCATAGTTGATGCATGCCCCAGGTCTAAATTTATACTTACACTTGTCCTTTAAGAGCGTTGAGGAAAGCTTCAACACTGTGGTCTGGTATCTCACCATCGATACTGGCCAGGTATGTGTAGATAAATGAGAATGTATCAAATGGAATGCGAGCAGGTCCACCCTCTGGATCAGTTGTTAGAATTTCACAGGCATACTTCATAGAAGCCATTAAGGACTAGAAGGATCCCAACCAAGAAAAGAGACATAATACCAGATGGCATTAGCATTCTTTGTTCACTATAATGTAATATTGCATAAAAGACTGTCAGCTTCTGAAATTCATTGTGAATACAACCAAGACTGTTTTTACACTTAGAAAATTTGTACCTGTAATTCACACTCCAGTGCAGCTCAGAAGTGATAATGGTGGTGGTGGATGCTGTAGTGCCGTGGTCACCAACCCGTCGATCGCGATGGACTGGTTGATCGCAATCAACCAGTTGATCCTGAGGGCCCAACCAGTCGATTGTGAGGCTTTTGGGGGGCCCCCACCCCCGGGATGAACGCCACGCTGATACTATCTCCAGGGACAATGGAGGTAGCGCGGGCTTCCAGAGGGGTGGGGGGAGTTCTGCAGCTGTGCACCAGGTCCCAGAAGTGCGCAGGCTGCTCTTCCTCTCCCCTCAACAGCCGGTGTGGTACCTAAAATGCTGGTCTGTCGCATGCTGTGGACTTTGTTCCCCTGCTTCCTTCCTGCATGTGGGGAAGGGGTGGAGGTCCAGGACTGCGCCAGCTCTGGCTGCTCAGGCAGCACGCGTTGCCATGGGGAGTGGAGGAGCAAGGTGTGCGCTGCCCAAGCAGTTGCGGCTGGCACAGTACGGGACTTCCCCTCTCCTCCCCCCGTGCAGGAAAGCAGCAGGGGAATAAAGTCCCCAGTGCGCTGGCTCCAGCTGCTCGGGTTGGGGCTGGCGCGGTCTGGGACTCCCCCTTCTCCTCCCCGCAGGAAGGCAACAAGGGAATAAAGTCCTCTCCTCTCCCCCCACGCAGGAAGGTATTAGGCGCGTGACAGACCAGTGTTTCAGGTACCATGCCACTGTTTGGAGGATGGGGGAGCAGCCCACGCATTTCCTGGGCCTTGGCCCGCAGCTGCAGGATCCCCAGGTACTGGTCCCTGTCCCCTCCCCCGGCCCAGACCCCCACAAGTACCCTGACCCAGCACCCACCGGCACCCTGTCCTCTGCCCCAGGCTCTTGCCCCGGCACCCACTGACATCCTGTCCCCTGCCCCAGCATCCTGTCCCCTGCCCTAGCACCCACTGGCACCCTGTCCCCTACCCCCACCAGCATAGTTGGGGCCACATTAGTGAGGCTTGAGGGGTTGTGTTTTTGTATCTCACTTGTGTGATAATTGTGTGACTTTTCTGTGGGTCAGTGATCCCTGACTCAAAACAGGTTCCCTTCCCCTTCTCGTAAGTAAAGACAATGCTGAAACATTTTGTGTTTGACATATTTTATTTAAAAATGAAGCCTGGCTAACAAGCCCTCAATTGGGACCAAGCCCTTATCCGACCACAGCATCATAACATTCCTGTACCCTCCACCCTGACCCCAAATCTGGGCCTATCATATACTGGAATCCCCTGTCCTGAGCCTCTCACATCCCCAAACTCCTGCACCCCCACATCCTCAGTCTTCTGCCACAACACTCTTGCGCCATTCACACACTGCAAATCTGTGGCTTGAGCCCATCATTCTCTCAATCTGCCTGGCCTGAGCCCCTCACACATCCCAACCCAAACTCCTGCACCCTCACATCCACAAGCCTGTAGCTTGCTCAACACCCCAACCCTCCACCTGAGCCCAACACTCCCCAGGTTGGAACCCCCTCCCTGAGCCAGCATCCCCTTCTCCACATCCTCCTGCATCCAAATTCCCTCCCAGAGCTTGTACCTCTCACCTTTTCCCACACCTAAATCCCTCATTCCCACCCCAGAGTCCAAACCTCCTGTCTCAACCCAGTGAGGCTAGACTGCAGGAGTTTTCCCGGCAAACACACTCTTTTGGCAGCCCCTGTATTCCTTGTTCCACGAGGAATGAGGGGGCTTCCAAAAGAAGGGTGTTTTCCAAAAATTGGCCCAGTCTAGACAGGCCAAATGTCAGAAAAATTTCTTCCAAAAGAAGGATCAAAAAAAAGCTGCAGTGTAGCCGTACCCAGAGAGTTTCTAAGGGCCGGGGATAGCAAGTGATGGAGAGAAGGGGAACAGAGAGAGCGGGGCCTCAAGGAAGGGGTGGGGTCGACCTTGGCTTGTCCTGACATTTAAAAAGTGATCCTGGGTGTAAAAAGGTTGGAGACCACTGATGTAGAACATAGTAGTCATGTTGTCGGTGTGGATACGCACCAAAGAGCCCTGGATGTGTGGGAGGAAGTGCTTGCACGCATTGTGAACTGCTCGAAGCTCAAGCAGATTTTTGTGGAGTTTGGACTCGTCTTTGGACCACTTCCCTTGTGCAACCTGTTGTTAGAAGTGTGCACCCCAGCCCATCAGATGCGAGGCGTCCGTAGTAATCTGTTTGGATGGTTGCTCGTGGTGGAAATGCACCCCTTTGCATAGGTTTTGCGCCTGGATTCATCATCGGAGGGAGGTAAGGACCCATGGAGGAGGCGAGATGTGGCTGTGGGTGTGGCGGCTGGCTGGTGTGTACACTGAAGAAATCCAGTGCTGGAAACATGGAAAGCACAGCTTGGCATGTGGAACTACGTATGTGATAGCCGTCACGTGCCCCATAAGCTTGAGGCAAGTTAGAATGGGTATGTTTGGGCTGTTGGTAACGATAGTGACGAGGCTTTTTATGTTGTCGAAATGGTGATTGGGGAGATAGGCTCATGCTGTTATGGAATCTATGCGAGCCCCTATGAACTCCAGGGATTGCGTAGGGCATAGTGTGGATTTCTGCTCATTGATAATGAAGGTTAGCAACTGAAGAAAGGCCTTTGTAAACCTGATCATGTCTCCTGTGGAGTATTGTGAGGAGCCCTTGATAAGGCAGCTGTCCAGAGGGGAATATTGTAATGCCATTGCGTCTGAGACATGCTGCTGCCACTGTGAGGGTTTTGGAAAAGACTCTGGGGGCAAAGGAGAGTCCAAATGGGAGGACTCTGTACTGGAAGTGATGTGAAGCTACCACGAATTGTAGGAAACGTTTGTGTGTGGGATGTATTGTGATGTGAAAATATGCATCTTGAAGGTCAAGGGCTGTGAACCAGTCCCCTCCGTCCAGTGACGGAATTAGTGGCGAGAGTGATCATTTTGAATTGCTGCTTGCAGAGTTACTTGTTTAATTGCCAAAGGTCCAAGATGGGCCTCCAACCCCCTGACCTCTTTTCCGTGAGAAAGTAGTTTGAATAAAAACTTCTCCCTTTGAATCTTTTTGGGACTTGTTCTACTGCTTCTATATTGAGGAGATGTTGCACCTCTTGGCGGAGCAGTTTGTCATGAGAGGGGTCCCTGAGAAGGGAGGAAGAAGGTGGGGAGGTTGGGAGGATTGCTGTGAAGGGGATAGAATATCCAGGGCTGATGATTTCTAGTACCCACCAATCTGTGGTGATTGCTGCCCATTGAGTATAATAAGGGTACAAGCGGTAGTGAAATATGTTGGACTTGCAAGGTACTGGAGCGGAAGGGAGGTTGGGCAGACTCTCGACCAAATTCTCAAACATACAGCCTAGAGGCATGAGTCGTGGAAGAGCGGTTGTTAGGGGCTCTTCTTCAGTGGTTTTGAGGTTGGAAGCGATTCTGTTCAAAAGGCCGATACTGCTGTTGTCTAGTAAAGGCCGTGTCCCTGTGTCTCTGTGAGGTGTGTCGCGCTTCCTCCAGTAGGGTGGAGTGTACATCTTTGCTAGAGTGCAAGGCTTCATCAGTACCCGTAGCAAGTAATTTGGTCTTATCAAATGGCAGGTTCTCTACTTTGGTCTGGAGGTCCTTAGGGATTCCTGCTGCTTGCAGCCAAGATGCACGACTCATTACCACAGATGTCACAGTAGACCTAGCTGCAGTATCTGTGGCATCTAGGGCCATTTGTAGCGCTGTCCGGGATATAGTGTATCCCTCTTTAATGACTGCCTTAAAGATAGGTATTTTGTCATCTGCAATATTATGCATAAACTCTGTTAGTTTCATTTAATTATCGAAATCATGATTTGCAAACAATGCTGTATAGTTGGCTATGAGAAGCTGCAGGGTTGAGGAGGAGTACAAAGACATCAAGGTGTTTGTGTTCTTTGTCCTGTGTCTGAGTCTTCTGCTGTGGGTTTTTGGTCCATTGGTTCACAGCATCAACCACCAAGGAATTAGGTTGAGGATGTAAGTACAGGAATTCCATGCCTTTTGATGTGACAAAATACTTTCTATAGGCCCTTTTGTTGGTCGGGGGGGCTGTGGCTGAGGTTTGCCATACTTCGTCAACTGCCTCAAGAATAGCTTCATCAAGAGGCAGGGCAATTTTGGATTTTACAGAGGGCTGCAGGTTCTGTAGCAGCTTGTGGTGTTTTTCCTGCACCTCCTGACTGATAGCTACTCTTAAATAGCTCCTGGAACTGTTTAAGGTCATCACTAGGTGCTGGAACATTCAGGATAAGCACTTCATCAGGAGGGGAGGAGGAGTTATCATTGGGTGGTATGTTTGATTGCTGGACAATTGGTTCATCCTCAATTTGCCCTTCCTCTAGGTCTGTGGCCTCAGATGGGGAATGCGATGGGTCTGAACGTGTAGAGGTCACAGACCTCTGTGCAGGTGTAGGAGGGCAGTGGAGGTATAACATGGTGCCCCGTAGCGATAGAGGGATCATCAGCTATGGTGTCTGTCATAATAATCCCATTCTGGATGCCAGGGAGGATAGTGATAATGAGGTAAGCCGTATGCCCCGTAAGGTGCATATGCTCTCCCTGGGGAGGAGTGCTGAGGGGAGAACCTACTCTTTGAATATCCTTGGTAGGCACTGATTTGAGACAAGGCGGGTGAACGTGGTGAGCCCCTTATTGGTAATGGGGAGCGAGAGCAATGCTGTGTTGAAGGACGAGCGGGGGGCCCAGTTCTGACCTTCCTGTCCTGTCTTGGTGGTGCCTGTGTTTTGCGCATTGGGGAATGGCTATGGGATGATGCTCTGTGAGTCACTGCTGAGTCCCCCGGTACATGAAGTGGTGGCATGGGTGAGGTCGCAACCCTGGGGGATATGGGCTTAGCGTGAGGTACTGGAGGTCATCTGGGACTAGCCCTGTCACCTCCCTGTGCCTGTGAAGATTGCATAAGGGGTTCACATTGTGCTGGGGATACCGAGTTTGCTCAATGCACCTCGGGTGTGCTTGATGCCATTGGTGCCTCTGTTACATCAGGGTCCTTAGTAGGTGCCCTTTTTGATGCCTGGGCAGGTGGTTTGACTGCCTGTTTAGAGTGCGCTTTTGAGCCTGTCACAGAGGAGGCTCAAGATTTCTCCATGCCCAAGGTGCAGGGTTCATCTCCTTTACTGATTCTTGTGGGGAAGAGAGCAGGCTGGTGAGGGTCTGGTTTCTGACTGTGCCTTCTGAGGTAAAGGGTTGGAGGGATTGCCCAGAGAGGATTTTGCACTCGAGTCCTTATTGCCTCCTTTGTAGCTACGGAGTCAAGGGCTTTGTCAACAGACAGAGTGCAGGCTGTGAGCTCTTTCCTTGTGAGCCCTCACTGTCAGGCTGCAGCAGTGGACACATTTTTGTTGTACATGTGCCCCCCCAGACAGCATATGCATTTGCTGTTGGCATGAGAGGCTGGCATAGGCTCCCAGCATCTTCCACATTTCTTGTCCTTAGGTAGGACTGGCATATCTCCCCAAGGCTGAGTATAACACCGAAGCTGTGAAACCAAGCTGCCTGCTTGGGTTATTAGTTGGTTTATTCGTTAGGGGTTTTTTTTGTTTTTTGTTTTTGTTTTCTGTTTCAGTTTGACTTGGCTGTTCCTGCTTGCCCGTGAGGCAGTGAGAGCTGCTGGCAGCTTTTGTTTGGTTTTTTTTGCTTGACTAAAGAGAGGAGTCTATCTAAAGTACTCAATTGTTTCTCTTTGACTATCTAAAGTACTCAATTGGTTTCAATTGCTTCTTTTTGATATGCAGAGCACACTGAGGAGGAGAGGGCTGAGCTCTATCTGTAGCTCAGGGGGGTGAAGAAGGAACTGCGTGCTACTTCAAAGGCGGGAATGCCGCTCTCCACTCGCACATGCACAGCCCGCCTGATGACCACTTGAAAGTGTCCGATCTGTGGCGCTGGGACGAGCCCAACACCAACAATGAAGTAACCACGGGGACCTCACTCAAAGAAGAACATTTTGTTAGTATAGAATAGGTCCTAGTGTAAATCTATACTCTTGTAAACAATGCCAAAGGGAAATAGTGTATCACTGAGCAATTAATTTCATCATATTAGATTGTACAGACATATGTCCACAGCCATATTTACTAATACATCACCAGGTAAAGAAATTGTCAGTTTATCCGTGAACTAATATTTCAACGTATCTGACTTTGGGCTAGTGAGGGCAGCGCTAAACTGGCTCTCAGACAGCTAAAACTCAATGAATCTGAAACACAAAGTTTGTCTATTCTAGATCACTGCTGTGGCAGCTGATATTTTAGCATGATGCTGTGAATGTTAGCATTCACAATAACCAAATAATCTCCAACCTTAGAAAAGATTCTTGTGGATACATCTACATATTCTGTGGCAGCAGGCCTGCAGGACTCTCATTAGCATTCTAAAAATAACTGTGTTGACAGCACTTCAAAGATACAGTTCAGGCTGGAGCTCCCGCTCTGAAGTCTACAGATGAAGGTGAGCATCACAGCCCAAGTCACAACTTCAAAGAGAGTAAACTAAAAAAAACCAAAGAACAGTCCTGCAGCATCATAGAGACTAACAAAAAATGTAGATGGTATCATGGGCTTTCGTAGGCACAACCCTCTTCTTCAGATGAAAGTGTTAGTGTTAGCTCTGCATTCCTAAATCTGTCATCTTAACCTGGGAGGCTCTCTACCACAGTCTATCTAAAATATCCTTAATGGAGTAAACTTAATTAAACTGAAGTTAAGGATGTAAATAATTTAAAGCAGAAAAACCCTCAAGAGTGTTACAGTTAAAAACACACATCTAAATCCCAGAAAATTCAGAGTTACGATTACATTAAAAAACAAACAAAACCAACCAACCAACCAAACAAAAAACAAAGCCCCAAGTGTTAGTTAAGAATATGCTTTTTAAAAAAATTGCTGCTGCTTTAATGGGACTCCTTATAGATGTAGAAATCAGAACTAGTGGATACTAGTGCTGAATCAAGGCCATAAATACTAATATTTATAAAAATCCAGTGAGAAATTTTGCTCAGAAATATGATGATTGTGGTAACAAAGCCCATAACTAAAGACCCTAAAAGCAATGGCAGTGACAAAAATTACAGGTTTAGTAACAAGTAACCAATTGATTTTCTAAAAATAAGTATTTCTTAGTGATGGAACAGTAGAATGTTTTGAATATAGTCTGGCGGCACATGCCATTAGTTTTTTTAAAATTAATCTAGACTATATTCCAAACCTGTTACAATTCTAGATAACTAAACTAGAGCAATATACAGTGCCACTTTATAAACACCTCTCAGCCCTCTCGTATAAGAGTTTGGCTGAATCTGCCAACCTCGGGGAAGCTGGAAGGACCTTTTGCAGAATTTCTAAAAGCCTCCTACACAATTTATAAACTCTTGAGGGCCTTCTAAGCTCTCACATTTTGGCCTAGCCAAATCTCTCTTTTTTATGCTGTAGCAAATTTGTTCACCTCACCTCAAGTTTTCACATATCAAGCTAACACATTTTTTTTAAAGAAAAGGAAATTCCTGCACCAAGAATTTGAAACCAGACTTTAGACTGCAAAGATATCATAGTATTTTATCAAACATACATATTAAATCATTGTTGTTTTTCAAAGTTAGAAAGACAGAAAATTCTTTTATATAGAAAGGACCATTCTATATAATGGTACACTTAAAATATAAAAAATTCAAAGGTAAGGAAGAGAGGGTTACTCTCCATGTGCAGTAACAGAGGTTCTTCGAGATGGTTGTACCTGTGGGTGCTCCACCTAGGTGTTTGAGTGCTGCTGTGCTTCTAGTAGGAGAATTAAGATAGCAGTGCCCTCAGCAAGCTGTACACCCAGGGCAGCAAGCCCACGCCATTAGGAGCGACTATACCACATGTGCAGCCAATTGACCCCTCAGTTCCTTCTCTGCTCTAGAACGAGATGTTCCAAAGCAGAGGGGAGGAAAGGTGGGAGGTGGAGGGATGTTCTTAAACAAGGCCGTAGCAGCCGCCATTGTTCTCATAGAATGAGCCTGCACCACTGCTGGAGAATCCTGATTAAAACTGCGGTAAAAGAAGTGAATTGCACTCGGAGAGCCACTTTGGATACTCTTTGCTTAGAAATAACCATGCCTTGAGACCTTTTGGTAAAGGAAACAAAGAGCCTTGGGGACTTGTAGAAGGACCTGGTCCTTTCTACATAAAAGGCAATTGCTCTGCAGACGTCCAAGGTATGCAGAACTGCTTCTCTATTGTCAGCGTGGGGCTTTGGAAAAAGACAGATAAGTATATAGGTTCATTAAGTGGAAGGAAGAAGAAACTTTGGGAAGAAACTTGGGATGTAGTACGTGGAGGGTCCATCATGAAGGCTCCAAGTTCGCCCACCCAGCATCTTGAAGTGATGGCTACTAAAAATGCCACTTTCATGGAGATACTTGAGTATATATGGGAGGGTAGCTGATGTGGGAGAGATGGAAAGATCATCGCACTATATTAAGAACAGGTGCAATTTGTGCAAATATATGTTTTTCTCATAGATGGCTTAGAGCAATTGAGAAGAATCTCCTGGATAGGTACAGAACAGGATGTTTTGACTGAGGTCAGCCAGCAAGGAGCCACGCATGAAGTTGTAGGGTCTAAGTGTTGGGGTGACATAGTTGTACGTCGTTCTGCATGAGCAAGCAAGGGATAGGTAGAAAATGCCAAGGGGATGCTATCATCATTTGGAGGAGATAAGGAACCAGGTATGTCCGGGCCAACTGGGTGCTATTAGAATGACTGTGGCTCTGTCCTGTTTTATTTTGAAGATTACATGGTGGAGGAGTGGGAGTGGTAGAAAAGCATATATGGGTGGTACGTCCCACTTTATCATAAAGGTGTTCCCCAATGACTGGGAGCCAAGGCCTGTTCTGGACGAGTAGCATGGACATTTGGAACTGTTGCTGTTTGCAAACAGGCCTACACTGGGGCACCATTTGAGTACTGAAATTAGCATTCTGGGGTTGAGTTCCCACTCATGATTCAGAGCAAAGCGTCTGCTGAGATTGTCTGCCATAATATTGTCACTGACTGAAAGCTAGGTGGCTGTCAGATGAATGTTGTGCAGAATAACCAATTCCATAGCTGTACCACTTCAAAACATAGTGGGTAAATGTAAAGGGCTCTGCCCTTCTTATGAGCATTCATCAGTGGCTGAGGGGAGTCTTGTAGTCTCTACTCAACTGTCTGCAGAGAGGAAGTGTCCAGTATATGACCTTAGACCAGGCCTCTTCTTTTACCCCCCTGGTGTGGTTGTTGGGAGTTGGGGGAGGACCCAGGCCTGCCCACTCCTCTGGGTCCCAGCCCAGAGACCCTAAAAGTAGCAGTTACCTGCTACATCTCAAAGTGATTGGTTGCTGTCACGTCCCTGGGTCACTTCTCCAGGAAGCTGCTCCATTCAGCCCTTTCTCTAGTCTAGGGCCTTGTAGTCATGTTCCCCTGTCTGGGGTTCTGCAAGGGTTGTCGTTGGCTTCTTGGCTAGTCTTTAGCTGCGGGACCTGGTTCCAACCAGGAATGAAGTCCAGCTCCCACTCGGAGCTGTCCAGAGTGCTGATATTTTCCCAGTCAGCCCTGAGGTCTGTCTGGGTCGAGCTCCAGGAAGAAACTGCCAAGCCCTTGTCTAGCAGCTTCTTTTATATCAGCATGCAGCACCCTGATTGGTTGCAGCAGAGGCTGCCACTCTGTTCTGTTTGGAGGACCTTTCTTTGGCTCCTGTTGCTGGGCAGGGTATAGAAAGGCCTCCAGCAGGGATGTCGGGGCCTTGTCCATCCTATCACAGTAATACATTGGTTTACATAATACATTGTTGTAAGATTGTCCGTAAATATTTGAACTGTTTTGTTCTGAATCAAGGGTAGAAAGCGTTGACATGCTTTGCAAACTGCTCTGAGTTCGAGGAGGTTTATATGTAGTTTGGACTCCTCTCGAGACCAGCGTGCTTGGATGGAGTGGTGATCAATGTGGGCTCCACGTTGAATAAGAGAAGCATACGTGGTGATCATCACCGATGGAGGTATGGAGCAGAAAGGCACTCTGCTGCAGGAGTTGCCCTGGACTGTCCCCCAGGAGAGGAAATCCTTTATTTTGGAGGACATAGTAAGGCGCTTGTTGATATGGTGATAGTGTGGTCTGTAAACTGTTCGTTGCTATGTCTGTAGTGGCCTCATGTGCAGGCAAGCAAGCTGGACTATGAAGGTGGCCACTTCCATATGGCCCAGCATATGAAACAATTTCACTATAACGTGGGGGCTGCTCTGTGCTGATGAGACAAGGTCTACGAGAGTTAGAAACCTCTTATACAGGAGCGCTGCTGTGGCTGAGGTGCAATCTAGGTGGGCGGTGATGAACTCCAGCTGCTGTGTGGGGATCAATGTGCACTTCTGAAGGTTCAGTTGTAGACCCAATTTGCTGACGGATGATGGTGATGGTACCACTTGTTCTGTCTCATAGTAGGATGACCCTTTTAGAAGGCAATTGTCCAGATATGGGAAGATGACTATTCCCAGTTTGCGGAGGTGTGTTGAAACCAATGCTAGAACTTTGGAAAAGACTTCAGGAGCTGTGGAAAACCCAAAGGGAAGTACTCTGTATTGGAAAAAACTGAGGTATTCTCTGTGCACAGGGTGTATTGCTATGTGGAAGTATGCATCCTGTAGGTTGAGGGTAGACAGCCAATCTCCCTTCTCCAAAGCAGAGATTATTGGTAGGGGGCAATAAGAAAGAAGAGGAAAGAGGAGGTGTGGGTGCCAGGAGAAGAGGGCTTGGCATGAGAAAGGCGGGGGATGGAGCAATTCATGTGTGAGGGCACAGAGGGGCATGAGGAGAACTGGGGCAGAGGATGGTGAGGGGGTGGACACCAGGGAGAAAGAGGGCAAAGGAGCAAGTGTTGGGAAGGCAAGGGCAGTGAGGGAAGGGAGAGGCATCAGGAAGGTGCAGGGGGTAAGTGAAGATGCAGGTGCCAGAAGGTGAGGGGGTGAAGAAGTACAGACACAGGAGGGTACCTGAAGGGAGGGACGGCAGAGGAGAGAGGCAGGGCAGGTGAGCAGAGGGAAGTGTTAGGAGAGAGGATAGGGAGGGGGGCTAGATAAGGGGTGGGCACAGGGGGGAAGAGAAAAGCAGGTGCAGGGGTTAGACAGGATGGGGAAGGGAGGCAGGTCCCAGGAGGGCTGATGGGAGTGAGAAGGGCAGGAGCCATGACAGCAGAGGAGGGCGAGGGGTGGGGGCACCAGCATTCACCATGGGAGCTGATGGGGTGAAGGGAGGGTGGGAAATATGGCAGCAGAGGGGAAAAGGGAGAGGTTTATAACTTGGGTGCCACAGTGGCACACATCCGAACAACTGCACATGACCTCAATATTGATGCACAAGACAAAACTCACTCCACTCATGGATGAAAAATCTTAGAGGGAACACTGCTTGGCTGCTGTTTTTTTTTCCCCTGGATGATGAGTGGGAGCTTTTCTTAGAGGACTGTGATGAAGCAGAGTCCTTTGTGTTCAACACTAAGGGAGCTGCTCTCTCTGACACCATCATGGGAGAGAATTGTTTTGGCAGTGTGTCATGCTCTGACTCTGAGGCTACGTTTACACTGCAGGCTTCTTGAGCAAGAAGCTTTTTGCGGAAGAGCATGTCCACACTACAAAAGTGCATGGACGTTCTCTTGAAAGAAAGCTCTGATACCTATTCACAGAACAGCCACCAGAGCCTCTGTACTTTTTTCAACTGGCTCATTTTGTGCAAAACCCCCCTGTTGCCCGTCCATACACACCTTTTTGCGCAAGAACTCTTCGTAAAAAGGAGTTATTCCTCGTAGAAAGGGGAATACCTACACCACAAAAACCGCTTTGTTCTTTGGATTTACTATAAATGTACTTGCGCAAAAACACACTTGTGGTGTGGATGCCGCAAAAACCCTGTAGTATAGACGTAGCCTGAGGTCGGACGAAGAGACTTCTCTAGGAGCAGCACTCTTGAGTTGAAGGTCCCTGGCTTTCCTGATTCTGGTGGTGAGCTTTTTACAATGACGGGACTGATGGGTTGAGTGTGCCTCACCCAAACAACAGACACACTGCAAGTGTCTGTCCAAAATAAGCACTGATAGTCTGCAGGTCAAACACTTTTCAAAATCTGGGGAGCCAAGCATGCCTAATTAACGGGTCACCACTAAAGCGGGAACAAAGAAAAACCAAACTTTTTTTTAAATGACAAAAGATACAACAACTAACTAGACCAGTGGTTCCCAAACTTTTTGGCATCATGCCCCCTTTTTGATTTTTGAGAAACCTCATGCCCTCCCCTCCCATAACAGCAAAACTTGTTGAACAAAAAAAAAAAAAAAAAAAAGGAACTGACCAGGTCCGAAAAACAAAAATAACAGCAAAACTTATGGGGGACGGGTTGGCGGGGGGAGCGGCTCTGTCGCCTCGCACCCCCCCCTGGAATTTCTTCACACACCCCCCAGGGAGGCACGCCCCCCAGTTTGGGAACCCATGAACTAGACTATGAACTAACACCAGGTAACTATTTAATTTCTACAACTAAGAATCTAACTGATCTTTGAAGGTTAACTGCTGGGTTCCGACCAAAGCCAACAGTGTCAGAGAAGGAACTGAGGGGTTGATTAGTTGTGCATGCAGTGTAGCTGCACCTAACGGCATGTGCCAGCTGCCTCACGTGTACAGCCTACTGAGGGCACTGCTATATTAATTCTCCAACTACAAGCAAAGCAGCACACAAAAACCTACAGGAAGCACCCACAGGGACACACCTCGAAGAAGAACTGAAAGCTACTTTAACTCTGACTCTGATCGTCTATGAATATCATTTACTCATTGTCATGACTAAAGAAGATGAATGTGCTAGCTCAGGGGTCAGCAACCTTTCCGAAGAGGCGTGCCAAGATTTAACCCTCCTGCCCTGGGCTGTGCCACTCTCCCAGGAGGTGGGGAGGGTCTCGCTTCACCACGCACCCTATGGACCACCTGGGTCAATGCAAACCTTTCAGTGGACTATCAGCTGCTAATGGAAATTCATTGTTAATTACATAATTATGCCCCAGCCATTTTGCTAGTGCTGGGGAGAACTGTTTAATTTACATTATGAAACAGATAAATGTTTTAACTTTCATTTGTTAATCAAACTTCATTTTAAATAAAGTAAACTATTATGTCCAACACAAAAGGTTTCAATGTTTTCTTTATTTATGGCAGGAGTAGGGAACCTTTTTTGGGCTGGGGGTCACTGACCCACAGAAAAATCAGTTGGAGACCACACAAGTGTGAAGCAAAAAACTCCTTCAAAAAATCCCAATCCTCACTGATGTGGCCCCCAACTGAGACACTTCACTCTTCTGGTACTCCAGCTCCCACAGGCTGAGGGAAACAGACAGGGAGGATTGAGGTTCAGGGCTTCCCATAAGCCAGTCTTACTTTTCTGGGGTTCCAGAGTCAGTGGATTTTGTGGACCTCCTTAAGCTCTGGGGTGAGAATAAAAATTAGGGGTTCAATGTGCAGGATAGGGCTGCCAGTGAGTGGGATAGGGAAGCAGGATGATGTGAGGAGGGCAGGGTCTGGAAGGGAGTTTGGCAGCAGGAGAGAGTGTGGGTGAGAGGGGGAATTTGGGAGCAGGAGCAGGTTGGGGGAGTAATGCAGAAAAGGTGAAAGGGCAAGAATGCAGCCAAATAGCTAGTTGGGGAGAGAGGCAAAGAAGCAGGGAGTAAAGGAAAGTGCAGCTTCTGCAAAGTAAAATTATATCCCCCTTCACATCTTTCCTCTGCTCCAGCCTGGTCCCCTGCATCGTCCCATGCCCCTCAGTGGAACTCCTGCCCCCTTCCATCCTGCCCCCACATCCTCCTTCACCCCCCCTGCTGACCCCACATCCCTGTGCCCCCAGCACACTCACTGGCAGGGCAGCAGTGTGGGGTGAGGAGAGGTGTGTGTGTGGGGGGGGGGCAGATTCTCTTCCCTGCCCGGACCAGCCCTTTGTCTGCAGGCTGCGGCTCCAAGGCTGGGGAAGGCAGAGTCCGGGGCTGCCCAGGCCTGGCTGGGCACAGAGAGGCACCAGGGAAGGGGTTGCCTGACCCCGCACACAGCCCATTGAGAACAACCTGAGCCTTGGTGCACCACAGGCCCAGCTCTTCCCCCTCTGAAAGCAAGAAGACTGTAGCCAGGAAGTGGGGGTTAACCCCTTAGTTCCTGGGAGCTGCATGCCCAGGCTGGGAAGGGGCAGCCCCAGGGATGCGCGCATGCCTCTCCCGCCCCCCACACCTCCCAGCAGAGCTAGTGCTCCAGCATGCACCTGCGCGGCTAAGGCTGGAGCTGCAGCAGGAGCTCCCGGCTGCATGGGGGGGAAGGGGTGGGGCTGAGCTCCTGCCCCACATTCCACTAGTAATAAGCTCATGTGCTGCTTGTGGTACGTGTGCCAGGGATTGCCAACCTCTGTGCTAGCTCTTTTATTATGTTCTGTCTACTGTCAGGTATAAGGGACTATGAATATAAATGTCTTATCACACAGAGTTAGAGTCAAATCACGAAAAAAATAAGGGAGCATTCAAGCTATTAAATATTTTGAAGGGTAGGTAAGGTACATTGCGCAGTACAGCTCCTAGTGATATGATGGTCCCATGGAATTTGTTTTTGGACTGTAAATAATAAATCAGATATTAGATGCCAATGTTTCTTGCTAGGACCAGTGAAGTAGACAGCTGACGTGGAGCACATCCACTGATCACAAATAAGCATCATTTGCTCACAGAGAGATGATGTGTCTCAGGTAGGCATGTCCCATATTTAGGACTTTATTTGTTAGTTAATTAATTTAAATAATTAAATTATATAATATATAACAATAATTATTATATTATATAATATTTTAAATATTTGTATTATTAATGATATATTTTATTACTATCTTCTAAACTAAAAAAGTATATGCTCACATAAGCATTATTATCTGACAACAGAACTGTATTCAGAACACAACTGTTTTAAAGTACCTTTTGAAGGAATTAAAATACTACAAAACTAGGAATTTTATTTTTTAATTTTTTTTAAAAAAGCTACCAAAATAGACTAATGGTGAATCTTTTCAGTCCTCTCTCCGCTCTTCTCATTCATTTACTACCACTTCTATGTCAATGAGTGGTATTCCTGCATCACCTGCTCGCTACTATACTGATATTACAACCAGCAGTGGTAGCACTTTTATTCCTCTTTCTTCCGCTTACCTGAACACTGCCTCCCCATCCTAAGCTAAGGACAAACAAAAATATGTGGCCAGCCTTTGCTGCATAAAAATTGGGATTTTAAAATAACACAATCATATTTAGATCTATAAACTATTTACTATAGCTTCAGGGGGTAGCCGAGTTAGTCTGTTACAGAAAAAAACTATAAATGGTCTGGTAGCACTTTATAGACTAACAAAACATAAAGATGGTATCATAAGCTTTCGTGGGCACAGCCCACTTCTTTAAATGACCGGAATTATGAGTTTGGGATATGAAAACTCGAAATAGATGGATTCAATTCGCACACTAACGGACTCAATCGTGATATGGGCTGACTAGGACACTACCTACTTAATAACCACTGAAGGTGCTAACAGCTCTCTGAGTGGTATCCCTCCTGTCTTAGGAATTTATCTATTGACTTTGATTTTTATCTGCTTAGGTTTAAGTACCCATTCTCCAGATACTTAATGATGTTCTGTCTCCCACTCCCCTCCCTTTTTCTTTCTCTCTCCCCTCCCCTCCCCTTCCCCTCTCCTATTTATTTCGAGTTTTCATATCCCAAATTCATAAGTCCGGTCATGTGAAGAAGTGGGCTGTGCCCATGAAAGCTCATGATACCATCTACATGTTCTGTTAGTCTATAAAGTGCTACCAGACCATTTGTTGTTTTTTTCTATTTACTACAGTTATTCTATCATCTGTTTGGTACTTGGTCATTTGATTATGGAAAATTTTAACAAGCCAACATACCCCAGCAAGCATACTACACCCCAGGGCTAGAACTTTCATCCATTCCACTTCTTCACCAAAGTTGTCCAATTGAAGGAGGGCTCTCAGCTGCTCCCCTGGCAAACATAGATGTTTCCATTTTTTCTCTAGTTCAATCTTGTTCACGCGGCCCTTCTCAGAAAGCTTTAAAAGACAAAACACAATGGCACAAGTAAAACTCTGGGAAAAAAACATGGCGATTATTACAAAACTAAGAGTACAAAACTTTAGGACCACTTCCCCTCCACCCCCTCCCACCCTTCCCAAGAAATCTGTGGCATAACCTTTCCTTGACTTAATGGTCTATTAGGCACAAGCTATCTATGAAGAGTTTTACAGATATCTATGAGTCATGACTATGAAAATGTCCAGTGACATTTCTCAACAATATTGTGTGTTCAATGTAAGCTGTACCTGCTTATGCAAAACTTTAAGGAGGCCTGGTGTCAGCCCAGTATCCGTTTTCTGTGTTGCTACTGGCATTTCGATCCTGTCCTTTACAGGAAGGGGCTCTCCTTTTGACAAAGCTGAGAAGTACCTAGATTAGCAGGAATATCAACAAATGTGAATGTATATAAGCAAATAAAATTTAAGCAAAAAAAGAAAAAGCTTTTCAAAAATCTAAGTAATCATGAAAATGGAAAATTGGCTTCAATTAGTTCCTGTACAGAGACTCCCCCCCAGCTCTGTATCCATTTTCCATCTGACTTTTTAATTAAAGTCACAATTTTTGACACTGTAATTATTATTGTATTTTAATTGTGCATGCAATGTTTCATGTTCCTTGATAGCAATGAGGAAGGAACGATTTATAAATATTATTAGTTTGTGCTGACAAATAGCAAAGTTTAAGCTTTCCACACACATCTCTAACAATGAACTTTAAAACAGATTTCTGTGATCCTTTACATTCTAATCTGGTGATAAACCATTGTCAAAAAAAACCCAACCTGCAAACTAAAACACAATTCTGGAGAACTTATTTGAAGATTTACATTAGCCATTGTACTTATTTATTTTATGTATGACCCATAATTAAAAATAGTAGGATTTGAGTTTGATGCAGATATTAGTAATATTAAGAGTTCTGATACAGAAATCTACCTCTTAGAGACAATGTCACTATTGTAACTGGCCAAAAACTTATTCCATTTCATTCACTACCCATATACAGTGTCTTGCTCACAGGATCTGCAGAAACACTCAACTTTAACAACTTTTCCTAAAAACTATCCCCACAGCCAGTTTCAGAAAGAAAACCATAGAGAGTAACACATTTCAACAGTAGTCTATATCTTCTTAATACATAGAACAGTATTTATTGTAAAGCTATAGTTCAACTAACACAGAAAATGATTCCTTTCAGATTCTGTTCCTTCCCATGAACTATTACATGGGTTTAATTGATGTATAAAAGTAATTACCCTAGAAAATCCTACCAAATACAAGGATCTAAAGATGGCAACACCTTGCACCTGCTTTTCAACCAGAATTAGTTATTAAATCTACGGGGGAAAATGAATTATGACAGTCAATACAAAGCAAAAATTAACAGCATCAAAAATGTGAGCCTGTTCACAGGGTAGCAATCCTAAATCACAATGGCCAAGGTCCAGATCTAAAATTGCACCAATAAATATAAATTAAATCAAAGATCACATTATCTTTAACTAATTAATAGACTACATGAAACACAGTGGATAAAAATAAATGATAGTTTTAATTAAGATATATTACAGCACAAAGATATCTCATCATGGAATACGGATTCTAAATTCTAATTCTACAGCATGAGACAATATATTCATGTAATGTTTAAGAAAATGTATGTAAATGAGTTCCAACAGTTCATGGATTAGGGACCTAATTTTATGGGGGTCCCGAGGCTTCTATATAGATTATTTAGGTTAATCTATCTACGCAATGGAACTAAGTGCTCAGTCTATAAGATACCATCAGAGATGCTTAGTTTTGCAGTTCTCAAACTGTGGATTTGTGTCTCCAGAGATAACAGGCTTGTTAATAGCAAAAATGTTTTTAAATAAATGAATGAAGGAAGGAAGGAATAATATAGAGAGATGCAACCCTAATGTCCCTCTGCAAATTTGCGTACGCATAGTCAATCCCTTATCTCTCTCTAAATGTGCAAAGTTTCAAAAAGTTAACAGAAGACTGGTGCGAATAGATCTGGAAAGGAGAAGAAGTCTGGAGATGAATGTGAGAAGGAAGGGACAGGCAGTAGAAACAAAAGTGAAACTGTTAGAGCAGCATATTCCAGAAGTCTTGAGGTCTTTTTGAGTGTAACCTTCATTGATTTGAGATCTACCATACCATTCTCTCCCTAGCAGGGAAAAACCTATAATATCAACAGATTGCAAAAAGGACCCAGTTTGGAAATATTTTAATGAAGTTGATCTACCTGTAGGTAAGACAAGCATGAGTGCAAAATGCAAATAGTGCAACACAGAAATGCAAGGCCTGGTTGCCTGAATGAAACAACATAATGAGAATTTTTCCTTCTCAGGAGGAAGCTGCATTGAAGATGATGAAAAGAACATGTCTGAACATGCAGGATTCTTCAGGTTTTTAAACTGTTTTATTTAATGCTTTTTTCTTAAGGACTTCCTGTCTTCCTTCTGGACTATTCTTGAATTCTCATGTTTGAGCAAAATATATAGTTGTTAATCTATGGTACTATCATTTTTGATGCAACTGTGAAAAAAAATAAATCGCTGAAATAGGCAGATCTTCCTTTTACAATTTCACGTTTAAAACAGTTCTGAGTATCAATTAATGCAATGAGTGAGTAATTCTAAATGAGAAGTATGCTAATAATTATTAAATAACTGCATTAACTTATTTTGTTTAGGAGAATCCATCCTCAACATACAGGATTCTGAAGGCTATCCACATTCAAAATCACCATAATTTTCTATAGTTTCAGAGTTATCTGTCAATGATAGAGTTTCAGTTACATCATGTATGTCACATAAGCACAGTGTATCACCTGTAGCAAAAGGAAAAAAAAATCTCCATCATCCAGAAACAACCATAGATAAGTTTGTGATAAGAACAAGCAGATTACAAAAATAGGTAATTGATGAAAAAATTGCCTGGTTTGTTTATGCAACAAATTCTCCTTTCCATATGATTAAGAATCCACACTTTATTAATATGATTCAGTCACTAAGACCAGAATACAATCCACCCAACAGAGCAGATGTTGCAGGTAAATTGCTGGATAAAGTGTATGAAAGAGAAATTGAGCAGTGAGCAAAATGTCTAGAGAGGGTAAAATTGTAGAGGGTAAAATTATTAACCTAAGTCTTGATGGACGGAGCACTGTCCACAATGATCCTGTTGTACATGCTTGTATGACAACAGAAGAAGGGAATATCGTCCTTACAGAAACAATTGATACATCAGGAAATGAACACACAGCAAAATACTTACAAGAAATAGCAGTAAAAGCTATAACAAACAGTGAAAAAAGTTCAATTGTCTAGTACACAGCTTGGTCACAGACAATGTTGCAAATGTATCCAAGATGAGAAGAAGTTTAGGAGTGAAGAAAGTCCCAAGCTAATAACATACGGTTGCAGTGCTCATTTGAGGCACTTCCTCGACAAAGACTTCAGTGTTCCAGAAATAAAGGTTCATGTTGTTGAAATTGCAAAATTCTCCCATAAGAACTACTTTGCAGCAGCTGCCCTAAAAAAACTGCAGGAACCAAGCTAACTCTCACAAGACATGCGATGGGACTCAGTAGTCGACTGTTTTGAGCACTACATCAAGACCTGACCTAATCTGATGACAGTGTGTGAACAAAATTGTAAAAAAAATACATAGCACTGTCACAGCCAAAGTTCTCAACATTGGGCTTAAGAGAAATGTAGAACATACGCTGAGTATCCTGAAACCTATTTCTGTAGCCTTGAAAAAAATATAAGGAAATAGATGTTTTATTGCTGGGGCTTTTGAAATTTGGAAGAAATTCAGTGAGATCTTAAAAAGAGAAATATACAATGACAGAGTTCAATTACAAGCATTAAAAAAAACAAATGGCACAAGCACTATCTCTTGCTCATTTTCTTGCAAATATTCTTAATGCTTGATACCAGGGTCAAACATTAACTGCTGAAGAAGAAGAGTTGGCCAAGACATGTGCATTCAGCAATCATCCCTCGATAATGTCAACTAAAAAAACTTCAGAGCTAAGGGTGAATCATTCAAGAAATATATGTTGTTACCTGCCCTTGGAATCAGCCAACGAATAAGACCAGACAAAGGGTGAATTGGAGCAGCACTGAGGCTGGTTTATTAGTACAGGTTCTTAATCGTACGGCAATACTCACATACACATCACATACATGCTGGCAGTTTGAAGACAGGCTGCAAGCGTGGTGAGAGTTAGTTTCGATTTCACAGGTGGCTGGCCAGGCAGCAACTTTCCAAAGATCGCCCATGAGATGACAAGAGTCCCCGGAGTCCCTTCAGATCTGTGAGAAGGCTCTACTGCTTCCAGTTTGGTCCCGAACTTGGCGTGCTGTTACATCTTTCCCGAGGAAAAAAGCCACACCTGGCCACCTGTCACATTAATTTATGCACTTTGCAGGATACTTCCTTAGTCATAAAAAGTAACACATGCTGTACTGCTTTATGACTGTCAGTTTCTCAATCACTCTTCCTCATGCATTCCATACATATTCATAAGCATGAATACAATTGATTCTATTAAGGCAATGTGGTTTTAAAAAGCATCTAACATTATGGGGATTTTCGCAGCTACTACGCGTAACAGGAAACTTGTTTAAACTGCAGCTGAAAGAGCAAATGGGGGTGAGGGGTCCTTCTACATATGTTTACAGATGTTTTAAAGAAAGTCACAGCAGTAAACTGGTGGAAGTCACTTAAGCACTTGGATTCAGAGACTGTTAATGTGATAATCTCGCTTGTAACAGCAGTAGCTTCTTCTGCCAGTGTAGAAAGGATATTTTATTTTGGACTACTCATTCCAAATTGAAATATTGTTTTGCACTTGAAAAAGCAGGAAAGCTTGTTTTTCTTTTCCAGACTATGAACAAACAGGAAAATGAAGGTGAAGATGACGGAGTTAGCTACAGACACCAATATTTTAAATTTCTCATATTGACCTGGCTGACATAGTCAATTTAATTTGATTTATTAAGAACTATTTTAGTTTAAAATAATTTAAACAAAAGCAAAGCTGATTTTTAAAAAGTTGAATGTTTAAATTCAAAATTCATATGCTTGCTTATTAAAATATTATATGTTTGCTCTTGAAGAAAAATATCCAGAATACATAATGTTTTTGTTTTAGTTAAATATAACAATTTTAATGTCTGTCTCGTGATGTTCTCCTAAAGCAGCACAGCAAGAAAATCTTCGAAATAGTGAGTAACCTGTTGAATTGGAGATAGTTTACCTCCCAATCACTTCTTAAATACCTGCTTCACTTATTTTTGGTAAATGAAATAACCAAACCAACCACTGATTTTCTAATACAGATGTAAAACTCATCTGAAAAGTTTTCAAAATAAATTACTGTTTAAAAATGTATAGATTGTGTACCTTCTAAAATGAAAATTATATCTATCTCTGAGTTGTGAAAAGTATGTATTAAGGTTATAACAACCAACAAGAATGCACTTTTAGGTAGAAAACCATGATTAAATCAAGTCTTCCTGATTAGTGATTTAAACCTTGATTTAAATCAATTTGATTTAAATCAAATCCACCCTGCATAAAAACATATCAGCCTATGTTCCACACAATATTTAATATCTAGACAACTTACTTAGGTCACTATGTAGTGAGTCCATATGGAAAGTACGACTTACCCAGCTGACCACTGCAGTACATCACGAGGTTGAGTCCTGATGGCAGCTTTGGTAAACTGTTTCAAAATATCTGGGAGTTCAGGGGGTATGTTAATCTGCTGAGCACAAAACATGGTGTCTGGAAGAGGCATGATTCTAGTATGGTTCAATAACAAGATCCTGAAAGAACTAAAAATATAAATGAATTCTAAACATATGAGATTAGTATAGTTCCATACAAATTCTCTTAATTTTATTATTCATCTCGACTGTATAAAAACCCCAAATACTCATTTTAATTGTGAGATCCTGTTCCAGAACAGAAAGCAGATGGCACTGCAGCCATTTTATTTTAATGTAATTGAATTAAATTAAAAGGTGAAAGGAAAAGGAAAGAAATATATTTGTTTAGTCACAGAGTTTGTTTTAGCCTGGGCAAAAATAAATGAGGCAAGTCCACAAAAGTATATGACTCTCTTCCTCTATAGCTCCTGTGATCAGGAACACTATTTTATCTGTATCTTTCTTTTTGCTTTTCTCTTAACCGAAAACATCCATTTGCTCCCTTGGCTATGTTTTTTTTAATTTATTTCTTAGTCTTCTCTTTTTGCGACTATATTTTTCAACTCTAACAATTTTATGATACAGATTCTGTACATGATATACAACATAAAAAGGCAAATCTGAAACGAATTTAGGTTCTCCTAGTTCTGAAACAGGCTAACTCAGGCAGTGGGGTAAAATGCACCAGACGATGGAAACAGATGGATTATACCACAAAATTTTTCTTTATTGGTGATGGAAACAGGTGAGTGCTAACAGGGAGTTTAGAGAGTGAGTTGGGAAGGGCGCGAGGTTCTCTTGCCTTTTTTTTAAATCCTTTTTCCATGACAGCAGGGATGGATGGTGATAGGTCTGCTGTTGGCACACGCTGTGCAGGTAACATGTCTGTCTTCCTCCCGGAAGAAAGAACGGATTTCATCTGCACGAGGTGCAAGCTGGTCACCATTTTGGAAGAAAAAATTAGAGGACTGGAGGCCCAAGTGTCGACCCTACGCTCCATCAGAGAGGATGAAGACTTCCTCGATAGAAGGCAGCATTTAATCCTACAAGCACGGCAGGCGGAAGAGCCAGAGAGGGCAGTACGGGACCAGGAAGAGAACTGGCAGCATGTAACTTCTAGAAGGGGAAAAAGGCCAGCACGGGAATCCCCCAATGCTATAGAGGTAAGTAATCGCTTTCAGGCTCTCTCCACAGGCTCTGCGGTGGTGAATGCTTTGGAAGGGACCTCACAAGGAAGAAACCGCAAGGGAACACCATCTACTGGAAGGCATGGGATGCATAGTCCTAGGGATGGGGGTTCCACGACCACCACCCCTAAAAGAAGACGATGGGTGGTGGTGGTCGGGGACTCCCTCCTAAGAGGGACTGAGCCATCCATCTGCCGTCCGGACCTGGAATCTCGAGAGGTGTGCTGCTTACCAGGAGCTCGAATTCAGGATGTGACTGAGAGGCTTACCAAGCTGATCAAACCTTCGGATCGCTACCCCTTCCTGCTTCTCCACGTGGGAACTAACGATACGGCCAAGAATGACCTTGAGCGGGTCACTGCGGATTATGTAGCGCTGGGAAGAAGGACCCAAGAATTCAGAGCGCAAGTGGTGTTCTCGTCCATCCTCCCTGTTGAAGGGAAAGGACTGGGCAGGGATCGTCGAATTGAGGAAGTAATGTGTGGTTGCGCAGGTGGTGTCTCAGAGAGGGCTTTGGTTTCTTCGACCATGGGACTCTGTTCCGGGCACAAGGATTGTTATGAAGAGATGGGATCCACCTAACAAAGAGAGGAAGGAGCATCTTCGCGGGCAGGCTTGCAAACCTAGTGAGGAGGGCTTTAAACTAGGTTCGTTGGGGGACGGTGACCAACATCCTGAGGGGAGTGGGAAAGTCGGATACCGGGAAGGAATGCAAAGAGGAACAAGCAAGAAAGGAGGACCCCTGATTCGAATGGAGAAGATGGGGCGATCAACTGGTTATCTGAGGTGTTTGTACACTAATGCGAAAAGCCTGGGCAACAAACAGGAAGAACTGGAGGCCCTGGCCCAGTCCAAGAAATATGATTTAATTGGGATAACAGAGACTTGGTGGGATGACTCGCATGACTGGAGCGCTGTCATGGAAGGGTATAGACTGTTCAGGAAGAACAGGCAGGGGAGAAAAGGAGGAGGAGTTGCACTATACGTAAGAGAGCACTATGATTGCTCTGAACTCCAGTATATAGAGGGAGAAAAACCTGTTGAGAGTCTATGGGTTAAGTTTAGAGGTGCAAACAACAGCAGTGATGTTGTGGTTGGTGTCTACTACAGTCCACCGAATCAGGTGGATGAGGTAGATGAGGCTTTCTTCGGACAACTGAGAGAAGCTTCCAGATCGCAGGCCCTGGTTCTCATAGGGGACTTTAATCACCCTGACATCTGTTGGGAAACCAATACGGCAGGACACAGGCAATCCAGGAAGTTTTTGAAGAATGTTGGGGATAACTTCTTGGTACAAGTGATGAAGGATCCGACCAGGGGCCATGCGCAGCTTGACCTTCTGCTCACAAACAGGGAGGACCTAAAAGGGGAAGTAGAGGTGGGTGACAGCCTGGGAAGCAGTGATCATGAGATGGTAGATTTCAGGATCCTGATCAAAGGAAGAAAAGAGAGTAGTAAAATACACACCCTGGACTTCAGAAGAGCAGATTTTGACTCCCTCAGAGATCTGATGGGCAGAATCCCCTGGGATGCTAACATGAAGAGGAAAGGAGTCCAGGACAGCTGGCAGTATTTTAAAGAAGCCTTATTGAAGGCACAGAAAGAAACCATCCCGATGCATAGCAAGAGAGGCAAACATGGTAGGAGACCGGATTGGCTTACAGAGGAAATCCTTGGTGAACTTAAGCACAAAAAGGAAGCTTACAAAAAGTGAAAACTTGGACAAATGACCAGGGAGGGGTTTAAATGTATAGCTCAAGAATGCCGGGGGGTTATCAGGAAGGCGAAAGCGCAAGTGGAATTGCGACTGGCTAAGGATGTGAAGGATAACAAGAAAGGTTTCTACAAGCATGTTAACAAGAAGAAGGTGACCAGAGAGGGTGTGCGGCCCCTACTGGATGAAGGAGGTAACCCCTAGTGACAGATGATGTGGGGAAAGCTGAAGTACTCAATACTTTCTTTGCCTCTGTATTCACGGGCAAGGTGGGCTCCTGAACTAATGCGCTAAGTGACGCAAGATGGGATGAAGATCGACAGCCCGTAGTGGGTAAAGAACAGGTTAGGAACTATTTAGAAAAGCTAAACATACACAAATCCATGGGTCCAGACTTAATGCATCCGAGGGTACTGAGGGAGTTGGCAAATGTCATTGAGGAGCCTTTGGCCATTATCTTTGAAAAGTCGTGGAGATCGGGAGAGATCCCGGATGATTGGAAAAAGGCAAATGTAGTGCCCATCTTCAAAAAAGGCAAGAAGGACGATGCAGGAAACTATAGGCCGGTCAGTCTCACCTTGGTTCCTGGAAAAATCATGGAAGGGATCCTTAAGGAATCCATTTTGAGGCACTTGGAGCAGAGGAATAGTCAGCATGGATTCACAAAGGGCAAGTCGTGCCTGACCAATCTGATTAGCTTCTATGATGAGGTAACTGGCTCTGTGGACATGGGAAAGTCAGTGGATGTGATATACCTTGACTTTAGCGAGGCTTTTGATACGGTCTCCCACAATATTCTTGCCAGCAAGTTAAGAGAATGTGCATTGGATAAATGGACGGTAAGATGGATAGAAAGCTGGCTAGAAGGCCAGGCCCAGCGGGTAGTGATCAACGGCTCGATGTTAGGATGGCGGTTGGTTTCTAGTGGAATGCCCCAAGGTTCAGTTCTAGGACCGGTTTTGTTCAATATCTTTATTAATGACCTGGATAAGGGGGATTGCATCCTCAGCAAGTTTGCAGATGACACTAAGCTAGGGGGAGAGGTAGATACGCTGGAGGGCAGGGATAGAGTCCAGAGTGACTCAGATAAATTGGAGGATTGGGCCGCAATAAATCTGATGAGGTTCAACAAGGACAAGTGCAGAGTCCTGCACTTGGGACAGAAGAATCCCAGGCATTGTTACAGGCTGGGGACCAACCAGCTAAGTAGTAGTTCTGCAGAAAAGGACCTGGGGGTTTCAGTGGATGAGAAGCTGGATATGAGTCAACAGTGTGCCCTTGTAGCCAAGAAGGCTAATGGCATATTACGTTGCATTAAGAGGAGCATTGCCAGCAGATCTAGAGATGTTATTATTCCCCTTTATTCGGCTCTGGTGAGGCCACATCTGGAGTACTGTGTCCAGTTCTGGGCACCCCACTACAAAAAGGATGTGGATGCATTGGAGAGGGTCCAGCGGAGGGCAACCAAAATGATTAGGGGGCTGGAACATATGACCTGTGAGGAGAGGCTGAGGGAGTTGGGTCTGTTTAGTCTGCAGAAGCAAAGAGTGAGGGGGGATTTGATAGCAGCCTTCAACTTCCTGAAGGGAGGTTCCAAAGAGGATGGAGAAAGGCTGTTCACAGTAGTGACGGATGGCAGAACAAGGAGCAATGGTCTCAAGTTGTGGTGGGAGAGGTCCAGATTGGATATTAAGAAAAACTATTTCACTAGGAGAATGGTGAAACACTGGAATGGGTTAACGAGGGAAGTAGTGGAGTCTCCATCCCTAGAGGTGTTTAAGTCTCGGCTTGACAAAGCCCTGACTGGGTTGATCTAGTTGGGATTGGTCCTGCCTAGAGCAGGGGGCTGGACTTGATGACCTCCTGAGGTCTCTTTCAGCTCTATGGTTCTATGATTCTATGAAAGGAAAATAGACTCCAAATTTCAATCAGTAACTATGATGAAAAAATGAAAGAGCGTGAAACTAAGACCAAGTCTACACTGGCAAGTTACCGAGCAGTAAATCAGCCTCTAGCTCTGTAACTTTTGAGGTGTCTACACTGGTAAGGCACATAGTGCGCACTAACTCCACAGTAAGTGCACTTTAGGTAAGCCACCTTGGCAAGAAGTGTAGAGTTTGCTGTGCTCTGGATAGTGCACTGGGATGCCAGTGTGAACACCACAGTGTAGTACTGCATTGCGACTGGCCTCCGGCATCCTTTCCACAACACCAGTTTTGCTTCTCTATTCATCTGTCAGAATTCTACTGCTCTGTTCTCAGGTGACCAACTCTCAGACTCACCCTTTATATTCTTTTGAAATTTGAAAGTCCCCTTCCCATTTGCTCGGTGATGTATGGTGTGTTCTCAGCACATCTCTCCAGCTAGTTATGCTGCTCCATGCATCAGAAGATTCCCTACTTGGAGCCATGCCAAGGTGCTGAACCTTATCAGCATTTGGGGAAAGGAGATAGTCCAGTCCCAACTGCTCTCCAGCCATAGGAATTATGATACCTATGGGAACATCTCAAGATGCATGACCACAAGGGGCCACAATCTGGATACATGCAGCACAGGATCAAAGTGAATGCACTGTGAAATGCCTACTACAAAGCATGGGAAGCAAACCAGTACTCTGGTGCTGTGCCACAACCTGCAGGTTCTACAAAGAGCTGAAGGATATACTGGGGGATAACCCCCACCTCCACTCCAAAAACCCCTGTGGACACTTCGGGGGCTAAGAGGCCATCCAACAGTGGACTGAGACAGAAGGAGGAAGTTGTGGTCAAGCGTGCTGAAGGGGAGAGGAGGATCCACAGAAGCTTGCAGATAGGAGCTTGTACCCCTGATGAGGCGAGCCAGTCATAGCCTTTGGAGGTTGTGGACAAACCAGCTGGCAAGAAGGGGTTACTCACCTTCCTGTAACTGACGTTCTTCAAGATGAGCATCCCTGGGGGTGCTCCACATTAGGTGCTGGAGAGACCCAGCACCTCTCAACAGATTTTTGCTAGCAGTGCATTTGGAGCTGCGCGGGCTCCCCCCCTCCCGCCAGTGCCATCGTGCATGCACCCCCCCACACACCTTCAGTTCCTTCTCTATCCAGAAGCCAATGAAAGAGTGGTTTATGTCTTATTGTGTTATTTTCCGAAGTAGAGGGGAGGAAGGGAGGGTAGTGGAGCACCCCCAAGGATGCTCATCTCGAAGAACGTCAGTTACAGGAAGGTGAGTAACCTCCTCTTCTTCTTCGAGAGGTGTCACTGGGGGTGCTCCACATTAAGTGATGACAAAGCAGTATATGTTATGGAGGTAGGGACTTTAGATTAGGTAAGTACGCTGTTCGTAGTACAGCTTTTGCTAGTCTGGTATAATGGAGAGGTCCCAAAGCAAGGCTACGTCTAGACTACATTCCTCTTTCAAAAGAGGAATGTAAATGAGGCAAATTGAAAGTGCAAATGAAGCACAGATTTAAATATCCTGCACTTCATTGCATATTCGTGTCCGAGCGCTTTTAAAAAAAAAAGGGTTTTTTGAAAGTGAAAGCGCAGTCTAGACACGGTTCTTTAAAAAAACAACAACCCTTTTTTGAAAGAACCCGTACTTCTGAAAAAATGAGGAGTATGGGTTCTTTCAAAAAAATGGGGGGTTCGAAAGAACCACATCTAGACTACGCTTTCACTTTCAAAAAACCCTTTTTTGGAAAAGCGCTCGGATGTGAATATGCAAATGAAGCGCCAGATATTTAAATCCACACTTCATTTGCACTTTTGATTTGCCTCATTTACATTCCTCTTTCGAAAGAGGAATGTAGTTTAGATGTGCCCCAACTGCGTAATGTCTTGCAAAAGTGTGTTCTGATGCCCAGGTGGCTGCTGCACATACGTTATCGATGGGGAATTTTCTCAGATAAGTGACCGAGGTGGCGACAGCTCTGGTGGAGTGTGCCCAGATTGAAGTAGGTAAAGGTAAGTTGTTAAGCAAGTAGCATGTAGCAACGCAGTTAGAGATCCAGTGTGATAATCTTTGTGACAATATTTTCGTGGAGACAATCTGAACAGTTTTGTCCTGTGGATGTAGGAGGAGAGTGCCCTTCTGATATCTAGGGTGTGCATCTGTGCTTCAAATGTGTTGGCGTGAGGCTTTGGGAAGAATACAGGTAAGTGCGCACTTTAGGTAAGAATTTAGGGTATGGTTGGAGAGAGACTTTGTCTATGAAGAAGATGGTAAAAGGTGGATCTACCATTAGGGCAGCTATTTCACCCACTCTACGTGCCAAGGTTATTGCCATTGGAAAGCTGTCTTTAAGGTTAGGTGGTGTAAAGAACATGTGGCCATCGGTTCAAATGGTGGTTTTATCAGTGTTGTTAGCACCATGTACAGGTCCCATGATTCTCGAAAGGCTGCAATGTCTGGGTATAATGCCTGTAGTCCTTTTAGGAATCGCTTAGTTATTGGGTATGTGAATACTGTAGTATCATCCACAGGTATGTGGAAGGTCATTATTGCTGCCAAGTGGACTTGCTAGAGCTTAGGGAGAGATACACTTGTTTGAGGTGCAGTAGGTAGTCTAAGATTGTGGGGAGTGGAGCATCTGCAGTGGTATGTCACGCGAGATCACCCAGTGTGTGAAACGGGTTCATTTATTAATGTATGCTTTTCACGTTGCAGGAGCCCTGTTGTGTAGGATGACGTCGTGTACTTGCTGTGAACATTGCAGTTCTATGCCTGTGAACCATCTAGGAATCATGCCTTGAGGTAGAGAGTCAGGAATTGAGGGTGAGGAGATGTGATTCCCAGTTGGCATAGAATATTTGGAGTGCATGGGAGCATGATTGGATGGTATCAGGACATCTTGCTTAGGAGGGGAAACCAAGGTTGTTGAGGCCAATAAGGTGCAATGAGGAAGATTCTTGCTTTGTCCTCTCATTTCTTTATGAGCACTCTGTTGGGGAGGGGAAAGGAGGGAAATGCATAAAGTAAAGGTGCATCCCACTTGAGGATGAGAGCATCCCCGAGGGACTGCTTTCCCATGCCGGCTCCAGAGCACTACATTAGGCATTTTTTGTTGGCCTTGGTGGCAAATAGGTGTATGTGTAGATAGCCCCATCGTTTGAATACGTCCTTCAGGACTGTGTAATCGAGCTCCCACTTGTGCTCCTGGAATAGGGCTCTGCTGAGGGCATCTGCTGTAGTATTGAGAGCCCCCAGGAGGTGGCATATACTTATGCAGATGTCTCGGGCTAGGCACCAGTTCCAAAGTATGATGGCTTCTTTGCAGAGAGTTTGTGACCGAGCACCCCCTTGCCTGTTTATGTAGAACATGCATGCCGTATTGTCCGTATATATTCTGATATGAATTCCCGTAGTATGGGGAAGTAATCTTTGGCATGCTAGTCGTACTGCCCTGAGTTCGAGGACGTTGATGTGGAGAGTATGATCTGTTGAGGTCCATAGGCCTTGTGCGGTTAGCCCTTCCATATGAGCTCCCCATCCGGTAAGGGAGGCGTCTGTGGTGATGACAACAGTGGGTTCCGGGGTTTGGAAGAGTATGCCTGTGCAGAGGCTGGATGATTTTGTCCACCATGGTAATGATGCCTTCACTGCGTGTAGGAGTGATAATATTCGTATGGTTTATACTTGCTTTGGAGCCAGCCCTGGAGACATCTCATAAATAGTTGTGTGTTGGGAACCACGGGGTTGCACGATGCCTTGTGACCTAGAAGTTGTAGGCAATCGTGGGCCGTGACTGTTGGCATTTTGGAGATGGAACGTGCCAGTTGGCTGATGCGACTGAATCTGTCAGTAGGTAGATATGCCCTGGCTGTGGTGAAATTGAAATGGGCACCAATGAATTAGATGGATTGGGTAGGGGTGAGCATTGACTTCTTGTACTTTACAATGAGTCCTAGAGAGTGAAAACAGCTTAGGACCATGTGAGTGTGATGGTAACAATTGTGCTTGGTTCTTGCTTTGATAAGGCAGTCATCCAAATAAGGTAGATAGTGACTCCACTCTTTCTGATATGGGCAGCGACCACTGTTTAGCGGTCTTAAGTCAAGATCGTTCTCCACCCACCCATTTTCTTTTCTATGAGAAAATAATGAGAGTAAAAACCGGTTCTCTGAAACTGCTGGGGAATTGGTTCTATGGCCCCTAGCTGCAGGGACAGGGTGGGTGGGTGGGTGGGGTGGGGGGAGAGAAAGGAAGGGGACAGTGTATCCTAAGGAGATGGTTTGTATCACCCACTTATCCGATGTAATGGCTTGCCATTCTTGAAGAAATGGTAGCAGGTGATAGTAGAACAGGTTTATTACGTTTTGAGGCTCTGGGGTTGGTGACGTGGTTTTCAGTCTCTTCACTAGTGTTTCAAATTTGCTTATTTGGTTGGGATGGACAGCTGAGGTTGTTGTTTTGGGGGGCCGTCTTCGTTGTCTATTCCTTCCTCTTTGTTGGTATGACGGATGATCCTGTCTTTGATAATGATATGTAGTTTGTGTGTATCTTTGTCTCTGGTATGGTTGATACCTGTATTGTCTTGTTCTTGTTGCAGGTGTTTGGATTCCCAGTGAACATAGTATCGCCCTGGAGTCTTTCATGGACTGTAGTACTTCGTTGGTTTTTGCCAAGAAGAGCTTCTCACCCTTGAATGGGAGGTCTTCCATTGATGGCTGGAGTTGGCGGAGAAAAGCAGAGGAGTTGAACTATGAGGCTCGTTGCATGGTCACTGCCATGGCTGTTGTTCTTGTCGCCGTGTCTGCAGCATTAAGGGCAGTTTGTAATGCTATACGTGATATTGATTGTCCTTCAGAGATGATCTCTCTGAATTGTGCCTTTTTGTTGTTGGGAATATCCTCAATAAAGGTGTTGAGCCATAATAGTTGAAATCTTATTTGCTGAGTAACGTGGCCTAGCTTGCTACTCTCATTTGGAGAGTGGCCAACACGAATACCTTCTTCCCCAGTGAGTCAAAGTCTTTTGTTGTCTTTGTCCTGTGCAGTAGAATGATTCTGCTCTTTATTTCTCTGCTGTGAATCCGCTAGAAGGGAGTTAGGGAGAGGGTGTGTGAAAAGGAATTCAGATCTCTTGGGAGGGACATAGTATTTCCGGTCTGCCTTTTTACAAGTCGGTGGAATGGAGGTGGGTGTTTGCCACAAGGTTTTTGCCAGTTCTAATATGGCTGAATTGATTGGTAAGGCAATTTTTGCAGATGGAGTCGCCTGGAGGATGTTTGTCAGTTAATGATGAGAGTCCTGCACCTCCTCCATGGGGATATTTAAAGCATTTGCGACTCTTTGGAAGAGATCTTGAAAGGAAAAAACGTCCTCTGTGTTGTTGGAGGACGGTGATATGATTGCTTCCTCCGTGCCAGCCAGTGAGTTCATATGCAATAAATTTGCAGACGTGGAATTTGGGGGGGTCTTGGTTGTCGATATCATTTTCCCCTGTACTCATTTGGGGTGAGTGGGTCAGGGGAGAGCGAGGCCTTATCATGTGTTTGGTTTTACATGGTCTCTTTCTGGGTTGCTGAGGCCATTGAGTCCACATTTACCAATGTGGGGGGTAAGGCACTGGCGGTGGCATCCAGGGATATGGAGCTTAGGGAGCCATTTGTGCTCTAATGATATCTGGTTGTGCCTGACTGAATGACATTCCTGACCCTTGTGTGCGTGGAGATAGCTGAAGTGAAAAGACAGCTAAGTCCTCTTCTTCTTCCTTTGATAGGGAGGAGGGTGATTCTGAGTAAACAGAGACTGGAGAGTGAGGATATTTGTCTTCACTCAAAATCGGAGAATGGAGTGTAAAAGAAATTGCCACGGCCCTGTGCTTCCTGTAATTCATAACAGGAGCGTGTGGCTCTGAGAGCTGTGCTGCTGCTGAGAGGAATGCTTGCAGCGCCGTAGTAGCAGAGCTCGCAGCGTGAGGGGGGGGCGGTGCCAAGCAGTTGCTCTGTTAGCTGCTGCAGTGCTGTGTCGAGCACCTGAGGCGCAAGTGGAGCTTGTGTGGAGGTAAGCGGTGCCGTGCTCGGTACCGCACTATTTGAGGCAGGTACAGAGTGGCCTGTTGCCTCTGTGAGGGCAGTCGTTTTTGCGCTCCTGTGCTTAGTGCGCGTCTCGCCAGAGGTACCTGGGTGGTCAAATGTGCTCAGGCAGCATTTATCGGAGTAATCCAATTGTTTACCAGCAGAATGCTGGGGCAGTGAGCTTGCCTGCCTCTTTGTGGGCTTAGGGGATTTATCCCTTCGTTTTGCGCTATTCTGCCCCAATCCCGGGTCAGAAGAATGGTGATTGCCCTTGTCCGCCAGAAGCATCTTTAGGCATAGCTCTTTATCCTTGCGTGTTCGCGCTTTAAGCTTTGCACAATACGGACAATCTCTTTGGGAATGCGAGTGCCCGGGGCACTTAACACATTTATCATGACCATGGGAGGCTGGCACTGCGTCGTTGCAAAGCATACAGCATTTAAATCCAGGCAATCCCATGCTGCGGTAACATTCTGTGAGCGGACGTTGGGTTTTTTTGTTGGTTTTTTAAACTCTTAACAAACACTAACAACTAAGAACTGAAGGTTGAACTAACTATCTAACTAGAAAAATGTTAAAGAAGAGTCAAAGAACAAGAGCACTGCAGAGTTCCATCTGAAGCCGGGGATAGTAGAAAGAAACTGAAGGGAGGGAGGCTGCGCATGCGCGATGGCACTGGGGGGAGCCCCGTGCACACCATGCACTGTGCATGTGTGGCCCCAAATGCACTGCTAGCAAAAATCAGTCGAGAGGCGCTGGGATGCTCCAGCATCTAATATGGAGCACCACCAGGGACGCCTCTTGAAGAAGAAGTAGGCTGGGTCTCAGAAAGCACTCAAGTGAGTTGCCAGGAATGGGAGGATTACAGAAAGGCGGCTTGGTTCTGTGTGTTGCCACTATAAGTACCAGGGCGTTCAGAACAGAGCGTTGATGCAATTTCTTATTTCACAGTAATCTGTCTTGCAGATCTTATTGAAAGTATCATGCAGATGCTATGCTACACATCTCTGCAAATTTGCTGGCAAAGCAAACATGTTCTTTGACCCCTGAAGGCTGACATTCCCTCGCTACTGTGCCGTCAGCGTAAGGGGGCCCATCACTGTGCAAAGACAAACCACGTATGGTCCCAAACAGAACCTGCAGTTGAGTAAAAGGCCCTCTTTTGCTTCCCTACTACCCCTTAGCAGCAAAATATCTTCCATGATTAACACAGCTTGTGGAGATGAGTGGCCATTACTAATTTTCGGTTTAATCCTTCCCGCTCGCAACTGCAAAGAGTACTCTACGGCAGCGTTCCCTCTAAGGTGTGTGCCTGCCTGGGTGTGCACCAAGAATTTGAGGCCCACCCACCTCCTCAGCAGAACCACGCAGTGGCTGCTCAGCTACTCCAGGGCAGGGCCACATGGAGGGCAGCTGCCCCACCCAGGCGCAGCAGGGCAGCCACCATGTGGCCCTGGCCCTAGCTTCAGCTCTTCCCCAGGCCTGGAGCTGCACGCCATGTGGTGGGTGGGAGCTGCTCTAGCAGCCCTGGCTGGGGCCAGAGCTGGAGCTGCGTCATAGGCAGCGCTGTTCCGGTGGCCCCAGCAGGGGCTAGAGCCAGAGTTGCACCACGGGCAGCTGGCGGCTGCTCCAGCTGGAGCAGCACAGGAACTGTGTGGCAGGTGGCCAGCAGCTGCTCCAGTGGCTGCTCTGCCGGCCCCAGCCGGGACCAGAGCAGGGGCCATGTGGTGGGGAGACCAGGGCTGCTCCAGTGACCAGGACCATGTGGTAGCGGGCTGGCTCTGGTAGCCAGGGCTGCTCCTGAGGCCAGCTCCAGCCCTTTCCTCAGGGCTGGAGCTGTGGCCGGGGCTGTACAGTGGCTTCCCAACTGCTCTCTGGGCAGGTCACAGCGGGGCTGCCCAAAGCTGGAGCTGGGCTGTGGTGCGGCTGCTCCTGGAGCAAGCATCCCCTGCATCTCTTTCCCCCCTCCCGCATCTCTTTTTTGCCCCTCAGAGCTCCTTTGTCCCCCAGTGCTCTGCTTCCCTCTGCCCACATGTCACTGCCCCACCCCCAGCACCTGTAGGGGAGCCTGGATATCCCTGCCTTGATAATAAATGGTAATGTCTGCTTTGGCCACAATGCAGATCTCTAACAAGCAAAACCCAGGCCTGTCTCAGGTCTGGTGCACATAGCGCACGCAGGGAAGGCCGAAGGAGAAGCTTGGAGAGGCAGGAATGTTTTGCATAATAATGCAGATTAAGCATAGTACGCGAGACCATGTCAAGAACACATGACAATCAACCTTGTACTGGTACTTCTGTTTCCGATAAGCAAAAATTACAGATGCAGCCATAAAACTGTTAACTACGCACATAATTTTTGCAACATTGAGTAGCAGGATGTATCCCAAATAGGGGCACTGGGCATTTTAGGTATCCTACACAATATGTAATCAATTGATAATTTTATTAGAACAACCAAGTCTGACTTTGCTATAAAATGGGCTTAGTAAAAAGAATCGATGGGAGGAAGTGAGCAGGATTGACCCACAGGTCCTGCTTATTGTAACCAGAAGTAATAGACCCTTCATACCAACTATGGCAGTGTATGCTGTTCTGATGGGTGGGAACCAAAGGAACCAGGACCTCCTCCCTGGTACTATAGCTGGCATATGGGTGAAGTGTAAGTGAACTAGGCTTTATTATTGAATTATAGTAGATTTTCTATTAATTGCTTTTGCATTGCTTTGTGCTGCATTAATTCTTTAGAATTTATAGTATTTAAGGTTTAAATTGTATAGCAATTGTTTTTAAGGCTTGTAAAACTTAAATAACTATATTGACTGCTTAAAGCTTGCAATAAATAAGAAAGTGGTTAAGTCTCCCTGAAGTGTCCTGGTTTCCCTTGGATCTAAAATAAATTGAACCATGACAGCACCTCACTCCCTGCAAACCCAGGGCGCTGGAGCAGCTTCCCTCTGCCCCAGGTAGGGACTCAACACCAGCCCCACAGAAGCAGCCTGGGGCAGTCCCTGCCCTGCACACAGGCTGCTCAGGGAGCGGTCCTCCCTGTGGGAGGGGAGAACATCTCACCTTCTCCCCATGAGGTGGGGGGGATGCTACCTGGGAAAGTCTCTTGAAGAGCAGCACCACTGGTGGGTGCTACAGTGCCACACACCCAAACAAGCACACATGACCTCATTGTTAGCACAAAAGACAAAACTCACTCCACTCATAGATGGAAAAACTTAGAGGGAACACTGCAGTACAACCATGCCTGAACAAAAACCCCTGCTCCCCGGCATAAAAGAGAATTCCTGTCCAGCTGCACCAAAGGATTCTTCTGCACCACTGCAGCAAGGGTTCCTCTGCCCTTTCCCCTGCACCGGCTGCACCATAGGTATCCCCTGCCCTGGTGGGTGAGTTTATCACTGAGGAATTCCTATATGTTATGTACGCTCGCATAGAGACAGTCAGGCAGTGCTCAATATGTGAACAGTGCAAGTGTTTCATAGAGATTGGGGCAATGCTGTGTCTAGTGTTAACAATGGTCCCTCTGTAACATGCTGCAATTGTGTTTTGATAGTGCTGATCTCAGAATATCAGTCTGAAGTCTGAAATACCAGCCTGCCAAGTGGCTGAAAAGGGCCAGGAAGCACACAAGAAAGACTGGAGAGGATTTTTTTGTGTGATATCCTGAGTCACGCTGTCGCCCAACATGAGGAATTGAAAGAGTGGAGGAACAGCGATAGGAGGGAATGTAAGGAAAGCACAGAGCAGCTTCTAAACATTATGAAGAGGCAAGCGGACACGCTGCAGGAGCTGCTAGCAGATGGAGCAGCTGCATGACTGGCCTCTCTGGAGCCAGTGTCCCAAAACTGTTTTCCATATACACCTCCTCCCTGTCACCAACAACACAAATTGGGCACCACCCGCCACATTCCACACCTGCCCACCCAACCTCCACCCAAACATTCCCACATGCTCCCAAAGCACTCAAAGCCCATGCACATACAGTTTAGCTCTGATTAACTGCGGCCTCCCCCACACTCCACCCTCACACAGCACATCAGACAGCAGAACTGCATATAAAACTTGGACATGTACAAACCTGTAAAAGTGTTGGGCATGCCTCACCTCCTGCCTCTCCCCCAGACACCCCCCAGCTCCCACCCAGTGCAGATGTTTCATGCTTCATGTGTGTTCTACGTTCACTGTGTTTAATAATTGAAATTCATGTGTTTCAATACAATCTTTATTCCATTACATGAAAGCAAGCCCCAGCAAAGCAATGGTCACTGTAGCGCTAAGTGCTACATACAAGCCAGAGTAACCCCCTAGCAACGCAGCCACTGCACTCCCATGCATAGCAACAAGTTTTACTGATTTTCGGTATCAAATTGCTGCATCAAGGCACCTGTGATCTATATGGCCCCACACAGTGCTCTTCTAGTAGCCCTCGTCTTGGGCTGTTCAAACGTGGTTTCCAAGTGCTCAGCCTCATCAGTCCAGTCCTGAGTGAAGCTTTCACTCCTCCCTTCGCAATTATGGAGTGTACAGCATGAGGTGATAACCACAGGGACATTATCATCGGCCAGGTCCAGCTTCCAGTATAAACAATGCCAGCGGACTTTCAAACTGCCAAACCCACACTCCACATTCATTCTGCACCAGCTCATCCTGTTATTAAATTGCTCCTTGCTGCAGTCAAGGCTCCTCATGTATGGCTTCATTAGCCACTGCAGGGTCTCCAAAGATGTCCTCGGGGCATTTCCACATCCTCCATGGTGATCTTCTGGCCTGAGAAAAAAGTCCCCACTTGCAGCTTCCTGAATAGGCCAGTGCTTTGAAAGATGCAAGCATCATGCACATTTCCAGACTAGTCAGCATTAATGTCTGTGAAATGCCCACAGCAATTCACAAGTGCCTGCAGAACCATGGAGTTTCAACCCTTTCCGGCTGATATACTCAGAGCAGCAGTTCCCAATCTTTTCCAGATGGGGACCCATTTTGACAATTCAGGAAGACCTGGTGACCCAAGGCAATTCAAAAACGGGGAAACGAGGGGAGGCAGAGCCACCTGGGGAGACACTTGGCGACCCTTTTGAAATGTAATGGCGACCCATATTTGGGTCCTGACCCATAGGTTGGGAAACCCTGACTTAGAGGTTAGGTGGTCTGGTGACTGAATTGGAATGTGTATGCCATCTTCTGCCCCACCATAGTTTGGAAAGCCTATCCAACCAAAGCTATCCACAATTTCATGAACATTCCCAAGAGTCGTGGTCTTTCAGAGCAGGCTGCAATTGATGGCCCTGCACATTTCTATCAGCATGAGTCCAACAGTCGACTTTTCCCCTCCAAACTGAAAGCTCTCTGGCGTACCCAGCTACCACAGTGCGATCGCTATATGCTTCTCTACCAGCAGGGCAGCTCTTATTTGTATGTCCTTGCGCTACATGGTGAGGGTGACCTCAGTGCACAGTCCCATGAAAGCGGTTTTTCTCATCTAAAAGTTCTGTGGCCACTGCTTGTCTTCTCAGGCTTGCATGATGATGTGACCCCCTACACTCAGTGCTTGTTTCTTGAGCCCAAAAGTGGCACCCCACTGTGGTCAGCACCTCTGTGAATGCCACAAGAAAACTTGTGTTATACGAATGCTGCATGGACTCCTCATCGTCACTTTGCCAATTCAGGAATAACTCAACTGCCATTCATGATGTGTTAGTGAAAACTATCAGCATTTTCATCAACAGCTGCAGATTCATTCCTGCAGCCTGAGAAGGCAGAGTGCGCAGTACAGAAGCCAGTGAATGATGGCACCAAATGCAGACAGAAACACAGAAGTTGCTGGGATGTGAAGCAAAGCAACACAGGGCATTAAGACAGGATCCAGGATGTCCCGGACCTCCCCACAAACCTCTGCAGCAGAAGAGGAAGAGGTGGTCTGTGGGACAGTTACCGACAATGCACCTCTCCAAAAGGCACTGCAAGTGCGGTCATGCTTCTATGCTAGCACCTGATAGCGTGGACACCCAATAGTGTTTTCACTGCTGTGCTCTGTAAGCAGGGCTGTAACTACCAGCACTTTACATCTGCCAATGTAGACATGGCCTAAAGCACTTCTGAATGGGCAGAGATTCATAAAAGTGAACTATCACAGACCACTCACAACTGAGAGATCTATTTCAAGTTCTCGCGGTGACAAGGAAGCTTTGGGAACTCTGCAAGGTGCTTAAAGATAGACTAGAGCCCTATTGGGAAAGGATAAGGATTCATAATATAAGAATAATGTTGTCATATCTTGCTAGGAAGAACCACAGAATGAATGCATCACCACCAGACTACTAGCTCCAGTACTGTCCTGCAACAATGGAAAACTTTCTGCATTCTGGGGACAACACTGCTGTGTTGTAAATATTTGCTGTGAGAGCTTGCCATTTTTATGAAGACAATTAAGTGCAAAGATTACAAAGTTTCCACTATATCTGTATATATGTTTAAGCAGAGTAAATATTTATTAACCTGTGCTGTTACCTCTGTACAGTACCACCAGAAAGCAATTTTCATGTAAGTCTTGTTATAACATATGAGTAATTAAAAATCCTGAGAAATTTATTTTAAAAACACTCTAGAAGCATTTTAAAATCATAGATGGAGCTCTTAAGTCCTCTGACTTCACAGTCAACAGTGGAATGAGCTGTTTTATAATAGGAATAGGACAAGCTGAACTAGCAGGTAAAAAACATGGCTTTCTCCAAATAAGCTAAATCAGAAAATTGGAACTCTTAAAGTTCAATTTAAGAACAAAAACTGATAGTGTTGGTAAAAATAGATTGTGCTAAAAAGTGAGTGTCTCAGATCACTATGCACCAATCATTCACTGTCTCTCACACACCCACACATGCACCTGCAGTGAAAAGCAAAGGCATAGAGAAATATTTTGGGGGGGGCTTTAAAAGTTTTTCTTTCATATCACGTTCAGAAAACTCCATTTTCTGATCAACTTTTCCTCGCGTGGCTACACCGGGCTCGTTTGTCTGTTTTAGAGGGAAAGCTGCTGGGCAGGGAGTGTCTTCCTGTCCCTGAGTTTTGCGAATGCTTAAATAACGAGTAGGCCAAATGAAGATCCCACAGTACCCTGTGTAACACCGTAGCGCCAGGGCGCGGGGAAAGGCGGGGACACCCCTGGGCACCCCTAGGCCAGGGAACACCGCGGTGGCGCGCAGCGGGCGGCCGGGCGAGCAGCAAAGGCGGCTGACGGGCAGCCTAGTGCCCGGCCGAGCCGCGTGGCGCGACCCAGGAGCAAGGGCCGGGGCAGGGGAGCGGGCGGGGCTGCCCGCGCTCGCTGTGCGCAGCCGAGTCTCTGGGACGCGTCGCTCCGGATCAGCCGCTGAGGCGGCTTCCGAGGCCACAGCCCGGCCCGGCCCGGCCCTACCCGGCAACGGCCAAGGGCTGGCACCGCCCGGCAGGGACCCAGCGCGGGGACAGGCGGGCGCGGCCCTGAGTGCCTCCCCCCGGCAGGCGCTTTAGCGGGTCTCTCACCTCCGCGCTGCGGCTGGGCTCTGAGGGGCGGTGCGTAACCGCCGCTCGCCTCCCTCCAGTTCCCGGGGCAACGTTTGTGTTTCACCGTCGCCACGCAACCGGCTCGCGCTACAGCTCGCGCCACGCATGCGCTGGGCAAGGGCGGGACCTGCTCCAAGGGTGAGGCCCGACTATCTTTGGCGCATGCGCTTCCCGGTGCCGGGCTCTTCAAAACCGCTTGCTACGCACAGACTGTCAGCCAGCCGCTGCTCGCTCACGGCGCATGCTCAGGAGCAAGAGGCGGCCCTGGACCCTTCGCTGCCCCCTGCCTAGAGCCCGGAGCATCTTGGCGGGAGCGCGGCCGCACTGAGAGCAGCTCGGGAAGCAGCCGCTCTCCCCTGCTCCGGCAGCCACCGCCGCTTCCGCCCTTTCCTCCCCGCCCCCTTAGGCAAAAAGTAACCACCGGCCCAGCGGCTGCACGTTTACGCGCAGTGAGAGGTGGCTCCTGGGATAGCCCCCCTCCCCCGTTAAGCACGAGATCACTTTTTGCATTTAAGTGCAATCCAGGCTCTACCTCAAACCGAAATACCCCTGCCCCCGCCTCCTTTCTGCCCCTTCTCTGAGACCCCACCCCTGCTCACTCCCTCTCTCCCTCCTTCATCCCCCCTCACTTTCACCAGGCTGGGGCAGAGGGTTGGGGTGCAAGCCCCCCTGGTCTTGGAGTGAGCTGAGCTTGGGGCAGGCAGTTGGGATTCTGGAAGGAGTTCCAGGTGCAGGCTCTGGAAGGATGGTTGGATGCAGGGGTGTTCAGAGCTAGGGCAGGGCGTGTGATGGAGGAGTGGTCATGACTGGGGTAGGGTTTCAGGCTAAGGACTCCAGCTGGACACTGCTCCCGCTCTGAGGTTGACCACATACCTTGGGGTCCACTGGTTGCCCAAAATGGGCACCCCATCCTGTGTCCGAGGTGTCAGTGACTAGCTGCACCTTAGGGCTTTGACTCACAAAGGCCACTCCTGCACACATCACATCCTCCTGCATCCACCATTCAAGGGACTGGATGATGTCTTGAGGAACTGGGAGGATCGAGTCCCATGGTGCCCATGCTTGATTGAATGCCTGGGCCAGCAAGCCTGCAGTGGTCTATGCCTCAATCTGGTGCACCGAACCACATAGGTACAGGCTGCCATATTGCTTGATACCTTCATGCAAGTTCTTGCTGTTGTGATTGGAAACACCACCAAGCCCCGTATGATGATGCTCATAGCTATAAACCTGGCATTGGGGAGAGAGGCCATACGGATAGTCAAGTCTGCACGGGCTCCCCCAAACTCTGTTGTCTGAGTAGGTACCATGGTAGATTTTTCCTTGTTTATTAGGAGACCCAGACCGCAAAACAGAGTTCTGATGTTTATATGTTCTAACACCTGGTCCTTCAAGTGGCTCCTGATAAGCCAATCATCCAGGTAGGAGAATACCTGGACTCCATGCTTCCTAAGGAAGGCAGCCACTGCGACCATGCACTTCATGAACACCCTTGGTGTCATGGACTGTCCAGAAGGGAGGATAGCAAACTGGAAGTGTTCCTGCCCCACCATAAACCTGAGAAACCTCCTGTGGGCAGGTCTTATAGAAATGTGAAAATGTGTCTTTTAGGTCAAGGGCAGTGTACCAGTCCCCAACTTCCAGGGAGGGAATTATAGATGCCAGAGTGACCATCTTGAACTTTGCCTTTGTTATAAAGGCATTGAGATCCCTTAAGTCCAGAATGGGTCTGAGGCCTCCCTTTGCCTTGGGAATAAGGAAGTACCAGGAGTAAAACCCCTTGCCCTTGAAATCTAGATGAACCCTTTCCACCACCCCTTGCTGAAGAAATGAGATCACTTCTTGGTTCAAAAGAAGCTTGTGAGAGGGAGGTCCCTGAAGAGGGACAGGGAAGGGAAGTGGGAGGAGGGCAAAGTGCAGAAAGGAATAGAGTACCCCACGGCTATCAGGTCGAGAACTCAGCTGTCAGTTGTAATCTTGGCCCAAGCCTGATAAAAATGGGATAGATCCCCCTTTTGGGGACAGGCTAACTCAGGAACTGGTACTCTGTCCTCGAGCACACCCTCAAACTGAGGACTTGGGCTATTGGGGAGGAGGTGACCCTCCACTCCTCTCTAGGTCTGACCAAGACCTCCATCTCCTGTTACACCCATTGGTGGTGGTGTAATCGCCCACGTTACAAGGTCATGTCTAAAGGCCTGGTAAGAAGGTCTCCTGAGTGGCCTAGGATTGTATGACCTCCTCTGTGTGGCCGGGGTACGTATGCCCAGAGATCTAAGCATGGCCCTAGAGTCCTTTAGGCTATGCAACCTAGCATCCATCTGCTGAGATAAGTCTTTTCCCTCAAATGGCAGGTGCTGGAATGTTCTGCACTTCAGGGGGTACACTGGAGACCTGTAACCAGGTCCCACGCTGCTTCACGACCCCTATGGCCATCGTGCATGCTGCCGGGTCAGCTGGGTCCAGTGTGGCCTTCAGTGCTGCACGGGAAAACGGTCCTACCCTCTTCTGTCAGTGCTATGAACTCCTGGCGAGAATCTTATGGCAGGCTCTCCTTGAACTTGTCTGTCACCGCCCAGGTATTGTACGCATACCTGCTTAACATTGCCTGGTGGTTGGCAATGCACAGCTGCAGGTCTCCTACCCCCCGCCCCCTGTAGTGTATGCCTTTCTGCCAACCAGGTCCAGCCTTTTTGGCTCCCTGCTTTTGCGGGTAGGTCCTGGCTGGCCCTGCCTCTCCTTTTGTCCTGGTGCCTGAACCACCAGGGAGCCCAGTACCAGATGAGAATATAAATGCTCATGCCCGATCTGGGGAACGAAATAGCCTTTTTGAGTTGACAGAATAGATGCCGGCGTCTGCCACCACCAATTCGTGGTGATCTTAGCCACAGTCTATTCAGTGGCAACGGCAGCTTGGTTGGTGCATGGGCAGATAAAATGTCGACCATAGGGTCCAAAACCCTATTTACAACCTCTGCCTGTACTGCCAGATTTGCTGCCAAGCGACGTAATGTCTGTGGTTGGCATGGATGGAGCAGGATCAGCAAAAGCCTCCATCAAGGGATGAAGACAAGGTCTCCCTTAGTGGCAGCTGGTTCTAGGGTGGCTCAGCCACCTGGTAGGCCGGCTGGGCCTGGGGCTGGTCCTGAGCTCCCAAGCCCTCACCCTCTGTCACAGGACACGGCAAGTCTCTCTGCATACTGCCTATTTATTCAGAGATGGGTGCAACCACAATGGCCCTTTTGGACCCCTGGGCCTATCACCAAATGTGGGGCCTGATGCCATCCTCTCAGGGCTCTGGTATATCTCAGTCCAGGGGTACTCCATCGGTACACACTGATGAGATCCCAATGAAACTTTCATGGAGATATTCGAATCCTATTCTGAAGGTTTCTAGAGCAGGCAGCCTTATTTCTTTCTTCTGTTAGGACACTTCCCCACACTACTCTGATGACTTTCACAGACATCATTGCAACAAACAGGCTAATGCCATAGGAGCCTAGGCTGCTTTGGTTAGGGATGTAAAATCCCAGTTAATCAATTAACCGGTTAAACATTAGTTTGACCTCGCATTTAATTGGTTAGCTGTCTAAGTAGGATCCAGGCTGGGGCCTGCTCAAGCCCAGCTGGAGCAGGGGCTACTGCCAACTCCCATTGGAGCAGCCTCTGCCTGCGACGGGCCTGGGCTCCCCACAGACAGAGGCTGCTCTAGACAAGAGCAGCCGCTGTCCGTGGTGGGCTCCACAGCAGGCAGGGAGCTGCTATAGCTCCCGTTGATTGCCAGAACCAGTAAGCATTACCCATTTAGGGTGATGCTCACTGGTTAACAGGATAACCGTTTAACTCTCACAGCCCTAGCTTTGGTGCACTCCATGCCTTTGTTGCACTCATGAGTGAGATAAATTAAGATCACCACTGCTGGTAGAAAATAGTGCCAGCACTCAGTGCCATTGCCCTGTTTTTGTATTCATGGAACTAGGGTCCAAAATTACATTTTTATACAAACTTACCTTCCAGCTTTAAGCTCCAGTTCCCCCATTTGTTTCAATATTGAGATACTTTTCCTAACCTACATTAGCAGACTATCAAGGTGCAGTCAGCTGTTTGATTTTATATACATATGTATATTATATATACAGAAAACTAAGAATAAGATAAGAAAGGGCATATGAAGAAACAGTATTAGTCAGCCTGTTAGGCAGTGGGCTCAGTGCACCAAGCTGTCAAGTGTTTTGCAGGCATCACAGCAAAGCAGAACTTTCATGAGGGATTTAAAGAAGGATAATGAGGTGGCTTTGTGAATGTGTACAGGGCAGTATGGGAGAAAGTGCAAAAGTGCTTGTTTGACAAGTTAGCAAGTGAGCAGTGGAGGATGGCACTATTGGCTGATAAGAGATGAAGTCAACATTTCAACAGTGAAATGAGACACAGTAGGTAGAATGGGGAAGGGTGTAAAGGTGCATACTTTGCATTTAGACACCTGTGGCTGGCCTGTGCCCTCTGATTTGGGTTGCAAGGCTGCTTAATTGTTGTGTAGACATTCTGGCTTGGGCTGCAGTGGTGAGCTCTGGGATCCTCCAACTTTGTAGGCTCCTACACTCAGGCTGCTGCACAAACCCAGGTGTTTACAGTGCAATTAAACAGTTCCTTAAGCTGAGCTCCGCAAGCCTGAATCAGCTGGCAATGGCCAATCACAGGTTTTTAAATGCAAGCCTAAAGGGCCTTGAAAGTGAACATAAGCAGTTTGATGTGAAGAGGGAGCCAGCAGAGAAATGCAAAATCTAACTAATTCATATCAATAGTATAAACTGACCAGTCAATTCCTCCTCAGTATGAAACAATTAGCAAACTTCGTTGCAGAAAAATAATGATAAGGCTGTGATTAGCAGTTTGATGTGCAAGGTAAGGATGTTAACTATCGGTTATTTTACTAGTTGAGTAGTCGATGGAATTTCGATCAACTACTCAACTAGTCGATAGGCACTTCCACATTCCTCCTTTGAAATATACATTTCAAAGGAAGAATGCGGAACTCTGCATGCAGCCCGGGGCCAGCGGCTGTGCCAGCTTTGGAATGTACAAGAGTTCCCAGCAGTAGCTCTTGTGCATTTCAAAGCGTAAGCACCCTCACGTAGCCTGGGGCTCTGTGGCCCCCACTGACCCCTGGCTCCATGCTGCACTGCTGATTTGAAATGCCACAGAGAGCCCGGGGTCAGCTGGGGTCTCCCCAGCTAACCACAGGTTCTCAGCAGCATTTCCCCAGAACCTGGATTCAGCTGGGGAGGCCCCAGCTGACCCCAGGCTCCACACGGCACTGCCACTTTGAAATGCCACCTCGGTGTTTCAAAGGGGCCCACCGCTGCTTTGAATGCCGCCTTGCCATTTCAAAGCAGCAGCAACGCCGCACAGCTGAGCCCAGTTGTGCGGCACTGCTGCTTTGAAGTACCCCATCTCCCCCCACACACTTTGCTGCCTCTGATAGAGGCTGCAAAAGGGTGGGGGAGGGAAAATCGACTAGTCAACTGACTATCCGATAAGCAAGGGTGTCTACAATTCTATCCTCACAAACCCTTCATACACAGAGCTGAAATATCTAATGCCATCAGTAGTGATGACCAATATAAGGTGGGGCAGTGGCTTCCCCTTCCACACCAGCTATCAGACTAAAGCACATATTGAGGTGTGCATACTGCACTTTTCGAAAAGCATAACAGTGTCCACTATACTATGTGCTACCCCAGCATTCCTGGAGATATTTTGTTTCAGACACATATCTCTGCTGCAAAGTCTCTCAGCCTCCTCAATAATGGTAAAGAATTAACTGCCATGACTCCCTTGTCCAATCTCTATCACACAGGACAATCCAGAGTATAATTAAACTAGAGTATTAAACCTTAAAGCTGCTTTATATTTTCTTCTTAACTGTGTGTGTTTTAGGAAAGACAGTGAAGGTTATGTGGAATAAATGTACAAGATATACTTAGAATAAAAGAATATCTTGAGAGAAAAGATTTTCAGAGGTTTATCGTGGCACCTTCCTTAAATATCAGTAAAATAATGAAAGCTGTTTTTATTAAGAAAAGCAAGCCATTCATACACTCTTAGGTCCATCTTTAGTGCAAAATGTTTAACAAGTTTACCTAACTGACCCACATGTACTTAGGTTTTATATTTTTAAAAAACAAACAGTAATAAGAAACAAAGCACAAAGGCTTTTTCTTAATAAACTTTAATATTTTTTGAAGACCAGTTTATCTGGATAAAAAACACAAATTATAAGAGTGTGCACTACTGAAAATGCTACATGAAGCAGCACAGAAGTGCTGGCATTATGTGAGTGATAAGACTGTTTGGAATTGTTTACCAAAGACTACGTCCAGGATCAAATCATGGTGGAACACAAAGTGTTACCAGTGAATTTCATCTTTTTGAAAAATATGTATCTTACAGAGAGTACATCACTATACATATTCAAAGGTAAAGCATTTGCAAGTCAAAAATATTTGGGACGTGAACACTCAATTTAACTTTAAATTGACATGGACAGTGGAAATGTTTGGGTCATTTTTTCATTACTTCATTTTATTGGACATTGTCTAATAATCATTGTGAAGCGCTCACATGTTTTGTATAGCTCAAAGTGACCAGAATAAGGTAATGTAAAATGCCAACTGGTGACCTCTTGGTAGTGATAGTCCAGTCCTCCTCCTACATAACACAGATACATTTGGCATGTGTCTATTGTCAAGGAATCTAGACTTGTGATACCTAATTTGGTTTAAAATAATCCTGGACCACAGCTCTCAAATTCACTGTCAAATCAGAGGCAGAGATGCAGTATTATATGTGTCCTAGGTATTATATTTTATATACATATAATAAAGTATGCAATGCGCAGGGAGAATGCCAAGCAGTAATTTAAGCAATTTCATTAGTTTTCGGATTACCACAATCAGTCTCCATAAATTTTCCTCACTCAGTCCAGAGACTGATAACTGCATCTAAGCACATGATTTAACTCTACTTAAAGCTTTGTATTACTGTTCTGTATTTTTCTTTAAAAGACATTTACATCAAAAAAATCTTCATCACTGGAGAAAAAACCTATCTAAATATGAAAAATATCATAAATTGTTGATCTTGATTTTGGTGGCTCTCGTTTGGCTGTTTCCTTGCAAAGAAATTTTCATTTTTTCTTTTACTCTGTTTAATACTTTATGGGTTTCTTTTTCTCCACAGGTAACATTCTGTATATGTTTACTGAAAGTTTCTAGGGTTACTCCCATACAAATGAAAAGACAGATTTATCTTTGTTTGTGTTATCTAATATTAAGTTAGTAGCATAATCTGCAGCTTTGGTTGTAAGGAAAAAAAAGCTTTTCAAGGTCTTCAGTGAAAGAGCATTTCACAGTATGTTTCTTACACTATGTTCCTGTGCAAACAAGTCAGTTAAGCTTCTTCTGCGTAAATAAAACCCATTAGGGAAAATTACTGTAATCATTTAAAAAGCAGAGCTTTAGAGATGACAGGAAAACATTGGTTGAGAATTAGGAGGACTGACATAACCCTCCAGTGGCAGGATTTAGTGCTCCCACCATTTAGTGAAAATAAATTTTGATTTAGTGCTTCATGAAATCCTGATCCCCAGTGCCAAAGAATTAATGTCACTGAGCCCCTGCAAGTACTGTCTAAATAAGGAAATATTTTTCTTGACTTACCAGTAACTGTACAATATTACAAACCCAGACACAAGAAAAAAATAATCAGGCAATAGAAAATGTACAGCAGCTTTGGTGTTATACAAAACAATAAAAAAAGACAGTAAAGTACATAGTTCGTTCATTGCGTTCTTACCATAGCCATTTCACTGATGACGGGAAGGGTAGTTATTTCCTTTTTTATATTCCCAGTGTGGCCTTCCAGCCCAAGAAAATCACATTAATATTATTGTAAGAAGAACTGTCTTGAACACCATAAAGTACACTCCAATTTTTATAAAAATGACTTGCCTCTGCACCATTGCTTTGTGGCACATTGTTTGTCAACAGAACAGCAGTCCAAAATAAAGTGACAACTAGATTTAATAAATTAATATACTTTTTTTTAAAGATGTACAATGCACATTCTTTTTAATCCAAGGTTTTAGGGTATCAGGATACTTCTATTTACACATTTACAGATCTCAGACAGCACTGATAACATCAGAATATGCAGGTAAAGGAGCAGAACCTTGACTGCTATCTGAATGCTACAAAGAGAAGCCAAAAATAAAAACACTGCTGAGAAGATAATTGGGAAGGATATCCAAAGATTGAAGAAAAGTCTGTGAAAAGGGCATGTAAAGGCAAAAAAAGGTTGAGGTGTTTAACGTGACCATTCTATTCTTGTGAAGTCTGAGGTGGCAGTGTTGATGTGCTTTGTTTACCAGATTTTCGCTCATAATTCACAAGTCGTTGCCCAACAAGGTATCTGGGATTTTAAAGACAAATAGTCATTATTCAACAACATGATAAAAATACCATAAATGCATTGTTCTTACCCCTCTACTCTAGAGCGCACTGAAAATACTATTACTACTACTACAGTAGCCTCCTCCTGTCATTCCAATCAAGTTTTACACTTCACATTTTAAACTCCACACTAGCTTTCTTCCATTCTCTCACTTACATTAACATTTTTTGTTTATGTTTAATCCTGTCTTACCAAGAATATACAAACAGGCACTTAGGTCCTGATTACCTCAGAATCTCAGCTTTCATTGTAAAGAAATATTTCTACTCTTTGTAGTTGGGTTACATTTTCAAACACTTATACACAACAGCTGCCTGAGGTCAGACCTACACTTAAAATGCTGCATCAGCAGCTGTGCTGCTGTAGTGCTTCAATGAAGACATTACACAGATGAGAGCCTCTCCCATCAGCATAGTTAATCCACCTCCCTGTAAAGCAGTAGCTTTGTTGCTGGGAGGTGCCACACTGCACTCCAGCACAATGTAATTTCCTTCTACTACTGCCCCCTGCTAACGCCCTCTTACATTCTTAACCGTGTCACATTACTGCTTTTTGCCTTTTGCACTCATTTTTGTGCCTTTTTTAATGTTAGGTCCCTTGCTTAGAAGCTCCCCCCTTCTTCTAATTCTTTCCCAGAACCCACTTCCTTGAGAAACCTGGTAACCTGTAATCCATCCTTCTCTTCAGTCTTTCCTCGTATTCCCTTTTCCAAACTGTCACCTTTTGTCATGTGCACTTATGTTATAACTTCACAGAGAGCATCAGCCACATTCCCAGTTGAAGTGCAGTGCTATATCATAGAATCATAGAATATTAAGACTGGAAGGGACCTTGAGAGGTCATCAAGTCCAGTCCCCTACCCTCATGGCAGGACCCAGTACTATCAATGATTTAATTCCACAAGATTAAGTGTGAAGAACTAATTGTGCACTATCTTGCATGCATGTGCTTTATGCAAATTACTTGAAAATCTTTTCCCCTTTTCCACAAGGATGATGTGATATAAGGTTACTTAGAGAGAGGAAATGTGTACTGCTCTTCAGTCAAATACAGAACACTAGCTAAATTTTTAATGAAGTGGAAGAGTATCAGACTGAAAACCTTATAGGGCAAAACAGTCTGCTTATTCATAGTACAAACATAGCTACAATGCTGTACTTTCCCACACTGTGTATTACTGTGCCTTACCAGAGTGATACAAAAGGGCACATTAAGCAGTGAGATGTCTGCTCAGTCATTCCACTTATCCAGTATTTGGCTTCTCTAGTGATGATGTCAACAAGAATGCCGTTTAGGTTTAGTTTTACAAAACAAATTCATCTACTAGGGTAGGGGTTCCCAACCTGGGGTACGCATACCCCCAGGGGGTACGAGAAGCTTGTCAAGGGGGTATGGGGAATATTTGGTAAATAACTAGATTATCCTAATTGAAATATTCCAAAAGTAGTAGTGTTAGTGAAAAAAGTTGTGGATTCTAGAGTCTAGAATTTATTTCCTTTCATATTGAATAGGGGGTACAGGAAGGTTTACTGAAAGCCAAGGGGGTATGGGGACCGAAAAAGGTTGGGAACCCCTGTACTAGGGAAAAAAACCCTTGATCAAGATATCCGTAAGCCTCCAATTGCCATAAGCTGGGACTGGATGACAAGAGATGGATCACTTGGAATTGCTTTGTTCTGCTAATTCTCTCTGAAGCACCTAGCACTGGCCATATAAGATGACAGGATACCAGTCTTGATGGACAACTGGTCTAACCCAGTATGGCCAGTCTCATGAAACAAAATCATCAAGAGCTGCCTACATTTTAGTGATTTTTCATTGCTACCAAATACCAGGAGGCCATATTTGAACTGATAACCTATAATCCATTGCAAGTTTCTTTAGCTCTTCGTAACAGTATTTTACTGAGGTACTTTACTGTGAAGGAATCTTGCACTTTTATTAGGAGCATATGCACATTGATATTTTTCAGCTAAATACTTTGTTTCCCATTATTTCTCCAACATATTGCATTGAGAAAAATCAGTACACAGCGACAGCATTTGTTCAACTATATTAAATCAAACATAATTACATATAACTGGTACCAAAGATGTGCATGAAGAATGTGCCCAGCTCATAACATGACAAAGTAATGGAATGGTACAGGGTTTTACACCATTCCTCAATTCAAAAGAGGTCTGACCTCTAGTCACAATTTAAGAAAAATCTCCAGATGCGGAGCAAGTGATAAGTACGTACTTGTCATTTTTAATATGTTCATAAAGGCGCTTGAACTGGCGGACCTGGAAGGACAGGATACCCATCAAAACCACCACCATGAGTAGAAAAGGATAAATTCGGCGCTGTACTAAATTTTGCATTTCAGCAGTAACACCTGTAAAACATATACACAGTTAAGTCCACAAATATACATTACATCTTGCACAATCCAACAGCAGTATCGAACAGACCATGCACTTTTTTCCCTCTTTGTGCATTGCCACAAAAAAGGCTAAATGTTAGCATGAAATATGCATTTCTAAATACTGTCTCAAATGAATCATAATTGAGGAAAACCAACTAATTTGCCCATCTTTGTAAACACACATACCATCAGTTCTATCGCTAGTATCTAGTTTTACTGAAATCATTAGCTATGAATATAGTCTGTGTGTACTCATTTATGTTATACTTTAATTGGAGAACACGCAAACAACATGTCTAACATAATAACTGGGCACTGAGGCCTGAAGTTATAAGCACTGTGAAAACCCAAGTTGCAAAACCAAACAGTGAGCAGTCCTGTTTGCTTACAAACACAGATATATATTTTCACATATGACGAGAGGTTCATTATGCCACCTACATTTATATACGAAGTGAATGACTAATTGGTACAATTACTGGACCTCCTCTATCCACAACAGCCACATACATAAAAGCTTATCAGTAATAAACAAGTGATAACCAAAACAGATGTTCGATTAAAACTTTGAATTCTTTATAAATGTTTCTGTTGAAATTTTCACAATTATCTATTTGAGCCTAGTAAATTTAGTTACTGCACTGGAAAGCAAGTGCAAACAGTTCACATCTATAGAACTCAAATTTAAGCCAAACTCAAATTCAGAAACACTTTAACAACTTTAATGTATCAATAATAAAAATAAAATACATTAGTTTCACCTGTTTAGTCTTTCCTTTGCACCAGAGGGTATTGTCGAGACTGCAAGGATCTATCGGAAAAAGATATGCAAAATGTGCTCCACATTTTGTGTATCTTTTTCCAATACTTTTGTCGGAAGAGGCTCTTCCGAAATTTGGCCTGTCTAGACTGGGCCACATTTCGGAAAAAAAACCCTCTTTCGAAAGCCCCCTTCTTTCTCGTGGAACGAGAAATACAGGGGCTTCCAAAAGAGTAGGTTTGCTCTTCCGCAAAAAAAAAAAAAAAGCAGAAGATCAAACGCATTCCCCGGATGTGGCGGAGTTTTTTTGGGGGAAAAAAACCACAATATAGCCATACCCTGAGAATTAATTCTTTTTCTTCAGCTCAATAAGCTTTTAATATGATAAAACATATCTTTACTTATACTAATAGATTCCTGGCCTCCATGAAATTCACTAGAGGTGTTAACTACTCATCCATGCTGGAAGCCATATAGCATCATTAAACAATTACAATCCACACTCAATGGAAACCCCATCCCGAATGAAATCTTTTCTGAACCCCCACTTCTGTCTTTCAAATAAGTTTATCACCAGAAGCAAACTCTCCTCAGACCAAGACACACCAACACAGAGCAGCACCCAAACCCTGCAGAACAAATGCAAAACCTGAAGACTTACTTATTTCCACTGCTATGACAATCAACATTCCCCAAAATACACCTTTCAAAAATCTATGGGTTTGCCTATCACAATCCTTAGGGTACAATCCGATGCACAAAATGACTCAATAACTATGTGGGTGAAATCACACAGTCACTAGTTCTTTAATGAAGTCAAACAAAAAAAAATAAGACAAAGAACACCATAGCACTTTTCACAAAATGATCACTATAGCTGACTTCTCAGTTGTCATCCTTAATGGAAACCTGCACAACACTTTCAAATAATGAGCTTAGGAGCTCAAATTCTTTTTCAAGACATTAAAAATCTTGGATTGAATAAAAACACTGGATTCATGGTTTATTACAAAGAGATATAATCCACTTAACCCTTTCCTCCCCCGCTCTCCTTCTTCCAAAGGATTAGAGAGATGTTAACTGATTACTTCACCTTGAATGGCCCCTTGAAATGAGTGTTAATTACTTATGTTAACCAATCTTTTCCACCTTGTAATCACTGCGTTACAGTTAAATACATTTCCTAAACCTGAAGAGCTGTGTAAGCTTCTCTCTCATATACAGAAGTTGGTCCAATACAAAATACTACTTCTCCCACCTAGTCTAATTACTCATTTAAAACATTTATATTCAGTAGATCAAAAAATGAAACAAAATGCAGGGTGACATCACTATTTAAGCATTTAAATTTGTTAGTTAACACTGATGCTATGCTGCATTTCCTTTACTACATCTGAGGTCAAGTCCCAACTAGAGCGCTTACAGCTGCACCACTGTACCGACGCACCTGTGCTGCTGTAAGATCTCGTGTAGCCATGTTGGTGGGAGGAGAGCTCTCCCATTGACATAATTAATCCATGCCCAATGAGCAGCGGTAGCTATGTCGGCGAGAGAAGCTCTCCACCAACATGCTTATGTCATTTTTGTGGGGTGAGTGGGTGGGTAGAGACAAGGAATATTCATCCCCCAAGCTGATGTATTAGTGTAGATATAGCCTGTTAGGCACAATGGACAGATAATTAAACAGGTACCTACAATTTATACTTACCTAAAAAGGGAACGATGCCAGATGATATGATATAAGGTACACAAAGGGAAAGCAATAAAACAGAGATGACAGGTGCTGCCAATTTACGAATAATAAAATGTAAATCAATATTGCGAATCCCATTTGCATAAACCTAAGAAGAAAAATGAAAGAGTCAGGAAGAGTGAATCAGAAGAAAAAAAAAAATCACTACAGGTTTTGGTAAATAAAATGTTTCACATAATAAAAATATTTCTTTGTTAAGAACATGAATATTCCTTAAATGTACCTAGTTAAATTGTAGTGGTGATCCCTTCACAGGTTACCATAGATTTATGGCTGGTCTACACTTGAAACATTACAGCAACACAGCTATAATCCACCTCCCCAAAAAGCAGTAGACACTTCAGCACTATAGCTATATACACAATATCAAGACAGGACACATGTCCTGAATTATTAGTGCTATAACAATTATTCCATTTTTTGACCTGAGTATTCAAAATTGACATTTATGTATTTTATTCAAAGAACTGATTTGGATATTCTGAACAGAAAAAGTAAAATCACACTCAGGATTGGTCAGTTTACTATTACATCTTCATAATTAGGTTTATCCTTCTATTCCAAGACTGATTTTGACTCCCAACTTTGCCTACACTTGACAAAGTCATATGCAAGTTTATCTAGCAGGGTAAGACTTTTCTGGAAAGCTTTAAGCAAAGCAAGAAAGCAGTTCTGAGATATCAGGGTTTCAAACTCCTTCAGGAAATTATCAGAAGACAAAAAATTGAACACACAAAACCCTCCCAAATATTAGAAGTAAGTGCAACTTATTTTTGAAATTTAGACAAGGGAAAACATTAAAAATAACAGAAACGTGCAATTAAGGTCACCCAAACCACTTTTACTTGGTATCACCATTCACAGAACAATGAAAACCAGGAAACAAGCCTGTCATCAAACAATGTACCATTGCCCTGCTAGTGACTCCAAAACAGAGAAGTGAGATAGCTGAACTGGAACTAAGAGTGACTTAAAAGTACATGTATCTCTAAAGTAAAACTCTTGAGTTTCTAGCATTTACATAGAGCCCAAATGACAAAATGAAGCATTTACCTGTCTATACCAAATAAGCCAATATTTGGGACAATTACCAAAAACAGTACAATGTATCAAATGACAACATTATCATACAGACATTTAGCAGAAACATATAGCTGTAGCATTTAGTGCTGAAGGTCAGTCTGTATTACTTCTGGTTCACAAATCACGAATAGTAAACATACAAATGATACTTTATGGTACAACAGTTACTCTCTTTAAGCATATAGTTCAGCGATGGGAACCTAGTTTAGTGAGTGGGCCACTCCATCTCAATGGGTGCAAGACTGTTGCAACCAAGACAGTCTCTCATGATAGGATAGTTTTGCTAACTGCGCATGAGTACGTAGAAGTTGCGATGTGTGCCCACCAAACTGTAGCAGTCCTTTGATTAGATGCAGAGGGAGCACAAGGCTCTCAAAGTCAACAATATATGCAATCAGCATGCACCATACTTCACATACCATTGCCTTACATGCATGTTACTTAAGTAATATCAGTAGGAAAAAAAACTATACAGACAAAGAGCAGAGGTATCTGGCAACCTTATGCATGGGCAACAGTAAAGAAAATGTCTTGTAGGCTGCAGGTTGCCTACCACTGATATAGTGGCTTAACTTTACTAAAATAAATGTCTACGGCTTTGTATTCCTTGTTAACACTGAAGGACCCTTACTGAACAAAGATTCTATCCCACCATTAATAAAATAGAATATTTTACCTTAGATTATCTTTTGAGGGCATGCAGGATCTCTTTACTATGTGTTTGTACATCATCCAGTACATTGAGGTCCCAATCCTGATAATAACAGGAAGTTACTACTGTACTGAACTGCTGTAAATCTACTACTACTCATGACTTGTGAACCAGAAATAATACAGGCTGACTAGGGCTGTGAAGGTTTAACCAGTAAGCCTCCTCAATGCTGCAGAGAGTCTGCAGGCAGGGGCTGTTCTGGCTGGGAAGGGGCTATTCCAGCTGAGCTGGAGTGCCACCCTCCCCTGCTTGCCTCCCCGTTAACCAGTTAAACAATATGTTTAACCAGCTAGTTAATTAAATGGGATTTTACATCCCTAAGGCTGACTGTCAATTTCAAGGATAAGTTGACAGGTTGGCATTTTGAAAGATCATCTATTTACTTATAATTTGAACAGATATAATCTAAGACAAACATAGAACCTCAGAGGTATTTTTAAAATATAGACAACTACATTTTAAAGGCTAGAACTCAAATTAGGTAGTTTATACCCATGGGCACAGCATGGCAGATTATTTGCATGTACATACAAAGCCATGCATTCCAGAGTTGAACTTCACAGATCAATTATGCAAATAAAAGAGTTTCAGTAATTCACAGACTTTAAATCATATACAAGAATCTTCAGCAAGAAGTCTCTGTGTACAGTGTGTCTGCCAACTGTGCAAAATCAGTTAAGAGTGTATGACTGATTTTAATGTATGTATTTCCATACATTATAATGTCCAAATTTAACTTTAACTTTAATTTCCTTAGCTCATACTTAAAAATATTTCATTTTCTTACCTGTTCGATAACTGTTTTCAACCACCACTGAGGGCCCATCAGAGTTATGGCAGCAATTATTTTGGCATGCAGAACTCCAAGAGCCCAGTCCTAATTTTAAAAAAGGGAACATAAAAGTAAACTGTATTTTCTAAATGTGTCTTGACCAACCAAAGATTTAGTACAAAAAATCTTTAATATCAAAATTACTTAAAATCATTAGAAACTGAGTTTTCTATTTACAAAGTGGAGTAGTTTAAAGACTAGGGATGTTCAGTTTAGATTAACTAATCGAATAGACGATGGGATTTCCATCAACTATTTGGTTAGTCTATAAGGGTCCTGCCAGGCTCTTGCTACAGTTCAAAAGTGAAAGCCCCACAGGAAGTGTGAGGGAGGGAATTTAAAGTTAATTCCAGGCTTCTGAGTGTTTCCCTACCTCATTTTTTTTTTTTGAACTGGGATAAAGTTTCTCGATAATCTTTTTAATTTAAACTTCTTTGTTCTTGTTATTTCCATTGTTATGTTATGATAGTTTCATGAATAATCAAAATCAGACATATACATGTTGTTAGAAGTAATAACTTATATTATAAAAGCATACCTCCAAAGTGGTGAAAAAATACAAAGTAGTTATGGGAGATTCAATATGTAAATTAATGTCTCTCAAGTTGAGACTGTTCTACATACTTAGTTACTGTAAGTAAATAATTTGTTTGCATAGAAGTTAGAGATTCACCATCTCAGAATACTTTTTGTTATTTGGTATTATAGCTTTCACATGCTTTCTTATGCTGTAGTTAAAAAAAGTTTAAAGTTCATTTCGGGATGAAACAAACATCTAGCTGTCACAGCCCACAGTAACTCCACTAACTCAATCCCTTTGCATCATTCCTAATCCATCTAAACATTGCTAGACAAATCCAATTAACAAGGGAATTTAACCACTAACATCTACAGTTCCTCCTTATGAGACTTGGTACAGGTAGAAGGCAAATGACAATTCCTATTTTCAAGTATCTAGACCAGGGGAATGGGCAACTATCATAAGGCCACAACAATTCACTAAAGCCCCTGGGAAGAAGGGGAATTTTTTTCTTAATGCATACGCATATCAGAAATGTCTTCTACAATACAGCATGTTAAGTCTTTCACTAATCTTTTGTCCAGTGTGCAGAAGAGAAAGGAATTAATAAATGAAAACAATCTTAAAGTTTTGTTCTGCCTCTTCCAGTCTCTGCCTCTTCTTTACTGCCCCGGGCGGAGAGTCTGGGACTGGCAGCAAGAGCCCATGCACTGTGTCATACAATGCCACTCAAATATGACCTGGTTGTTATGCCACACACTTCTGGTTACTGCTTTCCCAGTAACTTGGCAGAAATGCACCCCTGCTCGTCCCGCCTCCCAAGATTGAGGACAGGCCACAATCAGATTGACTGTGGGAGAAGGGAGCCGTTGGGAAGGCAAGTAACCTGATCCAGGTGGCAAAGGGCAGAGCATCCCCCCGTGTTAATGATGGAGAAGTGGTTGGGACAATAAGTGGCACTATAACCCAGTTCCAGGCTTTGCTCAATTCTCCATCCATACAGAGTCCGTCAGCATCCCAGGCCCACTGTTCTGGCTATTACCTTCCCACTGTCAGGAGCCTTATCTTTCTCCACCCAATGCTAGGAGACCTGGGAAAGCACCTTGCTGGCCCTCCACATCCAAGCAATCAGAAAATGGGGAAATGCTAATTTGAACTGGATTGCCTGAGGTGGAATCAGAGCCAATGGGGAAGCAGAACTGAGCAGAACATGAAGGCAGCAGCCTTACCGTAAGTCTGTGCTGGCTCAACCTTATTTTCCCCCCACGTTGGGCTGCAACTTCGCCTTTAGGCAGGCCAAATACAATGATCTCACATGCTGGATGTGTTGGGTTGCCAGCTGCCTATCTCTGAGTTAGGCCAACAATTTACATTTACATAGCTCCTTTCACCCAGAATGATCAAAAAAAACCAACACAACTATTTACAGTGCACAGCACCAATGAAACATAGCTGCCCCTGCAATGGATGCTGGCAACCAAGCACCCTGCACAGGAGATGGATGGAAGAATTTTGGCCAAGAACATCTGTATAAAACTATTTCTTTTGAACAGAGTTATGGCATGTATTTTTTTAAACAATCACAACTGGATGCCTCAGATCTTTATCTGCTGTTCATAGCATGATCTATCAGTACTTATCTATGACACAGATGGATTGTAAAACAGATGTTGTGAAAAACTGAACCTGTGATGCCAAAGAGTCAAGCAACCTACTTCTAGTTTAATAGTGATAGGAACCCTCATAACCCACTAGTTGCCTTTTTTAAAAACTACAAAGCACACAGACTAAAAAATGCTTAAATACTTAATCAAATAGAAACCCGTACCTCATACAGTAGTTATAAAAGCATCTAGAGAACCTCATATTTTAGTAAAAAACAATGAAGAGTTGAAAAGTCTGAATTACATTAAAAATAAATCCAGCAATTAACTGACCTGCCATGGGTAGAACAGAGGTGTCTGATCCAAGGGAACTCTCAAAGGAGCAACAATTACCAGCTCAAACAGAAGACCAAGCAAAAGTGGAACCACACCAGCTAGCAGTACAGCTACTATCAGTGTCTTCATTATCTAAAACACAAAAAGACTGATTTGTAAAAATGATGCCAGATGGCTAGTTCTGGGCAAAGCTGCACCTTTCGATTTCTCTATGTTTAAAAGTATTTTGTTTTCCTCAAGAATAAAAATGCAAAGGCAGAAAAAACTGAATTAGTACATATGCAAAACTAAGTTCTGTTAACTGTAAATTACAATACACACTTTGTAACAAAATCTGCATTTGTAATCCTTTTTGGTCCCCCAAAATAATTAACAGGTGCCTACTCGTGAAAGTCTTCCTTTTTTCTAAACTACACACTCATATTTGACTATCATATCATGGAAAGTACCCAATGGTCAGTACTTAACCAGGAAGAATTCTTCCAATGCTTCCTCTTCCTCACACAGTTATATAGGTTGAACCTCTCTAGTCTGGCGCTTTCTGATCCAGAAACATCCATGTGGTCTAGCGTGATTTTAGTTCGCCTTATATCCATTTATGGGTGTGGTCAAGTTTTCCACAAAATTTGTTTATAGCCACCAGTCCTGATTCGCAGTATTCTGTGCTGTTATTCATCTCTAATTTACCCCTAAATGTTTACTAAGAGCCCAGTAAGCAACGGAAGTAATCCTGCTAGACAATACTGTTTGGCAAATTCTCTGGTTTAGCCACCAGTCAGGTCCCGAGGGTGCCAGACTAGAGAGGTTCAACCTGTAATCAAGATGTTGAGTTGTTTGCATTATTTACGTTATGTGGTATTTGTTTTATTAACAGATTTAACAATTCTATCCTTGAATTTTCTTTTGCGCATAATAAAAACAAAGGCATTATGATCTAATTACCTTTGGCAGTGTAGGAGTGCAGAGGATGGACCCAAGGATATAATTTTGTATTGACATTAGCAATTTCTTTTGGCAAACTAAACAAATTGCAAATGAAGTAAAGAAAGTGCTGATCATGAAGACAGATATAGCATGAAACATCTATTAAAACTGCTGTCATCTGTAAATTTCCAGTAAGATTCAACCCTGAGTGGCCCTTTCACAGGTTAACACATTCCCCTTGCATCTCTAAAATGTATTCATAAAGGGGAAAATGATGTTACCATTCCAGAACTGTAAGGAGAGGGAGTATTGAAGTTTTATAACAAACCAATTTAAACAGGTGAGGGCTTGTCTTGATCATGATGAAAGTTTTCCCTCAGTGTCAAAGTCACTGATAGTATAAGAATATTATGAAAATTCTCTCTCAACTGGGGAGGTTGAACAATCACCACAAATTTGGTGATCTGAAAGAGCTTTTTGAAAATGCACTGTGCAGATACACAACATATGTCTGTACAAAACAAATGTCTTCCCACAACTGACAATGATCTCCACTACTTCTTTTGCCATTTTACTGATAACATTCAGTCTCTAAACAAATGAATACTTCACTGGATAGTATTACATTCACATTTAAATGAAATACAGTAGTTAAATAGTATTGTAGCACACAAAGGACTGATTCAGTAATATTCTGTTTGAAAACATAGCAAAAGCTTTCTTCAATTGAGAACTTACCATGAGGGACCACTCTTTAACTTTCTGAAATATCACTCTACGACCTTGCGGCATCCATGCAACTAGAACGGTCACTGCCCGAATGGTTAGCCAGCAGACATAAAGACCACAAGCAGCTGTGTACAGTTCATGGATTTTGGCTGTTCCCGTCCAAAATGACATTAACCAACGGCCAGCAAATACTGAAAATGCAGAGATTGATAAAATATATTAAGACTAAGTAGTAGGATTTTTTTCTATTAGTGAAGGATCACAAAAACTGAATAGCAAATTTGCCTCAGTCTCAAACCCAATGTAAAATAATAGCTTTCAAAATCTTGTGCTGAGTTCACAAAAATTGCACATTTCAACTAGTTCATCATCTCACATCCTAGACAAAAATAAAACATCCACAGTAGATTCACTGATCTTAATTTCAAGGATAAAAGTTTAAAAACAAAGCTGAACTAGGAATGGTGGTCTCACAATTTATGGAAATCTATTAAATTTGTGGCATTCAGTCTAGCATGACCAAAATTCAGTCTAGCATGTACCAAAAAATGTGTAGATACATTCTTACAGTAAGCTTGGAATGCGATCATTTTACAGTAATACTGCAATCTCTCCATAGAAGCAGTCTTAGTACCATGATGGTTGTGCACATGAGAGCATCCCAAGTATTTAAAAATAGAAACAATAACTTTCTTCCTTCCTTTCCAGGTTATAGAAGAAATAGCTCCATTGTCTTATTTATGGATTTGGATGCTTGCTTGCTTATATTTATGAGAGCATGTATGTTTGTGTGAAGTTACTGAAAAAAAATGAAGTCAAAGAAAGGAATAGTTTGAAAGAAGTTTAGGTCCATGGTCATTAACTCCTCTCTCACAGGTACCAAGTTACATAATGTAAATATATCTTCTGTGAAAAATACCATCTCTAAAAACTTATTAGGCTCCCAAACTGGTTGACAATTTCACTATTCTGGGGAAACCATTATTGCAGGAGATTGTGGCTGCAGAAAGGTGATCTTTCTTGAAACTAAGGGACCATCTTCTGATCACCTGCTACAGGAGGACAAGATCAAGGGCCCAAGCTGTATAAAGGAAAGACTGAACTCCTCATGGTTGTTCAGATTCTGAAGCTGAGACTGTTCTAGACTTATAAACAGGGAAAACTCAGCTGTGGGTTTTGAAGGACTAACACCTACCAGAGTCAGAGGTTGGAGTTGAGGTGATGTCTAGTAAGTTTTTTAGTATGCATGAAGGTTCGTTTATTATTTTAATGTTTTCTGTAATGCTTTCATCTTAAAAACAAACATGCTTGCTTAGAAAGAGCAATGTGGTAACTTGTAATTATAGCAATTATACTGTTAATAGCCTCAGGTGAGAAAAAGCACAGACACTGGCCTTTTATTCTAGTTTGCCAGAGATATCACACTGCAGGCTAGACAGAGACTGTGCTATTTCTAAAACTGCTGGTCTGAAAGGAGACACACACAGGTCTTTGCCAACTGAGGTGAAAACTGAGGAACGGGGAGCCTAGAGTGGGTGCCCTCAGGGGACCATGGAGGGGCAATATATATGCAGTTGCTCTGAACTGTGATAGTAAGATGTACAGTGGACATCAGTCTCTCTTTCACTGTATTGACATATAGATAAAGATACCCATTTTGATTTACAAAACATCCTGTCATTTTAAATTTAGACTATTACGCTATAAAAAAAAAGGTTAAAAAACACATTCCCAACATTTTTCTGTGATTGAATGGTTTTAAATTTAAAATCAACTATTGCCATAAATCTTATGTATGTAAGTGCTTGTTTTGTTTTAGCATAAACACATACCTGGTAATGTAAGGCAGATAAGACTGGCAATCAATAATGTTATACACATGAAAACAATCAACAAAAATATCTGAAAGACAAAATACAAAGGGAGACAATTAACAGAAAAACTAAAAGTTGCTTAACTGACTATTTACCTGCTAAAACTACCTGAGATACAGGATATCACCATCCTACACAGTATTCTGGGAGGCAAAGACTCCTGTTCCTTCTTTGAAATGCATGTGTGTCATACTTCCAGGGTTAACTGCTCCAGCACACCCCTTTAGATCACTCCTACCAAACTCAGAAGTCCGACACAAGTTTATTTTCAGCTCTGCAGGAATAAAGCTCTGCTCCATACTACTGGTCTGACAAATTCTGATATACCTGGCACTACAGTTTCAGCTAGTTCTAAGGCCACTCTGAACTTTTCAGCCTCCTTCTGTGCTCCCAGCCCTTAACCAGGAACTGAACTAAAAGTTCACTCCCAGAGACACAACGGACCTTGCTTAACCTGGAATTTCAGCTACCACCAGACCAACTGAGATGACCTGTAGATTAGTCTAGAAAGGCAAATTCATTGCATGTAAAAATTCATACTAAATCAAAAAGTCAGGGCAAGTACACTGACTTTTTTATTAATTTCTAAAATACATGCACTATAATTTCAGTTTCTAAAGCTAACAAAACAATCTCATCAAATATTACCACAGAGGAAGAAAGGCCACTGGCCAAGTAGTTGAGATGCCAGTTTTACAATTCCTTGGAATTAAGAGGTCCTTTTGGTTAGATATTTGCCTTAAAAAAAAAAAAAAAAAAACAAAAAACAAAACACACACTCTTTCTCCTTATCTCTATTTAAAAAAAAAAAAAAATCACTAAAACAAAACTGAGCATTCGTATCTCATCATGGATCACAATGTGTCTGGGCTCTATAATAATGGATGCAAAAGAACATAAGGGGCTGAAACATAGGTTTCAAATTGAAAATTTTAGATTGAAGTCAACTACATAAATATAAACTAAAAAAAAAAAAAACATTTGCTAACAAAGTCCAAGTTACTAAATAAAACGCAGGACAGTAATTATTTAGCTTCCAAAAATAATGCCACCATCCACTCTTCCTTAAATATACTCTATCTGTTTTTCCCTCTGCTTATATTAATGTAGTTCTTCAGAATCCTAGTGATGGACCACAACCAAGGTTCCCTTCAGCTGTGCAACTAGCTAATAAGTCCTGTGCAGGGGCTCAGGTCTGCTGCACACAGAACTGCAGCAGCCAGGGGAAAGGCCCCCTTCTCCTACAGACCCAGCAGGGAGCTGCCATGACCGGAGAGGGAGACGCTGCTCCAACCCCAGCAGCAGGGCCAGATTAAGAAAGGGGCTTTAGGGGTTGTAAGCCAGGGCCCCCATCTGAGTGGGCACCCTCATCTCAGGGTCCTGAGCTGTATCCCATAAAGCCCCAGTGTTCTGAGACATCCCTTCCTTAGGGTGGAGGGGAAAAGGGAGGTGGCAACACGTGCTGCCATTCCTTCCCCCTAGCTGGAGCTGCATCACTGCAAGTGCTGGGGAAGCTCTGTCCCCACGTCTCCCATTAGCTGGGAATTGCAGCTAATGGGAGCTGTGGAGGGACGAGCCTTTTAGGTGAGCGCAGGGCAGTATGGACATCTGTTCACCACCACCACCAAATGGGAGCTGCCCAACGTAAGTTCCCTAGCACCCAAATCCCATCCCCGCCCCCTCTATCACTTGAACCCTGAGCCTCCTCCTGCACCCTAACTCTTGCCCAGACTCTGATCCCGCACTCCAAACACCTTTGGCCCCAGCCTGGAGCTCCCTCCTGCACTCAAAACACCTCATATCTATCCTCACCCCACTTCAAAGCTTGCACCCCCAGCCAGAGCTTCTCATCCCCACAACCCAGAGCACCCTCCCATACTCCAAACCCCCTTGTCTCACCCTTGCCACAGATCATCTGTGTGCAGAATGAATTTTGTTATGTGCACCAATATGGAGCTGTGTACCACATCATCTCCATATTGGTGCACATAAAATTTATTCTCACACGGACATAAAAAATTAGGGAGAACACTGACCAGGACCCCACTGTATTCTATATTTGTACATCACCTAGCAAATAGATGGTCCTCTTTTTAAAGTGTTATATCTACCTACCCTGAGTGGGAATTTTAAAGGTCTATGGTAAGGCTGGAAACCCACAGGTCCTCCTTGCTGAAGTATGGCTTGATGGGCTGCATGAAGACCTTCTCCCACAACTGGAATGGCATTGTTATTGCGAGCATGCTGGTTATTAGGTTGCTGGTTTACATTGTTCTCATTCTCTTCCTGGTCTCCAAGTAGGTAAGAATGGAGGTCCCTGTGACAAAAAGCATTAAATGATTATGTAAATTCCTCTGGATTTGTAACATGAACCAACACCTAGAGAAAGCACACCACACAACTATATTTATCAGCATTTGTTTGATAAACAAGGTAAGAGGACTGATCACTGGAATGAAACAAAAACAAAAAACCAGCTTTTGGCAAGTTTCATTCTTTTTTCTGTAAGTGTTTTACCCAGTTTTTAAATACAAGTTAGAACATACAAAGCTTGGAAGAAAAACAATTACCAAAGTGGGTGCAGGTAAAAAAAAGTGGCAGCACAGCTACAATCTGAACTCAATGAGTCATTGATCTGTTTAAAAATAATATTGGTTACAAAATGTCATGAACCGAAAGCTGAAAAGATTACTGCAACAAGGAAAAAAGTGTCTCACTCTATACCCCACACAAGGCTCCATAAGAATAATTCATTCAAGGAAAAAACCCTCCAACTTGAAATATTACATGCATGCCCCATAATGAGCAGTACAAGCTTTGAGAAGTGCAAGGACACTTCGTTAAGTCAAATTATGAAACAGTCAAAAACTACTAAAAAAGAATAGCCCCTTACACTACAAAAGAACAGTCTCTTACCCTACAGTAACTGTGGTTCTTTGAGATATTTCAATCAGTGTAGATCCTACTGTTAGGTACATGCATCATGTGCACAAGCTTGGAATCCAACAAGCATGCACCCTGAGCCTCCTCGAGCTCCTGTGAAAGCATAAAAAGGTGGAGTAGTAGCAATCCCCCTCCGTTCCCTTGCAGTTCAAAGTCCACAAGTGACCTAACGCAAGTCTAACATCAGTACCAAGCAAATCAGTTGAAACTATAGTAAAGAATAGAATTGTCAGACACAAAGATGCATGTAATTTGTTGGGGAAAAGCAACATGGTTTCTGTAAAGGGAAATCATGCCTCAATCTACTGGAGTTCTTTGAGGGACATGTGGACAAGGGAGATCCAGTGGATATAACATACCTAGATTTCCAGAAAAATTTTGACAAGGTCCCTCACCAAAGGCTCTCAAGTAAATTAAGTTGTCATGGGATAAGAGGGAAGGTCCTCTCATGGACTGAGAACTGGTTAAAAGACAGGTAACAAAAGGTAGGAATCAATAGTCAGTTTTCAGAATGGAGAGGGGTAACTAGTGGTGTCCCCCGAGGGTCCACACTGGGACTAATCCTATTCAACATATTTATAAATGACCTGGAGAAAGAGGTAAACAGTGAGGTGGCAAAATTTGCAGATGATACTGAACTGCTCAAGATAAGAACAAAGCAGACTGTGAAGAGCTTCAAAAAGATCTCACAAAACTAGGTGATTGGGCAACAAAATGGCAAATTAATTTTAATGTTGATAAATGCAAAATAAATGCATATTGGAAAAAATAAACCCAACTACATATACAAAATGATCGGGACTAATTTAGCAATAACCACTCAAGAGAGATCTTGGCGTCACTGTGGATAGTTCCCTGAAAACATCCACTCAATGTGCAGCGTCAGTTAAAAAAAAGAAGACTGTTAGGAATCATTACAAAAGGGATAGAGAATAAAACAGAGAATATCTTATTGCATCTATATAAATCTATGGTGTGCTCACATCTTGAATACTACATACAGATGAGGTCACCTCATCCCAAAAGAGAATTACTGGCATTGGGAAAGGTTCAAAAAGGGCAATAAAAATGATTAGGGATTTGGAACGGGTGCCATATGAAGAAAGATTAAAAAGACAGGGACTTTTCAACTTAGAAAAGGGGACACTGAAGAGGGATATGATAGAGGTCTATAAAGTCATGACATGTATGGAGAAAGTGAATAAGGAAAAGATATTTACTTGTTCCCACAACATAAGAACTAAGGGTCACCAAATGAAATTAATAGACAGAAGCTTTAAAACAAATGAAAAGGTTTTTCTTCACACAGCACAGTCAACTTGTGGAACTCCTTGCCAGGGGATGCTGTGAAGACCAGGACTTTAACAGGGTTCAAAAAAGAACTAGAAAAATTCATGGAGGTTAGGTCCATGAATACTTATTAGCAGGGCTCACCAAGCGGTGGTGAGCCCTGCTCGCCAGCTGCGCGGTTCCGCGAGCTGCGCATATTGCACTGCGCATGCACAGATCACGCGGCGCCGGCTATGCCGGCTTGTAATCTACTCGCCATGGGCGAGTAGATTACATGATTTGTCAAGCCCTGCTTATTAGCCAGGATGGGTAGGAATAGTGTCCCTAGCCTCTGTGTGTCAGAGGCTGGAAAGGGATGACCAGAGAGGGATCACTTGATGAGGACCTGTTCTGTTCACTCCGTCCGGGGAATCTGGCATTGGCCACTGTCAGAAGACAAGATACTGGGCTAGATGGACCTTTGATCTGAGCCAGTATGGCTGGTTTATGTTCTTATGACTGTTGAGGACTTGGGAAAGTGGGGATGAAGAGTAGGTCATGGGATCCACACTGACGATAACATTTTAAAGAACCACAATTACTGGAGAGTTAGTAACCATTCTTTCTTGGAGTGTTAATTACTGTAGGTGACTAGCAAGCAATATTGACTCAGGAAGGTGGGAATGAGTTGCATCAGCTACATCTTCACAATGAAATAGCTTAGCTCCTGAAGCAGCCTACCATGGTAACAAATAGAACAAAATTCTCTATCATCCCCACAGTTATGAACATAACATCATGAAGGTCTAAGTTTGTCCAGAAGTGGCGTTTCTTTTCCCCTCACATGGGAGGTTGTCTTGGGAAGAACACCGGAAGGTTTAAAAAAAAATGGAACTTAGAAATCACCTTGAGAATAAATTTAGTGTAAGATTTCAAGTATCATGGTGTCTTTATGGGACCAAAAGTACAGGTATTCAACCATGCGCATCTGAAGTTCGTTCACTCTTTTAGGCGACGTGATCATTACAAAACCCACCATTCTAAGGGCTTGTCTTCACTTACCCCAAGACTGATGCTCCAGAGAGCGATCTCCTGGGGCTCGATTTAGCAGGTCTACGGACCTGCTAGGTCGACCACTAATGGCACCCCTATCGACTCTGGTACTCTACCAGGTTGCAAAGAATAAGGGAAGCTGATGAGAGTTTCTCCCATTGACCTCACTCTATACCCCACTTTCAAGGCTCCATAAGAGCCACTTCACCCTTTATGCCCTCACACATGAGCATGAGGCAGCACAGGGCAGATGCATGGCGCTAATGAACATTGCAATTCAAAAATTTCCAAGCTTGTACTCTCAGGGCACATGACATGGGATCTGCAATGGCACATACCTGAACAAATATTTTTTTTCTTAATAACTTGGGTGGTATTGTAAATATGATTTGAACTTCATGTGTACAGTTTTCAGACTTGACTTAACTTAAAATAATACTGTATAAAGCTCCCATTTGTATTATATATTAACATAATTTAGGATATAAAGAGATTATGCTTTAAAAGGATAAGTATATGAAGAGAATAACAGTTGAACTTTCAACTTTAACCCTGCGTTGCCTGATTCTGGAGAGTTTCGTGTCTTCACCTTAATATTATATGAAAAGCTAAGTTTCAGGGGTGGATTTAGTTGCCTTTTTTGCAGGGATTAAGCAGTACCAGAAATGTAAATGCTCATTTTGCCCATATTTTCCAAAGATTCCATAGAAAAAGAAAGCAACACAAATTTCATTCTGAAGAGATGAACATTATGTTGGTTTTGTTTTTCATTAACAGGTACAACATAAATTGCTATTCACACTCAGCCATATCATATTTTACCAAATATAAGTTCTTTTAGTGTAACAAATACAATTAATTGCAAAGGAATATTCTAAAGTTACAGAACAAGTTCAAGGATTCACTATTCAATAGTTTGTTCTGTACAAATTTTCATGCATCCCATTTATGTATCAAGTAATTCATAATGCTATAGTTACAGTTATCTAGCCAAGAACACATTTCTTCCACATTAAAAAGTCTAAACACAAGCCACATAACTAATATTGGTTGTTTACACTTACAGTAAATATCCAGCTGTAACAGTCCATGCTCGTACAAGACCTTTCAACCACTGTCTCGTGTGTCCTTGTTCAAGCAAAGCTGGCAGCACCACCTGAAGCAAAAGGAGCTCCAGAGAAAGTTCACTCACTGGAGCATCACTAGAAACAAAGGGAAAGAGCCAAAAGGCAAACACATAAGAACTGATCTAACATTTTATGAATTTCCTACAAACATTTTAACAATCCAAGACCATTATAACCAAAAACATCTCTAAACAGTAAGAGAGTAAAGGCTAAATAGGCTTCCAAGACAGACAAGTCATTCTTTTCTGAACAATGGGGAAGAATTTAGTAGTGTTTAGGAATTTTAATACGAACAGACAGTTTTATGAAAAGTCCTTAGGAGAAATATCTTCTGTTATCAGAAAGGGTGAGGTTTAGATTTTTACTTGTTCTCTGTTAAGTTCCCTTTGCTAATAAGAGTAGTATCATTGGTACGCCAAAACTATTTACTTTACAGAGGAAAAATTTTGCTTCACCATTTACAATAAAGAGCCAACCAGCTCTCATTCCTGAAGTATTCCTAACAGTGTAAAAGCAAACAAATAACCCCACAGAATGATAACCTGTAGGGCAAGACTATTAATTTGTTCAACTTCTGAATCACTAGGGAAAAAAATCAATGTATAAAAAGGTAAACTTTTTTAATCTGTTAAAAACATGCTATTGTACTCAGCATACTTTGGCATTTAACTTTTCTAAAACAGATTAAATTTTGTGATGTTATTCATTTTCAACAAACATACCAAATGCAATGTCAACATAATGATGAAAGTGATACAATTATGCCATGTCTACACTAGCACTTACATTGGGAAAACTTTTATCGCTTTAGGGGAGTGACCCTCCCTGTACTTGTGACAAGTGTTGCTGGCACATGTACTCATATGCACAGTGCTAAATCAGCCAGAGACGCTCTCTGGCCGACACAGCTACCGCCACTCATTGAGCTGGTTTATTTTATCAATGAGCACAACACAGCTACAATGATCGCACTTCTAACTGAATAGTTGTATGGGTACAGCTGTGCTGCTATAAGCCTGGAAGTGCAGAAATGGCCATAGAGAGGTACACAAGATTTTGTCTAACCACACAGAGACCAAAACATCTTTCAGAATGAAAATAATAATATAAAAAAACCTTACCTGTAGAGCATGACATTATATGGAAGAAAATTAGGCAACAGATACTTAATAATACGTATAGGAAGCCAAAGCATGAGCAGGACAATTGACCCAAAGACGATCTGCAACAAGAAAATTACAATGCATATTGTATCTACAAGATTCACATGAGTTCTTATTTTTGTATGGAAAGGGCCAATGAAAATGGCTTACATCTGCAAAGATTTGGAATGAAAAATTGTATGAACAAAGGTCTATGATTAAATTAATACTTGTTCCTCTCAACTTTTGGTAGTCTATGTTCAATAAAGAGAAATAAATTTATAAACTAGAAGAGAAAGTTGATTAATCTCTGAAGATATAGTCTGTGACTGATCATCTTGCCTGAGGCCCATGTTTCCTCTGAGTCTGATGAAGGTTCTGAAGTAATTTCAACTCACACCTTCAGAGAATGATAATTAGCCAAGAGTTTAATTTCTCGATTCACAAGGCAAAAATCAATTCCATTACATTCTGATAACCCATGCATTTGAAAGCTATAAAAGAACTACATGTTGGACTAAGTTTGGGTCATTTGATTTGGCACATACACCCCTGATGCAACCAAAGCAGTGTGGCTGTAAGATGATAAAAGGCTACTACATCCGGTTTTTGAGAGTTCTGAGCAGGACTGATCCAGCACGCCTCTCCTCTGCTTAAGCAAGTAGATGATGACAAGTAGAGAGTCTTATCCTCAGACTGCATGCTGAGACTCACTGGGGTGATGCAACAAGATACAGAGCATGTTGATGTATAAACAGTATATCAACATCACAGTATCCCATACAGCAGTCTGTTTCCAAGGTATGCAAGTCTTCAGGACCTGTATCTGCAAAACCTGTGCCAAAGCAGGCTGAGATTTTTGCCTTAAAGGCCTCCCAGACAGACATCAGGGTGAAAATTAAGTACTGGGGAAAGCAAGAGACTCTAGGTATTTCCCCAGGGATTCAACAGCCTGTAGCTACATATGCTAGTAGATACCACTGTGCAGGCCATCACAGTCCACCTCAAGACAGACCAGAAACATGAATCAGATCCATCTCTAGTGATCTGGTTGAACTGGGATGCAGAATGTTTGCAATAAATGGCTTATATCAGCACTGTGACCTCAAGGGATTTCCTCCACCGTATAGAGTAACTGTTGGCTAATAATATAAGCAGTCATTGTTGTTTTAGCACAAATAAAGATTTGTGATTGTCCGTGTTGGACTAAAAAATTTTACAACTTTAAATTGAAAAATCTGCACCCACATTTCAGACAACCAGAAATAGGGAATTTGTTACAATTAACACCTCTGAAGAAGTAAACTTCAGTTTGAATGAATACATCAAAAAAGAAAAGTTAAACATACTAATAATATTCAAAACACCAGACATGCTAGCACTGTATTTGCAACAAGAAATTAATATGAAATATTCAAGGACAAGTCTGAAAAAAGTCCTTACCACTGATAAAATAAACCTCCTGAGATGTCTATAAATAGGCAAGTGAATCATTTCCTGAACTGGATTAAAATCTGGATCATTCAAATTCCTCAGAAACCACAGGACACCAGGTCTCAGTACCTGAAACATGTATTTACATTTGAATTTAAAAAAACAAAAATGCAAACATAATTAACACATTAGCTAATTAGAGTTAGATTTTTGTTGTAAAAAAGGTGTTAGAAGCAACTAGGCTGCAAGATATTAATAAGAACTTTTCAATGTAAGAGTCAACAGTGAGAGAGATAGAAGTTAGACACTGCAGAGCATTACCACTACTCCACTGTGGAAACATTTTTAACTAAAAATCTTTACTTTCAAATATATGTAAGTTTACAGATACTAAATAGTATTTAAACAAATGCAGCATCCATATTAAAAAAAAAAAATCTTGTGCATGCAATCATCTAGCATTCTTTTAAAGTTCCCACATTCATTTGTAGCCAACTGTTCAATTTAAGGAAGAAAAATTCTGAAGTCTAATAAAGGCTGAAACTCTCAATCCCAGACTTCCCTCACCCAGCAACATCTGTGGTCCAGCATCCACGAATACTCTGGGGTTGAAGCCATCACAGGGGAAAACAAAGGGTCCCGCAGTTAGTAACTTCTCCCCCCAGGGTGCCACAAATAGCTCATTTACAGTGTTCAAGCTGTGGAGCCCTGCGGCAGGGTACCAGGAGTGTTATCCTGTGGTTTGTGGAAGAGCCCTGGCTGGTGGCAGTACTGGGAGTACAGCCCTATAGCCACAGGCCTCTGCTGCTGCTCCCCTTCGTCTCCCAGACACCCTCCCATCTCCACTCCATCAATGTCAGCCACTGGTCCAGCAAGTTACCGGTTCAGGACCAGTTAGGTCCCAAGGTTGCTAGGCCAGGGGGGTTCAACCGATATGTATTAAAAGCACCCTAACAGAGAGACACAGAGTGGAAGAGCTAATTAATTCTTCTATACATAAAGTTGTTCAAAAACATTTTATAATCCCCTTGTCTGATAAGAACTTACCTCTCTCAGTAAGAGAATGAAAGATGCAAAGTAAAAGACGTAAACCATTCCCACTAACCAGTGCAAAAACATCGTGGTACCAGGGGCAGACTGAAAGCTCAACTCTCTGTCTTTCAAAGTAGCATCAAACATTTCCTATACAAAAAAAAAGCAGTAAATACAATCATCAATGTTTATCAAATACTTTTTCTTGGTTACTCATTTAATTTATCGCAGTTTGTATCTTGTAAATAGGGTTAAAATTGGATCATATATTATATTTAAATCTCAACTTGTTCCAAAACTATAAATATTTGAGGAGCACTTAAGAAAAACAAAAACATCTACTTAAGCTGCACGTCCCTTCTGCCTCTGAAAACTACTCTGGTCTTACAACACACTATAACACTGAGGCTGGAGATGGCAAATAGTGACATATTTCTCTGTTCCATATTGTTTAATAATGGGAGGAAAGCTGAAACAAGAAAAACATTAACATTTAATATGCAACACAAACATTCTGAGCTCATACTAAACTGTACTGTACATTCATTCTCATTAGAAATAATAGGGGTATATTATTAATGCTAAATAAGAGCAAAAGTGGTTGCTTTTCTCCCATATAAGCATTTAACAGTAATTGCCTATATTAGCTTTTGGGGAAGTAACATTTTAAAAGTTATAATTTCCCCTTCTTTTCCCCTGCACTCCCTAGATTAGGGGTTCTCAATCTTTTACTTTGAGGTTCCCCCAATATGTTATAAAAATTCCACTGTCCACTTGTGCCACAACTGATTTTCAGCATATCTGGTAGATTAAAAGTCACTAGCATTAGGAGGTAGCACGCAGGGGAATTACCCAGGGCCCCATGCCACGTAGATAAGTTGCTCAGGCTTCAGCTTCAGTCCCGGGTGATGGGACTCAGGCTTTGGCTTTCTGCCTTGACCCTCAGCAAGTCTAATGACAGCCCTTCTGTGGTTTATTCTGTTAGACCCCTTGAAACCTGCTGACAGGTCCTTTAGAGGGCTTGGACCAGTGGTTAAGACCCATTGCCTTAGACTACAATAGTCTCATATATAACATTCAATGCACAGAAGGAAAAATTCACGGTACGGCTATAAGATGAATCTTGTATGAATTTCCCCATAGCCAGCCAAATAAAGAAAACTCAGTCATGGATTTGCCAGTAAGACATTTAGCATAGCAGAGAAGTGACTTTTCTCTGTGTTTTGCAACTAATTGTTTCAAAAAAATGTAATGATGGGTTTTCTTGCTTTGTTTTAAGCAGACTGTAGACTTTATTTACCTTAAGTACAGGAATATGGCCTTAGTATTGCACCGTGCCTTAGAACAAACTGTCTTTGACCTCTGAAAACGCAAGTATAAAAAAGCAAAAAGATACATTTTCTGCAAAGACAGTTTACATCCATCTTTTTTTCTACAGGGCAAAAAAGAATTTCCCCTCAGGAAAAAAAAAAAGCAAAACTTTGACTACATTGCAATAATTTCTTTTCTTACCAAAGAGCATATATCCAGCCACCAGCCACAAATAAGGGGAAACACACCAATTTCCACAACCACTAATAAGGAGACCTTTAAGGAAAAGGGAAAAAATTACTCAGCCACAATGACTAAATTTCTAATGAAATTATCATTAATTACCTTTTGGTTTCAGAAGAGTATAATTACCTTAACAACAATATAGCAGACCCCCAATAAGCGACGTGATCTCTGGAATTTTACAAGTGCTGCCAAACCCTACATACTCTGGTCAAGGAAATATACTAAATGAAATGTTGCAAGAGGACCAGAAGAGTATAATACAATTCATATCAACAACTGTGCAATCTAGCTTTTATGCCAGGAAATTCTGGAAGAGTCAAGCACTCACATGAATGTGTGAACACTATCTTTGAAGTCCTAAATCTTTCAAAAGTTACTCCTGGCGGATTCTGCACCCCCATGGAGGCACATAATTCATATGGCCCATATTTTTCTGTCTCTTCCCCCCTCCTCATGCAGATAAATGGGGGGAAAAAACCCACCTGTCAGGGGACATAAGCTTCTTCTTGGGTAGCCCAGGCAAAGGACCAACTTCAGAGGGAATGGAGAACAGTCTTGACATTCCCCAACACTTCAAGTGCAGAAAGTTGGGGTCCACAAGAGACCTTAAAATACCCTGCCACTGAAAGGTTCCCATTTAAAAAAATACCTCCCCAAGGTCACAGATTCCCTGACCTTGGGCGATACACTGCCAACACCCAAATGCAAAAACCCCTTGAGAGCCCAGGAAGATGCACTCAGAAATTTCATCTTGTGGGGTAACCACAAGCTCTTTAACCCTTCCTCAGGAGAGAGCTTGAAAAAAACTGTAATTTCTTAATAGCTGACCTTTAGTCTCAGATATGTGCACACAGAACATCCTGCCTTCTAGGACACAGGAATCAGATAATAGCCTTTAAAAGGTGAATTTATTAACAAAACAAAGATATATTTGGTAAAGCATACTTGGTTGCTATATGTTACAGACCAATTGAAAAAAAGAACAGATTAAGCACAAATAATTGTCTCCCTGGGATTCAATTTCAGTTACAGTATACAGGGGAGCACGGGCTCAGCACAGGGTTTAACCAAACCCAAAAATAAAGAAAATAACCTGATAGTATGCACCTAAACATTCCCCGTTCTACTCACATCTGTTATTCCAAGGTTTAGTCTTTCCCTAAGCATGGATATCACTGAAAAATCCATGCCTTACTTCTGGCTCAGTCCATCTCTCCCAGCTCTTGCTCTGAACTCTCACAAAAGACTGAAGAAAGCAGAACCGGTTTTAATTCAAATCTCTCACACTTCTCCCATTGGCTTGCCTGATTCCCTGCCAACACTTCCTGGATATCCACGGTCTCTGGGTTTAACTCTTCACAGGCAATTTTAGTTAACTGAATGGCTGGAATGTTTAGAAAAGGGTAGTACCCCTCCCATCCATCACATGCCCCCCTGTGCTGGGCATGCTGGTCCACACCGGCTGTGATTTCTTCCTGGAAGTCTAGGAGAAAACAGTTAAGATACATGCACATACTACATTCCCTACTGAATAAATGAAAAACTAAACAAGATCCCCCACATTCATGGAAAACAATGACTCAAATTAGAGAGAGAGTTTTAACTGGGTGAATCTGGGAAACTTTCACAGGGGAGTGTCTCAGACACTTTGTTAGAAGCTCTTGAAATGGATCGCATGTCAAAATCAAAGTCCTGGAGAGCCAAGCTCCACCAAAGGAGCTTCTTGTTAATCTCTTTGACTGTGTGAGGCCACTTTAGCGCCAAATGGTCAGTCTGCAGATGAAAATGCTGTCTCCAGATTTATGGGCATAGTTTCACCAGAGCACATAAAATGGCACAGCATTCCTTCTCAGAGAGACCAGTGGCTTTCCCTCTCAGAGTGTCTTACTGAGAAAGACAACAGGGTGGAACTGTTGATCTGGCCCTGTCTGCATCAAAACTGCTCCCACACCATGCTCTGATGGTTACAAGGAAAGATTTGTTGTAGTCTGGGGCCCTTAGTACAGGTCAGACATAAGGTTTCTTAAGTTGCTTAAAAGCTTCTTGACACTCTCCAGTCCACTTAACTGCATATGGTTGTTTCTTCCTTGTCAGGTTTGTCAGTTGAGCGGTGATGACTGTAGTGTGGTACATATCACCTGTAATATCCTGTCAAGCTTAGGAATGATTGGACCTGGGGTTTTTTTGTTCAGGAACAAGTCTATTTTTTATAGCACGTACTTGAGCCTGTAGAGAGTTGATAGTTCCTTGACCCACCTGGTATCCAAAGTCAGTCACCCCGTTTAAGCCTATTTGACACTTTCTAGCCTTAACTGTCAGCTCTAGCTCTTATGCACTGGAAAACAACTTGGAGGTAGTCTATGTGTTGTGCCATGAATCAAAGAATCTGGTCACATCATCCAGATAGGTTACTGCAAATTCAGCTAGTAGAATATTAACAAGTCTTTGGAAGGTTATGGGTGCATTGTGCAGCATGAAAGAGAGCACATTAAATTCATACAACCCTACATATGTAATGAAGGCTGACATTTCCTTGGCTGACTCATCCAGAGGTTCTTGCCCTTAGTTCAATCTAGGGTGGAGATGAACCGAGTGGGTCCCAGTTTCTCCAACAGCTCATCTGTGCATGTAACTGAATAGTTTTCTGGGCGAGTTACAGCATTTAGCTTACAGTAGTCCACATAAGAAAGAGTGACTCACCCTGTGCAGTAACGTTGGTTCTTCGAGATGTGTCCCCGTGGGTGCTCCACTCTGGGTGCTGGTGAGTCCTCGCGCCGGCAACCGGAGACTTTTTCCAGCAGTTTCTGGCACGCCGCACAGGCGCCAAAGTACCCTCTAGTGCCACTGGAATCCTAAGGCGCCTGCGCGGCATGGCTCCTCCGTTCCTTCTCTATCTGCCAGAGTACAAGGCTCCAAAGCAGGGGAAGGCGGGAGGGTAGTGGAGCACCCACGGGGACACATCTTGAAGAACCACTGTTACTGCACAGGGTGAGTAACCCTTTCTTCTTCTTCGAGTGGTCCCCGTGGATGCTCCATTCTGGGTGACTACAGAGTGGTTGTCGGCTCGCAGAGGTGGGTTTGGAGCCATGTGGTAGTCATTGTGGATAGTACTGCGTGTCCCACGCCGTAGAAGATGCAATGGAGGAAGACAGTGCGTAATGTGCAAATGTGTGATCAGATGACCAGGTGGCAGCGTTACAAATGCCTTGAAGCGGAACGTTGCTCAAGAAAGCTGTTGTAGAAGACACAGCTCTGGTGGAATGAGCTGTTATGGATTCAGGTAAGTGTTTATCATATAAATTATATCAAGTTCTAATGCAGGAGATAATCCATTTTGAAATTCTCTGAGATGAGAATGCCTGTCCTCTAGATATTTCAGCGTAGGACAAGAACAGCCTAGGAGAGGCTCACCAAGGCTTGGTTCGATCCATGTAAAATGCTAATGCCCTCCGGACATCGAGTGTATGCCATGCAGCCTGGACTGGATCGGCATACAGTTTGGGGAAAAACGCACGAAAGTGTATAGGTTTGTTAACATGAAAGGGAGAAGGCACTTTAGGGAGGAACTTTGGGTGGGGTCGGAGTATCACCCTGTCCTTTGTGAATACCGTGTAAGGAGGGTCGGCCATCAAAGCCGCGAGTTCACTCACACTCCTGCTGGAGGTTATAGCAACCAGGAAGGACACCTTCATAGACAAGTGGGACCAAGAGCAGGCGGCCAGCGGTTCAAACGGTGGCTTTGTCAAACTTTTGAGAACATGGTTGAGATCCCAGACGGGGACCGGCGGGCGGACGAGTGGGAAAGTGCTCTGCAACCCTTTAAGGAAGCGTTTGGTAAACGGGTTAGCGAGGAAGGAAGCGCCGTTGATAGGGTGATGAAAGGCTTCTATGGCGGCCGCATGTACTCTGACTGTGCTAAGGGCGAGGCCCGACTGTTTCAGGGATAGTAAGCAGTCCAGCAAAACAGGGAGGGGGGCGGATTCCGGGCATGTTGTGTGGAGATTGTTATACCAGTGAGAGACTCTTTTCCATTTGTATAAGTATGATTTCCTTGTGGATTGTCTTCTACTATCGATTAGTATCTCTTTTACTGGTTCCGAACAGGCAATCTCGGCATCCTGGAGCCAGGCGTGGAGATGGAGCTTGCAGAGGTCTGGATGGAGAGTCATCCCGTGATTCTGAGACAGGAGGTCGTGCTGGAGCGGGAATGGGAATGGATCCATCTTCACCATCCTGTGGAGGTAAGGATACCATGACTGTCTGGGCCAAGCCAGTGCCACCAGAATAACTCACGCTTGGTCCATCCTGATTTTGTTGAGGACTTTGTGCAGTAGGGGGAAGGGCGGGAAGGCGTAAAGGAGATGAGTGTTCCATGAGATGGAAAAGGCATCTCTGAGGGAATGTTTCCCCAGGGCTCCTCTGGAGCAGTATAGGTGGCACTTTCTGTTGTTCTTCATGCCGAAGAGATCTATGTCTGGTTGTCCCCACAGGAGAAAAAGAGGAATGAGAGTGTGTCTGTCTATCTCCCATTCATGTTGATCGTGCAATGTGCAGCTTAGAGGGTCCACTGTGACACTGAGTACTCCTGGGAGGTAAGCAGCTACCGGAGTGACCTGATGTGTAAGGCACCAGTTCCAAAACTTGATAGCTTCTGCACACGGTGATAGGGATCGGACACCCTCCTGGCAGTTGATGTAGTACATGCACGTGGTATTGTCTCATGATGGTAATTGACTTGTGTGCAATGTATTGTCTGAAATGTTGGCATGCATATCTGACTGCTCGTAGTTCGAAGAAGTTGATATGGAAGGTTTGTTCTGTCAAGGACCATTTGCCCTGTGCTGTAATGTTGCCCAAATGGGCTCCCCAGCCCATAAGAGAAGCACCCGTCGCAATTGTCAGCATAGGAGGAGGGTTCTGGAAAGGAACGCCTGCTAGCATGTTCCGCGGATCTGTCCACCAGTGGAGGGAATTGAGAATGCGGGGTAGGATAGCCACCACTTTGGAGAGTGGGTCTCTGGAAGGCTTGTAGGATGTTGCCAGCCATGATTGTAGACCCCTCATATGGAGTCTGGCGAGCCTGACTACGTATGTCGTAAAGGCCATATGTCTGAGAATTTTGAGGCATTGGCGTACCGTCATGGTAGGAGTTAGACATGCTGTATTGATCAGGTCGCAGATGGTAGCGAACCTGTGCTCGGGTAGGGTAGCCTTTGCTACTACTGTGTCGAGGCAAGCACCTATGAATTCTAACCTCTGTGTTGGAAGTAGAGAGGACTGTGTGTGGTTTATATGAAAACCCAGGTTGACCAGAAGGTGCATTGTGGTATCGGTCATGGCCTTGGTTTCTTGGAAAGAGGAAACTTTTATGAGGCAATCGTCCAAGTACGGGTATATCATGATCCCTTGACGACGGACTGTGGCCATTACCACTGCTAGGGTTTTGGAGAAAACCCTTGGAGCGGCTGAAAGGCCAAAAGGGGAGCACTAGGTACTGGTAGTGCTGGGTACCCACGGTAAAATGCAGAAAATGTCTGTGAGCAGGATGGATCATGATATGGAAGTAGGCATCCTGGAGGTTGAGAGCCGAAAGCCAATCTCCTTTATCCAGTGCTGGGATTATCGTCGCTAAAGTTACCATCTTGAAACGTTGGTAGGCGATATACTTGTTGAGTCGCCTCAAATCCAAAATGGGTCACCCTCCTCCACTCTTTTTCTGGGTTAGGAAGTAAGCTGAGTAGAATCCTTGACCTTGGAACTCTGGTGGAACTGGTTCTATGGCGCCCAGTTGTAGAAGGTGTGAAACCTCTTGATCGAGAAGGGTTTCGTGAGATGGGTCCCTGAAAAGGGATGGGATGGGAGGATGGGTGGGACATAGGGAAGCGAATGGGATAGTGTAGCCGTATTGGATCAATTCCAGGACCCATTTGTCTGATGTAATGAGGGCCCATTGGTGGTAGAAGGCCCGGAGGGGGTGATGGAATTGAAGAATACCAGTTTTCAGAGTTGGAGGAGTGGCTTTCTGACACAGCAGCCTTTTGCTGCAGGTGTCTTGGAACCCCGATGCCTGTAGCCAGGATTACCTTCGCAGGACAATGGCGGAGGCAGTGATACGAGCCGCAGTGTCCACTACGTCCAGAGCGGACTATTGTGCGGTACGGGAGATATTATGACCTTCCTGCATGATGTTCAACAGGGCTGGCCGCTTGTGTTCGGGGAGGTGTGGAAGAAGGTCCTGCAGCTTGGAATAATTAGTATGGTCGTAATCTGTGAGCATGGCAGTGTAGTTTGATGCTCTAAGGAGCAAAGTAGCAGAGGTGTAAACTTTATGACCCATGATGTCAACTTTTTTGTGATCTCTGTCCTGTGGGGGGGTATTTCTGAAATTAGGCTGTTTACCCTTATGCCGAGCAGAGTCCACCACCAATGAATTCAGACGGGGATGAGTAAAAAGAAAATCCATGTCTTTGGGAGCAATGAAATATCTGCGGTCAGCTCTTTTATTTGTCGGGGCAATACAGTCTGGGGTTTGTCAAATGACGTCGGACGGGTCCATGATGGCTTCATCCATGGGGATCGCTATCCTGGAGACAGTTGGAGGTTGCAACGTGCGCAGAAGCGGATAGTGCTTCACCTGGACCTCCTGAAGGTCTTGTTGTTGTGCCACAGCCACCCTCTTGAACAGGTCTTCAAATTTCTTAGCGTCATCACCTGGTGGTGGGGCTTCCATTATGACTGCGTCATCTGGAGATGATGACGAATTATGCAAAGGCGACCTATCTTCCCCCCTCGGAAAGGGAGTCTTGTATGTCGGAATGAGTGGGGGAGGCCGGTTCAGTAACGGGAGCAGTAGAGGATGGAGAGGCCGGTGGTGGCCTAGAAACAGTAGAAGGAGTGTGATGGTTCTTTTTTGGATGTGGCTCCCAAGGTTGCCATTGGGTGGCATACGGTGGTGGTGGATAGGCGTACTGTTGTGCATACCATGGTGGTGGTGGTGGAGGAGGAGGAGGGTATGCATACTGCACTGCGGCAGGTTGCCAGGATGGTGGTCTAGGTGTTGGACTGGAATGTTGGGAGGAAAATCTGCTTCTAGATCCGGTGCCTATTTTGCTTGGGAAACGACACGCTACAGAGAATCATTGAGACAGCACGGACTGAACAGAAGAGCCCGGTGAAAGCGATGCGGTAGGAGTATGACTCCGCACAAGTGAACAGTACCGACTGCGGCCCTCTCTTGGTGCCGAATGGTGGTGTCTAGATGGTGCAGAGGATGGCAACGGTGCCGAGGTCGCTGTAGGCGCCGGGGGCACCGTAGGTGTCGAAGGTGACGGCGGCACAGCAATTGGCTCCGGTGCCGAACGTTCAGGCGGCGGAGCATCGGTGCAGGGTTTCTTCGGTGCAGGCATCGGTGGTGGTTTAGGATGTTGCTTCGGTGCCATTCGGTCCGAACCCTGGCCAGTTGGTACAGTCGAAGTCTCATGTGGCCCCGGTGTCATAGGTTGTGGTGCCACTGGCCTCTGCTTCGGCTCCAAGTGGGCTCTCTTATCAGTCGGCACCGACTTATGCAGCACCATGCCTGAGGTCCCCAGTCTCTCTCTGGTGCTGACCCATGTGGCCATTGGTGCCGAGGATAGCGAGGGAGTTGGGGAAAGGCCCGTTTTCGAGGCTGTATGGCTGGAGTGGGTAGAGAGACGATTTTTATCCATACCCTTACTCTGGTTTAGGAGCCGCGGGAGAGTCCTCAGAAGAAGGGTGAAGGGGCTTCTCGTAAAGTAGCATCTTGAGCCTATTGGCTCGGTCACGGCGCGCTCTCGCGAGGAGTTTAAGGCAGTGGGAGCACTTTTGCCTCTGGTGTGCCTCTCCTAAGCACTTTATGCATTTATGCCCGTTAGAGACGGGCATAGCATCTCTTAAAGCCAGGCGAGCCGGGCATGAAGCGCCCGGGGAAAGGCGGCGGGCCGCAACTGAAGAAAAAAAATTGTTTGTTTGTTTTTTTAAAAACAGACTAGGTGAGGAGAAAAGGTCTAAAAAAAACTTGGATGCTGAGGAAACTAGGGAGTTTAAAAAGAGACAAATACCTAATTTAATAGAAATGAGGAAAACTCAGTGGCTCTGTCTGCTACCGAGGATAGTAGAGAAGGAACTGAGTCGTCGCACCACACAGGCGCCTTAGGATTTCAATGGCACTAGAGGGTGCTCTGGCGCCTGCTCGGCACAGCAGAAACTGCTGGAAAAAGTCTCTGGCGCGAGGATGCACCAGCACCCAGAGTGGAGCACCCACGGGGACCACTCGAAGAAGAAAAGCAGATTTCTCCATATGGTTTGGGACCTATGACCATGGAGAGGCCTATGCACTCTCAGAGGAGCAGATTAAACCTGTGTCTAACATGTCCTTGATCTCCTTTTCTATAGCGGTTTTGGCTGAAGGAGCTATCCAATATAGTTGGGCTCTGATTGGCTGAGCTTCATTTGTGTTTAGAGTGGTATGCCTGTTCAGTGTGTCTTGGGGTGGCTGAAAACATCAGTGCAAACTTGGTGCACAGTTCCTTGATTTGCTGTTGTTGTTCACGGCCGAAGCTCATGGAGAGGGTTACCTCTTTGACGACACCCTGGCTTTTCCCTTCATAGTATACTCCTTCAGGACACTTAGCGTCATCTCTCCCCTGGGCTGTGAACGGAAGAACCTTGAGTTCTCAAGTATGAAAGGCTTTAGTGAATTAGCATGATATACCTTAGGCTTAAGGTTAGGGTCTAGTAATGCTATGAGGTAATTACTGCTCCTGTGCACTCTTGGACTGCAAACAATCCATCCTACGATGCTTCCATCTTAATGGCTTGGAGCACTTATAGACCATGACTTGATTACCTACTTTGAAGGAATGCTCTCTGGCATGTTTATCATACTAGGTCTTCTGTTTCTGCTGAGCATCCTGCAGGCTCTCTCAAGCCAGGCTAAAAGCATTTTGAATGGTGTTTTGCAGTTTGTCTGCGAAATCCAAAATGGTAGTCCCTAGAGAAGATGTGACTTTTACCCATCCAATCATGACTTCATTTCAGAAAGCACCTCTCTAAAGTGCAGCATTGAGTGCAATCCCTAAAACTACTGCAAAATTCCTTCTGGATTATTATGGTGCATGGAGAGCAAAGGACATTCCTTTAGCATTTTAGAAGACAGGGAAGATGGCGAAAATATGTGTACCACATTGTTCCTTTTTTTGGCAGACCGCCAGAAAGGGATTTGCCATTCAGGAAGAAAGCAACATATTTTATCTATGGCCTTGTGAAATTTTTAGAGCCCTGCCTGGATACAAATTTATACTTGTGAATATCTGCATCTTCAGATATAAAATCAGTATTTGCAGAACCAGAGAACTCTCTGGGGAACTGCAGCGGTAAAAGGAGCTGAACATGGGACTGCCGCTGCCAAGAACCAGTGCATTATGCCAAAAACTCTTTACAGCTATACCACCACCAGTCCTGCCACTGTTCGTCCTTTCACCTATCTGTCTGTGTTTTATGTCTAGGAATGTGCGTGCTGGTTGGACATAAGAACATAAGCAGGGACAGCTGCCAGTGAGCTTGGTGCCCGTCCCAGTGAGCAGGGCTGGGGTGGAACAGCCATGCTGAAGGAGCTGCTGGCACATGACACTGATTCTTGAGAGCAATCCCACATTCTGCTCCTTTCGCTGCTGTAGTTCCCAGGAGAACCCTCCAGTTCCATAGACAGAGATTTATATCCACATGCATGCGTATAAATTTGTATCCACAAAGTGCTCTAGAAATTGTATCCTGGTTAGCTGACAGTCAGCTGGGGAAGAAGATGACTCCACATTAAACACTCTCTAGTGTCATGCCCATAAACCAAACTACCATATGTGGAAAACTGGGCTAACTGAAATCTCAAAACTGTTACTACTGAATATGCAGCCTGTTTTAAAATTTGGTCTGGATGAATGGATGAAGCTCTTATTTTATTCAAATTTTTAACCCAAAATAGCCCTTTTTTCTTTCTTTCATCATACGAACAAAGTGAAAAAGAAAGTCCTATTTCATTTCTAACCCTGGTAACTTGGCTAGAGATAATCATCCACAAACAGAATTTAAGACAGTCAGGCAACTAATTATGAAAGGATACATGACAAACAATTAGAGTTATTGCTAGAAGCACATAGCCAACTATTGTTGTGATTAGGCCTTCAAAGTGAGATGCTTGAACCTGAAAAGAAAAAAAAGAAAGAACACATTTTCCATTTAATTTTAGTTCAATTTTTATTCCTCGAAAGTTTAGTCCTCTTTCAATATTATTTAATCCACTTGGGCAGTTGGAATTTGGAACGACAAGGTTCCATGTGTAAGACATGTTTAATCAATAAACTCTTTACTAATAATTTGGCATCTTCAACAAAATAAGTTTGCTTCCACTAGAAAAATCACAATGACAAAGCTGCCAGCCTTGCGAGAGAAGGACCCATATACACCTTACTCCTTTTTCCTGGCATTCACGAAGTCATTTATTAAAGCATTACTCTCCCTGCCCCACCCCTCCACTGCAATCATGGGACACCGCAATAAAATATATAAGACTTAATAAAGAAGTTTGGGTGTGTAGGGAGTAAATGGCTAAAAGCAAAAGAAAGGTCCCAGAAGAAATATACAGACAACTTCCCAAGCTACTCTGGCGTCCTAGAGTAAAAGCCTTGGAGGTTCCTATAAATATAGAAATCTTAAATTGCACACATTTAAGAATTTAAATAATCAAAATTATAAGAGAACCATACTTACATATTCCTCAAAACCCAGGCCAACAACAGAGAAGTGACCAATGTGATAAGGACAAAAAGCTGGAAAACAAAGGTGAATGGAGAAAGTGATAAAAATTGCTCTATAAAATGCAATGTGAGATTTACGCTGAAATCTATTTTATGGCATGGTAATAGTTTGACTTTTTAACAAAGATGACAAAATAACTATCCATCCAATGTAGTTTAAAAGTTTCATTTTAAAACATGACATTTCTCTAGCACTCAAGATAAATAAATCACATTACAAAAACACTTAAACCACTCCTGTACTCCATCCCCCTGCCTCAGCCCTCTCCCAGAGACAGCACCCCATATCCCATTCCACTGCCCAAGCCGAGTCACTTCCTGCACCCAAACTCCCTTCCAGAGCCCACATCCTGAACTTCTTCCTGCATCTCAACTCTCTCCCAGCCCAGTGAAAGCAAGTAAGGTGGAGGAGAGCAAGCAACAGAGAGGGAGGATGGAATGAGTGGGTCAGGGCAGGACAAACGTGTTTGTATTGGTATGATTAGATAATTGACAACCCTCATTTCAGTCCCCCATCTCAGTTTAATTTTTCCAACTCAATTTAGGCATAACATCAAGCAGTGTGTATGATCACATCAGATTAGATCCTTTCAAACCAATAACGTTATCTAGGCATGAATTGATCTCCCAATGTGACAGGTTATAAAATTTAAAACAGATTTGTAACTACATTTAAAACAGCTCTTTTTATTGGCTGCAAGTGCAGAATTTAAAAAAAAAAAAAAAAAAAAAGAAAAGTTATGGTGCATGGCACACATCTATTGCTCACAGGTGTTTTATAGACTAGTCAGTTAGTGTTGTCCTATTTTCTTTTTGTGATAAAAGATATGAACCTAGCTAATTAGCTAGCTAGTTAGTATTAACAATGACTAACAAATCTGGGACATCTCAAAAAACCTTGAAAACCGACAACTTCCATTTGCAACGGGAAAGTTAATTTCTGCTCAGAGCAGTGAAAGATAAGAGTGAATGTCTGTGTCACAGATACAATCAACAAAAAGAGGAATTTAGAAAGACACCACAAAACAATACATAGCAAAATTCAAGGACAGTTTCCCCTTGAATAATGTGCTCCATACAAAGTTAGTGAGTTAAACTGGAGGTTGTTTTGAAAGCTCAGTCATCATTTTTTACTAAACCAGCAGCCAAAGGGAAGGCCTCTATTTAGGCAACGTTTTGTGTTTGCCATCTGGGGGCAAAACAAAAAAAATTATTTACAAATGGCAAAGTATTTAAAGAGAACTATTGTGACAGCACATTTCTTATTTAAAGACTTTAAAAACAAAGAGGAAATAATCCAGAACATATCATTTGGTGCTTCCACAGTAGTAAGACTAGTGGAATTTTTATCCAAAGATGCCTTTCAGCAACTACAGAAAGATCTGAAAGACTATGAATGCTTTTCTCTGCAGTTCAATGAATGACCAATACAGCCCTGCTAACTGTTTTTGCTCAAATGACATTTAAAGGTGCAACAACTAAATAGGATCTTCTGTTTTGCCCCAAAAAGGGAGATGAAGAGGTGAAGGTATTTATAATGAATGCAAGAAGTATGTGCTTGAGAAAATCATTCCAGATGAAGAAACTTGTTACAACCACAATGGATGGTGCACCTGACATGTAAGCTTTGTTGCATTTTGCAGAAGTGATCCAGATTTTCCTTCATTTGTGAATTACTGCTGTATAATTCATCAACAAACACTAGCGAGTAGTTATGGACTAATCATATCTAATGAAAATCTTTGTCAGAATTGTAAACTTGATTTGAGCAAGATTCCTCCAGCACTGCTTGTTTAAATCTTTAGTTGACAAATCAGATGCTGCTTATGGTGAACTACTCCTTCATGCAGACATGGAGGTGGTTACACAGGGAGGGAAGCCCTGCAAAGATTTCTGGATCTAAAGCCCAAATCATCATTTTTCTAAAATAAAGGAAATATTGGTGTGTTGACTGTGACGTTCCCTCAGTGAAATTGATATTGATCTCAGCTTTATATAACATTGTTATTTGAGGTAAATCCTGGATTGCACGAATTCAGAAAGTGATCTTGTGCTCAAAAAGGTTGGAGACTATTGCTTTACCTCTGTCTGGTCCACTGCATCAGATGAAGAGGACTAGCTGTTTCCTACCCATTACCATGACCAGTTGGAAGATGGTGATGGCATCGTTAGTCCCTACTCCTGTCTGTGGCCAAAGAGCAGAAGCACATGCCTAGCAGAGACTCTCCACTTGTCCAAATCCCTTCCACAGAATCAATAGCAGTAGATGATGGAAATGAGGATAAGGGAGGGGCATGGAGCTCTTCACTCCTCAGGATCTCTCAATGTAGCATAGTGAATCTAAGAAGCAAACATGCAAAGCTGGGGAGCAAAAAACACTCCACTCTTCAAAATCTCTCCATATAAAGGAGGAGATCATTCAGAGAAGTCACTTCACTCTAGAAACTAGGGATGTTAGATATTGTATGATTGAGTAGTCGTATAACTGCACGAAATCTTAATGATTACCCAACTATTTGATAGTCCCTGGGGTAGGGCCAGCAGCCAGTGCACTCCTGGCCCCAGTCCTGGGAGCCCCCTGCCACCCTACGCTGCTGCCTCTGGTTTACAATCCAGCTTCTCATGAGGACTGGCTCCCACCTACCGCTCTGCATTACTGCCTCTGATACAGAGGCAGCAGTGTGGGATTGCAAAAACCCCTGTCCGTGGGGAATGGGTCCAAGCTCGGGCCCTCCAACAGAGAGAGGCTACTCTGTGGGATGTGGAGCAGCCTCTGTCCCCTCTAATAGAGGCAGCAGAGCAGGGGAGGAGCAGGCAGCACCACGGAGCCAGTGGGAGGGTGGGGGGAAAATCAGCTTTTAAGCCAGATGGGCTGGTGTTTGGAGCTTGATGTACTTGTTCTCATTCAATTTAATTACAAAGCAGAATCCTCACCGATTATATACAATTTAAGATAGTCAATCGAAACAACTGCAGTATCCCTTAACAACTGCAGTTTAGGACCTAAATTTATTTTAAACTGTACTAAATGTATAATTGCGTCTAGCAGAACTTCATTCATAGATCCTAAAGGAATATCAGAAATTGTACTATGTGATTATTTTAACCTGTAATTGCCATCAGGAATCTTTTCTAATTCTAGTATTAAATAGAAATGATTGAAAGTGTTAGGTTTTATGCAGTGCTTTTTTTTTTTTTTTACACCCCCCCCCCCCCAAAAAAAAGGTGCCAGTACTCCAGGGGAAAAAGTTGTTGAGCTCTGCCTGGAGGTGCTGGTACTGCATCTGGAGGTGCCAGTACTGTGTACCAGGCAGTACCATCACAAAAAAAGCCCTGGTTTTATGTAAATAAAATATACATTATGATTTCCCATATTCATTTTCTATTTTAGACTGGCTAGTTTGTTTTCACCTATGCAATTCAGATGCCACATCTTGTTTAGAGCAGGAAACCAAGTATTGTGCACCTCATTACACAGCTTGAAAAAATTTAGCCCATACTACAAGTGGGATTTTTTTTTGGCAAGCATAGGGCCTAAGCCATCTATTTCAGCACTATGTACAATGTTTTTTAAATAATGTTTCCATTTTGGGGTTTCAAAATGCATACTAATTACAAATGTAGTGTTGCCCACACATCAACAATCAGGCTCCTTGAGCAAGTTAGAGGCTGCTCACAGCTCTTCCAAACATCAGCAGAGTGGAACAGACAAGACCAGTTTCACAATAGCTACCTAAAGCTTTGTGACAGTCAGGGAACTGACAACAAAGCAGGGCAATGTTATACTGCTACTTGGGAAAGTAACGAGCAATAGCAGAAGCAGCCATGGAAAAGTTTTACTGATGGAGAAGACCACCACAAAAAAGGGTGGCTTGAGAGAGAAGTGAAGACATCTCATGGTCTTCTCACAACATCAAGTGGGCTCTGAGAACAGAACAGATTACGGGAGACCTTCCACTGTTTACAATAGTCTGGCACCACTCGATAGAAGAGACCAACTCTTCTCCCTTTTAGCAGCTAGATGAGGTACAACGTCAAATTGGTCTGAAATTTGCTAATCAGAGGCTGATATGAAAGATGGATGTCCCCCAAGTAGACTTCAGGAAAAACATCATGCTAATGACACAGGCTGGACATTTCAATATCTGCCACTCATCTTCTCTGGAGGAGCCCTATATCTTCCTTATCTACCTGTGATTAGTAGGTGTCTGGTAATTTTTTTTCAAGCCCAAAAAATAAAAACATTTTCATATTAGGTGATTCCCAGTACCTTGCACCAAAATATAACAATAGGCAAATGGTTTTTGAAACATTTAAGGATGCAAATCAACTATATCAGCAGCCAAGTAGAAACTGAACAAAAAATATTATTATTCCACTGTATATGTCTATTACTGGAGTCTTCTGCACCCACCTCTAAGGTAAAAATATCCAACATACAAAAATAAAGGCTTCTTTACAGATTACAGTGGAAAGGTCCAGACATATTGTTAGGTTAATACAATAAAAGTCAAACGATAAAGTTAATTTTCTCCACCAAAAAAGGGAGTCAAATAGGCTCTTCTAAAACTGTTTTTTAAAAACACACCACCACACCACACATCTGTGCATTTCTAGCCAAACCTGCTTTACAGCAACAATTTTGAGTGACCTCGTTTGGTTCAGTGCAGCTCTCTGGAGGAAGAAACCCTACTCTCAAGTACAGGACTACTTATGGAAATGCTCACTGCTGCCAGAGTTCTCCAGATTCCTCACAGGACCACCTGGGCTGCTGCCAGCTCCACCGGCACCAGGATTCCCCAGGGTTCCGTTCCGGGGCTACCCAGCCGCCTCCAGCCCCGCTCAGAAGCCATCGGCCCCACTGCCACTGGGGATCCCCAGCCAAGATTCCCCTACTGCGGCCTGGCCCCGCTGCCGCCTGAGATTCTCTGGCCGAGGATGCCCAGCCACACCCCTTCCCTGCCGAGACCCCCCGGCTGCCTGACTCCGTTGACTCCAGGGGTTCCCTGGCCCCACATGTCCTAGATAACGCCGGGAAGTTCCCCAGCAGGCCCGCCATACTGGCTGTTGCTGGGAGTTACCGGGATTCCCTGGCTGGGGCCAGATGGCTGCCACCAGCCCCACTGACGGAGCCAATTCTACTCCCACCAGGGGTTTCCCGGGGTTCCCCGGCCCTGCTGCAGGGAGTTCCCCAAATGGGACAGGGGCTCCTTGTTCGTCACTTGGGTCCAGCCAATACCAGGGCTTCCCAGGCCAAAATAAGGGCTCCCTGCTTGCCGCTGGGTCCCACTGATGCCAGGGGTTCCCCAGCCAGACCAGGTCTCCCAGCCCTGCATTCTCTGGCTGGCTCCCACTCCCACCTCCAGGGATCTCAGGTCCAGCAACATCCATAGCCCTGCTGGACCACAGATGTTGCCAGACCAGAGTGTCCTATATTTGGGTGGTTCAACCAGTACTGCAGACTCAGGGCTAGAGTATGTGCTATGGCTGTTGTTCCCTTCCTATCCATCTGTGGCATTCGTGATTTTAGCCTATGGATCCATATGATAGCAAGTCCACTGGCTCCTCTCACTCTCTACCCCTAAAGTCATACTACACACCTCCCACCAAAGATACAATAGTGTTTTGTCAATATTTTATTAAAGTGATCCCTCAGGTTTTCCTTTCCTAAGCCTATGATAAAACCCATGTATCAGAAAAAAACATTATCAGAGTTAAGGATCTGTGCAATGCCAGATAAATCTTTTATTATATATAAAGCCCTTCAGAAATAGTTTTGAGCCTCAAAGACAAGGTCATTTAGCTATAGCTAGGAAAAAATGAAAGCAGGAAAATTACATGTTTTTTGTCCCCACAATGTTTTGGAGAACTTCAAAAAGTAATTCTCAAGAATTCCCTCCTGAACATTATTCCACATATAGTTCTCAGATCTAACTAATAGCAATAAAACGTAGAAAACACCTCAGACTTTTTAAAAATCAAAGAAATTACTCTCAGCAACGAAGTGAAAAAGGGGAAAAAAATCTGTGTTGGATGCAACACATGCCAACTTAGGAACTAAAATTACAAAAAATGAAAGTAATTCCACTGAGGTATATTCATACCCATGTAGTTGAAGGATCTGTGTAATACCATTAGTAAGAAAAATTTATTATTCATGTTCAATTATTCATGTCTTATTCTGGTTCAGTTTTTTAAAAATAGACTACTTTTATTCTCTGAGAGAAGCAAAATTAGTCTAAAACTAATTTTGATCAAGTATTCACAAAGAAAAAGCTAGTTTTGAAGTTAGAGCAAACAACACCTACCAAACACAAGTATGAACAGTGTGTTTAGAGATACCACCCAGAAGACATGTTCCTGGGGAAGGAAAAAAAAAAAAAAAAAAAGATAATTTCAGTAAAAGCAGGGTATAAAAAGCATGTAAGTCACATAATAAGCAAATTAATACATCTGAGTTCTTGGGAAGGGGATGAATTATAATGAGCTAAGTTGCAAGCTGAAACATTTCTAAATTTCAAGCCCTCCAAACTGAAAGTGTATGTTGTAAGTGAAAACGGTAGCTATAATGGAAATTATTCATCTATTAGAAACTTAAAGTCGCTAAAAATTTAGACTTTGTAAAAACAAAGTTTTTACTTTATGATCAATAAATGTGTTTCCACCCAAAACAGCCACATTCCAAATAGTTTTTATAAAAGAAGCATTCTTCCTCTGTACTTCTTAAACCCATGCATTTCACCTCTAAATATGAAACCAACTATATTGGTTTTCATTGTCCCTAGCTGAGAGAAATACAGAAGTAGTACATAAAGAACATAAGGAGAAATACACTGAATGCTTAAAATAACGTATTAATAGTTCATTTGTTATTGGTAACTTAGGTACACAAATTTTGTTCATAACAAATATAAGAATTCCTTGGCAAATTAAGACTTCACTTACTAAAAAAACCAGAGATCCATCAAGCCCAAGCATCTAAGAATAAAAGAAAAAGTTGAATTCATTCACAGTTCTGTGCTCAAAAACCACCAGACTCCCACAAGCAGCTTCAAGTTTACCCTTTTTCAAATCCATTTTGTATGTTAAATTTTAAGCTAATATTTCAAGGTCTCACAGAGCTTACATATTTCACTTAATGTAAACTACTTTTGAAATTTCAGATAAGCTTCTAAGCACCCTACAAAGGTGACACCACCAAGAGTTCTCAATGTGCTGTTCCCCATCAAGAAGGGGATATACTTAAGTACACAAACTGGCACAGAAGATCAAAGAGAGGTTTATAAGAATATTGCATTTACACTTTGTAAAATTCTGAAGTCAATGTACATATTTATTCATTAAAAGTTTCTGAAAATAATTAAAATATTTTTCAAGTACACAAATAGTTCTGGAATATTTTTTTCCCACTAGGAAAAAAAAAGTGAGCCTAAAGTTTATGCTGAAATCAAAAGAGCTAATTGCTACTTTCAGGAAACAGTAAGTAAGGGTCAGAAATCTGAGTTTATATTGAGTCCTTTTCACCAAACTTTTTTAAACAAGACAATGCAGTGAGCATTTTGTATCATTAGCAAAGGACTTTTCCATCTCATTGTATCATGCTACGAAGACTGCAAGAATGGTTTCAGTTATGGAACTCGTAAACTAGAAAAATGAAATGAGATTACCTTGTATTGGAAATTGTTCTTATACATATTCTTGATGGTTTGTATAAGTTATATACTTATATCTCTACATACATTCACAGAAAGATTAGTTTAAGTCATGAATCATTTAACAACTATTGGCAAATTTAGGAGCAAAACTGAAGATCTCAGAAAAGTGCCTTGTTGAAAGGTACAGCCGTTCCCCGACTTACGACCATCCGCACTTACGACCAACCTCACAGCAGCACGTTGTGTTTGCGTGTCTGCGGTCAGGCAGCGTGTTTACATTTCATTCCCTCACAGTGTTTTCGGTGTTTGCTTGTGGCCATCATGTCAAGTAAAAGAAAAAGGGCTAGTGATAAGGGTGGTGAGAGAAAAACTATTGATTTGGAACAGAAAATAGTGATAGTGAGACAATATGAAGGGGGTCAAACAGTGTCCTTCATGTTGCGTAAGTTAGGGCTATCAAAATCCACTATCAGCAGCATTATAAAGGATAGCAATCGCATTCGTGAAGCAGTGAAAGGGTCTGCTCCTATGAAATCAAAAATTCTAACAAAGCAAAGAGCAGGTCCCATCCTGGAAATGGAAAAACTCTTAGTGCTTTGGATGGAAGACCAAATTGAAAAACGCACGTCATTAAGTCTCATGACGATACAAGCTAAGGCTCGTAGTCTTTTTGAAGACTTAAAGAAAAAGGAGGGGTATGACTATGACCAAACTTTCACTGCCAGTCACGGTTGGTTCAACCATTTCAAGATGCATGCAAACCTTCATAATGTGAAATTAAGTGGGGAGGCAGCCAGTGCTGATTCGAAAGCAGCAGAACCTTTCATAGAAGAATTGGATAAGCTGATAAAAAGAGGGAAATTGTTTTCCAGAACAGATCTTTAATGTTGATGAGACAGGTCTCTTTTGGAAGAAAATGCCCAAACGTACCTACATACATAAGGAAGCAAAAACTATGCCTGGTTACAAGGCTTTCAAAGATCGTCTAACAGTCTTGTTAGGAGGCAATGTTTCTGGGTATAAATTGAAACCCCTCTTGATTTATCGCTCTGAAAACCCTAGAGCCTTCAAGAATATCAGCAAGGCTACTTTACCAGTCCATTATTGCACTAATAAGAAAGCCTGGATGACGCTTGCACTTTTTGAAGATTGTTTTATGAACTGCTGCATCCCTGAAGTCAAGTCATATTTTGTGGAGAAAGGAATTCCTTTCCAAATTTTGCTTATTTTGGATAATGCTCCAGGTCACCCTCAATACCTAAATGACTTACATTTAGATGTGAAAGTGGTGTTTCTGCCTCCCAACACCACATATATTCTCCAACCCATGGACCAGGGGGCCATAGCTGCTTTCAAAGCATATTATCTTCGCAACACATTTACAAAGGCAGTAGCTGCCACAGAATGCAAAAACGGCAAAACGTTACGTGAATTTTGGAAGGACTACAACATTCTGCATTGCATAAGGAACATTGCTGCAGGGTGGGAAGAAGTCACTCCACAATGTATGAATGGCATATGGAAGAAAATCCTAAAAAGATTTGTGAACTGTTTCAAAGGCTTTAAAAAAGAAAAGGCACTGGAAGACATTTCTAATAACATTGTACAGCTGGCGAAAGAAGTGGATCTGGAAATGGATAATGAAGACATACACCAACTGGTTGAGGATGTTGGGGAGGAGCTGAGCAATGAAGATTTAACGCAGCTCAAGGCGGAGAGGGTAGCAGAGGAAGAGAGACAAACAGCCCAAGAAGAAGCAGCAGCCCCCAAAAACTTTGTGATGAAAGAAATGGCTGCAGCTTTCAGCAAAATAAATGAAGGAATGCAAATGTTTGAAAAAAAAAATGGACCCTAATGTTGCGAGATTCTCAAAGGTGGATCGTTTAATTCAGGACGCCCTGGCTTGCTATAAGGAAATTTATAACTAGAAGAAAAAACTGTCCAGTCCAAAATGGATATTTTTTAAAAGAAAGCCCCAAGCAGTGCTGCCTCCCATACTTAACCAATGCCTTCTACAAGCAAAGGAACTGCTGAAGTAGAAGATGAATCTGTTGATGATGTTACTGTCGTATTTTACTGCTCCGATTCCTCATCCAATTAATTCAATTCACATTACTGTATTTAAATTACTGCATTGTGTGTTGTATTTCATGTTCATGTTTGTTAAATAAAGTTTGCTGTTGCTGCAGTAGTGTTGTTTTTTTCGTGTGTTTCTATTTTTCGTTGTTGATTGCTGTGTTGTTGGTGCTTGGTTATGCTTCGAGTGCTTCGTACGGGGTATTTCCGACTTATGAACAAATCAAGTTACGACCAGCTATTCGGAACGTAACCTGTTCATAAGTCGGGGAATGGCTGTATTCTTAACTATGTTTCTGTACAGCAATCAAGGAACTGCTTCTTTTAAATTGTTCCTTAATACTGTATAGAGTATTTTTAATCTGATTACTTTTGGGAGTCACTGATATCTATCACAGCCAAATTTTACACAAAATTCAAGTATCAGAACTAATTTTCAATTAGGTTTAAATTCATTTTAAGTATAAGTCAATGACTGAGAAAGTGCAGAATATTTCAGAATGACTCTTACTCACTCTCTCCCATGTAAGCTCTTCTGCTGCTCGATCCCATTCCAAAGCATTCCAATTCATGTCATCTACAGAGATATTATAATTGTTAAAGCTACCAACTGACCCTCACCTAAAGCAGCACATCTGTAAGAGCTTTATTATGATTTAATCTAGAAAAAATACAAACTGCATACCATTTAGCTCAGTCAGTACATTCGAAGGGGATACAAGTCAAAAGCACATTTTTAAAGTAATTATTCTCTTTACAGTTTAACTTTTTCTTAATTTCTTATTGTAGGGTTTCCTGAATCCATAGTGTTGCTTAAATTTTGACTCTTCTTAAACTACTAAATGTTTCAGTGCTCATTAAAAAACAAACTACATAAACGTGACACACAAAGAAGAGGTAAATAGGCTGAACTCTTAGCCTACTGGCCTTGGTAGTTTCCCTAAGCAGATTAAAAATATAGATGTCAACCATAAAAATATATTTTCCATTTCCAATTCTTTTCAATAATTTATTTGATCGTTTTAGGGAAATGCTCCTACTCTGTCACCTGTTACCTTGGGCTCCATTGTTTGCATCTGCTGCATCTTCTACTACAACATCTTCCTCTTCATTGTCTTCCTCTTCCTCATCTCCCTGTTCTTCCTGAATTTCTGGGTTTTCACCTACAACTGCATTCTCAGCAGGGGGGTTAGCAGGTTGATCAAGTGCAGCATTTTCACCTCCACCATTTCCTACCCCCTGAGCCTGCAGAGACAAGATTTCAGTGCAACTTAAAGTACTGTTGAGCTTTGATCAACATCCAGAAAAACAGCCATCAAGGCAAATTTTTGGTTCCACTTAAAAATATAACACAAGCCATTGCTTTTGGCAGTGTCGTACCTCTTAAAATCTTAACACTCTTATTGGAATTCCAGAGATTCAATTTAACAATTTGCAAGAAAAATATTTAACAACACTGTCAAATTAAAGGACCGTATTGCTATGTTAAAATTTTTTATCTATATAGTTACAATTGATACTTATAAAACGTTGGAGAAAGTTTGTATTTAGTTTGTACATTTGACAGTAACCTGTTAATAGCCAGTTCCTCTTTTGATGAAGATACCCTTATGATAAGCAATAGGTATAGAGAAAAAAAATGAAATTGAAGAATAAAATAAATAATTCAGAACCTACTATTTAAAAGGGATTCTAACACAGAGAACTCAAACTTTACCAAACTATGGAAATCAACTTAAGAGATATTCTCAGGCAACTACAATTGTTCAAGTAGAAGTATTCTTAGGAAAATTATACTTTTCGTTTCTGTAATGAACTTTAATGATGGAAAGATGGATAGCTAGCATTATGTAACAAGTCAGCTCTCCCCACGACTGGTAAATGTTCCAAGAATCAGTCCGCTGCCCGAAGATCAGTGGAAACTTGTTGTATCAGAAAATATTTTGCTGGCAGGTATTTAAAAAAAAAAAAAAAAAAAAAAATGATTTGACCATGTCACTTCAGATTTGCTTTCTCATAGCTACAAGTTCAAACTTCGCAAGCATTAAATCCTATTTGAAGAGATTTAATATATTATACATGGGGGGGGTGTCATAAGAACCAAGATAGTTAGAAAATTTAATGGCATAATCACAATAAACATTACTGTAAGATTCTACATTTTATAATGTTCAGGATTGTATTTTGTACACATTATAGCTGCGATCACATTATCCTGGTAAATTTAATTACATAAGACTATAACGCAGCAGTTGTACGTGTAGAAATAAGATTTCCTTGCAGTAAAAAACATTAAGCTCGAGTGGACAGGTTTTTTACCCTTTATTTTTCCCTGTGCATACCTTCCTGACAACAACTTTATTTTCAACTAATGGGCATTACAAACCTTTACCTCATTCTGTTGGCCAAGCCCATTGGGAAGCTGTTGATTTTGTTCCAACCACTGTGGTGCTCCGCCATGGACAATCTGTTCACGTAACCACACAAGACTGATAAATGCACAGAGTGTGCATGTCACCACAAAACAACCCTGCAAACAATCTGCCAATAAATTTTCCCTGTTAAAAAGAATACATTTATGGTTAATATATTTTGTTAAAATAACTATTTCCAACCTTTTTTGTTCACACAGAATCTTTCAGTCACGAGTTAAACTAAATTCTTATTTTGTGATCTAAAAAGCCATGTTTCCCAGCTCCTTTAGTAAGCAAGATACAGAAATAATATTTCCATTTAAAGGGGAAAAAATTAAGTGAATATTTTTGAAGACTATCTTACTGAAGAAAATGGCATTCATTTAATTTTAAATATGTGCATAACACTCCTTTGCAAATTATCAAAGGCTTTATAATACAGGTGTGATTTTTTTCCAGCGGTTTTACTGACTGCTCTATGACATTAGGAGAGGTTACACACCTTGTGTAATAACTGGGATTTGGAGGTGTGTGCCCCTATGGGTGCTCCACATTAAATGCTCATGTATCCTACAATTTTAATTGGAAATTTTCTGAAACAGTGGCTGCTCTGTTCATGCCCTACATATGCATTCTTGTACCCACTACCATAAGAACAGAAGAATTACCATACTGGGATAGAGCAATGTTCCATCTAGCCCAGTATCTGTCAAATGCTGCAGAGGTGGATCAACAAGTCAAGGTGATTAATGAGTGACCTATTCCTTCTCATACACTCCCAGCATCTGCAAATCAGAGGGCTGGAGAGGCCCAGAGCACAGGGTTGCACACATGATCATCTTGGTCAATAGCCATTGAAGAACCTATCCTCCATGGACATATCCAATTCTTTTCTAACCCAGTTATACTTTTGGCCTTCAAATACTAGCAATGAGTTCTATATGCTGGTTGTGCATTGTATGAAGTAGTAATTCCTTTGTTTTAAACCTGCTGCCTATTAATTTTATTGGGTGACCACTGGTTCTTATGCTTTCTGAAGAATCAAACAATACTTTCTTATTTACCTTCTTCACACAACTCATGACTTTATAGACATAACCCCTCGGTCATCTTTCCCCCCCAGCTGTACAGCCCCAGTTCTTATATGGAAGCTGTTCAATACTCCAAATCATTTCTGTTGCCCTTCTCTGTACTCTTCTAATTCTAATGTATCTAGCAACACTCCCACCTAGCAGATTCAAGAGATTGTGGAGTCTAGGGGTGTTCCAATAAATTGTACGATTTGTGTGAGTTCTAGGATCGATTTCACCCAGTTTCTCTCTACACCTAGGTGGTAGAAATAATGAATTTCCATTTGCATAGCTATGATTGCCTCAAGGACACAGTCATCTAGATAAGGGAATATAATTATCTCTAGCTTGTGAAGGTATGCTGTTATGACTACTAGTTTCTTGGAGGAGACAGGAGGAACTATGGAAAGGGCAGGACCAGATACTGATATGATCTGTTCCCAGCATGAACTTTAGGAACCATCTGTGTGAGGGATAGATTAGGATGCAAAAGTAAGTGTCCTGGAGATGGAGGACTGAAAACCAGTTGCCCTGTTGCAATACTAGAATGATGGTGACGAATGTGACCACATGGAATCACTGTCTCTTTACAAACTTGAGTCTGCGAAGATCAGGAATAAGTCCCCAGCCTCCTTTATTTTCTTTTTTTTTTTTTTGGGGGGGGGGGGGGGAGTAGCAGTAGTAAAACTCTTTGCCTGTGTGTTGATGGGGAATAGGCTCCCTCACTCCTAACTGTAGGAGGAGATATTTCACCTCTCAATGCAATTGCGTCCCGAGGGAAGGGTGCCAGTGAGGACAAAGTCTGAAACTCATCTGTTGGAGGTTATAATAACCATTCATGGTAATATAGGTGTAGGTGGTCCGTGAACATTGAGATGGTCATGCATGACTTTAAACAGGCAGGAGATCTTCGAGGCTCTCAACCAGGCCTTCAAATTTGCTTATTTGGTGGTGGTGGAGGGTGAGATGCTGGTGCAGACAGACGGCGTCGTCATTGTGGTCTCTGTCAGTATGTTTGGACAAAAGGTCTCTGGTGGTGTAAGGAGGATACTGAGGCCATCAATACGGCTGATAACGATACTGCCTCTTTCTGGTTGCCAAGGGTGTATCTCTAGGGAGCGGAGTATGGCATGTGACTTTCATTGTGTGTAGCACTTTATTGGTCTTGCCTATGAACAGTTTTTCACCATCGAATAGAAATTTGGTGTCCACTAGGGATGTTAACAGGTAGTTACCTAGTAAGCATATGATACTTACCAAATAAAGGTTAACTGGTACTGGGGAACAGCCCCACTGGGCCCGTGTGGCACTGTCTGCTCCCAGCCCACGCAAGCCATAAGTGGCAGCCCCACATGGAAACAGTCCCAGAGGCGGCAGCGGCTCAGTCAGCCCCATGTGGGGCCCAAAGCAGCCAAGCTGGAGCAGTCCCCACCTCTCCTTGTTTAATCAGTTAATCAACCAATTTAACTTAACTGGACTGACTTTCTAAACAGTCTAGTTCTCTCAGTGTAAAAGGCCAATGCACTGCGGACATCCAGAGTGTCTGTTCCCTACTCCCAGAATGCAGCTTAAGCTAAAACCCTGGGAGAAATATGTCCTGATTGATGTGGAACTGAGAAACCACTTTAGGGAGGAAAGCAGGGTGAGATCATAGCTGCACCTTGTCCTTAAGGACTACAGCACATAGGAGCTCAGATATTCAGGCCTGACCTTCGGACAAATCGCAAGGCGGTTACCTTGGGCCCCGCTTACTGCCTGGGGCCTGCCCACTTGCTGCCTTGACTAGGCTCCATTATCAGCATGCTGCCCCACTCGCCCGCTCACTGCCCAGGCCAAGCCAGGCCCTGCTTCAGCATGCCACCTTGGACCCTGCAAACTCTTTGGCCAGGCCTGCTGATATTAGGGCCTGAGCTCTAGAACCCTCCTGGTTGAGGTTATGGCCACTATGAAAGCCACCCCTGTAAGAGAGGTAAAGCAAGGAGCATGTTTGATTCAAATGGTGGACTTGTCAGACTTGAGGGGACTGGGCTGAGGTCTGATGGGGTGACAGGTTGACACACCTGCAGATATAACCTGTCTCAGCTCTTTAAGAATTGACTGATCATGGGATCAGAGAACACCATATGGCCTTGTATGGCAGCCAGGCAAACTCTTATAAATGAAACTGAAATACCCTGCTGTTTCAGATAGAATAAGTAGTCTAGGATAAGCAAAACTTGTGCCAGCATCAGGGATGAACCAAGATGTGTTGCACAGATGGAAAACCTCTTCTACTTGCCTCATCAAGTGGCTCAGTTTCCTGCTGCCCAGGAGAACTTGACAAACATGGTCAAAGCAGAGAAGTTCCATGGGAATTCGGCCCATGAAATATAAGGACTCAATGTCTGGGTGTCAAAGACAACCACAGTCTTCAGTCAGAAGATCTGAGTAAAAAAAAGTGTGATTGGTACTTCCACTGACATGTCCAGGAGGGATGTGTACCATTATTGATGAGACCAGGCTGTCTTCATTAAGATGATCTGTGCTCATTCCCTCTTGATTTTCAGGGGAACCTTGTGAACCAGCACAATAGGTGGAAAGGAGACAGACTCTCCACAGGAAGAGGAATGCATTGTTGCAGGTGCCTGGACTGTGGTTCTGGAAGGAGCAAAACAGGTGACACTTCCTGTTGTGGCATGTGACGAACAAATCCACCTGTGGAATGCCCTCTCTTTAGAAAAGCTGGCAACATCCAGGTGAAGAAACCACTTGTGTCTGTGAAAAGACCTGCTGAGACTGTCTGCCAGGTTGTAGTGGGCCCCAGGAGGGTATGATGCTTGTAGGTAGACAATGTTCAACACAGAAGTCACATAAGGAGGGCTTCTCTGCTCATAGGAGAGGACTGCACAAGGTTAGTAGCCTTCCCTCCTTCTTTGAGGGTCCCCGTGGGTGCTCTACTTAGGTGACTACGCAGCAGTATTCCTGCTTGGCGGTGGGCGCTCCGTGATGCAGGATTGGATGTTGGACAGTATGGTACATCCAAATCTAGTGTCTGAGTCCTGAAAGAACTGAATAGTGTAATGTTGTGCAAAGGTATTGGCCAAGGCCCATGCTGCAGCTCTGCAAATGATGTCTATTGGAAGACCCTTGAGGAATGCAGTTATAGTAGATACTGCTCTCGTGGAGTGCGCCCAGATAACTGTTGGTGGCTGTCTGTGTTTCTGGGAGTAAGCCAACTGTATACATGTCAAAATCCATTTGGATATTCGTTGTCTAGAAACAGGTTGACCTCTGGACCTGTCCACACAAGACACAAATAGCCTACGTGTTCTTCAGAAGTCTTTTGTGTGTTCTAAGTAAGAGGCTAATGCCCTGCGTACATCCATCCTTGTTGCTGTCCTCATGTGGTTTTGGGAAGAACACAGGTAGGTATATCAGTTTATTACAATGGAACGAGATAGGTACCTTGGGCAGGAATTTGGGCAGGAATTTCAAGTGGGTTCTAAGGACAATCTTGTCCTTGTGGAATACAGCGTACGGTAGATTTGCCATGAGTGCTGTTATCCCTCCCACTCTCCTGGTTGATGTTATTGCCACGAGAAAGGCTACTTTAATTAAGAGGTGGAGTAGTGAGCAATATGCGAGTGGTTCGAACGGTCGTCTCATGATTGAGTCGAGTACAAGGTTCAGATCCCATGATGGTACTGGCTCTCTATGCGGTGGGTACAGATTCCATATGCCTTTCCAGAATTTCTTAACACAAGGGTGGGAGAAAACTGAATACCCTTGTATAGATGGGTGAATGGCTGATATAGCTGCTAAATGCACGTTGATAGAACTAATTGATAATCCTGTCCTGTAGGTGAAGGATATATTCCAGTACATCTGATATCCCTGTCTTGTGGCCTGGAATTCGGCTCACACACAGGATCCACACAAATCTGGCCCACTTCTGCAGGAACGGTCATCTCGTAGTGGGTCTCCTGCAATTAATTCGGATGTCTCGGACCCTTCGAAACAGGGTTAGCTTTTTGAGAGAGAGCCAACAAGCATCCAGGTTCGTAGGTTCAGTATATGTATTATGGGGTGTGGTATGCACTCCTTATTCTGAGTCAATAAAGCTCGTACCGGGAGAAACTTGTATGGCTAATGAGTGCTGAGTTGTAATATGGTAGGGTACCAGTTGAGAGCTATGAGTAGGACTTCTGCTGCCTCCTCTTTCATCTTTATTACCGTTTAGTGTATTAGAGGTATAGGAGGAAATGCGTTTGCATTACACTGGGATATCCCACTAACGTATGCATCTCCTAGAGACCGTGGTCCAATGCCCACTCTGGAACAATACAGGGGGCACTTGGAGTTGAAGTGTGTTGCAAACAAGTCTACTATCATGTATCTCCATCTCCTGAACAGGTTGGTTATGATGGATTTGTTGATTTCCCATTGACGGTTCTGTGGGAATTGTTTGCTGAGGGCATCTGCTAGAACGTTGTCCTTGCCCAGTAAGTGCATCGCAGTGAGTGTGACGTTGTGTATAATACACCATTGCCATAGTTTCATTGCTTCTGCACATAGGCTGCGCGATCTGACTACCCCTTGCTTGTTTATGGAATATGTCATCGCGGCATTGTCCGACATTATTCTCACGTGTTTGTCTTGTACATGTGGAAGTAGTTGAGCACATGCCCTCGTCACTGCTCTGGGCTGCAACACACTGATGTGAAGTCAGGACTCTTCCCATATCCATTGTCCTTGTAATATCACGCTCCCCATATGGGCTCCCCATCCCAGTAGGGATGTGTCTGTTGTGATAGTGACAGATGGAAGCAGCATTTGAAATGGAAGCCCTACACAGACGTTGTTTGTCCACCAGTTTAGGGTGTCCTTGGCCCGTCTGGGCACAAATTGTTTTGTGGAGTGAATGGTACGGAGTGTAGTCATGCCTGGAATGGCCTCATATGTAATCGGGCATTGGGGACTACGAAAGTGGACGCAGCCATGTGTCCTAGTATTTGCATGCACGTCTGTGCTGTATGTGCAACTCTGTATGGACACAATCAAATCGCGCATTCTTGGCCACCTATGGGTCAGCAGTGAAGCTATGCCCCGATTGCAGTCCAACTGTGCACCTACGAACTCCAATGTCTGTGTCGGAGTGAGGGTGCACGTCTCCAGATTCAGTAAGAGCCCAAGCGTGTCAAACAACCCTCTTGTTGACTCCAGCGAGTGTTCCGTGTCACCACAGGTGGACACCATGATCAGGCAATTGTCGAGATACGGAAAGATACTTATACATTTTCTTCACAGGTGTGCTGCTACCACAGACAAATCTTTGGAAAAGACTCTGGGTGCCGTGTACAGCCCGAAGAGGAGGACCCTGTACTGACAGTATAAGTCTTTGAGGGTGAACCTGAGGAATCTTCTATGAGCTGGGTGAATAGATACATGGAAATGTGTCCTTGAGGTCAAGGGTAGCTATCCATGCTCCTTTCTCTAAAGCAAGTATAATCTTTGCCAACGTGACCATCTTGAATCTTTGGTACTTGACGAACCAGTTGAGCCTCTGGAGATCTAAGATGGGTCTCCACCCCCTCCCCCCAATTTCTTGGTAGTTAGAAAGTACTGGAAGCAAAAACCCTTCCCCCTGTAACTACTGGGTACCTCCTCTATGGCGCCTAGTTCTCAGAGGCACTGCGCTTCTTCCAGGAGGACCAACTCATGAGAGGGGTCCCTGAAGAGGGACTAGGAAGGGGGGTGGGTTGATGGAACTGTTGTGAACAGTATGCAGTATCCAGTTTATATTATTTCCAGGACCCATAGGTCCAATGTGATGGTTGTCCATGCCGGGTAGAATGCAGCAAATTTGTTTCCGAATGTTTGTTTGCTTGTATGTACCTGCTCTGGGAGATCAGGGGCTTTTGTACCCTCAACCAAATCCTCAAGTCTGCTGACGCGATATAGGTGTCTGAATTGATAATTGCTCATTTGGTTGTCTGCATCGGGTTTGTCTCATGCGCCTCTTGTTGTCATAGGGTCTTTGTTGTTGTATGTACCCAGGTGCTCTGAACCTTTGGTTATAGTTATACTGTTTGTATTGTTTTCTCTTGGCTCCAGGCGGTTGTATTCCTAATGTATGGAGTTCGTGATTGTTCTGTGTGAGAGTTTTATGGCAAGTATGTCTGCCACCCTCCTGAACAAGTCTTGGAACTTCCTGAAGTAATCCCCTTTCATTGGTGACATGGGGAGACTGTGTTCTTCTATTGTTGAGTAGGTGATGTTGGGTGGAATAGAGGAAGCCTGGGTTTCCTCCTCCATAGCCGATTCGTTGTCATGGTCAGTTTCGTCCCAGTCAGCTCTCTTTCACGTTTATGTCAGCTGACTGTGTCACCGGGACCTGCATATTGTTTTGAAACTGTTGGGTTCTATAAGATGCCCAAGGATCCCAATATGTCCACTGGCAGAATTGGTGGAGGCATCCACTGTGCCATCTGCCATGTCTGCATTTGCTGGTGCTCCAGTCCCGCATGTGGAGGGACTCTGTGCTGGCCCTTTGACTCATCCTCACTGAATCTGGCAGATGTTTGCGATGCTGGTGTCAAGAAAAATAGAAAATATCTAGAGAGTGGAGTGCCATCGGTACCGAATAGTGGTGAGCATAGTACCGATGCTACTGCAAGTTCCGCTTCGGTTACGAACCTCGGTACTGGAGTATGGGGGGGGGGGGGGAGGCAGCGCTGTGTAGCTCCCTACAGCTGTCTGCGTCTGTACCACTGGCGCTTTAAAGTGCGATACCAAGCGCTTGCTGACACACGGCATTCCGCTGTCCTGCAGCTTGCCAGTATTCCTGCTGCCCCATGGTAACGTGTTCTCCGCTGGTACCGCTTTCCTTTGTAGGGAGCTTGAAGCGTGTCCAGCAGACCTTTGCTCCGTGTGAGGGTCATGGCTTTTCTTCAAGCCGGACCCCTTGTCCCGCTTTTGGGAGCCCCGTTTGCTGGTGCTCTTATCAGCCTCCTTTACTTTTTTGTTGTTTAGAGGCTGAGGCTCAGTGGGGGACTGGGAGTGTTGTGTGCTCCGCTCCAGTTCCTGGTCTCTGGCATGTCCCTGCAGGGAAGTGCTCCTCCTGCCCTCCTCCCTGAGAGGGTTATCTCTTGGGGAGGAAAGGGGGTGAATGAGGCTGTGACTCAGCCATGTTATCCAGAAACAGTAGTCTTCTTTGTAAATCTCTCGCCCTCTTAGAGCATGGGGTAAGCTTTTGACAGGGCAGTGGCTGACCGGATGATCTTGCCTTAAGCAGTGCAGACACTGCTTGTGTCGGTCTGCTGCTGCAATTGCTGTTCCGCACCCTGTACACCTTTTAAAGCCCAGTGGTGCAAGCACGACAGGATTATTGATCTGTGTTGTCCTGAGCGGGAGCAAGACGCGGTGGAAGTAACTGCGCGCCGCTTCATCTGCTTGTCTTTCTGTCCCTTCCTTTTCTTCTTCCTCTAATTCTTCTTCTTTCTTTTGTTATTTATTTATTTATTTATTGATGTATTAGGGAGACTGGTTGAAGCGCAACCAATGCCGGTGGCAGTTGAGAAGGAACTGAAGAAATGGCCACCGGTGCGTACCTAACTGTCAATCAGGGCAATTATGCACTAGTGCAGCACACGCCGGCGGCCGGGAGACTGCTAGCAAAGATCTCCGGACCGTGTGCACAGCAGTGCTGACACGCCTAAGTGGAGCACCCTGGGGACCCTCAAAGAAGAAGAGGCCGCTCAATTCAATCCTTTACTGTATCCAACATCATGAATAGAATTTGGTATACAGAAAAACAAAGTGTTGTGAAGGATTCCATAGCTTAGATCATATGGTATAAACAATGAATAGGAAAATTACATAAAAGATGGCTGTCATTCTAAAAACTCTAGGTTCCACTCCACTTTTAATTAAAGAAAATTAAGTTTAAAAAAACCTGAAGTATAACTTTACACCACAGCAAGTATTCCTAAGACATTTGGTTAAAAAGCCAAGTATATCAGGCTGCTTAGTACTTACGTTGACAACATATCTAATGGCAGTGTCAACAGTGAGCTCACAGAGCCAGTAAACAAGCACTTGTAGATACGGCCTGTATAAAAGAAATGAAATGCTGTAAATGAGGGAAGTTATGAGGGAAGAACACACTCTAAAGTGACTATTATTAGTTTATTTCTGCTTGTTTCTTAGTTCCAGTAACAATTAACTTCTGTGATAGAAGCTAAAACTGGTGGGAACCAATACAGATGGACAAAAAAAATTCATTCAGACATAAGTCATAAAAAATATTACAATACAGTTGTTACTCATACAAGTCCCAGAACTATAGATAGCTGTGGAAACAATAGGGGTTGGCCTTTGTAGTGCATAAGCTTGAGTTGACCGTAAATCTCTAATTTGCACAAGGATCTAGGCTTCTCCTTATGCACACACAATACATAGACTAACACCAGCTTGTTTAAGTTGACTATACTGAACATACTCAAGGAATCTAATGTTTTATGGGGTGATGTTAGAGGCAATAGTCAGCTTCTCTGCCATTCTTCAGAAAGAACCAAAAAATCAAACATTAACACGTTCGTAGTATCTCAGAAACTGCATCACTTTAAAGATATGCTTATTTCTACAAATATAGATACTTTTTTGTACAGGTGACCAAGCATTGCTCCATTTCGCTTTATTGACCACTCTACTCTGACACCCCATCTTGTGCCAATATTACTTAGATTAGCTCAGAGTTTGCATACGGATAAAAGTTTCACTGTTATTTAATAATTTAAGGGAGAGAGGAGCAGAGGTCCACAGACCAGGGTAGGGGGAGGAAGGGAGCAAGCTAGGAGTCTCAGACACTAAACATAACAGTGAGCATCTGAGCAACTGGACTTTCAAAAGAAAGCCATTATTTACAATAAAATAATATAATATAATATATGGAGATATACCATCTCATAGAACTGGAAGGGACCTTGAGAGGTCATTGAGTCCAGTCCCCTGCCCTCATGGCAGGACCAAGTACCATCCCTGACAGATTTGCCCCAGATCCCTAAAAGGCCTCAAGGATTGAACTCACAACCCTGGGTTTAGTAGGCCAATGGTCAAACCACTGAGCTATCTGCCCCCCCCCAAAATAAAAATGGCTTTCGATACTCAGAATAATTTAGTCTCATTATAGTAAGTTTCAGGCAATTTTTATTATTAAACTACTCAATTTTTTTAAAAAGGGTGAAAGCCTCATGGTGCCCCTCATGTCAAGATATGTTTTCCCTCATTGTTCACTTTGGAGGGCCACTGTCCCTGATTTCAGAGTCTGGGGATTGAGAGGTATGGTACTTGGAGTGACAGCCCCTCCCTCTGTCCTTGCTGCCACAGTTGCATGCTCTTTAGCATGCTAGCTCAATTAGAACTAGCACAAGTATGTTCCTCAAGCTGGCAATTCATACCCCCAGCTCAAAATATAGCCATACCTAAAGTGAGAGGAAGAATGGGAGAGAGAGTCAGCAAAAGTGAAAGGACTAGGGAGAGAGACAGAAATATAGGTGTAGAAGAAGAGGCAATGAATGAGGGCACAGGAAAACAGGAGGGAGGACATGTCAGAGGAAAGCAAATAAATGAATTAAGAGGTAAAAGGATCAGGAAGGGAAATATAAGGAGAAAGTCGATCCTATAATAATATTTATGAAAACTTCAGCTTTGGCAGAAATCAATTTAAAAGGGAAACATTTTCTTATTAGTTCTCCTAACATTGCAGTAACATCCAAATATAGGCACTTACAAATATAAAGGAAACAGTAGGCACTTACAAATATAAAGGAAAGCAAGGTTCTTGCCTCAAAAAGCAGATAATATAAAACAAAAGAGTAGGAAAAACGGATAGCCCATAGCATCAGGGTGAAAATTAGTATGCACCTGTCTTAATTCCAGAAGTGTTTTTGTTAAGCATTTGTTTTCTTTATATTATAAAAATGCAGTTTCATGTTTGTTTTGGGAGGGCCCTTAGGATTGAGACAAATGATGGAAGAAACTGAGGGAGAAAGATAGAGGACTGGATAGAGAGAGAAAAAAAAACAAGGGTGAGGGCGAGAACAACTATAATGGACAAGGAGAGTGAACTGGGAAACTGAAGAAATTCAAAGATAACAAAGAGGAGCAGCAAGCTGAGACCAGCAGCCAAAGACATAGCACATGAAAAAAAATACAATATAAGCCCATTAAGTTTAGGATCATTTTTCTGATGGACAGAGGTTTAAGTAGTTGATAAGGTTATGGTTCTATAGTTTTTAAAACTATTATTTAAAAAAAAAAATTAAATGATGCAAATCACTAAGCTACAGATTGTACGATCATGTAAAAAACACACTAGAACTATCATTCATCAATTCTAACCCTTTCCATTGGTACATCTGTTGTGTTCTCAGATTATAAACTGAATAACCAAATTTACCTCTATTTGTGCACTGGAGCTCTAATCTGAGCCTTTGGGCTCAACAGCAATAATAAAGAAATTCAGAGATCAAGTTCTAGAGCAGATGGAATGTGGCCAGAAGGCTACTGTCATTTTCCCCACAAAAGGGGTTGGGTAAGGTGTCAAATTCAGCCATATCTCAGAAAACTTACATATTCCCCATTACATCTAAGGAGTAATGGGAAGCCATTGGCCCGCCTCTCCATGTACATTCACCTGGGTTAGGCTAGGGATGTTAAATTGTGAGTAACTGACTAATCAAATAGTCAATGCATTTTGCACCAACTACTCAATTAGTCAATAGGGTGCCTCCGCCTTTGAAGTGTAGCAACAACCCTAGGCCTGGTGCTACACTTGAAAGGCAAAAGCGCTGCGTGGAACCCGGGGTCAGCTGGGGATAAACTGGGGCTTAACCTAGGGATGTGAAGGACTGTCCAATAAGCATTTGCTTATCTGATAGTCTGATAGAGGTGGCAGGGGGAGAGGAGCGACTAGTTGACAGGCTAAGTGGGGGGGAAATGGGGGATACTTCAAATCGGCAGCATCACGTGCAGCCCAGGGTCAGTTGGGGTGTCCCCAGGCTGCACGCTGTGTTTCAAAGCGGCAGCTGGGGACTCACCCGCTGATCCAGGGCTCCATGCAGTGCTGCCGCTTTGAAACACCGCAGGGAGCCCAGTATTAGGCTCCACGTGGCATTTCAAAGCGGCAGCGCCACATGGAGCCCAGGATCAGCAGGGGAGTCCCCAGCTGCTGCTTTGAAACACAGCATGCAGCCTGGGGACACCCCAACTGACCCTGGGCTGCACGTGACGCTGCTGATTTGAAGTATCCCCCATTTCTCCCCCCCACACACACACACACACACGTACTCTCATAGGAGGCAGCAGGGAGACAGGAGCGACTAGTTGACAGGCTATGCAATAAGCATTTGCTTATCGGACAGTCAACTAGTCCTTCACATCTCTAGGTTAAGCCCCAATTTATCCTGTGCCTTTATAGCTGTAGTTGATGCTGGTTGCTTTGGAAGAGTATGCAACAATAATGAACTATAATACTAGACTCTTATTTTGTTTCTAGTTAGTTTTACTTTCAAGCTCTTAATTCATTAGTCCAAAATGATGCATCTGCGTTTTTAACACTGAAGTGGAAAGACACTTTAAATTTTCAAGATTTTAAATTAAATTAAGATTCAGGTCACTGGAAAAAGAGCTTTGTATAAGCTCAAAAGCTTGGTTCTCTCACCAACAGCAGTTGGTCCAATAAAAGATATTATCCTCACCTACCCTGTCTCTCTGGTCATGCTATTGCACTTCCAGTTAGCGGTGGCATTTGAATCTCGGGGGGGGGGGGGGGGGAGGAGTTACAGTGCTTCAGAGATTTGCCTTAATAGATCTTTCCTTCCTGCCACATTACTCCCAGGTCAAGATGACTGTTTGTTACCCTTAAGGTAATGAGGTTTAATGCACCAAGCTTATCCATATTCATTTCTCAACCAGAACAAAAGAAAATTAAAAAGCAGCCAGTATTTGAGACCTGCAGTGTTACTGAAATGTTATTACTGGTCTATTACGGACTGACAGAGCTATTTTGTTTTATAATAAATATGCAAGGGGTTCTTCTAAGTTGTTTATTTAGGGAAAAAACACATTTCTAATGTTGATATAACTGAGTTCAAGTTCTTGTCAATTGAATTATAGGAACTCCTTTGCTTTATTATTTACATCTATTTGCTAATTTTAAGCCGTTTTATTGCCTTATTTTACTGAAGACACAATCAAGGATTTTTGCTCCCAAATTTTACTCATCAAAAGTTTCTCCTTTCTAATGAGCCTGAGATTAACTTCACATTCTTATTAAACAATTTTTTAAAACACTTAATTTTGAACTTGACAAGAAATTAAAAAATTGACAATTAACTTGCAATTTATTTGGATTTGAACAACCAAAGTCAATTAACTGCAAGCGCTATAAAAGTGGAGAGCATACTTGCATAGCTTTGTTTAGAATGAAAGCTATATTAAGTTATACCTATTTGCATCTTGTATATGGGCAGGAAAGGAAAACTAAGGAGGTATGGATTAATTTTAATTTTTTTTATTTTTAAATTTTAAATAAACACTTACATTGAAAAAGTCCATACATTAACTAAAAGAGGCACTGGATTAAAATTCCCTTAACATTGTCTCTGTTTTCCTACATGTTACCTATGGTTTGCACTGTGTTATTGGTTTATGAACTGTAATAGCTTCTTAGACAGATAAAATAAAATACAGAAAAATACAATTATCTAAAATAAAATGTGTGGTCAGATCACAAATACATGTGAGAAGTATTAAAGCTGATGGTTATGTGCAAGACTGTTAGAACAAAAAGATTTTTCTTCATTTGTCATCATGGAAGTATTTCAATGTAAAAACTTAATACTTACATGCTGTAAGAGGTACAACTCCTAACCATGCAAAGGCCACAAGTGTATAGTGAAACCAGTATCGTATTGCTGTGCCAATACTTGTAACCAGTCCAGCAAAAATGTCTTGGATTGGAAGCCGTGAAGGCATATCTGGGGAATAAACTAAGGAGATGAAAAACACTTTTATAGAACAGTTTTTTATATGTGCTTGCATTAAGAGCATAATATAGCACAGCAATCAATATCATACATTTGTAAATTAAGAAAAACGTAAGGCAACAACAGCCAGCTACAAACCCAAAAATAAATGAATATTCACACTCACTACAGTGCATCCCACACAAGTACCAAAGAAACCCTTCCACCACAAGTTCTCCTTAACGCATGTATTTAATTTTATAAAATTGTTTTACACAGGATTCAGAGTTGGAGAAGTTTTTGTTTTCAGGCATTAATGCTGTCATCCCTGCCAGTAAAGCTAGATTACCTCAGATCTACAGCGCAGAGTTTATTGTCTTGAAAGGAGAGAAAAAAAAATTAAAAGCTTACTAGGGGGCAGTGCCCCCCTGCTCGCTATGCTCGCCAACCCCCATCTCGGGGGGGGGCAGGGGAGGTAGTTTCGCTATACCCCTCTCTGGGATAGGCAACCCCAGCTCCTCCCCCCATGGCCACTGGAGAGGGCCAGACAGAGGCATGGCAGCCCTGGCTCTCTCCCATCAGCCATCAGCCCCCGCGCCTCTCCCCACCCTGGCCACTGGGGGGTTAGGCCAAGGCTCCCCCTCCCCTCCCCGGAAGGATAAGAGGCCACCCCCACCCCAGCTCTTCCCCCCGCCCAAGGCCATCCCAGCACTCTTCCCCCGCCCGCTGACTCCTGCTCTTGCCTCGCCACACTGGACCTGGCTCTTTTCTCCCCCCCAGCCGCCAGGGCTGGGGCAAGGCTGGCCCGGCTCTCCCCCCAACCTAGGGGGGGTGAGGGGATGCACCCTAGAGAACCTGGGAGAGGAGGAGGAGGGGTGAAGGCAAGGAAGGCCACACACCTGCAGGGGCCACGTGGCTTTGCCTCCCCTCCACTGGAGGGCAGGGGAGGAAAAAGGCTACATGGCTTGTGGCTTCAGCCCCCTCCAGGGAAGGGGGCCACTCCAGGGCCTCCCCAGGTCCTGCTCGGCAGCAGAGTACTTGGGAAAGGGAGGGAGGGAAGGAGGCAGACAGAACGCAGAGTGAGGTGATGGTATCACTTTTTATTTTATATATGAAAGAGAAAAAAAATCCGGTAACACGGTATCACCCAAATATAAACACGCCTCCCTCATCATATGATACTTCCCTGCTCAACCTAACCCCCAAAAGTAAATTAAGCAACAGACAATGCAGTGAAGTGAACAAACTCAGGCCCTGGCAAGAAAGGGAAAAGAAAATTCCAAATTCAAGAGCCCTCCACTAAAAGAATACTCATCACCTAAAATAAACACGTTTAGGACCTGTTTCCAGATTATATCAGCTGTTGGATAAAAGCACAAGGAAAAAGGCAGTTACTAAAATATTATCTGAAACCGTAAGAAACTAACTCAAAACAGTTTACAACAAAACCATAGCATAGCTATTCCACTTCAATATATTTTTTCCTTCTTTTAAAATGAATTCATTGCCTATGCCATTGAGCTGTCAGAGAAATTTCACAAATTTTGATCTAACTTTTCTATAAAAAAAATGGTTATCTACCTTTTGTAATTATTGTTGTTCTAGATATGTTGATCATGTCCATTCCGTCTTAGGTGTGCATATGCACACGTACACGGTTGGAGATTTTGCCTTAAAGATATCCGTAGGGTTGGTTTAACGCCTCTTGGAATACAGCGCTCATGTGGCAGTATATCAGGTACTGCCTACCAACACCCTCTCTGCTTCTTCTTGTTGACAACTCTGACAGCGGGGCAAAGGTGGATAACAGAATGGACATGAAAACCACATTTCAAAGAACAGCAATTACAAAAGGGAGGTAACCACTTTTTCTTCGAGAGCTTGTTCATGTTGATCACAGTCCAGTGACTCACCAGCAGTATCCTTGAAAGTGGGATCTGAATTCAAGAGTTTTGCAACTTGCAGTAATACACTGCCAAAGGCAGCATCCTCTTGAGCTTGCCAAGTAAGCACATAAGGAGATGCGAACATGTGGATGGACAACCATATAGCAGCCCAACAGATTTCTTGGAAAGGCACCTGCACCAACATTATCAATAATGCCTGCAATCTAGTCAAGTGAGATGTTACGATCACTGGTGAGAGCACCTTTGCCAACTTATATCACTGACGCAGGCTGTGATCCTTAACAATATTCTTTGGGAAGACACTGCACAACCTTTCCTCCTGTCTGTGACAGCAATGAACAACAGTGTTGACTTACAGAACGGCTTTGTTCTATCTATGGAGAAGGCCAGCACATGTCTGATGTCCAGGATATGCAACCTGCATTCTTCATCCATCGCTTGAGGCTTGGAATAGAAAACTGTAAGTATGTCTTGACCAGTTTGAAATTAAAAAACTGTGGGCAAGAAAACCAGGTGTGGGTGCAACTGGACCTTGTTCTTGTAGAAAATTAGATAAGGCAGCTCTAATGTGAGCACCCTGATCTTGGACAACCTGAAGGCCAAAGTTATAGTGAACAAGAAACCATCAAGGAGTAGCAGCAGGAGGGAGCAGGAAGCCACAGTTTGAAAGGGAGGAGCCATGAGCCTTGACATAACAAGATTCAGGTCCCAAGGGGGAAAACAGATGCTGGACGTGCAGGTTGAGGTACCCCAGACTTTTCAAGAACAGCATCATCATAAGATGGGTGAAGACTGTCCTACCTTGAAATGGAGGATAGAACACAAAATGGCCACCAGATGAACCTTGACCAAAGAGAGTGACAGGCTCTGGAGCTTAATATGCATCAAATAGTCCAGGATGTCCTGTAGTGAGGCCTCCTGAGCCCAAATGTGCCAACCTGAGGTCCAAACACATGAATCGCTTCCACACTGCCAAATAGATCAACCTAGTAGAGGGTTTGCTGCTGCACAGAGGGTCCTATTGACTACCAGCAGGACATGCCCATTCATCCATACTTAGCCATGCAGTAGTCAAGCTGTCGAGTTCAGCACCACTAGATTTGGATGCAGCAGACTGTCGTGGTTCTGGGACACCATATATGGCTGAAGAGGCAGCTGCAGTGGGGTGGTTATCGAAAGACTCAGCAACTTGCTAAACCAGTACTGGCAAAGCCATTCTGAGGCTATGAGGATGACAATCACTTTGTCTTGCTTCTCCTTTAGCAGGACCTTGTGGATTAATGGCACTGGCAGGAAGGTGTACATAGCGCTCCTGGCCATGGAATCAAGACGACATATGACTTGTACTTTCTGTTGCTCAAAACTCTCAACCTTATCTTTGGTGGGCTTCCCTTTTGGTCCCATGATCATTTTCAGATCCCCTCCATCCCACAAAAAAAAAAAGATTTGAATGTTTAAGTACATTAATTATAAGTGCAGAGTATGGCTTTAAACTGACATTTCCCTTTGCCTGCTTTATTCTAAAAATGGCAACATATTGCTTGTAATGAAATTAAAACTGCTCTACCGAAGGGGCAACTATTTACCATCCCTTTGCCCAGATGTGAATTACGATAGGTTTTAAACTTAAGAATCAGGAGTTTAAAATGCAATTCACAGATTATTAAACTTGTTTGACTTTGGAAATAACAGTTTACAAGTCAATGTTAACCAATTTAAGAGACAATTTGAGAGTATAAACATGTAGATGGGCAAGTTAATTATCAAAACTTCCTTCAAAGGCTGAAGAGATATTTTACAGAGCACACCCAATGCATATCTTTGCTTTACCCATACTTAAAATATCGATGCTAGTTTTAAAACCTTGTTATTAAATAAGCAGAACATTAAATGGTTGGAGGAGTAAAGTTTTCCCATTCAGTATGCTTTCCATCAACTAAACACTGGAGCTGTCAATTAATGCGCGTTAGCACCTGCGATTAATGCAGAGCACAATTAACGTGTTAATTTTGTTAATTGCAGGTGTTTCTGCAGCGCTGCCCGTTTGAAATACCACCAGGGCATTTCAAAGGGGCAGCGCAGTAGGAGCTTGGGATCAGCTGGAGTCCCCAGCTAACCCCAGACTCCAGACAGCACTGCCCCTTTGAAATGCTGCCGCTGCATTTCAAAGGAGCAGCGCCTGGGGTCAGTTGCGTGGCGTGCCCCTTTGATGCATCGCCCTGGCATTTCAAAGGGGGCAGCGCAACACAGCCCGGGATCAGCTGGCATTTCCAAGGGGCAGCACTGCAAGAAGCCGGGGTCAGCTGGGGACTCCAGCTGATCCCGGGCTCCATGTGGCACTATCCCATGGAAATGCTGCTGCAACGTTTCAAAGGGGCAGCCCAACGTGGAGCCCAGGGTCAGCTGGAGACTCCAGCTGATCCCAGACTCCGAACAGCGCTGCCCTTTTCAAACACCGCCGCTGCGTTTCAAAGGGGCAGTGCAAGCAGAGCCCGGGATCAGCTGGGGACTCCAGCTATCCCGGGCTCCTGCGGTGCTGCCCTTGGGGCAGCATTTCAAAGGAGCAGCTGCACTGAGCCTAGGGTCAGCTGAGAACTCCAGCTAATCCCGAGCTCCACTGCAGTGTTTCAAAGGGGCAGCGCGCGATTAATTGCACAATTAAATTTTTTAATTGCTTGACAGCCCTACTAAACACCTAAGACAATGGTTCTCAAACTGGGGCCACTAACCCTGATGATCAGCTCTTTCCCCTTCCTCACAAGGGCCTACTGCATGCCACGGAACAGATGTTCAGCAGAATGCATGAGGTGCTGGGAGGGAGGGATAGGAGTGGGAACAGGGGATGTTTGGGAAGGGGGCAGAAAGAGGAGAGCTAGCAATAAGCAGGGATAGGAAGAGGTGGGACAGGGATAGGTGGACCTTTGGGGAAGGGGTGGAAAAAGGGAAGGGACTGTGGCTGAGTGGGGATTGAGCACCCCCATAGAAAGTGAGAAGCAGACTTAGGGGTCGATGAAAATATTTAAATCGACAGTAGGGGTCCTCGGGTTGCTAAAGAGAACTGTTGATGTTAGAGAAAGTTGACATCAAAAGGGGATGTGTCATTGCTTATTTACAAAACAGGGAAAGAACAAACAAGAGACTATTGTATATTTAAAAGGCAACCTACAAATAAGTTTAAGAAAATTCCATCCATTTTAGATTTATACACATAATATCCAAGATAGAAAAGTTAAGAGGGACACTGCAGGGGCACTGCACACCAACGTGCATGGTGCCAGAATGCAGATTGGGGTCTAAATACCACCTCCATAAGGAGCTGCTTCAGTCTATAGTCCTGCTTCTTTTTTGTTCTTGGGTGAAACACTTTATAGATCTGCACTTATCCACCTGATGTGCTTTCCCACACACTATACAAGCTTCATGGGGAACGCTCATTGGCATGTGCTTGTTGCAGGATTTGCGAGGTTTGAACCCCTGGGACTTAAGCATGCTTTGAGTCACACAGGAAGAGTGGAGCTGGGTTGAAGGGAAATCCCCCACTCCCAACAGCCAACTATTAACTCTACACTAATATGTAACTAAATTAAATAAGGCAAACATTAAAGTATACAGACGCTAGGGAAACGTGGAGACCTTGCAGAACAACATGCCACAGTTCCAACAACTGTCACTAGCAGTAAGAAGAAACTGAGACGGCACTGGGTCGGTAGGATCATATACAGATGTTGCTACAGGGAAAACTTCCCAACTACCATGCATGTGGCACGCGCACACACACAACTGAAATCAATATGAGCAATCACTCAAAGAAAAACAGACTTTTTAAAAATGTGGGCATTTTCTGACTAACAACTTCAGCATAGCAACAGCAGTACAAGAATCCCACCCAAAGAAAAAGAAGAGACTTCTCAAAATGTTAGAAAAAAAACAACCACTGCTTCAAAAAAATATTACTAATTACTGTGAAAACTAAACCAACTATATATAAGAGTACGGATAAGTGATGAATGACAGCGAGCTGCAAATGGTGAGAAGAAACTGAGAAAGGTCAAGGTGGCCCCAACCTTTATGCTCTCAGCTAGAGGCATAAGGACACTCTGTTACAAGAATTAGAGATGTTAATGATTAACTGGTTAACAGTCAGGGAGCTGCTCCAGCTTGGCCGGCCCACTGAGGGCAGGGACCTCCTCCAACCCCTCCCCTTATTTAGTCAGTTAACCAGTTAAAGTTAACATTTGACCTGTTAACCAATTAAATGAGATTTCAGATCCCTAACAAGAATCACTATAGCAGGTACTGCTGACCAATCATCTCGGACTTGAATGCACTGGATATGCGCACACCCAAACTGGAATACATATGTGCACTCTCAAACTTTCTCTTCACCTTTTATAACAGTTTAATTGCCCACTGCCTTCTTCAGAGGTGAATGCTGTGTTGCTCATATTTCCATTCTTTTGCAGACACATTAAGGAACATATTAACAGAGCCCCATGTAAAATTAGATGAGTTTACATTCTGATTGTTGCAAAATTATGAATTGCTCTTAGAATGCCACGTAGCTGTGCCCAGAATCAAGGTAGATTTCCTGTTGCAACTAAATACAGGGGGTCCCCACTATAAGTTGTCCCTGTATACATCCATTCCACACTAAAAGTCATTGACATTTGTAGGAAGTGATGCGTTATAAGTCCTCCCATTCCCCACTATAAGCCATGCGAAACACTCCCCGCAATTTGCTTAAATGGAAGTCAGCCGCAGGAAAAAAATTCCCCACTCTGTTTAGCTGTAAGTGCAAGTTTTTTGGAACATATCTTGGACTTATAGCAAGGACCCCCTATATAAACTTTAGCAAAAAGCAGCACCAAATTTAGTGTAACCAGAGGATACACTAAATCGATATATAGTTGTGCAAATAAATGTGTATAGTTTAACGTCTTTATTCAGACTCATAATTTTACATTTGAATGATGCATTACTTATTTAACAAATGAATAATGTTTTAGTTATGATTTGGATCAAGGTCTGCTTGAATGGAAATTCAAATTCAATTCAAACACACAAAAATAGTCTTATTTAATAAAAAAAATTAAATACCATCTTAAAAAGTGCAAAACATTTTTATTTAAAAATCAATTGATTTTAAATGAAAGGAAATATCTGTAGTTAATTATATGAACTGATTGTTTCTGATCACCATGTTCTGCAAGATTTTAGCACGGTCACATCACATCTTCTTACACCCAGTATTTATTCAGAGATTGCAAAACAAGCATCCCTACTTTTTTTTAAACTCCCAACTGTTTTCTCAATTAGCTATTGAACAGAACTAGCTGAAAATTAATTGAAGATAATATTCTTTTCTGCACATACAGAAGCTGCTGATGCTATCAAAAGCTGATTTAGCATTTCAGCAAAGTCTGGCTCCAGGTTCTTACTCAGGATGCATCTACACAGCAGAGCTTAACTCTAAATTAGCTACAAAAATTGAGCTACATCAACTGCATAGATAATTCTCAAACAGCTTATTTCAAAATTGGGAGCGTCTACACAGCACTTATTTCAAAATAGAGAACTCTTCCTTCGACTTCCCCTACTCCTCGTACAATGAGGGTTACAGGAGTCGGAGTAAGAAGTCCTCCAGCTTGACAGTATTTTAACACTATTTCGAAATAACTGCCTGCTGTGTAGACACGGACTAAGTTATTTCGAAATAACACTAGTTATTTCAAAATAATATTGCTGTGTATACATACCCTCAGTGATTTCCATCTGCTCAGTACTCTGACTTTCCTTAAAACTTGACAGCAAACATGTACTGTATTTTTTTATTTAGGTTACATGATTTTAATAAATTATAAGAAGTTAAGGTTTTAACATAAGTTGCCTTAATTTAAAATTTAATTTTTAATACATTTTTAAAAATTAACCTGTATTTAAATAACAGATTTTTTCTAATTGTATACACCATTGTATTTGCAAACTACAACCAGGAACCAAGTATAACCAATGTGTTAACATGCCAGAGGCTACCAACCAGTCTGAAACAGTAACTCTGAAAGATGCTAATGCTCTACTCTTTTGTGTGATGCTAACCCCAAGCTGTCAACATTAGATATTTAATTTCTGATCACATCAGTAATAGCATCTGTCTAATGTGCTTTTATGTTATCTGTGGTAGTGACCATAATTTTACGGTGGATACAAGGCAGCAGCTAGTTGTTATAAAGTGTGCATGCAACAGGAGAATAAAGTACTCCTCCCCTAGTTGACTGGGGTAGTGGCAACTTAATCCGGAGGGTGAGAAGGAAAAAAAAAAAAAAAAAAAAAAGTGCCACCTGTCCTCCTGCAGCAAGAGCCAAACTGCCTCCTGGATAACAAAAAAAACCTTAACTATTCGAACTAGGGATGTTAGACTAGTCGACTATCCAATAAGAATTTGTTTATTGGATAGTCTTTTGACTAGTCAATACTCCCCCTCCCCCCCTGCTGCCTCTGAGATAGATCTATTTAAAAGAGAGGCAGGTCAAACAAGAGTAAGAGACAGTCCAAAATTGTCAATATAGATTTTTTTTTTTAACAAAGCTAAACATCCTTACAAATACCACAAATAAGAAAAGAAGAAAACAAAAGTGTTGGGGGGGGGGGGGGAAAACACTATAAAAAGATGTTATGTACTTACTTGGTGTGAAAGCAAATCTGTGTTTACATAATTCACAGTATTCTTTTCTGCTGTGTTTCAGCCACTGAACTAAGCTGCAATAAAGAAAACAAACATATTGCTAGAATAAGTCTACACCTAAAAATGTAGGACGTCTAAGCAATTAATTACCTGCCATTTGTAGAAAAGTTCAAATCTAAAGTAATTCAAGTTGAAAAGTCACTAATTGGATGTATTAATTTATCAAATATATCAAGCCTATTAAGTCAATATAGCTAGTTTGGACCACTATGAAAATGAAATTGGAATGCAAGAATGGAAAAGAAGGAAGGGCTACCCACTACAGCCTACAAGATTAAGCTGCCTGCCTGCCATACCAGATAACATGCTTTTGGGTTGATTTATACCAATTTATCATTATATTAATTACATTTAGTATATAGATATAGTAGGTATTACGTTGTAAGTCAGCGGTCAGCAAACTTTCAGAAGTGACGAGCCAAGATTTAACTTATTCACTTCTATTTACGGGTCCGAGTGCCGTCGATACTTTTTAAAGTCAATAATAGTCCTACTTACAGTAGCTTCATTAAGAAAGAAAGAAAGATGCAGATCTTACCATTTTAGTAACACAGGATTTAAAAAAAAAAAAATCATTAACATCAGAGTTTCAGATATCTGCAACACTAAAAAAAAAAAAATCTGTTAAAAGAATCTTTTTCTCTTACTTTGGGATACACAGGCTTAATTCTTGGCTCCATCACAGACTTCTTGAGTGAGCTCAGGTAAATCCCCAAGGGTACATCTACACTATAGCTGAAGGTGTAAGTTACAGCTCAAGGACACATACTACCTTTAGCTGAGCTACTGCTCTGAGGGTAGATCTGCACTGCAGTTAAAAACTTGCTGCTATAAGGTGTGGAGAGCACAAACCTCTTGGTAGCACTAAGGGAAGCTGAAGACAGACCTGAGAGTCTGAGTGTAACACTGAGCTGGTTGAAATTTTTAAAAAGTTTTTTTTTTTCTTTTAGGGAGCAGGAAAGGACTTTTCTTACAAGAAACTCATCCCAAACCATCAACATTGTCAAAATGGTTCCTCTTTTGTAAAAAAAAAAGTCATGCCTTTTCACTAACTCAAACTTAAAAGTGTCTTTTATAACTAATTAGCACCAGTTTTTGGAAGGGCTTTTTGTCATGGAAAAAATTCATTAACTTCTTTGGGGGTGGGGGTGTGACAGCGCACTGGGGTTTCCCCATCTCCTGCACCACTGTAGTGGCACGAACAGACTCCACCAGCCAGTAGAATAGAAGGAGTTTATTGCTTCTCCAGGATACAGCACAGCACAGATGCAATCTGGTTACACGGCAGGCCTAGGATGCCTCAGCCCCCCTTGAGATGGGGGGGACTGGGCCCCTAAATTCCAGCCCCTTCCCTAGGCTGTCTCCTCCATGATCCCAGACAGCCACACTCCCTAACTATTCCTTCCAGCCCTGCCCCCAGCCAGGGCTCCACTCTGACTTCTTCCCATTGTTCCGCTCCCTGGGAGATAACTCATCGGACAGGTTCAGAGCCCCCTTGCATAATGACTCATCCCCTGCCCTGCTGGGCCATGCTACAGATAGCAGCCAGAGGAGGTCACCGACAGCCCAAGCGTAGTAACCAGCAAGGTACCCACACTATGTCACAGGGGGAAAATAGAAAAGATGTAGGACATTTTGAAAAAGGAGAAAAAAAGTGAAAAAGGGTCCATTTGGCACACTTTGAAATGAACATGAATTCATAAGTTAATACTTTCTTTTTCCCCTCTGTGAAAATAGGTCATCATATTCCAGACAGTTCTGGTAACACAGAAAAAAAAAAAAAAAACCCATGAGTTACACCTATGTTTGACAATTCCCATCAGAGCCTTTAGCTTTGTTTTTTTTAGATCTAGACGAAGATATGCAGAGGTATTTGGGTGCCTGAAGAGGCAGATACATGCCTAACCTGCTTTGCACTCCAGAAAACCCCAGATGTCTAACTCCCATTAGAAGTCAAATGAAAATAAATGCAACTCCCATTAAGCATCTATGGGTCTCTTTAGGTGTTTGTAAATCTAAGCCATTAACACCTCCTTATCTTGCAGCTCCCTTTCAAGCTTGGGAGCAGCTCTGTTTAGCAGCTGCTTGACAACACCACACCCCTGCCAATCAGCTGAACTTCCTGAGTCAGCTGGCTGTGAGGCTCCCTGCAGCATAGGTAGAGGGGAAGGGTGGGACTGAGCCCCAGGTCATAGGTGTCATAGGTTGCCAACCTATTGTAGGTGCTCATAGTATTAAGCTGTTAATGCGAAAAGATACCTACAGGCCTGTATCCTATATGAACACCTAAAGCATATCACAGTAAGTTCGCATAAGGAATCTCTGTCCCAGACACAATGCTTACTCAAAGGTCCCTCAGCTTTGGAGGAACCAAATAGAGGAACTATACCTATTTTGAGCTTGTTCACCTGACACTAGAACCATTCAGTAATCACAAGAGAGGCAACAAAGCAAAGAAGTTGCTAGAAGGGTCAAATGTAATGGTTTCGGGAATGAGATAATCGTCGTGTTAGGCATCACCCTCAACTAATCTATAAAACGTACCCATAAATTCTTAGGGTGAGGAAATAAAATATGGCCATGGTAGGTTGGGTCAAAATCAAACAATATTCATGTTGCTTAGTTTAGAGGGCTCTCTGGGTACTTCGGTTCATTCTACTGCACATCTCCTTAGCATTATAGTATAGCTTAGCTGCTCTACACTCTACCTGCCTGGACCTTTCAACTCATCAGCATGCCCGGAGCGAGGCTGGTCCTCCGTCTCTTAACACCAGGTCTTCAGAAAGGAGTGTGAATATGCTGGGTTAGCAATTCTCTAATTTTGTGATGCTCCAGAAGGAATCCTTGAGATGTTTATGTTTTAACAACGATATGCCTTTTCATTTTTTTTTACTATTTTACTTATTTTAATAAAGTTTTTAATGAATTTGTATTGTCTCTGTTTAAGTGCCCTTGCCACGTTTCCTGAAACTCCCTTTCTGGGATAGAACCCTCTCTGTGCTCTCTTCCTCTGTAACCTAGGTTGGGACAAGAACCTAAATATCTTCTGGTCAGATGTGGTCAGTGGAAAGCCCTAACCCCTAGCCCAGAGAGTCTCAGTCTGTAGTCACCTTACAGGTGATCTGCAGCATGAGCTCAGGCCTCCCGCCCCCGCCCCGGTAGCAGGAAGCCTGCACTGGTGCTCCAGATTCCCACTCGGAAGGCGCAGAGAGGGGGCGAAGAAAGACCCGACCCTCCCTGCCAGACCGGCTTGCGGAGAGAGGCAGAGCAAGCAGCTCCACACACTGCCGCTGTCCCGGTCTCAAAGTTTTCCCCGCTGCTCCCATTGGCCAGACTTGCGGCCAATGGGAGCAGCAGGGGGCCTTGCTTGATAGAACGGGGGTGTAAAGCCAGGTAAGCGCCCTGCTTCATGCCCAGACTCTGCATCCCAATACCTCTAACCCCCCCCCCCCCCCCCGACCCCACATCCCCTGCTTGTGCTTATACCCCATTGCTCCTGCACTCTCCCTCCCGGCCACACACTGTTCCCTTGCTCTCGCACCTTCCGCTGGGCCAGACACCCTATTCCCAGCCTGCTCCTGCACCCTACCTCCCATCCAGACCTCGCATCCTCACCCCCTCCTGCATCCCACCTCTTGCCCAGATCCTGCACCACCATCCCTCTTGCTGGGTGTTAGAGGGTAAATGTCTAATTCATATCCATTAAAAAGCAGAAAGACATACTAAAAATTTAGTAAGTTTAGTCAGCAATCTTCCTGAGGTTCACAGCTTGTAAAAGACTGTCTGTCAAATGTTACTGTACTCAAACAGGAATGACTGTTACAATATGTAGATGCACATATTTTGATTTTTATGTACTCTTTACCCTGTAGAGACAGAAAGCAGGCAATGAAAGTGAACCTGTAAGAACCATCCAAAAGTCTGTATGTAAATATAGTTTTCCCACACTAACTTTTCAGCTTACATACTACTTATTCTAACATGTATCCCTTTTAGAAAACACTAATGTTTTGTTTAATTTTTTTTCAAACTTACCATTCTTGATGAATAAATTTAATACTGCCAGTACACACGCATGGATGATAGAGAGGTTTCTCAGGTGTTCCTTCAGACCGACACACCCTACATATGTCTGTTGGTCAAAACAAGAAACTCATTATTTTGCTCAAAGTTTCTCACACATATAACATCAAAATAAATTAATAATCCAGGATAATGGAAAAATATAGCATTATGATCAAGGATCATGCCACATAGCCAAAAAAAAAAATCATACCAATTTAAAATAAAAACACACTAAAAATGAGCAAGACATATTTTGAAATTAATTGGAGAAAACGATTTCATGAGCTCCAAAGGCTCAGAACAAAATTCTGCCTCTTCCTGAACATCCTGCCACTGTAAAAAATAGACAAAAATTTCTAACTTCTACACAAAAACAGATTGAAAGGTTCTGAAATTAATATGCATATACAAACACACAACTGCCAACGATGCAAATGCATGGGCATACTGGATGTGAAGTTATCTGTATTGCTAAAACAGCAACAAATATGGGTCATCTGAGGACATAAGCTGATGCTCCCAGACAGCTGCATCTCTACTTGGCATTGGAAGACGAGTGACAAACAAAAGACCAGAAGGACTGAGGTCTATTCAAGCATGTGTCATTTGGGATACTAGCCCTAACTCTAGTAAATTATTGTTCTCAGCACTCAGCAGGAACTAAAAAACAAACCAACCCACTGCTTTAAAGTGACAAAAACTGAAAAATAAACTAGATCAAGTGAACACAAGTTCTACCTAACAAAAACAACATAAGCTTCAGGGGGTAGCCAAGTTAGTATATACAGGAAAAAACAATAAATGATCTGGTAGCACTTTATAGAATAACAAAACATGTAGATCAATGGTCCCCAATGCGGTGCCCGCCGGGGCATTTGTGTGTGCCCACCAAGTGATCAGGGCCGGCCCCACCCCGGGCGCGTGGCAGCCCCAAAAGGTTGGGGACCACTGATGTAGATGCTATCATGATCTTTTGTGGGCACAGCCCACTTCTTCAGATGACCGGAGTTTTGCATTTAGAATGTGCAGACCCAAAATAAATAGGGGGGAAGGGGGAAGAGACAGGGAGCAGAGGGTATGGAAAATCAAAAGGAAAAACAGGAAGGCAGAACTGGGAATCAGTAAGCACCTGAAGATTGGGTAGTTAAAACAAAGCAGATGAGAATCAAAGTCAATAGATAGTACCAGGTATCAGGAGCTGAAGGAGAGAAGAATAAATTCTGCCTCTTGTTCCATAACCCTATCACCTAATTTTTCTTGAACTAATGTAGCTATGGGAGATTCTCTGATGTGAAAAACATGTTATTTCTATTTATAAGAGCAGACATAAAGCCTATCCCAACTTTAATGCTCTTGACAATTAGCTAAACACAACCAGTATAGATGGAACATTTAAGTAAATAAAATACTTTACTTAAGAGTCATTATGATATCCAAAAGTCATCTGTAAAAAAAAAAAAAATCATCAACTACATGTCTTGTGTTAAACGTCTGTCAGAGTCAAATAAATGCCCCATCTGTAACCATTTGGGTAACTGATAAACTAAGCTAGGGGCAGCAAGCAGCTAGTCTGCACAGGGAGCTGTTTTTCAAGCCAGCTCCCCTTGTGTGGACCGGCTCTCACCTGCCACCCTGTACTGCTATCTTTGGTACAGAGGCAGTCACATAGGGTTGCAGGGGCTCCCCAGGAGTGGGGCTGGGAGTGCATGCAGCTACTGGTCCCGCCTCTGGGGATTATCGAATACTCATGTAACTGACAAGATTTCATGCGGTTACACAATTATTCAATTACACTATATTTTAATATCCCTACTTAGCACAATGGGACCTTAGCTTTGTTTAGGGCTTGTAAGTGCTATGGCAATATTTAATAACCCATACCTTTGTCACCTGAAGACTAGATTACTGTAATAAACTCTACGTGGGAATACATCTTTAATCAATTCAGAAACTCAAGATACCACATTTTGTACCAGATTACATATTAAGTGTTACTTCCCTGAAGTACAATAGGATCTGTACTAGCAGATGTATGGCCTGTTTTCTTCTGGATGGAAATTAAGGTACTAGTCTTCACCTATAAAGCCCTAAATGATTTCAGATATTCCCCCTGGAGAGACCACATCTCACCATCCACAGAATAGTTTGCCAGCTTTGAACTGTCAAGATGCATAAACCGTATCTCCTTTGATTTCAAAGAAAGAAGATTGGAGAGAATACATTATCTCCAGGGCATGCCGCAAGGATTGCCAGCCTGAATTTGTGGAAGTTGCTGTGAAGAATGGAGTTATATCTAAGAGAGGGAGTTGGATTCTGTGCTTTTGTAAGGAATTTTATTCCTGGCTGTCAGAGTAAGTTTCTGTAGCTGGTACCAGGGGATTCCTAGAACTTTTGGAGAGGCACTTTTTATTATTGTAGAAATCCAAATATATACACATATGCTAGGCCTAATATAATGCAGACTACAAAGGCAACTCAGCTTCAAACTGTTCAGTCTCCTGAGGGCAGCCACCTAGAATTACACACATTATTGCCTACACATTGCAACATTCAAAATGAGTTCTGGCTGTGTAACAGGTATAATTTTCTAACTGTGAATAGAGTGCTCATCTTCCCCTCTGTTGACATGAAATGTACAGGGAAAACTAGGCTGTATATAACCATAGTAAAACTCCGATTGTCCGTCATCCAGTGGTCCGCCACTCCTGATAGTCTGGCACCAACTGGAACCCGGAAATACTCCAGCCAGCTGGACAACTGGAGCTGCCCAGAGGCGGTGGTGGAAAGGGGGCGAGAGGCAGGCAGCTGTTTAATGCGGACGGGGAGGTGGGGGAGGCGCATGGCGAGGGGTGAACCCGCCGCCGTGTTGCGGGAAAGCGGTGGAAGCCCTGCGCAGCTGGCTTGCAAGTGGGGAAACTCAGCCACCGGCTTATAAGCAGTGGCGGCGGAGAGGGGGCAAGAGGCAGGCAGTGTTCCCCGCCGACCCCCACCTGCCTTAAATAGCCGCCTGCCTCTCGCCCCCTCTCCGCCGCTTACAAGCCAGCTGCTCAGGGCTTCCACCGCCTCCCCGCAACATGGCAGAGGGTTCACCCCTTGCCGCATGCCATTCCCCACCAACACCCCCCCCCACACAGTGCGGGTCCCAGGAGACCCGTCACAGCACTCCGCCGGAGTACCTCCCAATACTCTGGCATATCCGATAATCCGGCATCCCCCTGGGTCCCAAGGGTGCTGGATTATCGGAAGTCTACTGTATCTTGAAAGAAGTTGTTAAAGCCATACTGCCTACTTATTTTTCTCTGTAGATACTTCAATCTACTATTTCCCCCACTGGAGATCTCTCTTCAGCACCTGATGCCTAAAATTGGAAATTAAGGTATTTACCTATAAATTAAAATGTAATTGCAAAACAACAGGAGTATCCTCCACCAGCACAAATTGGAATTTGTTATACAACAGGAGTGGGCAAAATGTATCCCCCAGGCCGAACATGGGCCTCGTTCGCTCTTGCTCTAACTCTCGCTGTACCAGCAGCATGTGCTCAGCTGCCCCCAGAAGAATATAAGAACGGCCATACTGGTCAGACCAAAGGTCCATCGAGCCCAGTAGCCTGCATCAGGTGCCCCAGAGAGGGTGGACCAAAGACAATGATCAAGCGATCTGTCTCCTGCCATCCCTCTCCAGCCTCTGACAAACAGAGGCCAGGGACACCATTTCTACCCCCTGGCTAATAGCCTTTTACGGACCTCACCTCCATGTGATTATCTAGCTTCTCTTTAAATTCTGCTATAGTCCTTGCCAGAGGAGGCTGTGAAGGCAAGGAGTTCCACAGGTTGACTACACGCTGTGTGAAGAAGAACTTTCTTTTATTCGTTTTAAACCTGCTACCCATTAACTTCATTTGGTGTCCTCTAGATCTTCTATTATGGGAACTAATAAATAACTTTTCTTTATTCGCCCTCTCCACACCACTCATGATTTTATATACCTCTATCATATCCCCCCTCAGTCTCCTCTTTTCTAAACTGAAAAGTCCCAGTCGTTTTAACCGCTCTTCATATGGGACCCCTTCCAAACCCCTAATCATTTTAGTTGCCCTTTTCTGAACCCTTTCCAACGCCAAAATATCTTTTTTGAAGTGAGGAGACCACATCTGTACACAGTATTCAAGATGTGGGCGTACCATAGTTTTATATAGGGGCAGTAAGATATTGTGTGTCTTATTTTCTATCCCTTTCTTAATTCCTAGCATCCTATTTGCCTTTTTGACCGCCGCTGCACACTGTGTGGAAGTTTTCAGGAAACTATCCACGATAACTCCAAGATCTCTTTCCTGATCTGTCATAGCCAAATTAGCCCCCATCATACTGTACGTATAGTTGGGGTTATAGTTCCCAATGTGCATTACTTTACACTTATCCACATTAAATTTCATTTGCCATTTTGTTGCCCAATCACTCAGTTTGGTGAGATCTTCTTGGAGTCCCTCACAGTCTGCTTCTGTCTTGACTATCCTAAACAGTTTGGTATCATCAGCAAACTTTACCACCTCACTGCTTACCCCTTTCTCCAGATCATTTATGAATAAGTTGAACAGGATTGGTCCCAGGACTGACCCCTGGGGGACACCACTAGTTACCCCTCTCCATTCTGAAAATTTACCATTTATTCCTACCCTTTGTTTCCTGTCTTTTAACCAGTTCTCAATCCAAGAAAGGACCTTCCCTCTTATCCCATGGCAATGTAATTTACACAAGAGCCTTTGGTGAGGGACCTTGTCAAAGGCTTTCTGAAAATCTAAGTATACTATATCTACTGGATCCCCCTTGTCTGCATGTTTGTTAACCTCTTCAAAGAACTCTAATTGATTAGTAAGACATGATTTCCCTTTACAGAAACCATGCTGACTTTTGCCCAACAAATTATGTTTTTCCACGTGCCTCACAATTTTATTCTTTACTATTGTTTCGACTAATTTGCCCGGTACTGAAGTTAGACTTACCGGTCTGTCATTGCCAAGATCGCCTCTAGAGCCCTTTTTAAATATTGGTGTCACGTTAGCTACCTTCCAGTCATTAGGTACAGAAGCCGATTTAAAGGATAGGTTACAAACCACAGATAATAGTTCAGCAATTTCCCATTTGAGTTCTTTCAGAACCCTTGGATGAATGCCATCTGGTCCCGGAGATTTGTTGACATTAAGTTTTTCTATTTGTTCCAAAACCACCTCTAATGACACTTCAATCCGGGACAGTTCCTCAGATTCATCACCCACAAAGGACGGTGCAGATTTGGGAATCTCCCTAACGTCCTCAGCCATGAAGACTGAAGCAAAGAAATCATTTAGTTTCTCCGCAATGGCTTTATCGTCCTTGATTGCTCCTTTTATATCTTGATCGCCTAGGGGACCCACAGGTTTTTTAGCAGGCTTCCTGCTTCTAATGTACTTAAACACTTTGTTATTTCTTTTTGAGTTTTTGGCTAGCTGTTCCTCAAAATCTTTTTTTGCTTTTCTTATTACATTTTTACACTTGATTTGACAGTGTTTATGTTCCTTTCTATTTATCTCACTGGGATTGGACTTCCACTTCTTGAAAGATGCCTTTTTGTCCCTCACTGCTTCTTCTACATGGTGGTTAAGCTACGGTGACTCTTTTTTAGGTCTCTTAAATGTATACCCCAAATTAAAAAACATAGTAAGTTGGGCCTCTATTATGGTGTCTTTAAAAAGTTTCCATGCAGCTTGCAGGGATTTGGCTCTAGTCACTGTGCCTTTTAATTTCTGTTTAACTAGCCTCCTCATTTTTGTGTAATTCCCCTTTTTGAAATTAAATGCCAGAGTTCTAGACTGCTGAGGTGTTCTTCCCACCACAGGAATGTTAAATGTTATTATAGTATGGTCACTATTCCCAAGCCGTCCTGTAATGGCTATCTCCGGGACCTGATCCTGCGCTCCACCCAGGACTAAATCGAAAACTGCCTCTCCCCTTGTGGGTTCCTGTACCAGCTGCTCCAAGAAGCAGTCATTTAAGCCATTGAGAAATTTTATCTCTGCTTCTCTTCCTGAGGTGACATGTATCCAGTCAATATGGGGATAATTAAAATCCCCCATTATTATAGAGTTCTTTATTTTGGTAGCCTCTCTAATCTCCCTCAGCATTTCAATGTCAGTATCGCTGTCCTGTTCAGGTGGTCGATAATATATCCCTACTGCTAATTTCTTTTTATTGGAGCATGGAATTACTATCCATAGCGATTCTATTGAACATGTTGATTCATTTAATATTTTTATTTCATTTGATTCTACATTATCTTTCACATACAGTGCCACTCCGCCACCCACCCGGCCTGCTCTATCCTCCCGATATATTTTATATCCCGGTATGATTGTGTCCCACAGATTTTCCTCATTCCACCAGGTTTCAGTGATGCCTATTATGTCAATCTCCTCCTTTAATACAAAGTATTCTAGTTCACCCATCTTATTAGTCAGACTCCTAGCATTTGTGTAGAAGCACTTTAAAAATTTGTCACTGCTTATTTGTCTGCCCTTCCCTGATGCATTGGATTCCTTTATATGCAGTTGTTTGTCTGCTCTGGCCCATGGTTTGTCCTCTCCCCTCCTCTCTTTCTGACTACAGCCTCGAGAATCTCTATCAATGGATTCTCCTCTAAGAGAAGTCTCCATCCGATTTATGTGCATCTCCGCACCAATCAGCTTTCCCCCATCTCTTAGTTTAAAAACTGCTCTACGGCCTTTTTAAATGTTTAGTGCCAGCAGTCTGGTTCCACCCTGGTTTCGGTGGAGCCCATCCTTCCTGTATAGACTCCCCCTTTTCCAAAAGTGTCCCCAGTTCCTAATAAATCTAAACCCCTCTTCCCTACACCATCGTCTCATCCACGCATTGAGACTCTGAAGCTCTGCCTGCCTACCTGGCCCTGCGCATGGAACTGGAAGCACTTCCGAGAATACCACCATAGAGGTCCTGGATTTCAGTCTCTTTCCTAGCAACCTAAATTTGGCCTCCAGGACATCTCTCCTACCCTTCCCTACATCACTGGTACCTACATGTACCACGACCACTGGCTCCTCCCCAGCACTACACATAAGTCTATCTAGATGCCTCGAGAGATCCGCAACCTTCGCACCAGGCAGGCAAGTGACCATACAGTTCTCCCGGTCATCACAAACCCTCCCTCCACCTTGCTCTATTCTGCAAGCCAATTGCTCCCAGGATCCTCCTACTAGCTATATAGCGGAAGGGGTGGGATGAAGGAACATGGCCCCCAGCCCCTATACCCCTGCTCTGCAAAGCAGGGGTCCAGGAGAAGGACACACAACTGATCTGCTCCAGTCTGCAAGCTGTGAAGATAGGGTGTTCACCTCAGTCTTTAAAAGGCAAGCACTCTGTTTCTAAGATTTGTCCTGCAGCCAGCTCTCTAGATCTCTCCCTCTTACTTCCTAACTGTCAGGATGGTTAAACACTGAAATAAATTGCCTCGGGAGGTTAAATCTCCAGAGATGGAGATTCCACAAGAGCAGGTTAGACAGACATCTATCAGGGATGGTCTAGACTGTGCGTGGTCCTGCTGTGAGGGTAGAGGACTGGATTCAATGACCTCTCAAGGACTCTTCCAGTTCTAGTATTCTATGATTCTATACTCACACACTCTTGCCTCACACCCACCCATTAATCCAGTTCTGCAGAATAGAGGAGGAGACTGAGTAGTAAAGCTCTGCCCAGAAAAAAAATTTGTATCCATATCCGCAAAAGTGAACCACAAATATCCACATCCACATCTGTGGATGCAGATACAAAACAGTTATCTGCAGATCTACAGGGTAGGGATGTTAAATTTTGATTTATCAGCTAATCAAGTAGTCAAAGGAATTTCTATCTACTACTTGATAAGAGGGGTGCTCACTATCCCACTGTGCCTCTCCCTTTGCAATGTACAGGAGCCGCCTGCAGCTCTTGTATATTTGAAGGGGACAGAGGCAGGGGGAATCCACACCAGCAGGGAGCAAAGCAGTCCTAGCTGGCACAAGTTCCCCTCTGTACCTCTTGCTTTGAAATGTACAGGAGTGAAGGCAACTCTGGTACATTCCACAGGGAGAGGATCAGCAGTGGGACTTGCACATCCTGGCTCTTGCTGAGTCCAGAAGCTCCTGTTGGCGGTGGACAGCTCCCTGCTGGGACCCATGCAGACAGGGGCTATCTCCTCCGCCCCCCCCCCCCCCCAGCGCCTCTCAGAGGCAGCAAAGGGGGGAGGAAGTGACTAGTCAAGTCATTATGACTATCAGGTAAGTCGAGTTACTACGACTTATTGGATATTCGACTAGTCGCTTACATCCATACTCTACAGAGCAGGACAGCTTTCCCTGTCTTAAAGTGACAGTGCATGGCATCTCAGAAACTCATCCAGCAGCAGCTAGCGCACACCTACTCTGTGCCACTATCTCTCTCTCTCTCTCTCTCCCTCCTCCCCCCCCCCCCCACTTTCATCAGATGTTCTGCCCCTTTCTAGGGGCCAGGAGCCAGCCCGACAACTTACCAAATTCGTGGAATGGTCCCTCTACCAAAATTACTGCCTACCCCATCATGAAAAGGAAGTTTTAGCTTTTCAAAGTTCCTTTATAAAAAATGTGCATATGAATTTGGTCATGTGGTGACCAAGTTTCAACAGTTTTATAGTGACATAAGATCATGCTAATGGAATATACTAACAACATGTGTTTTCAGAAGAGATAATCAGAGAAGGGGAACTCAAGTTTTAAACCAGCTTTTGAAGAGTTATCAGCTACAAGCTGAACCTCCCAGGTCTAGCACCCTTGGGACCTGATCAGTCCCGAACCACAGAATTTGCCAGATCAGGGGAGGTCAATGCTTGCCCCTCCACTCTGGCCACCAGCCCTCCTGACACACTGCTGCTCCAGCTGCCAGGGTATCGGCTCTCCTGATGTGCCACTTCTCCAGCCACGGGCCAGCCAGGGCTCTGCTGCTCCTGGCAGGCAGGGGCTCCACACTCTCCAATGCATCTTAGTCTAGCAACGCTCCTAGTCCCAGCTTGCTGCCTCTCTCCGATAGAGGGAACAAGGAGGGATTAGTCGAGTTACTAGTCAACTATCCAATAAGCATATGCTTATCACATAGTCAACTAGTTGCTTACATCACTACTTGTGGCCACTCTGACATTTTTCCCTATTATATTCAATTAGCTTTAAGGAAAAAAGCCATGTATGCATGTCCAAATCACTGTAATTTATTTATGGAGGGTTCTTTTGGGGGCAGACTCAAAATTAATGTACAGTTGTCTCTATTCTTTACAGAACCTGAACAGAATAGAAACAAACTAGAAGATTTATCCAGCATTGCGTGGGTCCTTAACTCAAGTTTTGTTTTTCTTCATTGAAATCACTGCTCTGAGGTGAGGATGAGAGGTTCAGTAAGCAGGCTGTCCTGTGGAGAGAGGAAAACCCCAGCCCTCTCTCAACACAGCAGCTAGGGGCCAGGTGAGAAGCGCCTGTCCATGGCCGCTACAGCAGTGGACACAGCTAGGGGAGGGATACATGTCCTCCAACTGGGGGAAGGGAAAGACAGACAATTTCTCTGAATTATATAGTAGACAGCTGTCCTTTCTCCACGCCTGCTCCCTGCTGGCCCAATGGGGTTTATTGCTGTGCTGCTCCCCAGCTCTGGCCCCTTGATGCCCCCCTGTGGTCATTCTATTTTAGGAGGAACAGTTCCATTCTAGGCACATCCCATTGTCTTGGCAAAACCAAACTCTTACCATGCTTTAAGTTCTGATAAGAGGAAGCTACATACCAAACTGGGTGGTCTTAGCTCTTACCAATTAGGAGGAGTTCTTGAACAGACAGACTCAGACAGACAGAAAGATGAACACAGACAAAGACACAAACATTCTCTAAAATATAGAAAATAAGGTACTTTGGTTTTGGTTGCTTTTTCCTTTAGCTCTTCTACCTAGTAAGTCTGTTTTTGGGAAAAATGATACTTGCAAATGTATTAATATCACTTTGCACATCAACAGATTTGCTAGCTAGCTGGCAGTGAACAGTGATATATTAACAAACATCAGTTTTCACAACAGCCTTATTCTGACCTGGCAAGCTGGGGGATGAAGTAAGCCCTGAATAGGGAGGTGGATAAGGAGGCAGTGGTGGCTGGGGAGTGACCTTAGAGCAGCAACCCAGGGCATGGAGCCTGCCCCCTCTCAGCTGAAGTCTGCTACCCACCACTCCAGGTCAGAAGTTCAACTCCCAGCAAGATATAGAACTCACAGAGGCTGCCTGCTTGTCTGGCATTTGTGGCTCCAGAAAGGGACAGAACCTAACTCCTATTGGTGGTCCCAGGTGAAAAGCAACTGGAGGAACCAACCGAGGGTCATGTTCCTCTTAACCCACTGCTCAAAGAGGAATGAATTTGTAAGGGAAGGGGAAGTAGAAGTAGATAGCAACCTGGGCAATAGTAACCATGAGATGGTGGAGTTCAGGATACTGACAAAAGGAAGAAAGAAGAACAGCAGAATATGGACCCTGAACTTTAGAAAAGCAGACTTTGATTCCCTCAGGTACTGATGGGCAAAATCCTCTGGGAAACTAATATGAGTGGGAGGGAAAAGGAGCCCAGGAAAGTGGGCTGTATTTTAAAGAAGCCTTATCGAGGACACAGGAACAAGCCAACCCAAAGTGAAGAAAGAATAGCAAATACGGCAGACCACCAGCTTTGCTTACCAGAGAAATCTTTGGTGAGCTTAAACACAAAAAGGAATCTGACAAGAAACTTGGACAGATGACTAGGAAGGAATATAAAAATACTGCTCGATCATGTAAACGGTGTAATCAGGAAAGCCAAAGGGCAACTGGAATTGCAGCTGGCAAGGGATGCAATGGGTAGCAAGAAGGGTTTCTAGAGATGTGTTTATCAACAGCATGATCAGAGAAAGTTTGGGACCCTAACTGTAGGTGGAAGACACCTCACGACAGATGGTGTGGAAAAATGTGGACTATTCAATGCTTTTGTCCCCTTGGTCTTAACAAGCAAGGTCGGCTCCTAGATTGCTGCACTGGGCAGCACAGTATGGGAAGGAGGTGAGCAGCCCTCAGTGAAATAGTTAAAAACTATTTTGAAAAGCTGGACATGCACAAATCCAAAGGTGCTGACAGAGTTGGCTGATGTGAATGCAAAGCCATTTGGCCATTATCTTTGAACTCATAGTGATTGGGGGAGATCCCAGGCAATTCGAAAAAGGTAAATATAGTGGCCGTCATTTTATTTAAAAAAAAAAAAAAAAAAAAGCAGCAAAGGAAAATCCAGGGAACTACAGACTGGTCAGCATCACTTCAGTACTTGGGGGGGTGGGGGGGAAATCAGACTGCAGGTCCTCAAGGAACCACTTTGAAACAGTTATAGGAGAGGAAGGTGATCAGGAACAGTCAACATGGATTCACCAAGGGCAAGTCATGCCTAACCAACCTAACTGCCTTCTATGAGGAGATAAGTGATTCTAGAGATACTGGGAAATCAGTGGACATGATATCCCTTCACTTTAGCAAAACCTCTGATCCGGTCTCCCATAGTATTCTTGTAGTATGGCTTAGATGAATGGACTATACACCGGACAGAAAGTTGGCTAGATCATTTAACTCAATGGGTAGTGAACAGCTTGATGTCTATTGTCAGCCAGTATCAAGCAGAGTATGCCAGGGGTTGGTCCTGGGGCCAGTTTTGTTCTGGATGATAGTATGGATTGCATCCTCAGTATGTTTGTGGCTAACGCTAAGCTGGGGAGAGAGGAAGATACGCTAAAGCAGTGGTTTTTAACCTTACTGCAGCCTGCACCCCTTTGGTTCCCACACCCCACCCCACCAGAATGTGGGGAAAACTAGGCTGTATCTAGACTGGCCAGTTTTTCCGCAAAAGCGGCCGCTTTTACGCAAAACTTGCCAGCTGTCTACACTGGCCGCTTGAATTTGCGCAAGAGCATTGACGTTCTAATGTAAGAAATCAGTGCTTCTTGCGCAAATACTTTGACGCTCCCGTTCGGGCAAAAGGGCCAGTGTAGACAGCTCAGTTTTGTTTTGCGCAAAAAAGCCCCGATGGCTAAAATGGCGATTGGGGCTTTCTTGCGCAAAAGCGCATCTAGATTGGCCACGGATGCTTTTGCGCAAAAAGTGCTTTTGCGCAAAAGCATCCGTGCCAATCTAGATGCGCTCTTGCGCAAATACTTTTAACGGAAAACTTTTCCGTTAAAAGCATTTGCGCAAATTCATGCCAGTCTAGGCATAGCCCTAGAGAGAGTCCAGGAAAGGGCAATGAGATGATTAGGGGGCTGGGGTGCGTGATTTATGAGAGGCTGAGGGAAACTGGGCTTATTTAGTCTGCAGAAAAGTGATGAGGGATTTGATAGCAGCCTTCAATTACCTGAAGGGGCATTCCAAAGAGAATGGAGCTAGGCTGTTCTCTGTGGTGGCAGATGACAGAATAAGAAGCAGTCTCAAGCTGTAGTTGTGAAGGTCTAGCTTGGATTAGGAATATTAAGAAATGTGTAAGTCGTTAATCGTGGAGTGGACAAAATTTGTCGATATATGATTAAGCGATAAGGGTTAGCAAGCACTCAGTCCCGGCTCACATCCAGTCCCAGGAGCTAGCCCTGCTGCAGCTCTGCAAGGAAAGTATTTTAGGAGCCAGCAGGAAGTCAGCCTGGCTCAGCCCCAGCTTGTGCAGAGCTGCAGCAGGGGTAGATGCCTATTATTTTGATTATCCCACTCAGGAGACTATTACTCCATTGCTAGTACTAATAATATCCCACCTCCCTAAAACAACTATTCCCATGAACCCTATGTTTTCCATGACAATGGCATTTAGAAAAGCATGACTACAGGACACGATATAAATATATAAAATCATGAAATGTGTGAAAATAGCGAATAGGAAAGGGTTATTTACAGCTTCACAAAATGCAACAATTAAGGGGCCACTCAATTAAATAGGCAACCTATCTAAAACCAGCATGAAGAAGTACTTCTTCATACAACACACAATCAACCTGCGGAACTCTTTGCTGGGAATATCAAGACAGACAAAAGTATAACTGTATTAAAAAATAATTAGCGAGTTCATGAAGGATATGTTCCCAGTGGCTTTTTGCCATTATAGTTAGGGGGCAACCCTATGCCCTGTGCATCCCAAAGTCTCTGAATGCCAGAAGCTGGGATTGTATGACAAAGATTGAATCTCTCCATGAACTACCATTTCATTCCTTCTGAAGCATCTGGTACAGGTAACTGACAAAACAAGATACTGGGCTAGAGACATTGCTCTGACCAAATATGGCTGTTCTTATGCCTCTAGGGCCTGATCCACAAGACACACTCACTCAAAGGCTATAAAACAACAATCCACGAAACAGCTAAAGAAGGGGCCCCTCCCTTATAACCTTTAGCCCAGTGGTTAAAGTACTCCCTTAGGACATGGGAAACCACCAATTCCAGACTCCCCTCTACCTGTTGAGAAAAAGGGATCTGAACATGTATCTGCCATCTCTCAGCTGAGAGCTCTAATACCTTGGGCACCCCGGGTCCTGGGCAGCCTGGGAGGGTGGCTCTGAGCCCCCAGAAGGAGTAGGACCTTGGATGCAAAAGGGGTAGGGCTGGGAGCCAGACTTCCCCAGCCAGCCCTTCATGGCTGCAGCGGCAGAGAGCTGCGGTGATCATTTAAAGGACCCGGGGTTCCCCTTGAGTTAGCAGCTGGGAGTCCCTTGGGCCCTTTAAACTGCCAGTGCAGCCGCCATCATGCTAGGTCTCAAGTCAGATGCCCCTTTTGCACCCCATCATCAGCAGTGCTGCTGAACCCTACTAGCAGAGCAGCCAACAAAGGGAAGGGAGGAGGAAAGGGCATTGATGTTAAAATGCTGATGGCTGCATATGGTCCAGATGCCATGCCGAGGGCTGGGCAAGGGCCAGAGTGACGAACCCTTTAAATAGCCACAGCAACCACAGGGCCATTGCCAGGCAATGTGATAACAGCAGGCCAAGAGCCACAAACCCTTTTTGTTGTGTTTTTCATTCAAAGCCTCTGGCCCCAGACAACTCTGGGGAGAGACTAGTTTCCAGCCCCGCCCCTTCCGGGGGTGGAGCTGGCCCATGACCGTGTATCAAAATTCATGAAGTGCCCCCTAGCTAGGGTGTACTGGCCCACTGTCGCTGCTGGCTCTAGCCACCTATGTTGTTGACATTACAGAAGATTTGCATTTAAAGAAGCAGGCCTCCCAAAGCATCCCTCGCGTTGAAGGATGACAGAGGGTAGATTTACCTGTTACCCGAGCCAGGCAGGGCACGCCCCCTCTCTCAGTGCCACCCCCGGGCCGCACTACCGAGGGAAGTGAGAGAAGACGCACCAAGCGCCTCGGAGGCTCAGAAGACGCTGTGGGGGCAGAGCGCAGGTGGGATGTGGAAGGAGACATGTCGCAGGGCGACACCTTTCACACACCTCGCCCCGCTCCGGGCGGGGACTCGCTCCGGCTGCCCCCGGCCTCGCGCCAAGCGCGGCCGCCGCACCGGGGCCACCATGAGGGGCCGCCGCGCCCCCCCCAGCTCCCATGCCCGCCGCCTGCGGCCCACAGCGCCGGCCGGGACTCGCCCCGCCCGCCCGCGCGCCCGCGCGCTTACATAAGCCACCCTCTCCCCCCGCGCCGGCACGCAGCGCCCCGACCCCCACGCGCACAACGGCTCGGGCACCCGCCCTGCCCCCCGCGGCACCTGCAGCGCCGGGCGCGAGCTGGGGCGCCCCTCCCGCGTGTAACCTCCCGGGGTCGCTCCCCACCCGCCACCGCCACCGCCCCTCCGGGGATGACGCGGACGGGGGGAGAAGCAGCCAGCGGGCGCGTTACCTTCCTCGGCGGTCTCCATCTTGTCTCGCTGACGCAGCGCCGCGGCCGGCGGGCGGATGGTGTGACCGCGGGGGGAGGGGCTCGCGGCGGAGCGAGCACCATGGAGACCGCCCGGCTGAGCCTGGCGGCCTAGAGCGCCGCGCTCGCCTCCAGCGCCCCCCGGCGGCCGGCGCGCGCCGTCCCGCCTCACAGGCGCGCGGGGGAGGCTGTTGCCCCGAAAGGCGGGGGGAGACGAGACCCCGGGGAACGCCTCTGCGCGTGGGAGAGACTAGCTCGGAGTTCCCGGCGTGTCTGCACGTGTCCCGGGAGCAGCTGAACCCGGGCATACCCGCAGCACGTGCACACGCCCCTGCCAAGGCATATGCAGGGGCGCGCACACCAGCTATTCAGCTGCAGCAGCACTTACTGACATGGCACGGACACAAGCGTTGCAAAAGAAAGCGGTACTCAGGCCCTCATGTGCGGCTCTGAAACATGCCCGTTTCCACACTCAGAGAGAAACGGGCACAAGGGGCACGGGCACACAAAACATACACAGATCCAAAAGCGCTGGTACAGGAGCTCACATACACACTTCTGCACTTTGAGAAACCTAGAGCAGCAGCCAAGAGAGGATGGTGCAGGCTGCTCCAGCTCCTGCCCTGATGAGTGCTGGGAGAGCCACCCTGGGATCCACAAGAGCACGAGTCTGGGCCAGCCATCCTGAATTATCCTTTGCACAGGATAGCTCTGACAAGGGAGGATACATCTCAAAGGAACAGTTACTGCACAGGGTGACACCTTCCCTTCTTTTATGTCCCTATGGGCACTGCACGCTAGGTAACACTAGGGCTATGCCTACACAACAACATGATTTCAAAATAACATAGTTCGTGTCTACACAGCCGACAGTTATTTCAACATAATGTTGAAATATTGTCAAGCTGGGGGACTTCTTACTCCGACTCCTGTAACCCTCATTTTATGAGGAGTAAGGGAAGTCAGAGGAAGAGTGCTCTATTTTGAAATAAGTGCCGTGTAGACAGCACCAAAACTTGAAACAAACATTTCAAAATAAGCTACACAATTGACATAGCTCAATTTGCTTAACTTATTTTGAGTTAAGCCCTGCTGTGTGCCCTGAGGGTGTGTCTACACAGCACCCTTGCCTCAAAATAAGCTATGCAATTTGCGCTATGCAAATTGTGTAGCTCATTTTGAGTTAATTTCGAAATAGCTAATTTTGAAATTTGGTGCTTCTACACAGGACCAAATTTCAAAATAAAGCACTATTCCGAAACATTTCTTAACCCTTGTGGAATAAGGGTTACAGGGACATTGGAATAAGCGCCCGTTATTTCAAAATCTATTTCAAAATAACAGGCTGCTTCAATAGATACGAAGGTGAAGGTCATGAGACTGATAACAAAAGGTAATGAAGCCAGATATCCATCTAGAGAATCTTTGCTTGGAAATTGGAGAGCCCTTAATTCCAGGACTTAAATTCCCATAACATATTTCCAGGAGTCCCTTATGCCTCTTCTCACCCCCCCCAACATGCTATGAAAACACCAGAGAGGTAAAAAGCATTTACCAGAGCTAAACAGCTCCAGCTGAATTTAAGCCCCATTCTAATCCCATACTTCAGTTCCTGTGACTAAGCAGGAGTTTTGGAAGAAGCAGCCTATAGTGATATCAAATATCATTGTCCAGAGACCACCACCTCATTGTCCTGATCTGGAACCCTTGAGGTATCTGAGAGATTTTGCATATGGAGTATGTTAAAATACCTCCAAAGATTTAAGCTCAGGCATGAGATTAATTCATGAAGAAATATCCAAAGAATAAGAAATAACACATTATTCTAGGGATCTATGTAGAGAAGCTCACTGCACTTCAATTTAGACTCATAAACCCAACAGGAAGGAAAACATTATTATCCTCAAGGATGGAGAAACTAAAGCACCAAGAAATGGAGTGAGTTGCCTAAGGTTATAAAACAAATCTTTCAGTGTCAGGAATAGATCCAGGCCAAATGGCTTTCACTACAAAGCTCTGACTACCACCCTATGCTGTCTCCTCTATATATAACAGTTTTGTAGACATTAATACAGGCATTGTTTCAGAACTTCAGTGTCTTTGAAGAGCATAAATCCTATGATGTAATGAGTCAGTAAAGCATAAAGGAGTCAAACATAACAAAAATTAGAGTGATCCTTTCATTTTCTTCCAATTGCTAAATCCAAGTCAGCAGCATTTTCAATAATAACTGCTGGAGTGTCATAGAAGACATTTATGTATCCCATAATCTGGATGAGCTTCTTATGTGCTTAACCTCAGAGGTATCATCTTACCTTCCAAATTGTGGAAGTGACTAGAGGGGTGGGGAGAGGAGAACCATCAAGTCATCTGTTATTTCGTATTGCTGAGTTTAATATTACATAGTCTCAACTACCATGTATGGTCACTTAAAGGAAAGAGTGATGAATGGCCTAGTCCAATTTATAAAATGCCACTTGTATATTTAATTCTAAAAATGACAAGAAAGATTGCAAGTTGAAGAACGGCCTAGATATTTAAGAAGGTCACAGGGACTGTTGACGTGCTAAATGTGATCTGAAGCAAAATCTATCAAATGCTTTGATTTCATGGCTAAAACCTCTTGAGGGGAAAAATCAAAACATTATTCACGAAAGATGGTGTTTTAAAAAAGAAAGTAAATGTAGAATTTAGAGACAGCATCAGGTCCAACATGAGACCTTGATCCTGCAGTTGAATCCAATGGATGGAACCCTCTGGCCATACAGGCCCCAGCGGATATATCCTGTCACCCTCAGGATCTGATTGCAGGCCTCTGATGTCATGCTCTTCGAACAAGTGTCTTGTCTCTCCTGTTTGTTCTGTAAAGTGCGTAACATAGTTTTGGTTGCTAAAGCAATAATAAGTATTTGGAATACTTTTCTAGAAAGACTTGTTTAGTTAGGATGTTTATGTAATGTGTATTGCTGAAGTTAAAATGTATCATTGTGTTGGTTACCATGGAATACTGCACTTACGCTTGTAAGTGCTAATACACAGTACTATATGACAGATAAAAAGCTCAGACTTCTAAACTTACTTGGAGTACAGAATATTGATTTTACCAAAGACAAAAGATTTTTAAACTAGACTGGAGGTAGGGTTGCCAGGTGTCCACTATTGACCCGGACAGTCCAGTATTTTCGCCTCCTGTCCGGTAAAAAAAATTCAGAAAATACCGGACACCTAAAATGTCCAGTATTTTCTGATTTTTTTCCCAGCCAGGAGGCAAAAATCCTGGGTGCTTACCTGGTTCTGCAGGGGAGCTGTCTGGCACAGAGCAGGAAGACAAGATGGCAAGCAGCAGCCTGTTAGGGCCAAAAAGCCTCAAAGGCATTTCTTAAAGGGGCCAAACTGGTTTTTTTATTTTGTTTTATTTTATTTCATTTTTTTGCTTAACTCTCGGGGTGCTTTTTGTGTTGTTGTTGTTTTGTTGGTTTTTTTTGCTCAACAGCTTTGGTCTCACCCTTTCTTTTTCAACAGAATTTTTCCCCTGGTGGGTTTTTTTCGGGGGGGGGGAGGGGATTTTTGGTTAAACCATCTGGCAACCCTAACTGGAGGAAGTACCAAAGGGAACAATCTGTCCTGGCTCCTCAGGATAGTCTGGATAACCCACTGCATCTTTCTTAATAAGGATGTTAAGTATTGGGTAATTGACTAATCGATTAGTCAATGCATTTTGCATCGACTATTCGATTAGTCAATAGGGCACCTCCACCTTTGAAGTGGAGCAACGTCCCTAGGGCTGTTGCTACACTTCAAAGGCAAAAATGCTGCGTGGAGCCTGGGGTCAGCTGGGGACTTCCCCGCTGACCCCAGCTTCATGCACCACGGTGCTGCCACTTTAAAATGCCTCAAGGAGCCTGATGCACAGAGCCTGGGATTTGCTGGGGAGTCCCCACTGATCCTGGGCTCCATGAGGCACTGCCACTCTGAAATGCCGTGAGGAGCCCGATTCTGGGCTCCCCGCGTCATTTCAAAGCGGCAACGCTCAGGCTCCGTGCAGCACTGCCACTTTGAAACGCTGTATGCAGCCTGGGGACACTCCAGCTGGCCCCGGGCTGCACATGGCTTTTCAAAGTGGCAGCACCATGTGGAGCCTGCGGTCTGGCCCCAGGCTTCATGCTATGCTACCGTTTTGAAGTACTCCCTCTTCTTCCCCCCGCCCCCGCTGCCTCTATCTGATAGAGGTAGCAAGGGGGGGGAGAGGGGACTAGTCAATTAGTCCTTCACATCCCTATTTCTTAACTTAATTTTTATGATTTATTTGCTATGAAAGTTGTTTTTACTAGACACTTACCAGATACCTGATAACACCTTCCTGGCCCCAGCTGTTGTTTCTCTTTTCTCAGTCTGTTTGAATTCATATCTTGCACATCTGATGCCTTCCTTCCCCTAGATACTTTTCTTTGGATTTACCCCAATTCTCGTCTCAGTCCTTATGTTCTGATATATTTAACTAGAAGACTTTCCTGGTGTTGCTTGGGTCCTTCAGGTCAGGGGGCTGGTGGTGTGAGGGTTGGAGGAGTCAATGCAGGGGCTTGGAGATGTAGGGGGCTCAGGACAGAAAGCTGGGGACATGGGGGTTTCAGGAGTCAGAGTTGGAGGTTGAGGAGGGGCTTAAAGCAGGGGGCTGAGGATGTGGGGGCGTGGGAGTCAGGGTTGGGGAGGATGAGGAGTAATATTCCCTGTAAGCTTTTCCATCCATATACAGAATATATTTTTCCATGTGTGCCGAGGCATGTGTGAATGTGCACCACCAGCAGATACACAAAGCCTAGCTGTGGGTGCTCTGCTAATCAGCTGGGCAGCATTTGAATCTCTCCTGAGCAGCCACACAAGTGCACAGCTTACAGGGAACACTGGTGAGGAGGGTCTCAGGGCAGAGGATGGATGTGCGGGAGTCAGAGCAGGGGTTGAAGAGAGGGGCTCAGGGCAGGAGGTAGGGTGCAAGACTCATCAGCAAACAGTGAACTAAATGAACCATGATTGTCTTGGCCATGTCAGAGCTACTAGAATAACTCTGGCTTTGTGTTTCCTTAATTTGATTAACACTTTACTTATCAAGGGCATTAGGGAGAATTCATAAATCAGGCCTGACCTCCAATGAAGGAGAAAGGCCTCTGCCAGAAAGTGGCAATTCAGTCCACTTCTCATACTGAACTGATCAGACTTCTTGTTCTTGGCTATAGTGAATTGGTCTATCTGTGGGACATTCAACATCAAAATAAGGGGTGGAGTATAATGGTCTCTAATTCCCATTTGTGATCCTGTGAGAAGTGCCTTGCTGTGGGCATCTGCTGTGACATTTTTTACTCCTGGAAAGTAAGCTGCTGAGATCTGATTTACAATGCCCCAATTCCAGAGCCTCCCTGCTTCATTGTCGAATGGGTGATCTTGCTTCAAAGTGATGGGTCAGTATGTGCTCAGCTAAGAAGAATCCTCAGTCACATGCTGTGTTCAAAACATGGAGAAACTGCTAGAGCTATACAAGGGAAATCTCAGGCCCCAAACTGCATCTCTCTAGTCTGCAGAACTTTAAACAGGGAAAGGTCCAAGCCATAAGGCTCGGTTCTCCAAGTAATTTCTTAGAATACTATGGAAAATGCAGGAAAGACTCTAACAGATGCCACATCCAAGCCTTATTTGGATTCTCAGCTTTTAGGAAGACTCCAAGGAGACTTTTGCAAGCCAGCAGACTCCTCCATCACTGCTATAAATCTGATATAAGAACCTTGCAAGCATGTCTAATGTATGTACTCTTTTAAAAAACCATCCCATTACTCTATTTTTTCTTTCATTAATACAATCTTTAGTTAGTTTACTAAAAATATGCTAACAGCCTGATATTTGGATAAGATCACGGAGATCTTGTGAGTAATTGACCTTTTGGGATTGGTGAACCTCAAATTGTATGGTGGATTGTAGTGACTAAATTGGCTAGGGTTGTGAATCACATATGGCGAATTGGTTTTTCAATAACCTCTCACTATATTAGACCTGTTTGTCTGGATGGGAACGAAATGCTGAAAGGCCTAAAGGGGATGGATTGTGTGTGGCTTCTTGTTAACCAGTGTGGTGCTACTGAAGCTCTTTCATTACTGGTTTGGTTAATCTAATTACAGAATAAACCACCAGTTTATTGGGTGTTCCTGCCATGTTTCTTGCTCTCATTTTCAGTGTTTGAGATTCTAGGCTCTGGTCACAATCAGGAATGTCTGTCTCCATTTCTTCTTGATTGGGGCAAACATATGAATTTCATGTCAGACATGTCATACAAGTTTTATATCAACTTTACAAATCTGTTGAGTAATCCTAGGTCTAGATTGGGTCTCCATCTGCCATTCTTTTTGGAACCAGAAACTATCAGGAATGAAATTCCTTCCCTCTGTGAAATGCAGGTGGGGTAAGCTCAGCCTGCACACTACTGAGGCTCCATCTCAGGCTGAAGTGGTTGAGAAATTTGCCTGCACAGCTTTGTATGGCCATAGTGCAGAACACATGGAATGCATGTGAGGGCTGAACGGGCATTGCTATTTATAATCTCTGATCTGAGGTGCATGGGGCACATGAGCACCTATAGTGGAGCACCTATGTGGACTCTACTACAAGAAGAGCTCTTCTATTGCCCATATTTAAATTCCAGAAGCACATGTGTAGGTGAGTACAGGCTGAGAAAGCTAACATGTCTGAAGTTTGTGGCACATCCCTGTACTCATGCCAGTGTCCTATATGAAGAGCAAAAAGTGTAAATACCAGGTCATGAATTTCAATGGTCCTCCCCAGCTGGCTTCTTCTACATATGGCCCTGTCCATACTCCATCCCTGCTCTGCTCCAGGCTCTGCCCTCACCCCCCCACTGTCTCTCTCCTCTTCCCCCTCCCCGATCACCTTCTTCCAGCAAAATCCTTGAACTCAAGCAAATGACATTTGAAAAAAAAAACCACTTTTCTGCAATTTGTTTCTAAAGAAAATGGAGCATATTTTCCATTGCATACCAGATGGTGATGGTGAACCCTGGACATGCAGAAGGTACAAAATTAAAAACACAAAATTTGGGAATAAAAAGAGTCACAGATTTTTTTATATACGCTGACTGCTAACACATTGGCAGCCTGCAAAATGGCCTTTACAAATACCCCAACCCCTTCTTATTGATCCTGGGGAACACATAATGGCAAGCAGCAGCTAAAGCTAATTGAGAAATCTCTGTCGTTTCTTCACACAATAAAACAAGGTGTCAAGCCTCAGCTGGCATTTGCAGCCTGATAGGTCAAAAATGGGTGGAATAAGACGACAGAAGCTGCCATCTCATTTTCACTTCTTCACACAAACAAAGTTTCAGTCCTTACTATGTTTATTGTTTCAACAGCAGTATGCATTTCAGCCATAAGAACTGCCAAGAGGAGTGGCTGCTGCACCTCTGTAAAGATGAGTCTTGGCAGTATAATAAAGGTTGACTGCTACTTTAACTCCAATGATACCCTCTCAGCACATAGAAACAAGTAGCAAAAAATACCACTGAAACATCATGTTGGTGCCAGCTTTATACACCAGACTGGCATAAGAACATAAGTGTAACCCTTCTGCCAGGCAGTGCAAGCAGCAGCCAGGGACAGGTTCAATATCTAGGGGTTCCTCTTCATCCATCTAACACAGAACTGGCTTGAGCCGCCGCCCAGTAATCTGGGAAACTCATACAACACCCCGGGCACCTCTGAGAGGCAATGCTTCCCCACTCACAAGCACAGAGTCTGAGCGTAGAAAAGAAACATTTAATAAAAGGGGAGGGAAGTAACGTGGCATTAATTTGGGAAAATACCAGAGTTTATAACCAAAACCATGAGTAACAGTCCCACCCCAAGTAGGTTGGGCAATGTCCTTTTCCTCTCAGGTTCTTAAGTCCAGCCATGTAAATGTCCCTTTCACATGCCCAACCCTTGTCTGCACCTCACTCATAGTTGCTGCCCTTGGTCAGGGCAGACCCAGTGTTCAAAGGTGCATCCTCAGAGTCCACCTCCCATCTTGAGTCGAGGGGCGGAGGGAAGGTAAGGAGGCATCTTACTCACTCCACAGGTCACTCGCCATCCACCTATTCACTGCTCTCTGGCTGCTCTCTGGCGAATGGCCTGCTGGCCATTCATCTCACCTTGCCACTGCTGCACTGCTGGCCACTCCCTGAACCTCTCTGTCACTGCCCTGTTGGCCACTCCTTACGCCTCTCCATCGGCACTCTGCTGGCTGCTCATCGTAATGTTGCCAGTCTGCTGACTGATCCTCGCATCTACCGCTTGTGGTGAATTTGGCTCTGGCCAAACCTAGTGATTTCAGCTCTCAATAATTTCAGCTCTTGGCCCAAAGCACTGTCCAGCCACAATAAATTCCAGTATCCACTGGAGTAAATTTAAACTAACAAGAGAGACTCCTTATGGAGTCTGTTCTAGTTCTATCATTAGAACAGGGGGGAGAAATTGGTTGAAACAGTCTTTCAGCTCACACCTGGAGGGCATGCAGCCTGCTGATTCAGAGTCCTGCCCTCCTCAGTTAACTTCACAGAGCTTTGGCAGGGGTGTCCTTGTCCATCCGAGGTTCTTTACACTGACAGTCTCTCTCCTTTGAACTGAGTTATATATAGTCTGACTTTTCTTCATTCCCCCAATAAGTGCAAGCATTTGTGTTCATATTTCACAATTCCTGCATTTAGTATTAACACAGAGTGTGACCCCATGAAAGCCAAGTTGGTTACAATGGGCAAAACACCATTGCAACAGCTGAATATCTAGCAGGCCTAAGCAAACTGAGTGAACTGTATTTACATGCACACACCCAGAATCTCATTCTTTAAACTGAGAATATTTCCCTTCTTTGTGCCAGGTTAAGCACAGAGTATTTCCCCAATAATTACAGACATTGCAATTAGTATTACCACAATTTGTGACCCAACACCAGTCAAGTTGATTACAATGAGGAAAACACCATTGTAACAGCCCAATTTCTAACAGATCTATACAAAGCAGGGGCAAATTGTATTTACATAAACACCCAAGATTTCTTTCCCATTCCAGCTGGCTGGAATGGAAGCATTGATTCATATCCTGCTTACATAAGAATATAGGAACAACCATATTGGGTCAGACTAAAGGTCTATTCAGCCCAGTGTCCTCTCTTCTGACAGTGGCCAATGTGAGATCCTTGTAGGGAATTTTAAAAACGCGTAATCATCAAGTGATCCACCTCCTGTCACCCATTCCCAGCCCTGACAAACAGAGGCTAGGGACACAGTTCCTGACCATCCTGGCTAATAGCCATTTATGGACCTATCCTCCATGAATTTATCTATGAATTTTTTTAACCCTGGTAAAGTCCTGACCTTCACAATATATTCTGGCAAGAAGTCCCACAGATTATGTATTGTGTGACAAAATACATCCTTTTCTTTGTTTTAAACCTGCTGCCTATTAATTTCATTTGGTGACCCCTAGTTCTTGTGTTAGGGGAACAAGTAAATAACTTTTCCTATTTGCTTTTTCCATGATTTCATAGACTTCTGCCATATCCCCCCTTAGTCATCTCTTTTCCAAGCTGAAAAGTCCCAGTCTTATTAGTCTTTACTCATATGGCAGCCATTCCATACTCTTAATAATTTTTGTTGCTATTGAACTCCATGGGGATTAGCTTGCTCAGCCCTTTGAACCAAGTTCTTAGAGGGGTCATACCTGAGAGCAAGTTGTCAAAAGTTGTTTTTGAAGTGGAGTAGGGGTTATGGGGTGCTGGCATGAGAATTCAAATCAGGATGATTTCTGGAATCAAGACCTTTGCTGGCTCTGAATGACATCTCTAGAGTCCAACTGTGAGTGCATCACATTAAAGAGCAGGCTGCCAGCATTACAAAGGTTGCCCAGTGCTTCCCATGATATGCCTTTGTTTTCCATCACTTATAACACTGTCAAACTTAAACTTCTTGGGCTAAAATTTTCCATACTGGGTGTCTGCCCTGAGGCTGAGCATTTCCTGAAACATTCTGTCAAAATAATCCAGAGGTTTGTGAGAAGGAGGCTAGGCGAGATGCTAGGTCTATTACAGGAGCAGGGGATTAGACGATCGGGATGATCCCTTGTGGCCTTAAAGTCTATGGGTATGTCTACACTGCCACCCTAGTTCGAACTAGGGTGGCTAATGTAGGCATTCGAACTTGCAAATGAAGCCCGGGATTTAAATATCCCGGGCTTTATTTGCATGTTCCCGGGCGCCGCCATTTTTAAATGCCCCATAGTTCAAACTCCCTGCCCGCGGCTGCACGCGGCACGGACTAAGTAGTTCGAATTAAAGCTCCTAATTCGAACTACCGTAACTCCTCATTGCAGGAGGAGTAACAGTAGGCAGTGGCCCCGGGCGGGGGGGGGGGCAGGGGAGGGAGGGAGGGTGCACATGTCCCAGTCCACATCTTAGTGTTTTAAAACTGGGAGCTGTAGGTCACATGCCTGTTACTGGTCATGTGCCCTATGTGGGAAATTGGATGTAAGGCTTTCTGCCTCTTAGGGTATGTTTGTTCTGCAGCTGCTACATGTGTCCAGGTGTGTCACAACTCCCTATTGTCCACACTCAAACTCCTGAACTGCACATCTTAAGGCAAGTAGATCTCAAGCTGTCTGGCTTGTCTGATGTGTGTGGGTATGTGCTCAGGTGAGCTGTAGTCCACCTCACATCTGCCCACGTTGCAGGGTGGGCGTAGCAAAGGCACAGGTTCCTGGTTGCCCATCAGATTAGTCCTCCAGTTCTAGTTTCACAGTTCCCTCTACCCAGAGCTTTTTGACCTATCTATTCTCTTCCCACATCCTCTGTGTGCACCCACACATGGCATGCTGCAGCCTCCCAGCTCAGAGGAGCTTAAAACATCCACAATGCTGTGATTAGCTAGTTGGCAGGAGAAGCACACCAAGATTTTAATCAAGATGTGGAAGGATTATAGCTGTGACTGTGATATCTCTCAGAGCAGCAGGGCTAGATGTCTGCATGTCACATGGCCAAAAGGCTGACTGGGTTGGACACTGAGCCGCTGCGAACAAGGAAGCTCCTGGAAATGACCCTGAAGGCCTGAACATGGTCCTGAAATTATATCAGGAGGACCAGTTAGGAGAATATACCAATGAAAACCCCGGAGAGGGGGATGTGCCCGTCCAGAGACTGGAAGTCCAGGCTGGTAACTGCACCCTCCTGCCCCAATTTTATTTGTTTTTAAAACTGAAGACATTGTAAATTATGGCCAAATAATTTACTGTCCCTGATACTATGCCATGTATCACTGCATGTGTGCTCTTGGTATAGTGCAGCTGCCATGCCATTTGCACAGCCTATCCCCTCACTCTCCCTCCTTCACCTTCCCTTCCCCTCCACCCAACGTCTGCTGTGCACAATACAAACAGGATGCAGAGCATGGGGAAAATAATGGTTCTGAAAAGCCAACTTACTGCTGTGTTATCAAGCATGCAGTGTACGGGCTGTATGGCTTGTGCTAAACCCTACAGAATTTAGAAAGTTTACAAATAGAACACACACCCATTTCGTGGCAGGCAGACAGGTGGGGGTGGAGGGCTTCAAATGCCACTTGGATCCGTGCTCTCCATCCTACTCAGGCTTTATTTTGTTTCCTTCATTTTCTCCCAGTTTTGGTAGCTTATTCTTGGACATTTCTCATGCAGCATGAATTTGCAATGGTCTTTTAGGTGAACTGGGTATGCAAACCTGCTAGGGCCTCCATAATAAGGCCCTACCAAATTCACAGACTATTTTGGTCAATTTCATGGTCAGAGGGTTTTTTAATTAATCAAGTTCACTATTTCAGTTGTTTAAATCTGAAATGTCACAGTGTTGTAGCTATAGGGATTCTGACCCTTAATGGGAGTTTAGGGGAGCATGCCCAGACTTCCTTTGATCCAGAAGAGCATCAGTATCTCCTTAATTGGTCTGATGACTCATCACCTGGCTCCACTGCTCAGCCTTGCAATTTCTAATCGCAACACACAACAGTCTCCACTCACACACACACACACACACACACACACACATTCATATCTCAGGGGAGAATGCAGTTTAAAGCAAATTACAAGCAAAGTTGCTGAGAGTTACAAAGTTACAAGATTTTACAAAGTTAACAAAGATTACAACAAGTTGCAGAGTTTAAAAGGCAATGCAGCTGAAACAATTACAAAGCTTCAGAGAATCATTTACAAATCATCACTAATGAAGTGATTTAGAAGACAACTGCCTCCCCCCAGCAATGCAGTCAGCAGGAGGTTTTTGTCAGTTTCTGTGTCATGTGTTGGCAGAACCTTACAGTTTAGTGTATTTCCAGAAAATCCATGTGTAAAATCAAGTAATAGCTCAGGTGGAGGCTTTTATGCAACAAAGTGTACCTCTAGGAACAAAACATATATAGGTGATATGTACAAGATGGGGGACTCTGTGCTGGGAAGTGAAAAAGACTTGGAGTCATGTTAGCTAATCAGCTGATTATGGGTGCCCAGTGGGACACTGTGGCCAACAGGGCAAATGTGCTCCTTGGACACTGTAGGGAATAATTCCGGACACACTGGGCGCAGGTGAAAACAAACAGAGCATTTATTGAACACACAGCGCTGGTGGAGTGCAGACCAGGTGTTTAGCCCAGAGAGCACTAACTTAACCAAAACATACATTAGATTATACAGGTAGCAGATGGACGGAGGAGAAGTGATTTGATAGGTCTAGCAGTGGAAGTGAGATATGCACATAAGCCAATAAGCTACAAAAGTTACACAGTATCTCCGCCCATTGCCAGTTAAACATGTTATCACTAATACAGGTAGTTACTCCTAACAAGCTAATTGAGCCAACATAAACAAAGGCATGTTAATGGTCATTTTGTCGGTCGGAAATATAATGCGTCTCCTGCGGGGGTGGTATTGCCTTGGCGCAATCTTTGGGATCCAAGCTTATTTTCTAGGAACAAAGCAGACAATGAAAAACAATCCCGTACGGTTGTTTGGTTGTTTGGTACCGGCCTTATCAAAGTGAGGCCCTTTTGGAATGTAGTTGCCAGGACGACCAGGGTCAAGTTAACTGCTGTCTGTGTGCTTTTCAGGCCTGGCCTAATGATTTCGGATTTGAGTTGTCAGTTCTCAACAAGATACCATGGACTGCCTCAGTTTACCCTACAGACACCTTACATGGAAGAATCACAGGTGGAAGCTGAGAGGTTGTATTTCTCTGTATTGGGCACTGGTGCAACGATGGCTGGAATACTGTGTACAGAATTTGACATAAGTGCTGACATATTTGAGAGGGTTCAGAGAAGAGCCGCAAAAATTAGTAAAGGATTAGAAAGTACATTTTACAATGCTAGACTCATGGAACTCACTCTATTTAGCTTAAAAAAGAGAAGTTTAAGGGGTGAGGTTAAGGGAACGAATACTGTGTAATATAGGCTCTTCACTTGAGCAGACAAAGAACAGGATCCAATGGCTGCAAGTTGCAATCGGACATATTCAGACTAGAAAGAAAGGCCAACGTTTTTAGCAGTCAGGGTTTTCACCATTTTGGCCAGTGTTGTGAAGGATCATACATAACTGGCATTATGTTAAATCAAGATTGGGTATTTTCCTAAAAAATATGCTCTGATTTTTATAGGTGCAGGACAGGGCTGAGCTGTCCCCACTCTAATTCTCTGCACAAAAGCAGGGGCAGGACACCCTACCCCTGCTCCAAAGTGGCCCTCATGGAGAGCATTGTGGTGAATGGGACCCCATGCCTGGCACTTGGGCAAGGGAGCCAGACATGGGGCAAACTGAGGCCTTCCCTGGGCCAGTGGGGGGAAGTAGTGGGGTTGGGGAGGGGCGGGAGCAGAGGACAGGGTTTCCTGAGACTGCAGAATGAGGAGCAAATTCAGGAGCTGGCAGTGGGGGAATTGTAGGGCTGCAAGGGCAGCTGAGGCTCCTATCCAGAGAGGGGGAAGGAAGGAATAAGTTTGATGGCTGGGAGAAATGGGGGGGGGGCAGCTGAGTGAGGGGTTATACTGGCTGTGTCTGTGGCACACTTTGGCCTCCTCTCTAGAAAGTGCCGGTGGGTCAGCAGGGCCTGAATCTCACACACGGTTTTGTCTCCTTTTGTCTCCCAGGAGCTGACTATTGACCTTCCCCTGGAGTCTGAGCCAAGCTCCATCCTCTCCAGCTCTATGGCCTCAGTCTGCCAACTCAGGTACCAGGGGCCTTCCATTCAGCTGCCCTAATCTTGGTGCTGTTCCAGCCCAGAGCCAGGAGTCACAGCTCCTCCCACTCCTCGGTCACCCCACATGTGGCTCTTTGCATCCTCTGGCTGACGAGGCAGGAACATTCATTCTTTCCTTGCTGGGTGGTGATTTCATGCCTGTAATGTTAGGGAAAAGTTCACTGAGGAGATGGGGGGGCAGCAGGGTCCAGTGGTGAGATCAAGAGAACAGGCCTTATTCCTAGAGCCCTGTGCAGATACAAAATTTGTATCTGCATCCACATCTACGTCCACACAAATGGATATCTGCATTGACATCCATGGATGTGGATACCCATGGATATATAAGGACATCTGCAAATTTGCAGGGTTCTAGATACAAAATTTGTGTTCATATTTACAAAAATGAGCTGTGAATATCTGCATCTACATCCACAGATGTGGCTACCCATAGATATAAAGCAGATACCTATGGATTTGCAGGGCTCTACTTATTCCAGACCTGCCACTGACTGGCTCTGTCACTTCAGCTAGGTCACTGTGATCCTTGACACCTCCATATTGGCTGGCCTGTGCATGTTTCCCTGATGTTTCATGTCCATGGTAGTGTCAGCGCCACTTTGGTGCTGCACAGTCTGAGACAGGCTCCTCTCCCCTGCCAGCAAACTGAAGCCACCTTTGGAGCTAGAGCAGGAATCAGGCCTCCTGCAGACTGTCCTGTACAGCGCTTTTACCATGCGCCCAGGGAAGGATACCACTCACTTCTGAGTAGGTCATCATTCTGCTCTCTGTCCCAGGAGCAACCTGTGGTCCCTGCTCCCTTGGTCTGATGAAGCTGCTGAGACTAGGGGAGAGATTAACAGAGCTGTGAACAGGCCTGGGTAGGGTTGCCAGATGGTTTCAACAAAAATATTGGACACACTTGACATTATATCACAATCTAGATTACATCTTATTTAGAAAATACCCGACATTTGTATTTTCTCATTTATATTTTCTCAATTTGTTTCCCAAACAGAAAGCTCAAATACTGGCTTGTCTGGTTCAAAACTAGACACCTGGCAACCCTAGGCCTGGGGATTTGCATTACCCCTCCCTGGCAGGTCCCATCCCTTCCTCCTCATTCTGTGCCCAGGCGCCTAGCTCCAATCCATTGCAGTTTGGCCCTTCCATACCCTGCTGGGTATTAGGCCTTGTGCAGAGAACTGCTAAGGGCAAGGATTGAAGGGCCAGCTGCCCTCAGGCTATGAACTCCTGCTAAGTGTTCCTGGGGTGGTATGAATGGGAGAGGTCAGGATGTGTCTTTTGGGTCATACCCAGCTCCCCACAGCACCCTCCTAATCATCCCCTGACAGGTGTAGCCCCAGTCCCTTGACTGCTCCCTCCTAGTGCAGGTGCTGCACAAGGCCTATGCAGACAGCCTGGACCTCATACTGAGGAGCCTGGTGATAGAAACCCCCCCCCCCCCCGAAAAGCTGCAGGCCCTCTTAGAGGTGAGCACAAAGGAATGGTCTGGGTGGCATTTCCCCTAACCTTTGTGGGAGGGCTGCAAAGGAGAGTCTGGAAGAGCCACCTTTCCATTGTGTCCTCCCAGCTGGCACTCGCTTTCTGCCTCTGCCCCACGTATACATTTGCCTCCTATTCAATGCATATCAAATACAGTAGGTAAACTCATTTTCCTTGCCTGTTGACGTGATTATGTAACTCCACTCTTCAGATTCCTCCGTTGTCTCTCCACCTGCCATCACATCAGTTCTGATTTTCTGTGCTCTATCTTAGAAGGTCAGCATAGCTCTGCTTTTCCCTCTATGTCCTCAACTTGTCATGCTTCATATTGTCCCCAACACTATCGCTCTGCCAGTTTCCCAACTTTGTCCTCTCATTTGTCTGCTTCTTGCACAAGCACCTCTGAACCTTCTTCCACATAAATGCCCTGTGTGTGGTAGGCTCTCCATTAATTCACAATAGATCCACAATATATTTTGGCCACTTTTAATTCCAACGTAAAGCACCACTTCTGCTTGCAGTGAATAATATTGAAATATACAAGTTGCGTATACATTTCCTATTGCCAGTGTCCTTCCCCTAACTTCTGTCCTCTTGGCTATAATCACCTTGTATCAGTGACCATCCTTCTGAATATATGAAAAATGCCTAGCATGTACACCACCTACAATAATCTCAGGGGGACTAGTGTAGGTATTCCAAGCACTAGGCCCAGTATTTCTGCCCTTTGCTGGTTCTCAATAAAAAACCAAATACACATATAGTAAAGGAGGATTTCACAGAAGTGGCAGAAAAAGAGTTGGCCTGTGCCCTGTATATAAAGCTGTAGTAATTAGTCACAATAAGGAAAGTCCAAAATTCCCAGCTGAGCCCCCTAGAGGGCAGTAGGAGGAAAGATGAAAACAGTCTGAGCTCTGGAATATGTTTGCTGCTGAGAGAGTTGACTTGTCCTGCACTGCTTACTCAGGACAAAGAAAGTGCCATTCAAAGCGGTGATCCATGCTGACTCCGATAAGTGTATGAAAGGGAAAGAGTGCATTCCTGCACTCTTAGCAAAGTACCAGTAACATTGCTTTACATATCCTGCTCTCTGGTCTCCTGAATTATGTAAGGAAGGGCGAAAAACAATTGAAAGACTCAATTCCTTCCCCAAACACATGGGGAAAGCAGTAACAAATCCCCACACTTTCTAGGAGCTAGATGTATGGAATATCTGAGATATAGGTGAAAGGATTATTCTAGGAGTGGGTGGGTGAGATTCTGTGGCCTGCATTGTGCAGGGGGTCAGACTAGATGATCATAATGGTCCCTTCTGACCTTAAAGTCTATGAGTCTATGTATGGAATATAGAGCTCATTGGTTTTCCCCAATATAGCCTGGGAGGTAATGTTTTCTGTCACAGGGTGTACTATCCCTTTAAGAGCAGGACTGGCCAGCACAGCTCTGTTACTTAGGGTAAGCGTAGTCTTGTCTTGCATCAGCATGATATTGAGACTGCCAAATGCTTCGTAGTGTTCAGCTACACAGCCAGTGCACTGTGGATAGCCAGTCACAAATACAATAACTAATTCACATTACATGGCTGAGTGAGAAAGAGAGAGAAAGAAATGCAAGGAAAAGTCTGAATTTGCTGCAGATTTTGAATCTCATGTTAAGATGAACATCACATAAGCAATCAGTGTTACACTGATAAAATAATGTAGCATTCTGATGCAAACATCACTATCATCCTTCCCTCTGTTCTTCCAATTTGGCTGATATTTTCTTCCTGTCCAGTTTTAATTCCTTATTAAATCATTACCTGTTGTGTCTCACTTGCTTGATGCCACCTAGATTTGTTATGGCAGTGATATTTCCTGCTTACATTGATAGAAGGCCAGAAGTAGCTCTCAGAAAGGGGTTTCCATTTTACTCCCTTCTATCAGTTACCTCTTCTGTTCTATTTTTTTCTCTCTTCCCTTCCATTTTTGCCTGTTGGGCCTGATTTGGAATGGAAGTGAATTTTTCTGTTGCCTTCACTAGAAGTGGGACTGGGTCTTTTCTTCCTTGCTTGAGTTGTTTCTCTTCTCCATTATCTCTGACTGTCACTTCATCCTCTATTAATTTCTCTTTTCATTCAGTTTTGAGTTTTTGCTTCTGTTGTACTTGATTCCAAGTGCTATAACTTCTAAAGTTGAACCTTCATCTTCCTCTCAAATAACCCTTTATTGTAAATTGTAACTACTATAATTTTCCTTCTAGATGCAGAATCTGCCTGAAAGTCACCAGTTAACCCTGGATTTTCAAATCTCAGAATGCTGGGAACAAGACCATTATGTGCACTAAGTGTCTGAACTCAACATTTCTGTTGCATGCTCAGCCTGTTACTGTAGAATGATCTTTAACTTTTACAGCACTGTAGCTAATCTACCACAGAGGACTCCAAAACAATATTACTTACACAGAAACAATACAAAAAATAGCTCTGCATTATAAGCACAGGGTTATGTCTCACATTTAAAGGTTAAGACATGTAAGTGCTTGAAGTGTATAAATGGCAAACTTGGTATACAGTTACGATTGTTGGCCAGCAAGAATTACTGCCACATTTAAAAAGAGACGACTACAACTCAATAGGGATACAAAACTTGTTTTGTCATTACTTGCCTGTGCTTACAGGACTGTGGCCTTAGTTTGTGATTGTCTTGCCTTCCTGTGATTAGTTTAAACAAGACAAACAATATAAATCATAGGCACAAAATTTTTCTCTCTCATGGTAAAGGACTGAAGTCTGAAGCAGAAAATCATTAACAGTGCATACATTTGATTTAAACAAGGGTGTGATGGAGTGTTTGCCCCTACACTGGCCCTACAAGAGTTAAAACCAGCCTAAGAAAGCTGAGTGGTAGCAGATAATTAGGGCATAGCTGACCCTGGTAATAGGGAAGCCACAGATGTGGGAAGGGAAGTCTACTGCAAAGAGCCTGAGGGGAGAAAGCTGGCTTCTTAGAGGACTGGCCTGGTAGCACTTGGAATGACCTTGCTAAGTCTGAAATAGGGATGTTAAAAAGCATGGGTTTTTTTGTAAATGTGTAACCCCTGAAATGTTCAGCAGTTACACATTTACACGCAGGTGGCAGCTCTGTGGGAGTCGGTGCACACAGGGTGCCAGCTTTTAAGCTGCGTCCCTATGATCATTGGCTCCCGGTAGAGCCGCCTTTACCCCTCCCCGCTGTTTCTGTATCAGAGGCAGCAGTGTAGGTGGGGTGGTGGTGGTACGAGCTGGTGCTCACAGAAAAAACTGGATCCTCGTGAGCATTGGCTCCTGCCTGTTCTCCACCCCCTTCTGGGGTATGACGAGTAACTATTGAGACCCTGAGAGGAGAGAGCTTGGGGCAGGAGTCAGAGGTGCTTGGGCTGTGGAGAAGTGGCCCAAGGGAGCAGGCAGTAGTAGAATTGGAGGAGGGACAGTGAGATGCTGCTGATAAAGAGTCCCTGGGTTGGGGCCCAGAGTAGTGGATGGGCCTGAGGTGTCCCCCCCGCTCCCTTTTCCTTTCCTGCACTTGCCAGTGATGAAGGTGACCAGAATAGACTTCTGTTTGCCTCTGGAGTAAGAGGGTAGCCTGAGGAATGCATGGGCCTCTGAGGAAAGTTACAAGGCAATGGATTGCTGCTCTCCTGGGAGATGGGAGGGGCAATAGTGCTGGGGCTTAGCCAGTGGGCTGTGCCTCAAGGTGGATGCTGCAAATTGAGACAGATGCAGATCCAGGCAGGGAATGGAACAGAAGTGACAGCAGCAAGACACCACTAGTAGTAGAGTGTCCTAGGGGAGCCTATAGAGCTAATTCCGAGCATGACCAGCAGAAGTTGCCACAGGGGTGACACCAAGGGGTTTTCAACCTTTTTCCTTTCTGAGTTCCCCCTTCTCTCCCTGGTCACATGGTATAAAAACTTCATGGCTCATTTGTGTCACAACATTTGCTTTTCTACATATAAAAGCCAGGATCAGTGTTAATAGATAAGCCAGCAGGGCAACTGTCTGGGGTACCACCTACAGGGGCCCTGTGATACTAAAGTCTTCAGCTTTCTGTCCCAGGCCCCAGCAAGTATATGCTGGCCCTGTTTGACAGACCCCCTGAAACCTACTCATAGCCCCCACACCTAGTTGAGAACCACTGACTTATGTATCCATATATTATATCAACATGAAAAGAAATATATTAAAATAACAAATACTGTAACTTCCTAAGAGTAGCAATATAACATTTTGATTGCATAAGTAACTAGAAGATTTACCGGCGTTGCTCAGGTCCTTAAGTCAAGTTAGTTTTATTTTTTCTTCATTTAAATCATTGTTCTGGAGAAGGGTTGGAGATGAGGGGGTTCAGTAAACAAACTGCCTAAGGGAGAGAGGACAACCCCAGCCCTCTCTCACCAAGCATCTTGGGGCCCCTCCCTTTCTATTTTATTGTGACAGTTGAATTCCAGGCACATCCCATTGTCCTGGCACTTCTAAATACTTACCTTGCATTAAGTTAGGATAAGAGGAAGCTGCATACCAAATTTGGTGGTCCTACCTCTTACCATTTAGGAGGAATACTTGAACAGACTCAGAGATGAACAGACGCACATTTCTAAAATATATGGTAAGATTTGCAGCAATGCTATATGCAGTGTGGACATAGCCGTATTGTTCCCAGGATATCAGAGACAAGGTAAATGAGGAAAAATCTTTTATTGGACCAAATTTTGTTGGGCTGGTAAGCTTGAAACGTAGATGCTGGTCAAATAAAAACGTATTATGTCATCCACCTTGCCTCTCTTGTAGTAATGTTAGTAATACACAGGGGAAAAAAATTATTAAGTATAAATTATTTGTAAATAAAGATAATAGAAGATTTTGGTTACTAAGTAAAAACAATACCAAATTATTAATTTAAAACTATTAAACAATTTGGCTTTTTAGGCCTTGATCCTGCACACACTTAAAACAGGATTAATATTATGTACTTATATACTAGAACTATCTGAATAATAGTATTTTTTCAATTTGGTGCCAGTTTAAGCAAGAAAAGTTAAGTTTTTAAGCAAAACCATTTTTTGTATTTGTTTTACTCAATGAAATGAAAAACCATGGGGGAAAAAACCATTTAAGTCATATGAAACGTTTTAAATGTCAATTTTTCATCCACATTTCTTGTCAACATTTTTTCCAACTGAAACTGTTTTCTGAATTTGACCCAACTTTGTGAATAAATTTTGGTGACTCCCAAAATGCATTTTTCTGAAAATTTACTATTTGCAGGTTTTTTGACATATAGTATTGTTGCCCTTTTGCCAAGCACTAGCAGACTGAGGTCTTGCAAGTCAGCTTTTCTTGCACAAAGGAAAAACTGGTGATGAAAAGTAGAGAAAGATGTCTCACATCTGAAAACATACTGACTTCAGTACAAACATAGTCCTGAACAGAAGTGGACCAAACACCACACAAGTAGTTCCTTCTTGCAGAAACCCCACTCACATATCACTTGTCTGATCTCCAAGTAGCTTCTTTATCCTGGTTTCTCTTGAGCCTTGTATAGTCTAGTATTTAAATGTGGGATGTTGGCATGTGCTAACATCCCACCTCTAAATCTAAATCTAAATCAAGCCTTAGACTTTCATGTTTACTCCCATACTACTCTTCCATCTTTGGCTCCTGAGTTTTTCACCTTAGTAACTTCTAACACAAAACTCTTCAGCTAGGAACATATGGTCTGAAAAGGTAAACCTGAGAGTTTCTTTTGTTAAGCTGCTCTGAAACACAAAGGAACTGTAGGGCTTTTCTATATGGTGCTTTAATCCACACCAGATGTAAATTTAAGAGCACACTAGCCAGCCTGTAGACCTTGCTAGTTTGCATGAAAAGCAGAAATACATTAACATGATCTACAGAATTTCTAATGTGCACCAGCAGGGTCCATATGGACCAGGTTGTGCACAATGTATTCAGGAGGACTAACATTTACACTCCTTTGGTGTAGACTAATACATCAAATAGACAAACACTTAGAACAGATTTAATTGCCCACTTAAACAAAGGATAGTAACTTAACCCACACAATCCCCTTTTAAAAAGTGAGTGTAGTTAATGCATTGGATTTCCTTTAAATCTTGGTATAGAGAATTGTATTATAAGTGCTTATATACTGATGACTCATAATATTTATGGTATTAGCACCTGTTTTGCCATAACATGAACCATTAAATCATAGACTTGCATAATAGTCATATAATTTACCACACCTAAGAAGTTAAACTGCTTGCTGGCAATTTATTTTAATTTTAAACAGCATCTCTCCGCATAATGTTGCCGTATACAGCAATACGTCAGCAAATAATCAGTGAGAACCCAAATCTTGCAAGTGCTGTAACTCCTAAATGTATTTGCTAAATAGGCATCAGTTAAGATCAATGGATATGATAGATGTGTCATACGCTTCATAAAACCTGAAATTTTTCATAACTGGATAATGATTTGATTAAAAGACTGCCACAATATTACCGAGCTTAACTTCCTCGTTCAATCTTTAATTATAAGTGGTACAGGCGGAGATGCCTAGAGTTAAGATTGCCCAACACTTTCCAGTAAACAATCTTGTTTGTTTGGTCTGAAATCTTCATTCCAGGTGTCTTGTAGAGTTGTAATCTTTAGAAAAGTTTGAGCTAAAACAGTTCAGTTGTTTCTAAAAATGCGGTTAAAGGAAAGTGAGGAAATGAGGATAAAAATCATTTATGGAGAAGAAGCTCTAATATCTCTGTGCTTTGGAGAAGGGATTTAAAATATAGTAGGAGGCCAGGGTCTTTGCTGGTGTTAGGAACACGTCTTTCAACATTCCTGTGAAAATTGTTTCAAATGAGAATAGGCTGAATAACAGCAGTTTGCACATACCCTTTAGCAGTTTGTAAATTTGGAAGCTAATATCTCTGAAGATTCCATCTGTACTGGGCATGCTTCTACCCCTCGCAGCCCCTGTGTGCTGATCAGACAGCACTTGTGCCATCCCCACAGGGTAGCTGAGCATGCTCCAACCTCAGGCTGCAGGGGCTGAGCAGCACTTTCCCTGAAGTTATTCCTCCCAGCTTCCCAGATGGCATTATAGGTATGCCTGCACTGCACCCTCCTTATGTCATGATGTAAAGTACATATACTGTGTATGCACCTTTACATGGGTATATTCAGTCTGGGAGGGACTGCTTGGCTGAGTGGGGTAAAGACATGACTAAGCCCTAAGGGTATGTATCTGGCTATGTAGCCTACTCACCCAAGCAATGCCTCCCCTCTCCACACTACCGTATTTAGCCATGTCGTGTCCTGCTGCCTCCCCTCTTCCCTTGTCTCAGGGAATGGCTCCATCCATCAGTGGGATAGATGCTGCAATTGGGAAGGCAACAGGGAAAGGTATTGGCAGCTCCATGCTGCTGGAGCCTTCCCCCACCACAGAGAGTGGCTGGAGCCTTTTCCTTTCATGAGGAAACTCCAGCAGCAGGGAAGGGCTTTGTCAGTGAAGAGGCAGTGGGAAAAGCCACAGCAGCTCCCTACGGCTGAGCCTTTCCCCAAAGCCTCCCACATCAGGGTCTTTGATTGGCCCATGTAGCCACACACCACTGTGTGGATGCAGCTTGCTTTTCACTGACTATGCCATCATAAAAGGCATGCAGCATAGTGTATCTTATAGCACTGGGTGCCAGAACTGAGAGCCAGGTAGACTATCTGTCCTGTGATCTCAATTCTGCTGTTGCTGGTGCCCACACAACATGCTAAACTTCAGTGCAAAGAGATGAGATACTGGGGGAAAGGTGATATAAGATGGGAGAGTGCTAGGAACAGGAGACAATAAGAGGACAGGGATGGGAGCACAGAGAGGCAGCAGATGGGTGAGGAGATGAAACATATATGAAAAAAGGAGGGAGAAAGTCAGAAGCAAGAAGAAGGGGAGCAGGAACTCTGGAGGGATCAGGAGCATAGAGGAAGTGTGGGGGAGCGGGGATTTGCAGAGCCAAGGGGAACTGTACCAAAGGAGGTAAGGGGCCAGTGAGATTTGGCTGGGAGGGATGGAGCAGAAAGGCCTGTAAACAGGAGAACACACTTCTCAGAACCTGGACTTGAACACATTATTCCTGATTTTCAACATTCCTTTACTGTTTAGCAAATAGCTGTGAAGTCCAATGGCAATATCTCACTCCCACTAGTGGCTGGTCTACATAGAGGTGTTCCTCTAGTCTGACCAACTACATAATACAGGGCACAGAGCTTCACCTGGGAATTCTTGCATCAAGTCTGTCTCAAGATATTCCAAAACTTGGGGTTAACTATACAGCTTTGACTTACAATGAACCATTTATACCATTATACAGGGCTCTGGCAAGACCATAACTGGAATACTGTGTGTCTGTCTAGTGTCCCATGTTTAAGAAAGATCAATTTAAACTAGAACAGGTGCAGAGAAAGTCAACTAGGTTGATTAGAAGAATGGAAAACCTACCTTATGACATGAGACTCAAAGAGGTGACTTTAACTAACCAAAAAAAGGCTGAGGGGAGACAGAATTGCTCTCTACAAATACATCAGTGGAATAAATATAAGGGAGGAGGAGGAGTTATTTAAGTTAAGCTCCAATGTGGACACAAGAACAAATGGATACAAACTGGCCATCAACGAAGTTTAGGCTTGAAATTAAGGCAAAGATTTCTGAGTTCTGGAACAGACTTCCAAGAGGAGCAAAGGTGGCAAAAAACAAACAAACAAACAAACAAACAAAAACCCTAACTGACTTCAAGATTGAGCTTGATAAGTTTATGGAGGAGGTAGTATGTGGCCCATTGATAACCACCAGTAGCAAAAATCACCAAAACAGGACACTAGATGGGATGGGCTCTGAGTTACTACTCAGAGGCAATGCTTTTTCCAGTATCTGCCTAGTGGGTCTTGCCTATATGCTCCGGGTCTAACTGATCATTGTCTGGAAGGAATTTTCTCCCAGGTCAGATTTGCAGACACCGAGGGAGTTTTTCTCTTTCCTCTACAGCATGGGTCATGGGTCACTTTCAGATTTAAACTAATGTAAATTTTGAAATCTTTAAACCCTTCTTTGAGGAGTTTCCTAACCTCGGCTGAGTTATGGATCTGTTTCAGAAGTCGGTGTGTGAGGGTCTGTGGCCTGCAAAGTATAGAGATCAGACTAGGTAATCCTGATGGTCCCGTCTGACCTTAAAGTCTAAGAGGGTTTTTTTTTTATAATCTCATTTTGGGGGAAGTCTATCTCCTTTTCTGTACTTATGACCTAAAATACAGAACACAGTCAGAAGTAGCTTTGCCTAGCTTCTCAGGTCAGATTAATAAAAGGTACTATTTAGACCAAGCATGAGTACTGTAGCTCCACCAGCTTCCCCCTCACCCAAGGTTGTATTTGGCCTAAGAAGTAGTTTATGGGCAAACTTATGAATAGCAAATACTATGACAATTGCTAAATAAGTTGTGAATAACTTTATTACGGTACATAAAATCAGTGCTAAAATAACTGAGATACTAAAACTAATTACAGAATGGGCATGTTCTTTCACCACTTCTAAAATTAAATGACTGGCTTTATTCTAGCCCCAAATAAACCTCACTGGAATACAATTTACAAGCAGTCTTTAAGCACTCAGTGCTGTAAGGGGTTGGGCATGCCCCAAGGAAGTGTGTATACTTATTTTTCAGGTAAGACAGTAGAATGCGTAGAAGCTCTGTGTTGAGAGAGCCAAAGTACCTAATCAAAACAGAACCATCTAAAATGTAACAAAATGTAGCCATAAAATAGCTCTGTGCACAATAGGGATTTAACTCCATAATTCTCTCAGTAACTGAATTTCCTCCCACTAAAGATGAAATGGGCCTCCTGTCCATCTTTACTTCTCTGTGATTTTATAAAGGACCTTTTTAGAAGGGGCACATGGAGTTGTTTTTAGTGAATTAAAACTTTTTCTACTCATTTTAATTTAGTAACTTACTTTGATCTGTCTGTTTTCAGTTGCAGCCACTTAAATCCTACTTTTTTGTACTTAATAAAAACACTTGTTTACCATCAGGCCCAGTGTTACCTGAAGGGAAGGGGGGGAACAACCATTGTGTATATCCCTCTTTCATTGATAAAGGGATCTAACCTAGGAGCTTTCCCTGTGTTGGACTTTTACAAAGTAAGATTTGGAGGGTTTTGGTCCAATTTGGGGGATTGGTTTCTTGGGTGCTGCGCCATAAAATTGTGCCCTCCCAGACCTGAAGTGGTTCAGTGTCAGTGTTCTCTGCAGGGGGGCTGGAATCCCAACACTGTAACTTGTCTGAGGGAGACCAGAGGATCTGGTCCAGTATGATAGGGTGGTGGGGGGCTCCAGAGAACAAGAAGGCAGGCATCAGTGGCATTGAGCACACTGGACAACAAACCCAAGGGGTCTTCTGTAATTGCATCCTGTTACAGTATTTTTCATGGGCATGAAGCGACTCCCAGGCAGAAGTATTTGTGAGACAGGACTCCAAAGCTAAGTAATTCAAGGAAGAAGGATTTTTGTCAGAGTATTCAAAACTTTTAAATACCCACTTAATTCAGACTTTTCTTGTTCTAATTGTTCATTAGACAATGGAGTTAGTGAATAAACTGACCCCTTCAATTAGAATTCAAAAGACTGAAAGTCTGTTTAGGAAATGGAAGATCAAGAAGTAGTCAAGAGTGAGGAGAAAATCTGAGCAGGACTTGGAATTAGCCCATATCTTAACCATTGGTGTAACTGCACTATTCTACAGACCTTGCATACTCAAGGAAAACCATGATTTCAATTTGTGGATCTTGCTTCTGCTGGAAACCAGGCAAGCTCCACCAGTGCAAATTTAGCTTTCTATCTGAGTTGTAGTAGCTACTCTGACCAGACCTGAGGCTAATTCTGAGTGTGGACAAAACCTCAGTTATAGAACATAAAACTTTTAAATCCCAGCTGACAAGTCACATAAACACTCAAAAAATCAAAGAGAAGCCTTAAACACAAGCAATGTAACATCTTTTGGGATCCCAGAATACCGTGTAAGCTTTTCCTCAGAGTTCTCCCTTCAGGAATCTAAGATTTAGCAGAAGTATCTGAGGCAGTTGAGACTATTATAACCTGGGCTCCAAATGATCACTGACTCAAGAAGTTGTTAGTTTGTCCTTTATGGGCTCTGCTTTCCAGAATATTCTGAAACTCTGGTTCTAGGCATTACATCCTCCAAGTGTGAAAACACACAGGCAGCATTCCCAAAAACCATTGCTGATATGGTAAATAATCATTTTCTTGCTATCTTCCTCTGGAAATTTAAAGCTCTATTCTTGAGAGGACAAGAAGAGTTGAATTTAATGCAATGTGGTTGCCCAGTTGTAACTGAATGGGGAATTGTCCCTGCAGTTGTTTCATCAATAGTAACATTTGAACAGGAAAAAACTCAGGGTCTTGGAGTAAATTTCCAGGGCTGTCAGACTTAGCAAGGCTTTGCTAGATTCTGAGTTATACTTTACATTGATGATGCAGCTGAGCAACTGTAGCATTTCAGTGTAGACATTATCTATTCCTGTGGGAGGAATTTTCCCTTTGGCATAGTTAATCCACCTCTCTGGCTATGTCTACACTGTGTTTTTTTTGTGGAAGAGGGTATGCAAATAGCATACTCATTTGCATATCTTCTTCTGATTCTTTTTGCGGAAGTGGTTTTGCTGCTAAAAAGCCCCGTGTAGATGTGTCCATTTGTTGGAAAAAAACCCTTTTTCACAAGATGTATTCCTCAAAAAATGAGGTTTACAGGAACGTGCGAAAAAGGGTTTTTTTCTGACAAATGGCCACGTCTACACGGGGCTTTTTAGCAGCAAAACTTCTTCTGCAAAAAGGATCAGTAGAAGATATGCAAATGAGAGCACGATTTGCATATCTTCTGCAGAAAAAACCTGGCAGTGTAGACATAGCCTCTGAGAAGTGGGAGCTAGGTTGCTGGAAGAATTCTTCTGACAAGTTAGTCCTGGCTCCACTATGGGCTAAGTTGGCAAAGCTACAACTCGTTTTCACGCCCCTCCGTGATTTAGCTATATCAATGCAAAATCCTGAGTTAGACCAGGCCTCAGATTTGTTCAGTTCACAAGTTAATTGCCCTTCTCCACCACCTACATTTTAAAGATACTCTGAAGGTGACATAGCTGTGGGTGTGTTTGAATGATAAAAATGCCTGAATTATTTAATTTTTTATGTGTAAACACTAATTCCTGCTTGTTTTTTGCATCATAAATTCATCTGCCTAGCCTGGAAGAGTTATTTGTGACTGAAGAAGTAGTGAAATGATGACATCTTGGCAGGGAACAGATTGAAAGCTGTGTGATAGGGAAAGGGATTTTTAGTCACTTTCAGATGTAGTGTTTATTTTTTCAGTTTGTTTTATATAAAATGACAAAAATCTGTGAAGAAATAAAATATCATGTAAGTACATAGACATATGACATGCAAAAATGTTTGTTAAATTTTTCCGATTGCAGAATCCAGCACTGATACATTTGGAAAAGCTAGTAGAAAGGTTGCCTATGCAGACTTATTTCTAGTTCCTTGTGCATTTGCCTGTTTGTCTTTAAAGAAGACCAACAATCACCACTTCCTATGTTGGTGCTTATTTTAGACCATGGAGCTTGTACTGCTGTTGACTGTATTAAAAAAGAAATTCCAATGTTGACAAACTGCCTTTTGTCCCCAGTAACCTCTTCTTAAAGTCTGTTCTATTTTTTAAATCTAACTTAAAAAAAAATCCAACCTGATGCGGACACGAAGCACAGTCATTTTGACACCAAAGGTTAGTTTGGCAAAGCAGTGAGTCACTGAATAATCTGAAAAACACGTACAAAGTATTAGATAACTTTAATAAACATAATTATATATGCCATCTGAAGTATTAAAATAATTGTCCTGCTGCTTGGTAGTTGTTAGTTATACCTAATCACCTTGCATTAAGGTGAGCATTCACAATACAAATCCTTTGAAAACCCCAAAAGGTTCTTTGGTGAAACTACACTGTTGGCTCACATTTAACTTGTGATCCACTATCCTCAAGATTCTTCTCTACAGTACTCTTTCCTAATTAATAGGTAGCAAGTTTAAAACAAACAAAATAAAGTACTTCTTCACACAATGCACAGTCAACCTGTGGAACTCCTTGCCAGAGGATATTGTGAAGGCCAAAACTATAACAGGGTTCAAAAAAGAACTAGATAAATTCATGGAGGATAGTCCATCAATGACTATTAACCAGGATGGGCAGGGATGGGGTCCATAGGCTCTGTTTGTCAGAAGCTGGGAATGGGTGCCAAAGAATGGTTCACTTGATAATTACCTGCTCTGTTCATTCCCTCCAGGGCACATGGCATTGACAACTGTCAGATGACAGAATACTGGGCTACATGGACCTTTGGTCTAATCCAGTATGTCTGTTCTTATGCTTTGGAGGATAGTATTATAATTCAAAATGATCTGGACAAAGTAGAGAAATGGTCTCAAGTAAATATGATAAAATCCAGTAAGAACAAATGCAAAGCACTCCACTGACGAAGGAACAATCAGTTGCACACATACAAAATGGGAAATGAATGCCTAGGAAAGAGTACTGTGGAAAGGCATCTAGGGGTTGTAGTGGACCACAAGCTAAATGTGAATCAACAGTATAACACTTGCAGAAAAAAAAAAGCAATATATATTAGTAGGAGTGATGTAAGCAGGATAAAAGAAGTAATTTTTCTGCTATACTCCACTGGAGTATTGTGTCCAGTTGTGGGCACTACATTTCAGGAAAGAAGTAGATAAATTGGAGAGGGTCCAGAGAAGAAGAACAAAAATGACTGAAGGTCTAGAAAACATGACCTATGAGGGAAGACTGAAAGAACTGGGTTTGCTGAGTCTGGAAGAGAGACGATTAAGAGAGCACATAACAGCTTTCAAGTACCTACAAGGTTGTTACAAGGAGGAGGGAGAAAAATTGTTCTCATAACCTCGGAGGATAGAACAAGAAGCAATGGGCTTAAATTGCAGCAAGGGAGGTTTAGGTTGGACATCAGGAAAAGTTCTTAACTGTCAGGTCATTTAAAGTCCTGGAACAAAATTACCCAGGGAGATTATGGAATCTCCATCATTGGAGATTAAGAACAGGTTAGACAAACACCTGTCAGGGAAGGCCTAGATGGTGCTTGGTCCTTCTGTGAGTGCAGGGGACTGGTCTTGATGACCTCTTGAGATTCCTTCCAATTCTATAATTCTGTGATTAATTGGTAAAGCTACTGAAATAAGAAGGACTATATTGTTACAATTTCTGGAGATATCTATGATTCTGTCTCCAAAGGCAACCCGCATCTGTAGAATACAACATCTGGTAAATGGCAGAGGCCGCTATCATGGGTGTGTGGGACTATTTTTCCAGTGACAGAAGAATTACCTGTGAAATTTTGTCTGCTGTATCAGCAGATAGTTTAACACAAAATTAGCACCCTCCCCACCCCACAACACACAAGCATGCTCCCTTTTGGAAAATCACACCCATGGTACCTCATTTGTGGGAAACTACATAAAACAGAGCTCTGTTACTGTGATCCTTCAAGAAAAGAAAGTGTGAAAAGCACAATGTCTCAGGTGGAGGAGAGCCTGTCACTAGAGTGTGTCTGAAGAAATTAATCCGTTCCATGAATTCTAGTCCTCAGCTTTCCTTTCTCCCCAGAAATGTGCGGAAAGAGGTGGGCTTTGCTGAGTGCCCTAAGAAAAACAGAGAGGCGCTCTTTCAGATCAAAGGTGAGGAATGAATTCCAAAGTTTTGTTTTCCCTCACAGAAGCACCCAATCAGTATTGTGCTCTCAGCTAAATAGAGGGCACTTATACTCAAGCACCTGCACTAACCTAATCTGTAACAGCATGGCACAGGCAGATAGATAGTCTCTCCGCTACATGGGTCACAAGCTAATTAGGCTGCATAGGTCCAAATTAACATTGGACCTGGCAAGTAGAATTACACATATTGTATCAGCACTATGGTTCTTGTAAACTACTCCATTCCAGCAGAATAGAGTCAACTTCTGAGTGTCAAATGGTAGAAACAGAAACTTCAGGCCAGGTCAACAGTAGACCTCAGCATGACCCCAGCTGTAGAGCTCCTTGCCGGAGAAGGTCAGATTCAGTGCAAACCTGATGATGTTGAAATCAACGTGTAAAGTGTACCTTTTCAATAAGTTCTTCTCCCTCCTGCCTTTCCCTTCCAACAACAGCATCTTAGGTCCTCAGAATCTAAAAATAAATAAATAAACACAAATCTTACATGCAAAGTCACTTTCCTGTCAGGAAGCGCGCACGCGCACACACACACACAGATACAAATGCCTTTTCTTTCTGATATTGTGCATCTAATTTTGTTTTACAGTTAGGTACAATGGTGAAACAAGCCAGATGATATTGTTCTCAAATCACAGAATCCTAGAACTGGAAAGGATCTTGAAAGATCATCAAGTCCAGTCCCATGTCCTCATGACAGGACCAAGCACCATTTAGATCATCCCTGACAGGCATTTGTTTAACCTGATCTTAAATAGCTGCAATGATGGAGATTCCACAGCCTTCCAACGCAATTTATTCCAGTGCTTAAGCATTCTGACAGGAAGTTTTTCCTAATGTCCAACCTAAATCTGGCTTGCTTCTTGTCTTATCATCAAAGATTAAGGAGAACAATTTGTATCCCTTCTCCTTGTATCACTCAAATAATGGAGCGTGGCCCTCTGGGGCTCAGCAGAGCATTGTTCATGATCTGTGGAAAGCCACTAGGCTCCTTGGGGCTGGCGCTCTTCCTTTCTAGCTGTTACATTGCACTAAAAGAATCCAAAAATACCTGAAATAGTTTTTCAATATTACTTTTCTACATAGTATACTTGCAACAACCACAGTAGCAATTCATGTGATCATAGCTAGGAGGGAACTTGGTCTACAGAATTCTGAACATGTGGGGAGATGCTCCAGGTAATAATCTGCCCATGAAGATGTGGCCTATTCTATAAAGATGTTAGAAAGCTCTGGTCTATGTAGAAAAGATATGTCTGATTCACCATCGTTCTGCACCATAACTAGTCATTTACGCCAGTGCAAAGTGGGCATAAAATGCTACCATTCTGATTTTGCAGTACTAACACACAGGGTGTAAATGATAACACATAGTACAGGGCCACAATGACCTGGACCTGAGAGCAGCACTGTGATGCCCTCCAGGTTTTCTACTTATATGGTTGGCTTTAGGCTCAGAAAGACAGCAGATGGCATTCTGCATAAGCAGAGTAGTCTCTGATAAAAATTCTGTATAAGTTTCTAAGTCTCTCTGTGCCACAAGACCTGTCAGCAAGGAGGATGTTGGTAGTAACCAGTGTTCCCTCTAACATTTTCTATCCTTGGGTGGGTTGAATTTTCTTATGTGCAACACCATTATTGAGGTAGTGTGCACCACCAATGTAAACAAAACACACACACGTTATACACACACAGACAGTCCATATGTGTGGACTGTTTTAAGCAGTCCATATGTGTGGACGAAAATATTTAAAACAATAAACTTTTGTCTAGTTACTGTGAGGTATGCTTAGGCTACATCTACACTGGCCAATCTTGTGCAAGAACATATGCAAATGAGGTGCGGTGATGAATACCGCCGCGCCTCATTTGCATACTTAATGAGCCACCATTTTGCGCAAGGGGCTTTTGCTCAAGAAGGAGCAGTCTGCTCAAGTGTAGACTGCTCCTTCTTGCGCAAAAACCCCCTCTTGCACAAGAGGCGTTCTGCCTGAAAATAAGTGTAGACTGTTCCTTCTTGCACAAAAGACCCTTGTGCAAAAATGGTGGCTCATTAAGTATGCAAATGAGGCACGACGATATTCATTGCCACACCTCCTTTGCATATGTTCTTGCACAAGACTGGCCAGTGTAGATGTAGCTTTAGTGACTACAAAGATGCTGTACAAAGGTAGGGAATTAACCTTCTTCTACTCAAGGAAGAGTAGAAGCCCCAAAACAAATTAACACACATGGCTTCAGGGTTTGTAAACATATGCATATTTCAAAGAGCTTGCAAATAAGGTTTCATCCTACAAAACTAGCATCACACCTAGTAATTGCTACTTCTGACTCACAAGATCCAGAACTCTACCACATAGCAAAGATCTGGCCTTAATGCAATACAATATGTATTAATTAGTAACACAGGATTTTAAAAAATCATTAAGTTCAGAGTTTTAGATATCTGCAACACGCCAAAAACAAATTCTGTTAAAAGATTATTTTTCTTTCTTATCTTAAGCCATTAACACTAGGGTTGCCAGATATTTTCAGGAAAAATCCTGAACATGGCAGGGAAAAAATTGGCTGAGCAAAAAAGGATCCGCCCCAGACACAGAAGGGGAAAAATGTCCCCTCCGGCCTCCCGTCGAAGAAAAACAGAAAATACCAACATTTTGCATATCCGGTATTTTCTTTTTTTTTTTTTTTACTGGACAGAAGACGCAATTACCAGACTGTCCGGGTGAAAACCACTCACCTGGCAACCCTAACCCCATGAAGGGAAGAGGTGGGGGAGTTCCCTTCCCTCCCCCTCTTGCAAGGGATACCTCCCCCCGCAGCCTTTCTCTCAGGTCCCTCATGCCTCCTTAATTGTTCCCAAAGGTGCCTTAACCTTTGTTCCCAAAGGTGTCCCATGCAGGGAAGGGGCTCAGGGGCTTCCCTTCCACTCTGGGAATGGATCCCCTCCCTCCCCTCTCCTCCCACACACCTGCTCATGGCAAAAGGAGTTTTGCTGGCAGCCTCTGCAACTGCCTGAGCCTGGGAAGGAGCTGCAGCCTCTTTTTCACTGCAGGGCTCCAGCACGTGGAGCTTCTCCCTCCTGATCTCCTGTGCGCACCTCTCCCACATGCAGGAGAGGAACTGGAAGTATCTGGCCATACTGCAGGGGAGGCTGGGGGAAGTTTTTAAAGTGGCCTCAGAGACACACACCCCCAGACGTGGCAGAGGGAAAATGTCCCTGCCGGCCTTCTGTCAGAAAAACAGAAAATACCGGACATTTTGAATGTCTGGTACTTCCTGGGGTTTTTTACCAGACAGAAGACACAATTACTGGACTGTCCGGGTGAAAACCGGACACCTGGCAACCCTAAAACACATATGTAAACTTTGTTTGAAATGCAATCATGCAAATGCCCTCCTAGCACACACACACACCATACAGCCTGCTTCCCCCTCTCCCTCCAACCCAGCCTAACAGTGAGGACCGGGAATTGCAGAAGATGATTCAGGAGTTTTGGCTGAGACTTCTGTTCTACTGGTGGACCCTTATCTCATCTTCTAATGTTAGAGCTGCTTCTTCCCAGCCTTTATTTCTACTAGTGGTGGTTGAAGAATGCAGAAAAATCTACACACAAAAAATCAGCTACTCTATAAATGACAAGAAAATACTTCTGCCTGGGAGTCACTTCATGACACTGTTTATTAGGTACAGTACAACACAAAGTGCACATACACAGACAAAAGGTATCACTGGACTGGTTTGTAATCACTAAGGCCCAAATGAATTGCTGAGCTTCATATGACTGCACTGCACATGTCCCTGAGTATTTTTTTAGATTGCAGTTTTGGTTTCACTGGAACCAGCATGTTCTCCTTACTATTTTGGGTGGGAAGGTGCAGATTTTAGCATCTAGCAACTGTAGGAGAATTGGAGGCAACTAGGAACAGGAATGTTTAATACATGCAGTTCAGCAAACTCTCACCTGTCTAAAAAGAAAAAAGGTTAAAGACAGGCTAAATGAATAGGAATCCAGGCAGCCCCACCTTGCTCCATAAAGATGAGTCTCCTCCCTCTTCCTGACTGGATTACTAGGGGGCTGGGTTCTCAGCAGTTGCCTCCTTCACTTCTAACTACAAATGAGAGAGGAGAGCAGCAGTGTGCTGGAAACTGGGCGAGCAGCAACAGCAGCAACACCATCACATTGGCATCAAAGCTGTTGTTTCCCTGTTTTATATTTGGAGTCATCAAGCAGGTTTCTAGCTGAAGAGAAGAAGGGAGTGATCTACTCTTTGGGATTAAACAGCAGGTACGTGCACAGCAAATCCTTCTCCTCAAGGTAGTGAGAGGAAAGAAAGGCAGTAGCTGCTCCAACTGCAGGGCAGGTCTAATGGGAGTTGGGGGCATATTTGGAATCATCGAGAAGTTAGAAATACTTCCTTGAAAATGACCAAAATACTGTGCAAAAGTCACCACTGTAAAATAAGACTTGTAGTTGTGTTGCTGTAAGCAATGGCAATTTATCAAGTGACCAAGAGTAAGGGAGACAGCCTTTCAAGGGGTATTTGGTTCACTCTGGTTAGAAGCCCAAGTTTCATTTTGATTATGCTCAGTAGGCTGGGGGTGTACATTTATGTCTTTATATTCTCCTAACCCACAGATTTCCAAGTGTCTGTGTTTTCACATAGATGAACGGTAAAATGTGGCTTAATTTACTAGTGAAATATCTAGGTTTTTATCATAATTTAATATTTCTTAAGTACTTGAATTAATTTAGATGAAATATACGGGCCCAATGAATCAAAGAGGTTAACATGATGCTGTCACTGTCCAACATTAAACAGTGTTCAAGAAGGCCTTGGATTTGGTATACAGAGACCTTAGTGCAGTGGCAAGGATATCAATGCAAATTTTATTAGCCTTTTATTAAAGATACAGAACAGGAGGAAAAACAGTTAAAGTATTTGAAATGTAAAGTATTTCTTAAGGCTTTCATTTTACTAACATCTTTTGTTCCCTTGCCTGTTAACTGGAGAGAGTTTTTAACTAAAAAAAAAGCCTTTGATAGTCTCCTAGATGGTAATCACTGTCCTTTTTGGAAAAGAGCAGAAATGACCTGGTATTTCTTAAGGCTTTCATTTTACTAACATCTTTTGTTCCCTTGCCTGTTAACTGGAGAGAGTTTTTAACTAAAAAAAAAGCCTTTGATAGTCTCCTAGATGGTAATCACTGTCCTTTTTGGGGAAAAGAGCAGAAATGACCTGGTATTTCTTAAGGCTTTCATTTTACTAACATCTTTTGTTCCCTTGCCTGTTAACTGGAGAGAGTTTTTAACTAAAAAAAAAGCCTTTGATAGTCTCCTAGATGGTAATCACTGTCCTTTTTGGGGAAAAGAGCAGAAATGACCTGGTGTTATTCCTGTTACAGTCCAATCTGTGTCCTAGGCTATGCATATGCTGTAAGGCCATGGTATGATTCCCTCACTCAAGTGCATGTATCTGTGGTAACTTGGTGAGGGGTGGTGGTGTGAGAAGTGTGGCTGCAGTAGCATGGGTGCTAGCAGTGGAGGAATGAGCCATTCCAAGTATGTACCAATGATATTTTCAGGAGGGTTGTACTGAACAGATACACAGTAGCCAGATAGCTACTGTCTTCCAGTAGCTTGGTGACAGGTAGCCCAAGTATATGTACATGAGCAGATCACAACCCTAGCTCAGAGATTAGACATAGCCCCAGTGAGCCAGTGCTGTGGTAGCTAGCCATTCCCTCATTACTGTGTTCACAAATTAGGTCTAAATTCTGATGGGTCAATTTTGGTTCACTGATTTCTGGTCCCACACTTCTCTGGTTTACCAGATATGCTCTTAATACAGACCTTGAAATATAGAGTCATAGATTACAAAGCCAGAAGGGCCCATTGTGACCTTCTGTATAGCACAGACCATAAAACTTCCCCAAAATAATCCCTCCGACATAGCTTTTAGAAAACTTTCCAATCTTGACTGAAAAACTGTCAGTGATGGAGAATCTACCCTAAACATTGGTAAATTGTTCCAATGGTCAATTACTCTCATCATTAGAAATTTACACCTTTATTTCCATCATGTTATACCTTTGTCTGCTAGACTGAAGAGCACATTACCAAATATTTGTTTCCCATATAGATATTTATAGACTGCAATCAAGTCATCCCTTAACCTTCTCTTTAATAAACAGGCTCTCACTATAATGCATGTATTCTAATCTTTGAATCATTTTCATGGCTCTTTTCAGGACTAAACTAGTGCTTTTGGCCCTAGTATCTTACTGGGAGCTCATGTTTAGCTGAATATGTGCCACAACCCCAAAATCTTTTTCAGAGTCACTGCTTCCCAGGCTAGAGAATTATGTAAGAAGGCCTATTTGTTGATACTAATTCCGTTGTTCGGTCTCCCTTTTGCACCTTTTCCCATCAACATTTGTGGTAGTAAGTTATTGAGACACTACCTGAATTTTCACTCACCTTTCACAGTTCAGCTCACAATTAGGGGCAAGTCAGAATTTGTAGGTGAGGTTGTCACAACAATACCCTACTGTCACAGCCAATATCTCCAGTGGGAAAGTATACCCCACTTTAGGAATACAGCCTTTTCTCTTTTTTCCCTGACTTGACCTCTCTGTTGACCCCTCTTCTCCTTTCTCCCCGACCAGAAGTTTCACCCTGAATAAAACATTGGAACAGTTCACCAAAGGGTCTTTCATTGAAATCTTTAAATGAAAATTGGATGTCCTTCTAAGAGAAATATTCCAGTTCAGCCTGAAGTTACTGAGCTTGAGACAGGAAGTGCTGGCAGTACAGGTTGAAACTCCATAATCTGGATTTCCCTGGTATGGCAACACCCCAATCTGGCATCATTGGGGTGACTCTGCGAGAGCACTCACAGGGATAAGCTGATGGGCTGAGGCCAGGAATGTTGCCAAACTAGGAGGCCAAGATGGAGCCCCCTGGGCCACATTGTGGGTGCTAGAGGGAGCACAGAACTGTCAGGAGGAGTGAGGAGGTCCCTAACCAGCAACAGAGCTGCTCAGTGGCCCCAGGTGGCAGCAGGGCTGCTGGGGGGAACACAGAGTGCCAGGGGGCAGAGGGACACTGTGGGGGAGGTTGGTGCTGCCGGGCAGTAGCGGAGCCCCTGGTGGCAGCAGAGCCACTGGGGAGAAAGCAGAGCCCCCGGCCACCAGTAGGAGCACAGAGCCCCAGCCACTAGTGCAGCCACTGGAGAGAGTGGAGCCCCCACCACAGGAAGAGTGGAGCTCTGGATGGCTGCAAAGCCTCCTACTACTGTGGGGAAAGCAGAGCCCCAGTGAGAGAGTGGAACCCTGGGCAGCAGTGAAACCACAGGGGGAAAAATGGAGCTCCTCCTCCCCCCGGCTGCTGAGGGAAGATCAGTGCCCTGGGTGGCAATGGAACTACCTGGGAAAAAGTGGAGCTCCTGGGTGGCCAGAAGGAAAGTGGAGCCCCTGTCACTTTGACTTTCCCTGGTCCAGCAAATTCTGTGCTTCAGGACCAGTCAGGTCCCAAGGATCTCAGACCAGGGAGGCACAACCTGTAGTCTATAGCTCATACTTCGCAAGAGGCCAGATGAAATGATCGCAATAGTTGGATTCTGACCTTAAAATCTATACATTTCCATTCCTTTCCAAATCCTATCCACTAAAATGGTTAGCAAGGAAATAGTCAATGCTGTCACGTAAAGTGTCATAATTAGGCTTCAGCACCAGCACTGTAATGAGACTAATGAGGGGTTGGAGAGAGTGAGTCATTGTTTCAGGCTGGAATTGTTTTAGGCGAGCATTACTGCATTGGTTGCACTTCAAAGGTTTTGTTTCAAGATTTTGCTAGACTGGACATTTATTTTATTTCTAATGAAAGTTCAGGTTCTGTAGCATTTGATCATGTTAGGTGAGCCGAAAATGTGTCCAGCAGGCCTGAACTAGGCTGTAGCACAAGTATTAAACACCTTTACCTTACATTGAATGAAACCCTATTGATGCCCCAAACTATACAGTGATCAATAGGCCTAGCGACTAGAAAGGAGTAGCAGCACCGGAACTTGTAACAGGCAGAAGAGTCCTTGATGTACCTCCTCCCCCTTTTAGCAATCTGGAAGCTGTCTTTAGACTGTTGTGGTGATTGTAATTTATTTCTAACTGGTGGAAGCTACCCTCTCTGATGTTAGTTGTGTGCCCAGTGGGCCAGGGTTCTATGATAAGATATCAGCCAGGGGGCAGGAGACTTTGAGTAGTGCCACATGGGAGGTAAGCATATTTGGAAACGCTAGTGTGAAGAAGAAATAAAGTGAAGGAGCAGGGATAGGAGATATTCCAGATTCTACTGTTGCCATGACTCTAGCTCAACTCCATGTTGGGTGGAACAAAGGCGGTGTGAATATTAAATGAGCATGCAGCCTCACTAGTATAAACGCAATAGTATTCATCACTATACAATTTGAGACAGGTTACCACGCCCCTTTTAGGGCTCATCTCCTGCCCTCTGTCTCTGTTTTTGTCAGGGTTTGTGCATACTCATTTCTTTAGTGAAACACCACTTGTAACAGTGTTAAATGAATGCATTCTTCTTCAGATAGATTTATCTTTTAAAGTGCTTATTCCTTTATAAAACTTAATATAGCTTTCACTTAAAATAGTTAAAAAGTGGGAAAAGAATCAGCCTTCTTACCTCTGATCCACTGGTTCACAGACGCTGTTTCTACTAACAGTAACATTGCTGTAGAAGCATGCTGCTTCACATTGTCCTCACTAAGAAATAGGGGGAAAGCTTTTATGAACAGGTTGTTACAAAGGGTGTGTCTAGACTACAGGGTTTTTTCAAAAAAAGGGGCCTTTTTTAAAAAAAATCTTCCCCTGCATCTAGACTGCTGCTGCGTTCTTTTGAAAGTAAATCAAAAGAACGTGGCAGAGTTTTTGACCACGGAAAACCTCGTTTTATGAGGAAGAACGTTTTTTTCGAAAATGCTCCTTCGAAAAAAGGCGCTATGTAATGCAAACTGTGCTTTTTCGAAAGAGAGCATCCAGACTGCCTGGGTGCTCTCTTTCGAAAAAGCGTCTTGCTTTTTCGAAAGTACTGGCTGTAGTCAAGACGCTTTTTTTCGAAAGAGGCTTGCAGTCTAGACGTAGCCTAAGGTTTTAACCTTGGAATGTTTTTGCAGGCTATTTTTAAATTGAAGCCCATGTGTAAAAGTGCTAAATGGTGGGAAAGATGCTTGGGGTATGTTTTTTAAAATAAGAATAAGACAGTTACAGAGAGGAGGTAAGGGGAGTAGAGGGAAATGGCACTTGTTTAAAAATCTCTGGACTAGAGGATTGACTCAAGAAAATGTATTCTATGACTAGAATGACCTGATGTCCCATTTTAAGTGGATAGTTCTGTATTTAAGCGCTCCTGCAGTGTCCCTGCTTTAAAAAAAATGGACAAATTGTCCTGTATTTTCGGTCTTTTCCCTCTTATCAGTACTGGTGGGTCTTGCTGCTACCTGGATCCTTGCTTGCCAGCTGCTCACCCATGAGCAATGAGCGGGGAGGTCCAGTGTCTGATAATGGAGGTGAGTGTGCAAGGCTGGTGGTTGGGCAAAGCTGCAACGTGTGGAGCTGTATGCTCCCCCTGCTGGTCTGTTAGTGAAGTCCATGCTATGTGCCAGCTCTTGGCCAGCAAGCTCCTTCCCCACCAGCCTGCATTGGCTGCTTTCTGCAGTGGCTGGTGAGTGCGGGTAGGCGGTGCCTGATTATGTGTCACCTTTGCTGCCTACCCATTGGCCCTTTACACGCTTCCACCTTTCACTGACCTCTCCCTGCTGTGCCCATTGACCCTCACCAGTGGAGGCCCGTCCATAGGCGCAAACTAGGCGGTCGCCTAGGGCGCCAAATTAAACGGCCATTGAGGGGTTTGGAGGCAGGGGGCGCCGATCGCGCGCCGATCGCGTGTTTCGCCTAGGGCGCTAGTTGCCGGAAGCTCGTCTAGGGCCGCTCCTGACCCTCACCCCCAGCCCTGCTGCTCCTCCATCTCACCCCTGGCAGGGTGTCATTCCCAGTGCTGTGTAGAGAACCAGCCCATAGTTGGATCATTCAGCTCACCAGCAGCCTGGCTGGCAGCCTCCTTTCTTCTCCCACTGCCTCTGGCTGGGCTGGCACCAGGGAAAGCTCAAGACTCTACAGCCCAGGGCTGTGGCTTGGAGGAACCAAGCCCTGCACGTGCCAAAGCCTCACACAGCTCTGGCATGGGGAAGCTTCTCCACCCCTCAGCTGAGCTTTGGAGTGGCAGGGAGGAAGCTATTTCCAGCCTGCTTGTGCCCTGACCTCTCAGTCCCTAGGCAGAGGCACTTAGTTCCTTCTTCACATGCTGCTCCCCACCCTAGGCCCCCAGAGAGTCCACGGCACTCTGTCTTATTCTGTCCCCTAGGCACTCTCTCCTGCTGAACCATCTGTCTTGCCAAGTTCAGCCAGGTTCCCTGGTGCTCAATGAATCTTTAGGGTTTACCCTCTTCCTGCCTGTATGGGGACAGGAGACAGCTGGGTTATGTTAGTGGCCTGCAGTAGGTTGGAGGTGTTAGCTGCCTTTCTACACTGTGTGAGCAGGAAGGGATAAGCTGCTTCTAGCCTTTGGAGAGTGGAGGTGGAAGGAAACAGATGACCTCTAGAAAAACACAGGCCAGGTCTTCCCTACTCCCACGCCTACCACCACTCCCCTTCTGCTGGAAGCATCTCCCATCTCTTCCCTCCCACATGATGCTGAAATGCTGCTGCTTTCTACATTCTGGTATGAACCCTGACCAAAATCTGGAGAGAGGGGCCTGTGAACCTGTGTCCCCCCCCACCCCCCCACGATGCCTTGAGACGATGTGGTACCAGGTACCAGGAGCGGCAGGTCCATCTCAGGGCCCTCGTAAGGCATGGAGGATGGAGAGCACTGGGGAGCACATGGGGTTGGTTAGTCACCCCCCATGCCTGTGTAAGAGGTGTATGGGAATGTGTGTGTGTCACACCTCTCCCCATGCAAACCTTAAAGATAGAAGGTAAATAAAAAGACTCTTGCTACTCCAGCTATACAATATTTCTTTTTAACAGGGGCTCAGTCAACTTGATGTTAATTTGAACATTTGTACTGCAGAGTTCTGCATCATTGAACTCACTTGAATACAAGTAATTTTACCAGGTGTCCCATATTCAGCATAGGGAAATACAGTCACCCTGTTTATGATGCAGCGATGATTTACCATGTCGAGGGGCACGCCCCCTCAGCGGTCAGGAAGTCCATGGAATCAGGTTATTGTCCCCTTTTCCCATGCACATATGGCCCCAAAAGCCTAGTTCAAAGTCATGAGCCCCTCTACCAGGAGGCATATGGCCTCACCGGCCTATTCAAGAGTAAGCCTCCCACAGGGCTAGGGTGTTGGACTACTGTGGGGTGAGGGGGACCTGGGCCTTCCCGCTCCACCGGGTGCCAGCCCAGGGCCCTGTTGGCACTGGTGGATTCCGCTGCCTGCTCAGCAGGGCGGCCTGTGGAAATACGCTGAGCTCCTGGAGGACAATCCTCCGCCCTGGGCCACTTCCTACCGCTCCCGGCACACTGCTCCATTCTCAGGGTGCTGCTCAGTGGGTCAGTCCTGGCCGGCCAATCTCCCTGGCCAGAGCGCTCGCTGAGGCTGCGGCTGCTGAGGCTGAGGCTGAGCCTGGGGTTGGGGCTGGGGCTGGGGCTGGGGCAACTGCTGCTGCTGCTGAGGTGCCCGCTGCGGCTGAGGTACCCGCTGCTGGGGCTGCTCTGGAGCTCAGGCCTGAGCTCCTTCCCCTCTGGTGGTCAGCCTTGACTGAGTGGCTCCCTGGGCTTTTATTCTCTGGCTCCCCTTGGAGCATGCCCAGCAGGCCTGTGGGGGTAGGGCCCTTTCGGCCATCTGGGCCAGGGTAACTCTCTGCTGTGCAGTGCAGGGCAGGTATACCCTGTCACATACATGCTTTACTACAGATTCGACTGTGACGATCCACCTTTTTCTGTTCTTTAATTTTTCTATATTTTTACTCTTTATAATCACTACATTACCACAGGCTTGCTAATCTTTGCAACAAACTCCACCCTTTTCTGTTCAAAATGACCTCTCTTTTCTTTTCCCTCTCTAATCCTCATCTACTTGTTGTTGTTTTTTTTAAAAACCTTCTTTTCTTTAAGGACTCTCTTTCATACTATTTTCTTAACTTGTATCAGAGCACAAGCATTCCACATCCCCTCTCTCCAAACATAAAAATAATATTCTTTTTTTCCTCTCAAAATGGCCAATGGTTAAACCTAACCAAAAATCTTTTAGAACCTCTATTCTTTCCTACTTTTGCTTTATACTTGTCTCAAAGCACAAACGGGTTGCATTTCCCCTAGCCAAATATAAAAAAATAATTATTTTATTTTCATTCAAAATGGCTGACATCACCAAAACTTGATAAATTGAAACAGGGAAGGATGGTGGGACATAAGATCTAAAAGGGGTATGACAACCTGTCAAAATTGTATGGTGATGAATACTATTGAGTTGATACTACTTAGCCTCTGCTGTAAGAAGATGCCTTCAAAATCCTCCAGGCTGCCAGCTGTGGTTGAATTTTTACCTGGCATACTGGAATGTGGATTAGAGTTAACTGGCTGAGATGCCATCCAGGCAAGAGTGAGAAAAAGCTTGTGGGGAAGAATGGAAAAGAAATGGAGGGGATTGTATCAGCATCCCTGATGTCTGCCCACCATTTTCTTAATCAAGTTTCACAATTTTTACAAAGGTTAATTCTTCTTACACACTTCCTAGTAAAGGATACCTTTGGCAGTGCCCTTCTGACCAAGAGCTGTGAATGGCCCCAGGCACCATGCTCCTGGAGGTTGGAGGAATAGTACTCTCTTTGGGACAGCTTGTGAACAATGATCCATGCAACTTCTTACACTTCAGTTGGCTCATTAAAACAAGACTTTTTAAAATGCACAAACAAAAATAATGAGTTTTGTGTAACATGTGTGAATAGTTTGCAAAGCTCAGCTGGATAGGCTCACATGTCCATTTGACTCCAGGAGCTGGGGCTTTAAGGAAAACAATAATTATCACGAGACTCGTGACAAAATCATGAAAGTGGGCAGCACTGCTCTTGCATCTACTTAAAGGATAGTTACTTTCCAGAAGGCTCTTAAACACAATTCCACAGTGATTGAGCTGCCGTTCTCACAGGAGAATATTTTAAAAACTAAACACTAAGAAAACTCCTCATTTTTAAGCTGAAGAAAAAATGGAGTCTTCTGAGGTATCTCAGGGCCACCACAGGCAGGAAAGGAAAATCAACAGGCATAGGAGCTCTGGGCATCTCGTCCTCTTGAAAGAAAGTTGGAGGGTCAAAATTTCTGGTCCTTAATCAGGTAAAACTCCATTTTCCATCAGTGTCTCCACACATGGGGTGCATCTACACTGCTCCCAGAGCTCGAAATAAGCTGCACAATTTGAGCTACGCAAATTGCATAGCTTATTTCGAGTTAATTTTGAAATAACTTAATTTTGAAATTTGGCGCTGTCTACACAGCACTTATTTCAAAATAAATCGCTATTCCGAAATGTCCCTTATGCCTCGTGGAATGAGGTTTTACAGGGATGTCAGAATAGCGAGCCCATTATATTTTGAAATAATGGGCGTGCTCAAAAGATGTGGAATAGTTATGAACTCTGTGGATGAAAATTCTTTTCTTTTCTCTGAAATTGGCTTGAATACAGTTGAAACCCTAAGAATGTAAGGCATAAACACATCTGATACTCATGCAGTACTTTCTCACTCCTTCCTTTTCTCAAATTCAGAACAAAAAATGACAAAACAAAATGGTTTTCAGTTAATATAAAATTTCACAGCAGACATTGGTCTCAACCCAGCATGGGACAGAATCTGCCACCTGTTGATGGTTAAGTGTATTCTTCTCATCTGATTCTCATTCTCTCTCTCTTTCTTCATCCTTGCTGATCTCTGGACTGCTTTTCATGCTATCAGTCGTGACACCCTTCCTTATAACCTGGGACTGCTTGCTGGAATCTCAGAGGGTACGTCTACACTTGCTCCCTAGTTGGAACTAGGGATGCAAATGTAGGCGACTGAAATTGCTAATGAAGCGGGGATTTAAATATCCCGCGCTTCATTAGCATGATCTCACCGGCGCATTACTTTGCTCAACAGCTGTTTCGAAAGTGAAAGTGTGCGCCGGGACGCATTAGTTCGAACCAAACCCCTTGGTTCAAACTAACGTTACTCCTCATTTTCACTTTCTCTGTGAAACCGTAGGAAGTTTTTTAACACGGGCAAACCAACAGATCTTCCTCTAATCTGTATCTCAGAAATGGCTGAACCTTTTTTGTTGGGAAGAGGGGGGCAATGGAGAAGGGAGGGGCAGAGAAAAACATGGAAAACTGACCAAATGAGTGGTGGGCAACCTGCTGCTCACATGCAAACCATGAGGATTCGATGTGTGGCCCACGAGACACTTTGTTTACTGTTGCCCATGCACAGGGTTGCCACATTCCTCTGGTTTCCATGCTCATAGTTTTTTTCCCCTACCGGTATTACTAAAGTAACACACAGGTAAAACAAGAGCATGTGAGTGAGGTGCATGCTGATGACATACAGCATTGACTGAGAGTCATGTGCTTTCTCTGCATCCAATCAAAGCATTGTTATGGTTCAGCTGACACACACTGCAAATTCTAGGTATGCAAGCACAGTTAGCAAAACTACTATATCCCAGGAGACCCTCTTGAATACCACAATCTTGCAGTCCACTGAGATTAAGGAAGGCCACTTGTGTGGCCCACCAACTAGCCTAGGTCCCTGGCCCAAATGGTTTTAAGTGTGGCCAAGATCCTCAAAGCATGGTCTAATATTGGAAAAACTTTAAGCGTGGGCATTGCTACCAGTGCCACCTTTTATATCATCACCCTCATCTTTATTCTGGAATTATCTTTCCTCTGAAGTGGGTTTTGCCCACAAAAGCGCATGATACTATATTTATTTTTGTTAGTCTCTAAGGATACGTCTCCACAGCAGGGCTAAACTTGAAATAAGTTATGCATCTTGAGCTACGCTAATTGTGTAGCTTAAGTCAAAATAACTTATTTTGAATTTGGGCATGTCTACACAGCACTTATTTTAAAAGAGAGCACTCTTCCTCCTACTTCCCTTAATTCTCATAAAATGAGCGTTACAGGAGTCAGAGTAAGAAGTCCTTTTGGCTGGACATTATTTTGGCATGTCGAAATATCTGCTTGTGTGTAGACATGCATTTTGTTATTTCAAAAAACGTCAGTTATTCCAAAATAACGGTGCTGTGTAGATGTGCCGTAAGTGTACTTCTACACCAGGAAATTATTTTGAAATAATAACTCCTGAAATAACTATTTTGAAATAAGCTTATTCCCCAAGGAAAGTAGGAGTTACTATTTTGAAATAACCAGACCCTTATTTCAAAATAACAGGCTTGGTCGTGTGGATGCTCTGCTTGTTATTTTGAAATAAGGGGAGATATTTTGAAATATCTTTAGCAAGAGACCTAAAAAAGAGTCACCGTGGCTTAACCACCATGTAAAAGAAGCAGTGAGGGACAAAAAGGCATCTTTTAAGAAGTGGAAGTCCAATCCTAGTGAGATAAATAGAAAGGAACATAAACACTGTCAAATCAAGTGTAAAAATGTAATAAGAAAAGCAAAAAAAGATTTTGAGGAACAGCTAGCCAAAAACTCAAAAAGAAATAACAAAATGTTTTTTAAGTACATTAGAAGCAGGAAGCCTGCTAAAAAACCTGTGGGTCCCCTAGACGATCGAACTATAAAAGGCGCAATCAAGGACGATAAAGCCATTGCGGAGAAACTAAATGATTTCTTTGCTTCAGTCTTCACGGCTGAGGACGTTGGGGAGATTCCCAAATCTGCACCGTCCTTTGTGGGTAATGAATCTGAGGAACTGTCCCGGATTGAAGTGTCATTAGAGGAGGTTTTGGAACAAATAGAAAAACTTAATGTTAACAAATCTCCGGGACCGGATGGCATTCATCCAAGGGTTCTAAAAGAACTCAAATGGGAAATTGCTGAACTATTATCTGTGGTTTGTAACCTATCCCTTAAATCGGCTTCCGTACCTAATGACTGGAAGGTAGCCAACGTGACACCAATATTTAAAAAGGGCTCTAGAGGCGATCCGGGCAATTACAGACCGGTAAGTCTAACTTCAGTACCGGGCAAATTAGTCGAAACAATAGTAAAGAATAAAATTGTGAAGCATGTAGAAGAACATAATTTGTTGGACAAAAGTCAACATGGGTTTTGTAAAGGGAAATCCTGTCTTACTAATCTATTAGAGTTCTTTGAAGGGGTTAACAAACATGCGGACAAGGGGGATCCAGTAGATATAGTATACTTAGATTTCCAGAAAGCCTTTGACAAGGTCCCTCACCAAAGGCTCTTGTGTAAATTACATGGCCATGGGATAAGAGGGAAGGTCCTTTCTTGGATTGAGAACTGGTTAAAAGACAGGAAACAAAGGGTAGGAATAAATGGTAAATTTTCAGAGTGGAGAGGGGTAACTAGTGGTGTCCCCCAAGGGTCAGTCCTAGGACCAATCCTGTTCAACTTATTCATAAATGATCTGGAGAAAGGGGTAAGCAGTGAGGTGGTAAAGTTTGCGGATGATACCAAACTGTTTAGGATAGTCAAGACAGAAGCAGACTGTAAGGGACTCCAAGAAGATCTCACCAAACTGAGTGATTGGGCAACAAAATGGCAAATGAAATTTAATGTGGATAAGTGTAAAGTAATGCACATTGGGAAAAATAACCCCAACTATACGTACAGTATGATGGGGGCTAATTTGGCTACGACAAATCAGGAAAGAGATCTTGGAGTTATCGTGGACAGTTCTCTGAAAACTTCCACACAGTGTGCAGCGGCGGTCAAAAAGGCAAATAGGATGCTAGGTATTATTAAGAAAGGGATAGAAAATAAGACCCGGAATATCTTACTGCCCCTGTATAAAACTATGGTACGCCCACATCTTGAATACTGTGTACAGATGTGGTCTCCTCACCTCAAAAAAGATATTTTGGCCTTGGAAAGGGTTCAGAAAAGGGCAACTAAATTGATTAGGGGTTTGGAACGGGTCCCATATGAGGAGAGGTTAAAGCGACTGGGACTTTTCAGTTTAGAAAAGAGGAGACTGAGGGGGGATATGATAGAGGTGTATAAAATCATGAGTGGTATGGAGAGGGCCGATAAAGAAAAGTTATTTATTAGTTCCCTAAATAGAAGAACTAGAGGACACCAAATGAAATTAATGGGTAGCAGGTTTAAAACTAATAAAAGAAAGTTCTTCTTCACACAGCGTGTAGTCAGCATGTGGAACTCCTTGCCAGAGGAGGCTGTGAAGGCTAGGACTATAACAGAGTTTAAAGAGAAGCTAGATAATTTCATGGAGGTTAGGTCCATAAAAGGCTATTAGCCAGGGGATAAAATGGTGTCCTTGGCCTCTGTTTGACAGAGGCTGGAGAGGGATGGCAGGAGACAAAGCGCTTGATCATTGTCTTCGGTCCACCCCCTCTGGGGCACCTGGTGCTGGCCACTGTCGGCAGACAGGATACTGGGCTAGATGGACCTTTGGTCTGACCCGGTACGGCCGTTCTTATGTTCTTATGAAATAACTCCCTGGTTACACCAGGGCTAAGATGCCACAGGACTACCCATTGTTTTTAAAGTTGCAGACTAACACTGTTACCCCCCTGAGACTTTCTTCTGATATTGAGCGTAAATTTACTACCATAGCTAGAGAAAAACTGTTTGGATTCATGATATTAGCCTACAAAGGCTGATGTCTTCTGTTACCCAGGCTGACTATTGTTAAGGTTAAGATGTTGTCACGGTTGTTTTAGTAAAGGTCATGGACAGGTAGCAGGCAATAAACAAAAATTCATGGAAGCCTGCAACCTTTCCCTGACTATTACTAGCAATAACCAGGGGAAGAGCAGAAAGAAGGGGAAAGAGGGCGCTGACTATCATGGCGGCTGACAGCCAAAGAAGTCACAGAAGTTCATTAAAGTCACAGTATCTGTGACTAAATTGTATCATTAACTATTGTATATGCACTTAATTGATTTGCAATTTACTATCCATGCACTTGATCAAGTGTAGGAATACCACAGGATAACCAGTCCAAATCCACATGCCTCATTACTTACAACTTCCAGCATTTTCTTCATGTAACATGATTATTGGCTCACCATCAAACTGTATTATAATGGGTCTATTTCTCCTTTCACACCAGTGGAAATCAGGAGTAACTGCTTTGAAGTTAATGTTGCCTAAGGTTAAAAAGGTGTGATATTATAAACAGGCCCCAAATGTCCTGCTATCTTTGCTTTTTTATCTTCCTTTCTTCATTTTTGGGTTGTTAACAAGATTTGTTGAGACCTGTTCAAAAAGTTTTCCACTTCAAAAAATTTCCCTTTCAGATGTGATATATTCAGGTTACTCAGAAATGTCGCAATGTCACTCAAGACAATATTTTTAAACTCAACTTGTGTTTAATTTATCTTATGCTCATATCGTAATATCTTTTTTCATTTCTACTTTAGCTTTTCCGATGGCTTCAGATGCTGTACCTTTCCTATATGATATTGGAAAAAGAACTACTTATGTGAGCCTTGGACATGAAGAGCAAGTGGAACACATCAAAGCATATGTTTGCAAACCATCTTTTGACACGGACAAAGCTGTGATGGTGATTCATGACATATACGGATGGCAATTCCCAGACATTAGATACATAACTGATCTAGTGGCAGCTGCGGGATACATGTAAGCATTATTGTCTTGATTTCTTTCCAAAGAGACACTCTCAGCTTCATCAGATTCAAATTTCCAAATTGTATTTGCCATACAAAATGAGAAATCATGCCATTTCAGTCTGAATTACTTGTCTTAGAATAAAAGCCACATAAAAGTGATACCTGACACATCCTGGCGTAGAATAGGTTCTTGCTGGTCAGGCTGAAACAATTCTCAGAACATGGTGATGGCACAAGGAGAGTTCTGAGAAATGTCAAGGTGCAGTGCACTAAAAAATGCACCAACAAAAGGCTGTTGTGTTTGAGTGTCGAGCCATGTGGGTCATTTCAAAAAAATGAACCTGCTTTAACTGTAATATAATTAGAAATACTAACAAGAATTGTACATTCTTCAAATGTTTGTTCATGTGCATTCCAGTTAGATGTTTGTGCACACATGTGCATGTTAGCTGGAAGATTTTTCTCCTAGTAGCTAGCTGTAGGGTCGGTCTGGACACCGCCCAGATTATTTAGATGTGCATAGATCATCCCTTTTGCCATTATACGGACCTAAAAGTCAACTCCGTTTTATTTTTCATACAGCGCCATCTGCCCAGACTTTTTTATGGGAAAAAAACCTTGGACATCTGCTGATCACTGGATTGATTTTGGTGACTGGCTGAAAGATCGAGAACCCACAAAAGTGGACAGGTAAAATGTATATTTATGCTGAAACTTTCAAAGCTTCATGGTGTTATGCTTATAAGAAGCACATAGGATCTTTTTCTGGGAAAAAGGCAATACATCACATTTACTGAAAGTACAACATGAAAAGCAACATATGCATTCATACACTCATGTCCTGCAGATGATTTGTAGTTACCAGTCTGTCATTGCTCAGTCAATCTTACTGGTCAGACAAGTTTAACTGAGTGAGAAGTTGGGGGTCTATCAATTGAAATTGAAGTTCCTCTGAGGCTTGGCTTGCAGGACCGAATGCAGAGTCTAATGGCAAAAGCTCCCCTTCTTATACATATAAATTTCCATTTGACTCTATGGGTTCTGCAGCATCATGCTGCAATCATTCATCCTCAAGAGGTGTTAATCTCAGGGCTTTCCACAGTTATCCTTTGATGGCTATTGTCAGGCTTCCTGTTGTTACAGCTTGTTTGTGTCTTACTCTTGGAGGTCTGCCTGTCTCCAGGGTTCTGTCAATTCTGCTAATTTAATTCAGCCTCAGGCATAATGCATGTTTCCTGGTTATCTTCAGGGTTCCCAATTCTTCTTGACCATTTGGGCATTTCTGGTAGCTTTCACACTTACACATATCCTCCAGTCACACCAAGCAATTTTACAGTGTTTCAGACAAGATTAGAGTTTAGAACGGTTTCTATAAATTACTAAAGGAACACAGGAGGGGCCTGAGGCCGGCTGCGGCAGCTGGCGCCCCAGGCGGAAGGCGCGATCGGTGCCCCCGCCTGCACAGCCGTCAATGGCTGTAATGTAATCATCAGGCGCCTGGGCGCCCCGTGACATCATCATCGGGCGCCCCGGGCCGGCAGCACCCTAGGCGACCGCCTACTTTGCCTAGGCTCACGGGCCGCCCCTGAAGGAACAACAGAAAGAAAGGAACCTTTCATAACTTAGTTTGTGATGCAGACAAGAGGTACAACTTAATTTGTAATGCTAACAAGAAGAAGATCTTACCACAAACACTGTGTAAGCATGAGAGTTGGGGTGAAATAGAAGCATACAAAACTTACAAACAAATCTTATAGGACTTGTTACTATCATTATACTTATATTCTTAGACTAATACTAAAATACAATAATTTGGCTACAATGGGCACCTAAATATAAAAATATGGACTTAATGTAGCAATGAAAGAGATACATGCCTTGAGGCAGCTGCAAGGGCTAGCCCACATGTAGCAGCTAGATCAAAGCAAACTTGAGTAATAACAGCAATGAGTCTACTGCAACATAAATGGCTGCACTGGCTAGCCCTACTTGTTCAGGACCCAGGGTACATATTCAAAATAACCCCCATCCACACTGGCTTCACTATTATTGTTATTCAAGCTTGCTTTGATCTACCTATCTATAGTGTTGCAATCACTCCTCTAAATTACAGACTAGGCAGAATGTGTGGGAGGAAGCACAACAGGAGTTAAGGGTTGAAAAGTTAGGCCATTCCCGGGCATGCTAAGAAAGGAGAGCTGTAACGCCATGTTCTTTCATGTGACCAGGTCAATGCTGGAAAACTACTGGGGGAAACTGCAAAAGATGCGTACTGAGGGGAAAAGAGGGTTACTTCAGACGTGTAATCAGAACATGTTTTATTTTGCTAAAATGTGTAAGGATGTGGAAGAGGGACTACAGAAAGGGAGGAAAAACTGGGGGAGAAGAGAATTGCCTGGATTTCAATTTATATTTAAAAAAGTGTCATGAAAGGTGCTTATTCTTTAATTTACCCACTATGTGTCCAAAGCTCTGGTGGCTTCCTGCTAGCTGGGCACCCAGAAGTGTGCAAGTATCTCTTGAAAGTAGGCTGTGAGTCTGGGCTATCCCACCTTCTGGAGATGGTGGTGTAATTATTATACAGTAAAACCTGTGTTATCCGGCACGCCTGGGGATTAGGGCGTGCCAGTAACCTAAAAATTCTGAAGGGGGGAGGTGTCGGGAGCTGTGCGAAGCCTACAGGGGTGGGGGGGGCACTGGAGCTGTGCAGGGGCTGGGATGTGGCCTGCTGGGGGGCCACGAGCCGCAGGGCGGGATGCGGCCTGTTGGGGGGGGGGGAAGCTGGGGGTGGGAGGCAGAGATGGTGGGGGCAGCCTGCTGGGGGGGGGGAGGTGGGAGCCACGGGGGGGCTGGCCTACTGGGGGTGCCAGGAGCCACAGGGGGAGCCAAGACACTTGCTGTTTGCTTCCGCCTGCCATTCGCCCCTCCCCCAGGTATGTGCTGCACACTTGTCTGAAGAGTGGCCTGGCACTTAAAAGGCCAGTTTCCTTTTTTGTTTTTGGGTTTTTTGGGGTTTTTTTTGTTTTTCCCAGCATCAGAAATTTGCCGGTTTCTACAGTCTTCTGGATGCTTAAGTTCCCAGCCAGTGGGAGTGACGGGGGTGGAAGATGAAAGCCACAGCAGCCATCTGTGCCCTTCCCTCCTGGCCCCCAGAGCTGCACCAGGTAGGAACTCCATCCCTTGCCTCCTCATAGACCTCCCCCCACCCAGAGTCCCCACACCCCAACCCACTCCTGCACCCTCCCTCCCAAGCTTTGCACTCCCACCCTACTCCCTGGGAGCCCCCTCTCACACACTGAACTCCTCATTTTTGGCCCCACTCCAGAGCGTAGGAGGGTCCACAAAATCTCCTAGCCCCAGGCACCCAGAAGAGTTAATCCAGCCCTGGGGGAGAGGGAAGCCCTGAGCCTTGTAGTCTTGTAATGGGGCTGGAGTGCAAGGGGATCCCTGGTGCCCCAGGTTGCATGAGTGAGATAAGTGTCTCCCTTTTTCTGCTTATCAGTTGGGGACCATGTCCCCCCCCATCAAAGGGGAGCTGCCTCAGATAAATGTCCTGCACCTTAACCCCATGCCCCAGCCCTGAGTCCTCTCCTATACCCTAACTTCCTCCTAGAGTCCACACCCCAATCTCAAACCTACTGCCCCACCTCAGCCTCCTGCCCTGAGCCCCCATCCTACACTGCAAACCCCTTGTCCCCTGCCTGGAGCCCCCTCCTGCACTTCAAACCCCTCAGCCCCAGCCCCACATCAGAGCCTGCACCCCAAGTCCGAGTCCTCACCTCCTCCCACACCCATCCTGCCTTAACCTGCAGCCTGCTCCCACACTTGGAACCCCTCATTTTTGGCCCCACCTTAGAGCTTAAGGGGCCCCACAAAAATCTAATCGCTGTGCGGTCCCAGAAGATAATTTGACCCAGCCATGACTACAGGTGAATTGAGTGAGATTTCTTTTTTTGTTTGTTTTGCTTGTATGTGGCCCTGACTGATTTTTCCTTGGTCACTGGGCTGTGACAGAAAAAAGATTCCTCACTCCTTCCCTAGAACATATTGAAGAGCATGTTTCTTGCAGCAGGGGAATATCAATGCCCGCAGAGGAATTGATCAGCTGAATGCTTCTGATTCTGCCTGCCTGGTTAGCTTCCTTACAGTATGTCAATGGGAGGGTTTCTGGCACTTCCATAAAATATCTTCCAATACATTCACTATCCACAGTGTGGGTGTTCACTAGTGAATTAGTATCTCACCATTGCACACTGAGGCTTGATCCCCGAGGGGAGCGTAGGGGTTGTTTCTGCAGCTCTTCTCTAACCACTTTGAGGGAAACAATGAGCAGTCCTGTGGCACCTTAGGGTATGTCTACACAGCAACATTTCAAAATAACTAGTCAGCATCTACACAGCAGGCAGTTATTTCAAAATAATGTTGAAATACTGTCAAGCTGGAGGACTTCTTACTCCAACTCCTGTAACCCTCATTGTATGAGGAGTAAGGGAAGTCGGAGGACGAATGCTCTATTTTGAAATGTGTTGTGTAGACACTCCCAATTTCAAAATAAGCTACGCAACTGATGTAGCTCAATTTGCGTAGCTTATTTCGAGTTAAGCCCTGTTGTGCAGACTCACCCTTAGGATATGTCTACACTACGGCGTTATTTCAAAATATCTAATTTCGAAATAGTTATTTCAAAATAGCTTATTTCGAAATAACGCGTCTACACACAAAATGCATTTCGAAATAGCTTTTTACTATTTCAAAATAGCGCGTCCACACTGATTGGACGCTGAATCGCATTTAAGGCCAGCTGGAACCAGGTCCGGAGGGCATCAGGTCAGGAGTTACTTTGTGTGGCTGCTGCCTGAGGCTAGCTGAGGCCTGTGCTTAAAGGGACCCCCCCGGACAGCTGGTTCTCAGCTTTCCCTGCTTGCTTGCCTACCTCGATGAGGGACAGCAAAGCATTTTGTCTCTGTGTGCTCTGATTGCCCTCACTCGGGACACAACAGCACTCTGCAGCATGGAGCCAGAGCTGCCCCTGGGCACTCTGGTGCTTCTTTTGGACATGTTGCTGCGACCCTGGCTGCACTTTCTGCAGGCTGCCATCTGGGAGGTCCATTGGGGTGCTGTCAGTATCCAGGAGGCCCTGCGAGAGAACTTCCACCCTGAGGAGCACTAAACTAAGAGCCTCCTGGTCTGCCCCATTGGGGGCTTGTGCCTCATTCTACCCTCACGTCCTTCCACTTACCTCTCCCTAACCCCCCTTCCTGATGTCAAATAAAATACACGTATTTTCATGAACACAAACTCTCTTTATTTAACAAAAATGGGGGTGGGGAATGAAACTATGGTGAGACTGGGGAAAGCAGGCGGGAGAGGGGAAGGGGGGGGGGCGAAACCTGGGAGGAGGAAGCTGGAAGGGGGAAGCAAGGGGAAGAAGGGGGAGAGGAAGCTCAGGGCTCAGGGTTGGGGGTCTCACCGGACCAACTTTATTTTCATGCGAACCTGCTCCTGGGTTCACATGTGGCCTTTGGTGGCCAGGCTGGCAGCTATCCTGCCATAGACGGCCACGTTCCTCCATCTAGTGTGGAGATCATGGATGTTGGGGGCATCTTCCCCAAACCTGAATAAGGTCCATGATCTCCGCCCTGGACCAGGAAGGCGCCTGCCTTCTCCAGGCCCTGGCAGGCTCCTGGGAGCTGGCAGACTGCTCCTGGGGAGCGGTGGAGGGCTGGCTGCCAGTGGCTTGCTGGCTCATGTTTTGGGGCCACTGGGTAGGGGCAGTGACTGCTGGCTCTGGGCTGGCAGGCTTGGAGCTGGCACAGGCACTGTGGCCTGAGTCAACCCCTTTAAGGGCTCTGTGGAGGGGGAGAGGGAGAGGAGTGTTCTTGGTTGAGGCTGGAGTGGCCACCAGGGCACCCAGGGAAGGCTGGAGGCCCCCTATTTTGAAATAAGCGTCTACACAGCACTTATTTCAAAATAGTAATTTTGAAATTGGCGTTATTCCTCGTGGAATGAGGTTTACCAATTTTGAAATAAGCCCTCCGCTATTTCGAATTAATTTCAAAATAACGGAATGGCTGCGTAGACACTAGGATAGTTATTTCGAAATAACTTTGCTGTGTAGACATACCCTTAGAGACTAACAAATTTATTAGGTCATGAGCTTTCGTGAGTAAAACCCACTTCATCGTATGAGTTGAAATGGAAATTACAGAATCCAGGGTATATATAACAGCAAAAGAAGTTACCCGTCAATTGTAGGATCAGTGTTAATGAAGCTAATTTAGTTCAGCTGGATGTGTCTCATTCATAGCATGTGATATGGAAATGTGAAAATCAAAGGTGGGGAAATTGCCTTTGTAGTGTGTTAATCAATTAAAATCTTTATTCAAGCCTAAGTTGATACAGCAGAACTTGTAAATGAATTCTAGTTCAGATGTCTCCCTTTCTAATTGGGGCACGTGCTGTTATCTGATAGCAGGTATATAAGCCCCTGATGTTGTGGCTTATGTGTTTAGACCCTATGAGGGTGTTGTTTCTATAGGTATGTGGACAGAGTTGGCAAAAATGTTATAACCCAGTTAACGTACTATAACCTGGTTACAGACTAACACAGCTACTCCTCAGACTTTTTATTTTGAGGAAGACATTTAAGTACTTCTGATTAATTTTTCCACTTTTAAATAAAAATTGAAATGTAGGGACAATTATCTGTAGTCCCTGACATTTGCAACACACCAGCTCCTGAATTTAGAGAGGCACTGTTAGTTCTTCAGCGTCCATCCAGAAACATTGAAACTTCAAGAAATAGACAAAGCTAGAGTACATCCATCTACTCTAACATCGACTTATGGGCAACTAAGCACTCCCATTACCCCTTAAGAGTATCTCAGTGTTCCTGGACTATCCTTTGCTCCTGCCAGCATACCATTTAACTACCCATTCCCAGAATCTGTATGTATAATAATGTTATTGAATTTTCATCAGATAGCTGCTGAACACGTATCCTTCAGAATTCTTGTCCAAAATGTGCACTTTCCTATTACTTTAGGCACCAAATTTTGAAAAACACCCTCTACTATATACAATTTAAAATTTAAAATTACAATTTAATTTTACAATTATACAATTTTATTATACAATTTTAAAATACAATTTAAAATTAAAAAATGAAAAAGCAGGCTCTTCTAAAAACTCAAGTATCTTTCAAACTTGTTGAGATTTCTGTAATAAAAAAAAATTGATCATGATATACATTAAAAACACTTACCAAATTTGTTACCTTAGCCTTCATGCAGTACATCACCTTTTTGTGTAGTAGTTATTGCAAGATTAATTTCGAATACATGTCTAGTTGAATAATTGCTTAGCATTTTTTCAAGTGGTCTTTGTTGGAATTATTTTATGCTACATCACAAATTAGGAGGTGGTTCATAATGTAGTCATGTAATTTTTACCTAGATAAGTGTTTCATTTTTACAGAATCAAGCTAAGCAATTCTACTTCCACAATACATCACAAAAAGCAGTGGCTGTCAACCTTTTCAGACTATTGTACTTTTTCAGGAGTGTGATTTGTCTTGCATAGCCCCCATGTTTCACTTCATTTAAAAACTACTTGTTTACAAGGTGAAGACATAAAAATATAAACATTTCACTGTGACTATTATTGGAAAATTGCTTACTGTAGTAGGTCAGGACAGCAATGTAGTAAATTCAGGATTCACTGGTGTGGTGTCCTGACCGGTCTCCTGCTCCATCAGTGATGATAAATGTTCAGCTACATGCATTTTTGTATGCTCCCTCAGTATATCATGCCAGCTCTGTGCAGATAGCTAGTATAACAGACTTCAAGAGAGCCCCCAAAAACCACAGATGCAGATAAGATACAAAGGCACCCAAGTCAGTTGTATTGTCGAAGTACATGAATAGTTGTTGGTAGCCAGACCGCCTCTGAGCCCCTATGCATTTGTATCCGTGACAATGGACAAGGCTCAGTCAATAGTATGGATTTCACCATTGCCCCCTAGGCTGGAGAAAGAGTTAAGTCAAGGTACCCCAACATTTATAGGCTGAGACAGTCTATGATATACACCTTACATATCATTTTACACATTAATGATGTGTTTGGTACCTCCCCTTGTATTTTCCTCCAGAGCATTCCTATTCACCACCCATTGTTACGCTTTCACCTCTGTTGTTTCAAACTGTTTGATCATGTACAAAGTTGGGATGGCCTTAAACTGTCCTGGTGGAATGTATTTCCATATTTCATGTGCTTTTAGAAGCGCTAGCAGTTCTAATGTAAAAAACCACTGACTTTCAGGCAAATATCTGCTTGTGACGAGGCCTAACTCTTACTTTGGTTCAGGCACCAGGCCCATGCTTCAGGGTCTTTCTTTCTCCTACACTTACTTTCTCATTTTACCATATAATTATAAATCAATTGGAATATAAATATTGTTTTTATATTTCAGTGTAGAATATATAGAGTAAAAATAAGTCATTGTCCATATGAAATTTTACTATATACCCTGTTGTAAAATTAGTCACATCTAAATGAGTTGACATATCCCCTGCAAGACCTCTGTGTGGCCACAAGGATACACATAGCCCTGACTGACAACCATGGTCCTGATAGAATAATGCTTTACATCACTGGTTGTCAATTTGTGAACATTTGTACTTGCTTGTATGTCTTGTTTGCATTTGTTCCCTTCTGGATGAAGTAATTTAATGAAATAGTCTGTTCTTTTGGAAATGGCACAATAGCCCACAGTTCAGATAATTACCTTATCATATGATTAATGCACTGTACTTAAGTTCTACTGAAGCAAATGTTTAACTTTAAGCATATGCTTAATTGCTGTCCAGTACAGGAAAACTTTTCTGATTCAGAGCCATATCTGCTAACTCACATTTAAAAACAGCATTGTTTAATTTGGGATTGGAATAATTTTAAATGACAGAAGGAAAGATCCTGACAATTTTATGTACTTTTGTGTTTTCTTTTTAGATTTTCAGATAGCAATTCTGCTGCAAATTTCTTAGTTCTTTTTGTTTATATGTCTTAGGGAAGCTGATGTTGTCCTGAAGTATCTAAAGGAGCAGTGCAATGCAAAGAAGATTGGTGTCGTTGGGTTTTCCTGGGGCGGAATGGCTGTACATCACTTGATGCTGAAAAATCCTGAATTAAAGACTGGGGTGTCCCACTATGGTAGTGAAGAATGCATGTAAACTTGAGCAGGCTCACTTGATTATGTGGTGTATATATTTAAGATGCTGCTCTAGATAGATTTTTTTTTAAGTATTCAACTTACAGGTGCCCTGCGGATTTAAATATAACAGTTTATTTCAGCAATGTATACTGTATGCTCCCACTAACTAAAGGGATAGTTGGTATTTTAAATGTTCACAGAACAGAAAATGCCATTCATTTTTCACTGAAATATCCTCACTGGCTCTATAATTCTATCAGGACCATGGTTGTCAATTTTGTTCTCCATCAGAAGAAACTTTGTGCTAATCTGTGAAATATACTAAGGCCTTGTCTACACTAACACTGTAAATTGTTCTAAGCTACACAAGTTACATCACTTAAGTCGATGTAACTTATATTGACTTAAAGCGGTGCTATGCCAACAGGAGAATGCTCTCCTGTCAACTTACTGTGTCTTCACCAGACTTGCTACATCAATATGCAGCGGCACATATTTAGCCTGACTGGCAGACTAACCCCAAGAAACAAGCCTTTCCTGATTTCCATTTGACAAGCTCTATGCTCCAGCAGGGTTGTCTGCTCTCTGTGTTGCCATGGCATAATGCATACTGGGATATCCCAGAGCACAAGTGAACAATTTGGAATACAAGGGGTCTGAAAGAGGGAGAAAATCCATTGTTCACAGGCTAAATGCCTAACTGAGCCTAGATCACAGGGATATTTCTGAAGTTTAGACTGGATGCTGGGCACAGCCGATGGCAGAGACAACTTCTGCTGCCTATTCTGAGGGGAGTACATCCACAGGCTGTTAAGAAGTTTCACAATGTGGGAACCATGTTGGTTCCTTAGTACAGTAGTGACCTGGGGTACATTCCTTCTCTTTGGCTGGCAAGGAAGGTATAGCATTTTTTTGGATATAGATGTAGATGTAGCTACATTTATGCACGCCTTAGCCACTGCCAGGTTAGATTGCTGTAATGTGCTGAACATCAGCCTGAAGACCACTCTGATTTCCAGGACTGCAGAATACAGATTCTCTTATCTGCTTGGTGGTATGTCTCACACATTGATACGCCACAGTCTGAACTACCTCCAGAAACCAGTTGGATACCATTGCCAAGACTTGCTGATTTATAAAGCCCTATCCAACTTGCATCCTGTCTATCTTACACATCATCTTTCTTTTTATGCGCCATCCCAGTTTTGGGGATGAGGAAGGGGACGGTTGACTATAAAATTTGCTGTCCTCATTGCTTCCAAGAAACTACCTTTGTATCTTGCAAGGCCAACTTTAATATGCAGTCTTTCACTTGTTGGGTTCACTTGAAGGAAATTAAGCCTCACCCTGTGTGATTTTAAAGCTGATCTACATTTGTACATAGCATTTGCGACAGTACATTTTTATAATGAAAAATAAATATTGCTGAAGCAAATAGAAGTTTGCATTTAAATTCACAACTCATCTTTCAAAATGTGTTATAGGAATAATCAGGGACTCTGGTGACAGATACAATTTGCTGAACTCAACCTTTTTCATTTTCGGGGAAAAAGATCACACCATCTCACATGACCAAGTAAGTGTTTGTCTGAAAACAGATTTCTCTGTTCTTGTCACACTTTTATAAGGCAGAATTCCAGCTACTAAATATAATCTGTGTAGGCCTGCCAGGAAACACTCAGGGAAATAAAAGAGCAGAGCAGTTGGATTTTTCTAGCAATATTTTAGCTTCTCCTGGAGCTTACATAGAAGCCACTATATAGCTTAGGACCAGGCAAAATATGACCTGCAGGCTGGATTCATCTTGCCAAGCCACCAGATCTAGCTCACATGAGCCTCAGGTCACAACCCCCTTCTTCACCCAGACTCCCTCTCAGAACCCACACCCTGTCCTAAACCCCAATCCCTTACCCCCAGCTCCTTTCTGCACCCAACCTCCATCCTAGACCCCACACCTCCTCCATTAATATCATGGAAAAGTGCAGCCCTTGACCACTTACCAAGTTCTTGGAATGTCGCCCACCCAATCAAAAATTATTGCCCACTCTTGGTATAGGTTCTCTTTCAGGGGGACTGGAGAAAAACCATGGTGGAGCGAAGGGTCAGCCTCTTTGTACCATGGCAAGCAAGGGCTGAACATGTCCAGAGAGATGCCAGGATACAAACCATAAATTAACTATTTGGTTATTTGTGTTGCCTCTTAGAGGGCACATGGTTAGGCAACTGAATTTAGACTCTGGAGACCAGGCCCACCGACAGGACTGAATTGGAGGAGGTAGAGAGCAACTGCCCCAGGGCCTGGCCACTGCCACTGGTACTGTGGCAGCAGCAGAGGCAGCGGCTGGAGTCCCAGGCCCTTTAAATCTCTGCCAGAGATCTGGTGCACTCCAGGAAGTGCAAAGGGTTGGGGAGCGGCACAGCATGGTCTGGGTGATGCTGAGGACTGGCTGCCCCAGCTCCATCCCTTCTGGATCCACAGAGCCAGCCTCCACTCCCACCTTACCCCAGCAAGTCTGTCAACCCTCCTGCAGGGGACAGATTCAGTTCTCAGCCCTACCCCAGAACTGCCTGTGTGACTTTGGGTAGGTCACCTAGTCAGTCTGGGCATACAGGGAAAAGGCACTTGGTTAGAGCAAAGAGCAGTAATGAACATATTGTACTTGTCATACCCATGTGACAAAGGGCAGATGCACCACCACAGCACCTCTTGCCAATAGCACTGGGAATGAGTTCCTGTCTACCCACCAGATAACCCCCTCTGTGTCAGTTCCAGACTCACATCACTCCCAGACTGCAGTGTCCTCTTCAGGACACTGCCCTCCGGGACGGCCCACAATTGTTGTGTGTCATCCCTCTTCTGGGGAAGAGGATGTTTATCAGTCTTTGCATTCTGGGGTCCTCCCCTCCCAGAAAAGCCCAAATTCCCCTATACCCACCTTGCCTCAATGACTCATCATCTAGCCCCTTACCTCAGGGGCAAACTGATATCTGAAATGGCCACTCATCATTGGCAAGGGGGTGTGGTCCTGCTGCCTTTGCCAATCCTGGCTGTCCCCCCTGCAGCTCTAGTACCTTCAGGCCTTGTCTCAGGCCCTGCAGTCTGGGAGTGAGGTCAGGCCAGAGCTCCGCTCCGCTCCACTCCACTCCACTCCACCACTCCACTCCACTCCCCTACCCTGCCTGCCTGCCTGCCTTCCTTTCCCAGCCCTGCTCTGCTCTGCTCTGCTCTGCTCTATCTCACAAAAAGCCTCCACACTTCCTCAGCAACCAGGTCCTTCCTGCTTCCTAACTAGAGTCTGTCCCTCCCAAAGCCCTTATTTATACAGCCCACCGCTGGGCCCCAATGGGCAATATCAGCCTCAGCTGTGGGCTTTGCTCCCTGCCCTCTCCCAGGGGTGGGTTTTAGCCTTAAAGGGTCAGTGTAGGGCAGATGCCCTGTTACACTGTGTAAACCTTATGCCCTGGCTAGATGAGAAAATACATTGTTTTTCTAAAAAAGGATTTATGTAAGATTTGTTATAATTAACAATACCTAGCTCTTATATAGGACGTGTCAGTAAATCTCAAAGGTAGTCAGTTTTCATTATCTTCATGTCAGAGATGAAGAAACTGAGGCACAGGAAAGGAAGTGTCTTGTTCTAGGCTTGGACAAAGCTAGAAATAGAACCTAGCTGCCTAATTAGCACATTTCCTAATGTGTTTTATTTCCCCAGTGTAGAGGTGGCCTGCATATCTTCTTTCCCTCTGTAAAATGAAAGTAATACCTCCATGCCTATCAAAGGTTCTGTGAGGGTAAATCAACTAATACTTGGTAGGCACTAAACTATTATCATGACAAGGCCACGTAAGTACATAAACAGGAGTCAAGAACCTGGTCTGCACATAAGGCTGCCAACTTTCTAATGGCATAAAACTGAACACCTTTGTACTTCCCCTCCCCTTCCCTTTCCCCCCCTCTGTTCTGAGGCCCTGCCCCTACTCTGCCCCTTTCCTGAGCCCTCACCCCCTCACACCAGCTCCCTCCCTCACTCTCACTGGGCTGAGGCAGAGAGTTAGGGTGCAGGACAACACACTGTCCAATTTCTAAAGTGAAGAACAGAGTACTCCTCCCCAGCCTCATTCACTATCCAATACTATCTCACCACCCACCCTGCAAACTGAATAAGGCTTCTGCTCTTTGGAAAATATATTATGTGATTACATAGATAAAGTCTGCATTGTAATGCATACACGCAAGAGAAAACAATTAAGGCTTCACAAGCCACATTACCTTTATTTTTGCTTCTAAGTGCTTTTATTCCAAGGAGCTTTTTATTTAGTTCTTAAAAAAAGAAAAACAAAAAATCCCTGGAGAGCTTTCATGGGTAACAGGCAGGACAGCAATGGAACTCTCTGGGTGAGGCATCAAACCCTGGCTTCATTCTCTATGCTTCCCTATTTACATCTGAACACACTACATGAAAAGGATATTATCACTGCAAAGTGAAGGACATTTGCAGTTGCTCATGCAGCCTTAATTCAGATCCTTTGTGCAAAGGAATTATGATACATTCTTTAATTACATACTATTTTGAGACTCTACTTTTTCTTTTTTCCAACTAAGGGTGCATCTACACAGCAGGGCAATAGTTGAATTAAGGTAGGCAACTTGAGCTACGTCAATTGCGTAGCTTAAGTCGAAATAGCTTATTTCAACTTTTGGCGCTGTCTACGCTGCAGGAAGTCAAAGGAAGAACACGCTTCCTTCAACTTCCCTTACTCATGAAACGAAGGTTACAGGAGTTGGAGTAAGGTTACAGGTTACAGAAGTAGAAGTAAGAAGTCCTCCAGCTCGACATTATTTTGAAATAAAGGTTGGCAATGTAGCTACGCACTATATTATTTCGGAATAATGTTAGTTATTCTGAAATAACACTGCTGTGTAGACATAACCTAACAGACCTTCCAAATTCTACAACAAATGAAACAACTGTCTCCTTCATTACCAAACCCTGATCCCTCCCTAGAGCACGGTTAGTTTGTTTACTGAATAAGTCATGAGTTCTGTGGGGAAAATAGTATCTGACAATGTAGGAGGAGACTGTATCATAATGGATATGCACAAAGAGGATGAATTATGATTGCAGAGGGAACCCTAATTTCTGAGCAGTTGACTTTGCAATCTTAGCTTTCTTTTAACATGGAAGTTGGGGGGGTTAATTATATGTATAGTACAGAAGGAGGCAGAACTCTAGTCCTGCCTGCTACTCACCTTCACAGATAATACTGCACAGCCATCTGCACAAATGAAATGAATGAAAATGAAATTTGTCTCAGCGTCTTGCCCATGCATGTTCAGTGGTGGGTAAATCAAAGTAGTTATGGGTTTATCTTTGTAGTAAGTAACCCTTTGAAAAGCTTTTAAACTCATCTGTTTTCAATAAATAATTCTATAGAATCTGTCACAGTTTAGGGCAACTGCAGCTGCTCTTTGTATTCCTCCTCTGTGGTCCTCAGTCATCACCTCCCTTGGGCAGAGGTCTATGTCTTTCTCATGTTTGACAAGAGTTTGCCAGCCTGCACCATTCCCAGCCTACCCCATGATATTCCCAGCAAGCCGCACAGCTTAAATGGGCCAGCATCTGTACTTTGCTCTCTCTGTGAATGCTAAGAATAAATTAGAAGTTACCACATTTTTTTCTAAACAAGCACATTTATTTTTGCAGTGAAAGCATTACAGAACAAACATAGCAAAAACAATAAAAGAACCTACACACTGCTAAAAAGCTTACCAGAGATCACCTCAGCTCCAGCCTCTCACTTTGGTAGGTGCCAGTCCTTCAAAACTCACAAATGGATTTTCCTTATGGTTATAAGTTCATAGCTGTCTTAGATTCAAAACCACAATAGCCATGGCTACTTCAATCTTTTCTTTCTACAACTTGGTCCTTTGATACTGGTCTCATTTAACAGGTGATCCACAGGCAAAGGCCTACTCCTCAGTTTTGTAACTTTTAAAGGCTGGATTTTTTCATAACTGGAGGTACGGAATTTGCATTCACCTTTTCTTAGAGATTTCCCAAGAAATCTATTTCACATGTGTTGTCCTGAAACCCCATTCTTATCTGGCACCTTATTCAATAGAATCCTTTGATCACTTGGACCTTATATTGGATCTCCTCTTAGGGGCTATGTCTAGACTACGCCGAAGTTTCAAAAGAGGATATGCAAATCTGCATATCTTCTTCCAATCTCACTTTTGAAAGTGGAGGTTTACATGGCTTTTCAAAAATGGGGGGGGGGGTTCCGACAAAACCATGTCCCGACTACTTTCACTTTTGAAAGCTCTGCTTTCAAAAGTGAGATCGGAAGAAGATATGCAAATTCCCGCTGAATTTGCATATCCTCTTTCGAAACTTCAGCGTAGTCTAGACGAGCCCAGGGTGCATATACCCTGCACTGTAGGTCGAAATAAGATACGCAATTTGAGCTAAGCAAATTGCGTATCTTATTTCGATGTTATTTCAAAATAGCTTCTTTCAAAATTTGGCGTTGTCTACACAGCACTTATTTTGAAATAAATCGCTATTCCAAAACATCCCTTACTCCTCGTGGAATGAGATTTACTGGGATGTTGAAATAGCAAGCCTGTTATATTTTGAAATATTGGGTGCGCTCAAAAGATGCAGAATAGCTATTTCCGGGTACTTCTGATATCCCAAAATAGTGCTGCAGTGTAGACGTAGACTTATGCTGTAGCTACACAGCAGCGTTATTTCTGAATAACTGATGTTATTTTGAAATAACAAAATGCACATCTACACGGAAAGCTGTTATTTCAAAATAATTTGAAGATGCAGGACTTCTTACTATGACTTCTGTAACCCTCATTTCACAAAGAGTAAGGGAAGTTGAAGGAAGAGTGTTCTTCCTTCGACTTCCTGCCGTGTAGACAGCACCAAAAGCCGAATTAAGCTATTTCGACTTAAGATATGTAACTGACGTAGCTGAACTTACGTATCTTAATTTGACTTTTGCCCTGCAGTATAGATGTGCCCCTACAGAGGTTGCATACAATCCTGGCCCACAATAATACATAAATGTATTTGGTACAATGGACCCCACAAACTCTAAAACTTAATTCATGGAGGCTTTTTTAAGGATATGGGAGGAAATTGGCATATCTGTCACAAAATCATATTTCAGAGATGAGTTTTTTATTACTTAAGAGCCTGTAATCGAATCTGGCCTGAGTGTTAGACAAGTAAAGAAGACACTGACTACATCTTCAACAAAGCTAAACAAAATGGACAAACTGAGAGCTGACAAATTAAACAAAAATTAAAAACAACACAGTAATGGAAGGATGTTCTGTGTTACAGGTTATATTATTGGAGGAGAAACTGAAACAGTACTGTCAAGTTGAATACAGAATTAAAGTTTATCCTGGACAAGTTCATGGTTTTGCAGAGTTAAAGCCAGAAGATATGAAACCTCGTGATAAACCTTATACTGAAGAAGCAAGAAAGGATATGATGAACTGGCTAAAAACACATATTTAACAGAAATATAAAGTCTAGTCTTTATTTTGGGGATCTAAGAGTAGCACTTGATTGAATTATATTTTATAGAAAAACAATGGTTGTATTCCTGTAACTTTGACAAAGAAAATGATATTATTTGTCAAAAAATTACAATAATTAAACATGGTCACTTTTGAATTTGTAGTTCTTAATGTTTATAACCCGATTTCACAATGAATCATTGTTGAATGAAGAAATCATTAAGCATTAAAAAGTTGTTCAAATTCAACTTAGTTTAATATAGTTATAATCTGTTGGAGAAAATTCTCTGGAATTTCTAATGGAAATTGGTCATTCATTGAGAGTGTGTGGACTTCTTTGATGTATACTATCATGACAACAGTGGCCAAACATCTTAATTTCACCTACACAGTCATGTTTTTTTCTATTTGATGTCCCAGGAAGTTTGTTTTGATCACTTGGGCCTTATACCAGATCTCCTCATACAATGTCCAATTTTTTCTTTTACTAAGTCAAAACATTTTTATTAATGACTACAAAACATTTATTCAAAACATATTGCTGTACTTAGTAGAATTTGCTGTTTGTGTAACAAAAAGGAGCAGTTTAGCTTAGTATGGTGACTAGCAAGTGACTGATGTTAAGAGATCAAATAACTGTAAACAGTCAAAAGATGTTGTTTTGCAAACATGCATGACTCTATTCAAGTGTTCATGATAAACTCATAAAAAACACTTAGCAACTGGAAAAAAATCTACTCTAAGAAATATGCCCATGTCATGGTTGAGTCAGAAACTAGCAATAGTGTACAAGTGCACATTTTTAAAAAAATTGTGTAAAAGTATTTTGCATCCTTAAAAATAATACTTTTTAAAAGTGTAAAAATCACATACTGAAGCAAGAAGGTCTCCTTAATCATTTAGATTTCTCAGGTGTCATGTTAGCTTCATTATTTGGTTCATATATGTCAAGCTCTTGCTGCCAAGGAAAAGCCTGAATATTTCCACCCCGTCCTTTTTGAAGCTGTTGAAATACTGAATTGCCTTAACTACTTCTTTGCTTTTTGTATCTCTTTTCATAGAAACTTTTATCAGCAGTCAGTACTGGGTTTACAATGGGGCCATGCCAACACTTAGAAGGGAGCCACACAAATGTCCAGACTGTGGCCCTCTCCTGACTCTGCCTCTCGCCCTGGGAGGCTTACCTGCCACTTGCTCTTCTCTTCTCCCAACCTTCTCACTTGCCTTTAAGGCAGGAACATAATGGGAGAGCATAGCCCTTCCACTTTTAAAAGTGGAGACCACGGTCCCCTGACTACGCCATTCTAGTGCCCCTGTGGTCAGGTGTCCGTTTTTTTACTGGAAAGTCTGGTCAAAAAGTGGATCTGACAGTGTCTGTTCAGCAGTGGTGACCAGAAACTAAAACTCTGGTTACAAGAAGTAACCTTAATCAGCCTCCCAGCCAGGAGGGTGGGAAGAGCACCTGCTGTTGCCTGAAAGAGCTGCAGCTCAGTTGGAGAGAGGAAATTCATTCCCAAGGATCCTCCTCTGGCAGACAGAGGAAAGTACCATCTCTGCACTGCCCCGAGGGAATCCTGTCCATCCCTTTCCGCCCTCCTGCGCTTGCCCCTGGCTCCATCCTCCATCCAGGGATCAAGCCAAGCACCCTCTTGGGCTAGCCTTCAGGTCTGCTAGAGCCCCTCATTCCTGACCCACAGGACACTGCCAGCCCAGTCCTGGGCTCTCCCCAGAAATGAAATGATAGATGAAGGCGAAAGATCCCAAAATCCACTCTCTTCTGCACAGTGAGAAGAGCGCCAGACTTCTACTGCTTTTGCTTATATATACTCTGGATTCTATAATTTCCATTACAACTCATCTGATGAAGTGGGTTTTACCCACGAAAGCTCATGATATATTTGTTAGTTTCTGAAGCCATGTCTACACTATGGGGAAGATCGACACTGCCACAGTCGATCTTCCAGGGTTTGATTTAACAGGTTTAATGAAGACCTGCTAATTTGAACTGAGAGGGTGCTCCTGTCAGCACCAATAGTCCTGCTCCTCACCAGGAATAAGGAAAGCAGAAGGGAGATTTTGCTTGTGTCAACCTCCTGAGTAGCTGGAGTTACATATCTTAAGTCAACCTTCCCCTTAGTTTTGACGTGCCCTAAGGTGCCAAAGGACTGCTTGTTGATTTTAAAGTTGTAGCTCTATCCCTCTAAGACTTTTCCATTGTTACTGGAAGATGAGCATTTTCTCTTCTGTGCAGATATTAAAATCTTAAGGTTTATAATTCTATTCCTGCGCTGATATACACGATATATAGTGTTGTGTTACAAATTTACTAGATTTATCCAGCATTGCTCAGGTCCTTCAGGACAAGGGTATGTGTATGTGCAGGGTGCAGAAGTCAGGGCAAAGATTGGGGGGGGGACTCAGGGCAGGGGGTGGGTGGTGCAGGAGTCAGGGCAGGGCACTGAGAGGTGTGAGGGGCTGAGGACAAGGGGTGGGGTACACGAATCAGGTCAGAGGTGGGGGCTCAAGGCAGGAGGAAGTGCAGGATTCGGGGCAGGAGGGCTCAGGCCAGGGGGCTGAGCAATCGGGGAAGACTTATGGGCTCTTGCCTGGGCACAGGGTTGGAGAGTTTGGACACGTGAAGGGGTTCAGGGTTAGGGCAGGAAAGGGTATGAAGTGCAGGCTCTGGGAGTTGGGTGCAGGAGGGGGTGCAGGGTCCAGGCTCTGGGAGGGGGCTTAGGTGGGGAGTGAGGAAGAGGCAGGGGTGCAGGAGGAGGCTTAGGGCTGGGGCAGTGGGTTGGAATGCCGGAGGGGGAAAGGGGCGCAGGCTCTGGGTGAGGTCTTCCTAGCAGCAGTGACCTATTGTCCCTTGGCTCCTAGGCAGAGGCGGCCAGACTCTTCCCGCAGGAGCCTGCCGCACATCTCCCATTGGCTGCGGTTCCCTTCCCCCGATTTCTTCCCAGGGGCCACGGGCAGGTGTGCTCACCAGGCACCGCACAGGCGCTGCCCAGCCTGAGTGGGGCAGCAGGTCAGGCGCGGACGCAGGGCTGGGAGCGCGCGCACCTCTTACACCTTGCCCCCAGCCGGCCCCTCCTGCACCTGCCTGCCTCAGCTGGCTACCGGGCCGGCGCCAGCCCGCAGCGGAGCGCTCCAGCCACTTCTTGCCGGCGCGGCGCACCGCCTTTCCCCTCTGCCTGCCACCGCTCAGGGCCAGGAGCAGCGGTCATCGGCCTGACGCAGCCGCATGAGCAAGCGCCTTCCGTCGCGCCTGGCCTCCAGCCCCTCTGCTTGGGTCCCCCCCCCCCCCCCGATATCTCCGTGGCTCGGGGCCGCCAGCATAGGCGCAGGCTGTGGGGTGAGCTGGGAGGGGGACGTGCCTGCCTCTTGCCCGGCTCCGGGCCTGCAGAGAGCCGCGCCCCGCCCGCCCCGCCGCGCCATGGGGCGGAGTCTCCTCCCCAGCCCGGCTCTGGCGCGGGGTGCTGGCTGCCCCGCTTGGCTCCGCAGGGCGCAGGCTCAGCGCTGGAAGGGGCGATCCGCGGCCGGCGCGCCAGGTGGGTCGGTGGCGGGCGCAGCAGCGAGTCTCCCGCGGGCCGGAGCCAGGGCAGGGCCAGCCAGGGCTTGGAGCCGGGTCCCGGGAACTACTCGGAGTGCGGCAGCGAGAAGCCCGCTACGTTCAAGCCAAGTCCCTGTGGCCGTGAGCAGGGCGCCCCAGAGCATGGGGCGGGGGCCCGGTTCCGCCCGCCTGCCGCTGTGATGCTGGCTGCTGGCTGCGATCCCAGAGCAGCATGCAGGAAACAGCTGCCCACAGCCAGGCCTGCTCTTGTGACTGCGCCCTGGGGCACGCAGGGCGTTGCCTGATCATCCCTGCTATACAGATCCCTGCTAGGACGGAGGAGGGGAGGGGGGAGTTTCCAAACGTCAACGAGCTGTCTCTCCCCCTTTTCTGACAACAAAAATTAGTACGTGACATTCTCCCCCCCCCCCCCCCCGCAGAAGGAGGGACGGAAGCCTGAGCAGGAGGCCTGTAATCTGAGCCCCACTGCACAGGGCTGAAGCCTGAGTCCTCACAACAGGGCTGAAGCCCTGGGCTGGGCCCTAGCAAGTCTCTCCTTAGCTCTGGTGACCCCATAAAACCAGCTGTGACCCACTCTGAGGTCCCAATGCAGAGTATGAGAACCACTGCGCTGGGACAACAGCAGAGTGTGTCTTATCAACTCCTTGAGTGCTTCAAGCTTTTTTATAACAATGCCAATGAAATGGGTTTCCTAAGAAAGTGGGAAAGGGCAGTAGTGGCAACATGTTTCTGTTGGTTTTCAGGTAAGCATACAATCCAGAGAAGAAGGGAGGCAGCCAGCCCCCGGTACTGTTGTCAATCCCAAATTTAGATTGACTTCCTATTGGTAAGTTCTGTTAAATTATCTCTCTAAAACACATCTTGGAAACATAAATACAATATCTTTCATACAGCTTGTATCCCCACAGCAGCCCAGAATGACTTTAAAAAAAAACAAAACAGATGACAGAGATGAGAAGTATAACAGCCGCCATCTTCGCCAACACTGGGTAACTCCAGAGCTAAAACAGGAGTCTCCACAGTTTGAACTCAAGAACCATGCTCTGTAGCTGGGGGCTGTGACAAACACCTATCCTTTGGAGTGGGTACAGAGGAGGAGACATATCTTGCAGTGACCAGTAAGGATACATAAACTAACTTTGCAGAAGACCAGTAAGGACACTAACTTTGCAGAAGAGCTCACTGACATTTTTTCAGTTGAGAAGATTGGCTATTTTTCTAAAAGCAAAGCCCTAGGATGGAACTATTTTGAGAGAGTTTCATGGCCTGTGTTTTCCAGGAGGTCAGACTGCATGATCACATTAAGCCCTTCTGGCCTTGGAATCTATGAATATGTGCAAACTATTCTGTGAGACCTAAATCTTCCTGCACACTCCAAGTCTGAGTGTTAGATTTAGTGCAGAGGATTCCCATGGGTACTTCGGATGAGGCATTAACACCCCCTCCCCTAAATTGTGAAGCTATGATAAAGCTGATCTGTAATGGCTGCTGTGGCCTTTGGGAAGTTGCTCTCACATCCCAGCTCTGGAAGTGCTAATGGCCGATGGAGAGCGATAGATAGTGATGGCTGCATCACTGATTCTTTTCTTTCCTGTCCCACCTCTAATCCTCAAAATCTGATGCTTGGGCATAGTCATGGAGCTTGCAGGAAGTGTGCAGACTCAATGTACATGTTCCCAAAATTGTGTCCCTTTCTCTACACACCATTTTTTATTCAGACAAGGGCAGGATTAGGTACAGAGGAGGAGACAATGGCAAGAATGAAATTTTGTTTAATATGTTGTCCCTTTGTGGTTGCAGCAATGAAAACAAGAAATCAAGGTCCCATATCACCAAAGCATTACTCCTTTTTCACAACAGTTTAGTGCCATTTAACAATTTAGGGAATCACAGTGGCTCTCAGCCTTTCCAGAGTACTCTATGTTTTCAAGTTCCAGAGAGTTAGTTGTGTTAGTCTGTTGTTTTCACTCTTTCAGGTGTCTGATTTTTGTACTCTCCCAAGTTTCACCTCACATTAAAAACTACTTGCTTACAAAATCAGACATAAAAATACAAAAGTGTCACAGCACACAATTCCCAAAAAATTGCCTATTTTCTCATTTTTATCATAAAATTATAGATAATTTGGAATATAAATATTTTACTTACACTTCAGTATATAGTTTAAAGAGCAGTATAAATAAGTTATTGTCGGTATGATATTTTATTTTGTACTAGTACTTTCTATGTAGCCTGTTGTAAAATGAAGCACATATGTAAAGGAGTTGATGTACCTCTGGAAGACATCTGCATACTTCTGGTTTGAGAACCAGTGGGAACTGGACTTTAGTTAACGTTAAAATTTAGTTAACATTAAAATTGCCAGTATTTTATTAAAAGCCTGCATATATAACTATGCGTTGCATTGAGCTCTAATGATCACTTAGTATGAGCTCTAAGTAGTATCTGAGGGGGCATATTCCACAATATAGGACACCTTCAAATGATAATTCCCTGCTATTGGGCTCGGACAATGAAACTGTTTGTTCTAGTCTGTTCTATTCTATGTATGTTCTTGTACCACCCTCATCATTTTAGTATCTGAGAGCCTTCTAGTAATGCATTGAGCAATGTGGCTAATGTTTGTCATGCATTTGTTCATTCCAGGAAATGTCCACAAGATGGATCCACAGATCATAACTGTCATTACTGGGCATGAGAAGGATATCTGAAGTAGCTGGTATAATCCAGCTTTAAATATAATAACTAATCCTTTGAACTGTAATAGATAGGTAGATTAATGCAATGATGTAAGGTGGCCAGAGGGATCTTGGCAGCTCTTTGCACAAGCTGATGCCTCTGAAATTTTGTTTACATTTAAACCAAAGCACGGTGCATTGCCATAACCTAGCCAGCAGTTCTGTGACAAAATGTGGAGTTCAGGACTCCCTTCAGAACACCATGGTGAGTGGATCATCAGTGACTTGATTGTGGCTAACAAATGCAGACACTGCATGATCCACCTACTGTATTTTTTTCGCACATAAAAGTTTTATTTGCAAGATCCAGCATGCCAACCTTTTGCTCCCTAAAGGTTGCCAAATGATGTTGCCTTTGGGATATTATTAGAACTTGATAAACCAGACAGTTCTAAAAAGCAACTTGTGAACTATATCCTGGGGGTATTATGTGCATGGTAGTCATAGTAAACTAAGATTCTTTTCTCCCATAAAAACAAATAGAAGTAGTGCTATGCCAAGCTACTTAATGGAAGCCACTCTCCTTAAGTCAGCACTAATTCCAGAGGGCTGGATTAATCACATGGGAACAATTTATTATTTATTAAATTTAAATGAATCAAATGGTGTAAATTCACATTAAAATGAACTTCATTAAACCAAAACACCGTGTGCAACCCAGATACACATCAGTTAAGAAACAGCATTAAATGGATGCTGTTGAGTCACATTTGGCCCTAGAAGCCAGTAAACTTGTTCCTCTAATGCTTCACAGTGTAGCAGCATCCGTAATAGATAGGAGAACCCTTGAAATGCTCCCTATTTAGCAACTTGGAGTCTATCTTCAGACTGTTGTGGGGATCGTAGTTTCTTCCTAACTGGTGACAGTTACTCCCTCTGATGTTAGTATGTACCCTGGCCTATATCCCTTGTGGGCCAGTGTCTGTGATGAGGAGTTGGCTTTGGGGAGGGGGAGCAGGAGAGTGGAGGCTGAGGGATGGTGGGTAACACTGGACGGAATGAGATGAAGGAGAAGGGATAGGAAATTTTCTAGATTTTAGCACTGTTGAGAGTATCTGACTCTAACCCAACTCCATGTTGGGTGGAACAAAAGATATGTGGGGATGAATATAATGTCCTTATTCATTCACCTTCTGTCTAAATAGCAGGATCTCACCAAAATCCATTTCCCATTTGGTTTCTTTTTTTGAGGGGTAGTGTTCACTGAGCATTTGAGCAGTGAGGTCCACAGGCGAACTGACTCAGAAACATTGAGGTGAATTTCCACAGGTGCTGTGGTTTCCCCCTCAACAAGTAACACAGACAGAGAGCTGCTCCTGAGGAAGTTTCCACCAGGGATTCCCAAAAGGCCCTATCTGCCCATACTTGATGCTGTAGGAGCTGACTTTCTGTAGCCGTTGAGTAATAAAGAAGGGTGGCTATTCACAGCTTTGTGCTTGAGTTACATATTTCTCTGATGTCAAACCAAATTCACCTTAAATTTCCCTCTGCTGCTTCCAAGAGAAATTGCTCAAGGCAGAATTGCGAGGAGAGATTCCTGCTTCCCCCACCAGTGTTCCTTGTAAGCTGAGCGCATGAACGGCTGCCTAGGAGAGATTTGCTGCCTAGCTGATTATCAGAACACGCACAGCTGGCAGGGAACATTGGGAACATTGCCTCCCGCATCCCTTGCTCCTCAAAGGCATCAAGCTCTCCCCCCTCCCCCCCGTCCCCTGCCGGACATTCCCAGGTATGTGCACTTGGGAGAGCGAGACCCTCCTGAGAGAAGCCAACTGGAGACGTCTGGAGGGCAGAACAGAAACAGGTGCAGAAGGGACCTTAAGACACTGCTGATGTCCTCAGCCTTTTTTTTTTTTTTTTTTTTTTAAATCTAGCCTAATTTGAGAGTTAGATGCAAAGTGTAACAAACTTGCTGGCTCATTACTGGGTACTTAGCGCTCACCCTGATAGAGCTGGAGGGAAAGGATCTGGTCAGAAGAAGGTTCTTGGGTATATGAAAAGGAAGTAATGCAATGAGCTTTGAAGTGTCCAGACATGTGAATAGGAGCAGCAGCCTTACTGCGAGTTCTGTGGAGGGAAGGCTGGGTGGCAGGCAGAATGAGCTGGGGCTGAAGGCTGGACAAAGGGCGCATAGAACCAAGAAGCCTATAGGCAAGAGGAGTGAGATGGTAACACATATGAGTGGCCAGAGCATGGTGTGGAGGGAGCACAATGAAACACAGTTGCCCCTACACTGGACTGCCATAAGCAGAGACCTGGGCACTGTAGCTGTTAGAGTGAGTGCACTCATGGCATTTATTTGTCCTCAAGTATACTTCTCTCCTGTACACTTGGACTCCATGAGTATTTATGATGCCCCTCTGAGGGCTACTGCCTCTCAAGCAATGTGACTTTTCTCGTATCTGGAATACCACATGGGGGCATTTTAAGAGCTAGAGAGGGTAGAATGGTGTCCCCATCCAATACCAGACAAAATCACATCTGGTTTTGTCCCTGTACTAGACCGTGGACAAACCTCAAAAAAAAAAAAGACTGCCTAGTTCAGTTTTGACAGGTAAAGCCTGGTGCATGGACTGCCTATAGCACAGTTGCGGGCCACTTAAGGGTGTTCTGTGTGTGGCCTATTGGGGTTTTTGTTTACCATTGCCCATGCACAGGGTTGCCAGATTCTTCTGGTTTTTGTTCATATAGTTTTTTTCCCCTACCAGTATTATTAAAATGACATGCATGTAAAACAAGGGCATGGAAAGTGAGGTGCATGCTGATTGCATATGGTATTGACTGTGAGAGCAATGAGCTCCCTCTGGATCCAAACGCTGCTATAGTTCAGTTGGAATATCCCGTAAATTCTAGGTACGCAAATGCAGTTAACAAAACTGCCTTAACCTGGGAGACTGTCTTGGTTAGTACAATCTTGCGGCCCATTGAGATGAAGGAGAGCCACTCATGCAGCCCACTGACTAGCCTCGATTTCCCCTCACTGCTAAAGCATATGCCTCTGAGCTCATGGTACACAGAATACCCTATTAGCAAACATCTAGGCTGTGTCTATACTGGCGCGATCTTGCGCCAGAGCTATGCAAATGAGGCTCAGCGTGGAATATCGCCGAGCCTCATTTGCATAACTAATGAGCCGCCATTTTTGCGGAAGAGGCTCTTGCGCAAGACGGAGCTGTCTACACTGCTCCTTCTTGCTCAAGAAAAATCGTCTTGCGCAAAGCCGTTATGCTGATTATTTTCAGGCATAACAGCTTTGCGCAAGAGGGTTTTTCTTGCGCAAGAAGGGGCAGTGTAGACAGCTCCGTCTTGCGCAAGAGCCTCTTCCGCAAAAATGGCGGCTCATTAGTTATGCAAATGAGGCTTGGCCATATTCCACGCTGAGCCTCATTTGCATAGCTCTGGCGCAAGATCGTGCCAGTATAGACACAGCCCTAGAGGGCACTTTGTATTATGGAGTTTGCAATGATGCCCTCTAGTGGGATCAGTTACAGTAGTTTGAAGATACATGAATTTTTGCCCTTCAAACTTCCTGTCCTTTTACCTTCCTGTCAGATTTCCAGATGGCCAATGAAGCGAGACCTTGCCCATGTGACATTGGAGACAAGTTTAAGTATGGGGGCCTTGGGCAGGAAGTGCAAGTTGAGCACATCAAGGCATATGTTTGCAAACCATCCGCCAGCATGGAAAAAGCTGTGATTGTGATTCAAGATATATTTGGATGGCAACTCCCAAATACCAGATATGTAGTCGACATGCTGGCAGCTAATGGATACATGTAAGCAATTTTTGTATTGTTTTTTTTTCCCCTAAAGAGACATTCTCAAGTTCACTAGGTCCAAATTATGACCTGGTGTGTGGTGTCTTCAGGTAACACAGAGAATGACTTATTTTTAGAACAAAGAAGACAAAAGGTCAAAGAGTGGAATCTCCCTGGAGAGACTACAGTATACAGTAGGTCTCTGCATAGGCTGCTGAAGTTCTCAGAATATGCTGCACAACAAGAATTCTGAGAAATGTCAAGGTGCAGTGCACTAGCAGAAGCTCCAGCAAGGCTGTTGATTTTAAATGTCCAACAACTTGAGTGATTAAAAAAAAATTAAACGGTTGTCAGTGAAATTTAATTGAACAATGATAATAAGTGTGTGTTCATATTAGATTTTGTAAATTCTAAAATAAAACATCTTTCAATCTGAACGGCATGAGGGGTTTTCTTTTTTTAGTGCACTGCATACAATCCTTCCCCTGTTCCCAGCTTGTCCCAACCTTCTGAGGTTCATAGGAGTTAAATCCAACAGTGTGGTACCAATTTGTAGCAAATCCATGTGCTGCACACAGATAATTATTGTGTAATTACAACCACACCTGAGGAGCTGAGACTTGAATTCTGCTTCAGAAAAGAGGGCTTGTATCTAATTTTGTAATTTTCTGGTTTTGAATGCTGGCCCCTATCACTGGCTGTAGCCCACTGAGAAAAATGGATTTAAAATTATGGCAGCTAAGACATTTATTAATCTCAAGTGTCTACTGAGGTCAATTTTTGGAGCTAATATCTACCTCCCTATTGTCTGATGGAGGTTTCATAGCTGATTGTGTCAATCAGCAGGGTAAGAATTTTCTGCTAGTATGCTCCAACGCTTGTCCACTTTCGGTCTGTAGCTCACTATCTTTCCGGCTGCTAATTTCTGGTTGGGGGAGAGGTTGATTTTTTCACTTTGGTTGCAAGGTTGGAGAGGGAGTGGAGAGCTGGCAGGCAGGCAACTTTTGGCTTCCTTTCCTGTCTGTGTACTCAGCCAGTTACCAAGATGTGCAGGATGTGACTGGTTGGACTGGAATATTACCATCCAGTGGTAGGAACACAGGAGTTTATTTTAGGTGTCCTCTTCTCCTCCTCCCCCCCAGATATCACTAAGGCAGGAAGCCCCTGAGACTGAATTTCAGGGCCCTGAGGAAAATACCCTGTGTAATCTCAACAGGCTTGCTTGCTCCCATGGAGAGGAATCTGTTCAATATTTATAGTGCAGTCCCGGGTGACAAATTCATTCTGCAAATACCAGTCTTATTTAAGTGACATTATGTATGACTCATGTTTAAATCTCATGTTAAGATTAATAATACAGGGCCATCTTGTGTCATCATTTTGTAAATAGAACTTCCCATTACATTAAATGAGAACTTCTGTGTATAGGCACTGATGGCAAGACACTGCCCACAAAATCTGAAATTTGGACCATCTGGACTTCAATATTTGAGTTTGACCATTTATTTCATTTAGTCATTCTAAATGCCAGCTAATTACAATTTAATTGTTTATATTACTGTAGCACCTTCAAACCCCATCTCAGATTGGGTCCCACTATGCTAGGCATCGTAAAACACATAATAAGACACTATTTTTTCTGAAAAGTTTTCAGGAAAAATAAAATTGTAATTAGCTGGTATTTAGAATGACTAAATGAAATAAATGGTCAAACTCAAATGCTGAAGTCCAGATAGTCCAAATTTCAGATTTTGTGGGCAGTCTAAATATTCAAGATAGAAAAAGGATTGGAAAAAGGGAGTATTTCTATCCCCATTGTCATGGTACATGAGTTTGTGATTAAAGAAGTATTGTTAAGAAAATCTTCTATATATTTGAAATAATGATTTATACTTTTGAAAAAGTATTATTAATATTTAACAAAGAGCAAAATAGTGGGGAGTGATAAATGGAAACATTCCTTGTTTTTAAAAGACCACAAAACATCTCAGGATTTGATAAGTGAACTTATCTTGATTTTTCACACAGAGCCATCTGCCCAGACTTTTTTGTGGGAAAAGAACCTTGGAATCCTTCTGATGACTGGTCCACTTTTGGTGAATGGCTGAAAACTCGAGATGCCAGAAAAATAGACAAGTAAGGTGTCAGAAGGATGGATATTCCACCCTCATGGAATCAACTGTTCTTTTCTTTGGTTTGAGTCTACAAGCCTGAGGGCCTGGTTTAAATGATCCACCTTTGGTGGTGGAGGGCACCAGGCTGCATTAACGGAAGAAGGTTGCTGTTCCGTCAGAGAGAACTATTAATGGTAGGACTTTATTATAGTGTCTTGCTTTCTGAGGGCATGTCTACACAGCAGCATTATTTTGGAATAACTGACGTTATTTCGAAATAGCAAAATGCGTGTTTACACAGCAAGCTATTTTGAAATAATGTCAAGCTGGAGGACTTTTTACTCTGACTCCTATCACCCTCATTTCACGAGGAGTAAGGGAAGTCAAAGGAAGAGTGTTCTTCCTTCGACTTCCTGCTATGTAAAGCGCGAAAAAAGCCGAGTTAAGCTATTTTGATTTAAGCTATACAATTCACGTAGCTGAAGTTGCATATCTTAATTCAACGTTTGTCTTGCTGTGTAGACATACCCTGATGTTGCTGCAATAGCTGCACAACATTGTGTCCACCAGCTTCCTCCTCTCAGGTCACAAGGGCTTATAAATAACCTGTGAGATGAAGTCAGAGAGGAGACTGCCAAAGGCAGAAGTCTCTTTCTGAGTCTGACCAATTGAAACATATTGATATTTTAAGGCTATGTGGAAAGGTTTCCTTAGTTCCTCCAGAGTTTCTGAAAAGCCTCACACAGAATAGCTTTCTCAAGGGGTTGACATCTCAATGAATCTTCAATAACATTAGGGGACAGACACCAAGTATTTTCTGCTTGGGTTTCAGCTGTCAGGGACACTGACCTTTTCCAGATTTGTTACACTTCGCTTCTTGCAGTACACTTAACGTTTTGTGTCAGAGCTAAATTACAGTTACTATCAGTTTAATAATTACTTATTTAATGGCATTCCATGGAGACTAATGTCCCTTCTGATTTTTTCCATCTACACTCAAAATGAATTTTGTTACATGCACTATATTGAGCTGATGTGTTTCCCAGGAAAAACAAAAAACCTAGATATAAAATATTTTTAAAAATACCACTAAGGGGCTATGCCCCTGCTCACTATGCTCACTAACCCCCCTCTCTCTGTGCGTAGGCAGCCCTGGCTCTCCCCGTGGCCTTCGGGGAGGGCTGGGCTGAGGTTGACAGCCCCAGCCTGCCCCCTCCCCCCCAGGCCATTGGGCCAAGGCTGGGCCAGCCCTGGTTTTCCCCCCCACATCAACTTGTACTTCAATTTGATCCCCCTGCCTCCATTCCTACACCCCCATCCTTCCCTAACACTTCCCCACACACCCCATCCCCCGCCTCTATTCCTATATGCCCCCTCACTACCGCCATTCCCCCTTACCACACTGCCCATCCCCACGTACACCCTACCCCACGTCCTCCTTCCCTACACATACCCTGCTCCCTCCCGCTAATTCATCGAGCTGTGCGCCCTCTCCCTCAGGAGCGCCGCCAGGCAGCATAGCCCCCACCACCACAGCAGGAGCCATAGCCCCCACCACCACAGCAGGAGCCATAGCCCGCCCCCAGCCCAGCTTTTCTGAATGGGCCTGTTGGGGCAGCTTTGCTCCGTGGCAAGCCCAAGGAGCCTGGAGCACAGAGCAAAGCCGTGTGGGCCGGGCAGGCTGGGGGCGGGGTCCAGAGGCAGGCGGACGCTGGTCCAGGGGGCGTGCAGGGATAAGAACCCCCCCCCCCATTTCATGGAGTAGTCACGTGGTCAGGGCTTCTGGGGATGCAGAATGATGTGATGATGTCACTCTGTCAGCCCACAGGAAAGGTTTTTTTATATATAGAGAGAGATAGGGATAATTACTCTAGCCAGGACAGGTTAGGCATTTTAAAATTCACTATTCAAAGAATTAAACTTACGTGTAAGAGAAAACTAAAAATTATGAAGTGCACGGGCCAGTCAAAAATTAAAATAGAACACTTTCAAAGACACATGAAGAAATAACAGCTCCAGTAATAAAAGTATGTGTTGGGAAGTGTGTGTGTGTGTATGTGTGCGTGCACGCGCACGCATGCACATGTGTCAGAGAGAGAGACACTGGGGCAAGGGGGAGGTGACAGAAAGAGACAGCTTGCTCCTTTAAGTACACTGCCCTTTTAAGTAAACGGGCACTCACGGATCTGAAGCCTGCTCTGTGGGTCCCACTCCGAAGCCCTGTCACATCCCCCTTACCTACTCTGTGGAGCTAGGGTACTGGGTGTTGGGGGGGGACAACAAACACCCTAACATAAGTGCTCCCTCCTCCACCCCTGTTCTGCACGGTAAGCAGGAAAGCTCCCAGGAGCAGCTGGGCAAGAACTCGAAGGCAGAGAGCAGGAGCGATGCAGCAGTGGGGGGAGGACACCTGGAAGCCCACTAGGTGGGCACGCAGCATGGAGGGAACTTAGAAAGAAACTGCTCTCTCACTTTTAAAAATTCTAATATACAAGATAAGAATTGAGCCACCTTCCCAAATAAATTTTAATTCTTAAGCCTTTGAGGTCTGTAGCGTAATAAATTACCGTTCCCCACATTTTTATTTCTTTCCATTGTGTGTTATTCATGTCTCCCTCTCATTTGCCTACTTCTGGATGAATTAGTTCCAATCTCTTTTGTAAACTTGAGTTATGGTTGCCAGCCTGCATTTTAGATTATCAACCCCAATCCCAGGCAGGAAAAATCTAAACAAAAAGCATATATAAGTTAAAAACACAGTATGAGAAGGAAGGGACAATTTTGTGTACTCTTGTATTTTCAGGGACTGTTTCTACTATGGATTCCTTAGTTCATTTTTGTTTATATGTTAAAGGGAAGCTGATGTTGTCTTGAACTATCTAAAGCAGCAATGCAGCACAAGGAGGATCGGTGTTGTTGGGTTTTGCTGGGGTGGAATTGTTGTACATCACCTGATGATGAAATATCCTGAGTTAAAGGCAGGTGTGTCTGTCTATGGTAAGTGCAGAGTGTGTGGGTATGCAATCAGGCTCACTTACAGATGAGTGATAGTTCTGACTGCAGTGGCCAAGAATGCTTTGTTTCATCTTGAGTTGGCAAAGAAGTTGTAACATTTCCTTTCAGATATGGACCTACTTTTCTCCTTATGCTCAATTGCGAAAGCTGAGATCAGCTGAGTTAGCCTCGCTAAAAGTCCCAGATTGTAATTCTTGGACTGTTTACTCTAGAACAGCCGTGGCCAACCCGCGGGTCTTGCCCCCCAAAAGTGCGGCTTGCAAAGCCGCTCCTGCGCTCCCCCCCATTGTCCCCCCCCCCCGGTTCCTCCCCGGCTTCCTTGTGCTTACCGGGTCGGCGCTGCGGCTTCCTTGTGCTTACCGGGTCGGTGCTGCGGGGTTTTAAATATGGCTCCCAAGATGATGGCCCTCTTAAAGGGGAAACCTCCTTTCTTTTTTTTTTTTTTTTTTTAATTTTTTTTTGTTTTGTTTTTGCTCGACAATTCTATTCTGGGGGGCTTTTTTTCTTGACAATTCTGATGCAGCTCTTCGCATTTTTTCTGCCACTGTTTTGGCTCTCTTTGTTAAATGGGTTGGCCACCCCTGCTCTAGAATTTGGTTCCCCCATTGGTCCAAAATAGCCTATTGACATGCAGGATAGCTTGCAAATTTTATTAATTCAAATATTCAGTTTTTTGCTTGAGGGTTTAGTTCAGAGGGGATTTAGTCTGAGTGTCTCAAAGGAGTTTTTAGCTATGATATAAATTGTGTGATTTTAAAGTTGATGTATACCTAGTGTTCAGTGCAAAATCATTTGAATAATGAGACACAAATTAGTATTGCTAAAGCAAAGAGAAGTTTTGTGCTTGAATATAGATTTCACCTTGAGATTTGTATCATTTTAAACACTTTTAAAAAAATATTTCCTAGGAATAATCAGGGATTCTGATGATAGATACAAATTACTGAACCCGACGTTTTTCATTTTTGGTGAAAAAGACAATGTCATTCCTCTTGACCAAGTAAGTTGCTTTGTAAATGAAACCTCTGCTGTAAGTTTTTTTTCAGATTGTAACCCATCCCATGAAACCTGAAACACAGAATAGCCTAGTGGTACTGTATGAGAAACAAACAGTGAGAGAAGAAACTGGAAGTTGACTAGCTCTGTTTTCATTGTCTAAGCTGTGTGAAGGACCAAAAAACCAAGACCAGAACAAGAAATGGCATTTTAAAAGTTCTGCCTGTTTCCCCTCAGAATTGGTATTAGTGACACAAGTCAACAGCTTTTCCCCAAATCACACCCCTCCCTTGAGATGTCATAGCAATTTTGACCCTTTGGGGTTGCTCAGGCTGTCCCTCTGCTGTAACCGGGAGTGGAGCCTTCTCTGAGCAGACTTGCTGGCTAAGGAACTCACTTCCCATCTTGGTCCACCAAAGCTTTAATTTAGGTAACAGTCATGATATTGCAGGACTCAGCTGTTTTCCCAGGCCTTCCCTAGGGAGGGAAGTATTGAATAGGGACTGAGATGCAGACATCTGGGTGAATGATGTTTGGTGACAGTGATTGGGGGCCGGGATTTTGTGGGTGTATTTGACATTTGTGTTCAGTAGGCCGCAGCCTCATTTACTACACATAGCCTTGGTAGTGAATGATGCAGTATTTTTCCCCAGCCTTATCACCATCAAGGCCATGTGTTGAAAGAGACTGAGGCCTTGTGGAAAAAAACAGTATGTGTTCATCTATTTAAAAACTGTATTGTGATGAATACGTATAGGTGGTAGAGTTATAAGTTGCATGGGCGACCTTACATCTGGCATTTCCTAGCTTTTGTGTACTTCACTTTCCAGTTATGGTTATTGAATGTAAGGGTATTTGTTGGGAAAGAGCAAGTCTTTAAAAAAAAATTAAAATTACCTCTCATGAAACTATTTTGCAGACAACTGTAAGCTGTCCAGCACTATATGGGTGCTTCATAAAGCAATTAGCCCTTGCCTCATTACATAATTATCTTTAAATATTATGTGTAGGGCCCTACCAAATTTACAGCCATGAAAAACACATTACGTCTAATCCCCACTGAGCTGCCAGGCCCTGCCCTTCTACTTGCTTTTCCATTTCCACACTTCTTACAAGGGGGAAGGAATAGGACTAGTTGTGTCTGACAGGATGAATTAATCCCCCCGGTGCTAGAATAGGACCACTCCATCTCTTTACAGTTACATATCACACTTAGTTAATTCTGCAGTTTAGTAGGTTCTGAAACTTCCATGGATGACAGTTTCTGTGAGGAGGCTTGTCAGCCTGCTAGGGAGTCCTGGGCCTGATCCTGTCGTCTTAGGTCTATTTAAGAAAGAAGAGACAATATGGATAGTTTGTAGACATTTGCTTTGAAGTTAATTTTTTATTTCCTGTGTGTAAGCTGGTTATACTAAGAAAATAGCTAGTCATTTGTTGTAACACAGATAATGAAGCTGAAGGCACTGTAGAATAATACTATTAGTTTCCTGCACTATCTTACGTTGTTGATGTTAAGGTTAACTACTATTTGCATACAAAATATGAGACAATTAAGACATGAAAGGGAATTAACATCTACAAAGTAATTTGCTTACATTTGTTAAATTTCTAAAAGGATATTGGTAAACTGAGCATGAACCCTTACTCTCTATTACTATCAATGAATGAATTAATGATTGCTAGTCGAGTAAATCTCTTTGAAATTCATAGACAAGTAAATTGTCTTGATTACAATTGTAATGTTGTCTGTTAAGTTGTTATTGGACATAAACAGGTTGGTTGGGTATACAGTGTCACAGTATAATTTTACAGAATCATATTTTAGAAAGAGTTTTCTTCTCTAAGTTGGTTTGAGTGTGAAATTAGTAGAAAAGGCACCAGGCTGAGGATACCTCACATCTTTCAGTCAAATAGTTGGCAAGAGGAGAACTGGCAAGATAGAATAAGTTAAATCAGTATCTCTTACAGAAGAATGTTCTGTGCTACAGGTCACCCTACTGGAGCAGCAGCTGAAACAATATTGTAAAGTTGATTACAGAGTTAAAATTTACCCTGGACAAACTCATGGTTTTGTACATCGCAAGAGAGAAGACATTAATCCTGAAGATAAACCTTACATTGAAGAAGCAAGAAAGGACATGATCAGCTGGCTAAATAAATATATTTAACAGAAATATACCGTCGGACCTGTAATACAAAATCACTTAATATACTGTGATAATCACTTGATTAAATTATACTTTAAGGGGGAAAGTATTTGCTATAATTATTTTAGGGCTAAATAAATATTTGATAAATCATATGTTAGAGAACACACAAGGGCCATATTATTAGAAATTTGACAATTTCACAGAGACTGATACTAAAGTGAACTGTACTTTTCATTTGTAGTTTTAAACACATAATTTCAAGCTGATGTTTTAAACGATTCTCAGATTTAATTTAGATTAATATTGTTATACAGTAGAGTCCCGATTATCTGACCTAAACGGGACTGACAGGTGGTCAGATTACCGAAAATGTCGGATAATAGGGACTCTGTTGTAGCCGGGGCCGCTTGGTGCCCATCCCTGCCTGGCCCTGGCCTCTTCCCTCCCTGCAGCTCCCGGGCGCGGGCTGGGAGAACGGCCCTGCTCACTGCCCCGTCGCTCTCCTGGAGCCGCTGATGCCGCTCCTGCCGGCGCTGCTTCATCCCTGGGAGCTGCAGGCATCAGCGGCTCCAGGAGAGCGACGGGGCAGCGAGCGGGGCTATTCTCCCGGCCCGCGCCCTGGAGCCGCTGATGCCACTCCTGCAGGCGCTGCTTTGTCCCTGGGAGCTGCAGGGTCTGAAGTGGAATGTTGGATTACCGAAGGTCGGATAATCCGGACTCTACTGTAATGCGCTGGGGAAAGGTCTCCAAGTTTCTTGAGATTTATGCTCTTCACATGTTTGGTTACTTACAATTAATTTTGCATTGTGGTCCAATTCAGCAAAGTATATAAGCATGTGCTTGAATCACTAATGCCTGATTGAAGCACATTCATAGATTCTTTGCTGAATCCAAACCTTAGACTAGACTTCTTTGACCAGTTTGGATTTCACAGATGTCATCAGTGGAATACATTTGCTCTCAATTTTGGAGTTGGACACAGGGTAACAACAGTCAATTACTTTTTCAGATGACCTTGGGTCTTTCTCCATGAGACTCCTGGCTGCTTCTTGGCCTACATTTACCACAGGTTAAAAAATTACATTAATATTATAATAACGAGTGAGGGAACTTCTTACTGTGCTATTGTGCACTATGGTTGCTATTAAAAATAAACTTTATACTATTATCTACCTTATTGTAATTTAATGCACTGTTTTCCATTTCTGTCATTGGATATCATACTGAGAAAATAATTATATAGTAAAATAAAATAACTTCTTCCTAATGGAGCCTCTGAGTATAAGCATACAGCATCAAATAATTCTATGTTAATGTTTTAGTATCATTTCAAAATAATAAAGAAATGTTTTGTTTGAGTGACTCTGTGTGACCTTGTGAAAATGAGTCAGTGAATTGTAACTCCCTCATTGGACAATGGCTGTTAGTAGTTGTTCGATACCCTCTTGGGTTATGGTTACCCCGCTGGTTATTATCTTTGGAGAGCTAGTATCTGGGTGCTTCCCAAACCCACAGAATATTTTAGTGACAACCATACAATACAATTCTTAGTTTCATAGGCATTGAAGATGTACATATTTAGATGGAAGAATGACTTTCAGCAGATCATAACCTTTTCCATGGTACCTTACATGGCATTCATTATATGCAATATCAAATGTATATTCAAATTATGAATATTGGTGCTCCCACAGGCTGTGGAGTGTCATAGTATCTTTCTTACAGAGTCTGTTTTCTTTCATTCTAATTGGAAAGGTGATGGTGGGGAACTGGGCTTGAAAAGAGACCATGACAGAGATTGCATGAGGTAGGATGCCAGGTCCATCCCTAGTGCAGCCCGTGTTGGCTTGTGGCCTTGGAGGCAAGAAGGAGTTTGAATTTGATGTGTCACTGCCATCGAGAGAAGCCAGTGAAGTTGGTAAGAGAACCTCCCGCCTTAGTTGCCCCCTCCATGTTTGCTCAGAAACATTCTCTACTTACTGCTAGTATGTGCAATGGGACCTTTCCCACCCTGAGGATTGTAGACCTCTCTACAAGCCTTCAGAAAATGGTCACTGCTTTTTCCTATATGGGAAATGGTACAAGCTACAGATAGTGTCGTAGTGCATCTGTATGTTGTATAGCAAGGATTTATGGGCAGCACGCCCACACATTTTTATTCAGGAGGGAAAAAGATCTCTATTAGTCTTATTTTGCTTTCAGTTATGTATAAATCAGAAGCAGTTCCCCTCAATTCAATGGAGTTACACCAAACTAAATAAAAGAAAAATCAATCCATATATTTAGGAGAATTGGTGATTGTATTACACACTGTAATACAGAATCTATCAATCTTGTGACTAAGCAAAAAACCTAGAATTGGCACAGCCTTTGAAATGAAAAGATAAATTAACTGAATATGCAACACTGTTAACTATTGCAGATAAAATTGTGATTCATTAACTAAGATCTGGCAATACAAGTCCAGGTTCAGCACAAATGACAAACAACTTCATTGTCAGGACTCATTCAGTCTTCTGCAGTTGGACAGAGTTTTAAATAAATCCCCCTGTAAGAAAGGAATTGATGTGCTTTTAACAACAGAACTGAATCAGCTGTTTGGCCAAGCACAAGATACCAAAGGTTAGTATTTAATCTACAACTATAGGTGGAGGGAAAAGTTTCAAAGTGCATATGATTAATAATTTAAAAAAGAACAGACTTGGAGAGCTGAAACAGATTGAGATATTTCAGATGAAAAAGGTTTTGTGTAGGCTTTGCTCAGTTTTTCACTTGCAGTTGATTTATATATATATATAATATTGAATGTGGTATCAGTTGTATTTTAGAAGATACTGTGGAACAGGGACAACCTTTTCAGTGATTCAGAAAAGAACAAAAGCAAAACACCAAAACAAAAAACCACTCCCCCAACCCAAAACTAAAGAAATCCTCAATTAATTTCGGTCCTCACAAACTCATTCTGGAAATCTTTTTCCTTTGATGATGTAGAAAGATATAAGGGTGGTAGGGATGTGTGATTTAACATATGGGTACTTGTCTCTTGTCACACTTAAAGTATGCCTTCACTAAGCTAAAAGGTATTGTAAGTGGTTCACTGGGGTATTTAATAAAACCCTAGTGTAGAAAACAAAATTTGATTTGTAAGACATTAACTAGTAAATATCAAATGCAAAGTCCCCTCTAGCATTGACTGATACCAGTTAATGTGTTAATATAATGGATTTGAGCTGTATGAGTCCCAACTTTTGTGCTTACAGAGCTTTTCTTCAGGTCTCAGCTCTGAGTAAGCATGAAGGCTTGTCTCTTTCACCAACATAATTTGGTCCAATAAAAAATGTTACCTCAAGCACCTTGACTCTTTAATATCCTCGGACATAGCAACAACAGCACTGCATAAGTCAAGTGCTAGTAAATCAGATCAGTTAATCAAATTCATTATCAGAAAGTGTTATTACACAGGTGAAAGTAGTCCAGCCATGAACTATTCTGGAAAGGTGATTTTGGTACCAGCATTGAACAATGGATCCTTCAGAATAGATCCCTACTAATCAAATTATGGGATTGCTATTGCCAAGCATTATCTAAGGTTAGAATTTAGAACTGTAAACAGTTAATTACTAAAATGTGAACTTAACTTAAAATTGCCTCTCAAGGCGATAAATCATAACCTTCATTCATACATTAAGCCACAAATACAATATGCAGATAATGATGTAAACTATCCTAATTTCACAGGATATTGACCCTGTGCAACTCTGTTTTAAATATAATGGTGGAGGATGACTACATATCACTCTGAGGCCTAAAATTTTAACAGTATTGAGGTATTGCTCCACTCAGGATTACAAAACCAGAGTAACTTAGATGGGTAAGTCCTATTTTAAAAACTGATGTAGGCACTTAAGAACTGTTCAGTGGGACTTAGGTGCCTGGACTCTTCTGAAAATCTCCTGAGGCACTTACTTGAATCTTTAGATGTTTAAATAGCTTTAAAAATATGGCCACTAGTGCCTTTTAATTCAAACAAAATAACTGAAGTCATATTATGTTAGAGAGCTGCATGTTTCTTCTGATCATAAACTGTGTATCACTTCTAGGCTGATGGTTTTAGTTTTAGACACTAACTGGTTCTCTCAGTTATCTTTTGCTTTAAGCAAGCAGAGTTTCCTGTTAGAAACAGTGCTAGGCTGAGTTAGTGTAATTAATTCGTCCAGCCCACAGATCTCTCAATTACTTGTTGATGTAGCATTATTTTTATACATCTAAGATAAAACTTGTTAGTGAAATACAGTATGTTATAGATTTAAGCCATCTGCACTAAGTTTTTAACTTTGATTATACGTTTGGAGATGCATTTAGCTTGAAAATTATCAAGTCTTCCTTTGGGTACATATATTATAGAAATTTTATTGATGTTTAGCATTTACAACTGGTGTGAAGGTGAGTTTTCCAGCTCAGCTTGATAATTGCAATGTCTAATTTCTCAAGACAAATGGAAAATTTAGTTCAGGTAGTTTGCCCCCAAGACCTTATGGCATCTGTTTCTTTCCCCCCGAATGTTCACTTCAAGAACAGCATGAAAAGGTTGCTTGTCTATAACACGACTTTAGTTGAGACCAGATTACTGGAATACTAATGAAGTCATTTTTATAGTCTCTCTTGTCTAGATTTTTCAGTTTGGAAACAAAGATCTGATGGCATTACACTACATTTATATATCTGGGGGAAATGTGGCCTGGTTTTTCTTAGCAAAACTAATTCAGGCTAATCAGCAAGTGATGCATGCTTCTGATAAAGAGTTGAGTTAGTCCAATGAACTCCTCTATTTGAAAAGCTGATGTGAATCAAACCACATTCAATTGATACCTCTTATTAAGTTTTGAAGTGGCTGATCAGAGTACAAGCTGGTGGCTTCTCACCATCCAAAGACAGAAGAAATTTTGTGTTTTTTTACTCTTGCAGTTGTTTGTGGCTTGTGTTACCAGACTTTAAGTCCATGGCTGTGTCTAGACTGGCATGATTTTGCACAAAAGCAGGCGCTTTTGCGCAAAAACTTGCCATCTGTCTACACTGGCCGCCTGAATTTGACAAGAACACTGACGTTCTAATGTGAGAAATCAGTGCTTCTTGCGAAAATACTTTGACGCTCCCGTTCGGGCAAAAGTCCTTTTGCGCAAAAGGGCCAGTGTAGACAGCTAGCTAAGACTTTTGCGCAAAAGCAGGCTAAATGGAAAAAAGCTGTTTGGACGCTGGGAGACCCCGTAGTAGCCCTGGACTTCCTGGTAACCCAAGCGCTTAAAAGTAGCCGCAGGCTGCTGAGCGCACGTGGCAGGAGCATGCCTCAGACCTCTGGCCTGAGGTCTGCCACGGTGCCCCTGCCGTGCCCAGCAACCACCTCACAGCCCAGCATGGCAGCTCCGGGCGCTCAGCCACCTGCACCCCCCAGCGCAGGAGGCCCCCAGGGGCCAGAGAAGAAGAGCCCCATCGTGGTCCTTGGGGGAGCTGGAGACCCTCCTGGACCTGTGGCAGGAGGAGGAGGGCCTCCACGATACCTGGTCCCGGCGCCGCAACACCGACATCTTTGGCCGCATGGCCCAGGCGCTAGCCCAGCAGGGCCATCCAGCCCGGAACCTGCAACAGGTCCGAGCTAAAGTCAAAGAACTTCACCTGGGCTATGTGCAGGCCAGCGAGGGCCGGAGGGCAGGACCAGACATCTGCCCCCACTATGACCGGCTGCACGCCATCCTGGGCCAGCCAGCCCCGCAAGCCCCAGACGTGCCCGTAGACAGCAGTGTGCGCCCCCCCATCACCAGGACCACCGAGGTGGGGGAAGGAGACAGCAGTGCATTGGAGGATAAGGCCAGCACTGCCACCCAGCAGGCCCCCTCCAGCAGCCCTGACGTCTCCCGTGCATCTTCCGAGGCTGGGGAAGGATCCACCAGTAAGTCTTGCACTTTGCACTCACAAGGGCGGGGGTTGGGGGGGGAGCCAGGTGCCCGGAGGGGGGAGGGGGAGAGCATGTCACTCAGGCCACGTGAGCTGCACACTGTGTAGCATTAGGCAGGAAGCAGCACGTGCAACCACATGCAGCCTGGTGACCGAGCGGCATGTGGCCGCGGCAGGCAGCTGCAGGGCACGCCTGGGACCCTGCTGCTCACACACATTCGGTGGGACCAGGGGGAAGGGTGGATGCCAGCTGGAACCAGCCAGGGCCCCAGGGACTCAGGCCAGAGCCCGCACCTCCGCAAGGGTGCAGCACGCAGAACAGCACACTGTCCCATGCCTGGCTGTGAGGCACAGCCAGCTGCTCCTGGGTAAACCGCAGCATCACAGCCCTGTGAACATGGCCCCCACTGAGCCCCTCGCCTGCTCCCGGTGCCTTGGCTGGCTCCCCGAGGGAAGTCCCCACTGCGGCCACACATGTCCCTGGGCTACGTGTGGGAGGGATAGTGGGAGGGAGAAGGGGGGGGTGCGCTCGGGCCGCCCCTAGGGCCGCCTGAGTTTTGCTGCAAGGATGGGACACCCCCCCCCCCCCAGTCACTCTCCTGGTTCCGTCCAGGAGATATCCCACGTGATGGGGACCTGAGAGCCCAGACCACCTCTGCCAGATGTGCTCCCAGGCACTGTGTGGGGATGCATCTTGCTCCCTGTCAAACACCAGTGATTAGCCCAAAGCCTCACAGCCTCCACCGGCAGAGAGTTCCACAGGTTAACGCAACACACGCGCCCTCCTGCCCTTCACGGGGCCAGGACACAGACCGGTGGTTACAATACATGGAGGAGGACCCTACTCCAGGGGCGGTCCTCCTTGCAAACATACAACACGGGGGGCAGGGGGGGAACCGAGTGGGCCCAAGCCACACTACTGTGGTGTCGCCTGGGCTCAGAGGTGGAGGACATGAGGTGTGGGGACAGTGACCAGCCTGCCTGACTGACCCATCCTTTCTTCTCTTCCCTGCAGCGGGACCAAGCACAAGCCGGGAACCCTCCAGTCCGACAGCAGCGGCACCCCTAGCTGCCCAACCACGCAGGCACAGGCTCCGCCACCGGGACCAGCTCCTTCGGTGCCATGTGCAGGCTGTCGAGCGCATCGAGGCATCAATTCGCCAATGCGTTGAGGGGGACCTGCAGTGGCGCCAGGAGGCCTGGGCCACCTTCCAGGCCCAGTGCACGCAGATGGCTGACTCCATCGCCACCCTCACTGCCCACATAACCCATGCCATTCACTATGGCATGGCCTTACCCCATGCCCCCGCCATCCCTCCCCTAGTACTGCCCATGTCCCCTCCTGCCCCTGCAATGCCCCCTGCAATGCCCCTGCAATAGCCCCTCCTGCTGCCCCTGCAATAGCTCCTCCTGCCGCCCCTGCAATAGCCCCTCCTGCCGCCCCTGCAATAGCCCCTCCTGCCCACCTCCCTGTGCAGCCTGCCCCGATGCGACCTGCCCCGCATGTCCAGGTCCATTAAAAGTATTTGCCCAAAATCATGCCAGTCTAGACATAGCCCTCAGGTACAAAACCTCTTGGATCACACCAATTTGTGTAAATCATCTGGTCATATATGTATGCAGACTTTTTTCGCCCCTCAGTTTTGCATTTGGTCAGACAACTATTTAGGTCATCTTTACCAGAGCGTGGCCAGCAGCCTGCCTCCATAGGATGGTTTCCATGAGCATATTTAGTGTAGTCAACTTTACATATCATTTATCTGTCAGGTGATCTGTTCTTTGTCAGTGCTCTTAGGCTTTTATCACATGTCTGTTTTAAAGTACATACAGAATAGCCACATTGTTTAATAGTTTGTAAACTATTTAGTCCTTAACACAGTAATTTATATGGATCACTTGAAACAGTCTGCAGCAATATAAAGCAACTTGATTGGTCTGACACTAGTAGACTGTAGCAATTAACTTAATAACATAAGATAAATCAGCTGATATACACCTTGTATCAGCTGTTATCTCTACTCTGTTCCAGTCACTTGTATATGTTGACGTCTCCCTGTATAATCACTAATCAGCTGTTAACCAAGCCTTGTAGCCACTTTCTTCTTCGAACAGTTTTGTTCACCTCAAAGATTTTCACTTTACATGAACTTTTTACCATACTGGCAGAATATATCACTTCTATAATATTTAACAAATCCCTCATAAAAAGTCTGTGAATTACTTGTTAGATATGTTCTTATTGATCACAGTCCTTGCATAAAATAAACACCTTTCTTCAAGTACCTGTAACACTTGGGGCTCAAGTTACTTTAACTGTGGAAATTCTTTATACTGAAAGGACCTGTTACAGAAAGCTGTTTAAAACATTAACTTTGGCAATAAAAATGTCTTAAGATTAATCAAGACTGTTTCTGTATCTTTACTTGGTCATAACTTTCACTTCCAAAGGACTGTCACATATCCAAACTTCATATTGGCCCAGGAGTTGCTGAGTATATCACAGAAAAGAAAAGAATGGGGAGAGGGGGAACCCTTCATCCCGACAACAGCCGTTTGTGATGATCTGTATGTAAGAGAGCACTATGATTGCTCAGAACTCCAGTATATAGAGGGAGAAAAGCCTGTTGAGAGTCTATGGGTCAAGTTTAGAGGTGTAAGCAACAGCAGTGATGTGGTGGTTGGTGTCTGCTACAGGCTGCCGAATCAGGTGGATGAGATAGATGAGGTTTTCTTCGGACAACTGAGAGAAGTTTCCAGATTGCAGGCCCTGGTTCTCATGGGGGACTTTAATCACCCTGACATCTGTTGGGCGACCAATACGGCAGTACACAGACAATCCAGGAAGTTTTTGGAGAATGTTGGGGATAACTTCTTGGTACAAGTGCTGCAGGATCCGACGAGGGGCTGTGCACACCTTGACCTGCTGTTCACAAACAGGGAGGAACTAATAGGGGAAGTAGAGGTGGGTGACAACCTGGGAAGCAGTGATCATGAGATGGTAGATTTCAGGATCCTGACCAAAGGAAGAAAAGAGAGTAATAAAATACACACCTTGAACTTCAGAAAAGCAGACTTCGACTCCCTCAGAGACCTGATGGGCAGAATCCCCTGGGATGCTAACATGAAGGGGAAAGGAGTCCAGGAGAGCAGGCAGTATTTTAAAGAAGACTTATTGAAGGCACAGCAGAAATCATTCCAATGCATAGCAAGAGAAGCAAATATGGTAGGAGACTGGATTGGCTTATCGGGGAAATCCTTGGTGAACTTAAGCACAAAAAGGGAGCTTACAAAAAGTGGAAACTTGGACAGATCACTAGGGAGGGGTATAAATGTATAGCTTGAGAATGCAGGGGAGTTATCAGGAAGGCAAAAGCATAATTGGAATTACAACTTGCAAGGGATGTGAAGGATAACAAGAAAGGTTTCTACAGGCATGTTAGCAAGAAGGTGGTCAGAGAGGGTGTGGGGCCCCCTACTGGATGAGGTGGTAACCGAGTGACAGATGATGTGGGGAAAGCTGAAGTACTTAATGCTTTTCTTGCCTCTGTCTTCACGGACAAGGTCAGCTCCCAGACTAATGTGCTAAGTGACGTAATATTGGCCGAAGGTGGACAGCCCTTGGTGGGGAAAGAACAGGTTAGGAACTATTTAGAAAAGCTAAATGTACATAAATCCATGGGTCCGGACTTAATACATCCGAGGGTACTGAGGGAGTTGGCAAATGTCATTGAGGAGCCTTTGGCCATTATCTTTGAAAAGTCGTGGAGATCAGGAGAGATCCTGGATGATTGGAAGAAGGCAAATGTAGTGCCCATCTTTAAGAAAGACGATCCAGGGAACTATAGGCCTGTCAGTCTTACCTCAGTCCCTGGAAAAATCATGGAGGGGATCCTCAAGGAATCAATTTTGAAGCACTTGGAAGAGGGAAAGGTGATCAGGCATAGTCAGCATAGATTCATGAAGGGCAAGACATGCCTTACCAATCTGATTAGCTTCTATGATGAGGTAACTGGCTCTGTGGATATGGGGAAGACAGTAGATGTGATATACCTTGACTTTAGCAAGGTGTTTGATACGGTCGCCCACAATATTCTTGCCAGCAAGTTAAGGGAATGTGGATTGGATAAATGGACGGTAAGATGGATAGAAAGCTGGCTGGAAGGTCAGGCCCAGCGGGTAGTGATCAACAGCTCCATGTCAGGATGGCGGTCGGTTTCTAGAAGAGTGCCCCAAGGTTTGGTTCTGGGACTGGTTTTGTTCATCATCTTTATTAATGACCTGGATGAGGGCATGGATTGCACCCTCAGCAAGTTTGCGGATGACACTAAGCTAGGGGGAGAGGTAGATAAGCTGGAGGACAGGGATAAGAGTCCAGAGTGACCTAGACAAATTGGAGGATTGGGCCACAAGAAATCTGATGAGGTTCAACAAGGACAAGTGTAGAGTCCTGCACTTGGGACAGAAGAATCCCAAGCATTGTTACAGGCTGGGGACTAACTGGTTAAGTAGCAGTTCTGTAGAAAAGGACCTGGAGATTACAGTGGATGAGAAGCTGGAAACGAGTCAACAGTGTGCCCTTGTAGCCAAGAAGGCTAATGGCATATTAGGTTGCATTAAGAGGAACATTGCCAGTCGATCCAGAGATATGATTATTCCTCTTTACTTGGCTCTGGTGAGGCCACATCTGGAGTACTGTGTCCAGTTCTGGGTCCCCAATTACAGGAAGGATGTGGATACATTGGAGAGGGTCCAGCAGAGGGCAACCAAAATGATTAGGGGGCTGGAGCATATGACCTACGAGGAGAGGCTGAGGGAGTTGGGTCTGTTTAGTTTGCAGAAGAGAAGAGTGAGGGGGGATTTGATAGCAGCCTTCAACTTCCTGAAGGGAGGTTCCAAAGAGGCTGGAGAAAGGCTGTTCACAGTAATGACGGATGGCAGAACAAGGAGCAATGGTCTCAAGATGTGGTGGGAGAGGTCCAGGTTGGATATTAGGAAAAACTATTTCACTAGGAAGGTGGTAAAACACTGGAATGGGTTATCTAGGGAAGAAGTGGACTCTCCATCCCTAGAAGTGTTTAAGTCTTGGCTTGACAAAGCCCTGGCTGGGTTGATTTAATTGGGATTGGTCCTGCCTTGGGCAGGGGGTGGACTTGATGGCCTTCTAAGGTCTCTTCCAGCTCTATGGTTCTATGATTTTGTGATCTAGGAAGGTATTACTCCTAACTTTTTTCATTATTTTATTACTTATATTACCATAATACATAAGAATAGTAATCATGGACCAGGACTACCTTAAGCTAGATGCTGGCAAACACAAATCAAAAAGCTGGGTCCCTGTCCCCAAGGGTATGTCTAGACTGCGCGCCTCTTTCAAAAGACGCTTTTTTGAAAGAAACTTTCGAAAAAGCATCGTTCAAAAAAGAACATCTAGACTACATTATGGGGATCGGAAAATCAATCCACTTTTTCAAAAAAGAGCGTCCTGACTGTTCGATGCTCTTTCGAAAGAAAAAGCCACCCGGAACCGCTTCTGCCAGGGCATGGGGGCAGCATTTCCTTCCGGGTGCTGCTGCCTGACCTTTGCAGAGACACGTGGTTAAAGGGACCCCCCTGAACATCCATTGCTCTGCTCCTGCAGCTGCCTTTGCTGTCCCTCTAGGAGGTAAGCAAGGTATTGCAGTGCTTGTTTTGAGTGCCCAGCTTCCTGGGACAGTACAGCAGGTTTTTTTGTTTGGAGGTTTTCCTGATTTGGATCCCTTTTTTTTGCCATGGAGCCAGAGCTGCCCCTGGGCAGGCGATGGCCCCACGCCATCATACTGCAAGTTTTCCTGCATCAGCATGACACAGTCATGAGGCTACTTCCTCTTCTGGACCCAGACCAGAGGTACGAAAGGTTCACCCGTCATGCAGCCCCACTACCCTTGTCTCCAAACTTCTTCGTGGAGAGGTGTTTTTGGAGGCTTGACACGAGCTCCGACTGGTGGGACCGGCTTGTTATAGATGGTGTTGAGCTCCTGCAGGGCTGCCACATGCTGCCTCAGGATGTCTGCATAGATATGCCTGTGTTTGCGGCTTCCATGTCCCCGGGATGGAGGTGGGGCTGGGGTGCTGCGGCCCTTTTGCACGGCTGGTCCGGCTGTGGAGGAAAAGGGGAAGACACAATCAGTCATGTGTGCAACAGCTGTCCAAAAGGGCATGCCCTCTCCTTCAGACAGGGGACTCAGATGTTCTGAAGGTAATACCATGTGTGACCTGGGCATCAGTCTGAGCATCACAGGGGTCCCGAAGTGCCAATGGGACCTCACACTGACAACCCACCTGGATGTGTTCTGGACATGGTTTATGCCACCACGTGGCGCACCCCCATGTGTCACACTCTACCGCTGAACATGTTGGCACATGCACAGCTAGCTGCATGATGTCCAGGGTGAGCATTACAGGTTTCCCTTGTGCATCACCCATTGTGCACCCACCTCCCCCACCCTGTGTGTTACACGACCTCATTGCACTCACCTGCTGCTTTGTCTCTGGCATCAGATGACACCTGGGAGGCCTCTGGGGTCTGGGTGACTGGCTCCAGAGTGACGGTCATGGTCTCCTCGCTGTCCTCCTCCTCCAGCACCATCTCCCTGTCTCCAGACTCCCTGGACTGTTCCAGGTCCTGCTCTGGCGCGTCCACCACAGAGTCCCCCAAGCCAGACTGGACGAGATGCAGTGGTGTGCGTGCTTGCCCACCACCAAGGATCTGAGCCAGCTCTGAATAGTAAGTGCAGTAGTGGGGGGGGCTGCCCCAGAATGGGAGCTCTCCTCCCTGGCCTTTACATAGCCCTGGCGCAGCTCTTTCACTTTAGAGTGCACCTGGTCCTGGGTGCGGGAGTGGTGCCCTCTCTTGGCCAGGGCCTCTGCCATGTGGCCAAAAATGTCCGCATTTCGCTGCCTGGTGGTCAGGGCTTGTAAGGCCTCCTCCTCTGACCAGAGCTCAAGAAGGGTCTTGAGCTCTGGCCCAGACCATGCCGGTGCCCGGCGTTTGGAGCCCCTGCTTGGGTCCCCAGAAGGCTGTCTGGAAGGGCCAGAAGGGTCTTGGAGCTGGGACATGGCTGCACTGGAAGAGCCATGTGCTCTGGCTGCTTTGCTGCCACAACTGGCTGTGAGGGTAACTGTCCCTTTAAAAGATGGCTACAGACAGGAACCAGAGAGATGCAAGGCATGCCCCGGACTGTCCACCAGGGCTTCTTCCTGGACGCTCTTTTTTTCAAAAAAACTGGCTCCCTGCATCCACACACAATTTTTTCGACAGATCTACGTCGAAAAAGGCGTTCTTCCTCATGAAATGAGGAGTACCGCCGTCGAAAGAAAAGCCACGTTCTTTCAATTTAATTTCAAAAGAACGCAGCTGTAGTCTAGACGCAGGTGAAGTTTTTTCGAAAAAAGGCTACTTTTTTTTAAAAAACCCTGCAGTCTAGACACAGCCCAAGAGCATACAGACTAAGTAACCAGATTAAAGCTGTCGGTGAAATACAACAAAATTCTGCTCTTTGGCAAGTATTAGAAGGCCATGCTATAATATGGTGGGTTCTGGGGGCACTGCTGAGAGGTCAAATCAGGGCAAATTGCTCAGAAACAGGGCTATTTACAGCCCAAGATTAGTGTAGTGTCCTACACTATAAGGCACCAAACTAGTCACAAAGAGCACTTCAGCTGCCATACTGCCCAGCAAGAAGTCACACAAGCAACCCTCTTAGACACTCCAGCTTTTCCTGTGCCAAAACCAGTACCCCTCCTTACACAGATGAGAGGTTATGAAAACCAGTCTCACCAAATCCAACAGATTCTTTCGATCCCAAAGGACTAGCCACATTCCCAGGTCAATTTATACCTCAGATCTTACTCAAAAGAGCATACTGTGCCATTCCTTTAGAATTTAAAATCTAAAGGTTTATTAATAAAAAGGAAGAAAGAATAAATTGAGAGTAAAATTGTTAAAGGAAACAAAATTGCATATGCCAATTACAAAGTTCCTGGTGCAGGCTTGTAGCTGAGCTGGAACAAACTGCTATCTTAAAAGTCTCTGGAATGCATTCTTTGTTAGGATGGGTCATTAGTCCTTCTGGGCCCAATTCATAGCCGACATGCTTCTGAAGTGATGAGCTGGGGTGAAGACACATGGAGGAACCTTTTGGGTCTGTTTTGCAACCTTCCCCATGGGGAGGAAATTCCATTGTTCTCAGGGTGTGAGAACCTCCCAAAATGGAGTGTGTCACATGAGCAAGTTACCTGTCCATGTCCTTTTTAAGCACGCCACCACTGCCTACCTGTTTGACTGCAGCTTTACAGCAAAATTCCTCAGAGGCATACTGGGAACACGTAAGGTTCATTGTCAGTGAAGTACTGCTATTCACTTGGGTAGCCCCCCCTTTCACAATAGGTGAGCAACACTTGTTGATATCTCCCAGAAGCAAATATTTGAAGTACAAATACAGAGCCAATACTCATAACTTTAAATACAAAAATCATACAGGCACATGAGCAGCATAAATAGAATCTGCAAAGCATAAGCTTTCAATAGATATCTCACTTTGTCCACAAAATTTGGGGCAAACACACAACAATGTTTTGCTAAAATCCAATAACCTCACACATGTCTAAGATTCCATAAGTCACAATGCCATCACTACATTGCATTCAGACTTTTTCTGCATGTAAACTTAAATATTAATAGTTTAATATTTTTTGTTCTTTCCACATTTGTATCCCAGATGGCCAATGAAGCGAGACCTTGCCCATGTGACATTGGAGACAGGTTTGAGTATGGGGGCCTTGGGCAGGAAGTGCAAGTTGAGCACATCAAGGCATATGTTTGCAAACCATCCGCCAGCACGGAAAAAGCTGTGATTGTGATTCAAGATATATTTGGATGGCAACTCCCAAATACCAGATACATAGTCGACATGCTGGCAGCTAATGGATACACGTAAGCAATCTTAATGTTTTCTTCCTAAAGAGACATTGTCAAAGCTGCTAAGCCAAAAATTAAATAGACTCTCACCTATGAGACTCTCACCAGGGCCTTCCCACAAGGGGCTTCTGCATTGCCCCTGTGTGCCTTTCCTCCCTCATCCCTCCCTTCTCCTGCCCTTCCTTCTCATCTCCTCCCCCTCCCCTGAAAACCAAATAAAGAAGCCATATTTGCTTGAAAACAAAACTTTTTTGTTGTTTTTTGAGGAATATACAACTGCGGAGGGACTGGGAAAAGAACCTAGGAGTGGGAAGGAGGAGGAATAGGGAGGAGAGGCTCAGGGATGGGGCTGGGACTGGCACCTGCCTCGGGTTCCTCAGGACACTCTGGCTGCCCGGGAAGTCCCACTGCCATGTGTTCATTGGCCTCAATGGCCCCTGGGGGGGGGGGGGAACTATGAGTAATCATCAGAAGCAGGGGTTATTATTTTGAAATAAGAAGCCCATTATTTTGAAATAATTTTTGAAATAATGGGCTTGCTGTGTGGATGCTCACCCTGTTGTTTTGAAATAAGGGGAGTTATTTTGAAATAGCTCCCCAGTGGAGACACGCTCCAAGTGTTCAGAAATACAGTAAACATGGATAGTCATTTTGAGAGTACTAGGTTAACATTTATATTTTTTTAAATTACAGAATAGCTGCAAAATTAATAATCAATTCTCAGGTATTTTCAGTGCAGTTAATAGCTTATCACATTCCTTAAATAACAGAGCCTAACAGGTCAAAATAAACTGCCATGCTCTTGAGGTTCTATCACATCATTTTATTAGATTCAAAATGCACATTAAAATTCACAGATGGTCCCTTACTTATTGTTTACTGCTGTTCCAAGGACATAAATTGTTTTACTTTTTCATATAGAGCCATCTGTCCAGACTTCTTTGTGGGACAAAAACCTTGGGAACCTTCTGATGACTGGTCCACTTTTACTGACTGGCTGAAAACTCGAGATGCCAGCAAGGTGGATAGGTAAGATTTTGTAAACTGCATGTATATGCAACTCTCCATTGACAAGAGTTTTGCCTGAGTAAGGACTCCAGGATCAAGTTCTAAAATAAAACGGACCAGATGCAGTCTGGACTAAGAAAGCACAAGTCCCATTGAAATCTGTGGGTCAGATCCGTAGTGATGCAAATAGTGGTGTCAATGGACAAGTAGTGACATTCAGCAGGTGTGAAAATAGCTATAATTTATATATGTCGAGACTGGAGTTGGCGCTACTGAAAGAGGGCAGGGGGGATGGACCCTATCACAAGGCACTGAAATAAAGCAGGCTCCACCTACTTTAATTTAGGTCACTCTACCTTATGCTTCCTAGGGTACTATTTTACCCTGCTGTAAATTGTAAGATGCAAGTTTAGTCACCAAAGACTACCAGACTGGTGTATCTTACATTTGTATTGCACATCCACAAAGGCAGTGTAAGTTATACTACAGTACTTTTTCACGTAAACTTGGGGTTTTTTTACTGTTTATACACCTAACTACACTTCACCATTTAACCTGTTATTTCACTGCTGAATTTCAGCACCTTCAAATTTGTTTTATTGGCTTCATGAAGTGTTTACTATCATTTTTAATAATTTGATCATAAATGATGTTCACTTGAAAGGGCTTCACTTAAATTTTGTCAATGTTACCTAATAAGAAGTCTAGTCCTTTGTCCAACTGTATTTGTAGTTATAGAATCAATTTAAATTCTAACCACCAATACATGTAAAATAAAATATTGTTCTGGCCTTACCTCATTACACATTCAGTATGTTACTCATGTGTTATGCTGTTTTCTTCTCTAAGTTGTTCTAACTCCATTAAATATTCATGTATTTGACTGATGGATTTATAATTGCCAACTCCTTTTTCAAAACTGCAGTTTAATTTCTGGAGTGTTGTATTACAAGAACATACTACAAACCTAAGGAAAATTAGAAATTACTATTATATAAGCCAACTATATTTTCTTTTCAGTTTTCGAGGGAGTGCTACTAGATTCCTTACTTTGTCTTTCTTTATATGTGTTAGGGAAACTGATGTTGTCTTGAAGTATTTAAAGGAGCAGTACAATGCAAAGAAGATTGGTGTTATTGGATTTTGCTGGGGCGGAATGGCTGTACATCATTTGATGCTGAAAAATCCTGACTTAAAAACTGGAGTGGCAATCTATGGTAAGTTTACAATGCATGTGAACTTGAGCAGACTGACATATATAAATATAGCATGTAGTTTAAATATGACTATATATAATAATTTACATTTATGTGCTGTGGATTATGGGAAGAGTTGGGGGAACTTCCTGAGGGCCCTGATTTGCTGTTAATTAATTATTTCCTCATGATTCATTTTTGTGTCCTGTGAATATATGTTTAATTATTTGTCAGAGTAGCTGGAGCTTTTTCTATGTATTTTTAGCGTAATACAAATGTGAATAAACAGTAAAATAAAAACACTATACAAATTTCTTAGTGATTTGCATCAAAATTGAAATAATAGATGCATGTATATATAACGATGCATTTCTATGTACATGTGTAGCTCTCAATCTATGAAGCTTTCATAACAGAAAAAAGTGAAAAAAACTTTTTATAGTCTGCTACAGTATGCTGATTCATATACCATTTCAAACTGATAATTAAGGCACATGACATTCAGCACAATTGTGACTCAACCATTTGGTCTGTGTCAAAACTAGTACTATAGGTTTTTTCAGTGGGGCAAAATACCAGGAATGCAGCCAAGGTTCAAGGTAATATATACTATTTTCACAAAATATTGACCTAAGCTGCATAGTATGGATTTTGAACTAGACCTGAGTTAGAGGTCATGGATCTTTGGGTTCAGTGTTCAGACTTTCACCATCTACACTGGTGAAAGTCAGGTTCACCACCAGTACAGCTCCAGTACAGCTCCACCAGAGGAATCAATAGGACAGCCATCTAACCCAGATTTCACAACATGGCGATAAAAGTATTTGGCTACAACACAGACTTGTCCATTGTAGTTACTAGTGGAACTGCACTGATGAGGAAATAGGTGTATGTTTTTGCCGGCGCAGGGCTGGGTAGCCAGTTGTAGTGCTGGGCCAAGTCACTGGATCTAGAGCCTCATTTCCCCACAGTTAGAAGAGAGGAAGTTCAGATCTGGTGTCTCCATCTGTAACATTCATGTTTGGATTTAATGTTAACCATTTTACATTGGCTCACTGCAAAAATGTAAAATGTATTTAATTTTTCTAGGTGTAATTAAGTACTTTGAGGAGAGATACAGTTTGCTCCATCCCACGTTCTTCATTTTTGGTGAAAATGATGATTACATCCCTCTTGAACAAGTAAGTTCATCTGCAAACAAATTTGTATCCTCTTTGCTTTTCAAACATGTAATTCATAAAATAATGCTTTGTTCAGAGAAATTAGAAAATTAATTAGAACTTTTTTCTCCATAGAAACTCCTGTTATTGTTCTCACAAAAATTATCTAAAGGCATATGTCAATGTTTCCATCTCTTAATATAGGCTGTGTAAAACAGTGGGGCCCTGGTAGGAGAGGGCCAAGTAGCCACAGAGGAAGTCAAAAGGAAGGCATGGAGCAGGTTCAGGAGAGGAAACCATCCTTAATAAAATGGAACAGCAAACAACCCACATTAGGCCAACACCCTTAATTGGTGCAACTGGGGTCAACAGCTGCGGATGGACAGCTCACTCCTAGGCTTTCCATCCCATGACTTCAATGATTCTGTAGTGATTTATAGCACTTAAGGATCTGGTCTCCAGGTTCTCTGTTTATTTCAGGGAAATTACTCTCCACCAGGGCAGGCAGCTTTCTGTACCCTTCTTTATTTTTATTCTCTGTTTCCTCCCAGTTGTTCTCCTAATCTGGAGCCCCTGCCCTTCAGGCTTGACATTTCTGGCAATTTTGCAGTTTTCTCTGAAAGGGAAAAATAACCAGTGTTTCATTGACCACGCTGAGAGATGTGCATAAAGAGAGCAGAGGGGCTGACTGTGAACCCTATAGTGGGGCAGAATGGCCTCCCTCTGATTCTGAGCTCAAGGGTCCACTACACTCCCCTAGATAGGTGGAGCCAGACAATCTCCACCCCTCCCCTTGTGCTTAAAGCAGAGAGGTGTGGCAGCCAGGGCTGGATTAAGGGGGGGGGTTAGCCGGGCAGCTGCCCGGGGCGCCAACCTATGGGGGGCACCTGATGGCAGCTGTAAGGGATGCCGCATGCCCGGCCACATGGCATCCCTTAGAGTTGCAATCAGGCGCCGCGTACCCGGGGCCGGGGGCTGCGTGGCGCCCCTTAGAGCTGCCATCAGGTGCTGCGCGCCCAATTGCAGCTGTAAGGTGCGCAGCGCACCGGGGGGCGGGTCTGCGCATGCGCCGTGTGCCCGGGGGGCGGAGCCACACATGTGTCGCGCGCCCACTGCCCGGGGCACAGGAATGGATCGAGCCGGCCCTGGTGGCAGCAAGTAGGGAAGAGGGCTTTCCACTCAGCTGGGCTAGAGCCATGAATGGAGGCAGACATCTCCAACCAGCTGCAGAACTCCAGAGCTGAATCAGCGCTGTGCCACATCCTTTCCCCAGAGGAGACCAACCCAGGATAGGGGTGGCCAGGTCTGCTGTCAACGCTGTACCCCAAGATGAACACATACCCTTGGACTACAGAGCCCTTGCACCTGGAATGGGATAGGAACTAGCCTAGAGAAACTAGACTTTAGTCTATTCTTGTTACTGAAGAATGAGTCAGCATGTTTCAATGGATCCCCACTGTTTCAGTGTCTGAACCATCCACCACTGTTAGGGTTTTGGGCTGCGATCTAGTAGAATAGAGTGGTCCTTGATCCTCCTCTCTCACGCTGCTAACCTCACCCTGTCCTATCCCTGTTTATCATCTGACGGCATTGTTGGTAATTAGTCATAGATCTGGACTCCAGATAGGCTAAATTTCATGTCTTAAGGTTGGCTGAGGTACTGATTCAAACACAACAAAATTCTGCAAGGTTTTCTTGCAACATTTCGGATCCATCTGAACCAAATTTATAGGCAGAGTAATCTGGAAAACATTGGGCAAAATACAGATTTAGTTTTTGTTAAAGGCTATAAAATCAGAATGCGAGAAAGCTCAGTACCCACAAAAGGAGCCAAAAGGAAACCACGCTTCAGGCTTGCACCCACTTTTATTTTTTCCATCAAAAATCACAGGAACAGGTTAGAATTACAGACTATAGATCCCATCCTCTAGTACACAAATTCAGAAGGGGTTCCAGTTTTGTCCCATTTCTTGATGCAGTCTCCATTTATTACTCGCTATAGTGCTTGTTACCAACTGCACTACAGCCACTCCCCGACTTACGAATACACTGACTTACGACCATCCGTACTTACGACCAACCTCCCATTAACCCCATTATAATATTTTTGAGCTGAGAACCATGTACGTCAATTTTTTCGAACAGCGCAGGTAGCGCGTTTAAGGGTATTTCCGACTTATGACCAAATCGAGTTACGACCAGGTGTTCGTAATGTAACCCGTTCGTAAGTCAGGGACTGCCTGTACTCACAGTAAGCCCCTCATCAGGAAACAAGTGTTTTTGTCTTTGCAGAGACCTTTAAAGATGCTATTCCATGTACCTACACATTTTCTGTAACTTTGTACAGTCCATATTTCAATAATGTTTTCTCCACTTACTAGAAGAAAAGATAAAAATACAATTGGGGTAACTAATCTAGTCTGGCCCAGCTGTGAGATTGGCACTGAGATGAGGATACATCACATCTTTCAGAAAACTAAATGATGGCAAACTGAGAATTGGTAAAAGTAATAGGTTAAATCAATGTCACTAATGGAAGGATGTTCTGTTACAGGTCACCTTGCTGGAGCAGAAACTAAAACAACACTGTGAAGTTGATTACGGAGTTAAAATTTACCCTGGACAAACTCATGGTTTTGTACATCGCAAGAGAGAAGACATGAACCCTCAAGATAGACCTTGCATTGAAGAAGCAAGAAAGGACATGCTCAACTGGCTAAATAAATACCTTTAACAAAAGTATACTGCCAAATCTGTAAAACACAATCAAGTAATTTGTTAGACAGACTTCAGTGCATGCTGTAATTTTATTTTTGGAAAAAATTAAAAATCATTGTAAATTTACTAGAAGTTTGAAAAGTACTTGTTACTTTTCAGTAGTAACTATAGCAACTTTTATTTGTATTTTTGAGCTTCCTTGAATAAGTTGATACCAAAATATTTTCAAATTTAGAACCCATTAAATTTAGAAAAAAAAATTGAAATCTGACCTACACATCGTAAGATTGTTACAATATGCTGTGAGATATATACCTTTATCTAATGGGTACATATAACCCCTTCATGAGTAATTGTGATAAAAGCTAATAATAGTTGTGTGAATGCACTGAGACAATATTTCCCTGCAGCCATTCCATAGTATCTTAGCTATAGACTGTTCCCTTAGCTGTGGTATTGTCAGCTGTAAGGTAGGCAGGACATTATTTAGATGGGAGAATTCCCAGTAAAGCACAAGTAGTATCAGTGACTCCAGGGCCATGTCTAGGAGGGTTTGGGGCCTGGGGTACCTCCTCCGCCCCAGTGCCCCAGGCTTGAGGCTCAAGGCAACCCCTTCCCCCCGCCATGGGTCCTGCCCTGCCTCTGCTTCACCCCTGCCCACTCCACTCCTGCTCCTCCTCTTCCCCACAAGCCCCGCTCCTGCTCTGCCCCTGTTCCAGCCCCTTGCCAAAGCCCTCTGCCCTGAGCAATGCAAGCTGCAAGATTACTGGGAGGGGCGAGGGGGAAGAGCTGATGTGGAGCAGCAGAGAGAGCCAGTTCCTCCCCCCCCCCCCCCACTCACCATGGCGGTGGAAGCTGGAGTGGCCTGGCAGCCTGCTCCTCTCTGCCCCATCCTGACGCCCTCTCCCATTTCGCTGTGCTGGCTTCCTGCGGCTGTGGAGAAGAAGGAGCACCCTGGGGCCAGGGCACTCTGGTTCCTGCTGCCATAGTGAAGCTAAGCACAGCAAGCTGGGAGAGGGCAGTGCAGGGTTGAGCGGAACAAGCTGGTTATCGGCGTGGAAGATCAGGGCTAGTTACCAAAGAAAATAAAAGATAAATGCACAATCTAAAATGTAACCCTAATTTCATTAGGAAGTATTTAGATCAGCATATTTTCAGATCCAACTGGATGTTACAGTTCTTAATACACAGGCTTAAACCTGGACCAGGCTTCTCAAATGTCCTTCATCTTCCCAGCACTCCAGCTGCTTTCAGTTTTGGTGGGGGAGGAAAAAGGCAAAAATATGCTGACGCTGTTCCTTATTTTTATAACCTCAGTCCATGGGCATGGGAGACACTTGCCCAGACATGTCCCAATGAGCTTTTCTGAGGCACAGTGATCAAGTAAACCCCCATTGTGTGGACTTGGGCAACTGTTGTTGAATTGTAAATCCCTTGATTACAACTCTCCTGCTGATTAATGGTTGTGGAGCACCCTCCTGGGCAGGGTCGTTGTGTCATGAATGAACATACAGCATATTCCAGTAACAACCGTTCAGTAAAATGTCTTAACTTTATACGCACTAATGATACACATATTTGTACAGAGCATATTTGGGTTTCAACAGATGTTGTGTGAATGCACCGTCTTTGTGTCTTCTATGAAATATCACAGCCATATGTGAATAGGGGGGTTACAGAGTGCCATTCTGAGGTACTGTGTGTCACCGTTGATTTAACCCAATAGTTACCTCAGTTTGCCATCATGTCTGAAAACTACAACTGCCTTATGCCCTCACATTTTACCAGGTGTTAGTTACCATGTGGTAGGAAAACAACCTTTTCTCAGTGAAGACAAGGCCTAAGTGTCTTGTCCAAATTCCAGCTTGGATCATTCCAACAAGTGCCAACTTTCAGAAGTGCCCAAGTGGGGTACCCGGGTGGGGGGGCCTTTCACTGTCTCATCTCTCCCTGCTGCTCTACCCCCACCCTGCCTCTTCCTGCCCAGATCTGCCCTCTTCCCTGAGCATGCTGCAACCTTGCTTGGTTCCCCCCAGAGCCTCCAAACACCAGGAACAGCAGTGGGTGGGAAGCACAGGAGAGAGACGGTGGTGCTGATCCACTGGTGGGTAGGAGGCATTGGGGAGGAGGAGGTGGGGCAGATAGGAGGCTGCCAATGGGTGCTCAGCACCCACCAGTTTTTCCCCATAGGTGTTCCAGCACCAGAGCACCCATGGTGTTGGCACCTATGAATCATTCTATTTTGCCTACACAAATTCCTCCGATAATTTCAGTAGGTGAAGCTCTATTTTACTTACTCGCCTTTAAAAAACAAAGTATCCTGTTGTATTCTATTGCTACCTGTGCTAAATGGTTGTTACCTTCTGCCTTTAGCAATAGGGGTGGAGCAATTCCTAGATGCAGTTTAGATAAATAAGCTAGAAATCTAAAGTCAAGAAGGCAGGAGGCCTGTGGGAAAAATTGCATATGATCATAATGTTGTAGCATAGTCAAGGCAGTGAATTTATCATGGAGCTCACAGGAGTCATGGATTCTGTAACTTTCCAGGATATCTGTATCTTCTGCAATGGCCAGTGTGGGTAGCCCAGGGGCCACTTGAGAGTTTGGGCAGCCTCTAGGTCAGCCGCACTGGCCACTGCTGGGGCTGTCTTGGGCCACTTTCTCCCCACCCCCACTACTCCAGAAGCAGGAGTTTGGGTGTGAGAGGGGGCTCTGGGCTGGGGACTGGGGTTTGAGAGGGGATGTGGACAATGCTTACTTTGGAGGGCTCCCTGGAAGTGACATGTCCCTCCCCCAGCTCCTCACTACATGCGCTGCCTCCACTCACAGGCACTTCTGCTGCTCCCATTGGCTGTGATTCCTGGCCAATGGGAACTTTGGAGCTGGTGCTTGGTGCAGAGGCAGTGCTCAGAGCTAGGAGCTGTTGGAAGGACATGCTGCTACTTCCAGGGAGCTGCAAAAGAGGTGGGAGGGAGCCTGCTAGCTTCTCCCTCCTCCCACTTTCCCCTGCACCCACAGTGCCCTTGGGCCACCACAACCACCAAGATTTAGTCATGGGTACAGAGTACAAGTTATGGACAGGTCATGGGCTATGATTTTTTTGTTTATTGCTCATGATGACCTGTTCATGACTTTTACTAAAAAATCCTGTGACTAAAACATAACCTTAGGGTGCGTCTACATAGCAGGGCTTAACTCGCAATAAGCTACACAAATTGAGCTACATCAATTGCATAGGTTATTGGGAAATTGGGAGCTGCTACACAGCACTTACTTTGAAATAGAGCACTCTTCCTCCAACTTCCCTTACTCCTCGTACAATGAGGGTTGCAGGAGTCGGAGTAAGAAGTCCTCCAGCCTGACAATATTTCAGCATTATTTGGAAATAACTGCTGGCTGTGTAGATGCAGACTAAATTATTTTGAAACAATGTTGCTGTGTAGACGTACCCTTACAGAGTTGTACATTGCTTGTAAGAGTCTGCATTGGGCCAGGAGAGCATGTGCTTCTCATCAGAATATGTGAATGTTTTCATATAGGGCATCCCCTGTCTATCCTAATTCTGGAGCTCTCTCTGTGCTAGAGATAACACACATCTTCTGCACTCTTGATGCTGACTTTGGTTTCTTGTGACACACTTCCTGCTGGGAAACAAAACTAAAGGAGTTCAGCTCATGGCAATCACAGGCTACAGCTAGAGAACTGCTTTGTTACCTTACTTCTGTATATAGTGTCTCTTCTCAATAAAAGGTTTACCTTAACACCAGTCTGCTCATCAGGAAGATGCTCCCTACTGTTGGCGTGGTTTTTCTGGATAGGTCTCTCAAGCCTCTCCTGGCTGTTTGGGAGGCATCTACTAGAAGAGCTTCTCATTGCAATGGACAAGGTTCGTGCTATGCTGCAAGCAGCCATGCAGATCCCTTTAAATACCTCCTTCCAAACACTGCCTTTAAGGAACTCGCACAAATGAAGAAGGGTAGCCAAGCAAAGTCCATTCATGTTCATCTGGCAGCTGAGTTGGCCTGTCTCAAATGCGTGGGCAGGACACCTGCCTCTCTGCAAATTTTGCTGTCATGGCCATGTGCGATGTGATACATTTGCAAAAAGCCCCATTAAAGAGAGGGATATTTACACAATCCCAACTAAGCTAATAGAAGCTCTTTTGGAGCTGTGGGCACCTGTGACTTGAGCCTGTAGAGTGAGTAAATCTGTTTCTCTCGTGGTCTGTTGTTTTCCAGAATCTGGATGGGAAGGTCTTGGCAGTGTAACTTACTTCCATGGATAGTTCCATGGACTCCCAAATTATACATGCAGGATGAGGCTTTAGCCATTCATATTTTTCCTTGGTGTGGCATCTGCAACCTAGTTCGCAAAGATTGTTTGTTCCCATGGTCTGCTGTTTTTCAGACTCCAGGTTGGACTGGGCCCCCGTTGTGGAACATTCAGACTGGGAAGGAATAATTATTTGTCCCCAGCTATTCCAGTGTGCCCTTGAAAGAGAAGGTAAAGGCCTTTGATGAATGTTGGTCCCCATGCAATAGGATGACTGATATTGTTGTGAGCTCTGCTGTTCCACGTAGCCACACCAGGCGTAAGTGTGAGGCGTAAGTTTGGACACAGCCTCCCCCATTATTTCTGGTCTTAGGCTAGATTTATGTTGTTCATTAGCAAATCTGCTGATTTCTCAGAAGCCCCAGTGCTGGCGTTAGGGCACTGGCTTGGAGCGAAAGCTGAGCTGCATTTCTCCTGGGTTAAGAATTTCAGTGGCATCTCTCACTGTAGTGTTTGTGTGCCTTACAGAGGGTGGTAAGATAGCTCCCTCTCAACACTTCTGTGAGAAAGGAAATGTTACTCAACTTTACAGGTGGGAAGAGAGACACAAACAGATTAAGTGACCCGCTGAAGGTCATACCAGAAAAGAGTGGCATGGAAGTGAAAATGTTCTCCTGCACCCCAGCCCACTGCCTTTACCTAGGGCCATTCCACCGGGTAGTGGGACTCAGGCAGGCTCAGGCTTCTCTCCCTCCTTTGTTGTCAGAAGGGCTGCAATGACATTGGAGAACCTCTGCCCTGCTCTAAACATCTTCTTGCTGTGCCTTTTTCTGGTATAAGCAGAGCTGCCAAGCCAATTGGTGGGGCAGGATGTCTCCCCCAGGCAAGAGCTTTATGGGCAGGGCCCTTGGCAAGCTATAGCTACACTGGATCCTTCTCCAGTCACTCCTATGTGCCGCTGGGCAATAGCTGTGGTTTGAATCCTTCTTGGGATTCTGAGGGGGCAGCTTCAATGCCCGTGAGCCCTCAAGGTCAGCACATTCCAGAAATGCCTCAGTTACAATATTTATTGTATTTTTCTTACTCTTTGTTGGCACGGAGGGGCTTCCACTTGCAGACTCATGTCTCATCCTTTTCAGAGGCAGACGCCGCTTGTATCCGTGCAGGGGGCAGCTCCAGAGTGGCTGCAGGAAGAGGCTGAAGTGGTTCTTGGTGCAGCCTAATCTCCTCCCCATCTGCACTTCCACCTCCAAAATGCAGCCAGTGGAGCTGGGGAGGGGAAAAGAACAGAGATGGGGGAAGGGGAGCAAAGAGGGAAGATGCCCAGGTGGGTTTGACACTGGTAGACGCTGAGCTGGCAATGCTTGGCAGAGCAGCGAAGGAGAAGGAGCTGGGCAGGGGCAGGATCGTGAAGAGTCATAGTCCCCCTCCAGCTCCCACCTTTGAAGTGCCACCCTGCCCTAATTCCACCCTTTCCTGAAGATACACCTCCACCACACAGGGGAGAGACTCCCTCCCTCAGACATTGCCCTAGGCATCCTCACTCCTTGAAGGGAGAGCGATTCTCTGCATGTGCACTTCTTGTTGCATCTGGCTGAAGTGTTCCATCCTGTAGGCTACAGAGTGACATCTAGCGACTTTTCAGGGTTTCTCTGGTGATTTACTTTCGTGTGAGGTTGGCAATGTTGTGAAAGAGGCAGGTCTCTCTAGCTCATAGCAGGACTCCAGCCCAGCCCCTGAACCCCCTGGTGGAGACCAAGAATGGAGAAGAGCTGCTAGGTCTGCCGTCTGCGACAAACCCAGACCACACTAAAGACCTGCAGATTCTGGAGCCATACCAACGGATAACAGACATGAGTCAGGTTGTACAGCTGCAATATGAGTGGGTGTGTTTTGGCAGGATCCCTGCTGACCCGGTGGTGGGACCCCCTGCCTCTCCTAGTGTTCTGGGCAAGTACTCAGTGGAATAGGGTGGGCCAGGGTCCATCTTCCTCCCTGCTGCCAATTATACCCATGGGTGGAAGTCTACTCAGCCGAGGCTGGAAGGCTGGCACCCTACCTGTGGCTTGCCCCACCCAAGCTGCAAGCCCCCTACACTGTTTGCTGTCTGCCTTAGCCCGGAGGCTAGGCTTAAAGCTGCTTATTGCTCTGCCATAGGGTCAGAGCCCAGACTGTGATTAGTTGTCTGCCCTAACCAGGAGGCTTGGGCTAGGGACTGTTAAATAGCTTTTGTTGGCTAACACTGGCAGTCAGAGCAGTCTGCCTCTGAGCCTGAGATGGAGAGATCACTACAGTGGCCTATACACAAAGCAGCTCAGTTTTCTGTTTTTCTGGAATGCAGTGGCATTGTCATAGTCACGGCCCACAGTGCTGCGTTCCTGTGTGTGATCAGGCAATCTGGAACCAGCAGTTCTTCCCAGTAACAAGAACTTCATTCCAATTAGAAAATAATCCTTACGAGTGTCTCTCGGACCTTGCCATATTCAGGCTCTGCTGCTGCCCCGCCTATTCAGAGATTTCCCACAAAACTCTCCTCCACTAGCAACTTTTTGTTCTTGTTCTTGCTCCTATAAATGCTCCCTAGTCTAAACCAACAGCCCATCTGTCTCTGACAACATGGGGGGAAGGAACCATGGTCCCATCTGAAGTCATTGCTGTCCCTGGCGCTAAGTGGCTAAACAGTGGCTGTGTTGCTCAAGGCTGGGCTTTTTTAAGAGGCTAAAGGAGTGAGTTGTCCATGATGTCTAATGTTGGGGACCAAAATAAGGGGCCATGTTTTCAAAAAATGGCCTCTGCTGTCTGAGCTCTGTAGTAAAGAAAAGCCTTGCAGATTAACATCATTTTGCATCGCAGTGGAACACAATGGAACCGTGGAAGGAGGAGAACCCAGCTAGCAGTGGCCATGATACAAGGACCATGTTTATCTTGGACACCTCACTAAAGAAACAGCTTCAGGAAAAAGGGCGATAGCACTTCACCATCTCAAGTGTCCATCCCCTTATACACCTGTAATAGGCAAAAGGTTCTATTTCAAAGGTCATCACTCCCTTCAAAGCAGTTGTGACACTGTGAGTCAAGAATGTGCAGCAGCAGCCACCTCAGCTGTTGTAAGGAAGAGAAGAAAAAGGAATCGTAGAAGTTAACTGATAAGCTGAGGTATTTCAGCATTTGCTACACACACAGCAGCAGAGGCGCTCAGGGAGGTTCAGCCTTGCATGTGCTTCTAACCGGCCTGCATTCCATATGTGCACCATTCAATCAGAACTGCTTCTCTTATTGTTTAGTATAACAATAGATGTCTGTTCCCTATGCAGTAATGTAGCTACAGAAATATTGGAGCAGGAGCTAATCTGTGCCAGGAGGCAGAGAAAGCAGCAATTGCAGCTGGTTCCCAGATGAGCAGGATAATCGTACAGCACCAGACTATTTGTCACATAACAACTTGGAGACATTTTACGTTATCATTCCCAAAGACTGGAATTAGACTGAACAATGTGCTGTTACATTTGCATTTTTGGCTCATTCTACTGCGAACATTTGTTGAGTGTCAGCTGCAAATCTACCCTCCTGGCACTAAAATCATAAACTTCCCGTTGTTGGACCAAACACAAACCATGGAGCACATGGGTCCTTCCCCGGGTAGCTGGGTGCCATTAGAGATGTCAGTCACCTCAGCAGTATAGATCACCATTAATCCACAAGAACATCTGGGAACTCTGGAACGTCTCCCCCCACCTCTCAGGGTCCTAAAGCCTGGGCTTCAGCCAGAACCCAAATGTGAGCAGCACAATTAAATAGCCCTTAGCCTGAGCCTCTTAACCTAAGTCAGTAGGCATAGGCCAGCCATGGATTTTAATTGCAGCATAGATATACCCAGATACTTGGAGAGCTACACTGAAATGCCCCGTTCCCAGCCAGAACACCAGAGGCATCTGAGCTCCAGTAAGGGGAGGGCCAGGTCTACAGAGCACAGCAGCTTGGGTGGAGGGTCATGTAGGCAAGGGAAGGCATTGCCTTCCCAAAATTGCCTACACTGCCCAGCTGCCCAGGAGGGGCTGGAGCCATGCCACATTGCAGCCCAGCTCCGTGGCCATGCCGTGCAACAGTCTGGATCCCCAGCAGCTGGGGAAGGCTAGGGCCATGCCTTGCATCAGCCCTGGCCCTCAGCTAGGGTTGGGCAGGGCTTGGCTGAGGAGTGGGGAGAAAGTCTGTGAAGGGGCATGGTCTTGGGGAAAAGGAGTGCCTTTGGGCAGAAGGAGTGGGGCTTCGGCTGCCTTCCCCAGCTGGACCTTCACCCATTGCCCATGCACCGCAGGGCTTCCCAACATCACTAAGGGGGAGCCAAGCACAAGGAGCTCAGCCCCACGCGTGAGAAGCCAGCTGTGTGAGGCCCAAAGTGATGTGAGCCTGCGGAGCCAAAGCTGGTGGGGAGCCAAACCTGAGGAACCCAGCAAGGCCTAAGTGTGTGTGTGGTGGGGGGGGAGGGGAGCATGGCGAGACAACCTCTTATGAGCGAGAGTGTTGCCCAAGTAGCAGCGGAATCTGGGAGAGCCAAGTTGGCGGAGCCCAGTGCAGTTCAGCAGAGCCTCAGAGACTCTCCAAGCCCTTCTGTGGAGTAACCCAAGGGGCAAGAGTCCTACTATAGGGGAAGCCAGGTCAGAGGAGTGCAACAGAGCATATCCTGGCATTTCAGGCATAAAGTCCCAGAGCAGAGTCCAGGGCAAGGAAGCCAGGTCAGATGTGGCTGGGAGGCTAACGCCCCACAGCTTTGGGAGACTTCTGAGCTCCAACAAGGAGGAGCCAAGTGGGAACTGTTGTGCGATTTGGATGTAAAAGTGAATTAGATGGTGCAGGTCACACCTAGCAGCATGTGAGTGAGCCCAGGATTCTGCTACCAGCAGGAGACAACCAGAAGGATGGTGGCAAATTGTTACCCTGGTGTATATTTGGGGTAGGTAGGCCCAACCAAGGCAGAGCCTTCAGAGAAGCAAGAGCCCCTGAGAGTATGCAACCCCTCTAGGGTTACCCAGGCCTCAAGGAGGTGTACTGAGGCCCCAGGAGCCTCACAGAGCTCACAGGGTAACCAGATCCATCCAAAGGGATCCAAGTCTAGCAGGCCACACTAGCATATTCTGAACACCCACACAATCCGCTGTGAGTGACAACTCATTTTGGTGTATCATTTTTGAGTCTCAACGCGGGGAGCTGTATTTGTGGGTAAGACCTGGAATAGCACCGTGACTTCTCTTTACCCACATTTCCCAGAATGAAGGGAGATTGCTAGCAGGCAGAGCACCTGAGCACTCATTCTTCTCCCCATGGAGGCAGGGCACAAAAGAGGAAAACACAAGCACTGCAGAAACATCATCGCCAAAGGAAAGGGAGAGCAATGGACATATTCTCTACCTGTCACCTTCTCTCCGCGGCAGCTCCACCTGTCACATCTGCCAAGCCAACTGGGTGTATCCATCCAACCTCGGTCAATCTCCAGCAGACCCCAGCAAGCCTTCCCTGTTAAGAGACTCCAGAACAGCTTTGCACAGCTGCAGAAACACTGTAAAATAATAATGAACTATAAGTTGGTGACAATCAGGAGCCGAGATAGAGGGAACAAAATGACACCTTTGTGCAAGTGTAACCCTTAAATTTACCAACAAGCCTGAAGCTATGTGTTCAAACTCGCCCTGGCACAATTCAGAGCAGCTTGGTCAGAGCAGCTTGCTCCTTAAAACATGGATGGTCTCTGACTCCATGGAGCAGCTCAAGTCCCAGGCTTTTGTTTTGCCCAATAATTGCTTAGTTGATGATCAAAGAACCAGGTGATTGTTGTAATGAACCATTCTCTGTGAAGCTCTATGATTTATGTGCTATCTCAGCCATACTCTATTGGCAACATACTTCTTGTGGTTTAAAATATAGATTGTCTACTCAGGTTTGTGGTAAAAATAGTTCCCTTGGCATGCAGTCGCAGATCTGCATTTGGGGCATTGTATCAAATGCTGTTTCGGTTAATGAGGTTAGTAATTTATGACACTGGCACTGCAATGGGATACAGGAAATCCATCTATGTAATACCCACTCCCATTAAAGAGGGGGAGCCTCTTGAGAGGAGAACACATCCTGAGGAGTAGGAGGGGTCAGCTGCATTCATTTCTGATGACACTCATGGATATATGTGGTATGGAAGCATGCAGCGCACTTGATGTATCCAGAAATCCAATCCCTCCACGTTGGTTAGACCTTGCTTGGAGCAGCACTGACTCCTGACTTATGACTAGAAACAGCCTTACTGACAGCACTTACAGGAAAAACAGATTTGTTCAGGGAACTGCGACTTCTGGTCCCTTGGCTCCCTGTGACCCTGACTGATGCCTTGTCTGGTGGGTACTTCATGGAGTTTGCCTTAGCCAGCAGCTCCAGGAGGGGCTGTGTTTTCTCTCAAATGCCTCTGCTGAGAGTTCAGCATACTGTCTCTTCCCTTCAGTTGTGTACCACAGGGACTTGATCTCAGAACAACCCAAGTTTAGTTAAAATAATAGATCAGGAGAGAAAATGGGATGACAGATAAAGGCTGCCGTGTCTGCACAACATCTCTGCTCAGCTGGGATCCCCTCAGGATTGACAGGGCCTCAAGCAGAGGTCACAGTGAGGACTGAAGGGGCATAGTACAAAGCAGTGCTTGACACTACTGAAATATAATGGTCACTAGAGAGCCAATCTACCCACAGATGCTTAGGCAACTGCCTATCCAGCCACTGACTGGTGTTGGCCTGTGTGGCCTCAGCAAGGATGAATACCCCTACAAAAGGTATGTCATAGTAACCCTGGAATTCCTAGAGGAGATGGCTGGGGAAAGAGAAGAGGTGGACACAGCTGCCTTGATATGCCCCAACTCTAAATGAACCTCTGATACATCTGTGCTAATAGGGATCAACTTCAGTCTCTTCAAGGTACTCATGGACTGCTGCAGACAATGAGCTGGGGTCCAATATCTAAACACCCTGATGAGCTATAGTGTGCCTGCAAAGATGGAGTGAGAAGTGCTTGTTTTGAGTACTGACTGAAGGGCAGTGAAGGAGGATAAGCAATGGTAGAGCAACCAGCTAAAGGAGAGATCCCTGAAGGAGTGCTGGTCCCCAGTGGAGTCATAACCCTGCCTGCTAAAGCCCAGGAAAAGGCGATTACACTGGCTGCTAATGAAACAAGCCATGGTGTTGTTATGAAGCAACAACAGAAGATAGCAGACCTCTTTGAGCCTGAAACCCTTGTAAGATCCCAGTGTGAAACTGAAGTTCTGGTGATAGATCCTGCAATGTTTGACTCTGGAGATTTGCCATTATCAGAGGAGTAGAAGGATTGCCCAAGGAAGAAGCCTTGATGAAAGAAGCAAAGTATTCTCACTGCACGAGTAGTACTGTGGGTGTGCAAAAGGAGGAGAGCATAACATCAGATTATACGATTCCTGACCGTTCAGGGAAAGACCTAGGATAACTGCACTCTCAGAAATGGAAAACGTGTGACATCATCTTCAAGAGCTGACTGTGAATTGCATCACTGTAGAGTCCTCCAGCCCCCTACACATCACCTATGGGGGTGGTCCATTAAAAGAAAGGGAAAATTCAGATATGTATCAACTACCACATCCTAAACAGCCATATTATGGTTGATCAGTGCACCATGGCATGACTACAAGATGTCTTTGACTGTTTGCTGGGAAGTCAGTGGTTCTCAGTATTCGATCACTTGTAAAAAGAGAAGAGTGAAACCTTGTTGCAATTATTCCATCTGCCCCTGAGGGTACACTATTATGGAGGAAATGGAGCAAACCAAAATGGACTTAGGAAGTGCTGCACTGGATCTCAGTAGAGCCTTTACAAAAATCAACAAACATTACTAGTGCTACCAGAAGAGCCATGAGGGCCCTGCATGATGACGTTGGACATTTGGGAAAAGAGAGAACCCCGGAACTTGTTCATAGTAGGGTCTACTGACTCCAGATGGCTGAAGACATACACAAGAAATGTGAAAAATGTACTCAGTGTGTTCAAAGGAAAACTATGCTCACGAGACAGGCATATCTGAAGAATATCACCAACAACAAACCTTTGGAGCTGGTATGCATTGATTTGTTGTCTTTAGACATGGACAGGAGGAATATTGGGAATATTTTAGTAGTGACTGACCACTTTACATGGCATCTGCTGGCATATCCCACCAGTGACCAGAAAGCCACCACTGTTGCTCAGTTACTGCAGGAGAAATATTTTTCAATTTATGGCTTCCCAGCTTGGATGCACTCTGACCAGGAATGGAACTTTGAGAGTCACCTTCTGAAGTGAGGATGGAAGGAATTATGAAGTCTAGAACAACACCTTCATGGTGATCCTCAACCCGAATGATTTAATCAAACTCTGTTGGATATGCTGGGGACTTTAGGTCCAGTGCAGAAAGCATCCTGCAGACAGCATATTTCATTTTTGGTGCATGCCTACAATGCCACAAAGAATAATGCTACAGGAATCACTCCATATCTCCTAATGTTTTAGTGGGAGACAAGGTTATCCATAGACATGTGCTTTGGGGTATCAGAGGAAGGAGAAAGCTATGAGACACATCAGCAGCATGTTTCCTGACTAAGGCTAGCTCTACATTGCAAAGAAAAGTCAGAAAAAGATACACAAATTGTGTCTCTTTTTCCGCTTTTCTTTCAAAAGAGGCTTTTCTGAAATTTGGCCTGTCTACACAGTGCCAAATGTTGGAAAAACCTCCTCTTTTAGCATATCCCTTCTTCCTCACAGAATGAGGATTACAGGGATGGCAAAAGAACGCGTTCACTTTTTCGGAAATTGTTCCGAAAAGCAGATGTGTTCCTTGGATGTGGCAAAGCTTTTCCGGGATACTGTAGGTATCCCAGAAAAGCTCTGTAGTGTAGACATAGCCTAAGAGATACTTATCATTTGGCTATAGCTGATGCCCACAGGAACTCAGACAGTAACGAACACTGATATGATACTAGGATGCATTCACAAGTGCTCCAGCCGGGGACATGGTTCTGCTGTGAAATTTGGGTGTTGCTGGCAAATACCAGATTGCTCACAGATTGAAGTGGTGGTGGTGACAAATCTGGAAGAACTGCTGGTCTACAAGATTAAATCTGGGACAGGGACAGGACAAATAAAGATTATCCATAGAAACCGCCTTCTACCTGTGGGGGAGATGGTAGGTTCCCCTTATGGAAGGGACCATGACATGGGATGTGGGTGAAAAAAGGGTGCTGGATGCACCCAAATCCATCACTAACATACATACAGGGTATGCCCTCTGAGGCTAATCCATCCTTATCTAGCACATCTGAGAGTGAGTCTGAAGAGGAGGACCCTACTGTGGAATATCCTAGAATAGAGACAAGATTCCAGCCTCAGCTAAATCTTCTTCAGCTCTGAACTCCAGGGTTGAAGCATTTAGGCCCATTCATGGCAACTCCCTCCCCCCATCAACACTGAGACAAGCCTGGGACAGTGAATTTGTCCCACCAACTTCCCAGACCTCCTTGAAGAAAAACAGGTCTGTGATGAAACTCCTAGATTGGAGGGCAGAGGGGACATACAAGTGGAAGGTGCTCTGGGCATTCCAGCACCACAGCAAGAAATGCAGGGTCTGCACCAGTAGTGGGAGTAGCCTCAAGGGAACCCTCACCATCCCTAGCAAATGAAGAATTTGCCCCTGTCAGGCCCGCTCTCAATAGGCACAACAGGGTTATAAGGCCAATAAATAGACTAGCTTATGATGCACCTGCAGTGGTTAGTGAAGAAGTGATATACTTAGCTCACAGGCTCATGGCAGCCAGAGTGGGTTTCTTCAGAGCCTTTGAGGAAAAATCAAGCATTTGGTATAATCTGGAGTGTGATTTGCCAGGATGACAAATTCTCAGCTGGAGGGAGGATGTAAACAAGGTCTGAATGAACTCTCTCCTGACAGGTAGCTGGGAGAGGGCGAGACTTCATGTATGTACATGAACACACTACTCTGCTTAGACATCCTGCAGACAGTGGTTTTGCATAAAGAGATCAACTATGGCCGGTGTTGGGTGACAAAGAGTACTGAATGCATGGGTAGTAAAATGCTGTTGTCAATACTATTGTCATTATTGTATGAAGAAAGGGGAGCAAAACTGCTTAACCTGTTCCAAATGAGGAGGTCGCCCTCAGCTGAAACAACCTCATTAATGCCAAAGCCCTGTGAAAGTAAGAGGGGTGGGAATAAGTGTCCAAGTCTGTGGAGTGGACTTTACCCAGTTGTGCCCTGTTTGTTTAACCTGTTCCTTCCCACAGTTCAAAGACTAAGTAGGCTTAATGGGAAGCCTCTTTGTTATTTTCAATGCTCAGTTGGAGCTGCAACTACTTGTGATGGGATTGTATTTCCAACCAGTCTGTTAAGGGCTAAAAAGCACTAATAGGCCAACCTGCAGAGGTCACAACAGAAAGGCGAGTGGCAGCAGAGGGCAGTAGGTGGGAGTGGCCCATGGGAGCAGCAAGCAGGTGGCTGGCAGAAACACCCAGTCAGAGCAAGTTATACCGAAATAACATAGTCTGCATCTACACTACAAGCAGTTATTTCGACATAATATCAAAATAATGTCGAGCTGGAGGACTTACTCCAATTCCTGTAACCCTCATTGTACGAGGAGTAAGGGAAGTCAGAGGAAGAGTGCTCTTTCTTGGACTTTCTGCTGTACAAACATCGCCAAAAGCTGAAATAAGCTATTTCGACTTAAGCTACGCAACTGACGTAGCTCAAGCTGCATAGCTAATTTCGGCTTTAGCCCTGCTGTGTAGATGTGCCCTGAGAGTCTCCGACCTGATAAGGAATCATCAGGGGACAATATAATGAATATGGGTGCTGCTGCATCAACTCCATCAGTCCCCCACACAGCAAAGTTTCCATGTGAGCAGTATTTTGTTCTGGTGGTTGTTTCTCCCAGGTCTGCAGTGAAACACATGAATGGGCATTAGCCCAAAGGTCTTTAGACTCTTTTGTCACTGCAGCCAATACTGAGCAGTGTTTCTGGGGAGAGAGCCAAAGGCAGGCTGGTTGGACGTTGCTGCTTATGAGTTAGTGGCAGTGTTTGTTATTTGCTGATGTACATCAGAGGCTTCTCACAGGATGGATGGGAAGGGGGCGGTGTTGGGGAATTTGAGGCACATTGGGAGCTGGGACAGGGTCTAGCCCTGGACAGGGGCAGTTGCTGGAACTTGGGAGAAGTGAGATTGGCGCATCTCCAGAGAGATGAGAGACTTTTCATCGGCAGCTCAAAAGGGATTTCATGCCTCAGTTTATGCCAGCATGAGTGGGTGGGACTCTGAGGCAGGGAAGTATTTGCAGACTCCACCATACTGTTCCCTTTCAACAGGGGAGTGCTTTGGGGAACTACTTTCAGGAGTCCATGCAAGCAGCACTACTCCAGGTCTCGTTTTCTGACCCTCCCTGGATTTGCTCTCCCAGGCATTTATAAAACCTCCTTTCACAGGGTGAGAAATGTTCCCAGAAATATCCCTTAGTTTACTACTGTGTATCTGGGCACAAACTGCAAAAGACTCTTGTGCTCATTGAGGCGGAGGGAAAATGCCTTCCCAGTGCCCACGCCCAGGACCTTGTGCCTTCAGGTGAGACTTGAGGAAGGGACAAATGGTCACAGGATTCCACTGCCCAGGCTGTCCCTACACACGCCTACCCCACACTGCACAGTGAAACTGTCCTGACTCAGCTCTCAGGGCCCTTCCCATCCACACAGGTGGGGCAGGCCCCTACAGGCAAGGCTGTTACCTGAGCAGGTGTAGGACACAAGAATGGACAAGTTGGTCAGAGAAAGGTAACCAGGAGGCTGCTCAGTCACTGACCATTTAGCTCTACACACAAAAATCCACATTGACCAGGGCTGAAGCCCTGCAGCACCAAGGGACTGTGCTGGGCGGGAGAGGAGGGGACGGGTGAGGCAGCTCTGGCTGTCCAGGGCAGAGAGTGACAGCTGCATTCCTATCACACCATGTGCCTCCAGAGTTACAATACATACATTTTTATGGGCAGCTTCCCAGAAAGTCCCCATGATACTCTTTGTGCCCCAGCATTCCCAACCAAACAGGGACATGGAAATTCAAGCCTGCTCCGTATCCCCAGAGCTTGCCTGTGATCCTGGAAAGCAGAAGAGAGAGAGAGCTTGAGGAATTTAGGTCTGTCCACAGCACCTTCAAGAGCACGATTGGGCTTAAAACCCAAGGCAGCAGTCTCTTTGGTGGGCCTAATGACAGGGGACATGTTTCTGCTGTTGCATGAAAGACACTGGACACAAGCCATAGGGCATGTTTTTCAAAAGCAGCCTTTTGCCTAAAGCCCTAGAGATACCAGGACCCCAGGGCACAGCACTCTCCTGCTGTGTCCAACTTCAGGTTGGAAGGGGGCTACCTTGTAGAAGAGTCAATGCACAGGAACTACCGACTCCTCAGGCACAGTGGGATGAGGCTCAAACCCTGCACCATCATAGTGCCAGCTCAGGGACTCACCACCACACCTGGGGCCTGCAGCCTGGCTAGCCCCTTACCTTGCCCTGGAAGGAGGCTGCATTGTAGCCATGTGGCATCTCTTCAAAAGAGAGCCTAATGCCACCCCCTCAGCAGCACAAACTCCCATCCCGCACAGCAGCAAAGTCAACTTGTGTGAGGGGGAGTGTGGGCTGGGCTGAGCAGCTTTTCTCCATCCCTAATGAACTTAAGACCCCTCCAATTGGCTGCCTGCACTCAGGAGCGGCATAAGGCCGGCTGCGGCAGCTGGCGCCCTAGGCAGAAGGCGTGATCAGCGCCCCCGCCTACACAGCCGTCAGTGGCCATGACGTAATCACGGGGCACCCCGGCGCCCCATGACATCATCATTGGGCGCCCGGTGCCCCGTGACGTCATCATCGGGCGCCCGGGACGGTGGCGCCCTAGGCAACTGCCTAGTTTGCCTAGGCTCACGGGCCGCCCCTGCCTGCACTACTTTCCTACCTCCTGGAGCACAACAACCAATCAGAACTGAGGCAGGAACAGCTTTCTCTCTCTTAGCTGTGCAAAGTCAGTGCCACCCTCACGAGAAGGGAAGGGACAGAAGTAGCGCAGGTACCCCAGGCTGCTGGGCTCTGAGCCCCCTTCTTGCCTCACCCTTGCCATGAAAATGGTTTTGGGTTGCTAAGGGGTGGGGAGAGGAGGATGCTAAGGAGCCCAGCAACCCAGGGCAGTTCCACTTCTGTTGCCCCCTCCCCTCCCATGAGCAATGGGGACAAGTTGGTGCATCTGCTCCCTTCCCCCTCCTGGAACATTCTTCAGGGAAAGGGGCCAGCAGATTCCAAAGTGATGGCATAGAGAAAAATGACCTCACAGCACAAATGGCCTGTGCAGCTGGCGGCAGCAACTGAGACCCCTACCTATGCTTGGGAACTGGATGAGCACACAGCCCCAACCCTGCTTTCATGGGAACTCAGTGGCATCCCCCATCCTGCACCACTGTCTGGCTCTGCCTGGCCACCTGCTGGGACTGGACAAGGGTGCTGGCAGGACAGATTAATAGCAGGAGAAGGTAGAGAGATGGGGGTCGGGAGCCAGTGGGCTCTTCCCTACCTTAGTTTAAGGCTCCAAGCAGGCTAGGTATCATGGGACCTATGCAGAACTGTCAACGGTGTCATTCTCTGTAAATTATAATGGCCTACTTGCATACGGTAAATAGCTTGCATATTACCATAAACTTCATTTTAAAAATAAGGATGTAATTTTAGTGCTGGCGAAAGGCATCAGCATGAGAGTCCTGGTGAACAGAGCCCCCTGTCTGTATGAAGGGTTCCTCACCCTCCATAGAATTCTGCCAGCTGCCCTTAGCACTCATATGGTGCGGAGGTGCTGTCACTGGGGATCACAAGGACAGCTTGTTCTCCACAGCCCAGGCAGTTCCTAGTATTGCTGCTGAGTTTGCTTGTTTGTGCAGAGTGAGAATGGTGGTGAGTTTGTGAAAAGGGAGCTGGAGATGAGACCCAGCAAACTCATTTCACACAGGGGTCACCAGATGGCCAGTAGCTGAGAACAGCTGTTAGTGCTGCTGCACAGGGCTATATTCGTACTGGAGAATAGCAGATGAGAGGCTGTGTAGCACATTTGAGATGTGCTGGGGCAGTAAGTCCCAGCTGTTGCTAGTGTCACACCTGTAAGAGAGAGGTAGTTTTCCGATTTTAAAAGGGCAGAGTTAAGGTTTTCCAGACAACTGCATATCCTTTCTTGACCACTGAGTACTTCACTTTGCAACCTTCATATTCTTGTAATGTTGTTTATTTGTGTGCAATTTCTTTGGGATGTTTTTATGTCATTGTGACAGGGTGCCATTGCCCTGCACTGACAGCGGTGCCGCTGCAACTCTCTGGGGAGAGCGCCGGCCGGTGTGCCGCCTCTGTGGCTCATGCTCAGAGGCAGCTAGGGAGAACCTAGGGGTAGCTAGGGCCCTGGGGGAGGCTAGGTCCAGGGAGGGGGAGGGGGAGGACACCGGAGGCCCTAACTAGAGGCAAGTGGGGCAAGGGAAGCCCTGGACATAAAGGGAGGGTGTGTGACAAGGCAAAACCCCAGCCCGGAGCAGGGGCTGAAAGGAAAGCCCCAGCTGGGGCAGTTGGTGCTAATGAGGGCCCAGTTGGGGGCTACATAAAGGAGAACAGTCAGCTGCTCAGGGGAGAGAGCAGTAAGGATGTGTTTGCTAGAGAAGTAGGTGGCTCCCTGGAGCTAGAGCAGTGCTGGGGAAGCAAGGTAGGGCTAGGGGAGCTCTGGCCAAGTGAGCGCCCAGGCTAGAGGGCCTAGAGCAAGGACCATGGCTATGAGGGCTGTAGTGTGGCAGCCATGATAGGCAGGGGAACTGAGAGTCCCAGGGGAGGAGAGCAGGGTGCCCTGGGAAAGAGAGGACCCTGTGGTGTGAGCAGAGTAAATAATAAACTCCTGGAAGGGGGGTCTCAGACACTGGAGTGGGCAGTGTCTGGAAGAGGATGCCATGACCAGGGAGAAATGCAGGGAGATACCACCTGGAGAGAGGTGCCCAGTGAGGCAAGAGAGCTAATCCCCAGGACAGCCGGCTGGAGGTGCCAGGGTGGTAAGTCTACCCTGCAACATTCACATACAACAGTGAAGAGAGATTCTATTAGATGTAACTATAACAACTTCTTTATCATGTATCATCAACACTGAGCTGTTAGCATTGATTGTTACACATAAGCTACAAAATTAAATTCATCTGCTGTTAGCTGAAGAAGGCTGTTGTCCTGGATTGGGGGAACCAGGTGCTAGGTCTGGGAGGTTGTTTGTGGGTATCTCCAGCTTGGCCTGTCCACCCTCACCATATTTCTCTGGCAGTTCCTAGTGCCGTATCGGTTGGTGCTGCTGCTTTTGCTGTGTAGCTGCATGTTTGGCTCTTGAGAATGTTCTTGTCCAGTTAGCATTTTGATTGCTATTGCTTTTCTGACCAAGAAGTCCTTGAAGAACATTTGGTCACCAATTTGATGACATCTGTTGTTCTTTCACATGTAATGGGAGACCATAGGAAGGTTGCATAGGTGTGGACATCTCCTCTACAAATGGAAAATTTAAGAATCACTATATTGTGACTGTCGTGAGGTACAACTATGCAGCACATCAGACAACAGCCCCTTTCACACTTATACAGTGATGGCATAAGGGGAATACATCTAGCTACACCAGGAGTATTAGATGCCTTTTGTATTGCAAGATTCCGTTATAATCTCAGCCCATTGCATTTCAAATGCCATAAGAAAGAAAACACATTTTTGTTGCTGCCTGTTTTCCTGAACAACGAATGTAAGAGATGGACAATGGTGATAGTTAACATATTAAATCTTAGCCAACCACAATGGAACGTCACAGGGCAAAGAAGAGGCAAGGTTGCTGTTCATGGACTTTTCTGTTGAAGACTAGCAAAACTCAGCAGCACCAAAAAGTAGAAGAGGTGGCGAGGGATGGATGTGAGAGCTTCTCAAAGAAAGGAATCTTTTATAATGGAAAAAATTAGTAACCTAAATGTAAGACATACTACAGACTCCCTATAGTATAATTCCTGCCCTGCCTATGGGATATCAGCATGATTTGAGTGCAGGACCTATAGATCTACCACATAGACTTCTTCCAGTTCAGCCATAGGAGCACTGGCTTGTGATTTGCTATTATCTAGCCATAGAGGAAGACACAGGCGACACTTTGCCAGTGGGGGACACAGCTCTTTGTGAGGCAGCAGAGGAATGTTGGGTGTTAGGATTCCTGGGTTATGTTCATGACTGTGTGGGCAAAGTGTGGTGTAGGGGTTAGAGATAGTACAGTTAGGACCATTCCTTCTGAAAGGCAGCATGAAGCACTGGCTGAAATTTGGCTTTGCCATATCGGAAACCTAGATTCCCCATCTCTAGCTCTGCCTGTACTGTCTGTGTCCATCTCCCAGTTACCTCAGTGGTGGAATGGGTGCATGACAAGACAGGTAGAAATGTGAGGCCTTAGCTGGTGATAAGGGTTGGGGGAAGCATACAAATGCTGATTGCAGTCAGTGGAAGAAGTGGGGCTAGAACTCCCAGGTTGCATCTTAGAGCCCCAGCCCCCATACAGAGCACAAGGCCTTTCCCCTGAGCTGCGGGAATGTGTGACAAACCTGTTGCATGTATGAATGTTATACGAGATGCATATCATTCAGCAGCTTTGCCCCTGGCGGCCACATGCTGGCCCACTTCCCTGCCCCTCAGCTTGCCTGACATTGCAATGGCAGCTCCATGGAAACAGGAGGACATGGGAAAGGGGGGTGGATGGTAATGGAGGCAGGTGCACAGGCCTCACAGAGCTCCTGATGGACACTGGAGTGGAACTTGAAGCCCCAAATGAAAATCTCCTCCTTGCCCTCCACTGACAGCATTGCTGCCTCTTCCTCCTTCCAGCCCAGGTCCCTGTTACTCCTGCCCCAGAGTCCTTCCTGTTCTTTGCAGTTCCCTTGCAACCTAGGGCATGGCTACACAACAGAGCTAAAGCAGAGATAAGCTACACAACTTGAGCTATGACAATTGTGTAGCTTAAATCCAAATAGCTTATTTTGGCTTTTGGTGCTGTCTACACAGCAGGAAGTATGAGGTAGAGCACTCTTCCTCCCACTTCCCTTACTCCTCGTACAATGAGGGTTACAGGAGTCAGAGTAAGAAGTCTTCCAGTCTGACATTATTTTGACATATCAAAATAACTGCCTGCTGTGTAGATGCAGACTCTGTTATTTTGGAATAACGCCAGTGGTTCTGAAGTAACATTGTTGTGTAGACATCCCCCTAGATTCCTATACAAATCTAGCTATCCATTTATTATCTCCTTGCCCACCACTATTGTAACTGAACCAGTGATGGGATCTCTTGCAGAGAAGCCAAGGACCAAGCAGCCATGGAAAATGAAGAGTGACACTAGAGAAGGTACCTCCAGGCACAGGGAGTTGAGTGCAGAGGGTTGTGTGCCCCCTGCCCTGGGACACACCAGGTCACATTCTCCAGGAGCTGCTGAGCTGGGCTCTCCCCAGCACTGAGTGGCACCCACATGGGTACATTCCCCTTTGGCCATCAACCCCAGTGCACCATATTTGCACACAGCCCAAAGCCATGGCTACAGTAGGCTTTGCAGTGCATCAGCTCTGCCCTGCAGTACAGAGACACGCCCCATCCTGGCTCTGACTGGGCTGACTGGGACTACTTCCCTTCCACAGCCATTGCCAGCTGCCAGGAAGGAATTAGCAATGGGCAGTGGGGGATTTAGAGTTAACAGGGCCCTGTGCTCAGCTTCATGTTGCCCCCCTCTTGGGATCCAGCCAAGAAAAACATTCTCTCTCATCTCCCCCCCTTCCTCCATTTTTCATTCTTTTTTTCTTCATTCTCCTCCTATATTACAAGTATAGGAAGAAAATAACAATAAAGTGAGTTCTCTTGATTGTTTTTGTAATCTAACTTTTTTTCCTCTCACAGGCCACTTAAAATTGCTGAGGGTCTCAGTGGATCACTTAATGATCACTCCAAATGTTGTTTATACTGTTAGCTAACTACTGTAAAGTGCTTTGGATAAGAGAATGCTTTATTAAAAAAAAAAAAGTAATAACCTTTCTTCAGTTCATCTGACAGGAGTTGTTGGGCTAGAATTTGAGATCCTAAGATCTAGATGAAAGTTGATATTTGCATTATGCTAATGTGAAAAACTTGTAAAAATAAAAGTAGATGTTGTGCCTCAATTGTTTTATTATTTCCCTAGGCATAACATACAGGAGGGGCAATCAAAATTAGTCTGTCCGAACAACATGCATGAGAACTATCTCTGGACAGAGAAGCAATTGATCAAAATCACATTCTCTGAGCTCTTGTTGGAGCCAAATCCTGTTCCCCTTAACATCAAAAGGAGTTTTGCTAGTGAGTTCACTGGGAACAGGCTTTGATGTTTGGAGAGGAAACAACAAACCCAATCCAGCAAGGGCTATCCTGCTTATACCGCAGGGATCAAAGGCTCCTGGCTCATGTGAGAAAGTCAGGGAGTGTGGGTCTAGGAGGTCCCTCCCCTGGCACTGTCCGACAGCAACGATCATGTACAAAATCTCTGTCTCTGCAGCATCATTGAGGGTAGGGGGTCAGAGCAGGGTAGGGGTTCAAGGAAGGGAGCTTATGTGGTGTCCAGTGATCATTCGTCTGGTCTAAATAGAGTTAGGTCAGTTTAACTTCATCACTCAGGGCCCTGAAAAATGTCATGCCCTGTGTAGTTAGGCCGACGGGAGCTCCTGTGTGGTCACCACTTGGAAAGAATTCTTCCTGTGACATGGCTGCTGCCTGTCGGGAGGTGGATTTAGTAGAGCGAGGGAAGAACCCCTCCTGTCTTGTCATAAGTGTCCACACGACAGCGCTGCGATGGCACCTGCTTTGTTCTGTGTCAGGTTCCAACTTGCAACTGGCTGCGCATAACAAGCGCGTCACAGCGCCTTGCCAGGGAAGTTCAACGCTTAAAGGCACAGACCCCAATTCCACTGATTGAGCCTCAAACTCCAGGTGCCCTCCTAGCCCTGAGCATCCCTGAGGCTCATGGGATTAAGACTCCATGAGCAGTGCCACCCCCATTCCAAGCACTGAGGACAGAGGAATCTGTATCACCCTCCTTTCCATGTGCCCTATCAGACAGATAACACACCAGACACCTCCCCTCTGCTGTCACCTTCAGAGCAGAAGCAGCAAGTCCCCTAGGGCCAGAAATATGGGGAGGGGGCGGAGCGTCACGCTTAGTCCTGTAATGCCTGACAGCCCCTCCAGCTGCGCAGCACAGACTGAGCTGAGCCCAGCAGCACAAACAGGGGAAGCAGGACAGCCTGCAGCACTCAGTACTGTGCTGCTGGAGAAGGTGAGAGGCTTGGGGCAGGCAGGGGAGCGGGGGTCATGCAGTCCAGTCACTGTCACAGACAAAGGATAGGCACATAAAGGAGCACGACTAGGTACCCCCAAAACCAGCGCCAGAAAGCCGGGTTAGTGCACTGCACAACATGGAGCCCAGCAGTTCCAGATATCTGGCAGCCAGTGCCATCTGATCAATGGTGAGATTGTTACACGGTTCTGCTTTGGCGAGATTGTTACGTGGCTTTTATCGGGTGAGATCATTCTGCAGCTCTGCCTGGTGAGATATTTTAACAGCTCTGTCCCAGGGAAATTGTTACACAGTGCTATCCCGGAGAGATCGGTAGATGGTTTTGTCCGGTAAGATTGTTACATAGTTTTGTCCACTGAAATAATTATTGTGCTCGGTCTGGGTGAAAATGTGACGTGGCTCAGTCCCAGTGAAATCATTACATGGTTCTGCCCAGTGAGATTAAGAATTGGTTCACTGATTGAGCTTAAAAAGCTGATCGATTGTTAACAGAAGAGACCACTGTGATCATCTAGTCTGATCCCCAGAACTTCCTTGAATTAGTTCCTGTTTGAACTAGAGCATATCTTTGGGGAAAAAAATCTTTCAATCTTGATTTAAAAATTGCTAGTGTTGGAGAATCCATCATGATCCTTGTAAAATTGTTCCTGGGGTTAACTACTCTCATTGTTAAAAACAATTACATGTAATTTTGAGTCTTAATCTGTCTCGATTCAGCTTCCAAGCATTGGATCTTTTTATGCCTTTGTCTGCTAAATTGAAGAACTCATTATCAAATAGTTCCCCATGTAGGTACTTACAGACAAGTCATCACTTTCTCTGATAAAATAAATAGACTGAGTTCTTTAAGTATATCACTATCTATAAGACATATTGCCTAATTGTTTCATCATCCTCGTGGATCTTTTCTGAGCCCTTTCCTGTATATCAACATCCTCTTGAACTGTGGGTGCCAGAACTGGAACCAGTAGCCCAGTACCAGTCAGACCTGTGCCAAACAGAGAAGTAATATATCCTCTCTACTCTGCTCTAGATTCCCTTGTTTATACAATCAAGGACTGCTATAGGACTTTAGGGCTCAGTGTTGCACAGGGTCTTCATGTTTAGTTAATTATCTACCATGATGCCCAAGTCTTTCTCAGAGTCACTGCTTTCCAGGGATAGCATTCCCATCCTGTAAGCTTGGCTTACATTCTTTGTTCCTATCTACATGTCTTTTCATTTGGACATATAAAAATACATATTATTTGCTTATACCCAATTTATTAAGCATAGGGTCAAGAACTGATCTTTACAGCACCTCACTACAAATGACCCTCTCAATGATGACTCCTCCTCTTTACTATTACTTTTTGAGACTTATTAGTTAGTCAGTTTTTAATCCATTTAATGTGTGCCATATTGATTTTGTATCAATGTCACATTAAATTTGTCTGAATAGTTATCAGTGGGGAACCCATCATAGAATGAGGATGCTTCTATAAAATCACTGCTTATAAAATTTGTGAGGCTATGTCTACACAGCAGTGTTATTTTGGAATAACTGATGTTATTCTGAAATAACATAATCCACATCTACACAGCAAGCAATTATTTTGGCATAATGTCAAAATAATGTGGAGCTGGAGGACTTCTTACTCCAACTCCTGTAACCCTCATTGTACAAGGAGTAAGGGAAGTCGAAGGAAGAGTGCCCTCTCGGACTTCCTGCTGTGCAGACAGCGCCAAAAGCCGAAATAAGCTATTTTGACTTTAGCTACGCAATTGACGTAGCTCAAGTCACATAGCTTATTTTGGCTTTAGCCCTGCTGTGTAGATGTGCCCTGAGTGACACAAGGATTGGCAAAGTGATAAATAAAGATGAGCACTGGGCAGTGATACAGAGCAGTCTGGATTGCTTGATAAGCTGGGCCAAATTCAAATGAAATGTTTTAATGTAGAGCTAGGCAAGACAATTTTGGTAGGTGGTAAACTCGCCAAAATCCATTTTGGGGGCATCAAAACTATTTGTGAATTTACATTGAAGTCGGTGAGTAGTTTTGACCAGAAAAGAAAATGCTTCATCCTGACATTTCATTTTTAAACAGTATTTTGTTTTAGCTATTTAAAAACACAAAGTATTAAAAAGGGTGAAAAATATCTAAAAATGATCAATAACAAAATGAGAAAATAAAAAAAATATTTTGGGTCAAAAGAAATGTTTACTTCAAACAAAATTTATTTATTTATTTATTGGTTTTGATGGGAAAACCTCTAAACCCCAATTTATTTTTTTATTTTTTTACAGTTTGGCTCTTGAACGGTAAAATGTATTGTTCACTCAGTTCCATTTTAATACCACCAAATGCAAAATTATGCACCTAGGAACAAGGAATGTAGCCATATCTACACAGCTGGGGACTGTATCCTGGAAAGCAGTGATTCTGAAAATGATTTAGGGATTAGTACCGGACAAGTAAATTAACACAAGCTCCCATTGAATGCTGTGGGAGAGAAGGCTAATTAAATCCTTGGATGTAAAAACAAGGCACTAGGCTTTAGGACCAGAGTGGAGAACCTCAGGCCTGGACTTCCTTGGATCCGGCCCCTGACGCTCAGCACTGGGGAGTCTGCACTGGTGCTTCAGCCCCTCAGTCACCTACCTGCAGGGCTGGAGCACACAAAATCTACTAGCCTGCCTCCCCCCTCCCCCAATCTTCTAGTCTGGTGTGCAAGGGGAAGGTGGGGAGTGTCTTTCTCCTTCTCAGTCAGGGGCTTTTACTTTGCTTCTCGCTTGTGTGCAGCCTTCAACTGATTTTTCGGTGGGTCAGCGGCCCCCGACTCAAAAAAGGTTCCCCACCCCTGGTTTAGGAATAGGGAGGTGATTTATATCTAGAATTGGTAATAAAGGAACATTGCATTCAACTCGGGTTTCAACATTTTAAAAAGGATGTTGAAAAACTGACAGAGAAAAAGAGTAACTAAAATTACATGTGGACAGGAGAACATGCTTTAGGCCTGGTCTACAGTAGAAAATTAGGTTGTCTTAACTATGGTGGTCACTGGTGTGAAAAATTCACATCCCTTAGTGGCATTGTTAAGGTGACCTATGACCCTGTGTAGACAGCGCTAGATCAATGGAGGAATTCTTCTCTCAACCTCGTTGTTGCCTCTCGGGGAAGTGTATTATATATACGAGAGAACCCCTCCCATCAGGTGATGCCCAGAATGTCCGGAGAACACACCGCCCATCACCCAAACTCCCTCCCCTCCATCTGCCTAAGGCTGTAGGAGAGAGTTTGGGTGGGGGAGGGATGTGGGCTCTGGGAGGGAGTTTAGGTGCTAGGTGCAGGATCTGGACTGAGACAGGGGATTGGCATGTACAAGGGATGCAGTTTTGGGATGGAGGTTGGGTGCATGAGAGGGTGAGGGGTCAAGCTTTGGAGTGGAGTTGGTGCAGGTTCTGGTCTGGGGCAGAAGGTGGGGTGCAGGAGTGGGTGAGGGGTGCAGGCTCTGGGAAGGAGTTTGGGGACTGAAGATGTGGGGAGAGGGTGTAGGCTCTGGAAGGGAGTGAAGAGTGTGTAGGGGTGCAGGGGGAGGGGGCAGGAGCAATGTTCCCTATAAACTGTGCACTTGTGCAGCCACTCAGGAGAGATTTAAATGCTGCCCAGCTGATTAGCAGAGTGTCCATCATTAGGTGTTTTTGTTTCTACTAGCGGTGCACATTTGCACGTCTTGGTTTACATAAAAATTATTCCACACATGGCTAGAAAAGATTTGAGGGAACAGTGGTGGGGAGTGTTGCATTTACCTAGGGCATCCCCCCTTGGCAGCAGCTCTGGGAGGGGTAAAGGTCTCCCTTGCCCCGCGCCCCACCCCACTGGAATTGCATGGTGCCCCCAGGCAATTTAAAATGCCCTGGCAGTGCAGTGATGCTAAAGCAAGTTTCAGTTGCTGGCTCTGTGCTGCTACCAGCATGTCCCTGCTGCCCCTCAGTGTAGCGGGGCCTCTGACTTGCTCCCAAGTTCTGGTGCCATAAGGCTGCATGTGCTGGCAGCAGTGTGGAGCAAGTGGCAGGAAGATGTTCTAGCCCCACTGTGCTGCTGGTGGAAGTGGCAGTGATAGTGGCCCCAGGGAGTTTTAAATTGCCGAGGGATGGCAGGCAGGGCTGGAGGATGTGTGAGATGAAGCGCACAGGCCAGCAAGCAGGCTGGGGGATGCACTGTGGGGGATGTGCGGCGGGGGGGGGGGGGGGCAGGCAAGGCCATGGGAGAGACCTGGCCCTATGCTCTGGGGGAGCCGGGCCCCCAAGCCAGGAATACTCCTGGTGCCTGGGCACCATGGGCCCATATAATTTACTGCCTCTGTCCGGTGTCTACAGCTGCAGTGGCACAGCTGTGTTACTGGGGTGTTTTAAGTGTAGACAGACCCTTAGAGTGAAAGACTTAAAGAGCCCAATCTGTTCAATTTATCAAAAGGAAGATCAAGAATTGAGTTGATTACAGCATACAAACACCGTCACAGAGAAACTGTAGATTACTAAAGGATTTGTTAATCGAGCATAAAAAGGTATCACAAGAATGAGCTCCTGGAAGCTGAAGCCAGACTAATTCAAACTAGAAATAAGACAGATTTTTAACAGTGAGGGTGATTAACTATTGATTCAAACAACCGTGGGAAATGGTGGATTCTCCATCATTTGAAATCTTTAGATCAACACTGTACACATTTCTGGGTGAGAAAAATGAATATGCCATATCACTTGTGGGTGGACACTTTTCACAGAAGGTTATACCTCTTAGCCCTTGTCTTCAAAGAAAAGCTGCATGACACCTTCAAAAGATTAACTGGGGAACTTAAACTCATAACTTTCTGAGACACTGAAAATCATCTTTCTTTTTCAAAAAAGAAAGTTCTTCACACAGCGTGTAGTCATGGTTTTAATAAATATCCTGGCTTTATAGTTCATTACAGTACTGGATTTCTGCCCCTCCTCTTTTTTGTCCTATGATTGCAGGAGCATTTAATGGGCCCCTTCACCTTCACTGATCACTTAGAATGTGTGTTAACTGATTATGCTAAACAATTTGTTTCACATTACATTTAGCTATAACACTCTGAGGCCAGTCTACACCAGGGTTCCCTGTATACTGAGCAATTAGGTGGGCACCCAGGAGAGATTCAAATGCTGCCCAGATGATTAGCAAACATACCCAGCAGCATGTGTTTCTACTGGTGGTGCACATCCACACATGCCTTGGTAACATATGAAAATTTATTCTGCACATAGATGGAAAAAATTAGAGGGAATACTGACCTATACCATACAATTAGGTCAATTTAACTACATTGTACGGGGTGTGAAAATTCACACCCGCTGGGCAGTGTAGTTAAGCCAACCTAACCCCTCTGCTAGGCCAACAAAAGAATTCCTTTGATCTAGCTACTGCCTCTTGGTGGAAGTGAATTACCTGTGTTGATGGCAGAACTCCTCCCATTGGCATCTACACTAAAGCGCTACAGTGAGGTGGCTGCAGCACTATAGCTGTAGCCTTTTAAGTGAAGACCTAGACAGAGAACCTTTCCCAGACCTGAAGAAGAGCTCAGTGTGCCTCAAAAACTTCTCTTTTACCAACAAAAGTTGATCCAATAAAAGACAGTACCTCACCCATCTTGTCTCTCTGGAAGATATGCTTTAGTCAGACACTTTATAGAGTTCTGTACACAGGTAATTGTGTCCAAGTGTGAAATTGTATGGCCTGTGATACACAAGAGATTAGATTACATGGACCCTTCTGGCTTTAAAATCGATGGCTCTATGAATGAGTGGTTACACTGTTCTGTCTCAGTGCGTTTGTTATGTGTCTCTAACGTTGGCTCCTGGAATGCATGGAATGCCCCTTTTTAGACACCCCTGTGCCAGTCATGCTGGTAAAAGCATGAGGGCAATTTTACTTACCCAGGAGTAGATGCCTCTGGTGATAGCTGTGGAATGAGCTGCTGGCTGAGACTTTATATCCCATGACCTCTCTTCTCCACACAGATGCTCAGGAGGGCACAGGAAGCATTTTCTGAGAATGGGAGTTTTCCCTGTCATGGCTTTGGCTTGCATTTGACATCCTCCCTCTCCTCCAGTGGTTCCCAACCTTTTCCAGCTGGGACCCATTTTGACAATTGAGGAAGACTTGGTGACCCAAGGCAATTCGAAAACGGGGGGAGGCAGAACCACCTGGGGAGACACTTGGCGACCCTTCTGAAATGTAATGGCGACCCATATTTGGGTCCCGACCCATAGGTTGGGAAACCCTGCTCTCCGCCCTAGCCACTGCTGCACCAGCCAGTGCTCTCCAGCAGGGCCAGAGTAACCTTTTGTGGTCCTGCTGCCAAACATATTTGTGGGCCCCCATAGGAAAGACTAGAGGGGAAGTCAGTCCCCAGAGGGAGGAAGAGGCAAGAGCACAGCAAGGTGTAATGGTGGGGGTAGTCAGTTTCCAGAGTGAGACAGGGGCTGGGAGCAAGCACAGCAGGGCAGAGCGGGGTGGACAGGATCCCTCTGGGGCAGCAGGGAGTTGGTTTCTACCTCTCTCTACAGGAGCCAGGCCCTTGGGAATGAATTCTCTCTGCAGCTGAGCTGCAACTCCTCTAGGCAGCACCAGCTGCTCTTCCTGCGATGGAGGCTGATTGTGGTTACTCCTGTAACTGGAATTTTAGCATTGAAAACTGGACACTGGGCAACAGGGGCATAGAACAGGGGTGGGGGGACAATGCCCCTTCGCTGTTAGTCTCCCCACTTGTTTCCTGCCCTCAGGGTGGGTGAGCCATGCAGCGTGGAGAGGAGTGAGCAGGAAGCAGGGTCCTGGGAGAAGAGGCGGACTAGGGGTGGGAAGAGGCAGTCCGAGGGTGGGGCCTCAGGGAAGGGGCTGAGCATGGGTGGAGCCTTGGGGTGAGGAGTGGATGGAGCCTGGGTAGGGCCGCAGGGGAATGGCTGAGTGTGGGTGGAGCCTCAGGCAGAGGGGTGGAGCAGATGGATGGGGCCACTTTTTGAGATCTTCTGGCGCTCCTGCCTGGCAACCATAATGGGCCCCTTCTGAGTGTGGGCCCAGCCCTATGGTGCCACTGCAAACCTGGCACTGCTCTCCAGACACCTCAGAGGTGGAGACATCAGTTAAGTGCATAGACCATGGGATGTACTCAGGACTTACACTAACTAACAGCCACTCTTAACCATTCATCCAACAGAGTCCATGTTTTGTTCAGGAAGGAGATTAATTGCAGCTGCCTATCAGTACATACAGTTACTGCATTTAATACAGTTCCAAGGACAATGCAGCCAGACCTTTTCCCATCCTCGTGTACTACCACACAACCCCTAGCCTGCCCAAGGGAGAGATGGGGCTAGACCCCAGGGGTCTGTCTCCCAGTCACCCTGTCCTAATCCACCAGATCCCAGTCCTCTACCAAAGCTGGAGGTAGAGCCCAGGAGCCCTGACTCTCAGCCCCTGTGCTCTGATCACATCCTGTAACCATTAGCTGTGTTAGCAATAACAATAGCAGCACTGATAGTAACCGGTTGAACAGAGAGCCATGCAGTCAGTGTGTGAGCTGGGAAAGGCTGATGATCTGTTCCACCCCAGAGATATGCAAAGGGCAGAGAGAAGCAGGGGGCTAGTGCCAGCTCCTGTGTGGGAGGTGGGTGCACTGGAGGGTAGGGGTGACTTTGCCCAGCGTAGGAGATGGATAAGGTGAGCTGGATCCTGAGGGGTGGCTGCAGCGATGTGGGCTCAGCTGAGCTGCCCAGGTGATCAGTTTTCCGCTGCCCCTCAAAGTCCTGCATGTAAGGATAAACAGTCAAATGGGCGTGGTCCTGCTGTTTGGTCCTTGTCAGTCCCGGCAGCCCAGGGATCCAGGTGACCAATGCTGCTGTAACTAGAGAGCATTTGTGAAGGGAAGGGTGAGGGCATCTCCAGCACTCACAACTGGCAGCAGTGTCTCCAGGGAGGTGGGGTACAGCCCAGAGGGGGAGTGAGGAGCAGAGTTGGGTTCATAAAGGATCCAGCCTGTCTCCAGTTCCAGCCTTGCCGAGGGGAGATAAACCCTGGCTAGGGCACTGGGTCCTCATCTTCAGCTGCGCCATGTGCTCTGCAAAGTGCAGAGTAACAGTGTTCCCTGCCCAGCGCCCAGCACAGGCCCACAGCACAGTGCACAGAGCCATGTTGGGAGGCTGCCAGCTGCACCCCAATTCTCATTCTACTCACCCCTCACCTGGGCAAATAGCTCCAAGCTAAACCCTAACCCTGTAACTTCAGGCTTGAGTGGTGCTGGTCCCTTAGAGCTGTCAGAGCAGCACTTCCAGAGGCAGCCCTGCAACTCTGGAGAACTACTGCAGTAGAGGCTGGGCAAGCAAAAGGCCTGATGCTGCAGGCCCTGTCCCTGAGGCAGTAAGGAACCAATGCTGCAAACCCTTAAGGTGTGTGCGTACCCTGAACTTCCTTCGGTCAAATCACTTCCATGCATACAGCTTCGGGTCTCCCCAGTGACAGTGGGTGGATGCCTTTTCCTCAGATGATCATCATAATGTATTTCCTACACTCTGCACCCAGATGCTATGCCCATCCCCATCCATGGGCTCACACCTGTCAGTGAGGGCTGCAGCTGACCTTGAGAGCAAGCAGTGATGAGCCTCAGCCCATATGAGAGGTCCGGTGGGTTCTGTGAGAGTAGGGAACTTAAGGCCCTGGGGCTTGCCTGGATCTGGCCCCTGAGGCTCAGGGCTCCCCCTCCCAGCACTGGGGAGCCCACACTGGCACTCCAGGCCCCCCACCACCTCACTACAGAGCTGGAGCACACAAAATCTACTAGCCTGGGCTGCCTTAGGCTCTGGTATGTGAGGAAAATGTGGGGAATGTCTTTCTGCTTTCAGCTGGAGGCTACATCAGTGAAAGTTTGGTTTTCTTTTTCTGCATCTCACTTGTGTGCAGCCCCCAATTGATTTTTCTGTGGGTCAGTTGCCCCCGACTCCCAAAAAAGATTTTCCACCGCTAGTTCTGAGGCTACTGGCTGCTTTTGGCTAAATGGGGGACAGAAGGTACATGAGTTATTTGCACCTCTGACTCAGGCCAAGTTTCAATTAGCTGTGCTAACTGAAAAGCCAGTCCCAACTGGGGATGCTAACCTCATCACACTGGGCCCTCGGCTCTTGTGCAAATCTGGCCCTTAATGCTTTCACCAGCTCTAGCAATTTCATGGCTAACTCGCTGGATTCCAGAGCTCTGGTCTAAGTTAGCAACGGCAGAAGGTGGGGGGAGGATGAAGGAGGAGTAATGAGCTTTGGCTTCTGATTTAGATGAAGCAATGTGAACTCAAGGGAAAAGGCTACATGCCTCTATTCCCGCTCATTCTCTCAACACTGCACCTGTTTGTACAGCAGCATGATGCCCCTCACTCAGCAGAGTCAGAGCTTTTCAGGGCAAAGGTCCCAACAGGCCTGTGGGGCTCTGAGGAATCTGACCTACCAGCCCAGTGTGTACCATGGTCCAGTCAGGTGACTAGGCCTGCTGCCTAAGGCTGGGACCCTGCTAGCTCCAGTTAAAGAGCCTGGTCTGTGCTGCTGGCTCAGGATCTTTGTTCACTGAGGCACTGTGACTGGAAGTCATTATAGAGACCTGCATTGAGTCCTTGGGGGCAGAGGGACTGGATCCTGCCCCCTTCCCAAAACACTGGAATCCCAGGGAGGGGCAGTAGCAGAGCCAGGGGCTTGATAGGAAAGCAGAGCCCCATGAAAATCCCCGCAAACGGCACAGGGCAGACTCAGGCTTCATGGCACTGTACCAGCTGCTGAGAGGACTTGGAGCAGGGGAGGGAGGAAGGGAGTAGAGTCACACAGAGCTCCACACCCAGCGTGCCCAGAACTGGTGTGTCAGAGAGAAAGAGAGAGAGAGAGAGAGAGAGATACACACAATGACATCCACACTTCGGATTACACCAATCAGAAATAATCTGTTGGACGTTAAATTTCAATGGATTCTAGGGCCTGGGCTCTGTCAATCCAGAACGACTCCATCCACCCAGTGTGGTATGCCCTGGAGTCACTCTGAGTCCAGCTGCTGGCATCAGGCTGGCAGAAACCAGTGAAGCTCAAGGTGAAAGCATGGGACAGATAGATGTTGTAGGGGCCCTTGGGTAGAGCAGAGCCAGAGTTCAGCTGTCATGACTGAAAAAGAGGCTGCTGGGCATGGACAGAACCCATGGTTCTCTGGAACCTGAGGCAGTGTTGCCACCTGGGCCCCCAATCTTGGGGTGTGAAGAGGGTTTAATGAGAAGGGTGTTGGGCCTCCTCTCCCTGTAAAATGGGTCTGAGATGCCCAGGCTCCTGGGGGCCTTGCCAGGCTGAGTAAGAAGGAAAGTGCAGAGCTTCTGAGAGGGCTTTGCCTGCTCCCCAAGCCTGGAAGTGCCAGGGACCATGGGTGACACAGCTGGCAGGCAGGGATGAGTGTGGAGCTGCAGGTCAGAGTGGTGCCACAACCTTCCCAGCTGAGCAGGAGGGTGCTGTGTTCAGTGCACAGGCAGAGCTGGCTGCCCTGGGATGCTGTCATCGGCCATGCACAGCCAGTGGTCCCGGAAGAGCTAGGACATGTTTTAGTACTTTTTTTTTCAGCAGAAAATGCAGATTCGGTGACACTGTGACATTTTGCAAACTCGTGTCAGCTTCACCAAATTCTTTGTTTTGAGAAATCAAACAAAAAATCTGAACAAATTTTAATGTTTTGATTTCTCTTTGACTTTATAGTTGCCAGCAAACCAAAAAAAAAAAAAAATCACTTCTTCCCCCAACTCTAGTCCCAGGTCCCCTGCAGCAAAGGAGCTCACTGGGTCTCTTTGTGGATGCCTCAGGAGCCATGTCAGGGCAGGCAGCCATTCCTGACAGTCAGAGGCTGTGCAGTGGCAGGGGGTTACAGGTCTCTCTGGTGTGCTGAGGATTCAGGCCTTGCCTTTTTACACACTGTGCCTCTGGACAGGATCCTCACAGCACATGTGTTGGTGGCACATGAGGCATTGTGTAGAACTAGTGTCCTTATACAACGTCGGCAATAGGAAGAACCCACCTGGGCAGGGGTTTCCCTCCAAATAACTGTAATTACCACCATAGGCGGCAAGTTATATGGGCTCGTGGTGCCCATGCTCCAGGAATATTCAGAGCCGGGGGCCCTGCTCCACCAATATTTGGATCTGGGTCTCTCCCCCGGCCCTGCCTGGAGCAGGCCCCGACCCCAACCCGCTGGCCATCTTCCCCCCCCACCACGTCCTTCTCCCCCAGCCCCAGAGCATCCCCCCCGGCTGCGGAGCACATGCACGGCGTGCTGAAACGCCGCGCAACAGCTGAGAGGGTAGATGCCCGGGCATGGCGTGACATCACGGCCCGGGACTTTAAAACTGCATGACCCAGCTCCAGGCCCGGCAAGTGGTCTGGAGCCCAAGAAGCAGCTGGGGCCCAATCACAGACTCCAGAGCTGCAAACTGGAAGGAAGAAGGTGGGGTGGAGTGGGGAGGGGGAAAAGTAGGGAGAAGCAGTGGGAGAGGAAGGGGTTTGTGTTGAGGGGAAGGGGGCAGGTCAGGAGAAGAAAGGGGAAGGTACCAAGGGACAGGGTGGAAGAGAGAGAAATGCCAGGCGGAGACTGAGGAAAAGGGCAGGAGGGGAGGTGTCAGTGGGAAGGGGGACAGGGTGATGCTGGGAGAGGAGAGGGTAAGGGCATTGGGGGCTAGAGGGGGGAGGGGGAGGTGCTGGGAGAAGGCTTGAAAGAAGGGGTGGGCATGAGGAAGGTAGGGATAGAGCAAGTCATGTGTGAGGGCACAGGGGCATGAGGAGAACAGGGGGCAGAGGGTGGTGAGGGGGTGGGCATCAGGGAAAAAGAGGGCAAAGGGGGCAGGGGATGAGGACCGTGGCTCACATGATCAGAGTGCAGCTACTGGAGGAGTGGGCACAGGGGGGAGAGAAGGGCTGGTGGAGGGGGGGCAGGTCTCAGGAGGGCTGAGGGCAGTGAGAATGGCAGGAGTCCGAGTCAGGACAGCAGAGGAGGGTGAGGGGTTAGGGGGCAGCAGGCACCAGGGGAGCTGATGGAGCAAGGGGAGGAGACATGACAGCAGAGGGAAAAGGTAGAGGTTTATAAGATATTTATTAATAACTTGGGTGCCACAGTGGCACATCCAAACAAGCCACATGAACTCAGTACTGGTGCACAACACAAAATTCATTCTGCTCATGGGAGGAAACTCTTAAAGGGAACACTTCCCCCAGCCTCTCTGCCCCCGAGTCACACACAGTGGGTTAATGCAATTGCAGGATAGTTGCATGAGGGGAGTTTGGTGGGGGCCAAACTAATCCCTATTGGTAGGAGGATGGTGGGAAAAGTCCTTAGAGAGGGGACTTGACTTTACTTCTGGTCATGTGTCCATCAGAGAAAACATTAAGAACATTCCCACTTCGTCACAACAGGTACAACAAAATATAAATATAATATAATATAATATAATATAATATAATATATTTGTGCACAATGGAATCCACAATGGGTTCATTCCATGCTTATGCTACTATGGTATTTGTGTGGATAACCCAGGAAAAAAGGATGCAAATATAAAAAAAGGGTGAAATATATATATTTCAATATATATTGAATATTCAGTATATTCAATATAATATACTGAAGTGGGCGAGTGCTGCTTCTGACTTTCCACTTTTACATTATTTAATAAAATATATGTCGGCTTACAGGGCGGGTGGGGGGAGGGGGAGGACTAGACCCATTCTGGGCACCACCAAAAATTATACAAACCTGCCACCCCTGATTACCACTATCCACTGCAGACAAGGCCTAGCTACATCCACACACTGCCTCTCAGGTGGAGGTCTGGTGGCTTCCAAACTCAGAATGCAGTGAGTGCCCCATCCATTGGATAATCCACCCTCTCCCCCATTAGTGGGGTCTTGTCTCCCCCGAAGCACTTAGAAGGGCTGCTGAAAGGGCTTTTACCAGCTCAAAGCCTTATTCTGAGCCAGGGGGACCCTGTGCCTGGAATGGGGAAGGAGGCTGTCGCATTTGGGTCTCATGTGCAGAGGTAACAGCACAGACCTCATAAGACATTGACCTCTCCTTCCCCCCGTGGAGTTGGGTTGAGGAGGGCTATTCCTGGCAGCAGCCCCTCCTCCTAATGGAGGTGGCAGATCCTTGGCCTTATGAGATGAATGGGAGTCTCAGCTGTGTCCCTTTTGGACTGTGCCCGTTCCACCCAGCACTCACCGGACCCTTAGCCAAGACAAACAAGGAGGATCAGGTCACAAACAAGGGGGGAATCAGGCACTTTGTGCCTGCAGTGTAGGAGGCTGCTGAATGGACAGGGCACCACCACCTGGAGCTGGGTGAGGCACCACTCCCAGGATGCCCCCAGGCTCTCATGGAGCACCTAGGGATGAGGTGGTGGGCCTGGCTCTATGTCTAGTGGGCCCTAGCTCAGCCTGTGATGTGTCCACAGGACTCAGTGATGGCCCAATGCCCAGGAGCAGCAGCACTAGCCGTGCTGGACGAGATGCTGGAGATCACAGCCCAGAGCCTTGTGCGCACAGAGGTGGCTGAGCACTACCAGGTCATCCGGGAGCTGGGCAGGGGCAAGTATGGCCATGTGGTGCTGGTGACTCACAGGCAGAGAGGTAAGGAGCTACCCTCACCTTGACCCTGCATGCCACCCTATCATTGCTGACTGCTCCCCCTGCCCCTTAGCTCCTCTCTCCTCCCACCCCAAGTCAGGAAAATAGTCCCATCTACACTGGAATCCCTCCCTCTCAATGCTCTGGATCAGAAAAAATGGGTCCATCTAGTCTGGTATCCCCTACCCCCGCTGACCCAGGTCAGACCCTACCCACCCTGCATGCAATTGACTGGTCCAATCTCAGAACAGCCAGGAATGGCCATCCTCTTATCCAGCTCCTACAGTGCACACCTGCCCAGGCTGGTGCTCTGCCTGTGGCAGTCAGTTCCACAGTTCCATGCCCCATGGCTGCCCAATGCCCCGCCTGTCTGGCCATGCTGTGAGCTGCTGTTCAAGGGGAGCCTAACCTCTCTCCCACATTCTCAGGGACCCCCATGGCTCTCAAGCTGCTTCCCAAAGCTCACACCAAGCTACAAACCTTCCTGTATGAGTACTGCGTGGCACTCTCCCTCGCCACCCACCCCGCCATCATCGGCATGTTTGGTATTGCCATTGAGTCCAGCCAGCACTATGGCTTTCTCTACGAGCCAGCACTGCACAGAGACCTCATCTCCATCATCAAGCCACGGGTGAGTACTACCCCGCAGGAAGGGGAACTGGAACTCAGCACCAATCCAGCTCCAGCACAGGAAATGAGACATGGGGCTGTCTCCTGAAGGAGGCAGTAGCTCCCATCTGGCCAATCCGTAGGGGACTAGCAGGCTTAGGGGGTGCTGGGATAGGGAAAGGGACACAGGGTCTTTCCCCATTAGGAGGCACCAGCTCTGATCCATCCCCAGCATATGGGACTGGCTGAGGAGGGGCAGGGAATGGGACACAGAGCATTGTCCCATTAGGTCAGGGGAATGGCTGTATCCTGAGAGCCCCCATCTCCAACATAGGAAGTGCCAGAGTCTCCCCTACATGCAACGCTGGCTGGTGCCTGTCTGGCTAGCTGGGTTGCCATGGCGCTGTGGGTTGCAACATCTCCTCTCTCTGTCCCTGGGCAGGACGGGATCCCTGAGCCAGCTGCCAAGCAGTGTGCCAAGCAGTTGGTGAGCGCGCTGGAGTTCATACACAGCCGGGGGCTGGTGTACCGAGACGTCAAGCCCGAGAATGTGCTGCTCTTTGACCCTGAGTGCAAGTGCATCAAGCTGACTGACTTCGGGCTCACCCGACCCAAGGGCACTCGGCTCAAGCTAGTGGCGGGGGTGATCCCCTACACCGCGCCAGAGCTGAGCAACACCACCAATGCCCAGGGCCTGCCCATTGACGCCAGCCTGGATGCCTGGGCCTTCGGTGTGATGCTCTTCTGCCTGCTGACCGGCTACTTCCCCTGGGAGCAAAGCCTGCCAGCTGACCCCTTTTTTGAGGACTTTATGCTATGGCAGGAGTCGGGGCTGGCTGAGGACCTGCCACGACATTGGAGGCGCCTGACAGCTGAGGCCACCCACATGCTGCGGAGCCTGTTGGCCCTGGATCCTGCCCAGCGCAGCCCTGTCAGTGGAGCCCTGCAATATGTCAACAGCCCCTGGAGAGTGGAGAACTGGCATGGTGAGGAGCAGGCTGTGGTGCCCTAGAGAACCTCTACTAGGGGAGTGGACGTTGTCCATAGGATGGTCAGGGTCCACGGCCCTGCAACAAGCCTCCAACAGGGCAGAAATCCATTGAAAGGGGCTGTCAGAATAACAGCTGTGGCAAGATCTGTTTGAAAGCACCGAGCTCCAGTTCCTGCCAGGCACCAGTTCTCCTCTGGGTGCCACATGCCCTGCAGGTGCAGTTCTCACTGGGCACTGATTCCCATTGGGTGCCAAACCCACCCTGGCCACTGATTTCCCAGTTTGTGCCACTCCCCTCCTCCCCCCACCAGGTGTCGATTCCCTCCAGGCACCGGTTCTCCCCAAGGCACTGGATCAGCAATGGGAGCCCCTCCCACCCTTCCCGTCCCCAACTACCCCACCCCTTCCCTGATAAAGGCATGTCTCATTGCTGTGTGGAGCACACCCCCTGGAGCGGTTTCTGTGCACTGCAGCCATTGCATTATGATAGAAATAGAGATTTATTCATCATTTAACTCCAATCTGTGGTTCCTTTTCACATGTAATAAAACCCATAAGTGGGGCCCCTAGGTGGGTGAGAAGAGGTTACAACAGGCACTCTTCCTGCTTGAGACACTACCCAGGGTCCACCTGCAGGGTGCCAGTGGGCAGCTGCGGGACAGGGGCTGGAGAGCCAAAGGGCTGGAAGGAGGTAGTTAGGTTTCAGGTCAGGCAGGAGTCAGTAGATGAGTTTTGGGGGTGACAAGAAGTTAGATGGGGTGGGGGGGCTAGGGTTTCCAGGTGTCCGGTTTTTGACTGGAATGCCCAGTCAAAAAGGGACCCTGGCAGCTCCAGTCAGCACTACTGACCAGGCCATTAGAAGTCTGGTTGGTTCAGAGTTGTGTGGCTCCCCAGAAATAGTGACATGTCTCTCGACTCCTAGGCAGAGGGACAGCCATGAAGGCTTCACACCTTGCCCCTTCCTGCCCCAAGTGTTGGCTCCACAGCTCTCATTGGCTGGGAACTGCAGCCAATGGCACCTGTGAACAGAGGCAGCACACAGAGATACCTGGTCGGGATTCCACCAAGGAGCTGAGGGGCACGTTACTGCTTCCAGGAGACATCATAGGTAAGCACTGCCCAGAGCCCACAACTCGAACCCTGTCTACACCACTCCCCTGCCTAGTTCTGAGCCCCTGTCCTCATTCTGAACCCCTCAGCTGACCCAGAGCACCCTCCTGCATCCCAATCCCCTCATGCTCAGCCCACCCTAGAGCCTGCACCTCCCAGACAGAGCCCTCTAGCCCCTACACCCCACCTCCCTGCCTCAGACTTCTCCCCCTGCACCAGAACCCCTCATTTCTGCCCACCTCAGAGCCCGCATCCCAGAACTCCTGCCCCTGACACAGACTCCTCCTGCACTCCAAACCCTTGCCTCAGCTTGGAGTCCCCTCCAACACACCACAACCTACAGTCCCACCCCCATCCTAGAGCCCCCTCCCACATCCTGAACCCATCATTCCCAGCCCCACCACAGAGCTCGCAGCACCAACCAATGCCCACTGTCATCCCCTCCTACACCCCAACCCCCGCCCCACCTCAGTGAAATAAGTGAGTGAGGTGAGGGTAGGGGAGAGCGAGCGACAGGAGGAGGGGCTACAGAGTGAGTGGGAGCAGAGGGTCAAAGAAGGGGTGGGGCAGGGGCAGGTCCTCAGGGAAGGGGCAGGGCAGAGGGCAGCACAGAGCATTCAGTTTTGTGCAAATATAAAACTGGCAACCCGCATAAAGCTAGAATGTAGTTGTTATGAGATGGGTGCCAGGTCTTGCTAGAAGGGGTTAGTTAGGGGCTTTGTATTGGGAGGCTTCTGGGGAAGTCGTTCTCTGTAGCCTCCCATCTCTTGCTCTCTGCTCTAGCTAATGTTTGTCCAGTTCAGTCGCCCAGACCCCTTGCAGCAGCACTGTAAGCAGGGAGGCAGCTCAAGCAGGGCCTTAAATAGCCCCATGCTGGCACAAATTGGCCAGGTCTGGCTGTGGCTGCTTGGACCATGTGCTGGGTCTGGGATTTCCAGCAATGACCTACCAGCAAGCGTCAGTGCCAGACACACACGCTGCATTCTCTCACCCCTCCTGGGACACTTTGTTTCATTTTGTCTTTAATGGACCACAGTAAGACTCCAGTCACAGCAACCATAGCCGCTTCAGCCCAGCTCTGCTCCTATTCCAGTTAATACTGGCCACAAAGAGGTGTTGGCAGGTGCTTCCCCTGGAAAAGCCTCTCTGGCCAATGGAAGGGGCTAGGGGACTGCACCAATGGAAGCCACACTGAGTGTATTCCCTCCCCATGGTACCACTGTTTCTTCCCCTTTGCTGTGTGTTTGGAAATGGGTTGATAGGACGGTTGTTACAGTGGGGTGTCTCCAGGACACAGCCTCCCAACCATTACATACCCACTGTTGGAACAATGACCATTAAGGCCTACTGCTGTAGCCCTTTAAGCAACACACGGACAGGCATGAACTGGCTTGGACAGTCAGTGCAGGGGGTAGCCTGCTCATAGTGCGTGGGGAGAATGAAGCAGGCCTGACAAGATGGGGGAACACTTGACAGTCTGGGGCAAGCCATTGGCTGAGGTGTCACTGAGATATGTGGGCAGGGATGATGGGGCAGAATTACATTGGTGAAGTCAGAACTCCAAGTAAAAGGTGGGTGCTATTTGCAGAGAGGGCTGAAATGCAATCAGCACCCAGCTTCCATTACCACTATGTGATCTAAGTACTGAAGTTACACTTAAAACCCCAGGCTCGGTATACAGGAACTACAAAAGGGGCCTCTGCTTTAGGATGTGTGCTGTAAGAGTTTGGGCTCAGGTTTCCCTGAAGTCAAGACCTGAAGAAATGGGCTTCTACACCAGCTAAAGGAATGAGCTTCTATAGGCACCGCAAACAGGGAAACAGCCCTTACTTTTCTAATGGGTTTTCTTTGTGTGTTTCCCCATGACCTGGGCTGCTGTACTGGGAGCTCATGTTCAGCCAATTATCCACCATGACCCTTACATCATTTTCAGAGTCACCATTTCCCCCTCACGCAGGATAGAGTCCCCCACCCTGTAAGTATGGCCTGCATTCATTCTTCCTAGCTGCATCATTTTACGTTTGGTCATATTAAAATGCATACTGTTTGCTCACACTGGGTATGTCTACACTTGCCTCCTAGTTCGAACTAAGAAGGCAAATGAAGCATACCGAAGTTGCTAATGAAGCGTGGGATTTAAATATCCCGCGCTTGATTAGCATATTTGCGGGCAGTCACCCGAATTAACTCGCCGCGTGTAGACACGGTAGTCCGATCCAAAACCCTTCCCTCGAATTAACTGTTACTCCTTGTGCAACACGAGTGCAGGCTCAGACTAGGAGTGCAGGCTCCAGAGTGGGGTCAAAGATGAGAGGTTTGGTGTGCAGGAGCAGATGTGGGGCTGGGCAGAGGATGTGAGGTCTCTGGCTGGGGGTGAGGTCAGGGCAGGGATGAAGTTTAGGGTGCAGGCTGCCACAGGGCTGTGGTGGGGAGGGAGGTGCCTCTCTCTGATAACAGCAGATTTAGGGTTGGTGGGGAGAAACACCTCTCCCAGGCACAGGCAGCTCTGGGATCAGGTCTGGGAGGAGAGGTGCCCGGGCAGCCCTTCCTTACAGGTTGCTACCTCTTCCCTTTTAGTAATAATTGTGACTGTTTTGTCTTTGTGCAACATTTCAAGCATTTGCTGGCTTCCCGGGGCCAGTGGTTACTAGTGCATAGCACACTCTAGGAACGTGACCTTCATACAGTCCCACCGTAGCTTGCTAAGCCTCATAGTCCTTCAGGAGTGCTGGTCTTCAAACTGGCTTCCCACTTCTCATTTGTGTTATTACTGTTTGTAGGGCACTTCCTTCCACCCTGTTGCCAGTCTGCTCTTTCTGTTCGGTGCTGGCCTGTTGGTCCCCTGTGTTGCTCATATACCTAGTTTATGACTGCTCTACCTTAGACCAGCTGATGGCAAAAACTCTTTCTATGACTGTCCTTCTGCTCCTGGCCCTGGGCCTGTCTGTCCGCACCTGACAACTGTCTGCTACTGTTCCATACTTGTCTTCAGTTTCATCCCCAGTGCTCTCCGGAGTCTGTAACTACCTCATATGAGCTGATTGCTGCTCTTGCCTGAATGTTGTCCAGATCAGTGTTTCTCAATCAGCCGTACTAGTACCCTTAGGGGTACTTGAGAGAAGTCTGGGGGGTATGTCAACACAACTGAAATCTGGAGAAAACTGAATTTTTGTTTTAAGTTTTATAGCGCTTTGTTATTTTCATATTTTTTACACCCAAAAATTTCATCACCCACCTGGCTACAATTAAGTTGTTTAAACAAATGTGTTGCAATGGTAGAAAAAATGTGTGTGTGTCCAAAAACTGTAGGTACTGGGGGTACTTAAAAAAAATTTTTTTAAAAGAGGTACTTCATAAAAAAAAGTTGAGAAACACTGGTCCAGATAATCTACCTCCCAGTAGTTAGAGCAGTGACCTATTGTGACCATGTAGCTCCTGTCATTAAAAGTGAACAGGTCTGTTTTTACCTTACAGCAGTGTTTCTCGAAGTGGCCAGTGAACCCACTCTGAGAAAGCTGCTACCGGGCCGCTCTGGTTTGTTTACTTACTGGTTCCGCAGCCATGGAGCCGCGCAGTTCCCATTGGCTCCAGTTCATCGTTTGCAGCCAAGGAAGCTGCAGGAATCAGTGGCCTGGGTCACGCTGGTAAGTAAACAAACTGGAGCGGCCCGGTACCAGCTCTCTCAGAATGGGTCCATGGACCACTTTGAGGAACACTGCCTTACAGGGATGTCATGAGCCTGCATAGTCTCCTTCTGTTGCTGATCACCATGGATGGTGTGAATAAGAAGCTTCAGGAGGCTTAAGCCCTGTCTACACTACAAAGTTTTGTGTAAAAAAATTGCTTTTTGGTGACAAAAAAGTGAGAGCATACTCACTACAATGTGACTTTTGTTGGGAAAAAATGACGAGTACTGGTGATAAAAAACTTCCACCCCATGAGAGATATTTTCCCCCTCCTTTTATTGTTGATAAACAGCATGCTTAGACGCCTCTCCTGCCTTTATTACTTTTATTGGCTTCCAGGAAGTGTCCCACAAAGCCCATGCTGACTGATCCGGTCAACAGTTTGAACTCAGTTGCCTGGCATCCAGGTAAACAACAATCCACCCCTTCCCCTTAGAAGTCCTGGGAATTTTAAATTCTATACCTGCTTGCTGGATCTGCATGAAGTGATCTGATTGCATCTTCCCAGGTTACATGGGCTGGCTGTCAAACCAAACTCTTTCCCTCTTGGACCACTGTGGAGCTTTGAATCTGACCAATATATGGTGAGAGAAGTCTGTGCCGTCACAGCTGCAATTGGCCCATAAGATTGTGTGGGCACATTTCTTGAGGTTTTTAGGTGAAAAGGATTATGATCAGGACACTTCTCAGTTCAGAGTGAAGATAAAGGAGCTGAGACAGGTACATGACATGTCATGTCACAACAGTACATAACAGGATGTTTAGCACAGACCTAAGCTGCACCATGCTCCATTCCACCTTCTCACAATGTCTAGCGACAGAAGGTGTTGCCAGGCACTGAGAAATATGTACCCACAGTGCATTGCTCACTCAGTTGATGATGGTGCCCCCATTGTGGACATGATCTGTCAGAGAGAGCAAGCATCAACACCCTTTGGCGATTTTGGTTTTGTCGATTTTTCCAAGTCAACATGAATTTTATCAACAAAACTTTGTAGTGAGACAAGGCCTTAGCTTTCCCAGAATAAAAGAGGTTGGCTATGCCAGGAACAAATGTCAGCTGCAGGTCACCTCCCTTTGGCTTGCTTTCTTTGTGCCCTGGAAGCAGGACTGCTGGAAGCTCCCCAGAAGAGAGAGGGCCTCCAGTGTGCAGAGCATGGCCCTGCTCCATTCCTCCCCTCCCTTTAAGGGCAATTGTTGGGTTGGAGGAGGCAGAAAGGAGCAAGTAGTGGGTGTGGCTTTGGGAGAAGCAGGGGAACTGGGCAGGAAGTGGGGCAGAACTTGAGGGTGTGGTGGGGACATGGCCACAGTCTGGGCTTCTGTGGAGCTTCTGACACTCCTGGGAGTAGTATCTCCAAATGAAAGACTCACGCGCCAGCTATGTTGATCACTATACTGTTTGTAACCTTGCAGTATTCCATGCATGCTCACAAATGGGCATGCATACTTAGCCAGTAGATTCCCTGGCTGAGACTCTCAGCCATGGTTCTGTATTTAGGCATGAGCCGTGTGTCAGCCCCTAAATCTGTGCGGTTATTGCTTGGTCTGCTTTAACAAAATCCTGTATTGCACACGCAGCTCATCCCTCACGTGGGAGTAGAGGGAACCTCCTGTGGCACTTGTTCCTTGCTCTCTGGCCGACCCTGGAGTCATTCTACTGCTTGCAGTACCTATCATGTCTGTATTTTGTTAGATTGCCTGGGACCGCCCATCAGAGAAGCAAAGGCAATCTAGAGTCACTTTCCCTTTCCACAGAGCCATCTGTGTTCTAGTCTGGAAGGTAAACCCATCTCACAGTCTGCTTCAGGGAGTAGCCGAGTTTGTACAGGAAAACACAGCAATGGTCTGGTAGCACTTTAAAGACTAACAAAACATGTAGATGGTATCATGAGCTTTCGTGGGCACAGCCCACTTCTTCAGATGACCGGAGTTTGTTTCCATCTCACAGTATTTGCCACCAGTAGTGACTTTTCTGGGCAGGAACTTACAGTTCTATGTTCTCATATGTTATAGTCACTTGGGTGCACTCAGCAGTTGATTTTTCATGATGCTTTGTAACGAATGACTTGTAATCACACTGCACATCCTCAGGGTGCTCAGCAGTGAACTGGAACCATTCCATTCCAAAGATCACAGCCTGTCACTCTTTTCCGACCCAAGTATACCCCTTCCGGTGTCTGTCAGCACTCTGCTAGCTAATGCTACGGGTGGCAAGCTTCGCTTCAGTGCTGCTTTTAGGGTTCCCTGTCAGCTTCCCTTTGTAGCTCTAGCTGCTCTGTAGGGTTGTAGCACCTCAGGACTAGCACATTGCATGTGATTTTCTTGACTCTTGCAAATGCCTGTTCTTGGGTCTCTGTCCATTCCCATGCGGCATCACTGCATGTCAACTGTTGGGGCTGAAAGGACTCACAGGTTTCTGATAGTGACTCTAGCCATGGGTGGTACTGCTACATGTCAACCACACTACACCGCAAGCAGTAACATTTCTTGTTCTGTGAGTTTCTTGTTGACTGCCCATCACAAGCACTTGGCCGCATTTCTCCACATTTCTTTGCCTCATCTAATGTTGCTGCTTACCAGTGCTGCTGGGATTACATTGCAGCTGGCTCCAGAATCCATCTGGAATCAAATTGCTTGTTGATCTAACAACATAGTTATGAATATGGCAGTTAAATGGCTGGCAGCCTTCTTCTGCAGTGCATACACACTGGGAGCCTTTGGATCTGCTAAAGAAGGGATGGGCAAACTTTTTGGCCTGCGGGCCATAGGGTAGGGAAGTTGTATTGAGGGCTGGTAGGAAGCTGGGGGAGTCTGTGCTCCCCCGAACAGCCAGGCATGGCCCAGCCCCACCCTCATCAGCCCCCCCTCCCCCACTGCCCACTGCCTGACCACCCCAGGATTCCTGCCCCTATCCAACACTCTTGCTCCCCACCCCTTGAATATGCCCTGGGACATCACCTCCTATCCAACCCCTCCTGTTTTCTGACCCGACTGCTGCCCCAGGACCTCATCCACCCTCTATCCAACTCCTCAACCTCGCTTCCCACCCCTGACTTCCGCCCAGAACCCTTATCCCCTATTTAACCCCCCTCCGATGCCTGCCCCCTGACCATACTGCCCAGAGCACCTGGACTGTGGGAGCTGATGCTGGGAGTAGGCAGATATGGAGGAGCTGGGGACTAGCTGCACATGCTGACTGTGGCCTACAGGCTGTAGTTTGCCCCCCCTGCATAAAGTCACAAATGCTTTCCTCTTACTGGAAGTCTATGTCCTCAATCACAGCATGCACTTCCTAGAATAGCTGCAGTATTGGGATATTGGAGTGGTTCTATTTCTTATGCACCTCTACCATTGTTGCCCTTATGCCAGGCATTTTCCTTTCTGCCTTTTGGATTGCTTTCCATAATATATATACAGGACACCTGCATTCTTGGTCAGCCTGTCTCTGTCTTGTTCTTGGGTTTCTTTGCTTGAGCCTGTTTATTGGTTCTGCACTGGTCACTGTTTTGATCTTTCCCTAGACAGTTCAGCTGCCCTTGCTATTTGGAGGTATTTCTCTAGGGTTAGATCTGATTCTTTCTACAATCTCTTGGTAAGATGGAATCACATGTCCCATAAATGATGCTGCCTCTTTTTAATAGGAAATCTTTAATGTCTCCAAAGTTACATGTGGATGCCAGAGTTCTCAGTTCTGTAACCTAATATCTATTCCCTTTTCTGCTTTTTGGCTTTTGGTAAATGACAGCTTCTGTCTACAGCCTCATTCTGTCTGGGATCAAACATCTTTATCAGCTGTTCTAGTGTTTTGGGCATTATTCCAAGCAATAGTGTCTTGCTCATTTCTCATCTTTTCCCCCCAATGAGATACTAAAAAAGCTTTACCTTCCTTTTCTCATCTGTACCCAGTACTGTACGGACTCAGTTCTAGCTTGCATGCTTGTGTGAGGTTTTTTTTTTTTTTAAATCCAGGATTCTCAGTAGTCTGAATCTTTCCATGCTGCCTCTACTCTGTTTCGAGATATTCTGCACTGTTTGCCTGTTAATAGTATGCTGTCCTTTGCTGTGGATCTCACTAGATTGACCAGGTCAATGACCACCATGTTTCATGTACTAGATGGTAGGTACCAACAAGGCTGGACCATGTTATTGGCTCGGAAGTGTTGCCATTCTAACCCATGTGCACACAGACTGGCTTCTTGATGATGCTTCCAAATTTTTCCCTCCTGCAACCTTTGTTCCTCCTTCCAAGTTCCAAGCAGGCTGCTACCTCATCAAATCCAGGACTGGATGCCTTTCTGCAAGTTATGTGCTAGTCAAACACAAATTATGCAAGTTATTGGGCTTAGTACAAGAGTAACTGGCTGAAATGAAATGGTGTGTGATATACAGAAGTCAGGCTCGATGATCTAATAGTCCCTTCCAGCTGTAAACTCTAGGCCCTGGTCTACACTAGAGAGTTATTTCAAAATATACCCCCTTATTTCTAAATAATAAGTGGTGTGTCCACACTACTAAGCCCATTATTTTGAAATAACTGGCTGGTTATTTTGAAATCTGTACTCCTGTTTCCTTGCTTTATTTCAATTTATTTCGGGAGTTATTTCAAATTTAGTTATTCTGAAATAATTTCCTACTTTAGACATCCCTGAAAGAGTTAATATTTACTGTAGTAGCAATTGGGGATCATGAGTGGAGCTGTTTAGAAAAAAATTGATGACACTTTTTTTTTGGAAATTGCCAGATAATCAAAATTAAAGTCCCATGAAGACTACTCAGTTGATGAAATTTTGCTGGAAACCAAGTTGATTTCCAGTTTAACCTTCCTGCCAGCTCATTCACCTGACTCCTCAGCTCGCTAACTGATAGGTTACTGAGGAGCTGGGGCTGTCAGATTCCTGGCTTCTTTGGAGTACCTGGTTCTGGGTAGCAGGGTTTAGTAGTGCTGGACAGAGAAAAGTAATTCTGTTTCCCCAAAGCATTTAGATTTTTTTTTCTCATTTTCATTCCAAATCAGAACAAAACCAAATTTTAAAATCTCAAAATCATTCACAATATGGATTAACTGGTCTTCCCCACCCCCTGGCCAGGCTTACCATCTGGGAGAGGCAGTGTCCACCTCTGCCAGTGGGTGCAGTGATTCTGAGCCACCCCAGAGGGGCTGCAAAGTGAAGTACAGAGCTATGGTAATGCTCAGGATTGTCTGACACTATCCTGTGTGTCCCCTTTAACTCAGAATCCTGTCTCTTTGGATAGGCAGGATCTCTGCTCCTAGGAGCTCTGTCTGGTGCACTGCTCAAGGTCAGACTGACTGAATCACACGTTTGGTGTTGGTGACACAGTGCCCCTGGCCTCAGAGGAACAAATCCATAGGCAGACTAGGCTGGATGCTCTGCACCTGCCCCCGGACTGGGCTCCTTTTCCCTGGGGCCTCGTTGAGCTCACAGTCAGGTTTCTTAAATCAACTAATAAGCAGGCATGTTGATTTCTCTCTCTGGGGCGGGGCCGGGGGACTGGAAATGAATCTTCTCGCCCTTCTCACCCCTGCAGCAGCTGCTGAGAGAAGCCAAACGGAACAGCTCTGTGTGCAAACATGCTGGCTCTTTGCACGCTCAGCCACCCACGGCTGGCTGGGGAGGGGGGTCTGGCCAGGTGCCGGGCACTTTAAAAGGGCAACACTTCAGCTAATGCAGCCAGGGGGCATGGTGTGGATCTAGTGACATCCCTGAGGAGGTATCGAGTGGCTGAAAAGGGGAGGAAAGAACCCAGCACTTAACTCCCCCCTGAAATGGAATGAAGAGAGGAACAGGGATAAGTACAGAGTCCGCTGCAGTATGTGGATACTGGCACTGGTGCCCACAGCCCATTGCACTCATAGGCCAGGGATGTGAATCTTGAAAGGCTTGAGCTCGGGCATTAGGATTCTAGCAGGGGAACCCTTCTGCACTAAGGACAGGGCTAGTCCGTTTTTAGTCATGCACTGAGTACTCCACTGAGCTGTGAGGGCAGTTGCTTTTACACAAATTCATAGAGTTCAAGGTCAGAGGGGCCCATTGTGACCATCCAGCCGGATCTCCTACATAGCACCAGCTATAGTGCTCCCCCAAAATAATGCCTAGAGTACAGCTATTACAACAGCAGCCAATCCTGAATTAACGATTGCCAGTGATGAAGAATACCCCACAACCTTTAGTAAGTTGTTCCAGTGGCTTAGCATTTACACCCTATTTCCAGTGTGAATGTGTCTGGCTTCCACTTCAGGCTTTACATCGTGTTCTATCTTTTCCTGCTAGACCGAAGAGTTTGCTGTTAAATGTGTGTTCCCCAGGTAGGTACTTCTGTAACAGCATGTGGGCTACATGCAGGCGAGGCTGGGCAGGGGGGACAGGGCAGGGACAGGCTGTGTTTCCAAGGCCAGATGATGCTTGGAGCTAGGAGCTGTTCAGCCACTGCAGAGCAGTTCCGGTGGCCACGACAGAGAGCAGATGAATGGTGGAATTTGCAGGATGAAAGCAGCATGGCAGCAATTGGGGAGCCCACCTGGCTGGACCAGCCTGGGTACAAGTGGAGTGGGGGTTGCATAAGGTTGAGGGGCAAAGAACCAACAAGGGTGGGGAAACCACAAGAGGTCTACAGGCATAGAACTGGTGCAGGATGGCAACTATGGGCCGCTGAGGAGGTGATACAGATGGGTAGTGAACCAGCCACCTCTAGGAATTAAAGGGGAGATTCCTGCAGAGAGGCCTAGGCAAAGTACTGGGGTTCTTACCCCGAACTCCAGCATCCCAACACACAGCGCCATCCCGCAGTCAGGCCTTTTGCATTAGCTGGGCCCAGGCTGACATGGGGCAAAGGCCCAGAACAGCACTTCTATGGGACTATCCAGATCTGTTCCATACTGTCACTGCCTCACGGTCCCCAGTATGAGGTTTCCCACCATAGGCTCTGGAACTAAGGGTCCTGCCAGACCTGTTGGCTTGAAGTGGTTTCCATCAAATATAGGATTTACAGTTTGGTTCAATGACTCTCAGTATGACCAGGGGGGTGCCTGAGGCAGCCCTCACTAGAAATGCCAAGATCAGGGCAGGCTGCAAAAGGGAGAGCAGATACTCCTAAGATTGGTGGGGAACACTGAAGTTGGACTCCTCAACCAGTTACCAACTGTACTTCTGATCCCTGCACTGGTTATCAAGAAGCGAAAGAAGAAATCACACAGCTCCCTTTATTGCATTCCAGTCTCTGGCGCCAATCAGTACCCAAGTCTAGGGCAGTGAGAAGTTATTTTAAAACTGTTAACATGTACAAAATGTTCTTCTGACCCCAATTGGCCAGCCACATTACCAGGTCAGTATAGGTTTGGAGCTTATCCAAAATAACATACTGCCAACCAATCCTTTCGTGTTGAAAACTGAAGCTTTATTATAAAGAAAGAAGAGATGTGAAATGGCAAAGCAGTCATATACATATAAGGACTTTAGAATCCATGTATCAGATTCATAGCAGTATTGGGGAGCTTGCTGGCCTAAAGGTCCCTCTGGAACACCTCCACAGCTTGGATTGGTCAGTCAGTCCTTTCTTCAGAGCTTCAGTTTCTATCAAAGTTTGTTCAGAGGTAAGAAGCAGGATTGAAGACAAGATGGAGAAGATGCAGATGCCTTTTGTATTCCTTTTGCCACAGAATCATGGAACTGGAAGGGACTTTCAGAGGTCATCGAATCCAATCCCATGGCCCCATGGCAGGACCAAGCACAGTCTAGATCATCCCGGATAGATGTCTGTCTAACCTGCTCTTAAATATCTCCAGTGATGGAGATCCACAACCTCCCTAGACAATTTATTCCAGTGTTTAACCACCCTGACAGTTAGGAAGTTTTTTCCTAATGTCCAACCTAAACCTCCCTTGCTGCAATTTAACCCCACTGCTTTTTGTTCTATCCTCAGAGGCCAACGAGAACAATATTTCTCCCTCCTCCTTGTAACACCCTTTTAGATACTTGAAAACTGCTATCATGTCCCCCCTCAGTTCTTCTCTTTTCTAAACTAAACAAGCCCAGTTCTTTCAGTTTTCCCTTGTAGCTCATGTTCTCTAGACCTTTAATCATTCTTGTTGCTCTTCTCTGGACCTTCTCCAATTTCTCCACATCTTTCTTGAAATGTGGTGCCCAGAACTGGACACAATACCCCACTTGGGGCCTAATCAGCACAGAGTAGAACCATATGGCTTGTACTTCCTTTGTCCCAAACACAAGCTGCCTAGCATATGACCTGGAAGCCTTGGGGTTTTACCTATAGATATGCCCCTACATTCCTTGCTGAGTTTTAAGGCATAGCCCTTGCCTTCTCTCAATGGGTCACTGAATAGCTGATAGTCCTTGATGGGCCATCAAGCAAACTAGGCATGCATTACCAAACTGTGTGTGTGTGGGGGGGGGGGGGGGAGTGTCACCCAGAAGCACAGCACACATTTTTGTAATACAAACATATATACAAAGGTGATACAAACCTATAAATGAGATGACCATATTTGGCAGATTGCAACATTTTTGCAGATACCTTACATGGCTTGGCCCTGCTGATTCTCCCCTGCAGCCTGGGAACCCATATATCATCACTAATGTGCTCAGAAAGGGAATAGCCCTAAATATTCCTGGATGCCACCATGTCAGACCTTGATGGTGCCAGGGGAACTCTGCAGCCATGCAGAGCCCTACTCACTGCAGGTTTAAGCAGAGTCGGTCTTAGGGGCGGGCGAGCCAGGTGGTTGCCTGGGGCTGCCATTTTCAAGGGGCTGCCAACAGAGCTGGTCTTAGGGGCTGGCTGTGACCACATTTTGGCCCCACCTCCCGAATCCTCCCCCCAGGTTTCCCTGGTTACTCTCCTACCCCCTACCCCCCTTTTTTTTTGTGCTTGACAAATTTTCTCCGGTGGTTTTTTTTTTTAAATTTTTGCTTGACAAATTTTTGTCCGGTATTTTTTTTGAAACCATCTGGCCACCCTACGGGCGAGCTGGGCAATTGCCCGGGGCCGCCAATTGGTTAGGACCGGCCCTGGGTTTAAGTGATGGAGTGGCAGATACTATTGCAGGAGCAGGGCCAGCAACTAAAGGCTTTTGCTGTGGAGAGGCAGGGGGCAGCAGGTGTTCCTGTGTGTGCTGCCAGGCCAGAAAGGAGCTGCATGGGGCTGCAATGCTGTCCCCCTCCCAGGGTCCCTTTTTCACCAGAAGCTTGGCTTGCATTCAAAGGCAAGTCAGCCTGGAGCCCTTCTACTTACTGCAAAACATGACAGGGAAGAGAAAGGTAGCAGCTGAGAAATACATTGAGTGGGAGCTTGTAAACTGTTTAGCACCCTCCATTCCCATCAGCTACAGTGAGGGCCATGACTATTTCCAGAGTCACTGACACAGTGATGCCTGCCTGAGTCTGCAAAACTGTGACTGGCTGAGGAGACATGACATCATCAGATGACCTTATTGCAGCCTGGAGGGCTGAAAGCAGGATGGAGTAGTGACGCGGTACAGGGGAAAGGGTGCTCTGGGCATGGAAACATGTAGGCAGGAATGCAATGTTTTGTGGTGCTGCTGCCAGGCCCCTCCGTCACTGGCTCATGTGGCCCAGAGGGCAGGCACAGTGTGAGCCAGAGGGAAATGCCTGCCTTGTATCCAGGGGCCTAAAGTGGCTGGCTTGATGTGTCCCATGCCTGGTGGATCAGGATGGAGACTGGACTGAGCTGGGAAGCAGGGGGGTGGATTGTGTAACATAATCCCATGCTGACCTGAGTAATGCAGGGATTCAATTCCAGGCTTTCTGCTCCTAGTGCTGTGCACCAGCCGTGAGGAAAGAGTGCCCCTTTTCAAGCTCCCATTTTTCCCCCTGAAAGCACCCTGGGTTGTCTTCCACACAACACCTGACCTAGCCAGGCCTGTGCTCTGTCCCTGTCCCGGGGGAGCTGTGGGAATGCAGGGCTGTCTGTTGCTATGGGGGCATGTGTTGCCTTCCTTTGGGCTGACTGGCTGCTGGGCATATTTACAAGACTCATGTACTGGTTCAGCTGTGGGTGTAGGAGCGGGAAGGGGGGTTTAGCTAGGCCCAAGATCGTGACAGGCAGTTGTCATAACTGTCACATGGGCTATCTGTGGCACTGACCCTAGAGTCTCTCGGAGTGCACCCTATCTAGGTCTCAGGTCCCTAGCTGTGTCTTGGGGTGGAATCAGATAATTTCCTTACTCTCAGACTGGGTACTAGGTTGCAGTCTGCTGTGTAGCCATCATAATTGCTTCAGGAGGGCTGAGTTAGACTTGGACCCTACAGTTCTGTTCCCTCTGGGGCAAGGACAGCAATGCAAAGGATTGTTTATTTGGAACATACGCACTTCAGAGAAAGTGCATCTTAAAAACAGGCTGTGTGCGTGGCTGCTTACAGAATGCCTCATTATGTTCCTGGGGTACCCCTGGACAGACTCATTCCCTATGGAATCCTCCACGCTCAGTGTCACCTTGTCTCCCACTCTGACGTCACTGACACTTCCCGACACTCCTCCCCTCCCCCCCCCCGTCTTGTGAGATTCAGGACACTGATTCTCAGGGCCCTTCGATCTGTGATTGCTTGGGGCAGGCTAAAGCGTTTTGAAGAGTTTGAAGCCGTGGTTCAGTCTTCTTTGGTTGAAGGCACATACCCATAACAGGGCAATTCAGTCTGTAGTCTAGGGCTATGTCTATACTGTAGCCTTCTTCTGGAAAAGCTTATGCAAATGAAGCGTGGAGTAGAATATCGCTGCATTTCATTTGCATACTTAATTAGCAGCCATTTTTGCACAAGAGGCTTTTGCGCAAAAAGGAGCTGTGTAGACGGCTCCTTATTTGCTCAAAACCCCCTCTTGCGCAAGAGCCGTTCTTCCTGAAAAAAATGACTGCAACGTGTCTTCTCAGCAACACTGACTATAGGGAGGACATGAAGCCTGTCCTCCACTCTCTACACTGGCTTTCCATAGAATTTCAAATCAAGTTCAAAGTCTCAGTCCTTATCTTCAAATGGCTCCATGGCCTGAATCCAGGATACCTAGAAAACCATCTAAAGCTCTGGGATGAAGACCATGCTCAACAACTCTGCTCCTCTTTCACAATGTAAACCCTCGACAATAAGAATAAAGCATGTCTGTGTGGGAGACGACATTTTCTCCGGAGGTGATTAAGGACTGTGGAATGAACTCCCTCAGGAACAAAGGACCATCACAAACATCATCACCATTTGTTCTATGTGCAGCTTTTCTCTTAAGCTCATAGCAGTAGAATATTTTTTAAAAATCCCTGCCATGTTTATCTTCCTCCCACCCCCGCCTGCTCCCCCCAAGGAGAGGGTGAAAGAACAAATAACTTATGGCAGATGTTAGTCATGCTGCTTAATGACTACTGGAAGATGCTGCAATAGCATGGTGATGGGAATAGATGGTGCCGTAGCAGATGGCCTCTCCTTCAGGGGAGCAGCAGTAAGTGCAACTATCAAGTGCTTCCAAGCCAGGCCCTGTGTGCACACTGCTACTCGCCAGTACTGAGGATACTGCTGATCATTTATGACTGAGTACACTTCTGGCCCCTTCCCCGTGGAGGGATGTGTGTGAGGAGGGAGCTCTCCCTCCTGCCACCCCATGCACTAAGGAGTCTGTCTTCAGGAGCTGCCCAGGTGACCCTTCAGTGGGGTCACTGGGCATTGTAAGCGCAGTAGCAGTACTTATTGGCCCAGTAGCAGCACACTCTGAGGGTAAGTCTACACAGCAGCATTATTTCAGAATAACGGATGTTATGCTGAAATAACAAAATGCGCGTCTACACTACAAGCCTTTATTCTGAAATAATGTCGAGCTGGAGGATTTCTTACTCTGACTCATGGTAACCCTTATTTCACGAGGAGTAAGGGAAGTTGGAGGAAGAATGTTCTTCCTTCAACGTCCTGCTGTGTAGATAGTGCCAAAAGCTGAAATAAGCTATTTCGACTTCCACTACGCAATTGACATAGCTGAAGTTGCGTAGCTTAATTTGACTTTAGCCCTGCTGTGTAGATGTACCCTGAGAGACCAGGCAGCAGGAATTCCCCTTTCACATCTCCTTCCAGTGAAGTCTCTAAACTGTGTCAGTTCTCCCCTCTCCCACCCCACACTGAACATCTCACAGCTTCACTGTGTGTCCCTTTGCTAGGAGCATATCAAAATGTGCAGCCAGCAAGCAACAGTCTGCTGGTTACAATGGGGTGTGGGCTGGTAGACAGAACTCCTGGCTTTAGTATCACTAGCTCTGGCAGGGCATTGGGGTCTAATGGCCAGGGCAGGGGGATCGAGAGCTAGCACTCCAGGGTTCTAACTGCTACTGGCCTGCTCCGTGGCTTTCACTGCGGTTGTTTCCCATCTGTGCCTGAGGTAATGCATCTGCACGGCGAGGGTTACTGCTGTGTAAGGCTCCCCAGGAACTGCTAAGGCCTTGGCTAAGCCACACAGACCCTTTGGGGGACAGGAGCAATCTAACCTGGCTGTCAGAGGATTAACTAGGAGCCTTGGCTGTCTGGGGCTGTGACCTGCCAGCCCCAACCAAGGCTGCTTCCAGTGCCAAGCCATTGGCTAAAGAGGCACATGTCAGGAATTGGATATGGCTGGCAGAGGCCAGGCTGTAATGGGAGCTCTCTGTCCTTTCCCTTCCCTTCGTCACCAAGGGAGAAGAGATGAGCTTACAGCATGTGGTGTCTGATGGCCTGCCCTGGAGCCACAAAGGGGCTGGCAGGACAGGGTGGGCAGTGCGGGGATAAGCTGGCTTTCATTATTTCTATGTAACTCACATAATTGGTTGTCAAGGTTCAGCCTCAGCAGCATTTTCCAAGTCCCCCCCACCGCACCTAGAGGACTGCACCAGTAGGACCCCTTCAGTTCCCTCACAGGCCAGAATCCAAGGTGAGAAACTCCAGCATGGAGCAAAGATTTAATCTGTTCCCAAGGTCACACGGTAAATGAATGGCAGTGCTGGGGATAGACCCACACGTCCTGACTCCCAGCCCCCCATTAGAAACCACACTCTGCTCTGACTATTTGACTTTCTGTGGATTCCAGCCCTGGCCTTTCCCATTGCCTGCACCAACATCCCTGCTCTATCCCCTCTGCTCAAAGCTCAGACCCAGCATTCCTCTAACTTAGCCGTTCCCAACCTTTTCCAGATGGGGACCCATTTTGACAATTCAGGAAGACTTGGTGACCCGAGGCAATTCAAAAACAGCGGGGGGGGGGGGGGGGCAAGAGCCACCTGGGCAGACACTGGCGACCCTTTTGAAATGTAATGGCAACCCATATTTGGGTCCCAACCCCTACGTTGGGAAACCCTGCTCTAACTGCATTGCGAGAACTAACTGTTCCTTCATGAGCCATCAACTTGAATAATGCATTCCAAATGTGCTGACAAGACTGGATATAAATTACATTCTGGGTGTTACCCCAAAAGTGAACACATTTGGAATACTTGTGTATAGTCAATTTTAAGATACAAAGAGAATACATGCATACAAACTGGAAAATCATATTGGATGGATTGTAACTTTTCCTTACATGATATATGTTATACAACATTTGTTGCAATTGTATAATAGTGGCAATATTAATCATATAACCGCTCACCTTTCAATCATACACTTTTACACCTGGCTATTGGACTTCCCTCCAGTTATGACCTGAATTTGTTCATTTTGTCTAAAATAGAGCGATTCATTCCGTTTTGAGCTCAGATTGCCAACATTTAGCACTTACCTCACACTCTCCTCAGATCCTCCAGTGATTGGGCGGGCAGGCAGGGGTCATGGGGTAGGTTGCTTCTGAGATCCCAGCTATTCAGACCCATAGCTTTGCTCTGGATTTTGCTGCTTGAAGCACAGGTGTTCTGGAACTTGTTTTCAGCCCAAGCTCCCAGGCCCGTGCCTGGGCTAGACTGCAGAAACTTCTAGCAGTTGCAGCTGCATGGATCAGGGGAGCAGGTGCGAGCCAACAAGCAGGCTAGAGTGAATATGTTTTTCTCCCTTATTTATAACATGCAGGTATCCAGTGCTCTGTGGGTGACACAGATGAATTGCTAATTCCCTACAGTCACACCAGCCCCTTTGTATGATGGGAGGGAGGATTCAGAGAGGAAGACTTGGAACTGGAACTGTTAGCTCAGAACAATAAGGCTTAATGAGAGCGAGAGCATTTGCAAGAAGCAACTCCCTTCAGGAATGGCAGGCATCAGGTCTCTTTTCTAGCTGTTCCCTTTCCTCAAGGTTTGCATGTGATGAGGGAGGGGAGACAAAGAATGGCAGGGAGCACCTCAGCACTCAGACAGAACTTGTCCATTCTGACTCTTCCCCATTGGCCTCAGACCCATTTTCTTTATTCATCTGTGTGATTCAGACAAGTTGTCATTTAGGGTTATTGTAAATTGTCAGAATATTGTTGTCAGTCACTTGCTATGAGCACCCACAGGCTCCCAGCTGACATCAGTAAACCAATGGCAAAGCAATGCCCATGGACAAACCAAGAACATGCAATGACAGCGGTCATGGCAAGTTTGCTGGTGGAGCTCAAGCACCAACCTCCGGGGAGCTAAGTGCAATCTCTTGGGCCACTGATATTTTACCAAAGTAAGAAGAATTAGAGGGATGGAATTGGCAATGGGAGACTATTGGTCCAGCTCAGTTTATTGACTGTCCTGTATGATCTGAAGATTTGTGTTACCTGCTTGTGGAAAGGGTGGAGCAGAGAGGACAGAAGTTCAACCAGCAGTGTCCCCCAAACCTCGCCCTCACATTTTCATTGCCCTTTGTGAGGAAATGAAAGTAGACTGCCTTCCAATTGCACCTTCCATTTCCTTGTAACAGAACCTGGGTGATTGTTTTGCTAGCTCTTTAGAGAGAGAGCTGAGCCAGGGCTTTTCAAGACTCTTGGCATCTACCCCTCAAACTTCATCTTATATAAGGCAGGTCCAAAATGCACTGGGCAGAGGTGCATCAGAGCCATTAGCACCTGGCCTGGTAGAAGAGGTGTTATTAAAGGAAGGGTGGGGGCAGGCCCAGCCCAAGGTGTTTTGCTGCTCGGGAAAGCATTTTTGGTGCCCTAAGTGGCTGAATAAAACAAGCAAACAGTTGAGCGAGTGAGGTGGCACACCTGCAGATGCTGATTTGGCACCTCTGGAAGTTGGCACCTAACATGATCCCCTGATTGCCAGGTTTTAAGACTGCTCCTGGCTTTGTGGGATATGGGGAGTGTGCACGTGGCACCTGGCTGTAGTACAATGAGCATAAAGGTGGAGCTGTGGTTTATAACAGTGTTCTCTTTCAGCCACTGAGCCACTCAGCATTCTGGGGCTCAAGAGTTCTTCATTGAGGCTGCGGCTACACTGCCGTTTTTTTTGCGGAAGAGGATATGCAAATCGTGCTCACATTTGCATATCTTTTTCTGATTCTTTTTGCGGAAGAGGTTGTTCCGGTAAAAAGCCTTGTGTAGATGGGGCCATTTGTCAGAAACCCCCCTCTTTCAAAAGAACCTTGTAAACCTTGATTTTTGAGGAATAAGGGATCTTGCGAAAGAGGGCTTTTTTTCTTTTTATCAGAAAAACTTCTTCTGCAAAAAGAATCAGAAGAAGATATGCAAATGAGAGCACGATTTGCATATCCTATTCCGCAAAAAAATGGCAGTGTAGCTGTAGCCTGAGGAAAAAGCACGAACAAGGGAAACAAAAGCATGACAAGATTTCTCTTTTCTCCTGGCAGGGCCCTGGTGAATAAATGAGCTCATTTCCTGTAACTGTCTGCCGATGGGCAAAAATGGGGGGAGTGTTTTATCCACCATGCTGAGGCAAGATTCCCTGGCCGAAGAAGAAAGAAGAGAAGGATCAGGCCCTCTATAGAAAAAGGACAAAGAGGCATTCACACAGCCCTTATGGGACCAAAGCCTGTAAACACAGCTGAGGAGAAGCCCTTGAGGAGCAGAAACTATGATAATGGGTTAAGCTGCAGTTTCACACTTAAACTCTCATGTAACCTAATCTCTTCCCTTGAAACACCCCGAGTAGTTACTGTTGCACAGAGTTGGAGGTGGGGGCTGTAATCTCAAACCACATTGCACAGAGTGAATGAAAAGATTCCTGCTCCAATCATCTTCAGTAATGGAACAATTCCTCACCTACCCTTCCCCACCCAGTATTCCTATTGCTGGTGAATGTTAGTTCTAGTAGCAGTGACACAGAGGTGTCACCCACTGTCAGTGCTAGGGTGTGAGGCACTGTCTACTTGCAGAAGTCAGTCATCCCATGAACGGTCAGTTACAGACAGAGGCAGTGGCTGCATCCCAGGATAGGTTCAACAACCACACAGCTCAGTACACTGCCTTGTGCACCACAGAGATGATTTGTTGAGATAGTTATAAACCAAACACTGTCAATCCATTTAAATGACTCTTTAACAGGGTGAGAAATGTTCTCTTGGCAGCAGGTGAGTTTCTGGGAACCCCTCCAAAAGCGGAAGTACAGAAGCACTTCTGTGCAGAGAGAGACGATGTAGAGGACAGAGGATCAACACGCTGCTTTCCCACAATTTAATCACCTCCTCCTATGGGGCCATGTTAAAAGACTGGCAGAACACTGTTGTCAGAGCCTAGATTAGGTTCGTTTGCAAAAGGACCTGGTGTTTACTGGGACAGGGAGAGGGAGTTAATAGCTTGTTGTGAAAGGAGGATAAGCCAAACTATGTCATAAAGCTGGATATAGCAGAAAGAACCCAGGATAGGAAAATGGTGGTCCAAGCAAAAGAACTGGAAGTGGAAGAATGAAGGTAAGTAGCAGAAACCCATAAAAAAAAGGAGGGGGAAATGGCAAGCCCAAGAAAAATAGAAGGAATGGTGGCATGAGCTTAAAAAGCTGGAATTATAGGGACAACTCCTGGGTGCTCCTCACAGGCAGTGTTTCCTGTAAGTTAAGTGCTTGGGCAGACACCCAGGAGAGATTCAAATGCCGCCCAGCTGATTAGCAGAGCACCCACAGCTGGCAGCTTGTGTTTCTACTGGTGGTGCACATCCACACATGCCCTGGTGCACATAAAATGTATTCTGCACATGGATGGAAAAAATAGCCAGAACACTGCTCAGAGGGATCACCTAGCTGGGATACATATTGTCCAAATTACAGAGAGGATTGCATAGCGGAGTATTTGACCACCTTTCATAGAATATGCAGGATACCCAAAATCCCTGAAGAACAGAATGACTGTCTTACTTCCCAAACGGATTGTGAAAGCTTTACAAGTGCTTAATGCTATGAATGTAAATTATGCCATAATGTATGAACTGCTTACAGGTCTGTTTCAAAATGGTTTCAGGTTATTTCCGACGCATGTCACCTAAAGGGTAGAAACCACAACAAACTTGATAAATTAAATCACTGGGAATATGATGGCTACCGGTCAGTTGCAAGATTGGTTTGGAGTGTGGAAATCTACCATTGGTGCTGTACTGCTGCAAGTGCAAAGGGCAATAAATTGTATTCTGTTACAGAGGACTGTGACTCTGGGAAATGTGCATGGCACAGTGGCTGGCTTTGCCGACATGGGATTTCCCAATTATGGAAGGGGGCAATAGATGACACGCACACACATTCAGATTTTAGCACCAGCGCACCTTGCCACCAAGTACATCAACAGGAAGGGATGCTTCTTGTTGGTGATGCAGGCACCTGTGGATCACCAGAGGCATTTCAGACATCAACATGGGAGGTCTGGAAAAGTTCATGGCATCTTCAGGAACACTGGCTGTACAGAAAGCTGCAGCTGGGGACTTTCTTTCCAGTCCACGAGATTACAGTGGGGAATGTGGAAATGCCTATTGCGATCCTGAGAGACCTGTCTTACCCTTTGCAACCCTGGCTTATAAAACGGTACATGGGGCACCTGGACAGCAGTAAGGGATATTTTAACAACAGGCTGAGTACGTGCTGGATGGTGGTCGAATGTGCCTTTGTCAGATTGAAGGCAAGATGGAGGTGTCTGTATGGCAGGCTAGACCTCTCTGAGGACAATATTTCCATGGTTATCACTGTGTTGCATTTTGCATAATTTGTGTGACTCTAATGGGAATTGTTTGCTCAGGGATGGAGCACTGAAGCACAGTACTTGGCTGCAGAGTAGAGTTGTCAAAGAAGCTTAAAGGGCTACTGTTGACATCAGGGAGACTTTGAGGGTGCACTTTGAAAATGGGAGGCACTGAAATAAACTTTTGTTACAATCGCTTCCAAGCTGAACCCTCCATCCAATGCAACACACATCTGGGGACAAGCCTTTAATGTCTGCACCTGGGATCACAGTGACGGGTCTCTGAGATTGTTGAACTGTAAATAAAAATGTTCTGCCATTATAAAAGTGTTCCTTTATTCATCAGTGCACTGAAACACAATAAAGCACCCCCCCCCCGACAACTGAAAAGGGAGATGCCATTGAAGGGTTACATCTCACAAATGAGTGTAGGTCCAGCTCTCATAATCAAAGTTTGGAGAGCGTGTGGAGTACATTGGAAAATGAGGACGCTGAGTGAGTGAAAAAGAATGTGAGAGCACAGAGGGGGGTTGCTGGACACAGAAATTTGAATCTGTTGTGGGGGTGGGAAGAGGGCAAACCTGTGTTGGCTCACTATGCTGCTTGATTAAACACTTGAGAATCTCTGTCTGTTCCTCCATCACGCTGATCATGCATTCTGTGGCCTGCCTGCCAAAGATCTGGTTGTCCTGGTGGTTCTGCAGCTCCATTTCCAAGTGTTCCCAATGTCTGCTCTCACTCGCTGATCGATTTAGCACTTTGTGAATCATATCCTCCGTGTTTCTTTGAGGCTGCTTCCTTTTCTTATCTGTTGCAACCTCTCCAACGTGGTCCATGGCAGGGTTGCCAGGGTCTCTGCTGTTCAGAACAATGCACAAAAAGGAGTCTGATAACACTGAATCCTACATTGTAATATTTCACTTACAAACCCCTTTTCCAACATTTCCACTCATTTTCCCACTGACCCTTGCAAGGAACGCATCTCAGCAAGCACCATAACCATAATCGTAGTGTGTGAGAGGGGATGGGGGTCTGGGGGCTTTGCATATGGACAAAGGAAATTCCAGCCAGGGCTAGAAAATTCCCTTTGCATGCAGGACCAGAGTTCTAATTATGCCACATTTCTCCACAGGTGAGCACCACCCTGGCAGACATCTCCCTGCTCAGGATAAGCAAGGAAATCAGGGCACAACTTCTCCAGGTTTGTGGTGTTTGCTCTGCTCCATATGCAGTCCACCTAAGTTTGGCTCTGCTTCTTGCACAAGGGATTGATGAATATTATGAGACAGTGTCCTACAACGGGGGAGGGGACAAAGCTGCACTGCCATGGAATCCATGGCAAAAAATTTACAAGTACCTCTCCAGAAGTTTTGGTAGCCTCTCTCTGCGGGATTCCATTGAGATCATGGCGAGCATCAACATGCTGCTCAGCCATATGGATTAGCTGCACAGGGATACATGCAACTCACTGGAATGCAGCCAGCCTCCCACTTCTCCATGCTCTCGGCCCTGCACTCCACAAGCCACAGCCACTTAACTCTGCTTCTCATCCCCTGCTTCCTGGTCCCGAGAAAGCATTTGCTCAGACTCACTGTGTCCGTCAGCAGTTCCTGGCAGCCAGACACACTCAGCAATCCTGGGAGGAGAGCCTGGTCCTTGTCTAGCTCAACCTCTTCCTCTTCTATTTCATCTTCTGGGATAGGTCCTCTCTGTACTGCCTTCTCTGTGCTTTCTGAAGTATCCACAGGGCTCTTGGTGGTGGAGCTGGGGTCACTGCTGAGGGCAGCATCCAGCTTCTAATAGAAATGGCACTGGAACATCAGTTCACATAATGGGCCTTAGGATAGACTTGTCTGATTTCTTTAGTCTTCGCTCTGCACTGCAGCATGCCCCACTCATACCCCTTTTCCACAAGGATCGAGAAATGTGCCCATATGTGTTCTAATTCCTATGGGTCACTCTGAGCAGGGATTGAACAGACTCCTCTCCACATAAACTCCTCAGATCCAACAGCTCTGTGGCTGTCCAAGCAGGATGGCATTTGATGTGATAGCCAGACATGGGCACTGAGGAAGATGCTATGACATCACTGAATGCTGAGCCAGTCTGTCAGGAGGGGTCGGCTCCAGGTGCTTAGAGTAATTTGTGAGGGCAGCCCTGTGTGGTGTACCTCATCCATTGCATCAAATCCCTCAACACCATGTGGATGAAACCAGACAGTAACTATCCTCACCAATGAACTCACGCAGAAAAGCCAGCCAGCATGCAGTGGATTTACATTTTGTGGGGCTTGTAATGGAGCAGAGTGGGGAGCTGGTGACATGGCTGCAGGGTAGCAGAGTTCAAACTGCTGAACAGAGTGGCTGATTGGGAATTGTGGGCCATTTCTTGGAGGCCAGAATCAATGACAAAACACCTTGATGTGTCTACACTGCGACTGCGTCTAGACTGGCATGATTTTCCGCAAATGCTTTTAACGGAAAAGTTTTTCCGTTAAAAGCATTTGCGGAAAAGAGTGTCTAGATTGGCATGGACGCTTTTGCGCAAAAGCACTTTTTGCGGAAAAGCGTCCGTGCCAATCTAGACGCGGTTTTGTGCAAGAAAGCCCCGCTCGCCATTTTCGCCATCGGGGCTTTTTTGCACAAAACGGTTCTCAGTTGTCTACCCTGGCCCTCTTGCGCAAAAACATTTGTGCAAGAGGGCTTTTTCCCGAACGGGAGAGTCATTGTATTTGCGCAAGAACACTGACGATCATACATTAGATTGTCAGTGTTCTTGCGCAAATTCAAGTGGCCAGTGTAGACAGCTGGCAAGTTTTTCCGCAAAAGCAGCTGCTTTTGCGGAAAAACTTGCCAGTCTAGACGCAGCCTGCATGTTTGTCAACAACAGAGGGAGGGAAAAAGTAATTGAGCTAGAAGTATTTTGTCAATGAAAATGGCCATTTTCCAGACAAAAGTCATGTTGCAGTGTGAACACTTATGCAGTTTTGTCACCAAATGACACTTTTCATTGTGAAAACTTTCCAGTTTACACAAGGCCATAGTTAAGCTGACTTAATCTGTATAGACAGCACTAGGTCCACAAGAATTTTTCTCACCAATCTAGCTACTGCACTGGGAGAACCTCTGCCATTGCTGTGGTGAATGGCCCCACTAAAATGCTACAGTAGCACAGCTGAGATGAAGCTTTGTCACTGCAGCAGTTTAAAAGTAGACATAGCCTTAAATTGCAAACAACAAAGCCAGGCACTAAGCAACCATCTAAGGTATCCAATGGGAGATGCCAACGAAAAAGGTGTGTGCTAAGCATTGACCCGCTCTGGAAGAGAGATGCCTAAGTCTAGGCTCCAGGGAGGCATCTTTCTCTGTTTAGCAATCTACAGAACCCACCACCTGGAGTCAGATGTTTCTTTTGGGAATGAGGTAGATGTCTACCTTGCTCCATGCAAAAAGGCTAGAGCAGCAGGTGCTGAGCGTGTAACTTTTAGCCCTATGGCCAAAACATGCTCCTGTGTTGTGGGAGACCCATGCTGAATTCCCCCATTTCTACTAGATGGTGCAAAAGGCTTTGAACAGGGGAGCGCCCAATGTGAACATGATGGCTATGTCTACACTACGAGTTTTCTTGGCAAAAAATATGCTAATGAGGGACCCATTTGCATGAGTCACACTCTCATTTGCATATTTTCTGCCGATCCGTTTTTGCTCTGGGGTTTTTGCGCAAAAACAAGCCGTGTGGATGTTTTCTTTCTGAGCCAAACCTCCTTTTCCCGCAAGATCGGTATCCCTCCTTTTTGGGCATAAGGATCTTGCAGAAAAAAGGGGTTTTGCGCAAAAAGAAAACATCCACACTGGATGGAGCCCCACCTTCTGTTCTATGTAGCTGATTTGTTAGTTTGAAATTTGTTTACTTTTTTCATTGTATCCCTCTGTTATATAATTCACTTTCAGAATATGATCTGAAGAAGTGGGTCTGCCCCACAAAAGCTCATCACCTAATAAACCAACTTGTTAGTCTTCAAAGTGCTACATGACTGCTTTTTTTTTTCAAGTGGACTTTGATGCTGGCAAGAAACAAGACAAAAGTTGTTGTAAATGTATTTCTGTTCTATAGTGTGTATGATGTTTCCACCCAGAGTGGAGTCATGGAGTTAGGCTGCTCCCTGCAGTTCTAACTATAGCTCTTGTATTTTCTTTTTCATGTTCACATTGAAAAAGTTGGTGCACATGTAGCACAATATATATGCAACGTTAAGGCTGAGATTTTAATCCCTAGTCAAAAACTTTTCAGAATTTTCCCACGGTAACATAACTGAGCATGTGGGTACTCAGCATTTTATACACTTTTACAGGTACAAAGTACATCTCCCATTGACATTAATTGCAGCTGTGGATGCTCTGCTGCAAATCATGCTCTCTAGGAGACGAAGGCAGCCTTGCCTACTGTTTCTCACTTTCCATAAGTGGGTCCTGTGGGATGGTGCTCCACACCATGTCTCATCTGCAGCCCTTCAGAATTCTCCCTTGGTGCCCTGCCTGATCAGCCTCCCCGTCTATCCCCAACATGCCATTTGAGCTGGCTGCATGTCATTCAGCTGGTGCACCTCTGAATTGCACCCAGACATCTGTACACACTTTTTGCTTCACACCATCCACTTTCTTGCCCTCATGTCCGACCCTGACACAAGTGGCAGGACCAGTTATCACCTAAGGAGGGTGAGGAATCCTGTTGGGTCCTCCAGGAATATTTGTTGGCAGCGCCTTCATGGAGCCTTGAGCACAGGTGTGTATCTGCTGTGGTTCATAAACTCCCCTGACACCTGTCCTTTTTGCAGCGAGACACACACACTGGAACACATCACTGTAGGGCAGTGGTTTTCAGACGATGGGCCGCAACCCAGTACTGGGTCATGGAATGTCAGGCACTGGGTCTCATTGCTCAAGGTGATCAGGTGACCAGTGGGGGGTGCTAAGGCAGCTACCTGCTTGTCCTGGCACCACAGACTGCGCTGTGCCCTAAAAGCAGCCTGCAGCAGGCTCAGCTTCAAGAGGAACATGTGTGAGAGTGCGCACAGGGCTCCATGCACTGCCCCAAGCACTAGCTTCACACTCCCATTGGCTGGGAACCTGCTGCTGGCTGCTTCTAGGGTGCAGCATAGTCAGCTATGCCAGGAGAGGCAGGAAACTTACCTTAGCACCCCCTCTATGCCACTGACTGGGTGCCACTCAAGGTAAGCCCCTCCTGCCCCAGCCCTGACCCCCCACAAAGCCAGAGACCTCTCCTACACCCCAAAACTCTCATCACCAGCTCGACTTGGGAGCCCATGCTCTAATCCGGTCATGAGAAAAATAAGTTTAAAAACCATTGGTGTAGGGTGTATCAGGTGGCAACACCTTTTCCAGCTCAGCCAGACCCTCTTTGAGGTTCTGGATGAACTTTTCCCTGCACCATCTGATTAACACAGACCCTGTGGCCCCACGAAGTCACAGGACATCCTCAACTTCCTCCCCACACCGGCCCAGGTGGTCATTTACCATATCAGGAGGAAAAGCAATGGAGTGTGTACTTTGTAACTGTGGGGCCTGTTTCTATTCCATTGCTCTAGCACATCTCCTAGCAGAACTCCCCAGGGCAGTGCCCACTGACTCTCTGGAAGTCTTTGAGCAGCAATGGACTGTCTGGGCTTCTCTTGTTAACTCACTCATGTTCCTGTTTTCCATAATCAATGTGTGCCTGAACTTAGTGGGGCCTCTCCCTTAGTTGAGGGTAAGGATCTTTATTGTGGGGAAGCCCAAACATACTTGTACCAGTACTTTACAGTAAAACAACCCTAATGTATTTCCTGAGCAGAGTACAATCTGTGCACTCAATGAGATTGCGATCTTGTGAAAAAATTGTATGTGATAATATAATTAGATACTGTCTCATACTGCATATGCACAGATAACTTTGACATTTCCTGACTTTTGAATGCTTGACTTTACATTTTTAATGTATTTAATGTAATTTTTAAAATGAGAAAACAAAACCACCATCACATTGTCATATGGAACCATATTGTGTCCCTGTGGTTTTCAGAAGGGTTAGAACCTTTAGATTCAAGCTCTCTGCCACTTGAATTAAAGGAATAATTGATAGCAGCAGCAGGCTGTCATCCTCCACCTAGATCAGCAGACTTGCATGTAGGTTTCACAGCTATTTGCTGATAGCAAAGGAATGAAACACAGGACGCTTCAGTTCCATTACAGGCTCTATAGCATACCAGGGAACAGACTCTTCTGCTCTATTCCCTCCATTCTGTCCCTGCTGTCACTTGCCTATCCAGTTCCAGTTTTCACACTTCTTTTCATCGTCCCAGCCTCCTTGTGCAGCTCCTTTCCTATCTACAACGGAACCGGTCTCTGATCTTCCCTTCCCCACCAAAACTTGTGGCTCTTTCTCCTTTTACATTCAAAGCAGGTAGTTTCCTCCTCCATGGTGGCTGTGTCATCAGGGTAGTCACTGACAGCACAAGTGAGAGGCCCCAGGAAGTCCACAGCTGCAACTACAGAGGAAGTTCAGCTCAGCACAGCGGGAAGCTTTCAGGAATTTAAGTACAAAGCTCCCACATCGCTTCCAGAATACGCAAACTGCATTTTTTTTCCAAACACGTACCACTTGGCGAAATGTAGGCAAATTTTACCAGGCAAGACAAAAGCCTTCCTCTATAGCAGGGGTGGGCAATAATTTTAGAAGGGGGGGGGTACTTCACAAATTTATGAAGTGACCCCAGGCTGCCCTGGAAGGAGCAGGGCCTCAGGTAGAAGGGGCAGGACACTTTCATGTTCCCCCACCTACAGACCCTGATTGGACTGGGGGAGTGGAAGGGCATCTGCAGGCTGGATCAACGCGCTTGGTGGGCCAGATCCAGCAAACAGAGGTTCTCTTGTCCACCCCTACTCCATAGGCTGGAAGGGTTAAGAGCATCTCAAGAAAACGGTAGCCACTACTTAACAAGGGCAAAAAATGTGCTAATCTCTGGCCTTGTTCTTGGAAACCACTGAATGGTTTTGTCTGAAATTTTCCAGAGATATTCAGCTTGAGGCAGACACCTGGCTCAGAAAATTTCACCCTAAAGAGTTAAGGTTTGGCACAGTTTAAGCTACTGTCTATTGTAAAAGACTGTGTTCAGTGTGAGGCAGCCTTAACAGGAAGTCCTATCTCTAATAGCTTTTCAGGAAATTATTTTCTGCCAATAATACAACGGAAGAAACTCCACTTTAACCCATTTTGTTGTTCAAGCCTGCTCTACCTTTCTTTCAAAGTTTATGCAGATGGAGCTGACACATATGAACTAGATACACTATTTTCTATGTTAATGTTTGGGGAGAAAAGAGGATTTAGGCTTTAATTATTTTTGCTTTTCCCTACTTCTTCAAAGAATGAAACATATTGTCCATGTATGGGAGTTGATGTATGTTCTGAGGCAAACAAAGGGAGTTTGAAGCTGTAGCCTCAAACACTGTACAAGGCAACTGCTCCTACATCTCTGCTACTCCAGAAGACAGGAGACTTCCCAGGAATCACCTAGCATTTTGCATGCAAGTATGGAAACACATTAGCAGGGAAAGGCCCATATAAGAGCCTCTAACTTTCAGCAGTTCTAATGCTCAGGCAGATGTGCTGGCCCCCCCCACCAATAGAGGGATGGTGGTAGATTTCTGTATTACAGCACAATTATATGGTAACTATTGAAATGCATGCATGCAGGTAACACAGGTGAGTTAGGATGCCATAAACTGAATCTCCATATTAAAAATTCAACTAAAACTTTAAAAAACTCCTTAATATTAATCTAATGTTTGGACTTGAATCAACAATTACTCAATTGTTCCTGTAGCATTGTACGTTTAAAAAAATCTAGGTACCAATAAAAAGATTTTAGACCTTATACCTTTTGAGATTTAACACAAATAACTTACAGTGGAATAAAGCTTCAGAGGGGTAGCCAAGTTAGTCTGTAACTAACTCTTGCAGCACCTTATAGACTAACAAAACATACAGATGGTATCATGATCTTAGTAACTTGCCGGTCATTTCTCCTTTAAGGTCCTTCTGAGAAATTTTACTGTACCATTCTCAACATTCTATGTAGTACTGGAACGCTTCTGAAGAGCAGCATACCTTGAAATGCCAGCTCAGTTATTTCTGGAAAACAATACTGGACCTGTTGGCATGATTTATAAACCCTTTAGAAGTAAATATTGTATCATATAGTCTGGACAATTTAAAAAATAAATAGCCATTACTGAAGCATAGTGAAGATTATCTTTCAGTCTGTCACTTTCAACAGTAGAGATTCTCTGTGCTATTGGGGCACGTGGAATTTAAAGTTCAGTTTTGCTTCATTTTTTTAGAAATTGGTGACATGTTCGTTAGGCAAATAGCTTTTGAACTTTATAGCTTAAATATTTCAAGTGAAGTAATTTAAATTTTCCTTCTTAAACTGTAGTGAGACACTGCCCTTAGCTCTTCATTGATTTTTATCATGTCTGTCTTTAGTTTCTCCAGTGAGGTGATCTTTCATCATGCATCAGCATTCAAAGGAATGCCTATACAGGGATAAAAACCCATCACAGGCCAGGGTCAGCTGACTCAGGATGAGAAACTGCTATGTAGACATGTGGGCACAGGGTGCAGCCTGAACTCTGGAACCTGTGAGGGTGCAGGACACCAGAGCTCGCGTCTCCAGCCTGAGCCCAATAATCTATACAAACTTTTAGTCCCACACACAAAAGTCAACTGACCCAGGCCAATCACTTTTATTCCTGGATAGCTGTATTCCAAATAGCAACAACAGGGAATAGCACTAATCGTTTTGAAGATTATCACAAATGTTCATTTTAAAATGAACTACTGTTAAATAAAAGCAGCTAAAACTATTGGTTTTGGATATAAAAATTAAATGTTCTCATAAGGAAAACGGAAACTTTAAAACAGACCAGCTATAAAGACCTCTAATACAGCAAAGCAGTTTAACAGGTGTAGTTTTTCAGCATGACTAGTCCAAGCTTCTAAAGTTAAGCACAGATTTAAGGGTTTTGCTGAAACTGAGCCAAAATAAAGAAAAGAACAAATGTAGTCATCCAATTTAAGAGGAAAATGAAAGGACTAGACTTTCTACATTTCTAAAATGCAATTACGAATTTAAAACAAAATTCTACAACAAACATAATTAAGGAGGATGTGATAATGTATCATCAAATTTATTATTATGTGAACAAAGAGTACTCTATCATTCATTTGCATACTTAATTCCATACAAGACTCCATTTTAAAAGTTTATGTAAATTGACAATTTCCAGTCTGCTGCACTGAAGAGCTAAATCCAGACCATTAGACATTCAATGGTAAGAGATTTTGCCCACAGGCAACAGCAGGATTCTGCTGCAGTGGCAATGGACGAAGCTACTATTTTTGCCACATCACTATAAAAGGATGTAAATATTTGCTAGGAAACACATAAGAACATACAATAATGCCTCTGAAATAAGTCTTCAAGACAACTGCTAAATGGTACTTTATTGTCTTCAACAACTAGCTGTTACAATATTTAAACAACAAACATTGTCAAGAAATAAATAGCTGAAGATGAACTTTAGAGATACTACATCTGAATATTTGTTACTGCAATGGTTCCATTACATTTTATTCCTTGTTCTACAGCCTTCATTCTTCAGATTCTCCTGGCCTACGAATATCATCAATCTTCAGAATCATTCTAACCATCTGTGTAGCCAGAGCAATCTGTTGTTTTTTACCAATTAAAGTTTCTATGACATGTTGTTCCTTCATATCTGTCAAAAGATAGAAAATATTTAGACATTCCCCCAAAAGTCAAAACTCACCAATGAAAGAAATTAAGAGCCCAGAAAACAAATTACATTTCAGGTTTAAAATTATATAAAAAAATCACGCCTTTCTACCAAACACCAGAATTGTATTCTACAAGCATATTATTCTTTGACCTGTTCAGAGATCACTGTGATTGGTGGAAAAAAAAAAAACATGCTAGTATGAGCAGCTGACTTATTTCTCTGATATTGTACATTTTTTGGACAGTCAAGTGCTCTTACTACAGCTGCAGCATTTCCTTAAAACGTCAGGATTTACATCAGTCATAACAATTGCTTTGAGCTGACAAGTACCCAAGGCTTTTTTTGTGACGGTACTGCCTGGTACGCAGTACCGGCACCTCCAGACGCAGTAGCAGCACCTCCAGTCAGAGCTTAACAACTTTTCCCCTGGAGTACTGGCACTTTTAAAAAAAAATATAAACAAAAAAAGCACAGCAAATACCCAACTTGGAGATCAGCATTTTTAAGCTTTTAAGCCAGCTCCCCTGAGCATCGGCTCCCTCCTGCTCCTTCCCACTTCAAGCTGCTGCCTCTGTGGGAGGCAACTCCGTGGAAGCTGGCATGGGCAGAAAGCTGGCTCCCGCCTGCCCTCCCCCCACTACCTCTGTGGGAGGCAGTGTGTGTGTGTGGGGGGGTCCTTGATGGAGCTGGCTCCCCACACATAATGGCTCCTCCCCACTCCTTTTTGCTGGCTCTGATCTTGTAATCAACTACATGCTGACATCCCTATTGGAAACTCACCTGTTTGTTGCAACCTTGATTTTTTTTTACGTGTTGTAGGAGATCACACATAAGTGAGTTTAAAAACATTACAAATAATTGAGCTAAATTAAAACAAAAATAAATAGCAAAAATGCTCAGCTGAGCAATATAAAAGCCTGATGGCCTACAGAAGACTTCTGAATCAAAACATAGTGCTCAAAAATTTTAACTTTTATTAACATGTCATAAAATGCTCTTAAATAATTTCTTGGATTAAGCTGAGTAATTTTCCATGTGATCACCTACAACATATTTGGATTACTTCTTTCAACCTTTAGGGTCAAAAAGTGACTAACTGATATTTTCTCGTTATTCAATATTCCCATCTAGCATGATTTTTAACTTCATAGATAAGAAAAAAGGCAGCTTTCATGTGCTTGTGATAGACTGACAAGAGTCCTTTTTGTAAATATTGAAGAATTGTAATCAACGAAGTTAACTAGGCATAAAGAAAATTATGCAGTATATTTTGTATGGATAAATGTGCATATGCCATCTTGGGTATGTCTAAACTACATCCCTTTTTCGATAAAGGGATGTAAATTAGACATATCGAAATTGCAAATGAAGCCGGGATTTGAATTTCCCACGCTTCATTTGCATAATAGCGGCTGCGGCTTTTTCTCAAAAAGCCACTTTTGGGAAAAACCACCCCGCAGTCAAGACAGATCTTTCGAAACGGGGCATTTCTGTCGAAAGAGTCCTGTCTTGACCACTTTTTTTTTTTTTTTTTTTTTTTTGGAAAAGCAGCTTTTCGAAAAAAGCCGCAGTCGCCATTATGTATATGAAGCGCAGGAAATTCAAATCCTGGCTTCATTTGCAATTTCAATATGTCTAATTTACATCCCTTTATCGAAAAAGGGATGTAGTTTAGTCATACCCTTATGAAGGACTTCCAACCGTAGGCTCACTTGTTCAAATTACTGTACTGCTTTCTTCTCTGAAAGATGTGTCTTAAGTAGGAAAACTACACAGGGAAAACAATGTTGTAGCAAAGATTTAGTTGCATGGATTATGGCAACAGAGGCATGGCTGAGCAATGAAGGGTACATACATTTCAGGTGAGTTGCTAACTCTCATCAAGCTACCACTACCATGTATGCCTGCATATGGGAATCACATCCCTGGCTCATAGTGCAGACCCAGACTTGGTTGTTAATATAAAAGACGTAATATTGGATATTTTTCTTTTCACAATGCCATTTAAAAAAGTTTTGAACCATAATACGGCTGTGAAAATCATTATGTTTACACTATTCAATTCTGGAGTCCAGTGTTAAAACTGCTGAACAGTGAAGATAACACTTCTTAACTCTGTTCTAGTAACCCAAACTGGACATTTGATGAGATAAATAGCACCATTTTCTTAGAGGAGGGAGAACAGTAATTTCTACACAAAAGTGTGTTAGGAGAAAAGAATGAAGAAAAGTCAGAACCACAGTTTTCTATTACATAGAACAGGTCTTTCGAAACCAATATAAAATTACTAGAAAAATTAGGAGCCACATTAGTCCAGTAAACAGCTGCAAACAAGAACTTCATTATACACAGTAACTTCATAAAGTTCATACAATTAGAGGTAAATGAAAATTAAAAGTTTATAGGACATTTTCTGAAGTGTCTGTAATACCCAGGCTACAAAGCTCTACTATGTTTTTTTTCCACATTTGTTGAGAAATGCCTTTCATTTAGCTGCTCTCCACAATATTGTCAGTGTATCAAGGATTTCTTACCATTTGTTCCTTTGCGCGAACAATCGATCCCAAGAGCAGGATTGTTTTCTTTCACTTGCCTTGCTCGCACTTCAGTCATAGTCTGTATAGGGTTCATTCCACTGTTTTCAGAAAGCGCCATGGGAATTACTTCTAGGGCATCAGCAAAAGCCCTCATAGCATACTGTTCCAAAGAGGGGCACTAGGAGAGTACAGGTTTATATTAGTCTGTAGGCAGAACCAAGGTATCTCACTGAAATAGTAAGAAAATTTATCCAAATACTAGAGTTGCAAGTGTTCCTTAAAAACATGGCTCAACCCTACCCAATATACTACATCAGTCCTAAGGACAAGCCAGCCATGTAGATTTCAGTGTGAATCTACAAATCATCAGCTGGCTGCTCAGTAGCTCACCACATAGAGCTGCTACAATGCAGTAAAAATCCTGGCATGAAGTGGTAGGAGTGACTGCTATTTAATTACTATATTGAAACAAAGGTCTAGGGATAGGGGATGGAGTCATGTGCCACTGAATGCCCCGTCCACAACCATGGTCTACGTTCTAGGGGCTGCAGATTTTGACCTAAGCTGACAACTTTTTAAAACCATACCCTAGGGTTTGTACTTTAAGTCAGACATGACTGCTAAATTTAAGTTGCCCTATTTCATCTTTCAAAGACAATTTCAGTACAGTAATTACTCATTTAACACGTGCCCGCTTAACATGTTTTTGCAATAGCATGATTTTTTTTAGGGAACATTTTTCGAATAACACGACCGTCCCCGAAATAACACGAAAATAATCAAATCATGGACTACTTCACACGGCGGTATAAGTTGGTGAAAACAGTGGTAATACGCATGAGCAGTTGAATACATGTGGTCACAGCGCTCCTCTGCTCGCTCACGTGTTTAGCTTTGTGTTTTTAACAAACTGTGGCGACTTGTGTTGCTAGATATCTAATGTTGACATTGACGACCCAGCACCAACAAAAAATTGACTCTGCCACCACCACTTGAAATGCAACCCCAACCTTTTCCATTATTTTTAATGGGAAAATTGACCCCGCATAGCACGCTTTCGCTCAGCACAAACATTTTCAGATATGCATCTATAGTGTTAAATGAGGAATTACTGTATTGCAAAAGGAGGATCACTAACAGCAGCACATCAGCCTTGAAAAAGCACAGAAACCCAATGGAAAATTTCCCACCAGCATTTAATAAGTAACCACGAAATAGTTTACTAAAGCATACCAGCTTTTCTTCTTCTATGCTGCACCAGCAGCAATTTCTATGTGCAAAACTAAAACTATATAATACTGTGCTTGTATGCAGTTCCTTTACACTTGTTATATACCTCTAAACACTAAACTTGATGTTTTTCTTGAGTGGGAAAAAGAAGAAATTTTTTCACCTTATCTGCTGTTTCACTAACTGCCAAAGCACAAGAGATCTCAGCAGCACCTCCTCCATATACAATGCGGTTATCACGAACCAGGTTCCGAATTACACACAATGCATCATGAAGAGATCGTTTTGCTTCTTCGATAATCTTGAATTTTAGAATACAAATTATGTTACAATATGTAAAGTTCAGAAAGTGCCGAAAATCTGACATCACCAATATCCCCTAATACAGAATTAGAAATTCCATCTAGCCAAGTAATATCTGAATAGAAACTTATTGTTGCAATGGCCTAGAATTTTTTTTAAGTTCACTGTTTTCATTAAATTTTATATTTTAAAATCATCAGCTTTTCAATACTTAGAAATTACACGGACACCTTTTAAAGATTTTCAATCTTTCACTTGAAAAACCAAATCACTTTGTCTAGAGAGAAGATACAAAGGTTTTTACACTAAAATACTTACAATTCATACTTCAGAAAATCCACTTTATCTTGCTTTAAAAAAAACCCAGCTAAGCAAGCCTCAAAAACAATTTTGTTTTGTATTTTTAAAAGATTACAAGTCTGTTTTTAACTGTGTGTAGTCTCTCTTTTTTCCCCTTCTTTTGGCTACAAATAGGACGTAAGTACCAAGGGGATAAGAGCAACATACTACACACCAAACCAATTTAATGCAAAATTCTGACATTCTGTTTCTCTGTACAGAAGATACCTTTCTTATTTAAAGGTCAGGCCAAGACTTACATACGTACATACCTACTGCTATGTGAAAATGGGTAAAGGCCTGATCATCCATATTATTCAATATAATTTTATTCACACGAGCAATCCATTAAAAGTAAAAGGGACTTGGCACAAGGGTAAAGTTACTTACAGTATATAACAAAGGACTGTCAATCTTACTCAACACTAAACAATGTGAATCTAAGCAGTATTTTACACAAATTGCCACTCTTTACAAAAAAATCAGTTGTCTGTCCCAGTCAAGTGGGCTATTGACCTGTTCACTCATAACCAAATCACACACTTCAGATCGGTGAGGCTTCTTTTGGATGCACCTCTTGATTTTGCAAACCAATTAAGAATTAGCAGAAAACACATTTATTCAAACTCTCATTTACATATTGAACATCTCACCATCTTATTTCCTCCTCTAATGAAGATGGTCACCGCTCTGGAATTCTTACATTGCTCAATAACAAGCATTTTATCCTTTGTTGTTCCAAATGAAATCTCCCTGACAATGCCAGCAAAGCCTAGTTTCTCAGATGTCAGTTCACAAAAACGAGGAACGATGCGCCCTCCAGTTGCAATAGCAATCAACTAAAAATAAAAAAAGATCAAAGACATTTTTAATAGAATTTTTTCCTTATAGGCTTTTTTAAATTATGGGACGTAGGTGGAAAGAAGCCAGCTTATGGCCTCGATTCAAATGGATACTTCCCCTCCTTCAGAGTACATTAGACAATAAGTTGCATCTGCAGAGCAAGGAATGAAATTTTAAATGTGGAATCTTAGATCACCTTTATGTTACCTATCATACTTTTCTAGCTCAATTTCAACTCCCATCCTTTGACTGTTTGTACTTGGGTACTGTTTAGAGAATTCAATTGTGGATCATGGCCCCACTCACAAGTGCTATTTTACAGTCAGTGACTGAGACTCATATAGATTAGTTGTGCTGCTCTCCTCCTGAAAACCAGAGTTTCCACAGCAATTGTGTGTTATATTTTTTGTCAGCCAATCATGACAGCTGCAAAATGAAGTCTCAGGGAAGTTTACTTACTTCAATTTCAGGCCCGCCAACCCAACGAACAGCAGGCAGCTCATTCTGAAGCAGTAAGTGATTTGCCTCATCATCGAAACCCCACTGGCAAATAGCTAGGTTTGCACCAGTGTCTTTAATCTGAAAGCAATACAATGGATTTAATCTGAACTCACAAGTACCAATACCGTAGATACAAAAGATAACTCCTAAAGACAATAAAACTGAATTTCCAATTGGAGTCTGTTAATTAATTACAGCTATTTTTTGTTGAATGGTTTGTCATTCAGTTGTAATCTTTAGAAAAGTATATGTATGCAACCAGATCAGCGTCTTACGAGATTACTAGCCAAACCAAATATGAAAAGCAAAATATTTCAATCTTGTATACACTGGGGAAAAAGTAATCTGGGATAAATACATATAAAAATTCTAACCTGCTTCACCATCTCTTCAAATTTCTCCTTTTCATAGTTCTGCAGTGCCTTGTAATCTTCCACAGATGTGACATCAAGCTTGTGCTTAGTTTTAGGCTTAGGTGGCTCAAATGGACAAGTGAGAATTGCAATTTTAGCATCTTTAACTTCCTACATGTTAAAATAAAGATTAAGATTAATTATTTTGACCTCAATAATATCTGCACTCTCCCCCCACTCCTCTCAACACCATTCAAATAAAACTATTTTCCCTACAAGCTAGGAAAGGGAAATTTGTGGCTTGCGGTGCAGTTTGGGTTTACGCAGGGCTCAACATGTGGCCCATGACTGGGAGCCAAAACAAAAAAGTAGTCAATATAATGGTCTTCTGTTGATGTGTGTTTTAGTAGTTAAATTCCTGCACTGTCATTGCTCATTAAAAATGCTGTCATAAGGATAGAAATCAGGTAAATATTGCATTTTATTAATATCAGCAGAACTGACTTAAACGGGTCCTGTGCGTTGTATAGTCTTGCCTTAATCTTTGTATTCATGCGGTCAGTGTTAAAGAAGCTATTTGCATGTCTATGCAACCACACTTAAGTTGCGGCACTGGGCATGTGCTGCGAATATCATCGTGGCCCCGGGGTTTCCAAAGCTGAGTAGTCCTGATGTAGTTAGAGGAGCAAAGAAAGTTCCCCGATAGGCTTTATTTAAACTAACAGACACCACCAGAAAAGACTCGCTTACTTTAGGCATCTGTGGATGGCTGAAATCTTTATCCACAATCACTCCTTTGACCAACTGGGTATCTTCCAGCCTCCCTCCCACTTTGCCTTGCACTTTGATTAGCTCAAAATCCACATCTTTGCGTTCCATATCAGCCACTGTCAGTACAGCATTCACAGCAATTTCTGCCATTTGTCTATTGCAACGATTAATTCTAAATTTAAGCAAAACACAATGAAATTAGTTAAGATTGTTCAAAAGGTCCCCCCTCCCTCCAGGAGGGCAACTAAATTAACAGAGAACAATAAACGCATAAGAGCTGAATGTTTGTTCATTGCAGGAAGATGGGCGAAAATTGCAGTTAAACTACAAAACAGGCAACAAAGAATTTAATGTGTATGCCCGTATAGTACAGACGGACACCTCTTCTTGGATATCTTACAAAGACACAGATTTGGGTTCTCATCACACTTCACTGATTACAAGTGAGTGATAACCAGCGAGGGACCTATAAGCTGCATTCTAAACAACATTAAAGGTCCACTTGGAAAAGGACCTCTTTTAACGTAATTACATATACTGAGTATACTGAAGTATGCTATAGACAACTGCTGCAGGACCATATGTAAATTTTGACATATGGAGAAAATGTCACAGTTTTTTAAACTTCTTTTCAGTGCTATTGTTCTTACTTGCTCTACATTAAGAACAAACAATACAGTGTTAATCAGACTTACAATTAAGTCAAACATCACAAATAGCTTATCCTTTGTTCCAATAGGGACAGGATGGAACAACAGGATTACTTTTGTTTTAGAGCATCTGGCAGCCTGGCATACATGATAACCCACACCTACTATTTTAAAGGGAAATTAGAAAAACAGTCCATGATCAACTGATTTGTTGAATACTTGCTGGTCATGCTGGTTTACCTTATCCTGCCTGTCTTAATTAGCTGGTCCAACACAGCAATCAAGGGGTTACTAACATTTATTAACAGCCCAAAACAAAGGACATTTCACCCTTCCCACCCCATTACCCTTCAAAGTTAATGACTCTGTCACCTGCTCAAAACATACGCAAATCATATAGGCTTATCATCAACATATATTAAATGTAAGGGGGTAGCAAAAAACTCTTGACTTCAGATAAGGGGCTGAATACCTGAAAAGGCTGAGAGACTCTCGCTTAAAATGCATGTACCACTTTGGGCTGGTTTGCTGACTAAAGGGCGAAACTGTATTATACCATCAAATCACTAGTCCAACAACTTAAACACATGACCAGCAAGTATTCAACAAATCAGTTGATCATGGACTGTTTTTCTCATTTCCCTTTAAAATAGTAGGGGTGAGTGATCATGTGTGCTAGGCTGCCAGATGCTCTAAAACAAAAGTAATCCTGTTGTTCCATCCTGTCCCTATTGGAACAAAGGATAAGCTATTAGTGATGTCTGACTTAATTGTAAGTCTGATCAACACTGTATTTCATTGATTAATCCATGATGATTAGCATATTAACTACCTAAATGCTATTTTATTACAACTCCTCTCCCCAAAAGAGCAGTGACATAACAGATTAATAGAAATAAGGATAGAAGACTATAACAACATTAGTTATTTATCACATGTGAAATTCACCTAGTGTAATAGTTTGTTGAAAGAAATAAAGGTAGAAAATAAGACTCTGGGTCTGTCTACACAGCAGTGTTATTTTTGGAACAACAGACATTATTCTGAAATAACATAGTCTGCATCTACACTACAAGCAGTTATTTTGACATGTCAAAATAATGTCGAGCTGGAGGACTTCTTACTCTGACTCCTGTAACCCTCATTGTACAAGGAGTAAGGGAAGTTGGAGGAAGACTTCCTGCTGTGTAGACAGAACCAAAAGCCGAAATAAGCTATTTTGACTTAAGCTACACAATTGACATAGCTCAAGCTGCGTAGCTTATTTCAGCTTTAGCTCTGCTACGTAGACATGCCCTATGATAATAAAATTATCACATGTGAAATCTAATAATTTGTTTAAAGAAAAGATCATCTTTTAAAAATGAGGGGAAACAGCCACATAGAAATATATAAAAGAAGACTAGGAAGCGTGGCAGTGAAAAAGAAAGGAATTATGCAGATAAATAGAGGAATTTCTATTCAGCTGCTTGCCACACGCCATTCTATAACCTGTAAAGAGAATGCCTCCTCTTAAACTTGCTAAATCAGGGAGTTAGAGTAAAGAATTTAACAGGTTAAAAAAAAAAGTGATGTTTAACTTTGAGCAACAATTTCACTGAGGAATGCAATACACTTTATATTCCACCTAAAAAAGCCAAATTGTCAAGGATTTTCTCCCAAAACACTTTCAAGTACAAAACAACATTAGTTTGGTTATTTCCAGTATAAACTTACACTTTAGAGCCTAGCGTTGTCTTTGCAGTCTGGATGAGAGGTTCCTTGTTCTGTGGATCAACTGGAAAACTGTCACTGATTTTGTCTAGATTCTCAATAGCAATGTGTGCAGCCTGCTCATAACCATCTGCTATTCTCATAGGGTGAATACCGCGATCTAACAACTGCTCAGCCTGTTCTAATAACGCACCAGCCAGAACTACAAAACAAAAACAAGAATTTACTTTCTTCCATCAATTTTCTAAGTTATCTGAGATTTTGCTAAAGCACAGAAAATGTATTTGACACATTTGCCCTTGCAGGCTTACATTACATCAGACACAAGTTTCTAAAATTGATCAACTGTTGACCAATATTAGGGTAATGTCTACACTATGGGATAAGGTCAAATAAAGATATGCAACTTCAGCGACATTAACTGCATAGCTGAAGTTTAAGTACCTTAAGTTGACTTTTGGCACTTCCCTACTGCAGGAAGTCTAAGGGAGAACACTCTCTCTTTGACTTCCCTTACTCCTCGTGGAAGCAGGACTTCCAGCATCGACTGGAGTGCCCCTCTCAGTTTGAATTAGTATTTCTTCACTAGATCCGCTAATTGGAACTCTGGAAGATTGATAGCTGCAGCTTCGATCTTCTCTGTAGCATAGACACACCCTTTGTGAGGAAACTAACCCAGTTACTACTTTTTCTTAAGGAGTTAAGATGAATTGGAAGACAACTATTTAACATATGCGAGCAAATAACTATTTGGATGCACTTAATACAAGGGATGGTGTTTCAAAATTGCCAGCAAATTTAAAAACAAACACACAAACTTACCCCCTCGATCCTTCTGACAGAGCCCACAATACAGGAGCTTCAAGGGGATTAAAATGCTAGCTACTTTACTAAATTTGCTTGAAATGCTAACTTTTTATGTAGGGCCAACTCTTCAAAGTTTTTAAATAACCTGAGATGGTAAGATCAGAGATGTCTCTTACCAACAACCCCTGTAGTTCCATCCCCAATCTCATCATCCTGCGATTTAGCCAATTCTACCATAAGTTTCGCTATTTGATGATCCACATCCATCATACTCAGAATGGTGGCCCCATCATTTGTGACAGTCACCTCACCATCCTTGTCCACCATCATTTTATCAAGACCTAAAAGAAGTGTTCAAAAAGTATACAAATTATAAATAATCAAAGAAACCTTACAAAAAAAAAGGGGGGGGGGGATTAAACTTACATGCTCATACATACTTACCATTTGGCCCTAGTGATGTTCTCAGTGTATTTGCCACAGCCTTTGCTGCCATTATGTGAGACTATGAAACAAAACAAATGCAAATATACAATCATTATGACGTATCCTTAAAAATGCAATGCTTTGTTAATAACACTATGCCGGGTGGCCAACCTAAACCTGAGAAGGAGCCAGAATTTACCAAAGCACATTGACAAAAAGCAACAGTTATATGTCACCAGCCCATATCATCTCCCCACCACCACTCTCAGCGCATCCCGCCCACTGGCAGCCCTACCCATCAGTGCCACCTCCTCTTTTTCCTCCCACCTGCAGTGATCACTTCTCAGTGGGAGACACAAAAGGGTAGAAGAATGGGTGAGACAGGCTCAGTGGAGAGGGTGAGAAGTGGCAGGATCCTAGGAAGAAAGGGCCTAGAGTGGAACTGGGGGTTGAACAGTGAGCACTTTCCAGCCCAGTGGAAAGTTGGCACATGAGCTCCAGCCCTGGATTTGGTACCTATGTAAGGAGCCACATGTTAACTATGAAAGAGCCACATGTTAACTATGAAAGAGCCACATGTGGCTCTGGAGCCACAGGCTGGCCATCCCTGCACTATGCCAATCAATAATTAAAAAGAAAGTCCTTTCATTCTAGTTGTTTGTAGACACAGTTATGTGTCAGAGAAAATTAGGCAAGAGTATTTTGAAGGTCATTGCTTAGCCAGCAGCAATTCTCGTCGCCAATGTTTTCCATTGGTGCAAATATGAATAAAACTTGCAATGGTAATGAAAAATGCAAAGTAACAGCTTCCTCTCCCCACCTTTAAAAAAACAACAGAAGCTAAACTTATGTGAAATTTTATACTATAACATTACCTACATCAGGCAAATGTTGTGTGTACTGCTATCACATAACTGACATAGCCCAATTTTTCCTGTTGACTTTTCTGTAGCACAGGGGTGGGCAATAATTTTTGCAGGGAGAGGGGGAGATGTCACAATTTTTGGTTAAATCCTCAGGGACCAGCTCCACACCCCCAGAAAGGGTGGGCGTATCGGGGAGAGGGAGAGAGAGAGAGAGGGAGAGGGAGAGGGAGAGAGAGAGAATCGGTGTTGGCTGCTGTGGGCAAGTTTCTGAGAGATGCAATACAAGTGCACTGCCTCTTAAGACAGGTGTTTTAACTCTGGTCCTCTGAAGAAGTGGGCTGTGCCCACGAAAGCTCATGATACCATCTACATGTTTTGTTAAGTCTATAAAGTGCTACCAGACCATTTGTTGTTTTTTAAGGTTTATCCTGTACAGACTAACTCGGCTACCCCCTGAAGCTTCTTAAGACAGGGCATTCATCTCAGTAACTCACCAGATCTTAGACTGGAGCAACTCCATTCTCTCTCCCCCTCTCACTGCTCTGCAGAGAGGGGTACAAGGGCCAGGGGACCCTAACTTCAGCACTCCTCTCTCCCCTCCCCTGTGGCACAGCTACCCAGCAGGAATGCCCTCGCAGCAGTTGCCCACAGAATGGAGCAAGGTGGGGGAAGGGGCAGCTGAACACACTGGTGTGGGCTGTAAAGTATGCACACACTACTAATCAGCTGAGCAGTCTGTATTCCGCCCATAGGCTGTATTTTGCCCATCTTTGATCTAGCAGATTCATTAAAAGCATCTGAATAGTGGGCTGGACCTTTGCCTGTGAACACAAGTTCTCTCATATAAAAGTGTTGTTATGGCAAGGACTTTCACCAAAGGATTATTGACCTTCAGCCACTCTTTAAAAATCTCTTCACCTTTCAACCTACCATTGCATTCCTACTATAGCCATACTGCTCAGATAATTCACAAGGATACAAGAAGAGCATCCCACCTCAGCTGGTGCAAGACACTAAAAATCCTGGATTTTTAGAATTAAAATTTTCTCCTCTTCCAACGATGGAAGAGGTGAATTATTAAAATGTAACACATTTATTATTTGCATTATTGAAGTGCTTAGAAGCCTTAATAATGTACAGACACCAAAGAAAAGATGGCCCCTTTCAAACATTTATAACTTAAGGATTGATCACTGCAAACTTCACCCTAGAGACATAGCTATGCCAACCCAACTCTGAATGTAGACAGTACCAGGTTGATGGAAGAATTCTGCACTCCTCTAGGAGGCTGATTAATTACAATGAGAGAACCTGTCTCATTACTGTGATGTGTGTATGCTGAAGCAGTACATGGCTCCACTGTAGCATGGTAGTTGTGCTGCTATAAAATTTTAAGATATACCCTAAGGCTACGTCTACATTGTGCTCTCTTGCGCAAGAACATATGCAAATGAGGTACAGTGATATTCATTGCCACACCTCATTTGCATATGTTCTTGCACAAGAGAGCGCAATGTAGACATAGCCTAAGCATGAAACAAGAGCCAGCAAATGGATGTGTCATGGGTAGGCAAGATAAGTCTCACAGTTGCTGGGACCCTCAGGATGCAGCAGTGCAGGGCTTCTCTGTGTGCTCTGGAGGGAGAAGTTCCCTATGATCTCCCCACCCAATCCTCAACTCCTACTGGCCAGAAATAACCAGCCAATAGGAGCTGAGAGATTGGCCTGGGGAACAAGGGCAGTGCAAGCCTTTCCCCCTTCCCGGAGAGGAGAGCCACATGGATATGGGGACCATATTTTCTGAACCAAAATTAGGGACATGCTAGCCATGCCCCTGCCACAAGATGTCCCACCCCCGGAGGTAGTACTCCTGGGGTCAAGATGGACACATGACCAGAAATAAAGGGTGTTGTGAGACCCCTCTAAGAACTCCTCCCACAGTCCTCCTACCAACAGGGATGGGGTTGGCTCCCAGAGGACTCCCCCATGCAACTATCCTGCAATTGCATTAATTCAATTTGCATTGCATTAACTTGGGGGGAGAGGCTGGGGAAAGTGTTCCCTCTAAGACTTCCCTCCCATGAGCGGAGCAAATTTCAACCTGTGCAGCAGTATTGAGGTCATGTGCGCTTGTTCAGATGTGTGGCCACTGTGGCACCCAAGTTATTAATAAATATCTTAATTCCTCTCCCTTTTCCCTCTGCTGCCATGTCTCTTCCCTCCCCTCCCCTCATCCCATCTGCTCCCCTGATGCTTGCTGCTCTCCACCCCTCAACCTTGCTCTGCTGTCCTGGCTCCTGCCCTTCCCACTCCCCTCATCCCTTCTGGAACCTGAACCCCTCCTCTGCACCCACCCTTCTCTTCTCCCGCCCCAGTGCCCACTCCTCCTCTAGTCCCACTTTGATCACCTGTAGCTACCCCTCCCCATCCCCTCTCCTAACACCTCCCACTACCCACCTGCTCTACCTCTCTTCTCTGGTGCCTGTTCCTACCCTCCACATGTCTGCCCTTCTGCTTCACCCCACACTCCCCTGGCATCTGCACCTTCCCTTACCCCTGCACCTTCCTGGTGCCTCTCCCTTCCTTCACTGCCCCTGACCTCCTTGCCCTCTTTCTCCCTGGTACCCCCCATATGCCTGTTGGGGGTGGGGCCTGTAATTGCCTCACAGGCCGGATCAAAGCCCAAGACGGGCCAAATCCGGCCTGCTGAGAGGCTTTTGCTCACCTCTGGTCTACACCAGTTATTAAGAGCAATGCTATAGCTAGGGATGTAAAAGTATAACCAGTTAACTGGTAAGCTTCATGCTTATTGATATCTGTTAATGATTCAACTATGCTTGGTCCGAGCTACTGCCCACTGAGAGGGCCCCGGGTGCACCAGAATGGCAGGGCTGGCAACTGGGATCCACGGTATATAGGGCTGGGACCCTCCCCCCCAATGTAAAACATAGAGATACTGTAGCATACCCCCACATCCCTAGTACCTAGATTAAATGTTTAACCATGTAATTGATAGAGTTTAAACTGGTTACCATGTTGTTTTCACACATTATATACATTGCTAGCTATAATAAACTGCAATTCACATAGTCTACATTGTGGTGTGACCACATAGACAAGCCTATAGGAAAAAGGATCAACAAGAGGATAATGAGGTAGCTTTGAAAATGTTTATGAGCAGTGAGGGGCAGCATGACAGAAAGTAAAAGGGCGCTTGTTTAAAATATGTAACAAGCGGGCAATGTAAGCTGACTCCATGGGGCTGACTGGCGGTGAGTATGGACAGCTCAAGGAGCAAGGCGAGATACCAGATGTGGCGATGAAGTAGCTGATGTTGGAAGGGATTGGGAAGAGGAAGCCAGTAGGAGGGACACGAAGGGAGGCCCGACACGAAAGGGCTACGCGTCTCTGCCCCAGCAGAGGAGCGAACATCGCAGGACTCCCGATGCAAGATTACAAGAGCCTGGCCCGGCTTCACCAAAGGCTTCGCTCGGGTGGCTGGGCCCGGCGCGGCGGCCCTGATGGGGCGCGGGGGGGGGGGGGAGGAGCTCCGCGCTCGCCTGACCCGGCCCCGCCCGACTACGGGAGGGAGACACACGAAGGTCCGGCGGCCCCAGACTTACAGGGAGGGGGAGGGGGAGGGGGGGCTGGTTAGCGACCGGCGGCCGGGGGGAGGCGCGGTTCGGGCCCGGCGTGGGGGGGCGGGGGGAGCACATGGAGCCGGCGGGTCCCAGTGGCGCATGCGCAGTTACCTTGAGGGCCTCCAGCCCCATGAGGCGGCTCTTGCGATCCTGGTCCTTGAGGATCAGGAAGGGCCGCCCGTACTCATCGAACGCGAGAGTCCCCATCGCCGACATGGTCCCGCCACAAGCGGCCGAGCACTCAGAGCCGCTCTCCCACCAACCGACCGAGCACTAGCCGCTCGCTGCTCCCACACCCAACGTAACGTAACGTAACGGGTGACCGCCTCTCGGCGTCGCGCACGCGCAGTAGGCTACCACAGGAAGGATTTCTCACTTGGGACCAATATGGCGCCCTCGCCGACCCCTTCTGGAAGCGTCTAACGGAAAGAAGAGCGCAAGTTAGACTGGAAGAGATCACTAAACGGAACTGCGACACATATCCTATTCGCAGTGTCCATGGCGCTGCAGCGAGAGCAAAAAAAGACTTACCGGTGCGATGCCGGGCGTGGTACCCTACAGTGCTGTGCGGCCTGCCACAAGTCAGCCCTTCACCCCCGCGTTTCGGGTGGTATCGTCCACTCCATTGCGCCTGCGTCGGGCCGAATTCCAGACGCAAGGGGATTTCCCGCCTGCTCAAGGCTCGCGCCGGTGAGTGAGGCGGTGGCGCTGGTCTGGGGCGGGGCGCCTCGCGGAGCCGCAGGGGCGGGGGTGCTGGCCGGGCAGCCCGCAGAGATTAGGCGCACAGCGCCTTGTACCCCCCCCCGACTACTGTCAGCAGCGCTGGGCAGCCGGATGCGGCGCTTAGACACTGGGCGTCTTAACAGTCTCGGCTGCTGCTCGCGCAACGGCCACACGCTTGTCTCGAGCCCACGTGGCCCCTCTGGCGCCAGGCCGCTTGAGCCCCACACCCAGCGGCGCTCGATCCCGAGTGGTGAATGCCACACTTGTAGGGCGGGGGAGCGGCCGCCTATGTGTGTGTATTTAGCGTACATCGTATGAGCTGCCGTGTTCTTCTCGAAGACGTTGGTCAAGATGGAAGCACGGAAGTGGAACAACGGGGGGGGGGGGCCCTGTACTTGCACTGTCTTTGCTACAGTAAAAACTTTAGAAACAACAAATAGACTGGTAGCACTTTAAAGACTAACAAAACATGTTGGCATCTTGAGCTTTTGTGGGCACAACCCACTTCAGATGACTGTGCCCATGAAAGCTCATGATACCATCTACATCATGGGTTCCCAAACTGGGGGGCCTGAAGGCAACCCAGTCCCCTCATCAAGTTTTGCTGCTCTGGTCAGTCTCCCCCCCCCTTTTTTTTTTTTTGCTAAACAAGTTTTGCTGTTGGGGGGGAGGGTGAAGGTTTTTAAAAAATCAAAAAGGGGGCATGATGCCGAAAAGTTTGGGAACCACTGATCTACATGTTGCGTTAGTCTATAAAGTGCTACCAGACCATTTGTGTAAGTTTTTCCCGTTAGACTAACTTGGCTACCTCTCTGAAGCTTTTGTTATAGTAGTCTAAAATAGAAGAATTCAGGATTGAATCAATGATCCATAATCATTACATTCATTTTACATGAAAATATGATATTCAGTTTCTCTTTAAGATTTTAAAGGCACATTGTGCCTGGGATGTTAATACGTTACAGTGATTTGAAAGACGTAAATATTTGTACAGAAATGTGTTCTTTCAGGACAAGGGTACAATCATAGTATTCCAAAGATGGCCAATAAATGAACTACATAAAGAATGTGTTGTATTTTTTAAATTGAACCACAGTTTTATTAGCAGGCTATGCCCTTTTAGTTTCTTAACTACTTGTTTTGTTACTTTCTTTCTAAATGAAAAAGATTAGCTGTTCCTTTCAGGACTGAAAACAGTTCAGTTTTGATGAGAATAAAAGCAAGTCATATTTAAACAAATTCTGCACACAGAGAAATAAGACACCTCCACTAAAAAAAGTTCATTTATTATTGCAATTTTTTTATTTGGCTTCTGTTTATATTAATGAGCATTAATATATACATTACTTCTCAATAAAAATAGGCTGTGTGCTTTTTTGTATTTATTCCTTGTTCTCCAACGCATGTATGGGGGGCCTTGGATGAGCCAAACAGGAGCAGCCCGAGGCCGGCTGTGGCAGCTGGCGCCCCAGGCAGAAGGCGCAATTGGCGCCTCCGCCTGCATGGCCGTCAATGGCCGTGATGTAATGATGGGGCGCCCCGGCACCCCGTGATGTCATCATTGGGTGCCCGGGCTTGCAGCACCCTAGGTGACCGCCTAGTCTGCCTAGGCTCACGGGCCATCCCTGGAGCCAAAAAGTCAATTATGGTAGAAAGAATAAATTTTAAAATTCAGAAGCTTCAGGGGATAGCCGAGTTAGGCTGTTGCAGGAAAAAAACCAACAATTGGTCTGGTAGCACTTTATAGACTAACAAAACATCTGAAGAAGTGGGCTGTGCCCAAGAAAGCTCATGATACCATCTACATGTTTTGTTAGTCTATAAAGTGCTACCAGACCAATTGTTGTTTTTTTTTAAATTCAGTTAGTTTCTGATGATATTTTTCAAGGTGTCTTAATATGTAAAGTGTAACATAAGCCTTAGAGTTTACTATGTGATTTTATTATTGTATGCTGTTCACCAGCAAGAAATAGATATATATTTGGCATTTCAAAGGAGTTGTTGCATATGTTTCCCTTTCTTCAGGCATATTTTGTCAATGTCAAAAGTACTTCAAGGAGAAAACCATACCCAAGACATCTTGCGTATCAATCTCGAGAATGACAGCCCAAGGAAAAGAAATTGGGGATTGTTTGTCACAGGCATTGTTGGTGGGACATTGGTGGTACTATATGCTGTTGTCACGCCGTTCATAACTCCAGCACTGAGAAAAATTTGCCTGCCTTTTGTACCTGCAACTTCAACTCAGATTGAAAATGTTTTGAAAATGTTACAACACAGAAGTGGATCCCTAGTTGACATAGGTAGCGGTGATGGACGAATAGTGAGTGCTCTCTCCTCTAAATTCATGTGCATGATACTATGTTATAGAAATGAACTACTTCTACAATAGTAAATATTTTCCATTATGCACCCCTTTTCTTGGTATTTGTGTAGGTTCTCTACCCTGTGTTAAAAGTTTTCCTCCCTGCCCCAAAGAAATTCCTACAAAATCGATTGGACTGCTGTTTTTAAGTGTATATATTTCAGGCTTCCAAATGTTTAACACTTGTTCAGGAATACCTTTGGGCAAATAATGAAAATAATATTCTTCAAATAATGTGAAGTTGTTTGAATATGTTTGAGGGGTTTTTTATGGCGTATAATGGAAAAAATGTCCATTGATTATTTCACATGGAAAATTCAAAATGTGTGGAATAAACAATTTGAATATTTGACCAGTTTTATTCAGGAACAAAAAATATTTACTTTACCCTTTTCTACTTTTCTATACTTCTCCAATACAGTTTTTTTTAAATTTTAGTTTTACATTATTCGAGTTATTATTTAAAGATACTTTGCCAATCTGTAGGTTTTAAACCACTTGACATCTTGAAAGTTGCTAATTTTGTTACCATATAGTCTCATAAGTCTATTGTTTTTAATGATCTTCTGAAATACAAGGGCGTGGATGCACACTTTTATTTATATGTGGGATTTGCAAGATATTTTCTTTATTTAAAAAACATGGAGAGTGACAGTGATTTGTGCTACAGATCAATAAACACAAATTTGGGAACAAAACTTTTTTTTCTTTACTAGATTAATTTGCTCAACTGAGTTCAGTTGGATTACTTAAACTCTGCTTGGTGTATTGATACAACTCAGAATTCAAAGAAAGTTTACTAAATTATTATTTAAATCTTGGAAATACATTGTCTAAAACTCTTATTTTAAAAAAATAAGCAAACTGTTTAAACATTAGCTAGTGTGTATTTGAAGTTTGTTTTATCATAACTTAATTACATATCCATTTGGCTTTGCAGAGTGCTGTATTATGAATTAAGAAAATACCTTGTAATTTGCCTGTGTCAGAAAGGTCATGTACTCAAATTTTTTTACTGTGGCACTTTACCATTTTGGTGGGTCATTTTGTATTTCTGATTGTAGATGAGTGTGTGTGTATATCTAGTGTTGTGTACTGCTGTACCCCAGGTAGTTGTTTCACATTTATTTTACAGGTAAGTCATTGAAACTACTTGCATGCTTAAAATTAAGCACATTAATATGTCATGGCAGTATTGGGGCCTTATGTTCTGATCCTGCAAATACTTACTCCTGTGCTTAACTTCATTAGTTTAAGTAGTTCTATTGATTTCAATAGGACTTCTCATGATTCTCAAGTTAAGCATGTGTGCTAGTGTTTGCAGACTGGGGCTTTAGTGTTGAAGCAGCCAAAGGTGGATAAACTCAATTAATAAAGACATGTGCCACTTTTCTTTTGGCTTATGCCATTGATAAAATTGTACTGTTTTGCTATGTTTCCTGTAAGCACATACGTAGTTCCATACTATAGTTTATTCTGGCCCTGAATAAAGACTGTTTCATCTTTTTTGTAGGTGATAGCAGCTGCAAAAGAAGGCTTCAAAGCTGTTGGCTATGAATTAAATCCCTGGCTAGTCTGGTACTCCAGATACCATGCTTGGAGAGAAGGGATGCATCATAATACCAAATTTTACATTTCAGATTTGTGGAAGGTATGTGTTGATTTTTTTCACACATCTAGAAATCAAAGTACATAATAACAATTTCACTAGTGAATCAGAAGTGATCAATTTGAAAACACAGTGCTGTGGATAATATTGAAAAAACTCAACTATACTAAAACAATGCTAACATTACACACATAGGCATTCAAAAGTCAGGAAATACCAAAGGTAATACAAAGCTGAGGTGCTCGTGTATTATGATGAAACTATTAATTAGATAATCACACTTTCTCAAATAATTATCATAATATTTTCTACAACTTTAACTCTGCTAGTGTATAAAATATATAGTTTGTGCAACTTTAATTAGATTTTTTTTTTTGTATTTGAGACTAGTGTGGTTTTATGGTGTTATGTAACTGATTCATATGCTCAAGGGAGAGTTATGGTTTCACTGGCAAGTTCAACTTTATTATTTATTGACTTGAGTATGTTACTGTACAGCCTCAGCATTGCCTTATTACAATATTTTTTTAAATAATGGAAGTCCCCTGTATTTCTTTTAAAGGAAAGAATAAATTTTCCTAATTGGAATTATTTTTTTTAGGTACAGCTGGAATGATTTGCTCTTCCAAGCCCTGATCCAGAAAAGTACACAAGTATATGCTAGCTGTGACTACTCACTAGCTTAAATGTTTTGCTTTTAATTTTTTGGTCCTCAGATATATTCCCCTTATAAGGAACATACTCAGTCAAGAGTTCCTTTGGAACCCTGATTCTTTGAGTACTTTGAATGAGGCTGGGTGCTAGAAAGCCTACCTCAGGCAGAACTTGATCCTGCATCATTGAAATCATTGGCAGGCTATGTATGTTCATATGCAGCTTCCTTATTGTACATTCACATCATGTAGCTTCTTTCATTCTATATGTGTGTATAATATGTATGCATACAATTTTTAAAGCAACATTGTGCAGTTTGGTATTTTTTTCCTAAGTCTCATAATGCAGATGAATCAAAATATTCTTTTATCAGAAGTTGTTGATGATTAATTCTCTGCAGGATTTCAACTTACCTACTTCCTGCTGTTTCAGCTATTGAGTGATAAAGATTGGCAAGAATTTTATATAATGAGAAAAGCATATCTCCCCCCCCCCCCCAATCTCCTTATGTTCAAAAACAGATAAGCTGTGTTTGAAAGCTTTTTTTGGGTTTGTTTTTAAAATATTCACGCTAAGGCAGAGAACTGACCTGGACATTTTCTTCCCAATAATTAAAAATTCCAGAAAGTTGTGAAGGACTCAAAACATAATAGAAATGGTTAGGCAATTTTAACTCTAGCTATATTGACAGGTGGCAAGTTTAGGATGTTAAATGAAAAAAAAGTTTTTCTTAGGCATAAGAACAACAGTAAAAATGAGTATATTCACGAATTTGGGTCCAGAACCTTGGTGACATTGAACCAGTTTTGTGCTGCTTGATCAGTGCAAATCTACCCCATGTTGGGGAATACTAGGGCTACGTTAAGCTGGTAAGCAACATTAAGCTACGTTAATACTAGGGCTATGTTAAGTGGCTTCTGTGTCATTCCCTGTCCTTGTTCCTGTTGTGGGAAGCATGGCTGTAATAAAGGGAAGACTATTACTAACACCCTCCCCCCCCCCCACGTCTCCCAGTATCCTCTCATATTGTGAATATTCATTCTTCACAATGGCAATAATATACAATTTTTTTTATAGGTTAGTTTTTCCCAGTATACAAATGTTGTTGTTTTTGGGGTACCTCAAATGGTAAGTTTCTTTTCATTGTCTTTCATTGTCTATATTGTGGTTTTATGACTATATTAGCAAGGTAGTCAGCATTAGGATACAGATCTATAAAGTGAGTCCACTTATCGATATATTTGATGTTTATGTCATTGGTTTGACAAAATGCTGATAATAGTTTAATAACATTGAAATAACACAACCTGTTGTCACATCTTGAAACTTGTGGAGAAGATATAAACCTCAATTGTTTGTTCTTTTGAAATTTCAGTTTGTGCTCTGCCTCATGAAGTCCTAATTCCAATATAATCAGAACCATAATTTTGTGAACTCGTACAAACGCTTACTTAAATTATTTGGAAAAGTTAATGGAATGTTCAGCTGAAATTGATGCTTAGCAAATTTTCAGTAAAATAGTTTTCAGGGTGGATGAATATTGACTAGTTTCAACTCACTTTTGTGGACTTACATGGCAAAGAATAGAGTATTGAATGTTGTTTAGATATTCTTCAAAAACTGAAAACACCTCAACTGTTAAATTGTTTTAACATCTCTAACTGATGTTAAGTATGTTTAACGTAACCATGGAAGTGCTGAAATTTAAAGCTGGCTTCCCACGTGGACCGGCTCTCGCCTATCTCCTCCCCCGTGCTGCTGTCTCTGTATCCGCTTGTTTTGGGGGCCTGCTTGTAACCATGAGGGTTAATCAATGAGCCCAGGATTATTGGTTAACCAAGTACACGGTTACACTTTCACATCCCTAGTATCAGTTCATAGTACTACAGTAGTCTACAGTTGCCTTTGTAAAGGTTAGTAAGATGAGGTGCTTTTAATATAGTTGCTAGTTCACAAAGCATACAGGGAAGTTGTTTTTCACTTAGAGGAAGTTGTGTATCACCTATAAAATGTGACTTCCAAATGAAATTTTATAGCTGTTTAAAATTGCTGCAAAAAACAGCACTTCAAGAGAGATCACTTTTAATGGTACAGTACATGGACTTATTTAAGCTTTGAAAGAATATTTTTGTCTTTTTTCAAATGCTGTTTGGTTATATTTTTCCCATTTTCCTTCTCATGGTAAGAAAATAGAATATTATATTTACATTTATAACCGATTTTTTTGTATGTTACGAATGCACTCAGCTCCCTTTCACTTTTTCATTCATTTTGCTCTTCTTGTAGAGTGTAGGATTAAACACTGTTGTATTTGGTATATTGAAGGAAAGTCTGCAATCAAGTGTTCCAGCAGTTTTGTTGGATGCATTCCCAAGAGGCTCTGTGATAAACCAACCATTTTGGTTGATTTACTGCTGTGTAGCAATCTTTATTCCAGAAGAGGGCAGTAGATGCCTTTGTCACAGCAATATCTGTAATTACAAAACACAGTGTTTAATTGCATGATTTTGACAAGACTGTCATGTAATAATTGTTCTTTGAAGCAGTTAATGTGTGAGGAAATTAGACCACCCTTTCTGAACAGAATGATACCATGATCACACTCTGGCTCACTTGCTTATAAGATATATATGCAGTTAGAATTTCTGTAGTCGCATTGCAGAATCTCCAAGGGCAAAGGTGCAGAAGTAAATAAGAAGTAAATGGTTACACAGAAAAACAAACGTGAGCAAATTGATCAGACATGCTGGTTTGGAACAAATTTCAGAATTAGTAACAGCCTAACATGGGGTAAATTAGTTATCTATCCTGATGAGGTAGAAGGAAGAGTCTTAACATTTGCAAAGAAAATGTATTTTGCTTCATCTAATTATTGAGGTGGTATTTTTTTCTGAGTCCTTCTAGTAATAAAGTACTTTGTTTTTGGTATGGTTACAAATGTTTATATAAATGCAATGGGCCCAAATGTCTGAAGTAAGTGCTGAAGGTCTCCTTATGTTTGTGGAATGCCCCATTGACTTCAGTGTGGTGGTTGTAAGAGCTCAGCCTCAGGATGCTTTATAATACGTTTTCTCTATTCTTTTTTCTGTGGATGAATGTATTTTATTACTGGTAGGAAGGTGAGTTAGATCATTGGCCTAGTTTGAAGCCATGAACATACTACTTTTCTATATTCAACATCTAAGACTAATTTACGAAGACAGAGCCCGGATATATTGACTTTCAGGCCGTACTGTAAGATCTTTGTTCTCAGGAGCTTTCTCTGAAGGAGAGGGTTGATCAGTGTATTTGTGAGTGGATTGAAGGGAGAGGATCTTACCTGTGGTGGATGTCAATATGTCTAAGACATTTATTGTTACTAATAATTTTATTGGTAAACTCCTAATTTATTTTAAGATTTTTTTATATTTCTAGTTTGTCAACTGAGGGATTAAAGGTAAAACAGGATTATAATGAACATGTATAAATATCAAATGTAATTATCCCTGATAATGTAGACACGAGACACAACCACTTTGTGTTTTGTATATTAAGAATTAGATTAGATGCCTATTTATGCATGCTTTAGTAATTTAATTTCTATACAGTATTAGTTTCATTTTCAGGTTTATCTTGGCACTATAATAAATAAAGAAATATCAACATGGATATTTACAGTCTGTCTTTCTTTATGGAAAACATTAAGAGCATGGGACACTTCATTAGTTTAAAGTTATTTTTGGTAAAATTTAATTTCATTATCTGAAAAGGAATCCTTTTGAAACTTTAATATAGTTATTAATAGAATGATACGTAACAGAATTGTGCAACTACAGAAAAAATTTTCAAAGTGCAATCTATTTTGCAGCCTTTGATAATGTTTCTCTATATTTTGTCTTTTGGCCATAGTGAAAAAATGTCTTTTGGTCTGAGGCCACTGATGACATGAAGAATCCCATATCAATAATTTGATGTAGTTTTAAGAAACTCTTGTTCCTTTTAACAGAATTGTTACTTGATATATGTGACTTATTTTAAAATGGGTTTATGTGCAAAAATTAGTCTTTTTTTATTACATGGTCTTTTATTTAGAATTTAAAAAAAATCATAGTAGACAAAAGGAAAGATATTTTCAAACGACACTTACAACTAGTCTGTGGAATTCACTGCCATAAGCAGTTTTTGAGGCAAAAATCTAAATGGTTACACATTAACATGTATAAGCATACTGTGATCCCTTTACTGAGCCAGGATACAAATTAGAAGGTGTGTCAGCCTTCATGCTTCAGGTCATAAAGTAGTGAGCATCTGGGGTTAGGAAGAAATTTCTTTCAGGTCTAGAATACCTTATGGAACTCTTTCACGTTCGTTTGAGCATCTGGTATAAGTTATTGGAGGTAAAACAACCACTTACATGTATCATTGGTCTGGTCTGTCAAATCCTTTTGGGATAGAGCTAAGGGGACTGATCTCTCTGTAGCATTGTTTCCTCTTCAGTCATGAAATTATTCAGCGACTCCACCTTTTAGCACCATTCCTATTGATTTGGGTCATTAGCCGTCAGGGATGCATTGACTTCCTTAAGACGTGTGATAAAGGCATGAAGCAACATAGAGGCAGTAGCCTCTAAGATAGATCTCTAAGATGTGCCTCAAAGGAGTAGTGAGGTTAGTTTGTATCTGCAAAAGCAACGAGGAGACCTGTGGCAGCTTAGGCTACGTCTAGACTGCAAGCCTCTTTCGAAAAAGAGTGTCTAGACTACAACCAGTACTTTCGAAAAAGCAAGCCGCTTTTTCGAAAGAGCACCCAGGAAGTCTGGATGCTGTCTTTCGAAAAAGCACAGTTTGCATTACATAATGCCTTTTTTTGAAAGAGCACTTTCGAAAAAAGGCGTTCTTCCTCATAAAACGAGGTTTTCCGCGGTTGAAAAAACTGCCGCATTCTTTTGATTTACTTGCAAAAGAATGCGGCAGCAGTCTAGACACAGGGGAAGTTTTTTCGAAGAATGGCCACTTTTTTGAAAAAACCCTGTAGTCTAGACATACCCTAAGAGACTAACAGATTTCTTAGGGCTTAAGCTTTCGTGGATAAAACCCACTTCAGATGAATTCTTCAGGATTTCTTGTTGTTTCTCTAAGATTTGTGTGGACCTAGGATCATAATAAAGTAACATCTAGAGCTTTAGGGGATTGAAACCACGTGTATGTTCCATAGAGGGTCAAACCCCACCAAGGCTCAAGTGAGCTAGAGCAGCAGTTCCCAACAGCCAGGCTATGGACCGCTGGCTGCTGGGCTGCATCGGCCTCAGGGGAGGGGCCGGAGGAGCTGCATGGCGGACGGTAGGCAGCTGCCCTGGCGGTCAGGGCTGCTCTGTCTCAAAGCCTGCAGGGAAGATGAGCTCTCTCCAGAATCAGGGCAGCCAGGCAGTGAAGGCGCCGTTGGAGTTTTCCCCACATCCCTGTGAGTTGATTCATTCCAGTAAATCATCTAAAATTATTCGTAGTGAATATCAATTTTCTGCGTGAACGTCTTCCTGTCTACACAGGAGTATCTCTGCCAACAGGGCTCCCTAATTCCGCTGATGGGAGACAAAAAGGCAGCTGGAGAATAAACAGGCCCTAGGGGTTAGCGCTGGCACTAGAGGGTTTTGGGGGCTGGGGCTTTTGGTGGACTGTATCAATTTATTTGCATAATGAATACATAAATCATGTTATCAGTATGCCAAAAGTTTGTGAATGGGTTTGCTGGTCCACGGTATAAAAAAGTTTGGGAACCACTGAGCTAGAGAAATTAAGAGTCAAAACTTGTAAAGTATGTTCCCTACACAAGATTTTTTGTTTCAAGTACAATATAGCTCTCCACAAATGTGATAGATATAAGTTCTAAAAAGTTTTATATCAACTTAAAATGTTCTTGATCTTTGCAATATTTGGAATAAATTAAAGACTGTGTTCTGGCTTCATATACTCTGTATGTGCACATCAGAGTTAACATATGACCCTGTATCATAGAAGCTTTCTAAAAATAAAACAGCAATCTTCAAACCTTGGATTTGTTTTGGGTGCCTGAAGTAGTTTCAAGAGTGAACACTTCTGTCTTGTACATTATCTGAAAGGCTTTTGTGTTGCTCGGCAGATGCCACAGTTGGAGAAGAAGCTTGAAGAAGAACTTGATCACAATGCCAGAATTGTTGCCTGTCGTTTTCCTTTCCCCCATTGGATGCCAGATCATACTACTGGAGAAGGAATAGACATGGTGTGGGTGTATGACTCAAAAACTTTCAAAGGAAATGCTAAACGATGCTCAGAAACTGTGCAAAGTATACATCCTGTGTAAGATTTCATGTTAAAGAAATATTGTTAGCTACTTTAAATGGTGATCATCTGATTTGGTTGTTAGTAAACCAAAATTTATAATTTTGTCCTTAGTATTTATGAAGGTGGTGGGAGGATAACAGTAAGTAACAATGAGGCTGCGTCTGGACTGGCATGATTTAGGGCAAATACTTTTAACGGAAAAGTTTTTCCGTTAAAAGTATTTGCACAAAAGCGCGTCTAGACTGGCACGGATGCATTTGCGCAAAAGACATCTTTTGCGCAAAAGCATCCATGCCCAGTATAGTTGCGCTTTTGCGCAAGAAAACTCCGATGGCCATTTTAGCCATTGGGCTTTCTTGTGCAAGAAATAAAGGTGCCTGTCTACACTGGCCCTCTTGCACAAGTATTCTTGTGCAAGAAATAAAGGTGCCTGTCTACACTGGCCCTCTTGCACAAGTATTCTTGTGCAAGAGGGCTTATCCCTGAGCGGGAGCATCAAAGTATTTGCGCAAGAAACACTGATTTCTTACAGTAGAACGTCAGTGCTCTTGCGCAAATTCAAGCGGCCAGTGTAGACAGGCGGCAAGTTTTTGCGCAAAAGTGTCCACTTTTGCGCAAAATCTTGCCAGTCTAGACGCACCCTGAATGTTTTTCAAACCCGTTTCATTGTCAGGATGTCCTGTGGTGTTAAGCAAAATTGCAGTGTAATCTTATTGGACAGGAAAGACAAGGCTGGTGAACATACAGACTTAAAGGTATACCAAGGAAACATGCAAAAAACTTGTATGCATTGATTACAAGAAGAAAGTAAAAAAAGTTAGATATTTTAAAAATTACTTTTAATATGAAAAGTGGTAAGATGTAGACAGGGTACAGTAACGTTAAGGACACATGCATAAAATAAACTAAATGCTCCACTGATATTAAAGTTGTTATTTTAACTGTTTCTTGTCTGGCCTTATTTTGACTTTTCAACATTTGTGTTCAGAAACTTATCCTTTTGGGTAGCCTGATGTGGTATGCAAGCTGCTTTACAGAAACAAGTAATGACTTGGAACCTGAAATTCAGAAGTGCAAGGCAGAGAAATCATTTATAGATCTATCATTTTATACTAATCTTATAGCATTCTGATCCGTCAGTCAGTGGCATCTGCCTTACTTTGACTTGTATTTCATTGTTCAAGGCAGTGCAGAATAGTCCTGGCCTTAAGTAGCTTACATTCTAAATTCAGATTGACAAACATGTGAGAGTCATAGAGGGAAAAGGAAGGATCTGTGTTATACTAGCAAGATAACACAGCTACTTAGCCTCATTAAATTGAATTATTTTAATTAACTCCTTTTAGGCAGAATTGCAGAAACAATGATTTAGGAGAGATTTCTACTGGTTATAGGTGTTTGCAAATTGCCTTAACACAAGAGTCACTCTACCTCTGCTGAAAAATGAGAGAAAACAAACATAAAGGTAATCTGTGGAGGAAAAAACATGATCCCTGTTCTTTTGCTTAACAGAAAGGTCTGAGCCCCTCCCACCATTTTTGTAGAAGGGCATTTTGGGAGACTGAAGAGCTAGTATGAAATCAGAGGAGATTGAAATCTGTAATTGAGGGGGAAAGAGAAATTTTAGTCACTATCTGAAACTCTGAATTTAGTTTTGTTAACATCCATAACTTAAACTCTTATAATACACTTAAAAGAAGAGCTTTTTTTTTAAGAGACTTGGCAATGCTGCATGTTTGAGGCCCAAGAAGCTAGTTTCTAGTCTTCCAAGGTCAGGGAAGGGCTGGAGCCAAAATGGAACACAAGACCTGGATGCTAATGCAAAACACAATCAGAAGCCCTTCCCCTTTCTCCCTATAAAATATTCAGATTCTCTTCGTATATCAGTTTCTATGGTCCTTAAACATGATTCTCATTTATGGTCATATTTTCATCTGTGTCCGTCAGATCACAGTACATGTTGGACTTCCCTGGTCTGGCACCCTCAGGACTTGACCAGTTCCGGATGAGGGATTTTGCTGGCCCAGGGTAGGTCATATCTGGCCCCCCCTTGCTACTGGCTCTCCAGCACTAGACTGGCCGTAGGCCCTGCTGCCCTGCGAGTCCCCATCCCCACCCTTTGCCTGCCATGCCGGGCGACCCAGCTCGCAGCTTGCTGGGCTCCTGCCACGCTGAGCAGCCCTGCTGTGGTGTGCCATTCTTGGCTCTTTCAGGCAGCTCTGCTGTGGTGAGCCGAACTTCCAGCCCTTCTGGGCAGCCCTTCTGGGCAACCCAGCTCGGGCACGCTGAGCAGCCTTGCTATGGCACACTGGGCTCCCAACCCCATCGGGGGCATGCCCGGCTTCTCAGCTGTGGGGATCTAGGCTCCTGGTCCCACTGGCAGCTTGCTGCCAGCAGTCCACAACCCTGCCAGTCCACAGGGTTCTTAGGCACCAGCGCTCCACCAGGATTCTCTGGTTCTAGAACATCTATGGTCATGCCGAACCACAGATGTTTCCGGACCACAGAATCCTTGTTTACAGTGGTTCAGCCTGTACTCTGTTTAAAAACTAAGCCGGATAGATTTGCCTTAGCGGCTTTAGTTGTTATAAAGAGAAAAAGGCTTTTATTCTCTCATGGTTTTGGATAAAGATTTTCAGTTCTGTTTTCTTGTTCCTCCTACCCATCTTTAAAAAAAAAAAAAAATCCCACCCCTAAAAGACTGCTCTTTCTGCTGCCCCTCAGGACTAAGGACATTAAGGATCAATTAATTTATTAGTTGATTGACTAGTCGTTAAGGAAGGGCACTTTAAGTGCTCACTTCCGGCTCACGCTGCGTATGAGCACAACTGCCGGCTGCCACTCTGCACTCTGAAAGGGACAGAGAGGACCCGGTGTGCAAAGACGCTGTCTCAGTCTCTAGTCCCCCACCAGGTCTCAGGACAACCCCTCACGCTGCCCCTCTGCCTGCATTTTTAAAGGGACACAGCGAGGGGGATTGGGGGGGGGGGCTGCTGCTGCTGCGTCCGTTTTAAAAATGCAGAGTGGTAGCGTGAAGGTTGTCCTGAGTCCCGGCGGGGGATCGGAGAATGAGCCAGCATCTTTGCACGCAGGCATCTCTCTGTCCCTTTGAGAGAGTGAGTGAGTGTGTGGTGTCAAGCAGTCGATAGTGCTACCTGATAAGCTCTTGCGACTCCTTTACATCCCTATTCAGGACCATGCATTGGCATGTTAATTATTTTAGATGAGTGTGTCATTTTAGAATATTTGTAGAAACCAGCTTATACAGTTTTAAAAAATATTGATATTCTACTCTTTTCAAATATGATTGGACAGATTAACCTCTTAATAGCATATGTAATATTTACTTAGCATTTCACATTTTTATTTTACACCCAAAGTTTTGTGATAGCCCTTGATCTTTACTCTTGATTTTGACCCAGTCTACTTGCATGCAATGAGTTCATTGTCAGCTAGCTTCATAAAATGCAATGCATGATTCTTACTATCTGGGAAATTTGGCTATAGGAGCAGACTTAGGGCTCTTATTTACAGGCTGCCGGAAGATAAATCTGCAGTTGTTGTCCAGGCTGTAGACAAAAGTTAGATTGTGTCTAATGGTTAATTTTAAAGGCTGATGCTCATAAACAAGGGGTCTCATATTGAATCAAGCTATTTTCTTCACTGCAGCCTCTGTGCCTACATCTGGTGGCACAAATGCATTGAAAAGGCTACTGACTTTCCCTGTTTAGTATTCTGACATGAAGGACTCCCCAGCTACAGTAGAGCTTCTATAGCTGGTCCCCACGCCAACCACTTGCAGCCCCTGGGGTAGTTGAGTGTGGCTGGAAAGGTACAATACTACAGCTTTTCTGGGCTGGCATAACAGCTCCTGAAGGGCCATAGTAGGCCAGTCAGAGAGGCCTAAGGATGCTCTAAAGCAGATGTGGGCAAAAGGGCCTCCGGGAACCAGATCCAGCCCACCAAGCAGATTGATCTGGCCCACGGAGGCCCTACCGCTCCCCTTCCCCCCAGGCCAATTAGGGCTTGAGGGCGGGGGAGTGCACAAAACTTCGTCCTGCCCTGGCATAACCATGCAGTGCTTTGAAGCACCATGCGTTTCTCACAGGGCAGGAGGAGATGTCATGTGCTCCTCTGCCCCCAAACCCTGATTGGCCTGGGGGCAGGAGGAGCATGTGAAGTTTCCTCCGCCCTCCCCCTGCCCTGCGAGGAGCATGCGGCACTTCCAAGTGCCATACTCTCGTGCAGGGTGGGGGCAGGGCAAAAGAAGCTTGGCGCAGCTCCCTTGTGCCCAGGCATTTGAAGTACTCCTCACAGGGCAGGGGTAGGGAGGGAGGAGGCTTCGCATGCTCCCCAGGCCAATTGGCCTGGGGCGGGGGAGCTGCGCGAAGCTTCCTTCGCCCTGCCCCAGCCCTGCGAGGAGCACGCGGCACTTCAAAGTGCCACATGCTCCTCACAGGGTGGGAGGCGGCTTCGTGCACTCCCCCGACCCCAGGCCCTGATTAGCCTGGGGGTGGGGGAGTGTGTGAAGCCTCTTCCCGCCCTGCCAGGGGAATGGGTGCCCAGTGGGAAGGGAGGGGCAAAGAGGCTCCCTCACCCTCAGACCAATCATGGTTTGTAGGTGGGGTAGCCCAGAAGCATCCTGGCCCCACCCCTTCCTGTTTAGGCCCTGTCCCTTTCGGGTGGTCCGGGGCCACTTCAAAAATTTTTGAAGTGGCCCCCCAGCCAGAAATTATTGCCCACCCCTGCTCTAAAGTATACCAAAGCCAATCTAGAATCAAAGCCATGATCAACCAGCTCCTTTGTAATCCCCTCTATTAAACTCTGCTCAATAGAGATGAGAATCGGGACCAATATGACTATTATGTGAAAAGGCAGTACTGGTGACAGCAGGTGATATTTAAGATGGGCAGAGAGAAGGCAAAACGTTTCTGAAGAATAATAGACACAAGACAGAGAATTCCTGTTGTGAAATGTAACAAAAATGTGAGAACCTACTTTGGGACTCTTCCTGTTATAAAAGAAATTATTAATTGGGAAACGAAGGGTAGGAGTAAGTGACCAGTTTGCTCCAAGGTGTGTGACCATGCAGCTTTCTGTTAAGTCCTGTGCACTGACTATTGGCTCAGGGCTGCATCAGAGATAGATGTTTTTCCCTAAGCCCCAAAGCTGCTCTCAGTAGGGAGCTGTGTGTTGGGGCTTGTGGGAAGTGGCCAGCAATACGTCTGGCTCCTAAGCAGGGCACCGCAGGGCTCCACATACTGCCTCTCTGAGCACCAACTCCACACTACCATTGTCTGTTTCTCTCCCCTCATCCCCATGCTGAACTGGGTCCAGCATGGTATATTAGGACAGGCAGGCACCATGCTGCCTGCCTTAGCGTTGCTGACCAGGAGCTGCCCCCAAACCTGGAGCCACTTGTACCCCAAACCTCTCATCTCATGTCTCACCCCAAAGTCCTCCCTCAGTCCAGAGCCTGTACCCTCTCCTGCATCCCAATTCCCAGGCCTGAGCCCCTCCCCAAACCTAGAACCCCCTCTTGCATCCCAAACCCTTCATCCCTGGTTCCACCTCAGATTCTTCACTCCCTCCGGCACTCCAATCCCATGTCTCAACTCACAGCCCCCTCCTCCTTTTGGAATCCCTTGGCCCCAAGCCTCTAGCCTGGAGCGTCCTCCTGTACCCCAAACTCTCATCCCCAGCCCTACTCTCCACTCCAGGGTCCACAGCCTCAGCCAGAGCCCTCATCCCCTACCAGCACCTCAACTACCTGCCAGAGGCCTCCCACATCCCCTACCCCACATTTAGAGCCCTCAGCCCCACCCTCGCCACACACTGTCCATGTGCAGAATGACTTGTGATGCATCATCTTCATCTTGGTGCACATAATGGAAGACATTCCACACATGAACATAAAAAGAGGGAACACTGGCAATGAGGTGGCAAAATTTGCAACCAACAAAACATTAATCAAATAATTAAGTTCAAAGCTGATCACAAAGAGTTACAAAAGGATCTCACTACATTGGATGACAAAATGAAAGATGAAATTCAAAGTTAATAAGTGCAAAGTAATGCATATTGGAAAAAATCCCAACAATGCATGCAAAATGATAGGGTCTAAATTAGCTGTTTTCACTCAAGAAAGAAATCTTGGAGTCACTGTGGATAGTTCCCAAAAACATCCACTCCTTGTGCAGAAGCAAAAAAAATCAACAATGTTAGAAGCCATCAGGAAAGGATTAGAGAACAAAACAGAAAATATGCCGCTGAATAATCTGTGGTACATCTGTGTCTTATATATTTGGTGATATTCTTGTCACCCCTCAGAAATATATATATGAAAAAAATGATTAGGGGGTATGGAACAGCTTAAACAGAAAAGAGATCCTGGTCCTCTTAGAAAAGAGATGACTAAGGGCGATATTACAGAGGGTCTATACAATCATGACTGGTAGAGAGACAGAATAAGGAAGTTTTATTTACTCCTTCAGATAACACAAAAATTAGGGATAACCCAATGAAATTAGTAGGCAGAGCATTTTGAAACACATGAAAGGAACTACCCCTTTACACAACACACGGTCAGCCTATAGAGCTTGTTGCTAGAGGATGTTGGGAAGGTCAAATGTTTAACTTGATTTAAAAAAAGAGATAGATACATTAATGGAGGAGAGGTCATCAGTGGCTTAGTCAAGATGCAATCTCATGCTCCATACCTTAGGCCTCAGTCCACACTGTGCTTTGCTGTACATTGGACTATCCACATTTGCCATCCTTACCTATCAACTGCCTTTCTCTCCAAATCTTCCCATTTTATGTTGAGGTGCTTGATGTCGTTCAGAACTGTTTCCATGTTATTTGTGGTCTTCCTCTCTGTGCATTTTCTGCTTTCTGCTCAAGGGCATTATTTAGTAAGTGACCTTTTTCCATCCTCAGCATATGTCTCTGCTATTGATGTCTTCTTTTGTAGATAATTTGTGAAAGGGTGGCTTGTCCAGTAATTTTTCTAACTTCTTCATTAGTCTTCCTATCTCTGTATATTATTCCCAATATTTTTCTGAGACATTTGTGATTAAATGCATCTAGCTTTTGTGTATCTTTCTTGGTAAGTTGCCATGTTACACTACTATTTGTTGTGATTGGTGACAACAGTTGTTTTGTACACATTCAGTTTTTTCTTGAGGAAGACGTGTTTGAGTTGCCACGTCGTTGTGAGTCTTCCAAATTCAGCATTTGCCTCTCAATTCTTCTTATTTCCTTGGAACTGGAAGTATATTGGCTGATGGTACTTCTAAGATACATACAATTATCTACCTTCTCCAGATTCTCTTCTTCAGTTTTGATTTCTGTCCCTGTAGCCTCCATTAACATGACTTTGCATTTCTTTGCATTGAATCTCAAACCTATCTTTTCCATTATTTTTTACTTTGTGTGTGCATTTTCGTAGTCTGTTGGTATATTCATTGGTAAGAGTGATGTCATCAGTGAAGTCTAGTTCAAATAGCCTTGAATTGTTCCATTTTAGGCCATATACATCAGTGTTGCATTGCTTTAATCCCTAGTCAATGACGAGCATGAACAGAAGAGGAGACAGGATGCACTCCTGCCTTGCACCTGTCTTGATGCTGAATAGTTTATGCAATCCATTTCAAAGCAACATTTTGATTTGACATAAAATGCCTCCATAAATGTTGATTAATTTGGTTGCAATTCCATATTGTTCCACAATTTTCCATATTGCTTCTCTGTTTACACTATCGAATGCCTTTTGAAAGTCCACAAAATTGATGGCAAGACTGCTTTGGAATTCAATTATATTCTCACTAATCCGTCTCCGTGTAAAGATAGCACCTTGTTTAAATCCAGATTGTTGTTCATGTAGGATGGTATCCATTTTTCCTTTCATTCTGTTCAGGAGACTATTGCTAATATTTTTTCCTGCAGATAGAAGTGCTACTCCCCTACAATTTGAACAGTTGTTTAGATCATATTGGTTTTTGGTAATTTGATTATGATACCAATGGTCCATATTTCCTACACTTTCTCCTCTGTCCATATTTTGTACCGCAAACAGATGATTAATTTCACATCTTCACCTCCATATTTAAGCATCTCAGGAATAATGCCATTCAAACCAGGTGCCCTGTTATTTTCAAATTCCAGCAATTATTTTTTTTTTTTTTACTTCTTCGAGTTTTACCTTAGACACATCTATATCTAGGTCTGATGGTTTATCATTGTTAAATTCTAGTCTTGTAATTGGTTCTGGTTGGTTTAGCAGTTCTTTGAAATGTTACATCCATCTATTTTCTTGTTCCTCCTGTGTTTTCAGAATTTCTCCTTATTTCCTTTTCACTGGGACAAGAAGTCTTGTGCCATTTTCTGTCATTGTTCCGGTTTTATGTGGGCTGATGTTTCCCAACCTCTTCTTTCATTTCCAGTGTGGACATTAAAATCTGCCATGACCAAGACAAGATTGTGGTTTGGTATTTCTTTCATTACATCGTTTGTTTCTGTGTAGAATCTCTCTTTATCCTCTTCACCTGCATCCTTTATTAGAGCATATGCCTAGACTATAGTGCACTTAATGTGCTGAGAATTGGCTGCCAGTAGCTTATCTGGTCTTGGCTGCCAATTCATAAGTGATTTCTTTGCAGCACTATTCATGATGATCCCTACATCTCTCTTATTTGGTTCCGTCTGAATATAATATTGTTTTTTCTCCAGATGTTATCATACCTTGATCTTTCCATCTAACTTCACAGAGTCCTAGCATGTCAAGTTTATATCTGTTCATTTCTTTGATTATGCTAATTTTCCTGCACTAGAGTTGATACATTCCGGGTAGCTAGGTATGTACTCTTTTTGGCCACCAGAATCTGGATAATCAAGTAGGTATCTTCCTGATGGATTTGATCATCCACTATCATATGCGCATCTGAACACTTTCTATCCTCCTCAGGCTATGATATATGGTGTATTTGGCTAGTTTTATAGCTAGGAAATATTTTGATGATGATGGGAAGCCACCACATTGATCAACTCTCCTCCTTTTTGATCTAGGTTTGGAACTGGCACTGACAGAGTTTTATTCCATGCTTCAATCTTCAGTTGCCAAAAGATGGGTCTGGACAACAGTGGATGAATCACTCAATTGTCCTGCTTTGTTCATTCTTCTGAGGCACTTGGCAGTGGCCGCTGTCAAAAGACAGGATGCTGGTCTAGAAGAACCATTAGTCTGATCCATTGTGCCCCTTCTTATGCTCAAACTATATAAGACAATTTCTTAACAGGAAAGCCTAATGTGTGGAGATCTTGATGAGAGTATTTAGGTCCCCTCCCCCAACTCCTGATCAGAAGGGCCAGTAACATGTTCTGTGACTGGAGGATATACTAAGGGAAAAAGTATTTTTTAAACTAAACCAAGCAAAGATATTCAAATATGAAATATCTAGTTGCAGCAGGATTAAAGAATAATGGAGCCAGTTACAGCAGCTTTTTATTGCTGGGAAAAAATTGTTCATCAGCTATTAGATCCCCTGAGACATGCTCTGTTATTGCAATGAACAGTGTTTTGGTGCTCACTAACTAAAAAAGGATACAAGTCATTTATGTTACTCTCACATCAGGGACAGCCACAATTAGATCATACATTATGTCAGTTGCAGGCTCAAATGCCAATATGGTTTAACACATACATGTGTCTGCTGGACACAAAAAGCATTTCTCTAGAGGAATAGCAGTGAAATCCATGGTATTTCTGGAGAGTGGAGAAACCCTTGCTATGTCTATAGCACAGTCAAAAGCAAATCATCCTGGCAAGAGGGCTGGCTGTAGATAGAAACTCATTAATTTGCAATAAATTTATACAAACATTATAGTTATATAGAAAACAAACATATGAAAGTCAGGAAATTAGCATGTTGTAAGTTTAAAAAAGAAGTCCTTCAGTCCAGACAGAATGGCTGATGGAATTTGTTTAAGTTTTAAGTCTCACTGCAGGGTTTGTGAACTCTTTTGACGCAAACTGTTTTCAGGTGGTGGAGTTTGCAAACGTTACAGATTCAGTTTCTCTGTATGGTCGGTATAAGTTTATATGCTCTTGAGGAGGTTGAATACCATGTTCGCAGACCTTCCAAATATAGGGATTTTCCCTATAAACTGGGTTTTCCTGTAGGTATGGAAGGAAAATCACAGGTCTTTGGGCAGGGGCTAGAACCATATCAAGTATGATTTGTTATATAAAGGTGGAATAGAAAAAGGTGTGTGGCTATCTAGTCTATTGTTAAGATGACTCCTGAAAAAGAACCCGACACTTGTGACTAGTGCAGTTTGCTCCCTGAATTGCTACCAGGTCACACACAAAAATATCTTATGAGTCTGATTTTCCATTGCCTTGTTCCTTGTGGCATCATTTACTCCTGCGCAAAATGTGTACAAAATGCTACCATTCTGATTTGTTAGTGTTTTACACTCATTTTGCACAGGGCTAATGGCTACAGAAGGAGCAAGGCAGGAGTATGATTGCAAAGAAAGTAATATGAATGTAAATAGGTTCAGTAATTAGGTTAATTGATTATACAGGAAACCCTTGCGATTTATGGTGAATACATTTCAGTATCCACTGCAAATGGTGAAATTCGTGAATACTGGGAACTCACTGCAGCTGTCGGAACCACGGGGAATTCATCACAGGTGCCAGGAGCTGAGGGGAACTCTGCCGCTCCTGGAATCTATAGTGAGTTCCCTGCAGCTCCTGGTCTCCAGCACTCCCCAAGTTGGGACAGGAGATCCCTGGGAATATGCAGAACCTCAAATAGCAATTCTGTGAATTGTGAGGGTCTATAACATTGATAAAGTTGTGTCTGCTGTTGCTAGACATACTCGTCCCTCCACTGAGTTACGAGCCTCTAATAGTACTTTTTTATGTGGAAATCTGCGGGGGGAGGAGGGGGGTTGCATGGAAGAACCTTTGGTTATTTGCTTCTACACTCTGCAGATCCCTTGAAAATCTCTGCAGGCACAAATGCCTTCCTTTGTGGAGACCCTGTTTTTCTGTACTGGCTTCTTTACCAGAGGCCTCTTTGCTGGTAATGCCTCACAGTGCTTTAGTTGCTTTCTTTAGTGCAGCTAGAGCTTCAGAGTAAAGTTACTACAGCCTTTGGATTCTAAGGGGCACTAGTAGTACCAGTGTGTTTATGGGCTTGTAATGCTCAGAAGTAGGATAGCTAGCATTTAGCCAGTGGCTGGTAGGGTGTGTGGAAACATTTATTTACCTTATAGACTAAGGGTATGTCTACACTTGCACCGTCTTTCGAGAGAGGGATGCAAATGCAGCTGAGCAAAATTACAAATGAAGCGCAGATTTGAATTTCCCGTGCTTCATTTGCATATTCACGTTATGGCGCTATTTCGAAATAGCGCTATTTCGAAAAAAGAAACACTGTCTAGATGCGTTTATTTCGAAAGAAAACCCTTCTTCTGAAATAACCCTTATTCCTCCTACAACGAGGTTTACCAGTTATTTCAGAAGAAGGGTTTTCTTTCGAAATAACCGCGTCTAGACAGCGTTTCTTTTTTCGAAATAGCGCTATTTCAAAATAGCACTATAAAGCAAATATGCAAATGAAGCACAGGAAATTCAAATCCGTGCTTCGTTTTCAATTTCGCTCAGCTGCATTTGCATCCCTCTCTCAAAAGAGGGTGCAAGTGTAGACATACCCTAACACGGCTACCACTCTGAGACAAAGAATCACTGTCTCCACAAAAACAAAGAGGAGTCTTGTGGCACCTTAAGTTACCATGATATTCTAAAATAATAGGCATGTATAATGTAATATAAAATAAGAAGATGACAGTGGCAACTGGCAACTCTAGATTTCTTTTAGTGAGATTTCTGAATAGTATACTTGGGTGATAGTTCTAAACCTAGTTAACTAATTAAACAAATAATAAGGATTAACTAGGATAATTTTTTTTCGAACAACATCCAGCTTAGTAAACAGTATAGGAGGCTGAATTGGTTGTGGAGATCCTGTTTTGGCCCCTGTCTGGCCGCTGCCCAGTTGCAGCAACCTAGTTTCAGTCAGTAAGTTAACCTGACCCCAGGGCCCCTCCACACTCTCCCCACCATTGCCAGCTGCCTGCCCTCCCTCCTGCAACCCCCCACATCCCCAGCCCCCTCCCTTGTCTCCTGCACTCCCACACACCCCAAAGCCCCCTGCACTCCACTTCACACTTACGTTCCTTATAGGTACCGTTGTATCACAACATACCACCTGCCCTGAATGGCCCCCTGTGAGAACGTGTACTGCACTGGGCCTGCAAGGGTTAACCAGGCCTACTTGTCTGAGAGAGCCCCACCCCCACAGCCCTGCTGGGCATGCTCCAACTGGAGGACCAGTATAAAGGCCAGTAGAGTAGCTCAGTCAGGGCTGACCACCACAGAGGAAGCAGCTGCTGCCAGAGCTTGGTAGGAGGAGGAGCAGCAGACAGATGCCGCAGCGGAGGCCAGCCAGCGGGGATCAGCTGGGGAAGCTCCCAGTCTGGAAGAGGTGAGTGCGGAAGATGCTGACGACTGTGTACAGGGTAGGAAGTAGCCCAGGGCGGGGAGCCGGATTCCTGAGAGCTCAGTGTATTGTGTGCAGATTCCCCGCTGAGCTAGTGGTAGGACACGCCCACCACTGACAGGGCCCTGGGCTGGGACCTGGTGGAGAGGGAGGGCCTGGGTCCCCGTAACCCTACGCCCTGTGACAAGGTGCTCCCGTTGCTGCTATTGACTTGGCCACTGGACCCTATTGCCTCATTGCTGTGGGCTGCTATTGACTTGGCTGCTGGGAATTTTTTTCTTGCTGTTAGGTCATACCCACCCCCTCAGAGGAGTAGGTTTTGATAGGACAGTACCTGTAAGAAATTTAAGTTACTTTGACCCCTGCTCTTATACCCAGCAGCCATGATAGATTTTCTATAGCAGACATGTGGGGAAATGCTGCCGGAGGTGCTACCCAAGGGACTCAGAGTAACTGTACCATATGGCTCTCTGATTGGCTAAGTGCTCAATTTAACCGTAGTGGATGGCCCAAGCAGCTGTCTGGGAAACTATACAGATTTCTGCTTGTTGTGACTCCAGACCTCAGCTTGTCTCGTGATGTCTGTTCTCTGAGGGTATGTCTACACTAGCCCCCTAGTTCGAACTAGGGAGGCTAATGTAGGCATTCGAAGTTGCAAATGAAGCCTGGGGTTTAAATATCCCGGGCTTCATTTGCATCTTCCCGGGCGCCGCCATTTTTAAATGTCCCTTAGTCCGAACTCCGTGACCGCGGCTACACGCGGCACGGAGTAGGTAGTTCGAATTAGGTTCTCTAATTCGAACTACCGGTACACCTCGTTCCACGAGGAGTAACGGTAGTTCGAATTAGAGAACCTAATTCGAACTACCTACTCCGTGCCGCGTGTAGCCGCGGGCACGGAGTTCGGACTAAGGGACATTTAAAAATGGCGGCGCCCGGGAAGATGCAAATGAAGCCCGGGATATTTAAATCCCGGGTTTCATTTGCAACTTCAAATGCCTACATTAGCCTCCCTAGTTCGAACTAGGGGGCTAGTGTAGACATACCCTGACTGACTTTTTCCCTGATTCCAGCCTGATACTGTCTGTGGTTTCTGACCCCAACCTGACTCTGACCCCACTCTTGCTTACTGACCACCATACTTCATTTGTGAACCTCAGCCTCACTGTGGCTGCTAGGCCAGACTGCTTATCTTGATCCCCAACAAAGAACAACACAAGGCACTCAGGCCTGGTCTACGCTAGACCGGGAAGGTCAGCTTAAAGTACGCAACTCCAGTTATGTAAAATGCGTAGCTGGAGTTTACTTACCTTAAGCTGAGCCATGGCAGCGTCCACACTGTGGGAGGCCGATGGGAGCAAATGCTCACATTGGCTTCCCTTACTCCTCGCAAAAGGAGGAGTACCAGACGCCAGTGGGAGTTGCCCCCAGCATTCACTTTACAGGTCTATACCAGACTCACTTAGTTGAACGCCAGAAGATCGACCTCCAAAGTGTTGATCTCCCGGTAAGTATAGATGTTCCCTTAAGGATGCAGGTGGGGTCTCAACAGATGCTGATGTTGAACAAAATTTGATCTTGCATGCACAGGGCATATACACACCAAGAGTGAAATCTATATGGACAACCATGTAGAGTAATTCTTATTTCCAGACTCTCAGCTTAAATTCCAATGCATTCCTGATTCTGGGTACGTCAGCTGGACATGTAGCTTCATTTTTTGAAGCAGGCCGTCCTTCCTCTATCCTCTCCAACCATAGAAATTCAGGATTTTGAATCCTCCATGAGTAATTCTACTAAAATGGGAGTTTCTATTGAAAATATATAGTGTTGCCATTTCCAGTTGAGTGAACCAGTTCTGCTCTATAGTTAGCCCTGTGTGACTTTTTCAGTTCAGTGAAAGCTTTGTGCCTGTGATTTAATGTTGCAGCCATTATATGCTTTTTTTTTATATGAAGTGGTCAATTTTAGTGCCCAGAGGACTCTTGTGTTTTAGAGTGAAGTAGGAGAAGAATGATAATATTGATGCTTGAGTAATTTCCTAGAGAGATTTTATTTCAGGGTTGTGAAAACTACAGAATTATTATGTCGATGAAATAGTACTTTTCTCAGTAGAAATTATTTTTGTTTCTATTCTTTCCGTCTCTTAATTTATATTGAATTTCATTCTTTTACAACTACAGTTTCCATTTTTACCTTTTTGTTTTTAAAATGCCATCCTTTGTTGTCTGAATTCTCTCTCATGCCTATTTTAGAATTTGATTTCTGATTTGGATTTATTTGGATTCTCTAACTGCTCCTTTGTCTGTGAACTGATCCTTTTTCTTCATAGACTCATCTCAGTTTTTCATCTTTCTCTTATTCATCCCCTTTTATCTTATATATTTTAGAAAAGGGCGTCTGCCTGTCTGTCTATCTATCTATGAATCTATTTGTTCAAGAGCTCCTCCTAAATGGTAAGAGCTAGGACCACCAAATTTGGTATGCAGCTTTCTCTTGTCATAACTCAAAGCAAGGTAGGGGTTTGATTGTGCCAAGACAATGGGATGTGCCTGGAATTCAATTGTTTCTCATAACATTGAAAGGGAGGGATCTGGTAGGAGGAATGATTATACTGTAGAATGACCACAGGGGGACAGCAAGGGGCCAGAGATTGGGACCAGGAAAGCTATAATCCCATTGGGCCCTCAGAGGTAGGCATGGAGAAAGGGACAGCAATCTATCATATATTTCAGAGAGTTTGTCTATCTGTCCCTCAGCTGGGAGTCGTGTACCCCTTTCCCAAGCTGTGTCCTCTGCAGTTGCAACAGCCATGGACAGGCACTTCTCACCTGGCCCCAAGCTGCTGCAGTGAGAGGGAGCTGGGAGAGTCCTCTCTCCCCAACACAGCTGGCACACAGAAACCCTCATCCCCAGCCTACCCCAGAACATGATTGAAATGAAGAAAAACAAAACCTGTTTGAGTTAAGGATCCGAGCAGTGCAAGTTAAATCTTTTAGTTTTTTCATATAAAGCAACTGCCTCCTTCTGCCAATAAACTTTTTTGCAATTTTTAAAGGATAAAACACATTTTAGAAATGTCCCTATTTTTGTATTTTAGCATGTATTTAAGTTACCTCCCTATTTCATTTAGCATTCTATATGCTGATACAGCACCACTTTGTTTCCAGTAAATGAAAGAAAAATACATCTACCCACATATTATTTAGACTAAAAAATAGCTTCAGGCTACAGCAATTCTGAATGCTTTGGAAATTTAAGTACTTAATGATTTTACAGTATTATTATATTTTACCAGTTGGCAAGTTCATCCAAGATTTTTATCTTTTCAGTAGTTTTGTGGGTTTGTTATTTGTTCAGGTGGATTTTTGCCGATTTTCCTTTTAAAGGTAATTTGTGTCTGTCTATTTAGAGACTTCCTGTTGAAGTGCAATGCTGATGTTTCAGTTTTAGCATAGTAATGTGCTATGCAGCTTTGTGTTAACAACTTCTAGTCACTGTAATACAATCCAATGGATTGTGTGTGGATTAATCAACACTTTAAATTAAACCACTGTTTCAAATTGCACATTAATATTGTTAAATACATTCTATATGTTGCTACTCCTTAATAATACAGCATGGTTATGAAGACCAATTCTTTACAAGTAAACTGTGTAACAAGAGGATTGTGAAGTGAGGATGCAAAGTAAGGATCAGTGAAAGAAGACCACATTGAGAATGTGACTTCTCTGATTTACAGAGGTATTACCTCTACTGTATCCCAAACATCGTTGGCAGGGCAATTTCTTTATATATGGGATGGTGTGTCAAGATCTGTGGGTTGACAGGAGAGGGATGGTTGAGTAGCTCAGTACAATGCTGCAGCTATTTTTTAGAGGTGCCTCTCTTATCATTAATTAAGGTAGATCCATCTGAACTCTTTAGTGGAGCTGGTCCCAGTATTGATGGGCATATAAATAGTCTCCAGAGAATCATAATATTTTTGTATTGCTAGTATCAACGCAATACTGTTTCCTCTGTTTTTTCCCCCACCAGTCACCCTCTAGGACACAACCCTCTCTTTGATCCTTGGTCTCCAGGTATTTGACTTTATCTTTATTTGATGTTAATTCTTTGTAATTTTGCCAAGACATAAATACATTATTTTCCTTGAAGATCTTTTTGATTTCATTGCCACTTTCATCAAACTACACCTGACACTGTCTTTGATTTTTGCCCAGAGTTTTTTCTGAGGCTTGACGAGAGATTGATTTAGATATATTCCATTTTTTGAATGTGGTGTTGGATGATGATGTAATACTATTTTTTCTTCTAAGTTTTCCTTCAGTTTTTCTTGAGGAAATAGATATTTTAGCTTTGCTTTGTTTAATTTCAGTTTAATCTGTTCAGCCTTGTTTTTGTTGACAGGCAGCAGCATGTAATGAAATAATATCTCTGACCATCCTATGGTCAGTCCAAATTGCCCCTTACGTTGCTCTGGTGATCTCAAAATCCCTTTGCCTTATAATGACATAGTCAATCAACTATTAGTGCTTTGACCTCAGCTGCTGCAAGAGGCTTATATTTGTTGGTTTAGATTCTCAGCACATCTACTGAAAAGAGGTAGCCACTGCTGTTTCTCTGATGCCATGGATCTTTATTACACCACTCAAAGCCTCACTATCTTTTTCCAGTTCTAGCATTAAAGTCCATGAGAGATATGAGCATGTCTTCGTGGAATATGGATTTAATTATGTCACCCAATTACGACAGAACTGCTTATTTTTTCTTCTGTACTGTTCATGGTTGGAAAACAAGCATTTTTCCAATGGATAAATTCATTAGGCATTAATTTTTGCCCAGAGGTAATTGTTTCAATGGATTTCAGGAAGTTGTTTTTAGTGGCAAGACCACTGCTAATTTTTTTTTGTCTTCCTCTGCTTTTTTCCCTATCCAAAGAAAGTATAGTCACCTCCTAGTTCCTTTACTGAGACTTCATCTGCAAGTCTGGGTTAGCTCAGGGTAGTGGTAACAAACAAGTTTCCTTGCAATTACTGCTGTACGTTTTTTGGATTTTGATGTATCTCTTTCCATTACAGTTAGTGCAGGAGTACAAAACCCTAAGCTCCTAAGTAACTAAAGATGCTAGTGAACAGGAGGAGCAAATAGGTCGACTTAGGCCAATAACCTATCCTCTCCAAGGAAACAAACAAACAAACAAACAAAAACTTCTTACAAGAGTAAAAATAATGCAGGCAATGATTCAATAGCAGAGTGGTATCTATCCCATTTTTTTGCACTGCATGTGGCATGTACAATTACCTACATTGTGGGCAAGTAGAGTATGTGTGCATATGTTGCAAGCAACTCATGGTCCTCAAACCAAGTATGTGCTCTTGAGCACACGGTGGGTGAACAGAAGGAGCTAAGGGAGAGAGAAGAGGACATAGATGAAACTTTCCAGAACACTCTAGAGCTGTTGAGGGGAAAGTCATGAAGGAGAACATCAAGCTGGTGTGGAGGAAAATGATGCAAAAAGTGAGGAAAATAGAAAAAAAGCATAAACTCTGGAATACCAAATATATATAATAAGGTCAGCCAAGAAATAATTTGAATGGCAACTTGCAAAAGACACAAAAACTAACAATTTAAATACATCAGAAGCAGGAAACAAGGAATGAGGCCACTGTATGATAATGGTACTAAAGGACCATTGAAAGAAAACTGTAAATCATGTCACTCTTGCAGTACCTTAAAGACCAATATAAGGCCTATAATGTGAGGCAGAAGCACTAGCAAGTTAACCGATTAAGTGATTAACTACTTCTGGACTACCTCTGAACTCCAGCCCGTGGCACTGCTGGGGCTGGAGCAGCCCTCCACCCGCGGTAGGCAACATTGGAACAGTAGCTTCTGTTCTGGTTGCCTTGGGGGAAGAGAGGTACATGTGTCTTTATTTAGAAATATCAGATCCCATCAGCTTAGAGATTAAAACAACAAACTCAATAAAAAGGTGAATTTAAAGCAAAGCAAATTTTATCCACATAAAATATCAGAACATTTGTTGAACACTTCAAAATCACAGTATTCAAAGTCACTTGCTGTGCTCATGGATATCAATTAGTTTCTTTCTGTCTTGGTTAATACGTGACCAGGGATGATGGTAACTTTAAGACCATTCTATTGTTGCTCATATAAGACTGTATAGTTCTGAAATTTTAGAGAAAAAATCAGTAGTTTTCCTTTGATACAAATGCAGTTTGAAGAGGGAATAGTTATTACGAGATTTTTTTAAAACTTCTCTATGGTGCCTTACAGCGTAAAATCTGATCCATATATATGTATTAACATAAGGCTAGATTGCGCATTAGGCAAGGCCCTGAGAAAAGGGAACTGCCCAAAGATAGCACCAAGAGGCACTGTGCCTCTCAGTCACAATTCCTTTCCTGTTTCCTCCTTGTTTCAGGGAGTGATAATGTATTGCTTGTTTAAATGAATAGCAAATTACAACATGCCTCTCATTTGCACAGCTGTGTTGGCTGCAGGTAGAGGCTGTGGAGTCAAGACTCAACCCATCCAACACAGGCACAGTGAGGTGTGTCCCCATTGTGAGCTAAGGCTCAGTATGCCCAGGTATCAGTAGGTTTCTCTTTTTCCTTGCTCCGTCATGTGCTCCAGAGCACAATCCAGTCTGTAGGCTTCACTTACTGCATTTACACTTTAAAAAGAAAAATAACATTCTAATAAATTCAGTGTGTGGGGGCTGCAAATGTGTTTGTTCCATTGTGGGGAGAAGCAGTGCAATATCAATTCATGCAAAATTCTCCTCAGTTACAGCTGTGTCAACCCACTGAGACAATTTGGCACTTGAAGTGCACTTAAATTAATAAGAATAATGATACAGTATGCACACTATGGTTTCCTCAGACAAATATGTATCATTAAGTTTGAACTTACAAGAACAACATAAACCCCAAACCTACGAACAACCCCAACTCTTTGATAAAAGATTTAAAGCGTTTTTTAAAAATTATGCTTTTTCATGCTAAAATAAGTAGAAAATGACCAGAAGAACTTTGCTTCAACATTGTTGCTTCTGTAACTGTCTGATGATTATGGCATTATCACTACATTGCTGATTAAATCTGATGTATTACTTTGGTCCAAACTTTAGGTTTTCCATCATGATTTATCAATTCTGCTTGTCTTAGGTATTTCTAATGTCTGTCGCTTTGGTGCAGTGGTGGGGAGGAATACATTTAAAAGGTTCCACCAGAGTAACAGAATTTGCTGGTTCCAGAGGCTGTGTGTACATTGCACAGTTATTTTGGAATAAGCTATTCTGGAATAGTTATTCCGAAATAGCACATCTACATGGCAGGGAAGCCTCAAAATTAGTCTGAGGCAGGGTTTCCTAATGTAGACGTGCTCTCTCGATTTAGAGCCCCAGGAGGAATAACTTAGAATGGCCCTGGTGAGGGGCTATTTCGAAATAGCAGAAGTGGAGTGTCTACACACGTCTTATTTTGAAATAGCTATTTTGGAATAGGTGTTATTCTTCGTAGAATGAGGTTTACAGAAGTTGGAATAAGTGGCCCCGTTATTTCAAAATTATTTCAAAATAACAGAATTGCTGTTTAGACCCTCGCATAGTTATTTCGGAATCATTGCCGTTATTCCAAAATAACTTTGCTGTGCAGACACACCCAGAGATTAGGTCCTGATTAGATCAGACACACCCTGATCCTCTTATGGTCTTATGTACAGGTGTGTAGATTAAGCAAACAGGTAGCCTCATCAACATCAAGTCTGGGTAATACTTAGTTCTGCCATGAGTGCAGGGGACTAGACGAGATCAGCAGTTCTCAACTGTCGGGTTGTGGCCTGTTGCCAGGCCACGGATCTCTAGCTGCCAGGCTGCAGCAGCTCTGGGGGCTGGGGCTGGGGCTGGGGTACACCGCTCTCACCACAGCTGTTGGGAGAGGCATGTCCTGCCCCGCCTATCAGCCAGCCAGCGCCAGGCAGGGGCACAGTCTCTTCCCGGCTGCAGAAGTTCGCTTCCCTCTGTGGCGGGAGGGCCACATGAAGCTGCTCTGCGTGGCCCTCCCTCTGTGTAGGGAAACACTCTTCCATGGCCAGGAGGAGACCCTGCACTGTGCGGCTCTCCCACCATGCAGGGAAGCGCTCTTCTGTGGCTGGAGGAGACCCCGGGGCAGGACACACCTCTCCCAACAACCACGGCAGCAGTGCAGGGTTAGGTGAGGGGGGCGGGGCAGGCTCTGGAGGGGAGCGGGGCTCTGGAGGCCGAACTGGTAGGGGGGAGGGTAATGGGGGCTGGGCTGGGCTGGGCTGGCACTGAGGGGCTCCGGGGATGGGGCTAGGGACTGGCCTGGGGGGAGGTGAGCTGTGGGGGGTTGGATGCAGTGGGGCTCTGGAAACAGGAGGCTGGTACTGAGGAGTCTGGTGGTGGTGGGCTTTAACGGGCAAAGGGCTGGCACTGAGGCATTTGGGATGGGGGACTGGCACTGAGGGACTCTGAGGGCAGGAGGCTGGCACTGAGCGGGTTGGGTGCAGGGGACTCTGGGGTCAGTGGCTGGTGCTGGGGGGTAGTGGAGGGGCTCTAGGGGTTAGGACTGGTAATGTTTTATTTGCATATTCATCATTTGTATAACGAATATGCAAATATGCCAATAAAATGTTGCTGATCCGCCAAAAGTTTGTGAATGGGTTTGCTGGTCCCTGGTATCTAAAAGGTTGGGAACTACTGGACTAGATGATCTCCTGTGGTCCCTTCCATTCATACAATTCTATGATTCTTTGTTGGACTGGCCATATTCCCTGCTTTTAAAATGGGAAAATCCTTTAGATCAGGTAGACTCTTTCAAACTAGTGGAACTTTTTCAAGGTGCTCACAGTATCTAAGCATATAGTTTACTCTGCATTACATGTTACTTTACTTTAGTGTTCAATGACACGGACCATACAATATGTAATATAATTTGATCAATAGAGTCGACAGTACTTCATTTGATTGACCTGGGCAGTAACATGTGGGAGTAGCTAGACATATATTTGTTTTTTGACATTGACATAACATCTACACAAGAACATTGATTGCATTAATAGTTATAAGAGCACCAGGGGCGGCCCGTGAGCCTAGGCAGACTAGGCGGTCGCCTAGGGTGCCGCCGGCCCGGGCGCCCCGTGATTATGTCATGGCCATTGACGGCCGTGCAAGCGGGGGCGCCGATCACGCCTTCCGCCTGGGGCACCAGCTGCCTCAGCCGGCCTCGGGCCGCTCCTGAAGAGCACTAATAACATTGCTTGGCCATGTTTCTTAAAATGTTCTCTCGTGGTCTTTTAGAAACCATGTTTTATTCTGATAAGCATACATTGCTTGTAATTCATAATAGATTAGTTTTTAAAACAGCTTAGAAATTGTACTGATCAGACTGATGAAGTCAATATGTTTGATGCTTCTGATCTCCACATGATTGGTCTGATAAAGAGGTAAACAGGAAGAAAGAAAAAGAATTTATAGACAATTGTTCTTTATTTTCAGCAGACTTTGCTCCCTATGGCTTGTTTCAATGCTTTATACTGCCATGTAAAAGGGATTATTATCTCAACACATTCATATGATGAAAATGTAAAAGTAATCCAATGCAAGCACGCTGGCCAGCGAATAAGCCAGTGTTACTGAGTTAGGATTTCTGATAAGCAAAGAGAGAGAAACTGTATAAGTCTTTTCTCCCCTAGATGAGCATGCTTCATTCCCAATAATGCTAAAGGTATGTGCATGTATGCATTGAAAGAAAATAGAACCATTAAGTGGAAATAGGTGCCAAACAAGACAGCCGGAGTGCTAGCGGCTAAAGAGTTAGTTCTCAGCTGCATAACAATAGTACTTAACAATTATATAGAACTATCCATCTGTAGAGCACTTTCCAAACTTTAATTAAATCTCACAACATGCCTGTATGGTAAATAGCTGTTACCACCCTGTTTATAAATGGGAAAACTGGAGCAGAGAGCTCAAGACACTTGTCCAAGACCACCAAAGGAAATCAGAGGCAAAGCCAGAGTTAAAACTTGGAAGTTCTTTACTCCTAATATATAAGCTCGTGCCACTGAATCACATCTTTATGTTTGGCATAGTGACCTCATTATTTCCAAAGGTGTATTCTTGTTTTCCCCTCTTTTACTCTCTCTTTTCCCTCACATGCTGCATGTCAAGGCAACCCTCTTCAGTGACATAGGCTGGAAGTGTGTTTGTCTGGCATTCAGTAGGGTCGTACCTTTCCCCCTTCAGAGGCTGATATGGATCTGTCCAGCACTCCTAGCTTTTGTCAACCTAGGAAACTCAGGACTCAGATTTGGCAGCATTCTGCTTTGCCATTATCAGAGGCAGATTACTGTGTTGTAGGGTCTTGGGCTGGAGCAAGTGGGGGGAGCTCTCCTCCCCCCCGCATTCCTGCCAGGGAAATTGGGACAAGGCACACATCCCAATCATTTGCTTAGAGCCCCCACACCTCCAACCCTCTGTATTGACTCCTGCACCCCTCCCACATGCCCATCCACCCCAATCCCCTGCCCTGAGCCTTTTGGATTCCACCCCACACTTAAGCCAGGTCTACACTAGACCTGGAAGGTCAGGTTAAAGTATGCAACTCCAACAATGTAAAATTTGTAGCTGGAGTTGGTTTACCTTAAGCTGAGCTTGGTGCCTTCCCCACAGCAGGAGGCCAACAGAAGCAAATGTTCCCATCGGCTTCCCTTATTCATCGTGGCTGCGAGGAGTACAGGCACCAGCTGGAGCTGACCTCAGTGGTCGATTTACAGGTCTTAACTAGACCTGCTAAATCAAACACCAGAAGATCAACCTTTGGGATGGTGAGTGAAGATGTGCCCTTAAAATTTCTTACAGGTACTGTCCTATCTCACATCCTCAACCCGCTGCTCTAAGCCAATATGACAGTACCTGTAAGAAATTTAAGTTACTTTCACCTGTGATTCTAAGTGTATGTGATGGGCAGAGAATTGATTTAGTTTCCATGAAGAAGCTAATCAGTTCCCTATGATCCCCTTTTGTTGTGCATTGCTTCCTTACTCAGTAAAAAAAAAAAAAAAATGTTTAATTTTGGGTAAGTCCATATTTAGAGAAATAAATGTCAAGTTGTTGTATTGTCTTTTTTCTCTAGATAGATTAGTTACATCTGATAATCCCAGAAGATTCCATATATATCAATTTAGTGATTACTTTGTAGGTAGGTGGCTGCAGCATTGTTCATTATAGTTTTGTGTTAGGTTAATCAAATAAGCATCTTTTAAAAACAAAAGTGTGTATTACCACCAGATAGGGAGATGAGTGCCACATGACAAATATGAAGGTGCTGAGTAATATAAAAATATCACTTCTAGAAACATGCCTACAGGATTTTATTGGCTTTTTGGATAATTTAATCTCAAAACTACATGGGTTTGTAATAGCACAATTGCTGAGATGGTCCTATTGGCTGATGCTGTCTTATATTGTATTAAACATTTTATCCTTTATTAATATTTTTTCCCAAGGACAAGAAATGATTGTCTTAATCCACAACAAGGGAGATTTACATTAGACATTAAGAAAAATATTTCTAACTATAGGAGTAGATAAATGCTGGAATAAGTATCGTCATCACTGAAAGTTTTCAACAAGAAAATGGACAAACACTTGTCATAGATGGTTAAGTTTTACAGTCCTACCTCAGCACAAGTGGCTGGATTGCACAGTTTCTTAAGATGCCTTCCAGCCCTGTATTTCTGTGATTCTATGAAATCCATCCTCGCCTTCTTGTCCAATTATCTTGAGACTTTGGACCAGATATTTTGCCTTTAAAAACAATATTAGTGATACCAGTTCCATTTAATGCTTCATATGCCTGTCTTCCTTCTGCAAATTAGATGTATTACATTTTTCACTTTATTATCTTTCATTTCTTCAAGCTGTCCTTTATTAACACATTTTCCCATTATAGTTTAAAAAGCATAACATTAAAATACCTATTATATATTTTGAAGAGTTTGTTTGTTTGTGGATTTGTTTCTGCAAATAAGGTCATACTTTGGGATTATCTACAGATAAACAGTCCTGCCACTTAAATTAGCTGAATGCACTACTTTTTATGCCAGAATATGCTGGGTGAAAGGTTTAAATCAGTGTTTCTCAAATGGCAAACTGTAGCCAATGCGAGCTATGAGGCTCTGTGGCTGCGGAGCTGGTAAGTAAACAGACCGGGGTGGCCTGGCAGCAGCTTTCTCAGAGTGTGTCTGTGGACCACTTTGAGAAACACTGGTTTAAATAATTATTCATCGGAAAAAAGTCATGACTATTATGATTAGAATTAATAAAAAATATTTGCTAACATTCAAATCGAGCTACCTATTCAACTGTTATTTTAGTGCAAAGAAAAATTTTACTGTTGCAAATCACAAAATAATTCAAATTAGTTACAGAAAGAGTAATGGAAGCTTTACGAGTTTCTGATTAAAATGTACTATATATGGTAATTATTCATCAATAAAATGAATAATATTTGAAGTTGAAATCCTACAAATTTAAAACTGGTCTTTTACTTCCTTTTTGCAAGCACATTAATAAAAAATTGTATTATGTATGTTTCATTTCTTGAACTTTCCTATATGTGTAATCTATACAAAATGACTTTGTCCAGTCAATGATGGGCCTCACCTCACCAGAAAATGTATTTCTGCTTGGAGCACTAACAACTAAATTGTAATTGTGTGCAAGATAGATACTTCATCTAAAATACAAACAGCTTCATTCCAAGTTTACATTTCTTTGCAGATGCTTGTATACTCTTTTGGCTTCCCTTTAACTATCTTCTTGTACAGCCTGCCAGTTAATTAACTTTTCTTGATGTTTATACAAAGTGAGACAATAAACTAATCAAAATAATATGTTCTTTAAAAAGAAAGCATGCCACCTTGTGAAATGAGTTTTCCTAGCCACGCAAGAGATTCAGACTATGAAACTGATGTGTAATGCACTTGGACTAACTTTACATTGTTAATATTCCGAATAAAGTTATAATTATAACTCACTGAGAGGAGAGAAATGTGTTCAACAAAAATGTTTACTATGAAAATACAATAGTAGCATAGTTCCCTCTAAGGTGCATGCCTTCACAGCTGCACACAAAAAGTTCTGGGCGCGTCCACCTCATTTGCAGAGCTGTGCAGCAGCACTCACCATTCACTTTCCTGCCAGAAGGTGAGTGGTGGGCTCCAGCTCGGCGGAATGCCACACGGCCTGGCTGCCAGTGTGCCATAGCTGGAGCCAAGCCATGGTGAGGCTGTCCCTGCTGGGAGCCGCGTGGTGGAGCGAGGCTGTTCCGGGTCTGGGGCTGCTGAGTGTTGGGCAGGGGCAGCCCAGGCTGGGGCCAGAGCTGGAGCTGTGTGTCAAGGAGTGGCCCTGGCCAGTTCCTACACCAGGGAAGGTGCTCTGCCAGCTGTAGTGGGACAGGCTGCACTCTCGGGGCTGGGAAGGCACCAGCCTGCAGCTCCCAGCTCAGGAGCAGGGTGGGATGTGGGCAGCCAGGGGCTGGCAGAAGTGTGCACTGACCTGCTGTGTCAGGGGCTCGCAGGAAACTTCCCTTCATGAATGTTACTGATGTTAAATGAAAGAAATCCTGTGTTTAGATCACAGGCCTACTTTGCTGGTGATTGTTTTTAATAAGACTTACATTTTTACAAACAGCAAAGTTTTAAAATCAGAAGAGTATCAAGCATGTTTATAACTCAAGACAGCTAAAAGCTATCTTTAAATTGTATAAAAAGAATGGCCTTTCGTGATACCATTCAAAAGTGCATTCCTTAAGGGACATTGTTTCAAGGAGAAATGGAGAGAGTATGGTTTAGAAGGTAGAACAAGATACTGGAAATCAGGGCTATTATTTTTTTTTTTAGTTTGCTCTTTGTATTCCTCCGTGTGAGTGTGTGGGCATGCGCGTGTGAGAGACATTTGTTAGTAACTGGTGGGTGCCATGGTGGCACACATCCGAACAAGTGCACATGACCTCAATATTGGTGCACAAGACAAAACTCACTCAGCTCATGGATGGAAAATCTTAGAGGGAACACTGAATAAGTGTCCTTTGTTGAGTCAAAATAGAAAGCCTAGATCATGTCCTAAGTATTTGACTATGATAATGGAAAAGTTTGCTCAACATTAAGGAGATGATTATCCTGGTTTGATGGGAAAATGTAGAAAGAAAATGGAAGGAAATATAATCCTCAAGAGCTAGCACATTTTTTATGTAAAATGCAATTCACTTATAAATTAATTCTCTGCAGCAAGGCATATCTGCAATCAGTTCTTTTGTCTTAATTTGTCCAATTATAATGTAACAGCAATTTCAGGCATTTTTGTATTGAATCTTCAGATGCTGATGGATGTGTGAATTCAGACAGCGTAGTGAAGGGATGCAACTTCATCACACCTGACAGAAGTCTCCTGTCATCTGTAGTTAATCATGTGGATTTCAAGTTCCACAGGGGAAAAAATCATTCTAGACATGGTAAGTGACTGCTAGTAAAGTATACTTATGACTCTGGATTTCCTTAGTCAAGTCTATATGACAATCTTAAGTCAACCTATTTTAGGTCCTCAGAGGAATGCTTCCAGACACTGAAAAGGAGCTGTCAGGGCACTCAGCACCCCCATGAGAACCCAGCTGCCCCCTGGCTCTTGGTTGCCTTGCCCAGGACTGTTGAATAAAAGTGTGGACTGTTGATAATTTTGCAGTGAGACCATGTTTTACATTATTATGTAATTCAAAATAGTCTATTTTAGCCACTTTTACCACTTTTTAATTTCTCTTATATTACCCTTTCCTGGCATGTATCTTCCTTCCCCACTCTTTTCTCATATGGCTGAACCATGAAAAATCAAATGTCTGTGGAAGCAAAAAATGTCATCTCTTCAAGTTCGTCACGTAAGCAACTCAAATGAGAAAAAAAGACAAAATTACATATCCTGGGTCATTGCTCCATACCCTGGTGTTGCCATTTACACCTCTGCTAAATATTACTTTTGGCATGTTGCATTCCCTTAGTACTCATTTTATAGCAGTATAAATTGCTATGTAAGGGACAGAATGGAGGAGAATCATGCCTGCTGTATCTTTGACTACTGAAGAAGTTTCTTCATCAAAGGAGTTAGTAAATCTTGTGTAAGATTAGACCGGCCAATATCATAGTTCAATGAGAGATTCACTATCCCTTAAATAATTGATGCTGTGAGAGTTAAATGCTCCCTCAGCACAAAATAACAATTGAAATCAGAGCATGTTGTCACCCTCAAGTCATCTATCCCATCCACAGTATCAGATGGAGAAACCTTATTAAAATAATTCAGAGTCCCTGGATGGCAAATTTAGAAAGTCAGAGAGGAGAGTAATTAGGAAATTGTCTCAAATATACAATTTGCTCTCTGTGTCTGAACTGTATTGAAGAAATAATTGAAGATATTATTGCAAATCAAGTTTAATAGTCCCAAAAATGGGTTGCAGGGTAGTTCCTTTCTCTAGTGATAAGACTGAAGAATTAAGACATCTCATTTACAGCAGGAGCATCATGATATTTTAAAATGTACTGTTTTGCTATCTCAGTGTTTTTCTCTTGTGCAGAATGCCATTTTGCTGCAAGGTGTCACCTAGCACAAGTGTGCCAAGGAGAGCAATGATAGTGATGGCGAATTATAGTCCTAACAAAGGGGAAAAAAAGAGTAGTCCTGTAGCACCTTAAAGACTAATAAAAATATAGATGGTATCATGAGCTTTTTTGGGCACAACCCACTTCTTGAGATGACAAATATGGAGCAAGAGGCACAGGGGGTCAAATATAAAGTAGAAAAGGAGGGAGAGCTCCTCCCCCCTGTGCCTCTTGCTCCATATTTGTCATCTGAAGAAGTGGGTTGTGCCCACGAAAGCTCATGATACCATCTATATTTTTATTAGTCTCTAAGGTACTACAGGACTATTCTTTTTTTCCCCTTTGTTAGGACTGTAATTCGCCATCACTATCATTGCTCTCCTTGGCATACTTGTGCTAGGTGACACCTTGCAGCAAAATGGCATTCTGCACAAGAGAAAAACACTGAGATAGAGAAACACTCCTGCAATGAGGAGTAACGGTAGTTCAAATTAGGAGCTTTAATTCAAACTACCTAGTCTGTGCCGCGTGTAGCCGCGGGCAGGGAGTTCGAACTACGGGGCATTTAAAAATGGCAGCGCCCGGGAACATGCAAATAAAGCCCAGGATATTTAAATCCCGGGTTTCATTTGCAAGTTCGAATGCCTACATTAGCCACCCTAGTTCAAACTAGGGTGGCAGTGTAGACATATCCTAAGGTACTGCAGGACCACTTATTTTTTAAGCTTTTTTTTTAAATTACGGACTAACATTACTACCCCTCTGAGTCTTAACAAGGATGTCTCACATCTACAACCACATGATGCTGCTCAGGATAAGCTTGTGTGATATAGCATTAACAGTGCAATAGCACTTGCAATATCTGTGTCAGAACTCAATAAAATCAGTCAGCTAGGAGCTAATAGCTGCCTGAGACAGTATGTTACAGAAACAGAAGGAACCATGTAAAAAGGGGCAGCTACACTGAAAAAAGTTACATGAGCCCCTAAAAAGCAGAAAGAGAAAGCCAAGAGAGTACCAAATGCAGACTGTGGCTCTCAATATGTGCTGAATTAAATAAAAATAATTGAAATGCTCTGAAATTAGGAAAACAATCTGTAGTATCATCTACTAGCATGAGAAAATATCTAGCCACTAGAGCCATTGAAAATACACAAATAGGTCATCCATCCAAAGCTCAGAGACATTTAATGAAAATCTAGTGGAGAGCTTTGGTATACTCACAACCGAGGAAATGAGCACCATAAAGCCATCATGTAAAAATGCCCAGAAATGTTTCTGAGTGTGCAGAAAAACTGATTTTAGAAATAGTGCAATTCCCCCTTCCTTATGTGCACTTCCTGAGGAAGGACATCATCAAAGAAGCCAGTGAGCAAGGATGGTAAGAGGTGGTTAAAACACCCTTGTACAGCTAATTTTTACAAATACCCAGAATGATAATTTCTTGATCCACAAATAAGCAGTTGGAAAAGAGGGCAGGGCTCCAATACTGAAAACAGATAATTTTAGTTCAGATAGTTCTGAACATTGATGTGTGCTTTGGTTAACTTATAGAAATAAATTACAATCTATATTTTTCATTTATGATGGGGTTACCTCACACTGAATTTTGCATCAATGGAACCAACTAGTCATGGAATCAGTGAAGGTACTGTCACCTTGAAAATAGGTCATACCTCAAAAATTGGTGATTCCAGTGCAAAATATGCTTCACAGAATATAATTTATAATAAGTCATATAACATTCCAGAAAATATGGCTTTAAGAGAATCCCTTTAATTAATCCCATTTAAAAAAAGAAAGAAAAAAACTTTGGTCTTAAGAGGTTTCAGAATACACTGGATATGTCTACACTACAGTGTTATTTCGAAATATCTTATTTCGAAATAGTTAATTTGAAATAAGTTATTTTGAAATAACACCTCTACACACAAAATGCTTTTCAAAATAGCATTTTGCTGTTTCGAAATACTGCGTCCACACTGAGTGGACACTGATTCGGATTTAAGGCCGGCCAGAACCAGGTCAGGGTTAGGGCATCAGGTAAGGGGTGTTTTTGTGTGGCTGTTGCCTGAGGCTATCTGAGACCTGTGCTTAAAGGGACACACCCCCCCTCCCCCCTGGGCAGCTGGTTCTCAGGTGTCCCTGCTTGCTTGCCTGCCTCGCTGTGGGAGAGCAAAGCATTTGTGTCTCGGAGTGCTCTGCTTGTCCTTGCTTGGGACACCATAGCACTCTGCAACATGGAGCCAGAGCTGCCCCTGGGCACTCTGGTGCTTCTTGTGGACGTGTTGCTATCAGCCTGGTTGCACTTGCTGCAGGCTGCCATCCGGGAGGTCCATCGGGGGGCTGTCAGTATCCAGCTGGGGGAGCTGAGGAGCACCCTGAGGAGCACTCAGAGCCTCCCTGGTCTGCCCACTGGGGGCTTGTGCCTCATTCCTCCCTCAGGTCCTTCCATGTACCCCTCCCTAACCGCCCTTCCTAATGTCAAATAAAATACACATATTTTCCAAAATATAAATTCTCTTTATTTAACACAAATCGGGGGGGGAGGGGGGGGAGGAATGAAACTCTGGGGAGACTGGGGAAAGGACACGGGAAAGGGGAAAAGGGGGGGAGGGGGAAAACTGGGAGGAGGGAGCTGGAAGGGCGAAACAAGGGAGAGGGGAAGCTCAGGGCTCGGAGGGGGGGGGTCTCGCCAGGCCAACTGTCTCCCAGCACGGTGGGTGCAGGGGCCTCGGCAACCCCGGGGGGATGGGGAGGAGTGTGTGGAGGTTGAGGTGGGGGGTGTGGAGGTTGAGGAGGGAGAGGCGGGAGTGGGAGGAGGAGCAGGAGCTGGGGAGGCAGCAGGCGCTGGAGTGGCATGGGGCAGCACGCTCTGCACCAGGGTCTGCAGGTGGGTGCAAATGGCATGATCCTGGGCAAGCAGCTCCCGCCAGAACTCCCGTTCGTCGTGCACCCACTGCTCCATGGTGCGGTGCAGGGCTTGCAGGGCCCCCAGGTGCTGGTCTCGGTACCCCTGCAGTGTTGTGGTGGACGTGCTAAGCCCTCGGGTGCGGGAGAATGTCCCTGGCTGGGTGGTGCACCCTGCATGCACAGCTGGTGCGGCTGTGGAGAAAGAAGAGAAGTGGTCAGTTCTCCCTGGGGATGCAGTGGGTGAAGCCCAGCCCCCCTCTGCGAGGTGAGGATGACCGTGCCCTGCACCGTCAGAGCCTCTGTGCTTGCGCAGAGGCCGTGGTCGGAATGTCCAGCTATCCCTGGGAGTGGGAGCTGCCCTGAGACCGCACCCATGCCCCTGTGCTGTGTATAGTGCGGCTGAGGTGGGGGGGAGATGTCCCCTGCCTCTGTGTAGAGGGGGCTTGTGAAGAGAGGGCGTCCTTCTGTGTCCCACCCTGGGGTCAGGAGCATGTCAGGTCTCTTCACACACACGTGTGGCTATCAGGCCATGGCCCCTGTGTGGCACGCAGCTAGAGCCACCTGCCCAGGGGTGGCATGGCACGTGCCCACACGTGCACAGGTTGCTGCATGATCCGTGGTAAGCAAGGCCCACGCATGCAGTCCCTGGTCTCCCTCCCCTTCCTCCCCCCCCAGGAAGGGGACAGTGATGGCACTTACATGATGTGGCCTCCCCAGACGACCCTGGTGACTCCGCTGCTGGGACAGCTTGGGGTTCTGGCCGATGTGGCACTCTCAGTCGTAGAGCAGTTTTTAAACTAAGGGGTGGGGGAAAGCCGATTGGTGCGGGGGAGCACCTGGATCGGACGGAGACTTCTCTTACACGAGGCTCCATAGGTAGGGATTCCCTAGAAGTTAGTCAGATAGGGAACGTGGGAAATAATATATGGGCAAGATCAGATGTGAAACAATCGTGCATAAAAAAATCCAATGTGTCTGAGAAAGGCGGACATATAAATAGTGGTAGTTTTCTAACATGCTTTTACACTAATGCTAGGAGTCTGTCTAATAAGATGGGTGAACTGGAGTACCTCATATCAAAGGAGGAAGTTGACATAATAGGCATCTCAGAAACATGGTGGAATGAGGACAATCAGTGGGACACTATCATACCGGGATATAAATTATATCGGAAAGACAGAACAGGTCGTGCGGGTGGCGGAAGTAAAAATCCTAAAGGAATCAAAATGTTCCATAGAATCATTATGGATAACAATTCATTCCTCTAATATGAATATGGCATTAGGAATATATTACCGACCACCTAACCAGGACAGTGATAGTGATGCTGAAATGATAAGGGAGATTAGAGAGGCTACCAAAATAAAAAACACAGTAATAATAGGAGATTTCAATTATCCCCATATTGATTGGGTGCATGTCACCTCAGGACGGGATTCGGAGATTAAATTTCTTGATGCCTTAAATGACTGCTTCTTGGAGCAGCTAGTACAGGAACCCACAAGGGGAGAGTCGATTCTCGACCTAGTCTTGACTGGAACGCAGGATCTGGTCCAAGAGGTAACTGTTACTGGACCGCTTGGAAATAGTGACCACAATATAATAACTTTTAATATTCCTGTGTTGGGAAGAACACCGCAGCGGTCAAACACTCTGGCATTTAATTTCAAAAAGGGGAATTACACTAAAATGAGGAAGCTAGTTAAACAGAAACTAAAAGGGAGAGTAATTAAACTAAAATCCCTGGAAGCTGCATGGGAACTGTTTAAAGACACCATACTAGAGGCCCAACTTAAATGTATACCCCAAATAAAAAAGCACAGTAAGAGACCTAACAAAGAACCACCATGGCTAAACAGCCATGTTAAAAAGGCAGTGAGAGAGAAAAGGGCAGCTTTTAAAAAGTGGAAGTCAAATCCTAGTGAGGAAAATAGAATGGAACATAAACACTCCCAAATTAAGTGTCATAATGTAGTAAGAAAAGCCAAAAAAGAGTTTGAGGAACAGCTAGCCAAAAATTCAAAAAATGATAGTAAAATGTTTTTTAAATACATTAGAAGCAGGAAGCCCGCTAAAAAAGCAGTGGGGCCCTTGGATGATAAAGATATAAAAGGAGCGATCAAGGAAGACAGTGCCATTGCGGAGCGATTAAATGATTTCTTTGCTTCAGTCTTCACGGCTGAGGATGTTACAGAGGTTCCTAAATCTGAGCCAGCCTTTTTAGGTGACAAATCTGAGGAACTCACTCAGATTGAAGTGACACTAGAGGAGGTTATGGAATTAATTGATAAGCTGAATAGTAACAAGTCTCCGGGACCAGACGGCATTCACCCAAGGGTTCTGAAAGAACTCAAAGGTGAAATTGCGGAGTTATTAACAGTGGTTTGTAACCTATCCTTTAAATCCACTTTGGTACCAAATGACTGGAAGATGGCCAATATAACACCAATATTTAAAAAAGGCTCTAGAGGAGATCCTGGCAATTATAGACCGATAAGTTTAACATCAGTACCAGGCAAATTAGTTGAAACACTAGTAAAGAGTAAAATTGCAAGGCACATAGAAGAGCACGAATTGTTGGGCAAAAGTCAGCATGGTTTCTGCAGAGGGAAGTCGTGTCTAACTAATCTGTTAGAATTCTTTGAAAGGGTTAATAAACATGCGGACAAGGGGCACCCAGTGGATATAATATACCTAGATTTCCAGAAAGCCTTTGACACGGTCCCACACCAAAGGCTTTTACGTAAATTAGGTGGTCATGGGATAGGAGGAAAGGTCCTTTCATGGATCAAGAATTGGTTAAAAGACAGAAAACAAAGGGTGGGAATAAATGGTAAATTTTCACAATGGAGGAGGGTAACTAGTGGTGTTCCCCAGGGGTCAGTACTGGGACCAATCCTGTTCAACTTGTTCATCAATGATCTAGAAAATGAGGTAAGCAGTGAGGTGGCCAAGTTTGCAGATGACACAAAGTTGTTCAGGACAGTCAAAAGCAAAAGGGATTGTGAAGAACTACAAAAAGATCTCAGCAAACTGAGTGATTGGGCAGCAAAATGGCAAATGAAATTTAATGTGGGTAAGTGTAAGGTAATGCATGTTGGAAAAAATAACCCAAATTACACGTACTACATGATGGGGTCAAATTTAGCTACGACAGATCAGGAAAGGGATCTTGGAGTTATAGTGGATAGTTCTATGAAGACATCCACGCAGTGTGCAGCGGCAGTTAGTAAGGCAAATAGGATGTTAGGAATTATTAAAAAAGGGATAGATAATAAGACAAAAGATATCATACTTCCCCTATATAAAACTATGGTACGCCCACATCTCGAGTACTGCGTGCAGATGTGGTCTCCTCACCTCAAAAAAGATATATTGGCATTAGAAAAGGTTCAGAAAAGGGCGACTAAGATGATTAGGGGCTTGGAAAGGGTCCCATATGGGGAGAGGCTAGAGAGACTGGGACTTTTCAGTTTGGAAAAAAGGCGATTGAGGGGCGATATGATAGAGGTATATAAAATCATGAATGGTGTGGAGAAAGTGATTATAGAAAAATTATTTACCTTTTCCCATAATACAAGAACTAGGGGACACCAAATGAAATTGATGGGTAGTAGGTTCAAAACTAATAAAAGGAAATTTTTCTTCACACAGCGCACAGTCAACCTGTGGAACTCCTTGCCCGAGGAGGCTGTGAAGGCCAGGACTCTATTAGGGTTTAAAAAAGAGCTTGATAAATTTTTGCAGGTTAGGTCCATAAATGGCTATTAGCCAGGGATAAAGTATGGTGCCCTAGCCTTCATAACAAGGGCAGGAGATGGATGGCAGGAGATAAATCACTTGATCATTGTCTTCTGTTCTCCTTCTCTGGGGCACCTGGCATTGGCCACCGTCGGCAGATGGGATGCTGGGCTCGATGGACCTTTGGTCTGACCCAGTATGGCCATTCTTATGTTCTTATGTTCTCAGTGGTAGCTCGTGCGACTCCTCCTCAGCGTCCTTCAGGGCCCTCCGGTCCCAGATCGCTGTCCCCCGGGCAGGCACGGACCGTCCCGCCCCCCATGATGTGGTCCAGGGTGTCACAATAGGGACAGGTATCTGCCCCTGTTGGGGAGCTGCCCCATGTGGCCCTGGCGTACGCCTGCCACAGCTCTTTAATTTTCATGCGCACCTGCTCCTGAGTACGCATGTGGCCTTTGGTGGCCATGGTGGCAGCTATGCGGCCATACACGGCGGCATTCTTCCGTCTAGTGCGGAGATCATGGACATTGGAGGCCTCCCCCCAAAGCTCAATGAGGTCCATGATCTCCGCCCTAGTCTAGGAGGGCGCCCGCCGTCTCCGGCCCCTGGCTGGCTCCTGGGAGCTGGGGGACTGGGTGGTGGACGGCTGGCTGGCACTGGCTGCCCAGCTCATTGTGTGGCCACTGGGTCAGGGCAGCGACTGCTGGCAGGCCTGGCTCTGGCATGTGCACTGTGGCCAGAGTCTACCCCTTTAAGGGCTCCGGTGCTGCGGGAAAGGAGAGGAGTTTTCCTGGTTTGGCCCAGAGTGGCCACCAGGGGAAACTGGGAAGGGCTGGAGACCCCCTATTTCAAAATAAGCATCTACACAGCGCTTATTTTGAATTAGCTATTTCAAATTTGGCATTATTCCTCGTAGAATGAGGTTTACCAAATTCGAAATAAGCGCTCCGCTATTTCGAATTTATTTTGAAATAGCGGTTTGCCTGTGCAGATGTTATTAAAGTTAATTCAAAATAATGGCTGTTATTTCGAATTAACTCTGATGTGTAGACATACCCACTGTGAATGTCCTAGAGATAATACATAGTAGCCATAGGAAACATATCTCAAATAGTCTCCAAGATATTAGGTATAATTTGCAGAATCCACAGCATCTCACAAAGTCCCTGGAATCATGTCAAAGCCCATAGAATCCTACAAAGTTTCTCGGAGCTGTTTCATCATCTTCAAATCATTCCTGCTCCTCTCCCTAATGAGTTTCTTATTCCTGGACCACACACCATTATTCTATCATCAAGCCAAAGCCCAAGATCCTGTCCATAAACCAAAGCATTGACACTGCCCCACCTATCACTCTCATCAGCAGTCTAAAGCAGACAACTCATTACATGCTGAGCAGGTGTGGACATCCCAGAGTTGTAGCCAGCCATTACTAGTAGCCTAGGCTAACAACAACGTAGGCCCATTGACTGTCTCTTGACTATTGCTACTTCAACCACTATTCTCAGCTGTGCTTTGGGACTCCTTGATTTGTTTGATCCTCTAGAGGCAGGCATCCTGTGGTACTTGCAAACGTAGAAGAGCTCTGCATGAAAACAAAATCTATGTCTTTATAAAAGAGTAGCTAATAGGATACGAACTTGAGAATCGGAGGCCTTCAGTACAGCTGGGAGAAATTTTTCTGCCAACATTTGTTTATGAGAAAAATGCAGGTTTGGCAACACCATAATATTTCATAAATTCATGTGGATATCTCTGAGTTGTTTGTGTTGAAACAAAGCAAAATTTTTAAAAAGTCAGAGTTTTACTTTGTCATTTTTTAAAGTAAAACATTTTAATGTTTTGGTTCAGAATGACTCTTTGCTCAGAAATTTCCTTCAAATTTGTTTTTAAATACTATAAATTGAAACAAAATGTTACACTGAAGGCTGGATGAAATAATTTGTCCCAAAACAAAATATTTTCTCAACTTTCAAATTAATTTTTTTTCAGTTTGACCAAAAATAATTTTTCCCCTATTTTTTGGAATTGTCAGAGAACTGAAATATCCATTATTTGCACAACCCAAGCGTAGTACATCTTGTACCATTACACCTCCCTGTATTGATTGGGTCTGGATTTAGCTCTGTAAGTATTGAAAGGTCTGAACATTTCCTTGGGTTTGGATTTGTGGGAAATCTGGATATTATCAGTTCTGAGCTCACCAGGAATTGCTTTTGCAGATGCAGATTTACAGATGGGTATATGCACGTATTTAACTGTCACCTATATACATCAGAATGTAATGAAACTAGGAGCAGGCACAGATCCTGAATCAATACTGTACAATTGCAGTGGTGCTATTTATTCACTTCATGTGTATCTAGGTAATTTAAGACATACTAGTCATCCCATCCACCTGGTCCCCCATCCTCTTATGTTGGTACTCTCTCTTTGTGATGTTAATGTGAAACCTCTGGTATAAATATCCTGTTCTATAGTTTACAGTCTGTACTTTCTTAACAACGCTTAGCAGAGATCCTTTAGAAATAACAACAGTTTAATTTGCTGGAAAAGTAAAATTGTTACAATAATTCAGAGGGAAACTTCATATCATTGGCAAATCTTGTATTTAAAAACCCCCACTATTTATTGACATTTAATTCAAGAGTGGCAAAACAATACAGAGTCCTTTACTGCTTCAGTACTGATTTTTCACAATAGTTGTAACTTACCATATGTTTGAAGTATGGTATAATACTTATGGAGGACATTCAATTTGTTCCTTCCAAGCTTCAATAGATGCAGTTAAGTCTGTCTCTTTTTAGACAAATTGTTAATGAAAAGGTAGCTGAACAATCATTTTCTTCTAATATGCAATTCTGTCTCCTTAAATACAGGAGTCTGACAGAGCTGTTCAGCAGTTAACAGTTTCTCTATAGTACTGAACTCTGTATGACCCTCATACTAACAACTTTAGCATAAAGGGATAGAAGGAGGGGAAATGGCTAAAAATAAACATCAGTTTTTAATAAATGTAATCCCAGATTCCCGAATATTGGAAGGAAAAAGCATTCATCATATTGTTTCTTGATAGCATACAAAGAACTACCTTTAGCACAAAACTGAAGAGTTTTTATGGATTTGTTTTAAGATCTCTGTGGGATTGCTCTGCGTGGTGGTTTTGCCTTAATGAGAGATTAGTCAATCACACCCCAAGGATACCAAATTAATTGGAATATGCATTAACACTATAGAAAATAAGAACATAAAAACAGACAATGGGTCAGATGGAAGGTTAGTCTAGCTCAATATCCTGTCTTCTGACAGTGGGCAATGCAAGGGGCTTCAGAGAGAATGAAAAGAATGGGTAATCATCAAGGGATCCATCCCCTGTGGCCATTCCCAGCTTCTGGCAAATAGAGGTTAGAGAGATTTCAGAAAATGGTTTTGCACCCTTGCCTATTCTGGCTAAGAGCCATTGATGGACCTATTGTCCGTAAGGGTAAGTGTAGACAGCAGAGCTATTTTGGGATACTGGAGGTATCCCAAAATAGCTATCCTACATCTTTTAAACGCACCCGTTATTTTGAAATATTTTTCTAAATAATGGGCGTGCTATTTCGGCATACATGTATCCCTCGTTCCACAAGGGTTAAGGGATATGTCGAAATAATGCATTTTCAAAATTTGGCGCTGTGTAGATGCACCAAATATTGAAATAAGCTATTTTGAAATACAATTGAAATAAGATATGCAATTACTAGTTCTTTTTTGTAATCCTGGTATAGTTGTGGCCTTCATAAAATCCTTTGGTAAACAGTTTTTCAGGCTGACTGTACATTGTAAGAAGAAATATTTCCCTTTGTTTGTTTTAAACCTGCTGCCTGATAATTTCATTTGATCACTCCCAAGTTTTTGTGCTATGAGAAAGAGAAAATAACACCCTTTATATATTTTCTCCTCACCAGTCATGATTTTATAGATGTCTATCATATTCCTCTGGGCTTAGCTTTCTCTTTTCCAAGCTGAAAAGTCCTACTCATCTTAATCTCTCCTCATATGGAAGCTGTTCCACATCCCTAATAATTTTATTGCCCTTTTCTGTACCTTTTCCAATTTTAGTATATCTTTTTAAAATGGGGCAACCAGATCTGCACCCAGTAGTCTAGATGTGGGCATACTATGTTTTTCTATAGGGACAATATATTTTCTGTGTTATCAATTCCTCTCGAAGGGTACGTCTACACTAGCCCCCTAGATTGGTCTAGGGAGGCTAATGAAGGTGACCGAAATTGCAAATCAAGCCCGGGATTTAAATATCCCGCGCTTGATTTGCATGTTCCCGGCTGGTTGCCATTTTAGAAATTGACTAGCCCAAAGTAACTACCCGCGTCTACACGTGGCAGTGAAACGGGATTCCGATTTAAAGCCCCTAATTCGAATTAGCTGGTAAACCTCATTGCAGGAGGAATACCGCCTAATTCGATTTAGGGCTTTAAATCGGAATCCCATTTCACTGCCGCGTGTAGACACGAGCAGTTACTTCGGGCTAGTCAATTTCTAAAATGGCGACCAGCCGGGAACATGCAAATCAAGCGGGGAATATTTAAATCCCGGGCTTGATTTGCAATTTCCCTAGATTGATCTAGGGGGCTAGTGTAGACATACCCCTAATGATTTCCAACATTGTTAGTTTTTTTTGACTGCCACGACAAATTGAGTGGATGATTTCAGAGAACGATCCATATTGACTCCAAGATCTTTCTTGAGTGGCAACAGCTAATTTAGATCCCATCATTTTATATGTATAGTTGGAATTATGTTTTCCAATTTATTTTGCTTTTATCAATCTTCAATTTATTTTTCCATGTTGTTGCCCAGTCACCCATTTTTGTGAGATCCCTTTGTAACATTTTGCACTCTGCTTCAGAGTAAACTGTCTTGAATAGTTTTGTATCATCTGCAAATTTTGCCACCTCACTGATTACCCCTTTTTCCAGATCATTTATAAATACTTTGAAGAGCCCTGTTTCTAGTAAAAACCTCTGGAAGACCCTACTGTTTACCTCTCTCCATCATGAAAACTGACCATTTATTCCCACCCTTTGTTTCCCATTTTTTAACCAGTTTCTGAATCATGAGAGGACCTTCCCTCTTATCCCATGACAGCTTACTTTGCTTAAGAGCCTTTGGTGAGGGATGTTCTCAAAGGCTTTCTGAAAATGTAAGTACACTATATCCACTGGATCCCCCTTGTCCACGTTTGTTGACTCCATTAAAGAATTCTAGTAGACTGGTGAGGCATGATTTCCCATTACAAAAGCCTTGTTTGCTCTTCCCCCAAGAAATCATGCTCATCTCTGTGTCTGATAATTCTGTTCTTTACTATAGTTTCAACTAATTTGCCTGGTACTGAAGTTAGGCTTACCAGCCTGCAATTGTCAGGATCACCCTGGGGGCCTTTAAAAAAAATTATTAGCACATTAGCTATCCACCAGTCATCTGGTACAGAGGCTGATTTAAAGACCATGAAGACTGATGCAAAGAATTAATTTAGTTTCTCCACAATGAAAAAGGTTTAAGGAAGCCTATCTTTTTGTCTCTGATAAAAAAGTCAAAAGTTAAATAAAAGACAGAAGCAGATGGTTTTACCTGTTTCATTATATTAAATGCACCTATCCAATCCTCTAAATCAGCAATGGGCAACCTAAGCTATTGAGTGGGTCACATGAGTGACCCTCCTTCATCTCAGTGTGTCTCAAGATTGGCATAACCAAGATGGTGTCCCAGGATAGGGTAGTCTTACAATTCTCTGGCATACCTAGAATGTGCCAGGTGTTCTGATTCTGTAGCAGTGCTTTGATTGGATGCAGAATGAGCTCACAGCTCTCATAGTCTATGTTATGTACAATCAGCATGCACTTCACTTCATGTGCCCTTGCTTTACATGAATGTCACTTTAGTAATATCAGTAGGAAAAAAACTAAGTGGATTGAAACCAGTGGAATCTGGCAACCTTGTGTATGGGCAACAATAAAAAAATATCTTGTGGACCACACATAGAACCCCAAAGGGTCACATGTGGCTCTTGGGCCGCAGGTTTCCCATCATTGCTCTAGATACATTAACATATCTAATATATCTCATTGTAGGGAATAATTCTGGACACACTGGGTGCAGGTGAAAACAAGCTGAGGATTTATTGAACACCAGTGCTGGTGGAGTACCGACCAGGTGTTAACCTGGAGAGCACTAACTTAACCAAAACATACATTAGATTATATAGGCAGCAGATGGATGGAGGGGAAGTGATTTGATTGGTCTAGCAGCGGAAATTAGATGAGCACATAAGCCAATGAACTACGAAGGTTACACAGTATCTCCGCCCATTGCCAGTTAAACATGTTATCACTAATACAGGTAGTAGTTATTCCAACCAAGCTAAATGAGCCAACATAAATAAAATGGACATGCTGATGTTAACTTGTTTTGCTGAAATTTTAATGTGTCTACTATGAGATGACAACTTCCTTGCACAGTCGTTGGGATCCAAGCTGATTAATCTGAAATTACAGGAGACACTGAGAAAAACCATGCAGCGTGGCTGGTCCCAGCCAGGCCTTATCAGAGTGAGGCCCCTTTGGAATGTAGTTGCCAGGGGAACCAGGGTCACGGTAACTGCCTGTCTGTATGCTTCCCAGGCCTGGCCTAATAATTTCGGATTTGAGTACTCAGTTCTCAGCAAGATACCATGAACTGCCTCAGTTTACCCCTACACTCATTAACCTGCAACCTTATTATTATTTGTGTAACAATAGCATCTAGAGGCCCCAAACAAGATTGAGGCCTGTTGTATCTTTTTTTATCTATGCACAACAGCAATAATATGAAGAAACCATGTGGTCATAGTCAGGTTTCCACATAGCCATGTTTACTAACTATACACTGACGTGCAAGACCCAGCTACCTATATATGACTTCAGGTCTAGGTCATTTCCAAGACAAAACATAGCACCATTAGAAGATGCATATTTATTTAAAGGAGTTTGATCCAGTTCACATATTCTATGCCCTAGGCATTGGACAAACACTTAGGACATGTCTACACAACAGGGCTAAAGCTGAAATAAGCTATGCAACTTGAGCTACTTAATTGCATAGCTTAAGTCAAAATAGCTTATTTTGGCTCTTGGCACTGTCAACACAGCAGGAAGTCCATGAAAGAGCACTCTTCCTCTGACTACCCTTACTCCTTGTAAAATGAGGGTTACAGGAGTCAGAGTAAGAAGTCCTCCAGTTTGACATTATTTTGAAATAACTGCTTGTAGTGTAGACGTGGACTATATTATTTCAGAATAGCATCAGTTATTCCGAAATAACACTGCTGTGTAGATGTACCCATAGTGAGAGATAGCGTCTGTCCCAGAAAACTTATCATCTGCGTACCCATGCCTACTCAGCTAACTCATCTAGACTTCTGATTTCCCAGGCTGCATGCATTCATGCACCCTTCAATGTATCCTTCCCAGAAAGGGACTTGGAAAATAAATTGTCTGAAAGGTTAATGGACTCTGGGTCTGTAGACAAATACATCGCTACCGACCCTCTTTCATTTAATTAGGCTAAGCTGTTATCCTAAGCATTAACCCCAACACACATGCACTAGTACCATGTGGGGAGACACTGGAAAATGTAAACACATTTATACTTGGGAATGTCCAACAGTGAGTCTGTGGTATTGTTAGGAATAGAACCCATGTTTCCTGACACCTTTCTCCTGCTCTAACTACCCAGAACATAGTAAGCAAATGAATTTTAGTGATCAGTGTGATATGTTTTTCAGTAATTCGTAAATTCTTCTTTGAATGATGATCCCTGTGATGGGGCCTTTCCTATACTTTATGAACATATGTTTATGAATATGCATAACTGGAAAATGCTTCATGCTAAATAATTCTTGTAAGGTGTCATTGGAAAGCTTGTAATCTACTGAATGTGTATATTCTATTTGTATGCATGTATCATTTCTGTATCTGAAATTGGGAATATTGACTGTCAATTTATTATCAATGTGTTCATGTTGGGAAAAGCCTATTGCCAGCTCTCAGTGAAGAATGAAGCCAGACACAATGAAGGAGCCAGACATAGAACTAAGAGCCCCCAGCCAATTGACTCAGGGTATGTCTACACTAGCCCCCTAGTTCGAACTAGGGAGGCTTTAATGAGGGCGACCGAAATTGCAAATGAAGCGTGGGATTTAAATATCCCACGCTTCATTAGCATGTTCCCGGGAGGTCGCCATTTTTGGAAATTGACTAGCCCGGAAGAACTGCCCGCGTCTACACACAGCAGAGAAGGGCAATTCCGAGGTTTAACTGTTAATTCGAAGTAAGGGGTTTATTTCGGAATCGCCCTTCTCTGCCGCGTGTAGACATGGGCAGTTCTTCCGGGCTAGTCAATTTCCAAAAAATGGCGACCTCCCGGGAACATGTTAATGAAGCGCGGGATATTTAAATCCCATGCTTCATTTGCAATTTCGGTCGCCCTCTTTAGCCTCCCTAGTTCGAACTAGGGGGCTAGTGTAGACATACCCTCAGGGACTGTCTTCTTGCAGATGTGATACGCTGCTACTGACTCATGTAAACTTGTAACCATGTCACTAGTTGCTAGAATCCATCTTGATTTTTGTACTTTTCCACAGACATGTGTGTGTGGGGCGGGGGAGGGTGGAAATCAAACAAAGGCTTCCTGCCCTAAGGAAATTCTGTATGAGGCAAGGAAAGTAACCAATGATTGTCCTCGGCTGTCTTTACAGACTGCCTCCCCACCCCAAGAGGGTACATGAAAACACCTGGAAACAAAAAAGACCGTAAAGGTGGAGGAGAACTGCTGGACCAAGTAAGAAAGAACATCTTTGGCCTGAGAAGGACTTTATCTGAAATAAGAACTAGGATGAGAAATTATGATTGGTAACAAGCTCTCTTAGTATATTAAGCCAGGCTTAGATGTTCTGTTTTTATTTTGTTTAGTAACCTACATAGTTCTCTCTGCTATCTCTTATGACCACTTAAATCCTACCTTTTATACTTAATAAAATCATTTTTGTTTATTAATAAAACCCGCTGTAAATAATTGTTGCCTGAGGAGGAGAGGAGAACACAGCTATGCATATCTCTATTTCATTGATAAAGGGGGCAAACATTTTATGACCTTGCTCTGTCTAAAACCTTATACAGAGTAAGATGGATTTATTACTAATAAATAACTAAAGGGCCCAGGGCTCCCGGCCACTCCTGCAGCAGTGGCCGGGAGCCCTGGGCCCTTTTGAATTCCCAGGCCCAAAGGCAACTGTCCCCTTTGCCTATCCCCTGTCAGTGGGCCTGCCTTCTTTAGAAAAAAAAAAAAAAGAAGAAAAGGTCTCCAGATTTGTAACCAGAGTGGGGTACTCTTTAAATGCCAAAAAGATTGTTAGGAACCTCTAGTCCAAGACCCCAAAGATTTCCTTTGCAACCAGACCCATCTTGTCCCTTGGCATGATTTGATCTCCCTCCCACAACATTGCCACAGCTGAGTAACTGTCAGATTTTGCTCCTCATGTCAAACCCTCAATAACAATTTTCCCAAGTAAGGATGGAATAGATGTTAAACTTATTTATATGCAAAATGCAGTTCATTCTTTGTTTATTCTTGCTGTTATAAAATGGCAATATGTGCTAGAATAAAAGTAACACCATAGTTTATAATGTTTATTCTGCTTTTATGTGATCGTGGCTGCTGGATTAAAGCTCATTCGCCAGCCCATTAAAATGAAACAATCTGTTTCATCACTTTGGGCCTAAGGAATATTGAAGAGTCATTTAGTAAATCACTAGTTTGGACTAATGTTGGTAGGCTCAGGTCTCTGAGGGAGGCAATATGTCTGCCTTCTCTTGATATTGTACTGAAGGAAAGATGTGCCCAATGTCAAAGGATTAATTTAATCCTTAATTTTTTTTAAAAAATTTTTTTGCTACTGGAACTTCTAGTTTGGCTGTGACCTCCTAAAATGCCAGTAACAAATGTTCAGATATAACCTGCTTTCCTTATGAGCCAACTGGAGACATGTAAATTGACTGTTTTTACAGTATTTTGAATGACTATCCACTCTGAGGGTTCTATAAATACCCTAAATGCTGCAAATGTAGCACAAATATCCCCTGGGCATTGCTCTTTCAAAATATTTTCCTTCAAATTGAAAATTGTAGCAATGCAGAATCATCAGAATGTAATGAAGCAAACAAGAAGCTGATTCAATAATGCCCATTTATGCAAACCAGGCTTCTAGGCAAGAAATGTGGAACACAAACTTAGTTTGACCGAACATGGGATTTGTTATTGTTTGTAATAAAGAATTTTAGAAACTATTGACCAATTAACCATGAAGATAGATAATGATCTGATGGAAGCACAGTCATTCTCAATGGGACATCCACCTACCTACTTACTCACCCATGTGAAAATGGGATGTTTGAGGGAACTTAAGTTGGAAACACCAAAGGAATCAGCCTGGCACACTTCATTCTTGATTAGTAGTTGTTTTGTGTTTTACAAAAAAACAAACCAAAAACCCCCAGTATCAGTCCTTAGAGACTAACAAATTTATTAGGTCATAAGTTTTTGTAGGTAAAACCCAATTCATCAGATACGTTGGAGTGGAAATTACAGAATCCAGGGTATATGTAACAGCAAAAGAAGTTACCTGTCAATTGAAGGATTAGTGTTAATGAAGCTAATTAAGTCAGGCTGGATGTATCTCATTCACATCCACATGCCACAGGACTGCTCATTGTTTTTAAAGTTACAGACTTAACATAGATGTCCCTCTGAGTTTGTGTTTCACTGGTATCTTTGGCTTTAGGAGCCATCAGTGAGACTCATTTATCAGACCTACATTTATACAGCTCTGTATTTGTCTTCTTGCGTGTCTAAGTACTACATTAAGAATTTGGCTTTTTGTTTGTTTGGGTCATTTATGAGCAAAACCCTTCCACTATTAATTACTTTTGAAAATATTGTAAGCCCTCCCCCCATTATTGACTGAATTCACTTTGATACCTTTAGTAATTTTACTCCATGCAAAACTTCCATGGTTTCAGCATCATGGTATATTTAAACCTACATTTCAGCAGTTGCAGTTGTTGTAGATATGCCTAATAGCTCAGCTGTGAACTTTGTCAAAATGGTGAATCACCTAAGCCATTCGAGTAGTACAATATGGAGACAATTTTTTATTTCATAAAGTGAAGAAAGCTACTGGGGGAAAGCTGTTCTAGATTCGATTTTAATAAATAGGGAGGAACTGGTTGAGAATTTGAAAGTGGAAGGCAGCTTGGTTGAAAGTGATTGTGAAATGATAGAGCTCATGATTCTAAGGCGTGGCAGAAGGGAGAACAACAAAATACAGACAATGGACTTGAAGAAGGAAGACTTCAGTAAACTCAGGGAGTTGCTCGGTAAGGTCCCATAGGAAGCAAGACTAAGGCCACATCTTCACTTGCCACAACAGAGATTGATCTTCTGGTGTCCAATTTAGTGGGTCTAGTAAGGACCTGCTAAATCAAACACTGAGGGTGCATCTACACTGCAGGGCTTAACTCAAAATAAGCTAGGGAAATTGAGCTATGTCAATTGTGAATCTTATTTCAAAATAGCTTATTTTGAAATAAGGAGCATCTACACAGCACTTATTTAGAATAGAGTACTCGTCCTCTGACTTCCCTTATTCCTCATACAATGAAGGTTACAGGAGTCGGAGTAAGAAGTCTTCCAGCTTGACAGTATTTTGACACTATTTCGAAATAACTGCCGGCTGTGTAGACGTGGACTAAGTAAGTTCAGAATGGCGCTATTTATTTTGAAATTGTGTTGTAGTGTAGACATGCCCTGAGGGTGCCCCCAGTCAGCACCAGTACTTCTACTCCTCACGAGGAGTAAGGGAATTAAATGCTCCTGTTAACCGCCTGCTGTGGAGATGGCGCCAAGCTCAGTTTAAGGTATATCAACTCCAGCTATGTTATTTATGTACTTGAGTTGCGTACCTTAAGCTGACTTCTTATGTTCTTATGACTTTCTGGGTCTAGTATAAACCTGGTCTAAGAGGAAAAACAATTGAAGACAGTTGGCAGTTTTTCAAAGGGACATTATTAAGGGCACAAGAGCACTATTCCACTGTGTAGAGAAGATAGCAACTATGGCAAGAGACTTGGCTGGTTTAACCAGGAGATCCTGAATAATTTAGTGGAAACTAGGACAAAGGATGAATATAAACAAATAACACCAAGTATATAGGGGGAAAATTAGAAAGGTGAAGGCATAAAATGAGCTCAATCTAGCTAGAGACATAAAGGGTAACAGGAAAACATTCTACAAATAAATTAGAAGCAAGAGAAAGACCAAGGAAAGGGTAAGCCCACTGCTCAATTAAGAGGGAAAAACAATAACAGAAAATATCGAAATGGCAGAGGTGCTTAATGACTTCTTTCTGTAGGTTTTCACCAAGAAGTTAGCTGTCTTGAAGTAACTAGGGACTGATGAAATGCATCCTAGAATATTTAAGGAGCTGATTGAGGAGGTATCTGAGTCATTAGCTATTATCTTTGAGCAATCATGGAAGATGGGACAGATTCCAGAAGACTGGAAAAGAGAAAATATAGTGCCCATCTATAAAAAGGGAAATAAGGACAACCCAGGAAACTACAGACCAATCAGCTTAATTTCTGTGCCAGGAAAGATAATAGAGCAAATAATTAAGGAATCCATATGCAAACATCTTGAAGATAAGGTGATAAGTAAACAGCCAGCATGGATTTGTAAAGGACAAATAATGTCAAACCAACCTGATAGCTTTCTTTGATAGGATAACAAGCCTTGTGGATAAGGGAGAAGCAGTAGACATGGTATACCTAGACTTCAGTAAAGCATTTGATACAGTCTCACATGACCTTCTTAATAAACTAGGGAAATACAATGCAGCTAGGCCTATATAAGGTGGATGTATAACTGATCCTCTAACCATTCTCAGAGAGTAGTTAACAATGGTTCCCAGTCATGCTGGAAGGACATAAGTGGGATTCTGCAGGGGTCAGTTTTGGGACCGTTTCTGTTCAATATCTTCAACTATTTTAGATAATGGCATAGAGAGTACACTTCTCTAGTTTGTGGATGATACTAAGCTGGGAGGAGTTGCAAGTGCTTTAGAGGATAGGGTCATAATTCAAAATGATGTCCAACAAATTAGAGAAATGGTCCGATATAAATAGGATGAAGTTCAATAAGAAGAAATGCAAAGTACTCCTCTTAGGAAAGAACAATCAGTTTCCCACATACATACAAAATGGGAAGTGACTGTCTAGGATGGAGTACTATGGAAAGGGATCTAGGGGTTATAGTGGACCACTAGTTAAATATGAGTCAACAGTGTGAAACTGTTGCAAAAAAAAAAAAAAGCCAACATCATTCAGAGATGTATTAACAGAGGTTCTGGAAGCAAACCATGAGAAGTAATTCTTCCACTCTGCTCAGCCTCAACTGGAGTACTGTGTCCAGTTCTGGGCATCACATTTCAGGAACGATGTGGAGAAGTTGGAGAAGGTCCAGAGAAGAGCAACAAAAATTATTAAAGGTCTAGAAAACATGACCTATGACTGAGGGAAGACTGAAAGAATTGGATTTGTTTAGTTTGGAAAAGAGAAGACTGAGAGAAGGAACAAGAGAATAGGTTTCAAATACCTAAAAGGGTGTTACAAGGAGCAGGGAGAAAAATTATTCTCCTTAACCTCTGATGATAAGCTTAAATTGCAGCAAGGGAGGATATTAGGCTGGACATTAGCAAAAACTTCCTACTTGTCAGGGTGGTTCAGCTCTGGAATAAATTGTCTAGGGAGATTGTGGGATCTCCATCATTGGAGATATTTAAGAGCAGGTTAGATAAACATCTGTCAGGGATGATTTAGGGGACCGGACTTGATGACTTCTTGAGGTCCCTTCCAGTTCTAAGAATGTTATGGTTCTATGATTCCATGAATATACATGTTATACGGCTTTTCTTCTGACCCACATTATGTGTTCAGTCTGTACTGGTATATGGTCATTATTCATTGGCTTTTGTTGAAAATTGTGCTTTGTTCTCTTTCTTCAATCTGGAAAAGGGTTTCTAGGTATTAATTTACAGCAGTGGTCTCCAACCTTTTTACACCCAAGTTCACTTTTTAAATGTCAGGGCAAGCCAAGATCTACCCCATCCCTTCCCCAAGACCCTACCCCTTCCTTGAGGCCCCATCCTCTTCATTTCCCCCTCTCCATCACTTGCTGTCCCCAGTCCTTACTCACTCTCACTGGGTTGAGACAGGAGGTGCGGGCTTTGGTGTGGGAATGAGGGATTTGGGTGTGGGAAGGGGTGAGAGGTGCAAGCTCTGGGAAGGAATTTGGGTGCAGAAGGAGGTGGAGAAGGGGATGCTGGGGTGGGGAGGGGGTTCCAGGCTGGAGAGTATTGGGGTCAGGTGGAGGGTTGGGGTGCTGAGCAAGCCACAGGTTTGTGAATGTGGGGCTGCAGGAATTTTGGTTGGGCTATATGAGAGGCTCAGGGCAGGGGAGTTGGGTGTATATGGGCTCAGGGCACAGGATTGTGGGGTATGGGTGGTTTAGGAGTGTGGTGGCACAAGACTGAGGATGTGGGGGTGCAGGAGTTTGGGGATTTGGGGGGCTCAGGGCAGGGGGTTCCGGTGTTTGATGGGCTCAGGGTTGGGGCACGTGGAGGATGCAGGGGTGTTATGATGCTGCGGCCAGATGGGGGCTTGGCCCCAATTGGGGACTTGTTGGCCAGGCTTCATTTTAAAATAAAATATGTCCAACTTAAATTGTTTCAAAATTGTCTTTATTTATGGGAACCTTGTTTGGATCGGGGCACTGACCCACAGAAAAATCAGTTGGGGACCATACAAGTGAGATGCAAAAAACCAACCCCTCCAAAAAAAAACCTCTCACTGATGTGGCTCCAACTGAGACACCTCACTCTCGTGGCACTCCAGTGACATGGTGGTGATGAGGAGAGTAGGTAGGACTGAGGTTCAAGGCCTCAGGCCAGATTAACTTTTCTGTAGTTCCAGGGTTAGTGGATTTTGTGCCCCCCCCCCAGGCTCTGAGGTGGGGCCAAAATGAGGGATCCAGTATATGGGACAGAGCTGCTAGTGAGTGGGATAGGGATGATGGTGCAGAATCTGGGTGGGAAGTAGGGTACAGGAGCAAGCTGGGGGTAGGTATCTGGCCAGGGGCGAGGGGGCAAGAGCAGGGTGCTGGTGGGTATCTGGCCTGGGGAGAGGGGGTAGGGACAGGGTGCTGGTGGGTATCTGGCCAGGGGAGAGGGGGTAGGGACAGCTCAGCCAGTATCTGGGGGTCTCCAGGGATGAGTATCTCTCGGGAAGGATCTTCAGGCAGTGCTGGAAGAAGTGCACATGTGGCACCTTTAAGAAATCCAGTCACTCCAGATCCTTTGCTGGCATCTTAAACCCCTGGCTCCCCAATGCATGGGGGAAGGAAGGCAAGGCAAGAAAGCACACATGTTGCTGTGAGGAGGGGAGGAGCAGCACGCGCACACTTCCTGAGAAGCCGGATGTGGCACGGAGCCACAGGACTTCTCCCCCCTACCCTGCCACAGGAAACTGGCTTTCGCTCCAATTTTGTGAGGGATAGGAGGCTGTAGCACCAGTGCAGGCTCCTCATTGTGGGTCGGAGGGAGCAAGATGGGAGAATGCTGTGTTGAGATCATGATCAACTGGTTGGTGACCACTGCTTTACAGGATACAGTACATATCAGAATAATTTAAACCGTATTTATGATCTGAAGACTCTTATTGACTTCAGTGGTCATGGATGTGAAGAATAATAATTATTTCAGTTATAGCAATTGTTAGAAATATTTCTGTGACTCCATAAGGAAATTCTGGTGGGACCAGTACTGCCACTGTTGTGTCTTTTGCTCTTTACATTACATATGTATTAGATAGGGACCACAAAGGCATACAGCTGTGCAAATAACCAGGCTCATTTACTATATTCAACGTTCCAGGCTTAGCTATAATATTTATGCATTGCTGCTGTCTCTGGGTTTTGGTAGCGTTTGACATGCAGTGACACAGTGAGTGCCACTAGAGGTCTCTCAAACTATTTAATGGCTATACTATCCAGTTTGTATCCACTACAGCCACTCTTACTCCTGTTGAGTGGTACTTATGAGAGTGAGCACTACTTGATGTGAATAAGGGTGACAGAATAGGAATAAAAATGTCTCATATCCCTATTATGTCTTTCTTTTATTGCATTGCATTGTTCCCCAGGTTTCTAATAAAAGTGTGAGCTGAAGAAGGGTCCAGTGCTGCAGTTCCTACAAAAACGAAATTAATACTGACCGAGGACTGGGTTTAAGAGCGTGTTTGTGTGCAGTTAAGGTAGAACCATTGTTGAAAAGATCTCTCCATTAACATCTCTAAAAATCTACTTTTTTTACCAGCCTTCAGCATTCATAGATTCCTCTAGAGCAGTGGTCACCAACCAGTGGATCGGGATCTATTGCTAGATCTTGGAGCCTCTGACAGGTGATCCTGACGGGTTTGGCGCAGAGGCTATCAAGTGCCAACACTTCAGCTGCCCTTCCCTCTACTGCTGTGCACCTCCTGCCCTTTGCCTTAGAACTGCCTCCCCCACCCCTGGGAGCCTCCTGCTTGCTGGGCAGGGGAGGGAGAAGAGGGGCATTGATGGTAAGGTGCCCCCTCTTCCTCCCTGTATTCTATCTCCACAGAGCAGAGTGGGGGAACAACAGGACTTGGGATGGAGTTTTCTGGCTGCTTTTGGGAGTGGTGCAGGGCCAGGGCAGAGGTGAGCCTGCCTTAGCCCCACTGCACCACCACCCAGGAGCTACCTGAGGTAAGCAGTGCCCAGTTGGAGCCCACATCCTGAAACCCTGCCCCAGTCATGAACTCCCCTCCTGCACCCCAAGCCTCTGCCCCAGCCCCAAGCACCCCTGTATCCAAACACCCTCCCAGAGCCTGCACCTAGAACCCCCTCAACTGCCTGCCCCAAGCTCAGCTCAGAGCCCCTCTCGCACTCCAGATTCCTTAATCGAAGACCCAAGCCTGCCCGCTGTCCCTGCCTGGTGAAAGTGAGGGAGGATGGGGGAGGGAGGAGTGAGCAGGGGCAAGAGGCACAAAGGAGGCAGGGCAAGGGTTTGAGGTTGACCTTGGATTGCTCTTAAGTTCAAAAAGTGATCTTATGCTTGAAAAGGTTGGAGACCCCTGCTCTAAAACATTAGAGTACTTTAAACATTATTTTCTTCAGTATAAATAAGTTGCTATAATTACCTTTTGAACCCTAGAATTTTTACACGGCTATAGAATGCATTATATAAAAAAGAATCAGCCTTGATATACAGGCGTCCAGAAAAATGATTTAATCCGGTGGAATGGATCACCTAGTGCAGCAGCAAAAGAACAGTCCTTCATAGAATTCCCAGGTGTCCAGTCTTCGACCAGAACCCCCGATTGAAAAGGGATCCGGGTGACTCTGGTCAGCATCAATGACTTGGCCATTAAAAGTCTGGGTGGCATGTGGCTGGCAGGCTCCCTACCTGGCTCTGTATGTCTCCCCGGAAGCAACACTATATCCCTTGTTTCCTAAGCAGAAAGATAGCCACAGGAGCTCCACGTGCTGCCCCCATCATGCCCCAAGTGCCAGCTCCGCAGCTCCCATTGGCTGGGAACTGTGGCCAGTGCAATCTGCAGGGGTGGTGCTTGCCAGTGAACAGTGCACAGATCCTCCTGTCTATGCCTCCGCCTAGGAGCGAAAGGAAGTGTTGCCACTTCCAGGAGCAACCTCAGGTAAGTGCTGCCTGCAGCCCACACCCTGACCCCACTGCAGAGCCTGCACTCCCAGCCAGTGCCCTCATCCCTCTATACCCTAATCCCCTGCCTCAGCTTGGACCACCTCCCACACTCCAAACTCTTCTCCTGCACCCCAAGCCCCTCATCCCTAGCCCCAATCCCAGAGCCTGCACTCCCAACCAATGCCCTCAGTTTCACACCCCCCCCCGCCCCATCCTGGTGAAAATGAGCAAGTGGGTGAAGATGGGGGAGAACGAGCAATAGCAGGAGTGGGGCTGGAGCTTAGGAGAAGGGGTGGGGCCTTGGTGAAGGGGCTGGGCAAGGGTGTTCAGTTTTGTGCAATTAGAAAGTTGGCAGCCAGAGTCCTTCAGTCAGCAAACATCACTCCTGAGATTTTGGAGCGTAATTGTAACAACAACAACAACAATGAAATTGCTTCATCAGTCTAGGAAACGAACAGAAACCCCCCAGTTTGGGTTACAACTAGTCCTGTAACAATTGAGTACATAGATATGCTCCTTGAAGTCCTTTCTAACTATCAATTGGTTGCTTGTGTAATCTCCTGTAAATCTTCTGAACACCTGATTGGATCTTAAGAACTGGTTTGAATGCTCACTGAAATCACTGTGGCTACATCTACACTGCGGGTGTTTTGCAGAAGAGGAAATGCAAATGGAGCACTCATTTGGATATCTCACACTCTCATTTGCATATCTTCTGATCCGTTTTGCAGAAGAGGTTTTTGCAATAAAAAGCCCCGTGCAGATGGGGCCATTTGTTGGAAAAAAACCCTTTTGCACAAGAGCCTGTAAACCTCATTTTTTGAGGAATAAGGGCTCTTGCACAAAAGGGCTTTTTTCTGACAAATGGCCCTATCTACACGGGGCTTTTTATCGCAAAAAGCTCTTCCGCAAAATGGATCGGAAGAAGATATGCAAATGAGAGCACAATATATGCAAATGAGCATTTGTATTTCCTCTTCCACAGAACACCCACAGTGTAGATGTAGGCTAATTGTACTGAGTCTTCAGTTCTCAGCTCTGACTCAAATGCCTTTATTAAGTATAAAATGGATGCTAGCAGGGCTCTTTGACCATGGGATGGACATATATAAACTATTCAGTCCAAATCCTCTAAAGCATTTTGATGTGACTGTAATTAACTAAAAGCTTCTTAATATGTGTTCCCTTAAAAACATTTTATTTTCCATTCTCCTGCATTATTTAATTCTATAAAGCATTTTATAAAGCATTTTGCAGTGCAGCATTATGAAAGGCACAAAATAAAGTTTAACTGTATAACATTAATATATCATAAAATAGTCTATTATAATTTTAAGTGCAGGAAAATCATGGCATTGCCATTTAAAATTGTATTTAGAAATAAACATAAAATATGTACTAGAGCAATTTGATCTAGTTTTTAGCTTCCATCCACCTGCAGTTAATAGAGTGGTAGCAAATGAAAACTATTTCCCTTAAGAACATGACATAAAACAGCCATACCAGGTCACCCCAAAGGTCCATCTAGTCCAGTATCCTGTCTTCTGACAGTGGCCAATGCTAGGTGTCCTAGAGGCAAGGACAGAACAGGTAATCATCAAAGGTATGTCTACACTACAGGGCTATTTCAAAATAAGCTATTCCAGAATAGTTATTCTGAAATAGCATGTCTACACTGCAGGGAAGCCTCAAAATTAGTCTGAGGCAGGTTTCCCTAATGTAGACATGCTATCTTGATTTAGAGCACCAAGAGGTACTGGGGAGGAATAACTTAGAATGGCTCTGGTGAGGGGCTATTTTGAAATATCAGCAGTGGAGCATCTACACACGCCTTATTTCGAAATAGCTATTTCAGAATAGGCATTATTCCTCATAGAACGAGGTTTACAGATTTTAGAATAAGCCGTCTGTTATTTCAAAATTATTTTGATATAAAGGAATTGCTGTGTAGACGTTTGCATTGTTATTTCGAAATAGCGCTAGTTATCTCAAAATAACAGTGCAGTGTAGACGCACCCCAAGTGATCCCTCCCCTGTCACCCATTTGCCAACCTCTAACAGAGACTAGGGATACCATTCCTACTCATCCTGGCTCATAAGCATTTATGGACCTATCCTTCATGAATTTATCTAGTTCTTTTTTGAACCCTGTTAAAGTCCTGGTCTTCACAACATCCTCTGGTAAGGAGTTCCAAAGGTTGACTGCATGTTCTGAAGAAATAATAGAGTAAGAAATCTTAGATTGTGTGCACTAATTATTGGCAAACGTTGACCAGTATACCAGTAGGGCCTGAGCCAAAGCCCAAGGAAGTCAATGGAAAGGGGTCCTATTGACTTTTTTGGCTTTAACTTAAGCCCTCAATTAATGCCATTCAACCAAATCTGTCTTGCTCTCTTGAGGCCTGATCCCAGGTCTCTTGAAGTGAATGGTAGTGTTTCCTCTGATATTAAGAGGTTTTGGATCAGAGCTTTACTCAAGAGAATTAACAATGTGCTTGTGTTTGGCTATGCATATTACGGTAGCAGTAAAAGCTCCCAGTGGGATCAGGGCCCCATTGTGCTGGGCTCTGTACAGATACATAGCCTGGCACAATCCCTTCCCTAATTTATCATTATTTTAAAATGTTTTTAATCTTTCAAATCTTGTGATGATCTATCATGACCCCTTGAGAATATTAAAGGTGGTAGAGCATCATTGACTCAAAATAGTGAAGCATTATAGTTTTCTTAAAGAGCTATAGAGAGAAAATCTTTGTATCAATTTTTTCTTCTTTGTAGATTTTATTTGCATATCATATGGAATTAAAAATAAGCAAGGCTTATCTAAATAGAGTTATTTTCCATGAGCACTAGAGATAAACAAATTCCCAATCTTAATTAAGATAGTCTATCTAATTTGTTTTAATTAATGAAATACTGGGCAATCTGAGGGGATGATTTGGCCAGTAGAGGGGACCAGAGTGCCTATTTGGATCTGTGTAAATGTCTGAGCCTCATATGCACATTAGGATGGAAAAAATATATTTAATATTTAACTGAGTTAATTAATTAAAATATTTTCTTATTCACTATCAATTCCTCTGCATAAATACAATGCAGAACTGAAGTAACAAGCAAATATTGCAGTGTTTGTGTTGTGTAGAGATGGTTAGTTTAGTACAATTGACTTCATTCTGTTTTGGTCATCTTAACTTTGTGGTTTGATTGTGCGGCTTATGACAGGAAAATATAGGCAGTGGCAGATTTTTGGTGCTATTATGTGGACACTAAGATGAGAAAATATTCTTACCTCTTTACTACTCTGGTATGGGGGAGGCAGAGATGTTTGAACTGTTTATAGAACATAGAAGATGCAGTGTCAATTCAATGATTCATAAAAGGGATGGTGTAATAGAGAAGATTCTGTGACCAAACAGATGGCTTCTATGAAGGAAGGATGTTATTTATACTTTATTGTCATAGAATTATAGCAAGATAGGGCTGTAAAAGATTTCATGAGGTCATCTAGTTCAATCTCCGGTGCTAAGGAAGGATTAAGTATACGTAGGCCACGCTTGACAGGTGTTTGTCTAAAAAATCTCCAATGATGGGGATTCCACAGCTTCCCTAGGTAACTTGTTCCACTGCTTAATTATCCCTATAGTTAGGAAGATTTTCCTAATGTCCAATCTAAACCTCCCTTGCTGCAAAGTAATCAGCTTAGCTTCCAACAAGGGAGATTTAGATTAGATCTTAGGAAAATCTTTCTAACTGTCAGGCTAATGAAGCACTGGAAGAGGCTGTGGAATCCCCATCATTCAAGGTTTCTAATAAAAGCTTTGTTGAGTAGTATGTAAATAGTATGTTGAGTATGGAAGTTATAATGGGAACATATGGATGCTGGAACCATAATAAAAAGTATGGTATGGGTATGTGGCTTAAGTTCCACAGGAATCCCTTCATGAGCTCTGTACCTGCATGAGGGCAATTGGAAGTCACTATGGGTATGTCTATACTGCACGCTTATTTCGAAATAAGCTATTCCAGAATAGTTATTCCAAAATAACACGTCTACACTGCAGAGAAGCCTCAAAATTAGTCCGAGGTAGGCTTCCCTAATGTAGATGTGCTATCTTGATTTAGAGCCCCAGGAGGCACTGGGGAGCAGGGCCGGCTCTAGATTTTTTGCTGCCCCAAGCAAAAAAATTTTTGGCCACCCCTTTTTTGTCCGGGGAGGATCCATGCACAAATGCAGCTTGCACGGCTTTTTGGGGGTACGTGTGCAAATGCAGCTTGTGCGGCTTCCTGGGGGGTGGAGCGCACACTTCAGGGGGAGCCCAAACCCCCGGGGCATTTTCATCTCCTAGGAGAGCACCAGGGACTCTCCACGTGAGGACAATGGGAGGGCAGGTTCATCCACAGCAAGCCAGTTAAAGACTTCCAAAGCATGCAGCTGTTCACATCAGCTAGTGCTGGAGTCCCGGTCCCACTCCTCACTCTGCAAAGGGATTTTATGATTAGAAGCCTTATAATCACTCAGACTCCAACCCCAACACATAAGCTGTCCAACTCTTGGTGTCCATGGGCAAGAATCAGCCTCACTATACAATGAAACAGTTCAAAGGGATTAAGAGAACTTTTGTTTCAACTCCCCAGCTCTACTGTCCAGAACAAGACACAAGCGACAAGGAGTCCTGCTGTAAACAGGATGTAAACAGTGGTTCTGGGTACTTACACTAGTGAACTGGTAGAATTTCTTTAAAAGTTGACAGGAGACATGTTCTATTTAATTTTTAAATTCAATTCATAAGTTATTTAAATAGGTTATGATAAATTTGGCCATAACAATTTTTAATTTAATTTTAAAGGTATATTATTTAAAACAAAGCCTATTTAAATGGGATCACAATTCCAATTTTAATAAAGCTCTCCTGCCCCAGACAGGAAGGGACTTGGGGACACGGGCACTGGGAACACCAGAGTTCCCCTTCCTCAGACAAAGGGAGAGGGAGAATCACCTGGGTCCCAGGCAGGTGTGATGTGGTTGTCAGGACAGAGGACAAGGGGGCTGGGTTCCTGGGCAGGTGTGGGCGGAGGGGGAGGGAGGGATCAGGGCCCAGAGAGTAGGGGGAGGGGGGATTGTTTAGAGAGCCAGACAGGAGATGGGGATCCTGGTGGGAGGCGGGGGGGAGGGGGAGGAGAAGAGGAGACAGGGTCCCAGCAGGGTTGCAGTGGGCCAGGAGGTGGGGTTGCTGGGCAGAGGCCAAGCTGGGGGAGGCGCGGGGGGGGGGAGGGGTCGCGGGACAGTGGACTGGGGCACACAGACCAGGTGGGGGGGGGGCCAAAGGAGGGGGAGTTGCGAGGAGGGCTCACAGGAGGGGGGGTGGCCTGCCAGGGGGGGCACACAGGCAGGGGGGCCCACACTCACAAAGGCAAAGAAGAGGCCACTGGGCTCAGCCTCACCAGCTGCGGCCGCCCCTTGCCTCCCTCCCAGCAGGGGCCGCGCCTCGGGACTGCCCATGCAGACCTCCCAGCGTTTCGGGGCCAGGTGCAGGCTCCAAGCGGCGAGGCGTGGGGCTCCTAGCTCGGGGCGGCCTCCGCGGGGCTCCCTGTTGGGGGATGGGGCCCTGCCGTGGCTGAGCCCCAGCACCCGCTGCTCCAGTGAGTCAGCTGCTGGGAGCAGCCACCATGGCCGCGGCCTGCCCTGCCGGGCTCAACGTCACCAGCCACGGCTGCCCTGCACCGGGGCCAGGCTCCCTCCCCTCCCAGCGCCCTGTCCCACCCTCCCAGTGTCCCTGGGCCAGGCGCAGGCTCTGAGCGGCAGAGCGTGGGGCTCCCAGCTTGGGGCGGCTCCAGGAGGCTCCCCACCGCCCTGCTCCTCCTCCAGGCCGGAATGCCGCCCCTGGCAATGTGCCGCCCCATGCACCTGCTTGTTTTGCTGGTGCCTAGAGCCGGCCCTGCTGGGGAGGAATAACTTAGAATGGCCCTGGGGAGGGGCTATTTTGAAATAACAGCAGTGGAGCATCTACACACACCTTATTTTGAAATAGCTGTTTTGGAATAGGCATTATTCCTTGGAGAATGAGATTTATAGATTTTGGAATAAGCCGCCCTTTATTTTGAAATTATTTCAAAATAACAGAATGGCTGTGTAGATGTTCGCATTGTTATCTTGAAATAACGGTGCAGTGTAGACACACCCTATGGGAGCTGCAAGCTCTAGGAGTACCTGCAGTAACTGGAATCCTCCACAGGAATCCTTGAGGAATTTGAAAGCTCTGCAAAAGTCTCCCACTGCCTTCAGCTGAAACAGAGGTGCTCAGAACTCCAGAAAGTGAGACCCAGACTTTTGATTGGTGTTGATAGAATATTCAAAAGTGTGTTGATTGTATTCAAACTAAAAAACAAATAACAGTCATGTTTGCAAACCACAAAAGAAAAGGTTTCTACCTAAAGAAGAGACTGAATCAAAGATATGGAAAATACATTGTGATTCTGCCCCAGCAGGCTATGTAAGGAAACTGAGGATGTTTGCTTTGAATACAGTTATTTAGAGGGGTTTTTTTGTAGTCACTGCACAGTTTTCATTCCTTATTTGGTTTTTTTTGGTCAGCTTATGAACACTGTAGGTACAGCACTGTATGAAGGAGAGGGCAGAGGGGAAGATTTGTGGGGTTTAGGGAGAAAGGTGAAAATGCACTTATCCTTTAAGCAAGCTTTGCCCATCACGAGTGGCCCCAGCCATTTAGTCAGCCACGCAGAAAATGTTTTGGCACACACCGTCTCCTTCTAAGTGGCCACACAAAAAACCGGACCAACCAACTGAACAAGCAAAACAGCAGCAGCACTGCAATTCATCATCTTTTGAAAAGAGTCCCCCTTGGCTACTATGCTGCTGGCCCACTTCTAGAATTGGCCCTGCTACCCACAGTCCCAATAAATGAATAAATGTGATCTAGTGTTAAGACTTAAATTAGCATTGTTGGGCTTCAGAGATATCAATTCTACTGAGATACATGAAGTCATTCGCACTTAGGACCAAATTCTGTCCTTATCTCTCCATAAAGCCTACACTTAGAATAGAGACTAAGGCCTGTATACACTAGACCAGGAAGGTCAGCTTAAGGTGCACAACTCCAGCAGCATAAAATGCATAACTGAAGTTGGCTTACCCTAAGCCGAGCCTGGGTGGGGAAGTACCGGATGCCATCGGGAGCTACTCTCAGGCTACGTCTACATTGGCATGATTTTGCGCAAATACTCTTTAACGCAAGAGTTTTTGCATTAGAGTATTTGCGCAAGAGAGCGTCTATATTGGTCTGGGACTTATCGTAAGAACGATGTGCTTTTGCGCAAAAGAGCGTCTACATTGGTGGGACGCTTTTGCGCAAAAGCAGAAGCCCGGAACCATTTTGAAGAGGGCAAAAGGGCATTAGCTCTTTCCGGGGGCTGGGGCTGGAGCTCCTTTGAGACGTGCTTAAAGGGATCTCCCCGGACAGCCGTTTCTCTCCTGCTGCGTGCTTTAGGACCTCTTGCAGGGACTGACAGCCATAGCAGTTCTATTTGTGGTTGCCCTCTGCCTTATTGGACACCACTGCTTTGTGCCTTAGTGCCTTTGGCTGATAGTTTGATCTCAGCTCATTTGTTGTGCCATGGAGCCAGGGATGGCCTTGTGCCTGTTCTGGTCCCTTCCGGCCATTTTGGAGTGCCTGCAGCTGCTGCTTCAGGCTGCTGCACTCCTCCTCCAGGACCTTGAGGCGCAGGTCGCTCTGGACTCCCTCACCAGGGAGGCCATGGCGTCCCTGTGCCATCCCCACCCCACCATGGAGAGGTCCTTGTGGAGACTGGACACCAGTACCGACTGATGGGACCGCCTGGTCCTGGGGCAATGGGGCAACCAGCAATGGCTCCGGAACTTTCGGATGCGAAAGCGGACGTTCCTGGAGCTCTGTACCTGGCTCGCCCCTGCGCTCCAGAGAAGCACCACCCGGCTGCGGGCACCCATCCCCGTGGACAAGAGGGTCGCCATCGCACTCTGGAAGCTGGCCACCCTAGACAGCTACCAATCGGTGGCAAACCAGTTCAGGGTGGGCAGATGGACCGTCGGTGCCGTTGTCATGCAGGTAAGTCCCAGGTAGAGTGGCGGGGGGGGGGAGGGGAGGGTGCTGCACTCCATGCCCAGGGGCAGGCAAGACTCCAGGCTGGGTCACCCAGGGGTTTGGGCCATCCCTCCCTTGCACAGGCCTGCTGCTGGTGGGGGAGGAGGGGGGGGGCCATGGGGCGAGGGGGCCCTGGTGTGTGTGTGTGTGTGAGAGAGAGAGAGGACAGAGGGCATCACGGGGGGGGGAACCCCCCCCCAAGGGAGCACACACTCACCCTGCCTTATGTGATGTGTTCCCCTATGTTTCTCTGCACCCTTCTGCAGGTCGTCCGTGCCATCAATGACATCCTGCTCCAGAGAGTCATCCGCCTGCGTGACGTGGACACTACGCTGGCCGGCTTCGCTGCCCTGGGGTTCCCCAACTGTGGGGGAGCCCTGGATGCAACCCACATCCCCGTCCGTGCCCCGGAGCATTGAGCAGCCCATTTCATAAACAGAAAGGGGGTACTTCTCCATCGTACTCCAGGCCCTCGTGGACCACTGTGGCTGCTTCCAGGACATTTATGTGGGCTGGTCCGGCAGGGCACATGATGCCCGCATTCTACGAAACTCCAGCCTGTTTGACAGGTGGGAGGCAGGCACTTTCTTCCCCCAGTGGGAATTTACTGTCAGGGACGTGCCAACGCCCACGTGTGTTGTGGGGGACGCGGCCTACCCCCTGCTGCCCTGGCTAATGTGGCCCTACACGGGGTGGATGGACCACAACCGGGCACGGTTCAACGACCGCCTCAACCGGGCCCGCAACCAAGTTGAGTGCGCCTTCGGGCGGCTGAAAGCCCGGTTCCGCTGTTTGCTCACCCGTCTGGAGACGGGTGAGCGGAATGTCTCCAAGGTAGTGGCCACGTGCTCCACAATCTTGTGAAGCGGAAGGGGGAGGCCTTCCTCCCGGCATGGATGGCAGGCAAGGGCCAGGCCTTCGAACAGCCCTGCACAGCTGCCATCCGCCAGGTGCACCACGATGGGGTGCGCATCTGGGAGGCCCTGATGGAGATGTTCTCCCAGGCCCCATAGTAGGGTTGCCTCTGTCTCCCTTGACATCTCCCTCCCATCCCCAACCCTTCCCTCCCCGTAACTCCCAATAAACCAACCGTTTTTTTTGGAAAACAAAGTTTGAACTTTTTATTTACAATGCGGAGGGGGCTCTGAACTGGGAGGGGGCAGGGGAGCTAGTGCTGGGAGGGGGTGACCCCTGCGAGCTCCTCTGCGGGGCCAGACCAGCATGTGTGGGTCCGGCCGCATTGGGGCAGGCACCACAGGGAGGTGGGCAGGAGGGGCAGCAGGAGCAGGGGGGATGGCGGGAGCAGGAGGGGGGGGGCACGGGCATTTGGAAGGGAGGGATGGCAGGTGGATGGGGCACTGCCATGCCGTAGTGCACAGCATGCCCAATGTGAGCAGTGAGGGCAGTGATGGCATCTGCCACTCACTCACATTGGGCCTGGAAGTGGCACCAGGCCTGCTGGTGCCACTCAAGGTCTGCCTCCACCCGCCAGATGATGGCCGCCTCAATGCGCTCGACGGCCTGGACATGCCGCCGAAGCAGTTGGTCCTGCTGCCGGACCTGCCGGCTTGGGGCTTGGGTGGTTGGGGGTGCTGCTGCTGCCGCAGGGCTGGAGGGTCCCCCGCTCCTGCTCGGTCCCGCTGCAGGGAACAGAGAAAAGGATGGGTCAGTCAGGCAGCCCGGCCACCGTCCCTGCACCCCATGCCCTCCGCCCCTGAGGCCAGGTGACACCACGGTACTGTGGCTTGGGCCCACTCTCCCCCCCCCCCCGGTGTTGTATGTTTGCATACAGCACTGCCCCCCCCCCGAGAAGGGTGCTCCTCCATGTATTGTAACCACCGGTCTGTGTCCTGGCGCCTTGGGGGGTGGGAGGGTGCGTGTGTTGTGTTAACCTGTGGAACTCCCTGCCAGGGGAGGCTGTGAGGCTTTGGGCTAATCAATGGTGTCTGACAGGGAGCAAGATGAATCCCCACACAGTGCCTGGGAGCACATATGGCAGACTTGGTCTGGGCTCTCAGATCCCCATCACGTGACTGTCTCCTGGACAGAACCAGGGATGACTGGGGAGTGTACCATCCTTGGAGTGAAACTCAGCTGGCCCTAGGGCCGGCCCGAGAGCTTTCCCCCTCCCCCTCCCACTGGCCCTCACATACGGTAGCCCAGGGATGTGTGGGGACTTCCCTCGGGGGGCCAGCCAGGGCACCGGGAGCGGACAAGGGACTCAGTGGGGGCCACACTCACAGGGCTGTGATGCTGCGGTTTCCCCAGCAGCAGCTGGCTGTGCCTCACAACCAGGCATGTAACAGTGTGCCGTTCTGTGTGCTGCACCCTTGCGGAGCTGTGGGCTCTGGCTTGAGCCCCTGGGGCCCTGGCTGGTTCCAGCCGGCATCCACCCTTCGCCCCTGGGCCGGACGTGAGTGAGCAGCACGGTCCCAGGCGTGCCCTGGAGCTGCCTGCCGCGGCCACATGCCACTCGGTCACCAGGCTGCACGTGTTGCATACTGCTAATGCTACACAGCGTGCAGCTCACACTGCCTAAGTGATGCTCCCTCCCTCTCCTCTTCCCACCCCCCTCTCCCCCCCGGCGCCTGGCTCTGCCCTGCCCTTGTGAGTGCAAAGTGCAACACTCACCAGTGGATCCTTCCCTGGCCTCCGAGGACACATGGGAGACGTCGGGGCTGCCAGAGAGGACCTCCAGCTGGAGGGTCACGCTGCTGCCCTGGTCCTCCTCCTCGTCTGACCCGCTGGCTGGCTCGTCTTCCTCCCCTGCCTCGCTGGACCTGGTGACGGAGGGGTGCCTGCTCATGTCCATGGGCACGGACAGTCCTTGGGGTGCTGCCTGGCCCAGGATGCGGTGGAGCCACTGGTAGTGGGGGCAGGTGTCGGCTCCTGCCCCCTGGCCCTCGCTGGCCCGGACATAGCCCAGGCGCAGCTCTCTGACCTTTGCCCGGACCTGCTCGAGGGTCTGGGCTGGATGGCCCTGGTCTGAGAGAGCCTGGGCCATGCGGCGGAAAATGTCCGCGTTGTGGCAACAGGTGCCCCGGGTGTCATGCAGGGCCTCCTCATCCGCCCACAGGTCCAGGAGGGCCTTGAGCACCCCTGGGGACCAGGATGGGGCTCTCTGCTTCCTGCCCCTTGGGGCCTCCTGCGCTGGGGGTGCGGGTGGCTGTTACCCCCCCGGAGCGGCCATCCTGGGCTGGTGGTCTGGTGGCTGTTGGGGAAGGGAGCAGAGTCGTGTGGCAGAGCTCGATGGCAGAGGTGGCCGAAGGGCTTCTGCCTCATGGCCTCTGCAGGCTGCGTCTGCCTTTAAGGGGGCTCGGGTTAGCAGGAAGTCCGGGACCTGCCTGCAGGTACGGAGCATCCAAACGGCCACTAGGGCTTTTTTCCGTTTAGACTGCTTTTGCGCAAAATGTCTTGGTTGCCTGTCTACACTGGCCTCTTGCGCAAGAGGGCTTATTCCTGAGCGGGAGTGTCATAGTTCTTGTGCAAGAAGCACTGATTTCTTACATTAGAACGTCAGTATTCTTGTGCAAGAACGCCCCGCCAGTGTTGAAAGGCAGCATGTTTTTGCCCAAAAGCGGCTGCTTTGGCGCAAGATCGCGCCAATGTAAACACAGCCTCAGTGTTCAATTTACAGGTCTATACTGGACCCGCTAAATTGAATGCCAGAAGATCGACCTCCAGAGTGTCACTCTTCTGGTAAGTTTACACATTCCCTAAGAGCAGTTGAGAAATCTAATTTCCTACCATGCTGGTAGCTTATAACAGAAGGGTTGCTCCGCTACTGCCGCTACTTCCAACATTACCACCTGGGCTCCCATCCCCATTCTCACCATACAGAGTGATCAATGGTTGGCCCCAAACTCTGCAAATGTCCCAGGATCTGATAGAGGCAAAGGCCCAATAGTGTGGAGAGCCTACCCCGCCTTCCCTTCAGTTTCCAGTCAATGCAGCTCCACTGCCTCAGACTTCATTAGCCGTTCAATACACTTACTGCTGATTGCCAGGGTGATGTTGCTCCCCAACCCCCAGCTTTCTGTTGCCCTTCCTTTCCTAAGTGCTGCAAGTCCTGAGGCAGGGAAAGACTGTGCTACAGAGCACACCACATTGCGGGAACAGGTGAACTTACATCCTGAGAGAACAATCAGTCCTTTTTGTCTGTTAATTATAGCTCATATTTTCAATCATTCATAATCAGTATTTCAGTTAAAACCGTCCCACAGTCCCAGTCCATACTCAGCCCAAACATAATCCACACCCGCAAGGGCTTAAAGTAGACTCCCCTCCAGTAAAGCCTCTGCCCATCCCAATCTAGGAAATACATTAAAATAATATGATAACTAAAATTGTCTTTTATTTCATTTTCTTTCCATTTTATTCTCTTCTCTTTCTCTCTCCTATCTCTAAATTTATTTCCCCAATTTTTCTCCATAACAATATGTTTGATGTCTTTTCAGACCATTGTTTCTATCTCTTTCATTATATCTGTTTTTGCATGGCACTTCTCCCTATTCAATTCCCATCTTTCTTCTCTCAGTGTTTTGAACTCTATGTAAAGCCTTCTTTGCACCTGTTGTAGTCTACCCTCTCTCCCCAACAGCTCTTTGGGTCTATCCATCCTTCTGTGCCCAAAAGTGTCCCTCCTTTCATCCTTCACCTTCTCTAAATCCCTTTGTCCTTCAACCTGACCCCACCTTCAGATTGTCCTTTGTCTTCCTCCTTGTCTCGCTTTAGCCTCTCTCCTGAAGTCATTTTTACTTCCCCATGTTTTCTTTCCTGAGTCAGTCTGCCTCCCTTGCCAAAATGCATTTGTATATTTCCCTAAAACCATCTGCATCTCCTCCACAAAGCCCTGGCTATGATTTTTGCCTTCTGTTGCCCTTCCCTACCTACTGTTTGTCTGTAAGGCCTTTGATGGCTACTGTCTGGACTCTTGGGGCATGTGTCTACACTGCACCTGTAGCTCAAAATAAGCTACATAATTTGAGCTACACAAATTGAGTATTTTATTTCGATCTAATTTTGAAATAGCTTATTTCAAAATTTGGCACTGTCTACACAGTGCCAAATTTTAAAATAAAGCGCTATTCCAACAAGTCCCTTAACCCTCGTGGAACAAGAGTTACAGGGAAGCTAGAATAGAGTGCCCATTATTTTGAAATATATTTTGAAATAATGGGCATGTTTAAAGATGCAGAATAGCTATTTCAGGATACTTCAGGTATCCCAAAATAGCTCTGCTGTCTAGATGTAGCCTTGGAGACTAGACTTCTCTGTACAGGTGCTCTATGAAATAGGAAAGCTAATAGTTGGGCTCCTGACTCCCATTTATGGCTTTGAAAACTCCTCAGTATTTACAGAGGGAGCGATTAACTGCAAGTCTCTCACCCAGCCATGTTCACCTTTTTAGGGATGGTGGCTATCAGCAGGCCAGGTCAGGAACAGCCATAGCCATTGGGATCCTGGGATAAGAGGCATCAGGTCTAGGCCTTGAGGCATGTAGCACACAGACATTGCTGGCAAAGCAAAATGCACTTGCTCAACTTGAAAACATTGCTTACTTTCTCAGAAAATTACCTTCTGGTCTGAGGTTTCTTGTATGTGCTCTCAACCTATTAGCATTAGCAAAGTTTAATAGAATTACCCATTCGGCCATTGTTTTGTTCTGAAGTTATCTGCATGAGGAAAAATATGTTGTTCAGCCAACGAACGTTTTCAGAAGTTTTTATGCTCAGAAAAATTACAAATAGCTTTGTTTGAAAAGACAGTAACAGCTTGGTGTGCAGAGCTAAAGAAAGATGGCATCATTATTTTACCTCATCACACAATGTAAAAACAATGCTGCTTTGAAGTCCCAAGTGCCTGTTATACAGCAAGGGATTCTTGTCATAATAGAGAAGGCAGCATGCATTATTGCCCATTTAGTCTAATAAACAGGCCCCTGGTTCTAATATATCTTTGCCTTATTTTGAAAATGGATTATTTTGGGCATCTCTACTATTTTCCAGATTTCCCAGCATGACCCATAATTTTTCTGTTGCCAAGAGACAACCCTAATCTATCTGATATAAGAAAGGTATGACATTAATTATCTGATGAATAAGCACCCTCTCCTCTCCAGAATAAGATGCTCCCTTGAGTTAATCTCAATGTCTGTTGTATTTCCTCAGCTAAAAGCTCCATCAGTCAAGCCAGGAAGGTGGATTTTGTGAAGGGCATTTAATTAATATTCTTGTCAAGAAGGTTGATTTGTCTGGTGTATCACAACCAAAGGTGAATGTAAGTCAGTGCGCCCTGGTGCAGTCCACCAGTAAGAGACTGGCTGGTTGGGGGTGGGGCTCTGGATACTGCCAGCACCCTTGGTGGTGCAGCCACAGGCTTTAGCCCCAGTGCTTGGGTGGCTGGGCAACATGTTCCCCATTGCTTGCCCACTAGATCTCTGGGGCTGGTCAGGGCGGTGGGGACCAGGGAGCTGGTAGCCAAACAGTGGGGTCCTTGTCGCACCAGCAAGCCCTGGGTTCCCTCCACACACTCCCTGCCCCCTACCCCCCTCCACACTCCAGTTCCCTGTTCTGAGTGCCCCCACACACTCCTGCCCTGACTCCTGCACCACCTACTACCCCCACACCTCTGCCCAGAGCCCCCCCCACCTCTGCCTTGACTTCTCTACCTCCCACCCCCATTCAAGCCCTACAACCCTGCTTAGACTCCTACACCCCCTTTCCTGAGCCCTCCACACCTCCCAACCCCCTTCCCAGACTCCCACATCTCCCACAACCCCACTCTGTGTACTGATTCCTGCGCCCCCCCCCCCATCTTGCTCCAGCTCCTGCTACCCATATGATGCAGGGGGACCCCTACTGCCACAGTACCAGCACCCCCCATACTGACCCCAAGCAACATCACCTGGGGTATGCCAAGAGGGCAGAGCAGGTGGAGCAGAGGCAGAGCTTGGGAAACAAGTGGGGCTGTGTCTAGACTGGCAAATTTTTCCGCAAAAGCAGCCGCTTTTGTGCAAAAACTTGCCAGCTGTCTACACTGGCCGCTTGATTTTGCGCAAAAGCACTGACGTTCTAATGTAAGAAATCAGTGCTTCTTGCGCAAATACTTTGACGCTCCCATTCGGGCAAAAGTCCTTTTGCACAAAAGGTTTCGCGCAAAAGGGCCAGTGTAGACTGCTCAGATTTGTTTTGCGCAAAAAAGCCCCGAAGGCTAAAATGGCGATCGGGGCTTTCTTGTGCAAAACCACGTCTAGATTGGCACGGACGCTTTTCCGCAAAAAGTGCTTTTGCGGAAAAATGTCCGTGCCAATCTAGACGCTCTTTTCCGCAAATGCTTTAAACAGAAAAACTTTTCCATTAAACGCATTTGTGGAAAATCATGCCAGTCTAGATGTAGCCGTGGAGTTGGGGGGGGCCTGCACTGGGAGGTTGCTGTAGCCAGACATGAACCCCATCTTGTTCCCCCCCCCCGAGAGCAAGAGAAAGGCAGTCAGGCTTTGATGCCCTGGGAACGCAGGGGTGCTGCTTGTCCCTGACTCTACCATAAACAGAAACCAGACAGTAAATGGGCTAGCTGACGACCAGGGGACCTCCCGCCGCCCTGATGGCTAGCACCAGTAATTGACACGCCTACACTGTCCCAGGAGAGGAATCTTCGCCCATCACATACTAGAAGTGCCCATTGTCTGCATTTTCCCAGGTGTGAATTATGCTTCGCACCCTTCGTGGGAAACTTGGCATTCAAAGCCATTTTCCCTAATTGGCCACTTGAGACCAGGAAGAAGCCTACGTGACCCAAGGGGTATAAAGATGGGTTTAGTAGCCCACCCCATTTGAGCTCCAATCATCTATACCTGCTGGCAGGTATTGGCGGTCTCCCGAGGTCTGTGGGACGCCCAACCTCGCCCTACTTCTTCCCGAGGGATTGAGAGAAAGACGCTGGCCACGCCAAGTCTGGAACGCAGGGGTGAGAATTATACCTGCAATGTGTTTTTCCTTGTGTACACTTTAATAGTTACTATGTTATAAGTTTAGTTACTCTATTATAAGTTTCTTAAATCAAACTGTTTCATTTCTATTGTAAAACTGCCTTTGGTAACGTGATTTAGCTATAAACTGCGGAACCTAATTAGCTTGTCAATCAAACCGCAGGGAGTCTTTGTATCTACTTGTAAACTGCAATAAACATTTAACTTCCATTGGAACTGCCGTTTACTTCTATGTAAACTCCGGTATCTTGTTAGGCTGTCAATCACACTTAAGAAACTTTCTCTTAATTGAAACACTCCCAGTGGCCATTTTGGTTTCGTTGGAGATCTGCGGTCAGCAATTATCCAATCAGACCGCAGAAAAATCATTAGCTTGTCAATCAAAGGTGCAGCAGCCATTTTGTTTCATTCATAAATTGGGCAGCCATTTTTAAAGCCCCGAGGAGTCATTTCCCTGTCAATCAAATCGCCACGGTTTGCTTTCGGACCGCCACCCTAAATTATAGTAAAAATAAGATTGTGCCCTCATTCACTTTATACATATATATATATATATATATATATATATATATATATTGAACCAAGTTTTCTTTCCTTTCTTTCTTTCTTTCCTTTCTCCTTTCTCCTACAAATAAGCAAGTGTGGTTCAAGTTTCTGACTTGAACCCGTGCTGCTGTATCCGAACCGAACACAAACAAAAGAACTCCAGCCGGTCATAAGGGACAGACAAAAGGGAAGCTTGAGTGTTGGATCGTGTCGCCTCCAGGGGGCAGATCCGTTGGGGCACCTCTCAGCCTCCCCAGGCTGCCCGCTGCGACGGGACTTTGTGTCCTAGCAGTTAAAGTCTGAGGTGTAAAGCTCTCCCTGTAACTTTGGGGCGCCCGTCAACCTCCTCCAGGTTGCCCGCTGCTAAAGGACCCCAGTCCTAGCAGTTGAAGTCTCGGGTGTATAACACACACACACACACACACACACACTCACTGCCCTGACCACCAGCTGACAGTTGCCCAGGACCCCACTTCTGGGGCACTGAGGGGAGTTGTCCCAAGCACCGCACTCCCCTCAGGATGGCCCTGACTGGACTATTGGCATAGTCAGAGCATTTGCTACCCAAAAGGATACAGGATGTAGTTTGGGTTTTTAATAGCTGGGAACTACTTGAGGCTTTTGGGAGATATGCATTTTCCCCTGACCTTCTGGACAAATACTTTAGGCCCAGATTCTCACAGTATTTCAGTGCCTACAGTTCCCTCATTTGTAAAGCTGCATTCTTACCAGTTCTGTGTTTTTATTGTGACATGATACTTGGTACCCCAGCTTATAGATTCAATTGGTTATATGAGAATCTTAGCTTTCTTTCTTAGCAAGTATCTAGCCTTCGTGGTTATGGAGAAAAAAAAATGAAAAATTTTCTCTTAAAGCTCAGAAATAAAAAAGGAAATAAAAAGAAACAAACATTTATTCTTTTAAAAAATTCCACGCTTTTCAAGCCAAACTCATCATTTTCTGAAGCTTGACTCATGATTATGGTACATTTGGGGTTGGCAGTACTGAAGTTGGGATTAATTTTTAACCTGTTGCACAGTTTTGCTAGGGAGGTTAATTCTTGTGTGTTAATAAAGCATTTTTAGATTCTATAATGTCAGTTATGTAAGTGCAAAATTAAATAATCCTTCCCGTTATTGCCTTAATATGTTGATGGTTATTATGCAGTTCTAGCTCTATAACAGACTGTGAAAAATCAAAGTAGCTATTGCCTATTCTCTAAATTAATGTTTGTTAGAGGGAGATGCTTTTAAGCTAGCTAAATGTATACAAAAATGGGTTATATCGTAGAATTACAGGGCTCTGTTCTGGGCCTTCTCCCCCCTCTCCCTTTTCCATCTGTACTTTTCTGTCAGTAACATAAATTGACTCAAGGCTTTAGGTATCAGCTTTATGGAGTAGCCTCTTAATCTCTGTCTCCACACCTGGCTTCTCTTCCTCAGTCGGGGATCTCTAGCTGTGCTTCTGACATCTCTTCTGGATGGCTGTCCACTTGTTCAAACTCAGTGGTCCTGACTTTGATCTCCCTTTATACATGTATAAAGTGAAGTTTCACCAGTTTTAAACTAGTATATATGAGATCAGGAAAAGGCACTTTGCAAGCTCCCCATGCAGCTTTGCCATTGTGTCTCAGACCTGCACAGTGACTCCTAGTTGCACTGAATGGTATCTGTTTGGAACGAATGGCACACGTGCAGGGCTGGCCCGAGCCATTTTGGCGCCCCGGACCTGGGCACACAGTGCCATCCCTGGGCGCACTGCGCATGTGTGGGCCCACCCCTGGGGTGCAGGCCCGCCCCCCCAAGGTGCGCGGTCCTGCCCCCTGGGCGCACGGCGCATGCGCTGTCCAGCCCAGCCCAGCCACCGCTGTGGCACACAGCCCGGGGCCGGCCACACCTGGCTGTGCAGGGCCCCGCAGCCGTGGGGGGAAGGGCGCTGCTGGCCAGCACCGCGGGGATAGGGGGCCGGCGCTGCGGGAGCCGGGCGCGCGGCACCTGATGGCAGCTATAAGGGACGCTGCACGCCCCTTACAGCTGCCATCAGGCACCCCCCATAGGTTGGCGCCCTGGGCAGCTGCCCGGCTAGCCCATCCCTTAGTCCGGCCCTGCACACGTGAGCAGTGGGTACATAGTAGGAAGGACACATGTGAGCAGTTAGTACTTAGAACACAAGCCAAAGTTTGAACTTCAATATCTAAAAATAAAAAGCTAGTACTTAGAGCACTGAACTTGTCCTTTGGTCCTTCTTACCTTCATCTTTCCATTGGGCTGGGGGCAGGCACCAGGAAGGTCTATAAAGGGAGATAAAGGGTTGGAGGCAGCAAGGCCGACAGCCACAATGTACCTCTGGGCAAGATGCAGAAGGGTCAGCTACATGCCCCTGCAAGGGGTGGGGCCGGGAGTAGCTAGTCCTCAGTGTCGCTTGGAGCCTGGTGGCCCTCCCAGTGCTCAGAGCCATGCAGAGCATCTGGCACAATGCTCTACAGCAATTTAAAAGGCCCAGGCCTCTTTGAAATGCCAGGTCCCAGGGCACATGGCCCCTTTGCCCCCCCCTGCCCAATCGGTGGGTCTGGACCACTAGGACACCTGACCTTCTCAGGCCCCATCACACATTTCTGGAGATCTAATACTCTGTAAAATTATCATTATGTTGTTCAATATACGCTGATGAAACACTGATAGCCAAAATAAATAGCTTTCATTACTCCAGTTCAAAAATACCCTCTCAAAAAGGTCAAACCTTTTCCTTCACATATTAAATGTAAATTTTAATTCTAACCCATTTAAGGACATTCAGTTTACATATCACTCAAAGATTCCTCTCTCTTGTTCAAATTTCAAAGACTAAGGAATACAAATTATTTTTCTTCAACATGTGACCCAAATGATGAAATGAAAAGGCATTCTTCTGCAGAAAAGACAAAGGGAATGGGCTACTCCAGGAAACACCTTCTAAAAACAGTTCTACACTAGGGGGCAATGTCGAACTAAGGTACTCAACTCCAGTTATTTGAATAGGGTAGCTAAAGTTGACATACCTGAGGCTGAGTTACCACAGCATCTCCACTGTAGGAGGTGGATGGGAGAAACACTCCAGTTGACTCCCCTTATGCTTCTTGATCCAGTGGAGTACCAGAGTCTGAGAGCACAATCAGTGGTTAATTTAATGGGTCTTTACTAGATCTGGTAAATCAACCCCAGGGGATCAATCCCTGCAATGCCAGTCTTCTGATAAGTTTAGACAACGCCTAAGTTAATCAAAACAATGCAAAACAGAACTGAAGTCTGGGGAGAGATCTCTTCTTTGGTACTGTCTATATTTTGGAATTGTAAAAGTAATACTTTTTATTGCTTTGTTTTAGTGGTCAGATACATATCTGAAGGGATGAGGAAGAACATCAATGCAAATAAACAGGAAGCCATCAGCAAGCCATTCATCCCAGTGTGGTTGTGTCCCCTTTATTGCCACAACAAGGAGAGCATACCCAAATTGGCAGACCAAAGCAACTATAAAGAATCAGTTCCTACCACTGGTTTTGCCAAGATTTAACATGGAAAGATACAGAAAAAGAATGAAGTGTAAACTTTATATTAAAATCTATTCGATTCCCTAGCAGAGAAAATATGTCAGGAGTATGGCTGGAGTGCATGGCACTTCATTTATTCTCTGAATCTCAGGGCCCAGAGAGTTTCATGGGAAGCCAAGCATAAGTTAGACCTAACCAATGGCAATCCTTACTTGCACTGGGGGCTAGGCAATCCCCCTCAGTTTACAACAGGTACAAGGGTGGCTTCAGGTCATCTCTGGCCCATGAAACTCAACTCTGCCTTCAGAGTTACTAAGAATCATGTGCAGTCCCCATGAAAGCTCCTGCTCCCATGTAGGCTTGTGCCTTAAAGGCATAATATAGCCCTTAGCTTTTAAGCAAGGTTGTAATGATAATGTCTGAAACATGTTCACATACGAAGTGAGGCGTTTCAAAGTACACAGTATTCCATGCCATCCGGTTGAAAGTCTTTTGCACACAAACAATGCTGCACTCTTTGTTGGGTCCATTGTAAAGCAAATGTCCCTAATTAAGTGTCTGTATCCTTCTTCTTTTACTATCTGGATCCTCCACAATAATTTCAGTTTCTTCCTCCTTTTCTCCAGTAGATGCTTGGAAGATCTAGCAGAAGATGAAAATCTTGTTGCAATGCTTAAGTCCCCATCTCTTTAGAAACAGTTACTTGTTTACCTGCAAATATTGGCCTTCCCGAAGAAAGCACATTCCTGCTGGACCACACGGAAAAGGCTGATTCTACTGTAATCCTCCTGCCTCAGGGAGCCAGCAGCAGCCAGGACCAGGTTCAATATTTAGGGGTTCCTCTCCATCCATCCAACACAGAACTGGCTTGAGCCCCCCCACCTAGTAACCTGGGAAATTCAAACACCGCCCTGGGCACCTCTGAGAGGCAATGCTTCCCCACGCACAAGCACAGCATCTGAGTGTAGAAAAGAGACTTTTAATGAAAGGGAGGGAAGTAATGTGGCATCAGTTTGGGAAAACACCACACGCACAGTTCATAACCAAAACCATGAGTAACAGTCCCACCCCAGGTAGGTTGGGCAATGTCCTTTTCCTCTCAGGTTCTCAGGTCCAGCCATATAAGTGTCCCTTTCACATGCCCAACCCTTCTCTGCACCCCATGCACAGCTGCTGCCCTTGGTCAGGGCACACCCAGAATACAGAGGTGCATCCTGAGTGGGGAGAAGTAAAAAAAGCATCCACTGGTACTTGCCATCCAGCTGCTCGCTGCTTTCTGCTGCTGCCCTGCTGACCATTCATATCACCTCTTTGCCACCACCCTGCTGGCCACTCATTATACCTCTTCATGGCTACTGCCGTGGTCAATTGTTGTGCTGCTGCCACTCTGCTGACTGCTCAATGCATCTCTCCACCGCCACCCGGCTGGCTCTGAGTCACCATCCGCTGCCATCCACTTCTTGGCTGTGACCAGGAGCGGCCTGAGGCTGGCTGTAGCAGCTGGCGCCCCAGGCGGAAGGCGCGATCGGCGCCCCCACCTGCACGGCCGTCAATGGCCTTGACGTAATCACGGGGCTCCTGGGCCGGCGGCGCCCTAAGTGACCGCCTAGTCTGCCTAGGCTCCCGGGCCACCCCTGGCTGTGACTTCTGCCCATCAGTCTCAGATGATTTCAGCTCCCAGTGATTTCATGCTCAGCAGGCAGAAAGAAGAAACACAACTCCAACATAATTAACATAAAAAAGGCACCTAATGATGCCTATTTAGCTCTGTTCTTTGAATAGTGTGCGTGTGTGTATGTTGGAAGAGGGAGTGTGAAACAGGTCAAACCAATCCAAGTGGGGGAAGCCATTTAGTCTTCAGTCCAGAATAACCTTCTCTCACCCCTTACCTCTCATAGAGCTCTGAAATTTGATTCCCTGCATTTGCAAGAGTCCTTCTGCTAAGTGAACCCTTTCATTTGAAACAATTTAGCACAGTCCTACTTTTCTGTAGTCCCACAAAATTACAAACATTCATAACCATATTTTAGCTATCCCTGCATTTAATACAAATATAGCTGGTGTAGGGTCACAAATTAAATTGATTCCAATGAGCTAAATACCACTCCATCTGCAGAATATCTAACAAATCTAAGCAGAGCAGGAGCAAACTGTATTTACATAGACACACCCAAGGTTTCTCTCCCATGCCAGCCGGATGTAATGGAAGCATTCCTTTAGATCCTGCTTACGCTACCTATATATTTTGACTTTTTCTGTCTTCATGATTCTCTAGTGACCTTGTGCCTCTGACAACAGCTTGATAATAGCTACCCCAAATCCCCAATGTCCTTGACCATCCTTCACTGTGTAAATTGGTCTAGAAGTGCTGGAATAAGGGTTTTGATGAATATATCAATGTACAAGAGCACTTTATTTTCTAGTAATCATCAGAATGCTGATATTTCAGTTTCTTACCTGACATGCCAGGTTTCTCATTACACTATATACTATTTTTTCCATGGTGTTGTTAGGAGTGGTTAATGGGCTATGGAACCAGTCATTTCTAGGTTGCTTATTTAATTCAATCCAGATCGGGAATGACCAAAGTAATAACTAGCTAATGGATGTTCAGTGGCCTCTATTAACTGAGTCAGTCAGTCTTCTGAGGGTAATCAGTGGATACACACAAAATCACCATTACAACAGCTGGCATTAGTAAGTCCAGATGTTTTGCAGCTGCAAAATTTGTCACAGGCTCAGTTCCTCATTACAGAATTGGGACCCTAATTAATGCTTCAATTAAAAAGAAGATTTTAGTCTAGTGATTACAAAGGTAACCTTCCAAGTCTGAACCAAATGTAAAGTGATGCAATATTATCTTTCTAAACGTAGGCACCCCCCATGTAACACTAGTTGTTGTGAAGCATGACCTGCCCCATTCGTCTCTAAGAAATGTGAACTCTGAATTCTAATGCTGGCATGGCAATATCAACATTTTGTTTATTGTTTCACTGCTGATTATTCAGCAAAAACATCCAGCTAATAGATTTATTCACAGAGATGGATATTTGGACGGTGGCCCATGGGGTGACTGCAGGGCTGGCCTTACCATGAGGCGAACTGAGGCTGCTGCCTCAAGTGCCAGACTGTGGGGGGGTGCCACTAGGATCTAGAGTGTAGAAAATTGTGTCTGCTGATGGTGCATATGTATTCTCTCTGCAGTACCATGAGAGGAGTAGAAGAGAAAGAAGGCAGAATTGAGACCTCTCAAAGTTTTGGCCCAAGCGAGGGGGCATGGGGGCATCATTTGAGCTCCCCACCTCAGGTGCCAAAATGTTGTGGGCCGGCCCTGGGTGACTGGTTGCTAAAGGTTTCGGGAGTAGGAAATTGAGTTCAAGCCCTGTCACACAACTGAGGTGAAGACCCCATCCAGGGTGGGGTGAGGGTGCCCGCCTCACATCTGTCACGCTTGTGTTTGCTCCTATTTCTCCCCAGCCAGTGTCTCTAATCTCATATACTAAAATCTGTCTGCTCCTTGCCTCTAGTTCCCTGGTCAGAATCTATATCTAGCCTCTATTGCCAGGGGAGCACAGTTCAATAGTCCCAATGTGACCTAATGGTCAGAGTCTATTTAAGGGGCAGTAGATAGGGGAAAGGTTTACATCCCCTGGCCAGGCCCTCTCACTCCACTGGACCCCAGCCCAGGGTCCTGTTAGGGGCTTGCTCTAGCCACTGGGTCAATGAGGAAATTCCAGCTACAACATGCTGACTCTCCGACATCAGCTCACTCACTCTGTAGCTGTCACCATCCCTGGGCTGCTTCCTGCTTCAAATGTCTTCTTTTGCTGGTGGTTCTCTGGCTCCCCCACTTCCTCTGGGATCTGGCTATTTCCACTTGCTTCTGGAACCTGTGCAGTCTCTAGATGTGTCGGGTCTCCAGCCTATGTGGTAGCATTTAGGCACTTGTTGGGGTTTGCAGGGAGCTGGCCAGGTACATCTTCTCCCTCCAGCTGCCAGCCCTAACTGAGCTGAGCTGTTCTCTTTTATAGCAGTGCAGCCTGAGCATGCCCAGTAAGATCAAGGGAGTGTGGCCTTCTCTGCTCTCAGGGCTGAGTTAACCCTCTCCTGCTCAGTGGGCGGAGAGTACGCCCTGTCATAAAGCCCCCAAATTTTAAAGCATTCCTAACTGTCCTTTAATGCATTCACTAGCCTTCTATGTTTGCCTAAAATGACAAAATATTAGTAAATAAGAGAAGGGGCATCACCATGAACAATCAATCCCTGTCCTCACCTTTTCTGCCTAGTCCTTAGCTGCTAAAACTATCACCTGACTCTGGACAGCTCAAGCATTTTTAAAGACCATGACCATGACACAAAAAAGCAAAGTGACATCCCTAGCAAGCTATTACATAGATCAACTGAGACAGATCTATATAGAGAAAAAAGCTCATTGATCAAAATACAATGATGTACTGTGTGTCTGCCACCATAGTATATACTGTAAAGAGAGGGTGTGAACACTCAAGTCCTGTCCAAATTCCAGTTCAGGTAACTCCACTCTGCTCATGTAAATTCCCTTTTAATTTCACCTGAATATATATATTCATGAGGCTTTTCTGCAAGATTGTTCCATGGTATTACTTAAGGGTTGTAATGTACTCCAGGTGTATGCATTAGAATGGTGGGAAAAGTGATCCATCTGTCCTTTAATGTTGTGATACATAGTGTTTGTAAAGCACTTTGACAGCCTCTGATAGATGGTGCTATACAAGAGCCAAAAATCATTACTGCTGCTATATATATATTCATCTCTTTTCAGAACCTCTTCTTGCTAGTGAAAAAGGAAACATCAATTTCCTCATTAATTCTTTGGAATTTATAGAGTTCACTATAAAATCTGCAGAATGTTTCACTCCTACAGAGATGGGCTTCCTTACTAATTCCTGGGATCTGTGCTGCTCGCACATACTGTCCCAACTGGAGCCTGGACAGTTGTATTTTTTGAAATGCCTCATTAATAGTCAAGGAAGATCCGCATATTTTATAGTGTGGCTGTGCTTGGCCATCTGTGTTTTTATTGCTCTAGATGTCACCCATTCTGTAAACTATAAGAGCCGGGCCTGAACCTAAAATTCAGATTCTGTATGGAAGAAAAGATTATGGTGTTTTCAATGGAAATGGGAAGATAGGGAGGGGAGAAGGCAACAGGAAAAACTGGGCATTTGATTTTTTACATAATGCATGGAAGTTGGTGACAGGTCTCCCTGATCCCCCTTAAGTCCAGGGGATGTTTGGATACAGAGTTTATGATCAGGCCTTTACAGAGATAAAAGCAAAACACTGATCTGGAGCCAAGCTTCTCTGAAGGTTAAGGTAGGATAAGGCATTAAGTTGTGACATTTTCATTTGCGTTCTCTGCTACAGGCATCATATCACATAATTCATTTTACAAATTATGTGTGATTCTTGTTTTTCTGACACATTTGACTAGTAACGAGGAAAGAAAGGAGTGTCCTGCAAGACTGTGATGATATATGTTTGATATAGTTTTCAGCAGATATGTGCGAGTCCTAATTCTGAACTCCTTACTCTGGCAAAACACCCACTGAAGTAACTGGCAGTTTTGTTAACTGAATAGTGAATAGGGCCCAAGTCAGAAAATGAGACTTGGGTAATGAAATCAAAGCTTACTAAAGTCCACCTAGATTTGCACATTTATAAGTTGGTGTATCCCATTTTCTGCTGGCTTCCACAGAGTGAAGATGAAAAATCAAAGGAGCATTTATTCATAAATGTAGATTATTTGTTCACAAATGTCTCAAAGTCCTTTCCACAAACAGTTGCATGAATACTCTTAATCCTCTAGGGATTTAATTATCTTGTTGCTGTTCAGCTGGAGCAGTCTGATGCAATTCTATATTTACTAATCTCTTCCTTAAATTTTGAAGTCATTGTAGTTTGTGACCTTTTGCCATAGTGGATGCAGGGTTTTATGTTCCTTACAGTATGGTCTGAAGCTTCTTTAGAACCTGATCGACTTTCACCCAAGTCAGTGGAAAGAGTCTCTCTAAAATCTGAAGTGAATAAGAGTTGGACTGGACCATTTGTGAGGAGTATTAGTGATGATAGTATAGTATTTAGGCCTGTTTATTTGCCTGAGGTAGTTTTGAGTTTTGTTTACCCATTTGAAATATGAGGGGCTTCAAATACCATAGTTTGTGTTTTATATCTTTATTAACATATGTGAGCAAAGAACTAAGACACTGTGTGTTGCTTCCGCCTACAGCCAGATGGGGTTTTTAGTACAATGAGGAAAGATAAGAAATAGGACTAAAGTGTTGCTGAATACGGTGGGATTTTAATATCTGAATGTACAATTGAAGGACAGCTCTAACTTGACTCTTCTCCTAAAATAAAGTCAAGCAACCAGTTGGGAGGGGCAAGGATGATGGGTGGAGGTACAAGAAACAAGAAAAGCCAATGTAAAGGTGTCCCTGGTCAGTACACAACCTTTCTCCCTATTCATCTCATGGAGTACAAAAGAAGTGCCACTAAAGCCCCCAGACTCAAGATCTTCCAAAATGGAACATGACCAGAGGTGAGCATTACTGGTATAATATAGCCAACTAAAAAGGGAGAGGAAGAAAGGACACTCTACTGATGTACAGAGCAGTGAATATGCTTGCTTGTTAGCCCAAGTGAACATGACATTTCTTGCACTTTCGACTCTGGCCTTCTGCTTTCTGTCTGAGGAACAAGAAGCAAGGGAAGGTGGGGGAGCCCTAACCATGAGGCCTGGGGTTTCTCTTCTGACTAACTAACTGGCAATTTCACTTTCAATTAGTTTTGCATACAAGGTGGAAAACATGTTTTCTACAAGTAAGCACTGGATTTTTTTGAAAAATAAAATATGAGATTAAAAAATTAATTTATAACTATGAACACTGCAATGATGACCATTATCTGATTGCTGCTCTCACAGGGCATTGCATCCAAACCCCCAGTTTTCACCCTTTATAATTAATTTACCCCTTCCCCTACGTTCTTCCTAAATCTTTTTGGGCTGAATGCTTTCATGCTCAACACAAGGTAACATTTAAGGAAAGTTTCAACAAAATGAAGCCTGTTATTTCTGGGAGAATGAAACATTTGATCTATTTATATTTTTTAAAATGTTCTCACTGGGTTTGCTGGTTTGTTTGCCCTCTCATTGCTCATATGGCTTGCTCTTAATGGTTCACACTTGCTGTGATATTAGTTCTGTGTCAGGACAAGTGCACGTCCCCTGTTTGAAAAGATTTTATTAAGATACACAAAAGTTGTGAATTCTTTAATCTTATAGGAAATACAAATTGCTTTAGTAATACTGGGCCCAATCCTGCTCCCTTTAAAATCAAGGGAAGGTCTACCATTGTCTAAAATGTGATCAGGACCAAGACGTTTCAGTAATGAATCTTCAAAACATTCTTTACTGAAAGAATAGGTAGATCACATAAGCAGATAGAAAAATCCAATTTTATAGCTGTGGAAACCAAGAGAATCTCAGACATATTATAGAACAAAGTATGGTGTGGCAAGCAGCTCTTGTGAGAAATTTCATATATTTCCAGAAGGTTTTTGAGAATATGCACAATCTATGGAAAATTATAGCATGCTATGGAACACAGTAAAAATAGTTAGAATAATCAAGGTGCGATGGGTACAGTCACAGAGATCCCCTTGAGACTGTGACCTAATAGATTGATCATACCACTGAGCCCTGTTACCTGCCTTCTGAGGCACCCCACCACTGTTCTGCTGAGCCAGAACCTGTGGTCTCCCTCATCAAAGGCACAGAGTTGGGGTCACAGCCAACAGCAGAGCAACACAGACACTGACAGCAGCTCAGCTCTGGGAGGGCTCAGTCACAGGGACATGACACAGCCCCCAGGTACACAGCTCCAGTGGGAGCAGACCCCCAGATAAATCCATCATCTTACTCTGCAGAAAAATTTTATACAGAGCAAGCTCATAAGTTGTCCCCTCCCTTTATCAATGAAAGAGAGAGATGCATGGCTGTTCTCATCCCCACGTAAAAATTATTTACACTGGGTTTAATAATGAACATATAAAAAGTAGGACTGAAGTGGCTTCAACTTATAATAGACAGATCAAAAAAAGTTATTAATCTAAATTAAACAAAACATACCAGAGCAAGATATCTGACCTGTTGTAGAAATGGACGGGACTTGTATGGTGCCTTTCCCTTCAGGGGAGGGCACTGGTAGGAGCCCCTTTTCCACCTTCTTCGTAACCTCTTGTTGAGGTTCTAGCTGCACTTTTCCTTGCACCTTTTTATTTATGGTCTTCCCATCTATAGCTCTATGAAGTCATGGGACCTCACAATCAACCTCTTTCTGGTGTTGCCTGAATTCAACCTTATGTCAATCAAGGAATGCAGGTTTGATGTGGAAGCTCCCTGTGACCCTACCTGTGAGGCTCAATTTTGTGCTTTTCTCTGTTCATGTGTTTGGGCAGAGTTCTTCTGGGTGGCATCCTCTAGCTCCCTGGATTCCTTTGAGGAGCAATAAATGCTACCCAGGATTCTCTGCTCAGTGTCCCCTTTTGGGAACCTTTATTCTAAACCTATGAACTTCACACTCATTCCTGGTTTTTTTCATGTTTTGTCCTCTGAAGAAGTTAATCTTATGTTTTGATCTCTCCCCTTTGGGGATCCATTGGGTATGTGGGGACCAGATGGACCTGTGGACTAAATGAGGTCAAAGTTTTGATCATGTAATTTGAAAGTTTATCAAATGCATACACACAAGGGAACTGATTTAAAGCTGCATGGACATTCCCTAACTTTTGAGTGCTTTGCTTTTGCAACCTCAATATTATACTAATATAATTTTTCTGTATATAATTTCCTAATTAAAAAAAAATCAAATTGAAAAAAACAGTTGAATCACAGTGATCTTCATGTGGGTCATCAACAGGGTTGAGACCTTGAGATCCACAACACAGACATCTATCAGTTGACCTAGCTGATAACAGTAGTAGGCTGTTATCCTCTATGTGGAACAGTACCTGAGTGGGAAGAGACACACAATTTGTCAGTGGGTTTCACAGAGATTTGCTAGATAGCAGAGTAATGGTGAGACTCAGGAATCCTGGATTCAGTTCCAGATGCTAGAGGGGAGTGTGCCATGGTGGTCACGGGCCATTTTGCTCCTGTGAACCCAGCTTATCTCTGCCCTTCTCAGTTTCTATTTCTTAATTGATTTATCTTGTCCCTATTGTTCCTTCCCTCTTTCAGCTCCCATCCCCCATTTTCTCTTGTCCCTTTACCCTCAGCTTCCATTTTCTGTCAAACAGCTCCTGTCCCTGACCCCTCTGATCACATTTTTCCCATACCACCCCCATCCCTTCACCCCCATTTTGTCACCTCTTTGCATATGACTTACCTGCTCCATCCCCTCGGTGCTGCCTGAGCACTTATAGGGGCAGAAGAAAGGAGGGGGATAGGTTATTTTTTTAATACAAAACTCAATAAGTTTTTTCTCTTAGCTAATTAAAAGCAAGATATACAACAGATAACTTTTTAACATACATGAACAATTCTAGATCACAATTAATATAAGTCTGTCTAATATGTCCTATCTGTACAAGAAGCTTGTTGTGACAGAGCCTCAACTGAAGTAAGAAGGAAATGTAATGTTAATCTAATGACTTGGAAAGAAAGAAAAGGGGTCACTTGTGTCATATCCTGTTTTAATCTGTGACAGAGAGATAGATTAACACTGTCGCTTGATTAGCGCTGTCATTTTATCAACTTTTAACTTGGAAATGTATTAACTGAGGTGATGCAAAAAGCATAGTACATCGTAGTTTCTTGTCTTGCTATGTCTAACCTTGTAAAATTATACAGTAACATTCTGATAGCTGAGAAATTCTATAGTATAATTCAAATGTTATAACTCTGTATGAGTCATTGTCTCTTATTACCAGGGCTTTCAAAGTTAAATGCTAAAATGTTTTAGCCAGGGTCTCCAAGGTAACTGTGTATTGTATTTCCAGTTAAAGTACATTTTAGTAAAAGGATCCTCTAGAGAAAACACCTTCAATCAGTTGTGATGTGTACATGAATTCATTCATGTGTATGTCAGGAAAATTTACTGTCAGCTTTCTGAACCTAAAGGCAATCCATGGTGTGCTGTGAATTTGCAATGTAGCCACTTAAACAAAACTCCTGGTTCATTTTGCATTTTCACAGTGCTTAACTTTATCCTACATGCAACTAATACAGAAGTGCTTGCTTTGCTTATTTAGTCCCTCTCCTGCTCAGTTGAAGTCAATGGGACTTTACTCTGATTGGCTGAGTGAAGTGAGGATAATGAGCTAAGTATATCAGCTGCAGTTGACACATCTGATTTCCTGCTCTCAGAGTGATTACAGCTGAGTGAAATGTCCAGGATTTCAATGACTCAGGTGATTTGAACAGATTCTGATGCCAACAGTACCTGAGTTTTGACTGACCCTCGTACACTAATTCAAGACCACTTTACTGAATATTGTCCCCTCTTCCAGTTGCATAAAATAAAAGATGCTCTCTGTGAGCCTTACAGCCCATCATTTCAGCAAGACCACTTATCTCCCCAGTCATAATCCATCAAGGAATGAGTCCTTGGATATACTGCCATTGACCACAAGAAAAATAAAGAATGTGGGAGTCTGGGGACTGCCCCAGTGAGTCTGGGGGGCATTCACAAGTCCTTACTGTAGTACTTCTCCATCAAGTACTTGTCCAATAGTCTGTCCCAGTTCAGTCTCAGCTTTGACCATTATAATCTTTCCGGTAGCTTGACCTCCATTTAGTCCTCCTGTAGCTGAGTAGCCACTGCTAGCATGCACCAGCAAAACATGTAAAAGAGATGTCTTCACCAGTTTAGGATACTTTCTCATTACTTCTCCATTCATGCACCTGTTCCATCCAGATCTCAGGCTTGTCACCTTCCAGCCCCACCCTGGCTAGTGAAGAGACATCATTTATTGGCAGTCTGGGTAGTGCAGCTGCCTTTGCAAATCTCTGAAGTAGTTGCTTTTGGAACTGGTTCAGTCTGGGTTTATAATAGTTCCTGTTGGGCAGCAGCCTGAGCTTTCTACTGTTTCCAGAGCTGTTGTTGCTGCCAGGCTACAAGTGGGGCTTGCTTTTGCTGCTACTGCTCCCTCATAATCTGCAACAAGGTTTATGGCTGTTGGCTCTGCTGTTGGATTGACTATTTCAGGGCCTCTTGTTTCCCCTTTTATAATAAGTGGTTTTCAGACTTATGTATGAGGAAGCCAGTGACAAACACAGCTGCTCTAAACTGATATCCAGATATGATTGAAAATGTGTCCCCTTCCTGGGCTGTACCTTTACAAGTAACTGGGATCCAACCAACCAAACAGAAATACCAGTCTCAGCTGTGTCCCTAAGGGTACGTCTACACTAGCCCGCTAGATCGATCTAGGGAAGCTAATGAGGGCGACCGGAATTGCAAATCAAGCCCAGGATTTAAATATCCCCCACTTGATTTGCATGTTCCCGGCCGGTCACCATTTTAGAAATCGACTAGCCCGAAGTAACTGCCCGCGTCTGCACGTGGCAGTGAAATGGGATTCCGATTTAAAGCCCCTAATTCGAATTAGGTGGTATTCCTCCTGCAATGAGGTTTACCAGCTAATTTGAATTAGGGGCTTTAAATCGGAATCCCGTTTCACTGCCGCGTGTAGACGCGGGCAGTTACTTCGGGCTAGTCAATTTCTAAAATGGCGACCGGCCGGGAACATGCAAATCAAGCGGGGGACATTTAAATCCCGGGCTTGATTTGCAATTCTGGTCACCCTCATTAGCCTCCCTAGATCGATCTAGGGGGCTAGTGTAGACGTACTCTAAGCTTACGTCTTCCTAAAATTTGCAATATGGGACCTGTCTCTGAGGGAGACCATCCAAACCATCTCAGAATCCGAGATGGGAATGAGATAGACACAATTGGTCTAACCTCATAGGGATACAATAAAAATATCTCCATGTCCCTGTGTTGGCTTCAAGCACCTAACATCAGTCTGGCTGCAGAAGGGCACTTTTTCTCCGTACAGGGGCTAACAATCTGCCACTTTGTCAAATTCTTGCTGGACTTTTCAGAAAGGGGTACATTTTTAGTCCTTTTGAGAGGTTCTTTTTAGCTCCCTGTTACTTTTAAGGCCTCACAATTTGGGGTGTGTCTACACTAGGAAATAATTTCAAAATAACTTACTCCATGTGGAAAGCAGGAGTTATTATTTCAAAATAACCAGCCCATTTTTTCTAAATAATGGGTGTGGTAGTATGGACATTCTACTTCTTATTTTGAATTAAAGGGAGTTATTTCGAAATTACTCCCTAGTGTAGACCAGAGCATAGAGACCTGTCAGAGATCTGTAAGGGTATGTCTATGCTACGGGACAAAGTTGAATTAAGATATGCAACTTCAGCTATGTTCATTGCGTAGCTGAAGTTGAAGTAGCTTAGCTCGGCTTTTGGTGCTGTCTACATAGCAGGATGTCGAAAGAAGAACACTCTTCCTTCGACTTCCCTTACTCCTCGTGGAAGCAGGGTTACCAGCATTGACCAGAGCACCTCTCTCACTTTGAATGAGCTGTCTTTACTAGACCACTAATTTGAACCCTGGAAGATTGACAGTGGCAGCTTTGATCTTCCTCTGTAGTGTACACATATCCTGAGTGTCTTTTGAAAGCTGGTCAACAATACTCCCACTTTGGCCAGAGCTGTCATGACAGGATGATGTAAGGGGCTACTTCCACCCTAAGAAGCCGGTCAGAGTGTTTCTGCAGCACTGTCATCTATTGACTCGGACAGTGGTTCTCAACTCGTTTCAGCGAGTTATTATTAGCTTAATATTGTACTTTTGGACACCTTGTTTTTTCTTACTAATTTTCTTTTGTGTTCTTATCTCTGTTTCTTCTTCCACTTCATGTGTCCACTCTGCTTTAACTGAATGGTTCCCTTCTTGTCCTACTAATTTCATTCTTAGTTGGATATTATGAAAAAAGAGAAATTACACAGTGTAATTATAATAGAACCAGTCCCTCTTCTCTCTTCTGCTCTACAAATGTGCTCAAGTCTTACATCACAGAACCATCATATATGGGAAGGTATTTCAATCAGAATAGCTCCATTAACTTTTGCATTTCATTTGTGGTTTGGAAGGAGATTACAGCAATAATAGAACAAATCCAGCTACATTTTACAGTCACAGAACTTTGCACATTCCAGTTTACAGACAAACCAAATACTCTTGGTAACAGTTCTGATTTCACTTTCACACATGGTCGGGCAAGATACTTTCATTTTGAGCAAGGATCATGCAGAAATAACTAAAAAAGATAACATTATTCAGTTCTCCTCAGAACAGTCAATTAGACTATATATCCTTAAGAAAAATTTTGGGGCCCAGTGGATCATGACTGTACTTGCACCTAAAAGCTTTCACTATTGTATAGTCAGGGTTGCAGAGATTAGAAAAGCTGAAAATGTGCATCTCCAAAAGGGTGTTCTATTGATATTTTCTCTGACCTCATTGGTTTTATTCCTGCTAGACAACTTCCTTTTGTACCAGGAAGTCTTCCTGTGCTAGTGTAATGCCGACAGGCAGAACTGAACCTGGGACCTCAGTACATGAGCCTCTATCACATGAGATGAAGAATAGCAGCTTTTCAGCCAAGGCGGTAGAGCAGGCTCATTATTCTCTCTGTAAGTGGTCTCAGTGCCACTGGATGGGCCAGTACCAGATGGTGTGTGGATTCCATTAGTAATTAACTATAATAAAAACACTCATTCAGCAAATGGAACATTTTTGTATTGTGACGATAAGCAAGAATATATGGATGCTGCAATATCTTTCTTTAAATTTACTAGTCTCAAAACAGTGCTTTTGTTACACATTATGGTGTCAGTTCTGTGTCTTCAAAGTGAGTAAAACCATCCAAACAGGAATTCAATCAACTTAGTAATTTTTGCTTTAGTAGGAAATCTAATTTGCATTGTTTTTTTCTCAAATGAAAGGTACCATATTTAAAGGAGGTCATTTTTAAGAATAAATCTATTTCAACACAGAAGTGCGAACTCTCTCTTGGACTGGGGCATTCCAGGTGTCATCAGACAATCAGATTTACAGAAGCTTAAGAAATACTGTCTTTTAGCGAATATACCCCGCACCCGAATATACCCTGCGGTTTTTGCAGTTTGAGTAAAAAAAATCTTGTATACCCCGTGCACGAGTATAACCCGCAGGGTATACAAGACTTTGTTTCAAACTGTGCGGGGAGGGGAGGGGGTTTCTACGGGTCGGGGGGGGGAATTAGTCACCCTCCGGATGGGGGAGCACTCACCTCGCCTGGTTCCCACGCAGCTGCACAACCTCCAGGTGGGGGAAAAAGAGTGATCCCCCGCCCCTTCCTGCGGCTGCGCAGCCACCAGCCTCCAGCCTCCGGGTGGGGGAGCACTCATCCCCTGGTTCCTGCGCAGGAACCGGCAGATGAGCGCTCCCCCGCCCGGAGGCTGGAGGCTGGCAGCTGACGGCTGTGCAGCGGGGGAAGGGGCAGGAGAGCGCTCACCACTAGGTGAGTTAAAAAAAAAATGTATACCCCACACCTGAGTATACCCCGCGGGAGGGTGCGGGGTTTGTAAAAACAAATATAACCCACGGGTTATATTCTCTAAATTACGGTAATTTAGTGTCTGTGGCTGAAAAATGATACGTGATCTTCATTCTTTCTGACTGTTGATGATGTAGTCATACATAATATAATGGTTTATTTTGTGTGGTATACAATGCAAATAAACAAATCACTTCAGAATAAATTCTAATGTCCCCGTCTGATTCCAAGCTCTTACATAAGAATAGCCATACTAGGTCAGACCAATAGTGCATCTATCTCAGTATCCTGTCTTCTGACAGTGACCTGTCACAAGAGGGTGCTGCTGCTGCTCGGGGCCCCATTCCACTTGATTTTTTTCTTCAGCAATTTCCATAGAGGCCTAATGATCCCTGCAAAGTCTGGAATATGCATGCGTATGAAATTAAAACCTCCCAAGATAGTTCTCAGGTATGACACATTAGTTGAGGATGGCATTTCACACAATGCCCTGATCTTTTTAATATCTACTTGTCTACCTTGCGTTCCTAATGTCACCCCCAAATATTTCACCTCCTGCTGTACCAACTGTGCTTTTGCCAGATTTACTTTAAATCCTGTTTCCTTTATCAGCTTTAGTACCCGCACAGTTAGGTCTTTAACCTGCTGTTCAGTAACTCCAAAAACCAGGATATCATCTACATATGAGGTTACATTTTTCCTTTCCTCTGGGCTTAGTTGATCCAGCATCTGGGTCACATGATGATGGGCAATTGCTGGGGCATTATGATAGCCCTGTGGTACCCTAGTGAAGGTATATTGTTGCCCCCCTATGAAGGATTGCCTATGAAGGCAAATCGGGATTACGACTCCGTAGTTAAAGGGATCACAAAGAAACAGTTTGCCAGGTCAATTGCTGAGAACCATTTGCTTGCTTCTAGTATTTGTGACAAAACATCAGGCATGCTGGCAACTACTGGGGCCATAGCCAGGGTTGCTGCATTTATTTTTCTATAATCTACAGTGAGCCACCAGTACTTTCCATCCGCCTTTAAAACCGGCCAAATCGGGCTATTGAAGGGGCTCTGGGTTTTAATTAGGACCCCCTCTTCTATCTCCAACTATCTCTACCTGAGCTGGTTTGTGCTTCCCACATTCCATGGGCTTTTGCTGCCAGACCCCAGGTACTTGCTGTTCCCACCAGTTAACCTCATCCTCTGTGAAGGCCGCAGTAATGGCTTTATCTACTTTAAATGTCTGATGTCCCCCAGATTGCAATTGCTGCAACTGCCCTGGTAGGGATCCCACCAGAGACCTTGTTCCAATATTCATGGCATATCCAGAATTAATTCCTCATGGGATTCCGGATTGATAGCAAAATATGATCTCAGCCTAAGAGTGCCTATGGTTATTGGAACTTGCTTTCTTACCTCACATGTCCTGGTGCTGCCACTATATCCCATAATGGTTACTGATTTTCCCCTCACTCCCCTGAGAATAGGTTTTTTATTTACATTGGTTTGTGCCCCTGTCTCTAGTAAAGCCAGAATATTTTTCCCATTCAGTCTAACCCACACCCTTGGCCTCTTGCCTTGGTCCCAGATTATTTTCTCCACATTCTGCTACTGGGACCTAAAAGGATGAGCAATGGGGCCTCCCTAGTCCTCTTTCCCCACTCTCCCCTCCTTAAGCTGATCCAGGTCTCTGTGCATTTGTTGAAAGTCTTCCCAGGAGGGTGCTTCTGGAGCGGTAGGTATAAGGTTGGTACTGGCTACTCTGTGGCCAGTCCCTAATAGCCCCAGGAGCCTTTGTAATAGTTCATTTGTCGGTCTCTTATGCCACTTGTCCATGTTCTCCCCTTTCTCTCTTAATAGGCCCCAAATTCTGTTTCTTTCTTCCTCTAATAGATCTGCAGCCTTCTCCTCCACTTCTCTCCTCATTATTCCAGCTCCTCTCCCAGCTCCCCGTGGCATTCCCCTACCATGTATTCCTGTCCGATTAGTGTAGGAAACGGGTGGGTTCATTACTGCATTTACTTTCTTTCGCAGAGCGGGAGGTTCCTCAAACTATTTCTTTACTTTAAGCAACATATCTATTAAAATGTCCATATTAGCTGGTTCCCCATTTCTCCAAACCCCCAATTTATTGCGTCACCACTCATGTAAACCCTCGGTGGCTTCCCGCAACTGAGGGGCAGTCCAATATATTCTGTCTAAAGTGTCAGCATTGCGGGGAGCCGTTTTCATCCCTGCCACTACCTGTGCTAACAAAGCCTTCTGAACAAAGCTCACCGGATCCTCACTGGGTCCCTGAACTAATGTTACGGCTATATGCTGCCGAGCCCAGGTGGGGAGATTCTGTGATAGTGCCTGGATGGCTTCCAAATATTCGGGGTCCCTATTTGCAATGGGTTCCCATGCCACCATAATTTCAGCCATATGGGATGGGGAAACTGCCAGCATTAAAGATTTTAATTCCATATTAGTCAAATCTCCATACATTTTTCGCTGATACAGCTTGCAAGACCAATCCAAAAAATTGTCAGGGTCATATTCCCCAATATCTTTTGCCATTCTCTGTAAATCAGCTGGCGTCATGGGTTCATAGGTGATTGCAGTAGATCCTCCCCCTCCAGCAGTAGGAGTAGTTCGTGTTACTTTCTGCACTACATCCACAATTGGGTTACATTGCTCATAATCCCCATACTCCGGTTCTAGGCATAAAGTATAGTCAAACCTATCATTATAGTTCCCTCCAGTCATCACACATGCTAGCTGCAAAGTCTGAATTTCCTCCCTTACCTCCATCTCTGTATACACACCCTCCTTTTCCTCCACAGCTTGTTTACTCAATTTTTGCACCAGGGACTGTAATCCTGGCACCAATTCTGCCACTTTCCTTAAGTTCTCAACTTCCTGTTCCAGTATCTCCTTCACTTCTCTCTCTTTCCTCAGTTTTCCACTGACCTCCTCTAGTTGTCCTACAGCTACACTTAAATGACCCTTTTCTATCTCAAGCTCTTGCTTATACGCTCCTAAATCAACCTGCAATTGTTTAGTTTGTGCCTCTTCGTGGTGCCAATGCTCAAATCCTTCCTTTGCTGCAGCATATGCAAGTGACAGCTGCTGCTCAACCATCCTTCTGTCCTGGTTTATACATCTGTTCATATTTGTCAAAGGTATCCTCCAGATCGTCAAATTTAGACATGCCTTCCATCGATTCAGGACGAGTGGCCCATGGAGACTATCCAGCCTTTAAAAGTCACTTTTCCCAACTTAATGGAGCTGACACCAATTTGGCCACCGCCACAAAATCTACCTCTTTCCTTTGACTCCTGCCCCCCTTCCTTTATTACGGAACATTATCATTAGCCCCCTCTTATTCTCTTCCCCTGTATCCTTCTGCTTGACTCAGGGTATTTCCCCAGGCAGACAGCCCCCTGTGGTCAAATACTTTGCTCCTGTTTGACTCAGGGTATTTCCCCAGGCAGACAGCCCCCCGTAGTCAAATTTCACTTTACTCCTGCTTGACACGGGGTATTTCCCCAGGCAGATAGTCCCCCATGGTCAAATACTTCTAACAGCACACTCCTTTATTATCACTTTACCAGCCAATTCCTTTCCCCCGCTCCCCACACCAATGCTTTCACTCTGGATTCTTTTGTCTGTGCCTGCATTCTCCACCAACTGCCACAGTGTCTAGTGTCTGCGGCTGAAAAATGATACCTGATCTTCATTCTTTCTGACTGTTGGTGATGTAGTCATACGTAATATAATGGTTTATTTTGTGGGGTATACAATACAAATCTAGAAGTCTAGAAGCCTCTGTTAATTGGTTTGAAATCTAGAAGCCTTTGTTAATTGGCTGAGCCTCAGACAGGGGGAGGGGCTACCAGGGCTTTATGAGCTGTGAGTCAGCGACCAGGGAGCTTGCGAACAGGAGCAGCTAACAGGGATTTTGGAGAGGGAGTTCTCCAGGTAAAAGAGGAGTAAAAGCGGGACCCTTGTGGTAAGTGGCTGTCTGGAGTATGTGTTTGTGTGTGGGGGAGTTATTTGCTGTGTGCTGAGCTTGTGTTTGTGTGTTTGGTTGGTTGGTTTGTTTGTTTGAAGGAGCTTCTAAAAGGTTTGAAATCTAGAAGCCTCTGTTAATTGGCTGAGCCTCAGTCAGGGGGAGGGGCTACCAGAGCTATATAAGCCTGTGACTCAGCAACCAGGGAGCTTGCGAACAGGAGCAGCTAACAGGGAGTTTGGAGAGGGAGTTTAGAGGGGGAGGTTTGAGGGCGCGAGTTACTTCTGACCTTCTTTAAACATAACTTGTATAATAATCTATATTCCAGACATTTAATAAGAAGCCCAGTTTATACTTAAACTTATTCATAAGTTTATTGAAAAAATGGAGACAGAAGCCCAGCAGCAGAGTGGGGGCTATCCTGTTTATTGCGTCAAGTGTAACATGTATGATTACCTGCCCTGTGGGCGAGTGGCATATGTGCGCACCCGTTGCAAGGAGCTCCTGACCCTCAGAGACCAAGTTCGGGCTTTGGAGGCCAGGGTGGCTGAACTGGAGGAGCTAAGGGAGTTAGAGAGCTATGTTGATGAGACTTTCCGGGACACTGTAGTACTGTCCCACCTCCAGTATGAGAGCCCCAGTGCTCTTAAAGAGGATGAAAGTCTCAAGGGAACAGAGCATTCAATGGGAACAGAGGGAAACCATCCCGTAGTTGGGACCCTCCTTCCAGAGGATGTTGCGGTATCCTCTCACACTGAGGACACCTCTGAGGGGGAGGGAACGCCAGTGGTTAGGAAGAGGCAGGTGTTAGTAGTCGGTGATTTGATCGTTAGAAACATAGACAATTGGGTTTGTGATGACCGGGAGAACCGTATGGTCACTTGCCTGCCTGGTGCGAAGGTTGCGGATCTCTTGAGGCATCTAGATAGACTTAGGTGTAGTGCTGGGGAGGAGCCGGTGGTCGTGGTACATGTAAGTACCAATGACGTAGGAAAGGGTAGGAGAGACGTCTTGGAGGCCAAATTTAGGTTTCTAGGAAAGAGACTGAAATCCAGGACCTCTATGGTGGCATTCTCGGAAATACTTCCAGTTCCACGCGCAGGGCCAGGTAGGCAGGCAGAGCTTCAGAGTCTCAATGCGTGGATGAGACGATGGTGTAGGGAAGAGGGGTTTAGATTTATTAGGAACTGGGGACACTTTTGGGAGAGGGGGAGCCTATACAGGAAGGATGGGCTCCACCTAAACCAGGGTGGAACCAGACTGCTGGCACTAAACATTAAAAAGGCTGTAGAGCAGTTTTGAAACTAAGAGATGGGGGAAAGCCGATTGGTGTAGAGATGCACATAAATCGGACAAAGACTTCTCTTAGAGGAGAATCCATAGATAGAGATTCTTGAGGCTGTAGTCAGAAAGAGAGGAGGGGAGAGGACAAACCATGGGCCAGAGCAGACAAACAACCGCATATAAAGGAATCCAATGAATCAGGGAAGGGCAGACAAATAAGCAGTGGCAAATTTTTAAAGTTCTTCTACACAAATGCTAGGAGTCTGACAAATAAGATGGGTGAACTAGAGTACCTCATATTAAAAGAGGAGATTGACATAATAGGCATCACTGAAACCTGGTGGAATGAGGAAAATCTGTGGGACACAATCATACCGGGATATAAAATATATCGGAAGGATAGAGCAGGCCGTGTGCGTGGCGGAGTGGCACTGTATGTGAAAGATAATGTAGAATCAAATGAAATAAAAATATTAAATGAATCAACATGTTCAATAGAATCACTATGGATAGTAATTCCATGCTCCAATAATAAGAAATTAGCAGTAGGGATATATTATCGACCACCTGAACAGGACAGCGATACTGACATTGAAATGCTGAGGGAGATTAGAGAGGCTACCAAAATAAAGAACTCTATAATAATAGGGGATTTTAATTATCCCCATATTGACTGAATAAAAGGAGCAGTCAAGGACGATAAAGCCATTGTGGAGAAACTAAATGATTTCTTTGCATCAGTCTTCACGGCTGAGGACGTTAGGGAGATTCCCAAATCTGCACCGTCCTTTGTGGGTGATGAATCTGAGGAACTGTCCCGGATTGAAGTGTCATTAGAGGAGGTTTTGGAACAAATAGAAAAACTTAATGTTAACAAATCTCTGGGACCGGATGGCATTCATCCAAGGGTTCTAAAAACTCAAATGGGAAATTGCTGAACTATTATCTGTCGTTTGTAACCTATCCCTTAAATCGGCTTCTGTACCTAATGACTGGAAGGTAGCTAATGTGACACCAATATTTAAAAAGGGCTCTAGAGGCGATCCTGGCAATTACAGACCGGTAAGTCTAACTTCAGTACCGGGCAAATTAGTCGAAACAATAGTAAAGAATAAAATTGTGAGGCATGTAGAAGAACATAATTTGTTGGACAAAAGTCAACATGGTTTCTGTAAAGGGAAATCATGTCTTACTAATCTATTAGAGTTCTCTGAAGGGGTTAACAAACATGCGGACAAGGGGGATCCAGTAGATACAGTGTACTTAGATTTTCAGAAAGCCTTTGACAAGGTCCATCATCAAAGGCTCTTGTGTAAATTACATTGTCATAGGATAAGAGGGAAGGTCCTTTCATGGATTGAGAACTGGTTAAAAGACAGGAAACAAAGGGTAGGAATAAATAGTAAATTTTCAGAATGGAGAGGGGTAACTAGTGGTGTCCCCCAAGGGTCAGTCCTGGGACCAATCCTGTTCAATTTATTCATAAATGATCTGGAGAAAGGGGTAAGCAGTGAGGTGGTAAAGTTTGCGGATGATACCAAACTGTTTAGGATAGTCAAGACAGAAGCAGACTGTGAGGGACTCCAAAAAGATCTCACCAAACTGAGTGATTGGGCAACAAAATGGCAAATGAAATTTAATGTGGATAAGTGTAAAGTAATGCACATTGGGAAATATAACCCCAACTATACGTACAGTATGATGGGGGCAAATTTGGCTACGACAAATCAGGAAAGAGATCTTGGAGTTATCGTGGATAGTTCTCTGAAAACTTCCACACAGTGTGCAGCGGCGGTCAAAAAGGCAAATAGGATGCTAGGAATTATTAAGAAAGGGATAGAAAATAAGACCCAGAATATCTTACTGCCCCTGTATAAAACTATGGTAGGCCCACATCTTGAATAATGTGTACAGATGTGGTCTCCTCACCTCAAAAAAGATATTTTGGTGTTGGAAAGGGTTCAGGAAAGGGCAACTAAAATGATTAGGGGTTTGGAACGGGTCCCATATGAAGAGAGGTTAAAACGGCTGGGACTTTTCAGTTTAGAAAAGAGGAGACTGAGTGGGGATATGATAGAGGTATATAAAATCATGAGTGGTGTGGAGAGGGCGAATAAAGAAAAGTTATTTATTAGTTCCCATAATAGAAGAACTAGAGGACACTAAATGAAGTTAATGGGTAGCAGGTTTAAAACTAATAAAATAAAGTTCTTCTTCACACAGCGTGTAGTCAACCTGTGGAACTCCTTGCCAGAGGAGGTTGTGAAGGCTAGGACTATAACAGTTTAAAGAGAAGCTAGATAATTTCATGGAGGTTAGGTCCATAAAAGGCTATTAGCCAGGGGATAGAAATGGTGTCCCTGGCCTCTGTTTGTCAGAGGCTGGAGAAGGATGGCAGGAGACAAATCGCTTGATCATTGTCTTCGGCCAACCTTTCTGGGGCACCTGGTGCTGGCCACTGTCAGCAGACAGGCTACTGGGATAGATGGACCTTTGGTCTGACCCAGTACGGCTGTTCTTATGTTCTTAAATAAACAACTCACTTCAGAATAAATTCTAATATCCCCGTCTGATTCCAAGCTCTTACACAGGAACAGCCATACTAGGTCAGACCAATAGTAAATCTATCCCAGTATCCTGTCTTCTGACAGTGACCAATGACAGATACTTCAGACAGCGCTGTAACTAGATATTTTTGTACCCTGTGGCAAAATATTAATTATGCGCTCCTTCTCCTTCGGTTGGCACTCATCGTGCTCTTTACTTTTGCAGCTTATTAATTTTACTTATTGCATCCTTGCACTCTTGAGTATGATGCACATGGGGTCAGCATCCTGCCTACCCCACCATTGTTACAGGCCTGGCTTCAGAGGGAATGAACAGAACAGGCAATCACTGAGGGTACATCTAGGCTACATTGCTCTTTTGGGATTCCGGAAGTAACCCAAAATAGCAACACCATGTCTTTAAAAGCGCCCGCTATTTCCCTAAATAGCAGACGCACTATTCCAGTGTCCCTGTAACCCTCATTCCACAAGGGTTAAGGGATTTGTTGGAATAATGCCTTATTTGAAATCTGGCACTGTGTAGACAGCACCAAATTTCAAAATAAGCTTTTTCGATTTCGACTCAGAATAAACTACGCGATTTGCGTAGCGCAAATTCCGACAAAAGGGTACTGTCTAGACGCACACTGAATGATCTACCCCCTGCTACCCAGTCCTAGCTTCTGGCAATCAGTGTCTAGGGACATTCAGAGTATGGGATTGCATCCTTGACCATTTTGGGTAACAGCCATTGATGGACCTCTCCTTCAGGAACTTATGTATTTCTTTTTTTAACCCTGGCAACGAGTAACACAGATTGACTGTTGTGTGGGGAAGTAATTCCTTTTTTTTTTGGTTTTAAGTCTGCTGCCTACTAATTTCATGGGGCCGACCCCTGGATTTTCTATTACATGAAGGAGTAAATAACACTTCCTTATTCACTTTCTCCACACTATTCATGATTTTAGAGACCTCTTTCAATCATATCTCCTCTTAGTCATCTCTTATTCAAGCTGAAAAGTCCTAGTCTTTTTAATCTCTCCTCATACAGAAGCTGTTCCATACCCTTAATCATTTTTGTTGCCCTTCTTTGTACTTTTTCTAACATATATTTTTTGAGCTGGGGCTACTGGAACTGCATGCAGTATTCAAGGAGTGGGCACATCATGGATTTCTATAGTGGTTTTATGATATTTACTGTTTTATCATCTATCCCTTTACTAATGATTCCTAACATTCTGGAGCCTTTTATAAAATTGGCATCACATTAACTATCCAGTTAGGGTGTGTCTACACTGCACCCTTACCTTGAAATAAAGGCTATTCCAAAATGTCCCTTAACCCTCATGGAATGAGGGTTATAGGGACTCCGGATAGTGCGCCCGTTATTTTGAAATCTAGTTTGAAATAACGGGCTCCTTTAAGGATGTGGAGTAGCTATTTTGGGATACTTCTGGTATCCCAAAATAGCTCTACAGGGTAGACATAGCCTTAGAGAAGTTGATTTAAGTGACAGATTACATACCACAGTAGTTCTGGAATTTTAAAACTGAGTTCCCTCAGAACTTTTGGGTTTTGTCCTGGTGACTTATTACTGTTTAATTTATCAATTTGTTTAAAAAACCAAAAACCTCAGTCTGGAACAGTTCCTCAGATTTGTCATCTAAAAAGAATGATTCAGGTGTGAAAATTTCCCTCACATCCTCTGCAATGAAAACCTATGGAAAGAGTTCATTTAATTGTTCTGAAATGGCCATATCTTCCTTAAATGTGCCTTTAGCACCTCTATCATCCGGTGACCCCACTGATTGTGTGACAAGCTTCTTATTTCTGATGTGCTTGCATCAGTTGTTGTCTTGAAATAAAATAAATAAAAAATAACTATTTTAAAAATATCTGGTCAGTGTTCATAACCATTTGAAGCAGAGCATACTATTCAAGTGCAGTATTACGAACTGACTGTTGCCCTACCAATGTTATATCTCTCTGGAGTAAAGAGATTCTAACTGCTTGATTGACTGTGAAAGATGTAATGTGTATAGCATATTGATCTATGACACCAAACTCTTGAGAAATAAGGGCTATAAGGTCTTAGAGCGATATGATGGCAACAGCTAATTAGGACATAGACACACTGAATTTAGTACTTTCAATATAATATAAAATAAAATGTTTTTGAAGGGCTCCAGTCTAGAGAGATGTAACTAAAGAAGACTCAAGAACATTTCCTTGGTGTCTCTTGTACTTGACTCTATTTTCTGAAGTTCTCCTCTGCTGTGTCTTTGTTTAAATTCTCTAACTTCTGCTATAACTGCCCTATTAAGTGGTTTGGCCCACTTCACTGGTGCCATCATCTCATTAACATTAGAATTTATTTTCTATTTCAACCTTAGCATACACTGTTTTTAGACAGAAATTCAGCCTTTTCCTTCTCTTTGTTCCCCACAGTCTTTCTTTCATGCATTGTACTGGAAGTTAATGTATACAGCAACATTTCCCAGGAGCATGAATGTGAAATGTTTAATGTTATGAAGAAGACACTCTTTCGTACTGCACCCAATCCACTAATCTTGGCACTGCTGGTAAGTCTTGCCCATGGTTGTCATCACATAGCTTGCTGGGTTGATTCTTGATACCTCATTTCCAGCCTAGAGTGATGGATCTGTTTCAATTATTACCCAGTCCAGAGCCTCTATAGCTTCCATGGTGCCATGGGTAGCAGGTGGAGCCCCTCTTCGGGGAAGTTAACATCTCAGGTCCCACTCTTTCTGCCCAAAACCCTTCCCCCTTGGCCAGAGTCCTGAGCTCCCCTTGCCTCTCTGTGGCCAGAAGAACCCCAGGCCACCCAGAATGCCCTCCAGCCATACCATACTTCACCTGCTGAGACCCCACAAGCCTCCCCTGGGACAAGCACATCACTTTTCAAAGATTGCAGAGCCTTTTGTATGCCCCACCCAGGTTACAGGGTGACTGAGGCAGTATGTGTTACTTAGCTTCCTGGGTTCCTCAGTAATCTCCCTGGACTCCAGAGAGATTACTGAAGAACCTAGAAAGTTGTGGAGCAGATACTGCCTCCTCACCACCCCAGAAACCTGCATGGGGCATAATAATAAACAAAAATTTCCTATGCAAACTGCCACACCCCACATTGACATCTGGTAGCCACAGCTCCAACAGGGGAGGGCTAGCCTGCCATGGCTTATTATACCCATCACCTATGCCTGGAGCAGTTCTCTCAGCAATTTGCCCCAGTCTGTAAGCAGGTTCCTTCTCTAACTGGCATTGTTAGCACTGAACTCTTGCTTTTTCTTTAATCCTGCGTCTCCTCCATTCGTGGCAGTGGGACTTGTGGATAAACCACTCATTCCATTCCTGCCAATGAACCCCATTGCCAACTGAATGATCACCGCTGTGTCCAGCCTACTCCCTCACTGCATGTATAACCAGCTGTGCTTCTGTCCCCCCCAGTGCCAGTGGTTTGTTCTTCACCAGATGGGAAGGTCAATTGAACCTCTCTTGCAGGGTGTACGATTTAGATTGTGCCTTCCTGGGGATCCCCTCTATTCTTAGCTTCTACAGACTCCCTCTGTGCTGTTGTCCTCCCTTTTCTGGCCCTGGACCACTCCCTGCCTCACCTTTGGTGGTGTCTTCTAGGATTGGCCCCGTGATGCCCTTGGACACTTTAATTTTTTCTCACTTCTATTTTTTCCCATTGCCCTGAAGTTCTGATGTACTTCAGTGAGACTCTTAGACAAAATTTGACACTACTTTCTGGGATTCTTCCCTTCTTTACAAGAGACTGGACCGTTCTTTCTAGCTACCATCTTTTTGTCCTCCCCCTACAAATGGTCCTCTTGGAGGACTTCTTTTGTTTTTTGTGGTATTTCTCCTCCATGGACCCCCTTGATATACACACACAATGGTGGGGAAAGGGGCAACAGACTTGCTGGGCCCTTGGGCAAGGTGTGTGTGGGGGCAGTTCAGTGCTCCCACAAGGGTTCAGTGCTCCCACATTGCACTGGCTCCCCCACGCTCCAGCCATCCCAGAGTATTACCCAGAGGCTACGTCTAGACTGCAAGCCTCTTTTGAAAAAGAGCATCTAGACTACAACCAGTACTTTCGAAAAAGCGAGACGCTTTTTTGAAAGACAGCACCCAGGCAGTCTGGATGCGTTCTTTCAAAAAAGCACAGTTTGCATTACATAGCGTCTTTTTTCGAAAGAGCACTTTTGAAAAAAGGCATTCTTCCTCGTAAAACGAGGTTTTCTGTGGTCAAAAAAACTGATGCGTTCTTTCGATTTACTTTCAAAAAAATGCAGCAGCAGTTTAGACGCAGGGGAAGTTTTTTCGAAAAAAGGCCACTTTTTTTTGGAAAAAACCCTGTAGTCTAGACACACCCAGAGTGTGCTGCACGGCACTCCAGTGGTGATTTAAAGGGCCTGGGGCTACAGCCACCAGCACTTCTGTAGAAGCAGCAGTGGCAGCCAAGACCCCCAGGCACTTTTGATTCAGCAGACCCCAAGGCAGTTGCCCCTTTTGCCCCCTTCCCTCCCATCGGTGGGTCTGCACAAGGGCAAAAGTATCCAAGGGAAGAAAAGGTCAAAACCCTCCTTAGTGTCACACCAATTATAGTTTTTGCATCAATGTGTATAGAACTTTAGGATTCAAGGTAGTAAGATAATAATAGTGTGGATATTATTGCCGCCGGCAGCTGTGTTGGTCTCAGGACATTAGCAAGACACAGTGGGTGAAGTGATATCTTTAGTGTACCAACTTCTGTTGGTGAAAGAGAAGTCTAGAGCTTACACAGCCCTGTGCTACACTAGAGAGTTATTCTGAAATAAGAGGTGGAGCATCCACACTACCAAGCCCTTTATTTTGAAATAATAACTCCTGCTTTCCATAAGGAATAATGCTTATTTCGAAATAGTTATTTTGGGAGTTATTATTTTGAAATAGGCTATTTCAAAAAAAATTGTAGTATAGAAATGCCCACAGAGCTCTTCTTCCAGACCTGAAGAAGAGCTGTGGGTAAGCTGAAAACTTATTTCTCTCTCATCAACAAAATTTGGTCCAATAAAAGATGCTATCTCATCTACCTTGTCTTACAAGTATTACTGCTGTAAAGTGAGAAGGAATGGATGATTCAAGTGACTGGTAATGGTATATGGAGATGTTTACTTCTAAGTCTTTGAACTAATTCTGGTCCAGGTGAGAAGTGAGCTCACCATAGATTTCCCATATACAAATGTGAGGTATCAGCCTAGATCTTTTACAGTATTCCTACCTCACCCCATTCACGAAAAAAGGAATAAATGACACCTAATTGTCATTCTTCTCCTTACATATCTCAGTTTGCTTCATTTGGTTTAATTTCTTCTGTCTTTAGTTTAGACGTGGATTATGTTTTTACATTTCGTATTTCCCTTCAAGTACTTTTAGCCTTCTATTAAGGATTTCTATGTATATTCCTAACCTAGTGAGGAGGGCTTTAAACTAGGTTCGACGGGGACAGGTGAGCAAAGCCCACAGGTAAGTGGAGAACATGGAGACCTGGGAGATGGGTCGGAAACAGGGGGGAGCATGGGCTATAATGGCAGAGAGAAAGGAGGATCAGGGCAAAACTGGGAGGCAAGGTCAAATCAGTATCTTAGATGCCTATATACAAATGTGAGAAGTATGGGTAATAAGCAGGAGGAACTGGAAGTGCTAATAAATAAGTACAATTATGACATTGTTGGCATCACAGAAACTTGGTGGGATAATACACATGATTGGAATGTTTGTATAGAAGGGTACAGCTTGCTCAGGAAGGATAGACAGGGGAAAAAGGGAGGAGGTGTTGCCTTATATATTAAAAATGAACACACTTGGAGTGAGGTGGAGATGGACATAGGAGACAGAAGTGTTGAGAGTCTCTGGGTTAGGCTAAAAGGGATTAAAAACAAGGGTGATGTCATGCTAGGAGTCTACTACAGGCCACCTACCCAGGTAGAAGAAGTGGATGAGGCTTTTTTTAAACTACCAACAATATCATCCAAAGCCCAAGATTTGGTGGTGATGGGGGACTTCAACTATCCAGATATATGTTGGGAAAATAACACAGCGGGGCACAGACTGTCCAATAAGTTCTTGGACTGCATTGGAGACAACTTTTTATTTCAGAAGGTTGAAAAAGCTACTGGGGGGAAGCTGTTCTAGATTTGATCCTAACAAATAGGGAGGAACTGGTTGAGAATTTGAAAGTGGAAGGCAGCTTGGGTGAAAGTGATCATGAAATCATAGAGTTCACAATTCTAAGGAAGGGTAGAAGGGAGAACAGCAAAATAGAGACAATGGATTTCAGGAAGGCAGATTTTGGTAAGCTCAGAGAGCTGATAGGTAAAGTTCCATGGGAATCAAGACTGAGGGGAAAAACAGCTGAGGAGAATTGGCAGTTTTTCAAAGGGACATTGTTAAGGGCCCAAAAGGAAGCTATTCTGCTGTGTCTGAAAGATAGAAAATATGGCAAAAGACCGCCTTGGCTTAACCACGAGATCTTGCATGATCTAAAAATAAAAAAGGAGTCCTATAAAAAATGGAAACTAGGACAAATTACAAAGGAAGAATATAGGCAAACAACACAGGAATACAGGGGCAAGATTAGAAAGGCAAAGGCACAAAATGAGCTCAAACTAGCTACGGGAATAAAGGGAAACAAGAAGACTTTTTATAAATACATTAGAAGCAAGAGGAAGACCAAGGACAGGGTAGGCCCATTGCTCAGTGAGGAGGGAGAAACAGTAACAGGAAACTTGGAAATGGCAGAGATGCTTAATGACTTCTTTGTTTCGGTCTTCACCGAGAAGTCTGAAGGAATGCCTAACATAGGGAATGCTAGTGGGAAGGGGGTAGGTTTAGAAGATAAAATAAAAAAAGAACAAGTTAAAAATCACCTAGAAAAGTTAGATGCCTACAAGTCACCAGGGCCTGACGAAATGCATCCTAGAATACTCAAGGAGCTGATAGAGGAGGTATCTGAGCCTCTAGCTATCATCTTTGGAAAATCATGGGAGACAGGAGAGATTCCAGAAGACTGGAAAAGGGCAAATATAGTGCCCATTTATAAAAAGGGAAATAAGAACAACCCAGGAAACTACAGACCAGTTAGTTTAACTTCTATGCCAGGGAAGATAATGGAGCAGGTAATTAAGGAAATCATCTGTAAACACGTGGAAGGTGGCAAGGTGATAGGGAACAGCCAGCATGGATTTGTAAAGAACAAATCCTGTCAAACCAATCTGATAGCCTTCTTTGATAGGATAATGAGTCTTGTGGATAAGGGAGAAGCAGCGGATGTGGTATACCTAGACTTTAGTAAGGCGTTTGATACGGTCTCGCATGATATTCTTATCAATAAACTAGGCAAATACAACTTAGATGGGGCTACTATAAGGTGGGTGCATAACTGGCTGGATAACCGTACTCAGATAGTAGTGGTTAATGGTTCACAATCCTGCTAGAAAGGAATAACAAGTGGGGTTCCACAGGGGTCTGTTTTGGGACCGGCTTTCTTCAATATCTTCATCAACGATTTAGATATTGGCATAGAAAGTACGCTTATTAAGTTTGCAGATGATACCAAGCTGGGAGGGGTTGCGACTAATCTGGAGGATAGGGTCATAATTCAAAATGATCTGGACAAACTGGAGAAATGGTCTGAGGTAAACAGGATGAAGTTTAATAAAGACAAATGCAAAGTGCTCCACTTAGGAAGGAACAATCAGTTTCACACATACAGAATGGGAAGCGACTGTCTAGGAAGGAGTATGGCAGAAAGGGATCCAGGGGTTATAGTGGACCACAAGCTGAATAGGAGTCAGCAGTGTGATGCTGTTGCAAAAAAACCAAACATGATTCTGGGATGCATTAACAGGTGTGTTGTGAGCAAGACATGAGAAGTCATTCTTCCGCTCTACTCTGCACTAGTTAGGCCTCAGTTGGAGTATTGTGTCCAGTTCTGTGCACCGCATTTCAAGAAAGATGTGGAGAAATTGGAGAGGGTCCAGAGAAGAGCAACAAGAATGATTAAAGGTCTAGAGAACATGACCTATGAAGGAAGGCTGAAAGAACTGGGTTTGTTTAGTTTAGAAAAGAGAAGATTGAGGGGGCACATGATAGCAGTTTTCAGGTATCTAAAAGGGTGTCATAAGGAGGAGGGAGAAAACTTGTTCATCTTGGCCTCTGAGAATAGAACAAGAAGCAATGGGTTTAAACTGCAGCAAGGGAGGTTTAGGTTGGACATTAGGAAAAAGTTCCTAACTGTCAGGGTAGTCAAACACTGGAATAAATTGCCCAGGGAGGTTGTGGAATCTCCATCTCTGGAGATATTTAAGAGTAGGTTAGATAAATGTCTATCAGGGATGGTCTAGATAGTATTTGGTCCTGCCATGAGGGCAGGGGACTGGACTTGATGACCTCTCGAGGTCCCTTCCAGTCCTAGTAGTCTATGATTCTATGATTCTTCACGGGACTTTTCAGGGGTACAGCTCTGACGTGGCACAATTGAACGTGTATTCCTAGCGCTGCATTTCTGCAGCAATGCAAAGCTCGACATCTCTCTGACTCATCAATCTTTCTCTCAAGTGTATCAATTGTCATTGTCACCTGGTTATTTCTCGTTACTGTTCTTAATCAAAACATTAAGGATTGAATGGGTGTGGAGGTCATGGATTATGCTTTCACATCAGTACAGAGCAACATGATGGGATAATGTGGATAAAGCTTATATTATGACTGCCTAGTGTTTTTCTAGAGTAAATATACCACCATTGAAAATGGTATGCTGCCCACAAACTAATCTTGTTCTAAGGCCCCTCACTGTGACTTTTAAATAAAACTAGGAACTTGAAATGCATGATGTTACCTAGCAACCATTATGCTGCTGTTTAGCAGCAGATTTTTAAGCTTCAGAATGATGGAATGTTTTGGGTGTTTTATTCTTAGTTCCTGAACATATTCATTGAGTAATAAATAAAGAACGAGCTTGAGACAAGAAAAGGTGAATTTTTTAATTGCACTATTGGCACTCTGTGTCAGAGTATCACATGCTTTCTAAATCTGAATGACAAAATGGATAAGTTAGTTTTCATTCTAGGAAGTGGAAGAGTCTGGACTGGCCTTCCTGGTGCTTCTCTTAGTCTTCTTCATGTACATGGTCTCCTATACATGCTTGTACCTTTCTTTCTTATACAAAATTCTTCTGCCTTAATAGAATCTGAAAATAAAACTCTGACCCATAACAAGGGTACTGTACTAACTTCACCTTTCTATCTGAGTGATCAAGCTGATTTCACATTGTTACATGTTAGCAGAATACAGCAGCGCTCACGTGCAAAGATTCTGCCAACAGTGAAAGGCACAACAGCATAGCACGTACATTTCTTGGTTGTACAGGCAAGTTACTTTTAAAATTGTGTAATAGAAATCAGCGTGGTAGTAGATTGTTATTTTGTTTTGTGATCTCACAATTTCCTTGAGATGTTAGTTTTCTTTTTTTAAATGGTTTTACTCCTCAGTAAACAAGAAACACCATAGTTCTGAGAGTCTGTTTCAAAGAACTGCAGCAGGCAGACATTAAGGTTAATGCTTAAGGTCACAGCCGTTCCTAGCCTGACCAACTATACATGTCCATAGATAGGCTGGTGTATGTCAAAATATGTCAGTTTGCTCCACAATAGGACAAACTATATTTATACTTATCACTGAAAACTACACAGGATGCAGGGGAGAGAGAGGCTACTTGCCTATCAGGGAGGAGATAAGGAGACTCTTACTATAACAGAAAATGTTTACTCCCTGTTTGGACAGCAATACTCCTTAGACAAAGAGGCTACATCTACATTGCAGGCTTCTTGTGCAAGAACAACTGTTCTTGTGCAAAAACTTGCAGAGCATCTACACTGCACACTCATTTTTGCACAAGTAAATTTACAGTAAAGCATCAGAACAGAGGGCTTCTTGCACAACAGTTATTTCTCTCCCCACGAGGAATAAACCCTCTTGCGCAAGAGCTCTTGCGCAAGAAGGCAATGTGGACAGGCAACAGGGGTTTCTTGCACAAGAAATCCCTCTGGCTAAAATGGCCATCAGGGTTTTCTTGCGCAACAGAGCGTCCACACCGCCATGGACACTCTTGTGCAAAACCACGTGGCAGTGTGGACATGCTCTTGCGCAAGACCTTTTGCGCAAGAACTCTTGCGCAAAACAGTTCTTATGCAGAAGCCTGCAGTGTAGACGTAGCCAGAGTGTGGTGTAGGACCATGGAGAATAACTAGAAAGAAGAACAGAGAATGCTCTTCTACACTGAAAGATGATTTCTGAAATCAGGTGAGCCTAAATCAGTTTAAATGCTTACATTTTCTGAAATTAAGTTTTGGATGGCACAAATCATGTCCATCTAGATTATTTAGGTATGTAAGACTTCTTTGAGACAATGAGACTGGCTGGATGATATATAGCAGCTGTTTACATAGTATAGCCCAACTCTTGAGAACCCTGTGCTCAGGTCACAGAACTGAGCAGTCTAACCCTGGCTTTGACATTGAGCATATCTTCGCTGCAGAGTTAACACAGGTGATTAACATCTGGGTAAGCCAGCCACAGCATGAGCAACTGACTGCAAAGCCATACTCTACTTACTGAGTCCTTCTTGGTGCCACACTTACCCATGTGTGCATTAGGATTTTGGGGGACCAGCTCTGGAGTCTTTGTGCTATAACTCAGTAAACTGAGTTATCATACGATTCTTTGCCACTGAATTGTAAGAGAACTCACCTATCCTTCTGGGCACACATGGGGAATTGTGGGAAGGCACTGGAGGACTATTAGGAATCATATGGTTTAGCCCATGTCCTCTCTGCAAAGTGAGCTTGTTACCAGGCCAAGGGAAAGCCGAATCTGGGCACCGGCCTGTACCTCCAGCCAATTGAAAGCACTACCAAATGCAGGTGAGACGTTTTCATGTGTGGATGGGGGGGAGGGATGGGGGGATGGGGGAGGAGACGGCTAGGGGCACACTGTTGAGAACCTAGGCCAACCCTGCGTGAAAACATGCCCTGATTTTTTCTATTGCCTTGAACAAGTCAATTGACACCTTTACTTCAGTCTCCTCTTTGGGAGAATGGCAATGCAGAGAATGCAGGACGTCATTGTTGAAAGCATGTACAGCAAAATGTGATGGGCCGGTCATATAACAAGGCTCACTGAAAATCAATGGACTGTAGCTGTTGAAGGGTGATACCAATGGGAACTGAAACAATCAGTCAGCTGACCTCCAAAGAGATGAGGAGATTTTGTCATGAAAAGGCATGGTCGTACATGGAGACAGAAGGCCCGAATAAGGGAAGAATGAAAGACACGTTGTGATAGACACAATCTATAGGAGGGCTGAAGGACCAGTCGATCAAGGTAATCAGGTTGACTAATGACTTACCTCAAAGGAGGGTATGAAAATTAATTAGTTAATGTTTGAAAATCAATTTCCAAATGCAAAGTATTTTTATTTTTTTCTGTTTCTTGCGGATGGGTAAGGCCTGTCTTTACTTCGAATGGAGGAGGCAACTAAGAAGGTTAGCTAGAAAGAAGGGGAAGAACAGAAAATGCTTTTAACAAGCTGCTGGTCTGGGCTTACCCTATTCATAGAATCATAGAGCTGGAAGAGACCTGAGAAGGTTATCAAATCCAGCTCCCTGCCCAAGGCAGGACCAGTCCCAACTAAATCAACTATTATGAGAAACCATATGGAAGTTTGAGCTGCAAGTTCTCCATCTATGAGAAATGTGTAGCTGCAGATGGGGCGCTGCAAGTGAAATGATCTCAAAGAAAATAGTTTATAGCGCTGATGTGGGCACCGTGGCAAAATGAGAATAGACACATTCATGAAATTAAGGGGTAGACTGCAATTTTTATTAAACTTTAACATGAGAGGGGTGCTACTCACCCATCATCTATACTATGCTAGACCACATATTTAATCGGTTCTAGTGCGGGGGTTACAAGGCTCCTTTCCAAACAACCCATAATTGCACAAGGGTTAAAGTATTCCTTACCATTTAACATATAACACAGACAGGTTGGCTTTGCAGCCCTCAGAGACAACACAGTCCTCTACTTGTCCCATGGCTGTCTTAAGCCAGGTTTCTAGAGTTGTTTGGGCATTGCCCACAGATACTTGCTGGCCAGAAGCTTAATTTCCTGGAATCTATCTTCCTGAAATCGAGATAGAGCTTTGACAACACTATTATCCACTCTCAGGACATGCACTACATGAAAAAAGTTGGTAAATGACAAGCAGTGTAAAACAAACACCTCAGTTCTCAACAGTCTTTGCCATCTGTTTATAGTATGGCTACCTCCTTGGCTGTCACACCAGAAATGGAGTATTTTGTTCTGCAAGTTTGCTCCCCACATAGTTACTGCCACTAGGATAGGAAAAACTCAAGGAAGGTGGCATCTCCTGTTACACCCTGAGCCACACAGCTTTCTGGCCACCTTTGGGTACAGCACTTGCCTTGAAACTAAGCACCAAACCTATGCCTCCCACAGTGTACCTTTTGTTCAATTCTAAGCCACCCATCTGAATACCATATTGATCTCTCCTGCATAGTTAAGTCTTCTTTCATTCCTTTTATCATTCTGTCAAAGTGGTAGGGTTCTCGCACTCCAAGGGTATGTCTACACTGCCACCCTAGTTCGAACTAGGGTGGCTAATGTAGTCATTCGAAGTTGCAAATGAAGCCCGGGATTTAAATATCCCGGGCTTCATTTGCATCTTGCCGGGCGGGCGCCATTTTTAAATGCCCTTAGTTCGAACTCCGTGCCCGCGGCTACACGCGGCACGGAGTAGGTAGTTCGAATTAAGATCGAGGTGTACCGGTAGTTCGAATTAGAGATTCTAATTCGAACTACCTACTCCGTGCCGCATGTAGCCACGGGCACGGAATTCGAACTAAGGGCATTTAAAAATGGCGCCTGCCCGGCAAGATGCAAATGAAGCCCGGGATATTTAAATCCCGGGCTTCATTTGCAACTTCGAATGACTACATTAGCCACCCTAGTTCGAACTAGGGTGGCACTGTAGACATACCCCAAAGGAGGTTGATGCCAGATGGGCACAAAATGCCTGATGAGGAATCAACACCTGGCATACAAAATGTAGGTGTCCTATGACCACCTGTACCTCAGAGTAGTTTTCTTTGCCCCTTTGAAAGCCCATATACTGAGCACTTCCAACTTCTCTGTAGATAACCTAGAAACACCCAAACTGTGCCTAGCTAGGTTCTGAAATGCCTGAAGCATGTACTCAGTTGCTTGTCCCTAATCTTCCTGCAAATATGAACTCATCAAGATCGTGCATTAGGTGAGGCAGGCCAGTCTCACCATGATTGCCCACTCCATCATGGAGTTGAATATTTCAAGAGCAGCACATGATTCCGAGCATACTGGACATGGCTTTATCAAAATAGCAATGGCCTTCAACCTGAAACCCAAACAGGTAAAAGTCCCTGGCCTGCAGTGGAAGGAACCAGAATGAAGATTTAATGTCACCAGAGTCCCAGGGCCATGCTTCCTAACCATGGCTACTACAGCGTCAAATGATGAATATCTCACTGAATACAGCTGGGGGCGAAAATGATCATTACTATGAGTTCTGGGGCTAGGTCTTTCTCAGTACCACAACCAGGAGAGGTGTGCAATTCTGACAATGAAATACATTAGAAGGGGTCTGTCATTCTCCCTGCTGCCACCTCCATGGCCCTTTGCCCTCACTATGTATTCAAACCCTTTAACAGATTTCAAGTTCTCTGTCCAGGACTGGCACCCCGTACCTTCAGAAGGAATTTGAAAACTGGTAAAAGTCCATTCCATAAGTAAACAGCATCTTTTCCCTCAGGGCAGTCCAATAGCAAGTTCTGTAACACCTGCATCTGAAGTGAAGAAGGATGTTTTCCATGATGACTGCCTCCCCCTGTCAGGGCCATAAGAAGGGCAGCGCAAGCGGGGCGCTTGCCCCAGGCACATCATAATCAGGGGCACAAAAACTCACTAAGTAAAAATAATAAGCTGCAAAAATAAAGAGCGTGACGTGCTAACCTAAGGGGAGGGAGGTTCATAATTAATATACCTAGTTATGGCACTGCCCCCTGTGCCATCTCCTGAAGCACTAGTACCTTGCAAACCCCTTTTGTACTGCCCAGTGCTGACCCCTGCACCTCCTACAGCAGTGTTTGTATCTCCATTGGGAAAAAAGGTTTCCCATCATTAATTAATGTATCGTTAATGCAAAGCACATATTGGCCCGATCCATCTTTCTTTGCTTCCTGAGGATGGCGACAATGACTGCTGAAAAGAACCCCTATCCCTGCTAGAATGGAACCAAAAGAGCTTCAACTGGACCTTGAGGATGAGCTAAATCCTGGCAGCTGGGGAATGCTGGCCAATCAGCACCCCTCTTCCTCAGATGGCCAATGGGTATCAGAGGCTCCCATGGGAGAAGCTATCTATTGTCCCTTGGCACATTTCTCCCTCCCTTGCTGCTGGCACTGTTCTCCTTTCACCACTGGTCCCATCAATTTCCCCATGGGAGAGGGGTAAGGTAGATTGTCAAAGACACCATGCACTCCTTTCTCCCCTTTATTATTGATGCAGTAACTAGCCCTAAATTGGCCAAGAAAATATATTAAATTAAAAACATGAAAGAATCAGAACACAAGTAAGAGAAATGCAATCAGATATGCATTTTACCACATACTTCACACTTAAACTCTGACTTTTCTGCCGTTCAAATTATAGCCCTTAACCACAGCCTGCTGAAGTCAATAGAAAAACTCCCATTGAGGCAAATGTAGTTTATACGAGGCCCTACATTAATGCCTGGACAAAGACTATTCAAGAAAAAGATCAAGAATGGGTGGAATTGCAAAAATACGGCAAAGCAAAACGATGGGGTGATTCTATTACTTAATATATAGCTTGCATTGTTTTACCCACTAATACCGTGAACCTTACTTTTGGAGTGGAAGTGTTCTAATGAGATAATTAGTAAGTGGTGACCAAATAAATGAAAAGTCTTGTTTCTTTTCCTAAAGATTGAAAGTGCTTCCTGAACTCCATTGATGCAAATGCATCCTCTGGGTCCATACATAACAGGGAAAATTGTATCAATTTTTTTTCTGTTAGGTCAATCTGGGAATGTAATTTATGACACACATGAGTTTTCTCTGCATCTCCATATTTTCTTAACAGACATTTGCAGCAAGACAATATTTTTCTTCTGAGTCTGTATCCTCTTATTCTGGATCCTCTGCTCTTGAGATGTGGTGAGCCTTCCCCTTATAGACCAGAGGCTTGAACTTTTGAGACATGCTCCTTTTTAGTGATCCTGTATAAATTCCTTTCTTTAAAAAATGAATCATATTACTTGTTAATATCTCAAACACCAGCAGGTGGTCTTGAACTGAAAATGTCAACTTTTATTTAAGGTCCACCATAAGGTCTGCTATAGTTAACTTGATAAAGTAAAACTCAGTTTGAGTTATAGCTGTGAAACTGTTTTAGCATAGGTATAATTCCAGTGAAAATATCATAAAACATGATCAGTTTTTAAATTTAGATTTTAGTCCAATTTCTTCACATTTTGATTCCAAACTCATCTGAAGATACTCCATAATAATTTAATTACAGCTATAAGAAGTGAATTATTCTAGATATAATTCCTTGTGTCATATCACATTTCCATTTTTTATATTTAAGATTTTTTAAATGGCATTTTTTTCTGTGTGCTTTTCCATGGGGCTGAATAATCTGAATTCTAAAAATCAATCTCATGTTCAAAGAACTGGGACCACCAGCAGGCAAGTCAACAGCTTGCGTGGGCCCCCAAGTAGGGTGGAGGGGACTGGTTCCATGTTCCTGGAAGGGGTGGGACCTTGAGGGAAGGGGCAGGGCTATTGGCAACCAGCCTCCAGCACCACCAGGAGCCTGGCATGCTGGCTGTCCTCTCCAATCCTTACAGTGTGTGTGGTGTTCCAGTGCTGATTTAAAGGGCCTGGGGCACAGCAGCTGGGAGCCTCATGACCCTTTGAATCACTGGACCCTAGTCCCTTTTGCCCCTCCCCGGTTGGCAGGCCTTACCAACAGCACATATCTGAGCTGAATACCATTGGTTCCCATTCCATATTTTAACTGGAGAGAAAGGTAAAGTGACTATGGTTCAGATTCTGCTGTCAATTACATGGGTAGGAATCAGGATTAACTCCACTGGAGTAAGTGGAGTTATGCCAATGTAAAACTAGTTAAAATGACTGCAGAATCAGGGCCTGTGGCTCCAGTCCAATGTATAACATGTAGTCCTATGTCAGGGGAACCTAGGTCTTTGGTTCCATAACAACTAAGGGGAACAGAATAACAGCAAGTATTTAAAAGGTATCAAGAGCACTGTAAATAACAGTAGTGCTCATTTAGTGCTTTTCATTAAGAGACCTCAGTGGGCTTTATTCTAGCAGTGAAATATCATTCTCACCATTTTACAGGTGGAATTGCTTAGGGTTATATAAGGAAATGGAAACTAAGATTAAAGGGATAAAAGAAAAGAGATAAATCTAGTTTGAAGATCAGGAAACATTTCCTGGCTGTTGGAGCTTTTAAACACTACAATAGAATCCTGAGAGATATGGTGGAAGTCCCTTTTTTAAAGCTTGCTTGGCAAAGGATTAGAAAACAAATTGTAACAATCTTGCACTGGCAAAGGGGTGGATAACTGGTTTAACTTCAGTGGTTCTATGAACTCAGTGCAATGAGTTCCTGTGATACAGAATCTTCGTACAGGATTCCTAGGAGAAGCAAAGTGGTGTGAGAGGATTGAAACATTTCTGAAAACATCTGCTCAGTGTGCAGCAGCAGTTAAAAAAGCTAACAGAATGTTAGGAACCATTAGAAAAAGGTTAGATAAAAAAACCAGAAAACATTATAATGCCACTATATAAATCCATGGGATGACCACGCTTTGAATACTCTGTTCAATTGGTCACCTCATCTCAAGCTACATTAGAACTGGGAAAGGTATAGCTAAGGGCAACAAAAATGAATAGGGGTATGGAACAGCTTCCATATGAGGGGAGATTAAAAAGTCAGGGACTTTTCAACTTAGGAAAAAGGTGACTAAGGCAGGATCTGATAGGGGTCTATAAAGTCATGAATGGAGTGGAGAAAAAGTGTTATTTACCCCATCACGTAACACAAGAACCAGGGGGGGGCACCTGATGAAATTAATAGGCAACAAGTTTAAAACAAATATAACGAAGCACTCCACACAACACACATGTGAAGTATTGTGAAAGCTATAAATATTATTGGGCTCAAAAAAGAAGGGAATCTTCTCTAAACTTTAAATCAGAGGGGAGTCTCTATGATGGCCTCTGGTATCTTCTATATTGATGCTTGCATGAAGATAGTTGATTAAATGTATTTGGTAATTGTAAGCAGTAATATTTGTGGATCTATTAAAGTATTGAATGCTTTTGTCATGGCAGAAACTTAATGCAGACACATGTAGATTCACCTTGTTGTTCATTAAAAAAGCAATAACCTTTGAAAGATTTGCACAGTACCTCAGTATCTGGTAATGAACAGTGTTATTTATGTATTAGCTTGTTTCTTTCTATTTTCAAGAAACCAATCCTTGTTCCTAAGTTGTGCAGTGAAAGAAGAATTGATTATCAGCAAATTTATGGGACAGATGCGGCCAAAAATAAGCTAGCATGAGGGAAAAAATGGCCTTTTAGTGAGTGCTCATATACTTTTAATAGAGGCATTCCATCTATGGCACAGCTGATTAGAAATAGTAAATGTTGTAGAGAACTGCACACTAGGTTGAATGTAGCACAGAATTAACTAAGGTGAGCTGCTCATTAGGTAAAATGAATTGAGAGCACTCACTAGATAAACTGGAAACATAAATACCTTCTCTCTGGTGATTTACAGACCAACTTTGCAGTGTGTCGAGCATCTCTTTGATAGGTGTTGAGTGGCTTCATTTCTTGCTGAAGACACTGTGGGCTGGATCCTCAGCCATGCTGTGCCTGCTTTACGCTATTATGGTGGCACAAAGCAACCTTAAACTTGACTGGAGAATCCCTCCTATATACGGTAATATTTGGGTGATATAGAGCCACTATAGTGGTTCCAATACTATCTCCTCTCCTTGCCTCCAGAACAGATGGGTGACCAGGGCCGGCTCTAGGCACCAGCAGGTGCTTGGGGCGACACATTGCCAGGGGTGGCATTCCGGCCCACAGGAGGAGCAGGGCATGGGGGAGCCTCCCGGAGCCTCCCCGAGCTGGGAGCCCTGCGCCCAGCTGCTTGGAGCCTGCGCCTGGCCCTGGGGCACTGGGAGCTCTGCGTGGGCAGTCCCGAGGTGTGGCCCCTGCTGGGAGGGTGGCGTGGGGCGGCCGTGGCTGGTGAGGCTGAGCCTGGCGGCCTCTTCTTCACCTTCATGAGTGCGGCCCCCCCCGCCCATTTGCCCCCTCCAGCTGGCCACCCCCCCTCCCATGCGCCCTCCCCGCAACTCCCCCCCCCAGCCTCCCCTGCCTGTTTTCTCTCCCCCACAACTCCCCTGACTGTGAACCCCCCTTGCCCAGTTGTCCCCCCCCAGCCTGTGTGCCCCTGCCGACTGTCCTGCGACCCCCCCGTTACCTCCCCCCTCTCTTTGCCTCCCCCGGCTCGGCCTCTGCCCAGCAACCCCACCTCCAGGCCCACTGCAACCCTGCTGGGACCCCGTCTCCTCTTCTCTCCCCCCCCCGCCGCCTCCCATGTGTTCTTCACATTTAAGGTAGTTTTATTTCATACAAAAGTTAAATGCTGGTTTTGTTTATTTTAAATAGAATTTCCATCCAGACAGAAGTAGATGCAAATCGTATGTTTTAAAAAAAATAGCCACCACTTAGCAAATAATAAATGGGGTAAAACCTGTCTCTTAAGTGTTCCGATTACACACCATTTTGTAATAGACTAAAAATGTAAAAATTAAGAATCTGATTACATCTAAGTTACACAATTATTTGGGCATTTATTTAGTTGGTAGGTGTACTGAATGTATTCTCCTGGTTAGTAAATAGAAGCACCGAATTTGGCATAAAGGTTATATTTAGTTGTAAATCAACATGTTTTAAAGGTTGCTAATCAATAAGACTCAACCATCCTTTAGGAAAATATTTTAAAAGTATAATTTAAATAATTAATTGCTCATTTAAACCTAGGTTTTCTGCTTGCCAGTTTAAATCATGAATAAAATTAGAGATTTAAATCAAAGCTATTTAAATCAATCCACCCTGCTTCAGAGGCTGTTTGGTCCATCCCTGAAGGAGAAAGCACAGGGCTGCGCTCATGGAATAGGTCCTAGGCTAGTGGGGTTTTGTTGTCTGGTGCCTGTCTTGTTCTGGACAGTTGAAACAAAAGTTCTCTTAATCCCTTTGAACTGTTTCATTGTATAGTGAGGCTGATTCTTGTCCATGGACACCAAGAGTTGGACAGCTTATGTGTTGGGGTTGGAGTCTGAGTGATTATAAGGCTTCTAATCATAAAATCCTTTTGCAGAGTGAGGAGTGGGACTGGGACTCCAGCACTAGGTGATGTGGACAGCTGCATGCTTTGGAAGTCTTTAACTGGCTTGCTGTAGATGAACCTGCCCTCCCATTGTGAGGAGTCCCTGGTGCTCTCCTAGGAGATGAAAATGCCCCGGGGTTTGGGCTCCCTCTGAAGCACATGCCCCACCCCCCCAGGAAGCCGCACAAGCTGCATTTACACATGCACCCCCAGCAAGCCATGCAAGCTGCATTTGCGCGCGGACCCACGCCGGACAAAAAAGGAGGAGGGCAAAAAATTTTTTGCTTGGGGCGGCAAAAAAGCTAGAGCCGGCCCCGTGGGTGACCATGGATCAGGGGATCTGGCTGCTTCATCCCGATGCCCCAGCAATTTCCAGTTTAGCTATGCTATTTTAGGGTTAAGCAGGATACAAGTAGTGCATTGGCCTTGTGCTGGCCCTCTGCACAGTGGTGAATTTCACTGTGAGAATGAATTTTTCTTATAGACAAAGGTTCTAAAGTACATTTTTCCAATACACTTCGTGCAGTTAACATTCAGCCACATTTCTGATGATGTCAGGAAGGAAGGGCCTGGTTCCTAGTACCTAGCCAGGCCAGAGTGAGAGATCCGATGCAGATCACTTCTTTTATAATACCTTTGTATTAAATAAGTCCTTCCAGATGAGACTACATACATTTATTTCATGTCTAGGCTCCTGGTCAGTCCTTCTGCCCAGAGGCTGCTCTGGTATTTTCTTTGCTCAGACAGTGTGTGTTTACCAGAGATTGGGAGAGGATGTGGTGTTGGTATGTGTATCCAAATTAATACAGGGTTTAGGTTGAACCAAATATTGGTTTTAGGTACAGGTGTGGATTTGATTGGTGCTGAAATATCACAAGCTCTTCTCATGAATTTCAAGGTACTTGTACTTACAGCACCTGTGATTAGGACTCAGATGGTCACCCCATCGTGAAATGCACTAGCTTGTGCTATTTGATAACATATATAATTTATTTATTCAGAATGGCAGATGTTTTTCTTGTGATTTTCCAGTTATTACATGTACGACATTCATAGGATTTTTTTCCTCTATATTTTTACAAGTGTCTTTTGAAATATTTTCCTGAGGCTCATACTTTTACTTCAAATCTATATAATTCGTTTTGGAAGGCTAAACTGAAAATAAAAGGAAATTAATGGATGTGTTGAAGGCACATGTTGTGCAATCCCTTTGTTCCAATTAGAAAGATTGTTCAAGGACTGGTCTTCCAGAGGTAATTACGGGCCAAAGGTTGAGTTCTCTATTTTAATGAGCTGTTACTGGTGCTCCTCACAGCTAACGTGGAAGTACAGAATATATTCAGTAGTTCTAATTATTTAAACAACTCCTTCCATTTATTTTAAGTCAAATTAGTTTGATCTAGTAGAGGCATTATTATTATATAAGGGCAGCCACTAAACCCTTAAAGACATTCCATGTTAGGCTGAACACATGTGTTAATGGGCCATGTTTAACTCACTCAGTAAGTGTATAATTTATAATATAATGAACTGGACTCTTTAGTTATCTTTTGCTCATTGAGGTCCTTGTTCAAATGCAGTTTTTAAAGTTCAAAAAAGGTAAATTTGGTTGGTGGGCTCAAATATAACCCTAAATAGATGGAATTGTTTTGCTACAAATGATGACAAGTTTTAATATTAGAAAAAGAAAAATACAGGTATGATTGTCATCATTTGTAGCAAAACAATGCCATCTATTTAGGCCTATATTTGAGCCCACCAATTAAACTTACCTTTTTTGAACTTTAAAAACTAATTTGACTCTAAACAATCACAGAGCAAAGGCAGCTTTTGGCAAATCTATTCTCTTGCCAGAAGTGCAAGGGGATCTTTAATGTCCACACATCCAAAGTAGATAAGATATTATGTCATAGGATCTTATCCAAAAATCACAGACTGTGAAGTATTCACCTCAAAAGCATCAATAACTCAGCATTTAAATGTCTGGTCCCAAGCAGTCTAACTTCTTCAGACCTGATGCTTGGCCCATTAAGCATTCCTTCAGGCTATGGCAATAAACCTTTTATTACTCTGAGATGAACAGATGAAAATAAGTTGTCATAACACAATACAATAACTTATTTTCATCTGTTCATCTCAGGTTGTTGTAACCAAGGCGGTCTCCCAGGATAGGGCAGTTTTGCTCACTGTGCTTGTGTACCTAAAATGTGCAGGGTGTGCCGATTGAACCAAAGCAGCACTTTAATGCATGAAGAGGAAGCACACAGCTCCCACAATGTTGTGTGCAATCAGCCCGCACCTCACTTCACATGCACTTGCTTTACGTGCATGCCATTTTTGCAATACTGGTAGGAAAAAAAATCTGCAGAGAAAAAATATGCAGAATCTGGCAATCCTGCATGTGAGAAATTGCAAACAAAATATCTCCTTGGCCAGACGGAGAACCCCAATGAGCCTATGTGGCCCTCAGGCCACGGGTTGCTCACCATTGATTTAGAGAGTAATGCATAAATACTTTGCTGCTAAACTCTGTCCTATAGATGATTATATTTCATTAGTCATATATAGATGTAGTCTGTGAAATCCTTAGGGATGAAAGATGTCAAATGGATCACATTTTTTGCATTAATTAGCTATGTAGAGATATACAATAAACCTTAATCACAGACTAATTGATATCAGGGCCATATTTCTTGCAAGTTTCTTCTCCTTTGACATCTGTCTCCTTTGAGATATCTAAAAGGTTGCCATGACTAGTTACTAAGTTATTAAGGCCAAGTTGCTAAGTACCCTTTTGAAATGTTAAGTCTTTTGGAGAATTAATTTCCTCACAATTGCAGATGCCCTTACAAGAAATACCTATTGTAATTGATAACTGGTTGGTAAAGTCTTATATATCACCCTAAAATGGGGTCACTGGGAATACAGGATCACACTGCTTCTTCTAATTTTCTCCTCCCAAAAAGAGTTCACTAGAGGGGAACTCCACAGCACACTGTATACATAGAAAGGACCAATTTCTCAGAGCTGCATAATGCCTGTTGAAACCCTGGAAATTCCATTGAATTCAGTGAATGTTCAGCATCTGTCCGGATTTGACCCTGAGTCTTTACTTCATTCTACAGTTCCATTAGCTACACCTATTTTTCCCCATTCACCTCTGCATGTATCCTTAATGTAGGACCAAATTCTCAGTTGCACCAGAGCAACCCCACTGAATTCAAGAAGTTTGAATGGCTGTTACTACAGCAGTAGGTGGTCCAGCACCTTTGTTGAAAACATGTGACTCATACATATAGTGAGTATTTATATTCTACTCCAGGGCAGGATATGATGTATCCCAACAAAAATGAATATCACATAAAACATACTTGCTACCGTTCTGTAACTTACATTGACTTGCCAACTTACCAGCATCACCATTTATGTTGTCATGTCTGCATCTGTCACAGACTCTTCATGTGCTGAATTAAACATTTTGCATAGCAGGAAGCAAATTATTATTGAACAACAGACAAATTGGATGGGATTGCATCTTGTTTGGGGAGTTTCTCAATATTTAATGAAGAAAAGCCAAATACACTGTTCTTATTTCATTACATCTATGGACTTACACCCACTCTAAGTAGACTTGAATTTGGCTTGTACTTTCAAATGGCTCTTTAATGTTATCATTTTGTTTATTTATTAGTGGTTTGTGAATTTTATTTTACAAAAAGGTAAATTTTCCTGTGTTTGGTCTGTTTTTCTCTGAATTTAGGCTGGAGTGAAAAATGCAGTCTTATGTCATTGTCCATGTAAGACGGCTAATTAAATTATCGGACTTTCATATGCATATTATTTGTTATTACGTTTATCTGCTATTAGCTTTCTTGCTTTCTCTTCCAATTTACAATACTTTTGTTTTAACTATCTGCATTAGATTGATATTATTTAGCTTACCTTGTGTCTAGCTTGAGTTAATCTCTACAAGTTGTTTTGGGCTTAATTACTAAAGAAATGAGAATCTAACCCCTTTAATTTTTCAAGTTCTAATCATTCTTGGTTTTTATTTTCATAGCTGGAAGACCTACTGGGGAAATTGAGGAAATGGTGTTGGTGATTCACCATGTGGCTCTCTTCACTCTGAGTTGATGCCTGTATTCTGGCACTGCTGTGTTGACAGTGCAATCTTTATGGAGACAAAAAGAGAAAGCTCTCATCAACTGTTGCCACTAAAGTCCCTGTGGCACTTTTCTAAAGAGATGAGATTTTGACCCAGCCTTCCTGGCCAAATAAAATAACTTTTGCTATATCTTTTCTGTCCAAATCACATTCCATGTTAAATTTAATGAATTAATATTCATGTTCTTCAATAATGTGTAGCCCTATGTCATTTAAACAGTTGCTGCTTTTCATACCTTTCAGTGGTGGCTGAAAGAATCCCTATTTGTATGCTCTGAGTCAGTTTAAAATGTTTGTGAAACTCTTTGGGGTGCCTCATCATCAGAGGCACTTTATTAAATGTTATCTTGAGCTTTCAAAGTATCTCACCCAGAGAGCAAACTTGGCTGACAGTCTTCATCCATCTCACAGAAAGTTTTATTGTCTGTATTTATGAAAGTTTTACTATAAGAGTTATGGCGATTTGCAGTCAAATGCACATACTCATAGACTTTACTCATAGACTTTAAGGTCAGAAGGGACCATTATGATCATCTAGTCTGACACATGGGGGCGTAGAGGTGGTAGTTGCAAAAGTATTCTGTCTTTGGATACAGAAGGTGGCAGAATGCATTCTGGAGCCATGATAGACCTCACTTAGAAGCAGCACTACTACAGCCTTTGAGGTGGGTAGTGTTTGCCTTTGTATATGTGTGTGTTTCCCGCTTGGTGCACCCATTCAGGAGGCAATTGGAATGGGGTGCTGGCTAGCATGCCTGAGGCACTCCAGCCACAACAGGTTCACCTCATTTTTACATCCATTCTTGTCCAGAGGCCAGAGCTGAGGACATGTATGTGTCACATAAAAAGTAATACATGGGGCCTGCAGCTCAGCAGGCTAGGATGGAAGTTTCCATCCCTGGAGTATACAGCTTAACATAGCCTGGGACCCTGCAAATGCAAACAGCAGCTGGGCTTTATCAGCTATAACCTATGCACTTGAGCTGGGAAACTACTAAGCAGTAATCAAGTTGACCTCGGTTTCCAGCCCCGTGGGAACGTTGAGAGTGGCGTTGGGCCAGCTCACAGACACTCAGTAAACAACCATAGTATAATTAGTGTTGGGAGCCCCATGCCCACTGAGTCTCACCAGGGACCTATACCTCAGAGGGTGCCCTGGATTCCCCCATCTGGAGCCACGTCCACTGCAGCCTGGTGTGAGGTGACAGGAAAGGGACTTTCTGCAGACTGAAGGGGCCTAAGCATTTCTAAGTGCCTGTTGTTCTCATATGCATTGCTGTGCCTATGCTTATTGACATATTACTTTGCAGTAGCTATGTACCCATCTGGCAGTATTAAGTCTGTAATAGTAGTGATGTAGTGAGTTTCATAAAAGCAACTATCCCTAATCAATGCTGGTACGTTGGCAAGTCGACTTTGTCTTGAAGTGAATCCATAATCCTGTTTGGCCATGACCCCCTGAGCCAGGGCTTTGCCAAGCCAAGACGTAAAAACCTCTAGGAATGGAGATTCCACCACCTCTCTAGGTAACCCATTCCAGTACTTCACCACCCTCTTACTGAAATAATTTTTCCTAATATCCAACCTAGACCTCCCTCACTGTAACTTGAGACCATTGCTCCTTGTTCTGCCATCCATCACAACTGAGAACAGCCTCTTTGGAACCTCCCTTCAGGAAGTTGAAGGCTGCTATCAAATCCCTCCTCACTCTTCTCTTCTGCAAACTAAATAAGCCCAAATCCCTCAACCTCTCCTCATAGGTCAAGTGCTCTATACCCCTAATCATTTTGGTTGCCCTCCGCTGGACCATCTCCAATGCGTCCACATCCTTTCTGTAGTGGGGGGGGGGCAGAATTGGATGCAATATTCCAGATGTGGCCTCACTAGTGCCAAATAAAGGGGAATAATCACTTCCCTGGATTTGCTGGCAATGCTCCTTCGAATGTACCCTAATATGCCATTAGCCTTCTTGGCTACAAGGGCACACTGTTGACTCATATTCATTTTCTCATCCATTGTAATCCCCAGGTCCTTTTTTGCTGAACTGCAACCTAGCCAGTCGGTCCCCAGCCTGTAACAATGCTTTGGATTCTTCTGTCCCAAGTGTAGGACTCTGCACTTATCCTTGTTGAACCTCATCAGATTTCTTTTGGCCCAATCCTCTATCTGTCTAGGTCACTCTGGGCCCTATCCCTGCCCTCCATTGTATCTACCTCTCCCCTAACTTAGTGTCATCCGCAAACTTGCTGAGGGTGCAGTCCATCCCCTCATCCAGGTCATTAATGAAGATGTTGAATAAAACCAGCCCTATAACCGATCCTTGGGGTACTTCACTTGAAAAAGACTGCCAACCAGACATCGAGCCATTGGCCACTACCCTGTTGGGTCCAACAATCTAGCAAGCTTTCTATCCACCTTACAGTCCATTTATCCAATCCACATTTCCTTAACTTGCTGGCAAGAATATTGTGGGAGACCGTATCAAAAGTTTTGCTAAAGTCAAAGTATATCACATCCACTGATTTCCCCATGTCCACAGAGCCAGTTACCTCATCATACAGCTAATAAGATTGCTTGCCCTTGGTGAATCCATGTTGACTATTCCTGATCACTTTCCCCTCTTCTAAGTGCTTCAAAATGGATTCCTTGAGGATCCCCTCCACGATTTTTCCGTGGACTGAGGTAATGCTGATTGGTCTGTTGTTCCCTGGATTGTCCTTCTTCCCTTTTTTAAAGATGGGCATTACTTTTGCTTTTTTCCAATCATTCAGGATCTCTCCCAATCTCCATGCATTTTCAAAGATAATGGCCAAAGGCTCTGCAATAACATTTGCCAACTCCCTCAGTACCCTCAGATGCATTAAATCCGGACCCATGGATTTGTATATGTCTAGCTTTTCTAAAGAGTTCTTAACCTGTTCTTTCTCTACCAAAGGCTATCCACCTCCTTCCCATACTGTGTTGCCTAGTGCATTAGTCTGGGAGCTGCCCTTGTCTGTGAAGACAGGGGCAAAAAAAACATTGAGTACTTCAGCTTTTCCCACATCATCTGTACCCCAGTGGCACTTGCCTCTGGCCAGCCTAGGGATTAGCTGTGTCATTGGAGTACCCCTTGCAGGTGGTGCCTCCTCCATTGTCTTCTCTGCACATGGACATGCTTCACTCCAGGAAGTGCAGGGAGCTCTTCATGACTCAGCGTTCCAGTCAGGCCACCATCTGTGTCTCCCCTTTCCAGGGTCACCCTTCTATAGAAACACTCGCAGGCAGTCTTCTCCCTGATGATGTCACTTTCCCAGTGGCCAATAGGGGAACCCCAACCCACCTTCTACTCTGGGTTCCAGTCCATGGACCTCAGCTCAGCAGTTCTAGACTCTATCCTCTTAGCCCCTTCCCTGGGGTATTTCCTATCCTTCCTTGTCCCCACCAGCTCCAAACCAATACCCTCTTCTGAGAGAGGGACTGCAGGTTACTTCTTTACAGCCCCCGAACACTCACCCTATTTCCCAGGAAATAACTGCCCTTTTTCCCAGCTGCAGCCTCTTGTGCTCTCAGGTCCTGAGTTTTAAAGGCCCCATCTATTCCTGTTCACATGAGCCTCAGTTAATCAGCTCCCTGCTCCTGGCTCCTCTTCCAGGTGCAGCCTGGGCAGTTAATTGGTCACTACCTGATCAACTTAATCCTATCCAATTCTGTGTAGGGTGGATACTCCATTTATGCTATGGAGTTCATAGCATTTAGTCTCCAGCACATTATCAACAATCTACAACCTATCTTGGAAAATGACCTTTCGCTCTCAGAGGCCTTGGGGGACAGGCCAATCCTTGCCTACAGCCTAAGCTCAAACAAATTATTTCGTGCAACCACACAGCACACCTCCACCATACTCATCCAGGAACCCACTCCTGCAATCAACTCCGGTGCCAACTCTGCCCACACATCTACACAAGTGACACTGTCACAGGACCTAACCACATAAACCACCACATCAGAGGCTCATATAACTGCACATGCACCAATGTGATCTATGCCATTAAGTACCAGCAATGCCCCTTTGCCATGTATATTGGTCAAACTGGACAGTCTCTACAACAAAGGATTAATGGATGCAAATCAGATAGTCAAAAAGGTAACATACAGAAACCTGTTGGGGGAACATTTTAACTTGCCCAGGCACTAATTAATGGATCTCAAAGTTTTCATATTATTACAAGCCAATTTAAAAAACCAGCTTGAAAGGGAAACAGCAGAGCTTAATTTCACTTACAAATTCGATACCTACAATAGAGGTTTAAACAAAGACCTTAACCGGATTACCCACTACGTTCCACATCCTAATGACATAAAAGACCAAACACCAAGTACTTAAGGGTACTTAGAACCCTCTCCATCAGCTTCATTTAGAAGCTAATTGACTATTCTTTCCCCATTTTTTCTCTTTTCCTTTCCCTCTCCATCCTCTCTCTTTCTCGGCTATTTATTTGGAACATGGACCCCTTATAATTCATTCATCTGAAGAAGTGGGTTGTGCCCACGACAGCTCATGGTTGTGCCCATCTACATTTTTTGTTAGTTTCTAAGGTGCTGCAGGACTATTTGTTGTTTTTAAGTTTTTTCTATTACAGGCTAACATGGCTACCCTTCTGAATCATTTTTTTTCAAGGGTCTTAATAAGGAGAACATACTGTCCCTTGATACCAGAGTGAGGGTAGGGGAAACATTTCCCCATCTACTGTTACTGGCCACAAATTTCTCACCACAAGTGTAGTCACAAGGATTGTGGGATGTGAACAGAAAGGTTTGTGGGCCTGGAATTGTGATAAAAAAAATCATAGTCAGTTTGGGAAACTCAAATAGAGAAGTTTTGGAAACCTCTGTAGTAAAGAATTCCTATTCTCTACGCTATCTTCAAATAAGAGTTTGGTGGCTACTTTCTATCTGTGTGATTGTAAACAATCTTGCTCTTTTTTAGTGAACATGTATAAAAAAGAAGACCTTTAGCAGGATGTAACCGGGTTTGCAAGTAGTAGGTAAAATTTTAGTAGAAAATGATAAAATGTGGATGTTTTAAAATGAAAATACTTTAATAACCTGACAACCAAAGAATTCTAGTGCAGCATATTTTCCGTAGAGAACTGCAGGATCTGTTTTGACACCCTATTTTTTAAAACTGAAACTCTCAATTGTCTGTAAAACTCTTTTGGCATCTTCAGTCAATTGGGGAGGGCAAATCTGAGAATGCTGTATAACAAAGTAATTGGTCAGGCGTTTTACATAGGATCTATAATGCTTTGTCCAGGAATCCTCTGGAGTATAGTTCTAAATGCATTTGTTCTGCATGTTAATCATATTTATAAACTCTATTATAGGAAAATAAGGGACACCACTAAAGTTAATCAGGGACAAAGAACCAATAAGACAAGGACATTGTGACAGAAAGGTGGCAATGAGCCACTAGGTTTAACAATCTGGGAATTTAATTTGGAAACGGATGCAATATTCATTTGGATATTGACATCTTTATTTGCTTCTGAAATGCTGGGGTAAATGAGCAATGACAAGAACACATGGGTGAGAAAAGTCGAAAGAGAGCTCTCACAAAAACGAAGAAAGGAAGAGAGAAAGAGCAGGACATAAGTGAATTCTAATTTAAAATTCAAAGTTCTTAAATGCACTCGTTACTAGTGCAGTGGTTTTCAATCTTTTACATTTGTGGACCTCTAAAAAATTTCAAATGGAGGTGTGAACCACTTCTGAAATCTTAGACATAGTCTACGGCCCATGGATCACAGGTTGAAAACCATTGCTCTATGGTAACAACCTTTTGCAAACCTTTCAACGTAGCCTGTGGACTCCCAGGTGTCTGCAGACCACATATTGAAAACCAGTGCTCTAAAGAATAGTTCTGACCTGTGCAGGGCTGTCCTTAGGGAGATCCAGGCCCCTGGCCTTCTCCAGTCCCCATCCCTGTCCTGCCCCTTCCTATCCCACTCCCACTCCACACCTTCCATCAAGCCCAGCCTCTGCTCCACTCCCACCCCACTTCTTCCCACCTCTGCTCTGCTCTCTCATGTCCCCTTTCTTTCCCTTCTCCTAAGCCCTCTTCCCAGAGCTACACAATCCAGAGGATTACTGGGGACCTAGTGCAGAATGGCAGCAGGGTCACCCCCATACTCACTACTGCAGCAGCAGCCACAAGAGCAGAGCAACCCAGCAGCCTGCTTCACTCAGCCGCCATCTCCCAGCCAGGTTGTTCTGCTTCACTGCGGTGGCCGGAAGCAGAACACCCCGACCCCAACCTTCTGAGGCCCCCACCCCCTGAGTTCTGTATTGCTCAGGGGAGCAGAGTGGGCCGGGACCAGGGGGAATCCACTTCTCACCTCCCCAGTGAAGCGGAGCAACCTGGCTAGGAGATGGTGGCGGAGTAGTGCAGGTTGCTGAATACATCGCTCTGCTGCCCAGGCTGCTGCTGTTCTGGTTAGTGTGAGGGGGCCCAACCTCTGCTGTCACTCTGCACCAGCCTCCCTCAGACTGGGTTCCGTGGGCTCCCATCAGTATGGGGGACTATCCCACCTACAGCACATTTAGGGTGGCCTCCAAGGAGCCTCCCAAAGTGCAGGGTCTGGGGCGGCCACCCTGAACCATCTAATGGATAGGACAACTCTGGAGCTGTGGCTGGAGAAACTGTGCTTCTCAGCTAGTATTGTTAAGTTTGCCAAAGCCAAAACATCAGGTCTGAACTCACAACATTAGAGTTTTCTGATTTAAAACAAAAAGACACTAAAACTTTTCTACTTAAAATGAATGGCCTACAGATTATCCAATAATCAGACACATTCAAATGGCATAGAAAAGACTGAAAATGTTTGCATCGGTCTTCAGTAGAGCTTGGCAACTAACTTCTTTCTGGTTTGCTGACTGTTCTGAAATAGTTTTTTAAAAAGTTCAGTTTGGGTTAAACGAAAGCCAAATATTCTGGGAGGAAAATGGGCAAACTGAAAAAGCGGAAACAAATTTTGTTCAGGGTAGAACAAAATGTTTCATTTGACTCCATTTTGGGGCATTTTTGACTTCTTTAAAAAACTAAAGGCAAAGGAAATGAAAGGCTCTCTTATTCCCCTCCTGACCAGAAGGTAGGGCATTCACCTAGGTTAGGGATGGGTAAGACAGCCTCCGCAGGCTGGATCTGGCCCATCAAGCCAGTTGATCCAGCCTGCAGCCATCCTGCCACTCCCCGCCCCCAGGCCAATCAAGACTACAGGATGGGCAAAGCGCAGAAAGTCTCCTCTCTCCGCCAAGGGCATGTGGCACCAGAAGGAACCTCCAGCTGTTCAGAACATCTGGCAGTTTACTCTAGGCACTGCATGCCCATTACAAGGTGGGGGCAGGGGACTAGATACTTTGCGTGCTCCCACACCACCAGGCCCTGAATGGCCTGGGGTGGGAGAGAGCTCGTGCCAGGAGCATGCAGTACCTAGAGGGAAGTACCAGCTGTTCAGAACAGCTGGCGGTTCTCTCTAGGAGCTGGGGGTGTGGGGGCAAAGACTTCATGTGCTCCCTTGCCCTCTGGCAATCAGGGTCTGTGGGACGAGGAGCACAGGAAGTATCCTGGCCCTGCCCCTTCAACTCGAGGCCCCGGCCCAGAGCCATTTCAGAAATTTGTGAAGTGGCCCCCCTTCACAAATTATTGCTCACTCTTGACCTAGGTTATGGAAGACTCTGGAGCAGGGACTTGAACTACATCTCCCTTGCTAAAGAGCATCCCTACCACCCAAGATGGAGTTTTTCAGTCTCAACTGTTGAAACTGTTCCACTTTTCTTAAAATTCCCCAATAGATATTAGGCTAGAACAAGAGAATGAATCTGTAGCCCAGTGGTTAGGCCACACACGGGAGACCCCAGTTCCTGCACCAATGACTAGTTATTTATATGTAGTGGAAGCATTTCAACAAGAGACTTTCCACCCATCCTAGAATAACCAATAGCCTGTTACTTAGGGTGCTCACATAGGCTATGTCTACACAGCAGTGCTATTTCAGATTAACTGATGTTATTCCGAAATAACATAGTCCACGTCTACACAGAAGCAGTTATTTTGACATAATGTTGAAATAATGTTGAGTTGGAGGACTGCTTACTCCGACTCCTGTAATCCTCATTGTACAAGGAGTAAGGGAAGATGGGGGAAGAGTGCTCTATCTCGAAATAACTGCTTTGCAGACAGTGCCAAAAGTCAAAATAAGCAATTTTGACTTAAGCTATGCAATTAGTGTAGTTCAAGTTGCGTAGTTTATTTCGCGTTTAGCCCTGCTGTGTAGACGTTCCCTTACTGTGAGAGACCTGGTTCAAGTCCCTGCTTCAGAGCTGGGATTCAAACTGGGGTCTTTCATATTCTAACTGAGTATCATAGCCGCTGGCCAAAAAGTTAGAAGTGTGTCCTCTTTCTCCTTGCCCATGCCCTAGTTTTGTGAATGGTGTCAACTCACAGGGCCAGGGCTGAACAGGGTTGTAGATTAGCTTCAAGACAGAGTCAATTAGGGATAATTGCTTTTATTAATCTCACTATGTCACTACTATTACAGGCATAATACTGCCAGATGGTTACACAGCTACTGCAAAGTAATAAGTCAATAAGCATAGGCAGAGCAATGCATAAAAGTGAGCAACAGGAACTTGGAAATGCTTATGCCTCTTCAGTCCGTGGGGAGTCCCGTTCCTGTCACCTCGCACCAGGCCTCAGTGGACGTGGCTCCAGCTGGGGGAATGCAGGGCACCCTCTGAGGTCTAGGTCCCTGGTGAGACTCAGTGGGCATGGGACTCCCTACACTAGTTATACTACAGTTGTTTATGGGTGTGCACGTACTGGCCCAATGCCATTTTTATCACTCTTATGAGGTCAAACTTGTTTACTGCTTAGTAGTTCTGCAGCTCAAGGCATGGGTTAGAGCTGATAAAACCCAGCTGCTGTTTCCGCTTGCAGGGTCCAGGCTATGTTAAGCTGGGTACAGCAGGGATGGAAACTTCCATCCCAGGCCTGCTAAGCTGCAGGACCCACATATGACTTTTTATGTGACAAATGGCATGTAAATCCTATTATGAAATTAGCCTGAAAAAAAAAAAAAGCTGGGGTCTGAAACTATTGTAGTTCCAGTTGTTCCCTGTGTATTGGTCTTGTGGAATTGGTCCACAAGCCAAATACACAGGGAACGACTGGAACTACAATTCATTCACAAGTTTGATATTCATGCTAATTGATTAAATAAAGATACTGGATAGCTGGGACATTATCAACCTACCAAACAATGAAGGTGCCAATGGTTCTTTGTCTGTGTAGTATCTGCTGTTAGTACTCTTCCTCTCTAATTGCCTACTAATGGTTCTTTTCTGCCTCTTTTGACTATCCAGTCTGCAGGTGCTTATAGACTATTTGTTTTTCCTGTTACATTCTAGCTTGGCTTTCCCCTTGATATTTGTATACCCACCCTCTTCTTGTTCCCTCCCCCCCCTTTCCCCCCCTCCCTTCTCCCCTATTTATTTTAGTTCTGGACATCCAACACTCTGGTCATCTGAAGAAGTGGACTGTGCCCACGAAAGCTCATGATACCATCTACATATTTGTTAGTCTTTAAAGTGCTACCAGACCATTTGTTTTTTAAATTTATCAGATTAGCAAGTTATTCCCTGCGTGTTTGTCTACACTACCACCCTAGTTCGAACTAGGGTGGTTAATGTAGGCATTCGAAGTTGCAAATGAAGCCCGGGATTTAAATATCCCGGGCTTCATTTGCATCTTGCCGGGCGGGCGCCATTTTTAAATCCCCTTAGGTCGAACTCCGTGCCCGCGGCTACACGCGGCACGGGGTAGGTAGTTCGAATTAGGATCTCTAATTCGAACTATCATTACTCCTCGCGGAACGAGGTGTACCGGTAGTTCGAATTAGAGATCCTAATTCGAACTACCTACCCCGTGCCGCGTGTAGCCGCGGGCACGGAGTTCGACCTAAGGGGATTTAAAAATGGCGCCCGCCCGGCAAGATGCAAATGAAGCCCGGGATATTTAAATCCTGGGCTTCATTTGCAACTTCGAATGCCTACATTAACCACCCTAGTTCGAACTAGGGTGGTAGTGTAGACATACCCTGCCTTAGAACCTCACTATGTGTGTTGTTTGCAAGCCTGACAGTCCCCTAAGTCTGTGATTTGCAGGATGGAAGGGCTGGCCTTGGCAGTGCCATTTTTTAGCTGATTTTGTACCTAGTTTGCAAAACAACTTTGTTATTAAAGACACTTGTGCTGGCAAGCAGCAAATCTGATTTTAAGTGCTAGCTTATGCCCCTGCTGCAAGTGCTTGCAGGTCAATTTCTGGATCAGAATATTTGTCCCCGAAGACAACTTTTTCCTGGCTAGCTCCCTTTTCAGGAACATTTTTGGGCTATGCCTCCCCCCCATGTTATTCCTTTGCATTCCACTTCCACCCCATTTTTACCTCCTTTTGGAAATGCACAGTGGTGCCAAGGTGCACTTGTATTCAGTCTTTGGAAACTACATGGGGAGTTGCACAGCAACTAGTGAATGTGGAAAGTAAAGTATGTGTAAGTATGTGTTGGTCTGCTATTCTGAATCTCCTTTAGCAATTGGCATATAGCTTTATATTTTATCTTACAAAAGTGAAGATTACGAGGCTGTGTAAAACACCCAGCAATTCACCTCTCCACAAAACATCTTAGCCCATGTAATTGCAAAGTTTATTTCAGTGCTGCTTTTAAAACATGTTTTATCTCAGGCTATCATCTTTATTGAAGCTGCTAAAAACAGATGCCTGTTATTTTGTTAAACATTTGTTCTCTCTCACCTTTGTAAATAAGTGGCTACATCTGAGCTGCATATGTTTTGATAAGGTGGCTTTTTCAGTAAATCAGCAAGGTAAAAACTATGTAGCCTGTTTTTTTCATAAGTGTTTAGTCCTTTAGCTATAGGTTTGGAAAGATTAGATTTTTATTGATAAATGTTTGTGAACTTTAATTTCACCATACACATATGTCAACAAAAAAATTGATTGGTAATTGAAATTTACAGAGCTACCAAGTAAGAGAATTGCTACTTAGGACCTTACTAGGGTTTGATTTAAGGATATTTACTTTGTATAATTTGACATGTGATGCTGACAATTTGTGTTTTAATGGTTATGAAGCTTTTACACTTTGAATCTCATCTACTGACATTAAATAATGATACAGCGTACCTTTCACAGATTTGAGGAAGAGCTTAGTGTAGCTTGAAAGCATGTCCCTCTCACCAACAGAAATTGGTTCAATACAAAATATTACCTCACTCACCTTCTTGCTAATAAATAATTATCACCCCCCATTGTCTGACTCTTCTCTATAAATTCTCAATAAATTCCCACATATCAATATTTAAATCGATAAAAATTGAAGAAAATGCATGCAACCCATAACTTTGTGCAAGTATGAAAACACACATCAGTACACATAAGCACAGACATCAAAATAATTTATAAAATAAAAAATCAAATTCTGCCAAGCCTATTTATCTGTATTGTCTGTACTCCTCACTCTCAGGTATTCAGTCATGAAACAAACTCATCACTGACAATCAGTTTATAGATGAATGCAGGGCATGGGGAAAGGAGCTTTTTGGTATTATAAAGCAGAAGGGAAATTAAAAGTTACTAAAGTAACATGGCTGTCCAAGCTTCATAAAAATAAACAAACAAACAAACAAACAAGTAAAATTAATAACAACCCTATTGCCCAGGTGCCCCAGGTATGAACCATTGTGCTACATTCTGTGCAAACATAGAACAAACAGAGAGTCGCTACCACAAGGAGCTTTCAATCTAAGGCTATATCTAGGCTACAAACTTGTATCAGAAAAAGGTATGCAAATTGCGCGCCACAATTTGTGTACCTTTTTCCGATACTTTTGTTGGAAGAGGCTTTTCTGAAATTTGGCCTGTCTACACTGGGCCAAATTTCAGAAAAAAAACCCTCTTTCAGAAGATCCCTTCTTCCTTGCAGAATGAGGAAGATAGGGCTTCCAAAAGAGTGCATCTGCTCTTCCACAAAAAAAAGCGGAATAGCAGACGCGTTCCCTGGACGCGGCAGAGTTTTTTTGGAATACCTCCGGTATCCCGAAAAAACTCCGCAGTCTAGACATACCCTAAGTATAAGAAGCAAGGAACATTAGACGGATGGGGAGTATAAGAATACAATGAAACAGTATCAATTACTGTGACAGGCAGTGGCCCAGAGCACCAGAGGCCTAAATGTTGTCAAGTGTTTTGTAGGCATCACAGCAACATAGAGTTTTGAGGAGAGTTACACACTCTGTATAACTAAAGACCAAACACTAGTCTGCTTACTCACACAAGTAGTTCCACTGAAGTCAGTGGAGCTAGTGAAATGAGTAAGGCAAAAAGGATTTGGCATTAAAAATAAGGGCAAAGGGTCAAGGAATTTATAAAACCAAAAGAGAAGCTGTAGAATCTAGTAGCAGGTGCACAGGAATAGGTAGAAGCAATTCATGAAGTCTAACAGGACCTTTCACGCTGACTCACTCTGTGACCTTGAGCAGGTCACCTGCCTTCTCTGTGCCTGTTTCCTCACAAGTAAATAGGGATAATAATAGTTATCTGCCTCTGGTATCTGAGTAGAAATGAAGTATGAAATATAGTTCTGAAGATGAGTTTCAGGCATTACATTGCAAAGTTCTGAAAACTAAGACATGTTTAGTAATTAAAGTGCAAAGATACGCAATCAGTAAGACACAGTGATAAGTCAGCAAACATGTTTCACCGTTCTGAAGATCATAAAGGAGGCATCCTCCTTTGCCCTTTATGTGGCATGTTCATTAATCAGAGAACTGCAGCCCCTCAGCCCAGGGGAGCACAGGAACTGCTTCATCCCTAGGATGACACTTCACGGTGACCCATAATGAATAGGGAGGAAGCAGGCTTCTGCCCTTTCCTCAGCAACAACCCATCATGTGGAACAGGCACACATGGGGAAAGCAGCAACATTCCATAAAGGGCGTTAGTTACGGGCATGTTCCCCAGTGCTCCAGGTGCATCCTAGCTCTCTTTGGATCCTCTTGGGGCAGTGCAGCTCTGTACCTCTTCTTCCTCTGGGCTGATCCTAACAGACATAATCTAGCCCTTATTTTCAGAAAGAGCAAATACTGTGGCCAACATAGAGGGCTAACATTAGGCTCCAAAGCCCTTTTTTAGGCATCTAAATAAATGTGGCCTGAGTCTCCAGGGGCTGACCCCTGCCCATCCCATTGATTTCACTGGACTCTGTGGTTGCTCAGCAGTTCTGAGCTAGCTGCTGACTATATGCATGTGTAACCCATGTATCTAATAGGGAGATATCTTTTTAAGAGATCCATGGGGGGAAGGGCAGAGGGAGGAATGAGTTGTGTCTGGGTCATTGTTGCTAGGCAGATTTAGCACTCCACACCCAGAAGCTTCTGGAATTGGGTGTGGTAGTTTTGGAGTCTGCTCCAATAGGTTCTGTCTCTGTTGCTGGGATCAGCAAACATGATTCTGGGATGCATTCACAGGTGTGTTGTGAGCAAGACACGAGAAGTCCTTCTGCTCTACTCTGCGCTGGTTAGGCCTCAGTTGGAGTATTGTGTCCAGTTCTGGGCACCGCATTTCAAGAAAGATGTGGAGAAATTGGAGAAGGTCCAGAGAAGAGCAACAGAAGTAATTAAAGGTCTAGAGAACATGAGCTCTGAGGGAAGATTGAAAGAATTGGGCTTGTTTAGTTTAGAAAAAAGAAGACTGAGAGGGGACATGATAGCAGTTTTCAAGTATCTAAAAGGGCATTACAAGGAGGAGGGAGAAAAATTGTTCTTCTTGGCCTCTGAGGATAGAACAAGAAGCAATGGGCTTAAATGGCAACAAGGGAGGTTTAGGTTGGACATTAGGAAAAACTTCCTAACTGTCAGGGTGGTTAAACACTGGAATAAATTGCCTAGGGGGATTGTGGAATCTCCATCTCTGGCAATATTTAAGAGCAGTTTAGGCAGACATCTATCAGGGATGATCTAGACGGTGCTTGGTCCTGCTGTAAAGGCAGGGGACTGGACTTGATGACCTCTCAAGGTCCCTTCCATTTCTAGGACTCAATGATTTTAAGGTTATATATGGGCTAGTCACGCTCAGCTTCATAGTGAGAGGAGCTATAGTAGTAGAAGCCCTTTTTATTTTAGCTCACGTCCTGATTTCAAATGCAAGTGATGTGCTAGGCCAGGCATGTAATTATCGACGTAGCCACAAAGCACCCAAGAGCATGTCTTGATTCATTTGTTTTAGGACAATTAGATTTAGCACAACTCATTGAGAATGGCACTCAGGTGGACAGCTTGTGGGTAGCTAATCTTCATTCTTCATTATTAACACAAAATTATACACACTTGAAATGTCTTCCTTCACCTATGTCCAGTGTGGCAGAGCAGAGCCAGAGTACATGATGAGGCTTTTCAACAGCTAGCCCAGCCCCCTTCTATGCTCAGCAAGTACAGCTGCTTGCTCGACCTGCATTCTGAACAGGGTCCTGCCTAGAATCTTCCAACATGCCACGTGTTTCCAGTCTCTTCCTTCCTTTTCTCCCTGACATGTGCCATGGGAGAGGCTGAGACTCCCCAGTGCTGGCAGTGAGGAGGGAGATTAGGTTTTAAGTAACAGGGAAATGGCTATGCAGCTGGGGCACACTGCGGGGTAGGGAGAGTTGGGCACCAGGGCAGGAGGGATGCTTATGTAGGAGATTCCTTACAATGGCACTTAGCCTGCTGGTGACTGCCAGTAGCAAAAGTTCCCAACTGCTGGAGGCAGGACACTAGTTGGGGAGGTCTCTGAGTTACTACAGAGAAATCTTTCCCAGGTGTCTGCCATACAGCTCTTGCCCACATGCTCACGACTGCCACATTTGGGGTTGGGAAGGAATTTTCCCTAGGTCAGACTGACAGATGCTGGGTTTTTGCCTTCCCCTGCAACATGGGACACTGGTCACTTGTGGGTTTAAACTAGTGTAAATGATGGAGTCTCTGTAACTTGAAGTCTTTAAACCATGATTTGAGGACTTTAGTAACTCAGCCAGAGGTTAGGGGCCTATTACAGGAGCAGATAGGTGAGGTGCTGTGGCCTCCAATGTGCAGGAGGTCAGACTACATGGTCACTACGGTCCCTTCTGGCCTTAAAGTCTGTGAGCCTATCAGGTGGCCACGGTGCCTCAGCAGAGTCCCACTGGGGAGACCGAGCAGGCACACAGAGTAGTCAGAGCAGAGGCGCTCTGCGCTCTGGCCAGGGGGCACTGACCTGCACAGTGCCTTTAATCTTAGCTACTGCAGCCCCCACCAGGAGGAGCGTACTTCCTGGCCTGCCCCCTGCAAAGGGCCTGCACCAAAAGGGGTGAGAGCTGGGCCCAATCCTGGACCCTCATGTGTGAGGGTGGGGTGATCTTCCCCCAAGGGGATTCCAACTGGGCAGGTTCCCTGATTCAGGCCAAAAGCAGAGCAATTTGGGTTCAGTTGGTGGGGTCTGCAGCCCCTTTGTTTAGAAGTGATGAGGCAGGTGAGGTAGAAAATGTATATACCTCCCAACCAGGCACTGAGAGAGTGATGGAAATGGTTGGGGAGGGGAGCAGTGATGTTCTTCTGCATTCCCGGCCCCACTTGGAAACCAAAGCACCAGCCCACCCAGGACAATCATGCAGGGTGGAGGGATGTTTGGGGTAGGTGTTTGTGATGCAGTGTAGGTTGGGGAGTACATGGGGGATGGGCAGGGCTGGGAGTGTGTGTGGGATGGGGGTATATCACGCTTAATTTGTGCCTAGGTTTGCAGGGGCTCAGCCCCAGTATCTCTTTCATTACAAATTGAACAGTGATTAAAAAGTATCTCTGGCTTTCCTGATGCACATCCCCGGTCAACACCTCAGCTCTTCTCAAATATTTTTTGATCGTTTGTGTTGCGAACATTTAGGAAAAAACATCTGGCTTTAAATTAGCGGGGAAATAAATGCCTGCTGCTGGTTCTCTGGCCTCTGTAAATACTGTAAATTTACAGTCACCTGTAAATACTTTTTAATCAGCCAAAGGGATTATAGACACCACACAGAGACTCAGCAATAACTCCTGAGCAAAACATTCCCTCCTGATGAGTCTGTGCATTTTCCAGTTGTCAAAAAGTGTTGAATCATAAGAATGGCCATAGTAGGTGAGACCAAAGGTCCATCTAGCCCAGTATCCTGTCTGTTGACAGTGCCCAATGACAAGTGCCCCAGAGGGAATGAACAGACAGATAATCATCAAGTGGTTCCTCCCCTGTCACCCACTCCCAGCTTCTGACAAACAGAGGCAAGGGACACTATTCCTGCCCATCATGACTAATACCACCTCACTGTTTACCCCTTTCTCCAGATCATTTATGAATATGTTGAATAGGATTCTTTTCAGTACAGACCCCTGTGGGACACAACTAGTTACCTCTCTTCTTCTGAAAACTTACCATTTATTCTAACCCTTTGTTTCCTCTCAAAATCTCCTTCAAAGGGATTTTATTGACTCATATTGATGATTCTTTGGCAAATGTAAAATCATTTACACTGTGACTAGATTATTTCCTCTGAATTTCCTCCTTTCCCCGCCCCCCCCTCCCCAGCATGTGGATGTGCAAGGAAGCTTAACACTTTCTGTGTTAATGCTGTTTCCATCTTCCTCTGCACTAGAACAATCCCCTGCAAGTTGCTGATTAATTCTCTTAATGATACGAATGTCCCCAGTACAGTGTCTTGCAATGAGAGCTGCTGTTCCCAAGTTTCCTCCTTCCGTGCTTATAAGAGCGCTGAGTTCATCTTTTAATGAGTAACTTGAGAATCTCTGTCTTTCTTTTCTCTCACCCCTCTTCCGACAACCGGGCTTCCTGCTCTCTTGTTCTCCCAGATGCCTTTATCACCCCAGGCATGTTCTTCCCCAGCATAGCCAGGAGGGTCTAGAATTGCCTCACTTTTGTTCACCTAACCATATATTCAGTAAAGTCCAATTATTATTATTATTATAATATTTGATTTTCTTCTATTAAAACCCAAAGAAACCTCAGTATCTGCAAACTGATACTCTTGGCCTGGTCTATAATCATTAGTAATTTTAATTAAACTAGATACATATTTAAGCACATTTTTTTCAAAGTGATAATGCATTTGATTTTGCACAAAATGTAATTATTGGCCAGAATTGTTTTTGTTGGATTTATATTTCAAAAGTTTGTTGGAAAAAGCAAAAAAGTACTGGGCTGTCTCTAGTCATGATCTAGTATTTCTGCTCTGTGTTGTCTTGTCTGAGAGCTGTGTTCAAATCCACACAACTCTCCAGTTCCTTCTTTCCATCATGTGACCTGAGTTGGATGGAACTCAGGTCCTCTTTTACTCTGTACATGACCTGTGATGTGTAATATTTGTAAATAATTTTTGAATATTACCTTGGTAATATACAAAGGTAGTTACTTTAATCCTCCCAGGTTCTGGGATGGAAGAATGGTGTTTCTTGCTCTCACTCCATCAGGGATAAGCATCAACAATGCCCATACCATCTGGATGAGGCACATTTCTCATATCATGTATCACCACCCTGTCACTTGGCTTGGGTCCAGGCTCATTGTTCATATAGCTTTGTTTACCCAGAGACTGTTTAGCTCTGACAGATGAACTGGGTCCTTCAGGACTTTCTGCAGAAACTCCACAGATTTTCTCATGCTTCTTCCAGAGAAAGGAAGCTTCACTCCTTCAATGTCAGGTGTGCCCTGGCTTTCTGCCTGCAAAGAACCAAACCCATTAGAGAATCTCTGACTTTGTTGCCATAGCAGATAGATTGCATGGGCAGGCCATATCCTCAGAGGAGATTTCCAAAGGGAATTTTGGGTTGCATTTTAGAATGCTACAAAACATCAAAACTTCCACCTCTTGGGAATATTACAACCTGAGCCTCCATGGCCTTCTCATCAGACATTCTACTATAGGACCATTGCCAGGCAGCACCTTGGAGTTCTAACTACATACTACATTCTGTCTCAAGCTGCAGCTGTGGATTCTGCAATAGGGATGATTACTGCCAGCTTCCTTGCACCCTCCTCCATGCTGAACGCTGCTTGCCAGCCTCCCAAAAGTGGAATACTCAGAGAAGAAATGGGGGTTTCCACCCTGCTTCCTCTCTTGCCTTGGATGGTGTTGGACTACAGTAAAAAGAGGAACTGGAGAGGTGATCCCCATACGAGGGGATTTGCCAGACCCGGGGAGCTCCCTCCCAACATAACTCCTGCTCTCCCCAGTTAGGGCTCCAGCCCTGCCCTGTTGCTGCCTCCTCAGCCATGGCTCCTCAGGCTAGAGCTCTCTGGCTGCCACTGCTGGCCCCCGAGCTCCACAGCTAGGGCTAGCCCCCTGCTACCACCCAACCCTAGGGGTCAGAACTCCCTGCTGTGCTGCCTGCCCTTCCACAACCCCCTAGCACAGAGCTCCCAGCTGAGTCACAGGTTCCACCTGCCGCTCCTGCCCTGCAGCCCAGACTCCCTATACCTGGGCTCTGTGGTCCAGGAACATCCGGGGTCCTGCTGCACCATGGATGTTGCCAGACCAGAGAGTCCTTGTTAAGGGAGGCACAACCTGTATTTAAATAGTGAGCCTTAATATTGCATTAATATAGGATTCTACATTTGCAGATGATACTAAGTTTGCAGATGATACCAAGCTGGGAGGGGTTGCGACTAATCTGGAGGATAGGATCATAATTCAAAATTATCTGGACAAATTGGAGAAATGGTCTGAGGTAAACAGGATGAAGTTTAATAAAGACAAATGCAAAGTGCTCCACTTAGGAAGGAACAATCAGTTTCACACATACAGAATGGGAAGCGACTGTCTAGGAAGGAGTATGGCAGAAAGGGAGCTAGGGGGTGTAGTGGACCATAAGCTGAATATGAGTCAGCAGTGTGATGCTGTTGCAAAAAAAGCAAACATGATTCTGGGATGCATTAACAGGTGTGTTGTGAGCAAGACACGAGAAGTCATTCTTCTGCTCTACTCTGCACAGGTTAGGCCTCAGTTGGAGTATTGTGTCCAGTTCTGGGCACCGCATTTCAAGAAAGATATGGAGAAATTGGAGAGGGTCCAGAGAAGAGCAACAAGAATGATTAAAGGTCTAGAGAACATGACCTATGAAGGAAGGCTGAAAGAATTGGGTTTGTTTAGTTAAGAAAAGAGAAGATTGAGGGGGGACATGATAGCAGTTTTCAGGTATCTAAAAGGGTGTCATAAGGAGGAGGGAGAAAACTTGTTCATCTTGGCCTCTGAGGATAGAACAAGAAGCAATGGGCTTAAACTGCAGCAAGGGAGGTTTAGGTTGGACATTAGGAAAAAGTTCCTAACTGTCAGGGTAGTCAAACACTGGAATAAATTGCCCAGGGAGGTTGTGGAATCTCCATCTCTGGAGATATTTAAGAGTAGGTTAGATAAATGTCTGTCAGGGATGGTCTAGACAGTATTTGGTCCTTCCATGAGGGCAGGGGGCTGGACTCGATGACCTCCTGAGGTCCCTTCCAGTCCTAGTATTCTATGATTCTATGATTTAACTTCCTTGTGTTTAGAAAAGTGGCATGGACACAATTCTGAGCATGAATGGAAATGAAGTTAACCTAGGCTTTCATGTTGCAGGGTCCCCCCACCTCTAACAGAACTGTTCAGTCTTTTTTTTTGCTAGATGGCAGAGACATCATGGAGCCTCCATCCTTGCTGCAACATCATAAGAAGGAACATTCTAGCTCAGGTCAGCTCCAAACACTTTCTATTACATTTTTACATAGAGCTGCATGTAGCATAACTCCCACCATCCCTTCATTTTCAAATTAGATTGTTATAGCTGCCTCTTAATTCTCCCCAATAAGATTGGGGAGATGCAGGGAATCTCTAGAGGAAATCTCTAGAATGTAGCCTTGGCAGCTGCAGCAGCCCCGGTAGTGGGGCCAAGGCCAGGGACGCAGGCCAAGGCCAGGGATGTGGCAGTCCGAGCTGCAGGGCCACAGCAGTATGGCAGCCTGGCAGGGGTGTGGGAGTGGCTAGGGCCAGCAGTGGGGGAGGTGGGCTGGGGGCCCAGTAGCAGGGGACCTCCCCTGGTCCGGCAAATTCCCTTATTTGGGACCGGTCAGGTCCCGAGGGTGCTGGACCAGAGAGGTAAACCTGTATATATTTGAGAGACTTTGTTTGTGAGTCTGTCTGTCTTTATGTGTCCCCATCTGTTTGTCTGTTCAATTACTCCTCCTAAATGGTAAGAGCTAGGACCACTGAATTTGGCGTACAGCTTCCTTTATCATAACTTAAAGCAAGGTCAGGGTTTGGTTGTGCCAGGACAATGGGATTACTTCTCATAAAACTATATAGAAAAGAGGCAGAATCAGTAGGCAGGTGGAAAGGCTGGCTGAGGGTGTGCCCCCCTGTTTGGAACTGCCCCAGCCCCGAGCTCCCACCCCCCCGCCAGGCTCCCTTTAGGAATGGTGGGTGGGAGGCTGAAACTCTCCCCTCCCTCCTGTTTGTACAGGGACACTGCTGGCTGTTCCCCTTCATTAAGGAGCAAGGCAAAGTGCCCATTTTGCTGCATTCCTTGCTATGGCTGGGAAGTGCAGGGGGCAAATGAACCTGGACCTGTCCCAGATGGGGACATGCACCCCTCCCCTTGCTGTGCCTGCCACATCTGCCGTGGCCATGGACAGGCACTTCTTGGCTGGCCCCAGGCAGTGAGAGAGGCCTGGGGTGTCCTCCCTCCCTCTAGCAGGCTGCTCACTGAACCCCTCATCCCCATTCCCACCCCAGAGCAATGATTCAAATGAAGAGGAACAAAAATTTAATTGAGTTAAGGACCTGAGATACACCAGATCAATCTTCTAGGAATAAATATAAATAAAACAACCATAGATAATATAATTTAATAATCTCCAATGGTAACTACATTTAGAGCCAAATGCTCATGCTCTTACTCACCCTGAGTTATACTTTACTCGGCACATGTTCCCACTAATTTTAGTTGGGCCATTTGTGTGGTTAGTAAATCAATCATGAAGTAATTTATTTCAGAAAATGTGTTTATAATTCATAATCATTCTACAAAGAGCTGAACTGAGGAACAGTCATCCCACAAGTTGTTTGCAAACCTTTTGCTTCATCATCTCGTATAAAGTGTTTGATTAGGCACGTGATTTTCTCTTTGGGGGTTCACCCAGAGCAGTAAGAGGTTGCATCATTGACTGCCCAGTATCCCTGGTGCTTCTGTGCTGTGTAGGGCCATGACACCAGCATCATGGCCTCACCCTGGTTTCCACTGGCCTAGTTGCAGGATGACCCCAGGATCCCTCCAGTCCCAGATCTCCCTAAACCATCTCCCCTGCGGTGTCCAGTTCCTTTCACCACACCTTTGCCAAAGTTACCAGAGACAGAGCACACCCCAGCCTGATGATTTTACCCTTCAGTTTGAAATACTCCTCTGAGGCAGTTTAGTAATAAAAGAAGTTTAATAACAAAGAGCGGGTATGTCAGTGATAAGTCAGAATAAAAGAGGCAGGTATGGTTACAAGTGAGACAAAACTCACTTCTTAGTGGCTAAAAAGTAACGTCGGCAAGTTACAATCTTTGTCTAAGCAGTTTTCATAACTATAGTCAGTGTCTAGCTGTTCTTTATTCACTGGACAAGAGGATCCTTCTGCATAAGCTCAAAGGCTGCTGCCCAACTTTGTGTCTCTGGCTTTTTGCCTCTGCTTACATTTCCCCTATTCCAAGAGTCAGGAGGGCTTTCTGTGGATGCAGTCTTCATAGCCTGTTGAGATTAAGTGGACATTTTCCCTCACTTACTTTCCTGATGGTTTTATTTACCTTTCATTGTGTTTGGCCTCACCTTGCTTAATTTACACCAGAGATATTGGCAAAACAGCATTCCTTTGTCTAGGACTGGCTGTACTTAGGCACTGCTTGCCAAATACATTTTAGGAACATATTTCTGGCATGCACCTACAGTACATCAATGCATCACCTATTGGTACATCATGCAATAATATTAATGCTCAGCTTGTTACCAGTGTTCATATGACACCTTACATGAAGCTATTAGATGCAGACTGTGACCATAGTGAGTTAGGACTAAATGTGTCAGGTGTGATGAGAGTTATGGCCTGGTGAGCCATCTGCCAGTTGGCATTAAAGGGGTCCCAGAATCCCAGAAACTTCTCAGCCTGACAACAGGTAGTAACATTTGACTTTTAGCAGGTCTGCTGGATGCTGTTCTTATGGAGACCGTAGCCCCGTTGTCAGTACTGGTGAGATAACAGGAGTATCATTTTTATCTGTAGAAACAGTATAAAATAAGCAACAGTGGGCAGGACGTTGGGTGGAAGGGGTGGGCTGGCCTTCCCCCTCCCAGACATAGGGCTCCAGCAGCAATTTAAAGGGGGTGGGACTCTGGCTGCTGTCACTGCTGCAATAGTAGCAGCAGCAGCTGGGAGCCCCACAAGCCCTTTTGAATTGCCAGGCTCCAGGGCAGTAGCCTGTTTCATGCCCTGCTCCCATCCGCTGGCCTAATAAGCAATAAGTATAACATAAGCAATAACAAGCAAACAAAAGTTTTACTGCATTCTTGAGAGTATGTCTAGCCGTTCAGGGAGTTGGCAATGTGGGTGCTTCTCAGTAATTTTTCTCCATGTTTAATTTATTCCTAACCATTAAGCCTTCTTCTTTATTTCTACAATCAGAAAAAAAAATCCTCATGGCTAAACAGGAACTGTCTTTTCAGCTATTAATCAATAAGAGAGTTGTTACATAAAAAATGCCTAGATACATTTCACGTGAGTGAAACTCAACCCTACATTTTAATACGTTCTCTATAAAAACCATTTGTCATGGTAATTTAGGCATGGAGAAAAGAGTAGTGTGGGTGGGCAGAGATCAGTGAAGTGGCTCCTGAATGGTAATTCTGTCAGTTTTTTCACAAAGTGTCCGGCCCAAACCAGAGCTCTGTACTTAATGTGCTGCCCCCCCCCCGACTGCAGCATGTTATGATTCAGGCACACTTCCTTTACTAATCAAGGAGTTCTTCCCCCATGCTCAGAAAAATAGTCTCTGTAAATGCTTCCCAACCTACCTACTGTTCCAGGTGCTCTCATTTTTCTAAATCTGTCTTTTCTAGATGGAGATAGAATAAGATTAACTTGGACCTTGGTGGTAGTTATTATTTGTATTACAGTAATTCCCAAAGGCTCCAATCACAGCCTTGTTCTTCTAGACTCTGTGGAAACACAGGACAAGAAAATTCTAACAAATTGCCATCTAATTTGAAAGAAGGTGCAAAAATCAGTATAATAAAGCAAAGGGGAATAGGAGAAGGCAGGATGAAGATAACAACAATAATATTGTAATGTTTCCTAGATTATGTGATAGTTCTGAATGACTTAATTTTTAAGTAAATAAATACCCAATTGCTGTTTATACTTGCTACTCTTAGATGGCTAATTTTATGTAGCTATCCCAGACGTGGGTCTTCAGGAAAGATTTGAAGGAGAAAGTGTCTTCTCAGGCCCTTCCCCTCTCCCTCCCCCCGTGAGTACTGTTCATTAAGAGAAGTAAGATGGGAAGAACTCAGTCATGGTGGTGTGGGAATCCAGTGGGGAATGGATTGAATTTTGCTCTGTCTTGTTGCTGGGTTACTAATAGAGATAGTTGGAATATATTTAATGAAATCTAAATAAGTTGTTTCGTCAATGTTGAAACATTTCATGGACCTATGTCCATTTTGATGAAGTGTAATTGAGATAGACAGGTTAGATAAGGTAATATATTTTATTGGATCAACTTTGGCTGGTGAAAGAGACAAGCTTTCGAGCTTCACAGAGCTCTTCTGCAGGTCTATCTAGGTTGAAACCTTGTCTTGTTAGTAGCTCTAGGTTTCATAATTTATAGCCCCTTGCCCCTCTTGGCTTGTTGCATCAGCTATGAATGTAAAAAAAATTACTTAAGCCTGGAACCTCTTTCATTGCAAATTAAACGCTGCTGATTGATCAACAAAAGATGGACCAATAAAAGATATTACCTCATCCACCTTGTCGCTCATACCTTGAAACCAACACAGCAAGAAATTGAAGATATTTTAATTGATTTATTTTTAGTCCAGGGATATCTGATCTTTTCTCACCGGGGGAGGGGGAGGGATTGAAAAGCTAAGATTTTCCATCTGGAAACAGCTATTTTGACACATTTCTGTTTTTGTAAAAATATCTGAAAGGTTTTGATTATATTCCAATGCAGAATAAAAACAAATTTCAAAATCTCAGAAGTTGTTGTGAAAAAGAATTGGTGTCTTTTAGCCAGCCTTGATACTAGATCTTGGCGTAAATGATGGACTGTTTGTCTATTACTGGGTTTTCAAAAAATCCCGATGGTGCACAGAACTTTGCCTCTGGTATAACAAAAAAGCACCCATCCAAAGGACAAAAAGATAGGTTAATAATAAATAAATCTAGTTATCTTAATTGGACTATGGTCTGACTGAAGACTCTAGATAGAAGCATGAAACAAATAATAAGAAATAACAAACATCCCAAACAACGGTATCATCTTTGTGGTTCTAAAGTCACCCAAATAATCTAGCACTTGAAATCAAAGAATCTAAACGTGCTTGCAGGAAAGAAAGGCCAGAGGTTGTGTTCAATTGCTGACAAGCACAAATGCTTTTTTGAAAACTGAAGTATTCAAGAAAGAAGCAACCTGTTGAAGTTATAATTGCACTCGGGTGGCACAGTGAGTTGTAACGAAGTGCTTGCTGGCTTCACGCAGAAATTGCCAGAGATGCACAATTTGGGGCAGTTCTGATTAGGAAACAGTTTTTATGGGACTATTAATTCTGCCCGATACAGAAACAACTTAGAGCACCACCACCTAGAATAATACACCCCCATAAAGTGTGCTGAAAAGCAACGAAGGCGAAGATCCTGATTATTCAGTTATGGCGTTAGTAATTCTCTCTCCCTTTTCACTTCTGTAGCAATACAAATGGTGTTTCTTCACTGAGGAAGAATCAGCAGAATGCATTTCCTGGAAGCAGATTAGCACTTGGTTGAGTGACAGGTCTGTCAGCTAAGAGAAAAGGCAGACACACAAGGCAAAGTGCATTGTTGGTGATGCTCTCTTCTATCCTAGAAGTGTCTTCAGTATCACTGCCTCTTTGTTCATCAGGCTGTTACACGGGGGGAAAAATCAATATGTAATTTCTTTCCCTACATGCAGTGGTGTGAGAGAGAAAGGAACACAGAGAGTAGCTGAAGAGAAATGCAAGGAGTCTTTGGTGGCATCTGAGTTTGGCTTAGGTAGAGTACCTTGATAGTGCTATATGTGGGTTCCAGTGAAACACTAGACACAACACACACTCACTGCTCAATAATTCTTTCTTCCCCAGAAAGTTACTCACTGATCTGTAATTTTTAAAATCCCTATCTCTGTGGTTGCTCAGATTTATTTCTGTGTGAAGTTCACATTCTATCCGATTTAGTTCATTAAGCTCCCACTGAACGGCTCATTCTGCAGCCATAGCACAAGCTGCACACATAGTGCTGCCTTTTCATGCCGCACCTAGAAAAATGCAGTCTGTGCAACCTTGAATGCATGCTGTTGGTCTTTTCTGATGCTGAATAGCTTGGATCTTTGGTTCCCTCTCAAATCTAGCAAACTGATTTCTACACTCACAAGAGCAACACAACTTGAAAGGTGCCTCAGTTCAACTGCATCCTTTTACACCCTTATTATTTACTGTCAGCAGGAGAGTTTTGTACCTAACCTACTAGACTTACCATTTTTGCATCTTGGTTGCTACTGAGAGATTTATTTGCAAAGGGGCATAGCCTGGGCTTAGAGCCTGGCCCTTTAGCTCTAATCTACAACCAACCATATCAGAGTGCTGGGATGCAATTGCTGAAAGAGCAGCAAAGGATTAAAGGAAACAAACTGTTCTTTCATAACTTTTCCTCTTGTTTTGGAAGCTTGGAACTTGGATCCATTTTCCTACTGGCAAAGTAAAGGCGTGCATACCAGCACTGACTTGGTACTGCACCAGTAGCTCACATGCTGGCCCTTCCACCTCTTCCCTGCCCATTTTAAACAGAAACTAATGATGCGGGGAGAGGTTATTGGCCGGAAGGCAGTCATGGGAGCCAACAGCATGCTCCTATCTAAAAACAGGCATCTTGGATGTGCTGTGTGGCTCAGAGTGTAGAACTGCCTATGTTCCTGTTATCTGCCTGCCTCCGTCTGCTTATTTTGAAGTGCGTGCCTATTGAGGCAAGATGAGTGCAGTGTACATGCTAGTTACAGTAAGAATCAATGGTTTCAGGTTTGAGGTAGGGAGAGAGAAGAATGCATCGCTAAAGTACATTAGCTCACCCTGATGCTCTTGTAGTACCACACCAAATCATGCCCCCTTATTTACATTCTTCCATATGTCTTACACAATCTTCGTCATGTTACCAGTCATCTTCCACTCTTTGATAAGCTTTTATGTGCTGGTAGGGCTGTAAGAAGATTAATGAGTGATGGTACTCTGAAAAGTGACTCTGTAAAAATCCTTTTGTACATCCAGAAGTATAGATGACTGGAAAATATGTAGCTAACACCTTTCCGAGCAGTTCTGTTGGCATTGAAATGCTTCACAAAATCATATCAATTTCACCAACATTTTGTTTCAGAGAAAAGCTAGGAGAAAAATAAGTCCTGGCAACACTGAAATGTCCTGTTTCAATGTTTTTTGAATGAAATGTTTGATTTTTCACTTTGAAATGACTTTTCATTTCAATTTTTTAAATTATATGAAATGACATAGTATCATAGTCAGGAAGGAACCTCAAGAGGCCATCGGGTCCAGTTCCTTGCACTCATGGCAGGACCAGGCACCATCTAGACAATAGTATATAAAATTTTTAAAAATTCTAAATCCATCTGATTTTCCCCCCAGAATTTTCCTTGACAGAGTTTTAAAAATTTTAGGTTTTGTTCTGATTTGGAATGAAAACAAATTTCTAAATCCCAAAATCTTTAATGAAATTGGATTTTTATCCACCACATAGCTCCAGTCCCAAGACTTCGAAGCAAACTTGCCTATTACAAATAAAAATATGATGACTGCCCGCCCTGCAAACTTATTCTGGTATCTAAAAGTCAAGTAGAGGTTCTGCATATGCAATTCATATCTGATTACTTTACCTCCATACATACTTTTACTTCTTTATGCTCCTGCTGGCCCTGCAGAACCATCAACCCAGTTATGGGAGAGTGAGTTGTATTGGCTCTACACTTATTTATCGTTTAAATTAAATAGCAAAAGAAGGAGGAAACTCAGTAAGTGTAAAACTTTAGTGATTTGACACTGATATAACAAGCCAAATAAGTTAGTCTCCTGTTTATCCTGTCCTATAGCAAATGCTCCTGGTGTGTGACCTTGCGTGCCAGAGCTCACCCCCCATCAGTTTTTAAAATATTTTCTCGCTTTGTCACGATTAGCTCATAAACAGGGTTTTAAAATGGAGAAGCTGGTGTGATAGCAGCTCAAGTGCTACAGCTTTATTACCATGCCCCCACTCAACAAAATGATCTCTCTCAATTACAACCCTTCCCCTCCTGTGGCTGGAAACCATGTATTAACTATAGATGAAAAATATCAGAATCTTGTTTCCTGCTGCACATTCAGTGAAGTCATTCGGTAAATGAAATGATGTTTTCAGGTAATACACTGACATGCTACACTGGAGTTAGCAGTAAATCAAACTGACCTTAAATTACCCTTCAAACCTGAATCTTTTCAAAAATAATTACTGCTCCAAAACCCCCCTCTTGCTAATAAATTTATTAAATTGAAATAATTTTACTTTATCAAATACTGAATAGTGAAAGGGACGATTTCTATTACATTCTGCATGGAAGTCTGATGTAATAATAAATAAATGAAAATGTTGTTTGATTCCCATATATCTTGGAAGCAATACCACCCTGCAGTACTCTAAACTGAGATAAAGGAATAGAAAAAACTGAGGGGTAAGAAAATTACAGCACAAGACAGTATTACTAGAACCACACCTCTAAAATCAAAGGCTCTTCGTATGACTAAAAAAAGATAGCAGAGTGCTGCTGCTGGGTCAGTACTAGGAAATGTTGTAAAAAGGCCAATAGCACGACTACTTTGTCTGTGAATGGACAAAGAGCAAGTATTTGACCTTCATACAGCTCATATTTTCAGAGAAAGCAATGTTCCATTTATTTACATATTGAAGTAAAGCTACTGGCATTGATTGAAATTTGTAAAAAGTGTTCACAGACTCACCATCACGACAACAATAACCAAGGCCCTGGGGTCTAGTGCAGAGACCACATGGAATTTTATCTGCTTACTCCTGGGAAGACTTTTGCAACCTTAGTCTGGAATTTCACTGCTTCAATTTGCTTTTAGGCCTACAGGTTGTCTTGTCACTAGCCCTTGGCTCTTGCTTTATCTGTTTTGCTTTGATACATTTGGTGGTTGGTACTTGTTGGAAATATTACCTAACAATCAGCTTCTTCTGAAAGCACAGAAAGGGCGTTGATAGGGAGCCTGGGCCCTCCCACAACACCAGGCTCCAGCCCCCAGCTCTGTGAATTACCAAAGAGCCAGTACCCAAGAGCACCTTCAGGCTGCCCTCTCTGATCTGCTTCCTACACCTGACTCTACAGTCCAAGCTATGCAGTCTGTAGAAAAAGGTGCTAAAGAAAAGATATGGACTCTCCCTTCAGTCTGTCTGGGTCCAGCAAGTAGGGCACCTTCTTTCCTAGAGAGGCTGCAGCAGGATCCTCTCTCAGGCACTCCCAAGGCAGATCCTTCTTCTTGCCTTGTCAGCCCCTTTCTGAACTGTCTGGCTTCCTTTTAAGCCCCAAATCCCCCTACAGTATGCTCTTCAGGTGCAGCTGGGTGGAGTCATCTGGGCTCAGAATTACTCTTTAATCTCTTTTGTGATAAATGGGGGTATGTCTACACTTGCACCCTAGTTCAAACTAGGGATGCAAATGTAGGCATTCGAAATAGTCAGTGAAGCGGGGATTTAAATATCCCGCGCTTCATTAGCATGATCTCGCCGGCGCGTTACTCTGATCAACAGCTGTTTCGAAAGTGAAAGTGCGTGCCGGGATGCGTTAGTTCGAACTAAACCCCTTTGTTCGAACTAACAAACCGGCGCACACTTTCACTTGCGAAACAGCTGTTGATCGGAGTAACGCTCCGGCGAGATCATGCTAATGAAGCGTGGGATATTTAAATCCCCGCTTCACTGACTATTTCGAATGCCTACATTTGCATCCCTAGTTCGAACTAGGGTGCAAGTGTAGACATACCCTGGGAGAGGTAGTATTCTTTTTTGGACATTCCAGCCATTCAGTTAAATAGTTTTTTCACAGTGATTAACCCCTGAGACCTAACCCTAATTGTTTTGGCTGTGTAGTCCCATATATATCATCCAAAGCATGTAGATACTCCATAGCACCAGCAGAGGGATTACTTGTCAGTAAAGATCTAATGACATCAGAGGCTGGTCCCCTGAGACTTTCAGCTAGTCATTGCCTTTTGATATTATCTGGGCATTGCCACTCCTCCATCTGGACAGCTTCGTCCATTCAAGATTCAAATTCATCCTCTCCAGCAGTAGTAGGCTGTATCCCAGAGAAAAATCTCAGCTTCCGATATCCAACTCCTTCATAGTAGGGAGGAGTACACCGTTCCATCAGTTGTCCTAAAGCAGTTATCAGACCTTCATTTGTACCAGCTGAGGAAGTAGATGTTGGGGTAACAATGGTCCTCACATCTTCTGACTTTCCCTCTTCTTGCAAAAAACCATTCAATTTAGCTGCAAAGTCAGAACTCACAGCTTGTGTGGTCTCCTCCTTTGGGGCACTCCCAGGCAGAAACACAGGTCAGGGGCCAAATTCATCAACAGTACCAACTTCCAGGGGTACACACTGTGGGTCAAGTTCAACAGCCACTCTCACCAGTACTGACACAATCTGGGTGTTAGAGTCACCTCATCGACCATAAATTGTGGTTTTCCCAAAGATTTTTACAGTTCCTAATGCCTGATAGATAGACACTGAGGATGCTACTATGGGCACTTTACCCAGTATAAGTGCTCAGCTGGGTGGAACTCCATCTCTTTACACCAGGACAGTAACTTATGAGGTTCCATGATGTACCCAATAACAGGTTTAGTAAAACAATCACAGGTTTTAAACACCAGTAGATCTCAGAAAAACAATTATAACTCCAATAACATTAAAGAAAGCAGGGACAATTTTTTTCTTACAGCAAAACTAGAGGTGGTAAAGGAGCCTCCCAGTGGTGCCTCCAAAACGCAACCCCCTTTTTCCTCCCTGGGTTACTGGGAGCTGGTCACACCCACATGTGTGCCTGGGCGCCTGATGTTTTTAACATAAAAGGAGATCCTGAGTACCCCAGTGGTGGTGTTGGATAGTTGGGGTTCCCTATCCACCCCCTTGCTGCAGTCCCTTGATCCTAATGAATATACAGTGGCAGTGCCTCCACCTGGCTGGCCCTGTACACACTTAATGGTGTGCCTTGGAAGCTTCCAGGAATAGAATTATTCCAGCAATAATCTGGCTCTAACTCCAAGACAACAATTATAAATAATATACATCTAATTGATTAAATTAGAATTAACACACTTTTATTTAACAACTTAAAGAAACAGGGTTTAACAGATTAAAAATGAATAAAATCAATTAACAAAGTACACAGAAATAAAGGGAACTTATCTATCTGGCATTTGCACTGTCACCATTTATCCCACCTTGGAATGTGCACTCCTCTGGATTCAGAGTCCCAGACGCTTGCGTGGGTGCACTTGAAGATCTGCAGCTGGAGTGGAGGTTCTGTGTGTGTTGGTCCAAGCTGAGCATCCAGCTGCAAAACCCTTCTGCCACTGGAGCAGGCTCCACCAAATGCCAGCAGCTCTGGTTCACTGGCTGGTCACTCTGACTCTCTTTAGACCCAGAGTTAGTCTATATCTCTGAGGTCTGTCCCAGGCAGCACTTTCCCAAAGAGCCCAGTTACTCACAGTTTCCTCCTGTGTGTAGGTTTATGTAGCCCTTCTCAGCCACACGTATAGCCAAAGTCTTTCTCATCTAAGGACAATCAGCAGCCGTTGCAGCATCCTGCTAGATCCAAGCCCTGAAAGCTCTCAGTCCCAGGCTCTAGCTGAAACACAACAGCTCCTGGACTGAACAAAGGCTCCTCCATAGCAGCCTGACTCCTCTCTTCCAAAATGGAGAGACTCTCCCTCCCCCACAATGCCTGGACAAGCCCCCATTTTCTCCTTTTTCCCAAGGGCTTATGGGAGTTGTAGTCTCTAGGACTAGATTGCAGCACAAAGGATCCTCCCAGAAAAAGTCAAAGACCCCTTTAGTAAGGGGACTACACCTGTAAGAGTTAAAATAATAAATAGTGGGTCCTAGCTAACCTTCCCCCCCCCCCCCAGGAATGCTAGGGAAGCAGGAAGTGAGTTGGTAGGCAGGCCAATGGAAACAGAGTGTGGGTTTTGAATTGGAGGCAGTGACCTTCCTGTGTATGTTGTATAACCAGAACAACCTTGGAGGACAAGAAATAAGTCAGGGAACCAGGCATGGAGAATCCAGCAACATCCATGCCTAGGGAAAGATTAAAACTTGAAACTACAGATATGTAAGTAGAACAGGGAATGTTTAGTGAGATCCGATCAGGTTACTGTCTTAATTTTTGAGTTTGTTTGACTTCTCTGTGCTGAGCACATGTAACTATCCCCTTATATTGTAACCTTCCAAACTGAATCCCAGGGAAGCAATTATCTGTGTTGTAATCCTTTTTTTAGGTGTTCTGTAACACCTAGCAACCAAGTAATGTTTCACCAACTGTGCTAACTGGGTTGTTGTTAATAAATATTACCCTTTTTAGACCATGATCTGATCCCTGTATCCTAGAAGGCAGGAGGTTCTGTGTGTATGTGCCAAAGACTGCAAATCCAAACTACTAAAAGAGATTAAAGTTTTTAAGCTCTCTCCTGAAGAAGGGTTAAAGAGCTTGAGGGTACCCCACAGGAAGGAATTTCCAAGTGCATCTTCCTGGGTTCTCATTTGGGTGGTGGCAGCAATACCAATCCAAAGCCAGGGGATCTGTGACCTTGGAGAATTTTAACACAAGCCTTTAATGGCAAGGTATTTTTAAAGTCCCTTGCAGGCCCCTACTTTCTACGCTCAGAGTGCCAGAGTGTGTAACAGCCTTGACACCTTCTGCCTTCGTGTAGAGTTTAAACACCCATCATGATACCCTCTATTTTTATTGTACCAGGTTAACCTCTATGGGCCCAATGGAGCATATTAAATGCCAGTAAAAGTTTCACAGTAGGCCTGTTGGTGGAGGTTTCTGACAGGAGAGAAGATGGGTCACTGACTTCTCTAATCTGCCAGCTGCTGTTCTCTTACAGGTAGGAACTTTAATTTTTTTGTACTAGCCAGCTCCACATCTCCTGGGTCAGTGGGATTTATGCACGGCTTATGCAGGTACACCCTAACTCCATCTCGACTTACTGTTTCCAAAGTCCTGCAACCCAATGACTGAATCATATTGTGATGTCTTCTTCACCCCTCTTGTCAAGACCTCACCTAAATGAGTACTAGACCAAAGCAGACTGTACTTTTCTTTACTTCCACCGCTGATGTTGTGGGTAGGATGGGCTGATTCTGCATTGCTTTATGTTTTCTAACTGGGTGGTGCTATTCCAATGTCCAGTGCAAAGATGTATGTGACGCCTGACAAGTACACCACCCTTGCTATCAGAGGTAGATATTGTTTTATGTGATTGTGTGTGATGTGTTATATGAACCTGTTAAGTTTTATCCCATCCCATAAGCAGATCACCTTAGGTAAGAGTATGCACAATGAAATTATTTTTTAGGTAGAGACAGAATGCACATTGGGCAGCCATTTACAAGTGTGTAAAACTGCTATTGTGGTCTAGTTGCATTTTGCACCCCTTGTATAACTTTAAGGGTATGTCTAGACAACATCTTTTAAATGTGTCCATTATTTCAAAATATTTTTCAAAATAATGGGCACGCTATTTTGGCATCCCTGTAACCCTCATTCCACAAGGGTTAAGGGATGTCTTCAAATAGCATGTTATTTTGAAATTTGGTGCTGTGTAGATGTGCCAAATTTCAAAATAACCTATTTTGAAATACAGTCAAAATAAGACACTCAATTTGCAATCTTATTTCGAGTTTAGGGTGTTGTTTAGACACACCCTAACTGACTACATGGAGTATGGGTAGCTAAAGCCTCATTGGGCCCATGGGTAAGATGGGGGAGGTTAGCGCCATGCTCCCAGAAGGGGCAGGGCCTTGGGTGGAAGGGGTGGAGATGGAACAGTCAGCCTTCAGTGCTGCCTGGAGTGTACCACTCTCTCCTGCACACCCTGCTAGCCCTCACAGCCACCTGGAGTATTGCTCCAGTGACAATTTAAAGGACCCGGGGCACTGGCTGCCACTGCTCCTTATTTTCAGGGAGAATGGCTCTTGTGCAGGAGGGGGTTTTTACGCAAGAAGAAGCAGTATAGACAGCTCCTTCTTGTGCAAAATGGCAGCTCATTAAGTATGCAAATGAGGTGCAACAATCGCCACGCCTCATTTGCATATGTTCTTGCTGTTACCTACCAACCCTGTGCTCTTGGGAGTCAGGCAGTGACATTCATGGAAAACCATCCTCTCCCCCTCCCCCTAAGCCTTTGCTGGAATCAGACAAAGCCATGAAAAGGCCAGGGAAGACACACCTAAACTAATTAAGGAAACACCCCAGCCTCATCTGCATTGAAGATAGAACTTATTAGCATACAGTATGGAGACCAGCTCTTCCAAGGCAGGAACTGCAGTGAACTATGGGATACCGAAAGCAGAGAAGCACTGCCTGATGGGAAATCTCTACTCCAGATGCTCATGAACCCAGGCCTGATCACACCCAAATTAGTCATTATCAGACCAATTCTAGTAACGATCCTATTGACATCTAAAATAGGAGATGCATTGTGAGCTCGTTCAAGGAACATCACCCATAACCAGGGGTGATCAGTCTCTATTGTCTCTCCTCTTTCTCTTTGAACTATCCCTATAAAAACTCCTATCCTTGCCCCAAGAAAAACTGTTCTGATACCTGGATTTAAACTGCATCAGTTCCATTGAGACTTCATCATCTCCTGTCTGATCCTGCTGGGGGCTCTGCTCTGCTTGTCTCCTGCCCTCTGGACCCCCGGCTACCATCATCATCTGGGAACCCCGATCAGTGCAAGCTCCATGGAGTGGTGAGGTCTCTCTCTGTCGTCCCCACCCCCCATCAACTACCTGTCTAAGCATAGCCTCCTGACCCTGCCCTATGTAAACTGTTATATGGGTACCTAACATCTGTAATCAGTTTCAGTTTAGATTTAATATTGTAACTTTTGATATCTATTCACTACTCAGAAATAAATAACTTTCATTGTTAAGCTGGTTGCTTCTCTCTCTTTCTTTCTCTTTCTCTCACTCTTTCTTAAGGGGTGTTGTTTTGGCTTCCCCATTCGCTCTGCAACAACGCTTCTTGTACCCAAGCTAAAGATCCCTGTAGTGCCCAAAATCCTGTGGGGTTTGCTCATCGTGTGGTTACCAGTGAATGATTGTGGTGTGAAAGTGGGGATAGGGAAGTGCTGAACCTGGGGGCTTATGAGGATGGCAGCTTAAAGTGCTGTTTAATCCAGCCCACTGAGTCCAAAGGCACATGAGGGTGCAGTGTGGCATTGCTGTTAAACCCAGCCAGCTGAGTCCAGGGACATATGAGGGGGTCAGCTTGTGAGTGCTGATTACCCAGTCCCCTCAGATGTGCTCTGTTAGTGGGTGTGAGTGTCTGTGTGTGTTGCTAAGGTGGTAAGAACCCCATCCTGAGGAACCTAGTTCCTGCAGGAGAGCTCCAGTGGGAGGGGGAATTGGCAGCAGGGAGAATTCAGCTCCATATGGGAGCACAAATAAGCACAAGCAGCACTCTGATAGAATTGTCAACCTTTCCCCAGTCCCATAAGAGTAACCCTGATAAACGAGCATACCCCAGAGTATTGGGCAAATCTGGTAACATTGCGTAAGGCTGGCCAGTGTAGACACAGCCTTGGATTGTGGATCATAGGTTCATGAACACGCTGGCCTTCCCAGATTGCTAAATGGGATGGTGTGGTTGTGGGGAGGATCCCAGCTACATGAGTGGGAGTCCTGGTATGGAAGAGGTTGAAAACAACTGCTCTACTTCTTGGCTCTAAAAAATGGTTTTATTCTACATTCAATGTCTCACAGGATGACCTTTGTAGATCGCAGTTTGAAAATTGCTGGAAGGCAGTTGGAAGGAGAGATAACCTGGCCTATTCACCAGTGCCACTGCTCCTTTCCAATTTCCTGCATAAGCTATTTTGTTGTGCTTCTGTGAGGTTACACAGCTGTCGCACTGCACCCCCAGGATAGCAGCATTTCAGTGTTACATTAAGTGAGCTCTATATTTTTGAGTTTCTGTGCTAGATTGTTAAATCCCTAAAGCACCTTGGGATGTAAATGGAATCTAGCATTATTTATTCTTGACCATATACTCTCAGCTACTACTTGCGCTGCAAGACTCCATGAGTTCCTCCAGTTCCCTTCTCATTTTCAGCACTGACAATAGGAGTATTTCTCAGCTTTACATTTTAAATACTTTAGTTTATGTCTTGTGCCCACATACATGTTGTTTTCTAACTTATATTGATATTCTTGCTTTAGAGGTATGTGATCTCCCTTATGTGCATTTAGGGTTTTTTATTTGACATACATGACTGATTTGGAGTCCAATTGCACACAGAATTAGTCTGGATAATTGTTAATTTTTTCAAACAGCCTATCTGCTTAGATGAGGGCTATACATACATAAATTAGGCAGCTATTGTGACTGAGTCTATTTGAATAATGTATCTCATATAGAGGAACCATGTTGTAGCCAGTCATGATTAGAAGTCTTTAGCACTTCTTTGTGTAATTAGGGAACACTCTGTTGTGAAATTATCAAATTAATTAGAGCTAAGTGCTTAGGGAATGCAATGTAGTGCATTCTTCTCTAGCACTGGTATTAGTTTTATGTCTTTTTGTTGTGCTTATTAAATGAAGCATTTTAAATAAAGGATGTCTGACTGGATCTGGGTTTCTCAGTGGTCTTTTCTTTCTCTTCATTTAAAAAGGATTTTTAAAAAATTGTATAGGGCTTCTCAAGGAGTCATGAAAGTGGTTTTAGGATCTGGAAGACCATATATGAGAGTGAACTGCTTAAGTCTATTTAGTTTGTCAAATAGAAGAATAGTGCAGGTGTTTGGTACAATTTACGGTGGGATATAGTGGGTTCTTCATCATGTCATGTGAAGTCTTTCAGTCACAGCGTGTAGTCAGCCTGTGGAACTCCTTGCCAGAGGAGGCTGTGAAGGCTAGGACTATAACAGAGTTTAAAGAGAAGCTAGATAATTTCATGGAGGTTAGGTCCATAAAAGGCTATTAGCCAGGGGATAAAATGGTGTCCTTGGCCTCTGTTTGTCAGAGGCTGGAGAGGGATGGCAGGAGACAAATCGCTTGATCATTGTCTTCCGTCCACCCTCTCTGGGGCGCCTGGTGCTGGCCACTGTCAGCAGACAGGATACTGGGCTAGATGGACCTTTCATCTGACCCAGTACGGCCATTCTTATGTTCTTATGTTAAGATTGGGTGTCATTCAAAAAGATATGCTGTAGCAAAACCAGAAGCTATTGGCCTATTTTACACAGAAGGTCAGATTAGATCACATTGATTCTACCTGGCCTTAAACTCTTAAACACCTTCTTCCTTAGTTGTGACTGCTCCAGTTCAAACAGATACCTTTACTGAGTTCACATGTGGGATCTCCCTTTCTTTCAAACTGGTGACAGAAAGATAATGTCAGAGTTGTCAGTGATATGTGGTGATTCACGTGTTGGAAAAAACAAAGATTTGCTACCTTGGCATACATAGAGTGTGTGTCACCCTTCCACTGGTGTGCAGGGATAAGGGCATAAGGAGCCTTCATGCCATTTTATATCCCTGTTTGGGGATATATTACGGGTTGAAGCTCTCTAGTCTGGCCTCTCGGGATTTGACTGGTGCCATTTCAGAGAATTTGCCAAACCACAGAAGGTCAATATTGTCTAGCAGCACTTCCAACACTCCCTCTGCTTACTGGGCTCTTAGAAGAATGTAGGGGTAAAATAGAGCTAAATAACAGCACAGAACACTGAGAGCTAGGACTGGTGGCAGTAAACAAACTGTATGGGACCACAAGAAACTTGGTCACACACATGATAAGTGGGCATCTGGCTAACTAAAATCTTGAAGGTCCACAGATGTTGCTGGACCAGAGAGTGCCAACTAGAGAGGTTCAGCCTGTACTTGAACTCTCCTGAATATGACCACAGTGCTGCCCCCCATGCTCTAGTCAATGGAGCTGACCACCCAGGTCTATGGGAAGATGCAGCAGATGTGCAGTAACCTTTAATGAATAGGGAAAAATCCCAAAAGAAAAAGTTGGAACCAGGCATGTGTGCGGGTCATATTCTCCTAGGCTCTGGAGCATCTTTAAGTTCAGTAATTAAACCTAAGTGAGAAATGAATGCTGCTATCATGCATGAGACTGCTATGTTCGATGTGGTCAAGGTAACCAAATAATAAGAATATTTTTCATAGAAAAAAAGACAAGTATTACCTGCCCTGTTTAATGAAATGCTAAAAGACCTACTCTCAAAATGAAGGGTTTACATTTATTACAGTTAGAGGCACTTGCTCTTCTACATTTGCACTCATTTCCAATAAAAATACATTATCTACTCGCAAAGGGTAATACAGAAACTGAGCACTGCCAGAAGGAGAAGATAAAGAGACCAAGTTTAGTCAGTTGTGTCAGACATGCAAAACTGTAGCTATACACCAGTTTCAAAAAGGCTGTACTGCCTCAGTCACATCATTTTGAGGTGTATTGTTCATGCTGATGCACCTTCTCCCAGCTATCTCCATCTAATGTTCAAAAAAGGATGAATTTTGCTCAAGAGCAGAATGTCACACACAAGAATTTCTCACACATCTTATGCAGAGATTAGAGTCTTTCCATGAAGAGGCTGCACATCTTCAGAAAACATAGGCCCCAAGCAACATTTTACTGGAACCCAGGGCAAATTCATAGCATGGGCCCCCATCCTATTCCACATAGACACGTTAATTAATTAAAGATACATTTGTATTTTATTTCTGAAATAGCATATATAAGCTTTATCACTTTACAATTTTACATTTCTGTCCTTTCTCATTGCAAAATTACAAACAATCTCACTAAAGTTATTTTTTTTCTCAATAGTTCACGTTCAGTAGACAAAACAGCGAGATTACTTAAGCATTCCCATTTCACAGTAGATGAGGGCTGGCTTGCTAAAACTTATTTTGTTTTTTTCAAGTGGGCAATACACAGAACTTTTGTAGGGCTATGCATAATTCAGTGAACATTAGTGATATGTTTTTGTCGTTGTAAATGTCATTAAATAAAATCAGTGGTGATAGTTCAAGTGCTTTTCCAAAAGTAGATTTAAAGTAGACTTTTTTCAGATGCAATATTTCACATGGAAAGGGGACTTAAAAATCCATAGGCTACTTGAGGACTGGATATTTCATATAATCATAGAACACTAGAACTGGAAGGGACCTCGAGAGGCCATTGAGTCCAGTCCTCTGCCCTCATGGCAGGACCCAGTACCATCTAGACCATCCCTGATAGATGTCTATCTAACCTGCTCTTAAATATCTCCAGAGAGAATGCTTCTTCCAGTTCTTTAGGCTCCAGTGGGTGCTTGTGTTACTGCTGTCTGAATCCAGCACAGTGAAAATTTCCAGTATCTCTTTTCTGTGATAGGATACTTTATATTATATTAAGATATAAGTACCATAAATGGACATGCTGATTCTATATGTCAGAATACATATATATATATATATATAGAATATTGGCAATATAGTAAATGATACAGTAATTCTTTTCAAGAATGAAGAGCCTGGGGCTGTTTTTTATATAGGAGTTCAAATGTGTATGCAAATCATGTAATTGTGCATATAAAAAGTAATTAACCATTGCACATGTAAATACTAAATTAGTATGTACAACCAGAGCAGCACCACAAATTAGGCATTCAAGTGCACATATAAGCCTCCACCTAATTTGTTTAGAAATCATGTCTATAATATAAACAGTAAGTTATAAATCATAGTTAAAAGACTACACAATAAATACTATTTGAATTCCAAATATTTTAAACATTTGGAATATTTTAAATATTTGGAACTAATAATTCTGTTCCTTATTGTTTTACTGTATTATTTAATGAAACTTCTTTGCTAAAGTGAGATGAGTACTAAGAAATATTCATTTATTACTCAGTATAGGTTGTTAAAGACATTCAAATAGTTTTAAAAACAAATTGGGGAGGAATCCATATGTTACTCTGAGTTTATGCTAGTGTAACTTCTCTGGAATCAATGTATTTTTAAAAATCTAATTACATTTGATGCAAATTTTGCTCTCTTTCACAGAGTTAAAGGTTGGAGTAAATAAACTGACATCTATGTAATAGTTCAAAAGAAGGTAACAGTCATAGGAATCAGTGAAGTTACCTGGGATGTGCACCACAGAAACTGAGGGCAGAATCTAAGTAGAGCAGGGCCTCTTCAAAAAGATTTGGACTCTCTGTGAAGTAATTAAATTGGGACTCAATTCAGTAAAGCTTAAGCTTCAGTGTATAGCCTTCCTGCTTCTGTCCTAAATATGTATCCATTAAAACTGGGTGGGTGTGTATGGGGGGGAGGGGAATGGGGAGCCTTGAGTGCAACAGGAACAAGTGGTGAGGAAATAAAGAATAGCCTAGAACTGATGTGCTTATAGAGAGATGAGAACAGTGCATGAAGGCTTCTGGTTACATTAGAAGAGATGTTTTTGCACAGATGATGTGCAGTAATGGGATATTTTTCTCTTTACATTGTAAGCAGCATTACCATTTCTTTATCAAACAAATCCATTGATTTTATAATACCATTATATACCTTTCTGCAATTTAGAAAATAAGTCTTCAGTAGGTCTGAAAACCTGGTATTATTGTTCAGGAGAAATAATCTGATTTTTCAAGAGCTGGAATAAAAACATTATCATTTGTCTTCCATTTCCTCTTTTGGAGTAAAGGGTAAAAATGCAATTATTACCATTGTGAGTAAGTTAGATTTTTTTGTTTGTGATATATTGTTATTATTATGAGTTTATAATGTGTTCCTGATCAGAAATGAGCTATCATTAAATAAGACTTCAGAAACATAATATCCACACTTTACAGCTTAACTGGATTTCATGAGCAAAAACACAGCCATTGAGTTCACAGCTTTCAACTGCAACTGTAAAAGAAAGGTCAGCCTTCTGAAGATGGACACAGGACAACACATTTATGAAAATTTGTATGCATTAAGGTTATACTTCCATATATATATAGGCCTTGCCTATACTAGTTAGCACTGGTTCTAGAACTTGGGGGTCAGGAAGTGCTGCTGAATCCCCTGGCTTGAAGTAGATTGCACTATTTACAGGGATTCTACCTTGGCATTGTTCTCAGCACACCTCACTACTCAAATTATTCCAGGAACCCTTCTAGCAAGCTTCCTGGCTATAACTCACCACCATTCAGTGCAGTTTCATTGATAGCAGCAATGGCAGAAGTTTCAGGGTAGACCAGGTATGGGTATTTTTACCATTATGCCAACTAACCCTTCTCTGATTAGATAGAAATGTATACATACACACTTTAAATCACGCAAATGAGCATTCTGCTAGAATCAGCCTAGTCTCTCTTTCTCGCTTTCTCTTTCTATATATAGAGACATGGTATAAACATTTACTGCAAAATGCAGTGTAATATGTTTCCTAAGTGAAGCAGCCTCTTCCTTTAGTTATGCTTAGGAGAAGCATTTAAAAGGTGACCTACAAAGGGAAAAAGTGTGGTTTTGTCCTTTTAGGGTTTTTTTAATTTTTTAAAAAGCCTGAATGTTTAAAACATTTTTCTGCTATATTTTACCTGGGTCTTGTTGGATTTGGAAAACTCACTTACTAAAAAGTCTCTGGAGTACCTGTGTAAGTCTATATCTGCAAAAACAATGAGGATTCTTATAGCACCTTAGGGCATGTTTATATTGCAGGGCAAAAGTCGAATTGTGGAGACGAAATAGCTCAATTAGTCTTTTCCTGCTGCATAGACAGCACCAAGTCGAAAGAAGAACACTCTTCCTTCGACATCCCTTACTCCTTGTGAAATGAGGCGTCAGAGCAAGAAGTCCGTCTAGACTACAGCCAGTACTTTAGAAAAAGCACAGTTTGCATTACATAGCGCCTTTTTTCGAAAGAGCACTTTCGAAACAAGGTGTTATTCCTCGTAAAATGAGGTTTTCTGCAGTCGAAAAAACTGCCGCGTTCTTTCGATTTACTTTCGAAAGAATGTGGCAGCAGTCTAGACGCAGGGGAAGTTTTTTTGAAAAAAGGCCACTTTTTTTGAAAAAACCCTGTAGTCTAGACACACCCTAACAGATTTATTAGGGCATAAGCTAATAAACCTACTTCATCAAATGAATTGAAGTGGAGATAACAGAGGCATAGGTATATATATAAAGACGACAAAAGAAAGAGTGTACTTTTGTAAATGAGACTAATCAAGTCAGGGTACTGGGCTGGATGGATCTTTCTTACATTGATTCAGTTCAGTATGGCCGTTTCTATGTTCTTAAGCACCAGATCCCTCCATGTGCTTTGCTCTCACACAGACATAAATATTCAGAGACAAACCTAGAAGAGTGCATTAAGGCACTTACAAGTCATTCATAAACTGTACTCAGGTAGGCATCAGCAAATCTCCCCTCCCCCAGCCTTACACCCCAGAAATGTACCATCTTACACTTTTCAAGATATTCTTTTGAGCAAAGCAAACTCATTAATTAATTCACCACTTCATCAAAGGATGGTGGGCATGCACCAGCCTTTGCAATCTGAGCACAAACACAAAGCACTCAGGACAAACTCATTGTTAAGAGTAAACATTAAAATATGCTTATTAATTACAGAAAGATAGGTTTTAAGTGATTGTAAGTATTAGGCACAAATATCAGAGTTGGTTATAAAAGGTAAAATCACAGTCTAAATTCTAAACTTTATCAGACTAGGCAAGATTTGAATCAAATGCTGTTTCTCATCCTTCTGGATGTTTCATGCAGAATTCAGTGCACTGTTCATACTGATTACCAAGCATTCTAGCTAGGACCATTCCTTTTTCTTCCAAAGGATCTTGCTTCTAGGAGTTGAGATGAGGAAGAAGTGAGGCAGAATTATGATGTCATTGCCCCTCATTTTACACTCTCTTCCAGGTGCTGGAAAGATCCTTGCTGTATAATGGGAGTTCGACAGATCCAATGAATATGTACTTTCTCAGGAGTCTTCAGTAGGTGCCCACTGTATCACTAAATAGCCTCAGGGAGTACCTTAAATACCGTTTTGTGACAGTAGATTCTCCTTAATGGGACATCAGCACATGGCTGGCTAGTTCTGGCGTAAATCTGTCTTGGGAGTTTTAGTTTTTCCTTTATTGCCATTGTAAGGCTAGCTGTGAGCGTCACAACATATTTCAGTAATAAACATACAGCAAAACTTCATAATTTCACATGAAATAGGAATACATATAATTCAACAGGGTAGTAATGTTAAACAGCTCATAATTTCTCAAATAATACATCACAAGGCATACTTTGTATAAAACATATCATAAACATATGACAATGGTGAATGTCTGGGATGACATTTTGAGGTACAGAGTGTCACTCTATTATCCAGTTATCTTCTGGGTGCTTACAATATCAATATTCTGCTCATCTGATTTATCCCACCACGTTTCAGTGATGCCAACTGAGTCGTATTTTAACTTGTATACTAAGACTTCCAGTTCATCTTGTTTATTCCCCATGTCTTGTATTTATATATTGACATCCCAGATGTTGAGCAGATTACTTCACTGTTTACACTTGTGTTGCTCTTTTGAGCTTATAGTAATTTTCCCTATCTCTTCCCTCTCCTGTCTAACATAACAGCACAGATGCCAGGGAAATAAAACCTGGTATAATGAGAAGAAATGTGACTTTTAGTCAGACTGTTGAAGAGTCTTTGCTTCTTTGTTAGTCTTGATACAACCTACTAAAATGATCTATTTCATTTTAAAATATTTGAAATTCCCACCCATTTGAATAAGGGCTAAGAGAGTGCCCATCCTTTATAGCTCTCCAGTAAAATAAGAAAAGACCAAATTTGACATTTCTGATAAAAGCTGCCCTGTACAAAAGATTGTTCAAGACAACCATCCCAGGCCCTGCACTTTGGGGGGCCCCCAGGGCCCACGGCAACCTGAGGTATTACTAGCGGAGGGAGTGGGGGAATCTGGCACCAACAGGGGCTGGGCCCACCCTTGCATTCATCAGTGGCAGTGGAGTCAGGAGCTGCAGGAAGCAGAGTGACCCAAGTCCAGCTCGATCCACCTTGCCATCTCCCAGATAGGTGGCTCCGCTTCCCACAGCAGCATGAAGCAGAGCGTCCCCACCCCAGCCTACTCTGCTCCCCTGAGTGAGGCAGCTGGGATCGGGGAGTATGGTGGGCAGGGGATGTAGCACTCCACTTCCTGTTATTGTGGCAAGTGTGGAGGGGGGGACCCCTGCTCCTGGTACCAGGCCTCTCAGTAACCACCCAGGTTGCATCACTTGAGGGAGGGGACTTGAGGGAAGGGCTGCAAAGGGGGCAGGAGGGGTGAGGCAGGGGCAGAGCTTGGGTGGAAGGGGTGGAGTGGGGGTGGGGCAGAGGCAGACGGGCCCTGGGCCTCGCACTCCCTTAGAATTGCATGGTTCCTGATATTTCACATGTGAAAAACAAACAGAAATCAAATGCTTCCCAGTTGATCCACCCACAGCCACACTAAAATAAAAACATTGTCACTAATATTTTTGCTTTCTATATCAGAAAGAAAGCTAAATAAAAGGGCAGAACACTGGTTTTGTCCTTTACATGATTTTTTTAATGCGAACAAAAAAATACAACAGATTCCCCAGCCTCTCTGCCCTAATTTCTGTAAGTACATGCACCTCTCTGAGGAAATGGGGTTTAACACAGAATGAAAGAGAAGCTTGTTCTAGGAGACCCCTATTAAATTATCAACACCAAATCACTGATTAGCTCATGATTCTCCAAATATCACAACACATTGCTGACACTTAAAATTAAAAAGGTTGTAGAGCAGTTTTTAAACTAAGGGCTGGGGGAAATCTGATACGTATGGAGGAACACATAGATTGGACAGAGACATCCCTTAGGGCAGAGTCTATTAATAGAGATTCTATATGTCCTAGTAAAGAGGAGAGGATGAAAGATGATAAAATATAGGTAAGATCTGATGAGAAACAGTCAAATGAAAAAGAGTCCCATTCAATCACATCATGTAATGGTAGACAGCTAAACAGTGACAAGATTTTAAAGTGCTTGTATACAAATGCTAGAAATCTACATAATAAGATAAGTGAACTAGAGTGCCTCATATTAAAGGAGGATATTGATATAATAGGCATCATAGAAACTTGGTGAAATGAGGATAATCAATGGGCACAATAATGCCAGGATACAGAATATGTTGGAAGGACAGAACAGGTCATGCTAGTGGGGGAGTGGCACTATATGTGAAAGAAAGTGTAGAATCAAATGAAATAAAAATCCTAAATTAATCAAACTGTTCCATTGACTCTCTATGGACAGTAATTCCATGCTCTAATAATATGAATATAGCAGTAGGGATATATTACTGACCACCTGACCAGGGTGGTAATATTGACTATGAAGTACTAAAACAGATTAGAAAGGCTTTAAAAGTAAAAATCTCATTAATCATGAAAGATTTCATCTATCCCCATATTGACTGGGTACATGTCACCCTAGGATGGGATGCCGAGATAAAGTTTCTTGATGCCTTAAATGACTGCTTCTTGGAGCAGCTGGCTCTGGAACCCATAAGAGGAGAGGCAGTTCTTGATTTAGTCGTAAGTGGAGTGCAGGATCTGGTCCAAGAAGGGTATATAGCTGGACCACTTGGAAATAGTAACCATAATATAATTTAACATCTGTTTAGTGGGGAAAAACACCAAAGCTGCCCAATACTATGGCATTTAATTTCAGAAAGGGAAACAAAAAAAGAGGTTAGTTAAACAGAAATTAAAAGGTACAATGCCAAAAGTGAAATCGCTGCAAGCTGCACTGAAACTTTTCAAACACACCATAATAGAGGCTCAACTTAAATGTATTCCCCAAATTAAAAACCAAACCAAACCAAACCAAAAAACATAGCAAGAGAACCAAAAAAGTGTCACAGTGGCTTAACAACCAAGTAAAAGAAGCTGTGAGATATAAAAAAAGCATTGTTTAAAAAGTGGAAGTTAAATTCTAATGAGGAAAATAGAAAGGAGCATCAACACTATCAAATGAAGTATAGAAATATAATTATAGGAAGGCCAAAAAAGAGTTTGAAGAACAGCTAGCCAGAAACTCAGAAAGTAATAGCAAATATTTTAAGTACATCAGAAGGAGGAAGCTTGCTAAACAATCAGTGGGGCCAATCAACGGCCGAGATGCTCAAGAAGCACTCAAAGATGATAAGGTCATTGCGGAGAAACTAAATGAATTCCTTACATCTTTTTCACAGATGAGGATAGGAGGGAGATTCCCAAACCTGAACCATTCTTTTTAGGTGACAAATCTGAGGAGCTGTCTCAGATTAAGGTGTCATTAGAAGGGGTTTTGGAACAAACTGATAAATTAAACAGTCATAAAGCCAGGTCCACACTACAGGGGAAGGTTGGCTTAAGGTACACAATTCCAGCTACTTTAAAAATGTAGCTGCAGTCGACGTACCTTAAGCTGAGCTTTGGCACTGTCCTCACAGTGGGAGGTCGACAGAAGAAACACTCCCATCAACTTCCCTTACTCCTTGCGAGGAGTAGGAGTACTGGCACCAATGGGGACACACTCAGTATTCCGTTAGCGGGTCTTTACTAGACCCACTAAATCAAATGCTGCAAGATCAATTACCACAGCATCCATCTTCCCACAAAAGGAGATGTGGCCTATGTCACCAGGATCAGATGGCATTTACCCAAGAATTCTGAAAGAACTCAAATGTGAAATTGCGGAACTACTAACTGTGGTTTGCAACCTATAGTTTAAATCATTTGTACCAAATGACTGCAGGTTAGATAATGTGATACCAATTTTTAAAAAGGGCTCTAGAGGTGATTCGGACAATTACAGGCTGGTAAGTCTAACTTCAGTACTGGGCAAACTGGTTGAAATTATAGTAAAGAATAGACTTGTCAGACATCTAGATGAACATAATTTGCTGTGGAAAAGTCAACATAAAGAGAAACCATACCTCACAAATCTACTAGAATTCTTTGAGGGGATCAACAAGCATGTGGACAAGGGGGAACCAATGGCTATAGTGGAAACCTAGGTTTCCAGAAAGCCTTTGACAAGTTCCTTCATCAAAGGCTCTTAAGCAAAGTAGGTTGTCATGGGATAAGGGGGAAGGTCCTCTCATGTATTGATAACTGGTTAAAAGACAGGAAACAAAGGGTAGAAATAAATGGTCAGTTTTCAGAATGGAGAGAGGTAAATAGTGGTGTCCTGCAGGGGTCTGTACTGGGACCAATCCTATGCAACATATTCTTAAATAATCTGGAGAAAGGGGTAAACAGTGAGGCGGCAATATTTGCAGATGATACAAATTTGCTCAAGATAGTTAAGTCCAAAGCAGAATGTGAAGGATCTTACAAAACTAGCGGTGTGTCTAGACTACAGGGTTTTTTCAAAAAAAGTGGCCTTTTTTCGAAAAAACTTCCCCTGCATCTAGACTGCCACTGAGTTCTTTCAAAATTAAATCGAAAGAACACGGCATTTTTTTCGACCATGGTAAACCTCATTTTACGAGGAAGAACACCTTTTTTCTAAAGTGCTCTTTAAAAAAAAAGGCATTCTTGAATGCAAACAGGACTTTTTTGAAAGAGAGCATCCAGACTGCCTGGGTGCTCTCTTTTGAAAAAGTGGCTCGCTTTTTCAAAAGAAGTGGTTGCAGTCTAGACGCTCTCTTTCGAAAGAGGCTTTTTCAAAAGTTTCTTTCAAAAAAGCCGCTTTCGAAAGAGGCTTGTAGTCTAGACGTAGCCTAGGTGACTGGGCAACAAAATAGCAGATGAATTTTAATGTTGAAAAATGCAAAGTAATGCACATTGGAAAACATAATCCCAACTATACATATAAAATGATGGGGATAAAATTAGCTGTTACCACTCAAGAGTCATTGTAGATAGTTCTCTAAAAACATCCACTCAATGTGCAGCAGCAGTCAAAAAGCAAACAGAATATTAGGAATCATTTAAAAAGGGATAGAGAATAAGAGAATATCTTATTGCCTTTATATAAATCCATGATATGCCCACATCTTGAGTACTGCGTGAAGATATGATCGTCTTATCTCGAAAGAGATATCTTGGCATTGGAAAAGGTTCAGAAAAGGGCAACAGAAATGATTAGGGTATGAAATGTCTGCCATATGAGTAGAGATTAATAGGACGGGGAATTTTCAGCTTGGAAAAGAAATGACTAAAGGGGGATATGATAGACTCATGACTGGTGTAGAGAATGTAAATAAGGAAAAGTTATTGTCTTATTCCCATAACACAAGAACTAGGAGTCCCCAAATGAAATTAATAGGTAGTATGTCTAAAACAAAGAAAAGGAAGCATTTCAACCTGTGGAATTTCTTGCCAGAGCATATTGTAAAGGTCAGGACTTTAACATGGTTCAAAAAAGAGCTAGAAAAAAATCATGGAGGATAGGTCTATAAATGGGTATTAGCCAGGATGGGCAGGAATGTGTTCGTAGTTTCTATTTGTCAGAAGCTGGGAATGGGTGACAGGAAAGGAACCTCTTGATGATTACGTTTGTTCATTCCCTCTGGAGCACCTGGCACTGGCCGCTGTTGGGAGTCAGGATACTGGTTTAGATGGACTTTTGATCTGCACCAGTATGACTGTTCTTATTTTGTTATATCAAATGGGCAAAGAGTCTATCTCATTTTGAGATTTCTATGTAAAAAAGTAACTCCTTAAATTGGAGAGCAGTTGGCAGCAGTATAGGTCTTTGAGCACAGCATAAGGGGCTTTGTGAGTGAAGTACCACTTAGTAAGTGCCTGTTTCTGAATGGTCTGACAGTGCACCTCCATGTAGAATGCACTGCAGTAGTCTAATCTCAGTGACCAAAACCTTAATAATGGTAGCAAGTCTTCATCTGAAAGAAAAGATTGCAATCTTCTTACTAAGCACAGATGGGGGAACCCAGTTTTGGCAGCACATATATAAATATTCTCTTCCTGTGTTAACAAAATATCTTCCTATATAAACATATAGTACAAATATAACATTTGTTTGGAGCTGCTTACAACTCCATCTCCTCTTTCATGTTTCTCTTTCTTCAGTGCTCCTCAGCTAGCTACAAAACCACTTCAAGCCATGCTCGAAGTAGGTGTAAGCAGATGCAACCCCACTCAATCAACTGAATAGAAACAAATGTTTGACTTGGGTGCATTTGCTTCCATTTATATCTGGGTTGAACATGCTTTTTTGTCATGGAAACTTAATATACAGTTTACATCAAGTCAAAAGCATACAGTTGCTGTGAATGTGAGCATGGAAACTCATTCTTGTTTGTGCAGAAAACCCTCCCATTTGTACATCCAAAATGAACACAAGATTTTCTTTTGCCTATTTGATTTCTTCTGCATATGTGCATTTTCCCCAATGGTAATTTCGGTTTACCCACATCACAGCCAGTAAATGCTCAAAAAATCAATCCCTTTGTGATTATTGGTTTTCCTTTTTTGCTTTCTGCTCTTTACGTTTTATTTTAAAAAATGAATTCTATTATCTTTAATTAAATTAGCAAAGGGTAACGTGTAATATTTATAGCATAATGTTCTTGCTTCATCATCATTATATGAAAGATTAATTAAAATGTTTAATAGTACCATTAACTTTTTACTAGCATTAGTCTCATCTTTACCAAAAGTGATTTTGCATCTTTGCTTACAAACAGTTCCTCTTTACATTAGTCATTTACTTTCTGGCAGAATGTCTACATTGATGCCTCTCCCCTCCCCAACCTCCAGCAAGCTTTGGTATTATGTCTGAAGCTTTCTTATGCTTTATACTCTTAAATCCAGTTTCCTCCTAAAATGAATGTGCTTTTACCCAATTCCACCCCCCACCCCCAAAATTCTTAATCCAATTAATCTATGCTGCATTAATTTTCAACAGTTCTACTCATTCTTTTCAAAATAAAGGATGAATCTACATTTTAATTGGATGTTGGTGAAGAACTGTCAATAAAATGCTTCAAACCCCTTCCTACAGTTCTGATTCACACTCTCATGTGCTTTCCCTGAAAGGAATAAACTCAGCAGCCTTACTTCTTTGGTTAAGAAGAGTCATTTTGGCTAGCTTTACAGAAATTAATGTATCTGTTGACTAAAGATATCTTACACATGAAAGGTTCTCACTGCTTCAAGCATAACTGGATATTGAGAATGGAGGGATAAAGTTGCCCTAGTTTATCCATCAAGACTAAAAAGATCATTGATTATTAAACTTGTTTGCTGTTATACTCTGTGTGTTCAATCAAGTGACTAGCATTAAAAAGTGCACAATTTGGTGCCTTTAAAAGAAATGTCATAATTACATTCCATTTAGACTACAGAAGTAAACAGGAGAGATAAAGAAGGGTTATCTGATCATCCCCCTGGCCAGATTACCTTATTTGGTGCAAAGGTAATCACCAATTTAAAACAGTTTTCTCTAAAGGTCCCAGATAATTTCCAGGTTGAATTATTGTGCTGTTAATTAGAGAATTTTTCTGGGTACATCCTGATAGATGTTTGACATACATAGCAGTTTTATCATAAACAACAATGACTGTTATGTTCACAGCTCCATGCACCCCAAGTTAGGTATTGGGAAGAAACTGAGATGAGGCTATAATACAAAAGGGACATTTAGGTTACTTAAATTGTGGAGCTTTTGACAGCAGAGTCTGTCTTTTTGTTATATGTGCACTGTGCCTCATACGATGGGGCTACAGTCCTAATTGGGATTGTTAGACAGTATTGAGACAGAAATAATAACAGTAGCTTGTTTGGCACAATTTCTAATCATACAAGAAACATAAGCACACAAGCCAAGGCATTATAGAATAATCATGACGCTTCAGAGCATCAAAGATAGTATTAGCACCATGGCCCTGAACTGTTATCGGCTGCTTTCTAAGTTCCAGTTCAATTGGTTCATGCTCAGAGAAAATTCCTTCAGCAAGAAAGGGAGAAGCCTTAAATAAACTTCTATTCAAAGATATTCAGATTCCCTACAACACTCATAATGTTGTGACAAAAATTGGGAATGTGAGATTGGCTGCCAAGTCTTTCACCTTTAACCCTTGAAAGATAACATGCTCTTCTGGTGCTTCATAACTATATAACATGTAGAATACATTGCAATGTTATGCTGGTGGCTGAGTGAAAATTTCATTGAAATTAGGCAACATAACTACCAGCCATCATTCGGGATAAATGTAAAAGAGAATTCATCTCCTTTCTGAAGAGACAGCTGAAATAGAAGCACCATCCAGAGTGCAGGACACATGCAGGATTCTAAATTATGTGGTCAAAGATTCAGTGGGGACTGGATAGTGTTGGATAAGCTGAGTGTGTGTGTGAGAGAAGCAGCAAAAACACCATGGAAAGAAATGAGAAGGCAGCAAGGAAGTATTGGGAACAGAGAAACTCTTGTAGTAGGATATTGAAAAAAAGATCAGAGTCAAAAGCTTTTTGGCATAGTGCTGGCTGGACAGGGTCTTGAAACTATGAGCAATTACACTGTCTCTTGCTGTTTCATTCCTATCACGTCCTGGAAAACAGAACTTTGTGTACATTCTTTGTAAATACATAGAATAGCTTCAACAAAATACCTGACTCCCTCATTAATTACCCCATATAATGGAAAAAGCCCTCAAGGCCAGGAATATTGTCCAATGGCTAAGGGAAAAAGGGGCTGCCTATAAAATATCTAACCATGTTTTGCCTGAAATCTAACAAGCAAGATATAATCTCAGTTGCCTGTAAAATGAATGCTTATGAATTGAAGTTCATTGTTTCAAGTCCCAGCAACAGTAGCATAAAGTCTGAGTTGGGACACTATAGTTGTATATGCATTCGCCCACATTGCTGGCTAAATCTGGTTTCTACTTTTGCCTAATTATTCTCACAGTGGCTTTTGGGCATTCTTTTCCCTAATGCCTACAATTCCACTTGGTTTCAGCTATCACCACCTAAATGTACCATATTTGTTGTAACTATGCGTATTATGTGCAAGATGACCTAAAAGGCCTTTTTCATCTCTGATTTCTATGATATCACTTTAAAATGTCATACCTGCCCTTGCTGCTTTTTGTCTTTGTCATATAAAACAGTTTGTTTTATTTTAAATTTCCTTGTTCCACTTCTCTGAAAATCTCAGTGAGAAATCCATGCTGAGTTCTGCTACATTAGGCCATCCCCAGAGAGCAATTCAGAAGTTCCTCCAGCTGTTTAATTTCAATAAGCTTCACAAAGAAAAAGCCTACTCAAAAGCCATATCAGTTTCACCCTTTCACCCAGAGGACATCCATTAATTCTCTGAGACAGACCAGATAGCCCTGCAGCTACATGTCAGATACAGTTGACATCTCTGATGACAGTATTAGTTCTTGAAAGTACCTCTAAATGTATCAATCTGAAGGTTCTTTTTTGCATTGGTGTGAGCATGGTACTACTGGTACTGAATGGAAGGAAAAGAAGACTATTTTGCATATGTATTCACTCTCAACTATGTAAAGAACATACCAGTTTGATCTGCAAGTTGCACACTGGGATACCTACCCATGATGCACTGCACTGTACATCAGTATAAGAATTCCTGGTGAGTATATTCAGCATCGATGCAAGGAACCTAGTATGTGCATCTATCAGGAATATGCTAATAACTGTAGCTTCATGCTGATTTAACTTGCATTGCCCAAAGTTTGTAGTGTAGACATGGCCCCAATACTTCAATTTTTAGCATTTATATATAAACACTTGTACGTTTTGTCAGTATCCAGTTGCTTGCCTTTATGTGTTACATTTAATTGGAGCTCTTTTACATTTCACTGTTCTTCACTAGCTCCTTGTCATGAGGTTCGCACACCCTGTCATCCTTTGGGCAAGAGCAGGGTATCATTCCACCAGGATTATAGGCTGCCCGATAGTCCTCTGCTGAAAAAGGCATGGCCTAGAGGCCAGAGTTAATAGGACTTTCTTTAGGCTCAGGGCTCTGTGGCCAAGCAGCCAGAGTCAATATAAAGACCCTTAGGGTCAGGGCTGTGTGGCCTTACTGTCAGAGTCAAGGAAGCAGGCTACACCCCTAAAAGTAAGTGGTGATTGCAGTGGGGGATTCAGACTCTTCCTCTCCACCAGGTCCCAACCCCTGCTGGTGATGAGGGTGGTCATCACCCCATCATCAGGGAGTCCTACTGCAACATGCTTTACTCAGGTGGTAAATACCTCTCCCCTGCCTTCCTAGGCCACTTCCTACTGCAATTCCTGAGTTTGCAGTGGCTATGCTGTTGGGACCTCTGGGCTCCTGGTCAGGTCAATTCCCTGGAATCCAGTGCCTAGCTGCTTGCAGAGGGTATCCTGTCACCACTCTGGTCTCTGGGCCTCAAGCTCGTGTAGTCTGTAGTTGTAACAGCTCCTGGCCTGGAGGAGGAGGACTGCCACTGGCCATAATGTGGAGTTCACCTTATCTTGCCCAGTGTGGGGTATACACACCCAATCACACTCCTTTTTATACTTTGCCAACTTATTTCCTGTCCTCCTTTCTAGGAAAAGAATTCCCCCTTTAGTAAATGAATCCCTGAGAGATGGCTCTGCCTGAACCAAGTGCTCAACTGTTTTAATGTTACATGCCAACAGTCTGGTTTCATTTTGGTTTAGGTGGAGCCCATCCTTCCTGAATAGGCTCCATCTTCCCAAAAGATTCCCTAGTTCCTAAGAAACTTTCAGTTGGAACACTGCAGTTCTGCCTGTCTGTCTGGCCCTGTGTGTGGCACTGGAAGCATTTGAGAGAATATGACAGAGGGAACTCGTAAATGGAGAGGTTATTGGAAATAAAGACACTGAAACAGTTAACCAAGCACTTCCAAAAAATTAAAACAAACTTTTTTTCTGGTTTATATGAAGGTTTCAACTGACTTTTTTTTTTTTCTGGTCTAAACCTGGTTGTCTCTTCTAAATGATAAACAGATTACATGTTTGTCTTTTTATTCTTTTGGCCTTGCCTTTGAATTCTAATGACATAATTCTTATGCCAAACCCAGAAGGTAGGCATTTTGAAGTGAAATCCTTGTGGTATCCAACTACTAACCAACACTTCTTCCAGCAAGAGATCCCAATTATTCATATGTAAATAGTATCTGAAAGTACCTTTGTAGAACTTATTGTAAGGTATGTTACTGTAATGCAAACCATAGTGCGGTTTTTGTTCATTGATAGTGAGTGACAATAACTAGAGACAGCCCATTTATTTCTACACAAGAAGAAAACATGCCCATGTGATTTGTAAGGGGTCACATATCTTGCCTAGCTGCATTAGATTGTGAGTGTGGGAGGATCTCTACTGTTCTGAAAGCAGATCAATATATGTCTGGCATTCAGGCAGATTATAATGGCTATCAATTTACCCAGCACAAACAACAAAAATCATTAGGAAAAAAGAAAATATAGTTATCTGGGGCACTATATGCTCATAATGGACAGCCACATTATGAGCGTAAATGCAGATGCACAGGTTAAGTGTCCTTTTATAAAGTAACCCTGACTTTCTACAATATCTTATCAGAAAGAAGCACATAATTTTATGATAGTCCTTTGTTTTTCTTTTCTGAAAGGCTGTTTTTTATAGATTACAGAATTGTCCTGACCTATATATTTAGTTGTTTTTTTTAATTAAAAAAATAACTTTTCTCAGAAGATTGGTTGATTCAAGGGACAGGTACTACAATACAGATATCAGGTTGACAGCAACCATGAATTGTTACCATCTTATGGACAGTGATCTCAAGCCACTTCCTAAATGACAATTATAAGTGGCACTCATTGGCACCAGTGAATGAAAGACCCTGAATTCTAAGACTGGATTAACAAGTTTTTAAGAATTTGTTGTGTGTTAGTCCCTCCAAGTGGAATAAAGCCTTTTCAGGCTCATAGCTGAGCAATATGAACTGCCATCTGTCCCCAAGACTATACTTTTTTAAATAGTTATCACTCTTGCTAACTCTGGCTTAGTTCAAGTAATATTAGCACCAATGAGAGCACTAGTGTAGAAACACCAGCAGCGGGGGGCATGTTGGTTAAACCTAGCTTGAACTGTGGTGGCATCAGCCAGAGACATGTCAACATGTTGTTGCTAACCCCTGTAGAGATGGACTGATGTTAGCAGCAATAGAAAGTTACTGGAAATTTTCCCTAGTGTAGGCATCATTTAATGATTAAATATTAATGTAAATTAGAATCCCAAGTGCAAATCTGGGTTGAGGTGCACTGGTAAAGCTATCTGAGAATGCTTATGCTTTCATTGTTCTATCTGTGCCCTCCCTTTTTATGGATACAGAAAACCTCAGTCTCCAGGGCTCTCAAGCCTGCCCCTTTCCTTCAGAAGTAGTAACGTTTATTTGAAGAAGAAAGTGCTTTCCTTTGTCTTTTTTTCCTTTCTCTATCTCCTTTCCCCAACCCCGATGTACACCCATTTTCCTCTCTGGAAGCCAGATTCTGATCAGAGGCAAATGTGATGGTGAGGATCCTCTCAGAAGCCACCTGATGCGAGCAAGATAGCACTGAGCCCACTTTTTCTGCTAGCCTGAGCATCCTTTAACCCTATATTTCTGAACCAGGTTCTTGAGCCTCCTCCAGTGCCACAGGCAGGGCCACACCTCGCTGCAGAACAATATGGACACATCAGCCCTGGGGAGGCTAAGGGACTTAAAACAGCATCCAGTATCCACACACACCCCCTTAGAATATAAAACCCAAAGTTATATGAAATTCACCTCCTCCCTCAATGTGGAGGAAGGTACGCACAACTTCCTGACCCGCCCACAATTAGAAAGTACCTAAACTGGATTATATGATTAAAAAAGGTATATTTTGGGTGGTTAAAGAGGTACCAAACACAACAATGCAGATTACTAAGAAAATTATATAAAGCAAACTAAGATAGATACATTAATGAAACTGGTTGCAAATAATAATTTCTCACCCATGATATTGTTTAGATAGAGTCCTTCATGGGCCAGATGTGTCATTATAGTTTGTTCTTCCCTCTTTTCAGTTCTAGTCCTTTTGATTCCAGGTGTTTTGGGTGGGGAGATGGAACTGAAGCAAACTGAAGATCTTGATTATTTTCCTCCCTTCCCTTATATAGAATTTCCATAAGGTGGGAAACCTTAGTACGATTCCTCCCACCTCACAGTGGAAAAGTTTAGCAATCAAAGATGACCAGGTCACTTGGCTCTATCACAATGATTCTGAGTCAGTGACGGTATGGATTATCTACCAGAAAACCAAGCCTTTTTACAGCCCATTGTCCTCTCTGATGTGCCATCAACCCTGTCTGGCTTGTCCATTGTTGTACCTAAAGTGTTAGCAATGGGCATCACTCAAAATAGCATACATCAAATAAGGACACATAGTCAATGTCCCCAACTTCAGATACAAAAATGATACATTCATACAAATGGGATAATCATATTCAGTAAATCATAACCTCTCCAATGATATCTTACATAAACCATCTTGCCTAAAGCATATTTCAGTTATGTCATATCCGTATCATAAGCAAATTTTCAAAAAGAATGTGGTCACTCTCCATATTTCATGGATTGCTGACTTTCTGACCGATCAAATCTGAACACTTTTTCACTGCCCCTTCTCCAAGGCCTCTCCTGTCTCACTCCATCTCCCCTTCCTCTGTTGCTCATTATACCACACTCTCACTCACTCATTTTCATTTGGCTGGGGAGTGTCCCTTTTCAATTGGGTGTTCAGTTGAAAACTGGACACCTGGAAATAGGCAAATAAATCTGACCAGAATTTGGCCTTTGGCTTCTCTCCAACCCCTTCCTACTATCTGCTAAGGAAAAGGAGTGGCTCTTTAAAAAGCAGATTGTTATTAAAATGACTGGAAGCATTTTTTTCTGCAGAGATACAGCAGATGCTCCTGCCTTGCCAAAAAGACTGAAATCTATAAAGCATCCAGCTTCTAAACATTGAGAGCCTGTACCTTTCCAACCCATTACTGCAGCTGGGCATTGTCCAATACAGCACTTAGTCTCTTGCCAGTTAGACAATCATTTATGAGCATTATTACACTGTGCATCCAACCTGCTGTCTTGGAGTTATTTGAGAATGATGCTGAGGGTCAGCAGGGGAAGCCAGCCTTTATTTCCAGGTTTCTAAATGAGGCATGCAAGTTACTGATTTTTATAATATTTCTGAATAAAAGAAATTGCATGCTGGAGCAACACAAAGAAGGAGATCAATAAAGCCTCCATTTATCTCCTCTGAGCCATCCACTATAAGGCACGAATTGAAGAGGCAGAAGGGTTTGGGCTTTATCATTCTCTGTATCAAGTGAAGGCCGTCTTAATGTTCTGTATACAAAAGGCCATTGCATGGTTACGGAAATTGCTGACTAAAACATCCAGACTTGACATACCCATCAGAAGACTAAGACAGCATCTGAGTCAATAAAAGTTATCAGCCTTTGGTCAACATCTTGCTGGCTAGCTTCTCAATACGCTGAGTCAGGTGAAGGGGCCTGTCAGGACATTTATTCCCATCTGAGGGCTTATACTGATACAACGTGCTTTGCAGCTGTGCACTCCAGAAAGCCTAACACTAATGCTTCCTCCTTTTCTTGCACTTGGGTGAGCTCTATTTTATCTGTGAGAAATCATCATTTTTTAATCAGCAGACTCTTTTCAGCATCAGCCCTGAGAGATCCAAGGCTGTGGACAAAGCCCAGGTATTCAGCATTAACACTCTTATGTAGTAGAAAGAGCACTGCCTGATTATCACAAGCTATGTTTGCACAGGGATAAGAGACTCACAAAAAATGGCAGTTGGCCCAGGTCAGCTGACTTGGGCTTGTGGCGGTGGGGATCATGCTACAGAATTAAAAAATCACTGTGAAGGTGTTTGGGCTTGGTCTGGGACCAGAGTTCTGGGATCCTCCATTTGTGCAGATTCCCAGAGCTCATGCTCCAGCCTGAGCCCAAGCATCTCCACAGGTATTTTTCAGCCCTCCAGCCCAGGCCCCACAAGCCCGAGTCTGCTGACCCAGCCCAACCATTGTGTAGACATAGCCACTGAGGCTTCCAAAGGGGAGACTTTATCCTAATATTTCTTTCCTCCTGAGGACAGAACAATAATATTTAAAGGAGCACTGCCGTGATTTGTTTTAATACATTAGACAGCTGCAGTAATACTTACTCAGATTTTGGCTAAGTAATAGATGCTACAATATGGAATGGGTGTTGGGATTTGTAGTGCAGTCTCACCCATTACTTCTTATAGCAGGGCAGGGATTAGGAACAGTGTGACATGGGACACCACAAGCTGTGTTTGACAGTCTAATTGACAAAGAGCTAGGCAAATCTGTAAATTCTTGTAGCCGCAGCAAACAACCCTCTTTATAATACAGCCAGCTCGTTATTCTTCTCTGCTATGCTGATGGACATATAAGCAGGATCTGAAGGAATGCTTCCATTTCAGCTAGCTGGCATGGGAGAGAAACCCAGGGTGTGTCTATGTAAATACAGTGTGCTCCTGCTCTGCTTAGATGTGTTAGATATTCAGCAGATGGAGTGGTGTTTTGCTCATTGGAATCAATTTAATTTGTGACCCTACACCAGCTATGTTTGTATTAAATGTAGGGGCAGCTAAAATATGGTTAGCAATGACTCTAATTTTGTGGGAATACAAAATAGGACTCACTAAATTGTTCAGAGCTCTATGAGGGTATGTCTACACTACAGCATTATTTCAAAATAGCTTATTTTGAAATAGTTATTTCGAAATAGCTTATTTTGAAATAACGCGTCTAGACACAAAATGCATTTCGAAATAGCATTTTGCTATTTTGAAATTGCGCATCCACACTGATAGGACTCTGAATCGCATTTAAGGCCGGCCGGAACTGGTTCTGGCAGGGCATCAGGTCAGGAGTTACCTTGTGTGGCTGCTGCCTGAGGCTATCTGAGACCTGTGCTTAAAGGGACCCCCCTGGACAGTCAGTTCTAAGGTTTCCCTGCTTGCTTGCCTAATTCGCTGAGGGACAGCAAAGCATGTTTTTCTCTGCGTGCTCTGGTTGCCCTCACTCAGGACACCACAGCACTCTGCAGCATGGAGCCGGAGCCACCCCTGGGCACTCTGGTGCTTCTCCTGGATGTGTTGCTGTGAGCCTGGCAGAACATTCTCCAGGTAGTAACAGTTTCCCTGGTGTGCCCCACTGGGGGCTTGTGCCTCATTCCTCCCTCACATCCTTCCACTTACCCCTCCCTAACGCCCCTTCCTGCTGTAAAATAAAAGACACATGTTCATTACAACAAAGCCTCTTTATTGAACAAAACTGGGGTGGGGAGGAATGAAACTGAGGTGAGACTGGGGAAAGAAGGTGGGAGAGGGGAGGAGGGAGGGTGGGAGAGGGGAGGGGGAAACCTGGGAGGAGGGAGCTGGCAGGGGGAGGCAAGGGGAGGAAGGGGGAGGAGCAGCTCAGGACTCAGGGTTGGGGGTCTCACCGGCCCAATTGTCTCCCAGCACCATGGGTGCAGGGGCCTCGGTGTCCCTGGGAGTGGGGGGGGAGGGTGGGGAGGAAGAAGCGGGAGGGGGAGAAGGAGTGGGAGGAGGAGTGGGAGCTGGGGAGGCAGCAGGAGGCAGCAAGTTCTGCCCCAGGGTTGATGACCACTTGGGGGGCACGGACCATCCTGCCCCCCAAGATGTGGCCCACGGCATCAAAATAGGGGCAGGGATCTCAGTCTGCCCCTGGTTGGGAGCTGCCTCCCGTGTCCCTAGCATATGCCTGCCGCAGCTCCTTGATTTTCATGCGAACCTGCTCCTGGGTTCTCATGTGGCCTTTGGTGACCAGGCTGGCAGCCATTCGCCTGTAGATGGCTGCGTTCCACCATTTAGTGTGGAGATCATGGACATTGGAGGCATCCCCCCAAACCTGAATTAGGTCCCTGATCTCCGCACTGGACCAGGCAGGCGCCCACCTTTTCCAGCCCCTGGCAGGCTCCTGGGAACTGGCAGACTGGTCCTGGGGAGCGGTAGAGGGCTGGCTGGCACTGGCTGCCTGGCTCATGCTGGGGCCACTCGGTCAGGGGCAGTGACTGCTGGCTCTGGGCTGGCAGGCTTGGAGCTGGCACAGGCACTGTGGTCAGAGTCTACCCCTCTAAGGGGAGAAGGAGAGGAGTTTTCTTGGTTGTGCCCAGAGTGGCCACCAGGTCACCCTGGGAAGGCTGGAGGCTCCTTATCATATATATAGTAGCCCAATGTCTGTGACTCTGTAACGCTGAAACGCTGGCTGTTCCCTCTGGGTGGCGCTGTTGCCTCCCACCGTGGCGCTCGGCTGACTTCTGCGCTGCTCAGCCGGCCGCTGTGCGGGAGCAAGCAGCGCAAGTGGCTGTTTGGGGTCTGCGCTCCCCATGCAGCACAGGGGTGCTGAGAGAGAGCTGAGAGAGAGAGAGGGCGAGGCAGCAGGAGGAGAAGAGAGAGAGAGGCCATTTGCGCTGCTTGCTCCCGCGCGGTGGCCTGGCCGAGTGGTGCAGAAGTCAGCCGAGCACCACAGCGGGAGGCGAAGGGGGGTGGTGCGGTGACGTACACACCCATAGGGTGGGGCCTGGACGAGCGTGCATCCCCGACAGAGACAGAGGAGAGCAGAGAGAGAGTGAGAGGCAGGAGGGGGAGAAGAGAAAGAGAGAGATGGAGAGAGAGGCAGAAGGCGGAGGAGAGCTGAGAGAGAGAGGGGGAGGCAGTAGGAGGAGGAGAGAGAGAGAAAGAGACACGGAACAAGAGACCGGAGGCTCAGGAGAGAAGACCGACGTGGAGGTGAGACCTGAAAATCCCGTCTTATGATGGGCTAATTGGCTAGTTTCAATATAAGTGTCTACACAGCACTTATTTCAAAATAGCTATTTCCAGGGCTCGACAAACCACTGTTTCTACTCACCCATGGTGAGTAGATTTCAGCCGGTCACTCCATTCGCCCCGTTCATCGGCGCTGTGTGCATGAGCAGTGCCAGTCTGGCGCATGCGTGGTGCGGGGCTGGCGAGTAGATCTCGCTGCTGTTTGTCGAGCCCTGGCTATTTCGAATTTGGTGTTATTGCTCGTGGAATGAGGTTTACCAAATTCGAAATAAGCACTCCACTATTTTGAATTAATTTTGAAATAGCAGTTTGGCTGTGTAGACGTTAGTAAAGTTATTTCGAAATAATGGCTGTTATTTCGAAATAACTTTGCTGTGTAGACATACCCTGAGAGAGAGGGGCTGAGGGAAGGTTATTCCATTCAGGAGGCTTCATAGCCTCCATTGGTTGGACTGGTTTGACCTGTTCTACTCTCCCCACTCCCCCCTTCAAAGGATAGGCACCATCAATACTTTTTCTTATGTTAATTGTATTGGAATGATGTTTCTTCTATTCTGCTTGCTAATCAGAGTAGAAATCCCTGGGAGCTGAAATCAATTGAGAGTGCAGGGCAGAAGTCACAGCCAGGAAATGGATGGCAGTGGATGACTGAGAGCCAGCAAGGCAGTGGCAGGGAGATGTGATGAGTGGTAAGCAGGGTTGTGATGGAGAGCAGCGAGCAGTGTGGCAGCAGCATGACAAGCAGCCGTCAAGGCAGCAGCAGAGAGGCAAAATGCATAGCCAGCAGGGTGGTGGGAGAGAGCAGTGAGGAGGTGGATGGCGAGTGACCAGTGGAGTGCGTAAAATGCCTCCTTACCTTCCCCCACTCTAGATGGGAGGTGGTTTCTGCAGATGCACCTCTGAACTCTGGTCTGCCCTGACCAAGGGCAGCAGCTGTGCGTGGGGTGCAGAGAAGGGTTGGGCATGTGAAGGGGACATTTACATGGCTGGACTTGAGAGCCTGAGAGGAAAAGGACATTGCCCAACCTACCTGGGGTGGGACTGTTACTCATGGTTTTGGTTATGAACTGTGTGTGTGGTGTTTTCCCAAATTAATGCCACGTTACTTCCCTCCCCTTTTATTAAAGGTTTCTTTTCTATGCTCAGACTTTGTGCTTGTGAGTGGGGAAGCATTGCCTCTCAGAGATGCCCAGGGGTGATGTGTGGGTTTCCCAGGTTACCGGGTGGGGGATTTGAGCCAGTTCTGTGTTGGATTGATGTAAAGGAACCCCTAGATATTGACCCCAGCCCTGGCTGCTGCTGGCTCAATCTGGCAGAACGGTTACAGATGTACAGGGACTGAGGTAAAGAGGGCTCATGGGTCTCCTTTGTCCCCTTTCACTGCTGCACAAGCAGCATCTGTAATAGCAGCCACCATTGCATACGTTCAAAGGGAAGGGACCACTAACAATGAACATAAGCACTCCAATGCCACTGTTTCTCGGGAGGATGGTCTTAGCCCTCTGGAGACTGGTTTCTGGAGGCATTTTAGTATCATAGAATCATAGAATACTAGAACTGGAAGGGACCTCAAGAGGTCATTGAGTCCAGTCCCCTCCCCTCACGGCAGGACCATGCACCATCTAGATCATCCCTGACGGATGTCTATTTAACCTGTTCTTAAATATCTCCAGTGATGGAGATGGATTATGGCTGTTCCTGTCCCACTAATGCATAATGTCTCCAACCACCATTGTTGGGACTGGAAGTTGAGGTGGGGAAGGAGGGAGATAATCCTCTGGCCCTGCCTGATGGGGCTTTGGCTCTAGAAGGTTTAAAAGACTTTTGTATATATATGCATTTACCAAAGCATTTTCAGAAACACTTGTTCCTGTTTTTTTCAGTATCTCCCCTTGGAGAATGCGGATTGATGTTTCTTAGGGATGGGGGTCTGAGCTATAGAGTTTTGTTCTCCCCAGAAAGAGGCCAAGGCTAGTGAGGCAAACACAGATTTAGAAAATGAAGGTCCCAGTGGAAACAACGGAAACCAGGAAGCTTCAAAGTTGTTATAAGCTAAATTTAGTCTTTTATTTTCAAGTAAAATTGCCTGACATAATCATTGAATTACTAACTTTTCCTTGAAGCGTTAGTAATTCAATTGTTACATCAGGCAACTTGATTTAAAAAAAAAAGATTGAATGTACCTTACACCAACCTCAAAACTTCATGGCTTTCAGTGGTTTTTAATGGAGCCCTGAATTCCCTGTCCTAGGCCACCTCATGGCAATGTCATGTAAGAAACTTCCCATTAATTAAAAAATTGTACAACATGTACCTGAAAAAATATTTAGTGATTGTTTGTAATTAGTATAAAAATAAAATCTCTTACATTATATACTGTGGGTTTGCTTTAATCAGTATATTTAAAAGCCGGTGCCAAAGAAGTCAAGGTCACAGTTTGTATTTGCTTTGGGTTAAAAATTGGCCTGAATGTTAAACCTGCTTGACTTAAGCCTGCGTGGAAATTTCAATGTTTTTTGAACCAGGGAAGGAAGACATCACAGCAGGAAAATCACAAATTGCTCTGGACCATTATCTTCCCAACCTGTTAATCACTTTAGAAAAGGTAGGCTATAGGACTGGTGATGAGAAAGCAAGGCATGGAAAAAAGAAAAGGGGAGACTTGTGTGGAGTGAGGATACATTCCTAATGCTGAACTCTCCTGCAGAAACTTGGTGGGCATGAAGTAGGGTGATCCCAGAGTTTGTTGGGTACGTGACACGGGAATGACATTCTCTGGGAGGCTTGAATTCACTGAACTTGGACCTTCAAGTGTACTTGCAAGGGTTGTTTTGTTTCTAGTACCTCAAAACTGAGCTGCAAGGTTCATTTTGCAACCCTCTAATAAAGTCCTTGATGGTTTCCTCTGGTCTGGATGGCCCATTTGTCATTGTTAAGGAGACTGTACACTGCTGTTATAACATTTCTGGATAAATTTCCTGCCTGGAATGCTCAAACCTGATGTATATATTGATTGCCTTGCATGCCTGTACTTACGCCCATCTGCTTGGCTGGCATGATGCCCACTAAGAAGGTGTTGTGCCAGTTCCAGTGTTCAGAGATGCGGTTTGTAGAACACAGCCAGTGCCATCTCTCCTGCCAGAAGAACCTTCTGTGTGAGAACAACACCAGCCTAGGGCCATGTGCTTCATTACAATGGATGGTATCTAAAGACAGACTGCTTTTGTAAATTACACCCTCTGAATATTTTTCTGTTGTGCTCTTTTATTTAGTCTTATCTCAGGGCTTGGAATTAAGTTCATAGTGATACCAAAATAGAAGGTAAAGTCCTGGTCCCATGGCAGTCTGAGTGCAGAAGATGGGGGCCCTCAAAGAGCTCAAAAGAAAAAAAACCTCTTTGCCTCTATAGGCACTAGTTACCAAAAACTTCCCCCCAGAATCACAATACACAGATTTTGGGGGAATCACTGCCACCATCAAGTGATTTTTATCCCTAAAACCAGGGTGAACACTTGAACCCTCCCTCAGGGGTACCCCAAGCTCTTTTGCCGCAAAAGAGCTTGAAAAGAGAAAAACAAGCTGCAGTCTCTGGTAGCATGCCTCAGTCGGAGGCATGCAGATGAACACAGACAGACAGACCTTCCAAGATACAAGAATCAAATCATTATCTTAAAAATGTGATTTTTATTACAAAACAAAAGATAAACTTGATAAAGCATACTTGGTTGCTAGATGTTACAGAGCAACCAAGGAAAACAAATTAAAACACAGGGAAAGTCTCTGGGCATAATGCAAGATGGTAAATGGGGAAGGGAAGAATAGACTCACACAGAGCGGTTCAAACCAAACCACACATCATGCTGTCATTTTAGACCTTTTCCTGAACGTGAGTCTGTATCTGTGGGGAGTGTGTACCAAGGTCTTTTTTTAATGAGCTAGTGGTACCACGTGATTTCAACTTATGACCAGTACCAATTATTGTTCTGCAGTCAGTACCTAGCACCAATTAGAGTTTTTAACTCTCAACCCTGTTCGTGAGCTGGGGCCTACCTCTTGCTCACAGCTTAGCTTTGCTTTATGTTAGCCATGTTTTGTCCATTGTTAGCTAGGCCTCAGGCCTCAAACCAGGCCTGTGTTGCATGAGCTTAAGTTTTAGGCCCTCATCTTACTACTGTATGCAGCTTCCTCTTATAACTTAAAGCAAGGTAAGAGTTTGGTTGTGCCAAGACAATGGGATGTAGCTGGAATTTGATTGTTTCTCTTAAAATGGAAAGGGAGGGGTCTAGTAGGAGGGACAGTTATACTGTAGAATGACCACAGGGGGCATCAAGGAGCCAGAGATGAGGACTGGGACAGCTATAACCCCATTGGGCCAGCAAGGAGCAGAGGTGTAGAAAGGGACAGCTATCTACCATACAGTTGGGAGAGTTTGTCTGTTTGTGCGGAAGCAACGAGGAGTCCTGTGGCACCTTATAGACTAACAGATTTATTGGATCATAAGCTTTTGTGGGCAAAGACCCACTGCATCAGATATCTGTTTGTGTGACTGTTTGTCTGTGTGTCTGCCTGTTCCTCAGCCAGTAAACATGCACCCTTCCCCTGGCTATGCCCGCTGCAACTGCAGTGGCCATGGACAGGCACTTCTCACCTGGTTCCAAGCTGCTGTAGTGACAGAGGGTTGTCCTCTCTCCCCAAGGCAGCCAGCATACTGAACCCCTCATGCTCAGCCCCAAGTCTGTTACCAGATTTGCCCAATACTCTGGGGTATGCTCATTTATTAGGGTTACTCTTATGGGACTGGGGGGAGGTTAACAATTCTATCAGTGTGCTGCTTGTGCTTACTTGTGTTCTCATATGGAGCTGAATTTTCCCTGCTGCCAATTCCTCCTCCCACTGGAGCTCTCCTGCAGGAACTAGGTTCCTCAGGATGGGGTACTTCCCACCTTAGCAACACACACAGACACTCACACCCACTAACAGAACATGCCTGAGAGGACTGGGTAATCAGCACTCACAAGCTGACCCCTCATATGTCCCTGGACTCAGCAGGCTGGGTTAACAGCAATGCCACACTGCACCCTCGTGAGCCTTTGGACACAGTGGGCTGGATTAAACAGCACTTTAAGCTGCCATCCTCATATGCCCCCAGGTTCAGCACTTCCCTATCCCCACTTTCACACCACAATCATTCACTGGTAAACCACATGATGAGCAAACCCCATAGGATTTTGGGCACTACAGGGATCTTTAGCTTGCGGACAAGAAGCGTTGTTGCAGAGTGAATGGGGAAGCCAAAACAACACCCCTTGAGGAAGAGTGAGCGAAAGAGAAAGAAAGAGAGGGTATGTCTACACTAGCCCCCTAGTTCGAACTAGGGAGGCTAATATAGGCATTCGAAGTTGCAAATGAAGCCCGGGATTTAAATATCCCGGGCTTGATTTGCATCTTCCCGTCCGGGCGCCATTTTTAAATCCCCCTAGTCCGAACTAACTGCCCGTGGCTACATGCGGCAGTCAAATGTTAACTCGAACCAAGTCCTTAGTCCGAGTTAACTGTTACACCTGATCATACATGTAAATACATACTCTTTTATTTTGGGCAGGATGGGTTTATATATTGCCTTCCAAGCACATTTTAAGAACACATTTCCAGCACACACTCTGTACACAATCTGGACATACATCACACAATGATTTTGGGGACCAGCATGTTACCAGTTTACATATATCTTCCATGACATCTTTTTGACTACAGAGTAGGATAACAGTGTGTTCAGAGCAAGTTTGTTGTGAGTTGCCATGTGGGAAACCCTCAGCCGATTGGCATTGAGAGACTTCCACAGTCACACTATGACACACAGACCCCTGGGTAGTTCACTCTTGTGTCAGCAACTCTTGTCAGGCCTGACATATTAATTACACATAACTTACTACTCTGTGGTATCATAAACACATTTGTAACACACTGGTCCCAAAATCATGTGTGGACCTCCATGGTCCGGCACCCTCCGGACCTGACCAGGCCCAGATGAGGGATTTTGCCAGACCAGAGGAGGTCATATCTGGCCCCCCTGTTACTGGTCCTCCCAACCCTGGACTGGCCACCAGCTTCCTGGCCATCTCCTCCACCATTCCCTCCCCGCCCCCCACTACCAGCCTTCCTGCCCTGCTGGTCTCTTCCCTCCCTGCTAAGCTGGGCAGCCCAGTTCCAGCCTAGCTCCCAGTACTCCACGCTCCTGCTCTGCTTCTGCGCACCAGGCTCCTGGTCCCACTTCGGCCCCACTGGTCAGTTCAGCTGGGTTGCACCTAGCAGCCCAGCAGGTCGCACCTGGCAGCCCAGATGTGGTGTGCTGGGCAGCCCAGATGCAGGGAGCACATCCGCCAGCCCTGGAACTTCCTTCATCCTTCCAGAGAGTCATGGTTTACAGAGGTCCAACCATATCTTTATGGGCTAAGTAAAAGAGTTATAAACCAGTGCTGTAATATGGTTGGCAAGCAATTCTAATGAAGTTGGCGTAAGCAAACATAAACTAAATAATTCTGTAGATTTGCCAGGCTCCAGAACTTGTGATAGTAGGAATTCAGTTTTGCCCACATTCTTCAAGAAGTACCGTGCAAAATTCCAGATGCTTTGGCTTTTGGCTGTTCACAATCCTATGAAGCAACTCAGTGACTTTGGGGATCTACTTAACCCTATCATCTTACTGAGACAAAATTTTCTGCAGAAAAGTTACTCATAATCCTGCAGCAGTGCCCTGTCTCTGATGGAAAAAAAACACACCAGAAACAAAAATGCCACAAGAATAATGTTCTTGTCTTCTCATTACAATTTCACACTGTTGACCTAAATGCTGAACTGGTTAAATGATGTCAGTACAATGCTGATATCCTGGAATGAGAGAAAAATAATTTCTTCTTCTCTTCAAAACTTGCTCTGTTATAAGTTGAACGATTTCTCCTTTCTCTAGTAGCATGCAGTGGTACCAAAGGCAAATTCCTGTAGCTACCAAATGCCAAAAGATTTGTCAGCCTGCCAGTGTCTAGAGGAATCAAATGCATGATTAACTGGAAAGACAATTTGGTTTGAGATTGCATAATGTCTTACTAGAACAAATGTTCTGTATGTGAAGAGTGACTTCCAGCTCAGAAATGCTACTTTTATTTTGGCCGGAGGGAGTTTCCCTTTTGCTTCACATGGTAGCCTTACTGCTACTGCTATTAATGGGGCCATCTTGAGTTTTATATGAAAATACATATTTTAATTAAATTGCTTTTTCTAAGCCTGTTACAAATAGCAGACACATAGCTTATTTTTTTAAAATGTAGTAATTTGTGACACTGGTAGTAGTGGAATATAGATAAGGGATAGAGAAATAGCTCCTAGTTTTGATAATTTTTTTGTATTTAAATACTATAGATTTATATATTTAAATATTAAAAGCCTGGTTTTGAATAGCACTTTGATAATCAACCCTGAAGGGGACCAATTGCCTTGGTTTCACTGGGGTAAATAGTGTCTCAAATACTTCTTTCTAGACATCAGAAATCTCCGAGGGTATGTCTACACTAGCCCCCTAGTTCAAACTAGGGAGGCTAATGAGGGTGACCGAAATTGCTAATGAAGCGTGGGATTTAAATATCCTGCGCTTGATTCGCATATTCCCGGCCGGTCACCATTTTGGAAACTGACTAGCCCGAAGTAACTGCCCACGTCTACACGCGGCAGAGAAGCACAATTCTGAGATAAACCCCTTAATTCGAATTAACTGTTAAACCTCATTCCACAAGGAGTAACAGTTAATTCGAACTAAGGGGTTTATCTCGGAATCGCGCTTCTCTGCCACGTGTAGACGTGGGCAGCTACTTGGGGCTAGTCAGTTTCCAAAATGGTGACCAGCTGGGAATATGCTAATCAAGCGCGAGATATCTAAATCCCGTGCTTCATTAGCAATTTTGGTCGCCCTCATTAGCCTCCCTAGTTCGAACTAGGGGGCTAGTGTAAACGTATCCCTATTTATAAATTCTATCAGTCAAAATATGTTTTTCTACAACTACAAAATATTTTTCAAGCCATATTAATATACTGACATGGAACGATCAATATACTTCTCTTTCACTCTCATGATACAGTTTGTGTTAGAGCTGGGTGAATAGCTGATTTTTTGGTTCCACTCTAAGGATGCTTGTACTCCCCTGTGCCTTTGCTCAGAGATTTCTCATAGTAGTGTCTGTTTGGCTGCCCATATATGTTACTCAGTCCATGCACCATGCTGCTGTTATGTAGCACTGTGTGGGCAAACTGCCTTCAATTCTTTCTCAACTGCCTCAGCTCGAGACAGTGCCTTAGCAGTTGTCCATGATGTATTTTACCTCAACTGTGTCCCCTTAGCTCTTGTAGAAGTTAGCTTATTAGAATTGTTCTTGGTAGTAGTTGCAGTTACTAGTATTGATAACTGTAGTTTTTTAAAAAATTAAAAACATTATATATCTATCTATGGCCTTTTTCTCGTAATTTTTAGATAATTTCTCCCCCTCCCCCTAGGAGTTTTACTTTACTGGGAGGTTTTAAACATTGGCTCTTGTACCAAGAGGCAATCCTACTGAGTGAAGTATCTGCTGCCATCAGGAATTTCTTATTTTCCAAACGTTCAAATTCTGTCTGATATTAAAATCTAGAGTCAGAAAAAAAAAAACCCAGGAAGCTCAGACTTTGACTCCTCATAATAGAAAACTTGCTGCACATAGCCTCCAATCCTAGCCAGAGAACTGACCCCTGCATATGTCAGTCTCCATGTAAGTCTGCCTCTTTTCTATTATCTCCAAACTTCACTTCTCCAGGGCATTTAAAAAGACCCAAGATTCCTTCTATAAGACTACAAAATTCTCTCCTACAAGTTCTCCAGGTGGGAAATCTACTTCAAAGCAGTCATGGTTTCTGATAATTCCAGCTACTTTGAGCCAGTACCCAGGAGTTTGCAGGTTCCTGAGATACCAATGATGCTGTCAAACCTACAGTCTGCATAGTCCTGGTCTCTGAGAGTTCACTGGTACCATCAGCAGAGCTCTACCTCTTCTCACCTGATACCAAAGAAACCTGCTCAGGCATCATCTGGACTCTCCTGGGAGTAGTGTCACTGTCAGCTCTGTCAGTCACTATCTTTTTGGCACAGGCCATGGACATAGAACTAAGAACACTCTTGGAACCACAGGAATTTTTCTTTACCTTAGATCTTACCTGTGTTCAAGATGCCCAAATCTGGTTTGCTCAGATATGCTCTGGATACCAAGGACTTCCAGATCTTTGGACGTTAACATGGTACTGATGGTTTTACCTCTTGTTTATTCTGGTGCTTCACCACTGCAGAGTGATTTTAAAGAGGAGAATTCTGATGACATTTTGCCTCAGTCTCCCAAATGTTTATACAAGACTCTCCTCTCCATTCCTATAGAGGATACTTTCCAGAGGTCTCTTAGGAGATTGACATAACTCATGAGAAATGACCACAGCCATCGTCTGACAGGGGAGGGATCACGTGAGGATTACCTGCTATGTTCCCTCCCTCTGGGGCATCTGGTATTGGCCACTGTTGGCAGACAGAATACTGGGCTAGATGGACTGTTCATCTGACTCAGTATGGTCATTCTTATGTTCTTAATTAAAAATCTATGGCTGGCCCATACCAGCTGACTCTGGCTTGGGCTAAGAAGCTGTTTAATGGCAATATGGACATTCAAACTCTTACATGGCAGTTCCACAGCCCCTCAGCCTGAGCCTGTGCAAACTGGCATGGGCCAGGTGTAGGTATCTAACTGCAGTGTAGAGATACCCTCAGTGCATAGGTGGCAAGTTATAGGGGCCTATGGTGCCCATACTTCACCATTATTCAGGAATGTGGGTCTGGCTCCACCAGCATTTGGGTTTATATTTTTAGAGCCATCCCATCCATAAGACAGACCAGGACAACCACCCAGACCCCACATTTTGCCTCCCCCCCACACACATTAAGGGCTTGTGAGGTTCAGAGCAGACTGGGGTTTCAGCAGAAGGCCTGGCACTGGCAGCAGCAAGCAACTCCACCATGCCCCCTCTTTCCAACCCTGCTCCATCCCCTCCCCACCCCAACTCCCCCTTTTCCCCCAAGTCACCACTCCCACCTGCCTTTTTCTGGTTTCTGCTCTCTTCCCTAAGCAATGTCGGGAACCAGCAGGGCAGAGCAGAGTGAAGTGGCCTGGGGACAGGTCACTTTCTGCTGCTGGTGCCAGGCCCCCTGCTAGGCTCCCAGACTACTCTGGACTCCGCATCTGCCTGATGAACAGGGCTCCCCAAAGTGCATGTTCCGGGCCAGTTGCCCTGGTCTGTCCTATGGATGAGATGGCTCTGCTTGGACCCATTCTGGGCACCAGCAAATATTATCCAGATCTGATGTCCATGCCTCAGTGACATTATCACTTGCACCTCCACACAACTGCTGGCATCTGCACTTATTTGTGCCCCAAAACTAGGGGTGCCAAAATAAAGGTGGGGGTTAAAAATCTGAAGGGTTTTTTTAAAGACTCACTAAAGAAGGTTGGAAACCAATGTATTATCTCTTACAGAAAGCAATGCTGTGCCAGTGAATTTAAATCTATTGTGAGAAGTACCTCTCAGCATGAAAACTTTCAAGCTAATGGGCTAAGCAAAATGGGTATCGTTTTCTTTTAAAATAATAATAACATTTACAGAGATGAAACTGTCTAGACAGATATTAATACTCCAAATTAACTCTTAATATCATCTTTCAATGCAGAAGATGGTATTTGATACATCCTTTGGGAAATCCATACAAAACACTCAGCTTCACTTGTGATTGGAATTCATGGCTGTGCTACTACAATAAAGGCAATGTTTCCTCCCCTGCCTGTAGCTATGCACTGGCTATGGACAATTTCAGATAGAGCTGTGAGAAACATTTGATTTAAATCACATCCACTTATGATGTCATCCTGAATCTGAGTTTCACCCATGTTTGTGAACCAATGAACCAGTGTTACATTGCAGTTGTGGGGAGGAGGGGTAGAGACTGAGGGGGAGAAGAGGAAGAGGCTGCACATTTTGCAATGAAGTCTGACAGCAACATTTCTGCCTTAATAACTGGACATCAATGAATGGTTTAATGATTGCTTGCACAGTGGGAAGTCACATGCTATCTTCAACATTCCCAGTAGGCTGACCTTACATCCTGTAGGTCAGCAGAAGTTACTTTCACTAAGTCACAGGAAGGACTGAGAGTGAGGGAAGGGAAGGGAAGGGAAGGGATCCTGTTTAACAGAGTTCTCTGATCACGGTATAAAAAAAGCCACAAATGAAAACTTTTTTTTTGGCAATGTATTACTCACATAGGTATTCCTGGATATGTGGGTAGGGAAGGAAGGAGGAAGAGTTGTATATGAGTTGCCATATGAAGAGAGATTAAAAAAGACTGGGACGTTTCATCTTAGAAAAGAGGAGACTAAGGGATGTGATAGAAGTCTATAAAATCATGATTGGCATGGAGAAAATGAATGAGGAAAAGTTATTTACTTCTTCCCATAACATAAGAACTAGGTGTCACTAAATGAAACTAATTGATAGCAGGTTTAAAACAAACAAAAGAAAGTATTTCTTCACACAGTGCACAGTCAACCTGTGGAACTCCTTGCCAGAGGATGTTGTGAGAGCCAGGACTTTAACAGGGTTCAAAAAAGAGCTAGATAAATTTATGGAGACTAGGTTCATCAATGACTATTAGTCAGGATGGGGTCCCTAGCCTCTATCTGTCAGAAGCTGGGAATGGGCAACAGAGGATCACTTGATAATTACCTGTTCTGTCCATTCCCTCTGGGGCACCTGGGATTGGTCACTGTTGGAAGACAGGATACTTGGTCTGACCCAGTATGACTGTTCCTATGTTGTTATGTTCTTATTTATTTTGCTTTTAGAAAATAATTGTTTCTACCATTCTTTGTAACTAGAAAAAAATATTGTTTTGAGCTTTTATGAAAGTCAGTGGGAATTTTAATATTAACGTCAATGGGAGTTAGATCAGTCCCTGAGTTTACACACAGAAATGTAAAGCTGCAGAAAAAGGGGGGTTAGTCTATGTATCTAGCAATTATTAACTCTGTCAATTACAGGAGACTCTTAACTCAGGGGTGGGCAAAAAGCAGCCCACAGGCTGGACAGAGTTTATCAGGTTTAGCCCCCTGGTGGGCTGCCAGGTGCTTTATTTACCTGAATGTTCACAGGCACAGGTACTCGCAGCTCCCATGAGCCACAGATCTCCGTTCCTGGCCAATGGGAGCTACAGAAAGTAGTGTAGGCTTGGCCACTGTTTCCCAAAGCTCCCGTTGACCAGGAACGGCAAACTGCGGCCACTGGGAGCTGCGAACAGCCATATCTGTGAATGCTCGGGTAAATAAAGCATCTGGCAGCCCATTGGGGGCTAACCCTGGAGAACCATAACCCACAGGCTGCCTATTGCCCACCCCTGTCCTAACTGCATCCTTGAAGTTGCAGGTAGCAACTATAATTTTTAAGGCTGCACACAGCTTCACAGCTTTCCAAAATGTTCACTTTTCTGGCTTACATTTTCTGTATGTTATCTATTGTGAACTTTTAAGGGGAAGTCTGAGGGAAAATCAACCATCTCTGAGTTATAAGGTTTCAGAGAGGTAGTCTGTAACAGAAAAAATGTAAAAAACAATGAATAGTCTTGCAGTACTTGAGTTATAAGAGCATCAAAAATGTAGTTTGTTCATCACTAAAATAAGTTGCAACATTTTTCTTCAAAATGTGAGTGAAAAGAGCATAAAACATCTAAAATTTCAAGGATTTTGATTTGAACCCATCTTCACTTGGTAAGTATAACTGTATACTCATTAAAACTGCTTAAAGCCTCAATTCAAGAAGAACAAGTAGACACATGCATAATTTTGAGAATGGGGCCTAATTTTCCAAGGTATATACAGTAAACTAACCAACCTGCTTAGGTGCTTTTGAAAATCCCAGGGGATGCACATTTCCATCTTTAGGCAGCTAAATACTTTCAAAATCTCTCCCATTGACTACAGTTGGCCTCTTTGGATGCTTACAGTTAGGTAAGTACCAGCTAACGTATCTTGCTGAACTGAGGCCTAGATGAATTGCTGAGGTGTAGAAGAACGAACTCTCCATTGCAATACTCTTGTTCTGCTGCCTGCACTTCAGCACATGCAATTCAGTTAAGCAGCCTTAGCTACCATTCATTAAATATCATTGCTTGTCTGTCTTTATATGTTAGAAATGGCTAAATAGATCACATAAAATAAGAGCTAGTTTGAGTCTTTATGCTCAATTCAAGACCAATCTAAATTGAGATTTGAACATGTTGGTTAATTTTATTTTATTTTTTATTCTTTTTGGTTTCTGTTCATCCTGCAGTAATGCTGCTCTTGTATTATTTTCAGCCTGACTAGATACAGAAGTTCTCACGGGAAAACCCATCCTTGAAAAAATTCTATTCGCGTTTTGCAAACCTAAGTGGTTTGGATAATTTTGCTATGCTTCAGATGAGCATCCAAAGTGCTTGGAACTTTTTGATAGTAGCACATCACTAATTATTATCTAGCTGTGCAAGGAGGAGAGCAGAATATATGTGACTTGGTACAAATTAAGTTTGCATTAGTCATTAGTTTACAGTAGCATGTTTGAATCACCTGTGATCATGATCCTGTAAGCTGTTGTATATGGCACTGAGTGTATTTGTTTGGCACAACCTGCAGAATCATGGCCTATTCTGAAATAGCTATCCCGCGTCTTCACAGCAAACCCATTATTTCAGGCTTGGCATTCTGACATCCCTGTAAACCTCATTCCACGAGGAATAAGGGTATGTCTACACAGCAAAGTTATTTTGAAATAACTTTACTAGCGTCTACACAGCCAAACCGCTATTTCAAAATTAATTCGAAATAGTGGAGCGCTTATTTCAAATTTGGTAAACCTCATTCCACGAGGAATAACGCCAAATTTGAAATAGCTATTTCAAAATAAGTGCTGTGTAGACACTTATTCCGAAATAGGGGGCCTCCAGCCTTCCCAGAGTGCCCTGGTGGCCACTCCAGCCTCAACCAAGAACGCTCCTCTCCCTCCCACCTCCCCAGACCCCTTAAAGCAGTTGACTCTGGCCACAGTGCCTGTGCCAGCTCCAAGCCTGCCAGCCCAGAGCCAGCAGTCACTGCTCCTGACCCAATGGCCCCAAAACATGAGCCAGCAAGCCACTGGCAGCCAGCCCTCCACTGCTCCCCAGGAGCAGTCTGCCAGCTCCCAGGAGCCTGCCAGGGCCCGGAGAAGGTGGGCACCTTCCTGGTTCAGGGTGGAGATCATGGACCTTATTCAGGTTTGGGGGGGATGCCCCCAACATCCATGATCTCCGCACTAGACGGAGGAATGTGGCCGTCTATGGCAGGATAGCTGCCAGCCTGGCCACCAAAGGCCACATGCGAACCTAGGAGCAGGTTTGCATGAAAATCAAGTTGGTCCGGCGAGACACCCAACCCTGAGTCCTGAGCTTCCCGTTCCACTTCTTCCCCTTGCTTCCCCCTTCCAGCTCCCTCCTCCCATATTTCCCCCTCCCCCTCCCACCCTCTCCTCTCCCCTTTCCCACCTCCTTTCCCCAGTCTCATCAGAGTTTCATTCCCCCCCCCCCCAGTTTTGTGAAATAAAGAGAGTTTGTGTTCATGACAATACATGTATTTTATTTCACATCAGGAAGGGGGGTTAGGGAAGGGTAGGTGGAAGGATGTGAGGGAGGCACAAGCCCCCAGTGGGGTAGACCAGGGAGGCTTTTAGTGCTCCTCAGGGTGGAAGCTCTCCTGCAGGGCCTACTGGATACTGACAGTCCCCCGATGGACCTCCCGGATGGCAGCCTGCAGAAAGTGCAGCCAGGCTCGCAGCAACACGTCCACGAGAAGCACCAGAGTGCCCAGGGGCAGCTCTGGCTCCATGTTGCAGAGTGTGGACGCGTTATTTCGAAATAGCAAAAAGCTATTTCGAAATGCATTTTGTGTGTAGACGCTTTATTTCGAAATAAGCTATTTCAAAATAACTATTTCGAAATAAGATATTTCAAAATAACACTGTAGTGTAGACATACCCTAAGAGATGTTAAGAATATCAGGGTTATTTCAAAATTTGGCACTGTGTAGATTTGCATAGCCTACAATTTGTGTAGCTCAAATTACGTATCTTATTTCGATCTACGATGCAGTGTAGATGCACCCTAAAGGACCCAAAGAAATTAATCAAATTGCATTTTACATTTCCAGTGTGCATCAATGAAAGTATTGAATACTTCACAAGATAGTGCATATAAAATACTTAAAACAGGCTTTGTGGAATTGATTTTCAATTTTATAATGTGGCAGGTTACATTTTGGAAAGTCTTACTTTAAATATATAGGTCATTGATGGTTATAAAAGTTATTACTAATTTAATACTTTAGCATTTTAGAATATTTGTGTTGAGCTTCAATATTTGTGTTTTTTTTATAGAGCCCTTTTAGTGGTAGAAAAAATAATGTTGCAGTGTACAGGATATCTCAGAAATACTACTCTTTTTCCAAACCAAAGAAATAAATGAAATGTGTTGCTAAAAATTTTTGCCATTTTACCTCTGTCTCCAATTAAAAGTGTCCCCACTAAACGCTAATGTCACATCGCTTTTAAAAAGAAAAGCATATAAAGAGCATGACAGCTTTGCTCATTATAAGTTTAGCTGTGTGTCAGGGGCTGAATTGTGTTTTACATTTATTGCACTTATTTAAATTTATACCTGACAACTATTAGGAATCCATTCAGATTTCGTTTCCACTAAAGTAAATCAGGAGTAACTCAATTGACACTGGTAACAAATTGACTGTAGTTCAATTGATACATGCTCTTAAATCAATTTAAGTGTCCACGCAAAGGATTTTCACCGCTAAGACTACAACAGCTATTACACCAGTGTAGTTAAATCATTCCAACTTTTCGGTATGCACAAGGTAGGGTTGCCAACTTTTTACTTGCACGAAACCAAACACCCTTGCCCTGCTCACTCCATCCCCTTCCTTCACTTGCTCTTCCCCGCCAAAATCATTCACTTATTTTCACGGGGTTGGGAAAGGGGATTGAGGTATGGGGGGATGTGGGAGCTCTGCTGACTGGTGGGGATGAGGGATTTGGGGACAAGAATGGGCTCCAGGTTGGAATCAAGAGGTTTGGAGGGCAGGAGAGGGATAGGGACTGGGGTGAGGGTTGGGAGCAAGAGGGAGTGAAGGCTCTGGCTGTGGGAAGTGGACCCTCATGTAGGGCCAAGGCTGAGGGATTTGGAGTGCAGGAGGGGGCTCTGGGCTGGGATGAAGGAGTTTGGAAGGTGGAAGGGGGATGAGGGCTGGGTCAGGGGGCTGAAGTGCAGGAGGGGGTTAGGGGTTTAGGCTCTGGGTGGCACTTATCTCAAGCAGCTTCTGGAAGCTGTGGCATGTCCCCCCTCCAGCTTCTAGATCAGGTTGCAGCCAAGTGGCTCTGTGCGCTGTTCCCTCCACAGGTGCTGCCCCTTCAGCTCCCATCGGCTATGGTTCCTGGCCAATGGAAGGTGCAAAGCTGACACTTGGGGAGGGAGCAGCATATGGAACCCCCTGTCTGCCCCTATACATAGGAGGAAAGAACCAGAGAGGAGACATGCTATGGCTTCTGGGAGCTGCATGGAGCCAAGGCAGGCAGAGAGCCGGCCTTAGCCCCTGCACTGCCAACTGGCTTATTGGGCTGAATTAGTAGGTTCATTGCTAGCAGATTGAGGGAAGTGATTCTTCCCTCTATTTGGCGCTGGTGAGGCCACATTTGGAGTACTGCCTCCAATTTTGGGCCCCTGGTTGCAGGTGGCAAGTGCCTTTTTTCTCGCCTGCTCTCCAGCACAGTGCTCCCTCTTTCTTGTCCCTCATCACTTCTCTCTCTCTCTCTCTCTTTCTCTCCCCCACCCCATGGTTCCTCCCTTTCTCCCTTGTGATTCCTGCTCCTACAGAGTCTCAACCCATTCTTCAGTCATACTGAATTGGCTCCCCACTCCCTGCTGCCACAATGCTGGAGGACTGCAAAATACTCAACAACCTAAGCTGCTGTAACCCTTCTGCAGGGCCGGGTTCACTATCTAGGGGTTCCTTTTTATCCATCCCACTCAAAACTGGCTTGAGCCCCCACCCAGTAGCCTGGGAAATTCACACACAGGCAATGCTTCCCCACGCGCAAGCACAGAGTCTGATCATAGAAAAGAAACTTTTAATGAAAGAGGGAGAGAAGTAACGTGGCATTAGCTTGGGAAAACACACCACAAACAGAGTTCATAACCAAACCATGAGCTCAAGTGGATTGAGCAATGTCCTTTGCCTCTCAGGCTCACAAGTCCAGCAACGTAAGGGTCCCATTCACATGCCCAACCTTTCTCCGTACCCCACTCACAGTAGCTGCCCTAGGTCAGGGCAGACCAGAGCTCAGAGGTGATTTTCAGAGCTCACTTCCCACTCCACTGTCCACTCGCCGCTGCACCTTTGTACTATTCTAGTGCAGCGTGCAGGAATTGGTGCTCTGTGTTCCTGGCCAGTGCTATCACCTGTTGTGAAAATAAAAAAAGTGTCTTTCAAACTGTCAACTGACACATTGTGTCTGACTAGAAATGCCTAGAAAGCAATTTTCTCTGCTTACAAAAAACAAGGTATCTGTGTCTTTGGGGCATTCTAGTGGTGCAGCCCCATTTCTGTTCCTTGTTATGGCTTAAATGCTTGGCATTCTGAAGAGTTAATCAGATTGCTTTGAAATGTGGTGTAGCATTGGTGATACAAATTTGGGGTCATTTGACCAAGGAGTTTCTGAGTTACAGGCTCCCTTAAAAAAGTGATTTCTTTTGCTGCCTTGTACTGTTAAACAGAGAGGCACTAATGATTTGATAAATCACAAACATCATTGAGATTGATGGTTGTGAGCTCTCCCTTCAATTATCATGACTAAGTATAAATTAATCACACACTTGCACGTAAGACAAAAGAAGTTTTAGTCTGAATACCTGGTGGTTGCTATAATTGATATCTTATGTAGTGTGTGGGGGGGAGGGCGTAATTTTCTTTTTTGGGGGGATGTAATCAAAGATTTTTGGGGAAATAAATGAGACGTGTAAATGCTTCCTTGGAAGGGATGTGATGAATAAAGGGAGATGTGTTTGGGACTGCAGTGAGGGAAAGGAGTTACAGGGAGAGGAATAAATGAGGATGAGTGGTAAAGGTGAAAGGTCATGAGCTCAGGTGAGGCAGGTGTGGGATCCTGCCATGCTCTGACACTGCTTCCCATCCCCCTTCTCCTAAACTCTGCCAATGCACTCAGACCTCTTGCTCTGCCAGTATATAGCAACCTCCCAACCCCCTGACCTCCCTTGCTCTCACAGTACATCCGGATCCCCTGCATCCCTCTTTACATTAGGGTAAACCAACCTCCTGCCCCCAAACTCCTACACCCCCAGCTCTGCCAATGCACCTCAATCACCCAGCTCCTATCTGCCAGTGCATCTGAATTACTAATTACCCTGCACCCCCAGCCCTTCCATTGCACTCCAACCACCTTCACCCCAGTTCTGTCTCCTACCCCTCTGCACCGCACTGTTCTGCCAGTGCTCCCCCATTTCTCTTACACCCACCCGCTCAACCTCCGCAAGCCACGCACAAATCCTGCACACATCTACCAATTCACTTAGGCTGTGCCTGCACTACAGAAAAACAACAAAAGCCCAGATCTTGAGTCTGTGAGCCTGGGTCAATTGACTTGGGGTTTTCATTACTGTGCTGGTGAAGATGCTATGTCAATGGGAGAGTGCTCTCCTATTGATGTAATTACTCCACCTCAACAAGAGGTGGAAGCTGTGTCGGCGGGAGAGCATCTCCCGCCAACATAGCTCAATGCAGAAACCTTTATAAGTTGCCATAACTTAAGTCACTCAGGGAGTGCTTTTCCCACACATCTGAGTGACACAACTTACATTGACTTAAGGGAAAGTGTAGATAAGCCTTAGACTCCCAGAACTTGGTCTGCAGGAGTATAAGTAGCTGTATAGACATTCAGGTTTGGCTGGGCCTGGAATCTGAGACCCTCCCCCATCATAGGGTTTCAGAATCCAGGCTCCAGTTTGAACCCAAAAGTCCACACTGCTGTTTTAGCCATGCAAGCCTGAGTCTATTGACTGGGACTCTGAAATGTGGTGTCATGGGTTTTTCTTTGCAGTATTTATTCTGTGAGCTTTCAGGGACTATCTCTTTTATTTTGGTGTGGCAGCACCACCATAGTTAAAGGTTGCACCATGACATCTGTTTAATGATCCACCTTTCTAAGTCCTCCAATGTCAACACGCTTAATTGAAATCCCATGCAATTTTGTGTGCCAAAAGAGGGTGCATAGTACAGTTAGTGACTCAAATTTGGGATTCTTTGATCTGAGGGTTTGGAGATAAATCCTGGGGGAAAATTGCCATTTTTTCCCAAAAGGGTTAGGATACTTATTTTTTTGTTGTTTGTTTCTGTGCATAGCTGTAGATCAAATAATTGATGTGACGTGTGTCTAAACGGTCTCAGTCTGGCAAGTGTTACCCATCTTTGGGGGATTCAAACCAAGAATTTAAGAACATGTTCAGTTTTTCACTTGCAGGGATGTGTAATCTGGAGGGATAACAGGATGTAGGCACCAGGAAAGAGAAAAACCATGAAAGGATTTCTGCAGTTACTTTCTGCTTCCCTGGGTAGTTTGAGTTAACATGCCAATGACATTGTCCCAGTAAGCAGCCAGTCACTGATGATTTTAGTGCAAATATTTTTCCGTTTGTGCAACAAAGATTTAATAACTCATGTTGCTGTACTATGAGTTGTCTCTTTTACATTACATTGTGGTTTTATTTGATGGAGAGGTGTACTGTGAACACAATAGGATAGTCAGGAATTGATCTCACCAAACTTTCTGTTATATCAGAGAAGTCGGACAGAGAGGACTTTGTGTCTGTGGGATGGGGGATAGGGTCAGGGGGAAGGATTGCAGCTGTAGAGGAATCATGTAATGAGGATGGATGGTAGGCCAGGCTTGGACTGGTTGTTTGAGAAAATCTGTAATTTATACTTCATAAGTATGCAAAGCATTACTGAACATCCACCCTTGGGTAGTGTCCTTTGCCTCAGTTTCCCACCTTGCAATGTGAAAATCCAACTAAAGTCTCTGTAATATGCCACTTTCCCCTCCACTGAACTTTCATGGTTTGCTGTCCTCAGTCAGCAAGATCCCAGAGCCCAGACTAGAGGTGCATACTTAGTAAATATTTCTTACTGTCTCTGCTGCTGCTTGCAGCTTGCTGTCACTTCTGCAGCCGCAAACTGTTCTCTGCCACTGCCTGTTGCCTGCCACCGCCTCTGCCACCCACTGCCATCTTTGCCATTCTCATCTCTGCCACTTTTTACCACTACTGCTGCTGGCTGCCACCTCCACAAAGCTGTGTTCTAAGGTTCCACCCGTTGGGCCAGTGCTTCATGATTTCCCCAGCTGGTGGTAAAACCACTGGGGCTGTAGCATTATCCTTCACTGCAATGCTGTCCACTTCCCCCTTCCCAGGATCTCTGGTTCATTTCTCCTTCTATCAGCTTGTATCAGTGTTCAGCTCTATTAATTACTCAGCAGAAACAAGGGCTGAAATTTGAACCTGATCAGCTGTCTCTAAACACCAAAGAGGAAGGATTAAATGGGCTCTTGGTCTCATTAGTGTTCCCACCTCCGCCCCTTCTCATTCTTACTTGGATTTACATGCCTACATGTGAAGTCATACATAGAGGTACCCTTTCAATTAGGGCATGCTAAATAAAGTTCTGCTGCCCTTTACTCATACAATAAGAATGATATCATTTCATTACCCTCGCATTCAGGATTAACGTGGATTTTTTTCCAAACCAGCAAAAAATGGATCACTTTGACAAAGCATGTCTGTCTGCAGATCCCCTAGGCAGAGCAGGGCCTTGTCTATATTAATCCTCGGAATTGATATAACCTATGTCACTTCAGCTATGCAAATAGTGTAGCTGAAGATACGATATTTACTGTGGTGTCTTGTGTGTGGTAAGTTCGGTGGGGGCTGCTCTCCCATCGATGCCAGCTACTCTTCTCATTCTGGTGGAGTACCAACATTGACCGGAGAGCACTCAGAGATTGATTTATCATGTCTAAGAAGACACAATAAATAGACAGCCAGTGGACGATTGCTGCAATGTCATCCCCAGCATAGTGAAGACAAGCTCTAGGTTTAGCTATGCAAATACAGCTGTTCCTGAGATCTTTTCCCTCAGTTCATCACTAGATGTCAGGGAAGAGCTCATTTCAGACCTTGTTTATGCAAAACAACTCAGGAGATGGTTTATATGGCTAGGAATCCCAAGCGGAGATAAGCATTTCCCTCCAGCCTTGATTTAAAGCATCTATGTCCCTTTGGAGTGTCGGGCTTTGATCACACCCCCTGTCCTTTATATTTCCTATAGGTTAATTTAGGCAGCTCCCCACACATCATGCTGACTTTTGAGGATCTCATTTTTATGAGTGCATGTCTCCCCATGCACTGTACAAGCAACTCACATACCTAAGTTAGGGTTATAGATTCCAGTGGGTAGCAAGGTATCTAAAAGTTAGGTTCTGCAATGTTCCAATGCCCAAGTCAGTTTGTGAATTGATTTCTTATTCCCTTGCTTAACTGGTCCTAAATTTCATCCCCAAAGCTTTGTATACAATATTTGGATGTAGTAATGAGATATTCTGCTTACTTTTTTGGCTGAAGTACTTTCTCAGGAAGTTTATAAGCATTTTAGATTAAAATGTGCTTGAGAACAAACATCTGTTAGCTGGTTTGAAGCTCCGATTGCACTAAGATTTTAACATGTACTGTTTGGCAAGAACAAGTTTTCTGTTAGAAAAGAACTGCCCCAAGATACTTTTACTGAAGTGTTTAATTTGGGGGAGGTGGAATTTATACTCTATTCATATCCTCTAATTAAGTATCAAGTACTGCAGCAAAAATGCCATTTTAGAGAATCCGTGTAGAAACATAGTATTAAAGAGACACATCTGGGCATTGGCAGTAAAGGGAAAATTCAATGTTTTGCTGACTGCCATGGAGTTTTTACTGTGGAGATAAACATCATGTTTCTACTCTAAATGAAGGCTAGCGGCAATATTCAAAGTCCTTGCCTAACTATACCTCTGATTCCAGCTTTCTTTGTATTAGCATCAGAATGACTTCATTTTAAGGTGAAGCAATTTATAATACATAAAAATATTTGCTTGGAATATAAATAATTCAAACATTAGGGGCAGGGGACACAATAGCTCCTAATTTGATGCTCAGATAATAAGGACCTGATGCCTGATCTCACATCTTGCAAACATTTAGACATGTGAATAACATTACTCAAGTGTATAGTTCCACTAACTTCAATGAGACTGCTCACAGGCAGTAACATTCAGCTATTCATCTTCTTAAGCATTTGCAGGATTGTCTAGAGATTTGTACTGTATCACATTCTGGAGAACATGAAGGATAATTACAACTTACATGACCATCATCCCTATATTTTATATATACTTTTTAACTAAAGAAAAGATTAATACAGAGATTACAGAGAGTTTACACTGTATATCTTCCATTGCTTCAATTACAAAAGAGTGATTATAAAGAGTAATCACAAAGGTGATTATAAAGTGAATGAGTCTCTTGTTTTTAAAATGAGAAACATGAAACATTCTTAAAGCATCGGAAGACTTTTCTCTTTGGTCACGTAATGTAGCTGTCCATACACAATCATGTCTCTGCTCCTCTTGTGGGAGTCCTGCAGTCCTTGAGTCTACCCAGCAGTTATGTTTCAGATTGTGTGATACTGGGAGGCTGGATGAAACACATTGTTTCAGTGCCGGTTGTGACCCTGAAATCTTGCTTCCTCTTCATTTTGGCAATCAAACGAAATCTGAAAAACAGCAAACATAGCAGTGAGCACTTGTTCCATCCAGGCTTCAGAGCCAGACTGCCACAGCAGCAAACTCATCGTACATCCATGGCTTTTGTTATACAATTGTTTTGTTCTGTGGTTTGAACAAAACTGAGATTACTGTGGCGATTTTAATTTATCATCTTCAGTTTATGTACGGTTGTAATAGTTCAAAACACTTTTGGTACCTATGTAAATAAAAGGATGAGGGGGAATGCCATGCTGAGAAGCAATACGGTGGGTAAGATCTTTTTTTTTTTATTGGATCATCTTCTGCTGGTGAGAGACAAACTCTTGAGCCACATTGAGATCTTCTTCACATCTGGGAAAGATTCTCCAAGCATCACAGCTAAATGCAAGTTGTCCAACATAAGACATTACTTCACCCACCTTATCTCTGATATCCTGGGACCACCATGGCTACAATCACTCTGCACAGTCAGAAGAGCATTTCCAAGAATCCCACTGCATGAGTGATTATTTGTATTACTTAAAGTGATGAGAATGTAACTTCTGTACTCAAAAGTCAATTTGTAGGCTACTGGGTTGAAGCTGTGAATAAGGAGTAATGTCTTTGCCCGTGTTCTGACTGTTTCACACTGTTCTGGCAACACAACTAGCAATCCAGTTGTACTGGCTACTATGAGATTCCAACGTGGAGGCTATGTCTAGACTACAGGCTTCTTTCGGAAGAAGTTTTTTTCGGAGGAGATCTTCCGAAAAACCTTCTTCTGAAAGAGAGTGTCCACACTGCAAAAGTGCATTGAAAAAGCGATTTACTTTTTCGAAAGATAGCATCCACACTGAATGGACGCTCTCTCGCATGTAAGCTGTGATTGCTATGGACGGAATGGCCACCAGGGCACCTGTGCTTTTTCCTCTTTCCTCTTCTTCTGAAAGAACTCCCTCTTCCCCGTCCACACACGCCTTTTTGCAAAAGAGCTCTTTTGGAAAAAGGCTTCTTCCTCATAGAATGAGGATTACCAATGCTGGAAAAACCCCTCTGTTCTTTCGATTTTCTTGCAGAAGAATGCAATTGCAGTGTGGACGTTCCTCAAGTTTTGTCGGAAAAACAGCCGTTTTTCTGACAAAACTCTGTAATGTAGACATACCCTGGCTGAGGAATCCTTGAGTTGTATAGAGCCAATCAAGCTGCCTTTCACACTACCCCTTCTGGCACCAAGGGTAGGAGGTATATTGGCAGTAATTCCCAAGTGGAGTCCTTGTCCTGTGGAGCCACAGCCAGCTGGTTTAGTTCAGAGCTTTTCTGAGGCTTTTCCATACTATGCCAGAGACCAGGTCTATACAGAATTAACCTCAAGATAGGGCAGCCACAAATGGCTCATTTACAAGTCTTCCCCTTCCCCTGAGTGCAGTACCTATTGGGCTCAACTAAAGTCGAGGCCACCATCTATCATGATGTATTATTTGAATTAAGGTAGATCCTAAGGTCCCCAAATGAGTTCAAGACCCCATTATGTGAGACACTACACAAAGCAAAAAGAGACCAGTTCAGCAGTCCAGCACCCTGGCATTTAATTTCAAAAAGGGGAATTACACAAAAATGAGGAGGCTAGTTAAACCAAAATTAAAAGGCACAGTGACTAGAGCCAAATCCCTGCAAGCTGGATGGAAACTTTTTAAAGACACCATAATAGAGGCCCAACTTAAATGTATACCCCAAATTAAAAAACATAGCAAGAGACCTAAAAAAGTGTCACCATGGCTTAACCACCATGTAAAAGAAGCAGTGAGGGACAAAAAGGCATCTTTTAAGAAGTGGAAGTCCAATCCTAGTGAGATAAATAGAAAGGAACATAAACACTGTCAAATCAAGTGTAAAAATGTAATAAGAAAAGCAAAAAAAGATTTTGAGGAACAGCTAGCCAAAAACTCAAAAAGAAATAACAAAATGTTTTTTAAGTACATTAGAAGCAGGAAGCCTGCTAAAAAACCTGTGGGTCCCCTAGACGATCGAACTATAAAAGGCACAATCAAGGACGATAAAGCCATTGTGGAGAAACTAAATGATTTCTTTGCTTCAGTCTTCACGGCTGAGGACGTTGGTGAGATTCCCAAATCTGCACCATCCTTTGTGGGTGATGAATCTGAGGAACTGTCCTGGACTGAAGTGTCATTAGAGGAGGTTTTGGAGCAAATAGAAAAACTTAATGTTAACAAATCTCCGGGACCGGATGGCATTCATCCAAGGGTTCTAAAAGAACTCAAATGGGAAATTGCTGAACTATTATCTGTGGTTTGTAACCTATCCCTTAAATCGGCTTCTGTACCTAATGACTGGAAGGTAGCTAACGTGACACCAATATTTAAAAAGGGCTCCAGAGGCGATCCGGGCAATTACAGACCGGTAAGTCTAACTTCAGTACCAGGCAAATTAGTTGAAACAATAGTAAAGAATAAAATTGTGAAGCATGTAGAAGAACATAATTTGTTGGACAAAAGTCAACATGGTTTCTGTAAAGGGAAATCCTGTCTTACTAATCTATTAGAGTTCTTTGAAGGGGTTAACAAACATGCGGACAAGGGGGATCCAGTAGATATAGTATACTTAGATTTTCAGAAAGCCTTTGACAAGGTCCCTCACCAAAGGCTCTTGTGTAAATTACATGGCCATGGGATAAGAGGGAAGGTCCTTTCTTGGATTGAGAACTGGTTAAAAGACAGGAAACAAAGGGTAGGAATAAATGGTAAATTTTCAGAATGGAGAGGGGTAACTAGTGGTGTCCCCCAAGGGTCGGTCCTAGGACCAATCCTGTTCAACTTATTCATAAATGATCTGGAGAAAGGGGTAAGCAGTGAGGTGGTAAAGTTTGCAGATGATACCAAACTGTTTAGGATAGTCAAGACAGAAGCAGACTGTGAGGGACTCCAAGAAGATCTCACCAAACTGAGGGATTGGGCAACAAAATGGCAAATGAAATTTAATGTGGATAAGTGTAAAGTAATGCACATCGGGAAAAATAACCCCAACTATACGGACAGTATGATGGGGGCTAATTTGGCTACGACAAATCAGGAAAGAGATCTTGGAGTTATCGTGGACAGTTCTCTGAAAATTTCCATGCAGTGTGCAGCGGCGGTCAAAAAGGCAAATAGGATGCTAGGAATTATTAAGAAAGGGATGGAAAATAAGACCCAGAATATCTTTCTGCCCCTGTATAAAACTATGGTACGCCCACATCTCGAATACTGTGTACAGATGTGGTCTCCTCACCTCAAAAAAGATATTTTGGCCTTGGAAAGGGTTCAGAAAAGGGCAACTAAAATGATTAGGGGTTTGGAACGGGTCCCATATGAGGAGAGGTTAAAGCGACTGGGCCTTTTCAGTTTAGAAAAGAGGAGACTGAGGGGGGATATGATAGAGGTATATAAAATCATGAGTGGTGTGGAGAGGGCCGATAAAGAAAAGTTATTTATTAGTTCCCTAAATAGAAGAACTAGAGGACACCAAATGAAATTAATGGGTAGCAGGTTTAAAACTAATAAAAGAAAGTTCTTCTTCACACAGCGTGTAGTCATCCTGTGGAACTCCTTGCCAGAGGAGGCTGTGAAGGCTAGGACTATAATAGAGTTTAAAGAGAAGCTAGATAATTTCATGGAGGTTAGGTCCATAAAAGGCTATTAGCCAGGGGATAAAATGGTGTCCTTGGCCTCTGTTTGTCAGAGGCTGGAGAGGGATGGCAGGAGACAAATCGCTTGATCATTGTCTTCGGTCCACCCTCTCTGGGGCACCTGGTGCTGGCCACTATCGGCAGACAGGATACTGGGCTAGATGGACCTTTGGTCTGACCCAGTACGGCCATTCTTATGTTCTTATGTTCTTAGACAGCCCCTGCCTGAAGAGTTTACAGTCTAAATAGACCAGAAAGGCATGGTGTGAGAAGGAAATGACAGAACCCACTAACATGACAGTGTGTAAACCTTGTCTTAGTTGCACAATTTATTTTCTTTGTTTTTGAATGGACTTTTGCTAGGTATGGATTAGCTAAACAGAGAGACCACAAAAGAGAGAAGGGACGTTAAAGGCAGGGAGTTAAGGAGAAGAGGGAAGGAAAGATGAAGGCAGATGAAGTAAGCCTGAAGTGAAGAGACTGAGAGAAGCAAGGTGGCTGAGGGCCATGCATCTCCAATGGCGTTCACCCCTGTCACATGATAGGGCTGCCAACTTTCTCATTTCACAAATCTGAACACCAACACCTCACTCTCTGTCCTGCCCCTTCTCCGAGACCCCAGCCCCTTTCACTCCAGCCCCCGCTCCCTTTGTCGCTTACTCTTGCCCAACCTCACTCTTTAGCAGGAGTCTGCAGCAGAGGTTTGGAGTGTGGAAGAGGATGAGAGCTCCATCTGGGGGTGTGGCCTCTGGGGTGAGGCCAGAAATGAAGGGTTCAGGGTGCAGGAGGGAGTTCTGGGCTATGGCAGGGGTTTGGGATGTGAGAGGGGAGAGGGCTCCAGCTGTGGGTACTGGCTCAGGAGTGGGGCTGCAGATGAGGGGCTTGGGAAAAGAGAGGGCTCAGGACTGGGGGCAAGAGGTTTGGACTGTGGGTGTGGGGTGCAGGCTCTGGAAGGGAAATCAGGTGCAGGAGGGAGCTCCAACCTGGGGCAGAGAGTTTGGGATGAGGGCTCTGGCCAGGTAGCACTTACCTCAGGCTGCACTCCATCAGAGGCTCAGCAGGGCTAAGTCAGGTTCCCTGCCTGCCCTAGGTCATGCAGCTCCCAGAAATGGCTGACATGTCTGGCCCCTAGTCAGAGGCAAGGCCAGGTGGTTCTGTGTGGTATGCACTGCTCACACATGCAGGCATGGCCCCCACTGGCTGTAGTTCCCAGCCAATGGGAGCTGAGGAGATGGTACTGAGGGCAGGGGCAGTGTCTCTGACCACCCCTCTGCCTAGAAGCAAGAAGGAAATGTGGGCCAGTTCCAGGAGCTGTGCGAAGCCAAGGCGGGCAGTGAACCTGCCTTAGCCCTGCTGTGCCATCGACCAGGCTTTTAATGGTACAGTCAGCGATGTTGACCAGAGCTACCAGGGTCCCTTTCCAATGGGCCTTCCAACAGAAAACCACATGCCTGCTAACCCTGCATGCTCAATTGTTGCATTCATCTGAGCGCCAGAAGTCAGCAGTGGCTGTGCCCATTGCTGAAGCAACCAGCAGGTAGGAGCCTGAGAAGATGGGGTAAATCAGGGAAAAATGTAACAAAGGGACTAGTGGAGAGGGGAGGAGCTGAGAAGGGGTTGGGATTTTTTTGTGGGGGGACAGAGGAGAGAGGAAAAATATTTTTATACCTGTAAACTGAGCAGATTTGCCGTGGATGTCAGATCATTTACATAGGACCCACTATGCCATACTTAATAGTCATCTTTCAGAGCAGAGCCACACCTAAAGGTGGTGATGGTAGGAGAAGGATCACATCAGTCCCGCTCTCCTCCTTCTTCTTGTGTGGTCTGGATGCCAATGATATTTTAGCTAGCATTCTCTTAAAGCACATGCATGTATTTCTGTAGTACTTTAAGCCTTAGCATGCTCTGACTTCTGAGGTTATTGCCACAGATTAGCCTGTGCAAACAATCTGCTTGCATGTTGTGTGCTGACCAGGCCTGCCGACCAGGAGTGGGGGTGAGGAAGGGAGGGCAAAGGGAGAAAATGCTCCAGTGCCCAGCAATTCAAAGGGGCCTGAAGCTCCCAGCCACTGCCACTACTTCAGCAGTAGCTACAACCAGAGCCCTGAGCCCTTTAAATCACCACCAAAAGCATTGTGCTGAGCACTCCGGATGGCTCTGAAGGCTGGCAGGGAGGTCAGGGGGGCACAGCGTGACACACTCCAGGTGGTGCTGAAGACTGGCTGTCCCCAGCCCTACCCCTTCCACCTGAGGCCCAACCCCTTCCATGGGCATGGAGCCGGTCTCCCACCCCATCTTGCCCAAAGGCCCAGCAAAACTGATGACCCCCCTACGTGTATGTGAACAAGTATCTCAGTGAACTAGTTCCACTATGAGACAGAACAATGAAGATCCTGGGCCTGTGTTACATGAGAGATTCTTTCTATTCCTTTGTCATTATTATTGGTTTGAAATCTTTCTGTAGATTTGATCATTTCCAGAAAATTTCACTTTAAAGTGAGTCAAACACTGGCTGGAGCGGAGGGAGGATCAAAAGCCAATTCTCTTTCACGGTACCTTACAGAATTTCTGCTACAGCATGTAATTTAATGTTGGGAACATTTGTGCCTGGCCCTTTGGGTAGTGTGCAGGGGAGGAGAGTAGTCCAGGTGCTCCCCTCACCCTTATATTATTTTTGTAAGGGCCAGGTACTATCGCAGTGCTTGCATGCTCATGAGCTGCCTGCACTCACTGGGGAGCTAGCCTCACAAAGGGGCGGGGGGGGAAGTGGGGGGAGGAAAGAAGGCAGGGCCAGAGCCTTGCTCCTCTAAGCTCCAGCCAGCCCAGCCCAGCAGCAATGGAAGGGAACACATGCTGTGTCCTCCTAAGGGCTGTGCAGCCAGTGTGCCACAGTGAATGTACATCGAGGAGCTGCGCCTTGACACCACCCATAACATGGGCCTGGGTCTCAATGTCACTATCTGTCCCATTCTGTTGCTAGGAGGTTACTTTAAATAGTCCTGAAAATCAAATGACCAGCATTTGGCCAAATCTACTTAGGCTGTAAGTTCTGTTTTGTTCTGCGGTTGTACAGCACCTAGCAGAATAGGGTCCTACTTCCTGACAGAGCTCATAGGACCTACTATCGTACAAATAATAGAGGATAGCAATAATAAGCAACTTGGGGTTTTCTTGTTCTAAATGCCTCTTGCGCTTTGAAGGCTGGCTTTGCAAAAGGACAGTTTTTGTTTCAGCATTATTATTTTTCAAAGCCTGTAATCTGGGTTAAAGGGAAAACAGTATTATCTTCATGCTCTGTAAAATCAAACAACCCATTTTATTACTAGCAAGGATTTCTCTTGATGTGTATTTATTTCAAATAGCAGAAGAGATGAAAAAAGTGAAAAATAGAAGATAAGAACCAAGCATATTCTTCTTGCTGCTGACTAAACACAGAATTGCTCTTTCTGTGGAAACCTTCAGCTGTTTTAGGGTCAGCTTGCATTACCTTTATTTGTGAGCCATTAATCAGAAAAGTAGTCCTGGTGAAATCAGTGGAATCACACACACAACTATTCACCAGTGTGAATAAGGGCTGCACAGTGTCACCCCTAATTTATTTTCAATGCCTGCATTAGAAGGAAGGTCATATTTTTAGGCCATAGTTTTAGAAGGGGGCTGATCAGTACTGAAATGAGGATCATACAAACACCTACACAAACAGCTTTGCTTGCCTAGTGTGGGGCAGAAGAAGCAAAGCTGAGGTCAGCATTTCTGTATCAACAGATTATTCAGTACAGAAATGCATGAAACAAATAATTAGTAAAGTGCCAATTATTGCAGTACCAATAACGAGGCACCATTTACCCTCTGTGCCCTTAAATCTGATCCGACTGTATGCCCCAAAGCTATGGTAATGGATACTGGTGAGAGAACAGACTACTCTGTGTCAGCTTTCTGGTCACCACTTACATCAGTGCAGGAGACATTTGAGAGCCCAGCCATGTTTCTGCGGGGAAGGGCCAATGCAAAGTCTCTGATGCTTTCGCTTTTTGTGAAATATTTCAAAGAACAAACAAATTCTTTGCTTGTGCAGAATGTTCTCCTATGGCCATGTAACAGGCTCAGACCCCTCCCAAATGTCCCTCATGGCCAGCACCCTGCCTCTGTTTCCCCCTCTTTAGTGTCCCTTACACACACACTTATGCTAGGGCCAAACTACCCCACTTAGGGTACGTCTACACAGCAGTGTTATTTCAGAATAACGTCAGTTGTTAGTCCGCATCCACTCTACAAGCAGTTATTTCGACATAATGTCAAAATAATGTGGAGCTGGAGGACTTCTTACTCCGACTCCTGTAACCCTCATTTCACGAGGAGTAGGGAAAGTCGGAGCAAGAGTGTTCTTCCTTCCACTTCCTGCTGTGTAGACAGCGCCAAAAACCCGAATTCAGCTATTTCGACTTAAGCTACCCGATTGACGTAGCTCATGTTGCGTAGCTTATTTCGGCTTTAGCCCTGCTGTGTAGACATGCCCTTAGGGATCTAGATTTATTCACAGAAAATAAACTCAAAACAAAACTCAAAGTCCTCAAAGTCCAACAAACAAACATTTCTCTTGCTACACACAGGCCTTTCTCCTGGAGAGCTCTGTTGTCATTTCCCTGCTTGTTTAGAGGCCCTGCCAGGCCTCCCTGCCTGGAGACTTTTGCACTCTTTCCCCTGCTTGCTCAAGGCCTCTCCTGCCTTAGGTTACTCCCAATTCTTCCTTCCTACTTCCAAATCCCACTGCTCATAAGAACATAAGAACGGCCATACTGGGTCAGACCAAAGGTCCATCCAGCCCAGTACCCTGTCTGCCAACAGTGGCCAATGCCAGGTGTCCCAGAGGGAGTGAATCGAGCAGGTAATGATCAAGTGATCTCTCTCTTGCCATCCATCTCCACCCTCTGACAAACAGAAGCTAGGGACACCATTCCTTACCCATACTGGCTAATGGCCATTAATGGACTTAACCTCCATGAATTTATCTAGTTCTCTTTTAAAGCCTGTTATAGTCCTAGCCTTCACAGACTCCTCAGGAAAGGAGTTCCACAGATTGACTATGCGCTGTGTGAAGAAGAACTTCCTTTTACAGTAATTCCTCATTTAACACATGCCCCATTTAACACGTTTTTGCGATAGCACGATTTTTTTTTAGGGAACGTTTTTTGAATTACACGACCACCCCCAGAATAACACGATTTCCCCAGCCGGCCCATTGCCGGCAGTTGCACAGGGCTTTCCCCGCCTCCCTGCAAAGCGGCGAGGGTTCGCCGCTTGCCGCACCTTTCCCCACTGACTCCCCCTTGCTGGATGCCTTGCCCCCTCTCCTCCGCCCCACCTTGCAGGTCAGTGGCTGGGTTTCCCCAGCTGGCCCACCACCGGCGACTGCGCGGGGCTTCCCACACCTCCCAGCAAAGCGGCAGAGGGTTCGCCACTTGCCGTGCCATTCCCTGGCAACCCCCCACCACCGGACGCAGTGCGGGTCCCGGCAGACCCGTCACAGGGGCATACTCCCAACCCAATCCCCTCCTCCTATCCTCCCCTTCCCTTCCCCAGAGCCAAACACCTCCCCTCCCTGCTCTAACCCAGTCCTCTTTTTCCCCCAACCTTATGTCCTGGTCCCAACAGACACCACTGCTTGAAACACAACCCCCACCTTTTCCATTTTCAATGGGAAAATTGATCCCGCATAACACGTTTTCACTTAACACGATCATTTTCTGAAACATATCTATAGTGTTAAATGAGGAATTACTGTATTTGTTTTAAACCTGCTGCCCATTAGTTTCATTTTGTGGCCCCCTAGTTCTTATATTATGGGAACAAGTAAATAACTTTTCCTTATTGACTTTTTCCACACCACACATGATTTTATATACCTCTATCATATCCCCCCTTAGTCTCCTCTTTTCCAAGCTGAAAAATCCTAGTCTCTTTAATCTCTTCTCATATGGGACCCGTTCCAAACCCCTAACCGTTTTAGTTGCCCTTCTCTGAACCTTTTCTAATGCGAGTATATCTTTTTTGAGATGAGGAGACCACATCTGTAGGCAGTATTCAAGATGTGGGCGTAGCATAGATTTATATAAGGGTAATAAGATATTCTCTGTCTTATTCTCTATCACTTTTTTAACAATTCCTAACATCCTGTTTGCTTTTTTGACTGCCACTGCACACTGCGTAGATGTCTTCAGAGATGATGACTCCAAGATCTCTTTCCTGATTAGTTGTAGCTAAGTTAGCCCCCATCATATTATATATATAGTTGGGGTTATTTTTTCCAATGTGCATTACTTTACATTTATCCACATTAAATTTCATTTGCCATTTTGTTGCCCAGTCACTTAGTTTGGTGAGATCTTTTTGAAGTTCTTCACAGTCTGCTTTGGTCTTAACTACCTTGAGCAGTTTAGTATCATCTGCAAACTTTGCCACCTCACTGTTTACCCCTTTCTCCAGATCATTTATGAATACGTTGAATAGGATTGGTCCTAGAACTGACCCTTGGGGAACACCACTAGTTACCCCTCTCCATTTTGAAAATTTACCATTTATTCCTACCCTTTGTTTCCTGTCTTTTAACCAGTTCTCAGTCCATGAAAGGATCTTCCCTCTTATCCCATGACATCTTAATTTACGTAAGAGCCTTTGGTGAGGGACTTTGTCAAAGGCTTTCTGGAAATCTAAGCACACTATATTTACTGGATCCCCCTTGTCCACATGTTTGTTGACCCCTTCAAAGAACTCTAATAGATTAGTAAGATATGATTTCCCTTTACAGAAACCATGTTGACTTGGTCTCTCCTCTTCCTGAGCTTCCCCACTTCACTGCGGCTGTCAGCAGATCTTTGTAGCGAAATCATCTGCTCCCTCTGTGACTCTTTTAGTAATCAGAGTTAGCTAGCCCCACACCCTTCAGCCCCTATAGGGCAAGTCATCCTGTTAAATGCCAACACCATCAAAATCTGGAAAACTACCATTCTAATTTCATAGAACAGGATCTTTCTCAACTCTAATTACACAGCAAACACAGAAGGGCACTGAGACTCGGGGAAGACAGTTTCAGTCATGTAATGTTTATTGCTCAGACACCCATTAAATGGATACATGCCATTCTGCTGGAATGGGTGTTTACCATATTAATACCTACTAATCTACACAGTAGTGCTTGTCCATCCAAATTGAGGCAAACTGCCAATGAAAGATCACATGTGTGCTGCTCTTACACAGGGTATGATCACCATAATGTATCACAGAAAACCACCACCATGTGCCTTATGATACAATAGAATGTCTGACACAAAATCCCACCATTATGGACACAAGCCAAGTGATGAAGCAGGAATAAGAAAATATTTCCATTCCTCTTTAATTCTGTTCTGGGCCATCCTCCACCTTTGGTAGATTGTTAACCTGGGGCAGATTTCAGATGCTCAATCATACATTTATTTGTGGCTTTCTTGAGCACTTTAGTTATATGCAAGCAGTCTAGAGTTTCAAACATGCTATTATATCTATATTGATGTATTTATCTGTAGATGTGCATTGAGTTTTGGGGTCATAAAGATATATAAATCCACACACAGTTGAATAGTTTGCAATTGAAAGCATGTATCCCCCCCCCCAAAAAGAGAGAGAGAGAGAGAGAGAGAGAAAAGCTCATCCTGAAAGTCAGCTTACGTGCCATTCATTTTAGAAACCAGTTCCCATTTGTCAGTATTTTTAAAATTCCCTGTGCTCTTGCCTAAGACTAAGTCTTAGCCTTGGCTCTTTCTGTTTTCCTAAGTAAAAGAATGGAGACCATGTAATCATTTTAATGGGAGGTTGAAAAACCAATGGTGTATCCAGAAGCTGAGGGGGAATGGCGCATGAAGCAATATGGTCACTCCACCACAACCAAGTAAGAAACAAGACAGCTACCACTTTTGGAAAGTATATAATTTCATACCTGAGGTTCATGAGATGCTGTGTAGATAAAGAATTATTGTGATCACATCCAAAAGCCACTATTTCACAAGTATGAGGACCTTTGATATTTTCATCCATATCATCCAAATCTGGGCCAAATGTGTGACAAAACCCCAAAAGCTTCGGGAAACATCACAGGCTGTAAGTTTCATTCCTTTAGTATAAAAACTACTCTACAGCATTGGTTTCATGATATACTGTTACTAATGTAAATGGTTTTGTAGAATAAAAGCAAAAGGGGATGCCAAATTCATGGGAAATATCAGTAATTAGGGAATTAAAATAAATTACTTCCCTTGGTTTAAAAGGTACGTTTTAATCCCTTCATCTTCAACCTCCAACCCACAAGTGTGAACCTTCACATTTTCTTATGTTAATTTCTCTGCTCCAGTGCAGCCACTGGCGCGGCAGAGGGATGATCCCTTTACTAATGCCCTCTCATCAATGTCCAGGTCAAGATCATATCTTGTTTTCTGAAAAGATGTTTTCTTTTCATCAGGCTCATTCTTTCCCAAAAATGTGAGGCTAGATGAAGAGTTCAGATCCAAAGCAGGGAGATTACTGTATTTAGGACTTTTTCACTCATGGTTGATACAGATTTTATTCATAAGCCTCAGCGACTTTTGATCTCCACTTAACATGCTGATTCACAGCATAAATGAAAGCCTGGTAGTTGTTTTGAATTAGAATGACAGAGGTCAAACCTACAGCTATTAAAATATAGCATCCATTGTTTCAGCTAGGTATGTATCTGCAAAGCTTTTTGAAGCTGCTACTTTGTGACTGTATTGAGATATCTGTATTTTCAGGGTTTTTAATATATTTATTGGTGTCTATTAATACCATTCATTGTCTTCTAAGAAACAGATAAAGCATCTTTACAGATTGTGTTTTTAATGATCAGTTGAGGTTTTTAGACAGCCGGTTGCCTTTCTTTGTCTCTTCTCTGCTCTTTCCATAAATAGAATAGCGTAAGTGGCTAAACTAACCTCCAACTAGTACTGTATAGAATTTGGCAGGAAGAGACCAATCTTGGATTCATTCATTAAGGGGGCATGTGTGTCTGTTTGACAATCTATTTTTGATGTCCTCGGCATCATCTTCATGGGCCTTTCCAAGAAATTAATAGCAGGAGTAATGAGCTATGAAAAACGTTCAATTTTTACATTCTTGTCACATGTCTGTTTGTATTTATTTGAGTCCCATCTATACATGTGAACATTCATCAGTTATACTGCTGGACTTACAGGGGACTTCTGTAGCCAGGCATCAAACATGACCATATTGTTCACAAAATTAGCCAGCAATTATGGTTCTCTTAGAGTTGCCAGGTATTCAGTTTTCAACCAGAACTCCCAGTCAAAAAGGGATCCTGGCACCTCCGATCTGCACTGCTGACCAGGCCATTAAAAGTCTGGTTGGTGGCACTGCAGGGCTAAGACAGGCTCCCTGCCTGCCCTGGCTCTGCATGGCTCCCAGAAGTGGCAACACACCCCTGCAGCCTGTAGGGCACACCACCTCTTAGGAGCGGAATTGGAACTTGCTACTCCTTTTGGGAGCTGCCTGAGGTAAGCATTGCCTACACACCCTCACACAACCTAACTCCCTGCCCCAGCCCTGGGCCCTCTCACAGAGACCGCACCCGGCACCTCCTGCTGCACCCCCAGCCTTGAGCCCCTTCCTGCATCCCAAGTCTCTCATCCCCAGCCTCATACCAGAGCCCACACTCCTAGATGGAGCCCTCACCCTCTCCTGTACCTTTTCATCCAATTGGCTCCAGCCTGGGCCTTTTACTGTACCCCAAACTCCTCATCCCCAGCACCACAGAGCTTGCACCCCCAGCTAGAGCCCTTGCCCCCTAACCCCAGTCTTGTGAAAATAAACAAGTGAGAAGCGGGGGGGGAAGGAGTGAGCAATGGAGAGAGAGGGGACCGAGCCTCAGAGAAGGGGCAGGACAGGTTGTGGGGCAAGGGTATTCAGATTACTTCAGTTATAAAGTTGGCAACCCTCGGTTCATTGCAGAGTGTTTCAAATATAATGAGATTACCAAGTGATCATTTTTATATTGTAGTTCTATCAGGGCTGGCTGTAGGTTTTTTGCCACCCCAAGCAAAAAATTTTTTGGCCGCCCCCCCCTTTTTTTGTTGGCAGCGACCCGGACCCGGACCCGGACCCAGAGCCGGAGCAGCGGTGGCTCTGGCCGTGGCTTAGGCCCTCTGGCATGGAAGGAGGAGGAGTTCTGCTTGGCGTGCTTGGCCTGGGCTGCAGGGTCTGACCCGGCACAGCCCAGCACAGGGATAAGAGCTCGGCCTGAGACCAGGACCGGCCCTGAATGACCCAGAGCGCCAGGCTGGAGCCCAGATGCATGGGTTCTGTCCCTGGCCCTGCCGCCGGCTGGTCTGGGGCAAGTTGCTTCCCTGCTGCCTCAGTTTCCCCTTCAGGAGCCGGGGAGATGCTGCTGCCCTGTGTGGCCAAGCATGGTGACCGGGTGGGAAGGGGTGGAGGGGCTGGGTCTCCCTGGCCACCCCCTCCGGATGGATGCCCATGCACCACAACCCCCCGCAGGACCCCACGCCCCTCCCCATCCTATTCCCCCTGCAGGGCCCCGCCGGGTCTGTGATGTGGTGCTGGCTGACCAATCAGCACTCGCAGCAGGGCACACGCAGGTCCTGGCCCCACGGGAAAGAGACTTGGGCAGCGCCACCTGTGGACAGTGGGCTATGGGGCACTGCTGGCAGGTGACCGTGGATGGGGGGCAGAATGGGGGCAGAACAGTACACACAAGTATGGCCAGAATGCCGCCCCTGGAAATGTGCTGCCCCAAGCACGTGCTTGCTTTGCTGGTACCTAAAGCTGGCCCTGAGTTCTGTCAGTTACAGGTGTTATTCATTTTTTTAAAACCTACATTAATCCAGAATTAGAACTGTGATTATACTCAAAGCAAAAATCAAAATGTTACCAGTAAGCTTAATTCTGCCGTAGTGCACAGATCATACAATAATGGGCAACATGATGTAGTAGCAGATGCCAAATAATACAATACAAAAGGAGATATGCCTTTTGCTTTTACCTTAGATGCATTTTTCATGTTCCTCTGAAGCCTCTTTGATTATTTTTATATGTAGCACAATAGCCTACTGGTCTGATCTGTCATATCAAGCAATATGTTACATTCTCCTCTTTAACGAAAGCACATCTATACACCTTGTTATACTTCAGTGACTTCTGAGAGATCCATGCACTTCAATATGACATCCAATATATATAATTTGAAGTCTATTGTAGCTCTAATCTCAGGCTTCAATCCCAGAATTTTGTAACACTAGATAAGTCCAGGTTTGGAAACTTGAATCTACTACATTTCTAAGCCCTCTTTCTTTTTTGCTAAGATGTTTTATGAATAACACTTGGCATGGTAAAGCCGGTTCTGAAGGCTGTTCCATTATGAGCAAAAGGAATGCACAGAGCAGGCACTTCACATCTAAATGCCAAAAAATACCACACAGTGCTTCTCTCTCAGTTCCATGGACTCTCAGAAGGGCTGATGTTGACATCAGCCTGGCAATAAAAGCTCCTCCTTGAGGGCTGTTGTGTGACATTAACTGTAACTCAGTAATGGAATGATTAGCAGATGCCACATTTTTAGAACTTAAGCATTTTCCATGACTCCCTGAGTGTCCCTGTAGCCCAGAAAAGCAGGAAAATGCTTGGTCTTTCCTCCAAAAAAACAGACCATGGTAACAAGTGGCACATTTCCTTCTGGTGCCAACTGGTTGAGTGTCACTGAACTAGTGAAGGAATGACAACTAAGGGCTATATCTGAGAATCCTCAAGGACACATGATCTGAATGGGATGGTTTCTTACAATACCTCCATACTGACTAAAATCTCCAACATTAACATTTGGTCCCACTCAAGTTCCACTGGATCAGTTACTGTGCTCTCCTAGCTAACCTAATTCATACTGATTTCTGGGGCCCCTCCTTGTAGCCTTGGTCTGTATGATATGGTTCCCTTGCTCTCCTCTTCCCTCAGTCACATATTGTCTACTCACTCCATAAAGGGACAGGACTTTTTTCTGTTTCAGTCTGCCTTGCTGGAGACAGATGACCAAAGGAGCTAGTGACCTCTTTTGACTTTTCTCTGTCCTTCCCACTGACTGTCCTTGTATTCTTGGCTGTAGTCATGGCGGATTCTCTGGCTTGCTCAGCCTCCAGGTGATCCTCATGTGCCCTGCAGTCTCTGTTGGTGAGGACTGGTAGAGCCAGTGCATCCATGCTTTCATCCTCCTCGGACAACAGTCCAAATGCTTCTCCAAGTCAAAATATATATTATATCAGGGCTGGGCAAAATACGGCCCAGGGGCCGGATCCAGCCCACCAAGGCACTGGATCTGGCCCGCGAACCACCCTGCCGTATCTAAGACATTATGGATGGATTGTCAAGGATCATCCAGCCCTCTGACAACTACCTCATTCTACTCATCCATGTGGACACTAATGATACTGTGAGGTATGATCCTCAGCACATCGGAAATGACTGCTGGGCTCTGGGAGTATGGGTGAAGGAGTCTGATACACAGGTGGTGTTCTCTTTGATCCTTCTGGTCAAGGGTAGGAGCTCAGGCAGACACAGATGCATCCTGGAGATGAATGACTGGCTGCAAAGATAGTGTTATGGGGTCACCAGGAAGGATTAATGGTTCACAATCCTGCTGGAAAGGTATAACAAGTAGGGTCCACAGGGGTCTGTTTTGGGACTGGCTCTCTTCAATATCTTCATCAACGATTTAGATATTGGCATTGAAAGTACGCTTATTAAGTTTGCAGATGATACCAAGCTGGGAGAGGTTGCAACTGTTCTGGAGGATAGGATCATAATTCAAAATGATCTGGACAAATTGGAGAAATGGTCTGAGGTAAACAGGATGAAGTTTAATAAAGACAAATGCAAAGTGCTCCACTTAGGAAGGAACAATCAGTTTCACACATACAGAAGGGGAAGTGACTGTCTAGGAAGGAGTACGGCAGAAAGGGAGCTAGGGGACCACAAGCTGAATATGAGTCAGCAGTGTGATGCTGTTGCAAAAAAAGCAAACATGATTCTGGGATGCATTAACAGGTGTGTTGTGAGCAAGACACAAGAAGTCATTCTTTCGCTCTACTTTGCGCTGGTTAGGCCTCAGTTGGAGTATTGTGTCCAGTTCTGGGCACCGCATTTCAAGAAAGATGTGGAGAAATTGGAGAGGGTCCAGAGAAGAGCAACAAGAATGATTAAAGATCTAGAGAACATGACCTATGAAGGAAGGCTGAAAGAACTGGGTTTGTTTAGTTTAGAAAAGAGAAGATTGACGGGGGGACATGATAGCAGTTTTCAGGTATCTAAAAGGGTGTCATAAGGAGGAGGGAGAAAACTTGTTCATCTTGGCCTCTGAGGATAGAACAAGAAGCAATGGGCTTAAACTGCAGCAAGGGAGGTTTAGGTTGGACATTAGGAAAAAGTTCCTAACTGTCAGGGTAGTCAAACACTGGAATAAATTGCCCAGGGAGGTTGTGGAATCTCTATCTCTGGAGATATTTAAGAGTAGGTTAGATAAATGTCTATCAGGGATGGTCTAGACAGTATTTGGTCCTGCCATGAGGGCAGGGGGCTGGACTCGATGACCTCTCAAGGTCCCTTCCAGTCCTAGTATTCTATGATTTGGCTTTCTTGACCACAGGATACCATTCCAGGAAGAAGGACTGCTAAGCAGAGATAGGGTCCAGCTATTGAAGCAGAGTAAGAGCATGTTTGGATACAGACTGGCCAAACTAATGAGAAAAGCTTTAAACTAGGTTTGAAGGGGGCAGGTGATCAAAGTCCACAGGTTAGTGAAAAACATGGAGACCCAGGAAAAGGGCCTGTCACGGGGCTGTCTCACCACCCTCATGCCTCCCGCTGGCAGTCCTAGGAATTAGCTTGTTTGGCTCATTGAATGCCTCCCTCTAGCTAGTGTCTCTCCCTGTTTCTCTTCCCAGGGAACACTCTGTTCCCCTGTACCCACCTTGCCTCAGTGACCCGCTGCCAGTCTTCATCTAGCCCCTGCCTCAGGGGCAAACTGAAATCTGTAATAGCCACTCATCACTGGCAAAGGGGTGTGGATCTGCTGCCCCTGCCTACCATAGCTGCCCCTTGCAGCCCCAGTAGCTTCAGGCCCTGCAGCCTGGGAGCTTGGTTGGCCAGAGCCTCCCCAGCCCTGCCTGCCTGCCTGCCTGCCTGCCTGCCTGAGCACTGCTCTACCTCCAGGAAGCCTCCTACTTCCCTGGCAGTCAGGTCCCTACTGCTTTCTGCCCAGAGCAGCAGTCAGTTGCCCTCTCCTGCTAAGAGTCCTTCTTTATATAGCCCCCAGCTGGGCCCTCATTAGCAAGAACTGCCTCAGCTGGGGCTTTGCTCTCAGCCCTCACTCAGGGCTGGGGTTTTGCCCTTAAAGGGCCAGTAATTGGGGGAGCATGGCTATTATATCAGGGACAAAGGTAAGACAAAATAGAAGTTGGGGGAATCAAATCAGTATCCTAGATATTGGTATACTAATGCAAGAAGTATGGGGAATAGGCAAGAAGAACTCATAAAGCTAGTAAATAAACACACCTATGACATAATTGGCATCACAGAGACTTGTTGGGATAATAAACATGACTGGAATATTAGTACAGAAAGGTACAGCGTGCTCATGAAGGACAGGTAGAAAAAATAGGGAGGAGGTTGTGACGGACTGGGACAGGCCTGGGCACAGCTGAAGGCGTCCGCTCAGGGCGAATTGCTCAAACTCAGGGCTCCTTACAGCCCCAGACTGGAGAGCTTCCCAAATAGGCCACAAACTAGTCACACTGAGCACTTCAGCTGCCAATCTGGCCAGCCAGAAGCCTCACGAGCAAAACCCCTCTGACACCCCAACTCTCCCTATGCCCCAATCAGCCCCAGGCCTAACACACAGGTGAGGGGTTATAGAACCCAATCTCACCTTCCCCGAATGGGTTCTTCCAGTCCCAAGAAACCAGCCACAGATCCCAATCGATTTATACTCTGGATCTTACCCATAAGACCACGCTGAGCCAATCCTTTAGAATCTATAATCTAAAGGTTTATTACTAAAAGAAAGAAAAGCATGAGAGTAAGGTTGTTAAAGAAAATACATTACATGCATCAAATCACCCAGTTCTCGATACAGGCTCTTAGCAGAGATGTTAGGATGTACCCCAGAGACTTTTAAGATAGCAGTTTATAACAGTTTATAACTATGTCAGGATGGGCCACGGTTCTTCCCAGCTTGTTCCATGCTATATCTGGGATCAGGAGCTGAACTCAAGACCAGATGGAGGGTACCACATGGCACTTATATACCTCTCCTGGCATCTTCCATGCTATAGCAGGTCACATGGTTCAGGGATCTATCCTTGTTTCACATGCTTGCAGCCATTATGCCCTGGCTGGTTTGCAGGTATCAGATTTCCAGACGCATTCCTGAGGTGTGTATTGGCACCTAGAGATTCATTGTCCCTGGAGCTGTGCTAATTAGCACATTCACTGACTGAATATTCTTTGCCCATTGCTCTGCCTCAGACAGAGAATTTTCCAGCATCAACACAGAGCACATATTTATAACTCCACACACATATATATCATACAAGTACATGAATAGCATATACAGAATCAGTAGAACATAAGCTCTCATTTGACACCTCACATGGTACCAGCTTTTGGGACAAACACCCCCCCCCCACGGGTGCAGCAGTGACCTGTCTGATCCCCTTAAAATCCAGTAACATGACAGAGGTGTTGTCTTATATATTAAAGATGTATAAACTTAGACTGAGGTTGAAATGGAAATAGGAGACAGGCTTGTTGAAAGTATCTGGATAAGAATAAAAGGGTGAACATAAGAGCATAAGAATGGTCATACTGGGGCAGACCAAAGATCCATTAGCCCAGTATCTTGTCTTTTGACAGTGACCAGTGCTAGGTGCCCCAGAGAGAATGAACAGAACAGGTAATCATTAAGTGATCCCTCCCCTGTTGCCCATTCCCAGCCTCTGATAAACAGAGGCTAGGGACACCATTCCTACCCATCCTGGCTAATAACCATTGATGGACCTAACCTCTATGAATTTATCTAGCTCTATCTGGAACCCTGTTAAAGTCCTGGTTTCATGTCATCTTCTTGCAAGGAGTTCCTCAGGTTGACGGTGCATTGTGTGAAGAAATACTTCCTTTTGTTTCTTTTAAACCTGCTATTTACTAATGTCATATGTCATGGTACGAGTATACTACAGACCAGTGTTCTCTCTAATTTTTTTATGTCCATGTATGAATTTTGTTATGTGAATCAATATGGAGATGATGTTCAACACATCTCCCCCATAGTAGTGCCCATAACACAAATCATTTTGCACATGGAGGATCTTTGATAGGGGTGGCACCAAGGAGTTTGGAGTATAGGATGGGGGCTCAGGGTTGGGGCTAAAGGGTTGGGAGTGCAGGAATGGGCTCAGGGCAGCAGCTTGGAGTGGGAGTGCAGGGTCTGGGCAGGAGTTAGGGTGCACAAAGGTACACAGGGACAGTGTGGGGGGTCTAGGAGGGAGTTTGGGACTTAGTGTATGGGAGGGGGCTCAGGTCTGGGGCTGGGGTGTTGGACGCTTACCTGGGGTAGCTCCCATGGGGGGGCAACAGGTGGTTCCACATGGCCCATGCTGCCCCATGCACACCTGCAGGCACCATCCCAGGCAATTGCTAGCCAATGGAAACTGCAGGGGCAAAGCCTCCAGGGTGAAGGCAAGGCAGAGACACAGGTCCAGCTGTGGGGGGAAGGAAGGGCAGCACATGGAGCTGCCTCACCCCCTCCTCCCAGGAAGGGCTGCCCAAAAACACAGGAGCTTTACGGACTGCTGCCCAAGGCTCTGGGCTAAGGAAGCCTCCTCAGCCCAAGGCCCTGGGTTGCAACTCCTAAAACCCCTTTCTTAATCTGGCCCTGCTATTGGTGCCGGAGGAATGTCTCTCTTCCCCAGCTGTGGCAACTCCCTGCTGGCCCCACTGTGGCCTGAGGATTGAACCTCTCACGCAGCCTCAGCAAGCAGCTGCTGCAGACGGGGGAGACTAGACCATGGCAGTTCCGTGTGCGGCAGCCCCAAACCCCTGCAGAAGCCTTATTAGGCAGATTAGAGGGAACCCTGCTACACACCACCTAACCAGGAAGAAGAGGTGGATGAGACTTTTTTTAAACAACTAACAAAATCATTCAAAGTACAGGACTTAGTGATGGGGGAAGTTTGAAAAAAATGGGCTTGTTTAGTCTGGAAAAGAGAAGACTGAAGGGGGACATGATAACTGTATTCAAATACCTGAAGGCTACATCTACACTGCCCTCTCTTGCGCAAAAAAATATGCAAATGAGGCAAAGCGTGGAATATCGCTGCACCTCATTTACATAATTAATGAGGACCCATTTTTGCGCAAAAAGCCCCTCTTGCGCAAGAGCCATTCTTCCGCTTTTTTTTCAGAAAGAACGGCTCTTGCGCAAGAGAGAGGTTTTGCGCAAAAACGGAGCCTTATTAATTATGCAAATGAGCAGGGCTCGACAATTAGGGCAATCTACTCGCCCGTGGCGAGTAGATTTTAGCCTGGCATGGCGCCGCAGCACGATCAATGCATTCGCAGCGCAGTCTGCGCATGCGCAGCATGCCAAACCGCGCAGCTGGCAAGTGGGGCTTGCCGCCGCTTGTCAAGCCCTGCAAATGAGGCATGGTGATATTCCACACTTCACCTCATTTGCATTTTTTTGCGCAAGAAAGGGCAGTGTAGACAAAGCCGAAAGGTTGTTACCAGCAGAAGGAAGAAGAATTGTTCTTCTTGACCTCTGAGGATAGAACAAGAAACAATGGGCTTAAATTGCAGCAAGGGAGGTTTAGGTTGGACATTAGGAAAAACTTCCTAACTGTCAGGGTGGTGAAACACTGGAATAAGTTGCCTAGGGAGGTTGTGGAATCTCCATCTCTGGACATTTTTAAAAGCAGATTAGATAAACCAGTCAGGGATGATCTAGATAACACTTGGTCATGCTATGAAAGCTGGGGATAAATGTTCTATATCGGGTACATTTCTCTATGTCAGATTCATAGGAAGAGCGACAGGGGATGCTAGAGACTTTTGTTTTGCCTTCATTTTAGGCATGAGTTGGGCTTTTATCACTGTGTTTCATATTGCAACCAGTGCATCCAGTTTTCTTCACCACGTGTTAAAGGATAATGGACTGCACCGTCAGGAGCTTAGCAATGGGAAACATAATTAAGCACATTAAGTGTAGTTGGGCAGTATGTAATGGAACAAGGACTTATGAATGACTGTTGCACTTGTCTGTCATGAACGACTTTCCTCTTCTGGAGAACAGCATATGCAACCCCTGTTAAATTGTATGATTTTGTCAATGTTGTCTGTATGGGCTAAATATTTTCCTCTTCTATTAGAAAATGTGAAAAATAAATGTTAATGTGTTTGTGCCACTGCATTGCTTTTAATGTTTATAAAAGAATGCTGAAGATTTTAATCACATCCCTGGCAATAACATAATTATTAGCTTTTAACTTTTCAACTCTATCACGTCAATAGTTAGTCCCCTTTTATATTATTTTTCCTTTGCTTTCTATGAAGAGCTTTGTAAATTTCTCCTTCCTGGTTTTTGCACATGATACATTACATAACTATTGAAGGAATCTAGGCTGCACTGCCATTAAGACAATAAACTACAAATGATCTTTAAATTGCCCCCTTTCATCTCAATTTTATCTCATTTTCCTAATTTCATAGTGTTTAGTTTACTTTAGTTTTATTTAGCTTCCCCTTGTCCTCCCTCCTGTACCTCAGTCTTGTCCTTTACTTTCCCTCTTTGTATCGTTACAGTCTGCTTTTTTTTATTAAAATTGTTTCTGTATATTCATTTCTATTATTCTGCTTTTGTTTGCTTTCAAAGCCAATTTGCTTGGATTTTTCTCTGGTGCTACCTTCATAATTTCCCTACATGATTGTCTATGTGTTGTTTTTATTGACATTTTATCCAACGTTTTTATTATGCCAGGTAAAAGGGCTGGAGCAGGTGTGAGGATCTTACGCTATCACTTTTTGAGTCATTTCTACAGAGTCCTAGAGGTTTCATTCCTATTAAATAAAGTAAGGCTTTTCTGTAAGAGTAGTACTGAATGTGGGAATTTCTTTCCTGGATTGGCTCAGAAGTTTATCTAGCCCTGTTTCCTGTGTCTGACAGAGGCTAGTACCACATGATTCAAAGGAAGAAAATCCTAGAGTGGACAATCATAGAATCATTTCCCTCAGGGGAAATTTCTTCCGAGTACATCAGGTAACAGTTTTGCTCATGCTATGAAGTATATATATCCAATTTATTTTAATTAGCTTTCCTTATGTAACTACAATTCTTCTTGTCATCCATCTACATGCCTAATACTTCTTGAATTCTGCTGAACTCTTGGTCTCGATACCTTGCAACAATGAGCTCAACAGGTCATGTGTACATTGTGTGGCTTCCTTTTATTAATTTTGCATTTGTTGAATTTCAAATCCATTGTTTGTCCCCTTGTTCTTGTATAGTGAGAGGGAAAATAAGGTTGTCTGGATTACTTTCTCTGACATGTCCCTTCTTATAGGTCTCTTCTCCAAGGAAAAACAGTTTACCAGTTCTCCTCATGTGAAACTGGGCTTTTTATCATCACATTGTATGGTGATGTACCTCTGATTTATGTAATGATTATAATGTTTTTTTCTATTGTCTATTGTATTGACTTATACTGAAGACATTTCATTTTCTTTTTGATCACTGCTGCTGTATATTGAGTTGTCCACAATGATATTGAGGGGTTTTTTTGTTTTGGTTTGGGGAGGCTTTTGTTTGTCTGTTTGTTTGTTTTGAGTTACACTTGATTTAGAATCCAGCAGTGTATATGAGTTGTTCATATTACAGGTACACAGTCCACTGGATATCACCATTTGTCATTTCTTGATGAGTACTACTCTGAATATGCCCCTTGATATTAAGAAGTAATGTTTTACTCCTTATTAGTGACAGAATATGGCCCTTAACTTTGTAGGTCCATCTGGAGTTCTTCAATCTTCTCCAATCTTAACTAATGTATATTATCCTGTCAGCTCAACAAGTTTTCCTGTCTCACTGCTCATCACCATTCTTCAGATCACTGATCAAGATATATTAGCACACTGATAGGATGGCACCTTGGGGCACCTCCTTGTCAACCTTTTGCCAGGATGAAAATTAATTTATTATTATTCATCACCTCTTAGCATGGATGGCAGAATCTGGCTGCAATGTGTAGTATCTCACTCAAGAAGTAATGACATTGATTTCAATGGTGATACTCATGCTGTCATGTACTATTCAGATTAGGGATCTGTGGGAAAAGGTAATACAATTATAGTACAAATAAGGATAAAATGTTTTATGGTAATAATGCCTGGCCCTTATACAGAACTTTACACACATAAACTAATTAATTCTCCCTACACCCTTGTGAACTAGACAGTGTAAGTTAGGGGTGTGCACAGGAATAAAAATGTGGCTGCTTTTTGAGGGGCACTGTCTGTGCCCACCACAACCAGAGGAGCTGGCTCATCTTACTCCCTTCCCCATACCCCATGTGGCCAGAGGATGTGGTTCTCCCTGATATGGCCCCAAAGCCAGTGAAGCTGTGCTCTCCTTCCCTGGCCCAGGGCTAGAGGAGCCACTTTCCCTACCCTGGTCCTGCAGGATTTCTGTGCCTCAACTGATTGGAGGGGGGCTGCTTCTCCGCTTGCTCCTCCTTGTGCATGTCCCTGCTGTAAGTGTAATTATTTCTTTTGTTTGAGACAAGTTAAGTGAGATTGAAGTTACATGATTTACCTATAGCCAGAGAGTTAGTCAAAGGCAGAGCTGAGATGCAGAAGTTCTTAGCATCTAGTCTTTTTGCAGTACCTGGACAAGGAGCCCATGCCTCTTCCTTTACGTGAGTGTCCAAAGAGATCTGACCTCAGCCTTATAATGGCCTCTTGCTCTATGGACTGAGAAGGGGGTTGGAGAAGGAGGGGTTATGGAAATAGTACATTTAACCCCAGAGAACAAGGATTATATCTTAGTTTGACTAAATTTAGCAGTAGATTCCAACCTCTGAATGAGGAGCCAGACTTATAGACAAAGGGTAAAGCACATGGTAGCTTTGAGAGGCTGACTTGCCTGGTAAACACTTTATTTTAGCTCTACAAAACTAAATTGAGATATGTAAATGGTGGTTGTCTGGAGCCAGCTCTAAGCTGTGTTCTGGATGTCTATGCAGAGATTTATTACAGTGATTACTGTGCCTTTCCATAGAAAAGTAGCAATTACTGTGTCAACCCTGGCATTAAATGACACACATGAGTAAAGTTACACTCTAAGAGTAAAATAAACCCAGTCAGAAGAGTTAGGGTGGGCTAGTCCTTTCCTGTGGACAGAACTGCAGAAGAGGGATGATCAGGCAGGAAACAGCAAGTTTAATAGAGTTTTCAAGTAATCACCTTTCATGTGGGAGAGACTTGGTATATGGAGCCTTGGGATTCATGAACAAAGCATGCCCCAAACCCAGAGATGTCTTTGCTACACAGTTCAGCTATCCTTTCCTTTCCCTCAGTAGCACATTTCTTGCAGTAGCAGTAAGGGCGCATCTACACTGCAGAGCTAAAGCCGAAATAAGCTATGCATCTTGAGCTACGTCAATTGCGTAGCATAACTCAAAATAGTTTATTTCGGCTTTTGGCGCTGTCTATGCAGCAGGAAGTCTGAGGAAGAGCACTCTTCCTCCAACTTCCCTTACTCCTTGTAAAATGAGGGTTACAGAAGTGAGAATAAGCTGTCCTCCAGCTTAACATTATTTTGACATTATGTCGAAATTACTGCTTGTAGTGTAGACGCGGACTTTGTTATTTTGGAATAATGTCAGTTAATCTGAAATAACACTGCTGTGTAGCTGCATCCTAAGTAACTCCTGATCAGATTTACAACTGAACAATCAGACTGAGCAGGAGTCAATGCTGCAGAAAACAGTTGGTTTCTTGCTGTATCTCTTCCCACCAGGTGTGTACCCATACAGCCTCTTGATTCTGCAGAATTCCAGTTAGGAAACTTCCATGTGATGGAAGGAAGTGGGGGACACTATAGAGTATCAGACCTTCCCTCACTTTCTGCTCTTCTCTAAGGGTATGTGTACACTGCATTCCTCTTTTGAGAGAGGAATACAAATGCAGACAAACGAAATTGCAAATGAAACGTGGATTTGAATTTCCTGTGCTTCAGTTGCATAATCACATCCAGCCGCTTTTTCAAAATACCCTATTTTGAAAAAAGAAACGCTGTCTAGATGCAGTTATTTTGAAAGAAGACCCTTCTTTTGAAATAACAGTTAAACCTATGTTTTTAGGAGTAAGGATTATTTCAAAAGAAGGGTTTTCTTTCGAAATAACTGCATCTAGATAGCGTTTCTTTTTTCAAAATAGGCTATTTCAAAAAAGTGGCCGGACACGATTATGCAAATGAAGCACGGGAAATTCAAATCCACACTTCATTTGCAATTTCGTTCGTCTGCATTTGCATTCCTCTCTCGAAAGAGGAATGCAATGTAGACATACCCTAAGTGAGGTCTGCTAGAACTCAGGTCCCTCTGCTGATGGAAGAAGAAGGGTTGACCAGTGCTGTGTAACACCATACCCATCTGTATGTGTGCACATGCATGCATGCATATACACACACACTTACATATACACACTATAGCTCGGAGCTCTGCTCTTGATTTTCTACTCTTAGTCTTAAGCATTAACTACACTTTCATTCATCATGGCTACGTCTAGACTGCAAGCCTCTTTTGAAAAAGAGCGTCTAGACTACAACCAGTACTTTTGAAAAAGCAAGCCGCTTTTTCGAAAGAGAGCACCCAGGCACTCTGGATGCTCTCTTTCGAAAAAGCACAGTTTGCATTACATAGTGCCTGTTTTTGAAAGAGCACTTCGAAAAAAGGCGTTATTCCTCATAAAACAAGATTTTCTGCAGTCGAAAAAACTGCCGCGTTCTTTTGATTTACTTTTGAAAGAACGCGGCTGCAGTCTAGATGCAAGGGAAGTTTTTTCGTAAAAAGGCCACTTTTTTCGAAAAAAACCCTGTAGTCTAGACACAACCCATGTAATACAGTGTGTATACTTCTCTCAGCTGCTAGCAAGTAACTCATTCCCAGCTGTGTCCATGAAGGTTGGTGCTGGGATTTCACAAGAATTTCAAGGAAATAATTAGTTCTTTATGATCTTGATGATGAAAGGAAATTGGAAATTTTGGGGCTTCTCTTGTTATTCTGCCTTTCCTGCCAGTAACCTTTGTTTAAAACTTCAGGAATAGTTTTAGGCCTGAAAGTGGATGTAAACTTTTCAGGTTCCAAACAGGAATGCAGGGATGGGATCAGTCTTCAGCATGGCGTGAAGGGGGGAGGGGAGTGAGGAGAAGGAGGGACAGAGACTAAAAAGCTATGCCACTAACAGGATATTTTTGTATCTCAATTTCCTGTTGTAAAATTAAACATTTTCTCACAACAAAACCTAGTTTTGACACAACTTCACTTTGGGCACAAAAACATTATGGCTGAAAAATTTCAACCAGCTCCAGTTTAGAGTGATGGCCATTCCCAGCTTTAGAAGTGCTGCTGTGTGCTGAGAATCAGGAAACCTTTACTATTAGAGAGCTGTGTGAGATTGAAATAATCTTTTTAGAGAAGAGAGGTTTAAGTCCATTCTATAGAATTGTTTAAAATATGATGGGACAATTATTTGAGATTATACCCTGGGGGATAATTCCGCACAGGCAGGAGACCAGACAAGGTGATCTAAAATCCAAACAGCCTCTTCCAGCTCTGGTTGCTTTTTTAAAAAAAATTGATTTTGAATCAATGTTGTTGATTTTCTGTTTTAATGTTCAGTTTTGTTTTTCAGGTGTTCTTGCTGGGGTAACAAAGGCATTCAGGCATTTCCTGCTTAGTGTTTAGTATTCTGTACAGGAAACAGTTAATCAAAATAACCAATTAGAATAAAGGGATTAACAGAAAATATGGTTAATTAAGCATTTGGGCAACCTAGCCGAGTGTGCACAACTCAGCTGAGCAGTGCATTAATCAAGTTGAAGGACTTGATTTGCTTCTCACACCTTTGTAAATCAGCAGGAACTCCACTGAGGATGATAGAGTTATAGCAGTGTAACTGAGAACCAGGCCTTACTGTGCCTTTAAAATAGCTGTATTTTACTTTTATAAACTGTCTTAGGACTCGATTTTTCAAAACTACACATACAAAAATACATATGTCCTTTGGCGTGTGTCAATATCCTTCTGCATCATTTGTGCAGATGTGAATCATAATTTGTATGTGTACATTGAATCTGTGGATGTACAAGTGGGGCCTGAGAAAATCTGTTTGATAATATTTAAAGTGCAGTGTAAAAATGTTTTCAGTTAAAATAATTCCTTGATATATATTTTTAAGGTGCAGTTATTTAGAATATATTCAACCAAATCTTCAAACACAGATTACCTGAGCTGCGTCCAAAAATACAGGTTGAACTTGTCTAGTATGGCACCCTTGGGACCTGACCAGTGCTGAACCGGGGAATTTGTGAACCACGGGAGATCAATATCCTAGTGAGCGGGGTCTTTTTATTTTTATTTTACCAAGGTGAATAAAGGGAACAGCACCTGCAATACTGCTTAATAATGTATGACTGTACTGATTCACCCTATATACATTTACACCTAGTCAAGGCTGATCAGTTCTCTTCATAACAAAGTGTTCATGTTGTTATACGATTTTACTGTATTGGCACAAGGAAATAAATAGATAAAGCATAAAAAAAACCCATGCTTGTGCTTAGCAACATTACCTGATTGCTTGCTGGGCTCTTAGAAGACATTTAGGGGGTAAATTAGAGCTAAATAACAGCACAGAACACTAAGAACCAGGACTGGTGGCTGTAAACAAAGTTTATGAGACCATGGGAAACTTGGCCCTACCCATGATAAGTGGCTATCTGGCTAACATCACGCTGGACCAGAGAGTGCCAGACCAGAGAAGTTCAACTAGTATGTGCCCATCAGAGCAAACAGACTGGAAAGCCCATTTGCTTGTTCAATACCTAGATGTGTGTAAACACATACTTGTGCATGCAAGTACCATGCCACTTGCTCATGTGATTACCTGTCATCAATGCAAATCAAATAGTGCTGAAAAGTGTAAATAATTGGTAAGTGCAAACATATGAAATGTTGGCATGTTATAGTAAGCACCACCCATAATTCACGGCCTATTTTTTTTAACCTTTCCAGCTTCCATTTAACATTCCTTTCTCCTTCTCTCACTATATGCTCCTCAGGACTTTTCTCCACCTATGAAATAACCAGGATTTTTCACCTGTTCTGATGACTGCCTCCAACAGTTCATAGTCATTTTCCTCTAAAAACTGCCATCAAGATCCTTAAGTATTTCTTGGGTGTCTTTTCCAAAATAATGTAAACAAAACTACGGATGTAACCTTACAAGGAGCAATGGAAAGTAATAGTAGTTGTGTCAACATTTCAGAGAAAGAGTTAAAAGGCTTATGAATTTCAAAGCATGCCAATTCCATGGTCATGGGGTCCATCCCCCATCCTGTACATGCAGCCAGAGTAGCTGTTTGTTTTAAATTTCTATTGAAAACCCCCACTTGGAGCTAAGCAGCAACCACAGCTTGGGTGTTTCATGAGAAATGTGAACCACGAGTTAGTTGAACTGAGAGAGAAGCAGGGAGCTCTGCGGTCATGGGGAAGACCCTTGCCTCTGTTCCCAAAGGGACCAGAACAGCTGTTTGTTTTCATGTTCTATTGAACACAAGCAGGAGAGCACTGCTGAATGCTGCTGACTGGGTTTTTCCATCGGAAAATAAAAGTGAACTCCTGAGCAGGACTGCAGAGGGGAAGAGAAACCCACACAGTGAGCAGGGAGAGGAGACCTAGAAGGGAAAAACAAGGCATAGAAAATGGGAAGGAGGAATAAAAGACAACATTTAAGATAGGCTTGTGATTTGTAGACTGTTGCTTTTTTCAGATGTTGTTTGCTGTGCATTTTTAGCTTACATCATTATGAAAATGGGGAGCAGAGTAACCTACTCTGTCATTGTGACTAGTTTAACCAATCGCAATCAAGAACATTGAAAGATCATTTTGTAACTTAGTTTCTAGTATGATTTTGCACTGTGAGTAACTACTCTGCATTTCTGAACAAGGTTCCTTTAATTGAGAATATTAAGGATGCATTTTTAACAATATGTGAGATAAAGAGTAAGAATACTCAAATTGTTCTGAAGGCTGTTCTCCATAAGCCACACTAAAAATGCAGTTCTCACTGTTCTGTGAAGGTTTGCCTTTTATGGCTGAAGGCCATACTATAGTGTTGAAAGAGAATCTTCAGGCTGTCATCAGGACTTCTGTGTCCAAGTGCAAAGACTGGCCCCGCTGCTGAGACATTGAAACATGATGTGAGAGTGAAGGGTGTTCATGCTGATGATTTCCTTTGTTTCCCATGCACACTCAGCAGTCATATTCTTAAATCTGAATTAAAGGAACACAATAGAATGAGTGAATGAAAGCCTCATGTCTCTGCATCTGAAGTAAGCACAAAATGGCCCTGCCTCCAGCAAATAGCAGACTCCTAGAAAAGTGATGGTATCGCTTCCAGAAAAGAATACAACATTACATATATAACCCTTTTGCCAGGTGATGTCCCAGGTTCTGGGGGGTCCTCTTAATGTTACAAAATAGAATGAGATTGAATCCCACCCAGAAATCTGGGAAAACTAAAGACCGCTCCTGGGTGCCTCTAGGATGCAATACTTCCCCACTCACAAGCACTGAGACTGTGTATAAGAAAGGAAAAATGTTATTAAAGGGGGATAGGAACTCTGTTCATTTGGGAAAACACGGCACCAATGATTCAGAAGTGCTCAGACAATAAGTAACCACCTTCCCTCCCACAGTTCCTTGGGCAGTGTGCTTTGCCTCATTTCGCTACCCGGCAGTGTGAAAGGGCAAGAGACAAATGTCCCCTTAAACTTGCCACTCCTCTTTTCCTTTTGCTGCACCCCGCTCACACCTGCTTGTCCAAAGCCAGTGAAATCCCCAAATTCAGAGATGCGTCCACATGGGTTCACATCCCATCCTGGAAAGGTTGTGGGGGGAAGAGGTATGCTGCTGCTGTTGCTCATCACTGTCACTCTCATCTCTGCTGTTACTTGTCACTGTACCTGCTGCCAGAAGCTGCATTGTCTTTCCCTACAACACTCTCCTCAAACCAGGTCTAAGGTTTAGCCCCTTAGACTAGCTTACTAGTGATTTCAGCTGCAGTAATCACTGAGCAAAAATAAGGGTTCTAAACTGAGTCTGATCAGCTCTGTCTTTAAATCTGAATTAAATCTCTTGACCCACCCCAGGGCGAGGGTCAAATGATAGCCTGGGGTCTTTAAACAAAGCCCACACCACCACTTAAGAACACCTGCCCCACCCTCTCTGACTAGGATTTGACATAACTAATTTCATTACCCCTGCATTCAAGGCAAAAGTGAATTTTAACCCAGAACAGCTAAGCAGGTTTGTCTGCTGATCGCCCAGGCAAAGTAGGTGTGTCTGTGCAAATGCAGTCTGCTCCAGAGGTCTTTTTCTCCAGTATGCCAATAGATGGAAGGGCCATGCTCTTTCAGAGTCTGACTTACAAATGGTTCCACATGACACATTTTCATCTCTTCCATGACTTGTGTTACAAGTTGCAATGCCATCACTTATCAACATGCTTCTTCTGTTGCTGCTTCTGCCTGGGTTTTCATCTTCCAAGTCAAGTGCCATTCATTGCCTTGTATGGGCTTGGGAGAGTTACGGAGAATCAATATCAGCTTCTAATATTAAAACAGCCTAATTTTTCTAGGAGTGGTAAGTCGGCAAGGGAGAGAACAGCTTGCATGGGCCCCTGGACAAGGTGTGAGGGGGGCGGGCTTCTTGCTCCCAGAGGGGGTGGGGCCTTGGCTGAAAGGGGCAGGGCTGGGGCAGCCAGCTCTCCATGCTGCCTGGAGTGAGGTGCCTGCCTCCCAGCCCTCAGAGCCCATGGAGTGCACAGCACAGTGCTCTGGCAGCAAGTTAAAAGGCTTGGTGCTCCAGCCGTCACCACTGCTGTAGTAGCAGTGGCTGTGGCCAGGAACTCCAGGCCTCTTTGAATCATGGGGCAACTGTCCCCTTTGCCCTTTCCCCCACCCCTGTCTGCAGGACTGGAGTCAGACCTTGCCTGAGACAAGTGGATAATAAAACAAAAGGCTTAAAATGTCCTAAAAATGCTGAATGCTGCTGGCTTCATTCCTCCTTCCTTCACAAACTACTGCCAGATTTCACTGAAGCCCAATAACTTCACTGTGTCTTCCCCACTTTCTTTGTTTGGGGAACAGAAACAGCACTGTGTGAGTACACTGACCAGATAGTGGGAGACACTGGACAGTACAGAGCATACTTATGTGCCCTTGTGGGTTTGCCTGTTTAAAAGGCTGGCAGCCATATTCTCCATTGGACACAATACTCCAGATGTGGCCTCACCAGAGCCAAATAAAGGGGAATAATGACATCTCTGGATCTGCTGGCAATGCTCCTCGTAATGCAACCTAATATGCCATTAGCCTTCTTGGCTACAAGGGCACACTGTTGACTCATATCCAGCTTCTCATCCACTGTAACCCCCAGGTCCTTTTCTGCAGAACTACTACTTAGCTGGTTGGTCCCGAGCCTGTAACAATGCTTGGGATTCTTCCGTCCCAAGTGCAGGACTCTGCACTTGTCCTTGTTGAACCTCATCAGATTTCTTGTGGCCCAATCCTCCAATTTGTCTAAGTCACTCTGGACTCTATCCCTGCCCTCCAGCGTATCTACCTCTTCCTCTAGCTTAGTGTCATCTGCAAACTTGTTGAGGGTGCAATCCATCCCCTCATCCAGGTCATTAATAAAGATATTGAAGAAAACCGGTCCCAGAACCGAAACTTGGGGCACTCTGCTAGAAACCGACCGCCATCCTGAAATCGAGCCGTTGATCACTACCCTCTGGGCCTGGCTTTCTAGCCAGCTTTCTATCCATCTTACCGTCCATTTATCCAATCCATATTCCCTTAACTTGCTGGCAAGAATATTGTGGGAGACTGTATCAAAAGCCTTGCTAAAGTCAAGGTATATCACATCCACTGACTTTCCCATATCCACAGAGCCAGTTACCTCATCATAGAAGCTAATCAGATTGGTCAGGCACGACTTGCCCTTTGTGAATCCATGCTGACTATTCCTAATCACTTTCCTCTCCTCCAAGTGCCTCAAAATGGATTCCTTAAGGCTCCCGTCCATGATTTTTCCAGGAACCGAGGTAAGACTGACCGGCCTATAGTTCCCTGGATCGTCCTTCTTGCCTTTTTTGAAGATGGGCACTACATTTGCCTTTTTCCAATCATCCGGGATCTCTCCCGATCTCCACGACTTTTCAAAGATAATGGCCAAAGGCTCCTCAATGACATTTGCCAACTCCCTTAGTACCCTCGGATGCATTAAGTCCGGACCCATGGATTTGTGTACGTTTAGCTTTTCTAAATAGTTCCTAACCTGTTCTTTACCCGCTAAGGGCTGTCCATCTTCTTCCCATCTTGCATCACTTAGCGCATTAGTCCAGGAGCCCACCTTGTCCATGAATACAGAGGCAAAGAAAGCATTGACTACTTCAGCTTTCCCCACATCATCTGTCACTAGGTTACCTCCTTCATCCAGTAGGGGCCGCACACGCTCTCTGATCACCTTCTTCTTGTTAACATGCCTGTAGAAACCTTTCTTGTTATCCTTCACATCCTTAGCCAGTCGCAATTCCATTTGCGCTTTTGCCTTCCTGATAACCCCCCGGCATTCTCGAGCTATACATTTAAACCCTTCCCTGGTCATTTGTCCAAGTTTCCACTTTTTGTAAGCTTCCTTTTTGTGCTTAAGTTCACCAAGGATTTCCCCTGTAAGCCAATCCAGTCTCCTACCATGTTTGCCTCTCTTGCTAAGCATCGGGATGGTTTCTTTCTGTGCCTTCAATAAGGCTTCTTTAAAATACTGCCAGCTGTCCTGGACTCCTTTCCCCTTCATGTTAGCATCCCAGGGGATTCTGCCCATCAGGTCTCTGAGGGAGTCAAAATCTGCTTTTCTGAAGTCCAAGGTGTGTATTTTACTACTCTCTTTTCTTCCTTTGGTCAGGATCCTGAAATCTACCATCTCATGATCACTGCTTCCCAGGTTGTCACCCACCTTTACTTTCCCTATTAGTTCCTCCCTGTTTGTGAGCAGAAGGTCAAGCTGCGCATGGCCCCTGGTTGGATCCATCATCACTTGTACCAAGAAGTTATCCCCAACATTCTCCAAAAACTTCCTGGGTTGCCTGTGTACTGCCGTATTGGTTTCCCAACAGATGTCAGGGTGATTAAAGTCCCCCATGAGAACCAGGGTCTGCGATCTGGAAGCTTCTCTCAGTTGTCTGAAGAAAGCCTCATCTACCTCATCCACCTGATTCGGTGGCCTATAGTAGACACCAACCACAACATCACTGCTGTTGTTTGCCCCTCTAAACTTAACCCATAGACTCTCAACAGGTTTTTCTCCCTTTATATACTGGAGTTCAGAGCAATCATAGTGCTCTCTTACGTATAGTGCAACTCCTCCTCCTTTTCTCCCGTGCCTGTTTTTCCTGAACAGTCTATATCCTTCCATGACAGTGCTGCAGTCATGCGAGTCATCCCACCAAGTCTCTGTTATCCCAATTAAATCATATTTCTTGGACTAGGCCAGGGCCTCCAGTTCTTCCTGTTTGTTGCCCAGGCTTCTCGCATTAGCGTACAAACACCTCAGATAACCAGTTGATCGCCCTATCTTCTCCATTCGAATCAGGGGTCCTCCTTTCTTGCTCGTTCCTGTTTGCATTTCTTCCCAGTATCCGACTTTCCCACTCCCCTCAGGGTGTTGGTCACCGTCCCCCAACGAACCTAGTTTAAAGCCCTCCTCGCTAGGTTTGCAAGCCTGCCCGCGAAGATGCTCCTTCCTCTCTTCGTTAGGTGGATCCCATCTCTTCCTAACAATCCTTGTGCCCGGAACACAGTCCCATGGTCGAAGAAACCAAAGCCCTCTCTGCGACACCACCTGCGCAACCACGCATTTACTTCCTCAATTCGACGATCCCTGCCCAGTCCTTTCCCTTCAACATGAAGGATGGACGAGAACACCACTTGCGCTCCAAATTCTTGGATCCTTCTTCCCAGCGCTACATAATCCGCAGTAACCTGCTCAAGGTCATTCTTGGCTGTATCGTTAGTTCCCACGTGGAGAAGCAGGAAGAGGTAGCGATCCGAAGGTTTGATCAGCTTGGTAAGTCTCTCAGTCACATCCTGAATTCGAGCTCCCGGTAAGCAGCATACCTCTTGAGATTCCAGGTCCAGATGGCAGATGGATGGCTCAGTCCCTCTTAGGAGGGAGTCCCTGACCACCACCACCCGTCGTCTTCTTTTGGCCTTCCAGTAGATGGTGTTCCCTTGCAGTTTCTTCCTTGTGAGGTCCCTTCCAAAGCATTCACCACTGCAGAGCCTGTGGAGAGAGCCTGAAAGCGATTACTTACCTCTATAGCATTGCGGGATTCCCGTGCTGGCCTTTTTCCCTTTCTAGAAGTTACATGCTGCCAGTTCTCTTCCTGGTCCCGTACTGCCCTCTCTGGCTCTTACGTCTGCCATGCTTGTAGGATTAACTGCTGCCTTCTATCGAGGAAGTCTTCATCCTCTCTGATCGAGCGTAGGGTCGACACTTGGGCCTCCAGTCCTCTAATTTTTTCTTCCAAAATGGCGACCAGCTTGCACCTTGTGCAGATGAAATCCGTTCTTTCTTCTGGGAGGAAGACAAATATGGTACACGCTGTGCAGGTAACAACAGCAGACCTAGCACCATCCATCCCTGCTGTCCTGTTCGCATATGATTCTATGATTCTATGCTTCAGCAGCTCTGCTTTGCCAGAGCCTTTCACTGTGGTGCAGAGCTCACTGACCTCTCCTCACTGCCAGAGTCCTCTCCTGCACCGGGGCAAGGCTCTAGCAACTGGGGGCTGCAGGATACAATATGGGTACAAATAGCAGTGTAAATAGGCAAGGCCTGGCTTGGGTGAACAGAGAGCTGTGCGTGCAGGGTAAGTACTTGAGTAATACTTCCCACCTCCTTCACATGTCTCTGTGCTCTATTCACCTAATCTATGTCTCACTGTGTACACTCCTGCTAGGTAGCTATCCAAGAATATACTCTACACCAGAGATGCAGAACCTGCGGCCCACAGGCTGAATCCAGTCTGTGGCTTGTCTTGATCTGTCCTGCAAGGCTTGGGGCTCACCGCCCCTCCCCCCACACACACCCCATAGCAATGCAAGCCAGTACTGGGGCTCCAGACATGTGGGGAGTGATACGGCTAGAACACCAGGGCTGGCTCCCCACTGCAGGGGAACCCAAGCCTCATGAGCCCAATCAAGGCAAACTGGGGCTGCATTTGGCCAGAGGGCTCTGCCCAGCAGCGGAGAGAAAGCTGCTCTGCATGCGTCAGGGAAACGCTCGCTGCAGACATCCCCCCCCCCCCACTCTGAGTTATTGGGAGTCATTGTCAATGGGAGTGGTGCAGGGTGGTACCCGCAGGGAACACTTCCCTGCTGTGTGCAGAGCCACACAGAGCCACCTGTGCCCCCCTGGATACTGTGACAGGTAGGCACCCCCATCCCCTACCTCCTCCCACATCCCCCTCCAGCCCAGACCCTCACCCTCACCCCCAGCCTGTTCCCCAACATCCCCCTCCTGCATAGGGAACACCTCATTTTTGGCCCCACCCCAGAGCATAGGAGGCCCACAAAATGCAGTAGGCCTGGGCCACCAGAAGAATAAATTCAGCCCTGGGGTTAAACCCTGAGCCTCAGCACTTCCTCTCCCCCTGCCCCAATCTGGGGCTGGAGCTTGAGGGGGGTGAGGTGAGTCTTTGTTTTCTTGCTTCTCAGCTGGAGGCTGCATTTGTGAAGGGTTTTTTTTTCCTTCTCACTCGGGGGTCAGATCAGTGAGGATTATAGAGTTTGTTTGTTTGTTTCATGTGTGTGTGTGTGTGTGTGTGTGTGTGTGTGTGTGTGTGTGTGTGTGTGTCCACCCCACAACTGATTTTTCTGTGGATCAGTTGCCCCCAACCCAAAAATGGTTTCTCACCCTTGCTCCACATACTGCTGAAACAAGTGTGCAGTGTCAACATAGCCTCAGACTCAGACCCAGTACTATTCACTGATGAGAGAGGACAGTTCTCAGCTCCTCTTTCTCAAGAAGCGTAATTTGTTTTCTATAAGTACCTGATCTTCCCCAACCAATTTACAGTCTGCCTAGTATTGAAAAGTGAATAGGCCCTTCTCATTGTGCAGAAACTCTGCATTGCTCTTATCCATTATAATACAGCGTGCCGATCTCTGCAGGACGAGGGACTGGCAAAGAAATGGCTCTGCACTTCACAGTGAAAGACATTATATAGCTGTCAGCTTTTCGAGTTTTGAGTTTAGCATAGCTACATCATGGTGTCTTCAATCTCTGGGAACACTAATTGGATTACTAATTGAAAATCTATGCAGATAAGCAACTTTTGATTCAGAAGATCAGAAAATGAGTATTTTTCTCTTGATTTGCTTCCCTTCCACACAGCCTTCTGGCTAGTTCATTCACTAGCACAATTAGAAACTGAGTCATTATAATTTCAGGGCATGCGGTTTTCATTTCATGGCATGAAAGGTCTAATGAAAATGAAAAGTACAAATTAAACACTATTAAAAAGATTTATATGCTTCCTTGGTGACAGACTTATCAACTAAAGAACACTCCTTCAGTTTTTCTTTGCTGTTGAAATAAATGAATGGAAGATATTACTCATTGGAAAGACACAAACAAAAAGGTAGACATCTGAATTCAAGCTAAGTATTCCTCACACAAGAGAGAGCAGGTAGGATGAGTTTAGGTCAGCACACTTCAGAAGAAAAAAAATGTGTATCTGGTAGCAATGCAATCAAGAGCTAGTTCTCAGTACCTTACTGTTGTTAACTGCAACAAATCCATAGTCAAAACTAAACTGTATTCATTGGCCACTTTGGATAATAAATGAATAAAGCCTGTATATAATCAGAACAAAGAAGAATCAAAAGAAATACAGGCAGTCCCCGACTTACGAAAGAGTTATGTTCTGAACACCTAGTCATAACTCGATTTGGTCGTAAGTCGGAAATATCCTTAAACACGCTGCCTGCGCTGTTCGAAAAACTTGACATGCATGGTTCTCAACTCGAAAATATTATAATGGGGTTAATGGGAGATTGGTCGTAAGTACGGATGGTCGTAAGTTGGTGTGTTCCTAAGTCGGGGAGTGGCTGTAAAGGAGAGGGCTTGCTATCAACTGAGCTGAAACAACAACTTCATCTAAAAGTAGAATGTGAGGGGACAGTAAGAGTGTGTCTAGACTACAGGGCTTTTTTAAAAATGTGGCCTTTTTTTGAAAAAACTTCCCCTGCGTCTAAACTGCTGCCGCGTTCTTTTGAAAGTAAATTGAAAGAACGCGGCAGTTTTTTCGACCACGGAAAACCTCATTTTATGAGGAACAATGCCTTTTTTCGAAAGTGCTCTTTCGAAAAAATGCGCTATGTAATGTAAACTGTGCTTTTTCGAAAGAGAGCATCCAGACTGCCTGGGTGCTCTCTTTCGAAAAAGCTGCTTGCTTTTTTGAAAGTACTGGTTGTAGTCTAGATGCTCTTTTTCGAAAGAGGCTTTTTCAAAAGTATCTTTCGAAAAAGCCTCTTTTGAAAGAGGCTTGCAGTCTAGATGTAGCCTAAGTATCAGCACTTGCAAGTATTTCTCTGATTGAGAGATACCTGATCTATATATATATATGTATGTATATATATATTTATATATATATATATATATATATATATTAGAGCACATCTGTCTGTGTATCTGTCTGTGAGTCTGTTTGTTCAAGAACTCCTCCTAAACAGTAAGAGCTAAACACCTCCTAAATGTCCCCCCAGACAAACTGGGGAGCACCAACACGGGACGCCAGGCCTGGGGAGCACCAGCAGGGAAGGCCTGCATGGTCCCTTCTTCTCCTCGCCCCCTCTCCTGGGCCAGGCCCAGGGAGTGCCCAGGGGGAGACCTGCACAGCCCCGCTTCTGCCACACCCCTTGTGGGACCAGGGAGTACTGACAGGAAAAGCATGCATGGCTCCAATCCCCCAGACCTGTGCCGGGCTCACTCCCACAACCTCTGGCCCCTGGTCAAGGTCCCCTCCCCCAACCCCAAGCTCCTGGGCCAGGTTCCCCCCCATGTCCCTGTGCTGGGTCCTCCACCAAGTGCTGGGCCGGACCCCCACTTTGATCTCAGGCCTGTCCAGGGTGCACCAGCAAGCTTGTGCGGTCCCTCCCTTCCTCCCCCCTGGCCGGGCCCAGGCAGTGCCTGGTAAGTCTGCAGTAGATACCTTTTTTTTTCCAGAGAAACTTCATTTAAGTTGAAAGTTACAATAGGGACGCTTGGTTGTTGTATTAAAACTATAAAGCAAATCTAAAGGCTAAGGATTAGCAAAATAGGTGCCTTATTGAATAAGAGGGGAAAAACATCACTTGAGCCTCGTCTACACTACACCTCCTGTCAATCTAAGCTAGGCAACTTTAGCTACACAAATAGCATAGCTGAAGTCGACATACTTACCGCGGTGTCTTCTCTGTGGTAAGGTCAACATGGGCTGCTCACCCGTCAACTCCAACTACTCTTCTTGTCCTGGTGGTGTACCGGAGTTGATGGCAGAGTGCTTGTAGGTCAATTTTTTGTCTGTAGTGTCCATCCACTGTGTTGTGATGACAAGCCTTTGGAGTGATTTTGCTGGAATACTGCTGACACCCTGATCTAGACACCTAAAACTATGAGCCATTGTGTAACCTCTCTGGCTTAGCAAGGGGGAGACCTTTGCTGTTGCTAATCTGTCAGCTCACTGACATGCCAGCCTGCCTGCCTGGCCATCAAACTCTTAAAGTCTCTGCCAGTCTAAATCATGCCTTGCAAGTAACAACCAATAACTCTCAATACCCAAATTCTCCAGAGGCATCTCTCTGCAATGTCCATTCCCTCTCACTTGGCATTCAGAAACTTTTAAGTTCATTGCCTTCAAAGGGGAAGAGCACACACCACCAGATTGTTAGGTTTGCCGAAGACTCATACTTCAATACACAGCACTGAGACGCTTTTGTTATAAAACAGCAATAAGTTTATTAACAAAAACCAGAAATTTAAGTTAAACTAAGCAAGAGAAGAAAGTTACAGGCAGGGCTGTCCCTAGAGGGACACAGGGCCTGGAGCAACCTCCTGCCCCTTAGTCCTCCAGAGTGGGACCCTCTGCACTGTCTCTCCCCCGCCCTTTGCCCCTTCCCCTTAGTGACGTGAGCCAGGGAATTACTGGGGACTTGATGCGGAATGGCAGCAGAGGTCAGCTCCGCCCACACTCACTGTGGTGGCTGGAGCCAAAGCGATCAGGCAGCTTGCTCTGCTCCATGCTGCCACTCTCTCCCAGCCCACTGTGCTCCACTTCACCATGCTGATGGGAAGTAGAGCACCTGGGGCCTGGGCCAGGTCACTCTACTTCCTGCAACCACGGTGAAGCCAAGTGCAGTGGGCTTGGAGAGGGTGGAGGAGCAGAGCTCCCACTGCTGCTGCTCCATGCCAGGCCCCTCATGTATTCCCCTAGGCCACCCTGGTCCTTGTCCATAGGACACTTGAGGCCATGATGCGGGGCTCCCCCAAAGCGCGGGGCTTGGAGCGGACGCCCCAAACTGTCTTATGGATGGGACAGGGCTCATTATGAGAAAAACAAAATAAACTGCACCTTCTAGTGACTAAAACTTAATCAGAGCAAGTTACAATCTTTGCCTGAGCAGTTTTCTTATTCACAATCAAGTTACCAGCATCTCTAGCCAAGGGAACTCTAAGTTCACAGAATCCAGTGTGCTGTTCCCTTTATTCTGTAAGTGATGCATAACTAAAATGTCTTTTTGCTCCCCTAACATAGCCCCAAGATCCATTGTCTTTGCCTCAAGAGCTAGGAAGGATTCCTGGGCTGCAGACTTTGGCCCCCAACTGTGTTTACTGGGCTGCTGCTTGTTTGCTTTGTTTACTGTATATGTAAATGCACTTCCATTGTCCTCTGCCAGTAATCAAGCTGGTCAGTCACATTCCTTTGTCCAGGGCAGGCTGGGTTTATGCACTGCCTCTCAAACATGTTTTGAGAACACATTTCCAGGCCACATATATAACTTTTGTACACAATCCATGCATATGCCACATAATGATTTTGGGGACTAACATAACCCCAGTTTACATTTGACATCTCATATCCCATGATACTTTTAAATACATTTTATGACAACAGCATGTTGGGAGTAACTAATGTGAGTTACAGTATGGTGAGCTCTCTGCCAGTTAGCATTCCACTAATCACACCTGCTTTGAAATGATTTTCTGAAAGTTCACACGTGTAATGGCAGCGCACAGCGAGTGCTCACAAGCCTAATGCAGTTCTGCCCACTCGGGATAGGAAAATGCAGCAACTGGTACTATTCTTTCTGTAGAATTTTCTAAAGCTGGTAAAGTTGCTGCTGTAACTCTGGAAGCTCCTGCAGCTCATTTATTGCTGTTTGATGTAACTGGATAATGAGTGTAGGTTTATGATCTCAGATGTTTTCTTATCAGACTGCCACTATGTTTTAGCAATTTTGCTCTTTCTGTAAAAGCTCTTAGTTGTTTTTCCTCCTGCACTTGGCATTTCAAAATTATCTTTTTTTAAATAACTTTTATGACAAAATAAAGCCTATTTCAACTTATCTATTAGGAGATGAAAAGACAAATGCAAACTGGGCTGAAATGCAGAGAGCTTTTGAGGAGCTGTGTCATACAAAAACATACATAAATATCAAAACTTCACAAATATTTCATTACTTTAAAAAATCCAAATTTCCTCCTCTACAAGAGTCTTTCCAGTGGTACATTAAGGGAAAGATTACATAATAATTATGTAAGGGACAGATTCCATTAATTTTCTAGCTGGAAACAACTGCCATACCCCTATCATGCATAGTTTTTGATGGCAAATAAGGCAAAAGCACTAATTTGTATGCAGTTCTGTGCTGTATGATTCATGCTAATTTATATGACTATAATTTGCTCATATTATATTAAGCTCTTGGGACAGAGATACAATTAGTGTGATTATGGCAACAGTAATCATATAGGTTCAAATTCTTCCCTGGCCTGATTTCTGGGCTCTTCCTGTCCTACAGTTGCAGGAGAGCAAACTATTTTTGTTGCAAGGCTCTGAACTCTCTGTGGGCCCTGTGGCAGCCATTACATAGCTGGAGCATGCAGGGCTGTGGAGAGACTTGCCAGTACCCTGGGCACAATTGGAGGGGGCCTGGTTCTGTGGCTTTGGAAGGGGTGGAGTCTCACATGGAAGGGGCAGGAATTAGGGGTAGCCTTCCCTAGCCAGCCCTTAAGGGTGTCTGGAGTGAGTCACACGGGGCTCCAGTGGTGTTTTAAAGAGCCCAGGGCTCTGGCTGGTGTCACCGCTGCAGTAGCAGTGGTGGTGGCCGGGAGCCCTACATCCTTTTAAATCACCAGAATTTTTCCCCTTCTCTTCATCGATGGGCCCGAGGGAATAGAAACGTCCTTGCCACACTTCCTCTTGTACCAACTTACCTCTGGGAAGCCCCCTGCATTGTGGGATCTTTCTGACAGATGCTAAAACTGGGGGAACTGACTCTGCACCTGCCAGAGAGAAGCCCAATACCTGAGCTGTTTCCCAAGGATGGATCTAAGGAGGCTTTGCAGCCACTGTGGATTGTTGCCAGTGATATGAGCCCTTAGAGCCCATTGGAGAGTCCTTTCTCATGCTGGTGAGCTCTCACAAGTAGACTTCACTGGTATTGGTGTGAATAAGCATTCACTAACATGAATAAAGGTTGCAGTGTTAGGACCATAACTGGTTTGATTGGTAAAGGCACATGTTTAGCATTTTTCCCCAACAAAAACATATCATTGGGTATTTGACACTATAAGAGAGACAAAAATCTGTGGTTCATTAACAGCAAGGTTGTCCTGGGCAAAATTAAAAAAAATATTTTGCTTCTTTTAGTGCTAATTGATACAATATTTTACTTCTAGCAAAAGCCTAATTTGAAGCTTTTTGATAGGCGCAGTAGTATCTTGTTTTTTTAGCTGGGGAAAAAGACAAATTATATCTATAAAATCTAAGTGCGAATGTTTTCCGTGTATTGCCTCATTGCTTCACAATGTCTTGCTCTGCATCAGTTACGATTGGGGGTTTATGAACCATACTGGCCACAATGCTGTTTGGGAGTCTGGTTAACTCCTCTTCATTGTACAGGCCGTGAGCACTGCGTGGCAAGCAGAGCTGAAAGTCTACAGCAAAGTGCCTGGGCCCTTTGGCCCCCAGGTGCAGCTCCCTGGGAATTCTGCAGCAGCTTCGTGTACATTCATTTTGACTGATTTAAATATCACAATAGGCAGCAGTACAATAGTCCCACAGTGCGTGTGTGCTTGGTGCGACAGTCCCTTTTTTCTACCCTTTTCAGTATGCTGCTAATTACAGTTGTTAAACCATATAACTGCCCCGTAGAAATTATCAGGGAGGAAGATGGTGGTGTTGGGAGCTGCTCAGGATTCAGTTGGGACTTTTCACTGAGAAAAACCAAAAGGGGGTTAGGATGGGATTGTGCTCTAAGCACATGAGTAGAATGTTACTGCTACAATGCTCAGCAGTACAAGAGTTAACTGAAACTGAACAACATTCTTAACAGCCCACTGAAGTGAATAGGGGCAGTGCCTATTTTGTCTCAGAGCTATTGTTTCAGGTTGGCTGCAGAAGGCAGGTGGATGACACTGTCTTGGTTTAAACTGGTTTGACATTTGGAAACTTTTGCTCTAGCCACAAGGACCAGAAACATAATTATTTCCCAAGGAAAATATGGATTCTGGAATACAATTCTGCAACAAGGGCTTCCATGACCAGACCTGTAAGCACACAATTACAGATTGCACTGGAGATGGAGCCCTGTTTATTATATAAAATTCACCAGGACTAAGTATCCTGTTGCTTGTGCAGCTAGCTTCACCATAACTTTCCTTTCCTTTTCTAGCCTTCCAAATACATGCAGTTCTAGCCAACAGCTGATCTCAGGCACTGAATATAAAGCCTTTGCTCACTGTCCATAGCTGTGTTGTCCCAGTGGGCACACTGGAAAGAAACTCTCAATTATTTCCTGCCCTCCCACTTGCTCTAGGGGTTGTAAATGGTACAAGTTCACCAAGTGCAGATTACTTTCCACCCTGCACCTTATCAGCTTTTGTAGCTGGTTCATTAATGGGGGAACCACATGGACAGAGCAGTCCACAGGGTTTAATAAAGTTGCTCTGGTTCATTTTACCCTGCATTCATTGTCACTCCTTGCTAAAGAAATATGGTCACAGTGTCTTGAGCTGTGAGTTCTCTGCAGTGCAGCAGCTGGCAGTGGGAGCCATAGATATCTGCCTGAAGCCCCTAGAGGCCTTGGATTTTGGAGACACAAAGAGCCCAGCAAACATGCAGGTGGAAGAAGGAGTTTGAGCTGGATATAGACCCAGCCAGGAAGGACAAACAGCAGGAAAGTAAAACAATTATTTTACTTCATGGTGGAGCAAGGCAGAGAGGTCTGCACCACTCTGGAGCTTACCACTGTCACAAGCCTGTTGCTTTGAGGATAGGGTTGCCAACCCTCCCAGATTGATCTGGGAGTCTTCTGGAACTGGGTTCAGTCTCCTGGAGGCTACTGAAACCAATCTGGAAGTTTTTAGGCTGCTAAAAGTTTGGCAGCGCAGCAGACCTAAGGCAGGTTCCCTTTGTGCTTTGGCTCCTGGAAGTGACAAGCATGTCCAGCTCCTGGATGCAGTGAGACCAGGGGATCGCTGCATGCTGCTCCCACCCTGAGTGCCAACTCCACAGCTCCCATTGGCTGGAACTATGGCCAATGGAAGCTTTCAGGATGGTGCCTGCAAGCAGGGGCAGCATGCAAAGCATCCTGGCTGAGCCCTGACCCTGGGCTATGTCTAGACTACATTCCCCTTTTGAAAGAGGGATGTAAATTAGACAGATCGAAATTGCAAATGAAGCCAGGATTTGAATTTCCCGTGCTTCATTTGCATAATGGCAGCCGCGCGTTCTTTCAAAAACAGGCATTTCGAAAGTGAAACTGCTGTCTAGCCACAGTTCTTTCGAAAAAAACCCCTTTTTCGAAAGATACTGTAAACATCATTTATTGAGGAGTACAGGATCTTTTGAAAAAGGGGTTTTTTTCGAAAGAACCGCATCTAGATGGCTGTTTCACTTTCAAAATACCCATTTTTGAAAAAATGCGTGGCTGCCATTATGCAAATGAAGCGCAGGAAATTCAATTCCCGGCTTCATTTGCAATTTCGATCTGTCTAATTTACATCCCTCTTTCAAAAGAGACATGCCCAGAGGTGGACATACCAGCCACTTCCTAGGAGCCATCCAAGGTAAGTGCCACGCAACTGGAGTCCATACCTGGAACCCCCTCCCATACCTCAACACCCTGCCCAGCCCTGGGACCACTCCCATAGCAAAACTCCTTCCCTGATCCTGCATCCCTCATCCCCTCCTGCCCCCAAACCTCCGGTCTAGGCTCAGCCCACAGCTCCCTCCGACATTCCAAACCTATCCAGCTTGATGATATTGAGGGTGGGGTACAGTGAGTGACAGGGGAGGGTAGGAGTGGGGGTAAAGTGAGTGGTGGCAGGGCCTCAGAGGAGGGTGTTTGGGTTTGTGCAATTAGACAGCTGGCAACTCTATTTGGGGAGCAAAGTCTCCTACAACTTTTGTAGGCCTGCAGTGGAAGCCTCCAGAGAAAGGATGAAAGCCCTAGGGGGCCTCTGAAGTACATGCAGTGAGACAACAGCATAGGAGAGCTGGTTGCCAGGCTTCCATACCCGCAGGGCCACAGGTTCCTTGGAGAGGCTGCTTGGAGGGGACCCTCGGGAACTGATGGAGTTAGGCCAGAAGCAACTCAGCCATATCAATGGGTTTAATAAAATTCCACTTAACCTGCATTCAGCATCTCTCCTAGCTCAGGAAACTGACTAGGGTGTTCACCTGAGAGATACAAGATTGTTATTCAAATCCCTTGTCCACATGAGAGACATGAGGAAGTAGAACTTAACTGGGGGACTCTATGTAGTAGGTGAGTGTCCCAAACGTGAGGCTCCACAAACTCATTCTCCATTCCTTTCCCCGCTTAGCTGTTCAGGGTGGAGCTAGCTACCTCTGAGCATGCCTACCGGCTTGGGCCCTGCAAGCAAGATAGGTAGGGAAATCCCTGACTTCCCCTGATTATGGATCACTCTGGGGTTAGACATGAGATACATGTCTGGATGCTAGACTGCTTTGTACCAGCTCAGAGACAGAAACATTGGCCCTTAGGAGGAAAAACTTGGGTGCTGAGTAAGTTTAGGCACCCATCCAGGGTTAGGGAGTGGTCAAGTGAGGGTTCTGTGGATCACCAAGACCCCTAAAAACCACTTTTGTGGACTGGAGCAAAGGTGTATGCTCAAAACACCTCCCCCACCACACACACACACACATTTACACCCCTGTTAGCAAGGGTTGATCTAATTGTTAAACAATTAATTGGATTCGCCCTTCTTGAGACCCCTTACTCCAGGTGAACAAAAGAAGAGTGGCTTTTTAGAGAATAACCTGAGCAATGTGTTCAGTGTAAGAACTGGCAGGACTAGAATCTAGAACTACAGGGCAGCTGATACTTCCACCTCATCACTGGAAGCTTAGGCTGGGTTTCTGCTGGAGGACTCTGTGAAGCTAAGCTCAGCAGGAAGCACCGCCCAACAGGACCTGGGTGGGGGCCATTCTCAGCCCACTATTTGGCTGATGCTAATATTTAAACCAGGACGCCATCATAGGGAGCTGTCTGAATAGCAAAGCAGACTGCTTGCTTGTGCTCCAGACCTTGCTTGCTGTAGACCAGAGATGGGGAACCTAAGGCCTGGAAGTCAGATGTGGCTACCGGCTTGCCTGGATCCAGCCCCCAAGACATAGGCCTTCCCCCCCCAGCATTGGGGAGTCCACGTTGGTACTCCAGCCATTCCACTGCCCTTCCACGGGTCTGGAGCAGACAAATACCACCAGCCTGGGCCCACAACACTCTGATGTTCGAGAGGAAGGTGGGGAGTGTGTTTCTCCTTCTTAGACAGAGGCCACATCAGTGAAGTGGCTTTTGGGGGGTTTTTTTGCTTCTCACTTGTGTATGGTCCCTGACTGATTTTTATGTGGGTTAGTGGTCCCCCAACCCAAAAAACATTCCCCATCCCTGCTGTAGACCCTATGTTCTGGATGCTGATCCTGGCTTGTCCTCAACTTTGCTATTTGATTGATATCTGCAAACTAGCACTTGACCCGGCATGACCCTGATTCTATTTCCCTGCCACCTGCAACATGGTGTTTGACCCTGACTTCCTGGTATCCTGACCCAGCTTGACCCCAAACCTGCTATCTGCTAGTTGGTGGCTGGGCCTGACTTCCTGTCGTTCTGATCTGGTGCTTTCCTGACCCTCCTACTCATCTCCTGGCCAAAATACAGCTGCTCACAGCCTGCCCCTGACACTGAGGGAGGAACCCAAAGAACACGAGGAAGTTTGAGCTGATTTTATGCTGTTTTGTTGTTGATACATTTGTGAACAAAGCTAAACTTCTAGAAGGGGATGGTGTGGACTCTACAGTGTATGGATTATACGTGCAGAGAAGTTTTGGAAAGCCACAGGCTTACAAGCACACCCACAACTTGCTGCCTTAGGTTGGGCCTTTGTGAGCCTATTTAATATGTACCTAATCTTTGTTTATCAAAAGCTTGTCCACATGCAAGGGAGGACATGGAGCATTGAATTAAAAGAATACCATAGCAAATAGTAGCTAGGGTGATAAATATTAGGTGGCCTATGCCAAAGGCAATGGCATGTAATTGCAACCAACGGGTAGATAAAGTGTGGAAAGGGATGGGTCAGATTAAAGAGCACTGGAGACAGCATGTTTCCCAACCATTTACTTCAATATAGAAGCATAGACTCCCTCAGCCATGACAGAAATGGTCTGGGAGATATTCTTCTTGGTACCTGAGTCATGGTGCCAAATGCAATGTCTCCAGTTTCCTTAACTGTGAGTAACAGGAGTTAAATGAAGGCTGCAAACATACTAGTGAACATTAATTTAAAGAAAAATCTGTGGATTTGTTTATAAATACCCCTTCCCCCCGAAAATTTTCAACGGTGGAATTTGTATATGATTAGTTAAATGATGGAGTGAGCACAACAAAGTGTCGGGATTGAAGTAAGAAGACAATTACATTTATATTCAATTTTCCAAAATTAGTACAGTGCTTTCTGTGTGTGGGGTCACAACATGCCAGAATCATCAAAGGCACCAGAGATGCATGATATTCCGGGGGAGGAAAGTTATTTTTGAAGCGATTCATGAAGCATTTTTCCCAATTGTGTTTCAGGAATCAATGGGAGCCAGCAATCGTAATGAGCTCATTTCCATGCCAGCTGCTAAAAAATTTAAGAAGCTGGCTTAATGTCATAATATGGCAGCCCTGCTGATGTCTTTCTCTGCCTGCAGAGCAAACCATCACTCTTTCAAACATAATAAGAATGATTACAGTACAAACCCCCTTTCTATTGCCTAGTATAGGCTTTGGCTAAACCTCTTTGGCTTTGTGCCAGACTGTCATCTTACATTACTGTGGATCTTTCATCAGTTTGATGGTGATAAAAAAAAATTACCTAAATTCAGACAAGAAAGATGGTCCAAAAGAGTGTCATGAATCATACAAAGTCCCATACCAACCTTTCTGGGGATTGGGACAGTTAGTTTAATGTTTGTAAAGCACTTTGAATATAATTAATCCTTACTCCTTCTAATGAATTTGTCATGATTTATTATGAACAGGATTTTGATACCCTTACTCATGCTGGGTACTATCTCGCTCCTTGAGTAGTCACTTTATAATTAATGTCAGTTTATGGAGTAAGTCTCTACTCAAGTGAGTGCAAGGGTGGCAGAATCTGGCAGTATTCCAATAAGTGACAATGCTTTTTCAAAATGTTAATTATTCCTTTGACAATGTAACCCAAGGAAAAACAGTGAATATAATGTATTTAGATTAGAAAAAGAAAAAAAAGGCAAAGTTCTTCATGACAAATCATTAAGGAAATTTGGTAAATATAAAATGAAAAATTAAGTCCTATCATTATTATTATTTTAACTACTACAGCTGGTTGGAGAAATGCCAGCTGAGCCATATGTCATCAGAATATGCAGTTCTTTGAAATAAAAATGTTCTATGAATTGATTCTGCAGAAATTCTGCTTTGGAAGAAAACAGATCAAAAAGTTCTGACAATATTGAAAAGTCCCCGCTACACATGTCAATATTTTGTTTATTTTGGAATGACTTTGTTTCAAGTTTCTAAATTTTTTTATTATATAAAAATATTAGAAAATAAAAAAGGACAAAATCAAACCAAAACAAGTTTGTCAAACAAAGCATTCTGATTTACCAAAATATTTTTCCAGAATTTTTCTCAAAAGAACTTAAGACATTTTGGGGGTTTCTTTATATTCAGAATGAAATCAATCTCAGAAGCCTCTGAGAAAAGGGAATTTCTGACCTGCACACAGCTCAAACTATTACTGCTGATTATTTGTCAAGCACCATAAACATGTTTACTGTTGCTAATAACACAAATATAAAGACAGTCCCTGCCCGTGGAAGCTTGAGTCTAGAAGACAGACAAAGAGAGGCAGTACATATTGGAAGATTGTAAGGTGGGGTCATTTTTATAAACAAGATAACCCCTTTCCCCATTTTACCCTGGGAGTAATTCCATTGATTATAATGGATCTATTCCTGGAATAGTTTACTATGTAACGTAAATAAGGATGGCAGAATTTTGCTTTAATTTGCAATGTAAAATCTATCTTTCTATAGTTAATACATTTGTTTTGTTTTGTTTTGTTTGTTTTTTACCTAAAACAGTGTGTTGTAAAGTACAAAGGGAAATTGCTCAGGAACAGGGGCTGGTGCATTGTCTTCTCCACACTGATGGAGGATTGGACTGGGAAATAAACATACACTGGTCAGGCTTTTGACCAAAGCATCTTGGGACTCAGAAAGTGGGAAGTGGGGAAAAAAGATGAGATGCTGTAAAAACTAGAAAAAATATGTGTCAAAATTAGCATTTAGTGCTATAATGTTCTGTATTTTTGCCATTTTTTCCTCCTTCATTTTGAACTTTGAGTTTTAAAAAATAACGAGCATATAGTTCTCTCTTGTAGCTTGCAGGAAGCATCTAAGGTAAAAAGATTCAGGAATTATATTCATTTTCCTGTAACAGAAACCATGAACTAGGAGGCAAACGGAGTAGCAAGAGTGTAGGGCACACAAGTAATAACCCTGACCCAGGGCCACCACATACACATACACTCACACTCCACCTGCTGTCAGACTCCCAAATGGCTGGGTTTATTTTCAAAGAGTTAGCAAAAAAGTCCATAGAGGGTCAGCAGCAGTCATCATTCAGCTGCAGTGATAACAGAAGCAAGAATGGCAGCAGCAGGCATGGGCCCCAGGCAGCCAAGGGGAGCAGCTATTGCAGGAAATAGTTCATTTCCATATTCCCCTTTCCCCTCTCTTTAATCAACCAAAAAAACTAGTCCTAGACTATAGAAATGAAACAGTAGGCTGATTTTTTTTTGAAAAACAATGTGATAGACTTAGGGTCCTGACTCCAGCACTAGGGAGGCCAGCCCCAGCTGTCTTGCCTATTGTTTTCTCAAGGGTCAAGGGATATTTTCCCACCAATCCTCCACAGGAAGGCCAGGCGGTAGGGGTGCTAGCCTAGGTCAGGAAGCTCGATTGCTTCCTTTTTCATTCCTTAGGAAGAGGTGGAGTGCTTGACCAATAGCGAGGCACTTTCAGGCCTGCAAGTGAGCACTAGCATTAGCAGTGATCATGTCCTGCTCCCTCTAGTGGCTAGCCTAACAATGCTGCTATGAGTGAGATGAGAGAGAAACTATTCACCTGTCAACTGATACTATCTACTGATTTCTGGTGACCTCTTCTTGAAGAGACTTGTGTTGACCTATTTTCTCTGAACTTCATTAAGGATTGTGTGCAGTTGCTGGTAAAAATATATTGGCAGTTGTATCATTGCTTTTGGGTTTGGTGAGACTATAGAGAGCAAAGATGGCTGTACCATACCCAGTACAGAATCAAATGCTGGTAAGTTGCTCATTAATAACCCACCAAGTCTGCAGTACCTGTAGGGTATTGAGTGAAAGTACCATAGCCACCAATTACCGGAGCAAATCACCAGACATCCTGAGAACAAAAATTTATGGTCAGAAACTTTCTTTTCACTTCTTCCTATCAGGTGTACTTCAGCTGAAGTACTATGTTTCAGCTTTTCAACTGCTTCATGAAAAGGATGACTTTATCTGTTTTGGACAATGTTTGAATATTCCAGGCACCACTCCTACCTTTACCACCAACATGCAGGTTACTGGAATGGCCCCTTTTCCAGGTTTTATTCATAAGAACATAAGAACAGTCATATTGGGTCAGGCCAAGGGTCCATCTAGTCCAGTATCCTGTCTGCCAACAGTGGCCAATACCAGATGCCCCAGAGGGAGGGAACACAACAGGTAATCCTCACGTGATCCCACCCCTGTCACCCATTTACAGACAAACAGAGGCTACGGACACCATTCCTACCCATCCTGGCTAATAGCCATTGATGGACCTAACCTCCATGAATCTATCTAGCTCTTTTTTTAACCCAGTTAAAGTCCTAGTCTTCACCATATCCTCTGGCAAGGAGTTCCACAGGTTGTGCACTGAGTGAAGAAAAAGTTTATTTTGTTTGTATTGAATCTGCTACCTATTAATTTCATTTGGTGACCCCTAGTTCTTATATTGTGGGAATAAGTAAATAACTCTTCCTTATTTACTTTTTCCACACCAGTCATGAATTTATAGAGTCTATCATATCCCCCTTAGTCTCCTCTTTTCTAAGCTGAAGAGTCCAAGTCTTTTTAATCTCTCTTCATATGGGACCCGTTCCAAACCCCTCATCATTTTTGTTGCCCTTTTCTAAACCTTTTCCAATGTCAATATATCTTTTTTGAGATGAAGTGACCACATCTGTACGCAGTATTCAAGATGTGGGCGTACCATGGTTTTATATAAAGGCAATAATATAGTCTCTGTCTTATTCTCTATCCCTTTTTAAATGATTCCTAACATTCTATTTGCTTTTTTGACTGCCGCTGCACACTGAGTAGATGTTTTCAGAGAACTCTCCACAATGACTCCAAGATCTCTCTCTTGAGTAATTGTAACTAAATTAGTCCCCATCATATTGTATGTATAGTTGGGATTATTTTTTCCAATGTGCATTATTTCACATTTATCAACACTAAATTTCATTTGCCATTTTGTTACCCAATATTTTTTGCCTCAGTGCAGAGTAACTCTTGGCTGTTTGGCCTACAAGGACAATTGACCAAATTGTTCCAGGTGATCATTTTCAGTATAAACAAGCTCATTATGAGACCATGCCAACCCAGGAGAAACAGCTATATTGGTCTGGACATTAATCCAGATAAAACTAAGCCCCTGGACATTATCATCAAGCATCTTTCATCTCCAGATTACAAACAGCTCAGCATTAATCTGGCTGGCTGGAATATTGAACAGTGACAATAGCCAAATACTTAGGAACCATCATAGACAGTGCTGCAGGAGGCTTGGATGAGATGCCACTATGTTCTGAGTCCTGCAGCAGGCTCTGTGGAGATGTCACAGAATCAAGTTGCAAGGCAGCCAATCTATAGGACCATGGTTACACCGATTTTGTGGCATGGCAGTGAAACACGGGTGCTGAGGAAGGCTGAAGAGCAACAGTTTGATGTTTTGACCGAGGACACTGACTTGAGGGTACCTAGCACTAACCTGGAGGTTTTCAGAACGCTCCAAGTTTGAGCTCCTAGAAAGGCCTTCCTTCTCATCGCTGACTGCATCTATGGCAATTATGAAAGAAGTCAGATGGAAGCCATGAAAGAAAATTGTAGAAAATTTCTAGTTGTACCTAAGAAGAATTCACTGATGAACAGGAACAAGACTTTTATGGGGCTATTTTCTGAGGAAGCATTAAAGCAGCATGCTGAAACCGAGATCAATTTTATGCGCTCCATGTAATATCATTGCAGCCTGCTTTGGGCAGCTTGTGATCAGTGTGCTATCAGTGCCCACTTATGGCACTGGAGGAGAACATCTTGATAAGGGAGACACTTCCCACTAATATTTTGAAATATTAGTGTTAAGGTAGATACGCTATTCTGTACTAACAAATAATGTGCCCACAATACATTCCCACAAAAGCACTGAGCTTGTAGTGAACACACATTCCACAGGGCTGTTCTATGTTATATAGTTGACATAAAGCAGCTTATCTTGACCTAAATATGTCAGTGTACACATTTCATCCTTCCTCCTGCCAATGTAAGCACCCTACTACACCGACATAATAACTCCACCTCCAGAAGAAACATGAGGCTTATGTCAGTGTAGTTAGGCTGTCATAGTGTCTGTGTAGACATTGCATCCATAAGATCAGCTGTCTTGTCAATATCATTGCTGGTGCTATGAAATCAATAAGAAAGCCAGATAGCTAGAGTCCAGAGGCTTTCCTCCCCCTCCCCCTGATGGCCCTGGAGAGCTGGACTCTCAGCAGCTTTGGAACCCAGTCCTGACTGGGAGCTGGGGTGAGAAGCCAGAACAGCCTCTTCCCCAGTTTCACGGCTGTCCAGCTCCCTGCAGGGAACAAACTGATAGGAGTGGGGCTGAGAAGTCAGGGCAACTGGCCTCCTCCCCAGGGATGAGATGCACCAGTCAGCTTCCTTTGCTCCCGGCAGGGAAGAGGAGAGCACAAGAAGGCCCAGGAAACTTCCTCTTACTTCTGGAAGCAAATGGGGAGTAGAGAGGGGCCAGCCCACTAGGAGTCTGTGGGGCAGTCAGGTTCCTGACAGGGAACTGCTAGCGGAGCTGAGGGACCACACTGTCAGCTCCCCACACTGCCTCTCTTACGTTGGTGGAAGTGTTCCAGGTGAGGATGTGCACCAGTGACCCAAAGAGGCTAGTGTAGACATGAACCCACAGTAATTACTGTAGTGGCTATGATCAACTTAGGTTTGTAGTGTAGATATCCTCAGAAAGGGCAGAGTTGCTTTATCAGGGGCACTTTCATCATCATTTTTGAGTTGAGATAAACTACCCTCATGATGAATTATTTGTGTCTGGATGTCTTGACACTCATGCTATATATAGCAACAAATGTATCATACCATTTACACTTTTTGATCTGGAACTCTTTCCAGGTCCTGCGGTGGGAAATACCTTTGGATGACATGGACTTTTGATGTACAGAACAGCTGCAGGAGCAAGCTTTGGGTTGTATTTCTTAATGGAGATCAATAATGTATGCATACAAATAATGGACTGTGTTTGTATCACTGAGAACTTGGCCCCCACATACTTAGCAAGATCTGCAAAGGACTGTACATCAAAATGTAAATCCAAAGTAGGAAAAACAGTGGTGAATACCATTGTCCTTACAAATGCATTTTCCTCCCAAAACACAGCTAATGGATACACTGATGCCACCTTTGTGTCCTTTTGTTGTTCTAATGGAAAACCTGTCACTGGTAAGAGGAATCACACAACTCAAAGAAACAGTTATCCAGCTCCACATAAAAATATCAGTTTCTTAAGTGACTCAGTGCCTCAGAGTTTTCTGCCCTATGCTTCAGTAATCTGTTGCAGATGATACATAGGATCAGATCGTTGGCCCGTCTAGTCCTGTATCTTTTCTCTGATACTGGCCAATGACAAGGTAGGTGAGATAATATCTTTTTATGAATACTAGTGCCTGATTTACATTCTTTGTACCAGTTGTTATTTTGCACATCTTTATCACATCCCTCTTATTGTTATTAATCAAACAGTCCCTTACTTTTTGATTCCCTTCATATGGATATTGTTTCTTATATTTCTAATCATTCCTGTTGCCCAGCTCTTGTCCCCCATTCATTTTTTTCAATATGTACTTTTGGATAGAGTGATCAGAACTGAATACAGTATTTAAATGAGGGCATACTAATTCACATAACTGATGTATATGGATAGTTAAAATTATTATTATTCAGTGTGCTTTACTTTGCATTTGTCATCAGTGAATTTGATCTGCCATTGTGTTGCCCACTTACCTAGTTTTGTTAAGTCTCTATGAAGTTTTCTACCTTTCTCCACTCATCCCCAAGAACTCACATCTTCTGCACACTTATGGGTCAGTCCTTAAACTGATCTCTGAATATGGTCCTTAGATTATAACTGTGAATTGTTTAACAAGAAGATTTTTCTTCAGTTCCTTTTAAAAAAGAATAAAACATGATACTGATATAATTAGAATTAGTCTCTCTGCCCCAAAGCAACATTTGCCTGATTCCTGCAGGCCAGAAACAATGTATTTATTTGGTTCTGGAATTTTTTTTCTAATTATGACAAAAAATAATCCAACTCACAGTTGGATTACCAGGCTCAGAAATGCTGGCTAAACAGATGGAGCAGTGATCCCAGATGAGACTACTTCCTTCAATAAAAAATATTTTATGTACAAATCTGCTATCCATGCTGTTGATATTTATGCCCATCTGTTTGGAGGGCATCTTGCCCATTCAAAAATTGGTTAGATTCTTCTTGTTTTAGGGTGTGTCAGGCAGCTTGTACTTCACAGTCATAGTATGTTGATAAGGGGAATGCAAATCCCATGCTCACAAAAGCCAGTATCTGAAGTCATTCTTTCTCAGGTTATAGCTAGAATTATATGGACACAGCAAGCTTGTGAGAGCTCCTTCTCCATCATGAGGCTTTGGAGCTTATATGTGTGCACTATAAGTGTGTTCAATTGAGTCCTCCTGACGTCATCAGTGAAAAGTGATAGTTTCCATTTGCTAAGACTCCAAGTTCTAAAATAAAATGCTCATTAAACAATCTCTGGGGTCTTGGAGACTGTTAAAGCTGATGATGGGGGCATGTACTGAGTACAGCAAGAGTGAATTGGATTATTTGCAGAATAGTAATTTTACTGTCGGGAGTCAGAAGATGTGGGTCCTATGATGAATTCTATCATGGACTCTATCCCTGGGAAATTACTTAAATGTGAGTGCCTAAAGTCAGGCACCTAAATAACTGTTTAGGCAGTAAGTGCCTGATTTTCAGAGGCCAAGTATCCATAATCCATTTGACTACCCAGTACATTGGAAAGTCAGATTTACAATTCAGATTGGTCACCACTCAGTTTGTAAAGCCATAGACGAAAAGCGTTATGTTGGGGCAAGTCCTTCAGCACTGACATCAAAGGGAAATTTAATATTTATTTTAAAGGAACTGTGCCCTGATTCAGCAAGGCACTTGCACTTTGGAAAGCAGCATGACCTCATGGACTAAGACTTGGATTGGGAATCATGAGACTTTGCTTTGTTTTCCCACCTCAGCCACTGACCTGCTGTGTGACCTGAAGCACGCCCCATCACCTTTGTGTGCCTCTGGTTCTCGTCCCAACTCCTTGTATCTCTTCACTGTTCAGGCTGTAAACTGCTCAGGACACAGACTATGCCTATGGCAGGAGTCTAAATCTCAGATCTCTAAATGCTATGATTGTATAAATAATAGATTTAAAGGAGAATCTCTGACTTGGGGCCCAAATCAGATCTTTCCAGCTATACTCATCTCCAGTCACTGCTCTGACCATTTAAAATGTAATTAACATTTTATAATAACGTAAATACTAGAAATACTGCTCCTCCGAGGACTACCATGATGAATGCTTAAGATAACAGTGATCCAGAAACCCATCTAATATTTTCAAGTTGTGTTTCAGAAGGAATGTGCACAAAATTCTACCTTATACTTACAGGACTTTGTGTTTGTGTTTGTAGTTGTTTGTGTTGGTTTTGGTTGTGGTGTTTTGTTTTGGTTGGGGGAAGGGGGGATGAGATGATTGTCTCTGGCATACACAGAGGAGATGCACAATGGGAAACCAACGAGATACTTTTACAGTGTAATGAAATTCTCTTCCAAGTTTGCAGCTATTTTGTTTTCCATTAAAACTTAATAAATAACTAATACAACTTATAAATATTAAAATCAAATTACATGGTGTTCCCAGGACTGATTTTTGATGGGCTTTCTTTTGGTGTGTCTGTGTGTGTGTGTGGGGCGGTGTTGTTATGAGTCAAGAGCATTAACAAAAAAGTTTTCCTGCTTTTTTTTTGCCAAATTCTTGCTCTTTCTCCAAGCACAGAAAAACAAGCAAATAGTAATTTAATGAGAGAACAGAGATGAATTAAAATGAAAAACTAACACTTTGTCTACACTTGAAACTTTAAAGCGCAGCTGCGGCAGTGCTTTAATGCTGCAATGTGACCAGGGCAGCACTGTAACTTGCTGCTCTTGGTGGGGGGTGGGGGAGTTCACACCTCAGAGCCAGAACATTACTATGCAGTAAAGTGGTGGTATATGCTTAGCCTAAGAATATCTCATTTTCAAAAATAATCTACATCATGATTAAAGCCCATTTTATTCAATGGAAAGATTTTGCATTAGGCCCCTAGGGTATCTCTACAATGCCATTAAAACCCCATGCCATCAGTCCCAGTTTGATGGGGCTTGGGCTATTTCATTGCAGTGTAGACATGTGGGCTTCAACTGGAGCCTGGGCTCTAGAACCTGTGAGGGAGAAGGGTTATAATATAATAATAATAATAATATATGGAGCTATACCATCTCATAAAACTGGAAGGGAACTTGAGAGGTCATTGAGTCCAGTCTGCTGCTCTTACAGCAGGACCAAGTACAATTCCTGACAGATTTGCCCCAAATGGTTAGCTCAAGGATTGAGCTCATAACCCTGGGTTTAACACACACCAGTGTTCAAACCACTGAGCTATCCCTCCCCCCTATTCCAAACCCTCATCATTTTGTTGAAAACTCAGGATGCAGCCCAAGCCCAAATGTCTACAACACTGTTGAATGGCCCCACAGCCTGAGCCCCATGAGCTAACCACAGGTAGAAATACCCCAAGAATGCCATGTGTGGCAAAGCCACCTGACTCCTGCCCTGAGGCAAGCAATGATCCATCCAGCCCAGTATCCTGTCTGCCCACAGTGGCCAATACCAAATGCCCCAGAGGGAGGGAACACAACAGGTAATCCTCATGTGATCTTTCCCCTGTCACCCATTTACAGATAAACAGGCTAGGGACACCATTCCTACCCATCCTGACTAATAGCCATTGATGGACCTAACCTCCATGAATCTATATAGCTCTTTTTTTTAACCCAGTTAAAGTCCTAGTCTTCACCATATCCTCTGGCAAGGAGTTCCACAGGTTGACTGTGCACTGTGTGAAGAAAAAACCTGACTTTTGTTTGTTTTAAACGTGCTGCCTATTAATTTCATTTGGTGACCCCTAGCTCTTATATTGTGGGAACAAGTAAATAACTTTTCCTTATTAACTTTTTCCACACCAGTCATGATTTTATAGACCTCTATCATATCCCCCCCTTTAGTTTCCTCTTTTCTAAGCTGAAAAGTCCAAGTCTTTTTAATCTCTCTTCATATGGGACCCGTTCCAAACCCCTCATCATTTTTGTTGCCCTTTTCTAAACCTTTTCCAATGTCAATATATCTTTTTGAGATGAGGTGACCACATCTGTAAGCAGGATTCAAGATGTGGGCGTACCATTGTTTTATATAAAGGCAATAATATAGTCTCTGTCTTATGCTCTATCCCTTTTTGAATGATTCCTAACATTCTATTTGCTTTTTTGACTGCCGCTGCACACTGAGTGGATGTTTTTCAGAGAACTCTTCACAATGATTCCAAGATCTCTCTTTTGTAGTTCTAGCTAAATTAGTCCCCATCATATTGTATGTATAGTTGGGATTATTTTTCCAATGTGCATTACTTTACATTTATCAACATTAAATTTCATTTGCCATTTTGTTGCCCAATCACTTAGTTTGGTGAAATCTTTTTGAAGCTCTTCACAGTCTGCTTTGGCCTTAGCTATCTTGAGCAGTTTGGTATCATCTGCAAATTTGCATCTTAAGCAAGCTAAGTAGACACCAAATAAGAAGGAAGGATCCCATCATGTGTATGGTTAAGAAGTTCTAACTGTAACTAGTTAAAAAGACAGGAAAAAGGGTAGGAATAAATGTTTTCAGAATGGGGAGAGGTAAATAAAATTCCCATGGATCTGTACTGAAATAAGCGCTATTCAACATTTTCATAAATGATCAGGAAAAAAAGTGTGTAGTGAGGTGAAAAGTTTGCAGATGAAACAAAATTACTCAAGAGACTTAAGTCCAAACTGGAAGAGTTAGAAAGGGATCTCTGAAAACTGGGTGACGGGGCAACCAAATGGCAAATAAATTCAATTTTGATAAATGCAATGTAATGTACATTGGGAAAAACCCCCATAACTATGCAAACAAAATGATGGGATGTGAATTAGCTGTTACCAGTCAAGAAAGAGATCTTGGAGTCACTGTATATAGTTCTCTGAAAATATCCATTCACTGTGCAGTGGAAATAAAAAAATCTAACACAATGTGAAGAACTATTAGGAAATGGATAGATAGTTGAACAGAAAACATTATTATGGTACTACATAAATCCATGGTATGTCCCTGGTTGCCTCTTCTCAGGAAAGATATATTAGAAATTAAAAGGTACAGAGATCAACAAAAATTATTAAGTGTATGGAATAATTTTCATATTGTTAAGAAAGGGGCGCCAGTTTTATTTTATGTCCTCCATTTTGATTCCCTCTTTAAGTTGGTGGCCAGTCTCCTGGTAACCGTCTCCTGTCAGAAAAGAGTGGGAAAAAAGAGGAAAGGCAGGAAAGAGAAAAGGCAGGAAAATAAGTCACATGACTCTAATCTGCTTGGTAAGCAGAGGGTTCGTAAAGGGTATTTACCTGCCCCTGAGGACTCTCTGTACATGTGTCATTGGCACAACCCAGCAGTGCTAGAGTGACAGCTAGCAGGCTGTTTGGCTTAGTAGGCCATCTGGGGCAGAAGCCAGCCTGGTTGCTGACTGCCCTTTGTGGTGCAGCAATCCAATTTCACAGCTGTAACAGCTGCAAGCACAGGGTTTATTTCTTTTTAGTTAGGCATCTACAGTAGGACCAGCCATACACACACACACATATGCACCATCTCGTCCTCTGGTCCGCACATCGCACACAGGTGTATAGAAGAAAGAAGACCAGAAGCAAGAAGATTGTCTACCTACCTAGGTCTGTTCAGCTCAATACAGTCTTCGCTTTTTCCTTCTCATCACCCTGAAGATGTTCACCTATCTCTTTTCTCCAGATATCAAGAGAGTGGTAGGACTATTCCTATTTTGGGTTCTGGCCTCACGCCAGGTTTCATTTGTGACAACCGGATTTTATGCTTGTTTTCTAAGTTTAGTATTTTGTCAAATAAAACAATTGCCATTTCGGCCATTTGTATTTGACTTGATTAATACACAGTGATATAGATATGGTGCAGGTGTAGAACCTGTGTTCCAATAAGTAGGATTCAGTCCTGGTCTAACAATATGATGAGAGATTGAATAGACTGGGATTATTCATCTTGGAAAAGTGATGACTAAGGGGGTATAGAGGGATATACAATTATGAATGGTGTGGAGCAAGTGAATAAGGAAATGTTATTTACCCCTTCACACAATACAATAGCCAGGGGTTTCCCAATGAAATTAATAGGCAGCAGGTTTACAACAAAAGTAAACAGTTCGCACAACACAGCAGGAAATACTTCTCTCTGTCAACCTGTGGAACACATTGTTGTGAAGGCCCAAAGTTAACTGGGTTTGAAAAAAGCATTAAATAAATTCACAGAGATAGTTTCTCTTAACCAAGATGGTCAGAGATACAACCCCATGGTCTAGATGCCACTACATGTGTGACTATGAGATGAATCACTCAATAAATTGCCCTGTTCTGTTCATTCCCTCTGAAATATTTGGCATTGGCCAGCCCCGGAGGACAGGAAGCTGGGCTTATGACCAGAGTGCTAGCTCAGGTGTTGTTACCCAGCTTCCCCCCCTGGCCATTCCCCTCTTGCTGCTGAACTGGTTGGTTTTCTCTCTGCCTGCTGCTTGGAGGTCCCTGCTATCCTACCCTTCAGAGGGCAGCGAGTGAACTTGCTGTTTTATCTTCTCTGAGGTCTCTCCTGGCTGGCTGGTAGCTGTTGCCTGTTGTGACCCTTCAGGAGGAGGAAGAGGAAGACCTCTGTTGGGTGAGTGTGCAAAGCTGCTGCAGGACAGTGGAGGAGGCTATTGCTGACCTGAATGGCTTTTTTATCCTTGCTCCTTTGGTGGTGGTAGTTACTACTGCTGTGGAGAGCACTGGGAGCAGCGCTTAGCCCTCCCCTAGTTCACGAGCTCCCTAGCATCACCACCAACCATCCAACTCTGCTCTTCACTTCAGCTGCTCCTCTCACCCTTCTTCACCACCTGGGAGTGTTGCAGCAGCAAGCAAAAACTATGTTATGTGAGTGCATGTGCCTTCCTCTCCCATCCCCTGCTGTATTTGATGAGCTGGCTACCCTCACCTTCTGCTTTGCCCACTGGCCCCCTCTAACAGTCTCCCGCCCCTTTCCTTGTTGCCTTATCCTCCCATCCTTTATAAGGGTTTCATTTTCCTCCCCCTTCCCCATTTCTGCCTTAGCCCCAGTGGAGCTCCCAGAAGAGCCTCTGTTACACAGCTCACAGCTTGGTTTGAAGGTGGTGGAGTCCCCTGGAGTGCATCAGAGGTTGGTCTTGGCAGGAACCCCCAGAATCAGAGACCTCCTGAACTATGACTGGAGAGACTGGGTGGATCCCTTGGCACTCCTCCCCTTAGGCTGGGAGAGGGACCATTAGATGTGGGCAGAGTCAAAGAAGGGTAAAATGATTCTCTCCCCTAGCCAGCTGAAACATTAACTGGCATTAAAAAGGCACAGTGCTTTCTCAGTATCCTGGTGACCAACGCTCCTCCTTGTCAATGAATAAATGCGACTTGCTAAACAAGAAGAAAATGCTATTCAGCCATAAACAGTACCCAAAACTGAATTACATCCTTAATTATATTTTAATTATACAGGGGAAGACAGTTTATTTGCAGCAAAGTTTCATGGCATAAACAGCAATACTGGTTTATTATTATTGTTAGTGAAATAGCTAGAGAAGCAATTTGGTGATTAGTGTCAAATTTCCCTTGTGACCTGAGAAACTATATACAAATAGTTCTATGAATTTCTAATTGACAAGTGTGTTGTTATTCTTGGGTGAAATAAATTTCATTTTCCTTAGCTAAAGTGAATTAATAAACCCAAAGTGCCCTATGTTATATTTATCATGATGAAGAGAGCAAGTTGTGCGATATAGTTAATATGCTATTTTCAAAACTCCATATACTATGCAGTACAAATTATAGGTTTAAGTTAGGCTTCTGATGTTATCCTAACCCCCTTCTTGCTCCCAGTTATGCTGAACAGTTTTCTTCTCTGACCTCCCAGCACATTCTTAGCTTTCATGAGTTTTGTTTTTCAGTTATTAAATTACTAAACAAATGAAATAAAAGATACAGCTGTGCTAGCAATTTCAAAAAACACAGCTGTGCTAGCAATTGGAGCTGCTTAAACTATATCTCTCTTATTCCTATTTTCTCCTTAAGCAAATAAATCCTTTTCTCTTATTCTCAATGGAACAATTTAAGTGTTAACAAAAAGTAATTCAAAATGTAAAAAAGGCAAGCACATAGAATTGTAAATAGAATAGGATGGACTTGTACAAAACACATAAGCATTGATATAGCTGCAAATAAGGATTTTATAATACAGAACATCTTTCAGTTTGCTCTGAATTACATTGCATACATTTGATTCAATTGTCTTTTCTATATGTATTGATTCTGCACTATTGCTTCAACCATCTTATTCTGTGTTACAAAAGGTATGGTAAAAAATAATGACAGGAAGATGAATTTTGGGAAGCTAGCCCCACCTGTTATTTTGCTTTGTAAACTCTCTGTCGGTGAACAAGAAAGACAGTATCGTGTCAACCATAAATTTCATATTCACCAATAAAGGTACCTACGTAACGAACAACTATCTGTCCAAAATGCAGAGTCACTTTTCCTTTTGCAAGCTAGCCTCAACTTTTGAGTAATGACCTAATGTGATCTAGCTTCCTAGGGCCCAGCAGAGTCAATGAGGCTATGTCTACACTGTGGTTTTTTTGTGGAAGAGGATATGCAAATGGTGCGTTCATTTGCATATCTTCTTCTGATTCTTTTTGCAGAAGAGGTTTTGCCACTAAAAAGCCCCGTGTAGACAGAGCCATTTGTCGGAAAAAGGGTTTTTTTTCTGACAAATGGCCCCGTCTACATGGGGCTTTTTAGCAGCAAAACCTCTTCCTCAAAAAGGATTGGCAGAAGATATGCAAATGAGAGTGCGATTTGCATATCTTCTGCCGAAAAAACCCGGCAGTATAGACATAGCCTATGAGAGAACATGAGAGAGAAAAGAGTATTTCAAGCTACGAGGAGACAGAAAGGCAGTAGCAGAGGACTAGCTTGCCAAGAGAAAGGGGCGTTTTGGGTATTTTAGCAGGGGAGCCAGGAACACAAAGGAAAATGGAATATTTTTATCTGTTCATGGGATGCAAAAGGAGATGCAAGAAGTCATAAGAACAGCTATACTAGTTCAGACCAAAGGTCCATCTAGCCCAGTATCTTCTCTTCTGACAGTGGCCATGCCAGGTGCCCCAGACGGAGTGAACGGAACAGGTAATCATCAAGTGATACCTCTCCTGTCACCCATTCCCAGCCTCTGACAGATAGAAGCTAGGGACACCATTCCTACCCATTCTGGCTAATAAGTATTGATGGAACTAACTTCCATGAATTTATCTAGTTCTTTTTTGAGCCCGGTTAAAGTCCTGGTTTTCACAATATCCTCTGGCAAGGAGTTCCATGGGTTGACTGTGCACTGCATGAAGAAATCCTTTTGTTTGTTTTAAACCCGCTACCTATTAATTTCATGTGGTGATGCCTAGTTCTTATGTTATGGGAACAAGTAAATAGCTTTTCCTTATTCACTTTCTCCATACCTCTCATGGTTTTATAGCCCTCTATTGTATCCCCCCTTAGTCTCCTCTTTTCTAAGCTGAAAAGTCCCAATCTTTTTAATCTCTCTTCATATGGCACCCTTTCCAAACCCCTAACCATTTTTGTTGCTCTTTTCTGAACCTTTTCTAATGCCAGTATATCTTTCTTGATATGAGGCGATCACATCTATATGCAATATTCCAAGAGGTGGGCGTACCATGGATTTATATAGAAGCAATAAGACATTCTCTGTCTTATTCTCTATCCCTTTTTAAATGATTCCTAACATTCTAATTGCTTTTTTCACTGCCGCTGCACACTGAGTGGATGTTTTCAGAGAACTATCCACAATGGTTGCAAGTCTCCCCCTTGAGTGGTTATAGCTATAGTTCTTCATCATTTTATATGTATAGTTGGGTTTATTTTTTTCCAAAGTGCATTACTTTGCATTTATCAATGTTAAAATTAATTTGCCAAATCACTTAGTTTTGTGAGATCCTTTTGAAGCTCTTCACAGTCTGCTTTGGTCTTAACTATTTTGAGCAGGTTAGTATTAGTATTGACAGAAATGCATGCTGGAAGGTGAAGTAAAGTAAGATGTGCATACGTGTTTGTGCGCATTGTGTGTTTGTGTGTGTGTGTTAGAAGGAAGATGATGACAAATATTGCCTCATTGTTTCCTTATACTTCTCTGTCCTTTCCCATATACTGCGTCTACCCAGCTTCCCTCTTCTGCAAAAGCCTATACAAATGATGCGCAGATTAGCATATTGTCGTGCTTCATTTGCATAATTAATTAGGAGCCATTTTTGCACAAGAGGTTTTTGTGCAAAATGGCGCCATCTACACAGCGCCTTTTTGTGCAAAAACCCCTCTTGCACAAGAGCTGTTCTTCCTGAAAAAATGAGGAAGAACAGCTCTGGTGCAAGTGGGGGGTTTTGCACAAAAAGGAGCCGTCTGCACAGCTGCACATAATTAATGGCTAATTAATTATGCAAATTAAGCATGGTGATATTCTACTCCATGCTTCATTTGCATAAGCTTTTGCAGAAGAAGGCTGCAGTATAGACGTAGCCTAAGAGATTTATTTGGGCATAAACTTTTGTGGCCAAAAACCCACTTTGTCAGATGCATCTGATAAACTGGGCTTGTGCCCACGAAAGCTTATGCCCAAATAAATCTGTTATATAGTAATTCCTCATTTAACACGGTAGATACATTTCAGAAAATGATCATGCTAAATGAAAACGTGTTATGCGGGGTCAATTTTCCCATTGAAAATAATGGAAAAGGTGGGGGTTGCGTTTCAAGCCCATATGCGCTCGCAGCTCCAGCCTGCACTTGTTAGTTGCTGGGACTGGGACATAAGGTTGCGGGAGAAAGGAGACTGGGTTATAGCAGGGAGGGGAGGTGTTTGGCTCTGGAGAAGGGAAGGGAAGGGAAGGACAGGGGAGGGGGCTTGCAGCTGGCGGCTGGGTTTCCCCAGCTGGCCGGTCACTGGCAGCTGTGCGGGACTTCCCCTGCCTCCTTGCAAAGTGGCAGAGGTTCACCGCTCGCCGCACTGTTCCCCGGCGACCCCTCCTCACCGGATGCGAGGCATCCGGACAGAGGGGGTCGCTGAGGAATGGTGTGGCGAGCGGTGAACTTCCGCCACTTTGCAGGGAGGCAGGGGAAGCCCCGAGCAGCTGCCGGCGACTGGCCAGCCGGTAGGGGAAGTCGTGTTATTGTGGGGACAGGTCGTGTTGTTCGAAAAATGTTCCCTAAAAAAAAATCGTGCTAACGCGAAAACGTGTTAAGCAGGCACATGTTAAGCGAGGAATTACTGTACTTTAAGGTGCCACGGGACTCCACATTGTTTCAGCCATTACATGTTTTACTTCAGGGTATTTTGCAGTGATTGTCCCTTGATTTTTTTTCCTGATGTGTTTATTTTTCCTGGTTAGTACAGGCTCACAAATAGATCTGCTGTATGTCTTACAAACTTTATTTTGGGTCAAGCTAAGATGATCGTTATAAAAAGCAGATCGTACTGGGGTTGTTGATGTTCTTTTTCTTTCGTACTTTTTTAAAGATTTTTAGTGGTTTTACTCCTTCATTTAGCATTTAGATATTACTAGTGGGCTGCAGCCCCTGTTTTCCTTCTAAAAACTCTCCCCATCTTAAAGGAGGGTGAATAACAGGTGTTGTTAAAACAAAAGCCTTATTTAGTACTTCATATTTCAAAAGCTTTAACTATTTTTCCTTCTTTTCTATTTTTCAATAGCAGATTAAAAGGATTTGTAATGGTATATTTGCCATATTGCTAAGCGGGCCGAGGTCTCTGTATACCAAACCCCGAACCTTGTTTAACACTCAGAGGGGTAGCCCTGTTAGTCTGTAACTTTAAAAACAATAAGTAGTCCTGTGGCACCTTAGAGCCTAACAAATATATAGGATCATGAGCTTTTGTGGGTAAAACCCGCTTCATTAGAGGAGTAATTACATCCCTGCATTCTTCCACACTACGTCGTAGCTGACATTGCTGGGGTGAGACCAGGGAATCAGAAGGTAGTGGTACTCTTCTAAGAGCTGCCCACAGACTCTACCTGCCAAGAAGTCACTTGCAATAGACTATGCAGATATTCAGATACGTGTTCACATATAGTTTCCTGGCTCATTGGGCTGTCAACATTCAGCACTAGGTGTCTGAATTAGCACCCACAGAGGTGAATGAGGCAGAGCTATTGCTCTCAGTGATACTGTGTCTGATTCAACAAATGCCAGCAGCCACAGCTAAATCAGAAATATGAACTGCATGTATCTCAGCAACTGTAGCAGCTAGAGACTTACATTTCCTTTCAAATGAAACCCTCAATTCTAAAGAATAAGATGACAACATGATAGTGGGTACCTGTATTCCATGGAGCATGCAGCTGCTGAAGCTAAGCCCTGGCAGGGCAGCTAGAGATTCCTCCTGCATAGAGAAATTTCTGACTTGTGCAGAGAAGGCTATTTTGTAATTAGCAGGCTAAAGGAGAGGGATAGCTCAGTGGTTTGAGCATTGGCTTACTAAATGGAGGGTTGTCAGCTCAGTCCTTGAGGGAGCCATTTAAGGATGTGGGGGGCAAATCTGTCAGGGATGGTACCTGGTCCTGCTGTGAGGGCAGGGGACTGGACTCAATGACCTCTCAAGGTCCATTCCAGTTTTATGAGAAAGGTATATCTCCATATATTATTATTATTATTAATCGGAAGGGGTGTACGAGAGCATCTCACACTTAAACAGTCCTAGGCTAGAAGAAGAGCCCTGAGGGTCCTTTAATTTATGTTGGGAATTGAACTAGCCTCTGTGAAATTTTAAGTCTCCTTTCTCCCTACCCCAACCCATAGCGTATATTGAGTATAGTTAGTGGTAACCTACGAACTGATGTGAGGGATGTGACTAAAGTTCATAAATACACTGGAGTTTACATAATTGTCCCAGCATTCACCTCTATGTTTCTCTTTTAGACTGCTTGTTGTGGAACTAACAATGCTTGAATCTTACTATACAATTGTGCTTCTAAGGATAGGGCCAGGAATAAAATAATTAGATTAAAACATACATAATGTTTGGTTGTGCACATTAGTGCACACACTCACAGGGTACCTCAATATTGCCTCAATGAACTGGGGACTTGAATACACAGTAGCTGGCTGAATGGAATCCTGGAAACAAAATAGTGATATTAATCAGCAGTGGGAGAAGTTTAGATAAAAAACTGAAAAGATGAACTTTTTCATCATTTAAGGCTTCTGGCCTCGACCCTGCTGGTCAAATTAATCTGGAATCTCAATACCCTGCTAACATTTTCATTACTCTGATAAGCCCAGGTAGCTAGTAGTCAAAATTACTTATTTGTGAATCTAACCATAGCATGAAGTCCAACATTCTTTATTCTTCTGAGTAGTGTCACGGCATTCCTAATGATTATCACAACAGTCAGAGTCTTTGCTATGCATCCAAAAGTTCTGGTCTTAATTCTGAACTTCACTTTTATTTCAGTTACCACTGCAATTACTACTATCAAGTTCCCACAGTGATACTTTAATTACGAATCAGCTCTCAAGTATTGCTTTTTATATAACTTAGACTTTAAAAAGGGAAAGACAAAGTGGGTGAGATAATATTCTTTATTATACCAACTTCTGTAGCTGAGGCTTTGGTCCTGTCTACAGTGCCAAGTTACAGTGCAGTAAATCAGCTCCCAGCACTGCAACTTCCAAGGTGTCCACTGTGGAAAAGCACTTAGGCCTGGTCTACATTAGACCAGCAAAGTCGGCTTAAGATATGCAACTCCAGCTACGTAAAATATATAGCTGGAGTCAGCTTACCTTAAGCCAAGCCTTGGGGGCCTGCACACTGTGGGAGGTTGATGGGACCAAACACTCCCGTTGGCTTCCCTTACCCCTGGCAAAAGGAGGTATACCAGATGCTAGTGGGGGCTGCCCTCATTGTTCAATTTAGGGGTCTATACTAGACCCACTAAATTGGATGCCAAAAGATCGACCTCTGGAGCGCTGATCTTCCGGTAAATATAGATGTGCCCTCAGTGCTCACGAACTCTAAATCACCTTGATGAGAGGCGTAGGGCTTGCTGAGCAGTGGCTACAGCGTTGGGGTGCCAGTATGGATGCCGTGGTGAAATATAGCACTGTGACTGGCCTCTGGTACTGTCCCAAAATGCTTGTTCTTGCCTCTTTGGTCATCAGTTTGAACTCTACTGCCCTGCTTTCAGGTGACTAACCCTCAGACTCACCCATTGCTTTCCTTTGGAATTTTGAAAATCTTCATCCTGTTTGTAGGGTGATACATATACTCCTCTCAGCGCCTCTTTCCAGCTGGCCATGCCTGCTCCATGCACTAGGAGATCCCGTACTTGGAGCCATGCCAAGGTGCTGGACCGCATCAGTATTTGGGGAGAGAAAGTAATCCCAGCTGAGCTACAGCCATAGGAATTATGATACCTATAGGCAGATATCAAGATGCATGACTGAAAGGGGCCATGACCACAATGCTCTGCAGTGCAGGGTCAAAGTGAAGGAGCTGCAGAATGCCTTCCATAAGGCATGAGAGGCAAACCACTGCTCTGATGCTGTGCCCACTACCTGATGGTTCTATGAAGAGCTGGACAAGATACTTGGGGGCGACCTCACTGCCACTCCAAAGACTCCCGTGGATACCTCGGGGCCTCAGTGGCCATGCCAGAGTGGACTAAGACAGAATGAGAAAATCGTGGATGCAGGTGCTGAGAGGGAGGGGTAACCAGGGGCAGAGGACAACTCAGCATCCAGAGATGCACAGAGTCAGGAGCTATTTTCTACCCTGGGAGATACTAGCCAGTCGCAGCAGTCAGAGGCTTGGCAAGTGCAAATAGCAGAGGATAAATCTGGTAAGTAGATTTGATTTCTGGAAGCACTGAAGTGAGTTGCTGGGGATGTGAGGGCTGCAGAAAGCCCAAGCTGGGTCTGTGTGGTGCTAGTACTGACAGTCAGATGGGGTATGTCTACACTTGCTCCCTATCTCGAGATAGGGATGCAAATGTAGTGTACCGAAATTGCTAATGAAGTGCGGGATTTAAATATCTCTCTTAATTAGCATAATCGCGTCTGGCTGCCATTTTGAAATCGCATTATTGCGAAATAAAACTCCCCGTGTAGCAGCGTTATTTCGAGAGAAAACTCTTCTCTCGAAATAACTGTTAAACCTCATTGTATGAGGAGATATTTAAATCCCGCACTTCATTAGCTATTTTGGTACACTACACTTGCTCCCTATCTTGTGATAGGGAGCAAGTGTAGACATACCCATGTAGAAGAGGATACTGATGGACTCTTTCACTTCATGGTAGTTGGCTTCACAGATCTCATCGAAAGTGTCATGCAGATGCTGGGCAATCCACCTCTTCAGGTTCCTTGGCAGAGTTTCTGTTTTCATTGTCCCACTAAGGGGAACATTCCTGTGCCACTATGCCATACGGGGGTGAAGGGACCATTGCTGCTCTGTTCCTCCCTTTCTCACTCTCAGCAGCGCGATATCTTCCAGGGTAAACACAGCGGGTGCATCTAGACTGGCAAGATTTTGCGCAAAAGCAGCTGCTTTTGCGCAAAAACTTGCCGCCTGTCTACACTGGCCGCGAGAATTTGCGCAAGAACACTGACTTTGTAATGTACAAAATCAGTGCTTCTTGCGCAAATACTTTGATGCTCCCGCTCAGGCATAAGCCCTCTTGTGCAAGAATACTTGTGCAAGAGGGCCAGTGTAGACAGGAACGTTAATTTCTTGCGCAAGAAAGCCCGATGGCTAAAATGGCCATTGGAGCCTTCTTGCGCAAGAGAGCATCTACACTGGGCACGGATGCTTTTGCACAAAAGCAAGTCTCTTGCGCAAAGGCACATGCCAGTATAGATGCTCTCTTGCGCAAATACTTTTAACGGAAAAACTTTTCCGTTCAAAGCATTTGCGCGAAATCATGCCAGTCTAAATGCAGCCAGCCTGTGGAAAATGTGTGGACATTATTGATTATAGGGCCCCCCTGCACTGTTGGCCCTAAGATACATGTGCCCAGACCACAGTAAGGACCCGCACCATTGTATCTCCCTGTGCCAGTGGTTAACTCACCATTTTGGAGGTCTTGTATCTTATGCATGCTCACCCTGGGACAGCCAGTCAGTGACAGGTATGTGAATAGTGTGTGAGTTCAAAATGGGTTGTGTCAGTGCTCTGTCTAGTGTTAACAATGGTCCCTCTGTAAAATGTTGCACTTTAGCTTCACAGATTTACCCTGGGGATTCCAGCCTTCCTTGTTATCACCAGCCAAATGGCTGCACAGGGCAAGGAAGCAGCCTTGGAAAAGTAAAGAGGACGTGTTGTGTGACATTATGCTCTAGGCTGCTGCTGATAAGAAAGAACTGAACAATGAGAGGAACGAATGGAAGGAGAATGCAGAGCACCAGAACAAAGCCACAGAGTGGCTCTTGGACCACCAAGCTGACATGCTCCAGGCGCAGCACCAGTACCCGTTGCACTGAACATCAGATGGTAGGGCTGCATATGATACCTGAACATATATGAATTTATACACATGCTGAGGCCTCGCCTCCTACCTTCCCTCACTTCCTCTCACAAAGTGTAGATGTGTCATGCTGCGTGTGTATTCCACATTTGTTGTTTTTAATAAATGAAATTCTTGGGTTTGAAAGCAATCTTTATTCTATTACATGAAAACAAGCAGGCACACCCCAACAAAACAACAAGCATGTATGTACTAAGTGCATTATACGGACTAATAATGGGCGGCAGGTTTGTATAATTTTTGGTGGTGCCTCATTAGCCACTCCCCCTGACCCCCCGTTAGTCACGCCCCCTGACCCTCCCCCCCGTTAGTCACGCCTCTGGAGGTAACACACTCGGGGCAAGATGGACACATGACCAGAAGTAAAAGGTGTCATGTCACTGCTCTCGAAGGGTTTTTCCCACTATCCTCCTACCAACAGGGATTAGTTTGGCCCCCACCAAACCCCACGCATGCAACTATCCTGCAATTGCATTAAGCCAATGTGTGTGACATTAACTCGGAGGCAGAGAGGCTGGGGGAAGTGTTCCCTCTAAGGCTATGTCTACACTCGTGGCTTCTTGTGCAAGTACAGCCGTTCTTGTTCAAGAACTAACAGAGCATCCACACTGCCCGCCTGCTCTTGTGCAAGGAAATTTACAGTACGGCGTGGTAAGAGAGGGTGTCTTGCGCAAGAGCTACACTCTTTTCTAACAGGTGTAAGTTCTCTTGTGCAAGAGGGCAGTGTGGATGCTTGGCAGGGATTTCTTGCACAAGAAACCCCTATGGCTAAAATGGCCATCGGAGCTTTCTTGGGCAAGAGATCGTCCACACTGCCATGGATGCTCTTGTGCAAAAGCACAGCTCGCACATGGCAGTGTGGACGTGTTCTTGCGCAAGAGTTCTTGCACAAGAACGCTTGCGCAAGATGTTCTTGCGCAAGAAACCGCCATGTAGACATAGCCTAAGAGTTTCCTCCCATGAGCAGAAAGAATTTTGTGTTGTGCACCAGTACTGAGTTCATGTGGCTTGTTTGGATGTGCCACTGTGGCACCCAAGTTATTAATAAATATTTTTAATCCTTTACCTTTTCTCTCTGCTTACATGTCTCCTTCCCTTGCTCCATCAGCTCCCCTGGTCCTGCTGCCCCCCCCAACTCCTCACCCTCCTCTGCTGTCCTGACTCCTGGCCTTCTCACTGCCCTCAGCCCTACTGCAACCTGCCCCACTCCACCAGCCCTTCTCTCCCCCCTGTGCCCACTCCTCCAGTAGCCCCACTCCGATCATGTGAGCTACCCCTCCTCAACCCCTCTTCTAACACTTCCCTGTACAAACCTGCCCTGCCTCTCTCCTTTGGTGCTGGTCCCTCCCCCGTAGGTGTCTGCCCTTCTGCTTCACCCCCAGAATCCCCTGGCACCTGCACCTTCCCTTACCCCTGCACCGTCCTGGTGCATCCCCCTTCCCTCACTGCCCCTGCCCCCTTTGCCCTCTTTTTCCCTGATGTCCACCCCCTCACCACTCTCTGCCCCCATTCCCCTCATGCCCTTCTATGCCCTCACACATGACTTGCTCCATCCTGGCCTTCCTCACGTCCACCCCTTCTTTCAAGCCTTCTCCCAGCACCCCTCCTCCAGCCCCCAATGCCCTTACCCTCTTCCCTCCCAGCATCACCCTGTCCTCCTCCCACTGACACCTCCCCTCCTGCCCTTTTCCTCATTGTCTGCACTTGGCCCCCTGGCATTTGTCTCTCCTCTACCCTGTCCCTTTGGTGCCTTCCCCTTTCTTCCCCCTCCTCCCTCCCGCTCCACACAAGCCCCTTCCTCTCCCAGCCCTTCCCCTAGTTTTCTCCCTTTCCTTCCGCACAAGCCCCTTCCTCTTCCACCCCTTTCCCTTTCTTCCCCCTCCCCCTCCGCACAAGCCCCTTCCTCTCCCAGCCCTCCCCTACCTTCTGCCTTCCACTTTGCGGGGCTGGAGTCTGTGCTCCGCCCCAGAAGTCCCCGAACTCCAAACCCGCAACTCAGCCGCGCGGCGCCAGCAGTTTTAAAGTCCCGGGCCGGGCCATGACGTCATGTCATGCCTGGGCGTCTCCCTGCCCACCTGTTTGAGCACTCAGCGCATGGCAGCAGCAGCTGGCAAGGGGGAGCTGATTGAAGGTTGTGCACGGCAGGGACAGGACTGGGCCGGGGCCAGGGCCGTGGCCGGGGCTGGGGCCGGGGGAGAGACACTCTGGGGCCAGGGTCTGCTCCAAGCAGGGCTGGGGGAGAGACCCAGCTCCAAATATTGGTGGAGCAGGGCCCCCCGGCTCTAAATATTGCTGGAGCATGGGCACCACGAGCTCATATAACTCGCCGCCCATGGGACTAATCACATTCACCATATAGCATTGCAGCTGCTGCACTCCCGTGCAGCTTTCTGAACAGATCAGTGTTCTGAAAGATGAGGGCGTCATGAATCTTTCCAGACCAACCTGCATTACTCTCCATGAAATGCCCATGGTGATCCTCAAATGCTTGGAGAATAATGAAGAAATACCCCTTCCAATTAATGTACTCAGAGGCTAGATGGTCTGGTACCAGAATTGGAACCATCTATTGCCCCACCCCAGTTAGGGAAGTCCATCTGTACAAAGCCATCCACAATTTCATGCCCAGAGTCACATTCCTTCAGAGCAGGATGTGATTAACGGGCCTGCACACTTGCATCAAACCAAGTCCAATAGTCAATTTTCCCACTCCAAACTGATTGGCAACTGATTGATAGCTATCTGAAGTAGCCAGCGTCCACAGTGCAATCGCCACATGCTTCTCCATTGGCAGGCAGCTCTCATTCTCCTGTCCTTGTACCCCAGGATGAGGGCAAGTTCAGCACACAATCTCATAAAAGTGGCTTTCCTCATCCAAAAGTTTTGCTGCCACTGCTCATCATCCCAGTCTTGCATGACAGTGTGATCCCACCACTCAGTTCTTGTTTTCTGTGGTCAGTATCTCTGTGAAAGCCACAAGATATCTCATATCATAGCTACTGTGCATGACAAGATCAATGTCTGACTCCTCATTGTCACTTTGTAGCTTAAGGAATACCCCAAACGCTGCTCATGAGGCGTTAATGAGTCCTATACCATTTTCTTCAACAATTCGGGATCAAATCCTACAGACCAAGGAGGCAGAGTGGACAGCATAAAAGCTGTTGAAAGATGGTTCCAAATGCAGATGGAAGAGCAGGGGACACTGGGATGTGAAGCAATGCACCACGTGGCATTGGGACAGGATCCAGGATGCCCCATAACTCCCCCTTCGCCTTCCAACAAGCCTCAGCAGCAGCAGCAGAAGAGGTGCTCAGTGGGGTGGCTGCCCAGAGTGTGTTGCTCCAAATGCCACTGCAAGTGCCACAAGCTACCGCACTGGCAGCTGACAGTGTGGACACACAACAGTGGTTTCACTGCTGAGTTCTGTGAGCAGCCCTGCAATGGACAGGGGTTTACATCTGCCAGTGCAGACAAAACCTTAGTCTACACTGTCAATTGGGCCGCATAGCTTTTGTCATTCACAAGTACTTAACCCCCTGTTCCCCAATGACAAAAGCTTCGCTGCAGTCCTGCTGACAAGGCAAAAGCTGATTGTGGGGGTGGAAGTTTTTCAGCTGGAAAAATGCTGACAAACAGCATTTACACTGCTTGGCTTTTAATGACATGGCCATGTTAAAAGCTATGTAGTGTAGACAAAGACTGAGAGACGAGTTAGGCCAATACATGGTGTTACTCACCCACCTTGTCTCTCTCTGATATCCTAGGACCAATACAACTACAATTATACTGCATAGTTTTAAAAACATACATTTAGTACTACTCTGTTTATTTTTTTTAATTATCCCCTTTCCTTATAATTGCCTTATTTTACAGAACCATAGCAATGCAGGGCTGAAAAGGACCTCAAGAGGTCACATACCACAGCCCCACTGGATTAAGACAGGATTAAGTATATGCAGACCATCCCTGGCAGGTGTTCCTTAAAATCTCCAGTGATTCTACAACCTCCCTAGGTAACCTCTTCCAATGTTTCATTATTCTGATAATTAGAAAGTTTTTCCTAATATCTAACCTAAATCTCACTTGCTGAAGATTAAGCTAATTGCTTCTTGTCCTATCCTAGGTGGCCATCATCATCCTTTTTATAACTATCTTTAACATAACTGAAGACTATTTATTATGTCTATTTAAGGCTGAGAGCCTTATCTTCTCTAAACTAAACACGCCCAGATCTTTCATCCTTACCACATAGTTAAACCTCTTTTAATTTTTTCTTGGTTTCCTCTGGACACAGCATTCCAGCTGAGGGGTCACCAGAGCTGAGAGAGGAACAATTACTCCCCTATCTGAATACAACATTCCCGTAAATACATCCCATAGTGGTGTTTACCTTTTTTTTTTTTTTTTTTTTCAATACCCCTCACACTCTGGACTCATATTCAGTTTGTGACACAGAGTAACTCCCTCATCCTTTACTTCTATATTTCTGTGTACCCAGCTATTTTCCATTTTATATTTGTATATTTGACTTTTTTTCCAAGGTGTCATACTTACCACTTATCTTTACTGAATTACATCTTACTGGTTTCAGACCAAGTCTCACATTTATACAGATCATAAGAGTTATTTCCTGAACTAACCCACTGATTGTGATGCCTCTGCATGTTGCCTTGAGGTTGGGCTTTGCACTCCATAGTCCAGACTGGTTCTGCATGGCTATCATTCCCCAGCTGTTCTGCAATGTTGCCTGGGCTTCTACCATCATAGCAAGATTGATGCTAAGCACTCTGAAGTTCATTCCCCCACCCACATTATTGTCCTGGTTGTTCTCCAATCTATTACCACCCTTTATGCTGTTACCAAATCCATTATGATTCCAAAATCTCCTGGATTACCACCAAATCTTCCACTTTTTTCTGGTTATTGTTGCACTTGTGCTTAGATTCATCACTGAACATATGATCCTTTAATGATCCAGTCCTTTTCACAAATGAACTAGGCAGCCTGATCATTTGGGGATCTACTGATTTTATTAAACACTTCCCACACTGTCTAAGGGCTCTTGAAGATTGAAATTAGTTTTCCTATTGGAAATTCACAGCACCACTTCCCTGTTAATAAATCTGCAATTTCTGAAATGATCAGCTTCCTTTCACACCTAGATTCTGGGTGCTTTCTCAGTCCTAATTAAGGCTCCATTTTATTTACAAGAAAATGTACCATTTTCATGAAGCACAATGATAAATATCCAAGAGAAACATGCACTTTGTAAACACACATTTCAGTAGACAGTATCAACAGTATCAATGCTTAATAAGATGCTAGAAATGTTACAGTATGTATCTGAACAAATAATTTTTAGTCCCTTTTGGAACTTCATTTTCAAAAAGTAAAATATAACATGAATATACAGTAACATTTTTTCAGAATCATAGGCTATTTCAGAAAACATCACTGTAAACATTCTAGAATTTCTAGTGCAGGAAAGTTTTCAAGCTGAGATCATTCTTCTGCAGTATGTTTTATTGATGCAAATTCACTGCTTTTATTCTCTTGCCGTTACAATTTGACAGTGCAGCATAATGTGAACAAAATTTTTCAGCAGTTGCATTTTGGACTGGCACTCAAAGACAAGAAACTGCTATATTTGTCTGTCAACTCTGGTAAACACTTTGTATCAGCCAGCCAAAACTGAGTTGTTTTTTGTTTTGTTTTTAAATTCAATCCAAGTGAGCTGAGTTCTTGATCTGCCTGCAGTTAGATTCTAAAGTTATGTTTTTTCAGAGACACTGGCTTAGACTAAAAGAGCTCAAGGCCAGGCCAGCTGGCTCCAGCCAAGGCCCCACCCCCATCAACTTCCTATATTCTCTTCTTTATCTCAGCCAGAAGGCTGATATGCATATCCTTCACATTTTTCTCTGATCATATACAATAAGCAAAAAATAGTCACATAGCTTTCCTTGTGAAGGGCTGGATTTTGTCACCCTTGCTCACAATGCATTGTACCTTAGTCCACTGGAATCAGGAGACTACTTAAGGTATGTCTATACAGCAAAGAAAACCCACGGCCGGTCCATGCCAGCTGACTCAGGTATATGGGGCTCCCACTGTGGGGCTATTTCATTGCTGTGTGGCCTTCCTATCTCTGGGACTCTCCCACCTCATGGGGTTCGCAGAGTCCTGGCTCCAGTCTGAGCCCAGAAGTCTCCAAGGCAATGAAATAGCCCAGCAGGCTGAGTCCCAGCAGTCCATGTAAACTGACACGAACCAACCCAGGCATCTAGTTGCTGTGTGGACATAGAGTAAAGTGCTGCTCAGCCTGAAGAAAGTTATCAGAATTGGGCCTTAATGCTTTTGCTAGAAATGGTCATTTTCAATTTCTTCTCTGAAACTACGCAACCAGGAAAAGTATACAGCTTTCCCCAGAGTTTTCTCCTTTAACCAAAGGCATGCCTTCCTCCATAACTTACTTAACTATTTCTTATGTTTAGCCTTTCCTTTTACTGTCATTTTAACAGCGAAGATGATAAATTCAACCAACATTTGATCTTCTGCAGGTGGCCCTACCTTTCTCCAGTATCTGTTTTCCTTTAGTATTCTTCTATTCTTATTGTCCCAAAGAAGTCTATCGTGGCCAGCTAATTAAAAAATATGCAAACAGATACTTACAGTTATGCCTTATTTAACAGTCTTCATAAAGGTGCTGCCCAGATTTTGGAATTAAAGTAATAGTTGTGACATAAGCCATATGTACTTTAGCAAATTTAAAGTGGTACAGCTGCATCCGTATAGTGCTGTTGCTGTAGGATCTCTCGTGTAGCTGCTTTGTGCTGATAAGAAAAGCTCTCCCATCAACATAGTGCTGTGCACACTACCGCTTGTGCCAGGGAAACATATATCACTTGGAGGGTATGTTTTTCACATCCCTGAGCAACGTAAGTTTTGCCTGCATAAGTGGTAAAGTAGATGCAGCCTTATTCAGCTATTATCCCTTCAGAACTCTAACAAGAGCAACAGGAGACAATGGCAAATAATATATAGCTTTGCCCTCATTCTGCCGAGTATGAGGACTGCCTGATGTTTGCCTCCCAAACATTGACTTTTGATTTCTGAAATAGTAGAAAATAAATTCTAGAACTTAGCCCTAATTGTGTATGAATTTCCTTCCATCTCTTCCACCCTCAACATACTGGATTTGAAGAAGGGATTTCTTTGCTTCAATTGATGATGTTTTTGTCATGAGTTTCATGGTAATTATTGTGTTCCTTAAAGCCCCAGCTCCCAGAAGCAAGTGGATATGTTATGATTTCAGCCTTTATTCTTAAAGAAAAAGTAAATTTTGAGCTGTTGTGGCTGTAGGGAAAAGCTTCAAAATGTGACCCCAGTGCACCCTAGACCAGGGGTGGGCAATAATTTCTGGCTGCCTTGGAAGGGGCGGGGCCTAATCCGAAAGGGGCGGGGCCAGAATGTTTCTGGGCTTCCCCACCCCCAGACTATAATTGGTCTGGGGATGGGGGAGCCCCTTTGCCATCCCCTCCCACAAGGTGCCCATGCCCCTGGCAGAGTGGGAAGAGGCTTCACACGTGCCCCAGACCCTGACTGGCCTGTGGGCTGGGGGAGTGTGAAGCATCCTCCCACCCTACCCCCGCCCTGCGAGGAGCACACAACACTTCAAAGTGCCACACGCTGCTCTCAGGGCAGGAGAAGACGTCACACGCTCCCCTACCCCAAGCCCTGATTGGCCTGGGGGCAGGGGAGCTATGTGAAGCTTCCCTTGCCCTACCCCCGCCCTGCGTGAGTGTATGGCACTTTGAAGTGCTGTGCGCTCCTCACAGGGCGGGAGGGGGGGAGGAGGACAGAGGAAACTTCGCGCACTCCTCCTGCCCCCAGGCCAATCAGGGCTTGGGGGCGGGGGAGTGTGTGATGTCTCCTCCCGCCCTGTGAGCAGCACAGAAGCGCTGCGTGCTGCTCGCAGGGCTGGAGGAAGTTTCGTGCGCTCCCCTGCCCGCAGGCCCTAATTGGCCTGGAGGCGGGGGAGCAGCAGGGCTTCCGTGGGCCCTTTTGCCCACCCCTGCCCTAGACACTCAAAATGCAGAAGGCAAATAAAAAGAATACCAAATCTATTATTTTTACATAGTCTCATGGTTTTAAGGCCAATCGCATAAGTTTTGGACATTGGGGATTGACAACACTGTTACTGTCGCCTCTTCATGTAAATCCATACATGATCATTGCCATATCAACTGGACATGCTAGCTTGGCTACAGGTTGTGTAAAGCCCCCACTGCACACTCTCAAAGCTGAGCGATCCCAACTGCCAAAACCATTGTTACGCCTTTCATCTACATAATGCTATTTTCCAAAGAGCACAATTGTTGTATGGCTGGATCTAGAGGAATATTAAAGAGACACTGAAAATTAAATTAAATAGACCAGAAATTTAGCAGTCACTGTTGTCTCCCAAGCAAACTATATAAAATTGAAATACATTGGATTTTGAAATGATTCCCCTCTCAATGAGCACTCAAAGAGCTTGCATGAACTACACAAATATTAGTATTTAAAAAGTTAACATTCCACAACAATGACCATACAATGGTATGTAAATTACCACAATATTTCCTTTTAGTAAGAACAGGAGATAATTGCCATCAATATGGGTAAAAATTCACTTTTAATATCTCCTGAGATAGCTCTTCAATTTAAACATAGAAAAAGCAGACCCCCCACTTTAGCTAAAAGCCCTCTTTGCTTCTGCTTCTTATAGGTGTGATTATCTTAATAATACACGGCTTCCTTACTCCTCACTCCAAAATTTATCTTCCAGTCAATTTCAATAGCACCTATGAGAGGGAGAGATATAATTTGCCTGGTTACAGCCACATAAAATAACAAGAGACGGAGAAAGCTCGTTGGAAAACCAGTAATTACCCCCTCACATCATTCTGTTCAGGTCAGCAGCATAAAGATCTTTCAGACTGAGTCACAGGTGTGTGTCTCTGTGTTATACTATCAATCTCAAAAATAAAAGTGGAGATAGCCAGAAAATAATTGTATTTTGCAATTACCAAAGACAAATAGCTGCTGTAGCCTGTGCAATGTCATTTCTTACCTGTAGAGATAGGACACAACTGGAGATTCGAAGTCAGCTCCTTTGAATTTTGGGTGTGAATATTTGGATTTGAATCTATGGAACGGTACTTATTCTTATAGATTTTTCTGTAGGGTTCAGCCCTTCAGGTTTTTAATCTATTTTCCCATTTCATCATATAAAATTTCGGCTCAGAGTTTCAAGTGATCCATTGCCATTTGAGCTGAAATCCCACACAGTGAGAGCTCATGTGAATTTAGTGCTGTTAAATTACAGCAAAAACTGTGGCACATGATTTGGTCTCAAACCTGTACTTCTCTGAACGTTAATCTCTCTGGGTATGTCTACACTATAGCGTTATTTCGAAATATCTTATTTTGAAATAGTTAATTTGAAATAAGTTATTTCAAAATAATGTGTTTACACACAAAATGCATTTCGAAATAGTGTTTTGCTATTTTGAAATAGCGCGTCCACACTGAGTGGATGCTGAATCGCATTTAAGGCTGGCCAGAACCAGGTCCGGCAGGGCATCAGGTCAAGAATTACTTTGTGTGGCTGCTGCCTGAGGTTATCTGAGGTCTGTGCTTAAAGGGACCCCCCCCCCCGGACAGCCGGTTCTCAGCTTTCCCTGCTTGCTTGCCTACCTCGATGAGGGACAGCAAAGCATTTTGTCTCTGCGTGCTCTGGTTGCCCTCACTCGGGACACCACAGCACTCTGCAACATGAAGCCAGACCTGCCCCTGGGCACTCTGGTGCTTTTTGTGGACACGTTGCTGCGAGCCTGGCTGCACTTTCTGCAGGCTGCCATCCAGGAGGTCCATCGGGGGGCTGTCAGTATCCAGGAGGCCCTGTGAGAGAGCTTCCACCCTGAGGAGCACTGAGAGCCTCCCTGGTCTGCCCCACTGGGGGCTTGTGCCTCATTCCTCCCTCACGTCCTTCCACTTACCCCTCCCAACCCCCCCTTCCTGATATCAAATAAAATACACGTATTTTCATGAACACAAACTCTCTTTATTTAACAAAAATGGGGGTGGGGAATGAAACTCTGGTGAGACTGGGGAAAGGAGACGGGAGAGGGGAGAAGAGAAGGTGGGAGAGGGGAGGTGGAAAACTGGGAGGAGGGAGCTGGAAGGGGGAAGCAAGGGGAAGAAGGGGGAGGGGAAGCTCAGGGTTGGGAGGTCTCGCCAGCCCAACTTGATTGTCATGCAGACCTGCTCCTGGGTTCGCATGTAGCCTTTTGTGGCCAGGCTGGCAGCTGTCCTGCCACAGATGGCCACGTTCCTCCATCTAGTGTGGAGATCATGGACATTGGGGCATCCCCCCCAAACCTGAATAAGGTCCACGATCTCCACCCTGAACCAGGAAGGCGCCTGCCTTCTCTGGACCCTGGCAGGCTACTGGGAGCTGGCAGACTGCTCCTGGGGAGTGGTGGAGGGTTGGCTTTCAGTGGCTTGCTGCTCATGTTTTGGGGCCACTGGGTCAGGGGCAGTGACTGCTAGCTCTGGGCTGGCAGGCTTGGAGCTGGCACAGGCACTGTGGCCAGAGTCTACCTCTTTAAGGGCTCCGGGGAGGGGGGAGGGAGAGAAGTGTTCTTGGTTGAGGCCAGAGTGACCACCAGAGCACCCTGGGAAGGCTGGAGTCCCCCTATTTCAATATAAGTGTCTACACAGCACTTATTTCGAAATAGCTTTTTTAAATTTGGCATTATTTCTCGTGGAATGAGGTTTACAAATGTGAAATAGCGGTCTGGCTGTGAGGATGCTAGTAAAGTTATTTCGAAATAACTTTGCTGTGTAGACATACCCTCTCTGAATACTGTCTCTTTAACTCATCTCTACCTTTGCTTGACTGTGCAAGGTGTTTAATGCAGATGTTCATCCTATTATTCATTCTAAGGTAAATCTATTGTTTTTCCTTTAAATTCATTTAAATCCCCAGAGCTTTTCAGCACCCAGGCTTTTGGTATTTTTTTCTGTACCAGAACCTTGCTATGTGAGCCATCTGGAATGTTTATTCTACTCATCTAGTAGATGGGATGTCTCTGCAATTGAATACCTGTCAAAACTGAGAGATGGAAATTTTTGTCTGAGTCAGTGAACAAATTAACCTTTCAGCCATAAAAATTCACCAGCAGCATTGATGATTGCACATAGCAATAAGCAGTCTTTATACAGTGTGTTACAATTTACATTATGTTCCAAATAAGAAAGATGAAGAATTATAGAGCAGTGTATTTTTCACATACACTTGTTACTATCCCATGTGAAATTTGATGATGGGTTAACTTGTGCACTTTCATTGCAAGCAGTTCATAATAGTTCATGTCCACTTTTAAGGAATGATGAGCATAAGCAATCCATTGACAAGGGGACTGAACAGGTTACATTTTCTATTAAATCTAAGGACACAAGAAACATTTTATATATCATGCTATGGTTTGGGTCTATAGATCACTTGATTTTTTTATTTTTCAATTTATAAAAACATAATAAATAATAAAAAAATACATGTCCATTATTTTATATATCATGCTATGGTTTGGGTCTATAGATCACTTGATTTTTTTTATTTTTCAATTTATAAAAACATAATAAATAATAAAAAAATACATGTCCATTATTTTCTTTTGAAACACAGTAGAAACTCAGAGTTACAAACACCTCTGAAATGGAGGCTGCTCGTAATACTGAAATGTTGGTAATTCTGAACAAAACATTACAGTTGTCCTTTCAAAAGTTCGCAACTGAGCATTGAATGAATATAGCTTTGAAACTTTACTCTGCAGAAGAAAAAAAACCCTTTCTCTTTTTTTTAGGAGTTTACATTTAACACACACAGCACTGTACTGTTTTCTCTTTAGGTTTGTCTACACTATAAAGTTTTTTGGAAAAACGGCTGAATGTCCAGAAAAACTTCAGTTACGTCCACACTGCAATGGCATTCTTCTGAAAGAAAATCAAAAGAACAAAAGGATTTTTCCAACACTGGTAATCCTCATTCTATGAGGAAGAAGGCTTTTTCCAAAAGATCTCTTTCAGGAAAAAGGCATGTGTGGATGGAGAAGAGGGAGGTTTTTTTAAAGAAGAGGAAAGAGGAAAAAGCACAGGTGCCCTGGTGGCCACTCCATCCATAGTAATCACAGCTGAAATGCGAGAGAGTGTCCATTCAATGTGGATGCTATCTTTCGAAAAAGCAGATTGCTTTTTCAATGTGCTTTTGCAGTGTGGACACTCTCTTTTGGAAGAAGTTTTTCTGGAAGATCTTTCTGGAAAAGCTTCTTCCGAAAGAAGCCTGCAGTCTAGATGTAGCCTTTCTCTGCTGCTGCCTGATTGTGTACTTCCAGTTCCAAATGAGGTGTGTGGTTGACTGGTCAGTTCATAATTGTGAGATTCTACAGAATGGCCATTACTTCATTAGGGAAAGGTCTTTGTAAAGAGATGAGCTTCCCATCATGCTCTGATGGTCAAAATACTCATACTCTGTGGAACTGATGGACAAGGCAAATTTCTGAATTCAGCACCTCCACTGGGGATGCTCTGCAACATATACATTTAGATTGGGTGACTCAGCTGATTTCACATGTCAAGATAGAGCAGGGGGAGAGGCAATCTCTCGGGAAGCTAAAGCTTCAACTGTATAGGAACATATAAAGCAATATCAATCCTTTGAATTATACATAAAAGAGAACAGACAGCTAGCAACGTCTTGGGCAAACAGACCACTGCATTTTTCACCTGTAGTCTTAAAAGTGTAGCCTCATTTAGAGTTCACTACAGTAATCTAGTTTGGATGTGACACAGTCAAGGCCTTCATCACAGAGAAATGGTCATAACAATAGTACCAGGTACAGATGGGAAAAGAAGCTCTGCTGGCCAGTAACTCACCCACAATTCCACATACACCCTCGATAGGGATCAAAGAGCAACTGTGACACCTTCTTGTTACCAGGGCCATGCCGGGAGTGTGGGGCTATGGGGCTCAGGACAACCCACCCGCCCCAGGCTCTGGCACCATGACACTCCTGTTTTGCCCTTGTCCCACCCCTGCTCCACCCTTTTCTCCAAGCCCCGCCCTACTCCATTCCCATTCCACATCTTCCTACCCCTAATTTGCCCCTTCCCACTTGCACCCAACTCCCTCCCCTGAGCAACGCAGCCTGTGAGATTACTGTGTGGCAGTGGGAAGTGGAGTTACCAGGCTTCAGGGGAGCAAAGCAGGCTGGGGCTTGGTTGCTCTGCTTCACACCACAATGATGAAGTGGAGTGACCCAGCTGGGAAATGGCAGAGCAGGCTGAGACAGGGTCACTCCACTTCCCACAGCTGCTGGTGAGCACAGAGGCAAGCCCAACCCCTGCTGCCAGTGCCAAGTCCCCCCCAGAAATACCACAGGCCACCCTGGGTCCCACAGAGCCCCTCAAAGCATGGGGCTCAGGGTAGCCACCCTCAATCATCTTATGGATGGGATGGCTCTGCTTGTTACTTCCCCTAGCCACTGATATTGCCTTTGTCTTATCTAGAATTAGCCTCAGCCATGCATATGCCTGTCTCACCCACACCCTAAGAAAATATGGACACCTCACCTGGAGTCTCATACAAATGAGAAGTCAAGCTGAGTGTCATCCAGAGAGAGAGAGCACTGACGCCCAAGCATTCTCACTGTGTCCCAGAGCAACCTCATATATATGAAAGGGGGAAACTGAGGAAGACAAAAAGTCCTGTGGAGTCTTGGACAACAGAGCTATCACGCTAGAAGAGCAATTACCCTGCACTCTAACCTGTGACCACTGTAAAACATCGATCAGGGTCATCCTAATATAATCCTATTAACCTCTTTCAGGGTCCTGAGATGAGCCAACATAGGCATCTGTAGGAGGTTTGTAATGATCATTGTATGGTCTGACCAGTAAATAATTATTTTTCATCCAAAGATCTCCATGTGCTTTACAAGTTTGAGTAAGCATTATTATCCCCATTTTATAGATGAGGCAACTAAAGGACAGTGTCAGTGACTTGCCCAAGATTACATACTGAATTGGTTACAGAGCTCAGAAGAAAGAAAAAGTTTCTTGAGTGCCAGTCCATTGCCCTGTTTACTGGACTCGCTAAAGCAATTGATAGTTTGGCACTGCTTAAATATTAAATGAAGCAAGAGCAGAAACCACTTGTCACTCATATTATAGGATAGAGCTGTAACCAAGACACATTAATGTGTTCTGCCCAGCTCATTTATTCACAGTCAAGGTCATACATGTGTGTGAAATGTGATGTAATAGAATTAAATGTAACCTTTCTAGGAATTCTGCTTTGGGCAGGATCTGTGTGGGCCAAATAGGTTTTGAATATCCTGCAATCTTGTGATTCTTTTTTTGCTGTTTCTTCTCAAAGAGTTCACTCTCTTACCCTGAGCAAATCAAAGTCCCAATGTTTTCTTCAAACCCTTCTATTTAGAACAGTCTTACAATCAGGGAATGGGGTAAAAAAGAAACATATGACTTACATGACCAGTTGAATACCAGATATATATATATATTCTCTAAATTCAAATTGATGAAGCAGTATTGCTCATGTTTTCAAAAACAAAATAGTTGTTGAGTTCAGGCCAAGACCATCCTCCTGCAAACACTTCTCTTACTACTGCAAGTAATCCCGTTAAAGTCAACAGCACTGCCTGAAAGTAAAAGTAAACTCTTGCATTAGTGTTTGCAGGACTGGCCCCAAGGTTAATGTTTTACAAATGTGTGAAAACTGAGCTTATATTTTTAAGTGAAAACTGCTTACATCTTTCACCGTGGAGCTCACAATTGTGATTAAATATATTCAATAGCAGGGCTTAATTCTCTCATGTCTTAAGGTCCCTTTATACCACTCTAGAAGCATACAAAGGCCTTTGATTAGGTTTAAACAGACCATGGGGACTACTTACAGACTCAGTGGCTACGTCTACACTGTAGCCTTCTTGCAGAAAAGCTTATGCAAATGAAGCTCAGCGTGGAATATCACCACGCTTCATTTGCATAAGCTTTTCCGCAAGAAGACTACAGGGTAGATGTAGCCATAGACATTAAGGTCAGAAGGACCATCATGATCATCAAGGCTGACTTCCTGCACATTGCAGGCCATAGAACCTCACATGCCTACTCCTGTAATAGGCCCCTAACCTCTGGCTGTGTTATTGGAGTCCACAAATTGTGGTTTAAAGACTTCAAGTCATAAAGAATAAACCATTTATATTCTTATGTCTCATATTCTTCATAGACATATTGTTATGCTATGAATATGGCATAAGTAAGATACATTTTATGCACGATGGGTCACATGAGGTATCACCGGAAAGGTTACGATCTACTGAATGTGATTATCCAAATTGTATACATGTATCATTCTGTTAGGAATATTGACTATGAAAAAATTATAACTGTATGTGTACTTAGTGCAGTGGTTCTCAAACTTTTTGGCCCAGGGCTCACCCAGCTCAATGGAAACTTTTCCATGGACCACCCATGATGACACAATGGGGGGGGGTACAAGAGGGAGTGGTGATATCTGGTCTTGGCAGGGGGAGTGCGTGTGATGGATGGGTGCGGGTTTGGGCATCAGGAAAATGGAGAGATGCTTTCTTGGCTTTACACACACCCCTCATTGTTCCCATTCACTGTGTCCCAGGCACCATCTCCTGCTCCTCTCATTGGTCACTATTCTGTCCAATGGAAGCTGTGGGGAAGGCCTCTAGACAGTGCTTCCCTGCACTGCTGTTGCCCCTGCTTATTCACCCAGTGAACCAGATCCGGCCCACGAGATCTGGGGCTCCCCCTTCTTCCCTGCAGCAGGAAGCCAGTGCTGGCACTCCAGCCTCGCAGGCGGTGCGAGAGAGCGTGCATGGGGCTGGAGCACCAGTGTGGGCTCCCTGCTGTGTGTGCTGTACGGGGAGATCTGAATCTCGAGTTGTGGCCCACCTGCAAGGCAGCGCAGATCACTAGTGGTCAACAGATCGCACTTTGAGAACCACTGACTTAGTGGAATGCCTGCTAGACAGTAGACAGTCAGCCTGGATTGGGCCATGTAATAGAGACAAGAGAACTTGGAAGATATTAATCTTCCACCTTCCTGACAAGTTTCCTGGGATTCTGCTTTGACACTGTGAGGTTAGGTGATGATGTCACCTGATACAAAATACCACCTTGGACACTGGTGGTACTCTTCCATTGGAAACAAAGGCTTCTTGCCTTATGTAAATTCTATTTAAGGTTGGGGAATAAGACAACCAGTCTCTCCATTGCCTCCCAACACAAGAAGGAAGACTTCTGAAAGTTCCTGAAGAAATGAAGTAATTAAGCTAGGGAAAATCAAGCCTGAGTCCAGGCTGGGAACAGGTCTTTAGCCTGTTAAGAGACATGAGTGAAGCTCTGACCTGCAGAAATTCTAGACCCTGACTAAAACAACATTTAGGGTGAGAAATTACTATGTGTAACCTGTTTCTTTAGCATATTAAGCTTAATTGGCTTGTTTTGTTTTATTTGCTCAATCATCTGTTTTGTTCTGTTTGCTATCCCTTATAATCACAGGCTACGTCTATACTGCCCAGTCTTCCACAAGAACATATGCAAATGAGGCACGATGATGAATATTGCTGCGCCTCATTTGCATACTTAATGAGCCGCCATTTTTGCGCAAGGGGCTTTTGCGCAAAAAGGAGCCATCTACACGGCTCCTTCTTGTGCAAAACCCCCCTCTTGTGCAAGAGCCATTCTGCCACTTATTTTCAGGCAGAATGTCTCTTGCGCAAGATGGGGTTTTGCACAAGGAGCAGTGTAGACTGTTCCTTCTTCTTTGAGGATGTCCCCGTGGGTGCTCCACTGTTGGTGCTGGGCTTGCCCCGGCGCCGCAGATGGAGAATTTTCCAGAAATAGTAGTCAGACGGACCGCACATGCGCCGCTACTCACGGCGTTTGTGCTCTTTTCTCTGTGCGCAGTCCGGCCCCAGCCAGTTCCTCTTGACTGCCTCAGGCTGTAGATGCGAGAAACTGTGCTCTCCCTTCTTCAACCGCTCCGTGTTGTGAGACGTTCTTGATCCCTTTTACCTTGTTATCGTTCTCTTCCCTGTTGATCTTTAAAAAAAAAAAAAAAAAAAAATTTTTTCCTTAGTGTTTTTTTTCCCGGTCTAAGTTTCCATTTCTCCCCTCGTCCCCGTTGATTTTCCTGTATATAGTTAAGCATCCACCCCCCGTTCTTTCAATTTAAAACAAAACAAAAGAAAAAAAGAGGAAAAAAAAGAAACAAGGAGGAAGAAAAATGTCCTCTTCACTGGGCTTCAAAAAATGCCAGGAGTGCCGTAATGCCATGCCGGCCTCCGACGGCCATGCCTTCTGTGTAAAATGTTTAGGGGAGTCTCATGTGCCCCAAAAGTGCGCTCACTATGCTAAGTTGACTTCTCGGGCATGAAAGGACAGGGAACGGAGGCTAAAGATGTTGCTTTTCAATCAGGCGCTCCAGCCGCAAACTCCCTCTTCTGCCTCACAACGCCAGCTGGTGAAGTGGAGAGCCTCCTCCCCATAAACCTCTTTGGCCAAAAAGACGAGGCCCTCCCCAACGCGGTCTCTACCAGCGGTCTCTCACAGCCAAGTGAGCCACGGGGATAAACCGGGCACGTCCGGCACTTCAATGCCACGACCGAAGTCTAATGTGCCTCAGAAATCGAAAATGGGCCGTGAGCCAACCTCGGCACCGCAATCTATGCCGGCCCCGCAGGTCTTGAAGCCTCCGGTGCCGAAACCATATACGGCACCGAGAGCGCCCTCGGCACCGCCTGCTCTGGAGACCGAGAATGCAGCACCGATGACTATGGCACCGGTACCCGTGCCGTCATGTCCGGCACCGACAACACTGACGGCGCCGATAAAGTTGTCCAAAGTATGGGCGCCAGCCTCAGCGGCACCAAGCGCAGCACCCAAGATTACCACGGCACTGACCGTGGCACCGACCACATTGGCACCAATGACACCACACTACTCTGGCACCGATTCCAGGAGCTTGTGCCCCCAGACACCACCGCGCCATAGCCGATCGCCTTCACTTGTTTTCTCACCGGCGCCGTCCCCATCTCCACCGGCGCTGAATTCTCCGGAGTACCAAGGAAGTCCTCTTCCAGTATATTCTCCACGGAGTCTACCCTCTCCGTTCTTGTCTCCATCTACTCACATCACGAACGCCATTATAGACGTTGCTCCCCATCTCCACCGCCATCTTCACGGTCTTACAGTCGCTCCAGCTCTCCTCGTTCTCCGCGACTTCACCACTGGCAATACTCTTCCAGATACTACCCTGAGACGCTTTCACCACTCCATAGATTGTATCACCAAGATGACCCCTACTCTCACGATTTCCGAACCAGATACTCTCACCATTACAGATCTTGCTCTCATTCACGATCTGCTTATGACTATGCCTCGTCAAGACATTCCACAACACCGGCTCCCTTAACTCCACCGGACACGGCTGCACCACCTCCTCAAGTTTCATCTGAACCACACCATACACTTCCTGAAACTCAACCATCTCAGGTATCTCCAGTTGAGTCTTCCTCTCCTGATGAAGCAGTCATCCCCGGAGAAGTCTCCCCTCCAGATGAACTTCGTCAATTTCAGGAACTCTTTAAACGTGTAGCAGCATCACAGGAGATTCCATTGGAGGAGGTCAAAGAAAAGCAGAATGAACTATTCAAGAACCTGCAGCCACAGCATAGGGCACGGATGGCAATCCCATTAGACAAAGCCATCCTGGAGATAGCCAATGAAATCTGGCATACTCCAGCATCTGCCCTTCCCACCAACAAAAAGGCTGACAGGAAGTACTTTGTCCCACTTAAGGGGATGGAATTCCTCTTTTCCCATCCCCAACCAAACTCTTTGGTGGTTGACGTAGCCCAACATAGATCTAGGACCCCCCAGTTCAAACACCTTGCTGCGGACAAGGAAACGAAAAGGCTTGATATCTTTGGCAGAAAAGTTTGTACTTCCGCCACTCTCCTACTTAGAATCACGAATTACACAGCGCATTTATCCAATCACGTTTTCAACACCTTTTCTAGACTGACTCCATTGATTGACCACCTTCCAGAGTCTAAGAAATCCATCCTGAAGTCCGTAATCCAGGAGGGTTACACATCTGCCAGAACATCACTTAACATGGCTATGGATGTGGCAGACACCGTGGCACGCTCCACCACTACAGCGGTCGTGAGGCGAAGAGCCTCCTACCTACAAGCAGCAGCAGTTCCCAAGGAACTACAGACCAAAGTTGAGGACCTGCCCTTTGACACTCTCAACTTGTTCGCGGAAAAGACGGACACAGTTCTGCACTCCTGTAAAGATTCACGTACAACCTTGCGCACGCTAGGTATGTACACTCCTCCCTTCAGAAGACGTCGTTACCCCCCATATCAACGTAGGTACGACTACCCATATGCCCATCACCACTGGCAGCAACAACAACACCAGCCACAAAGGGGCTTCGACAACCAACGAGCACGCCAGAGATCTCAGCGGCGTCGCAATGGCAATAACTGCAACCAGGCCCCATCTAACACTAAGCAACAAGTTTGATGCGTCCGTCGAGGGTACGCAACCAGTCCACGGCAGCTCCAGTGTGCAACCCATCTATATTTTCCACCATCGTCTCAGGCCCTTTTTCGACCAATGGGCCAAGATCACTACGGACAGATCGGTGTTAGAGATTGTTCCGACAGGCTGTTCCATTCCCTTCATATCCAAACCTCCTACCACCACTCCCACCCCGTCCCTTTTCAGGGACCCCTCTCATGAAAACCTTCTCCGCCACGAGGTCAATCATCTCCTGTCCCTAGGGGCCATAGAACCGGTTCCTACCGAGTTCAGGAACAAGGGATTCTACTCCCACTATTTTCTAACTCAGAAAATATCAGGAGGCTGGAGACCAATACTGGACCTTTGTTCTCTGAACAGATTTCTACGAAAACAAAAATTCAGAATGATCACGCTTGCTGCCATTATTCCCCTACTAAAACACAACGACTGGTTTGCATCCCTTGACCTCCAGGACTCTTATTTCCACGTTCCCATCCATCCAGCACACAGAAGATTTCTCCGTTTTCTTGTCGGGTCAGATCATTACCAATACAAGGTTCTCCCCTTTGGCCTCTCATCGGCCCCCAGGGTCTTTTCCAAAGTACTCGCGGTGGTTGTGGCTCACCTTCGGATTCAGGGTGTCGTCATATTCCCCTACCTCGACGACTGCCTCCTCAAGGCCCACTCCGCTCCCGAGTTGCGCAAAATGATCGAAACTACCAAACACGTCTTCCACACCCTGGGGCTCCTCATAAACGAGCAAAAGTCCGTTTTGCACCCAACGCAGGACTTGGAATTCATAGGGGCCCGCCTAGATTCAGTCTCAGCCAGGGCTTATCTACCTCGGCAGAGATTCAGCAACATCCAAGACCTCATACAGGTTATCACAGACAGTCCTACCGTACAGGTCATTACCTGCCTGAAACTCATGGGCCATATGGCAGCCACAACCTATGTTGTCCGCTATGCCAGACTCCATTTTCGTGCTCTGCAATACTGGCTCTCACAGGTCTACAATCATACCAGGCATGACCTTCACAGGACAGTCTCCCTGCCTCAAAATGTACTTAAGCCCATAACCTGGTGGACAACTCCCAACAATCTTCTTTCAGGAGTTCCCTTCCAACAGCCACAACCCCGTTTCCATATCACAACAGATGCATCACTGCTAGGATGGGGAGCGCACATGGGGACATTGTCAGCACAAGGTCAGTGGTCTCCTTCAGAGAGGCAACTTCACATAAACCTGCTAGAACTATGAGCAATTTTCAACGCTTGCAAATCCTTCCAGTCAACAATACAGCATGCTGTGGTCAAGATCCTCACGGACAATATCACAGCTATGTACTACGTAAATCACCAAGGCAGAGCTTGTTCCCATTCCCTGTGCGTGGAGTCCATCTGTTTTTGGAACTGGTGTATTCGCCACAACATAACACCCACCGTATCCTACTTACCTGGAATCAGAAACATCACTGCCGACTTTCTAAGCAGACACTTCAATACCAAACACGATTGGGAAATCCACAATGAAGTCCTTCACACAATATTTCAACGCTGGGACACTCCAGTTGTGGACCTGTTCACCGATCATTACAACAAGAAACGACCCATCTATGCCTCCGGGGGGGCCTCGGCCCAGGATCCTTAGGCGACGCCTTTCTCCTCGATTGGAAAGGACCCCTCCTATATGCCTTCCCCCCAATACCACTCATTCTGAAGGTCTTGCAGAAGGCGAGGTCAGACAGAGCCAAGATTATCTTGATAGCCCCAGCATGGGCTCGACAGCACTGTTCCCCCTTCTATACCAAATGTCTCTTCAACCACCCATCCGCCTTCCGCTTCTCCCCAATCTCTTAACCCAGAACAGAGGTTGACTACGTCACCTCCAGATCCACACACTAAACCTTACGGCATGGCTCCTAGTTGGTTAGACCCAGCCGAATCTTTATGCTCGGCTCCAGTCAAACAAGTCCTTATACATACGACAGACAACATGAAAAACTTACCTGTACAAATGGTGACGATTTGCATCCTGGTGTGCTGGAAAACAGCACTCTCCGGAGACGCTCCCTCTTCTGAACATCTTGGATTATCTCCTGCACCTAAAGGAGACAGGAGTGTCCTTATATTCTATTAGGGGACATTTGGCAGCAATATCTGCGTTCCGACTTCCTTTGCAAGGGGCATCCATCTTCGCTCACCCCTTCTCCAAGAGGTTCCTCAAGGGCCTCGCGAATATGAGCCCGCCGCGAAACCCGGCCCCACCCGTTTGGAACCTAGACACAGTTCTTGAGGCCTTAATGGGCCCACCGTTTGAGCCTCTAGCCTCTACACCCTTGGAATTTTTTACTATGAAAACGGTGTTCTTAATAGCTATAACATCAGCAAGACGTGTGGGGGAACTCTCAGCCTTAATGGCAACACCACCATTTACCATTTTCCGCAGTGATGCAGTGATTCTGAGGCTTCATCCTAAATTCATGCCCAAGATAGCATGGATGTTCCATGTGAATGAACCACTCATCCTTCCTGTATTCTACCCAAAGCCTCATTCCTCGCCTAGAGAGGCGTTCCTACATACCCTCGATGCTCGTAGGGCCCTAGCATTCTACATCAATCGGCCCAGGCCCTTTAGGCAGACTGACCATCTATTTCTATCCCTCAACGGCAGATCTAAGGGTCAACCACTTTCAGCCCAATGTATCTCTAAAATTATAATGAACTGTATAAGACAGTCTTATGCTCAGAAGCATATTCCACTTCCCATTCCATTTCGTGCTCATTCTACTAGAGCCATTGCAGCATCCACCGCATTTTTAAAAGGGGTTCCCTTGAGGGACATATGTAGGGCAGCCACGTGGGCTTCTCACCAGACCTTTGCTAAACACTATTCTCTATTCCAGACTTCTCAGTCTGATGGGGCACTGTCAACTGCAGTCCTCTCCACGGCGGATAAATAGGGACCCCGGATCCCTCCTTCTGTTGTGGCGACCACTGCTACTCAGTCACTAACAGTGGAGCACCCGCGGGGACATCCTCGAAGAAGAAAGCGAAGTTACTCACCTTGGTGAGATAACTGTCGTTCTTCGAGATGGTGTCCCCGCAGGTGCTCCACTACCCGCCCTTCTCCCCGCTTCGGAGTCCGTTTCTGCTTTCTTTTTCAGACTTCGAGGCAGCCTCGAGGAACAGGCGGGGGCTGGACCGCGCACAGAGAAAAGAGTGCAAACACCGTGAGTAGCGGCACATGCGTGGTCCGGCCGACTACTATTTCTGGAAAATTCTCCGTCTGCGGTGCCGGGGCAAGCCCAGCACCAACAGTGGTGCACCCGTGGGGACACCATCTTGAAGAACAACAGTTATCTCACCAAGGTGAGTAACTTCGCTTTCTTACGCAAAAGCCCCTTGCACAAAAATGGCCTCTCGTTAAGTATGCAAATGAGGCACAGCGATATTCATCGCTGCGGCTCATTTGCATATGTTATTGCGCAATACTGGGCAGTGTAGATGTAGCCTATAGTATACGGTAGAAAGGGCAAGAACTCAACCCAACTTTAGTGTGATCCTGAATGAGCCAGAGGATTGTATTTATTTCCTATCTCTAAGTAAATTCTATGTCTCACAATTCTTGTCTACTACAGTAGCTTATTATACAGCATTACTCATTCCTTCCAGAGAACATTTGATGTGTCTAGGGCTAAGTTTTGTTTCCTTTGAACTCAATGGGATATTTGGCTGTTGACTTCCTTGAGATCAGGATGGCTTTTAGGAAACAGGGGTAAAACATTTCCATTGCTTGCACTGGATTTTATCAGAGCTGTCAGATCAGCTTTTTTGGGGGGCGGGGTTAGGTGAGGTGTGTGTTGAATATGTATAACTGGGGATTTGGAGTTTTTGTAAATCAGTCAGTGGTTGGGAGGAATGCATGGGTAAGATGGGAAACAGCTGAACAAATTTAATTGAAAACCTTTATTGCTGCATGTGTGATTAACACAGAACAGAGGCTCGATAACAGCTCTGCAGAGACAGAGGACTACATCTCAAGTGAGATCTTTCATTCAGAAGGTTCCTTCCTGGCTAAAAGAGACAGTGAGTTGTATGGACCAACAGACAGATACTTGGAGACAAAGGTTAGTTTAATTATTACAAAAATTAGTACATGTCCGATATGCCATTTGACCATGATTTCTCCACCACTGTGCCTCAAATTTAGGTAGAGAAACGTCCAGCTTTACGTATTATACAAAAGTTGCCACAGTTGCGTTACCAAGGATGGGAGGGGGTTGCTAAGTTAATAGATGGGGCATGAGGAGAGTTTGTTGCCTTCCTTTGAAGCGTCAGTTTAGATGCTCTATTGCTCTGCCTTGATATGTCAACTCCTGTGCTTATTGTTATTGTATATGTACACTGACAGAAAAATCAGCATTCCTTTGGTTGAAATTTTATTTCCATAATTTTGGATATGTTTTCTGTATTTCCATCCTAATTGCCCTTTTTTGCCATGACCAACCTGTGACTCCTTAAACTGCCATAATAAAAGAGACATAGCAGCAGAGCAATGATATTTTTTGCAAATTAGCTCATTAAAGAATCTTAATGTCCTCCTGTCCCAAGATTGCTGGCAAATACTGCTACTGGGCAGGAGAAAGAGTAAAGGCACAAGCACAATAATCACGCTGAAAGAGGATGGATAGTCATGGAAGGAGAGATGCTGAGGCCAAGCAGCACACTCTGTCCTCCCATCATGCTTTTGGACTCTGCTGTGACAGGCAGATTGAGGGAGAGGACTGGAAGGAGTCTGGGAACACCTGGTATACTCGACTCACTCCCTTTGTGACCTGAGTTAACCCTGTGTTATTTTCAGAACAAAACTCCATGGCAATTTTGTTCCTCAGAGAAGCATAAACTTGGAAACCACATTTCTTGCTGTTTTACTCATGTGGCCAACATGGTGTAACCATGGGATGGGAAGCAATGGCTGTTACTGAGGCAGTTGTGTTACAAAGGGTACGTCTAGACTGCACTCTAAAATCGAAATAAGGTATTATTTGCAAATTGCGTATCTTATTTCGATTTTATTTTGAAATAGGCTATTTCAAAATTTGGCGCGTCTACACAGCGCCAGATTTTGAAATAAAGCACTATTTTGAGACATCCCTTATTCCTCGTGGAACAAGGTTTACAGGGATACTGAAATAGCGCGTCTGTTATTTCGAAAAAGAAACCCTGCCTCTCCTTTAGCAGCAGCACATAGCCCTAATCTCAAGTGTGAATGTCTCAGCTCTCCAGTAGGCAGAAACCCTGAGTTTGATCATTAACATTTACCCTTTCCCTCACCTTTTTCTGGAGGAGACAAATTTGGCCCAGACTTCCCAATAGTCTCTCAGGAGGCCTTATCGACTCAACATTTTGCTACAGCTGATAAAACAAGAGACCCAATTTATTATAGTCACTTGGCACCATTAATTTATGTTAATACCAAATTAAAATGTTTTTTAAACTGAATGTGATTCATGTTATCCTCGTCCATCAAGCTAGTAACCTTACTTGTGACAAATGAGGAATGTTTTTCACATGGGTGATTCATTACAATGTAATAAGCCATTTTTTGAATGCCCCTTCAGACAGACCAAAGAAATTGAGGTATTGTAAAACAAAAATAAAAGATAAACCTTGTAAAATCCCAGTTGCCTAAGTCTCCACCAGGAACCCAGATGGCTGTGGAATTTGCAGCCAATGAGCCTGGACCTTAGATTGCCCCATGGAAAAATCGAGTTTCCGAAAGTTCTTTCTGTTATGAAGCTCTCAAAAGCAGGTTTATTTTGTGGAGGGAAGAAGAAAATTGGGGTCTTATAAAAAGAGAAATACCCTTGGGTTCTACAAAGAACCTGGCTTAAGGAGCAGCCCCAGAGTTTCATTGACATTTGTTCCTGCCAGGAATGTTTTACACGCAAGCCTGTGAAAACAATAATAATTTGCATTTTTATGACACCTTCCCAGTACCAGGCTTGCACTGACGCCAATGGCAGCATGGTGCCAAGCCCACACCTGGGAAGGGGCCCACAATCCCTCCCTTTCTTTGGGCAGCTCTCCCTGGGGTTGGAGGATATGAAGGGAAGATCAGTTGAGGTGAGGTATGTGGGGGGAGCAGCAGGGGTGCCTTTCTGTCTCTCAGCTGAAGGCAGAGCACATCAATGCATCCTGCCAGCTGAAGGGCTCAGGAGAACACAGTGGCTTTGCCACTCTTGACCCAGCTCATGTAGAAACAGTGAGCATGAGGCAGCTTTGCCCCACCTCCCTGCATGTGGATCATGCCAGTTGGTGGAATGGATGGGGGAGTTGGCAGGCCCTGGTCAGTGTTTTCTACCTGCCATGCAGTCAGCTGGACACCCTCATGTAGCCCACATGTAGATTGCCTAGTTCCTGGGCTCTCAGGTCCTACTGGGCTTGGGGCAGCAGTAGTGGGATGGTATAGCTCCTCTGCCCTATGCACCTACCCCAGCCATGCCATTATTCAGATGCAGAGGCTGGAGAGCACAAGAGCCCCCAGACCATGTGTGGCAGGAAGCTGTGTGCTGTGTCAAAGACAACTTCTGTGTGGATCTCCTGTGTTCTGCAATCATTCCCTATGGGACAAACATATTTTGTGCTGTGCCCACAAAAGGTTAATCTGGCCTGCACCTTCTACTGGAGAATCACAAGGCACTTCACAAATATTAACTACTGAGACCAACATTCTCAACTAAATTTTGGCACGCAAGGTGTAATTTGTTTTCTTAACCCTCACAATGTCCCTGAGGATCAGGGAAGTTTTATTAGGCTCTTTTACAGATGAGGAAATTGAGGCACGAAGAGGTTAGGTTCCTTAATACATCTGGTACAAAGTAAGCACTAGAGCCAAGATTAACTGAGTCCTAATTCAATGTTTTAACCCTAAGATTATCCTCAGAAATGTCTTGCCATCCTGTTAAAATCACCTTAATATTGACGTTAACAAGAAAATGATAAAAAAAAATACTTCACTGTCCTCAGGCTCTAATAACCTGATGTTTATCAGTTTGCAGGGTTGGTTACAACTTCTAAGTTCTTGAATCCTAAGTAGTCCTCTGAACCCCACCAGCCTATATTCCATCATTCATTTCTTTGTTGATCACTTCCAGTGTATGGAAGGATGAGGAGGGAGATAAGACATTGCTGTTCTAGCTTCACCCCCAGTTTGGTAGGTAGCAAATTCCAGCAAATGTCTGTCTTTTTGTGATATTTGTTACTAGATGTGCAGTGAAAGAAAATAGTCATTCTGAAATTAAAGTGACCAAATTTGCTATCAGCCGTAAATATAATTTATATGACTCTCTTTTGGTAGCAAAATAGATAGGTAGGGGTGCTGTCTTTTGCAACCAATGGCAAAATCTGACAAAGAGGAATTTTATGACATTACACCAGCAGGTGCTGCTGCAAGAACATCTGACATACTAGCTGAAAGATATGGGTATTTTAAAAACCTTCTTGTAAATTCCTGGATAAGTTCTGAAATAAACATTAGAAAATGCCTGCATAATTCAAGATAAATGTTATAAATTGAAACATTTCCTTTAAAAAAAAGATAGCAAAGAAGGAAAAATGAGGCAAAAATAGCGGAATCAACAAATTATATCAGATCATTTAACGGGTCTATAAAAGGAGACAGGGTATGGTGGAATTATTTCCACAAAATGCAAACAAACAAAACTATGCCAATTAAATTAAACATATGATGTGGAGTTAAAGATAAATTCTTTCTCTGGTTACCAAATTAACTTGAATACAGCAGGATGCTAAAAGTAGATACACTCGATTTTCTGCATGGTAGCTGCTTGATACATAGATTCTTTAAATGGATTTTAAAGGAAGCTAATGTGGGGAAATGATAAAATCTTTTTAAAAGACATAGAAATAAATTGCAAAATTAAAGAGTACTCTCCAAGCTATCTATCCAGCTAATGATTTCCTTTCTTGGAATCTATGAAAAGTATTAGAAATCAATATATTTGCTAAACTGTAAGAAGGTTTTAAAATATTTAGGCCCAGATCTGAAGATATTTGCATTTGATAAGGCTTTGAGCAGACAAAAGTAGATGAAGTTTCCCTTCCCTGTCATCCTTAAACCAGTGATGAAGACTGGCCAGGCTCTTAGTATTAGAAATTAGCCTATCTAATAGCCCATGCAGAAAGCAAGGCTGTGTTAGACATTTGGGTAAGTCACATGTTCATAGACACAAGCGAGATTTCAAGGGTAGTGCAGGTTGGATCTCCCTCGTCCAGCACCCTTGGGGCCCGACTGGTCCTGAATGCGAAGATTGCTGGACCAAGGGAGGATCTTCCCTTTACGGCTCATGCTGCCCTACTAACCCTGGGATAGAGCTCCAGTCCCGCCCTGTTGCTACCTGCCCGGCCATGGCTCCCCAGGATGGAGCTCTGTGGCTGCTGCTGGGGCCAGACCTCCACAGCTGCCTCTGCCAGCCGTGGCTGGGGCCGGAGTGCTGCGGCTGCCCCTGCTGACCACCCTCTACTGCCACAGGGGCCAGAACTCCCTGCTGTGCCACCCACCCCTCCGCGCCCCCCCAACATCAGGCTCCTGGCTGAGTCGCTGCCTTCCCCACATGCACACACAGCTCTTCCCTCACGACCCAACCTCCCTATACCTGACCTCTGTGATTCAGGAACATCCATGATCTTGCTGGACCACGGATGTTGCCAGACCACAGAGTCCCAGTTAAGGGAGGACAATCTGTAAAGACATCTGCTAATAGTGTACAGGCTCAGTGTTGCCCTTCTCTGAATTTACTGACAGACTAATCAGTGACTGTTGCACACTTGTTTCTGGTGCTTCAGGGATGATTTTCTCCCTGAAGTCCAGGGTCTTCAAAAGGTCATTTTGGCTCCTCTCATGCCTGCCCACCCCTTAGGGACATACCAGTAACACCTGCTGCTTCCCAGTCTCTCCTTTCTTGGAGTGCTGTACATTTCTTAAAGGGACACACCCAGTGGAAAATTACATGGAAGGCTCTTCCCATATTATGCACCTAGGAAGGTGAGTAGTTGGCAGGGCTGCTAGAACAATATGTACTGACATCTGTGGAGAACACTATCATTATGCCTCACGTGGCCATTTATGTTAGTGCATGTGGAAAATAAAGGGGTGAATGTTTTTCCTTGTTGCTGAGATGGAACAGTTCTTTGGTGGTGAAGTAATATTATTGCACTGGACATTTTAACTCAGAAAAAAAAAACGGGAGCGTAATTTAATGACTTAATAGCCAGTTCAGAGTCTTTATAAATATATTGTGCTGTATATTTTTGGCTGGACTTGATAACTAAAGGAGAAGCATATTTTCTTTATAATACTTATTTATTGGCTGGCCCCTGGGAGCATAAACAAAATCAGCTTGGCAGTTCCGAAGCCCAGATGGACAAGCTATAACACTGTTACAGCAGAATCAGTGCACAGCAGGCAATCTCTGCCTTAGACAGAGAGCCAGTATCTAACCACAGAAAGTATGGAGGAGCAATTTTTCAAGGTTAGCAAGAAGGAAGGGAGACCCTACTTACAAGCTTATTGTTAATAACAACAGTCATTATTACCACTCTGGTCTCCTAACTGGAGTTTTCAAAAACATGTTCAAATGTTTGTTTTACAACAGCTGTGGTGCAGCATAGACTGATGAACAGCTTTCGGAAAGTGTTTGTCAATTTACAGTTTATGTGATTAGCTACGTATTTGGTGGGGAAAATGTTTTCCTTTTGCAATGGACTCATCTCTCTGGTGATCATTTTACACACTGAGTACTTTCTGCACAAGCACAGGGCTCTGAATTCATTTGGATCTCTGTTTTAAGATTATTAGCATTGATGTGCCATGCTGATGCTCTTATTTAAAATATTAACAACTATTACAAGTGGTGTTGGATCAGCTAATCTTTGGTGTTGGGCACCAGACCTCAGCTTGCAGAATCTTTCTCCTTTCTGCTGTTTGTGTTAAGGGGCAGGAACATTAAAAGAGTTTGTGCACCTCTATTTTCAGGCTGTTTTAGTTCAGGAACCACTTGTCTAACTCATGTTAAATGTAGCAGAAGAACTCCACTTGGTCTCAGGCCGATATGAAGGGCAGCTTTCTTTCTCATTTTATTTCAGCAAAATAATCCTCTCTAACAAGTTGTTTTAGAATAGCTCTCCCAAACAACATTCAGACATGAGCACATAATGTCTGCAACCCTCCCTTGGGAGTGCTGACAGCTGAACCACTCAGCCCAAAGGGGAAGGCCCACTTTACATAGTACAGAAGCAGGCTACACTTCTGAGTCTAGTGTCACTCTGGAAAAGGGACTAGTGAGTACCCTGGCTGACAGGGGTTTAAGGATTCAATCTTGTAATTAAAATAATGTAATCCCTACCATGAAGATACAATGCCTGCATTTATATCTGTATAACACCTTTGATCTGAGCATCTCAGTCTAAGTTGGATTCCACACAAGTTGCTCCCAATTATATGCACTTCTTCATGCCTTCAGCTATCTAAACCATGTATGCAGACAAACATTACAATACCCATAATCTCAAACACTTACAAACTATGAAATGCCTTCAGTTTGAAACTGATATCACTTACAATTACATGGATAGGAATAGAGGGAGATGGAACCTTTTCTTTTGCTCTCTAGTCTTATATTGAAATATAAAAATCTGTTTTGATACCACATGCTAAGGTAAACCTTAACAGTAGTCTGAAATTGAGATGTGGTGGGTATACTGGAAGCATTAGCTAAAAACCCACCACCATTATTGCTTCCACCTAGCATCCCTGCCAGCTAGCCCTTACTATTCTATCCCAGCTTGGGATATTCGACATATTGTGGGAGAAAGTGTCAAGAAAGTGAAGGAAAATTAAAAAATGCAATTTTATTTATTTGCATGCAACTAATTTATTTCAGTAACATCTTGGTGGAAGTGTGAGCTTCAGTACTGCTGCTGGTGGTATAATGTTATTTTTAGGGCACTTTCAAGTTCACCTCAGTATAGGACATAATTCAAACACACATCTAATTGTATGTAGCTGAACTGAGATAAGGGAATAATTGCACCCACTGTAGTGTGGCATTCTGTCTGCCTTTATTCCACCAGACATAAAGTATGAAAATGTTTTGAGGAGCTGTACTTTTAATACCGTTCAGAGAAAAAACTGGGGTGAGAAAAGGCAAAATGCAAGGAAAGTAGCTCTAGGGAGGTTAAGTAAATACAGCTATTGAGAAGCAAATTTGCTCAGTATTATGACTTGTACATTTAAAAAAAAATATATTCCTACTTAAAATGTCAGTGTGAACTATGATCACTCTCTTACAGACAATGATGTGAAGATCTAATAATGACAATAAGTCAAAACAGGCCATCAGTTTTGAATCAACTTCCCATTTACATCCTTATGGTATATCTACACTGCGGGTTTTTTCTGAGATACCAGAGGTATCCCGGAAAATCTCTGCCACGTCCAAGGAACGCATTTCCCCTTCCGCTTTTTTTTGCTGAAGAGTAAATGCACTCTTTCAGGGAACCCTGTATACCTCATTCTACGAGGAATAAGGGCTCCTCTGAAAGAGGAGGCTTTTTGGCCATTTGGCCCCATCTAGACGGGGCCAAATGGCGGAAAAGCCTCTCCTGGAAAAGCAATCGGAAAAAGCTACGCAAATTGTGGAGTGCAATTTGCATAGGTTTTTCTGAAACAAAAAAAACCCTATAATGTAGACCTAGCCTCAGAGAGTTCTGATTAAAAATTGATACTTATAATAATATTGGGATAGCCATTATTGCTGGAAATGGACCTAACTTAGAGCAACTAGACCAGTGAATTGAGGCCATGCTACACACACAATCATAGAATCTCATAGGACTGGAAGAAACCTCTAGAGCTATTCAAGTCCAGTCCCCTGCACTCATGGTAGGAACAAGCACCGTCCCTGAGAGGTGTCTGTCTAACCTGCTCTTAAAAATCTCCAATGATGGTGATTCCACAACCTCCCTAGGCAATTTATTCCAGTGCTTAATCACCCTGACAGTTTGGTTCCTAATGTCCAACCTAAATCTCCTTTGCTGCAATTTAAGTTTTTTTTCTATCATCAGAGGTTAAGGAGAATAATTTTCCTCCCTCCTTTTTGTAACACCCTTTTAGGTACTTGAAAGCTGTTATTGTATCCCTTCTCAATCTTCTCTTTTCTAGACTAAACAAACCCAGTTCTTTCAGTTTGCCCTTATAGGTCATGCTTTCTAGACCTTTAATCATTTTTTTGCTCTTCTCTGGACTTTTTCCAGTTTGTCCATATCTTTCCTGAATGTGGTGCCCAGAATTGGACACAATTCCCCAGCTGTGACCTAATCAGTTGCAGAGTAGAGTGAAAGAATTACTTCTCATGTTATGTTCACAGCACTCCTGTTAATACATACCAGAATGATGTTTGCTTTTTTTACAACAGTGTCACAGTGTTGACTCATATTTAGCTTGTGATCCACTATGATTCCTAGATCCCTTTCTACAGTACTCTTTCTTAGACAGTCATTTCCCATTTTATATGTGTGAAACTGATTCCTTCTGTTCCTTCTTAAGTGGGGTTCTTTGCATTTGTCCTAATTGAATTTCATCCTATTTACCTCATATCATTTCTCTAGTTTGTCCAGGCCATTGTGAATTACAATCCTATCCTCCCAAGCACTTGCAACCCTTCCCATCTTGATAACATCCGCCAACTTGATAAGTGTGTTCTCTCTGCCATTATCTAAAACACTGATGAAGTTATTGAACAAAACCAGTCCCAGAACTGAATCCTCCACACCTGAATCATTATGCCCTTCCAGCATGAATGTGAACCACTGATAACTACTCTCTGGGAATGGTTAACATGAACATTCTGGTCTGATGGCAAGGTCAATAAATCAGAATACAGGCATTTGGGATTTGGAAACATGTACCTGACTTTTCCTATGTAGTTTTTCATAAATCAAGAAGACCCTTATTCAGAGCTTGTATTGTTCTCTTTGATCAGAGTCAATGTGATGAACAGCAGCTCTGAGGATCTCTTGTGTTCATGTCTAAGAAGAGGAATATGTGTGCTTTTGTTTCATTCCTCCCTTCCAGATTATGTCACTGTAGTAGTGAGATTATGAAAGTGATTTTAATATATTAGTTGCTTCCTTGTATCATGTTATTTTAGCCAGAAAGATCCAGAAGATACTCATACTCTTTCCACAAGGCCTTCTGCTTAGTGTCTAATATGCAGAGTTTAAAAGTTATTTCAAATGCACATGGTTTGGGGGCTATTTAAAGTCCCCAGGGCTGGCCTTACCATGAGGTGAACTGAGGCGGCCGCCTCAGGTGCCAGACTATGGCGGGGGGGGGGGGTGCCACTAGGACCCAGAGTGTAGAAAATTGTGTCTGCTGCTGGTGCATATTGTATTCTCTCTGCTCTAGATGCACAGAAATGGTGGAGTGCTGTGCTGGAGGAAGGAGGGCACAAGAGACATAACAGGCAGGCTGGAGAAAAGGTGAGAGGGAATAACAGAAAGCAGCAGGAGCTGCAGGGAGAGAGAGGAGAAGAGCCTCTTTTGTACCTCTCTAGCACCCCCAGGAGCCTGGACTGATTAACATCAGCTTCTCAGGGAGCTTCCTGTTTCCTGCTGCTTCCCTGAACCCGCTTGAGGAGAACAGGCAGCCAACTGAAGTAGTAGGAGCCAGTTAGGCCCTTAAGACGCTGATATCTTCCCTCGCTCAGGCCCTGCTACCAGCCTGCTTATTTGTCCCCTTCAACTGAGAGTTGAGAGCCACTATAGCTGTCACAAAACAGAAGTCATAAGTGAAAGACAAAAACTCCCCTTTGGGGAAGCATTCAGAAAAAGAGAGCAAGCAAAGGAAGCTTTTCTATCTAAGCAGGAAGGAGCTCTCCTGAGACACATAGACACAAATGTTCACGGTGAGCCTTCTGGCCCCATGGAGGATGTGAGTGGTGAGGAGATGCCTGATCTTCCAGTTAGTCAGAGTGCAGGTGACCTGGCAGCTATTGCAGCATCCATATCTCCATCTCAAATGGATATAACCATGCACATTCCTGAAGAAAAGTGTGGATCAGAGAAGAGTGTGGTGGAGGCAAAAGAAACAGCTGCTGCTGAGTTTAGTTCCTTTAGTCTAGATGATCCAGGACTGTGGACCCACTTGAGCAGTAGCCTGAGGGACTTCCTTGTACTGCATGGGCCACAGCAAGTGAAAAACTTCATGTTCCCCAAAGACAATGAAAATAGAAGTTTCCATCCAACACATTACTGGCGTGAAATCCCCAATGGTGATAAAGTGGAGAGGCCATGGCTTATGTACTAAAAAACACAGAATGCTGCATACTATTTTTATTGCAAATTCTTCCAGTGTAATGTTCCAACCATAGTGGGTTCTATAGGAACAAAGGACTGGAAAAATCTGGCATGCCATGAGAAGGCAGCAAATCACCAGAGAGCATTCCATAGGTGGAAAGAGCTTGAGATGAGACTAAGGCTAAAGGCCACCATAGATGATCAGCATCAAGGGAAGATTGCATCAGAGTCTCTTTACTGACAAAATGTTCTGAAAAGGCTCGTTGCCATTGTGAGAATGCTTGCTACCCAAAACCTAGCACTGAGTGGCACTTCAGATCAGCTGTATGTGCCAAACAATGGAAACTTCCTTAAAATTGTGGAGCTGATGGCTGAGTTTGATGCTGTACTCCAGGAGCATCTAAGAAGAGTCACCACCCAAGAAATGTACACATACCACTACCTTGGAAAAACAATTCAAAATGAGATCATACAGTTACTGGCAACAAAAGTCAAACAGAAGATTGTGGCAAATCTGAAGTCAGCAAGATATTACTCTGTTATTCTGGATTGAACACCTGACATCAACCATATGGAACAAATGACTTTAATGGTGTGTTTTGTAACAACAACAGAACCTAGTGAAAATATCCCTGTAATGGTGACTGTCAGAGAGCATTTTCTAGAATTTATTGACATTGATGATACTATAGGAGCTGGTATGACAAATGAGCTTCTTAAAAAGCTGGAAGATATGGGAATTGCGATAGCTGACATGAGAGGTCAGGGCTACGATAATGGTGCCAACATGAGAGGAAAGAATAGAGGAGTGCAGACACGGATCCGAGAGTTAAACCCTTGAGTTTTTTTTGTCCCATGCAGTTCTCATTCATTGAACTTGGTGGTCAGTGATGCAGCATCAGCTTCTAGTGAGGCTGCTGAATTTTTTAATATAATTCAAAGCATCTAAGTATTTTTCTCTGCATCAACTCATCGATGGCAAATTTTGAAGCAACATCTGGGAACATCCTCTCTGACACTGAAACCACTGAGTGCCACATGATGGGAAAGTCAAGTGGAGGCGATAAAGCCTATCAAACACCAAATTGGGAAGATAGATGATGCCATAGTTGCCATTATGGAGGATAATGCTATGACAGGAACTGTTTGTGGGAGAACAGTGGCAGAGGGAAATGGAATCACCAGAAACATACATAACTTCAAATTTCTGTGTGGCTTAGTGTTGTGGCATGACATACTGTTTGAAATAAATGTTGTAAGCAAGATACTCCAAGGTGTTTACCTTGATATATCTGGAGCAATGGAACAACTGGACAAAGCAAAGTCATGCCTACAGTCTTACCGGTCAGATGAGGGATTTCAAAACGTTCTGAAGAGTGTACAGAAGTTGGCAGAGGAACTTCACACTGAAGCTATTTTCCCACCCATTCAAGAATACAAGAATCACCGAAGAAGAAGACATTTTGATTACGAGGCACGGGATAATCCCATAAGAGCCAAACAACAATTCAAAGTTGAATTTTTTAACCAGGTGCTAGACTGTGCAATACAGTCAGTTGAAGAATGTTTCATGCAGCTCAAGGAACACAGCAGTATATTTGGGATGTTGTATGATATTCCAAAACTCCTCACTATACCTGAAGAAGACCTACACCAGCAATGCAGGGCACTAGAGACAATGTTGACACATGATGACATGCGCGATATTGATGCGAGTGATTTAGGTGATGAACTGAAAGCCCTTTCAAGATACATTTCAGCAGGATCAACTCCAAAGGCTTTTCTGGAATATATGTGCACAAATAAGATGACCACTCTCTTTCTAAATGCTTTTGGTGCTCTGTGCATACTTCTAACACTTCCTGTAAACAATGGAGAACGCAGCTTCTCCAAGCTGAAGTTAATAAAAACACATCTATGCTACACAGGAGAGGCTGGTCGGCCTTGCAACCATCTCAATAGAGCATGAGCTGACTCAGACTGTGGACCTTCAGGAAGCAGTTCAGATCTTTGCAACCAAGAAGGCACGGAAAGTACCACTTTGATTATTCAAACAGATAAAAATGCCAATGTTTACTCTGCAGACAAGAAAAGTTACATTTGCTGTTCAGGCGTTTGAAAGTTAAGTGTTACTTAAAATTTTTGAACAAGGCATTTTAAGTTTTTAGTTCTCCTTTATTGGGGTAGGTAGCAGAGCAGTACCATGAGAGGAGTAGAACAGGAAGAAGGAAGAATTGAGACCTTTCAAAGTTTTGGCCCAAGCGAAGGGGTATGGGGGCATCATTTGAGCTCCCCGCCTCAGGTGCCAAAATGTTGTGGGCTGGCCCTGAACGTCCCTCAGCATTTCTTGTAGCATTCTAAAGTGACCCCAGTAAGAACTGTCTCTGTGTTTATGTTTAACATTTATGCCTGATGGCCATTATCTAAAGCAACAGAGATAAAAGAATCCCTGTGTAACTTTGTATTACTTTACTTTTCACAAAAGAGAAGGATAAAGATACATTCATGTTGAAGAGAGAATAATTAAATGTAATTTATCTTATCTCACTGCTCATGTTTATCATTTTCTGAAAATAAGACTAAACTGCTTAGAATAAAACAGTTGAAATCTTGTTAAATTATCTGTTTTTCAGTTATAATTTGATCTGAAGAACCTGTGTAAAATTTTCAGAAGTATTTAAGGCCCTGTCTACACTACAGAGAAGATCAAAGCTGCTGCAGTTGATCTTCCGGGGCTTGAATTAGTGGGTCTTGTGAAGACACGCTAATTCAACCTGAGAGGGCATGCCCGTTGATGCTGGTAGTTCTGCTCCTAAGAGGAGTAAGTGAAGTTGAAGGAAGAGTGTGCTCCCTTCGACTTCCCGCAGTGTGGACGGCGCCAAAATTCGATTTAAGATACTTCGACTCAAGCTACGCAATTAATGCAACTGGACTTGCGAGACTTAATTTGAACTTATCCCTTAGTGTAGACCTAGCCTAAGTGACTTAGGAGCCTATGGCCCCTTTCTAAAAATGACTTGGAACTCAGATACCAGCCTCGTTGCAAATCAATGAGATTCAGTCTCCTAAGGGCTACATTTCAGAGGTACATAACAGGGATGGGGAACCTTTTTTAGGTTGGGGGCCACTGACCCACAGAAAAATCAGTCAGGGGCCGCACACAAGTGAAAAGCAAAGTGAGAAGCCCCTGACTGAGAAGGAAAAAGGCACTGCTCACACTCCCCTTGCACACCAGAGCCTAGAGAATGACCAGGCCTAGTAGATTTTGTGTGTTCCAGCCCTGTGCATGTGTGGCAGAGGGTTGAGGTTCCCCACCCCTGGTATATAAGTACTTGAAGATGCAGAAATGTCTCTACTGGGATTTTCAAAAACTCCCCCAATTATGTTAGGCATTTAATTCCCACTGACTTCAATCAAAGTTAGGCATGTAGCATGCTTAGGCACCTAGTGGAATTTTCAAAAGCATCTGTCAGCATCTTTAAGCATTAAAATACTCTGAAAATCTGGCCCTAAGTGACTTTTGAAAATGGGACATCTTAGTAGAAGCTGATTTTATTCATAGCATATTATCTCAATAGGATTCTATTATTTTTACAGCTTGCAGAAGTGCAGTATATATTTTGAAAAACAAAATATATCATCATCTCTGCCCAGAAGAGATTAATTTTATGACTACTGTAGGGTAACGAAGAGCAGGAAGGGATGGGGTGAAGAGCAGCAGTACAATCATTCAGTTATTGCATATGGGCATGTGTACTGTTGTACTGACATTTGAACACTGAAGTGTGAAATACTAGAAGTATTACTTCTAAAAATGAATCAGTAGACAGTGCAGGTGAGGTAGACAAATGTTCTGGAAAAATACAATTTATCACATACCTGTGCCTTTTAATCACATACATTGCACTTCCATAGTATATGATGCATGTACACAATCATTCTAAGTACTGAGACTTGAAGCAATGTGTATGAGAGACAATGTAGTCAGCTAGTTTACTATATATTTGAGAGAATTTGTGAGTCTCTCTGTCCATCTGTCTGTCTGTCTGTCTGTTCAAGGTCCTACATGGTAAAGACCACCACATTCAGCATACAACTTTCTCTTATCATACTTAAAACAAGGGATGGGTTTGGTTGTGCCAGGAAAATGGGATGTGCCTGGAATGGGATTGCTTCTCAGAAAATGATACAGAAAAGAGACAGAACAATCAGGAAGGTAAAAGGTGCTAGCTAGGAGCACCCCTCCACCCCCGCTTCCCAGGACTGTCCCAGCCCTGAGCCTCCCACCCCCCATGTGCAATGTAGGGAGAGCTGAAGCTTCCCCCCCCCCCGGTTTGGTTCATACATCAGAAAGCAAGGGGAAAGTGCACAGTTTGCTGCATTCCTCACTCTGTCTGGGGGGGTGCGGGAGACAAACAAACCTGGACCTGCCCCACCTGGAGGACATGCACCCCTCCCCCACCTGTGCCTGTTGGAGTTGCAGTAGCCATGGGGAGGCACTTCTCACCTGGTCCCAAGCTACTGTGGTGAGAGGGGGATGGGATTGTCCTCTCTCCCCATGGCAGCCTGCATTCTGAACCCCTCATCCCCAGCCCCACCCCAGAACAATGATTTAAGTGAAGCACCTACATTTTCATTTCATTTAAAAAAAAAGGGTTAAGGACCCAAGCAACTCTGGGTAAATCTAGTTTTCTTATATAAAACCATGCTGAGAACCAATCATAGTACCAAAGAACTAAAACAACAGTTTGCCCAGAAATCGAATAAAATGACCTAAATAGAAGGTCAGGAAAGTTTGCTTAATTATTTAAAAATCCATTTTTGTCCACAACAGTACATGTCTTGGTGCCACCTAAAGAGAAGTCAGAAATACCATATATTTTAGAGTCTGTTCTGAGATCTGAAGCCCCCTTTTGTAGGCATAAGATTTTTTTTATAGGGAGTTTTGAATAAGTTTTGGACTCTTGGCTCCACATATGTACTGAACCTCTGCACCCTATATACAGCAGATACAATAGATCTGGGATTGGCAATAATTTTTTATGGGGGGCCACTCCAAGATTTTGGAAAGTGTTTGAGGCCGCACTCTTCCATGATATTAATGGAGGAGGTGCGGGGTCTGGGTTGGAGGTTGGGTGCAGAAGGGAGCTTGGGGTAAGGGACTGAGGTGCAGGAGGGAGAGTGGAGTCTGGGAGGGAGTTGGGATGAAGCAAGCGGTTGTGACCTAGGGCAGGGGACTGGAGTACAGGGGTTTGGGATATGACCTAGAGTAGAAGGGGAATGTGATCTGGGGCAGGAGATTGGGGTGCCAGGTCTGGGAGCGGGTATGGGTGTAAGAGGGGGACAGAGGGTTTGGGTACGTTGAGTGGTGGAGGAGCAGAGGGTTGGGGCAGGAAAGGGCTAGGGTGCCAGAAGCAGGCTGTGGCCAAGAGACTTACCTGTCAGCTGCCAAACTAGCCTGCCTGCTTGCAGAGATAAGGCTTGCAGAGCTTAAAACGTTTCCCAGCCAGCCAGCCTGCCTGCTTGCCTGGCCATGTGCTTCATTGAATAACTGAGCTGAGGAGAGGAGGGGTGGTTCTTCTTGGCTGCCTGTTATTCCAACAAGCAGCTCCCAGTGGCTGGTTTCCGGCCAGAAACCAGCCAATGGGATTGTGCTGGGGGCGGCTTCTGAAACTTTCCCCCTCCCCTCCAGTTTTAAAACATAAATGGAGTCCTGCAGCTGTATTTCTGCATGGCACCGGGGCTGCGGGGCAAACAGGGGAGCCTGCCTGGGGCACCCTGCTGCCTCCACAGGCCAGATCCGGTGGTTTGGCAGGTCAGATCCAGACCGTGGGCCGTATTTTGCCCAGGCCTGCAATAGATACTGCTAGTAGAGAGAGCAAAAAAACCCCTCTCAACATCTGATATACAACAGATCTAAACTGAGAGCGATCAGAAAAATAGTTTACAGAATTTAAATTATGTAAAGTTAATTTCTTTGGCTTAACCAACATTGTCTAAAAACTCATGAATGCAGCCTTTCTGATAGGAAATTTCTGAGTGATTAAAAACTGTGATATTATCAAATTTGTGTGGGATACATTTAAATTTAAATCCAAAAATGAAGGATTTTAATGAGAGGTAATTGAGATATGCTAAGCAGTAAAAATCACTTCACTAACAGCTGAGGGAAATTTTTATTTAATTTTCTGTTAATAGGCACCATTCGTTTGTGGGATATGGCACATTTAAAAGGTCATTGTGTCATGTGTGCGGACTTAAAATCAAATATATATTCATGTCCTCATGGTGCACTGCCTACGTACACCATAGTAGTGATCAGAAAGCTAATTGAAATACACAAGAACCCTGCTGTCTGAGATTGTACCTTTTATTGATCTCTGGAACACTCAAGCAGTGGCAGGGCCACACGAGATGCATATATATTTGTGCCTCCACCTATGACTGCAAAGAAGCCTGGGGCTTAAAACCATTTTGGCCCTAAATCTTTCCAGATGTTGGCCATCTGGATATAAATTTTACATTTAATCTATTTGTGCATGTATATAAAAGCACATATATACTGCAGTAGAATTCTGTGTAGGTGCCTGATATATTCATTTCAGCTTTTTCAATAAAAGAAAGAAATTCTCACATGTGAAATGAAGCTTTGTATGTTTTTAATGAATAGTTATTTTACTAAAGTGGGCTTGGGATCGAATAAAGCCAACTAAGAAGAGTGAGCCTATAACAAAGAGGTCTGATGTATCAAAGTGCACACTCATGAGCAGAGAGGATAGGGCTGAGAATAAAAGGATATTAGATTAAACCCTTTCATAAATATCATACACATTTTGAGAGAAAGAAAAAACAAAACAGTACAAAAGACAAAGAATTTAAAATATAAAATGGAACAAAAAAGCTTATTAGAAATGGCAAATGAAACATAGTTATTGAGCATTTCTGTTATTTCTGTTAGGGCAGAGCAGAAAAAGTCAGTATCACAGTCATTTAGAAAAAGACATCATGATTGGAACTGTTCATTGTTGAAGAAAAGACTGAAAGAAGCCAAAGCAGTAAAAGAAGTGAACAAATCAGAGGTTTTCACAGAGTGTGTTCATGGTAAATAAAAGTTCTGATTTTTTTCTTAGTATTTTTAAAGTGAATGTAAGGATTTTGAAATATGCCAGACAGATGATGTAGCTCCTCACACATCTGCTGCTGGGGTTGGCTTATCCCCTTGCCTTAGGTAGGATGGGTCCTGGGTTCTTTTTGTGATGCCTGATGCCTCCGCCTAAAGTGACTCCTTATTGTGCCTGAGACACAAAGGTGTTGTCCATTGGGAAGATGAACAAAGAGTATAAAACCCAGTACACAAGAACAAGAATGCAAACCTCAGCAAAGAAATGACACACCAAAAAATAACAGTATTACAAAAGAGGATTTTACCGTGAGCAGGAAAATAGGATCTGGGAAAAGAAAAGGTTACAGTTAACTAATGAATACTAAACATTAACAAATCAACAACTCACCATGTCACAAAACATACAACTCTTCCCAACCTCTGGCTCACTCCCTGGCACTTTCCAAATTGCGTTTCATTTAAATTATCTTAGAAAATATGCAGTAGTAGATGGACAAATTCCTTAAAGCAAAAAATGTCCCCATGACAATCAAGTGTCAAGAATCACTTTGGAAAATGCATTAAAATGTAGTTCATTTTCAGTCTGATTCTTAGAGCCATGAGAGGACATGATGGCAGTTTTCAATTACCTAAAAGGATGTTATAAGGTAGAGGGAGAAAAATTGTTCTCCTTGGCCTCTGATGATAGGACAAGACTCAGTGGGCTTAAATTGCATCAAGGGAGGTTTAGGCTGGACATTAGGAAAAACTTCCTAACTGTCAAGGTGGTTAAACACTGGAATAAATTGCCTAGGGAGGTTGTGGAATCTCCATCACTGAAGATATTTTAGATCAGGTTAGATCAGGAGTGGGCAATAATTTTAGATGGGGGCCACTTCACAAATTTCAGAAGAGGCTGCGGGCTGACACAGAAGGGGTGGGGCCTTGGGCGGAAGTGGCGGGGCCTCAGGCGGAAGGGGTGGGGTTGAGAACTACCCTGCCAAGAGCTTTGCTTGCCCTGGGGTCCCTGCCCTCTGACTTCTGGCCACTGGAAGGGACCTGGAACAGATGGGAGAGGAGCTGGCTTCATGCCCCTTTGCAGCAATGGCTACAGCCATGCTATCTCAGGCGCCCTGGAGGCAGGCCCCACTGCTGCGGCGACTACTCAGTCCAGGACCAGCCCAGAGGCTGGAGGCACCGCTGCTGCTGCCACAGCCATGCAATCTGGGGCTGGTCCTGGAGGTGCTGGTGCTGCAGCCATGCAGTCTGGGGCTGACCCCGGACACGAGTTGCTGACCCCTGCACTAGGGGGAGGGGCCTTGTGGGCTGTTTCAAAGCCCGAGGTGGGTAGGCTTTTGCCCACCCCTGAGTTAGACAGACATCTATCTGGGATGATCTAGATGGTGCTTGGTCCTGCTGCAGGGGCAGGGGACTGGACTTGATGACCTCTTGAGGTCCTTTCCAGTTCTAGTGTGTTATGATTCTATTCAAGCTGACTGTGTACCCACACGGTGCAAATGGATTTGTACTACTTGGGTTGGCTAGCCCATGCAGCTGCTAAACAGAGTACCCCAGCTGCACTACTTCTGTTTGCACACTACCTGAGATGAGAGCCTGGGTATGTCTATGCAAGATGGCAATCACACCCCTTGTTCATAGTATAGATCAGTGGTTCTCAAACTGTGGGTTGTAACCCCCTCTTAAAATGGCTTAGCCTTGCTGGGGCCCACGGTTGTATATAGCCAAAGCCCAAACCCCACCACCTGGGGCTGAAGCAGGGCTCAAGTTACAGGCTCTCTGCCTGGGTCTACAGCCCTAGAGCTTCACCCCCCACCCCCACCCCCATCTGGCCAGTGGAACTTGGGCTTTGGCTCCCTGCCCCACTGTGACAAACTTACCCGGTTGTCCCGCTCGCCTCTCTCCTTGGAGGTGACTATCGTTCAGACCCCACTTGGAGGCAGCCTCCTGTCTCTAGCGGTCCCTTGGCCAACCCCCACAATGACAGGCCCACCTTCAGCGTCATCGACGAATTACCCTGCTCCCCACGACAACGGGGGGAGGGGAAAGGGGGACCCGGGCCCACCCTCACTCACAGGCCCCAGCCCAGGGCCCTATGGACTTGGATATGTTAGGGTCCGGTCCGGCTGACAGGGCGTCCCGCCGAAACTCGTCAGCCCACCAACCCTTCAGGGTTCTGCCCTGGGCTGCTTCCTTTCCCCTACAGCTCTTTTCCGCCCCGGGGCTCACCTTCCCTTTGGCTGACAGGATGTCCGGGGGGGGGGCTGGCCGGACTCTTGCACCCGAGCTGTCCCAGGCCTCACTCCCGGTGCGCCCGGGCCTCTGCTGTCCTCTCCGGGCACCCCCCCGCCCCCGGCTTGGTATGGCGGCGGCGTTTTTAAATGCCACACCGTTTCCGCCCCTCCCTGGGGGGGGCAGGGCGCGTTCCTCCCGACGTCAAGGGGTGGGGCTATGGCGTCCACGCTTCCCTGCGCTGCACCGTATCTGCCCCGCCCTGGCTTATGGAGGGGAGACGTCTCCACGCCTTCCCCTCTCTCCGCTCTGCGCCCCTGCGGCGCCGCTTGCTGTGCCGGCCGGCCCGAACAGCCCCCGGGTGGTGCGGGAGCAAACGGCGCACCACTGGGGCTCATCTCCTCCGGCGCCGAACAAAGCCTGCTCAGCGGGGGCTGCAGTGCGGGGCATGGGCGCCCCATCACATCCACACACACACCTGGAGTGGTGGGGCTCGGGCAAGATCAGGTATCAATCCCCCATCCTGGGGTCCTGTAATTTCTGTTGACAGAAGGGAGTCACAGTGCAATGAAACTAAGGACCCTTGGTATAGATGCAACCTACTGTTTCAAGAAGTCTTCATTTCCACGTGTACTAAATGAGCTGAATACTAATGAGGCTCTTTTCTGCTTGTCAGTTGTCCTAAGACTAAATACTGTGCCTTTTTTCCATCTCTATTCCCCACCTTCACCTCCTGGGTGATTGCTCACATTTCAGACTACTGAATAATAAGCATATTATTTAATCGAGATAATACATTGATAACTACTGTCATAATCTTTTGAACTTCCATTTATAAGCTATGCACCATCTGCTACATGCAATTTACACATGCAAACAGTTTCAGAGATCTGAGCTGTGAGATTGATGTGTGAAGCCATAAGACTTTTGTCCCATAGATAATCAAGACATAATCAAATGTTTGAAGTTTCTCCCTCGAGATAAATCATTTATTACAATAGTTCTTACAGGCCACATTTTTAGTTTTTCTTAAATGTTGTGGTTACAAATTTTTATACCAACCTTATCTTGATATGGGTCCCTCTCCTTCATTCTGAGACTTTGTCTTTGTCTACACTTCCACTTTCTGTTGAGAAAAGGTGCCTTTGGATGACAAAAGCTTCAGAGTGTCCACATTACAGTGCAACAAATGTTGCAACATATGGCCATTTTTTGCGACAAAAAACTTCCATCTCGGTGAAAAACTTTTGTCACAATCATGTTGACGATCTCGAGGTGTGGACCAGTCAGGGTTGTTCTCAAGTTTATTAGACTCTAGCATGTACCCCGCAATGCCCTGGTTAGCCACTCTGGACATCAACTTGAATTCGGCTGCCCTTCACCCATGTAATGTTTACAGGTAAAATGCTCCCCTCCCACCTGCAAACCCTGTGAAATTTGAATCAATTTCCTGTGTCCCTGGCACAATGTGTGGTCGTCCTTATGGCATCTTCAGGAAAGAGGAGTTGCAGCTCTAGACCCAAATACTTCCCCCCTTGGTGCAATGTGGAGCTTTTGGATCTAATTAGTGTGTGGGGTGATGATTCAGTGCAATCAGAGCTGCAGATGACCAGTAAGAAATGGGACGTGTACACTTGCATTTCTCGAGCCCTGTGTGCCAACGGGTATGAGTGTGACACCCTACAGTGTAGCACCAAGATCAAGGAGCTCCAGCAGGCCTACCACGAGGCAAAGGAGGTGAACTGGTGGTCCGGTGCTGCATCCAAAACATGCCAGTTTTATGAAAACTGGATACAATTCTGGGAAGGGACCCAATGACCAAACCCAAGGACACCATGCATAGTTCTCAGAAGAGGAAAGAGCCAGAAATACTTGTCCCAGATACACAACAGACACAAGTTGATGAAGAGACTGAAGAGGGCCAGGATGTAAGGGTCAATCCAGTGGGAACCAGTGCACCTAGCAGTGAGGAATTGTTCTCAATGTTTTTGAGGATGCTCAGGAACTCATTGTGGAAGAGACACAGTGTGATGAAGCAACGGAAGGGACACAGGGTGCATTGCTGTGCAGGCAAGCAGGGTTGTTGGCTAAGTGGACTGACACTGGTGGGATGGAGGTGCTTCTTCCCCTGTGAGCAGTTGCTGTGCAGGTGGCAGTGACCATCATCAGCCATGCAGGGCAATCTATGCAGTCATGGAAGTGTGGGGGCAGTACGGGAAGACCATTTCACTATGGCCAAACACAGCATTTATGCAGCATTTGTTTTGCCAGCAGGAGAGCTCTCCTGCCAACAAAGCACTGTTTATGCTAGCAAGTGCCAGTGAAAAGCTTTTGTCATTCTCAGGTGGGGAGCTTAAGCACTTGTGAGTAACAAGTCACTCAGTTGCCACTGTAGACAAAGCCTGAGTGATGTAAAGATGGGTACAGATGACTAAGTAGTCTATGGCATTCCATCTGGGATGGCACATGCTGAGTGGTAGCCTTGAATATTTGCACAGAAAGAGATGATGCCAGAAATCATTAATATTAACTGTACTTTGCACCTCTTGATGCATTTTATGTTTCTCCATGGGAATAAGAACATTCACTCCAAGGCTACATCTAGATTGCAGTGTAAAACTGAAAAAAGATACACAATTTGAGGTATGCTAATTGTGCATCTTTTTTCAATTTAATTTCAAAAGAGACAATTTTGAAATTTGTCTACACAGCGCCAAATTTCAAAATAAAGTGCTCTTTCGAGCCATCCTGTATTCCTCGTAGAACAAGGTTTATAGGGTTGGCGAAAGAGTGGGTCCACTATTTTGAATTTTTTTCCGAAATAGCAGACACGTTACTTCTGGTATCCCAACACAGCAATGCAGTCTAGACATAGCCCAAGTGAGATAAATTTTCTATATAACACATTGTCTCTGCCTTACAAAACTATCTGTAAGACTTGTTGTAAGGGGATACAAAGCCCCTCATAAATGTTCGAACATAAAAGTCAAAGAGCCTGTTAATAAATAGGAATGAGCATAGTTATGTCTTTTAAACTTGCAGTGTCTGATGCAGCATCCTATTGTTATTTTTCTGTCTTTGATAAAAGTCTGTATTACCATCTTTGTGATGAATGTTCTTTTTCTCCAGTACTCTTTTACTTTCCTTTGACATCTGTCTTTGCTCAACACTTTTGTTAGGAAAGCAAAAATGTTGTGACCAGTGGGCTTAAAAATTGAGAGGAGATTCAAGGCAGTTCAGCTGAGATACTTCGCTGTTGCTTTCTCTACTTATCTGTTGGGGAATGGCTGTTTTCTACCATGTTCACTGCAATTCATACTTTCCAAATGTCACTGCTTAAATTACCTATTCCAGTTCTTTATGGCTGGTGAGACCCTTATTTTTTGAACTTCCCTACCATTAAATTTCTTGTCTACAGAAGGTAAAATAGAAGAGGTCATTATGTTGTTTTCCCCCTTTATTTCTCACCAATGGGAAAAGAGCAGAATTGATCTTAATTGTTAGGCCGAGTTAGTGTCAGCTCATATAAAGTGCTGATCAAGCTGTGTTGATTAATGCTTTGTTGAATAAACTAACCCTTCTAACTGTTTCCCTTTATCTGACTGTAGACATAGAAGAAATTTTGTCAACTTGCACTCAGTTAAACATTGCTATTTAGATTCAAAGTGCAAATTACATTTTTGAAATATATTGTTTGACGTGTCACTTATAAATAATTCTACATATGCACTGTTACAAATGATTCTCGTTTAGAAGAGCTGTATGCTGGACCAATAGCCACACATTGCATTTCTTCCCAAATCATATCCCTTCTAACAAACCTCTCTTTTTAAGCTATCTTGTTCATTTTCTAGTTCCATGCAAGAAGAGCGAGCTATACTGGGACCAAGCTTGTGCTGTGATTCAGTGGAATCCTGTAATAATTTAATGCTTTAGAGTTTAGACACACTAATATGGGGTTACTTTGACATCAGATTGTCAAGTTCTCTACTGGGTCTCTGCTTCTACTGATGATTTGTATCCCTCTTTCGCCAAAAGACTCTTTAACACCAACCTCACAGTGGTCTCCATGGTCTCTTTCTCTCACACACAGATGGCAAAAGAAATCTGCCCTTTAAATTTTGGGGACAGATCCTGACTTGAGAATTTGGTCTGACCTGTTGATGAACATGTGGTAAGACTTTCTCACCTTGAAGCACATCTAGTTTGAATTTTAATCACTAGAAAGCATATATATCTTTATTTCTATTATAATCATTTCTGACTTAAATGCCTTATATTTATATTCACCTATAACCTCTTTGTAGTTAAATAAACATGTTTTATTCTTAATAAAAACTAGGGTTACCAAAAAATTAAAAATATTAACTGCAAGATTTTTTTACAAATTACAATTGATAGCAGTTTTAATCGCACTGTTAAACAATAAAATCCCATATATTTAAATATTTTGAACAGTTTCTTCATTTTTTAATATATTGATTTCAAGTACAACACAATACAGAGTGTACAGTGCTCACTTTATATTATTTTATTACAAATATTTGCACTGTATAATAAAAGAAATAATATTTTTCAATTCATTTCATATAACTACTTCAGCACAATCTTTATTGTGAAAGTGCAACTTACAAATATACAATTATTTTTTACAGAATTGCACTCAAAAATAAAACAAAGTAAAACGTTAGAGCCTACAAGTCATAAGAACATAAGAACAGCCATATTGGGTCAGACCAAAGGTCCATCTAGTCCAGTATCCTCTCTTCTGACGGTGGCCAATGCCAGGTGTGCCAGACTGAATGGACAGAACAAGTAATCACCAAGCGATTCCCTGTTGCCCATTCCTAGCTTCTGACAGAGGCTAGGGATACCACTCCTGCCCATCCTACCCATCCTGGCTAATAGCCATTGATGGACCTATCGTCCATGAATTTATCTAGTTCTTTTTGTAACCTTGATAAAGTCCTGAACTTCACAATGTCCTCTGGCAAGGAGTTCCACAGGGAGACTGTGTGCTGTGTGAAGAAATACTTTTTTTCTTTGTTTTAAACCTGCTACCTATTAATTTCATTTGGTGACCCCTAGTTCTTGTGTTATGGGAACAAATTAATAACTTTTCCTTATTTACTTTCTCCACACTAGTCATGATTTTATAGACCTCTACCATATCCCCTCTTCGTCTCCTCATTTCTAATCTGAGAAGTCCCAGTTTTATTAATCTCTCCTCATATGGCAACTGTTCCAAATACCTAATATTTTTTTCCCTTTTCTGAACTTTTCCCAGTTCCAAGATATCATTTTTGTGATGCGGCAACCACATCTGCAAGCAGTATTCATGGATTTATTTAGAAGCAGTCTAATATTCTCTGTTTTATTCTCTATCCCTTTTTCAATGATTCCTAACATTCTGTTTTCTTTTTTGACTGCTGCTGAACATTGAGTGGATGTTTTCAGAGAACTATCCATAATGACTCCAAGATCTCTCTCTTGTGGGATAACAGATAATTTAGTCCCCATCATTTTATAGGTATAGTTGGGATTTTTTTTCAATATGCAATACTTTGCATTTAACAACATAAAAATTAATCTGCCATTTTGTTCCCCAGTCACCTAGTTTTGAGAGGTCCTTTTGAAGCTCTACACAGTCTGCTTTGAACTTTACTATCTTGAGCAGTTTGGTATCATCTGCAAATTTTACCACCTCACTGTTTACCCCATTCTCCAGATCATTTATGAACATGTTTAATAGGATTGGTCCCAGACTTGTGGGACACCATTCTGAAAAATGACCATTTATTCTTACCCTTTGTTTCCTATCTTTCAACCAGTTATCAGTCCATGAGAGGACCTTCCCTCTTATCCCAGGATAGCTTAGTTTGCTTAAGAGCCTTTGGTAAGGGACCTTGTCAAAGGCTTTCTGAAAATCTAAGTACATTATATCCACTGGATCCCACTTGTCCACATGCTTGTTGACCCCCTCAAAGAATTCTAGTAGATTAGTAACACATGATTTCCCTTTACAGAACCCATGTTAACTTTTCCCCAACAAATTATGTATATGTCTGACAATTCTGTTATTTACTGTAGTTTCAACCAATTGCCCGATACTGAAGTTAGACTTACTGGTCTGTAATTGCCAGGTTCACCTCTAGAGCCCTTTTTAAAGATTGGTGTCACATTAGCTCTTCTAGTCATTTGGTAGAGAAGATGATTTAAATGACAGGTTACAAACCATAGATGGTAGTTCATAATTTCTCATTTCATTTTTTTTCAGAACTCTTGAGTGAATACCATTGGGTCCTGGTGACTTGTTAGTGTTTAGTTTATCATTTTTTCCCCAAAAATCTCCTCTAATGTCACCTCAATTTGGGACAATTCCTCAGATTTGTCACCGAAAAAGAATGACTCAGGTTTGGGAATCTTCCTAACATGCTTAGCCATGAAGACAATGCAGATAATTTATTTATTTCCTCTGTAATGACCTTATTGTCCTTGAGTGTTCCTTTAGTTTCTTGTTCGTCCAGTGGCCCCACTGGTTGCTTAGAAGGCTTCCTGCTTCTGATGTACTTAAAAAACATTTTGTTATTACTTTCTGAATATTGGCAAGGTGTGCTTCAAATTCCTTTTTGACCTTACTAATTATATTTTTCCACTTCATTTGACAGATTTTATGCTTCTTCCTATTTTCTTCAATAGAATTTAACTTCCATTTTTAAATAGATGCCTTTTTATCTCTAACTGCTTCTTTTACTTAGCTGTTAAGTCACAGTGGCACTTTTTTTGGTTTTCTTACTGTGTTTTTTAACTTGGGTATACATTAAGATGAGCCTATATTATGGTGTATTTGAAAAATTTCCAAGCAGCTTTCAGGGACTTTGCTTTTGGCACTATACTTTTCTATTTAACTAACCTCCTCATTTTTGTGTTAGTTCCCTTTTCGGAAATTAAATGCCACAGTGTTGGGGGCACAAAGAGTCACTTTGTTTAATGATTTAAAGATATAAAATTGATTGTTTTTTTTACTTCAAAGCATCATAATCCATATTGAAGGGGTAAAAACATTATTAGTCAATTTCATTATCATTGCCTTATTCATTAATGATTTGTCAAGAGTGGGTGGGTTACTACAGTCTTCATTGCTTTGGTATGTAAACAGATCTGTGCAGGGAATACTGTTCTGACTGCAGCCGCAGTTGATTGTACTAGTTGGGACCGCAGTAAAGGACAAAATCTTATAGAAACTCAGATGTCATTAGGCCCTTAAAAAATACAAGAAGTAGGTTGTCATTCATTGGGGATTCTGCATCTCATTTACATCAGTGGGTATGTAGACATCCAAATCTTAGTTTGCCAAGGTATATTTTGGCATGCTCTTCAAAAACTTTCCTAACATGATGGGAGTTTTGCTAGTGACTCCTCTTTTAGAGGACTATATTGAGAGGCAAGCAATTTGCTAGCCTATGCACGAGTGTCACTGAATTAAAAACTACTTTGTAAAATGTTTCAAAAGGTTAGTATTGAACATACAGGCAATTACAAATTGAAACCCATCATGTAGATGCTTTGTTGTATGTACAAAAGCTTACAATGAAGAAGCATTACATTATCAATTCACTTATATTTAGAACTGCCTAATATGCATATAAAATATGGATATGCAATCTACTGGTACACAACCTTCGGTGTAACTGATCTGAAGCTGAAAATATAGTAACTTGTGAAATACTTTGACAAATACTCTTATTTGATCTGAAAACATTTCATTTTAGTATACTTTAATACATTGTTGTTCTGTAACTTTAACTATCCAGTTAAGGCAAATTGGAATGCCATATTCCTGAATTCCAGTTGCTCCAGGGCAACAGAGACTAAAGTAGATGCCTTCTTCTCAGTGGTGTCAATGGATTTATTATTTGCCTATGTTTTGTATAAGTAGTCATTTAGAGTATGTCTAGACTGCATCCCTCTGTTGGCAGAGGGATGCAGATTAGGCAGGTCAACATTGCAAATGAGGCAGGGATTTAAATATCCCGTGCCTAATTTGCATAAAAATGGCCACCGCATTTTGCCGACTCAGCACTTTGTCGGCAAAAAGCGGCAGTGTAAAGCGGGATCTGTCAAGAAAGAAAGCCTTTTTCGACAGATCCCTTATGCCTCCTGCAAGGAGGTTTACAGGATCTGTCGAAAAAGGCTTTCTTTCTCGACAGATCCCCCTATAGACTGCCGCTTTTTGCCGACAAAGTGCTGAGTCAGCAAAACGTGGTGCCCATTTTTATGCAAATTAGGCACGGGATATTTAAATCCCTGCCTCATTTGCAATGTCAACCTGCCTAATCTGCATCCCTCTGCCGACAGAGAGATGCAGTCTAGACATACCCATAGTTTAAGGGCAGAAAGGACTATTAAATCATCTTGTCTGACTGTCTTGTATAATAAAGGCCATTAAATTACACCCATTTACCTTTGAATTCAGCTCAATGGCTTGTGCCTGTCTCAAGCATATCTTCCAGAAAGGCATCCAGTCTTGATTTGAAAACATCAAGAAAGGGAGAATCCACCACTTCTTTTTGTAATCTGTTCCAATTGTTAATCACCCCCACTGTCAGAATTTGTGCCTTATTTCTAATTTGAATTTGTCTGGCATCAGCTTTCAGACACTGGTGCCTCTGATGCCTTTCTCTGCTAGATGGAGTTATACAGTGCCATGTATTTCTCCCTGGGAAAATGTTTGTACACTGCACTCAAGTTACCTCTCAGTCTTCTTTCTGACAATCTAAACTCACTGAGTTCTTTAAGTCTCTCAATCTAAGACATTTTGTCCAGTCCTTGATTTTGGTTGTTTTTTTTCCCCCCTTCAGCTTCTCAACTTTAAAAAACGTGTACACCTGAAGTGTATGTAGTATTATGGTATTGGTCTCACAAATGCTGTATACAAAGGTAAAGTCATCTCTTTACTCTTATTAACTGCTTATAAGAGTATCCTCTGTTTATACATCCAAGGACTACATTATCCCTTCTGGCTATAGCAGTGATTCCCAACCTTTTTCCCATGGAGGAACCCCTAAAATAATTTTTCATATCCCGAGGAACCCCTACCTATGAAAATGTTTGCCTGTCCAGAAAAAGTTGACAGCGGGGAGCACAATTCAATTACTGCTAAATTATTGTAAAGAAAATTGATTTGTAAAGAGCTGTTATATATATATATGTCAGCTTACATTGTAAGAAAAAATTTTTTTATTTATTTATTCCACGATTTCTCACGGAACCCCTGACAATGGTCTGCTGAACCCCAGGGCTCTGCGGAACCCTGGTTGGGAAACACTGGGCTATAGTATTGTATAGGGAGCTTGTCCACTATAACCTTGTGATGGATGGGAGGAGTGCTGTCCTTTTCTAAACATCCCAACATTCAATAACTAAAGGGTTAAGCCCAGGTAGCTAGGAAGTGTTGGCAGGGAGCCAGGAGAACCAATGGGAAGAAAATGTTGAAATTTGAATTGAAAGGGAATATGCTTGCTGCTTTTGTTTTGGGGAGTTCAAACCAGGAACTGGGGGGAAAGATTAATTGAACCAGGCAAGAATACCATACCTAGAAATGGACTGGACCTTGGAAGTACAGATATGTGAGTAGATAGGGAATCTTTTAGTTAGACACAATCAGGTTATGTTCTTTGTTTTGTTGTTTAATTAAACTCCTCTGTGCTGAGCCCATGTGCCTCCCTCCAATACACTGTAATTAAAGCTGAATCCTAAGGAAGCAATTCTCTGTGCTTTACCAAATATATATTTTTCTTTTGTTAATAAAATCACCTTTTTAAAGACTATGAACTCATTCTTATGTCCTGGAAGATAATAAGAGGCCTGTGTATGCATACTTAAGATGGGGAGGTCAGCTATCAGAGATTATAGTTTGTTTTTTCAAGCTCTCTTGTGGTATAAGAGCTTCCCTCTGAAAGAAATTCCCAAGTGACTTTTCTGGGGCTCAAGAAAAAAGGGGTGGTGTCAGCATGTCTCCTAAGATGAGGGAATCTGTGACCTTAGGGTGTTTTAAGCAGAAGCCTATAGAGGCAAGCAATTTTTAAGGTCTTTTGCAGGCCCCCACCTTCTTCACTTGAAGTGCCAAAACAGGGAACAACCTCATCCAGTTCTGGATCCTTAAAAAGCAGAGTAATGCTACTTTCTCATCTGCAAACTAATTCCTTCACACTATAGTCTTTCATCTCAGTTCTTCATAAAGAATATTTCTAGGCAACCCTCCCTACATTGCCCCAGTAGATGTTCAAATGTTTCTTGGACTTTGCATGGATCGCACAACCTATCTTTTATATTATTTATCAGAATAATTATTTGGGTCACAGTAACCTGTCAGCACTTTAAATACGTGGTTACTTTGCTTCTATTTTAGCTTGTATGTATACCATTAACCTCTAGTTTAGGATCTATTTCTCAGAACCTTCATCCTTTTTTCCTACTCTGTCCATAGTTCTTGCCATTCCTCCTTAAGTTCCCTCTTAACTGAACTTTTGGAATTCCTGTTTACTTAGAAGGATCTTTACACTAGCCTCCTACTTTTTTAAGGCATTTTTTTGCTTCTTTATTGGTCATTTCACTGCCCATTATCCCAACACGTGTCAGAATCTTATACTTTCCTGCTTTCTGAGGCTCCCTTTCTAATCATTATACACAATAGTCAGATAGGATAGCAGTCATAACTAGGTGTACAACCTGTACCCAGTTCAGTGCCAAAAGAATGTCCATTAATTCATTGATCATAATGGCACAAATAGTTTTGGATCTCAATTCCAAATTCAAGGATCAAAAGGCCACTGCCACTCTGTGTGGTCATCTCTAGACTCTTCAGTATAGATTTGGTAATGCTAACTCCATTTGGTATGTATAAACACATAAATCTTAATCATATTTGAAGTTCCTGCTCTTTCCTTTATTTTATGTTATAATTCCAAACCCACAAATGGAGAGACAGCCATCCAGAAACACTTTGATTTTCCATGAATAAAGTTTCCAGTTTCTGCCAGACCCCGTTAGCATGTGGATATTTATGGTGCCCAGTTACTTCTTGTCCACTTAATTCCTAACAGGGCTCATTCATTTAGTACTTTTGTCTCCACTATTTCCATTATCCTTAGCCCAAACTTTAAATCTAACAATTTTGTCCTTAAATGTTTAGGAATTTCTCCGGTTTCTACCTGCAGCACACATATCAAGATAGTAATATTTGTACTGCATGTGATTTGCCCTGGTTGGGCTTGGATCAGCTCTAATTATTTTACGGCTTAATTTAGAAGATGATGAACTAAAGGATTGGTGTCTGTAATTTATAACCTATATAGTCCTCTTATTGTTGATGGTGCAGTAAGAATACATTGCTCTATACAACAATTGTTTCTTGCAAAAATCTTAGGCACATTCACCCTATCTTTACATTTAGTATTCATATTGTCTACATGACCCTTCCCAGTTACTTGAACATGACTCCTAAATGTAAAATTCTGAACAAGCTGTATTTTCTGTAGAGAGATATAGGTTTTGTTCTTCCCCAACCTTCAAAAAAAGAAGCTTATTCCCTTTGTTGTGACAAGGGAGAGCTTATCCTTCTAAGTACTTCATATCACAGTTATCCATGAATAATATCTATTCCTGGCCCCTATATTCTCCAGGATATCATTAATCACAATGGGCTGGGCTGATGGCAATCCATAAAAGGAGAATTATTAGTAAGTATTAGACAAAGCTGCCACCACCCTAACTTAGATGGTTCTATCACTAGAAATCTCTCATCTACTGGAACATTTTCCCCCTTCTTTCAATTGAGGATAGTTTCACTCCATAGTATATCATATATTTTTTCAATGTCCAAAAAGTCTACTATCAAACTCTGTCCCTCATTTCCCCGACAATTATGCTATTTACCTTTTGTCGTTTTTTTCATACTTTTGCCTATTCACAACATGAGGACACTAGGTCTATATAGAATACCTCTTCTGAATACTTGCCAAGTGTTTTCTTATCACACAATCCCCCAATAACTATAATCACCACTTGCTTCCATTCTGCTGATAGTATTCTTTTTCACCATATGTTATATAAATTTGAGTAAAATTGAAACTCCCTTCCAGTGGGTGCCTAAGAATTGCATTAAATAAGCTCTCTTTACCCAGGGCTCTTTTTCTTTTGTCCATAGCTTTTTTGGGTTCCTGTAAGCTGAAGTTTTCATTCAGTACTTCTTTATGTTCTACCAATCACACAAGAGCTCAGTTTTCTTTAGAAAGTATTGTGTTTTGTTCACTTTCCTTTGATTTGTGTCACTACTAGCTTTTTTGAACTCTTGCTAAAATGTCCTCTTTCCCAAAAGTTAGAACTTTCAATTTTACTATATACTATAAAACCAAGTTTAAATGTTTTATTCCATACCCCCATCCTTTTTTCTTTTCATAGAATCATAGAAGATTAGTTGGAAGAGATCTTAGGAATCTAGTCCAATCCCCTTCTCAAAGTAGGACCAACCCCAACAAAATCCCAGCCATGGCTTTGTCAAACCTGGCCTTAAATACTCCTAAGGGCTGAGATTCCACCACCTCCCCAGGTAACACATTCCAGTAATTCACTACCTTCCTAGTGAACTAGCTTTTCCTAATATCCAACCAAGACTCCCGCCCCTGCCACTTCAGAGTGCTCCTTGTTCTATCATCTGCCACCACAGAGTACAGCTTAATTCCATCCTCATTTGTGTTGTCTTCTGTTGACCATCTCCAATTTGTCCATAACCCTTCTGTTGTAGGGGATCCAAAAGGGAGGCAATACTCCAGAGGTCACCTCATCAATGACGAATAGAGTGGAATAATCACTTCCCTCAATCTGCTGGCAATGCTCCTAGTAAATGCAGTCCAATATGGACTTCTTGGCAAAAAGGGACCACTGTTGACTCATATCCAACTTCTCATCCATTGCAATCCCCAAGTCATTTTCTGCAAAACTGCGGCTTAGTTACTCAATCCCCAGCTTGTAACATAGGATCCTAAATGGAGGACTCTGCATTTGTCCTTGTTGAACCTCTTCTGATTTCTTTTGGCTCAATCCTCCAATTTATCTAGGTCACTCTGGACTTTACCCCTATCCTCCAAGTGTATCTACCTCTCCCCCTAGCTTAGTGTCATCTGTGAATTTGCCAAGGGTGCAATCCATTCCTTCATCCAGATCATTAATGAAGATGTTGAACAAAACCACCTGCAGGACCTCCCCCTGGGGCATTTCACTTAATACTGGCTGCCAATTAGACATCAAGTCACTGATCACTACCCATTGAACCTGATGCTCTAGCCAGCTTTCCATCTACTTTATAGTCCATACATCTAATCCATACTTTTTTAACTTGCTGGCAAGCACACTTTGTGAGACCATATCAAAAGCTTTGCCAAAGTCAAGGTATATCTACTGCTTTCCCCATATCCACAAAGCCATTTATCTCATCATAGAAGGCAATCAGATTGGTCAGGCATGACTTACCCTTGGTGAACCCATGTTGACTGTTCCTGATCACCTTCCACTCCAAGTGTTTCATAACAGATTCCTTGACAACCTGCTCCATGATTTTTCCAGGGACTGAGGTGAGGCTGACCAGTCTGTAGTTCACCAGATTATCCTTTCCCCCCGTTTTTAAAGATGGGCACAACTTTTGTCTTTTTCTAGTCATCCAGGATTCCCCCCAATAACTACAAGTTTTCAGATAAATGGTCAATAGCTTTGCCATCACATCAGCCAACTCTCTCAGCACCCTCAGTTGCATTACATCTGGCCCCATAAATTTGTGCATGTCTAGCTTTCCCAAATAGTCCTTAACCTGTTCTTTCACCGCTGCAGTCTGCTCATCTCCTCCCCATACTGTGTTTCCCAGTGCAGTAGTCTGGGATCTGACCTTGCCTATAAAGACCAAGGCAAAAAAAGCCTTGAGTACTTTACCTTTTTCTATCATGTGTCACTAGGTTGTCTTCCCCATTCAGTAAGGGTCCCACTGTTTCCCTGACCTTCTTGTTGGTAAAATACTTGTAGAAACCTTGATGCATCTGACGAAGTGGGTCTTTGCCCATGAAAGCTTTTGCTCTAATAAATCTGTCTACAGGGTGCCACAGGACTTCTCATTGTTTATGTAGAAACCTTTGTTACCGATCACATCCCTTGCTAGCTGTAACTCTAATTGTGCTTTGGCCTTCCTGCATGCTCAAGCAATGTATTTATACTCTTCCCTAGTTGTCTATCCAAGTTTACACTTATTGTAAGCTTCCTTTCTGTGTTTAAGCATACCAAAAAGATTTTTCTGTTAAGTCAAGTGGGTTGTCTGCCATACTTGCTATTCTTTCTGGATATCGGGATACTTTGTTCCTGCACTCTCAATAAGAAGTCTTTAAAATACAGCCAGTTCTCCTTTACTCCTTTCCCCCTCATATTAGCCTCTCAGGGAATCCTGCACATCATTTCTCTGGGGGAGTTGAAGTCTGCTTTTCTGACATCCAGTGTAGTGTTCCCTCTAAGACTTTCCATCCTTGGGTGGGTTGAAATTTCTTATGTGCAACACCAACATTGAGGTAGTGTGTGGATGTGCACCACCAATACAAACAAAAACCATAGATATAAATACGTATTTTAAATAGTTTATAGGTGTGGAAGAAAATACATGAAAACAAGGGATAATAGCAAGAAGAAATGCTTATGATTATTAAATATGAAATCAAATAAAAAGAAAATTAACACCACCCTTGGTTGAAGAAGTGGGTTGTGCCCATGAAAGCTCATGATACTGTTTATATATTTCTGGGTATGTCTACACTGCCACCCTAGTTCGAACTAGGGTGGCTAACGTAGGCATTCGAAGTTGCAAATGAAGCCCGGGATTTAAATATCCCGGGCTTCATTTGCATCTTGCCGAGCGGGCACCATTTTTAAATCCCCTTAGGTCGAACTCCGTGCCCGCGGCTACACGCAGCACGGAGTAGGTAGTTCGAATTAGGATCTCTAATTCGAACTACCGGTACACCTCGTTCCACCCCCTCGTTCCACGAGGTGTACCGGTAGTTCGAATTAGAGATCCTAATTCAAACTACCTACTCCGTGCTGCGTGTAGCCGCGGGCACGGAGTTCGACCTAAGGGGATTTAAAAATGGTGCCCGCTCGGCAAGATGCAAATGAAGCCCGGGATATTTAAATCCCGGGCTTCATTTGCAACTTCGAATGCCTACGTTAGCCACCCTAGTTCGAACTAGGGTGGCAGTGTAGACATACCCTTTGTTAGTCTAAGGCAGTGTTTCTTAAACTGTCAGAGGTGTGCCACGGAGAACAACAGAGTTTAAAATGTCTGCCCTTAAAGGGGCAGGCGACTTTTTTTGGGGGGGCTCAATAACATTCCTCCCGACCCTTTTTTTTTTTTTTTTTTGCTTAATAAAGTTAAGCAAAAGCTGGTCTTAAAAAATTTAAGAAACACTGGCCTACAGTGTTACAGGACCATTGGGGTTTTTTTTAACGTTTTTTTTAGCTGCAGACTAACATGGCTACTCCTCTGAGACCTTGGAGTACTTAGTACTTGCTACTTCTGATTCATAAGAGTCAGAACTCTACCACATATCAAAGATCTGGCCTTAATGCCATTTTACCATGTATTAATTAGTAACACCAAATTTTTAAAAATATTAAGATCAAAGTTTTAGATAGCTGCAACACTCAAAGAATTCTGTTAAAAGAATCTTTTTATTTCATACTTTAAGCCATTAACACAGGGGTGGGCAATAACTTTTGATGTGGGACCACTCTGGGTACGTCTACACTAGCCCCCTAGTTCGAACTAGGGAGGCTAATGAGGGCGACTGAAGTTGCTAATGAAGTGCAGGATTTAAATAGCCCGCACATGATTAACATAATCCCTTCCGGTCGCCATTTTGGAAACTGACTAGCCCAAAGTAACTGCCCGCATCTATACGCGGCAGAGAAGCGGGATTCCGAGATAAACCCCTTAGTTCGAATTAACTGTTACTCCTCGTGGAATGAGGTTTAACAGTTAATTTGAACTAAGGGGTTTATCTCGGAATCCCACTTCTCTGTCGCGTATAGACGCGGGCAGTTACTTCGGGCTAGTGAGTTTCCAAAATGGCAACCGGCCGGGATTATGCTAATCAAGCATGGGATATTTAAATCCCGCGCTTCATTAGCAACTTCGGTTGCCCTCATTAGCCTCCCTAGTTCGAACTAGGGGGCTAGTGTAGACGTACCCTCCAAGAATTTGGTAAATGATCGAGAGCCGCACTCTTCTATTATATTAATGGAGGATGTGCAGGGGTTTGGGCTGGAGGTTGGGTGCAGAAGGTAGCTTGGGGTAAGGGATTGGAGTGTGGGATCTGGGAGGGAGTTTGTATGAAGTAGGAGATCATGACCTGGGGCAACGGACTGGATGAAGAGGGGGTGCAGGGCCTGGGAGGGGTGTGTGACCTAGGGCAGGAGTGCAGGAGCGGGTGCACGGATTTGGATTGTGACAAGGGATGGAAGATGGGTGTGCAAGATCTGAGAGGGGGTTGTGACCTGAGGAGGGTTGTAGGAGGGAATGAAGTGTCTGGGAAGGCATATGGGGACTGGAGCAGGGGTGAAGAAGGTTTGGGTTACATGGGGTAAAAGGGCAGAAGGAGGCAGAGGGTTAGGGGGAGGGAAGGAAGGGCTGGGTGCCTGAGAGAGACTCTGGCTGGGAGACCTTACCTGGCTTCAAGCTAGCAGCCCAGCAGGTTCCTTAGCCAGGGTCCCTGCCTTCCAGTCCCTGTATGTTCTCAGGGGAGTTGCAGGAACCATGTTTATTGTTCTAAACTGAATGTGGTGAGCCTTGGGGATGAAGAAGGAGAGGCACTTAGCAAACAGGCAGTTGCTGTTGGCAAAAAACAGCCAATGGGCATTACTGCGGGTGGAAGCAGCATGAGAAGCCTGCCTCTGCTCACTCCAGACTCTCAGCATTCAGAAACACACACGTGGCCCTGCACCCAGCTTTCCAGAGTGCCGAGTGGGTGCGAACTGGCTGACGCTCTCACAGCCCGATGATCATCTTTTCCCCAGCCCTAAAGTAGAGGCCGGAGCCAGCTTCTCCATTTATAGCAGGCAACAGCTACTGCTGCTGCGTCTGCTCCTCCAAGAGGGCGAGTGCCTCATCCCCACTTCCCCAGCCAATCTGCTGAGCTCCCGCCTGTGCAGGGAGCTCTGAACCTCTGCATGGGGCTCAGAAAAGGGCTGTGTGCCAACACGGGCATGCAGCTTACAGGGAACCTTGGTCCAGTGTCCATATTCCACTGCTCTCCTTTCTTCCTTCTGTCAGTATCCTAACATCAACCATCTCATGGTCGCTGCTGTCCAGATTGCCACCTACTTCTATGTCCCCTACTGATTCTTTCCTGTTTGTGAGCAGCAGGTCAAAGGGCCATAGCCCTTGGTTGGTCACTCCACCATTTATACCAGGAAGTTGTCCCCAACACTCTCCAAAAACTTCCTAGATTGTGCACTGCTGTGTTGCTCAGGGTGATTGAAGTCCTCTATGAGAAGCAGGGCCTGTAAGCTAGCAACCTGTTAGCTGTCCAAAGATAGCCTCATCTACTTCATCTTATTGTTCTTATGCTCTACAGCAGATGTCCGCTATGACATCTCCTTTGTTTATATCATATCTAAACTTATAACCCATAGACGCTCAATGGGGTTTAGTCCAGTTTCATACTGGAGCTCAGAGAAGTCAAATGCTGTCTTACACACAGTGCAACTCCTCCACCTTTTCTCCCCCACCTGTCCTTCCTGAACAGTTAATACCCATCCATGACAGTGGTCTAGTCATGTGAGTCATGACTAGACCAACTCTGTTATTCCAATCACATCATAGTTCCTTGACTGTGCTAGGGCTTCCAATTCTTGCTGCTTGCATTCATGTACAGGCATCTAAGATGACTAGTCTATTTCCCTACTTTATCAGTAGTAATGAGGAGGTCTCCCCTGTTTTATCCTTCTCCTTGCATTTCTTGCCACTTACCTCAAGGCTTATTTAGGTCTCCATCCCCTTGTGAACCTAATTTAAAACTCTCTATCTTTGTAACCCAATACTTTGTTCATTTTTCCCCCATAATATTTTCTCCGACTCTATTTCTTTTCCTTCTTAATTCTTTGTGCAACTGCTTTACGTCTTTTATCTTTCATTAAGTCCTTGTTAATCATTGTATTTTTTTGCTTTCTTGTTTGTAAGCCTTATTTCCCTTTTTATTTGCTGTTTTTACAACCTTTTAATCCATCAGGAAACTGGATTTCTGAATTTGATTAGCTGCTGCTACAACTCCCTTCATCGTAATATAAAAATTCTTCTAGATTATCACTTATGCAATTCTTACTTAGATTTTCAGCATCCTTATTCTTAAAATAAAGTTCCAAGTTTGCTTTTAAGGCTCCAGGTATGAATTTCCTCTAGTATTTTCAACATTACAAAGTCCTTGATATGTAATTAGCATAAGTAATGATGCATTTACTTTCCATAATTCTTGTCTTACTTCCCAGATTTAAACATGAAAAGGTTCCATCCACCAAATTAAACCTACTAGTTGCTCCATTATTGAGCAATACCGGGTTGTGCTTATCAATGAACTATTCTAGACATTTGCTATTAAAATCAATTTTCTTACTTCCCCATAATGCATTATGGTTACTATGATCTCTACAAATAATATAAGGCCTTTGACAGCATTAACTCACAATTCCAATTCTAAATTGTCTTGTTTGATTTTGACATAGGTTCTAAAAATGATCAATTTGTATAAAGGTGCTATTATTCTGCAGAGGAATCTCAACAGTATTGTAATCAACTCACATTCTATACACCTATCTCAATGTACCTCTTTTATAAATATATGGACACCTCTTCCTTTTGTTGTTGTTTTTTTCTGTCATGCCTGATTACTCTGTATTCTGCTAGTCTAAACATAAGTTCTCACCAAAGTTGTTTCTTGTATGCATATTCTGATTCCTATTTCAAAAGAATTTTTCTTTAAGTCCTGATCATGTATTAAACTGTGTTCCAGCAAAAACGGAATTTGTTACTTTACTGCCTTCATTTAAAATTGCATGAAAGCAGTCTATTGATAAACTGCCTAAGTAAATACGTTCTACTGCTTTTATTATAATTTTTATTCATTCTCTTCATGAATGTGGGGTGTAGTTAATCACTTCTGTCATGAATGCTAAAAAAATCTTTGCCCACAAGCTGTGTATTTTCATGTATTCGCTTGTATTATCTTTGCTTCCCTGAATGGCATGCTGTACCAGTAGCTCTTATTCCTCATTGACATTTTCCTTCTCCATATTCTGCTGTGAATATCTTTTGATAGTTTCTGCTTAGGACACTTTATGCATTGTGTTAATTTTCTGTATCTAGCTCATTCTACTGCGGTACACCCCTTGTGTGCTGCACTAGACTTATCCCCACAACTGCTGCATTTTAGTTCTGTTCCTTCCATGTCATTCTTAGAAGAGTGCTCTCCTCATTTGCCACACCTCAGTTTCCTAATAAATATACCCCCCCCCATGCCCAAACCTTGACATTTATAAGATCTCAAAGAGGCTGGGAATACAGGTTTGAACCCAGAACTGATAGCCTGTGTTAACATTAACGGAGTAATGTTTCACCTCTAGATGTTAATCAGCCAGATATGGATGAGTTGTGTTCTCCCTTTCTCCTGCAATTCAGGCACTTAAACAGTGCCTATACTCCTTTACATTTCATTCTCAGTCACGCTTAGTGGAATCCCACACATAAAGCTAAAGGAGTTAAGTAGCTGGCAAATTATTTTTATTTTCCCTATATGTAACCTTCCTGGCAGGTGGAGCCAGCAGTAGCCAAGGCCAAGTTCAATAACTTGAGGTTCCTCTCCATTCATCCAACACAGAACTGGCTTGAGCCCCCACTCAGTAACCTGGGAAATTCACACAACACCCCCGGGCGCCTCTGAGAGGCAATGCTTCCCCACTTGCAAGCACAGAGTCTGAGGCTATGTCTAGACTACAAAGGTAAGTTGGAAAAAGATACGCAAATTGCAAACCATGATTTGCGTATCTTTTTCCGCTTTTCTGTCGAAAGAGGCTTTTCTAAAATTTGGCATGGCTAAATGGCATCAAATTTCAGAAAAACCTGCTCTTTTGACACATCCCTTCTTTCTCGTAGAACGAGATTTACAGGGATGACAAAAGAGCGCATCCGCTTTTCCAAAAAAATTTTCAGAAAACTTTTTTTGGGCCCTCCTAGATCCTGCACCCCATCCCTGTCCCACTCACTGGCAGCCCCATCCCACACACTGCACTGAATTTTTGTCCCCACCTTAGAGCCTAAGAGGGTCCATAAAATCCACCAGAAAAAGTAAATCCGACCTATGGGAAGAACTGAACCTCAGTCATCCCTGTCCCTTCCTCTCGCCCCTTGGGGTTAGAGTCCCAGAGGAGTGAGGTGTCTCAGTTGGGGGCCATCTTAGTGAGGGCTGGGGGCTTTGGGAGGAGTTTTTTTTTGCTTCTCACTTCTCACCCCCAACTGATTTTTCTGTGGGGCAATGGTCCCCAACACACAAAAGGTTGTCCAACTCTGCTATAAATAAAGAAAACATTGAAACTTTTTGTGTTGGACATAAATTAATATTTTACTTTATTTAAAATGAAGTTTGATAAACTAACATGAGAAAGTTAAAATGCTTAATCTGTTTAATAATTTAAATTAAACCATTCTCCTTAGGTGCAGCACTACCAAAATGGCTCGGGCGTAATTATGTAATTAATGATGAGTTTCCATTAGCAACTGTTGGTCCGCAGAAAGGTTTACATTGAGCCAGGTGGTCCAGGGGCCAAAAAGGTTGAGAATCACTGAAATAGAGGTACCCCCAGCTTCTCCCTCTGAGGGTATGTCTACACTACAAAGTTAATTCGAACTAACAGCCGTTAGTTCAAATTAACTTTAATAGGGGCTACACATACAAACCGCTAGTTCGAATTTAAATCGAACTAGCGGAGCGCTTAATTTGAACTAGGTAAACCTCATTCTACGAGGAGTAACACCAAGTTCGAATTAAGTAGTTAGAATTAAGGGCTGTGTAGCCACTTAATTCGAACTAGCTGGAGGCTAGCCCTTCCCAGGTTGCCCTGGTGGCCACTCTGGGCCAAACCAGGGAAACTCTTCTGCCCCCCCCCCCCAGCCCCGGAGCCCTTAAAGGGGGGGCACGGTCTGGCTACAGTGCTTGTGCCAGTTGCAAGCCTGCCAGCACCCAGCCAGCAGACCCTGCACCTGGCACAGCATGAGCCAGCCACCCGCTGCCTCCCCAGCCCTCCGCCTCTTCCCAGGACCAGGCTGGCGGCTCCCAGGAGCCTGCCCCGGGCTGCAAGAGGCGGGCGCCCGCCTCGTCTAGTGCGGAGATCGTGGACCTCATCGAGGTTTGGGGGGAAGCCTCCAATGTCCACGATCTCTGCACTAGCCACAGGAACGCGGCTGTCTACAGCCGCATGGCTGCCAGCCTGGCCACCAGAGGCCACATGCAAACCCAGGAGCAGGTTTGCATGAAAATCAAGTTGGTCCAGTGAGACCCCCGACCATGAGCTTAGAATATAAGAACATAAGAATGGCCATACTGGGTCAGACCAAAGGTCCATCTAGCCCAGTAGCCTGTCTGCCGACAGCGGCCAACACCAGGTACCCCGGAGGGGATGGACCGAAGACAATGATCAAGCATTTTGTCTCGTGCCATCCATCTCCAGCCTTCCACAAACAGAGGCCAGGGACACCATTCCTACCCCCTGGCTAATAGCACTCCATGGACCCAACCTCCATGAATTTATCTAACTTCTCTTTAAACTCTGTTATAGTTCTAGCCTTCACAGCCTCCTGTGGCAAGGAGTTCCACAGGTTGACTATGTGCTGTGTGAAGAAGAACTTTCGCTTATTAGTTTTAAACCTGCTGCCCATTAATTTCATTTGGTGTCCTCTAGTCCTTATATTATGGGAACTAATGAAGAACTTTTCTTTATTCATCCTCTCCACACCACTCATGATTTTATATACCTCTATCATATCCCTCCTCAGTCTCCTCTTTTCTAAGCTGAAAAGTCCCATTCTCTTTAGCCTCTCTTCATATGGGACCTGTTCCAAACCCCTAATCATTTTGGTTGCCCTTTTCTGAACCCTTTCCAAGGCCAAAATATCTTTTTTGCGGTTAGGAGACCACATCTGTACACAGTACTGAAGATATGGCGTACCATAGTTTTATACTTCCCCTCCTCCTTCTTCCCCTGGCTTCCCCCTTCCAGCTCCCTCCTCCCAGGTTTCCCCCTCCCCTCTCCCAACCTCTCTCTTCCCCTCTCCCACCTCCTTTTCCCAGTCTCCCCAGAGGTTAAACCCCCCCCACACACACACAGTTTTGTTAAATAAAGAGAGTTTCTATTTTTGAACACACGTGTCCTTTATTTTTTACATCAGGAAGGGGGGCTAGGGAGGGGTAAGTGGAAGGAGGTGAGGGAGGAATGGGGCACGAGCCCCCGATGGGGAGGACTGGGGTGGCTCTGTGGGCTCCTCGGGGTGGAAGCTCTCCTGCAGGGCCTCCTGGATCCTGACAGCCCCCCGATTGACCCCCCCCGGATGGCAGCCTGCGGCAAGTGCAGCCGGGCTGATGGCCGAGTGCTGTGATGTGCCAAGTGTTGGCACTCAGGGCACTCCAAGACAGGACTGCTTTGCTGTCCCTCATCGAGTTAGACAAGCAAGCGGGGAACCCTGAGAACTGTCTGTCCGAGGTGGGTGTCAGGTCCCTTTAAGCACAGCCCTTGGCTAGCCTGAGGCAGCAGCTCCACACTCTAAGTCCTAACCTGATGCCCTGCCGATACTGGTTTGGGCCAGCCTTAACTTCGGTTCAGAGTCCACTCAATGTGGACATGCTAGTTCGAATTAGCAAAACGCTAATTCAAATTAGTTTTTAGGTCTAGATGCACTGATTCGAATTAGCTTATTTCGAATTAATTAATTCGAATTAAGTTAGTACGAATTACTGCTGTCATGTAGACATACCCTGAGAGACTACCCCAGGCTCCCTGCTGCTCCAGAAGAGCCCACAGAGAGATCAGGTCTGTTACCATGGTGTTGAAATCAACATGTCACTCTAGTGTGGATGATGGACAGACATTTTGTGAGTCTCCCTCATCCAAGCAGTTGATGATTTAAACAATGTGTTACAATACCATGTGAAAACACTTGGCGCATCCACAGAGAGGCAGGATGTATTGTCTCTCTACAGAGAGGGTTGTCATGACTTGTGTGTCTGGGTAAACAAGCCCTTTGTGAGCTCTGTGAAGAGGTGAGATGTTTTGACTTCCAGTTTCAAGAGATTTGTTCTTCTGTCTTTAGGCTGCACGTTGTCTAGACCCAAATGGAGCTAGCTGTGACAATGCATATCTGAGTTATTCTGATACACAAAGTGAAACCTTTGCTAAAGACCCCATGTACAGTGAGAGAAAGCACTCCTGTCAGAAGAAGTAAATTCAAAGTCTCTCCAATTTTCTTCAAAGATCACCTCTACCAGGCAGTGGGACTTTTACTGATTGGTCCCTTATATGTTTGAAGGGTGACTAAATGTTAACTGGATCTTCTTGGGTAATAGCAACAGATTACTTTGGGCCCAATCCTAGCTTAAAGTTTAAATTGGATCAGGCCCTTTGTAAGCAGTTTGGGAAGTGGTCTCATTGGGCAATTATTGTTAGGTATTATTTACATAATATAGGCATTGCCATCATGGTACTGACAAGTATATTTCTCAGTACCTTTACATATAAAATAGCCCAGCCCCATGGAGCTCCCTGGGCAATGTACCTTTCAAGCAATGGTGGTGAGGGTTAGTCTCCACCCTGTAATTGTCATGGTTAGTTCAGTATGGTCGTTCTGGCTTGTGGAAATGGAGGACACTTGATAGTTTTGCAGTAACTTCAAAAAATGCAGTTGCAGTCCATCTCATTAGGGATATAAATTCCCATCAATCAGTTAACCGGTTAATATTAGGTCACACTGGGGCTGCTGCCAGCTCCCAGCCTCCTCTGGAGCAGCCCCTGTCCACAGCAGACTGGACTCCCCATGGAGAGAAGCTGCTCTGGACACTGGCACAGTCCCTGCCTGCGGGGCCCCTGGGTTCTCCACAGACAGGGGCAGCTCTGGACAAGAGCAACCTCTGTCTGTAGTGGGGCTGCACAGCAGGTGGGGAGCTGCTCCAGCCCCCTCTGATTATCAGTTAGTTGCAACCAGAAAGGAAGTTGTCCCATGAAATTGTGGGATAGTTCTGAATGATTTCCAGGATCATATGGAAATCACTGCAAAGTAATAGATCTCGGATCCTGGTTCTCATCTTGAATTGAGGTTGGTGCTGCAGTGTCATGGGACCCTATGTCTGGGGCCTGGGTTAATGCAATTGCAGTATAGTTGCATGGAGGGCTCCTATAGTGCCCAAACCCATCCCTATTGGTAGAGGAGAGGGGGAGGAGTTCTTAGAGGGGGTCACATGACACCTTTTACTTCTGGTCATATATCCATCTTGACCCCAGAAATACTACCCTCAGTGGAGGGACTTCCTGTGGCAGGAGGGTGGGGCCTAAGGGGCAAGGGGCATGGCTATCAGTATCAAGGGTGTCATTAATGTTTCCCTATTTTTGGTTCAGAAAATATGGTCACTGTAGGTATATCACCCCCAACCAGAATAACTACCTCATCTTTCCTACTCTCATAGGGCTCTGAAAGTCAAGCCCCTGCTTAGCAAGGTTCTTTCTACAAATTGTAAGTCCTTTCCTTTTGGCATTAAGCACTGACCTGCTTTTCTGCATTTTCACAATAATTACAAACCTAGGCTATATCTACAATGGCAGGTTCTTGCACAAGAACAATCGTTCTTGCGCAAGAACCCACAGAGTATCCACACGGCCTGCCTGCTCTTGTGCAAGAAGATTTACAGGACAGCGTCAGAAGACAGGGCTTCTTGCGCAAGAGCTACGCTCTTTTCTAACAAGTGTAAGCCCTCTTGCGCAAGAGGGCAGTGTGGACACATGGCAGGGTTTCTGGCAGGGGTTTCTGGCTAAAATGGCCATCAGAGCTTTCTTGCGCAAAAGCACATGGCAGTGTGGAGGTGTTGTTGCGCAAGAACCCACCAGTGTAGACATAGCCCTAGTGTGGCAGGGTCAGACCAGAGGGCTGCTGCAGAGTGGGAGAAAGGTAGCCCAAACAGGGGAAAAGACCTGCTAAACAGGAGCAGAGGGCAGCAGGGCAATTAGAAGCAGCTGTGAGGAAGCTGGCTCAGGCAGACTCGGGCCCTCTGACTCTACTGCTGGCTTGCTGAAGGCCTTTAAAAACCTCCACAGGTGGACAATGGGGGAGAGTGAGAGTGAGAGGGCAGGAGAAGAGGTATAGGAGAGACAGAGAGCAAAAGCTTGAGAGGGAGTCATACCAGCTTCAGTGCAGAAACAGTAGGGGAGGGAGTCCCAGGAGGAATGTCTGGTGCTCCCTACCACAGACACCCACTGCAAGACCCAACCCCTGGAGAAAAGGGCAAGAGACTGGCCTAAGCAGTGGCCAGGGTAAGAGGGGGCCCTTGCCACACTAGGTAACCATATTTCAGCTATCCCTGCCTTTAATACAAGCATAACTGGTGTTGGATCACAAATTAAGTTGATTCCAATGATCACAACACCACTCCATCTGCTAAATATCTATCAAATCTAAGTAGCAGGTACAAACTGTGTTTACATAGTAAGATGGACCCTGCCCCCAATGCTTTATGAAATTGACTTATGGACACTGATATGTGTAACTTGAAGATGCTTTAAAGAAAATACCTCATGTAACCTATCAATCTTAATGCCACAATTTGTTGTATCTGTATATCTCATTTTGGTGTCTGTATCACACTTGTATGTAAAGTTAGAAATTTGGGATATGGGTTGGTTTATGTTTTAAATGAAAGCCCCCAAGGGTGTTTCTCTCAATGTCTGGGTGATCACCTGTAATCAGCTTCCTTTGTCCTTCAAGTCTAAGCAGTGGTTGGTCTTAGGAAGACATGTGACCTTCTTAACTGGTAGGGGCTGGCCAGGTAATTTTCCAGGGAAGGGGAGAATGTGAAATAGAAAGGGAGGCTGTTTATGAGACAAAGTTTTTCTGTCTTTCTTTGGCTGGCATGGCATTCCTAAGAGAATTAATGCAATCCTTCAGATTCTGCTTACATAAAACATAGTTTTAAGATGTTTTAAAGCCTGTTCCTTCTGTGTACATTCTATTAATAGAACTCCCCCCTACCTTCTTTTAGTTCTAAATATATATGTTTATGTTATCTACTTCATTCTGCTGTTTTCAAGGGATTGACATTTCCTTTCTTTACTGTTTCAGCTAATGATTTGACAGTTAGCACTCAAGCCCAGTCATACAGCAAAAGCCATGTCCCCAGCTAGGCTGTGTCAGGCAGATACCATACAGGGCTACAGCACAGGGGCTGGTCCTGCCCCTTCCACTCCTGGCCTCTAGGCCATGTGTTACCCAGTCCCATGTCTCCTCTTTTCACCCCACCAATTATTCCCCTTCCCTCAGTGTGTCTGCAGGTGGGAGGCATTGGGGGATGGGGATGAGCTGATCGGCAGGACCTGCCACTATTGGACCTCTGATGGGAGGGGATAAAGGGGGCAGCTGTTCCAGGGCTCAGTGATTTTAAAAGGCCTGGGGCTTCTGCCATCGCTGCTGTTACTTTTGTGGCATCAGTGGCCGGAGTCCTGGGCTTTTAAAATGATGCCAGAGCCCTGCACAGCATGCGCCCTGCAGCCCTGGCGATGCTAAATGGCTGGGCGTGGGAGGGTAGCCACCCAGTCTCAATTTTTTTGGGGGGTCCCAAGGCTGGCTCCCCCAAGCTATGTCTACACTGGCAGCTTCTTGTGCAAGAACATCTTGCGCAAGGGTTCTTGTGCAAGAAGTCTTCCTCAAGAAAATGTCCACACTGCCATGTGTGAGCTGTGCTTTTGTGCAAGAGCATCCATGGCAGTGTAGACGCTCTCTTGAGCAAGCAAGCTCTGATGGCCATTTTAGCCATAGGGCTTTCTTGCGCAAGAAATCCCTGCCGAGCATCCACACTGCCCTCTTGCGCAAGAGCTCCTGCGCAAGAGGGCTTACACATGTTAAAAAAGAGCATAGCTCTTGCACAAGAAGCCCTCTCTTATCACGCCGTACTGTAAATCTTCTTGTGCAAGAGCAGGCGGGCAGTGTGGATGCTTTCCGGAAGAACGGCCGTTCTTGCGCAATAACCCACCAGTGCAGATATAGCCCCAGGGTCCAGAAAAATCTTTCATCGGCCCTGTGCAAGGGAAAAGGGGTCTGCTGGCAGGTGCTCAGCACTCACTTGACACCTATACCTAAGAGCCCTGCAGTCAGCCTGGATGATTTTAGAAGGGCCCAGACTCTTGGCTGTCCCAGGCCCTTTTAAATCACCCAGGTCCCTGGACAATTGACCCCTTCTCTCCCCTCCCTTCCCCCACCCAGACAGATTTGCCAAAGATACACTGACCATACGTCCCGATTTTTCCGGGACAGTCCTGAATTTAAATACTCTGTCCCAGTGCCCCATCAAGTAGTGAAATGTCCCCAGAAAGCCCCACTGGACATTTCACTACTTGATGGGGACACCGGCTTGTGGGAAGATGTGACCAAGAAATGATGCCATGCCATTTCTCCTCGCATGATGCAGCAGCCTCTCCCTACCTTTTTGCTGGTGAGTAGTGGCTGGCTTACAGCGGTGTGCGACCTCTCCCTTTACCCCTCTTTTTCCTTCCCCCTGTGGGACCGCCTCTGCAGCGTGGGATCCTGGTCTGATGGCACTACCTCCTCCTCCTCTGGGCTGCCTTGGAGTCATGCAGACCCCAGGTGGGCACTGTGGGGGCAGGGTGCACTTGGGCGTGGCAGGTGATGGGACTGCTGCAGAGGCCACCTGCAATGCTATTTTTAGTACTATGGTCCGGGTCCCCACGAGCAGCCCTGGCTCCAGCTGGATTCAAGCAGCAGCTGCATGAAGCATATTTTGGTTCAGAAAATATGGTCTCCATAGCCAAAGAGCATTTACTTAGCAATTGTTGGCTACAAAAAAAAACCATTACTGTGTAGTATTTGAAAGGTACAATAATTTATATTCTAGTAAAGTGGCTTTTTTTCCATATTCATACCCACACTTGTGTAAGAAGAGGTTCACTAGGACAGGAAATATCCACTATATCCAAATATCTTAGTGTAATACCCAGTCCTCTGCATCTCAGTAATGGTAGCAAATGTCCCCTTACTGTATGCAGCTTTAGAGGATGCTAGCAGCTGCAAGACTACTGAGTAAGGCCTAGCAGATATCTTTTCCACTTCTCCCACAAGTCAGCAAGACCAACTCCTCTTTATTCTTTAATATGAGGGTTCCCAGGCCATGCTGATGGTTTGTAGATAGTCTCTCTCCCCTCCCCCCCCTTTCCCTTCTGCTATTTATTTTGAGTTTACAGATCCCCTACTCATAACTCCAGTCATCTGAAGAAGCGGGCTGTGCCCACGAAAGCTCATACTATCTACATGTTTTGTTAGTCTATAAAGTGCTACCAGACCATTTGTTGTTTTTTTCTGTAACAGACTAACTCAGCTACCCACTGAAGCTCCTGTAGATAGCTAGCTAATCATAAGTTTCAAGCTCTCTTCTTCATTTCTAGCTAGGAGACAGAACAAATGTGAGAACAGTTTAAATGAGGAGCAAAATCAGAATGTGACTTCATTTTTTTTCAAAAAAGTAAAATTTATTTGCACACATTATATTAAATGCTAAACAATTTCCTTACATCATTTGCTTTAAAATAAACAACCACTGCAGTTGTAGCTGCCTCATATGGTCATGAATGGAAGGGGAAACAAGGAAATCTCTCCATTAAGATGTGCTCCATCCTATGAAAAGTTTGAGAGACTCACAGCAGCTGAAGCAAGACCATTGCCCTCTGGGAACAACTTCAATCAGATTGAGATGGATTGATTTGCCCCGAGCTAAGGGCAAATCCATTCTCCTATCCTGTTCAGACAAAACAGGAGGAGAATCTGTGATGATCCCCTTGGAATTTGGCAATTAACAACTGTCTGGATTGTGTGAACTGCTACATAGCAAAGGGATTACCACAGTAGAGCTCACTCCCCCATATAGTGAGAATTCATTGAAATGGCCATTTGGGACCTTCAGTTCATAAGTATTTTGTTATGTAGATAAATCCTTGTTGCTGCGGATAGGGGTCAACAACCTGCTGTTGAACTGGTGCTAAACAACTGTTTACTGCAGCTCTCCTTGGACAAGGGCAAGCCCTGTTAAACAATGAAGTTTCAAAAATCCTAGTCAGAATATGTTACTGAAAAAGTATCTATGTTTGCAAGCAAACTACATCCAGTACTGGTTCTGCTGCTCCCTTGGCTGGTCAGCCCATGCATATATATTGTAGTGTACAGCAGAGATGAGTCAGTATGTATGTATGAATTAATTGTAAGCACATTCATCTCTACATAAAGATCAGATGAAGAGTTTCAAACAGTTGCATTGAAAACTGCAGTAAAAATGTTTTTTTTTACTGAATAGAATATAATTTTTTTAGAGTATTGCTCACAAAATATTGTTTAGAGTGAAATATTTATGGGGGAGGGAGCCAATGAAACAAAACTTCATAGGGTACCTCTAGACTGCAAGGCTATTTTGGGATACCGGAGGTATCCCGAAATAGCTACCCCCGTCCAAGGAATGTGTCCTCTATTTCTAAATAATTTTTTAAATAATGGATGCGCTATTTCAGCATCTCTGTAAACCTCATTCCATGAGAAATAAGGGATGTCTCAAAATAGTGTTTTATTTCAAAATAAAATTGAAATAAGATACGCAATTTGTGTAGCACAATAAAATGAAAACTGCTACACGCAACAAAATGAAATTCAACAAAGACATTTAAAGTGTTACACTTAGAGAAGAAAAATCAAATGCACAAATATGGAATGGAGGTAAAATGGGTTGGCGACAGTGCTGCTAAGAAGGATCTGGGACCTGTGTTGGATCACAACCTCAGCATGTGCCAGCAATGAGATGCTATTCCAAAATAATAATAATAAATATATTATTAGATTGTATCAACAGAGGCACAGCATGCAAGTCATGGAAGATGATAATACCACTCTATTTAGTGCTGGTTAAGCCTCATCTGGAGTACTTTGTCCAATTTTAATCACCAATGTGTAGAAAGGGTGTGGAGAAACTGGAAAGAATCCAGAAGCGAGTGACAAAGATGATCGAAGGGATGAAATGCAAGTCATATGTTCAAAGCTGAAAGAACTGGATACATTTAGTTTAGAAAAGAAGACGTTAAACAGGGAGCTATAATAGTGGTCTTCAGATACTTGGAGGGCTGCCAATAAAAAAAAAAGGAAGAAAAATTGTTCTGTTTTGCTGCAGAAGGCAGGATGAGAGGCAATGGATTAAAACTACAACATAGCAGATTTAGCTTAAAGCTCAGGAAAAATGTCCTAAATGGGAGAACCGTAGGACAATGGAACAGACTATCTCGGTAAGTTGTGGAAGTTTCTTCCCTAGAGGTTTTCAAAATGAGTCTGGATACCCATCTGTCTTGAAAGGTTTAGAACAAATCCTGCATCTGGGCAGGAGGTTAGACTAGATGATCTTTTATGGTCCCATCTAACCCTCTGGTTCTTTGATTTAGTTCTCAGCTTAATGTGGAGTGTGTGGTGTAATGCGGAGTCTGCTGGGAGTACATATACAGATTTATTTCAGAAAGCAGCTCTAGAATAACTGCATTTCCAAAGTTCCTGGTACAACATCAGTAGAAGAGGCATGGTTGAGGGCGTTGAGACATGTGCCTTATTGTCCTACCTCACTGTAAAGTATCAGTTACACTGTTAGTATTACATAAATAAGAATAAATAGTTAGAACCATGGTGTCCAACACGCTAGCCACTAGCCACATGTGGCTATTTGGCTGGTTGAGTGTGGCTAGCTGGCTTGAACAATGTGGCTATTTGGCCAGTTGAGTGTGACTAGTTCACTATAGCAGTGAAACTGATTGGACACCACAGATTGAGAGGAATATAGGCTACAAAGGCTAGCAGTGGGAACACAGAATTCGTCTATTCCCAGAATACTACTTTACTATGGACCCATCCTGAACTGGACTAACTTGAATAAAATAGATAATAAGATGTTCAAAAGTGTTCAGTACTGGCTTAACTCTGCTTCTGTTAAAGTCAGTGGGAGCAAAGTTAGGCTTAGATTGAGCACATTTGAAAATCCCATCCATTGTGTCTAATATCAGAGAGATGTCCTTATTATGTATCGTTTTACAAAATATTTTAAATGAAACATTTACATAGCAAGATGCTGTTTTTCTGCTGTACTTAATTATTTCAGAGTTAGAGGCAAAAGAGCTGAGAGAATTTTTCAGTGAAATGAGGGACAGTCTTTTGGATTCTATGTCTTAAAATTTTGATGCCAAAATATAATGCCACTGACACGTCAAAACATATTCTTTTGGTTTCTGATGGCTGAAATTGGCTTGAGCTCACAAGCCATCAGTCTTCCTTCATTTACCTTTCCTGGAGGCCAGCAGGATTGATTTTTATAAGTAGTGGTGCTTGGTATCATCAAACCCAGGTGTCCAGAGGCTGAGTGACTACTGTAACAATAGATTATGCTTTCCACAGAATTTGCTTTCATTTATAATTAATTGTATTGGGAAAAATCACTGAGACTTGTTGATTTCTAAATGCTTTTATTTTGGTTACAAAGGAGGGAGGAAACAGAGAAAGGAAAGGGAAGAAAAGAGAAGGAGAAAATAAAGAACGTGGCATATATTTGTTAGGTGATTAATTTCTGGGAAAATGAATGTATCCTTAATGACATTTTAATTAGATATGCTGAGGCACTCCAAACTCAAATCCTGGACATTCTTTCTATTTAAGAACTCCATCTCCATAGTATCTGAGCAGTTTTGATTTTTTTCAGCATCATATTTGTGGAAGTCTTTATTTAATGGCTGTCCCAGAAAATCATAGTGTATATTTCTACTACATATACATGCTATTGCAATTTTATTTAGATTTCCATGGCACCCAAAGGCAGCAGTCAGAAACACAGAAGCAGTAAAAAATTTCCTGATAAATCCAGGAAGTTGAATAACCCATACTGTCTCCTTGGCTGCCCCAGAACATTAACATACTCCAAATTGCCTCTACCATACAAGGACACTCCACTGGAGAAGATGATCACATCATGGAGTGGGACACTTAAATATCCCAAGAGAACCTGCTTCAATGCCCTCTGATTGCACAGTTGTTACCTAACACCCCACATTATAAATCAAATAACACACACCCATATTTGATGGGGACCCGATCTGAAAGAAATCTTTCCTGAATCTCCACTTCAGGCCTTCACACAACCTCCAGACTCTTCAAGATCATCATCAGAAGCAAACTCCCCACACACCCAGACATACCAACTCAAAGTGGTACCAGACCCTGCAAAAACAATACATGCAAAACCTGCTGACTTATCTCCACTGTAACAGCAATCAATAGTTTCCACTACACACTTTTCAAGATCCATGGGATACTACACATGCCTATCACATCATGTGGTTTACCTCATGTACTAAATGCCCCACTAACAACAATGTGGGAAAAACAATCACTGTGCTTTTGAATGAACTCATACAGGAAAATGACAAAAACACTGTATCACGTGTGGGTGACCACTTTTCACAAAGCAATCCCTCCATACCTGACATATCGGTCCTCATCCTCAAAAGAAACCTACATGACACTTTCAAAAGACAAGTCTGGGAGCTTAAATTCATAACTCTGCTAGGCCCTAAAAATCATGGACTGAACTGACACGCTGGACTTATGGTTCATTACAACAATCTGTAACTCACTAACTCTTCTTTTTTTGTTCCATGACTGCAACTGCTGCTAAAGGGCCACCCTACCTTGGATGATCTCTTACAACATATTCTAACTACTTATGCTAAACAATCTTTCACCTAGCATGTAGCTGAGACACCAGGAGAAAAGCTTTCCTAGACCAGAAGAAAAGCTTCTCTCTCTATCCAACAGAAACTGGCTAGGAAAAGATATTACCTCACACACCTTGTCTAATAACCTGAACTAACATGGCCACAACTACATGGCATACATGGCAAATAGGTAGCCTTCCTATATAGATTAAGATTGGCTTTTTCAAAGGAGCCTAAGGGAGTTGGTGTCCACATCCCACTGAAATTCAGTGAGACTTAGGCAGCTAACTCCCTACAGTCCTTTGATAATGTCAACCTAGAAACAAATATACATGATCTGTTCCTGCTCCCACTAAAGTCAACGGGCACTTTGGAATTAGCAAATTGTGCAGGTATCCCTAGTAACCAGCTTGTATGTATTCCTTGCTACAAATCCATCTGCCTGCTGACCCTGGAGATGTCAGCCATTACATTTTGAATAAAAATGTTTGGAAGTTACATTAGTCTTCTCATTTGCCCAGATCCTATGAAAAATATTAAACTTTCAACAGTGTTTTGTCAGGTCAAATAAAGAGTTGGATACAATAATTCACTCAAGTAAACAGGCAAGACAAGTTATATGAGCCTATGGTGACCATGCTCCAGCAATATTCAGTGTCTGGGGTCCTGGCTCTACTCATGTTTGGAGCTGTCTCTCTTTCCTGGCCTGACCTACCACACCTGCATACCTGCCCTGGCCCCGTCTGCCTTCCCTAGGCTCTGGAGCATCCCTGCCTGCGCTTTGGGCAGCAGAAATCTGCCCTACCATACCTTGTTATACTCTCTTGCTGCAGGCCACTGCTGACTACAACAATAGCAGCTCGGGGGAAGGCTGAGATGGCTGCCGCACCTATAGTGGGAGGAGGTGCACACATGATAGCAACTCACCCTTTCCCTGATAGCCATCAGAATGTGACTCCGAGGGAACTTCCTGAAGACAGAGTCTGGACCCGAACAGCTGCTGGGGCTTGGGTGAGTGTGGGACTCGTGTGATACTCTTCCCCCTCCCAAACCCAGCACAGTCATCCCTCCAACGGCCTCACTGGGTCAAACCAAAGATCCATCTAGCTCAGTAACCTCTCTTCCAACAGTGACCAATGTCAGATGCCCCAGAGGGAGTGAACAGAAGAGGTAATCATCAAGCAATCCCACCTCTGTCACCTATTCCCAGCCTCTGACAAACAGGCTAGGAACCCCATTCCTGCCAAGCCTGGCTCATAGCCACTATTGGATCTGTCCTCCATTAATTTATCTAGTTCTTTTTAAAACCCTGTTAAAGTCCTGGTCTTCACAACATTCGGCAAGGAGTTCCACAGGTTGACTGTGCACTGCGTGAAGAATACTTCCTTTTGTTTGTTTTTAAACCTGCTACCTATTAATTTCATCTGGTGTTCCCTAGTTCTAATGTTAGGGAAACAAGTAAATAATTTTTCCTTATTTACTTTCTCCACACCAGTCACGTTTTATAGACCTCTATCACAGCCCCCCTTAGTCTCCTCTTTTCTAAGCTGAAAAGTCCAAGTCTTTTTAATCTCCCTTCATATGGGACCTGTTCCAAACCCCTCATCATTTTTGTTGCCCTTTTCTGAACCTTTTCCAATGTTAAGATATCTTTTTTGAGATGAGGCCACCACATCTGTATGCAATATTCAAGATGTGGATGTACCATGGATTTATACAGAAGCAATAAGATATTCTCTGTCTTAGGGTGCATCTAGACAAGCACCCTTCTGTCGGAATAAGCTACACAATTTGCGCTACGCAAATTATGTACCTTATTCCGAGTCTAAATCAAAAGAGCTTATTTTGAAACTTGGTGCCGTCTACACAGCGCCAAATTTCAAAATAAGGCACTATGGTGACAAATCCCTTAACCTTCGTAGAGTGAGGGTTACAGGGATGCTGGAATAATGCACCCTCTATTTTGGGAAAGAGTGGGTGCTCTTAAAGACGCAGCATTGCTATTTCAGGATACTTTCGGTATCCCGAAAGAGCAATGCAGTCTAGACAGTCTAGATGTACCCTTACTCTTTATCCCTTTTTCATGATTCCTATTCTCTGGCCCCAACCCTGGAGTAACTTGCCTGCACCTCAAACTCCTCATCCCCGGCCACGCACCACCCGTCAGAGCCCTCATCCCACCCTGCACTTCAACCCTCTGCCCCAGCCCTGACTCCCCTCTTGCACTGTGAATCCCTCATCCCTGGCCTCATCCTGCAGCCCTCACCCCTGAACCCCAACTTTTTCTTGAAACAACTTCAATCTTTTCCAGAGTACTTTACACTAACGATTCTTGTGAAATCCATGAGTCCTGTAGAAGCAGCTAATGCAAAAATTCAAAGCCCAAATCTGTCATTGGCAAGTGTTATGATGGCCTGTTGCAAGAGGTGTTGAGCGGAATGTACAGCGGCTCATCATACAATCATTTCTGGGAAACAACCATAGGTAAGGCAAGCTATTTTTGATATTTAGATGATCCAACACTCCCAAAAAATGCAAGCCACCAAGATGGCTTGACCATGGAAGCCTTTCTCATGCCTTCAATGACCACAAAGAGTATTTTCATCAGATACATCTAAGGATCATTGATGTTTGTAAAGTTGCCATTGAATAGATGTTTTCAATGGAAAGCTTTACATTCACTGTAAAATTGGAGACGTGTATAACTGATGCAATAATTGGCTTGAAACAGGACATTGTCTCAATAGGTGAAGTTTTCCATGGTTACATTAACATGCAGAGGCTATCTCTTCATTTAGAAATGTTGAGTGATATTTGCAGATCAAGAAATTGCCTGCTAAATTCAGTGAGTGAAGCGAAGCAATTTCTGAAACAAAACAAAGGCTTGAGTGACATGTTGTCAATTCTTCTGAAATTATTCTACACGATTGTGATTACAAACTGCACTGCTGAGTGATCATTCATTTGCCTGCATAGATGGACAGTTTTCGTGGAAGTGCCTAAAGTTAGACAAATAGGCACCTAAGGAAGTGGCTGGGATTCAGAGACACTGAGCACATATACCTTTGTCTTCTGTGAATGGGAGCTGATGAGGGATCTGCACCTCTGAAAATCAGGCAGTCTGTTTAAGTATGTAATTGTGAATTCATGTATGTAACACTACGCATTCCTTTTTTGAAAATTCTGGCAGTTGGGTGTTAGCCATTGTTTTTTAATCTATTCACAATGACAATTCTTTGGAAAGAACAAAGTTGATTCTCTGTTATTTGAGGCAGAAGTTATTTCAGACTGAAAGAGTGTTTAATGTTTACTTTGAAGGATGTCAGATTTGTATAATTGGCAACCAGAACAAGTTCAAGTCCCACCTTCCCACACCTGCCTTGTTAGCCAATGCACTTTAAAAAAAATGTAATTATGGACTTGAAACAGTAAGCTTGTAATGGTTTTCCTATATTGCACAGTATCACTATTATAAGAAAAAAATAACTCAGAAATCAACTTTATTAATATTCTTTTGAAAACAGAAACAACCAAGCACTCGTGGGTCAATCACCTTCAAAAGCAAATATTTTCTAAGATGTAGCCCCCTTTTTTATGATGTTCTTCAGGAGACGGCACTTTTCATCATTGTTTGGTTCTGGAAATGAATGAAGCCATCCAGGAGACTTGCAATGTCTAGTTCAAAGGTAGGAGTTCTTACAAATGTGCAGAAATGTCAAATAATTTAGATGTCAGCCCATTGTCCTTTGCAAATAATTGTTCATTCCCTTCACTCCTATGCTTCACACACTTGAAAAAAGTGATATTTGGTAACAGTGGAAATAAGCATTAATAAGCATTCTTAATTTTTCCCTCCTGCATTTTGCTTATGTTGACAAATCATTGCCCTGTGCTATTGTCATTAGAAATATTGAATTCCAAATATTCATTGAGCAGAAACTTGTGGTAGCAAGATGTGGCTTCTCTGAGAAGCGGATGTGGAGGGACAGCCACAGTTCACCACCTGGTGGGCAGCATGCTCGAAAGCAGAGTGGTGGGATGGAAGGGGAAGTATAAAACCCAGATTCTGCAGTTCACTTAAAAGGGAACCACTGAAGGAGACACACATATCCTGCTCGCTGCTTCACCCTGAACCCAACCCCAGCCATTCTGAAGACACACCCAAAAGTGCTTGCAGCTTCTGGTTGACCATGATGCTGAGAAGATTTTGGAGCTGCCATTGTCGCTGGTCATCTATTCAGGGGAGATACTGAACACCTGCCACACTGAGGGTATGTCTACACTACCACCCTAGTTCGAACTAGGGTGGTTAATGTAGGCATTCGAAGTTGCAAATGAAGCCCGGGATTTAAATATCCTGGGCTTCATTTGCATCTTGCCAGGCGGGCGCCATTTTTAAATCCCCTTAGGTCGAACTCCGTGCCCGCGGCTACACGCGGCACGGAGTAGGTAGTTCGAATTAGAGATCCTAATTCGAACTACCTACTCCGTGCCGCGTGTAGCCGCGGGCACGGAGTTCGACCTAAGGGGATTTAAAAATGGCGCCCGCCCGGCAAGATGCAAATGAAGCCCAGGATATTTAAATCCCGGGCTTCATTTGCAACTTCGAATGCCTACATTAACCACCCTAGTTCGAACTAGGGTGGTAGTGTAGACATACCCTGAGGTACCAACTGAAGGAGAGCAGGAAGTAGCCCAGGGGAACCAGACAACACCATTTGGCTATAATGCCATTTGAAGCACAGTCAGGGTACGTGTAGACTACACGCTTCTTTCGAAAGAAGCTTTTTCAAAAGAAGCTTTTGAAAAAGCTTCTTTAAAAAGAGATTGTCTCTCGACAGCCACAACTTTTTTCGAAAAAGCCCTGTTTGCGGTCAAGAACGCCTTTATTTGAAAGAGCTCTTTCAAAAAAAGGCATTCTTCCTCATAAAATCAGTTTTACTGCTGTTGAAAAAACCGCCGCGTTCTTTCGATTTGAAGTTTTTTCAAAAAAACCCTGTAGTCTAGACATAGCCTTTGTGTATTGCAGCTGGAATCCCTGCTGACTCAGTGGTTGAGTCAGGTGGGCCTGTGTCCTCTTACACCTGCAACCCCATCTCAGGGGTGGCAGTTCTTCCCCTCCTTAGACTGACAATCTGGCTTTCATTGCTCACCCCGACAGAGCTCCTAGACTGCTTTGGGGGCTCATACTGGTCTGAACCTCTAGATTGCTTTGGGAGCTCGCACCAGTCTGAACCTTTAGACTGCTTTGGGGCTTATAGACCTTCAAGGGTCTACCTTATCCTGCTTGAGGGCCAGGTCCATAGATTTCTGCTAATTCCATCTTTTTTAAGATTAATCCTGCAGATCACATTGCAAAGATATGTGGCCTTGCTCAGAGGCAGATGCGGAGGGACAGCCATTCCCGCTTGCACTTGCTCTATACTGTTAAAATCAAGACAATTAAACTGTCATAAAAATCCAATTAAAAAGGTTTAGGTTTAAAAATTTGATACTATCTTCTTTATAAAGTTTGTATTTGTAACAATTTTTTAATGAAATAATAGGGAACTCTCTGTCTAATCACTAATGGTGCTGGCATCTTTCACACTGCATAAGATTGATCTATGGAAAACCTCTTCCTTTGACAGATATATCTTCTTACTTAGGGTGCATCTACACAGCACCCTAAACTCGAAACAAGATATGCAATTTGTGCTACGCAAATTGCGTATCTTATCTCAAATCTATTTTGAAATAACTTAGTTTGAAATTTGGCGTGTCTACATAGCACCAAATTTCAAAATAACGCACTATTTTGAGCCATCCCTTAACTCTCATGCAGCGAGGTTTACCAGGATGCCGAAATAGTGCACCCATTATTTCGAAAAATATTTCAAAATAATGGGAGGCTTATGAAGACGTGACGTAGCTATTTTGGGATACCTCTGGTGCCCCAAGATAGCCGTTCAGTGTAGACATACCCTTAGTAGTTTCACTGGAATTTTTGCAGATGAGGTTCATCCATTTAATAGCTTTGATCTGAAGGCCATTTCAATGTTTTCTCTTTCCCCATCTCCTTTTTACTATCTGTAAAATGGGAATATTAATATTTACCGACCTCATAATATGACTAGGACTCCTTTGTTCCATGTGTGTCTGGTCAGTTGGTTTTGTCCTTTTCTATTTGATGTTGATCTCATTGCCAAAATCCATGATGTTATCACTTTGAGACTGGGGCAGTGTAGTGTGTTCCATATATGCAATGACTAAGATCACTTTGAACTAAGTTCAAAATGTGGCAGAATTCAAGTTGAATGGTTTTATGCCATGTTTCTATTGACTCTGTTCCCGCTTGTTATGTAACAATTTATAGTGTCACAGAATTAGTCACTTTTCTTTGTTAAATTAGAAGATATTATTAGAATAAGGAAAATAGCATTATCCATAAATTACCTGCATGTAGAGCTGCTATTATACTCTTCTCAACCATCAATCTTTCCCAGGAGCTGCCAGTTTTTGTACTGCTCCATATGTGATATTCTATGGAAATTACTTAATTAGCTCTTGCATATGCCCATAAACTTCAACTTTTAAAATTTGTGTAGATTTAGAGTCTGTCTACACTATCCAGCTTTTAGCAATACGGCTGTGTTGACACAGCCATGTTACTAAAAGTCAGCCAGTGTAAACACGGTTTGTTGGAACATTTCCAACAAAGAACTAGTTGCTTTGTTGGCATACGTTTACACTAGTATTTAGTGTCTCAAAGCTTTTGTAATTCAGGGTGGTGAGGAGTGTTTAAGTACCTGTGAATGACAAAAACTTTGTCGCTCAATTGCTAGTGTAGACAAAGCCTTAGTGTGGTGAAAGGTATCACATTTGATAACCCTGGTGAACAAAGTCCTCCATTTATGTATAGAGTATCATCAGGGTAGTTTCTCATACACTATCTTGCTAGCATGTCTTAAGAACATAAGAACATCCATTTCCAAAGACTAGGGGCACCATTCCTACACATCCTGGCTAATAGCATTGATGGGCCTAACCTCCATGAATTTATCTAGTTCTTTTTTGAACCCTGTTAAAGTCATGGTCTTCACAACATCCTCTAGCAAGGAGTTCCATGTGTTGACTGTGCACTGCCTGAAGAAAAATGTCCTTTCGTTTGTTTTAAACCTGCTACCTATTCATTTCATTTGGTGTCCCCAGTTATTATGTTATAGGAATAAATAAATAACTTTTCCTTATTCACTTTGGGTATGTCTACATTTCATTCCTCTTCCGAGAGAGGAATGCAAGTGCAGACACCCGAAATTGCAAATGAAGCGGGGATTTAAATATCCCGCATTTCATTTGCATAATCGCATTATGGCACTATTTCAAAATAGTGCTATTTGAGAGAAAAAACGAGGTTATTTTGAGATAAAACCCTTCCCTCGAAATAACCCTTACTCCTCATTTTTTGATTTCAAGGGAAGGGTTTTATCTCGAAATAGTGCTATTTCGAGAGAAAAAACAGGGTTATTTTGAAATAGCGCCATAACGCGATTACGCAAATGAAGCGTGGGATATTTAAATCCCTGCTTCATTTGCAATTTCGGGTGTCTGCATTTGCATTCCTCTCTCAGAAGAGGAATGAAATGTAGACATACCCTTTCTCCATACCTGTTATGATCTTACAGACCTCTATCATATCCCCCCTTCATTTCCTCTTTTCTAAGCTGAAAACTCCCAGTCTTTTTAATCTCTCTTCATATGGCACCCATTCCAAACCCTGTTGTTTTGCCCTTTTTTTTAACCTTTTCCAATGCCAAGATATCTTTAATGAGATGAGTTGACCACATCTGTACACAATATTCAAGATGTGGGTGTACCATGGATTTATACAGAGGTAGGAAGATATTCTCTGTCTTATTCTCTGTTCCTTTTTAAATGATTCCTAACATTCTGTTTGCTTTTTTGACTGCCGCTGCACACTGAGTTAATGTTTTCAGAGAACTATCCACAATGATTCCAAGATCTGTCTCTTGAGTAGATGTAGCTAAATTAGTCCCCATCACATTGTATGTATAGTTGGGATTTTTTTCCAGTGTTCATTACTTTGCATTTATTGACATTAAAATTCATTTGCCATTTTGTTGACCAGTCACCTAGCTTTGTGAGATCTTTTTGAAGCTCTTCGCAGTCTGCTTTGTTCTTAACTATATGCAGCAGTTTAGTATCATCTGTAAATTTTGCATCCTCACAGTTTAGCCCTTATTCCAGATCATTTATAAATATATTGAATAGGATTGGTCCCAGTATGGACCCAGTACCTCTCTCCATTCTGAAAACTGACCCCACTCTCTGATGGTTCCCTCCTTTAGAGCCAATGGGGATGGCTCAGTCTTCTTGGCTCATGCAATAATTTGTCTCTTTACAGAATCTGCCATTTAGTGAAAATCATGGTGGTGATTTTGACCTGATCTACCCACAAACTTCAGTTCAACACAGTTATGGTGCTCAGGGGTGTGAAAAACTTTCCTATGCCAAATTAACCCATAGTATAGATGTAGTGAGGTCGATTGGAAGAATTCTTCCATTATCTTTTACCGTCACTCTGGAAAGTGGAGTTCCTACATCAACAGAAAAACCCCTTAAATTGCTGTGTACTGTGTCAATATCACAAGGTTATGTTGGCAATAACTACATCACAGTAGCTATGCTGCAAGAATCCCTGTTGGATAGATATGGCCTTGGTAACTGTGAAGCTGGACCAGAGACTCATTGAAATGCTTCTTATATGGGGGAGGAATGAATCAGCAGCTAAGACATCACTCTAATCACTTAAACATTAACTGCCCTGGGATGGAGCTGAGTGTGCCTAATTAGTGGATTAGAATGGTCTGGGAAGGATTAAAGAGTGAGTCCATTAACACACAGGGTAAAAAGAGGCATAGGAGGAAAGAGGCAGGCTAGCAGAATCAGGAGGAAGAAGGATCTCTGAGTGGAGAGATTGCTTCCCTTTACACTTCCTGGGACGGGGGTGAGGAAAAACAGATGCTGTAAACCAGTGTGTTTCAAAGTATGGGTCGTGGCCCAGTACTGGATCACAGAACGTCAGGCCCTGGGTTGCCTTGCTGTGGGGTGACCTGGTAGCCAACAGTGCTAAGGCAGGCTTCCTGTCTTGGTACCATGGACTGCACCGTGCCCTGGCCAGCAGCAGATCTGGATGGGAGACGGGATGCATGGGACTCTGCATGCTGCCCCCATCCTGAACACTTGCTCCACACTCTCATTGGCCAGGAACTGGGGAGCTGAAGGGCAGTGCCTGCCGATGTGAGCAGCACACAGAGCAAGACTCTCTGCTGTCCATTTCCAGAGCACAGTATGATCTGCGGTGCCAGGACAGGCAGAAGGCCTACCTTAGCAACCCTGCTGTGCCACTGACTGGGAACCACAAGAGATAAGCCTCTGGCCCAACCCTATACCCCAGTCCCCTATCCCAGCCCTGAGCCTCAGCCCACATCCCAAACCCCTCCTGCCTGACCCCACATCAGAGCCTGCATTCTAGTCAAAAGATATAATTATGTTGGGTCAAGGCGTCAACTAACTGGGTCATGACAAAAAAAAGTTCAAAAACTAGTGCTGTAAACAATATGGATCTCTGAAAAAGATGGACGCAGTGGTGTATAACAACTGAAGTTCTCAGAACAGTCTGAGTAGATAGAGGAGAAGACAGGAATTTGGCTATATAGAAACAATTGCTAATCTCAACTGAGCTGTCTACAGTTAAACAGGTGAGACTTTAGCTCACTAGCAATGCAATCAGCCACCCATCCCTCAATGTGTGCTTATATTATAATTTCATAAAAATCTTTTCTGGAAAGATAAGTTTATTAACTGAAATTCTGGCTTTTTATCAGCTTACACTGGAATGGTTTTCCCACTCTATGGACATTCACATAAAATCTCCTGTACATCTAGCAAATACAGAGTTCAGCTATTAATTTGTTCCAAAAATACCTCAGTCTGGGATAATTCCTCAGATTTATACCCAGAACTTTCAGGTCCTCAGCATATCATCTGAAAGCTCAACTGATAACAGAAAGACTGTAAACCTGTCTGTGCAATAACCCCTTTAAGGGAGACATGATCTATTTAGCTAGTGAATTACATATCCGTTTCTGAAACAGCAGAGGAATACTGGGTATTGGAATTCCCAGAGCCGTCCCAACCATAGGACAATTCAGGGCAACAGCCCTGAGCCCTGGGCTTTAGGGGGCCCTGTGAGACCCAGGGCAGACTGGGATACTAGAGGGGAGCCTGGGGCTGGCATCAGGGGTTGGGCCAGCCCCTGCATTCACTGATGGCAGTGGGAAGCAAAGCGTCCCAGCCCCAGCCTGATCCGTGCCCCTGCCTCCCAGCCATGTTACACAGGGAAGGTGAATCTGGGGAACTACAGACCAGTCAGCCTCACCTCAGTCCCCAGAAAAATCATGGAGGGGATCCACAAGTAATCCATTTTGAAGCACGTGTATGAGAGGAAAATGATCAAGAATAGTCAACACGGATTCACCAAGGGCATATCATGCCCAACCAACCTGATTGCCTTCTATGATGAGGTAACTGGCTCTGTGTATATGTGGAAGGCAGTGGACATGATACACCTTGACTTTAGCAAAGCTTTTGATACTGTCTCCTGCAGTATTCTTGCCAATAAGTTAAGGAAGTATGGACTGGATAAATGAACTGTAAGGTGAACAGAAAGCTGGATAGATTGTCGGGCTCAGTGGGTAGTGATTAATGGCTCAATGTCTGTTTGGCAGTCGGTATCTAGTGGAATGCCCTAAGAGTTAGTTCTGGGGCTGGTTTTGTTCAACATCTTTATTAATAACCTGGATGAAGCACCCTCAAGTTCGCAGATGACACTAAGATAGGGAGCGAGGCAGATACACTGCAGGGTAGGGACAAAGTCCAGAGTGACCTAGGCAAGTTGGAGGGTTGGGCCAAAAGAAATCTGATGAGGTTCAACAAGGACAAGTGCGGAGTCCTGCACTTGGGACGGAAGAATCTCAAGCACAGTTACAGGTTGGGGACTGACCAGCTAAGCAGCAGTTCAGCAGAAAAGGACCTGGGGATTACAGTGGATGAGAAGCTGGATATGAGTCAACAGTGTGCCCTTGTAGCCAAAAAGGCTGATGGCATATTGGGGTGCATTAGTAGGAGCATTGCCAGCAGATCTAGAAAAGTGATTATTCCCCTTTACTTGGCACTGGTGAGGCCACATCTGGAGTATTGTGTCCAGTCCCATGCCCCCATTACAGAGAGAATGCGGATGCATTGGAGAGGGTCCAGCAGAGGCAACAAAAATGATCAGGGGGCTGGAGCATATGACTTATGAAGAGAGGCTGGGGAATTTGGGCTTATTTAGTCTGCAGAAGAGAAGAGTAGGGACCAGGGGCGGCCCGTGAGCCCAGGCAAACTAGGCAGTTGCCTAAAGTGCCGCTGGCCCGGGCACCCGATGATGACATCACGGCCATTGACGGCCGTGCAGGCGGGGGCGCCGATTGCGCCGCCTGCCTGGGGTGCCAGCTGCCGCAGCTGACCTTGGGCACCTCCTGGTAGGGAGAGGGATTTGATAGCAGCCTTCAACTACCTGAGAGGGGGTTTCAAGGAAAGTGGAGAGAAGCTGTTCTTATTGGTGACAGATAACAGAACGAGGAACAATGGTCTCAGGTTGCAGTGTGGGGGTGGAAGTGAAGGTTGAGTATTAGGAAAAACTATTTCACTAGGAGGGTGGTGAAGCACTGGAATGGATTACATAAGGAAGTGGTAGAATCTTCATCCCTAGAGGTTTTAAAGTCATGGCTTGGCAAAGCCCTGACTAGGATGATTTATTTGGGATAGGGTTGGACTCGATGAACTCCTGAAGTCTCTTCCAACCCTATGATTCTATGGAAGTCTCACTGTCATATGTGACTGACATTTTATCTTTGATGTAGGCAGGCACAGGGCTGCTAAATGCATGAGTGTCCACACAAGGTGCACAATATTTTACAGAACTGCCAGTCTGGCTTTCTGCTAGGCTACGTCTAGACTGCAAGCCTCTTTCGAAAGAGGCTTTTTCGAAAGATACTTTCGAAAAAGCCTCTTTCGAAAAAGAGCATCTAGGCTACAACCAGTACTTTTGAAAAAGCAAGTGCTTTTTTGAAAGAGAGCACCCAGGCAGTCTGGATGCTCTCTTTTGAAAAAGAACAGTTTGCATTACATAGAGCCTTTTATTGAAAGAGCACTTTCGAAAAAAGGCGTTCTTCCTCATAAAATGAGGTTTTCCGCAGTTGAAAAAACTGCCACATTCTTTCAATTTACTTTTGAAAGAACACAGCAGCAGTCTAGATGCAGGGGAAGCTTGTTCAAAAAAAGGCCACTTCTTTCAAAAAAATCCTGTAGTCTAGACACACTCCTATAGACAGAAAGAAGTGGGGTACATTTCCTGCCACAATTTTTATGACTTGTGCCTTTAATGGCTTGTCAGAACACCTAAGCGTGGAACTGATGTATTTTCAATGTTCAGATAAAAGATTAAAATAAATACACTCCTTAATGTTTTTTAAGATCTTTGAAATGCATAGCTTTGAAGTTTCTATAGAAGTACAAAGTATTTTATACACCATAACACAAAATAAAGTGGTCAGATGTAAGTTATAATTTTGTTCACAATTCCAGGACTAATAGAACCATTTTAAAAAATAAAATACAGTACCTTGCTTTTATGTTATCAAGAAATTAATATATGTGGCAGGAACCTAGGAAATGGCAGGTATACTGTCATTATTATGCCACTGCATGGAGAAGGAAGACCTAGCAGGAGTGAGAAATAATTTGACATGCTCATAATTTAAAAAAGTATTTCTGTGATTGTTATACTGAGAAGTACTTCAGACTCATTTTCTTTAATGGGAGTATTTACAGATTGAAGTCCAGTATTACTAAATGTGAATAAGGCCTTGTCTATGAGTGAGAATTGTATTGTTGTAACCTAAGGTGTGAATTTACACCAATTAAACTGGTACAAAGTCTTGTGTGGACACTGTTATATCAGATTGGCTTTTGTTTTTTGTTTATTTTAAATAAATTTGGAATGCATTTAATCTAAACTGAAATAAGGGACTTTGAAATAAAAATAAAAATATCCAGTTAACTTAAATGAGGGTAACTTTCCCTGTGTAGATGGATGACAGGCACTAGCCCTGCATAGATAGGCTTCTCTTTTTAAAAATTAAGATAGTTGGACAATTCTACAAGATAGAAAGGGATAGTGCATAGGCACCCAAAGTGGTGAAAAATTCATTCCATATCTTTTATTTATTAATAAAAAAATCTGTCTTTGATTTAAATTTGAGTAATAATAGATTTAAACTAGGGCTGTCAAACTATGAAAAAAATAAAGCACAATTTAATTGTGAGATTAAAAAAGTCATGATTTGTAGTCGTTTTAATCACATGATTAAACAATAATAGAATACCATATTTTGGATGTTTTCTACATTTTCAAAGATATTGATTTAAATTACAACACAGAATGCAAAGTGTACAGTGCTCACGTTATATTATTATTTTTGATAACAGATATTTGCATTGTGACAAAGATAAACAAATGAAATATTAGTATTCAAATCACCTCAGACTAGCACTCTAGTGCAATCTCAAGCTCCTGTGAGCATCCCTCTCCCTTTGCTCCTCCTGTTAAAAATAACACATTAATTTGTTTTGAGTTAATCACATTCAATTAGCTGAGTTTAACTGACAGCCCTAATTTATATCTTCATAATTTAAACAAAAATTTCTCACTTTTTAGAGACCACAGATATAATCATTTTCTCTCATCGCCATTCATAATAGGAGTTCAGGAGCTGTGTTTCTTCAAGGCATTGTTTATCCTCACCCAACTTTGTTCTTTATCTCTAAGGTTTCAGTTCAGGAATGTAGCTGAAATGAAAGAGAAATACACACACACACATACAAGAATCATTTGATTGAAGTGACTGATTCAAAAATATTGCTTTTTTCCTGGACAATATGAAGGTGAATCAGGAAATGGATGGTCTTTTCAAGTCATATGAATCAATACCCCAAGTTTCATCATTTTCACCAAGTGTTTTGTTAGTTAAAAAGTTGTTAGATAAGTGTTAAAACACTCTTAGCTGTCATAGTTATTTTAACATTATTAAAGTGAAATCCAAGAACATATTAATATCAATTTCACGTAGTTCTGTTGAAAGTGCCACCTTAATGTATGTGCAATAATTTGCAAAAATATCATACAAAATTATTTATGAAGCACCTTATTTATGAAGAACTCACCCTGTACAGGATTGTTAAAATTAGTGCAGGCAATTTATCATAATGTCAGTGGCTTTTACAATATTTTGGTCAAAATTTCAGGTTTTCAGAAAATTATAACCACCCTATAAATTGACGGCAAAACAGTAAAAATATTTAATCAAATTTTTTTGTCAAAATCTTTAAAACATTCAATGAGCTCTACTGTCCAGCAGCCTGACCTTTCTCCTATGGTAGAGCAGCTCAATAGTATGAGAGGCTACAACAGGGCTAGTGGTTGTCTGAGTATTGTGATGCTTCTCAGGGGCATCCAGAGCTATGAGGCACCTTGTTACCACCAGCCTTTAGAGTCAGGAAGCCTTGGCTGTGCTTGCTGTGGTCAGTTCCCCAACTCTACTGGCTACAGGCAACATGCACTCCTTGCTCGCCCATTGTCACTCTGAGAGGCAGCGATAGCCACACTCCAAACCTTGAGTCCCAGCATGTCCAACCCTTGGTCCACTGGACATTTGAGGGTTTCACCAATTTACTGCTACCACAATGACCACTGGGGGCAGTGAGTGCAGGGGGCAGTTATTCTGCAGAGTGACCCCAGGGGGCACTGTGCTTCTAAAATGTCCAATGACAAGGAGTTTGCCTCTTCTCCTGGGCCGTAACCCTGAATTACTTTCTTCTGACTAAACAGATCTCAGCACCAGCATGTCTCCATATTGCCATTTACCTTGACCTCTCTAATAAACTTAATTTCCACCTACTGGAGGTCAGACAGGAGAAAATTAACTGGAGCCCCTTCTGCCACTTCTGAAGTCTCCAGATTAAGTACAGTTCTGTTAAACAGTGCAGACTGGGTGCTGTATTTGGAATCCCTATACCTAGGGAACTGTTTATTTACATATTCAAGGGACCCATTCAAGAAACACTTTGGGGGACCATCTCCCTGGGCAGGTGTCTGATGATTAAAGTTATCAGGAGGGGATCAGTACTGGAGTGGTGTGTGCTTAGTCCTGTTCTCCCTTCTCCCATGAACACACTGGGCATCCCATTTTATGCCAGGTTTCTGCCTGACCTTTTGGGACCTAAAGTCTATGAATGGTTTCACTTACATGTATAAATTAGCTGCCCCTTCTACCATTGCTGGGGACATTTCCCACACTGCTGCCCTCACTTCATCAGAGCAGACTAATTGGTTATACGCCTTTATTTCCAATCCATTTTCTAAGATAAATCCCTTGTTTTATTAACATAGTCCCAGTGACATATCATATCAACTTTGTTGAGGTTTCTAACCTTTATGTGATATGCCCCTGGAGTAATTTGAGACCTTTTTAACACAGACCCTTAAGCAGCTCATACAGCATAATGTCACTTACATCCATGTAATTAAACACGTATAAAGCTTCATCAGTTAGTTTGGAAAATAAGACAGTCATTCTCTCATCTTTATCTTTTGCAATCTGTCTTCATGTAACTCAGACACAGTTTGTCCCACAGATGGGTGATCCTTGGGAAGGATTAGATCAATAGATTTTAAGTCCAGGAGGGACCATCATGATCATGTAGTTTGACCTTCTGTCCACCACGTGCCACGGATCCTTGCCCCATTTCCTGTAATAGTCCCATAACGTCTGGTTGAGTTGCCAAAGCCCTCAAATCTTGATTTAAAGACTTCAAGTTACAGAGAATCCATTGTTTACTCTAGTTGAAAGAAGCAAGTGATCTATGCCCCATGTTGCAGAGGATGGTGAAAATCATGGTCTCTGGTAATGTGACCATGAGAAAAATTATTTTCTGACCCCAAATATGGTGCTCAATTAGATCCTGAGCATGTAGGCAAAACCCACCAGCCACACACCTTGGAAATAATTCTCTGTAGTAACTCAGAGCTGTCCCTCTCTACTGTCCCATCTCTGGCTGTTAATATTTGCTAATAGCAGTCATAGATGGGCCATATTACTTTATAAGCAATTTCATCACATCAAACCCTTCATAAACATAATCAGACTTGAAACCAGTTAGGTTTCTTGCCTGCACTGTTCCCCTTGGAAGGCTGTTCCAGAGCTTCATTCCTCTGATGGTTAGAAACACTTATCTAATTTCAAGCCTAAAGTTGTTGATGGCCAGTTTATATCCATTTCTCTCCCCTCCCCCCTTTGGTATTTATTCTTCTGATGTATTTATAGAGAGCAATCATGTCTCCCTCCAGCCTTCATTTTATAAGGTAAAACAAGCCAAGCTCCTTAAATCTTCTGTCATATAGTAGATTTTCCATTCCTTGGATCATCTTGGTAGCTCTTGTTTGCACGTGTTCCAGTTTGAATTCATATTTCTTAAACATGGGATAACTGAACTGCATGAAGTATTACAGATGAGGTCTTACTAGTGCCTCTATATAATGGTACTAACACTTCCCTATCTCTACTGGAAATACTTTGCCTAGTGCATCCAAGGATTATATTAGCCTTTTTTTTTTTTGTCACTCAGGCCTTTCTCCTCCATGGTCACTTCAAACTGATATGTCCCAAGTTTATAGCAAAAATTCTTTTTGTAAGTCCCTAAATGCATGCACGTGCACTTTGTACTATTAAATTTCATCCAATTTCTATAACTCTAGTTTTCAAGATCATCCAAATTATGTTGTAAGATTTTCTGGTCCTCCTCCATGCTGGCAAAGCCTCCCAACTTTGTGTCATCTGCAAATTTTATTAAAATACTTCTGGGTCCAAGTCATTAATTAAAATATTAAGTAAGATGAGTCCTACACTAATCCCTGAGGAATTCACTAGTAACGTCCTTCCAGCTGACAGTCTGCTTTCAGCATGACCTATTGTAGTTACTTCTTTAGCCATTCCTTATCCATCTTTCAGTTATTGTATTAATCCCCATTTTCTCCAATTTCACTAAATTTTCCATATGGAATTGTGTCAAATGCTTTACTGAAATCCAGGTAGATAAGCTCTATTGTATTTCCTTTATCAACAATTTGTTTTATCTTCTTGAAGAAAAAGTTCAAATTGGTCTGCTACCATCTACCAATTTTTCAGCCTTAAAAAATAGAGGTACATAATGACCCCTGAATGTATGAATTCATTAAAAGTTCTTGCTATTGTTTTTGCAATTTCATTGCTAGTTCCGTTAGTATTTTTGGATGGAAATGATCTAGGCTCCCTATGTGGTTCCATTAAGCTATCTGAGGTTGGCTTTTTGATGGGGTGACTAAGGCTTACTGCTGGAGGCCTTCTGGTTCTGCCACACTCAGACCCAAAAAAGAGTACAGAGGACTGTCAAACTGCCTAGAAAGGCTATGTGGAAAGCCACCAATCAGGGCCCACTAGGCAAGCATAAGAAGAGTGGCAAGGCCAGACTGAGAATGGTTCCTTGCTAGAGTATGTGGCTGTCTGAGGGACCTGCAGAATGGAACCTTATACAGGGCAATACTTATAGAAGAGGGGGGAAAACCCCTGTGCTAGTTGCTGGGACTACATTAGGACAAGGCCCTAAGGTAGGGGTGAAGAGGCTGTGAGGAAGTGGGGCAGGGAGTTAGAGAAGCTGTATGACAGTTAAAGGGACACAGCAGATGGCTGCTATCTGCAGGGTTCTTGGCTGGAATCTGGAGTAGTGGGCAGGCCTGGGTACCACCTCAAAGCCACATTACTCACTTGGGGGAAGTGCCTGGATACTAGGTAGGGATCTTAAATTGTGATTAATCAGAAAATCGAGTAGTCAATGGAATCTCAATTAGTCGATGGGGGGGAGGGGGGACACTTGCTACCCCCCACTAAGACTCTTCAGTTTAAATGTAGTAGGAGCCGGGTATGTGGCAACGAGGTTAGCTCTTGGGGGCAGTGTGATGGGTCCTGCGCTGCACCTCTGCCTTTTAAAAGTAGTAAGAGCCCAGCAGCTCTTAGTACATTTAAAAGGCAGTGCTGCTGTGCCTCTGCCTCCCCAGCCCTGCACTGGGGAGATGGTGCTGGGGGCAACTGGCTTTTAAGCCAGCTCCCCCCAAGACCAGCTCCTGCTTCCCCCCACCTTGCTGTCTCTAATATAGAGGCAGCAGGGGGGAGGAATGTGAGTAATCAACTTGACTAGCTGATAAGCCTAGGCTTACCGGGTAGTCGACTGTTTTACATCCCTAACACAGAGGCACTCCCAGAAGGGGGAACTGAGCTGCAGTAGCACAGCTGGAGAGTTGTGTCCAGAAAAGCTCAAACAGCATGAAGATGGTCACCAGGGATGGAGCCCTGTGGCACTGCTCTATCCTAGAGCAGAGACAATTTATGAGACACTACAGAGGGGCTGGAGAGAGACCCCTGTTGGAATTTGTATCCTAGGAGGAGTTTTGCTTGTCCTTCATCACACAGACAACCTGTGTGTGACTCAGGCAGCGGGCTGAGTCACTAAAGGCACACTAGAGAGAGTGCAGGGCATATACACTTGGTTGATGAATACACCCTATTCGCGGGCTTCCACCGTGGATGTGATAGTTTCGATTTCCATGTCCTCATTCCCCTTATCTTTAATTTCCACCCCATCCTTAGCAGTTAGAGATACCGCTCTTTCCTTGTTCTTTTAAATTTATATGACTAAATAAACTATTATTGTTAATTTTAGTTTCCATTGTGAGACCCAACTCTGCTTGGATTTTGGCAGTTTTTACTTTTTCCCTACACTTTTTGACCTCTAAGAGGTAGCCTTTGTTGCTGATTCATCCCTTCTTCCATTTCTTGTCGGCTTTCTACTTTTGCTTAGTAACTATATGATAAACTTGTTCAAACATTTTGGTCTGCAACCTAAAATATAACCGTGTGTATCATTATTGCTACCACTTTTATATAATCGTAACAAATCTTATACAAAATATGTCATGTAAAGTGTCAATGAAAAAATTATTGTTTGCTCAATATGATTATCCTGTTTTTATATATGTATCATTTTTGTATCTGAAGTTATGAATATTGATATGTATCTACATTTCAAATGTGTTCACTCCTGTGATAACACTCCTGTGATAACGTCCTGTGACTAGTTTACCACTACTCTAGCCAGCATATTGTGAAGGGCTTATTCAAGCTGATGGCCCATCAATGAACAGAATGGGCCATGGAAGAATCTTATCTCTATCTGATGGGCTTTCCTGTGGATGTTCTGGACAGAATATAGGTAATGGCTCCTGCTATGACTCACTGAAGCATGTGGCTAGCTCATGTGACACTTTTCCACAAACTGCTGAAGGCTTTGCTTGGAGTAATGGGTTTTCCTCCATATGGCAGAAGCTATAAAAGGCCCCAGAAACTCCATTTTGCCTTTTTCCTCTTCTTATGTTGGGACTATGAACTTATATTAATGGGAGCTTTCTATGGGACTGAGGACTTTCCAAGCTTTTGGAAGCAACCCAAGGGTTAACAAGCCAGCAGTTTATTCCATCACTGCTAAAAGCCTCAACCAAGAATGTTGAAACTACTGTATGCATTTGAATACTTTAATCAGTTTTGCACTCACCTCTTTCTTTTCTCTTATAAATAAATCTTTATATATTAGGGTGTGTCTAGACTACATGGCTCCGTCGACAGAGCCATGTAGATGAGTGTACTCGGCAAAGGGAAATGAAGCGGAGATTTAAATAATCGCCGCTTCATTTACATCAAAATGGCCGCCGCGCTGTGCCGATCAGCTGATTGTTGGCACAGCGCGGTAGTCTAGATGGGGATCAGCTGACCCCAGAACGCTTTGTCGTCAGATCCTTTATGCCTTGTGAAACGAGGAGCCATGTAGTCTAGACACACCCTTACATTCCAAAGAATTGAAAATAGCATGATTATGCATTAAGATCTGAGTTATATATTGACTGGGATATCTGACTGACCCTTTGAGATCAGAAGAATCTTTTGTTTGATTAAATTGGTTTTAAATAGCCATTAATCCGTAAGTGCAGTGTCTAGGTGTTGGAACAATGTCTGGGATACCAAAGGAGATGCATTTCTGACTTCTTGTTAGCCAGTATGGTGAGACAGAAGTCTACTTTTGTTGCTGGTTTTGGTATATCCTATGAGAAAAATAACCACCAGTTTTTGGATGCCCTTGCCCTCTTTCTCAGCAGTTTGTCCTAAATCTGGTATTAGTTGTGACCCACTGAGGCAAGGTGACACTTGTTTTGCAGAAAATGGATGAAGAAGTATTTCAGCCCTTCTCTTACTTTCCCCCTCCTGCTTGGGATGCAGGCTACAATAGTTTCTGCAACTTTGACTTAAATCAATTCCAGGCCTCCTCCTCATTCAGATCCTTGAGTTGTTCTGTCCAGTATACTTTCTAACTAATTCCTGATTTTTGTTAAGCTTTGCCATTTCAAAATCAAGGACCCTAGTTGCAGATCTATTTTTATTTATCTTTCCATTTGTTTAAACTGAATTAACTCATGATCACTTGAGTCAAGTTTATCCTCTATAATCAGCTCTTTTGTGAGGTCCTTAGTACTTACCAATACTAAATCTAAACCTCTTGTTGCATTGCTGAGCATTTGGTGGAGAAATCTGTCATCTATCACATCCAGGAATATCTAGGCCTAACTTTGATTAGTAGCCCTTTCCCCTCTAATCTATATCTAAAAATTAAAGGCTCAGATAATCACATAATTCCCAGTAGTATCTTTCATTTAAAATAATTAAAGCAGTCTCTATTTTTTCCAAATTGGATCCTAAGGGTCTGCAGCAGACCCTAAACATTATATGAAAGAAATGTAATAGAAGCTCTACTGATAAAGTGATTTCTGACCCAAACAGAATCCATTTTATCCATTCCATCAGCCTGGGGCAAGGATGCAGGAGGAGGTGGGTGTCTGCCAGCCCCATATGGGGCTGCCTGTTCTTGGTCCTACACTCTAGCACGGAGCTGCTCCAAGCTACCAGTTAACCATTAACATTAAGGGTGATGCTTACCAGGTAACCAGTTACCCTTCACATCCCTAAACCCAATCTCCTAGCATTGATGTACAGACATCTTAGTACTTTCTGCTTGATTTCACTTAGATTCCTCAAACGATTTAGTATAGTCATTTTAGTGCCAGTATCTCTTACCTGTTCCTGTCATGGTGCAAGTACCAATCTTTCCTCTTGTTCTCCGTTTTCCTATCTTCTATTGTTCCTTTTTCTGATGTATCCTCTTTTAGTTGATTTTCCTCCCACTCAATACCAGAATCAGGCATGGAGATTATATGAACATCTCCTCCAAATTCCTAATTTAAACTCTTTTAATCAGTTGTTCCAACTTCCATCCCAGAAATCCCTTTCCCACGCTAGTAAAGAGGAATTCATCCCCTGAGCACAGTCCTTTGTCTGTGAATGCCTCCAGTGGTCAAATACCCCAAAACCCCTCCTTATAGTACTGTTGCCCCAGTCATTGTTGATCATTATAGTCTTATCTTGCCTTTGCTCTATTCTAAGAGAATCCCACTGAAAATCACCCGAGCCTCCATTTCTTTGAACATCTTCCCCAACTAGCTATATTCTTTCTTCATTGTCCCGTCAAGAAACTAGCAGTATTATTTGTTTGCATGTGAAAGAAAATCAGTGGATTCTTTCTTGTTCCCATTAGGATCCTTATCAGCCCCTATTCCACATAATGTATCTTAACTCCCAGTAGACAACACATCCTTCGGTTCTCCAGATCAGCTTTGGTGACAGGCTTATCTGTTTCTTATTAGGAAGTCCCAACTTCATAGGATATATCTACACTACCACCCTAGTTCGAACTAGGGTGGCTAATGTAGGCATTCGAACTTGCAAATGAAGCCCGGGATTTAAATATCCTGGGCTTCATTTGCATGTTCCCGGGCGCCGCCATTTTTAAATGACCCATAGTTCGAACTACCTGCCCGCAGCTACACGCGGCATGGACTAGGTAGTTCAAATTAAAGTTCCTAATTCAAACTACCGTTAAACTTCCTTGCAGGAGGAATAACGGTAGTTCGAATTAGGAGCTTTAATTTGAACTACCTAGTCCATGCCACGTGTAGCCGCGGGCAGGTAGTTCGAACTACGGGGCATTTAAAAATGGCGGCGCCCGGGAACATGAAAATGAAGCCCGGGATATTTAAATCCCAGGCTTCATTTGAAAGTTCGAATGCCTACATTAGCCACCCTAGTTCAAACTAGGGTGGCAGTGTAGACATACTCATATAGACTTCCCTTTTCCTGTTGGTGCCATTTTCTGGTCTCCCACTTTCTGTTCTTTCTGGCTTCAAGTTCTCTTACCTTTTATACTCACTTGCAATCTTCTGTGAGTCATCTTCTGTTCTCTAACTTCCTGGGGTTCTGAACTCTGGCTATTTGCAAAGTCTCTTTCCCTTTTCTTGTAGGACTAGCCACTTTTGTCTTCTTCCTTGATCTCCCATCTTCTCTTACTGCCTGCCTCTCCTTCATTTTCCAACTCAGCAAACCTCTTTTTGAGCTCTGTTTCTCCTTTGCTAGTTGATCTTCCTCTCTCTGACTTGTTTCTGTAGTCACGCACAGCCACTTGCCACTTTCCTCTTCCAGCAATTTATCCTCACAGTTCACGTGTCCTCATGCATCTGCAAGCTGTAAGGTTTCCCTTCAGCCTCCTTTCTCTTTTCTTCCATCTGCTCAAATCCTCTTCTAACCTCAACCACAGTTTGGAGATGCATATCCAAGCCTTGAATTTTCTCTTCCTTCAGATTTGTCAGGGGATACTTCATACAAATGAAGCACCGTTCAGGTGTGCACTCTAGAATAATATACATCCCACAGCTTCCACATCCAGCCACCTTTGTTATCTCTTCCATTCTTTAGGTCTCTACCACTGTTGCCTCTGTATCTACCAGTCTTCCCTCCCAAACTCCTGTCAAGAAGGAAAACTCCACACACCCTCCATTACAATCTCGTAACAAACTTCTACTCAAACTCCCATTTTCAGCTCTGTTAGCAGTGACATGGAAGTCAGCAACATTTCAGTATAAGATACATAACTCCTGTGGATATTTCTGTATATTTTTTTCAATTAGTATGATGATCAGTAAGCTGCTGGGTTTTCAGTAGAGACTAAGGATGTTAAATATCGGTTAACTGAATAGTTGAGTAACCTCATGAATTCTTATTGGTTAGTCGACTATTCTATAGTCCCCAAGGGCCGGCAGCCAGTGTGCTCTGTGTCAGAGGCAGCAGCGTGGCGTGCCAAGCAGGAGCTGGTCCGCGAGGGGAGCCAATTTAAAAACCAGCTCCCCTTGCAGACCGGCTACCTGTTGTCCTGCACTGCTGCCTCTGATAAAGAGGCAGAAGCATGGAGTGGCAGTAGCCCCTATCTGGGTGCAGTCTGAGCTCCTGAAGCTGGCATGAGCCGGAACTGAGCTGGGCTGCCTATCTGGCTGGCTCCTAATACACTTTAGGAGCCACAGCAGGGGTAGGTCCTGCACCCATCACAAGCCAGGACTGAGCCAGGCTGCTAAAAAATTTAGTGGCAAAGGGAGGGGAGAGGGAATGCACATAGTCTGTAGCATTAACCTATAAGTGTTTGCTTATCTGTTAATGGGTTAATCAACTTCACTATTACATCCCTAGTAGAGACCTCATGTGTGACACTATGGTGAATTATTATGCAGATATCCAACTCAGGGGATCCCTGTACAACCCAATGTACCCCCATACCCTCTACCATTTAGCATCCAAGGGTCCCTGGGTCACAATACCGATGGGTGTTTGTGACGGACCCTGTGGGGTCCGCACTAATCCAGGGAGGGGGATCACCACCCCCCCCAGGCCGGGGAAGGCAGGCCGGCAGCGCGGACAGCCGGGGTGGCCCCAGCCGGGCGGAGAGCCGGCGTGGGGGAGCGCGCATGGCACCGCGGCGGGGGGGGGGGGGAGACAGGCACTACGGCAACAGACAGGCTGGGCGCCTGAGGAACGTTCTGGCTGCCCGGAGTCGGGCAGTGCAGGGGGCGGAGGTCCGTTCCCGGGCCGTCACAGGATGGTGCGGGAAGGCACCGGGGGGAGGGGGGTGGAGCTGGTCCACCCAGCGACTTTCCCCGGGTGGCTTGAAAAGTGGCCGGGTGAGACAGCTGGGGGCGGCTCAGGTAGGAGTCGCCGCCGCCCCCCGAGAAGGACGAGCATCCGCCCCGCTGGAGGGGAAGAGGAGCAGCGCCGGAGCCCCTAGGACACCGGCCGGATGGGGTCGATGACTCGGGCGGGGTAAGTGACCCGGGCAGGCACCCCTGCAGGCCGGCGGAGGGTGGTCAGTGGAAGGAGCCCGGGGCAGAGCGCTTTTGGCACCCATGGGCAGATGCATTTCGGGGATCAACCCCGTCTGTTGTGGAGGGAAAATGATAGTTTCCCCCACTTAGGGCCCCGGGCTGGGACCCGGTGGAGAGGGCGGGCCCGGGTCCCCCACACCCCTTTTACTTACCCCGCGATCCCAATCTACCCAACTCCCCTCCCCCTCGGGGGTTGGAACTTCTGGGAGTTGGGCGACTTCGAGCTCTTCCCAGAGGATTGCTACCCGCCCGAGAAGGGCCTTAAGGGGACAAGCCCCCGGGACCCTTACCAGGGACGGGGCAGGTGGTCCGCCGAACCCCGTCGACAGCCGGCGGCGGGCGATCGCACCCCCGAACCATGGTCCGGGGATTAAGACCCCGGGACAAGCACAACAGGGGCATAGACGGTGGGTCCACTGAACCCCCTTCTCTTCCAAGAGGGGGCGCTCACACCCAAGTCACACCGTCACAGTGCTATATTAATAAAGTTTTAATTAAAACAATGTAATAAAAAATAATATGTATGTAAAATAATCCTCCCTTGACTGCTGCTTCCCAGATCAGTGTTTCCCAATTGGTGCTCCGCGGAACCCTGGGGTTCTGTGAAGAGAAAGTAAGGGTTCCGCGAGAACTCGGCATTCCCCCACCCCCTCTTAAAGAGACAGAGCTTTTTTGCAGCAGGACTCGGCGGGTCTTTTTTTTTTTTTTTTTTTTTGCTGGATAAATTTTACCCTGGCAATCCTAGGGGTTCCTTGAAATTCTTTCAATCGGAAAAGGGTTCCGTGGCCAAATAAAATTGGGAAACACTGTCCTAGAGTATCCACATCATGGGCCTATATTTTCTGACACGATCCTAATATCTCTTTAAACCTTAAAGTACGAGAGGCAGGTATACTCATCTACAGAGTTCTTCACAGGCAGACCAGAAAAAAGTGCATTCACTTTCTATCCTTTCCTTGTCTTTCTACCCTCCCTATTCGGGCGGGGGCCCAACTTCCTTAATTCTAATCCCTAACATCTCCTCTCCCTGACTCTTTGTATAGGATAGCACCTAGAAGCCCCAGTCAGAGTTCAGGGCCCCATTGTGCCAGGTAGTGTTCATACAAACAATAGAAAAGACAGCTTCTCCTTTGAAGAGCTTTTTGCAACTAACTAATAAATATACATTTATGGAAATCACCTTGCCCAATCAATTATTCTGTAATGATTTACTCAACTGTTATTAAATGCAGTGTCTAGAATAATTTTACATTATGTACTTCATTTTTAACGCAGTAATATAATGTCCATTTTCATGTAGCTGTTAAATTCTTTTGTTAGGGGTTTCTTAAAATAAAAATGGTCACTAATATTGCTGTGGGATTATATCAGCATCTTAGTGAACGTGTATGAAGCACATGAGATAAAACTCTAATGGATTATTTGGAGGCAGTATGATTTCAGGACACAGACAACACATGCCTGCCAATAGCACGGGGAGAGGGAGAGGGCAGAGTGAGGGCAGCCAGCTTCAGCAGTGTTTTCTGAGCACGCACAGACAACCAGCAAAATTGGAGAGGCATATGGACTCTCTATGGCCATCCCTCGCAGTTGTCATGCCCTATGCAGCCTGAGCACTTGAACCCCCAATGGGAGGGCAGCTGCTTTGAGGGGGGAAAGAGGGGGCTGTGCTTAGAGCTGTGGGACATGGGGGCAGGAGGAGGGAAGGGAGGCAGCAGAGGTCAGGCCCAACCCCACAATAACTGGGGGCAACAGGAAGCAGTGACCTGGCCACAGCCTATTCCACTCCCCCAGCTCCCAGCCGCATCACTCAGGGGAGGGGACCACCCCCCTGCACTCACCAACAGCAGCATGAAGCTGAATGACGTAGCTGGAAACCAGCGGAGCGGGCTGTGGCTGGGTCGCTCCATTTCCCCCTGCTGTCAACGGCGAGTGTTGAGTCTGGCCTGACACCTGCTAATCCCCCAGTCTATGTTGCTTGCGGGAGGGGATGGAGTGGGGACAGAGCAGGGACTGGGTGGGGCTGTCCATGGAAGCAACCCATACGGGGATGTGGCCTGGGGAGCAGCCCATGTGTGTGGGGGTGCCCGCTGGAGCTGGAAATGCCCACAAGAACTGCCCCCTATGCAGCTGTCTAGGGCACCTCCTGTGGGTTAATAGTCCCAAACCCAAAAAGAAGCTTCCCACTCCTGCCATAGACAGCTCCACACTTCCTTACCTCCTCCGCTCTATCCGCCTCCAATGCCCTGCTTCACGGCCAACTTGGAGGCAGGAAGCCAAAGCCACACAGTGCAGGGTAGTTGCAGCTCTGGCTGGTAACACAGACCAGGCAGGTGCAGTATCTTTCAATTTCCTGCTGATGCTCAGGGGTTGAGGCTACTCCTCAGCTCTAGGGGTGTCAATGTGTAGTTGACTATGGTATCAGAGGCAGCAGCGCAGGATAGCAAGGGATTTCCCTGGAGTGGAATTGGGAGCACACTGGCTGCCAGCCATGCCCCTGGGGTTTATCAAATAATCGTGTAACTGCTAATATTTGATGTGGTTACATGATTATTCAATTACTCAATACCTAACACCCCTACCCACCTCCCAGCCCCCTCTAATTTCTCATACAGCAAGTCAGAGCTGCCTGGGTGAGGGGCATGGGTGTCCAGTAGCCTAGGCAGGGGAAGGCACTGCCTTCTCAAACTGCCAGGCATAGTGCCGCTCACACTTTGCCCCCAGAACTCCTGTGGGAGGCGTACTGAGGCTGAGTGTTGCTGTCCAAGAGCTCCCATCCTCCCAGAACTCCAGGGCTGGGGAGGCTACAGCTGTGCACTCTCCTCCCTCCCCAGTGCTCCGGGCCAGAGAGGTTGGGGTGCGCGCATGCTTGCTCCCGTCCCGTGGTGGTGGGGGGTGTGTGTGCACGCTTGGCGTTCTACCCCACCTCCTCCCCTCCCCATGGTGGGGGGCAGAGCTGTAGTCAGAATTGGGAGCCTGCCTCCCTCAGTCCTACCTTCACTGACCACCCATGGCTTGGGGCCCTGGCTCGGGAGCCGACAAAGCCCTCAGGGAGTAGGGACAAAAGGGAGCCTCCCAACATAGCCTCCAGTTACTCCTCTCTGAACCCTGAGCCACCCGTCCCCACCATCTAGGCACCCTCTAAGGTGCGTGGCCACACAGCCACAGGGACCTGGAGAACAGAGAGGTAGGTGATGGGCAAGTAGCAAGTTGGGGCATGCAGGGCTGCAGCTGGGGAGCTGCCGCTGCCCCAGCCCCAGCCCCAGCCCCAGCCCCAGCCCCAGCATGAGAGAGAGCTAGGGGAAGAAGGAAATCCTCTCTCCTCACTGCAGCCCCAGGGCTTCCTGCTCTGCAAACCTCTTATCCCCAGCTTTACTGCACAGCCTGCACCTCCCAGCCAGGATCCTCACCTGCCCACTCCCGACCCCGAGCTCCCTCTTGCACTCTGAACCCTCATCCCTGGCCCCTCTACCCCAGCTCTGGGCACCCTCCTGGGTATCCCACAGCCCTCATCCTGAGCCCCACCTCAGAATCTGCACCCCCTATTCATCCCAATCCTCTGCCCAGCTCTGAACCCCCCCCCCACACTCCGAATTTTTTGTTCCCACTCCGCCCTACATGGCCACTGTATGATGCACATAACAAAATTCATTCTGCATATGGATGTAAAAAATTAAAGGGAACACTGTTGCCCTCACACAGTAAGGTGACCATGTCTGGGACAGCCCTTTTTAAAGCCCTGTTTCTGCTTCTTATGGCAATGATGGGGGCATTTGTCCTAATGATCTTGCCAGCCGATCAAGTTGGCAAGAGGAAATAGGACAAATCAAATGCCCACTTCAGTCACAAAAGTAAGATGAAGAGGAACATGTTGGGGGACAAGCAGCAATGCAATCCCCATGCAGGGAGAGGCAGGGGGAGGGAGGGAGGCAGGGCTCAAGCAAGCCCTGATATCAGCCCCAGACTTTGGAGGAGGGGGGCAGGGCTCAAGCAAGCAGCTATGCCAGTCCTGCATGGGGTTGGGGTCAGGGAACTTGGGTGGTGTCCCCTTTTGGGAAATATGGTCACTCTAGCACACAGCCCCTGCTACCCTCTCCATGTACACAGTCCTAGCTACCCTGCCCCAATAACTACTTCTTGCCTGAGCAATTTTCAAACTTTTTGAGCTGAGCCTCTTTCCCCTTTTAGTTTTTGGTCCCCCCCCCTCCATCACCAAACCCAACAGGCTAGGTGGCCCGCTAAGGTGAGTAAGGACATGGAGGAAGTGTTCCCTCCCCAAACCTTGCAAGGTGGAGCTGGCCTAACCCTCACAATCCCCTTCCTCTCTCCTGTAATAGAACTCTGCAAATCCACAGAAATTCACTTGATATCTGCAGATATCTGCATCCACAGATGTGGCTGTGAATGTCCATAGCTCATTTTTGTGGCTACAGATGCGGATGCAAATTTTGCATCTAGAGCCCTGCAAATGTGCAGATATCCACAGGTATCCGCATCCGTGGATGTGGGTGCAGATTTCCGTGGATCATTTTTGCAGATACAAATTTTGTAACTGCACAGGCCTCTACCACTAGAACTCAAACTACACCTATGCATGATGGTCTCCCGCCCTGGAGTTTTTCTAACTTGTTGGTGGGGGACTCAAAAAGAAAAAAGGTTGAAACCCCCTGCTCTAGGATCTCAGCAAAACTCCAGGAATTAGTAATCTTATTGGTATGTTTACTTGTTTACTTTCTTGCATGTATAGTGAGCACTTTTCTAAGTTAAAGTACTTGCCATGTTGTTTTTAAAGATTTAGAAAAATAGTCTCTTTCTGAGTTTAAAAATTAAAGCTGTTGTAAGATGTGAAAATCTACAGAAAGCACCAGGATGAGATATTTCATCCTGGTGCTTTCTGTAGATTTTCACATCTTACAACAGCTTTAATTTAAAATCCATCCAAATGATTAAGATTGGTTTTTTTAATGATGTGATTGGGAGAACGTTTCCATGACCAGTTTACAATTAGATGAATTTTTTCATATCTAAAAAAATCTGTCCAAGATTTAGGAATTGTGAAGAAAATACCACACTGTCTAAAATTCATTAGCCGGTGCTTCTGAAATTAAAACTTACTGTCATAGTCAAAGGAAGCTGTCTAGGTTATAAATATGTAACTGAAATCAGAGTTTGGCCAGTACAATTTTATCTTTATATTGGTTTTCATACCAATCAGCTGTCAGTACAACTGCTGCCGTTTGCCAACTTTCACTATTTTTGATAAACACGAACTTTCATATTCATTAGTCTTTCCTATGAGCGAATTTCTTACATAAGTAAGCCAACGTGGTGATTCAACTTGTGGCGTTTCAGGCCATTTGAATTCCTCCCATTCTGGACTGCAAACAGCTTTGGATGATAGTTGTTTTAATTGAGTCTCATATGCTAGCGCTCTTGTTCATTGGGTCCGTTCCATGCTTTTATTTGTTTCACATATTAAACGTGTCATAACATTTTACACCTTCAACCGCGGGCAGTCTTGCCGACGGTGGCAGCGGTACAGTTTGTACCGTAGTTTGCAGACACATGCAAGCGCCCCCGGAAAAGCCACGCGCGAGCCTGGCTCGCGACAAGAGCAGGCACTCGGCGGAGGGAAAGCGATGGCATTCTCCGTGGAACACCACAGGCCATGCACCCGCACCGCCACGGAACAGGAGCGCAGGGACACTGGCGCCCACGTACCTGAGCAGGATGCTCGCGCGTCTATCCCGCAGGAGAGTCAGTGCCACGTCTCACTGTCCCACTCACTCTCCCCGGGACCTTTATAGTGCGCGAGCCCGAGGCCCAAAAATAGCCTTGGAAACGCTATCCCTAAGGGGGCGGGGACCCGGCTCGGGGAGGCTCCCGCCCGGTCGCGCGGGGGGAGGGCAGCGGAGCGCCTGAAGGGGAGCAGTGCGTGTGGGCTGGCACCTCACGGCCGGGGCAGGCAGGAGGAGGGGAGAGACGCGGGCGGGCGGCCGGGTCTCTGGTTTCACTCCCCGCCTGGCCCCGAGAGGCGGCGTGTGCAGGCAGGCCGGGGGCGGGACAGAGCAGGGAGGCGCGGCGCGCAGAGGAGTCCCGCTCCCAGCCAGTCCGGCAGGGGGAGTCGGCGAGAGAGGCTCGCTCAGGCGCACGGCTCCGGCTGCCCGCCCGCCCGCCCGCTCGCACTCCCCGTGCCCGGGGCGCTCTCGCTCCGCTCCCCACTCGCCCGCGGGCTGCGGAGCCGCCAGGAAGCCCCGGGCTGCTGCTGCTGCTGCTGCTGCTGCCGCTGCCGCCGAGCGAGGGGAGAGCAGCGCCCGCTGCCCAGACCGCCAGGCGGCTCCTCTGGGATCCCTCGCCCCGCTTTAAAGACTGCCCCCGGCACTGGATTTATCGGCAACTTCCCCCCGCGTCTTCGCCGCCCGCCCCGCAGGGACAGCCCGGCCGGCGCCCCTCTCCTTGTGTGCGGCTGGCTCTCGCCATCCCCTCCCGGGGCGCCCAGACGGAGCCCGAGCCCCGAAGCGCTCGCTGAGCCCGGGCGAGTGGGGGCCAGGCTGGCGCGGCACCTGAGGAGCCGCCGCTCGCGGTCTCTGCTGCGGGCTGGGATTTGTGGTGCTCCAGTTTGGGGTCTGTCGGCTCGCTCTGCTCAGAGCCGCTCCCGAGAAGCAGCCCCAGGCGATGAGTTCCCTGCCGCGGTGAGTACACACGGAAAGCTGCCCGACCAGTCGCAACTTCTTGGCGGCCCGCGATTAGGCTGGTGCGCGGCGTGTGCTGGGGGGCAGGTGAACGCTGAGCGTTTCAGGGCACTGGCTTCCCTCCCGCGTGCGGGACTGGGACATCACGGTGATGGGCTGCCAGCATCGTTCCCCTCAAACTCCTTTCCCCAGCCAGGGCCCCCCCCCCTCAAGCTGTTCTCCCCACTGTAGCCCTCCCGTTTCTGCCGTTTGAGTAGCCGCGGAAGCAGGGGCTGGCAGGGACAGACTTGGTCGCACAGAGGCTGTGTATCAAACTTGGTTTGACTAAGTGGCCAAGCGCAGGGAGGGGCCGTGTTCACTGGGGTGCCAGCTTCAGCTGCCATGGGGGTGGGAAGGGAGGGGAGCTTATTCATAGGTGCTGGAACTATGCAGCACTCCTGGCTTGAAGCGGTTTCTATCATAGGGTTTACAGTTAGCTAAGTGGCTCCCAGCCCCCCCCCCCTTTAAAAATTGCTCCAGCTTCCCTGCTGTTATGGGAAAGGATGATTGAGTTACAGGGGATTTCCTCAGCACCTAAACCCATGGAACTCCTACCCTACCCTCATCCCCCCCCCCCCCCGTTGTATTGCTATTCCTGGGATGGCTGGAGCCAGCATACAGGGTGAAGGGAGAGTGGCAGAAAACTGGTCGGGGAATGTGGCCTCAGTGCCCACTCCGGATTTCCCCTTCCTCCATTCATCTATGTTCTGATCACTCTCCTGCAGGCAATCAGGGCTCTGTGCTGAGGTCTTGTACAGCTCCTGCCAGTGCCTTCCTTTCCTATGAGCGTGTAGCTTTGCTCTTTGCTTTACCTGCTTCATTTGGTGGTGGTTAGTGATTTTGTTTCTGGAGTTGGAAGCCTGACTTTTCTCTTAGCCATAGTGGTCTGTTACCGGTAGGGGGCGCTGGAAGCGAAGGCTGTGCTCAAGGTGCCTGGATGCTCCAGCCACTGTTTAGAAATCAGTGAGCGGTCTAGGGTCACCATCGCGGGGACAGAGGGCAAAACCTGCAACTGGTTCGCATTAAGCAAAACCTACCTTGTTAAGTATCTAGCACAGATATTTAAGAGGGAGGGAAATAAGAGATGGCAAACAGAGAGTCCACTTAGTGCTGTTACTAAACAGGAGCTAACTCTTTAGTCAAGATAATGAAAACTAACAGCAAAACTCCGATCGGTAAAACTGATATAAACTAACCTTATTCCCCTGCTTAACCTCTCCAAGTGCATTCAACACATCCCACCACATCCTTCTGCTGGATTTTACGTTTTTGTTATATTTAAGTAAGATAAATGACGCTGAAGTAAACAATTTCACGTGCCTCAGTCTGGAACAGAATATATATTCATATAGAAAATATCTGTGATTTTTTTTTGTCACTGCTTTATTGTTTTTAAAGTATTGTATGCCTTTTCATGAAAGTAAAAAGAAATGGGTGGAGGGTAAGGGAAACTGTCATGGAAAGTTAGTTTACAGTTGGATATTATAAAAATGTGTACTTGGACATTTACAAATAATATTAGTTGCTGAATATGAGTTTTAATATACTTGTACTGCACCTATTATCTAATTTGATAAATGACAGTAGTTCTTGTCTGTAGTATAAACTTGTATTTTGGCACCTATTAAAGAGTACATTTTGAGTTAATGATCCATAATACACTGAAGGAGACATCATGGTCTGTTGTGTAAATCTTTCTTATTGCATGGCTTATAACTCTGAAAGATGGTAGCAGTTATGGTTTCTCATATCAGCTAGATGCCAAGCATGTGCACCAAGTTCACATATTAAAAATCCGTATGATATTTTTCCTCTTAAAAAAAAAAGCAATGTTCAAGCTCATTCTGTAAACCATACTCCTAAAAGTAAACAGCTCAGGGATAGATTGATATCTAAAGGCTGAACAGAGTATGGAGCCTTCAAGTTTACAACTGAGAAAAGAAGCAGCAGTTATTTTTAGGACTGTAGAAGTACATTTATATAGTTAAAAATAGTTGAACAGATTTTTTTGAATAAATAACATTTTGTAAAGCAAAGCAAACACTGAACATTCTTGGACTGATTTCTTGTACACTAGACTCCAGCCTGAAGCTACGCATTTTCAGCCCAGTTAAAAGCTCTGTAAAAACATGATTTATAAGGGAAATACGACTTCAATTTTAACTCTAGCAGCTGGAGTATTCTGCAGTCCTTGTACAGGTAAAATGAAAGATTTTGATAGATTTCTGTGTTCTTTAGGGTAGGTATATTTTTATTACTTTTTCTAATGGCAACACTTCATTTCTCATTTTAGTGGTGAATAGCTTTGTAAAGTCCCAAGGAGAGCAAAGACTTTGCCCTTTTGGGGGCATTTTACTCTTTTGTCTGAGAGAAGGTTAAGAAATAGAAAATGTAAACTCTTGCCATTAAGTTAAACCTTTCCTTTAGGAAGTTTTCACATAGTGTTTTGAAGAAGCTAAGTAAATTAACATCAACAGTCTACATGTTTTAAATTTTCTCCCATTATCAGTTCATTAAAATTTGTACAAGTAGCAATTTCCTGTATACCTTGTAAAGTCAAAAACCTTGGCTATGTTAAGTTTATTGAGCTAATTTGCAGTCATAGATCTGTACCATCATAAATATGTAGCATTTTATTTGCATAAGAGCTATAGTTTTAAGCTTGTTTAATCAGATATGTAATCAAACTGGGTAATAGCAGATTTTTACATCTGTTATTATTACTCTCATATAGAATGACATGATTATTATATTTTGTGTTATCAAGACATTGGCATTAAGTAATAATGAAAAAGAAAACATTGCTTCTTAATAAATAAAACGTACAAAAGTGGCAAAGAATACAAAAAACACCCTAGGAACTCCAGTTCATCAGTTAGAATCTAATTACAACAACGGATTCAACAGATGGAATTAGAGAGTTGCTTGGATATCAGGGATGTGATAATGTAAACATGTAAATGGTTAACTGGGCTTCATCGGTTGACATGGAGGCCTCTCTCCCCACGCTGCTGCCTCTGTAACAGAGGCAGCAACGTGGTGGGGGGGACACAAGTGGGAACCTGTGCATGCAGGAAGCCCGGGAGCACTGGCTCCTGTCTTCCCCCCCAGCATCGGGAGAAAGGGAGCAGGCAGCTCCGTAGGAGCCGCCTCTCCCCACCCCATGTAAACATGTAACCACTAAATACACACATTTTAACATTCCTATTGGATATACAAAATCAAATCTTTAACTGGATTCCAATCCTTCAATCACGACATACATTATTAGCTTTAAGCCTGAAACAGTTCTACTGATGGCAATGAAGTTACTCCCATCCTTAAAGTTAACAGAGGAGTTATGTTGATTTGCACTGTATGATCTACACCAGGGGTTCCCAAACTTTTTGACACGGAGACCAGTAAATCCATTCACGAGCTTTTGGAGAACCGGTAGCATTCATTTGCATATTTGCATATTAATTAAACAAATTATGAATATTCAAATAAGTTGTTTCTGGTCCTCCCGAAGCCCCCAGTGCCAGCTTTAGCAAAGCTTTTGATACGGTCATCCACAATATTCTTGCCAGCAAGTTAAGGGAATATGGATTGGATAAATGGACTGTAAGATGGATAGAAAGCTGGCTAGACCAGGGTTTCCCAAACTTTTTACTTTAGTTGGAACCCGTTTTTTTTCAGTACTGTTTTTTGCAGCCCAAAAATATAAACGCATATAAAAAAAGAATTAAAAAGGAATAAATTTTCAGTGTTTCACCCAGCTGCATCCTCCGCCCAGCCTGGGCCAGGGCTTGGGGGGACCTGGCGCCGCACGGGCACTCCAGGAGGTGGGGGCAGGAACAGATTGGGGGTAGGGTATCTGGTTAGGAGGGAGGGTGTAAGGAGGGGTAGGGTTGCCAGGTGTCCAGTTTTGTACCGGACAGTCTGGTATTTGAGAGTTCTGTCCGGGAAACAAATTGAGAAAATACTGGACATATAAAATGTCCGGTATTTTCTAATTAGGTAAGTTTTATTATTATTAGGTGCATCAGTCCTTAGCTGCGAACTGCCTGGCTTGTAGATGTGCTCATGCTGCGTGAGTGTGTCTTCCCGCCAGGCAGTTCGCAACTACTCGAGGGAGGGTATTGGGGGGCAAAATGGAATCCCCGGGGCCGGACTCACTTGTGTGCCTGGGTCTGCGTGTGCCCGCGTCAGTCCCACTTCCCGCCAGCTGATTCGCTCCCCCCCTCCCCCGACTTCTCCTCCCGATCTCCCCTGGCCAGCCCCGCTGCCCCCGTCCGGCCCTGCTTCCGGCGGCTGGTTCTCCCATCCTCCTCCTCACAATCTCCCCCGGCCAGCCCCCCCACCCTCCGGCCAGCCCGCTGCCCCCATCCAGCCCTGCTTCTGGAGGCTGGGTCTCCAGTCCTCCTCCTCCCGATCTCCCCCGGCCAGCCCCCCTGCCCCCCGTCCAGCCCTGCTTCTGCCACCCGCCCACCCCGATCGCTGGACAGCCCTGCTGCCCCCAACTCTGCTTCCGCCAGCCGGTTCCCCCCCCCCCACCTCCTTCCAACCCACCCCGCCTTGCTCCGCTCCCCTCCTGGCAGCCACGCTGAGGCCCGGTATTTTTTTCCTGTGGCCCAGTACTGGGCCGCGGCCCATAGTTTGGGAAACACTGATCTACACCATTGATAGTCAGACTGAGCATTGGGAGCCACAATTGGCTATTTAATTTGTCTCGTGTGGCTCTTTGAATCACATGATATTAAAAGACTGTGATTTAATTATTAACCAATCTAAGATATTAACCAACTAGGATACTTTTCTTATGTTGTTATTATTAATCAACTAGAAGATTTACCTGGTGTTTCTCGGGTCCTTAACTCAATAAAATTTTTGGTTTTTGGAAAATAAAATTGAAAAAGTACATGCTTCATTTTAAGGATGTTGAAATGTGATTATCTGGCTAATCATATAGTCGATACAATTAGTATCGACTACAGAATTAGTCAATAAGCGCCTTGCAGAGCTGCAGCGAGGGTAGCTCCAGACGAGTTGACTCGAGCTAGGACTGAGCAGTCCTGGCTCATGATGGCTCTGGAGCCACCTGTGCTACGGCTCTGCATTTTAAATGTAATAAAAGCCACTGGGCTCTTACTACATTTAAAATGCAGAGGCACAGCGATTAGCACAAGCTGGGACTGCTCTGTCCCAGCTTGCGCTGAGTTCAGCAGCCTCTATTCGTGGCGGTCAGCCCTGGCTGCCATGAGCAGGGGGTTGCTTGGCAGCAACAACCCCGGTCTGTGGGGAGGGGGCAGCTCACCGCTGGAACCCTGGCGGACAGGGGTTGCTTCACAGCAGCGGCCACTATTCCCTGCTGCTGCCTCTAATAGAGGCGCGGGGGGGGAGGGGAGAAGGCGGCACCCCAGAGAAGGTGCCAGAATGGTGCCCTCATAGAGGAAGTGGGGGGGAGGGGGGCGCTGCAGAGAGCACAGAGGTGAGTGGGGACTGCTTGTGCCATTTCCCGCTTTGCCTCTGCCTCCCTGCAGATACAGCGCTGTGGGGAACTGGCTTTACCGGTTTCCCCCAGCACTGGCTCCTGCTCCCCCTCTCCTTGCTTCCTCTCTCTGATAGAGGCAGCAAGGGAGGGGGGCGGGAAGGCAACTAGTCGAGTTGAATATACGATAAGCATTTGAATATCGCATAGTCAACTAGTCGCCTAGTTGCTTACATCCCTACTTCATTTAAATAATTGCTCTGGGATGGGGTTGGGAATGAGGGGTTCAGTATTCAGGCTGCTCCAGGGAGAAAGGATAAGCCCAGCCCTCTGTCACTGCAGCAGCAGGTGAAAAGCACCTGTTCATGGCCACTTCAACTCCAGCGGGCACAGCTGAGGCAGGGATGCATGTCCCCGGGCTACAGCAGGTCCAGGTTAGTGTGCCCCCTGTGCATCACGGCCAGAGTGAGGAATGAAGCAAACTGTGCACTTCCCCTCACTCCCTGATGAAAAGAAACAACAGCAATGTTCCCATGCAAATGGGGGGAGGGGAGCTTTAGTACCTCTTGCACTCCGTAAAGAGTGCCTGGGGGGATGAGAAGCTCAGGGCTGGGGCAGTTCTGGACAAGGTGGGGAGCATCGCTGGCCAGTCCCTTTCACCTGCTTGGTGATCCTGTCTCTTTTCTATATTGCTTTATGAGACTCATTCCCATTTCAGGCTCATCCCATTTTCCTGACATAATCAAACTCTTACCTTGCTTTAAGTTATGCCCAGGAGATTTACCTGGCATTGCTGAGGTACTTATCTTAAATAAGTTTTGTTTTTCTTCCAATACACATTGTTCTGGGGTGGGATTGAGGATGAGGGGTTCAGTTTGTAGCCTTATCTCACCACAGTAGCTTGCAGCCAGGCAAGAAGTGCCTGTTCATGGCCGCTGCAGCTCCAATGGGTACAGCTGGGGAAGGCATGCATGTCCCCCAGCTGGGGGATAGCTAGACACAGACAAACAGACACACAAACAGATAAACTCTGAAATATATAATGGATAGCTGTTCCTTTCTTCACTCCTGCCCTCTGCTGGCCCAGTGGGGCTATAGCTATCCTGGTCCATGTCCTGCCCCTTGTGGTCACTTTGCAGTATAACTCCCTCGTGCCAGACCCCTCCCATTCTACTGTATGAGAAACAATTGAATTCCACACAGATCCCATTGTCCTGGCACAACCAAGCCTTGACCTTGCTTGAAGTTATGATAAGAGGAATCTGCATACAAAATTTGGTCGTCCTAGCTCTTACAGTTTAGCACTTGAACAGACTCACAGACAGACATTTCTTGAACAGACTCACAGACAGACAGACATTTCTAAAATATATAGGAAGATAAGAGGAACTGTACACTGAATTTGGTGGTCCTAGCTCTTACCATTTAGGAGGAGTTCTTGAACAGACAGACAGACACACTTTCTCAAATTATATAGTAGTTTGTAGTTGATAACATAAAAATACATGGTCAGTGATTTTTAATGTGAGAATTTGTGTATCTATATTAACACACACACACATACACACACTAAATATTTCCCATAATACTGTTTAAATGTGATGATATAGTACTAGAGTAAAAGAAACAATGAATTCATACTTCTTTCCAGTAATGTTGATGGCAAATTTGGCTCCTGAACTACCGAAGTTTGAGTATCATTGAATTACACCGATAGTATTTGTATGGGGTCTGCAATCAAATGAATGAGACTGAAGCAATAACTACTAATCAATATTTTGTGAAAAGAGTTTGTGTATCAAGTATGTAAATATTTATAGTACTGTGTAACATGATATACTATGGTAAGAAATTATTACTATTCTTTGAAAAAGAAGCTTGATAACACATGCACTGTAAAATTACAATACATCATCTTGATTATTTGGGCAATTTTTCTGAAACTGTTGCCATGGTTACTGAGATAAATAGGTATGATAATTAAAAACAAGAATCGCTAAAGGTACGTCTACTCTGCACAGCTATTTTGGGATACCAGAGCTACTTCGCATCTTAACAAGCCGCCTGTTATTTCGAAATATTTTTTGAAATAACGGGCGTGCTGTTTCGGCATCCCTGTAACCCTTGTTCCATGAGGGCTAAGGGATGTCTCGAAATAGTGCGTTATTTCAAAATTTGGCGCTGTGTAGATAGAATCAAAATAAGATACGCAATTCACATAGTGCAAATTGCATATCTTATTTCGAGTTTAGGGTGCAGTGTAGAGGCACCCTATGGAAGTTCTTACATTTTTTCCCATTATTTTTGTAGAAACATATAATTTAAGTCTCTGTCAGTGCTCAGTTTCACAAATTATTGTCTAATTCAGCTTAGCTAGTCTCTTTCTCCCTCTTATCTGCATACACTTTACATTCTTTCTTGACATCAAGTTGCAAAATACAGTACACACACATTTTATCTTTCCTAATTTGTCTTTGTAAACTATAACTGACTTAAAAGAATAAGTGTTTTATCAACCATATCCAAACATATTTCAGACTGAACCCTCTGTGACATACACCTTTTGTCAGCTGTTCATGGTAGACTGGTTTTAATTTTTAGCCTGCAGCATTGCATAAATAACCTGCAAAAGACAGGTGGCAGTCTGCTATTTCAAATCCCTCCAGAAATCTTATGACTCTTGCAACTTGAACCATACTATGCAGGTAAAGTCAGTCTTACGGAGAAAATAAGACACAGCTTTCTAAGAAAAATATGCAATTTGCTAAGTAAACACATCCCTTTGTTTCTATGGTACAATTAGCCAGGTAGAAGCTTACTATTGCATGTATACCTAACATTTGGCAGAAGTAACAACTTAAAATGGACTTTGTTTGCTTGCAGTCTGCAGTTTTGATAGAGTACCTTTTTTGTTGTTCGACATTTGAAAAATCTTCAACTTTTTCTTCCACTATAGGATTAATTGTAATATTTATTTCTTAATTTGTATTGTCACCTATCCCCTAGCATGTAGAGAGATTCACATTTATAAAAAATACTCAATTATGGTATAAGGAAAGAAACGGAATATCTAATATAGTAGGTAGCTGCATTTACACAATTAATCTTGGTTATTTAAAGAGTTCTTATGCTAAGAAAGATATACTTGCATTCTTCAGTGTATTAGAAAGCCAAAGAACTTCAAAGAAGATAAATAATGAGAAGTCCCGTGGCACCTTATAGACTAACAGGAATGAGGAATGAGGTGTAACAGTTAATCCGAACTAAGGATTTAGTTTGGATTAACTTTAAACTGCTGCGTGTAGCCGCGGGCAGTTCGTTTGGGCTAAGGGGGATTTAAAAATGGCGGCCGGGCGGGAACATGCAAATAAAGCCCGGGATATTTAAATCCTGGGCTTCATTTGCAACTCCGGTTGCCTGATTTGCCTACCTAGCTCAAATTAATGAGCTAGTGTAGACATACCCTAAGGTACCACAGGACTTCTCATGGTTTATGAAGATTCAGACTAACATGGCTACCCCTCTGATTTAAAGAAGAAATTATTCCCCGCAAGTTTAGTGCTAAAATGTTGGAAATGGGAGAGACCTTCTGTTGGGAAAACACTGAAAAGTCGTGGAAAACAGATACTTGTTAACAACCCAAACTCTTTATAATCAAAATGTAAATTAACTACATTTGAAGCAGGAAAAAAGATAAAAATGATTATCTCATAAAAGTTTTTAATTTTACTGTAAAGCATGAGGTGAGGTTCCATTTTCAAGCTATCTTTAAGGAGATTCCCGATCACTCCCAAATGTATCATTTCACAAAACTTTTGTAAAACAGAACAGACACAATTCCTTTATGTATTTCTGTTTTCCAGTTACTATTTCTGAAATCATTATTTACAAACAATAAATACAGGAACTTAATGACTTAAAAATGTTTGATCAATTCTTTCAGAGAAAGCAGTCCATTAACAGTTGGAAGAAATATTCTTTCACAGTTTGCATAGATATTAAATTAAGTAATAAAATAAACATAGTAAATAAATCACTGAAAAGCGTTAATGAAGCAGCTGTGTCCTCATCATATAATTTACATTGTGTGAAATCCTTCGTGCATGTTAACTAAATAACAATTGCATATTGTTCAGTGCTAGCTTTTGTTTCATTTGATGCACAAATTTTGATCTGAAGAGTCCTAAAATTGCTGCTCTCAATACATTGTATCTGAGGCCCTTCCTGAGGCTTTACATGATTGTAAGTGAACTTGGCTCTAAAATATTTTGATCAGCTGGAAAAGACAGGGACATAGTATGTTTAAAAAAACAGTTTAAAAAGTATGCTTAAAAACAAGTTATGTCTAAATGGGGAGAGAGGGTTAAGCTGGGATTTGGTCTCTTAGTAGAACCAGGATCAACCACAATCAAACATACTGTAAACATATTATATTTGATTGTAAAGCCCATATAAACAGACTTGAATAAAGAAATACAGTCTGGAAATAAATTATTCTAATACATTAGAGACCCAGTTTTCTGGCCCACAATATGTCTCTGAATTATTTGATATTTTCTATTGCTGGTGAGTTCTACACAGGAAGGCATAAGTATAAGTGAATATTAAAGTTGTATACATTTATTTTTCATTTATTTATAATAATCATGTATATTTAATGTATACATTTTTATTTAATTTAATTTATTTATAATAATAATATTTATATTTGTCCCCACTTTCAAAAGCATTCAATGTTTCTCTAACTCTATTCTTGTTGAAGTCACTCAGGGTATGTCTACACTACAACACTAATTTGAACTAACTTAGTTCGAATTAGTTAATTCGAACTAAGCTAATTCGAATTAGCGCATCTAGACCTAAAAACTAGTTCGAATTAGCGTTTTGCTAATTCGAACTAGCATGTCCACATTGAGTGGACCCTGAACCGAAGTTAAGGCTGGCCGGAACCAGTGCCGGCAGGGTATCAGCTTAGGACTTAGAGCGTGGAGCTGCTGCCTCCGGCTAGCCGAGGGCTGTGCTTAAAGGGACCCGACCCCCACCCCGGACAGACAGTTCTCAGGGTTTCCCGCTTGCTTGTCTACCTCGATGAGGGACAGCAAAGCAGTCCTGTCTTGGAGTGCCCTGAGTGCCCGCACTTGGCACATCACAGCACTTGGCCATCAGCCCGGCTGCACTTGCCGCAGGCTGCCATCCGGGGGGGGGGTCATTCGGGGGGCTGTCAGGATCCAGGAGGTCCTGCAGTAGAGCTTCCACCCCGAGGAGCCCGCAGAGCCACCCCAGTCCTCCCCATCGGGGGCTCGTGCCCCATTCCTCCCTCACCTCCTTCCACTTACCCTTCCCTAGCCCCCCTTCCTGATGTAAAAAATAAAGGACACGTATGTTCAAAAATAGAAGCTCTCTTTATTTAACAAAACTGAGGGTGGGGGGGAATTAACCTCTGGGGAGACTGGGAAAAGGAGGTGGGAGAGGGGAAGAGAGAGGGTGGGAGAGGGGAGGTGGAAACCCGGGAGGAGGGAGCTGGAAGGGGGAAGCCAGGGGAAGAAGGAGGAGGGGAAGTATAAAACTATGGTACGCCATATCTTCAGTATTGTGTAGAGATGGGGTCTCCTCACCTCAAAAAAGATATTTTGGCCTTGGAAAGGGTTCAGAAAAGGGCAACTAAAATGATTAGGGGTTTGGAACTGGTCCCATATGAAGAGAGGCTAAAGAGACTGGGACTTTTCAGCTTAGGAGAAAGGAGACTGAGGGGGGATATGATAGAGGTCTATAAAATCATGAGTGGTGTGGAGAGGGTGCATAAAGAAAAGTTCTTCATTAGTTCCCATAATAGAAGGACTAGAGGACATCAAATGAAATGAATGGGTAGCAGGCTTCAAACTAATAAAAGAAAGTTCTTCTTCACAAAGCAAATAGTCAACCTGTGGAACTCCTTGCCACAGGAGGCTGTGAAGGTGAGAACTAGAACAGAGTTTAAAGAGAAGTTAGATAAATTCATGGAGGTTGGGTCCATGGAGTGCTATTACCAGGGGGGTAGGAATGGTGTCCCTAGCCTCTGTTTGTGGAAGGCTGGAGATGGATGGCATGAGACAAATGGCTTGGCCATTGTCTTTGGTCCATCCCCTCCAGGGTACCTGGTGTTGGCCGCTGTTGGCAGACAGGCTACTGGGCGAGATGGACCTTTGGTCTGACCCAGTACGACCGTTCTTATGTTCTTATGTTCTAAGCTCAGGGCTCAGGGTTGGGGGTCTCACTGGACCAACTTGATTTTCATGCAACCCTGCTCCTGGGTTCGCATGTGGCCTTTGGTGGCCAGGCTGGCAGCTATCCTGCCCTAAACGGCCGCTTTCCTGTGCCTAGTGCGGAGACTGTGGACGTTGGAGGTCTCCCCCCAAACCTCGATGAGGTCCACGATCTCCGCACTAGACCAGGCGGGCGTCCGCCTCTTGCGGCCCTGGGCAGGCTCCTGGGAGCCGCCAGCCTGGTCCTGGGAAGAGGGGGAGGGCTGGGTGGCAGCGGGTGGCTGGCTCATCCCGTGCCAGGTGCAGGGTCTGCTGGCTGGGTGCTGGCAGGCTTGCACCTGGCACGGGCACCGTTGCCAGACCGTGCCCCTTTAAGGGCTCCGGGGCTGGCAGGGGGGCAGACGAGTTTCCCTGGCTTGGCCCAGAGTGGCCACCAGGGCAACCTGGGAAGGGCTAGCCTCCCACTAGTTCGAATTAAGTGGCTACACAGCCCTTAATTCGAACTACTTAATTCGAACTAGGCGTTAGTCCTCGTAGAATGAGGTTTACCTAGTTCGAATTAAGCTCTCCGCTAGTTCGAATTAAGTTCGAACTAGCGGTTTGCGTGTGTAGCGCCTATGAAAGTTAATTCGAACTAACAGCTGTTAGTTCAAATTAACTTTGTAGTGTAGACATACCCTCATAGACTTCAATAGATCACTGATGAGCACTTCTGAAAATCCCCAGCACATAGAATAAAGAACTTGCTCATGACAAGTTCTCATAGACTCATAGACTTTAAGGTCAGAAGGGACTATTAGGATCATCTAGTCTGACCCCCTGCACAATGCAGGCTACAGAATCTCACCCACCCACTCCTATAATAATCCTCTCATCTATATCTCAGATATTGAAGTCCTCAAATGATGGTTTAAAAACCCCCAGATGCAGAGAATCCTCCAGCAAGTGATCCGTGCCCCATGCTACAGAGGAAGGCAAAAAACCTCCAGGGCCTCAGCCAATCTACCCTGGAGGAAAATTCCTTCTCAACTCTAAATATGGCGATCAGCTGAACCCTGAGCATGTGGGCAAGACTCACCAGCCAGACACCCAGGAAAAAGTTCTCTATAGTAACTCTTATCATCCCACCATTGGCCTATTTACCACTGATAGTGAAAGGTCAATTAGTTGCCAAGATCATGCTATCCCATCAAACCATCCCCTTCATAAACCCATCTAGCTTAATCTTGAAGCCAGATAGGTCTTTTGCCCCCACTACTTCCCTTGGAAGGCTGTTCCAGAACTTCACTCCTCTAATGGTTAAAAACCTTCGTCTAATTTCAAGTCTAAACTTCCTGATAGCCAGTTTATATCCATTTGTTCTTGTGTCCACATTGATATTGAGCTTAAATAATTCTTCTCCCTCCCTGGTATGTATCCCTCTAATGTATTTAAAGAGAGCAATCATGTCTCCCCTCAGCCTTCTTTTGGTTAAGGTAAACAAGCCAAGCTCCTTGAGTCTCCTTTCATAAGACAGGTTTTCCATTCCTCGAATCATCCTGATGCCAGATGCCTTCTGGTTTGACAAAGTTTGGATGCTCCTGATCTGGGGATACATTTCTAGAAGAGAGTTTGATAATAACAAGTGGATGAAGAAAAATATAGTGGTTGAAGGTTGTTATCAGTATTGAAATGTGAAATGGCAGCTGCATTGTTTTACACAATCAATAAAATACTGGTTTCCTTTGACTGTTCCTTAGTTTTCTAGTTTATATGTTCTGAGTAACTGAAATCATGATATGGATTTTTCTGTAAGAATTTTGAGGGTGAATGAAGATTGTAAATAAAGAAGGCTGTTTTCAGCCTCCTGACACTGAAAAATCCTCTCCGCCCAAAGCCATGAGATTTAGAGTTAGAGAGTGCATTCTAAGGTGGGAAGACCAAGGAGCTGGGAAGCAGCCACGGGACAAACTGCTCCCATCTGCAGATTGCAGTTTACAGCCTCTTTTGAAAGAGGGGTTATGATGTAGATGCCAGGGATAGAGCCACACTGCCAATGTGCAGTAAACCCAGAGGCCTTCTCTGAATGAAGGAGTTAAGCCTCCATAGAATCCATTCAGTTTTGCCTGGACTTCCTAACAGATTCACCATGTTTTCTGGTTTATTGGTTTCGTTACTTTTCTCCTTGGCACAAGTCCACACTTCTTGTTCTGACGTTTAGACGTGGCTTTAACTCTGTGAACACCGACCTGTAGAGTTTAGGCCTCATGCTTTCTCCGTTTTGTATTTTTATCAGCTGTAGGAAAATGTCTAATAACTGGAAAGGAAGAGATAGCATGCAAGCCTTTAAGTTTGGAGTAGTGGGTTTTGTGTGTGTGTCTGCTTGTTTTTCTTTTAACTTTGAATTTATAAAAAAGCTTTGGATGGATACAGGTTAACTTTTTTTGCTCAAAATTATGGAGAGGCAGCAACTTGTCTACATTTAATGTTGCAACTAGCTTCCATTTTAAAGCCTCATTTTTCCTTTTCTATTTTTTTGTTCATCTTGAAAATTTCCAAATTTCCTCTGAAGGCAGAGAAGATCATGTACATTAGAATTTGAAGAAAAGTAATTTAATTGTTCTTAAGTTATAGGCAATTAAAAACTTACTCTGCTTTGACAGTTGATTTGTGTCGACTATTTCTTTGGCTTCCAGTCTTGATATGGGAGATTTTTTGAATTACTTCAGCAAGAGCATGATTGTGTACTAAATGTACGTGTGAGCATGTTGCCTGTTATACAGGCTAGTTTGCATGTTAGACACATAAGGGTCTTTTTATAGCTCACTGCTGAAAAATGTCTTCCTTTATGTGAAGTGATAGAGGTCATATATCACAACTGTCCCCTCAAAACAGTTAAAACAAGTTTCTAGCTTATTGTGTAGACATGGCATATTGTATTTTATACAATAACTGGAAATATGAGAATCCCATGACCTCACATTGAGCTGATTAAATTATACTTTGAGAGTAAATTATTTGATTAATTTAGCTCATTGTTGTGATTCATATGTGAACTGATTCAAATTTCTACAAATGTATTTTGTTAGTGTTGCTAGATAATTTATACAAATTGATTTCACCTTATGGCAGTATCCCTAGTGTGACTGCCTGTCCCTAATTGGGTGGGACAGTCCCAAAATGTACATTTCAAGTTCTAGTCCTGGGTAGGGTTACCAGGTAGGTTTAGAAAAAATATCGGACACACTTGATGGGGGTGGGGCTGGCCGGGAGGGGGGGGGGCGGGGGCAGCACAGCTGGCCAGAGGAGATGCGGGGGGTCGGGGCAGTGCGGCTGGCCGGGGGAGATGGCGGGTGGCGGGGCTGACAGATGGGGGTTGGGGCAGCGCGGCTGGCCCGGGGAGATCGGGAGGAGAAGAACTGGCCGGCAGGAAGCAGGGGTGGCCGGGAGGGGGTTAGGGGCAGCGGAGCTGGTCGGGAAGGGGGGGGGGGACTGACCCGGGCACATGCAGATCCCGGGGCGCTGTCAGTCCCACGCACGGTCCGGAGAAGCGTGAGTGAGTCCGGCTGCAGCTCCACCACGCGCTCAGAGCAGGGACAGGGCATCTCCTCCTTCCCAAGGTGTCAGACGCAGCCAGGGCTCCCAGCGCCAATCGCGCCCCACCTCCCAGCCATTCCCCCAGCCCTCCCCAGGCTTCTGTCCGGCGCCCAGCCAGAAATCCAGGAAATACTGGACATTGCATATGTCCGCTATTTTCTGGATTTTTTTACCGGACAGAGGGCCCAAAAACTGGACTGTCCGGTAGAATACCGGACACCTGGCAACCATAGCTCCTGGGCTGCATGATGCCAGAACAGCATTTGTTCTGGATTCCCTGTGGTGGCTGATCTGTGCCTGTCTGAGGTTCAGGGGCAGCACCAGCTTCCTCCTTGTTGTGGGGCTGAGATGGGTCTCAGTCCCCACTCCCCACAAAGCCTTGCCCCATACTCCTGCTCTTCCCCCTGAAGCCCTGCCCTGGCTAGGCCAGAAGCTGGACCTGGGCAGTTGTAGGAGCCACTCAGGAAGTCTTGGCTACTGTGGGATGTCCCTCGTCCAGGTGAAGGGCTGCTCTTGGGCACCCCAGCATAGGGCAGGTGATTGTCCAGGGCTCCCCACAGCTATCTCAACTCCATGGGCAGCTCTTACCACTGGCCAGTTGCAGCTTCTGACCTGGCCAGGTGGCGAGGTCTCAGGGGAAGCTGAGGGGAAGGGGCAGGACCATCGAGCAGGGTGAGGATCCTGTAGGTGTCCTGGTTTTGCTTTTTGAAAAGGTGGTCACTCTAGTGTCCCACAAACAATTGAAAGCTGAGTCCACCCTCCTTTCATGAAAAATGAAATCAACTATATCCTCCTATCACCCATGGAATTCCACCATGTGCTGTTGTAAAAGTCTGTTTGTTTTAATGTACATGTCTTCCACACTCCATCCCTCTGTCATACTTGCAGTGCTGTCAAGGCCACCACTTGGGTTTTAAGCAAAAAGGAGAGAAGTCTAAAAATTATACTGAATGTTTTCAGAAATTTTACCAGGTAGTATCCACTTGGTGAGTTGACTAAAACAGCATTTCTTTGAGGAGGCAGAAGGGGAGAAGTTGATACTGAGCTGTGTTTGCCAGGTTGTGGCCCTGAGCTATTATCTGTGTGGGACTGGATGAGCAAGGAGGTAGAATGGAGGCTATTACATGGTTAGGGGTGTTGTTGGGATGGAGATCTTCTGTTCAGGGTTGGGGCGGTGAAGCAAGGGAGACTGACTGAGGGGGTGGGGTGGAGGCCCTGAGGTGTGGGAGGAGGTGTAGTTTAAGGGGTGGGTAGCCGAGGATGGGGAACGCGATCAAGAAGTTTTGGGGGAGGAGAACCTGCAGAAGGAGGAAATTTGGGGTGCTAACCCCCCAACAGGGTGAGGGATTAGGGACTACAGTTCGGGAAGTCTCTGAGTGCGGCGGATGGGCCTTATCAGATCCGATCCTGAACCATGAAATTGAATGGCTGAGTGGAGTTGGTGCTTTTTTGCATCATCCCACCACCCCTTTCTAGCACCCCCTGGCAGCTAGCCCCTTCACTTGGGCCAGATACCTGGGACTGAGCCAGACCAGCTCTGCCTTGGGACACCTCATGTATTACTAGGAGATGGTCACAGAGTACAAGCTCTTGTAAAGGAAATTTAGTCTGTCTAATGCTTTCCACTAGCACTGTAATACACATAGGCTATGTCTACACTCGTGGCTTCTTGCGCAAGAACAGCCGTTCTTGCGCAAGAATCCGCAGAGCATCTACACTGCCCATCCGCTCTTGTGCAAGTACGGCGTGATAAGAGACGGCTCCTTGCGCAAGAGCTACGCTGTTTTCTATCAGGCTTAAGCTCTCTTGCGCAGGCACTCTTGCGCAAGAGGGCAGTGTGGACGTTCGGCAAACGCATACTTGCGCAAGAATTGGCCTCCAGTGAAAAACACAGGTGGCCTCTCCGACACTCCGTACAGGCAATCACCACTTGTTGGTTCCCCCTAATTGGCCCCCCCTTAAAGGCACAGGCATGGAGCACAGCCATTTGCCACGTGCAGCCCGGGTAGCAGGCAGAGAGAGGAATGGCAGCTGCCCAGCCTCAGCCAGGTCCCTCAGACCCCATGGAGGAGCCACCCCAGAGCACCCAGCAGGCCCAAAGGGGCACCAAGCGGTGGGCTCCATGCTGGAGCACTGCCGAGGTGACTGCCCTCCTGGACATCTGGGGAAAGGAGGAGGCCCTCCGGGACCCCAAGTCCCGGAGGAGAAATGCCCACATTTTTGCCCAGATGGCCCAGGCGCTGGCTGCAAAGGGACACCCGGCCCGGACACTGGAACAGGTCCGGGCCAAGGTGAAGGACCTGCGCCTCACCTACGTGCGGGCCAGCGAGCGCGGGGGTGGCGGAGCCACTGCCTGTCCCCAGTATCACCGCCTGCACCAGATCTTGGGGGACAAAGGGGCCACTCCCCTGCTGTCCCAGGTGGACACGGCGGTGGCCACCCCAGTGGTCCGACCCAGGCCACCGGAGGAGGAGGTGGCAGAGGACAGCAGCCAGACCTCACCATCCCAGCCCAGCAGCAGTCAGGATATGTCCCGGGCATCCTCCGAAGCCGGCAATGGATTGTATGGTGAGTGCAGTGGCTGGAGAAGGGGGGGGAGGGCCACAGGGTGGGAGAGAGGTAGCGGCACATGGCACAGCCTGGCCACATGCTGCGCAGAGGCATGCAGCACGTGCAACCTCATGCAGCTAGGGTTGCCAGGTGTCCAGTTTAGAACCGGACAGTCCAGTCTTTGAGCTTTCTGTTCGGGAAACAAATTGAGAGGATAAAAATGAGAAAATATACATGTCTGGTATTTTTTAACTAAGATGTAATGTGGACTGTCATGTAACGTCAAGTGTGTCCGGTATTTTTGTTGAAACCATCCGGCAACCCTACATGCAGCCAGACCAAGTGGCACAGAGAAGCGGCAGCTAGCCCCAGCACATGCCTGGGACCCCAGGGATTCCGCTCGACCAGACCGGGGGGGAGGGGGAGGTTTGGCCAGGAGTAGGCCAGCCCCAAGGTTGCAGGCCTAACCCCACACAGCCAAAAGGGTGCTGCACACAGCACACATCCATGGCCACCTCTGGGACACTGTAGCTTCCGCTGGGGAAGGCACAACAGGGCCCGCCAAGCACATGCGGCCCCCCTGGGGGCTCCTGGGCCACCTTGGGACCCCCCCTCCTGCTGCCCCAGGGGAATTCCCCCTCACCAGCCACACCTGTCCCCGGGCATCGTGATGTGCTGGGAGGAGGGCACGGGGCTCTGGAACACCATTTGGGGCAGGGCTCACTGACCTTGTTGCTCTCCTCTGCTTCTTCTGCAGTGGGACCCCCTGCCACCGAGGGACCTTCCAGCCCCATCCCGCCGGCGCAAAGGATCCAGAGCCCGTCACAGCGCCCCCGGGACCGCCACCACCTGCTCCGCCGCCACGTCTATGCGATTGAGCGCATGGAGCGCGCTCTGACAGAGAAGATGCGTGCAGATGTAGGTGGCGGGAGTGGGTGTGGGGCCAGTACCTGGAGCGCTGCAACCATGTCTGCACTCTCCTAGGCACCATTGCCGACCGGATGGGCCCTGTGCAGCAGCCCAATGCTGCCAGGCCCCCCTCTGCTACCCCCAGTTCTCTGCCCGCTTCTCCCCCTGCTTTGCCCATGCCCCCTCCCGAGGTCCCCCCTGCCTTGCCCATGCTCCCTCCTGAGGTCCCCCACCCTCGGCACCTCCTGGTGCAGCCTGCCCCAACCCGGCACGAGGGGCAGAGGCGCGCCCACACCTGTGGGGGTGGGAGAAGCCTCCATTATCCATCATGAGGCCCTCCCAGTTCAGGGTCCCCTCCTCTGCCCTCCTCCCAGTTCAGGGTCCCCTCCTTCCCCCTCCTCCCAGTTCAGGGTCCCCTCCTCCCCCCTCCCACAGTGCACTCCCTTCCCCATGTAAATAAAAAAGTGCCTTATGTACAGCAAGTGCATTGTATTTATTGGGAGGTGAGGGAAGAGTGGCGGGAAGGGGTGGTGATGGGAGCGGGAAGTGGGGGCACAGGGGCATCCCTGCAGTCAGAGGTGTAGGAGTGGCCTATTGTGGGGCCTGGTCCAGCATCACCCGGAGGGCTTCCCAGACCCGAACCCCATGGAGGTTGGTCTGCCGGGTGGCGGCCATGTGGGGCTGCTGGTAGGCCTGGCCCTCACCTACCATCCACCCCAGGAGGAAGGCCTCCCCCCTCCCCTCAATAATATTGTGGAGCACGCAACATGCCGAGATGACCTCCGGGATGTGCTGGACCCCCATGTCCAGGCGGGTCAGGAGGCACCTAAACCGTGCCTTCAGACGGCCAAAGGCGCACTTGACGGGATTGCGGGCCCGGTCCAGGTGGCTGTTGAAGGTGGCCTGGCTGTGGTCCAGGTGGCCGGTGTATGGCCGCATCAGCCAGGCCATCAGGGGGTAGGCCACATCCCCCAAGATGCAGACTGGCATCCTGACATCCCCAATGGTGAATTCCCGCTGGGGGAAGTAGGTGCCCACCTCCAGCCTGTGGCACAGGCCTGAGTGCCTGAAGATGCGAGCATCGTGGGCCCGCCCGGACCACCCCACATAAATGTCCTGGAACCGGCCCTGGTGGTCCACCAGCGCCTGGAGCACCACGGAGCAGTAGCCCTTCTGGTTTATGAGCCAGGCCGCTTGGTGCTCTGGCGCCCGGATAGGGATGTGGGTCCTGTCTACGGCTCCCCCACAGTTCGGGAACCCGAGGCTGGCGAAGCCGGTAATGGTGGTGTCCACGTCCCGGGGGCGGATCACCCTCTAGAGCAGCACGTCATTGATGGAGTTGACGACCTGCAGAGGGGCACATGGGAGCACAGGGGATGCATGGAATGAGACACAGTGCGTACATGGGCCCCCTCCCCCCACACAGGCCAGGGCCCTCTGTCCCCCGGGATCTCCCCCTCCCCCACCAGCGGGGCTGTGTGCAGGAGGGACAGCGTGACCCCCTGTATGGGGGGCTTCCCCCTGCCCCTACAGCTTCCCCCCACCTGGTCTGGCCCCTTCCTTCCCCCAGGACGAGCCCGTGGTCCACGGAGGGCTTTACCTGTTGGACGACCGTGCTGACGGTGGACCTGCCCACCCCGAACTGGTTTGCCACGGAGCGGTAGCTGTCTGGGGTGGCCAGTTTCCAGAGGGCAATCGCAACCCTCTTCTCCACGGGGCATAGCGGAGCGCAGGCGGGTGTCCTGCTTCTGGAGCGCAGGGGTGAGCCAGGTGCAGAGCTCATGGAATGTCCCCCTGCGCATCCAAAAGTTCTGCACCCATTGCTGGTCTCCCCATTGTCCCAGCACCAGGCGCTCCCATCAGTCCCCACTGGTGTTGTAGCTCCAGAGGCGCCTGTCGGTGGGGTGCGGGTGCCCGAGCCCAGCTGCAGCCATGGGCGAGGTCCTGCACCTGCTGCCCAGTCTCCAGCTCCTGCTGGAGCAATGTGGCTCCCTAGTGGAGGAACTCCACAGCCTCTGTAATGGCCATGAGGAGCGGATGTTGCTGGCTGGGGTCCTCCTCCGGCTCCATGGCTGTGACGGTGGCAGCGAGGGTGCCCAGGGGTACTTGCCAGGAACAGAGGTGACAGGTGCTGTTCTGGCTCTCGCTCCCTCAAAAGGGTGCGTGAGCATGCAGCCACAGGGAAATGGCCGTCCAGGAGTCCCTTTAAGTACATTTCCCAGTGGGGGTCCGGCGCATGTCCACAGACGCTGCTGGTGACCTCTTGATATGGCCGATTTGCTTCCGGAGACACGTTCTTGCGCAAGGACTTCCCGCCAGTGTGGACGTTTTCTTGCGCAAGATATTCCTGCGCAAGAACCCACCAGTGTAGATATAGCCATAGTATTTTTAAAACTGATGTTTATGATCATATGGAAATTATTTGAAAATATACAAATTAGAATTGGACATTTTGCATAAAATACCACACATGGATCTGTACAACAAATAGCAGCCATGTTTAATGTACATAGCTGACAATAAGAAAAATCTCATAATGTGAATTACAGAAGATAAATCTTAAACTTTTAATCTGGAGCAGAGGGATATGACTTATTTTTCCTTTTCTTTAGAGAGGCGGGGATAAGACTTTTCATTTGAATTTACTCAGAGGGGCTATGGGTCTACTAAATTTTCAGCTGCTCACAGTTGCCAACATGCTGTTTAGTCGTTAATCACTTAATTTGTGTTGCTCCTTTGAGCTGTAGAACTCATCAGTGTATATGTAAACCATTTGGTGTTTGGGATACAAATGGGGAGATAAAAATTGAATTTGTGTTTGATAGGGTTTACAGTTACAAATGAACTGATCAAAGGGGGGGGATTATTTTTCCCCTTGAAACTTCATGTTATCATGCATGTATGGATTGGCTTTGGCTAGCTATATTTTGAGTGTGAGAAGTTGGGCGCAAATGACAATGATACCAGTGTAAGGCCTGGAGAGATCCTCAGTTCAGGTTACATAAAAGCATAGCCAGATTTCGTTTCCCCACCTCTGAAAAAGCAATCATTTTTGTAAAAGCAATCACAGAGAGCAGTCATCAGAGAGCCTGTGATCTGAAGAAGAGCTGTGAAGTGTTACAATTCAATTTGGTAGGGAACACAGTTCAAATAGACTGGAACTGCTGGACTTCCCTGTGTGAGCTGCATCCATCATCATAGCCAATAAAGAAAAGTTACAAATTCACCTAAATTATCTGCGATACAAAGTCTTCATTTAATTACATGTCAGTTAAACATTGGTTACATTCATGGGGACATTAATGCAGTTTTTGTATTAGTTGACTGCAACATATCAGAGTGTTTTATAGAAGTATCGAAGAGTCCTGTGGCATCTTTGGGCACGTCTAGACTACGTGGCTCCATCGACGGAGCCATGTAGATTAGGGTTGTAGGCAAAGGGAAATGAAGCAGCGATTTAAGTAATCGCCGCTTCATTTAAATTAAAATGGCTGCCGCGCTGTGCCGATCAGCTGTTTTATCGGCACAGCGCTGCAGTCTGGACGCTCCACGGTCGACATCAAAGGCATTTGTCGACCTCCCCGGTAAACCTCATCCCACAAGGCATATCGGGGAGGTCGACAAATGCCTTTGATGTTGACCACAGAGCGTCCAGACTGCAGCGCTGTGCCGACAAACAGCTGATCGGCACAGCGCGGCAGCCATTTTAATTTAAATGAAGTGGCGATTATTTAAATCGCCGCTTCATTTCCCTTTGCCTACAATCCTACTCTATATGGCTCTGTCGACGGAGCCATGTAGTCTAAACGTGCCCTTAGAGACTAACAGATTTATTAGGGCTTAAAGGTTCCACAGGACTCCTTGTTGTTTTTTCAGATAGCTTTGGTCTACACTAGACCAGGGAATAACTCCCTTATTTCAAAATAACAAGCGGAGCATCCACACTACCAAGCCCATTATTTTGGGCTGGTTATATTGAAATAACAACTCCTGCTTTCCATGCTTTCAAAATAACATCAGTGTGGACTCTCAGCTGCACTGGCCTTCAGAAGCCTCTCACAGCTGCAGTTGTGGCTGTTCTGGCCACACCTGACATCTCCATTGCTCCCCTTCTCCTGTGGAACCTTTAAAGCAACAGGCTTCAGGAAAATGTCCCCTACCCTGACAGGAAATTCTCTCGCTTGCTCTCGCAAAAGTTATGGCGCACACAGCAGGCTATCACCATGAAGGGGTTGTTTCACTTGCTGAGGTTCAGGCTAGGGATGTTAAATATTGGTTAATTGAATAGTCGAGTAACCTCATGAATTCTTATTGATTAGTCGACTATTCTATAGTCTCTGGAGGTGGGGCCTGCAGCCACTGTATCAGAGGCAGCAGTGTGGGGTGTCAGGCAGGAACTGGTCCACGAGGGAAGCCAGTTTAAAAACCAGCTCCCCTTGTGGACTGGCCGCCTGTTGCCCAGTGCTACTGCCTCTGATAAAGAGGCAGCAGTGTGGGATGGCAGCAGCCCCTAAGGTGGGTCTGAGGTCCTGAACCCAGCACAAGCCGGAACTGAGCTGGGCTACCTGCCTGTCTGGCTCCTAATACACTTTAAATACAGAGCCGCAGCAGGAGTAGGTTCTGGACCTGGTGCGAGCCAGAAATGAGCTGGGCTGCTGGCCAGCCCTGCTAAAAAATTTACTGGCCAGGGTGAGGGGGCGGGGGGAGGGAAATGCATGTAGTCTATAGCATTAACCTATAAGCTTTGGCTTATTGATTTATCAGTTAATCGACTACACTATTACATCCCTAGTCCAGGCAGGTTAGGAGACTCCTGAACCTCCCCTTCAAATGGCCAAATGAACACTTCACAAGCATGCAGCACCTGCTGAACCTGGCACTGAAGTTCACTGTGGTGTGCTGCCTGTGTAGGGCTTCATCAGCCAGAGTAGCAAGGGGTAGGCTGCGTCACCCAAGATACACATAGGCATGTCCATGTCCCCGATCCTGATGGTGTGGTCGGGGAAATTAGTGCCGTTGTGCATCTTCTGGAACAGACTTGAGTTCTGGAATATGCAGGTGTTGTGTGCCTTCCCCAACTAGCCAACATTAATGTCTGACCAGCCCTTATGGTTCACCATGGCCTGTAGCACAATCGTAAAGAACCCTTTCCTGTTGATATAGTCTGAGGCACAGTGGTGGGGGGGGGATGGGGATGTGCATGCCGTCTATGCCCGCCCCCATAGTTGGGGAAGCCCATGGCTGCAAAGCCATCAACAACGGTGTCCACGTTGCCCAGAGTAGTGACCCTCCACAGCAGGACGTTGTTGATGGCCTTGGTTACCCACAGGAGCATAGCCCTGACTTTGGATTTCCCCATGCTGAACTGTTTCCTGATGGAGTGGTAGCTGTCCGGCATGGCAAGCTTCCATAGGGCGATGGCAACGCGCTTCTGCAGGGGGATGGCGGGTAACAGTTGGTTGTCCTGTAGCCTGAGGGCAGGAGCAAGCCACTCGCAGAGCTCCAGGAAGCTCTGGAGCCACTGCTGGTCATCCCATCCCTGCAGGACGATGCGGTCCCACCAGTCGGAACTGGTCTCTTTCTGCCAGAAGCAGCATTCAGTGGTGTCCAGTGGGTTTAGGGTAATTTGCAGCAGCAGGAGTGCCAGGACCTGGGTGAAGGGGTCCTCCAGTTGGGGCTGGTTGTCATTCTGCAGGAACAGCTTGTGGGCAGTGTGAACGAATTGCGCCATGAGGTGCAACACAAGGCCTGTGAGCCTGGCATAGCTTTGCAGCAGCTCCAGCTCTATGATGTGAGTGCTGTGGCATCCACAAGAGCAACCAGAGTACACTGCATTTGTTTTGGTGTCCCACAAGGGGGTAGGCAGTGGAGGAGTGGCGCTGAGATGCAGCTGTAGAGAGAAGCTCCTGTAAGCACATGTCTCAGCTTACCTGACCAAGCAGCCACAGGAAGTAACCACCCTCTTGGTGCCCTCCCCAGAGTGCTTCCAGGGGGCTCTAAGTGCGAGATAGGCACCAATCAGTGTGGACGCACTATTTTGAAATGATTCAGAGCTATTTTGATGCTCCCCCATAGTGTGGATGCAGTATTTCAATTTTGTTATTTTGGGAGTTATTTTGATTTTACTTATTTTGAAATTATTTCCCAGTGTAGACATGCCCATACAGACTAACACGGCTACCCCTGTAAGACTTATAAAAGTATGTTTCTCTGAAGTATCTGCTTGCAGACTTTTAACAGCTTCCTTGACTTTATCTTAGAGCAAATGTGTCAGACTGTGAAGAAAAAGTCACCATGATTTGTGGTGTTGAGTCAAAATATTGTTAAAAGGGTTAGGATAAAGCAAGCAATTAATGAATCATTCTTACTGAAGACTAATACCAGAGACCCCTCTCCAGGGCTAAGATGCCTTTATGGTGAACTCACTAACCTTTTGAATGAAGACGATATGACTGAATTTAATTACGCATGTATGAATAAACTTATGAAAACAGATAACTAAAAACAATTTAAAACTGTTTTCTCAAAAAATGAGAACTTTTTCCTTGTTAGCAGATTTCTCTTTTCACTTCTCAGGTAACTTTTTATTTATTTTTTCTAAACATAACCATCAGGATAGTCTGCCACTCTGGCTTTTGGCAGGATATGTGCCTTCTGACTATTTCAGTCTGTTCCTGGAATAACATTAATGAATCATTCTTAGTGAAGAATTGAAACCCGTTCACATTTGAAACCCCTTGAGTCAAAACACGTTTGAAAGAATCTGAACAAAAGACACAGCCAATAGAGTCTTAACCCACTGAGTCTCTAGTATGCATGGCAAGAAATACTCATGGGCAAAGATGTATACATCTAAAGCACTTATAATTAAAATTCCAAAATGCTGCTGCCGGCTCAATCCAGACTTTCTTAAAAAACTCATATACCCAGATGTTTGATCAGCCAAAATGCTTTTTGGCTGCAGGGTGTTTCTTCAGCATGAACTTCTAAATAAAACAATAATTATCCATTGGACATAGCAAATTATATGCTCAGATTGGAACTCAGACAGTGGTGCCCAATATACAGTATTTCTAACAAGAAGCATTGATACAATTTCTTTGCATTATCCTATCACATATAAGTGTGATATAAACTACTTCAGTTAGTACAACATGGAGCAATGAAAACAGTATATTTAAAGAGAAAAACACTTTAAATACATTTCTTATGTGCTGAATATTAGGTTATAATGGTATATTTTAGAATATTGTTGTTTGTATATCAGTTTGAAAGGTGTACCTCCATTAAATTTTTTTTTAAATTAGGGGGCTGTGCTCCCTGCTTGATACGCTTGCCAATCCCCCTCTCTCTGGGGGTAAGTGCCTAGCCAGTGGGGAGCAGGCAGGAGCAGACACAGGATAGGTGTCTGGCCAGGAGGGAGGGTGCAGGAACAGGCTGGGGGCGAGGGTCTTAGTGGAAGAGATGAGTGGGGGTGCGAGGTCTTGGCTTGGGGGGGTATGAATGAGTGTGCTGGGGGTGCAGGGTCTCGGTGGAGGGAGTGTGTGAGAGGGCTGAGGGTGTGGGGTCTCACCTTGGGGGGTAGGAGTGAGTGGGCTGGGGCAATGCTACTGGCACTCCAGCCTTACCCCCCGCAAGTCAAGACCCCTCACCACCATCCCCTCACTCACTGCCTTGCCGAGACCCTGCACCCCGAGCCCGCTTACTCACCAGCTCCAGATCAGCCTCCCTCGCCCCCCGGGCTCCCCTCGTAGCTAGGAGCCTGCACTGGTGTTCCAGTGCTGGCTTCCTGCAGGGGGAGGGAGAATGCCTCGAGGCTCCCCGCATGCTGCCGCTTCCCTTCCTCCTCCCCTGTCTGGAGGAACAGCAGCAGGAATAGGCTCCTTGAAGCGCATCCCTGTACTGCTGTTCCCCCAGCCAGGGGAGGGGGGAGAGAAGTGACACGTGGGGAGCCTTGGGTCTTTGTCCCCCCTCCCTGCAGGAAATCAGCACTGCTGCTTCAACCTTGGTGGGGGGGGAGGTAGTAGAACTATGATGTGTGGGGGGGGCTGGGAGTGCGCCGTCTTGTCTGGGTGGTGAGTGAGGGGGCTGGAGGTGCGTGGTCTCAGATGGGCAGTAACTGAGCAGGTTAGGGATGTGGGATCTTGGCTTGGGGAGGTATGAATGAGGGGGCTAGGGATGGTGTGAGGAGGTGCTGCAGCCAGTGGGGCTAGGGGTGAAGATGCCGGTCAGTGGGAAAGGGGGCTGGAACCAAGGGGCAGGCCTGGGCGGCTGGTGGCGAAGGTAGCATGGCATGAGGAGGGGCTGGAGCCGGTAGAGCTGTGGGAGAAGAGGCCAGTCAGTGTGAAAGGCAGGGATGTGTGTTCTGGGCTTGGTCTGGCCAGTGGCGATGGTAGCATGGTGTGAGGAGGGTCTACAGGCTGCGGGGGAAGAGGCCAGTATGGAATGTGGCTAGAATCAGGGGTTGGGGGTAGGAGCTGGTGGTGGTGTCTTAAGATGACCTCCCGCTGTGGGGAAGCAATGTAAGGGCAAGAGGAGCTGCCTGTCATCCAGCAGGAAATTTAGATAGATAAATAATATGCGCCACAGCCCAGAACACTCCAAAATAAACACTTCCTAAAGAAATAAACTTCTGGAAAGAATCCATTTTCTCTGTTCTACTATGTATCTATTGCATAAAGATAATGACAGTAACATTAAAAAGTCCTGCAGAAGGACTCTGCAGTAATTTGAGTATTCAAGTCGGCTAGTAACTAGAAACACTGATCTGGTAACTTACAGAACCACTTTAAAAGTTGAGATGTGCCATTGGCCAGATATGCTATTTTTAACAAGCTCTGTCACACCCTGTAGTGGAGTACATCCAACAAACTAAAATTAGCATTGTATCCTGGATATGATACTGCTAGTGGTTCACAAGTACTAAATAGAATCAAGACCCTTGTTGTTCAAGGCAGGTCAGAGTACATGTTTACTTTAATACATTATGGGTGTATGCAAAATTATATTACAATGATTATTGCCTTGTTGTTTTTTTATATTGCATGATAGGTGTGGAATGTGTTGTATTGGCATAACAATAGAGCAACATCCTTATCCTGAGACATTTAAAATCATGTAGCCCAGGCCTGCACCCTTGAAGTCAATGGCAACATTCTAGTTGGCTTCAGTGGGAGTACGAATGGATCCTAACTTGATGATAATATTCATCATAATTAATGTAGGGGAAGAAAATATGGGTGTTGTTCATCAGTTGATTACAATGATGAACAAGAGGAAGCGAATTTTTATACTTTATAGTATTTTACTTATTTTTTAATCCTAGTAGTGAATTCTGTATGGGACAGAGAAAAATCCTCCATTCCCTGAATCTAGGGAAAGAAATGAATGAATTACTTAAACCAAGCTTTAAATGGTTTGAATTACATGACTGGTTAAACAGGGGAGTTCTGGTTTTTTACCTCCTCTCTCTCCTCTCTCCATGAAACAGGAGAGGTCAGCTGCTTTGGGACTTCAGGGCAGGAGGTTGTTTTAAAAATTCATCAGAGTGACCCTTCAGCTGTGAAAATAAGCAGAGATGCTGTTAAAATTTGGTAATTGGCTCTAGATTATATTTTTAACGTGTGATTCAGAAAGGGACATGAAAACCATCTAATTGTATGTGTGATATACTGTAGTATGTAGACAACACACATAGGAAGAGCATCTTCTCTCATGCGGTACTGTCACTTTTTTTAGTACCATTATTTTTAGCATTAAAAGTGAAGATCTTAACAATTATATTTTAGTTTTCTTTGCTAGAATAGTTATAAAAACTCACTCACTCTTCAAGTTAAGATTCTGGTTTAAAAATTTATGGTTTTTAATAAGGTGGAACACTTCAGTTCCATATGTTTTCAGATGTGTCTGCAGAGTTGTAAAAAGAGCGTCTGAGCTAAGTAGTAAAAGGCTAGATTCATAAAGTTCTTTGTTCATATTTAATGCTTGCAGGAATTTTAATAACTATTACTTTTGGGGATTTTTTAATATTATAATTTCTCGCCATAGTTTAAGTGATGTTTAATACTTTCCATTTGCATCACTTACTTATAAAACTTAAAATATTATTAGCATAAAGAGCTTGGATTTTACATTTACAATTCATTGGTACTGCAAAAAGAAATGTGTTAATATGAAAGTAGTTTGGGAAAAAGCATGTGAGGTGAAGGGATAGTTCAGGCAGCTGTTCTGTTGCAGAGGCCCCTTTTGCTGGCTTGCCAAACAGAATCAGTAGCAGATTTTGGTGCCAATAAGTGTGGCATTGGTAGAGCAGAGGACAGAAAAAACAAGTGTGAGGTGAGACTGATCCCCAAAGGAAAACAAAAATACTTTGAAGCTAGAGTTGCCAGATTTCCCTGCTGCAACTCTAGTCATCCTTCCCCTGGGATTACAGCAGTAGTTCTCAAAGAGCTAGTGGTCCGCAGCCGCCTCCCAGATGGTCCACAGTGGGAGCTCATGCCTCCCCCATGCAGTGGGGAGCTCGCACTGCCACTATAGCCTCACAGTTGGAGCGCAGTCACAAGGCTGGATTACTAGCTCCGGCCAGCAGGCGGGGAGGTGAGGAAAGCAAACTCACCCCCCCTACACAGGCCATAGAGCTACACGTGGAGGAGCGCCGCCACCATGGTAGGAATGGTGTGTCCCTTGGTTGGTCCCGTGGGGCAGGCAGCATGTTGGGCTGTGCGGTGCTTGGCCGGGTGTGGTGGGCTCTCAGTGTGAATGAGTGGCTGGCGCCTTCCATTCCCTATCAGCAGGTTAGGCTGTGCTGCGCCTGGCAACGGTGAGAGGAGACGACACTGGGACTAAACAATGAGAAGTCCTGTGGCACCATATAGACTAACAGATGTATTGGAGCATAAGCTTTCGTGGGCAAAGACCCACTTTGTCAGATGCATGTAGTGGAAATTCCAGAGGCAGGTATAAATATGCAGGCATAAGAAAAGAGTTCCAATCAAGAGTAAGGCTAGAGATAACTAGGTCAGTTCAGGCAGGGAGGATGAGGCCCACTTCTAGCAGCTGGTGTGGAGGTGTGAACACCAAGGGAGGAGAAACTGCTTTTGTAGTTGGTTAGCCATTCACAGTCTTTGTTTAATCCTAGACTGATAGCGTCAAATTTGCAAATGAATTGTAGCTCTGCAGTTTCTCTCTGAAGTCTGTTTTTGAAGTTTTTTTGTTGCAGGATGGCTACCTTTAAATCTGCTACTGTGTGTCCAGGGAGATTGAGGTGTTCTCCTACAGGTTTTTGGATATTACCATTCCTGATATCTGATTTGTGTCCATTTATTCTTTTACATAGGGACTGTCCAGTTTGGCCGATGTATATGGCAAAGGGGCATTGCTGGCACATGATGGCATATTGGTAGATGGGCAGGTGAATGAGCCTGTGATGGTGTGGTTGATGTGGTTAGGTCCTGTGATGGTGTTGCTGGTGTGGATATGTGGGTAGAGTTGGCACTGAGGTTTGTTGAAGGGATTGGTTCCTGAGTTAGTTACTTTGGTGTAGTGTATAGTTGCTGGTGTGAATTTGCTTCAGGTTGGCGGGTTGTCTGTGGGCGAGGACTGGCCTACCTCCCAAGGTCTGTGAGAGTGAGGGATCATTGTCCAGGATGGGTTGTAGATCGCTGATTATGCATTGGAAAGGTTTTAGCTGGGGACTGTAGGTGATGGCCAGGCACTCCCTTCCTCCATCTCCCTGCCCCTGGCCAGACACCCTACCCCCAGTCTGCTCTTGTACCCTACCTCCCACCCAGACCTTGAACCCTCACCCCCTTCTGCACCCCACCTTTCTCACAGATCCTGTACCCCATCTCTATCCCACTCACTGGTAGCCCTGTCCTGCACACTGAACCCCTCATTTTTGTCCCCACCCCAGAGCCTAAAGGGGTCCATAAAATCCACTAGCTCCAGAACCCCAGAAAAGTAAATCTAGCCTATGGGAAGCTCTGAACCTTAGTCCTCCCTGTCCCTCCCCTTCCCCATGTCCCTTGGGGTGGAGCGCCAAAGGAGTGAGGTGTTTCAGTTGGAGGCCACATCACTGAGGATTGGAGGTTTTTGAAGGAGGTTTTTTTTGCTTCTCACTTGTATGGTCCCCAACTGATTTTTCTGTGGGTCAGTGACCCCTGACACAAAAAAGGTTCCCCACACCTGCCATAAATAAAGGAAACATTGAAACCTTTTGTGTTGGACATAAATTAATATTTTATTGTATTTAAAATGAAGTTTGATAAACATGAGAAAATTAAAGTGCTTAATATGTTTAATAATTTTAATTAAACCAGTCTCCCTAGCTGCAGCATTAGCAAAATAGCTCGGGCATAATTATATAATTAACAGTGAGTTTGCATTAGCGACTAGTGGTCCACAGAAAGGTTTACATTGAGCCAGGTGGTCCATGGGCCAAAAAGTTTGAGAACCATTGGATTACAGTATCACTGTCAGAATGTGGGTCCTTAGATCATTGTATTTCTGATGGGATGCCCCTTTGCCTGCCTGAACCTTTTCAGAGTTGCCCTCTTGAAAAGGGAAGCAATGACAGTACAGTGATAGGCAGCTATGGTGGAGCAGCCAGTCCTCTCCTTCTCCTTGTGGCTCAAGAGATGAGCTCACAGAATGGGTTTGCTTCACCTATGAAATGCTGAGATGAAGCAATGCCACAAAGATCTCTCACCCATGTAAATCAGGGCTACATCCATGGAGGTGAATGGAGTGTTAGAGAGAGAATAATTCAGCCCATTAGGTTTGAAACAGAAGTCTGGGTTTACGTATTAAGAGTACTAGACGTTGGGTCTGCAGGGATTTGAATAACTATTGCCCCACCTCCTCAGCAGATATGGCAAAGCTGCAATTCATGCACTATAAACCACAGGAAGAGCTCCACTCAGAAGACCTGCTTATTATTATGCCTCATTAGCTCTGGTTGGTCCAGCCACTTTGTTTCAGCATGCAGAGAGGTTCAGGAACCCGGCAGTACTTTCTCTGTTGTACAAGACCTGGCTCTCATTTTGTGGCTTGACTCCTGACTGACTCTAGGCTTTATTCCTGGTCCTTGACTCTAGTGCTGATCTCTGGTAGAGACCCTGACTTTGTCTTTGACCTTAAGCCTGACTCCTGGTTTCTGACTCCAACTCAGACTCCTGCTCCAACCACTAAGGGTGTGTCTAGACTACATGGCTCCGTTGACGGAGCCATGTAGATTAGACAGATCGGCAAAGGGAAATGAAGCCACGATTTAAATACGATTAATCTGTTACATGCATTAATCAGTTACACGATTAATCAGTTACATGCATTTTAACATCCCTAGTGCAGAGTGTTTTATTTATGTTACGTTATATCGAATTCACTGTGCGTGGGTTGCACTGTGCAAAGCTCACTAAATTGCTGATCATCTTCTTCTCCCTTCCCTCACCATTCAGGTAATAGACACTTCACAATATTTAGGTGCTTAGTGATGTCCAGGTACAGAATAACCTTCTTATGTGGCTCAAGAATTTTAAAAGAAATATATGACTTTTATGTCTGGAGGAGGATTTGAACTTCTCCAGGCACAGAAAAATTCTCCCCATTCCTGTACTAGTTTTAACATAGGTGTAATGTAGGGCTTTTGTTTTCCATATAAAAAAGTCCCCTACATATGTTTTTTCTTCCATTGACAAACTGTTGCACTGCATGAAATGCTGAGAACATGACCAGTTATGAATGGCATGACATTTTAGGATAGGTTGGAAACCAACAGCTTGAATGACATTTGAAAATGCAGGATGGCTTAAGAATGTGCCTGCATTGCTAAATGTAAACACTGCTGGGAAAAGACAAGGCTTTTTAAAAGTGGGGGAGGGAGAAAGGACTTTTAACACTTTGTCTTGTAAGTCTAATATCTGCTTTCAGAAAACTATGTACATGTCTCTGGTTTTATGATTTCAGGACAATTTATCGGATGCCATACTTATATATCTGTGGCTTAGTCAGAAAGTTAAAATTCCAAGTGTAAGCACTAGAGATAGCAATCATTAGCAGCAGTGATTTGCTTTTAAACTTCTGTTGTCACAGCAATGCCAAATAACTCTTATCATTAAAAAGCCCTACCTCTTTGTTTCTTTTTCTTAAATTATACTTTGAAGCAATGAACTCTCCCAACTTTCCTATATGTGTAACAGATTGGAGGAGATTTGTACTTAGGAGAGCTGTAGGGAATAGAGATGTATGCGAGTAGTCGAATCGACTACAGAGGCAGCCCGGCTCAGTCCCACCTCGGGTCCGGGAGCTACCCCCCGCTGCGGCTCTGCAATTTAAATATAGTAGGAGCCAGCCTGCTTGCCCACCTGGCTCTTATTACGTTCACACTGCAGAGCTGCAGCGGGGGGTAACTCCCAGAGGCTTCCTCCCTTATCAACTAATCATGTAGTCGATAGAAATTTTATCAACTACACCATTAACTATTTCTTGCTTCCTAACATCCCTAGTAGGGTAAACAGTGTTACAAGTACCTGTCTGTGCCAGCATTAGAACAGTTTTAACATGGAAATCTATTCAAAATGTTTGTGTGCCTGTTTCAGTTGAAGTCCTGTGGATTTGGTAGGGGGAATGTGTACAGGTCACATGAAAAAGCTGTACCCTACTGTTGATTTTTTTAATTATGTTCTCTAGAGTCTGGACTTTGCCTATACCTTGACCAAGAAATTTGGACCTTGACAAAAAATAATTGGCTACTCCATGGCAGTAGAGCAAAAAAACCCTCCAAATACTCATTAAAATTTATCTTTGTATGTCAGAGTTTAGTAATTTATTGTCTATATGTTCATTCTGTAATAAAAGTTGGGGCTAGTTAATACAGCATCAGCTAATAATTTGTTATTGATTTTCTTGAAATTCTATTTCTTTATGAAATTGTTCTTCAAAACCTTACGTTTTCCTATTGCAAATCATTGCAAGGAGAACGAGTGAACAGGACAAATTAAAATGCAGTTGAAAAAAATTTATTTGGCTGTTAGTGTTTATCAAAGAGCATTTCCTTAAAGGAGTTAAAAAAAAAAGTCAGCCTAAACCATGAAATGAGAGCAATAGATAGAAGATAATTAAAATACAACCTTTCCCCCCAACAGAATGTCCTTAGTACAGCAGAAACTAGGACATAAAGTTGAAGCTGAAGTCTATGTAGATTTGTTTGTATTGTTTGTATTGTATTAGCCAGTCAGTATAACTTGAGTATGTGAGTGTTTTTTGTAGATGTAGCTCTAGAGCAAGAGACACTTGCTGGAAACATGTCTGATTAATTTCTTGTTTTTAAAGACTGCATGCACTCTGGGCTGCTGGAGAAGATTGCTTTCAGGGTTAATTAAGGTGGAATGGATACATTAACAAATGAGAGCGTTAATGGTAAATTAAAAAGGGTCTTGGATGATTTTAGTGATTTCGTATTGATTTTGCAGTTTTGGGATGATGCGTGCTTCCACATTTCACAGCACACAGCTGAACAATGTGAAAGCTGGGCGTGCTGAGAGAAGTCAGCTTTTAATAACACTTAACAGTGTAGTATGGAACAGACCCCTGGCCACTTTAATAGATTTGTTACTGATGGAGTCCATGCTCAGGAAGGGTGATCTGGAAGCCCTCATTTAGATTTTTTTAAAATGAGAAATAAAAAGCCATAGTTCATTATTTTAAAAAAATATTTAAGACATCAAATCTATATTTGATAAGCTTAGTCTATTCTGGTTTATTTTGTTGCTTCCAGGGCCTTCCACTCTCAGAGGATATTTCTTTATTGTAAATTTAAAAAAACTGTAAAACATATAGCATGCTGGAATCTATGTGCCATAAAGTGTCAGAAGGGAAAAATATATATCAGAAATTATAGTTGCAAAACAATGCCCATTATTCCAGAGCCCCTAATTGTTGGTGTACATTAATGGCTTAGTGGGCATCCAAAAGGTGAACATTTTTACCAATTAGGGCAGTAGTTTTCAAATGATGGGTCATGACTCAGTACTGGGTCCCAGAAGGTCATTGTCCAGGAACCGGCCAGAGGGAGTGGAGAGCTGGTGTTCAGGGCAGGCGCAGCGCTTGGCCCACCTAGGAGCTGGACCTGTTCCTGGCCACTTCTGAAGTGCAGCATGGTCACCGTATAGCAAAGTGACCCCAATGCCTGAAGAGGGGGCTGTGCCTGCTGGCAAGAATAGCACACAGAGCTGCTTGCTCACCTCTGCTGCTAGCCACTTCTGGGACACAGCATGGTCTGTGATGCAAGGACAAGCAGGAAACCTGCCTTAGCACCCCTGCAGCACTGCTGACTGGGAGCTGCTAGAAGTAAGCCTGTTCCTCAATCCTCTGCCTCGGCCCTGAGCCTCCTCCTTCATTCCTGGATCCACTCCATAGGCGGCATTCTAGTCAAAAGCTATGATTATGTTGGGTTGTGGGCAACAGCAATTTTCTTCAACTGAGTCATGAGACAAAAAGTTTGAAAACCACTGAAATAGGGTGACCAGAGGTTTTTAAGGAACAGTCCCAATATTCAGGGCTTTGTCTTGTATAGGGTTCCCACCTCCTGTCTCTATTTTTCACATTTGCTATCTCATCATCCTATTACAGGTTGAATCTCTAAAATCTGGGATTCTCAGATCATAGATGTTGCTGGACCAGAGAGCCCCGGCTGTCCAGGTTCAGAAGTGCAGCCCAGGCTGGGCTGGTGGTGGGGAGTGCAGCTCCAGTGATGCAGTGGGGAGCACAGTGCTGGCCAAGACTGGCTGCCAGGAGCACAGCCCCAGCTGGGTCTGGCAGCGGAAAGCATAGCCCCAGCCAGGGCTTGAGTCATTGGGGCTGGCAGCTGGCCACGCAGCCTGGGCTGGTGCTGTGGTGGGCACAGTCCTGGCAGGGGCTGGAGACAGTGGTCTTTGTCTGGGGCTGGCACGGTGGGGCTGGAGGCAGTGGTAGACAGCACAGAGCACAGCCCCAGCCAGGAGCAGAACCTACAACCAGGTAGGGAGCTTTGACCTCTCTTAGTCTGGCAAACACTCAGGTCCCGAGGCTGTCAGACCAGGGAGGTCCAACCTGTGCCAACATGTAAATTATGGTTTTCTGAATTTATGCAGCTGTTATTTTCAGTTTGTCTTGATAAACCTAGAGAATACTCTTTGTCTCCTAAACTATTTTTTGTTCTCCTGAGAGGAAATGTTAAGCACAATCAGAAACAATTTAATGCTGACAACTGGTGTTAAGCATGCAATTGCCCACATAGCTTGCTAAAAAAGTACCCCTTTCAGCTATCTGTTTTTCATCTGATATAATACATGTAGCACTATATAGTGCTGTGCAATGTAATTTACTTAGGGATAGCAATTTTCATTCAAAAATTATAAATGCTTTCAGGCTGATTATTTAATGTATTGAAAAACATGCAGAATACTTGTTAAAAATACCATAAATCTTAATGGTCTCTAAAGAGAAGGTCAAGGTCAGTGGTCAGGAAGTAGAAATGAGTTGTGAGATGGATTTGAAGTGAATCAGTCAGGAGCAGGGAGGCTGTCCAGGATGCGTGGGAAAGGGATTTGCTAATCCCGGTTAAAGATTTGATTATATGATATGTCTGCCTGCGATAACAGGAGATTGGACATTATGATCCAGGAGATCTCTTCCAGTCTTAGGTCATATGTCCTATACAAAAGTCCAATATTAATTTGGCATAAGAAATGAGGTGAAGAAAAAGGAAAGATCAATTCAGATAATTGGCATGGAAATGAAGTGGCCAGTCCAGGAAGTCTTAAATCTTGAAGACTTAAAAGGAGACTTTGTAATAGACTCGATTGAAATTAAAATGTAAAAAGCTGAGGATGACAATACTGTTTCTGCTAAGGGAGGGGTAGTCAATTATTTTTTGTCAGTATCCCAGTTTCTTCATCATAGTGTAGTCGAGGTCCAGTCTTTCAAGTGTCCCTGTTCAACAAACACATACAGTACTATATAATATTTGCAGGGCCTATTGCTTATATTTTAGCACACTAAATGAAAAATAAAATCAAACCATTGTATAACCTAAAAATAACCGCCAAGAAAGATAATATAAAATGTAATATAAACAAGTTACATCTGAGACTTTGAGAAAGCACATAGATAAAATGTCAAATAAATGCAAATATTAGCATTAAAACGTTTTTAGACAACTGTTTTAGATTTTGAATTTGTTTGAATTTGTAAGGAGTGTTAACTTTGGTTTTGTCAAATAAAATTATTGTAAGCATATAACTACTTTATTATCTGCTATCAGGGACGTCCTTAGGATTTATGAGGCCCTATACAGAACTATTAGATTGATGCTTCGGGGGTAGCCGAGTTAGTCTGTACTAACTAAACTGAAAAAACAACAAATAGTCTGGTAGTTTTGTTAGTCTATAAAGTGCTATCAGACTATTTGTTGTTTTTTTCAGTTTATTAGACTGATGACCCTATCCCTCGTGGCAGAATGGGAGGGCAAGGGGAAGGGGCAGATGACAGTTGTTTTAGAGATGTGATTTTCTAATCTTCATCAACACAGATTTTAAACAAAGGTCCTGTCAACTAGCACAATAAATTCAGAAAGTTACAGTATATACCTGAGGTTGGCAAATGCCTGTTAAATGGCTTCATTACCAGCTGAATGGTTCCTTCATAGATTCAATGATGTGCTAGTAGGGCTGGCAGGCTTTTTCACTTTTAAGTTAACAAGGTCCTCTCCCAAGGAAGCAGAGCCACAGAACAAGGAAAGGAAGATACAGCTTGGTGGACATTAAGACCCAGTGGTGCCCCAAATTTTTGGTTGACCTGTGCAGCTGCGTATTCCGCATAGGGGTAAGGACAGCCATGCCTGCCATCCAGCTCCCTTCCCTTAACCCTGTAATTACCTCCCCTCTCAGTGTCATATTTCAAGCGTACAGGATACTACTGTCAGGAGGATTAATTGGAGTGTGCTCCAGGGGGTATTTGAGGGTGTGGGGAGATGTGTGTGTGTGTGTGTATGGGGAGAGGATATTTGGGGGGTGCTGGAGGAGGTACTTATAGCCTCACTCTCCAGATTGGTGGGCAGTGTCACTTCCTGTCATGGTGGCAGGGTGTTTAGTGCAGGCCCAGGACATAGTGCCAGCTCATCAGTTAGCACCTGCCTGCAGGCCTCTCCACCTCTCAAGGCAGGGAACAGAGGCCTGGCTCTGTAACCCTCCTGGCTGGGCTGTGAGGCCCTGTGGTGGAGCAGGTGGCCAGCTAAGTTGTGCTTGGCAGCTCTGCTTATTTCATAGGCCAGGTGGCCCAGATCCTCCCAACCCTGCAATAGCCCATTCACACCCTGCCTGACTCGCCAGGAGCCTCTTTCACTCACTGAACCCAGATACCAGTGCTTGTTGGTTGGCATACATGGCCCACTTGCTCCATCCGTGCAATTCTGCTAGCCGGCAGAGGAAAGAGCTGGTGGGACTGTGGCTACAGAAGTAGCCACCCTGAGGACACACTTTATCCAGTAGCTTGGGCCAACTGTCTAGGGGTCTGTGTGTGTGTTGGGGAGTGGGCATGGCTTTGCCTGGCTCCTGCCTGGCCTGGCTTCAATCCATTTGACTTTTATGACACACTCAAAAGGGCCTGGCAGCCTGCATTTGGCTTGCAGTCCACCTACTGAATACACCTGTGCTAAGGTGATTGAGAAGAGTGATTTTATTTTCCCCTTTCATTGTGATGTAAGGTAATAACCCTGCAATGGGATTGGCATGCACTGAGTCCCCACTTTGCCTTCTGTAGCATTCCGGACTTTGTTTGAATGGATGTCTGATAGTTGTGCTTTTCTGTAAGTCCTCAGGAAGAGTTCCACAATACTGCCCTCTAGTGTTTGACACATGCAGTTATGGGACCCTCCACTGCTACAAGCATTGTAGAAAAGTAATAGGATGGTTGGAGAGACTGATTACAAGATGAGCCACACCTGAGACGAAATAGATTAATCTTTTCCAGTAAAGGCATCAGGAAGCTGTTGAGTGTGCGTACAGTGGCCACTGAAGCATTCCCAGAATATAATATCCACTTAGTTGTCCCCACCCCATCTCCTTTTTTGAGTCCATCTCTGCTGGCTTGAACTTGTACACATGGTGTGTGGGGGGGTCATGCTGCATGGAGGAAGTTATTTTACAAAGCATGCTGCCCCTCTCCCATTTGTATGTCCTCACACACAATGGTACAAGTGAGGTTTAGCTGGAGGGAGCAATATGGCATAATCTGCAAAATGGCAAAAAAATGAGGTTTACAGGATCTTTCAAAAAAGGCTTCTATTTTCGAAAGAACCACATCTAGACTGCGGTTTCACTTTCAAAATAGTGCTTTTTCGAAAGAGTGCCATGACGCACATATGCAGATGAAGCGCAGGACATTCAAATCCCGGCTTAAGTGTCTAATTTACATCCCTCTGTCGAAAGAGGGTTGTAGTCTAGGCGTACCCTTGCAGTATATTATTCAGCCACTAGCTGTCTGTGTGTGCTATCACAGTGATCCAGGCAGAGTAGTAAAGTCAGACTGAACAGAAACTTGGGACACATGGAAGCTTTTTTGTTTGTGTCTATAGTTTTAAATGTCTTAAGCTTCCTGTTTAGGAAAAACTGTTATTCCATGTAACATTACATTACTATAGTGAAAGGCAATTTTAAAAATAGTGCATAAGAAGTTTAACAACTATATTCATTCAGGGTTCTTGTATAAAAAAATCCTGATTATGACAGCAAATATTGAAATTGTATTGAACTATCTGACATATATTGTCAAAATTCAATTCACCTTAAAAACATAATCATCTTATCACATGAGAATGCAAGAAGTATTTGCCCCTACATAAAGTTTGAGCCAGACTCTACTGTTCATTTGAAAGAATTCTGGGGAAACATTTTGTTGAAATTGACCTTATTCATTTCTCAGAGGGGAAACAGAATGGTGGTTTTGTTTGTAACATCAAATTTGCAAATACTTCATGGTGGCTATAGTTACTGCTTACCCCTTTGGAAGGTATAGGAAAGCTTTTCATTGTCCCATGGTGATACAAAATACCAGGCACACACAATAAACACAAAATCCAGCAATGGAAATTTTGCTTGTCTTCTACAACCTATTGAGATCTAATTTGTGCAAATTTAACTGTTGCTGTGGTTACAGAAAGCCATATTTAGTTGAGGGGACATATGCAAAATATTTATTTGTTACAATATCCTCTAAACAATGACATAGGGAAACAATTTTAAAACAAGGTAAGGAGTTAGTTGTGCGCCAGAAACAGCCATTTCTACAATAGTTTGATTGCATTAAAATGAAAGAGCTTGCATGTGCAGGAGAGGGAGCTGAAGGAATCTGTACATTGTTGATCTCCTCCATTAATCATTTCCTTCACTGAAGTCAACAGTGTGGAAAGTGACTTCAAGATAATTGAATTAAATTGTCTCTTTACACCACTAGCGGAGTCATAGTGAGATGTCAGAGCACAGTCAGAAACATAGGTGCTTTTAAAAAAAATCATCTTTACATTTCCCAACCAAACAGCCCTCAAAATAAAACAAACAAAACAAACTCTTCATGCAACTCATTAAAAAACAAAAGCAAATTCCATTTTCCTCCTTTAAAATAGTTATAAACATGTAACCTAGTCAGCTTCTTGCTTCTGGTATATCATCCTGAGTATGATAAATGTTTTCTCCCTTATTATCTTTAGATTTTTAAATTCTTGGTGTTGCCATTGATTGTTTTTTAAACCTTAAGTTTTGTGGCATTGACATTTAAAACCCAAACAGAGGAAGACAATTGATTATGCTTGCCAAACAACCTGGTGATGTTCCCATATCCATAGTGTGTTTAAATAGTCAGAAAGTAAATAGTCAGCTTTTGGCATAAAAATGACACAGCACATTCTTTTGTTTACTGTCAGTAGCTTCACTTCCTTTGGGGGGAAAAACAGACTAAAAAGAACATAAAACAGAAATTAGGGAAGGAAAAACAAGGAGTTCTGTGGCACCTTAGGGTATGTCTACACTACGGGATTAGGTCAACTTAAGATATGCAACTTCAGCTATGTTAATAGCATAGCTGAAGTAAAAATAACTTAACTCAACTTTTGGTGCTGTTCGTACTGCAGGAAGTCAAAGGGGAACACTCTCCCTTAGACTTTCCTTACTCCTTGTGGAAGCAGGACTACTGGCATCGACCAAAGTGCCCTCTCAGTTCGAGTTAGCTGACTTCACTAGCCCTGCTGATTCGAACCCTGGAAGATTGACAATGGCAGCTTCAATCTTCTCTGTAGTGTAGACATGCCCTTAGAGACTAACAGATTTACTAGGGCATAAGCTTTTGTGAGTAAACCCACTTCATGAGATGAATTGGAGTGGAAGTTACAGAAGCAGGAGTATATATAAGGAAGAAGTTGCTTGTGTTAATGAAGCTAATCAAGTCAGGGTGGAAGTGGATCATTCATAGCATTTTGTCTGGAGTTGTGAATATTTAGAGAGAGAAGAGTTGTTTCTCAGACCGCCCTGCTCCAAATGAATTAATAATTTTTCAGCAATCATTCACATTTTTGAGGGAGCAATTTTTATCAAATATTATTTTTTGTAATAGTTTGTTGTTCAGGCATTGGTAACACTATAACATTTGTTTCTCAGTTTTCTCCTGTATCCTAAAGCTCGTTAGTGTGTCTTTCAATTTTGTTTTTATTATTTTCTTCAGATTATTTTCCCTAACCCCTGTTGGAGTACATTAGAATTTAGAAGTTTGTGATACACTTCAGGTCAAGTATCTGGGAATTCACCCCAATACTAATATTTTATGAACCCAAAGCTGAAATATCTATTCCACAAATATGTTTCTCAAGGGCTTGTCTACACTACGGAGAAGATTGATGCTGCTGCAGTCAATCTTCCCGGGTTCAGATTAGCAGGTCTAGTGAAGACCCACTAATTTGAACTGAGAGGGAGCTCCCTTTGGCACTGGTAGTGCCGCTCCTCATGAGGACTAAGAGAAGTCAATGGGATTGTGAGTGCCCGTCAACCTCCTGATGTGTGGACAGTGCCAAAATGTGATTTAAGATACTTCGACTCCAGCTATGTAATTAACGTAGCTGGAATTGCGTATCTTAAGTTGACTTTCCCTTTTAGTGTGGACCAAGGCAAATTGAATAGACTCCAATCAAAAGGATGCTGCAGGAATAAATAGGAAAAGGAATATTGCCCTCATTGTTAAGGATAACAGTTTCTGACTTGAACATACATAGATTAAGACATTCATACTCATGTCTGTATACCAGAACTAGGCCATACTGGGTCAGACCAATGGTTCATCGAGTCCAATATTCTGTTTTCTGATTGTGGACGGTGCCAGATGCTGGAGAGCCCTTTCATTCAGAACTAGCTTCTGGCAGTTGGAAGTTTTGAGACGCACAGAGCATGGATTATGTCCCTGGTCATCATGGCTAATAGCCATCAATGGACCTGTTCTCCAGGAGAGTATCTAATTCTTTTTTGAACCAGTGATACTTGTGACATCACAACATCCCTTAGCAAAGCACTGTACAGGTTGACTGGGCATTGGGTGACAAAGTACTTCCTTAAGTTTGTTTTAAACCTGTTATGAAATCTTTTCTCACGAAAGTGCAACTTACAAATGTAGATTTTTTTGTTACATAGCTGTACTCAAAAACAAAATACAGTGTAGTTAGGCCCAGGCCCTGGAGCAGGTAAACACAGTCTCAGGAAGGCCCAGACCCTGGTACAGGGCAGGGTAGGCAAACTCCTACAGTTTCCAAGGTGTGTAGACACAGGCTCTGGTGCAGGATAGGGCAGATAGACAAATAGCAAGTCTCAGTTCAAGAAGGCCCAGGCCCTGGTGCAGGGCAGGGCAGGCAAACAGACAGCAATCACTGGCAAGAGAGAGGGGGATACTGCCACCCGATATGTAGGGTGGCAGGGGGGGATGCAAGCCCTCCCTACTCCACTGTGTCCTAGCCCAGGACCCTGGAAATGGCAGCTCAGGCTGCCACTGGAGTCAGTGTGGATCCGGCCCGCAACACACTGGCACACTCTAAAATTCTATAAGGTCAGCTTGACCATCATTGGTTCCCCCTGGGCCACTTCCTAACTCACTGTCGACCTGTCTCCACGGCCGCTGCAGGTTCTCGGAGTTGTCGGCGTCTGAACCCTCTGGCAGGGTTAAAAGGCTCTCCTCTTTGGTGAAAAGGCTCAGCAGTCTGGGCCAGTCCTCAGCCTCCGTAAGATCCTCAGTGGCCACCTGCCTTGGGAGCTCAGGGCAGGCTTCTGCTTCCTCTGGTGGATGGAGGCCTACTGGCTCCTGTGCTTTTATACCACTTGCCCTGCCCCTTGGCTTCTGGGAAGTTAAAGGGGCAGGACCGGGCTCGGCCCAGTCGGGCTTACAGAGAGGTTCTCCCCCCTCAGGATCAGTGAGCGGCCACCCCTGCTCACTACAGTGCATTTTTTACTCTTCTATTTAACGGCTTTTTTTTTTTGGTCTTCTTGCTTTTTGGGGGTGCTGAAATACGGTTAGTTTGAGTCTCTAATTATGACTTAAAATAGTTTCTATGAAGTTTGCATGCATTTCACCTTGCAACTTTCTTATTAATTTCCATTTAACTAGCTTCCTCGTTGTGTAGTTTCCCTTTTCAAAAGTAAATGCTACTGTGGTGGGTTTCTTTGGGATTTTTCTTCATGTAAGGAAGTTAGATTTAATTATGTTCTGATCACTATGTTCGAACTGTCTTGGACCAGCTCCTGTGCTTCAGTTACTAGTAAAGCAAGAATTCTCTCTCCCATATTAGGTTCCAGGAGAAGCTGCTCCAAGAAGCAGTTATTCATGGCATCTAGAAATGTTATTTCTGCATCCCTTCCTGCAGTAGTGTTACAGTGTTGTGTTGTAATAGGAAAATGCAGATCATAGTTGCTCCCACTGTGTGTATTTGCCCCAAATTCTGTGCAAAGTGGGCCAAGTAAGGTGTGTATAAAAAGCTTATGCTATGCTGATTCTATTTATGCTACTCATATACTGGTATGATTTTGGTATGTAAAGTTATGAAGATGGGCTCTGTACTTATATTTTACATGTTTTCTGTGTGGCAGACAGAGGCAGGTGTTGCCCACCTATTGTGAGGGGTGGTGGCCCTGTGACTGCTGCATGGACAATGGCTCTTAAGGGTTGCCAGTTGAGACCTGAGAAGCACACAATGGGCCCTTGCCTAAGAAGGACATATCTGGGTATCCCAGGGCTCCATGCCTGAAAAGTACATAGACTGGTTTGTGGATCATGTGATCAGCTCCATTTTGGGAGGCACCATCACCCAGGAGAATAGTGGATTTCTCTCCACATGGGCAAAATTATAAAAGTATCCTGGGGGTGCCTCCATCTTTGTATTCAATCTGCTCTTGACTTCAGAAGCATCCTTGTGAAGGACAAAGAGCCAGGAAGGACTTGTTGACCCATCCTAACACAGGATGTACTCCAGAGACACTTAAGCTATCAGTTTACTACGTCTCTACTAAGAGCCTGCATCTAGAATTTGGCCCTAAAGGATTTTTCAGAATTGATGCATATAGTGACAGTTCGCATGCAAGACAAAAGAAAAGTATAGTAGAAATGGGATGACTCAGGAGGATAGCAATTGCATCCTTTCACTTCTAACTTAGGCCTCGTCTGTACAAAATGGAAGATTGCCACTGCCACGGTCGATGTTCCAAAGTTTGATGTAGTGAGTTTAGTTAAGACTTGCTAAATCGCACTCAGAGGGTGCCTCCCCCCTGGCGTCCAGTCAAGAGCAGGATTGAAGACAAAGATGGAAGCACCAAATATGTGGATTGTTTCATTTGGCATCAAAATAAACTGTGATTCAGGACCAGATAATTTTTGATAGGTATGACCTGCACAATGAAAAGCATCCAGTCACTAGTAGGGATGTAATAGGATAACCATTTACAGGTTAACCGATAAGCCTGGGCTTATTGGTTACTGTGAATAGCTACATGCAGGCTCCTTCCCTGCTCCTGGGTTGCGGGATGGCAAGTGGCTCCCCGGGAGCGGGCCTGGCAGGGGGAGCCAGTATGTAAACATGTAACCGCTGAAATTTTCCGTGGTAACATGGTTACCCAATTACCTGCTTTTTAACATGTCTAGAATAACATCACAATTTCTGACTAATTCCACTATAAAATAAATAAACATTGAGGAGATATTGGAGAAACAGTATCACAGTGGGATAAGCATCTAATTTGAAATAACTTCTGAAACTAAAATGTGACCGTTCCACAGAAGTATTGAACAGTTTAAGAAGTATGTTTTTAAAGTTCACTTCTCCCTCAACTGGCAGGAGTTAGGCTATGTCTACACGACAGCGCTAATTCGAACTAGCTTATTTCGAATTAGTTAATTCGAAATAAGCTAATTCGAAATAACGCATCTAGACCCAAAAACTAATTCGAATTAGCGTTTTGTTAATGCGAAATAGCGCGTCCACACTGATTGGACTCTGGGTTGCATTTAAGGGCAGCTGAAACCGGTTCCGGCAGGGCATCAGGTCAGTAGTTGCTTTGTGTGGCTGCTGTCTGAGGCTATCTGAGGCTCGTGCTTAAAGGGACCCCCCTGGACAGCCAGTTCTCAGCTTTTTAGCTTGCTTGCCTACCTTGCTGAGGGACAGCAAAGCATTTTCCTCTCTGCCTCCCTGTGTTGATGGTTCCCATTGGGGATGCTGCCGCAGTTGGCACCATGGAGCCAGAGCTCGCCCTGGGCATTCTGCTCCAGTTTTTGGACTTGCTGCTGCAAGCCTGCCAGCAATGGCTGGAGGCTGCCTGGCACCATCTGGTGCACGTCAGCCCCCTGCCCCTCCCCCTGGCCTCCTTGGGGGCCGTGGAGGAGCCGCAGCAGTGCCCGGACGCCAGCATGCCCCGCCGCATCTAGCATCTGGACACCGGCAGTGACTGGTGGGACCGCATCGTCCTGGAGCGCTGGGGAGACCAGCAGTGGACCCAGAACTTCAGGATGAAGGACGACACCTTCCTGGAGCTCTGCGAGTGGCTCACCCCTGCTCTGCGGTGACGGGACACTCGCATGAGGCCCGCCATCCTCCTCCAGAAGCGTGTGGCCATCGCCCTGTGGAAGCTCTGCACGCCAGACAGCTACCGATCCATCGGGAACCAGTTCGGCATGGGGAAATCCACCGTCGGAGCAGTGCTCATGCAGGTATGGCACTCACCGGCCACTGGGCCGGGGGGGGCGAGGGGGGCTGCAAGGAGGGGATGGGCTGCCCCAGGGAAAACGGGGGGGGGGGGGAGGAGGCGAAAGTGCCCCGCACGGGAGGGTTTGGTCTGTCCCGGCCGTATTACACGCCGCCCGCGGCGGCCAGGATCACAGCGGGGGTTGCTTCTGGGAGTGGGGTGCGGGGCAGTGCCAGAGAACGAACACTCCCAGCCACCTGGGCACCCCAGTGATTCACGGTTTGCTGTGTCTCTCTGCAGGTGGTCAAGGCCATCAACCGGGTGCTGCTTCGCAGGGTGGTCCGCCTCGCTGACCCGGATGCGGTCATCCAGGGTTTCGGCGCCCTCGGCTTCCCCAGCTGCAGGGAGGCCATCGACAGGACGCACAACCCTATCCGTGCCCTGGAACACCAGGCATCCTAGTATATCAACCACAAGGGGTACTTCTCCGTCCTCCTGCAGGCCATGTCTGACCACTGGGGCCAGTTCACGGACATTAATGTGGGCTGGTCTGGCAGGGCACATGACGCCAGGGTGTTTTGCAACTCCTCCATGTGCCAGAGGCTGCACGCCGGGACCTTCTTCCCCAACCGTCATATCAGGGTCAGGGACATGGACATGCCCGTCTGCCTGGTGGGGGATGCGGCCTACCCCCTACAGCCCTGGCTCGTGAAGCCCTACACGGGACACCTCAACCCCTCCCGGCAGGCCTTCAATGCCAGGCTCACCAGGGCCCGCATCGTGGTTGAGGGGGCCTTCGGCCGACTGAAAGCACGCTTTAGGTGCCTCCTCACCCGCCTCGACCTCACTGAGCACAATATCCCTCCCGTGGTGGCAGCATGTTGTGTGCTGCACAATTTATGCGAGAGGAAGGGGGAGGCTTTCCTGCCAGCCTGGATGGCTGAGGCTGACCGCATGGCTGGCCAGTACGTGCAGCCCCGCACCGCTGCCATCCGGGAGGCCCAGCAGGGGGCCATCCAGATCCGGGAAGCCCTGTGGGAGAGCTTCCATGTGGAGGAGGACTGAACTCTCCCTGCATGCCCCACTGGGGCCTTTTTGCACCCTCCCTCCTTCCCCTTTCCCCTCCCTAACCCCCCTTCCTAATGTAAAATAAAAACACCTGTTTTGCCAAAAAAAAACCCTCTCTTTATTGTACATAACTGGGGTGGGGGGAGGGAGGAATGAGGGTGGGAGAGGGGAGGGGGAAACCTGGGAGGAGGGAGCTGGAAGGGGGAGGAAGGGAAGGGAAAGCTCAGGGTTAGGGGTCCTGCTGGCTCTCCCGTCTTGCAGCACTGCGGGTGCGGGGGCGTCGGGGAGGAGTGGGTGTGGAGGGTGGGGCAGGAGGGACGGGGGGTGCGGAGGAAGCGGGAGGGGGAGCAGGGGTGGGAGGAGGAGCGAGAGCTGGGGTGGCCGCAGGGGCTGGAGCAGGAGGAGGCAGGAACCTGTCCACCAAGGTCTGGAGGTGGCCGCGGAGGGCACGGCCCTGCTCCTCCAGCGCCTCCAAGCTCCGCTGCCGCAGCCGCAGGTCCTCCCAGACCCAGTGGTTCTGGGTGCGGAGCTGGTGTTCCAGTAGCCGCAGGTGCCGCCGCTGATAGTCCTCCAGGTTGCAGGTGCACCTGCTGGCCCGGGTGCGGGTGGCTGTTGCAGGTGGGGTGGTGCGCCCTGCAGTCCCAGGTGCTGCGGCTGTGGTGAAACAAGAGCAGTGGTCAGTTCTCCCTGGGGACACAGCCCCCCAACACCCCTCTGCAAGGCGAGGTCGGCACGCGGGGAACGAGCCAGGGCCCCTGCATGACACCCAGCTGCTGCTCCATGGTGGGCAAGGCCCAGGCGCATGGTCCCTGGGCTCCCTCTCCACTCTCCACCCCATACACATAAGGGGAGCATGATGGCACTCACATGTGGAGCCCTCCCCGGCCTTGGACGACACAGCCGATGTGCTCTGTGGGATGCCTCGGGGGTCCTGAGTCCTGGGCAGGCTCCCTGCAGGCTCCTGGCTCTCGGCATCCTCCTCCTCCTCCTCCGTGTCAGGGATGTGGCCCTCTGCCCGGGGGGCATGGACTGCGTGAGCCCCCAGGATGCGGTCCAGGGCCTCAAAGAGAGGGCAGGCCCCTGGGTCGGCCCCTGGTTGGGAGGCCCTGGAGTAGGCCTGCCGCAGGTCCTTAATTTTGTAGCGGACCTGCTCCTGGGTCCGCATGTGGCCTCTGGTGGCCAGGCTGGCAGCCATGCAGCTGTAGACGGCCGCGTTCCTGTGCCTAGTGCGGAGATCGTGGACATTGGAGGCCTCCCCCCAAACCTTGATGAGGTCCACGATCTCCGCACTAGACCAGGCGGGCGCCCACCTCTTGCAGCCCCGGGCAGGCTCCTGGGAGCCGCCAGCCTGGTCCTGGGAAGCGGTGGAGGGCTGGGTGGCAGCGGGTGGCTGGCTCATCTTGTGCCAGGTGCAAGGTCTGCTGGCTGGGTGCTGGCAGGCTTGCAACTGGCACAAGCACTGTAGCCAGACCGTGGCTCTTTAAAGGCTCCGGGGCCAGGAGGGAGGCAGAAGAGTTTCCCTAGTTTGGCCCAGAGTGGCCACCAGGGCAACCTGGGAAGGGCTAGCCTCCAACTAGTTCGATTAAGTGGCTACACAGCCCTTAATTCGAATTAAGCGCTCCACTATTTCAAATTAAATTCGAAATAGCGGTTTGCATGTGTAGCCCCTATTAAAGTTAATTTGAACTAACGGCTGTTAGTTCGAATTAACTTTGTAGTGTAGACATACCCTTAGAAAGCTTTGCTCATAGAACTCAATATTTACAAGGGCAGTTCTAGTTTTCAGTGGCAACCTATCAGTGTGAAAATCCCAAAATATAGTGATTTGGAAACAGAATAAAACAGTTTATTCTTGGGATCAAACGCTCAATATGTTAAATTCAGACTCTAGATTGCTGACTTAAACAGAGAGTGTCTTTGAAAACAAACATCAATATTTAGCTTCAGAGAGGTAGCCGAGTTAGTCTGTAACAGGAAACTTCTTCAGTGGGTTGTGCCCATGAAAGCTCATGATACCATCTATATGTTTTGTTAGTCTTTAAAGTGCTACTAGACTATTTGTTTTTTTTAAAGTTATTAATATTTAGGGGAACTATCAATCATGTGTAGAATCTGCAATGATTAGAAAGTGAAATTAAACTGGAGAAATACCATTTGAGACTAGAACATTAAGACTGTAAATAACGGGCCTCTGACTCTTGGTTGTTTGGTAAGGTGATAGATGGTTGAAAGGCATAACTGGTTGTTTTATCTTTGCTGTGTGAAATAGTACTTTGTTGTCCCCATCTGGTTTGCATTAGGGATGGCTGATGATATTGCACAGTGAGGTGTAACAGTAGAAATTTGCTAAGTAACTACATAATCTTACATATTATCAGTTGGAGATTTCCAGATTAATACTCGGCTGTGTACCTTTGCAGGCATAATGAAGGCTGGCATACCATCCCTACAGCAACCAGATTTACAGTATATTGGGCAGTTTCAGTTCTAAAAAAGATGATAGAGGAGAGAGAATTAAGTGTCTTTAATTTGTTTCCAGTCAGAAGCTTTTCAACATCATACTGAAAAAATTTCCTCAATTGACTAAGAATTTGCAAGGAAATCTTGCTTCTAAAATTGACTACAAGTGGTAAATGTTTTGGGGATGTAGTATATTAGGATATAATGTGTAAAATAAAGTATGATACACAAGACTCACGTTAAGAAACCACTTGCCTCTATCCAATTGTCATATTATATGGGTCAGAATTATATATACACATCTCTGGCACACAACAAGGTTAGTATCTGTGAAATCCAACAGCTATTGTTAAATTCCTCCATCCCGCCTTAACTTTATAGTTTTGAAAGTGAAATGCAAATAATACATAGTATCAATCTAAAATAACAGCTGCAAACTCATAAACTTCTGAACCCACTGGCAGATTAGAGGATTATTTTGTCCCTTATTGGCCATTTATCAATAATTGTCTCTGAACCTCAGTAACTGATAGAGCAACGGACCATTTCTTTTTCTCAAAACATTTTCTTTTGCTGGATCTATTCAGTTTCCAAAGTAAATCTTTTACTCAACGCCTGTATTTTGTGCTCCTGATGTTCTTCCTTGTTAGTGACTAGAAGGAGAGGGAATGGTGTTGTGTTAGTTCTGACAGCTCAGGAGCTGTCAGTAGCATTCCGGATGCCCTCAACAAAGTGGACACAAAGATATGGGGTCCTCCTTGGCTTTGTCTACTGTTCCTTTTGTAGAACTGACGTTCAACAATTGTTATGACACAATATAGCACTGATGTAGCTTTTACCTGGACAGTTGCCCGATGCCTGAGTTTGAAATTTATGGGTTCAGCCACTCCACAGAATTAACTTCAGTGATTCAATCTTGAGTTAATTGCCTTGTGTTAAGGCTGTCATGTGGGAGAGCAGTCACATTGCAAAATTACAAGTGAGTACCGCAGGAATGGCTGAAGTGTTCTGTATCCATACTGGCAATCTATTTAATCATTCTTCCACTAAGACTTCTGTGGGTATAGCCCATGATTGATAGCACCACAGTAAACTGTGCTGTTCTATGTATACTTTCACAGAGTACTGTGGGAGAATCTGTCTGTCCCTTGTGGGCACTGTGGGTAGAAAAGGTGTATACTAACCTGCATACACAAGAGAGAGAGCTAGAGTTAGTAGCTCTTGAGCAATGGTCACTTGACAGCTGCTCTCTACTTCCAGTCATACCAGCCAACTTGTGTTATTACACCATGACACATGAGTGATTTTGTGTGTGTGTGTGTGTGTGTGTGTGTGTGTGTGTGTGTAAGAACAACAGCTGAATTAATGGGAACTCTAAAGTTATACTCCTTGTGAACTTGCTAATGAAGACAAGTTCTACCATTCTACATTACTAGCAAGGGCAATCGTTTGGAATTCTTATGATACTCTTTTTCTCTTCTAATTCCTTGGAATATAGCTGGTTTGCAACTATTTCAGGGTTGTTTTTAGTTTAAGAGAAACATTTTTAGATTTTAGTGTGATGACACCCTTGTTGACCAGAATTATGCATTACACCAGGGGCCTCTAGAGCTAAAAGTGTAAATAGCTTTTACTTTTTTACAAATAGCTTGAACTAACAAAACAAGTCCTCAAATTGTGAAGTGTAGCCAGTGGGACAGACAGCCCCTGTGGGCCCTGGGACATGATATGGAGGGACCAGCTCTGTGCCCCCAGAAGGGGTGGGGCCTTAGGTGGAAGGGGAGGGGCCAGGGGCAGCCAGCCATAAGTGCATCCTGGATGCCTCTCTCCCCAGCCCTCAGCCACATGAAGCACACAGTTCAATGCTCTGGCAGCAATTCAAAGGGACCTGGCTCTCTGGCCACCACTACAGTAGCAGCAGCGGCATCTGGGTGTTCCAGGCCCCTTTGAATCGCTGGGCCCTGGGGCAATTGCCTCCTTTGCCCCCCCGCCCCATCAGTGAGTCTAAGTGTAACTGATCCATATTCTCTGTAAATCAGGCTGAGATGAGGATGCATAACATATTGACAAGTGAGCCACAGTAGACTAAAGTTGTTTTCCATCTTCCCATAGTTTCTGAACTGGTGATGCTACTAAAGTAGAGTGAGGTGTTTTACAATATTCTAACAGCACTAAGTTAGGAATGGGCAATAAGACGGTGGCTGGCGCTTTGTATACCTGTGCCTCCGCAGGTGTGGGCACTTATAGCTCCTGTTGCCTACAGATTGCTCTTCCTGGCCAATGAGAGCTTCAGGAAGCAGTGTGGACCAAGACACCACTTCCTGCAACTATATTGGTTGGTAACGGCGATCCATGGCCAATAGGAGCTGTAAGCACCCATACCTGCAGTGATACAGGTAAATACAAAGGTGGTGGCCTGATGGGGGCTAACCCTGGCAAACCACTTCCAGCCTGTGGGCCAGTTATTGCCCACCACAGCCTTAAATTGACCACAACTATTTATTTATTTATTAAAAAAACCCCAAGTTATATCACAGGTTCAACTGATAAACACAAACAGATTCCATCTCGTAAGAGTTTATGTAAATACTGTCCATCTGGATATGGAGAGGTAAAACAACAGAATTTGACATTCCCTGTTCTAGCCTGGCATAAATGCTGTTATTAAAGATAAGGCATCTGAATATGAAATTTATAATATAGAAAACAAACTGCAAATGAAGAACTAAACCCATATCAGACTCCTGATTGTCCTTAGCCAAGATTGGCAAAAATCTATCTAAATGAAATGGGAAATATCCACTTCTGAGTAGTGGACTTCTCATTTTTTAAAATTTACTTTTGCAACACATCGGTTAACAGAGTAATATATTGCAAATCAATTTGCTAACCATGGAATTCTAGATTAATTAATAACAGAAAATGGACCATAATTTAAAAGTGGCTCATTTTTGGCAGTTCTCATCATATGATAACTTTGCTTTTTATGTGCAGACCAATGCTAGCAGCTTTAGACCCCATTGGCCATATTTTCTTGAAATCCAGGCATCCCTGGGCTTTTGTGACTGTCTTCTTCTCAAACTGCCTTTCATCTCACCTTTTCAACCTCTTGTTAAGTGGTTCTGCCTCCTTTGGTGGAAGTCCAGGCTTCTATCCTTTGCCTCCTCCTCTTCATCCTTTATTAACTTCTTACATGGATGCTTTCCTAGTTTTCCCAGTATGTACGGTAGGTCTTGCTAATTTTCAGGAACAGAAGCTGGAAATCTAGAAGATGAAGGGAGAGTATTAAACAAAAAAAAAAATGTCAACAGCCTTAGCTTCCACACTTTATTTTGTATTTTGGTTGCAAGCTATTTGTTTGCAGAAAATAAACAAAAATTGTTGCTAGACAACAAATAAGCTAATATAGGCTGGTGTTTCTCCTCACAACAGGCCATGTTTGATGGCTTTATATATTTATTTTTGTTCAAAGTACTGTCTGCATTTCTTCATTATAATACTTCCATTTCACCAGCCCTTTGCTATAATGCTAGGACTGCGTCACATAGGTTAGTTATTCTTTTACCAGCTGACATCAGTCTGAGTTGCACATTTGTTAGTCCTGTAATTGTGAACTGTATTACTTACCTCTGATTTACTATTAGCAAGGAATATGCTGGAGGTGATATGAATTTCATTTTAAATATAAATATAAAATATTAAATACAATGCTGGCATATAGGTTGACTTGTCATGTAGCTTTCATAAAGATCTGCTTGACATATACATGCTTAATTCACTTGAGAAAAAGTTCTTGAAAGATAAAGCTCCTATACTGCATGTTTGGGAATTACATATGTAACCCACACACCTGCTCTACAGCCTTAGTTTACAACTTGCTGGCTTTTAGCTTATGCAGTGATGACTCATGTACTAAACTCCAGAGGCTGCAGGTTCAATTCTGCCCACAGATTGCATGGGTCTGCCTGTGTTACACATGCACACCACTTGTTTTATTCACACAAGTAATCTTTCTGGTTGACTTGATTTTGATTCACAATCCTTGCCTTTTGCTGCCTGAACTGATCTTTCAGGAAGAAGATTCAGCTTGTGAGCCAATGAGTTTCAGAGTGGTCAACAGTAGCATTCATTACAATCAAGTTAGGACTGAATAAGGATCTTAACTGGTTAACACACTACAAAACAATTTTCCCTCTCTTCATATTCACACATGCACACCAAATTCTATGAATGAGCTACTTCCACATTGACATGATTAGCCTCATTAACACAGTATCTATACCCCTATCTCTATAATTTCCATTCCAATTCATGTGAGGAAGTGGGTTTTACCCACAAAAGCTCATGCCCTAATAAATCTGTTTAGTCTCTAAGGTGCCATAGGACTCCTTGTTGTTTTGACCAATTAAGAAATTCTGATGGATAGAGAGAAAGTGTCCATAATTGGAGATTTGAGAAGGTCAAAGGAGAAGAAGAGAGAAATTACCATTTTGCTATCTGACTTGCCTTCATGTTGATTGTGGCTAAATGCAGCAGCTCATGACAGCATGACTCAACCCTTTCATTGATTCATCAAAGTGAACCACAATACTAGAAAAAGATGAAATAGCAAGTTTTTAGCATTCCTCTTGTGAAAGTATTTGAATTTTCCATCCATGCTAATATTTCCAAAGCTATTAAGATTTGCTAGCCTGCCCCCACAAAGCTACTGTGTAACATTTTCAAGTCATTGTATTCCTTGGTCTGGCCATAATGAATGGTCTAACTCAGTGGTCTCCAACCTTTTAAAGCACAAGACCACTGTTTTGAATTTAAGCCAGGATCTACCTCACACTGCAATACCCTTGCCCTGACCCTTTCCTGCCCCTTCTCTGAGGCCCAGTCCTGCCTCACTCCTTGCAAGGCCTCACTCTACTCACTCTAGTCCTCCTTTTCCCCCATCCTCACTCACTTTCACCAGTTCGGGGCAAGGGGTTCAGGTGCAGACTCTGGTCTTGGGCTGAGGAGTTCAGAGTGTGGGAGGGGTCTGGGCGGAGCCTGGGGCAGGGGGCTTGGGTGCAGGCTTTGGGTGGCAATTTGGGTGGAGAAGGGGCTCTGGGCTAGGGCAGGAGTTGGAGTGTAGGAGGGGGTTCAGGAAGTATTGGAAGATGTTTGTACAACAAAAGAGTGGAGATGACCACTCAGAGGTTCAGGATCTAGATTTTGGCTGGGCGCTGCTTAGCTCAGGTGGCATCTGGGTGGAGGCATAGTGGGGCTAAAGCAGGCTCACCACCGCCCTGGCCCTGTGCCACTCCTGAAAGCATCCGGCATGTTGGGGTAGGTGGCTCCACACGCTGCTCCCCATGTACAGACACTGTCACCATGCCTCCCATTGACTGTTGTTCCCTGTTCATGGCCAATGGGAGCTCTGGGAGCAGTGACTTCAGGCAAGGGCAGTGTATTGAAACCCCCTTCCCTGCCCCTCCTAGGGGCCATAGGGAGTGGCTCAGGGCCAGGGCAGTGGGGTAGTCTGCCTTTGCCCTGCTGCACTGCTGGACTGTTAGTGGCCAGTCTCCTGGTTTGGCTGCAGGAGCCTCCAGGAGATTGAGTCTAATTCCAGGAGACTCCTGGAGGTGGTGATCACCAGCCAGGCGTGAGAGGCATGTATGCAGCGCTTTTTTTGTTAAAAAAAAAAAAGGTGCCGGTACTCCAGGGGAAAAGTTGTTGAGCAAAAACAAACAAACCCCATGGGGCCCCTTTTAAGACACGAGGCCCAGCTGTGACTGTTGGACATTTGCATAGAGGTGCTGGTACACTCCGTTCTTTCCAGATAAGCTCTGACTGGAGGTGCCGGTACTGCGTCTGGAGGTGCAGAACCGTCACAAAAAAAGCACTGCATGTATGGAATGCAAGCACTTTCCCTTCACTCCCTGACTGTCCAGGGAACGGGAACAAAAGCAAGACCCTGAAGAAGTGGGTTGTGCCCATGAAAGCTCAGGATACCATCTACATTTTTTGTTAGTCTCTAAGTTGCTGCAAGACTATCTGTTGTTTTTTAAGTTTTTCCAGTCAGGATCACGTCAGAGGCTCCAGGCTCTACCAGTAGACCCTGATCTACTGGTTGGTGACCACTGGACTAACTAAACTGGAAGCCAAGTTTAAAATATATTTCATGGGTTCTGAAATATACAAGTTTTATTTCTCTCTTTTGGACCTCTGGGTGATGTACCACGTATTGCCACTCCCCTGTTCCTTTGCTTAGGCTGGTGTGGAAGAGATAATAACATATTTTTGTTAAACTCTCTGCATTTTGTTATCTCTTCCACTTCCTATGCCACATCTTGTCTACCTGTCACACCCTATCTGACATTTAGCCCTGGTCTATGCTCGGAAGTTATTTCAAAATAACTCCTCTTATTTCAAAATAACAAGTGGAGCGTCCACACTACCAAGCTCATTATTTTGAAATAAGTGCTTGGTAATTTCGAAATAGTAACTCCTGCTTTCCTTGGGGAATAAGCTTATTTTGAAATAGTTATTTTGGGCTCATTATTTCAAATTTAGTTATTCCAAAATAATTTCATAGTGTAGACATGCCCTTAAATTGTAAGCTCTCATGGTCCAGGATTGGTTTCCTTGTTTTTGTCTGTACAGTGCCTAATGCAGTGGTGCTTTGATCCTTGATTGGGGTGCCCAAAAGTGACGACAATACAAATAACAATAATTTCACACAAAAAACTATTCTAAAAGAATATTAAGTTTGAAAAGTCAAACATTCAAAACTTAGGAAATGCCATAATAAAGATTGTTTATACAATCTTAATTTGATACAATCTTTAATTATATTATCAAATACTGTTTTTTCCACAGGATTCTGGCCTCATTCAGTGCACAGGATGATGGTGTTTACTTAATGAGCAGTTCTTCGGTATTTTGTTTTACCTTCATTATTCAGTGTGTGACCCCGGTCTTCATTTATTCCACACTATTCAAACCCTGTTCTGAATTATTAATTGTCTCATTGGTTTTTCTGTGAGGCTCATCACCAAAGTACTTCAGTTGTTCACCAACATTAATGAATTTATCTTCACAATGCCCCTGTAAAATGAAGGGGTGGTATTATCTTCATTTTAAATATGAGGAAATGAGGCCCAGAGACATTAAGGTCAAATGTATCCACTAATTTTGGGTGCCCAGTTTCAGTTAAATAGGACCTGATTTTTCAGATTACCTCACATGATACTTTGTAAGTTCAAAGTCCAATTGACTTCAGTTACAGTTATGAGTGCTCAGCAAATCAGAATCTAGGGTCTAAACTTTGACACCTAGAAAATGGGGAACACACATTTAGGGTGCTTCTAGACAGTGGCGCTATTTTGGGATACTTTCAGTATCCCGAAATAGCTATTCCTCATCTTTTAGGCAAGCCCATTATTTCAAAATATAACAGGCTCGCTATTCCGACATCCCTATAAACCTCATTCCATGAGGATTAAGGGAACGCTTCAGAATAGTGGTTTATTTTGAAATTTGGCACTGTGTGTAGACAGCGCCAAATTATGAAATAAGCTATTTTGAAATTAACTCGAAATAAGCTATGCAATTTGTTAGTTCAAATTGCGTAGCTCATTTGGAGCTAAGGGTGCAGTGTAGACACACTCTTAGTGACCATGTGTGAAAAGTATTATGCAGGGGGGCCAAAAGAATCCTGGGCAAGGTGTGTGTGGCTCTGCACTCCCAGAAGGGATAGGGCCTGCAGCAGAAAGCGCAGGGCTGGCGTCAGTGCTGCCTGGACCACGGTGCTGCCTGCTCCAGCCCACAGCCATGTGAAGCGCATGATGCGTTGCTCTGGGGGTGATTTAAAAGGCCTAGGGCTCTGGCTGCCACTGCAGTTGCAGTAGCAGCAGTGGCCAGGAGCCCCAGACCCCTTTGAATTGGAAGCTGTCCCCTTCCCTCCCTCTCCCCCGTTGGCGGGGCTGGTAGATCATGTAAGTGACTTGCCAGCTTGAAGTGACCTGAAGAGAGCTCTTCGTAAGCTTTAAAGCTGATTTATCTCACCAACAGAAGTGGGTGTAAAGAAGGTGTTATCTCACCCAGTTTGTCTTTCCAGTATCTTACCTGAATAGAGCTAAGCAAATAATTGATTTTTTAGTACGGTGGCTAAGTCAAAAAAATTATAATAAAATTAATTTGAAACTCAAAATGAATTTTTGCAATTTTCCCAAAACAAAGGAACTCCCAAAATTGAGTCCAAAATATTCAGGCAAAATATTTTGAATGCTATTTCAGAACAGGGTGGATGAAAATGAATTAATTAAAAAAAAAAAGAATGGATTTTTTAATTTAAATTGGATTATTTTGATTTTTTAAAACCATCAATAAAATACTACATTTCTTATTTAAAAATAACAGTTACAATTAAATCTTATCACAGATATGCCACAACTACACTTACTGTCCCATAAAAATTAATTATTGCCTCTAGTCTGTTCAGCCTAACAATCAGTTCTTGCTTCTTGAAAGTCCTGGGCTTTTAGTTTCTGTTTCTCAGCAGACTAATGTGCAAAGACAGACACATGCTGGATAAGATTGTTTTTGTTCTGTTCGTATGTGGTGGTGGACTGGGGCCAAGCACAGCAGCAGAGTTAGGTAAGACATTGTCTAAAGACAGAGCCTTGCAAATCAGGGGATATCAGCTTTTTATCATTTTTGCAGATATGAATGTGGATATAAATATTGTATCTAGAACCCTGCAAATGTGTGGGTATCCGCTTTAAATCTGCAGGTATCTATATCCGCAGATGTCAGTGCAGATATCCGCAGCTCACTTTTGTGGATGCAGATATGGATGTGGATACAAATTTTGTATCTGCGCAGGGCTCAAAAGACAGAGAGACCATATATAGGAAATGATGGAGGCAGCATAGAATTAGGGTTGCCAGATAGTTTCACAAAAAATACCGAACATGGCGGGGAAAAAATTGGTTGAGCAAAAAAAAAAAAAAAAAAGAGAACCCTCCAGACACAACAGGAGGAAAAATGTCCCCACCACCCTTCTGTCCGAGGAAAAACAGAAAATATCAGTATTTTCTGGGGTTTTTTTTTAACTGGACAGAAGACGCAATTGCCAGACTGTCCAGGCAAAAACCGGACACCTGGCAACCCTACATAGAAGGGAACAGTGGAATGGATGGGAAAGAAAATGGCAAGACATTATTCAGAACATACACAGCTTCCTATATTCCCCCACACTTTTGCCACAGAAACACTGTCATGGCTTATGGGTGTAAAGGAAACCCTATCTGGGAATATTTTGAAGAAATTTGTTCCCTGGGTAAAAAAGGAAAATGTGTCAAGTGTAAGCAGTACAAAAAGAAGATGCAGGGCCGAGCTACAATAATGAAACATCATAAGGAAAATTGCTCATTGTGAGGAAAAGATGTGGATGAAAATGTGGATATGTCTGAAGAAAAATGCGGATAAACTTTGCAATGCATCTTTCTTCAAGACGCTGTACATAAGTGTGATTTAGCAAGTAAATTCCCAGGCTGTTTGCTATGTTGGAGGTGCTAGAAAAAAAAAAGTTTAGCTTAGCTAATCCTAATGGCCTTTTTAATTAGTTAACTAGGTTTAGCAGTAATCACCCAAGTACACAGTACATAAAGTTGCAGTAAGAGACATCTAGAGTTGCCAGTTGTCACTGAGAGTCATTTTTTGATTTTTTATTACATAATATATAAACACCTCTTATTTTGGAACATCATGGCCACAGACCATAATGGTGATGTCTTAAGTTTATTCCCTACTTTACTTCAGCATAACTCAGCTTTCCCAAGGGGAACCCTTCCTATACTTGTTTTCAGTGGAGTTCACTCAAAAATTAAGTGCACTCTGAGCACAGTCAGGCTTAGCTTTTTTTGGTAACTTAGAATCAGATCTGCATCAAAATGACAGCGGGAGTGGGGAAGATGAGAACTAGTTGTATAAGTTCTAAGGACATACTATATTTAGTGTTCTGAGGACTTGTCTGTTAGGGTGTGTCTAGACTACAGGGCTCCGTCGACGGAGCCATGTAGATGAGTGTATTCGGCAAAGGGAACTGAAGCGGCGATTTAAATAATCGCCGCTTCATTTACATCAAAATGGCTGCTGTGCTGTGCCAATCAGCTGTTTGTCGGCACAGCGCGGTAGTCTAGATGGGGATCAACCGACCCCAGATCCCTTTGTCGTCAGATCCTATAAGCCTCATTTCACGAGGCATAAGGGATCTGACGACAAAGGGATCTGGGGTCGGTTGATCCCCATCTAGACTACTCCGCTGTGCCGACAAACAGCTGATCGGCACAGCGCGGCAGCCATTTTGATGTAAATGAAGCGGCGATTATTTAAATCGCCGCTTCATTTCCCTTTGCCGAATACACTCATCTACATGGCTCCGTCGACGAAGCCATGTAGTCTAGACAAACCCTTAAAGTTAATGACATTCAATTTTTTTTTTAAATATCTGAGTTGCCGGCTGATGGCTGTCCTTAAGAGAGTGCTGCAATTGCAAGTATGAAACATTATGCAACATTTATGATTTAGTTTAATCAAATATATTGTGTTTGTGTGTGTGATTTAGTTCTTACCATTCATAATATACTGCTGCTTCATCTGCAGCTTGAAACAGTTAATGAGTATTAAGTGCTATTTCCAAAACGAATAAAAATCAAGTTATCTAAAAAAAATTACACAAAATATAGCCTCTTAGATGTTGTAAAATGCTGTACCAACCTATAAATTAACATGTTTTAGTGATCAGATTTGCACCATTTTTCAAAGAAGTATGTGAAGAAATATCAGTGGGAAACTTGATTTAAATCAGTTATTTTCTTTTGGTGATTTTAATGGTGATTTAAGTCAATCCACCCTGCTTCAGACCAACTTTTTCAAATAGGAATGTTGATATGAAATAATATTTTTCAAATGAAATATCAGTTTGACATTTTTGTGTTTAAAATGTCATTTCGAAATGAAATGTTGAAACATTATCATTTCAAAAATGTCAAAATGTTATGTTTCAACATTTCTGACATTTCTTTCAACTTTCTTTTTGTGGGAGGGCTGAAAGTATTTGTCCAAATCAGTCCAAATTTGCCCAGCATCATGTAGGAACTTTGTGACAGAAGGAGGAATAAACTCCAGTTCTCCAAGTAGGGTGACCAGGTGTCTGCTTTTTTATTGGGACACTTGGTTGAGAAGGTATCCCAGTGGCTCTGTTCAGCACCACTGACTGCGCTGTTGACTGTCCAGTTGGCAGCACTGCACAGTAGAGTTGGCAGGCACCCTGCTAGACTGTTCCATGCAGGTCTCGAGAAGCAGCTATCAAGTCCCACTGCTGGCTCCTGCGGGTAGCGACAGCCAGGAATCTCTGCACGTTCCCTCCCCCCCCGCCCAAGTGGTCCTGTCACTCCCATTGCCTGGGAACTGCTGTCAGTGGGAGCAGCAGGGTGGCTCCTGCAGAGGGTCCAGCTCACAGAGCCACCTGGCTGCACCTCTGCATAGGAGCCAGAGGAGGGACTTCTGGGAGCTACTTCCAGGAGCTTTTTGAGGTAAGCACTGTCCAGAGCCTGTGCTCCTGACTCCCTCCCGCGGCCCAGTCCCTTGCCCCAGCCCTGGTCCCACTCCCATCCTCCAAACCTCTCAGCCCCAACATGGTGTATCCTCCTGGTCCCTCATCCCTAGCTCACCTCGAAAACCACTCCCCAGATGGAGTTGTCACTTCATCTTACATCCAACCCACAGCTTCAGGCTGGAGCCGCCTCCATGCTCTGAACATCCTGAGCTCCACTACAGAGCCTGCACCCCCAGCAACAACCCAGTCCTCTGAGCCAGCCCAGTGAAAATGAGTGAGTGAGCGAGGTTGGGGAGAGAGAAAGAGTGACAGAGGATGGGGGAGATGGAATGAGTGAGTGTGGAGTCTCATAGAGAGGGTGTGGCATGGGCAGGCCCTTGGAGGAGGGATGGGGCAAAGGTCAGGGCCACAGTGTTTGATTTTGTACAAGTAGAAATTTGGTAATGCTGTCTCCAAGGCAGAATTCACCTATCTTAGACTATGAAACTATCTTTCCCTTCCTGCAACAATCCACTGTCTCATTCAACTTCTGACTTCTGCAACAAGGCAGGCAATGGCCCCACAGACATTCACAACCCGGGGGATATGGAAGAGCAGATTGAAAGAGTGAAGTGCAGAGAAGGGATGGAAGGGGGAATAGTGAAAAGGACAAAGGGGAAGACGAGAAACAGGGAGGGAAGGGAAACAAAAGGGGAAGAAAAAGGGCCAGGAAGAAGGAGAAAGCCATGTATGTTTTTGTGCTTTGTTTAATTTTATTATAAAGGCAATACATTAATTAACAATGCCAGTGAACTACTGTATCCAAACATCGAAATTAACAAATTTAACAAATCCTTTTACAATTCTGTTTCTAGCTGTCAGCTTTCCCCCTTCTCCCCAGTCCCTGAGAATGCCCTGTAGGAAGGTAACAATTGTATTATTACTGCATTAAAAGGTGTTGCACATTTAATCATGTAGATCATTATTTTGCTACACTTTGAGGGGCAGATTTTGCATTTCCATCCCTGGTCCATTTTGGAAGCAGTCTAGAGAATGGGCACGATCACTTCTTTTGCTCCAAAATGTGTAGGGAGACTATGCGTGCTGCACCAACCATGTAGAGATTAATACCTGCTTCCCTGTTTGGCCTGCTAGTTCTGTGGGCCAGTGAGGAGGATGGACAGGGTTGTGGGTCTACACCTTTTCCTCCCACTTTTGGCTGATTTTCATTGTCTTTAGCCCTAGGAAGGATCAATCCCTGTACAAGTTAAACCTCTCTAGTCTGGCACTCTCTTGTCCATCAGCATTTGTGGTCTGTCATGATTTTAGTTAGCTGCATGTTCACTTATCATGAGTGTAGCCAAGTTTCCTGGAGTCCCATATAGTTTGTTTACAGCCACCAGTCCTAGCTTTCAGTGTTCTCTGCTGTTATTTAGCTCTAATTTACCCTTAAATGTCTTCTAAGTAAGCAGTGGTATTGTTGGTAATGATACTAAACAATATTGACCTCCCATGGTCCGCCAAATTCTCTGGTTCGGCACTGGTCAGGTCCAGAGTAGGAATGTTAGATATTGTGTAATTGAATAATTGTGCAACTGCATCAAGTATTAGTGGTTACACAACAATTTGATAGTCTCCAGGTGTGGGGCCAACAGCCAATGCAGTCCCAGCCCCACTCCTGGGGAGCCTCCTGTCATCCTGCCTTGCTGCCTTTCTATGAGTGTGGGGTGGCAGGCAGGAGCGGGTCCACAAGGGGAGCTGGTTTAAAAACAGGCTCCCCATGCAGAGCCCTGCACTGCTGCCTCTAATACAGAGGTAGCAGTGTGGGGCGGCAGCAACTCTGTCCGCATGGGGCCTGAGCTCCCCGTGGACAGAGGCTGCACAAGCATCCTGCGGAGCAACCTATGTCCTTGGTGAGCCTGGGTTTGCTGCAGATAGAGGCTGCTCCACAGTAGCAGCCCCTACCTGCGAGGGGCCTGAGCGCCTCACAGACAGAGGCGGCACCAGTTTTCTGTGTATACCAGCTTTGTATTGCTTCCTCTCTATCAGAGGCACTAGTGTGGGAGTGGAGGAGGCAGACAGCTGTGTGGGATCCGGTGCTCGTAGGGAGCTGGCTTAAAAGTCAGCTCCCCATGGGCACCAGCTCCCACTTTCCCCAGAGGCAACAAGGGGCAGGAAGTGCATGTAGTTGACAGGCTTAACCGATAGGCCCAGGCTTATCAGTTAATTGTGTACTCGACTACATGCTGACATCTCTAGTCCAGAGTGTGCTGGACTAGAGAGGTTCAACCTGTACTTCCCTGGGTCCCATGCAGTCCCTTGCTATTGTGCCTCATCTGTGTAGGGCAGGGGTGGATCCGGCCCGCCTAGGGCTTTGATCCGGCCTGCGAGACAATTTCAGGCCTTGCCCCCTAGCTCATTGTGCCTCGGAGTGGGAGAGGGGCAGGAGCCCTTCAAAATGCTTCTATTTAAAGGGCTTGTGTCTTCTCCAGCCTTGGGTAGCAGGGGAGGGGAAGGCCCAAGCCCCTGAAACAGAAACAATTGAATGGGCTGGCATCTCTGGCTCCCTAGAAATGTGCTAGAGGCTGGGAAGCTGCGAGCCCTCTTAGCTGTTTCTATTTAAAGGGCTTTCCTGTTCTCCATAGCGGATAGGCAATGCGTTGCCTCACAGGCACGGGGAAAGGGCCAGCCCTTTAACTAGAAACAGCTGAAAGGGATCACGGACCTCGGCAATGCACTAGAGGGGAGGGGAGCTGCAAGCCCCCCTTACAGCTGTTTCTATTTCAAGTGCTCTCCTGTTCCCTGGGGCTGCTAGGCAATGCTTTGCCTAGGAGCAGCGGGGAAGGCTCAAGCCCTTTAAATAGAAACAGTGGAAAGGGCTGGCAGAGGCCTGGGGAGCCGCGAGCCCTTTCAGCTGTTTCTATTTAAAGGGTTGGCCCCCCTTCCCCACACCTGTCAGGCAATGCATTGCTTAGCAGCTGAGGGGAACAGCAGAGCCCTTTAAATAGAAACAGCTGAAAGGGCTCCCAGCTCCTCTAGCATGCTGCCAGAGACCAAGATGCCAGCTGTTTCTATTTAAAGGGCTCTCCTGTTCCCCAGGACTGTTAAGTAAGCATCGCCTGACAGGCACAGGCAATGAGCCTTTTAAATAAAAGCACTTAAAAGGGCTTGAGTCTCTGACTCTCTAGCAACTGCATTAGAGGCTGGGGGAGCTGCAGCCCTTTTAAGTGTTTCTATTTAAAGGGCTGGCATCTTCCCAGTGCCTGTCAGGCAATGCTTGCCTAGTAGCATAGGGAGCCCTTTAAATAGAAACAGCTGAAAGGGTTCGCAGCTCCCCGCATCTCTAGCGCGTTGCGGGAGACACAGGATCCCTTTGAATTGCCCAATAACCAATTGATTCTTCTTCGAGTGGAGTCCCCGTGGGTGCTCCACCATAGGTGCTGGGCTTGCCCCAGCGCCGCAGAACGGAGACTTTTGCATAGCAGTACTCGGCCGGACCACACATGCGTGGCGACGTCCCGCGGCGTTCTCGCTCTTTTCTGTGCTCGTGCGGTCCGGCCCCCGCCAGTTCCTCTTGACCGCCTCAGGCTGCAGACGGAGTGAACTGCTCTTCCGTGATCTTCTCTCCTATTTGCGTGAGCCCGTTCCATTCCTAGTTCATTCTCCTCACTTTTCTCCTAAATACCTTCTTGTTAATCTCCTACAAAACAAAGGTTTTTTTTCTCTTTTGTTCATAACCCAGTTATAGTCCTGCTATACTTTCCCTCCAGTTACCCCATAGTAGAGCTGTACATAGTTTGAGTTTTAACTAGTTTAAAAAAAAAGAAGAAGAGAAAGAAAAGACAGAATATATATATTATTATGCTGTCGCCCTCAGGGTTTAAGAAATGCGACACGTTGTCACGAGGCAATGCCCGCCTCAGACGGCCACTCCTGTTGCATTCGCTGCCTGGGAGAAGCCCATGTCCTGCAGAAATGCCCGCATTGTTTAAAACTGACTGTGAGGGCCAGGCGGGACAGAGAGATGAGGCTCTGCATGATTTTATTTGACAAAGCACTTCAACCAGCCTCTTCTGATAGCACGGCCTCAAAAACATAGGGCTTCTTCCCCTACCACGGCGGCCCATAAGAAGCATCGCCTACAAGATCTCTGCCGGTTACAACACAGAGCAGAGTTAGCTCAGGAGATAAGCTGGGGACATCTGGTACCTCAAAACTGTATCCCAAAGCTCCGACCAGAGACCAAGAAATCATCTAAACTGGCACCGACACTGGCACCGAGGTCCACGTTGGCACTGACCGCATCCTCGGCACTGAGGGAATGTGCCCCGAGAGCGTCATCAGCGCCGGTGGCACCCAACTCACCATCGGCACCGACCACGCCTGCGACGTGGGATACTGCACCGACCGCGCCTGACGTAATTCCCCTGGCACTGATGCTACACGCGCCCAGCATCAAGACACTCGGCACCGCTCTGAGTCCATACCGAAGCAGAAGCCACTCACGTTCCCGTTCATTGATTTTTTTCACCGTCACCGTCACCATCACCACCAGCACCGAGGTCCCCCACGCTACATGATTCATGTCGGCAACTATCACCAAGATCTCCAATGCAAAGGTTACCTTCACCATTTCTGGCTGCCACCACTCACCATTATCATCAGCACCGTAGTCACCATTCTTTTTCTCCAACATCATGTAGAGCTTCGTGTACTCATTCTCACTCACCCCGCTCAACTTGCTCATCCCGCTGGGAACAATCTCGACACACCTACTTTGATTGACAGTTGCCCCTTGAAAGACTTTATCATTGTGATGACTACTACCATAGATACTCGCCTAGCCGACACTCATATTACTACTGTCCTAGGTCTCGAGAAAGGTCATGCTGTGACTGCATGTCGACCAGGAAATCCCCAACTCCGGCCCTTCCAACTCCAACAGAACAACCCGCGTCTCCTCTACGCCAGTTGTTGGAACTGGACGATACACAGTTCTCCACGACAGAGGACCGACCACGAGAGACTTCCTCCATGCACCGATCCTCCTCATCACTGGATGAGGCTGTAATCCCAGAGGACATCTCTCCACCTGACGACCTTCGTCAGTTCCAGGAGCTCTTTAAGAGAGTAGCCATAAGCCAAGAAATACAATTAGATGAAATAAAGGAGAAGCAACATCGCCTCCTAAAAAACCTTCAGCCTCAACATAGAGCAAGGATAGCCATACTACTCAATGAAGCCATCCTTGAAGTCGCGGAAGAAATATGGCAAACCCCGGCTTCTGCTCCACCAACTAGTAAAAGAGCAGACAGAAAATATTTTGTGCCACCTAAGGGGATGGAATTCCTTTTTACCCATCCCCAACCGAATTCTCTAGTGGTGGATGTGGCACATCAGAGATCAAAAACCCCTCATACAGAAACACTTCCAACAAGGACACAAAACTATTGGACTTACTAGGTAGAAAGGTCTATATGTCTGCAACACTTATTCTCCACATAGCGAACTACACAGCACACCTTTCCAATAACATTTCTGACAATTTTACAAAACTTACACCCCTACTGGATCATCTGCCAGAAGCAAAGTGGCCCATACCTAAATCTGTGGTCCAAGAAGGCTACACATCAGCCAGAACCTCCCTACAAATAGTCATGGATGTAGCGGACATGGCAGCGAGATCCACCGCCACAGTGGTAGTGATGCGATGAGCATCTTGCCTCCAATTGGCCGCAGTCCCCAAGGAACTCCAGGCTAAAGTCGAGGATTTGCCCTTCAACAGAGATAAGTTGTTTTCCGAAAAAACTGACAGTATACTACACTCCTCCAAAGATTCGCGGACAGCACTAAGCACGCTGGGGATGTATACCCCTCCCTATAGGCGCAAACGTTACCTCCATACCAGAGATGTTATGACTACCCTTATGTCCGACAGCAATGGCAGAATCAGCAAAGGACTCGAGATCATCAATGGAATAGACAAAGACCACAGAGGCGTCAAAACCAGGGGAATCGCAACCACACCCCAGTGAATACCAAACAGCATGTTTGATGCCTCGGTCGAGGGTATGCAAACAAATGCAGATACTGACATAAGTCACCAATAAGTGACCGTGGTGGTCACCAATATCATTACCGCCTGAGGCCCTTTTACGACCAATGGGCCTCAATTACCACAGACAGATGGGTGTTAGAAATAATCCAATCAGGATACTCCATACCCTTCCTCACCATTTCCCTCTCTTCTCTCTCCCCCCCCCGTCCCTCTTCAGGGACCCATCTCATGAAACCCTGCTACGCACCAAAGTCGACCACCTTCTCTCCATTGGTGCAATAGAACCAGTTCCAGCACAGTTCATAGGCAGGGGATTCTACTCCCATTATTTCCTCACTCAGAAAAAGTCGGGAGGATGGCGACCAATATTAGATCTATGGAACTTGAACAAGTTCTTGTGGAAACAACGTTTCAAAATGGTGACCCTTGCTTCGCTAATACCTGCGTTGGACCTACACGACTGGTTTGCGGCCCTCGACCTCCAGGACGCGTATTTTCACGTCACAATCCACCCTGCGCATGGGAGAGTCTTACGATTCATAGTTGGAGCAAGCCATTTTCAATACAGAGTCCTTCCTTTGACCTTTCCACCGCTCCCAGGGTATTCTCAAAAATCCTGGCGGTTGTAGCGGCACACCTTTGTCGGCAAGGGGTTATCATATTCCCCTATTTAGGCGATTGCCTCCTGAAAGGTCATTCCCATTCCGATGTTCTTGACATGCTCAAAATCACCATACGAACCTTTTTCACCCTCGGGCTGCTCATAAACAACCAAAAGTCTGTATTTCAACTGACTCAGCAGTTAGAATTCATTGGTGCACACCTAGATGCCACCACGGCAAGAGCATACTTACCTGTTCAGAGATTCCAAGCCATCCAGGATCTCATAGCAGTTGTCCGAGGCAGTCCATCTATCCAAATACTTAAAGCTCATGGGCCACATGGTGGCCACAACTTATGTCGTCCACTACGCAAGATTACACCTTTGCAGCCTTCAGTATTGGTTAGCGACCGTATACAATCACACCAAACACGACCTTCACAGGTCAGTAATCATTCCACCTTCTGTTATCCAATCTCTCCAGTGATGGATGAACTGTGCGAACCTTCTTACCGCGTGAACCTTTCACGCACAACAACCATCTCGTCACATATCTACGGACGCCTCCCTTCTGGTCTGGGGAGCACAAATGGGCGACATTTCACTCCAAGGCCACTGTTCACGTTCAGAGACAAGGCTCCATATAAACCTCTTGGAGCGCCGCACAATCTTCAACGCATGCAAATCTTTCCTGAATTACATCCACAACACCACCATAAGGATCCTCATGGACAATGTCGTCTCAGTGTATTACGTGAACCTCCAAGGTGGAGCTCGCTCCCGCTCCCTCTGTACAGAAGCGATTCACTTTTGGAACTGGTGCATTTGCCACGGCATAACACCGGTAGCCTCTTACCTACCTGGGGTCACCAACATCCAAGCAGACTTCCTCAGCAGAAATTTTGCACCGGAACAAGAGTAGGAATTACACGTCAGAGTACTCCATATTCTCTTCCGATGGTGGGGCACTCCCCGAATAGACCTTTTCGCTACACATCAGAATACCAAATGTCAGAAATACTGCTCCAGAGCCGGACTCAGTCCAGGCTCTCTCGGCGATGCATTCCTTCTCAACTGGAGCGGACCTCTCCTCTATGCATTCCCACCTACAGTCCTCATTCCCAAAGTCCTTCAGAAAATAAAAACGGATGGTGCCACAATCATATTAATAGCACCAGCATGGGCTCGTCAACACTGGTTCCCCTTCCTACGCCGCATGTCACCTTGCAGACCATATCAGTTGCCAACCCTTCTGAACCTTCTCACACAGAATCGAGGGACACTACGGCATCCACAAATACACACCTTATGACTCATGGCATGGATCCTAGTTGGTGGAATCCTGCCAAATCCCTCTGCTCTACTTGGGTTCAAGACATACTCATCCACAGTAGATGGCAGACAACGAGGAAGACTTACCTCTCAAAATGGCGCAGATTTGCCTCCTGGTGCATCACCTAGCAACTGCTCCCTTACTCTGCTCCACTTCAGCGGGTCCTCGATTACCTTTTACACCTAAAAGATACAGGCCTAGCATTACCGTCTCTTAGGGTTCATCTAGCGGCGATTTCGGCCTTTAGACAACCTATTCAGGGGACCTCCCTTTTCGCCCACCCGATTACCAAGAGATTCATGAAAGGGCTATCGAATATAAGTTCCCCCCCGTAAACCTGTTCCTCCAGCGTCAAACTTGGACATTGTTTTGAGTGCCTTTACTACACCTCCATTTGAACAATTAGCTACCATACCTTTATGTATGTTAACCATAAAACTCGCCTTCCTCCTTGCAATTACATCAGCATGCAGAGTTAGCGAACTATCAGCACTAATGGCAATACCACCCTACATCATCTTTAACAAAGATGGAATAGTCCTAAGACCTCACTCAGCATTTATACCAAAAATCTCTTCATCCTTCAATATCAACGAGCCCATCATTTTACCATCTTTTTACCCAAAACCTCACTCTTCACCATGTGAAATGTCCCTCCACACTGGAGATTCATAGAGCTCTTGCCTTTTATATAGACCGTACGAATGTCTTAGAAAGACTGACCGTCTAATTGTCTCTCTAGGTGACAGATTGAAGGGACGACTGTTATCTTCCCAACGTATTTCTAAACTTATAACCTCATGTATAACACAGTCTTATGCTTCTAAGGGGCTGCCACTCCCAACACAGCCCCGAGCAATTCCACATGAGCTGGAGCATCATCAACAGCCTTTCTTAAAGGCGTTTCTCTAAAAGACATTTGCAGAGCAGCCACATGGTCTTCACACGACACCTTTGTCAAACACTACGCTATCTGGCAAAAGTGGCTTTCAGACACTGCGGTGGCATCAGCGGTGCTCTCATCAGCAGTCAAACAGGGACTCCGTATTCCACCTTCTGATTCATGAGGGCACTTCTGCTTAGTCACCTATGGTGGAGCACCCATGGGGACTCCACTTGAAGAAGAAAGCGAAGTTACTCAGCTTGGTGCAGTAACTGTCATTCTTCGAGATGGTCCCCATGGATGCTCCACTACCCGCCTTCCTCCCCGCTTTGGAGTCTGTCTTGTCCCTTTTGTTTCCTATTAACAGATTCCGAGGCGGTCTCGAGGAAATGGCAGGGGCCGGACCACGCGAGCACAGAAAAGAGCGCGAACGTCGCGGGATGTCGCCGCGCATGTGCAGTCCAGCCGAGTACTGCTATGCAAGAGTCTCCGTTCTGCAGTGCCGGGGCAAGCCCAGCACCTACGGTGGAGCACCCACGGGGACCATCTCGAAGAACGACAGTTACTGCATCAAGGTGAGTAACTTTGCTTTTCTTTATAACTGATTGTGATAAAAATATCTAGATGCCATTTTTATAGTCAAGTGGGGAAATCTTTTGTAACCGATAAAACCTAACTGAATATACTTAGTGTGGATGGGAGGAAAAACAGGGAAAATCATAGGTCTGGAAGGGGCCTCAAAGTCATTTAGTTTAGTCCCCTACACTCATGGCAGGACTAAGTATTAATTTTCAGTGTCCTATGTTTAGTGTTAATGTTGTAGTTATTACAAATGTTACAAGTGTTCTCAAAATGTTAGTGTTGTTATAAATTTTACAAGTGTGGCTTTCCATGATAATCTTTGGATAATGTTGTATGCAGTTAATTATTATTACATTTTAATTGCTTTGTTGTGTAAAAAACATATTGACACCTTTTCACAGCACATGGCCCGCCCCTTCCGCCTGAGGCCCTGCCGCTTCTGGGTTGGCCCGTGGACATTTCTGAAATTTGTGAAGTGGCCCCCTTTAAAAAATTATTGCCCACCCCTGGTGTAGGGGCACTGTGGAATAGAAAGATCCTTGTATCTTTCCCCTTGCACCCTTTTTCTCCCAGACACAATTTGGCTCTGGCTGATATCAGAGTTTTGAGATAACTGGGTGGAAAATGCAGTGAACACAGAGAAGTTTGGATATGAGTTGGACAGAATGAATTGTTCCTTTAAAAATTCTAAGGTCAGTATTATACACTCCTCACCCTCCCAAAAGGAAGAGTTTCTTTTTTTGGTGAATTGTTCAGAGCACAGTAAGAAAAATGCCTTGAAAAACAATGAATGTATTGAGTGAAAGAGAGAAGCATCTTAGACCTAATCAGGTGCTTTATTTTTTTTGCAAACATATACAAACCTCACCTCTAGCTTCATTGTTACAGTTATGGAGCAAAGTGATTGTGAGGCTCAGAATCTGCTCTGCATTAGAAGAGTTATACTCTGATGGGGCTTATCCTCTGTAATGCTAAACATCTTTATAGTCTTGTTAAAGTGCTACCAATCTGTGCTGAGAAATGATCTTTTACATTTGAGGAATAATAACATTGGTCCTGGCATTGACATAGTGTGTGTGACATTCAGAATGATTTTAAATAGAAATATTTTAAAAATTGAATAAAATGTGTGTGCATGTGAGGAAAGGGGGTTTTAATGAATAATTTAAACCTGAGTTCTAACTCCTCCTATCTAAGGGTACATCTAGACTATCCCGCGTCCAAGGAACGCATCCGCTATTTTGAAATAATTTTTGAAATAACGGATGTGCTCTTTCGGCATCCCTTGTAAACCTCATTCCACGAGGAATAAGGGATGTCTTGAAATAGTGCTTTATTTCAAAATTTGGCGCTGTGTAGATGCACCAAATTTCGAAATAGCCTATTTCAAAATAAAATCAAAATAAGATACGCAATTTGCGTAGCGCAAATTGCATATCTTATTTAGATTTTAGAGTGTAATCTAGACGTACCCTAAAAATATGAACAGTTGTTTCTGACTTCACTGGGAGTAACTTGTATCCTGTAAAAAGAAATTTGGAAAATGTCAGTGTCACCTAGGCCACCTCTACACTGCACAATTATTTCTGAATAAGCTATTATTATTATGAAGTTATTCTGAAATAGCTTATTTCCGAAATAGCATGTCTACACTGCAGGGAAGCCTCAAAATTAATCTGAGGCAGGCTTTCCTAATATAGACGTGTGATCTCAATTTGGGGCCCCAGGAGGAATAATTTAGAATGTTCCTAGTGAGGGGGTATTTCCAAATAGCAGAAGTGGAGCATCTACACAAGCCTTATTTTGAAATAGTTTTTTTCAGAATAGGCATTATTCTTTGTAGAATGAAGTTCACAGAAGTTGAAATAAGCCATACGTTATTTCAAAATTATTTCAAAGTAACGGAATTGCTGTGTAGACACTCGCATAGTTATTTTGGAATAGCAGCCATTATTCTGAAATAACTTTGCTGTGTAGACACACCCCAGTCACAACAAAGCTGAGTCTAGCTTCAGGCCACTGAACTACAATAATCTCGTTAAAAAAAAGAGAGGTATAAAATAAATCTATCTGGACCCCATCGCAGTAGGATCTCTGAGACTCTCACAATCATTAATTAATGTATTCTTTTGATACTCCTGTAAAGTAGAGAGAACTGTTATCCAGCATTTACCGATGAGACACGGAGAAAAAACATTCAGTGACCAAGGCCAGTGGTCAGACCCGGAATCAGCCCCAGTGTTCCCTGTAAGCTGTACGCTTGTGCAGCTGCTCAGGAGAAATTCAGATGCTGCCCAGTTGACTAGCAGAGTGTGCACAACTAGGTTTTCTGTTCCTGTTGGTGGTGCACATTCACATATGCATTGGTGCATGTAAAATTATTCCACACATGGATGGAAAAAAATTCTCACTTGGATGGAAAAGATTAGAGGGAACATGAATCAACCCTAGTGATTGGAACCAAAGGTCAAAACCAAAGACATGTCAGGTGCTCAGCCAAAGGTCAGAGCTGCTCTAGCTCAGGATTGTTCTTTCTCCTTAATGTAATGAAGTCTAAGAGAAATAGAAGTAGCTGCTATTGGACTAGCTGAGTCACACTTGTGTCATTGGCATTAAGCCCTAACTTTTGGTGGTTGCTGTCATGCTATATTTGTTTGGGTGGGCAAGGCTGCTGAGAAGATATAGTTATGCAATTTATGTGCCAAATTCTGGCTTGGGTGCCATATGGGTTTCTTCCATGTAAATTAGTGAAATCCACATAGATACCTTCAAAGCGAGAATTTAGCCCTAAATATTTTTCAGTATATTATAAGAATTTGCACTTGGTTGTTGGCATATTATTTTAACTACTATATAAATATACAGGAATATGTGTTGAAAAAAACTCACTTCTGCTGCCCCTCACTTTCTCTTTCTTGTGCTCTCAGTCTTGTTTTGGGGAAAACCTTGCCATTATCGAAAGATTTTTTTAGTTTCTAGAATGAACTTTGTAATTCCTCATTGACTAATTTATTTCCATGGATCCCAGATGCTTCTTGTATGCAAGGTCTTGTCTGGAATGAGGAGAAGCCTCCAAATGCCTTGTTGAGCTGCACATCCTCTCTGATGGCAGGCTAATTGGCAAACATTCAGTGTATTTATTTGCTACTTGTGCAAATTCAGGCTTGGACAAACATTTGAGAGACCCATAGGTGAGACAGAGTGCACTGGAAAATTCTGTATAAGAGTGCTGGAAAATATTTTTTAAGCAAATGAATTGACTCTCTCCCACATCATAGCAAAAGCCACTCAAGAACCTACCATTTGCTACTTGTGCAAATTCAGGCTTGGACAAACATTTGAGAGACCCATAGGTGAGACAGAGTGCACTGGAAAATTCTGTATAAGAGTGCTGGAAAATATTTTTTAAGCAAATGAATTGACTCTCTCCCACATCATAGCAATATTCAGGGGCTATTTTATTAAAATCCAGTATAGCTGAAATCTTGCTACCATTGCCATATGCTCTTTATCTTTCTCAACCCCCCCCCCCCCCCCAAAACCTGAAAGGACACTCTCTCTTTTGATATTTTGTATTCACCTTTTATTCATCAGCTTGAGTAATAGTAAAACTGCATTGTGGAAATTTTATGTGTATGGACTGGAGAGTTCACTTATAATAAGGATGTTTAAATAGTACATAAATCACCTTTCACAGAAGCTCCCATTAACAGCCATTTTAGCTTATTATTCCATGAAAGTCATGCTGAAGTTTATGGAGAAACTACTTATATTGGATCACATGTAGAGATGGGCCTGAACCAAACTCTAGATCAGAGTTTCCTAAGACTTGTGAGGATTTGAATCCAGATATGGATTTGAGTGTCTTAGCTGACATCTTTGTCAAGACAAGGAGCCAGGGTTATTTCAGCTGCATAAGGGGAAACTAAAATACAGTATATATGATATTCAAAATGAAATGCAATTGTTACTAGAGATTAGCATGAACTAGAACTCCTGAATTTTGAGGAAGTTCACAGCTGGATCTAAATTTCTGTCTTAGCTCTGTCTCCATTATCTATATTATCAAACTTCAATGGCGGTGTGTTAAGAACTGCTGTGTTTGAACCCTGCAAGTGAGTATACATGTCTGTTCCACTTGCGGAACACTATGATTGTTAAAGTCAGAAATTAGAAGTTCCATGCATGCAGCATCTCTTAGGAAAAACAGGGTGCTGAATCCTTTTTGAAAATTCCGAGTGCTTCATGTAGATTCCTAAATAAAAGCTGAGGTCTTGAAAATCTGTTAGTGGCTCCTCTTCTTTTTTTCTAGTTGCATATAACATTAATTTATTGTGCTGCCATGTTAAATCTGTTGTCAAAGTATTTAATGTAGATTTGGGGAACTAAAGTCTGCTATATTAGGTATATGTATATGTATTTTGGTTCTGAATCTAGCAAATATGAAGAAAAAGCAAAAGCAGAATGACAGGAAAGAGTGAGAAAAAAGACTCAGTTGGAATGTTTTTAGTTGTTAGGATGCAATAAAAGATAAATTGCAAATAAGTAGTTTCTCACATTACTCTCCAGCCTGCACTATTTGATAGGAAACATCTATTTATTTGTTTTATTATCCCAGAGCAGTTTGCAACAATGATGACAGGTTACAGATTAAGTAACACTAACAATATCTTCATACTCCTTACAGACAATTTAAAACATGTTGGACTCTTTGGGTACGTCTAGACTACATGCCTCTGGCGACAGAGGCATGTAGATTAGGCTACCCGGCATAGGAAAATGAAGCGGCGATTTAAATAATCGCCGCTTCATTTAAATTTAAATGGCTGCTGCGCTGAGCCGATCAGCTGTTTGTCGGCTCAGCGCGGTAGTCTGGATGCTCCGCGGTCGACATCAAAGGCATTTGTCGACCTCCCAGGTATGCCTCCTGGGCTGAGGTTTACCTGGGAGATCGACAAATGCCTTTGATGTCGACCGCAGATAGTCCAGACTACCGTGCTGAGCCGACAAACAGCTGATTGGCTCAGCGCGGCAGCCATTTAAATTTAAATGAAGCGGCGATTATGTAAATCGCCGCTTCATTTTACTATGCCGGGTAGCCTAATCTACACGCCTCTGTCGCCAGAGGCATATAGTCTAGACGTACCCTCAGAGAATTCATTTAGATCGTTATTGGCAAATACCATTATGGGAAGACTTTCTCTCATTATTTCATGGCATTTGAGATGCTAAATGGCTTTTTAGGATGGGAGATATGCTCCAGACCTGTGGTGTCCAAACAGTTCTGAAGCAGTAGCCACTATAGTGGCTACTGCTATAGCAAACTAGCCACACTCACCTGGCCAAATAGCCACCTGCAGCTAGTGCTAGCGTGTTGGACACCATGGCTCTAGTTTAATGACGTGCACACAAGGTACATCATCTTTATTGGATTATAACATGGACATATTAGGAAAAACAGAATTCTTTGCTATGGATTGAATACCAAAGCTTGTCGTTGCATAGTCTTCTCAGTTTTGTTCCTACATTTAAAAAATCGGCTTTTGAGTATCTTTTGTATAGATGAATTGGTATGGAATGTAAGATTCTTAGTAGCTTCTAATTAAACACATTCAGATAACTGAGAAATGATGGGAAAAAAAGGATGAATCAGTTGTATTCTGTTTGTGGTGGAAATATCTTAAGCTGTACTGAAAATATTTTCATATATTAAAAGTACTGCTCACAGATTAATTACTTCAGCCCTGTGTTTACCTCCTCACTCTATGTATTAGATATATTTGTTAGTATATTTGGACTGGCCTGTATAGATATCTATATTGTTATCAACCCAACAATGTACTGCATTCACTTACAGAAGTTATTTTAAGAACAAAACTGGTTATGTTTCAAAATACTTTTTAGCCCACTCCTGTTAATAATTAGAATTTAGGTTATATTCATGGGAATACCCAGTTGAAGTCCACATGTCTATAAAAAAATCCAGTGCTCAAATCTGAAAAATGAAAGTCTTAATTGGTTACAGGAAAAATAAATTTGAAGGTTGAAAAAGGGTATATGCATCATGCCCCAGCAAGATCAGCGAAGGAGTTGGTTTTGGGGCTCTAATAGATTTGGAGGTGGAGAAACTCAGAATCACACAGAGACTGAGATATTTCTCTGTGGGAGGACTCAGCTCAGGAATTGCCCAGCAGTCCTCTACGTACACTCTCTGGAGTGTAAACCCATAATTACATTGTCTTGTGCTGTACAGAGATCTATAGAGCATAGGCTGGTGAAAATTGCCCCCTTCCTCAGTGTGGAGGAGGATGTGAATAGCTGTTTCCCCTGCTTCCCCAGTTATGAAGTACACAAATTGGATAGTAATTTCTCATCCTAAATGTTTTTTAGGCAGGTTGCAGAGTTTCTTGAAGGTAAACTGCACTGCTTCCAGGTTAAATCTCCAGGTGTATCCTTTATAGGCCTGGATACCTGCCGTTTCTCCTTAGGTCAGTCTTAGATGTTTACAGCAGTGATCCTGTGGGGTGATTCACTGGGAACTGGTGATCTGGATTAACTCACTCTACAGCCTTAAATAGGATTTATATATGGCAGGAATCTTTTCTTTCCCTGTTTGATTCCCACACCAACTCCCTTTCAGTGGAAAAATACCAGCATTGTCCAAGGTGGTATTTTGTAGCCAGTAACATCATTACATTACCTTGCAGTGTTAAAGCAACCATGAGACAGGGCTTATTTGTAATATCCATAGGAAGGAATGCCAGGAAGATGGAAGATCAGTATCTTCAAACACCCATTGTCTTTCCCAGTGGCTTATCCAGGCTGAATGTCTATTGTTTGGTGAGCATTCCCTAGGCATAACCATAGTTGTAATTGTTACAGAGTCCATATTCATAACTCCAGATGGAGAAATGATGCATGCGTGCAAATTGGATATTCACATTCAGAAACTCATAACCTTTCCAATGATATCTCACAAGGCCCCTCTTGAATCAAATACCTCTTGGTTATGCCATATTCATATATCATAACAATATTTCTATGAAGAATATCATTGTGGGCTCTGAGTTTCTTCCCTTCCACTGGGAGAGTAGACTAAAGGGGAAAGAAAGCTCTAAGACCCTCACTTGAGAGAAAGTTGTGGAGGATGAGAGACAAAGTTTCGCCTGCTTCCCCTTGCCAGCCAAAGCAGGCACTGGGAGGAATGGTTAGGTGACCCATTTCTTTCTATTAATTCTAGGCCCAATGGCCCACTCCCCGAACAGGTTCTACAGAATAAAAAATGCTAGCCTGCTATGCCTGCCCATTGCAGCTCATTTGAAGAACTGGTACTCCTCCCCACCAACAGATTAATGAAGTGAAGAGAAATATTGTTAGTTATGCAAAGGGGCATTGATTTACTTTTAAAACTTTTTTGGAGCAGTGGGACTGTTGTAGCAATTTATGTGGTAATTTAAAGATAAAATTGAAAAATGTGTTTAGAAAAATGTACGCGACAGCAAATTGCTATGCTAATTGAAGTAAATCAGAGCAGGTATGCATTTTTAACCAGGAAATTAATGAGGTGCATTTTTATATAGTGATTCTGAGTCTGTCACAGAGATGGTTCTGGTCACAAGAACAGAATATTGCTACTAGCCTAGAGCCTCAAAGGAGCATGGTCAAACATTCTCATGCTGCCTCCAGTCCCTCCTTACAATCAATATTTAGTATATTTAAAAATGAAATAATAATTCTGAGTTGAAAACTACGGGTTGTGTTTAATAATGCATTCTAATAGCACAGGAATGAGTTGAGGATTAATCAAAACTTTTAAAATTGGGACTAAATTGATTTAGTGATTTGCATTTGCCTCACTGCTATATGCCTGTTGACAATAACTTGTAAAAAATTACCTTGCAATTTCCTCTTAATTGCCCATGTTATGCTGCAGGGTGACACTGAAGACATTAAAATATGAGTAACAGATGTGATGTTTGCTAATGGAGCATCACATCCCATATATTTTCTCATGCTGTTATTTATTTATTTGTTTGCTTGTTGGAAATGAAGCCTAGCTAGTAAAAAAAGAAAACCCACTTCTTTCTGTGAACATTTTCTCATAGTTTTTTCCAGGAAGTTCTACAGACCTTTTCTGCCTCATGAATTGGTAACTGAAGAGCAGCCGCGTGTAGTGCAATTTATATCTGGTTCTTAGCATTTTTGATGTGCAATTCTGTCTGCATTATGAGCCTTAGCCAAAGCTCGTTGACGTTAATGGATGTCTTTGCACTGACTTCACTGGGCTTCAGATCAAATCATTTATGGCCAAATTGTGCCATTAAGGCATCAGCCTCTGTTGTGGCAGAATAAAGCTGCCCCCAAACCAGGGCGAGGAACTCCAGGAGGGGACACTGCTTCCAGAGTTACAATCCCTTTAGGGTTTCTAGTCAGGCAAGCATGTGCATGCTTCAGCACCCCTTAGTCTATGTCTACACTGGAGAGAAAAGTTGGAAAAAGAGACGCAAATTGCGAACTGCAATTTGCATATCTTTTTCCGCTTTTTTTCTGAAAGAGGCTTTTCCGAAATTTGGCCTGTCTACATGGGGCCAAATTTCAGAAAAAACTCTTCTTTCAGAATATCCCTTATTCCTCTCACTGAGAAGAATACAGGGATGCTGAAAGAACACGTCTGCTTTTTTGGAAACTGTTCCGAAAAAGCGGATTTGTTCCTTGGACGTGGCAGAGCTTTTCTGGGATACCTCCGGTACCCCGGAAAAGCTCTGCAGTCTAGACATAGCCTTAGGTTGCAGCAGTATGCTGCCCTCTCTTGACCACCTATACTTGTGACCCTGCCTCCTCATCCCTGTTGCTCACACCCTTTGAATCTGCCTTATCCCATTGAGTGGCATGGCACTTGGAACAGATTTTGTGCTCCACCAAGTATAGATACAGAGACTGTGTCTCACACTTGTGTGTAGGGCGTAAGTAGGGAAAGAATTTTGCACATTTCCCCAACTACTTTCTCATCCCTGTGTGAGAGCCAGGCACAGTTCAGCCCCTAGAGTAGGCTACCTACTGCGTATTTGGTTAAATTATTTTAAAGTAAGAATTGTGTTCTTAAAATGTCTAATGAAACTTTCTTGCTTATGAAAGAAAGTGAAGGCACTTGAGCCTGAGACCCACAGTAGAGATGCAGCAAGCAAAGGGGTCATGAATGTGTCCCACAGTGCTCTGGCTTCAAGCCTGAACTGCAGGAATCACTTTTTGAGGCAGGAAGTTAAAGTTATGCCATTATGCAGACTGTGTTCTTGGCCTCTGTGGTTGCGACTTATAACATGGGTGCCAACTATTGCCAATAATTATGATGATTTCTGCAATCAAATACCTCTCCTGCAATAACTGCACTGAGCCCATGCTGTATTGCACATAGGCCACTTGCTGGCTTTCGGCCACTTGCTGGCTTTCATTCACTAGCATCCTAGGCCAGTAATGAGGAAAAGTTCTGTGCACAGTTAGCAGTTACTTGTGCCACAGGTAAATTAAATTCTTGTCAAGAATAAACACATGTTCTTCATGCAATACTAAGTACATGCCAAGTTTGAGATTTCAGAATAAAAGCCTTGTCACATTAGTTGAAAGAAGGGAGAAAAAAGTCTGATAATATTCTTAACTGAAAACGATTTTTTTCTTCTCAGATAACTAAAAATAAAAATCTGTTTCTGTGAAGTTTTCCAGAAAATAAAAATCATTTATTTGATCAGAAAAAACTTAAGAAATATAACCCCTTACATAATATTTATCTGACAGCCTAAAAGGAAGCAAAAATAGAAGTCTACTAGGAATAGATGTGTCATCCGAATCTTATCTTTAACATTACTGCCATGATGTGATAACATCCTTTAAAATACATCATTTGTGCTCATGTAATAATTTCTTTCATCCCTCATAATCCCAACTATAGCTCTACCTTGAGTTATTCCATCTGCAAGAAGTTAGCACTCAGTTCTGTCCCAAACTGATAAAACATTTCCAGTTCTTCCAATTTGTGAACACATAGTCAGTGCCAGATTTCCAATTAGGCACAGTAACCACATGCCTAGGGGCGCTGGCATTCTAGGGGTGCCTAAAAGTTAAAAGTGGATTAAATGTTTCATTTTTTACGAATAACATGAAGGTCGCCTGTAAGCAGGGGTTAAGGGAGGTACTGAACATGTGCTGCCTAGGGGCACATAAAGTGTAAATCCAGTCCTGCATGTGGCACAATAATCCATACAATTATGATACATTTTGACCAACACACTAATTTTGAAGACTTCCCTGTGTTTCAGTAGAGTTCTGTGTGGCTTTCTTGGGGCTACTATTTTTACTATGTACTTCTGTTTTGGAGTCACACTTTTATTCCTCTCAATTTTTTTTAATACATCAGTTTTCTGATTAACTTTGTTCCAAACTTTCATACTTAAGTTGTCAAAATACATCTGTTTTCTGGCAAAATCTTAAGGTTTCTTTATGACACCATGTAATATACATTGTATGAAATGAAACTGCAATAGATGCATTGCAACAGGTAGAAGAATAATGGTACTATACAAAATGATATCTGGGCAATCACCCTCCAAAATGCCTACAGCTAGTTCGTGGATGACATTAAGATGCAGGAAAGGCAGATATGCTGGAGGGTAGGAATAAGGTCCAGAGTGACCTTGACAATTTGGAGAATTGGACTGAAAGAAATCTGCTGAGTTTCAATAAGAACAAGTGCACTTAGGAGGGAAGAATCTCATGCACTGGTAGAAGCTCAGCACTGACTGGCTAAGCAGCAGTCCTGAAGAAAAGGACCTGGGGATTAGAGTAGTTGAGGAGCTGAATATGAGTCAATGGTGTGCCCTTGTTGCCAAGAAGGCTAATGGCATATTAGGGCTTCATTAGTAGGAGCATTGCCAGCAAATTGAGGGAAGTGATTATTTCCCTCTGTTCGGTACTGGTGAGGTCACATCTGTAATGTTGTGTAGTGCTCCCACTACATAAGTGGACAATTTGGAGAGGGTCCAGTAAAGAGCAAGAAAAATGATTAGGGGGCTGGGACACATGACTTATGAGGCGAGATTGAGAGAACTGGGCTCTTTTAGTCTGCAGAAGAGTGAGGGGAGATTTGATAGCAGCCTTCAGCTTCCTTAAAGGGGAGGGGGGCGCCAAAGATGGTGAGTGGTAACAGATGACAGAACAAGGAGCAATGGTCCCAAGTTACGGTGGGAGAGGTCTAGGTTGGATATTAGGAAAAACTATTTCACTAGGAGGGTAGTGAAGCACTGGAATGGGCTACCCAGGGAGGTGGTGGAATCTCAGTCGTTGGGGGTTTTTAAGACCAGGATTGATGAAGCCCTGGTTGGAATGATTTACTCGAGTTTCATCCTGCTTTTGGCAAGGGGTTGGTCTAGACCTCCTGAGGTCTTTTCCAACCCTAATCTTCTATGATTCTATGAAATGATGGCACAGAAATATTTTGTGGCATATAGCACCTCTGACCACTACACCAATGGTTCACAGCTCAATTGGTAATGAGTGTAGTATTTCAGGTTGGTAAAGTGGCTAAAATGCCACCAGAGGCTGCTCAGTGGCTTAAGTGAGATGAGATGGAGGCTAGTACCAAATAGACAATTGTCTACAAACACACATTTGATACCAATCAACACCTTTGCTAAATATCCAATAGAGAAGAAAAAGGCTGAATGGGTTTGGAGGGCCAAATTCAAACTTAGTGTGTGAAAATAAAGACATAATGAAGACAATGGATTTCAAGAAGACAGACTTTAGTAAACTCAGGAAGGTGGTAGATAAGGAAGCAAGAACAACAGGAAAAACAGCTGAAGACAGTTAGCAGTTTTTCAAAGGGACATTATTAAGGACACAAGAGCACACTATTCCACTGTGCAGAAAAGATAGCAAGTATGGCAAGGAAGTATGGCTGGTTTAATGAGGAGATCTTGAATGACCTAAAAATCAAAAGGGAGTCATATTAAAAGTAGAAACTAGGACAAAGTACAAAGGATGAATATAAACAAACAACACAAGTATGTAGGGGCAAAATTAGAAAGGTGAAGACACAAAACAAGCTCAGTCCAGCTAGAGACATAAAGGGTAACAAGAAAACATTCTACAAATATATTAGAAGCAAGAGGAAGACCAAGGGCAGGGTAGGTCCATTGCTCAATGAGGAGTGAGAAGCAATAACAGAAAATGTGGAAATGGCAGAGGTGCTTAATGACTTCTTTGTTTCTGAAACAAAAGACAGGACTATGCAGCACTTTAAAGACTAACAAGATGGTTTATTAGGTGATGAGTTTCGTGGGCCAGACCCACTTCCTCAGATCAATATGTGGAAGAAAATTGGCACAACCATATATACCAAAGTGATACAATCAAAAAAAGTGAACACATATAAAATTGACGAATCAGATTTAAAAACAGAGGAGTGGTGTGGGGGGGAGGTTAGTGTCTGTGAGGTAATGACATTAGGGGTGATAATTGGGGAAGCTATCTTTGTAATGGGTGAGATAATTAGCATCTTTGTTAAGACCCATACACAAAGCATCAATTTAAGCATGAATGACAGTACCTAACATAGTGAATGCTAGTGAAAATGAGATAGGTTCAGAAGTTAAACTAGGAAAAGAGCAAGTTAAAATTTACTTTGAAAAGTTACATGTCTTCAAGTCACCAGAGCCTGATGAAATGCACCCTAAAATACTCAAGGAGCTGATAGAGGAGGTATCTGAGCCAGTAACTATCATCTTTGAAAACTCATGGAAGACAGGAGAGATTCCAGAAGACTGGAAAAGAACAAATATAGTGCCTATTCATAAAAAGGGAAATAAGGGCAACCTAGGAAACTACAGACCAGTCAGCTTAACTTCTGTGCCAGGAAAGATAATGGAGGAAGTAATTAAGGAATTAATCTGCAAACATCTGGAAGATAATAAGGTGATAAGTATCTCTCAGAATGGGGTTGTAAAGATTAAATCATGTCAAACCAACCCGATAGCTTTCTTTGATAGTATAACAAGCTTTGTGGATAAGGGGGAAGTGGTAGATATGGTTTACCTAGACTTTAGTAAAGCATATGATATAGTTTCGCATGATCTCCTTATCAATAAACTAGGGAAATACAAACTAGATGGGACTACTGTAAGGTAGGTGCATAACTGGTTGGCTAACCTTTCTCAGAAAGTAGTTATCAATGGTTCACAGTCATGCTACAAGGGCATAACAAGTGGGGTTCTGCATGGATCAGTTTTGGGACCGGTTCTGTTCAATATCTTCATCAATGATTTAGATATTGGCATAGAGAGTATGTTTATAAAGTTTGCAGATGATACCAAGCTGGGAGAGGTTGCAAGTGCTTTGGAGGATAGGGTCATAATGATCTGGACAAACTGGAGAAATGGTCTGAGGAAAACAGGATGAAGTTCAATAACAACAAATGCAAAGTATTCTATTTAGGAAGGAGCAGTAAGTTTTACACATACAAAATGGGAAGTGACTGTCTAGGAAGGAGTACTGCAGAAAGGGATCTAGAGGTCATAGTGTACCACAAACAGTGTGACACTGTTGCAAAAAGAGCAAACATCTGGGATGCATTAACAGGAATGTTGCGAGCAAGACACAACATTTTAGGGAAGATGTGGAGAAACTGGAGAAGGTCCAGGGAAGAGCAACAAGAATGATTAAAGGTCTAGAGAACATGAGCTATGAGGGAAGGCTGAAAGAATTGGGTTGGTTTAGAAAAGAGAAGACTGAGAGGGGATATAATAGCAGCTTTTAAGTACCTCAAAGGGTGTTATAAGGAGGAAGGAAAAAAAATTATTCTCCTGAACATCTCATGATAAGACAAGAAGCAATGGAGTTAAATTACAGCGAGGGAGGGTTAGGTTGGACATTAGGAAAAACTTCCTAACTGTCAAGGTGATTAAACACTGGAATAAATTACCTAGAGGATGTGGAATCTCCATCATTGGAGATATTTAAGAGCAGGTTAGATAAACATCTGTCAGGGATGATCTAGATGGTGCTTGGTCCTGCCATGAGGGCCGGGGACTTGACTTATGATCTCTTAAGGTCCCTTCCAGTTCTAGTGTTCTGTGATTCTATGACATCTTTTGACACCCAGTAATGTTTTTGTCTGCTTCTGCAGCATGGGTTATACATTGCAGGGAACAGTTACAATGAAAAATTAGACATAATAGACTTTATTGTGAAGTTTTCAGCATTTGAATGTACTCCAGTACAGCTGACTAACATTTCTTCAATGCTTGTACACTCATATAAAAATAATTTATAACATTTGCTGGAAATTGCCCCATCTGGTGGCCTCCAATAAAACTAGCGTATCCTGGAGTTAGAGCATTGCTAATATGTTACACCTGCGTATAATAGGACTGGATTTGGGCTGAATAGTGAATAACTGTCTCATTCCTAGAAATGATCTCTCGAATTTGGGGGTAAGCTCTTGGAAACAGTGATGTGAAGAATCTTGCACTGATGTTTCCTATACTTTGCCTGAACTGTTGATTAAATAGAATCTTTTGGACTTAGAAATTAGAAAAAGGAGGACTAGAAATGAGACCGTTTTAATTTTTCTCACTACCAAATGTAATTAACGTGCACATAAAAGGTAATTGCTGGCAGATATTCATTGGGATGTACTTACCAAGCTTATTTCATGTATCACAAAAACCAGAAGCTCTTGTAATATGATTATATTCTCACATAAAAAATGTGTGTGATAATGTACTGTAATGATTCTCATGTTTAGTATTAAGGTTTTTATTGTACATCTGCACCAAAATAACAGTGTAAAGATGGCTATTTAGTAGTTAATTATAGAGAGATAATTTTATAAATGAACTGCTCTTTAATAACATTCTAGGGTCTGATAGGGCCCAATGAGTGGTTTTTACACTGTTAAAATGAAATGTCAGAATGTTTTATTGTTGGAATAAACTTTTTAAATAAAAACAGTGATGGTCCTAGGTTTCTCTAGCTGGTACATCTTTGGAAGAACCTTAAGATAAAAGTAAAAAGTTATGAGTAGTAGTTACATTCTGTTTTAACCTCTGATTTGATTGCAGAAGCAAAACATTACAAATTCATAATTTATAAGGCCAAAAGGGACTACTGTGATCATCTAGTCTGACCTCCTCTGTAGCACAGGCCATAGAACTCCCCCACAACAATTCCTAGAGCAGATGTTGCAGATCTTTTAGAGGAACATGTAGTCGTGGCTAAAAAATTGTCATAGGTGGAGAATCCACCATCAATCTTGGAAGAGTCCAATTGTTCGTTATCCTCACTGTTAAAAATGTATGCCTTATTTCCAGTCTACATTTGCTGGGTTCCATTTTCAGGTATTGGATCACATTATACCTTTTCTAAGCTAGATTCAAGAGCCAATTATTATTTGTTACCTATGTAGGTGCTCACAAACTGTAATCAAGTCACCCCTTAATCTTGTTTTGATAAACAAAATAGACTGAGCTCCTGGAGTTTTACCACTATAAGGCAGAGTGGGCAATCATTTTTGTGGGGGGAGGGGCGCTCCAAGAATGTTGGTAAGTAGTCATGGTCAACCCTTTTCTGTAATATTAATGGAGGGGGTGTGGGGTCTGGGACAGATTTTGGGTGGAGGAGGGAACTTTGGGCAGGAATTGGGGTGCAGGAAGGGTGTGCTGTTTGAAAGGAAGTTTGGGTGCAGGAGAGTGTCAGTTAGGGATTGGGGTGCAGGAGGTCATGCAAGGTCTGGGAGGGAGCTGTGACCTGGGGCAAGGGTTGCGGAGCAGGAGGGAGTGCGAGATGAATGCTCTGCCAAGAGGTGCTTACCATAGGCAGCTCCCAGCTGGCAGGGCAGTGGGGCACTCAGGCAGGTAGGATGCTAGCATGCTATGGTGGTCCCATGCCTTTCAAAGTGTCTGGAGGTTGCTGGGTGTCTATGTGCGCTGCTTGGGAATGAGAGGGGAGGTGGGTCTCCACACACTGCCTTGTCCTGCAACCACTGCCCTTGGAGCTCCCATTGGCTGGTTTACAGCCAATAGGAGCTGAGAGGATGGTTCAGGGAGCAGGGGTATCATGCGGAGACCTGCTGTCCCTCCTCCCTCCAAGTGCATACAGAGATATGCTTGCCATCATCTTCCATCTGTTCTGCTTCGGGGAGGGAGTGGCATGGCTGGGGCTGTGACTGTAGTCAGACAGATATGAGCGCCCCCTCCCCAATTGGAACGTAGCTGCCTGGACATGACCGCTCTCTGTTTTCCCCTCCCTCTCATTTGCCCTTTCAGCTGCAGTTTGAAAAAAACTTCCTGTTATGTTGAGCAAATGTGGTTTACATAAGTTCCTGTTATGTTGGAAAGTCCCTATAATGTTAAATATCTGTTAAAGCCACATCGCTTTATTAGAATGCTTATGAATATGTATGTAACCTACAGAATGTGTGAGGAAGTGTGAATGAGAAACACCCAATCATAAGGCAGTTGCCTTTTATGGCTAAGAAAGAATACTGCAAAGTGCTTAAATTGGTGTGACAGGCAGCCAAAAGGGTGTCTTCCTTCAGAAAGATGTAACAGCAAACATGGAAATAAAATGTTACTGGTCTGCCAAAATTTTGTGAATGGGTTTGCCGGTCCATGGTATAAAAAAGGTTGGGAACTATTGGTCTAGGTAATACTTAGTCCCACCTTGAATGCAGGGGATTGGACTAGCAGACCTCTCAGGGACTCTTTCAGACCTACAATTCTATAATTCTATGCATGTGACTGCTTTTTACATAGAAGTCCAAGTTTGGGGTTGGTTTGTTTGTTTTTAACCATGTCACCATAATTTATGGAACGTCAACATGGACAATTTGATGGAGTAGCTATTTTAAAGTATTCTATCATTGAAACATGCATTGAGAGGCAGAAGACAAACACATTTTGTTCTCTGTTAATATATACTTTCAAAAATATTCAAAAAGTGCTGATTATCTAAGAATATGTTTCTTAATGGAGAAAGAAAAGTCTGTCCAGACTTACATTTCTGTGATTATTATTCATGTTCCGGTTCAGTTCCAGTTATTCAAAATTCCTGAGATTTAAAGACAGGTTTAAATTTTCTGAAGTATTTTCTGAAGACTGAACTCTCATTTATATGTGCACTAAAGTACATAATGTGCCTCTTATTAATTTTAGTCAAATATGAATAAAATTAAAACTATGCTCCTTTTTAAAAGTTAATTCAGGAAAGTTCTTAGAAATGAAATGCCTTGTGATTGGAATAATTCTGTGGTTATTTTTTATTATTAATATTGGAACATATTGCATATACAGTAAATTTTATTTCCTCCCATAATCTAATCTTAATTTCAGCATTTCCAAATATATTATACAAAAACCAGCAAAGACACATACTAGTAGATGGCCATAATGACTTCATGTGACTGATTCAGATATCTTCAAAGATAAATATATATGACCGCTTTCTAAACTAAATATACGTACTGAAATTAATGGAGCCATTTATTTGGGGAAAGAAAGGGAGTGGGATGAAGTTGTAAAGTCTCCATCTATTTATATACCTCATATAATGCACACTGTTTTCTTACTTAAACTGTTGCCCAACCAAAAGTAGCCCGTTAGTAGATAATTAATCTCCTTCTATAATATTGAACAGAGAAACTTACAGTAACAAAATATCTTTAAGAATATGAAGTGTGTTGGAGAAGGAGGGGTGTGTGTGGGGGTGAGGGGAGGGAAGACAGGATATAAATGCCTAACCCAGGTGTACCACAGTGTAATGTTTTCTTACTCATCCCTACTACAATATCATCTAGGGATGAGTAAGAAAAAGAAATATTTGAATAAAGATGGCTAATTAAACAGCAGCCCGGGATATCTGAGATATGAATATGTTGGGGATAGGGAAACATCCCTATCCCAACAGATATGTATCTAGTTCCTTTTTTCAATGTTTGCTTGTTCAACAGTAGGACGGTTTAAAACCCCAAACTGCAGCATTTATTAGCTGCAAAAACTGAACTAAGAATTATCATTTTAAGTGTATTAGCATGAAATATAATAAGCCTTACATTCCTTCTGATTTACCATGTGAAATGGATGTGCGAAACACACAGGACAAAGTGGGATATTTTATTCTGAGCTCATGATTCTTTCAGTGAGGTAGACAAAATAGAAAACAGAGCTTTGGGATGATACTTCCCTACAGTACTCTTCTTCATGCCTACTAGTTATTCATGTTCATTTCTGAGTTTAAGAAATAGCAGCTAGCATTTACAGAATGCATTTTTAGGGCTTGTGGATGAAATAATGTTATAGGAGATAAAATAGGAGAGAGAGCTAAAGCAAATGTTTATAGAAGAGCTGAGTAACCAAATTGAGTTCCAATTACATGGCTGCTAACTGTGGGCCTATGGCTATCTGCCTCATTTATAAGGCTGTCATAATCCTAACATCTAAGCACCGATGGATATGCATATTTCTATAAAATGAAAACAGATTGAAACATAGAGGGCTCAGAAATGGCTCTTACAAGGCCGAGTCATGTTTAGCAGAGGTGCATTGCTGGAGCACTCGTGCTGGAAGAACTCTCTCTTTGGGCACGACGGCTTCATTGCCCTCAGCTCAGATTTTGAGAGGTGTGAATAACAGTGTGCACCAAAGTGCTGCAGTGTCTCTCCTCTGTGCAGACACCGCGGCTGTGAATGTAAGGGTTCCTAGTTCTCACTAATTTAAACTTATTCAAAGAGGATTAAATTAGTGAGAACTCCAGATCTTTATGTTTGCTCCCACAGCATCCACTCAAGGCAGTGACAGCGCAGCACATTGGTGTGCATTGCTAGTCACACCTCTCAAAGCTTTGAACACTAGGACAGAGTAGTCATGCCCGTTGAAAGGCACAATGGGTGAAATGCTGCCTCTCTGAAGACGATGGGAATTTTCCCACTGATTACCACATCTAAGTCAAATAAACTAAACTGGATAAATGCACCCTTATTCTGGAATAAGAGTGTCCACATGGAGAGTTACATTGATACAACTGCAGCTATCTAATTATGTTGATACATTTCACCTGTCCTTCACTGGGACCAGAATTTCACCAATATTTCAAGAGAGCCAGAGGAGTCCCTAGGAGAAAGAGGGAGGGACAGTGCCCCTTGCTTCATCTTTAGGAAGATTCTAGTCTGCACCTTTAGTCTTAGGATGTCATATATCAGGATCCCTTTGTCCAATTTAATTCATATGTAGTAGAAAAGTTCTACACCATTCCCACATCTAAATTGCAAGTTCGTTTGTGGACTTTAGAGCATGTGGGATGGCAAAATTCAGTTTATAATTCAAATTCAGCTGAAGCTCCTGCATCTCCTTAATAGGGTACATATGAGGAGAGGAAAGATTTTTGTAACCATGAGTTTAGAAGAACCTTATTACTCATATGAGTTGAAACCATGAATGAACGAAGAAGGTTTTACTAAACAAGCTAGATGTGTTTTCTCTCACCAAGCTTTGCTATCCTTATTCTTCAGCAATTCTAAGCTCTAGTTATTCTAATCTGTTGGTTGTAATATTAATTCATCAATACCAGAATGCCTGGCTTTTACTTATGTACTATTCTTGCCAACCAAGTGCCAATGCAATCTTCATGCCACACCATCACATATCCATCATGTACCACATATATCTTACATACATCTTCTATTTAGACACATTTTATTGTTCTGAACGTATTTATTAGTACTGTTTTCTGTAGCCGTTGCTTGTCACATGATTGCAGACATGAAGGAATCTTCTGCCTTTATGTGGTATAAATAGACCATGGATGTGGTATAAATACATATACATGAACACTTGTATTCCCTTTTGGACTCAATTTAATGACTGATTCCCAATAACCAAGAGTTTTTCTGCCTTCTGATATCTCTTTTTGAGGGCGGTGATATACAATACATTATTATATATATTTTTAAAAAATCACTGGCCACTTGTTTTTGTATCCCCTGAAGCAGTGGTTCTCAACCTTTCCAGATTACTGTACCCCTTCCAGGAGTCTGATTTGTCTTGCATATGCCCAAGTTCCACTTCACATAAAAACTATTTGCTTATAAAATCATATATAAAAATACAAAAGTATCACAGCACATTATTATTGAAATATTGCCTACTTTCTCATTTTCACCATATGATTATAAAATAATGTAATTGGAATGTAAGTATTGCACGTACATTTCAGTATATAGTGCATACCAGTGTTTTTCAGACTATAGGTTGCAACCCAGTACTGGGTCGTGGAATGTCAGGCACTGAGTCGTGTTGCAGCAGGATGATCTGGTGACAGGTGGAAGTGCTAAAGCAGCTACCTGTCCGCTGAAGGTAAGCCCCTCCTGCCCCAGTCCTGATGTCCCCCAAAGCCGGAGCCCCCACCTACGCTCCAAAGCTCTCATCTTCAGCCCCATTCCAGAGCCCACACTCTAGTCAAATGATGTTGAGTTGCAGGCAACAATTTTCTTCAACTGGGTCATGAGAAAAAAAAGTTTGAAAACCACTGGTGTATAGAGCAATACAATCAAGTCACTATATGAAATTTTAGTTTGTACCACATTCTCTTGCAGCTTTTGTGTAATCTGTTTTAAAATGAGGCAAATATGTGGATGAGTTGATGTATCCCCTGGGGCCTCTGCATACCGCCCAGGGATGCCCTTACTTCTGGTTGAGAACAGTTACCTCTAAGGTATTGCTACTCAGCTGCATCCTAATGTGAAATCACTTGCTTCATAGGTGGTTCAACTAACCACCTTGTGAGCTAGATGCATCCCTGAGCTTTGCTATCCTTCTTTTTCAGAGATTCCAGGCTCTGTTTTTTTCTATTAATCTTCTGACTTGCAATATTAATTCATCAATGCCCAAATGCCTTGTCTTAGCCAATGAACCAGCCTTATGTGAACAGCTGTATAGTAGGCACTTAAAGCTCATAGCATGAATTTCACAGACATAGTTCCCTATACATAACTGAGAGCAAGAAAAATACATTTTAAAAAGTTGCTCTTAAATAAGCAATAGCTGTTGCTGTATTGCTATTCTTTTTGAATATATGCTTTAAAATATATTAGGGGGTATGCCCCCTGCTCACTATACTCACCAACCCCTCCCCCCCCTTGCGGGGGGAAGGGGGGTAGGCTACCCTGGCTCTGTTCCTGGCCATTGGGGAAGGCTGGGCTGCGGCCATGCCAGCCCGGGCCCCTGCCCTGAGCTGTGCCAGCCTGGGCCCCTTCTCACTCCCCATCCACCCCTGCCCTTGCTTCTCCCCCGCCAAATCAGCCTGGGTCCCTTGTTCCTCCCTTGCCAACCTGGGCCCCTTGGGTTGGGCCAGGCCAAAACTGCGCAGGGCCAGGCTTGGACCTCTCTCCTCCAGCCTACTGTCCCCACCCCCCCCAACACCAAGGGGGGAAGGGAGAGTCCATGCGGCATTCTCTCTCCCTCTCAAGCACCAGGGTGAGGAGAAGGGCTGCGCCACACGCAGCTCCTGGGGCTGCGTGGCTTGCAGCTGCCGCCCCACCTCCCAGAACTCCAAGGAAGGCCATGTGGCTCATGGCTGCCACCCCACCCCTCCCCACCCCAGAGCTCCGGGGAGACCTCGCCTAGAGGGGCTGGACCTGAGCCTTGCTGGCCCTGCTTTCCCCTGGCCGGTGGGAAGGGGAGCGGAGAGGAGGCCCTGCCATGGGTAGCCCCAGCCCTCCACGTGAGCCCTGGGAAGGGCCATGCTGGGGATGGGTGGGGCTTGTTCCTGTGAGATGCAGAAAAACCTTTTTTTATATTGAGAGAGATTTAATATCTTTTGAGGGGTTGGATATTCTTGTGATTTTTTTTCTTAGAATAAATATTGCAAACGGTCTTTTGTTTAAAGACATAATTGGTTTATGAGCACGTCTTGGTTTGGTGAGTTCATCATTAAGTTTATTAGGCCATCTGGCCTGAACTAAACTGCAAAATTTGACTAATGATTCTGTTTGTTTCTTGCTCAGATTTAGGGCTATTTAGATACAGGGGATTGGTTCAATCTCTTATGGCAGGTGTGGGCAATAACTTTTCATGGGAGGCCACTCAAAGAATTTGGTAAGTGGTCAAGGGCTGCACTCTTCCATGATATTAAAGAAGGAAGTATGGGTTCTGGGATTGAGATTAGGTTCAGAAGAGAGCTCATAGTAAGGGACTTGGGTACAGGAGGGGGTGGGGTCTGGGAGGAAGTTAGGGTGATGGAGAGAGTTGTGACCTGGGGTAGGTGATTGGAGTGTAGGAAGGCATGCAGGGTCTAGGAGGGGGTATTGGTGCAGGAACGGGGTTGCAGAGGGTTTGAGTTGTGACCTGGGGCAGGAGGTAGTTGTGATCTGGGGCAGGGCATTGGGGTGCAAGAGGAAGTACAGAGTCTGGAGGGGGATATGAATGTGTGTTCTGATCTGCTGGAAGAGTGTGTGTGTGTGTGGGTGCAGGGTCTGGCAGGAGATTGTGACTTGGGGTGGGAATGCAGAAGGTTTGGTATATGACCTGGGGCAGGGAGCTACGGTAAAGGGGATGAGGTATCAGGTGCAGGCTAAGGCCAGGAGGCACTTACCTTAGGCAGCTCTTGGCCAGCAGCCCAGTAGGACTTTCACATTGCTGAGAGCTGCCAGCTATGGGGGACATGTATTCTCTGTGTGCTGCATGTCCCTTGGGAGACCCTCGGAGTTCTGCCTATGCTGTGAGGATGGCCCAGGGTTCTCCCATTGGCTATTTTCTGTCCAATGGAAGCTGTGAGATTGTGCTGGGGGTGGGGGCAACAAGCAAAGCCCCCCCTTCTCAGAGAGCACATGGCTCCCTGGAGCTGGCTGCTTTGAGCAGTGTGTGGGGGCACAGCAGGCAGGGAGCCTGCCTGAGGCTCCTGTTCAGCCACAGGAGGATGGTAGGCTGGATCTGGTGGTTTGGTAGGCCGGGTCAGGCACGCAGGCCAAATTTTGCCCGCCCCTGCCTTATTGAGATAGGGGGTCACCTGTGGGCTATTAATAGATTCATAGATTCCATAGCCAAAAGGATTCCAAAGCCAAATGGATCATCTAATCTTACCTTGCTAAATTGTTCCAATGGTCAGTTACTCTTACTCTTAAAACATGTATACCTTATTTCCTATTTGAATTTGTCAAGCTTCAATGTCCAGTCATTGGATCATGTTATAGTTTTCTCTGGTAGACTAAAGAACTCGTTATTAAATGTATGTTTCCCATGTAGGTACTTAAAGATTACAATCAAGTCACTCTTTAATGTTTTCTTTGTTAAAATAAATAGATTGAGCTTTTTGAGTCTGTCACTCTAAGGCAGGTTTTCTAATCCTTTAATCATTCTTATGGCTCTTTTCTGAACCTTCTCCAATTTATCAACATCCTTCTTGAAGATACAACAGAAGTAAGTGACTGATCTGAAGCCTATTGAACTGAGGGTACGTCTAGACTACAGGCTTTTGTCGACAGAAGTTTTGTTGACAGATGCTGTCGACAAAGCTTCTGTCGACAAAGAGCATCTAGACTACATCCAGTTCTGTCGACAAAGCAAGCCGCTTTGTCGACATGACAGTGTAGACGCAAAGGACAGTGTAGATGCAGTAACGCCTTCTGTCGACAGAACTCTGTCGACAAAAGGCGTTATTCCTCATAGAATGAGGTTTACAGCCGTCGACAAAACTGCTGAGTTCTGTCAATGTTATGTCGATAGAACTCAGCAGCAGTGTAGACGCAGGTATAGTTTTGTTGACAAAAGTCCACTTTTGTCGACAAAACCCTGTAGTCTAGACACACCCTGAGTCTTCATTGCCTAAAACAAGCAAACCATCTGGTACTTATCACTGTATAATAACAGTCATTTTTTTAATGTGCATGAGAGTTGTCTGAAATCCATAATTTCTTTTATACTATGAAAGGCAGTGAAGTTAGGCTTGGGACATATTAGGACAATATGAAACCTATGATTTTAATGTCATATCAACTTGCTTTTTAATTTGTATCCTTGCATATGGGAAACTTATCTGCTGCCATGCTTATCAAATCATTTGTTGTTAAAACATGCTGAAATTTAGAAGGATATTGATAATTAGAAGGACATTGTTTGTAACACCTCATTTGTGAATTTTTTTTATTGGCTGTAGATATCCATTAAAGTACAAAATGGCATTGTGAGACTGTTGTCTTGGAAGGATGCAGTAAATATTTGAATTACGAGATTGTCTTTTCTGACAAAAAATCCAGTTTACCCGTTTGTTTGGTCACATGAACTATTCCAATGGATTCTACTAGAAATTCCACGAGGGCTGGTAGATGTTGAATTTTAAAAAAACTCAAGGCTACAGGTTGGGCCTCCCTTGTCCGTCCCTCTTGGGAGCTGCCCAGTCCCAGACAAGGGAGTTTGCCAGACCAGGATCGTTCTGGGAGGCCCACTGGGCTCCTCTCCCCAGCAACCTGGGCTCTTCTCCCCAGCCTTCTGGTCTCATGCACTGCAGCAGCCCTGCTGGAGTCTGGCTAGCTACAGGAGCCCTGCCAGAGCTTCTGGCCCCACCAGAGCTCACAGTGGCCCCTTCAGAGCTCACAGCAGCCTTGCTGCCATGCTGGAGCTCTTGGCGGCCCCACTGACTGCAGGCTCTGCTGTCCCATGAACTCTGCACTCACCCTCCAAGTCCTGGAGCACAGATATTCAACCTGTAGTAGAACTGCAAAGACTACATTAACAGGACATTGTGAAGGATGTTAAGAAAATAGTATATATTTTCTATGTCAGTTGACACAGTATGTATACATATTAATACATATATTTAAATTATTATTCAGTGAGGAAGATAGTATTCATGTACAACCCTATCCTATAAAACTGCTGCATAGGATACAGGAACAAGGAAAATACTGATGAGAGAAAAGTTAAGTTTTAAGCTTAATTTAAAAAAATGAAAACAATGAAAAATACCTAGTCTATGTCCTTTCTCCGTGGAGGTTGATGTACGTGTTAATTGTGAATGCTCACATAAGAGCAAGTAAAATCTTCTTGATTTCGTAGAAACAAATGAAGGCTTATTTGGAAACCATAAATATGTGAATATATTTTCTATTAATAATCTCTCTCTCTCTCTCTCTCTCTCTCTCTCTCTCTCTCTCCCCCTCCCCCCCAAACAATCTGTGGGATCTCTGGATGATTGAGGTACTAATGGAGCATTCAAGGAAGGCAAAGGTGTTGTGGAGAACCTAAATAAATTCTTTGCGTTGGTCTCCACTGCTAGGGACATGGGAGACCTGAGACATTCTCTTTAGGGGACAAATCTGAGTGACTGCCCCATATTGAGGTGTCAGGTAGTGAAGGTTTTAGAACAAATGGATTAATTAAATAGTAATTTATGTATTAGTCACCATGAACAAAAAATATTCACTCAGGAGATCTGAAGGAATTCAGATATGAAATTGGAGAGCTACTAATGGTGGTGCACTTTAATCCACCTCTGTATCAGATAATGGAGTGTAGTTAATGTAACACCATTAAAAAAAAAGGCTTCAAAGGTAATCCTGTCAATTACAGACTTCATCTGATGAAGTGGGTTTTACCCTTGAAAGTTTATGCCCTAATACATTTGTTAGTCTCTGAGGGCATGTCTACACTAGGAAAATAATTTCAAAATAACTTATTTCAAAATAGTAATTCCTGAAATAACTATTTTGAAATAGCGTGTCCACTTGAAATTAGTCTGAGGCAGGCTCCCTTAATGTCCATGTGCTACCTCGTATTAGAGCCCCAGGAAACACTAGGGAATAATTACTTTGAATGACTCTGGGGAGTAGTTATTTCAAAAGAGCAACTGTGGAGTGTCCACACTATCGCTATTTCTAAATAACTATTTTGAAATAAGGGTAATTCCTCGTGGAGAGCAGGAGTTATTATTTTGAAATAACCAGCCCGTTATTTCGAAAAAACAGGCTTGGTAGTGTGGACGCTCCACTTGTTATTTTGAAATAAGGGGAGTAATTTTGAAATAACTCCCTAGTGTACACCTAAGGTACCACGGGACGCCTCATTGGTTTTGCAGATACAGACTAAGGGTATGTCTACACTGCATTCCTCTTTCGAGAGAGGAATGCAAATGCAGCCGAGCGAAATTGCAAATGAAGTGCAGATTTGAATTTCCCGTGCTTCATTTGCATAATTGCATCCAGCCGCTATTTCAAAATACCCTATTTCAAAATAAAAAAACGCTGTGTAGACGTGGTTATTTTGAGAACAAACCTTTCTTTCGAAATAACTGTTAAACCTCATTTTGTAAGGAGTACGGGTTATTTCAAAAGAAGAGTTTATTCTCAAAATAACCGCGTCTACACAGCATTTTAAATTTCGAAATAGGGTATTTCGAAATAGCGGCCAGATGCAATTATGCAAATGAAGCATGGGAAATTCAAATCCGCCCTTCATTTGCAATTTCGCTCAGCTGCATTTGCATTCCTCTCTCGAAAGAGGAATGCAGTGTAGACATACCCTAACATGGCTGCCCCTCTGAGACAAATTCCAGACCTGTAAACCTAAATTCAAAATCAGGCACATTTCTTGAAACTATAGTAAAGAACAGAATTATCAGACACATGGATGAACACAGTATATTGAGGAAGAGTGAACAAGGCTTTTGTACAGGAAAAGTCACACCTTGCCAATCTGTTAGGCTTCTTTGAAGGTGTCAGCATGTATGTGGGCAAGTTGTGATTCAATTGATATAGTGTATTTAGACTTTCAGAAACCTTTTGTAAGGTCCCTTACAAAAAGGTTTTAAGCAAAATAAGCAGTCATGGGATAAGAGGGAAGGTCCTCTCTTGGACCGGTACCTGGTTTAAAGATAGAAAACAAAGGGTAGGAATAAATAGTCAGTTTTCACAGTGGAGAGAGGTAAATAGTATGGTCCTACAAGAATCTTTACTGGGACTAATCCTATTCAATATATTCATAAATGATCTGGAAAAAAGTGGTAAACAGTAAGGTGGCAAAATTTGCAGATGATACAAAACAACTCAATATAGCTAGATCCAAAAACTGACTGCAAAGTGTTCCAAAGGGATCTCAACATAGATAAGTCCAAAATCAGGTAACTGGGCAACAAAATGGCAGATGAAATTCAATGTTGATAGATTCAACGAAAAGTACCCTGGAAAACAGAAGGCTAACTATACATACAAAATGATTAATCTAAATTGGCTGTTACAACTCAAGAAAGATGTTGGGGTCTTCATGGATAGTTAATGTGAAGCAGCAGACAAAAATGTTACTAGAATGTTAGGATATTCTTAGGAATAGGACAGCAACAATGATAACGGGTATGGAAGGGTTTACTATGAGGAAAAATTAAATAGATTGAGACAGCTTTTCTTGGAAAAGGAACAATTAATGGAGGATATGATAGAGATCTATAAAACTATGAACAATGTGGAGAAAGTGGATAGGGAAATGTTATTTACCCCTTCCAATAACATAAAAAGTAGGGGTTACCGAAGGGAATTAAGAGGCAGCAGGTTTAAAACAAACATGAATCTTAGATTCATGAATCTTAGAATGCACATTCAACCTGTGACGGACTCATTGCCAGGGGATGTTATGAAGGGCAAAAGTATACCTGGGTTCAAAAATAATTAGATAATTTCATGGAGGATATCTACCAATGGCTATTAGCTAAATTGGTCAGGAATGCAAAACCATGTCTTGAGTGTCCCTATATCTCTGACTGTCAGGAACAGGGGATAGATCACTCAATAATTGCCCTATTTTGTTTATTCCCTCTGAAGCATCCAGCACTGGCACGCAATGTAATATTGGGCTAGATGAATGACTGATCTGACCCAGTATGGCTGTTCTTATATTCCTATATCCATGTTTTTCTATTTTTCAACGTTTTTTCTCTTCCCAGTGCTATGTGAAAGACCCAAAGAAATAGGGGGAAATGACTAACACCCCATTTCTGCAAACCCACATGCTTAACTTTATGCATAATGTGAGTTAGTCCCATCAAAATCAGTAGGACTAGTCATCTGTGCAGTTAAATATGTGTATAAATGTTTACAGAACGGTAGACAAGGAGAATTGTCAAATGATGCAGAAAATATTGTTAAAATGCACAAATAAGTAAACTGGAAAAAAAAATAGAGATAGTATTTTCCTGTGTCCTCTTTCAGTTATACTGATAAGATGTATTTGTTAAAAGAATTGATAAAACAAATTTAGACACAAGTTTAAATTTTTGGTTGGAAATCTCCTTTTAAGAGAAAGCATTGTTTTAAAAAATATAATTATTGCCATAAGCACCATATGCCAAACATCTGAATGGTTTTGAATTTCACATCTCTGATTTATATATTTGTTTGTTTGTTTACTGTTTGACACTCTATTATTAAATATGAATGATGAACATGACTGACACATGGCAGCGTTCAACACTATTACTTTACCTTAACGTCCTGAGTCCAGCAAAGGTTTAGATTAATAAATCCTGGGCAGGAAGAAACTGATTTGTATAACTGATTTTATTTCTGTGTCTCAGTTGTGCAGTAATAATACACTAATTTGACAGCCCTTTGTCCAGGTGACCCATAGAACAGCATCAAGCAGAGTTGTAACTAAATTGCTAACAATGACGATTATTTCAGAAGGTAATTATCTTTCATGTTTGTGCAGAGCTGCTATTTTAAGCACTAAATACTGCATTTCCAACATTCACCCTTCAGATCCATAGATTCTGAACGTCTAAATATGCATTCTGGAAGACCCCACCCTCAGAATTAAATACTTGATTATGTTTTTCTTGTGAAAAAAAAAAGCAGGGTTGGGCTCTAAAATAATACCCATTGCTATTAGAAGTATGAACATTTAACCTCTTCCTGCATACTGGCTTTTGATTCTCTGCAAAATTACCAGTTTTAACTGGCTGCAATGTTTTATTGACAACCACATAATTATTTTTAAAATAGTGCAAAAAAATGGCCATTTCACTTCACAAAGGGAGATGCAAATAGTTGTTTGATTTTTTAATCTGTGTGGGTTTGCAACTCCTGAATTTTGGTTTCAGTTTCTGGTTATAATCTAACCAGTCTTCTTTTTTAAAGGGTTGCTTGCTTTTATGTTGGTACACTTTGCACCTGCAGTTTTCATAGGGACACAAACATGGGCGGCGAGTTATATGGGCTCGTGGTGCCCATGCTCCAGCATATTTAGAGACCAATATTTGGAGCTGGGTCTCTCCCCCAGCCCTGCTTGGAGCGGACCCCGGCCCCAGAGTGTCCCTGCCGTGCGCAACCTTCAATCAGCTCCCCCTTGCCGGCTGCTGCTGCCGCCATGTGCTGCGTGCTCAAACAGGTGGGCAGGGAGACGCCCGGGCGTGACGTGACATCACGGTCCGGCCCCGGACTTTAAAACTGCTGGTGCCGCGTGGCTGAGTTGCGGGTTCGGAGTTCGGGGACTTCTGGGGCTGAGCGCAGACTCTGGCCCCGCAGAGTGGAAGGCAGAAGGTAGGGGAGGGCTGGGAGAGGAAGGGGCTTGTGTGGAGGGGGAGGGGGAAAAAAGGGGAAAAGGGGAAAGGGTGGAAGAGGAAGGGGCTTGTGCGGAAGGAAAGGGAGAAAACTAGGGGAAGGACTGGGAGAGGAAGGGGCTTGTGCGGAGGGGGAGGGAGGAGGGGGAAGAAAGGGGAAGGCACCAAAGGGACAGGGTAGAGGAGAGACAAATGCCAGGGGGCCAAGTGCAGACAATGAGGAAAAGGGCAGGAGGGGAGGTGTCAGTGGGAGGGGGACAGGGTGATGCTGGGAGGGGAGAGGGTAAGGGCACTGGGGGCTGGAGGAGGAGGTGCTGGGAAAAGGCTTGAAAGAAGGGGTGGACATGAGGAAGGCCAGGATGGAGCAAGTCATGTGTGAGGGCACAGAGGGGCATGAGGGCAATGGGGGCAGAGAGTGGTGAGGGGGTGGGCATCAGGGAAAAAGGGGGCAGGGGCAGTAAGGTAAGGGGGAGGCACCAGGAGGGTGCAGGAGTAAGGGAAGGTGCAGGTGCCAGGGGATTCTGGGGGTGAAGCAGAAGGGCAGACACCTGCAGGGGAAGGACCAGCACCAAAGGAGAGAGGCAGGGCAGGTTTGTAGAGGGAGGTGTTAGAAGAGGGGATGAGGAGGGGTAGCTCACATGATCAGAGTGGGGCTACTGGAGGAGTGGGCACAAGGGGGAGAGAAGGGCTGGTGGAGGGGAGCAGGTCACAGGAGGGCTGAGGGCAGTGAGAAGGGCAGGAGTCAGGACAGCAGAGGAGGGTGAGGAGTTGGGGGGCAGCAGGCACCAGGGGAGCTGATGGAGCAAGGGGAGGAGACATGGCAGCAGAGAGAAAAGGTAAAGGTTTAAAAATATTTATTAATAACTTGGGGTATTCTACACTACCACCCTAGTTCGAACTAGGGTGGTTAATGTAGGCATTCGAAGTTGCAAATGAAGCCCGGGATTTAAATATCCCGGGCTTCATTTGCATCTTGCCGGGCGGGTGCCATTTTTAAATCCCCTTAGGTCGAACTCCGTGCCCGCGGCTACACACGGCACGGAGTAGGTAGTTCAAATTAGGATCTCTAATTTGAACTACTGTTACTCCTCGTGGAACGAGGTGTACTGGTCGTTCGAATTAGAGATCTTAATTCGAACTACCTACTCCGTGCCGCATGTAGCCACGGGCACGGAGTTCGACCTAAGGGGATTTAAAAATGGCACCCGCCCGGCAAGATGCAAATGAAGCCCGGGATATTTAAATCCCGGGCTTCATTTGCAACTTCGAATGCCTACATTAACCACCCTAGTTCGAACTAGGGTGGTAGTGTAGACATACCCTTGGGTGCCACAGTGGCACATCCAAACAAGCCACATGAACTCAATACTGGTGCACAACACAAAATTCATTCTGCTCATGGGAGGAAACTCTTAGCGGTTTCTTGCGCAAGAACATCTTGCGCAAGAACATGTCCACACTGCCATGTGCGAGCTGTGCTTTTGGACAAGAGCATCCATGGCAGTGTGGACGCTCTCTTGCCCAAGAAATCTCCGATGGCCATTTTAGCCATAGGGGTTTCTTGTGCAAGAAATCCCTGCCGAGCATCCACACTGCCTTCTTGCGCAAGAGAGCTTACATCTGTTTGAAAAGAGAGCAGCTCTTGCGCAAGACGCCCTCTCTTACCACGCCCTATGTAAATTTCCTTGCGCAAGAGCAGGCGGGCAGTGTGGATGCTCTGTGAGTTCTTGCACAAGAACGGCTGTACTTGCGCAAGAAGCCGCGAGTGTAGACATAGCCTTAGAGGGAACACTTCCCCCAGCCTCTCTGCCTCCGAGTTAATGTCATACACATTGGGTTAATGCAACTGCAGGATAGTTGCATGCGGGGGGTTTGGTGGGGGCCAAACTAATCTCTGTTGGTAGGAGGATGGTGGGAAAAGCCCTTTGAGTGGGGTGACATGACACCTTTTACTTCTGGTCATGTGTCCATCTTGCCTCGAGCCTGTTACCTCCAGAGGCATGACTAACGGGGGGGGAGAGGGCAGGGGACGTGGCTAACGGGGGTGGGGGGTCAGGGGGCATGGCTAATGGGGCACCACCAAAAATTATACAAACCTGCCGCCCATGGACACAAATCTGATTAGTGTGTTTCTATTTCATTTCAGGACCAATTTGGTAGTTACAGATGTAGTTTTGTGTTTGCACTTAATATTTTTTGGTCTCAAATTTTTTAGTACAAATTTTGTCCATTAAAATGGAGCCTGGGCCTCTCCCTTCCAGAAACAACCCCCACAATCTCATTATGAATTTCTCCTACTTTTTAAATTGAAAGCCTCTATGAAACACATATAATGGAGGTATAACCTTTTGCAACTCTGATCTATGTCACGAGCCAGGAAATGAATTTCTCAACATCCTTCCATTGTTGCCAGTTCTTTTGATTTCGTCATGAATCTTAAAACATTTCGTGTCTTTTCCTTAAAGCTACAGCTACTGGAGTCATGTTATTATGTGTGACTCTCACCTTTCATTTTAAATAGTAAGTTTCTAGCCCAGAAGAACATGGAGTAAAGTTTGAAAGTGTGACATCTAAGGGAGCAAAACCCACTTTTTAATGTATGATAAATGACTTGTTAATGTATGATAAAGAAGGAATACCATTTTCATATCTGAATTAGGGATGTGAAAGTTTCTGGTGAACTGGTGGGGGCCGGAACAGCTCCCCACCTCTCCCTCTTTAATCAGTGAACCAGTTAAACATACATTTAACTGGTTAACCTATTAAATGGGATTTTACATCCCTAATCTGAATCTTTCCTTGCAGGGGCAGATGACCATTTTGCGGGGCCCAGGGCAGCACAATTTTGCGGGGCCCCCCTTTGCCACGGTGCATGCACAGGGCTTTTTGAAGCGCGGGGCCCGGGGTGGCCGCCCCACTCGCCCTGCCCTATATCCGCCCCTGTTTCCTTTCACAGGTGATTTGCCTATTGGGAACTGGAAACAGTGCAATAAGGAGGTGTGATTACAACACATGTAGACCTAGACCAAAGCTAACATGATAAACCACAGCAGGGAAGCTGCAGCAGCATAGGTAGCTGCACAAGGTGCCTCTGTCTGCCCAGGACTGTAGATGCTGTTCCATCTTCACTGCTGTTGTTATTTGAGCTAGTTTTGATGCATGGTATTATCTGCACTTCCCAGATCAAGGAGACTTACCTAAGCTAGCTCTGATCAAACTAGTGCACTAAAAATGAGGGTAGCCTCAAAAGTGTGAGTGGTGGGTGGAGCTAGCTACCCTGATGTTGGATGGGCTCATAGGCGGGATGGCTAGCCTTTCCCACCACTTGCATTGCCATGGCTGCTCTCTATTTTTAGGATGCTAGCCTAGAGCCACCATGGGTATGTCCTGGAGCTGGGAATTACACCTCCAGCTCCAAGTGTAAATATACCACTAGCTTTATGTAGTCTAATTCAGGTATGTCTAGATACGCCGGTGATGAACACCTTCAAACCGTAGTGTAAATATAACTGGATTCTGTGGAATTCAGTGATTCTAAGGCCAGGTCTACACTAGACCTGAAAAGTCAGGTTAAGGCAGGGGTTCTCAAACTTTGTGATACCGCAACTCTCCTCTAAGTTGCCCGGGAGGTTGGGACCCACAGTTTGAGAAACGTGGGATTAAGGTATGCAACTCCTGCTACGTAAAATATCTCCACAGAGGGAGGCTGATGGGAGCAAACAGGCCTGTCGGCTTCTCTTACTCCGTGCGACTGCCAGGAGTAATGGAATTGACTGGGGCTGCCCTCAGCATTTGATTTAGCAGGTCTTAACTAGACCTGTTAAATCAAACACCAGAAGATTGATCTCTGCTATGGCAAGTGAAGGTGTGGTCTACGGAATTCTTTATGGTGTTGATCAAGATGTGGCTGGTCATGTCGAGTAATTAGAACAGGACTCATGCCTAGTAGTTAGAGCAGGAGCCATGCCCCCCAGATAACAGAGCAAATGGCCAGAGCCAAAATCAAAGTCATGAATTGGAGCTGAGGGTCAGGATTGGCTTACCTGGGGCAAGGCAGGGAAAAGCAAGCACTTGACCTATCACAGTCATGGTTTGTGCAGACCCTGAAATATTGCTTCTAGTGGGCTTAAGAGCCAGTCTACTGATTTTTCCATCTAACCAGGTGGTATAGTTAATTAGATAACTGCCGTGAGTGGTCGCGATTAAGCAAACCGCCCCCTTCCCTTGGGTTTGCTAGGACTGTGCAGAACTCTGGTCTGCCCCCTTGCTTACGTGGGAAGTCGTCAATAAATTTAGACCAAATACGAATTTGTGTCTTAATCAATGAGCATAACTTTATTGATGTTGCCACTTAATGAATAACAAAGTCAAAAGATAACAGCTGAGAATTAAAAAGAAATTAATAAAAGAAAAATACAAAAAGCAAATTGTTTCTGCTAGCGTGATTACAAGGATACTTAGTGACGTCAGCTAACTCGTTATCTAGTTTTTTATTTTCTTCTAGATTAATTTTTAAAAGAACTGCAACTCTGAGGATCCTTGATCTTATAGTTTATCAAGATTATTTTGTTTTTCTTGATTTTTTAGAATCTTTTTGTTAGGTTTTTAGACTCTTTTTGTTAGACTTTTTGACTCGTTTTGTTAAGTTTTTCAGAGTCTTTTAAGTTTTTTGACACTCTGTCAGATTTTTTTACTCTTTTTGTTAAGTTTTTCAGAGTCTTTTGTTAAGTTTTTTGACTCACCCGATCAGGTGTAGCAGCATCTCTCTACTGGCCAGGTAGAGGACGACGAAGGCTGTTACGATGCCTGCCTCGGTATGGACCTCCTGCCTCTTGTCGTTAGAGAGCAGCATGTGAGTTCAGTTTCCAGAATGAGCTGTAGATGATGAGGTACCCGCAGTCGTTACTGCAGGGTATTTATGGCCTGATCTCTCATTGTCTATTCAGTTCTGTGGTTAATTTGAGATGCAAAAAATTTTTTTCTCTTAAGGGCTAGCGAATTAGCTGAGGATCTTGTAATTAGATGCAAGAAAATTTTTTCTCTTACACTAAATTTGGTGTGTTGCTCAAGAGCTAGCGAATTAGATGAAGCTCTTGTAATTAGATGCAAGAAATTTTTTTCTCTTACACCAAATTTGGTGTGTTGCTTAAGAACTAGCGAATTAGATGAAACTCTTGTAATTAGATGCAAGAAATTTTTTCTCTTACACCAAATTTGGTGTGTTGCTTTAGAGCTGGCGACTCAGATGAGGATTTTTACTCTTACAAATTTTACTGCTTATCCTACATTATCATGTATCATAACACATTTCCTAATACACTCCTTCTTAACAGCAAAAAAAAGCAATACATGTAGTCTGCAGTTAGGCTACTTCCTCTTAAACATAGCTGTCTGTGCTTTTGCTATGGCTTAATTTTAAACAGCTGCTAAGCATATATGACAATAACCTGCTACAGGCCAGCTGTGCTCATTGGGTTGCCTGGAATCCAACTTTGTTTTAGGCCTTGTTTTCTGGAAGTACATGGGATATTGTTGCTTTCAAATCTAGAAGACTCTCTTCACCAAGTTCTGCATTGGACCTGCATTGGCACCTTATAGGTCAACTTACCTTCAATATTCTGTGGTTTTCTTGGTGGAAAAGAGGGCCAAGTCATACGTTAACCAGAGCCTAATTCTACTTAGTGGGGAAGTTTAGTCCTCATGGAGTCTCTACAGAGGGCTGTCTATAGGGTCATGGAAATGGGAGACCAATGCAGCAGCAATGATTTCTTAAAGATAGAGAATAAGAGAATATCTTATTGCCTCTATATAAAACCATGAATACTGCATATACATGTGGTCGCCTCATCTCAAAAAAGATATATTGGCATTGGAAAAGGTTCAGAAAAGGGCAACAAAAATTATTAGGGGGTTGGAACGGGTCCTATATGAAAAGAGATTAAAAAGACTTGGACTTTTCAGCTTAGCAAAGAGGAGACTAAGGAGGGATATTATATAGGTCTATAAAATCATGACTGTTATGGGAAAAGCGAATAAGGAAAAGTTATTTACTTATTCCCTCAATATAAGAACTAGGGGTCACCAAATGAAATTAATAGGCAGCAGGTTTAAAACAAACAAAAGGAAGTTTTTCTTCACTCAGCGCACAGTCAACCTGTGGAACTCCTTGCCAGAGGATGCGGTGAAGGCTAGAATTTAATAGGGTTCAAAAAAGAGCTAGATTCATGTAGATTAGGTCCATCAATGGCTATTAGCCAGGATGTGTAGGAATGGTATCCCTAGCTTCTGTTTCTCTGGACGTGGGTGACGGGAGAGATCATATGAGGATTACTTGTTGTGATCCCTCCCTCTGGGGCATCCAGTATTGGCCACTATCAGCAGACAGGATACTAGGCTAGATGGACCTTTGGTCTGACCCAGTATGGCCGTTCTTATGTTCTTATGTTCCACCCTCTCCTCAGCTAGGTTCATGTGGGTTTTGGCCTTTACATGTCTGAGCGGCTCTCAATAGTGACTTGAAATCAGGTTAGAATCATAGCATTACCCTTACTATTTATGCAGAATCAAACTTGATGTGGAATTGAGGTATTGCCTTGACAGTGTGGAGCACTAAAACATTATTTTAGTGTTTTTGTTAGAAATCACTCACACCAATTTATTATAATAGGTGTTCTGTATATTGAAAAAAAGCACAGTAAACTGTTCTCTCTTTAAAAAAAAATAGCAGTAAATTAATTTTTTTATCATCATTTCATTCTGAATGGGTCTTTGTTGAACTATGTACTTTGTTTCAACTTTATGGCTTCAATACTGAATTTTATGTTATCTTTTCATTCAATATGTTTCTGTTACATCAGTGGAATAATATGAAAGTCCTATGCTAGTCAAAATAATATATATAAATTCTCACTTAACTTTAAAACATATCCATAAACTGGAGGAGACCTGGACTAGTGCCTCGGCAATTTTCAGAGATATTTAGTTCAAAATTTGTGCTGTATGTTGTATTTTTTAATAACTATTAGATTTTATTAACTGATGTTATCACTATTAAATATATGTAGTGTTGTAGCTGTGGTGGTCCCAGGATATTAGAAAGATAAGGTGAGTGAGGTAATATCTTTTAGTGGACCAACTTTTGCAGGTGAAAGAGATATGAACTCTTCTTCAGGTGACTTGAGCTTCAAAGGAATTTTTTAAACAATGTAGTAGAGAAGAATGAGCCTCTAGGACAGGGCTACTCAACACGCGGTGTGCGGCTCATTTATTTGTGGCCCGCAGTGCGGTTTGGGTTTACGCAGGGCTCAACATGCAGCACGCGGGTGGGAGCCAAAACAAAAAAGTAATTAATGTAATGGTTTTCTATTGATGTGCATTTTAGTAGTTAAATTCCTGGACTGTCATTGCTCATTAAAAGTGGTGGGTGGAAAGTGAGTAAATATTGGGAAAGTGGTGGGTATATTAATATCAGCAGAACTGACTTAAATGGGACCTGCATGTTGTGTAGTCTTGCCTTAATCTTTGTATTCATGTCTGTTAGTGTGAAAGTAGCTATTTGCATATATTTGCATATATATTTGCATGTACGTGCAACCACACTTAGGTTGTGGCCCTCAGCATGTACTGTGAGCATCATTGTGGCCCCCGGGGCTTCCAAAGTTGAGTAGCCCTTCTCTAGGAAGTACTTGCAAGGGAGTGAATGCAAGTTCCTGCCTTCAGATTGGACCTTTTTAAACTACACTCTGGGTTATGTCTAGACTGCAGCTCCCTTCCGGGATATCCAGGGGTATCCCCGAAAAGCTATGCCGCGTCTAAGTAAGGCATCCTCTTTTTCGGAAAAATTTCTGAAAAAGCGGACACGTTCTTTCGCCATCCCTGTCAACTTCGTTTCACAAGGAAGAAGGGATGGCTTGAAAGAGAAGGTTTTCCAAAATTTGGCAACCTGTAGACACGCCAAATTTTGGAAAAGCCTCTTTCAAAAGAAAAGCAGAAAAAGATACGCAAATTGCGAACCACAATTTGCGTATCTTTTTCCAACTTTTCTTTGTAGTGTAGATATAGCCTCAGAGGAAAATCCCATTGGCTGGTCATTACCCCCTGCTTTGAGGGTCCAAAGATCAAATGTCCCACTGGTATTGAGAAGTGATTCGTGTTTTTATGGGGTGTTCTGATTCTGAACAAGAGGGTTTATGAATTTGTGGCCACAGAAAAACCTTTCTGTGGGGTTTGCAAGACTGGCTCCTACAAGAATCCCTGTTAGGCTATGTCTACACTGCAGGTATTTGTCAGTAGAGAGTATGCTAATGAAGCACTCATTAGCATTTGTCGCACTGTCATTTGTATATTCTCTGCTGATGCATTTTGCGGAAGAGGTTTTTGTGCAGAAACAAGCAGGGTAGATGGGTCTGTTTTGCACAAAACCCCCTTTTGCTCAAGATCCCTTATGCCTCAAAAAAGGAGGTACAGAGGATCTGGCACAAAAAGGTTTTTTTTTTGCGCAAAACGGACCCGTCTACACTGCTTGTTTTTGCACAAAAACTTGTGCAAAAAGCATCAACAGAGAATATGCAAATGCAGCACGACAAATGCTAATGAGCACTTCATTAGCATACTCTCTGCTGACAAATACCTGCAGTGTAGACATAGCCTTAGTGTGGGATGGTCTCTGATAAGCTTATTGGCGTGAGTGTAAGGTTTTTAAATTGTTTTAATATGTTTTCTCTGTAATGCTTTCATCTTAAAAATGTATATGTTTGCATAGAAAAGCTGCATGGTACCTTATAATTGTGGGCAATTATGCTGTTTATAGCCTCTGAGGAGAAAACACAGCAAGCCTGCTGAGGTAGTCTGCCTTACTGGGGAACTCACAGTATAAGGTAGCCTAAAACAAACTCCTGTCCAGGAGTAAGGGTATGTCTACACTATAGAGTTATTTCGAAATATCTTATTTTGAAATAACATGTCTACACACAAAATGCATTTCGAAATAGCGTTTTGCTATTTCGAAATAGTGCGTCCACACTGATTGGATGCTGAATCGCTTTTAAGGCCAGCTGAAACAGGTCCTGGCAGGGCATCAGGTCAGGAGTTACTTTGTGTGGCTGCTGCCTGAGGCTATCTGAGGCCTGTGCTTAAAGGGACCCCCCTGGACACCTGGTTCTCAGGTTTCCCTGCTTGCTTGCCTACCTCGCTGAGGGACAGCGAAGCATTTTTTTCTCTGTGTGTTCTGGTTGCCCTCACTCGGAACACCACAGCACTCTGCATCATAGAGCCGGAGCTGCCCCTGGGCACTCTGGTGCTTCTTTTGGATGTGTTGCTGCAAGCCTGGAAGCACTTTCTGGAGTCTGCCTCGCAGCATCTGCTGCAGCCCAACCCTCAGGCTGTCATCCGGACCCTCCTGGGGTACATGGAGGAGCAGTAGCAGCACCCGGACACCAGCAGCGACTGGTGAGACCACATTGTCCTGGAGCGCTGGGGAGACCAACAATGGACCCAGAACTTTAGGATGAATGAGGACACCTTCATGGAGCTCTGTGAGTGGCTCGCCCCTGCTCTGCAGCGACGGACACGCACACGAGGCCCACCATTCCCCTCCAGAAGTGTGTGGCCATCGCCCTCTGGAAGCTCTCCACGTGGGATAGCTACTGATCCGTGGGGAACCAGTTCGGCTTGGGGAGATCCACCGTCGGAGCAGTGCTCATGCAGGTATGGCAGTCTCCAGCCACTGTGCCAGGAGAGGGGGGGGTCCAAGGAGGGGATGGGCTGCCCTAGGGAAAAGTGGGGGAGGTCGTGCAAGTGCCCTCCACGGGAGGGTTTGTTCTGTACTGCTGGCACTAAGGACTGCCGGTGGTGGCCAGGACTGCAGGAGGGGTTGCTCCTGGGGAGTGGGGGCGCGGGGCAGTGGCGGGGAAGGAGCACTCTCATCCACCCTGGCACCTCAGTGACTCTCAGTTTTGTGTGTCCCTCTGCAGGTGGTCAAGGCCATCAATAGAGTGCTGCTCCGCAGAGTCATCCGCCTTGCCGACGTCGACTCGGTCATCGAGGGGTTTGGCGCCCTGGGCTTCCCCAACTGTGGGGGGAGGGGGCTATCAACGGGACACACATCCCCATCCGTGCCCCGGAACACCAGGCCTCCCTCTATTTCAACTGCAAAGGATACTTTTCCATCATCCTACAGGCTGTGTCTGACCACCGGGGCCACTTTGTGGACATCAGTGTGGGCTGGTCTGGCAAAGCACACGACGCACGTGTGTACTGCAACTCCTCCATTTGCCAGAGGTTGCACACTGGGACTTTCTTCCCCGACTTCCACATCAGGGTTGGGGACGTGGACATGCCTGTCTGCCTGGTGGGGGATGCAGCCTATCCCCTGCAACCCTGGCTCATGAAGCCCTACACGGGACACCTCAACCCTCCCCAACAGGCCTTTAATGCCAGGCTCGGCAGGGCCCACATCGTGGTGGAGGGTGCCTTTGGCCAGCTGACAGACCATTTTAGATGCCTCTTCACTCTCCTGGACCTCTCCGAGAGGAATATTCCGCACGTGGTGGCAGCATGCTGTGTGCTGCACAGTTTGTGCGAGAGAAAGGGGGAGGCTTTTCTGCCAGTCTGGATGGCAGAGGCCGAGCACTTGGCCGGCCTATACATGCAGCCCCACACGGCTGTCAGCCGGGAGGCCCATCGGGGGGCTGTCTGTATCCAGTAGGCCCTGCGGGAGAGCTTCCACCCGGAGGAGGAGTGAAGTCTCGGCGTGCCCCACTGGGGGCTTGTGCCTCATTCCACCCTCATGTCCTTCCACTTAACCCTCCCTAACCCCCCTTCCTGATGTACAATAAAGACACATGTGTTGAAGAAAACAAACTCTCTTTATTGAACAAAACTGGGGTGTGGGGGGGAATGAAGGTGGGAGAGGGGAGATGAGAGGGTGGGAGGGGGAGGGGTAAACCTGGGAGGAGGGAGCTGGAAGGAGGAGGCAAGGGGAGGAAGGGGGAGAAGAAGCTCAGGGATCAGGGTTGGGAGTGTTGCCGGTCCACCTGTCTCCCAACACTGTGGGTGCAGGGGCCTCGGTGTCCCCGTGGGGTGGAGGAAGAGGGAGAGGAAGAAGCGGGAGGGGGAGCAGGCGTGGGAGGAGGAGCGGTAGCTGGGGAGGCAGCAGGGGCTGGAGCGGCAGGAGGCACCAGTCTCTGCACCAGGGTCTGCAGGTGGGCGCAGATGGCATGGCCGTGGGCAAGCAGCTTCTGTCCGCTCTCTCGCTGGAGCTGCAGGTCTTTGTGCACCCAGGAGTCCACGGTGCAGTGCACGCCTCGCAGTATCCCCAGGTGCTGCCGCTGGTACTCCTGGTTATGGGTCAGCCTGCTGAGTGCCTGGGTGTGGGAGGATGTCCTGGGCGGGGTGGTGCACCCTGCACTTGCAGCTGCTGCGGCTGTGGAGAAACAAGAGAAGTGGTCAGTTCTCCCTGGGGACACAGTGGGTGAAGCCCAGCCCCCCTCTGCAAGGCGAGGAGGCCAGATCTCTGTACCATCAGAGCCGATGTGCTTGCACAGACGTCATGTTCGGGATGTCCTGCTATCCCTGGGAGTGGGAGCTGGCCTGGGAGTGCACCCATGCCCCTGTTGTATGTGGTGTGGGTCTGTGGGCAGGGGGCGGGGGAGGGAGAGATGTCCCCTGCATCTGTGTAGAGGGGGCTTGTGGAGGGAGGGTGTCCTGCTGTGTCCCACCCCGGGGTCAGCAGCACGTCATGTGCCTTCATACATACACGCATGTGGGTAACAGGCCACGGTCCCTGTGTGGCAACCAGCTGGGGCCACATGCTCAGGTTTCTGCATGAGCCGTGGCCAGCAAGGCCCATGCGCACTGTCCCTGGTCTCCCTCCCCTCCTGCCCCTGCATAAGGGGACAGTGATGGCACTCACATGTTGTTGCCTCCCTGGCCTCAGATGACACCGGCAACAGCTCGCTGGCATGGCTCGGGGGCCCTGGCTGTGCGGCATGCTCCCTCGGGGCTCCTGCAGCTCCTGGCCCTCTTCCTCCTCCGTGCCCTGGTGAGGGCCCTCTGCCCCAGGGTTGATGACCACCCAGGGGGCACGGACTGTCCCGCCCCCCAGGATGCGGTGCAGGGTATCAAAATAGGGGCAGGTGTCTGGGTCTGCCCCTGTTTGGGAGCTGCCCCCTGTGGCCCTGGCACAGGCCTGCCGCAGCTCCTTTATCTTCATGTGCACCTGCAGCAGCTCTGTGGTTTTCATCCGAACCTGCTCCTGGGTTTGGATGTGGCCTTTGGTGGCCAGGCTGGCAGCCATGCAGCTGTAGTTGGCCGCTTTCCTCCGTCTACTGAAGAGATCATGGACGTTTCAGGCCTCCCCTCAAACCTCAATGAGGTCCCTGATCTCTGCACTGGACCAGGCAGGTGCCTGCCTTTTCTGGCCTCTGGCAGGCTCCTGGGATCTGGCAGACTGGTCCTGGGGAGCGGTGGAGGGCTGGCTGGCACTAGCTGCCTGGCTCATGCTGCGGCCTGGCTCAGGGGCAGCAGGAGAGTGGCTCTGGGCTGGCAGGTCTGGTGCTAGCCACAAAAGACTATAGCCAGACTCTACCCCTTTAAGGGCTCCAGGAGCGGGAGGGAGGAGAGGAGTTTTCCTGTTTGTGCCCAGAGTGGCCACCACAGCACCCTGAGAAGGGCTGGAGGCCCCCTATTTCGAAATAAGAGTCTACACAGCGCTTATTTTGAAATAGCAGTTTTGAAATAGGTGCTATTCCTCATGGAATGAGGTTTACCAATTTTGAAATAAGCCCTCCGCTATTTCAAATTAATTTTGAAATAGCAGTTGGCTTGTGTAGATGCTAGTACAGTTATTTTGAAATAAAGGCTGTTATTTCGAAATAACTTTGCTGTGTAGACATACCCTAAGAGAAATGTGGGTATTCACGCAAGGGGTTTGATAGCTGGGGAACTGTGAATCTAGAGGGGGTGTCTTTCCTGGACCAGGAAGGGGAGATACAGGTGCCCTGGACTGTGGCAATGTGCACAAAAGTTTATTGTGGCAATGCAAGAGGTTAATTTCTGAGTCTCTTTGTACTTGGCTTAAACAGTGCCTGCCCAGTGTGTCCCTACTGACTTTGAATACTTGATGTCAGGTCTACTCGTTAAAGATACAATGGCATAGTTATGTCTCTCAGGGATGTGAAAAATCCACACCCGGAGGGTACGTCGAGACTACACCTCTCTGTCGACAGAGAGATGTAGATTAGGCACGTCAAAATTGCTAATGAAGCAGGGATTTAAATAACCCATGCTTCATTAGCATAAACATGGCCACCGCTTTTTTTGTTACACGGAGCTTTTTCGAAAAAAAACGGCAGTCTAGACAGGGATCTGTCGAAAAATAAACCCTTTTTCGACAGATCCTGTATTCCTCAAAAACTGAGGTTTACAGGATCTGTCGAAAAAGGGTTTATTTTTCGACAGATCCCCATCTAGACTGCTGTTTTTTTCAAAAAAGCTCCGTGTTGAAAAAAAGCGGTGGCCATGTTTATGCTAATGAAGCGTGGGTTATTTAAATCCCTGCTTCATTAGCAATTTCGACATGCCTAATCTACATCTCTCTGTCGACAGACAGGTATTGTCTAGACGTACCCTGCAAGACATAGTAAGCTGACCTACTTCCTTGTGAAGATAGCAGTATGACAATGGAAGAATTCTACCATTGACCTAGCAGCCTCTTCTCGGGAGGGGGTGAGGGTAGTTTACCCACACTGATAGGTAACTTCCCATCAGTAATGGCTGGGCAACATTAGATAGAGGCATCAAGGGGGGGAGGGAAGAGAGCAACTAGTTGAGGGACTAGTTACTCACATCCCTAGTTCAGATTCTATTATAAGTAATTTTTTCCCATTAAAATTAGGACAATGATTTACGCAAATGTTCCTCATCCGTCCGTCCCCCCAGCTATAATTTTCAGCAACACCCAACAATATTTGGATTTATGTACAAAGTCAGCCTATTTTCAAAAATCATCAGTTTTTGAAGATATAAATAGCATTTAGAAGTTTTTACAAACGTGTCTCATTTTGGCAGATTATTAATCATAGAATCATAGAATCATAGAGCTGGAAGAGACCTCAGGAGGTCATCAAGTCCAGCCCCCTGCCCAAGGCAGGACCAATCCCAACTAATTGGGACCAATTAATTCCTCTTCTTCTGTATCTGCCCTACATGCTACATGATGCAAGGAATAAAGTGACAAGAAAGATTGAGCCAGCTTAGTATTTGAGAAGGAGACAATCATCCAGAAACACCATCCTGCTACAGGAAGTGGTGCTGGTTGATTAGTAAGTTATATTCTTGTTTCAATGAGTCAGCTAGCACATTTGTATGTGTTCGGACAATAATTAATAATAGGAATAAAAGTATTATTGTGTTCTGTTAAATATCTGCTGAATTTCACTCTTGAGATGTCATATCATCTTCATCAGGAATTCTACAGCTTTCTGATAAATTTTTAAAATCCCTTTGGATCCATCGAGATGGATCATACTACTCAAAAGAAAGAATAAAATCATTTAACACGGAGTTTACTTTGGTGTAAGCTATATTCAACTACTTTTATGATACTACAGCTGTTTTAAATTCTACAGTGTTCCTACTTTTCTTGTACTAACAGGTTCTAATGGGTTCAGTTACTACAGTGCCTCTGGCTCTAACACACGTGAATTATGTTCTCAAAGACAGTGGGAAATTGCTGCCTGGTTTCACAGGATTGCTAGTGTTTTCATGCATTTGGTGTCTGAACCTTTTCCCCAGTTCAGTATCACAGTGAATTCACAAGAAAAAAAAAGAGGCATAATAAAGGAGAGAGAGAGCTGAAGTTAGTTTGAATTACCACACAATTCTTAGTCAACAAATGCTGACAAGTTACTGAAATTAATACATGCAGAGTAGGTAAGAAAGGGATTGTATAAAATAGATATCCATTCTCATTAATATAGAGATAACAAGTTGGGCAAAATTTTCCAAAAGTGGTTGCCTACAGTTAAGCATTTTGAAAGATGAGAACCTGAAGCACAACTGCCTTCTCAATATCAGATGAAGGATGGTAGGGATTGAACTCAGGTCTTCTCCACATCATTAGTATGTGCACGCACCATGGGACTTAATGCAGCTCAGCAGCTGTATCGTCCTCCTCCCCCCAGAGTCTTGCAAAAAATACTTAGGCACCTGCCTCCAGAAAAAGGTTCATGGCTGTGAATATCAAGGAGAGATAGAAGTCTTTCTCCAACACAGACGTAGGGTATGTCTATACAGCAACATTATTTCGAAATAACTTAGTCCGCATCTACACAGCCGGCAGTTATTTCGAAATAATGTCAACATACTGTCAAGCTGGAGGACTTCTTACTCCACCTCCTGTAACTCTCATTGTATGAGGAGTAAGGGAAGTTGGAGGAGGAGTGCTCTATTTCGAAATAAGTGCTGTGTAGATGCTCCCAATTTCAAAATAAGCGATGCAATTGGCATAGCTCAATTTGCGTAGCTTATTTCAATTTAAGCCCTGCTGTGTAGCTGCACCCTTAGGGTAAGGCTACACTAGCTCGTTAGTTCGAGCTAGGTAGTCTAATGAGGGCAACCGGAGTTGCAAAAGAAGCCTGGGATTTAAATATCCTGGGCTTCATTTGCATTTTCCCGGGCGCCATCATTTTTAAATCCCCCTTAGTCCAAACTCCGTGCCCGTGGCTACACGCGGCATGGACTAGGTAGTTCAAATTAAAGATCCTAATGCAAACTACCGTTACCCCTCATTGGAGGATATTTAAATCCCGGGCTTCCTTTGCAACTCCGGTTGCCCCCATTAGACTACCTAGCTTGAACTAATGAGCTAGTGTAGCCTTACCTTTAGGCACCTACTAGTTCTGTGAGAACACCTGGACTTAGGCAATGGCTAGCTTTGGCGGCTCCCTGCTCAGCATGCTAGCTTTTATGCACTCCATATTTTGGCAACTAATTCTCCCCATGGACTGACTGTATGGGGAGCCCAGGCATGTAATTTGGGGCCATGGACATGTGAAGCATGTAATGGAGGCTGGGGGAGGCTAAGCCTCTCCAACCTCCACTCTGATGCTCCACACCAAGGTTTTAGGGCCAGGCCTTGGCAGGGCTCAGAGCTCCTCCAGACAGTCAGGACTTGGGACAGTCAGGCTCCTCTGGCCTGTTGGGGCTTGATTTAGTTGGGGTTTGTCCTGCTTTGAGCAGGAAGTTGGACTAGATGGCCAACCCTAATCTTCTGTGATACTATGATTTTACAATTTGTGTTTAAAAATACAAATGGAGAATGAAAGTAATTTAAAATGTGATGTTTTGTGGTTGAATTTTCACAGAGAACTAGCATCCCATACATTTTCTAGAGAGATATTGGTTTAATTTCAAACACACATAAAAGGCCCCGTGGCTGTTATTGCATTTATTGCCTCTCCCAGCTTGAGAAATTCTAATCTCTGTGGGGTAGTTGAAATTTAGTTTATTATTAATTCTATCAGGAAGGTTTCTTCTTCTTCTTCTTCGCTGCTACCACCCCTCTATTAATTACATATACCAAGAAGGCCCCCAAATAGTAAGGCTCCAATTCTCAATACATTTAACTTAAGTGGGAGTTTCCCCCTATTTAAGCAGGGGCCAAAGGCCCTTAGCCCCTCACCTCTGCATAGAAAGTAAGACTATATTTCCAATTCCTTCATTAGTCTAAGCTAGTTCTATTGTTAGCTAGAAGAAGATTGTATGATTTGTCATAACTAAGGCTATGATTTAATCATGAGTATTTTTAGTAAAAGTCATGGGCAGGTCACAGGCAATAAATAAAGTCATGGCCAGTGACCTGTTCATGACTTTTACTAAAAATCCCCCTAACTAAATATTAGGTGCTGGGAAGCTCCAGTGGACGCTGCTGCTCTGTGTGAGTGGGGGTGCACTGGTAGTCAGTGCTGTCCCTGGGGTAAGCTTAGGACTCCACCACTGCTCCTGGGGATGGGTAGCCCCGGGCTTCACTGCCACTGATGCTTCTGGAGGAAAGGGGCACGGCTTGGAACCCTGCCACTGCTTCTCTGGGCAAAGAGCAGCCCAGGACACTGCTGCTGCTCTTGGACCACTGCTCCAGGACAGCGCCCTGGACAAGTGGTCTTGGGCCACCCGAGGCCCAAGGGTCCGTCATACTACCACTGCAGTTGCAGAAGCCACGGAGGTCCAGGAAAGTCACAGCATCTGTGTGTTCTGTGAGGTCCATGAAAAATTCATACATAGCCTTATTCGTGACTATTTTTGGCTATTGTCCAAACAAGCAGAGCCAAAAAACCATTTTTTTTAAAGTTTGCCATAGCAGGGCTAAGCGAGAAGATTAAATATCCAACACTAAGGCCAGTGCCCTCTGGAGATTTCAGTTAGTTTGGTTCACTGAGCAAGAGAATTCAAGGAAAAAACTTTACTTATTCTTTATAGAAGAGAATTTGCCCAGCTGGTTTATATGTAATGCGGGAGTGGGAGATCAATTCCTGGAGAGAAAGATAAAGCAGAACTTGAAGCATTAAAAATGCAATAACCCAGGCTACCGATATGATAGTAATGACATGTCACATTGTGCTTTTTAAACAAAAATAAAGCTATTAATAAATGACATACATGATGATTCAATACAACATTTTAGAGATTAATCTCTACCAGTCTCTTTAATAGATCAGAGAGGTTTGTTAAACATTAATGGTAACAAGGTGCACCTCATATGCATGTTAATGGATTATAACTTTTTATGGACACAATTTGTACCTGTCTCTCAGTGAATTAGGAAGCTGGTGCACCAGGAGTGGATTGTTAGGCTCTAGTGGGCAAGCTTTTCTAATTAGCCCATCCTCTAAGTGACAACTCTCTAATCAACAGAGAGAGACTATAAATTATGCCTACCAAACTATTACAAATAATATTTTTCTCTTAATTTTGAGGGCATCTCATGCAGTGCATCTCTCCAATAGAAAGGCAGGGACTGCAGATTTGTAGTTTACAATTCTCATGATTAATGGAATAACATGCACTGTTTAGTCATACTTACAAAAGCGGGGATGCTGCCAGAAAGTATCTAATTGGTTAAATAAATAACCCTAAGCTTTTATTGCTCAAAGCCTTTTTTATTGAATTATTAATGCTATGTCACCCTCCAAATCAGTAGCAGTTAATGACTGATTTGCCTGAGGCTGCTAATATCCTCCCATCAGTTGTAAATTTCAGTGATAGCTTATTTTGCTAACTTAGAGCCTATGTTACCAGTGTAGTTTGTAAAGTGGCATTGATTATAAGTCTGTAGATAAAAATAATTGCCAGCTACAAATTTTTGTTGGTTTTATTATTTGTATTTGTTTCTAATGAAGATCTTTGGTAAACTCAGTTCATTTAACAGCGGTTATTATTTTTTTTCAAATGCAACAAATTATTTTATGAGACTTGCTTAGGACAGTTGAGATTAAAATGCAAATAAGCATCAAATATTTTTTCCCACTCCTTAAGTTGAACTGGAATTAAGGATGTTAAGGAATGGGTATTTTGCTAATTGTGTAGTCGATACGCTTTGTATCAACCACACGATTAGTCAATAAGTGGAGGCTCGCTCTGGAACCCCGGTGCCTCTGCATTTTAAATGCAGTAAGAGCATGCAAGCTGGGACTGCTCAGTCCTGACTCACGTTGGGTTCAGCAGCCTCTGTTCGTGGCGGCCTGGCACTAGTGGGCAAGAGGCCTCGGCCTGCCGTGGGCAGAGGCTGCTTTGCAGCAGCCTCCCCCTGATGGAGGCAGCAGGGGAGGGGGCAGGCAGGAACCAGCTTTTAAACAAGCTCCCCCCAGCATCGGATCCTGTTTCCAACCCCCTTTGCAGCGTCTCATGCAGAGGCAACATGGGGGGGGGGGTGGTGCGAGTAGTCGAGTACTCCACTCGACTATCCAATAAGTTTTCAAACCGCCAGCGTGGTATAGGCAGTCTGGGGGTGGAGTGTTGCTGCCCTAGCACTTGTTCTGCCCCATGCTCCGAGGCTGGAGCCGTGTGCTGCCCGCCTTCCCTGTGCTTCGAGGCTGGGGAGGCTTGAGCTGTGTGTCGTCTGCTCTCCTCATGTGCCAGGGAGGCTGGAGCTGCGTGTCACTCACCCTCTCTGAGCTCCGAGGCCAGGTAGGCTCAGGCCGTGCGTCTGCCCCCCATTCCTGTGGTAGGGGGTGAGCAATGCGCTGCCCCGCCTCCCCGTGGTGGGGGGTGGGGCCTTGGCAGAAGGGGCAAGGCTGAGGTGGGGCTGGGGGCTTGCTTCCCTTCACCCACCACCCATGCTCACTCACCTATTCTCTCTTTTGCTAGAAATTAGGTTACAAACTCAGATAAAGATTTCAGCATTTTATGACTGTTAATGCGACTGGTCTATCATCTAGCGGTTTTTTGGCTATAAAAGGTAAAACTAGCCTCTGCCCTTGGTAGCTCGCAAAATGGCACTTCCTCAGTATGAATGTCTATCTGATGTTCTTTTCATTTCACTGATAGTAATAGAATAAAATACTGCTTCATCTTCTCACTTAACAACAAATCACCTCCATTCTGTTGGGATGTCACACAGAGATTCTCAAGAGCCTCGCACACTCTGTTATTTAACAGTAAAGGCAGTGCATAGCTTACTTCTGTGTCATGACCTTTATGTTCACGGATGTATTCTGTGTGTGGATATACATTTTTCCGTCCATCTCCTTAGTGATTCCATGTCTGTGGAGCAGGTAATAGCTTGGTGTTGGTGAAGAGAAGGAAAGTATTTGAGGGCTATGACCTCGACAGCAACCAGTGCCATGGAAATGCTCAATCTGTATGTCTTTGAATAGCTGTAAGGAATTTTACCCCGTTTTCTACCTAGCAAGTTGCAAATATAAAACAAAACAACTGTGCAATAGAATGGCAAGCTACACTATTTCAGATCCTTCTGCAGAAGAAGCAATCATGTATCATTTCTTTACCTCAAGCACATTAAAGGGATCCATTAAAAAGACAAAGAAAAGTAGGGGGGCAATTAGAAGAAAGTCCAAAGTACAATTAAGCAAGCCGTAATTTGTTTTGATAAGCTCCTTTTCTTCTGATTCTTGCACTGATTCTTTGTTTTTCTACAGATAAGGGCCACATTGCTTAGTGCTGATAAAAACAGTACTCAGTCCAGAGCCAGACTGTTGTTCTGTGGATAGCTTTGTTTCCAGTAGGTTGGCTATCAAACAGGTTAATTTGCCTAATTACTTACATCTTTGGTACATGAACCACCAAACACTCTCTTTGGTTTGTTTATTTTTAAGAGGAGAGTAGCATAAATAAAGACATTAAAAGAAAGCTGGAGGTGGTGCAAATGTCTACAATATCTAATTTGAGATTACAAATGATGACCTCAACTTTGGTGGCCATAAATTGCTTATGGGATAATAAACCTATCAGGAATTATCTCTAATTTTGTAATCTTGCCTAATTGACAATTTGTACTCTGGCCAAAACTGGAAAAGAAACAGTACTTAAGATCAAAATTAACATTGGCAGAAGTTCTTGTGTTGATTTACAGTAAATAGCACCTACTTGAACTGTGATCCTTTCTAACAAATGCTGTGATTTAGCTCTAAGATCCCTCCTTTGCTTCAGGCTCCTTGAGTGTTTTAGGTTCATCTGGCTAACAGAGCAAAATACGTGTGTGTCTATGTGAGCTGAGTTGAGATAAGAGGCTGCCTGTTTCAATTTAATAACTTGTAAAAAGTTAAATGTATGTATCCATATATTCCTTTGGTTTTACTATGACCCTGTGGATGAGAAATTAGATACATCGAGGACCTGGGGCTGAGGCGAGGTGGGGCTGGGCTGCGACCGCTAAACTCAAAGTGGCCCAGGCCTCTGTCATTCTTTCAGAGGGCCTGCTAGTACATCCTTAACAATTTGACACCTTCTCAGATTAATCAGTAGGGGAAACACGAGGCAGATGGAATTAGTGTGTTATCACAGATGTCCTAGCTTTTTAGCTTCCAACTTTGACAGCATGTGGTTGATGCTGTATAAGCATGTTTTTGGTTTGTACTTTTCTGTTCTTCAGTGATATATAATGGATTTTCCATTCCCTTTAATATGTTTTGAAATTTCTTTTTGGAAGAGACTTGTTTATTCTTGCCAAGGATAACAGATATATACTTCAATAAGAGAGATTATAACCTTTGTATCTTAAGTTAATTACACATTCACTTCAAAGCAATAGAATAGTCATTGCAAAAAGAATATTGCTTAAAAGCTTAGGTTGACAGCTCTGATGATCATGATAAAGTTTAATGAAGAATCGTGAAAAATGAATTGTAAATAAACCACAACCATTATGCAATGTGTTGTCTTTTGCTTTTTATGTTTTGCTATTTAACGTCCATTTAGAAGGAGATATTTTACTTTATGATGTGTTAGTAACTTTTTGAGTACTTCAGACTGAATTGTCTATGCCTACTATATGCCAAACTCTTGTGTCTCTCAAGAGGGAGGGAGTAGAATGTATGTGACCTTGGCTGAAAGAGTATTTCTTCTCTGTATCATCTCTAAGATCCACAAGTAAAGCAGTTTAAATGGCATGACCTCGCTAGCTGAGAAGTTAAAGGGTGGATCCCCTGTCATTTGAAGTCTGCTCTGAATTTTTGCAGATAAAAACAAAACACAGTGGAGAAGTGCAGAAAAGGTTAAAGGTATATGGCTCTGAAGAGTCACACTTCATTAGAACAAACTGAAGGCCATTAGACCGCTAAAGCATGGTAGCTGTTCAACACATAGAGATGGAAAAATGTCACTCAGCGGCATGGTAAGTGAGCTCTCTAGGCTTGAATGGGGATGTGATGCTGAAGGTATGGTAGGTACAGAACAATCAAAATATTACACAATCTAGAAAATGGATGGGCTCTGGGAATTCAGTAATGGAGCTGGTCAGAGATAAGATTTTCCTATCTATCTCAGTAAGACAGATGTTGAAATCTGAAAAAGCTTTCATGACTTCCCTCCCCCCTGCAAATTTTTTTATTAAGACAGTTGAAACTTTTTGTTTTGATAATTTTGAAGCATTTCATTTTGATTTTTCCATATTTTACTATAAAATAATTTAAATATTGAAACAAAAAGTTGTTTCAAATCTAAATGTTTTATTTTGAAAATTTCAAAATGGAATATTCTGACAATTAAAATTTTTTTTTCAAAAGATGTACAACAGGAAATTAGTTTAAATTGATTTTTCCCACAAACTGTTTCAGTTAAATAGGCATTTTCTGACAAAAAAGCATCTTGTTAAAAAAATTATGATGAGCTTTAGTCAGAACTCCTTTTGCCTGCTCCTTCCCCATTCATACTTCTTTTATTCACACTACAGTTGGAATTGTGAAGGGTGGTCTTTTTTGGGACAATGTCACGTATATATCATTGAAATCAAATCCTTGAGGTAGGATTTTAATTAGCTGTGTTGGTGTCCCAGTGGTTAGGACACTGACCTACAACTTAGGACATGGGTGGCCAACCTATTACAGACGAAGAGCCAAAATAGTGGAGGATACAGTGCAAAGAGCTGAGGGAAAAAAGTTATTAAGCAAAAAAAGGAAAAAAAAAGCCCCAGCGGCCATTTTGAGTGGCCATTTTGAAGGATGCATGGGACACCGCAGCTCTCTCTCTTTCACACAGCTGCCCCTTGAAGAGCTGCAATTTTTTCTTTGAAGAGCCAGCTCGCGAGTCACGGGTTGGCCACCCCTGACTTAGGAGATCCAACTTAAGTTTCTTCTCTGTCACAGACATCATATGTGACCTGGAGCAAGTTAACTAAGGTGAATCCATGAAGGAATTGAATCATTGCAATGCTGAATGTCACAGCGCTTAAAAAAGTCAAAGGAGTAACACTGTGATTGACAAAACCAAGTTAGGTACCTAGGCTGTCTGTACAGTGCATGGGGTGAAATAGATAATTTAGAACAGGGCTGGGTGAGATGTGGCCTGGAAGCCGGATTCGACCCACCTAACACTTTGATCCGGCCCGTGGACTGCATCTGGCTGCATTCTATTTATATCCTGCTGCCCGGGCCACTGAATTTCCAGGTGGTGGTTATGGCAGCAAGTTCCTATTTAAATGGCTCCAGGCACCCGGTTGTGGCCAGTGTTCCCTCTAAACTTCCTGGCAGCACACCTTCACAGGTGATTAATCAGCCCCGCCCAGTCAGAAGCTCAGGGCTCTGTGCAGGGAGCTGATTGACTGGGTGGGACTGATTAATCACCTGTGAAGCTGTGCTGCTGCCCAGTTTAGAGGAAACACTGGTTGTGGCCTATCCTGGCAGGGGCTGAAGCCATGAGCCCTTTAAATAGCTGCAGCAACCCTGGATGGCTGCCAGCCAACATGGTATTGGCAGGGCCGTGAGCTGTGAGCCCTTTAAATAGCAGCAATTTAAAGAGCTCACGGCTCAAGGCTCCTGGCCCTGCCACTATCGTTTTGATTGAGAGGCTCCCAGGGTCACAGCAGCTATTTAAACAGCTAAAGGTCACGTAGTTGCAGTAATCCCAGGCAGCTGCCAGGCAACACAGAAGCAGCGGGGCTGAGAGCCATGAGCCCTTTGCTGTGTTTTTAATTCAAAACTTCTGACCCCAGACAACTCTGGGGGGAGACTAGTCCCCAGCCCTGCCCCTTCTGCCCCAGGCCCACCCCTTGCAGGGGAGTGGAGCCAGCCCATGACCACATACCAAAATTCATGAAGTGGCCCTCCCTTCAAAAATTATTGCCCACCCCTGATTTAGAATGTGATCCACAAAAGCCAGGGTATGTTGTCTCTCTCTTTCTGAGCCAGTGACATTCCACCATGGATACTTAGTCATTGAGCCAGAGAGAGAATGAGTCAGTCTAGTGGTTAGTGTATCCACGTGGGAGACCATGGGTCCGGTCTCCCTGTTCTAGTGACTTATTATTTATCCACCATAGAACATCTTCAGCAGGAGAGCTCAAGGTAGCTTCTTAAAAGAATATCCAATAGTGTAGCGATTACAGCAGCCTCTTGAAAAGTAGGAGACTTTTGTTTAAATCCTTTCTCCCTATTTAGCAAAAAAGGGGGAATTGAACCTCTTTCTTTAACATCTCAGACAAGTGCACTAACCACTAGGCTAAAGGTGAACATTCCTATCAGCACATCTAACTACAGCTGGATTTTGAATGAGCCCCTAACTAGTAAGTGTGCTCAAAGGCTGTCTCCCTGATCGGAACCCGCTTGGGACCTAGGTGGCTGAATGCCTGTCTTTTCCTGGATAAGAAGTGGGTTGTGCCCACGAAAGCTCATGACACCATCTACATGTTTTGTTAGTCTCTAAGGTGCTAGAAGACTATTCCTTGTTTTTTTATTTTTTTCCTGGATGGTGAATCACTCTGAGGCTTGGGCAGGAGATAGGTACCTGGAGTAGGGATTCAGTGCACATGCCCCAGTCTCTGAACCCTAGGTGCCCAGTGATCTTTAACAACAGAAAGATAAGTGCTAAGTGATTTTAGGTGCCTGTAGGGCTGGACAACTGCCAAGTAGGAGTTTCATGGATCTCTGAGTTGCCAGACATGGTGGCTTAGGTGCCTAACTTTGGAGTTGAGGTGTCTACATTGCTTTGTAGATTGTCTCCGTGTGCCTCAGTTCCCCATCTGTAAAGTGGAGGTATTAGTGCTTCTCTATCTCACATGTTTATTGAGAGACTAATTTCATTAAAAGTCTGTGAAGTGCTTTGAGCTCTACTGAAAAAACTGTTGTGTGAGATGAGCCATTGCTATTGTTTTGGAGGCACATTTGTATTGTTCATAACCTTTCACTCTGACTTAATTTGATATTACCAATTTTGATTTTGTATTGTACCCTCTAGACTTCTGAGCTCCCAATTAATTTATCATGCTATAGATGAGCTCAGATTGCTGTAGAAAACTGATAGTTGTGTGTAAAGTAATAAGGAGAATTATACAGTGGCAGCTTCCATATAGGTTTAGTTGCTTACAAGATGAAAATAACAACACTGTTAAATAATAACAGTAAAATTATATAATACTGTATATCTTCCAAGTACTTTAAAACATTAAATAATTAATCAGATATTTACTTTTCTTCTAACTAGAGGAAAAGCCAAGTGACTTTGCAGCAAAACCATATCTTAATATCTTTCAGGTTGCATGAGGACAGCTAATATTAAAAAAGGTGTATTCTATTTGTGGACCCAAGCCACATCATTAACAAATCTTTTTTTTTAAACTCTGTGTGCAAAGTATTAGGAGCATAATGTATTCTCAGTGTGTCACTTTACTAGTTCAACACATCCCCAAACAGGTGAAGCTACCAATCTAGTAACATATATGTAATCATTAAAAACATCAGTGCACACAACTTTTTCTGATTGGACGGCTGTTAATACAGGAATCTAAAGAAAATTTGTTTTTCCTATTAATATACAAATTATATTAGGATGATTTGTAATTACCAGTAGTATCTGCTAAAATGCTTATAGAAGGAAGATGTTTAAAACCTCTTAAGGCAATCTCAGGATCCCAATGGAGCAACTTGGCAGGGAAAACAGAATGGTGAACAGATAATTTATCTCTGTGTAGAAGCTCTGATAAATCATAATATAGTGTATAGGAGGTATACGTTACCTGTAATTGATTAAGAACTTAATTTTAAGAAAAAAATCACTGAGAAAATCATCAACTCATGGATAATAACTGTTGAACTGTTCTTGCTATACTATTTGTTTTCTTTGGATATATGTTTGTAATAGCAAACTATGCATGGTTTTCACAAGATATGATCATATTCTGTCAGTCCTAGGTTCTAGAAAGTGGGTTTACATAAATATACCACTCAGATTTTAAAAAGCAAGCATTGCAAGATATAAAAATTATTTTTTTCCTTACATATAAAATTAAGATGTGATTAAAAATGTCAAAAACAATATTTCCATAATCATTCATCCAATATAAATTAAGACCAATAAATGGTAAGTGCTGTTTAGCCCTGTGCTGAAACATGCCAGTGTAGACAGTATCTCTAGGGAAGTTAGCTGCTAGAAGTCTGTAGTTAGCATGTGCAAACTATGATTTTTTTCAAAGGCCTATAACTTGGGTAGATCTAAGTAGAGTTTCAGAAGGCAGTAGGGTTGCCAGGTGTTGAGTTTTCAATCAGAACATCCAATTGAAAAGGGACCCTGGTGACTGAGGTCAGCCACACTGACCAATTGGCAGTGCTGACGGGTTTCCTCTTCATAGAGTAGGTGCTCAAGGAAACCATTTTGAAACACTTGGAGGAGAGGAAGGTGATCAGGAACAGTCAACACAGATTCACCAAAGGCAAGTCATGCCTGATCGACCCAATTGCTTCTATGATGAGATAACTAGTACTGTGGATATGGGGGAAAGTAGTGGATGTGCTATACCCGGATTTTAGCAAAACTTTTTATATGGTCTCCCATAGTATTCTTGCCAGCAAGTTAAAGAAATATGGCTTGCGTTAATGTACTGTAAGGGAGCTAGAAAGCTGATTAGATCATCAAGTAGGATCACTGGTTCAATGACTAGTTGGAAGCCGGCATCAAGTGGAGTGACCCAGGTGTTGGTCCTGGGACCAATTTTGTTTAATGTTTTTCATTAATGATCTGGATGATGGGGTGGATCACACCCTTAGCATGTTTGTGGCTGACACTAAGTTGGGGAGAAATTTGGTTTAATCAGCTAATCGAGCAGTCAATGGATAAGGGGGGAAACTGCAGAGCCACAGTGGGGACCATCTTGCACCCGGTCCCAGACGCTGCGCCTCTGCTTAAAAGGCAGAGGTGCAGCAGGAGACTGGGCATGAGCTGGGAATCAGCTGTCGCAGCTAACACCCAGTCCCCTGCTGCACCTCTGCCTCCTCTGCCCGACTGCAGAGACAGCGCTGGAGGGAACCAGCTTTTTAAGCACTGGCTCCTGCTCCCCTCTCTGCTGCCTCTATAGAGACAGCAAGGGGGGGGAAGTGACTAGTTGAGTAGTAACTCGACTAGTCGCTTACATCCCTAGCTGGAGGGCAGGGATAGGGTCCAGAGTGACCTAGACAAATTGGAGGGTTGGGCCAAAAGAAAGCTGATGCGATTCCATAAAGACAAGCGCAGAGTTGTGCACTTAGGACAGAAGAATCCCAGCCATAGTTACAAGCTGGGGACTGGCTGGCTAAGCAGCAGTTCTGCAGGAAACGATCTGGGGATTACAGTGGATGAGAAGCTGGATATGATTCAGTAGTGTGCCCTTGTAGCCAAGAAGGCTAACGGCATATTGGGGTGCATTATTTGGAACATTGTCAGCAGATTGAGGGAGAAAAGTGATTATTTCTCTCTATTCAGCACTGGTGAGGCCACATCTGGAGAACTGTGTCCAGTTTTAGGCCCCCCCCCCCTTGAAAAGACGTGAACTAATTGGGGTGAGTCAAGCAGGGGGAGAATGAAAATGATTAGAGGGTTGGGGTGCATGATTTATGAGGAGAGGCTGAGGGATTTGGGCTTATTTAGTCTGTAGAAGAGAGGAGAGAGGGAGGATTTGATAGCATCCTTCAACTACCTGAAGGGGGGTTCCAAAGAGGATGGAGCTAGGTATTCTCATTGGTGACAGATGGTTGAATGAGGAGCAATGGTCTCAAGTCGCAGTGGGGGAGGTTTAGGTTGAACATGAGGAAAAAGTATTTCACTAGGAGGGGGATGAAGTACTGGAATGGGTTACCTAGGGAGGTGGCAGAGTCTTCATCCTTAGATGTTTTTAAGGTGAGGCTTGACAAAGCCCTGACTGGAATGATTTATATGGAGTTGGTCCTGCTTTGAGCAGGGGGTTTGACTAGATGGCCTCTTGAGGTCTCTTCCAACCCTAATCTTCTGTGATTCTGTGAGTCCAGGCTGTGCAGGGGGTTGAAGCAGGAGCTATAGTATCTGTGCACAGGGGGAGGGGGCAAGAGTGAGCAGAGCCACCCCTCCTTCCCTGTTCCTGCGCCTTACAGCTGCAGGGACATGTTGCCACTTCCAGGAGCCTTTCAGAATGAGGTAGGAGTTCCCCCCCACCCCATCAAGCTCCCTCCTGGAGCATGTTCCCACTCTCACACATCTTTGTCCCAGCTATGAGCCCTTTCCCGCACCCCAAGTCCTTCATCCCTGGCCCCACCCTGGAGCCTGCACCACCTCCTGCACCCAATCCCCTGCTTCAGGTTGGTTAAAATGAGCCATTGAGTGAGGTTGGGGAAGAGTGAGCGATGGAGATAAGGGCATGGGAGAAGGGGCAGGATAGGAGTGTGGTAAGGATGTTCAGTTATGTGCGATTAGAGAGTTGGCAATTCTACAAGGCAGCAAAAGGCACCTGGCATAAAGGCCAAATTTAAGTCTCTGCTCCAATTCAGGTGAGTACACAGTATTCCATAGAAAAGGTCAACAGAATTATTTAATATTGGCAAAACAGCATATTCTCACCCAATCTCAAAAATGATTGAATTGTGTTTGCTAAAATAAAATAAAATAAAATAAAATAAAAATACTTGAGGCAAACACCTAGCTTGGAAAATTTGAGGCTCAACCAAAATGTTTAAAGTTTGGAAAAGCAACTGAAAACAGATTATTATAATGAAGCACCATCTATAATAAAAAAATTAAAAAGTTCCATCTTTGATGTCTAACAATGTCAAATTATTTAAGTAGAGAAAAATCCGCTTCACTCACATCAATCCTGAGTAATTAGGGTATGCAGAAGGATTATGTAGGGGCTGGGCAGGTAGAACCAACTGTAACTTGTGTTGTTTGATGGCTTAAGTGAAACTGGCACAGAGACTCTGTGAAGCAGTGAGGTACTCGTGCATTGCTATCTCCCAGCATTCTCCCTGCACAACCTCTTTGCCAGTCATCAGTGGTGCAGTGGATTTTATGCCATTCTTCCACATCATGCATGAATTGTACAAGTAGAGAATTTCATATGAAAACCAGAATTCTAGTGCATAAAATAATGGAGTTAGGTATTTTAATATCTTAGGAAAAGGTATCCCCTCTTTTAAAAATTTCTTGGTGAGGACCTCTGGAATACCTTTTAAAATTTTTTCATTCCATGCTCCACTCAATATTGCTTATACTTTTATGTATAAGCAGATAAGAGATACTTCCAAGTTATATGCAGTCTGATAATCTTAAGAATCTGGGTATTCATGGGATAGCAAGAAAGGAAAAAAAAAATTCTAATTTCTTTTGCACTTAAAAAATGTATATGCATTTATCCTTTCCTCTGGATATCTGAGGTTGCCAAATAAGAAGAAATATGTTCCAGCAGTGCTATATTCATCTACACTAATTTTGTTTTTGCTTACTCAGGAGATAATAAGAGAGCTATAGAGTGAATTTAGAGAGGGGATAAAGGAGTTATCAAAATACCAAAGTTTATAGCTTCTCCAATTTATCAAAAACCAGAAAGACTTGTGGGAAGAAATGACTAGTCCTTCTATCTCATTTTAATCTATTGGATTATTCCACTGTTTTCTATGCAGTGAAATTTGATCACATAAAAGGTCTTTTTGACAAAAACTATACATATTTTATGATTGTGACAAAGGAAACTCATTATTAAATTCTCACAGAATTAAATAATCTTTTTCTGGACGCCCAAAGGGAAATGCTCCTTCATAATATACAGTCAGTATTACCCAAATGTGGCTGATTTCTTCCTATTTCTGTTTTATAGCATTATACCATTTTTTTCTTTTTTGAAATTTGACTTAATAACCATAGTCACTTGTGGCTATTAAATCTCAAGACGTTTTTATCAGGACTGAAAATAATATAGAAATATTTCTATTATATTTTTCCCCTCACTGTTTTTGGGTTGGCTAGTAAAAAATACAAAACATGTTTTAAAAAAAAGGAAACTTGCACTAAGGACTATCTATAAGGAATAATTCCCCGATTTAAAAATCAACTAGGTCTGCAAAGCAATTAAAAAATTAATTGTATTTAATCACATGATTCTTCATGCTGTTAAACAACAATAGAAAACCATTTTTTTAAATATTTCTCAATGTTTTCTGGATTTTCAAATATTTTTATTTCAGATGTTGCACCAGATACAAAGTGTACAGTGCTCACTATTTATTATTTTTTTTATTCTAAATATTTTGCCTTATAAAAAGAAAAGAAATAGAATTTTTCATCCCCACCCCACTACAAGTACTGTAGTGCAGTCTCTTTATCATGAATATTAAACTTATAAATGTAGAATTATATATATATAAAAAAAACTAAAACAGTGTACAGGTTGAACCTCAGTCATATGGCATCACTGGACCTGACTGGTGCCGAACCAAGAATTTGCTGAATTTGCTGGTGGTAAATCTTGTCTCGTAAATTACTAAGTTTCATTGCTTAGTGGGCTCTTAGAAGACATTTAGGGGTAGAACAGCATAGAACACTGAGAGCCAGAACTTGTGGCTGTAAACAAATGTTATGGGACCACATAAATCTTGGGCACACCCATGATAAGCGGACATCCGGCTAACTAAAATCATGCCAAACCATGGATGTTGCCAGACCAGAGAGTGCCGGACTAGAGAGTATCAACCTGTAAAACTGTAGAGCCTAGTCATTAGTCCTACTTCTTGTATGGCCAATTGGTCAAACAAACAAATTTGTTTACATTTGCAGGCGATTGTGCTCCTTGCTTCTTTTACAATGTCATTTGAAGGTGAGAACAGACATTCGTACGGCGCTGCTATAGCCGGCATCACAAGATATTTACATGCTTGATATGCTAAAGAGTCATATGTCTCTTCATGCTTCAACCGCCATTCCAAACCACATGCATCCATGATGTTAATGGGCTCTGCTCAATAACGATGCAAAGCAGTGAAGACTGATGCATGTTTATTTGCATCACTTGAGTCAAATTCCAACTAATAGAAGGGTTGATTTTCCTTTTTGATGGTTTGGTTTCTGTAATTTCCTCATTAGAGTTTTGCTCTTATAACACTTCTGAAAGCAGATTCCACACTTCATCCCCCTCAGATTTTGGAAGCCCTTTCAGATTCTTAAACCTTGGGTCGAGTGCTTGTAGAAATGTCATACTGGCACTTTTTTGTATTTTGTCAAATCTGCAGTGACATTGTTCTTATATAGAACAATATAAACTGGACTAACATCTGAGACTGCTGTAATATGAGATATATGTCAGAATGTGGATAAAAGAACAGGAAACACACAATTATCCCCCAAGGAGTTCAGTCATAAAGTTAATTAATACTTTTTTTAATGAGAACATAACATAAGAACATAAGAACATAAGAATGGCCTGACTGGGTCAGACCAAAGGTCCAGCTAGGCCAGTATCCTGTCTGCCGACAGTGGCCAGCACCAGGTGCCCCAGAGAGGGTGGACCGAAGACAATGATCAAGCGATTTGTCTCCTGCCATCCCTCTCCAGCCTCTGACAAACAGAGGCCAAGGACACCATTTTATCCCCTGGCTAATAGCCTTTTATGGACCTGAAATTATCTAGCTTCTCTTTAAACTCTATTATAGTCCTAGCCTTCACAGCCTCCTCTGGCAAGGAGTTCCACAGGCTGACTACACGCTGTGTGAAGAAGAACTTTCTTTTATTAGTTTTAAACCTGCTACCCATTAATTTCATTTGGTGTCCTCTAGTTCTTCTATTTAGGGAACTAATAAATAACTTTTCTTTATCGGCCCTCTCCACACCACTCATGATTTTATAGACCTCTATCATATCCCCCCTCAGTCTCCTCTTTTCTAAACTGAAAAGGCCCAGTCGCTTTAACCTCTCCTCATATGGGACCCGTTCCAAACCCCTAATCATTTTAGTTGCCCTTTTCTGAACCCTTTCCAAGGCCAAAATATCTTTTTTGAGGTGAGGAGACCACATCTGTACACAGTATTCAAGATGTGGGCATACCATAGTTTTATACAGGGGCAGTAAGATATTCTGGGTCTTATTTTCTATCCCTTTCTTAATAACTCCTAGCATCCTATTTGCCTTTTTGACCGCCGCTGCACACTGTGTGGAAGTTTTCAGAGAACTGTCCACGATAACTCCAAGATCTCTTTCCTGATTTGTCGTAGCCAAATTAGCCCCCATCATACTGTACGTCTAATTGGGGTTATTTTTCCCGATGTGCATTACTTTACACTTATCCACATTAAATTTCATTTGCCATTTTGTTGCCCAATCCCTCAGTTTGTGAGATCTTCTTGGAGTCCCTCACAGTCTGCTTCTGTCTTGACTATCCTAAATAGTTTGATATCATCTGCAAACTTTACCACCTCACTGCTTACCCCTTTCTCCAGATCATTTATGAATAAGTTGAACAGGATTGATCCTAAGACTGACCCTTGGGGGACACCACTAGTTACCCCTCTCCATTCTGAAAATTTACCATTTATTCCTACCCTTTGTTACCTGTTTTTTAACCAGTTCTCAATCCAAGAAAGAACCTTCCCTCTTATTCCATGGCCATGTAATTTACACAAGAGCCTTTGGTGAGGGACCTTGTCAAAGGCTTTCTGAAAATCTAACTAAACTATATCTACTGGATCCTCCTTGTCCGCATGTTTGTTAACCCCTTCAAAGAACTCTAATAGATTATTAAGACAGGATTTCCCTTTACAGAAACCATGTTGACTTTTGTCCAACAAATTATGTTCTTCTACATGCTTCACAATTTTATTCTTTACTATTGTTTCGACTAATTTGCCCGGTACTGAAGTTAGACTTACCGGTCTGTAATTGCCCGGATCGCCTCTAGAGCCCTTTTTAAATATTGGTGTCACGTTGGCTACCTTCCAGTCATTAGGTACGGAAGCCGATTTAAGGGATAGGTTACAAACCACAGATAACAGTTCAGCAATTTCCCATTTGAGTTCTTTTAGAACCCTTGGATGAATGCCATCTGGTCCCAGAGATTTGTTAACATTAAGTTTTTCTATTTGTTCCAAAACCTCCTCTAATGACACTTCAATCCGGGACAGTTCCTCAGATTCATCACCCACAAAGGATGGTGCAGATTTGGGAATCTCCCCAACGTCCTCAGCCGTGAAGACTGAAGCAAAGAAATCATTTAGTTTCTCCGCAATGGCTTTATCGTCCTTGATTGCGCCTTTTATAGTTCGATCGTCTAGGGGACCCACAGGTGTTTTAGCAGGCTTCCTGCTTCTAATGTACTTAAAAAACATTTTGTTATTTCTTTTTGAGTTTTTGGCTAGCTGTTCCTCAAAATCTTTTTTGCTTTTCTTATTACATTTTTACACTTGATTTGACAGTGTTTATGTTCCTTTCTATTTATCTCACTAGGATTGTACTTCCACTTCTTGAAAGATGCCTTTTTGTCCCTCACTTCTTCTTTTACATGGTGGTTAAGCCACGGTGACTCTTTTTTAGGTCTCTTACTATGTTTTTTAATTTGGGGTATACATTTAAGTTGGGCCTCTATTATGATGTCTTTAAAAAGTTTCCATGCAGCTTTCAGGGATTTGGCTCTAGTCACTGTGCCTTTTAATTTCTGTTTAACTAGCCTCCTCATTTTTGTGTAATTCCCCTTTTTGAAATTGAATGCCAGGGTGCTGGACTGCTGAGATGTTCTACCCACCACAGGAATGTTGAATGTTATTATATTATGGTCACTATTCCCAAGCAGTCCTGTAACGGTTATTTCCTGGACCTGATCCTGCACTCCACTCAGGACTAAATTGAGAATTGCCTCTCCCCTTGTGGGTTCCTGCACCAGCTGCTCCAAGAAGCAGTCATTTAGGCCATTGAGAAATTTTATCTCTGCTTCTCTTCCTGAGGTGACATATACCCAGTCAATATGGGGATAATTAAAATCCCCCATTATTATAGAGTTCTTTATGAGTGTAATCAATATGAAAGCATGTCTTCTGGAATGGTGGCTAAAACATGAAGATGCATACGAATGTTAAGCATATCTCTTTCTTGAAAATATCTTGCAATGCCAGCTACAAAAGTGCCATGTGAATGTCTGTCTTCAGTTTCAGGTGACATGGTAAATGAGAAGTGAGCAGCATTATTTCCTTTAAATTTGAACAATCTTATTCCTCTTAGGGTATGTCTACACAGCAAAGTTATTCCAGAATAATGGCCATCATTCTGAAATAAGTATGTGAGCATCTATACAACAGTTCCATTATTTCAAAATAATTTTGAAATAACAGCTGCTTATTCCGAATTCTGTACACCTCAATCTACGAAGAATAATGCCTATTCTGAAATAGCTATTTCAAAATAAGGCATGTGTAGATGCTTCACTTCTGCTATTTTGAAATAGCCCCTCACCAGGGCCATTCTAAGTTATTCTTCCTGGGCTCTAAATCAACAAAGCATGTCTACATTAGGGAAGCCTGCCTTGGACTAATTTTGAGGCTTCTCTGCAGTGTAGATGTGCTATTTTAAAATGAGCTATTTTAGAATAACTATTCCGGAATAGCTTATTCCAAAATAAGTGTGCAGTGTAGACATAGCCTTAGTGATTGGCTGAACAAGAAGTAGGTCTGAGTGGATTTGTATACTCCAAATTTTTACATTGTTTTGTTTTTGAATGTAGTTAAGTACCAAAAAATACACTTTCATGATAAATAAATTGCATGATAGTACTTGTGTGAGGTGAATTGATAAATACCATATCATTTGTTTATCATTTCTACAGATTAAATATTTGTAATACAATAATAATATAAAGTGAGTACTGTACACTTTGTATTCTGTGTTTTAATTGAAATGCATATATTTGAAAATGTAGAAAACATCTAAAAATTGTAATTGGTAGTCTATTGTTTAACAGTGTGGTTAAAACTGTGATTAATTGCAGTTAAGTTTTCTTAATCACAGTTAATTTTGTTTTAGTTAATCGTGTGAGTTAACTGTGATCAATCAACAGCCCTAAAAACAACTTTAAAATTTCCCTAGGATTTCTAGTACAATGTTGTTGAATTTTATAGATCGACTTTTACTGTGAAGTCAATTTTTTCTGGGCATTGAAGTCTGGTTACATTATATCTTTAATGTTACACGCGCACACACATGCATACACAGATGCAGACGAGTTATTTAAACCATTATTTAATGCATCTGTCTGCCTTTATACAGCAGTGTATTCATAGAATCATAGAATACTAGGACTGGAAGGGACCTCGAGAGGTCATCGAGTCCAGTCCCCTGCCCTCATGGCAGGACCAAATACTGTCTAGACCACGCCTGATAGACATTTATCTAACCTACTCTTAAATATCTCCACAGATGGAGATTCCACAACCTCCCTGGGCAATTTATTCCAATGTTTGACTACCCTCACAGTTAGGAACTTTTTCCTAATGTCCAACCTAAACCTCCCTTGCTGCAGTTTAAGCCCATTGCTTCTTGTTCTATCCTCAGAGGCCAAAATGAACAAGTTTTCTCCCTCCTCCTTATGACACCCTTTTAGATACCTGAAAACTGCTATCATGTCCCCCCTCAATCTTCTCTTTTCCAAACTAAACAAACCCAATTCTTTCAGCCTTCCTTCATAGGTCATGTTCTCTAGACCTTTAATCATTCTTGTTGCTCTTCTCTGGACCCTCTCCAATTTCTCCACATCTGCTGCATGGCTCCTAAAATGACCGGGGCAGACATAACATTTTTAGTGTGTAGCTGCGCAACCGCACAGCCTGGAGGGAACACTGCCCCAGCTCAGGTCACAACCCCCTCCTTCACCCAAACTCCCTCTTGGATCTCACACCATCTCCTGCACCCCAGTCCCTTACCCAGTGCACCCTTCTGTACCATCCTGCATCTTCTCCACAGACAAAGGCGACCTTTGACCACTTTCCAAAATCTTGGAGTGCCCCCCCACCACCAAAAATTATTGCCCGCCCTGATCTAGAACTATGCTGACAGTGCCTCACCCCATATCTGCCTAACCCAAAGTTCCACTTTGTTTATCCCTTCATCCTCTTAAACAAAGATGATGGTGTGAGCCTGTCTTCGAGTGTGAGGTATACTGCTCATCAAGAATTCCTTGAAAGAAATATAGATGGCAGCCCCTCTTTACTGGGAGCAATATGTTACCATGGTTCTTAGTGCAAAGGGAAAATGGGTGTCATAAGAATACTGGAGGCAAGTCTTCAATGACTGTGACATCAAGATGCAGACCAAGATCGACACCTACAATGCTGTAGTCATTCTAATGCTGCTATATGAAGCTGAAGTCTGGACTCCCTATAGATGTCATAATAAAGATCTGGAGAAACTCTACCAAAGGTACCTGAGGAGAATATTGGGCATCATGTGGCAGGACAGACTGACCAACATTAGTGTCCTTGCAGAGGCTGATTCCTGCAGCATTGAGGTAATAATTGCCCACAGGCAGCTATGATGGTCTGGTCATGTGGTCAGGATACCTGACACACGTTTGCCTGAACAGATTTTCTATGCTCACCTGAGGATCAGGAAAAGGTCTCATGATGGGCAGAGGAAGCGCTACAGAGACATTCTCAAGAACACCTTGGTAAGTTGAGACATTGGCTGACACCTGGGAGAGGTAGGTGGAGGATCATGTAATCTGGAGGACCACCATCAAGAATGGTGCCCAGCACTTTGAAATCAAGTGTTGTCTCCATGAAGAAGATCAGAGAGCCCAACATAAGGAATGTGCCCAAGCCCGCATTGGTACTGCTGGTGTTGGCGCTGATGGAGGTAGAGATCTCATGTGCAGCCACTGCCAGAGAGTGGTCCTTGCCAGAATTGGCCTAATTTCTCATCTTTGCACTCATCAGTTATAGGCATCCAAGGGGAAATCTTACTCAATTTGAGGGATCCCAGAAAGAGAGAGAGAGAGAGAGAGAGGAGAAGACAAGTAGCTGCTGAGCATGAGGTAGAAACTAGTTCAAAACTAGGTCACGAGAGAAAGAAAGAGTTCTTTTCATTAAAAATAAAAAAGGCATAATTGGTACAATTTAATTTCAAGAGGTCTCTAAAATAGAGGTAGTTCTAGTACTTTACTTAGATAGTTATGCATTCTGGAATTATAGACCTTTTAGAAATTGTGTGACAGTAGGTTTCCATTATATTTACATCTTGGAAAGATTTCCTGGGGAAATGAAAAGTTCTGGCTGTTTCATAAAACATCTTTGGGTAAGTTTTGAAAGGTTTGTCATGATTTTAAGAGGTGTTATATGGGTAGACCCCTTTCATACTTCTTTAAACATATATTCATGACAGCTTTCACAAAGCTTTGTGAAACCCAGAAATTCTCTGGATTTCCGTTCTCTAATCTTCATGAAAGAACTTTTAAACTGTGATGTTTTCTTTTAAATAGCTCGTGTGGTATGAGTCTTGTGCCTTTGTTATTACAGCTGGGTCAATTTAGCTTTGCTTCTGGCCCCTGGCTTCCCCTTCTTTTCCTTATGCCGTTTAGGTCTGGGATAAAGGACAAGCATGTCAGTAGTGTTTTGACATGTGCTATGTGTTATTGCTAGATGTCACAGCTGTATTCAGTTGATCTCAATACACTTAGAAGAAGAGAAGCACTCCCTTTTGCCCTAATATTTTTGTCTCTCCAGTTTTTCCTTCAGTTCTCAAGAGGAGGGAAATTTTGTTTTGGTTGTTTTACTGCTCCTCCCTTATCAAGCCAAGTACTGGATTATCACCAGTACCAAGAGCTTGTTGTTTGAAGAAAACTTAAAAATGACACAGAAGCAATGTTTCCCACCCAATGTTGCTAAAGAGAGATTAAATTTATCAAAAACTAGACTGAAAGGGTGAGACGGAGCATGTTTAGAACAGAACAGCACCTTGTAAAACTTGCCGAGGAGTAAGCAAAGCAATACTGAAAGCTGGGACTGGTAAATAATAGAACAGGATACAACTACGTCTAACTAGAATATTTGAGTGGGTACTTGCTAGGGATGTAAGCAACTAGTCGACTATCCGACAAATGCTTATCGGATAGTCGACACACTAGTCAACTAGTTGCTTCCCCCCCCCCCCCACATACACTTGCTGCCTCTATCAGAAAGAGGCAGAAAGCAGGGGTAAGAGGAGGAGGTGCTGGGGAGAACCGGCTTAAAAGCCGGTTCCCCTGGGGCTCTTGTGCATTTCAAAGATTGAAATGCCACGTGGTGCCTGCGGCCAGTGGGGAGTCCCCTGCTGAGCCCGAAATGTACAAGAGCCCCTACTGGGGCTCTTGTGTGTTTCAAAGATTGAAATGCTACGTGGAGCCCGGGGCCAGCAGCGTTTCAGTCTTTGAAATTTACAAGAGCCCCAGTAGGGGCTCTTGTGCGTTTCAAAGGCGGAATGCTACACTAGTCCTTATTGACTAATTGAATAGTTGATGGAAGTCCCATTGACTATTCGATTAGTTAATTAATCAAAATTTAACATCCCTAGTACTTGCAATGTAACTTTAGGCCAGCCAGAAATCAACAATGTCCTCTGCCACACATAGATATTGGATGGTTTGGATCAGTATTTAGTTTGTTTGATGCTCACAACGTAACAGCCAGGAAAGGGATATTTTGTGCATCATCCTTAAAACAGAAAAGAGTTGAGAAAAGAGTGATTGTTGCTACGTACCTACACACTGAAGGTGCTATACTGATGAAAAAGAGACTTGGCCTTTGGCAAAGTTTGTTAAACAAAGGGCTGGTCAAAGTTCCAGTTCATTGTGGTGTTCTCCTACTGACACTGTTTAAATAGCACACAGTTACAAGGGAAAGTACATCTTCCTGTGCCTGACATACAGTGGTACAAGTAAATAAATCTTTTTACTGGTAAGGGAGGGGAAGGTACACCAGCTATGGGGAGGCCACATGACCTCCCCAGGTGTCCTCCCCCACACTACTCCACCCTGCCTGAGCCCAGGACCCGCGTGCTTTTTTCTCCTCCCCCCACCCCCTCCCCTCTCCATCCCATGTTACCTGGGGAGGGGTTCAGACTGGATGGCAGCCAGAGGAGCTGCTGGCAATTCTGCTTCATTCCACGCTGCCCCTCCCCAGCCCCTGTCCCTCCAAGTTGCTGCTGCACCTGTGTACAGGGCTGGAGGGCAGAGCTTGGAGTTCTGCTCCTTTTCCCACTGCTCCTCCTAGCAGGGAAAGGAGCAGAACTCCTAGCCTCCTCCTCTGCTCCTACACAGTGTCTCTGTGTACTGAGCAGGGTGGGGGGCAGGGCTCAGAATTCTGCTCCTTTCCCTGCGGGGAGGGGCAGTGAGGAAAGGAGCAGAATGCCAGCAGCTCCCCCTGCCGCCATAGCACTCCCAGCCACCCCTCCCTCCTTTCCGGTATGTCGTACTGGCTAAAAATGACTTGCTGGTATGGTGTACCGTACCGGAACGGCCCACTTGCACCACAGCTGACGTACATTAAACTACACATTGCCATCATTTATGCATGAGTGTTGTGGCATTGGTTAGGCTAGTTCATCACACTTCCCTGCTGAATTGTGTGCGTATGGATGGTAATAGTAGGAGTGAAGTTACTGTTTTGAGAAGTACCAATACTTTGCTACCTTACTCAGTGGTCTGAGTCATTGTTCTGACAGTTTTTAATCTTGCTGAAACAGACACTTATCCCTGGCTGGGATGTTGGGGGCAAGGAGTAATGTTTAGAGCCCAGCAAATCCACAGGTATCTGCATCCACAGATGTAGCTGTGGATATCTGCGGCTCATTTTTGCAGATACTGATGCGGATACAAACGTTGTATGTAGAACCCTCCAAATTTGTGGATATCCGGTTCATATCTGTGGGTATCCATATCTGGATATTTTGCAGATATGGAAGCAGATGTGGATACAAGTTTTGTATCCGCACAGGGTTCTAGTGATGCTGATCATATGTGTCCATTGGAAAGCTTCTCAGGTCCAGGTGTGCTCCCTCAGGTCCAGAGATGCAGTCACTGCCGGTGTGGCATGGAGATTGCTAACTCTTTCTCCTCTGGAGTGATTACAGTATCTTTGTTAGGCAGGGGTGCTTGAATTCTTTGCCCTTTGTGTGTTCCTATTATCCCTCTGCTCATATCTTTTTCCCTGGTGGCTTGTCCAGTAGTTGCCCCCATTCAACTGCTGCACTTCCATAAGATGATATCATTGTGGGCTGTTTATCAGTGTCATGTCTATTAACAAATGTGTAATATTCAGTCCTGTACAAGCGACAGATTAAGGTCTGATATCTTTTGATCCATCATGTGTAGAAATAAAAGCTTTATATCACTGAACAAAGGAGATTCCCAGCTTATCAGAGGGATAAATGTATATCTTGCCAGGTTCTGAGATACTGGACCTTAGCATCACATCATTACTATGTATGAAAAAATAAAATCATTTTAGAAGTTTCCAAAACTATTAATTAAAAGGTTTTTATCCCAGAGACTTGTACAATTTGGTTCTAAGGCATCTAATTTCACAGGAAGAAGAAAATGAAAAACACTTAATAACATTAAAAAAATTCTATCAAACAATTTTTATTTTTTTACAGTATATACAGAATATATAATGGGTTGGTGTGGTATAGATGTTCAGGAGCACTTGTTTGAGGTGAGTTTTGTAACTCATGGTTTTGCCTGAATAATGTGACCGTCCCAAATTCAAACTTTGCTACCTTACTCAGTGGTCTGAGTCATTGTTCTGACAATACACCACACCTGAAAGTATTATAACAGTTGCACATTACAGAATAGTTACTCCTCTAGGTTTTTTTTTTAAAGTAATAATAGTATGAATGTTTTAGCATTTTCTCATATGGTTCAAATTTGTCTTTTGGGGGTTGTTTGACTCTCATTACATTTTCTTCTGCTGTACTCTTGGAGTGCTGCTGATGTTAGTCGTTCTGAGTAAGGTTGCCAGATGGTTTAACCAAAAATACCAAACAACCCCCTCCCTTCCCCCCAAAAAACAGGGAAAAAATTCTGTTGAGAGAAAAAAAAAGGGGGGAGACCAAAGTTCTTCAGCTTGTCCGTTATTTTCTGTTTTTTTTTTTTACTGGACAGGGGACCCGAATAACGGACAGTCCAGGTGAAAACCGAACACCTGGCAATCCTAGATTTCTGAGTAAAAAGCTGACTGTGACAATTCAAGAAGAAAGCTTGGTAGGGGTGTGGTTAGTCTGAAATAATCACATCCTTGGTATATGAGGGGAGATGAAACAGTTTTATATTTTCAGTCTGCAATTATCTCATGACCCTTGCCAGTCTTGCAAATTATTCTTTTTGTAAGGGTGAAATAGCTTCAGTTTTATGCAGTGATCTAAGTGAATGTGTCAATCTGTATTAGGATATTTTAGTTTTGAGGTTCATCTTGATTCATCTGGTGTTAAATGAAAATTAGAGGCTAAACAAATTGGATGCATCCTTTTCAGTGCATTTTGCCAAATCAAACACATTCATAATATACCATATTAAGGAATATTTTTGTTTGTGTTCACTCATTCATTAGGACTAAAAGTGACATACTGAATGGTTGTAAGAGGAAGAAGGGGTGTTAGATATCTCAGTGTATCATTAATTTGTGAAAATTGATATGGCTTGTAGTCCCTTTTGTGGATGGAAAGGAAAAAAACCATTAAGGCCCCTTGTAAGAGGCAGTGCAGTGTTCTGTTCTGTAAGCATTTAAAATAATCTTTTATGACTTACAGCCTTTGAAGGTTTTAATTTTATGACTGGATTCTTTTTTCTCTTTTAAAAATAAATCCATCCTTTGTTTTATGTTAGCAGCCCCAAACAGAAAAGTAGTTATTTGAAATGCATTGCCAGAACATGTTAAAATATTGCCAAACTCAGGTGAGAGAACCAAAAATGTGCATTGTGCAAGGTAACATATTAAGATTTAAATTAATTTTCACTTTGAGCATTTGTTCAGAAGAACTCTTTCCCATGTATGATGCGTCAAAAATATGTTAAGAGGAGTTCAGACAAGTTGCTATGGTATTTGAAAGTTTAACAGCTTTACTGTTCAGAAAAATATTATGACAAGTGTAATGGGACACTGTCCCTTGGGCTTACTCATTCATTATATCAAGAGGGTTTCCAACATAGAAAATAAAAATCTGGTTTATATTATAAAATTAGAATATTTAAAAAGGTCAATAAAAATCTGAGCATCCTGCTAGCAGTGAGTAATGAATCCCAGTGTTTACTAGGTTAGTTCTTGTATGGGGAACTGATTATTGTGAATTATGTTTTACAAGATTTTATAGATGCTGTTTTCCATCATTTCCACAGTATGCACTGTAAGCCTGAAAGGCCTGAGAATGTTATCTACTTTGAAATGAAAAGTAATCGTTTCCATTGTGAAGTCTTGAATTTAAGTATAAAGATTGTGTGTTATGATTTTTAGTTAAGGGGAAAGAGCAAACAAGATGAGTCATTTATATCACAGTGAATGTTAATGCAGATAGTCTTATGTGAAAACATCGGTAACCTACTGTTTAAAAGGTAGTAATTAGATTTGAACTAAGCTTGGAAACTTAAACTGGATGATTAAATAAGCAGTTAGAATAATGCAACTTGTCTCAATGGAGCAGCTTGGGAACACCCACTTAAAGCTGTTTCCAAGCAATAATTGATTTTTCCCACATTAGCCATTTGTTTTGGGTGGTCTCACCATATTTTGTTAGACTTATAAATATAGCTATCCTGTGTGCAACAGTTAAGTTTAAAATAGTGCCACAAAAGAAAGACAAAATTGATTAACCTTCCTGTCATATGATGGAATAATTGAAAGCCTCACATTCAAATAGTCCCCCCTCACACACACCCTGTGTTTTTAGGAGCTGGCTTCATTTGCTGTACAACACCAAGTGTCTTTTATTTGAGTGGCTGTTAGCACTTCCTATGAGACTGAGAGCTGGCTTCCTCATTAGTCTGTTGGGAGCAATTATAGGTATTGTGAAACTGAAGCTAGGGCTGAATGAATTCCAGTTTCTTTTTTTCTTATTTGTTTTTGTGGAGGCTGGTGGGAATGCTTGCTGTGAGTTGAATGCAATTCTTACCAGGGCTGCCACTTTTCTTTCCCTTTGTTGATACCAAGGGGACAGTTTTGGCCTCCTTACACAATTTTCTGTTGTAAGAAAGTGGACCACACATCAGAAGCACTGTGCCTGAAATGAACTGAAAGTGAACAGAGGGGCTCCCTTTGGTGATGTTGGTGCAAATGAAGATGTCGTTTGGGTTTGTGCAGTGACAATTTCCATACAGTACATTCCTGAGGGGGACACATCTTGTGCGGCCATTCTTAACTTTTCCCCTTTCCTACGTTCTTTAAAGCTCTGTCACAGCAGCAGGAGTCAGAGCTGAGCAAAGCAGTGCTAGTAAGGCTGCTGGCACAATCTGCTTGACAGAAAAAAAAAGACTAATGTAGAATGAAGGAAGCTACCAAAAGAAATAGACCATAGCTCCCTTCAGAGTTTGAAATATGCAGTTAGGTGCATTAGGTGGATGGCTAAACTGAGTTGATTATACAGGTTTCCCTGAAAATGTTTTTTTTGGGGGAGAGGCAGGAAGTTATTCTTATTGGTAACCTACACCTCAGTAGGCAGAGGTGACATGTCTGCAAAAAGGACTTGTCATTTTGCTGTATACAGCCAACTATTGCTAACAAAAGGAAGGAATTTTACTCCTCTAAAGGTGTTACATCATAGGCTATAGGATCCACAGAGAAAAGCTCATGTTGATCCTGATTTTCCTCTTCTGCTTTCACTTGCTCCTACCGCTTTTGTTAATGTTGATAAATCTTGAATGATGGTGTGGCTGCTTTAACTTTCAGCTTGTCAATAGGTATCAGATTAACTTAATCTCAGAGATTCTCTATGAAGAAATCGTAATAAATACCACATAACTTTATTTACAATTTTTGGGTGGTTTATCCATTGAGCTGTCTTTGGAATTTCATGCCACTTTTCTGATTTGCAGCTACTCTACAATATTTGAAATGAGGCATGAACTGGAAATTGGCATGAAATTGTCAGTAAGTGATGAATAGCAGTGTCCATTCTTCCCAATCCAATTTGAGTCATGTGAAGAAAGCAGTAAACAAGAACATGACACAGTTTTCTAAGTATAATAACCAGCCACCCTCCCTCTTGCCTTGTGTCTTCCATTTCAATACTGTTTTTTCTTATAATTTCCCCATATTTGTGGTTTATTGGTGTATTCAAGACATTGCCCATGAATCAAGATTTTTTCCCTCCTACACAGCCTTTACAAATTCCTGCCTACGCATGCTGAGATTGCTTTCATGTTTATAAGATGCACAAGGGTTCCTGGGCATAAGTCAGATAGATTTTCACCTACACAACACAAAAACTATGGCAAGTAACTTATCTTACAGCATGCAAAAAGAGATGAAACTTGTGCATCATTTATGTCCCCCCTGCCTCTCACCTGAAACTGAATGAATATAATGGTGAAGTAAAATATTCACCATTCAGACTATGTCTACACAGCAGTGTTATTTCGGAATACCTGTTGTTATTCTGAAATAACAGTCTGTGTCTACATTACAAGCAGTTATTTCGACATAATGTCAACATAATGTCGAGCTAGAAGACTTCTTACTCTGACTCATGGTAACCCTAATTTCATGAGGAGTAAGGGAAATTGGAGGAAGAGTGCTCTTTTTCGGACTTTCTGCTGTGTAGACAGGGCCAAAATCCGAAATAAGCTATTTCAACTTAAGCTACACAATTGACATAGCTCAAGTTGTGTAACTTATCGGCTCTAGCCCTGCTGTGTAGACATGCCCTCAGAGTGCAGTGATGGTAATTAGGTACTAACCATGAGTTAGGGTGTTTTTTCATTAAGCAAATTCTTACATTCTGACTGACTTGAAGGTTGCTGTGTGCAGTCTTGTTGTTGCCACATTGGTCTCAGGATATTAGAGAGACAAAAGTGAGTAATATTTTTTTATTGGACTAACTTCTGTTAGTGAGAGACACAAGTTTGAGGGTCGCTATCAGCCACTTGGAGAATATTCACTGTGTGATTAATTTCTCAGAGGGTACTCATAACAAATCCTTCCACTCAGAATGGCTACTCCTTTCAGAACTGTCCAACTCTTTGCCACAAGACTACATCCTCAACAAGATATCAACAATGAAGAAGGCCCGGTACTATTAGGCCAAGTATACACTCTGTCACCTAGTTACCTATTATCCAGTTAAGGTTAATGAAGGGCCTTAATTGATGGGGGTGGAAGGCTTCCGAACTGCAGGAAATTGCTGAAAAGTGTCACATAAAGGCCTTATGTGAAGGTCACCATGTTGGTTATGGCACAAAATCCAGTGGTACAGACCTAGTCCTCACAGCTGATAGTAACTGGCTATTCACAGACATTTTTTGCCATTGAGCACAACACTGTCAATCCACAATGTCTGACAAAGCCATCGATTTGCTACTTCATTGTCCTATTTTAGAGGAGCTATGTGTGGACCCTTCTTTAGATAAGGTTGCTAAGGCCATCAAGCAGCTATCCATGGGCAAGTCTCTAGGCTGGATGGTGTTCCACCTGAAGTATACAGAAGTGGAGGTGCCCATCTGGCCAGGAAACTCACCTGCCTTCACAAGACTATATGAAAATAGGGTGCCATGCTCTAGGAGCACAACTGTGCTTCATTTCTTCAAAAGAAAGGGAAGCATATTGAGCTGGGACAACCATCATGGAATATCACTGTTATATATAGTGGGGAAGCTCCTTTCACAATCTGTCCTCTATAGGCTCATTTCTCACCTAATGGATTCAGTATATCACAGTGTAGCTTTTGTGCTGACCATGATACCATGGACCTGATTTTTGTAGCCCAACAAATACAAGATGAGGCCTGTGAACAGAACAAAGACCTGTACAGGGTGTCTGTTGACTTGACGAAGACTTTGACATAGTAAAGAATGCCTATGGAATCTCATTAATTTCTCTGTCCTGAAAAGAAGATTGCTGCCATCTGCTCATTTCACAATGGCTTGATGGGCAGGATGATGAAATGTGATGACTCGCTAGAAGCCTTCCCTGTCGTCAATAGCCTCAAACAAGGATTCATAATGGCAGCCTTTTTTTACTATAGTCTTTTTTATCAATGCATTTGTTCGCATTCAAGGACTTTGATAGATGTGTACACATGGGGTCTCTTCAATCTACAGCAGCTCAGGGTCCACACTAAGGCAACTGAATGGCTATTAAGAGCGCTCCTGCTGATGACTGTGCCCTTGTTGCAAACACACATAAGGACAGCTTATTGTGGATTGCTTTGCCAGTGTCTCAAAAATGCCTGAGTTTCAATATCGGTCTGAAAAAGACAGAAGTCTGAGTCCATCATCACAAATGACATCATGCCTCTCTGCTTGGTCCCAAAATTCTGCTACTTGGGTAGAACATTCTCTGACAATGCCATTTTGGATGATGAGAACACTTAGCGGCTGACAAAAGCTAGCCTGGCCTTTGTCATGCTCACCTGCAGGCTCTGGAGGTGTGGAGACTGCTTCAGAACCAAGATAAAACCCTATTGTACTGTTCTACTCACCTCACTCCTCTACAGCTGCGAGACATGAATGCTTACCAACACCATATCAAACAGCTGGGCTATGTCTATACTGGCGCGATCTTGCACCAGAGCTATGCAAACGAGACTCAGCGTGGCATATCGCCGAGCCTCATTTGCATAACTAATGAGCCGCCATTTTTGCAGAAGAGGCTCTTGCGCAAGATGGCGCTGTCTACACTGCCCCGTCTTGCGCAAGAAAAACTCTCTTGCGCAAAGCCGTTATGCTGATTATTTTCCGGCATAACGGCTTTGCACAAGAGGGTTTTTCTTGCGCAAGACGGGGCAGTGTAGACAGCTCCGTCTTGCGCAAGAGCCTCTTCCGCAAAAATGGTGGCTCATTAGTTATGCAAATGAGGCTCGGCGATATTCCATTCTGAGCCTCATTTGCATAGCTCTGGCGCAAGATCGCGCCAGTATAGACACAGCCCTGGGGTATATCTACGCAGCAAAGTTATTTTGGAATAACGGCCGTTATTATGAAATAACAATGTGAGCGTCTATACAGCAATTTTGTTATTTCAAAATAATTTTGAAATAACAGATGGCTTATTCCAACTTCTGTAAACCTCATTTTATGAGGAATAACCCCTATTCCGAAATAGCTATTTTTAAATAAGGTGTGTGTAGACTCTCCACTTCTGCTATTTTGAAATAGCCCCTCACCAGGACTATTCTAAGTTATTCCTGCTGGGGCTCTAAATTGAGATAGCACATCTACATTAGGAAGCCTGCTTTGGACTAATTTTGAGGCTTCCCTACAGTGTAGACGTTCTGTTTTGAAATAACTATTCTGGAATAGCTTATTCCAAAATAACTGTGCAGTGTAGATATAGCCCTGGAGAGCATCCAGCATAGCTGCCTCAGATCCATCTTCAACATCAAGTGGAGGACAGAATCCACAACACTGAAGTGCTTGAGAGATTCCAAATTCCTGTCATTAAGATCATGATAATCAGGCCTCATTTTTTGCTGAGTCTGCCATGTGATCTGCATGGAGGTTTTCTGCATACCAAAAGCAGTGGCCTACAGTCAACTGAGCATCTGAATCCACTTTAACTGTCAACTGTCCTCAGATAGAAAGACACCGTGAAACCAAACCTCAAAGCGTTCAAGATAAACATTAAAACTTGGGAACTTGTTGCCCTGGACAGATTCAGATGGAGAGAGAAGTAGGTCTGTGCAGGAGAAGTGAGCGTGTGATAAAGTTAGTGCATCAGACTCTCCCATTAACAAAAACTATACATGCAAACAACTTTACACTGGCATATCATGTCAGAAGCCATCAAAATAAATACACCTAGAACCAAAGCCAATACGGGGTTTATGCTCATCCATCATCTTCATCATCATCTTTCATCACCTCCATTTTAACATTGTTTTAATCTTGGAATAATTTAATCTACATACAGCATTTCATTAATAGTAGGTATATATGAATTTTGCCTCTAGAACACTGGAAGGTGAGAGACAAGTTCATTTGTTTGACTAGAAGTGGTTTGTGGTGGTAAAAATCTTGAGAACCATTGTCCAGTTAGGCACATTAAGGAAGGAAGGAGTGTGAAATGCACAACATGTGGATAATTGTGTAGTTCTGTGTGCGTTCTTGAGGCTTGCTTGTCCACTTTTCTGCAACCTCAGGGATGGTCATGGCTAGAGTTTGTATGTCATGGACAGTCATATTTAGTTGTAACAATGCCATGATTTGAGATAAGTGCATTTGTTTTCTCTCTGTCATGTAATAAATTCATCTTCCTTTTTTAAAGTACTAAGTTTTAAGAGCAGAGTGACTTTTTTCAGAAGTTTATATTCTTTTCAGGAAATATTCTCCATAATATTTAGTTAGGATTTCCACACAGATTTTATAGACATCTCAGTCACTCTGCTCTGCAACCTGATTCCCTCAGATTCTATTTTTGGTGGTTCAGGAGAGCTTCTTGCTGCATTGTGAATTAGATCTGCTGAGTCACAGGCATTTTTCCTTGCTACATCATTACCATGAACTTTTAGAAAAACCGAAATCCCAAAAGTGTTTGAGGAAAAGACATGTCTCTTCCCATTCCGCCTTAGTAAACCAAATCTGCAGTTTCAGTGCTTTTTTTTTGTTTCAGCTCCAGTCAGTAATGTACTTAAAGGTATTCCCATTCCCAATAAGAAATGCTTTCTGTTGGGCAATTTAGTTCAATTAGGTTTAAATAGAATTGATTGTGAGTTGCGATTTTTAACATGAGCTTTGTTGAATGAATTACCAAGGATAATGAGAGCTAATATCAACAGAAACATAAGATAACATGTCCATTATTAACAGGACTGTAGTTATAATATGATTACCTGGCTACATAAATTGCTGCATATCTTTATGGGTGCCAAAAGCTCAAACTTTCACCCACTTAGATGTCAAAACGTCCTGTTTCCTGTGGGGGAGGAAGCTTGTTTCTCTCTTTGGTAACAGACTGGAAAGCCTAATATCAATGACTGTCAATCATTTTGCATAGAGGGATGATTAGAGTCACACCCCGGATCTTAAAAGCTGTTTTGGGGGCAGGAGATGGAACATCATAGGAGTAGAGATATGTCTGCAGGTTTTGTGTCCATTGTTATGGCAGGCTCTGATGCTGCTTTGAGTTGGTGGATTGTGATCTGTGGGGAGCTTGCTTCTGATGATAAGCTAGCAAGGTTGATGATTTTTATGTAGGCTAGAAGAGAGTGGCTGGGAAAGATTTCTATCAGGATGTGGTTGCCAGAAAGCATAGATTTTATTTGTTTAATGGTACCTCTTGCTAAGCCAGAAGCTCTGGTCTCCCTCAGCAAAGGCACAGAGTTAGGGTCACAGCAGAGCAACACAGACACTGAGATCAACTCAGTTCTGGGAGGACTCAGTTACAGGGACTTGACAGAGCTCCCAGGTGCACAGCTCCAATGGGAGCAGAACCCAGATAAATCCATCTTATTCTGCAGAAAAGTTTTATACAGAGCAAGCTTTCATTAACCCTTTGTCAGTGAAAGAGAGAGATGCATGGCTGTTCTCACCCCCAGGTAACAATTATTTACACTAGGTTTAATAATGAACAAGAGTGATTTTATTAAATATAAAAATATGATTTCAGTGGTTGCAAGTGATAACAGACAGATCAAAGTAAGTTACCAAGCTTAATAAAACAAAACATTCCATATAAGCTTAATACCCTAAGAAACTTGTTACAGGACAATTTCCTACCATAATTGTTATAATATTTTCTCAAAAGCTAGGCAGCTTCCCATCTTGGGCCCGATCCTTCCCCAATTCAGTCTTAGATGTTTCCAGCAGTCATCTGGGTGGTAATCAGGAGTATCTTGGGCTATGTCTAGACTGCAGAGTTATATTGGAAAAAGATACGCAAATTGTGAACTGCAATTTGCGTATCTTTTTCTGCAGTTTTTTCAAAAGAGGCTTTTCTGAAATTTGGCCTGTCTATACGGGGCCAAATTTTGGAAAAACCTCCTCTTTCAGAACATCCCTTATTCCTCATACAATGAGGAATACAGGGATGCCAAAAGAATGCATCTGCTTTTTTGGAAACTGTTCCGAAAAAGCGGACGCGTTCCTTGGACTCAGCAGAGCTTTTCCAGGATACCAGAGGTATCCCGGAAAAGCTCTGCAGTGTAGACATAGCCTTGGTGTCTGGTAACTATCCTATTATTTGTTTTCCAGTCTATAAATAGATTTTGCACAAAGCAGGAATCCTTTGTGTTCATTTTCAACCCTTTCACCCCAATAGACAAGTACCACATCCAAAATGTGTTCCGGCATCAGGTGACCTGGCCACATGTTTTGGTAGGACCAACCATACTTCAGGTTTGCAGGAAATTAAGACTATTTACAGAGCTTTGTCACGAGCACCAGACTATTAAGTTCATTGAGTACTATTAATGACCTTCATTAGCACATCAATACATATAAACAGGTTTATAGGTCACATTTCTAACTTCAAATACAGGAGTGATACATGTACACAAATATAATATACACATTCAGGGGATTAAATGCTCTTCAGTGATGGGTTACATGCCACATTTTGCATAAAGCATATTTGGAGTAGGCATATTCATATTAAAAAAACCCTATTTCCATAAAAAATATGGAGGTTCAACATCATACATATTCTATGGTATCTGAGTGCCTGGCTATAGATAATATATTTCTTGGTGTGCTTGGGGTGGTTACTGGATCTATGAAGGTAAATGTGGTGATCCATGGGTTTCTTACATATAGTTTCCTGCAGAATTTGATTGCTAATACTGTTTGAAGTATCTGGGAAGTTGATGCTGGTGTGAGTCTTTTACAGAGAGTTTGATAGACAAATGATGATTGCCGAAGTTGTGGAAATCTGTGTAGGAAATTAGGTCATCTGTCCGGAGGATGAAAATATCATTGCTGTATCTCAGATAAATCATGAGTGTCATAATGCATTTGTCCAGAAATTCTTCCTCAAGGTGGCCAGTGAAGCTCTAGGAAAGGCTTATTGGTACCTATGGCTGTTCCTGTGATTTATTGTTGAATGCAAAAGCTTTATGAGTGAGGATGAAAGAGATGAGTTTGACAGTGAGTTTGGGGTGGATATCTGAGTGTTCTCCATTGTCTTGTAGATATTTGAGGCAGGCAGCAATGCATTCATGGTGAGGGATTTTGGTGTAGTGGGGTAATGACATACGCGGTGGCAAGGATGGTGTTCTGAGGTAGGTTATTAATGTTGCAGAGTTTAAGAGGAAGTTGTTTATGTGCTGGAGGAATCTGGCCTTTTGTGTGGTGAGTAGCTTAAGAATTGTTTCTAAGAATCCCATTTTTTCTTCAGTAAGAGTGTTGGGGCAAGGTATGATGGGTCTGTCTGCTTCACTTATTTGTGTATCTTGAGAAACATGTAGCTGTCTCTAGGGTGGCTTTGTGGGGAATGAGGTTGTAGAGCTGCTCCTGGGGTTGTTTGGGGACGCATTTGATGATATCCTTTAATTCCTGGGTGATCTGTGGTGTGGGTGTGGATCATTCTTTGAGTTCTTTATTGTAGATGGTGTTGAAAAGTTTGTTGAATGGCCTCGTTGAAATAATCATCATAGTTGAGGACCACAGTGGTGGCCCTTTATTTGTTGCTTTGATCACTATCTGGTGGTTGGATTTCAGGGTCCACATAGCTGTCCTCTTAGATGTGGAGAAGTTCTGCTGGATGAGATATTTGTTGAGGGTTTCACAGTCATTTTTCATCCTGAATTTTTATTTGAAAACATTATTTGTTGTAAAGTTACACAAACTTTATTTTGCCATCAAAATAGGTTCCAGTATGTTTAGGGAAAGATTACTATAAAATATTTAAAGGCTCACTGATGCAGTCTCAAAAAACAAGATTAATCCCCTTGCCATTCCAAAATTGGATCCTGGACCAAATGCATCTCTGGTGTAAGTCCACTCACATCAGTAGAGTTATACAAGGGATGAATCTGCCCTCCTATCTTTTAAATAAAATGGATACACACCATGGTTTAAATGCTTTTGCAGCATTTAAACTAACCACATGAATAAGCCAGTCTGTGGAACAAATTGTCTCACATGAAAACTGGCTCAGATGTTAAACAGTGAACAGTTTTAATGTTCTTTTGTTTGTCCATTATTATTTCAGCTGTACAATTATGGGAGTCTGCTGCAGATGATCAGATGCTTTCTTCATAACCTAAAGCTATTGGGTTTTTTTCTCTTTCAAATTATCCTCTTGGATTGCGCCAGACAGCATATCATTTTGCCCCCAGCAGTGCATGCTGGAAGCAGTAGTGGGTGTGATGCTTTCCTCATGTTAGGCAATGAGTTTTATCGGCAGCTGCAATTTTCAGGACTAGTCCCTTCATTATTATTTGGCATCTGCAGCACCTGCATGAATCTGTTCAGTCTTGTTTTCTACGAGTCTGGGCTCTGACTGAGATACTATGACTGTGAAGTCACTTCTCTTGGGAACAGTTTCACTATAATTTATTATAACAGCAGAGATTCACTGTAACTTGAATTGTAGTTTGCACATTGCAGTGCATTGAAACAATTTGGAACTTGATTCTATTTAATTATAACCTTAGTTTAACTATATCCAAATTCATTTTAAGCAGAAAGCTTCAGCTCTGACATTCTATCACACATTTGAACACATGTATTTGACTAAGTTTCTCAGGGCAGGAACTTGTGTACTGATACTTGTGTACTGATATCACAATGGGGTCTAGTTCTAATTGGGACCTTTGGGGAGCCACACAATTATAATAATGAATGGTACACATTTTTGGGCTGTCAGCAATGCTCTTCACCAGACATTTCAAAACACATATACCTAGGATTGTCATCCAGCTGACATTTTAAAGTCACATTCTAGTCTTATAACTTAATAATAACATGCACCAATAGGACTTTGTATCTGTAGATCTGAGAGTACTTAAAGTAGTGTGAATGTTGGTACCCAATTTTACAGATGGTGAAACAGGTACAACTAGGTAAGAGCTATGCGCAAGGTCACAGTATAAATCAGCGGCATAACTTTATATTTTATCCTGGTCTCCACAGTCTTCATGTCAAGCGTGCTTCAGATACTTGAATAGCGATAGCTCAGTTGTTATGGTGCAGCAAGAAAATACCAAATCTTGCTTTCCAAATGGCAAATTAACTGAGATAGGGATATGCACAATCCTATGAAATCCATTTTATTATTTTGGATTTTGGGACATATTATATTCTGATTTTTTGCCATTAAAATTTAATGTTGGTGGGTTTCTTTAATCAAAATTGTTGGGATATCTATACAAATTTAGAAGCCTTACTATATATACATAAAAACGTTCAGCATTGGATTGCAGTGGGAAAGATGGCTTTACAAAAAATTTCAACAATTTTAACAAAACAGCCTGCACATATACAGAAAAGTAACATATTTTAAATCACTTTTTAAAGCAGCATTTGTTAATATGATCCAAGTGGCATTGCTGAACAGTAACACAAGAAATCCAGAGAAGTAAGAGCTCTTACACTTTCCTTTTGTTCATATGTGAATAATAATAACAATAAAATCCATGCTTCTAGCAGTCATTGTTGCTTTTTTACATTAAATCCAGTATTTTCAAGCTTCTGGTATTCTGAAGGAATGCTTAAACAAATTTCAAAGTTGATTAGAAATAATTTCAAACTATCAAATCAACAGTTTATTGTTGAGTAGCGTAACAAATTGACAAATTAAATGTCATTATTTTTGCCATCTCTGGCAGACATCTCCATTGTGGTACATTATGGCTAGCTTCAGAAAGTGATTCCCTCTTTTCTGTAAGTAGATTTCTGTTTACTAAAGCTTCTCTTTGCGTCTACAGAGCTGACAAGGAAGATGATGTAAGGTAGGGCAAACTCTGTGACATTAGGCACTCCGCTTTTCATAACTTCCTAGCTCAAAGATCCAGTGAAATTGGGATGGGCTCATTCTACTTGCTGCTCAGGCTGTGTCTACACTGCAGAGTTTTTGTGCAAAAATGGCCGGTTTTATGCAAAAACTCATGGAGCGTCCACATCTCAAGTGCGTTTTTGCACAAGAAAATGTACAGTGAATTGACAGAACAGAGGGGTTTTTTGCGGTGTAGGTATTCCACTTTCTACAAGGAAGAACTCCTTTTTGCGCAAGAGCTCTTGCTCAGAAAGGTGTGTGTGGACAGTAAATGAGGTTTTTTTGTGCAAAAACATCCTATCAAAAGAAGCACAGGTGCACTGGTGGTCATTCTGTTAATGGCAATCTGAGCTTTCTTGCAAGTGAGCATCAAGCAGTCTGGACGCTCTCTTGCACAAAAGCGCATTGCTTTTCCGATGTGGTTTTGCAGTGTGGACGGGCTCTTGCGCAAGAAGTTTGTGTGGAAGATCTCAGAAACACCAGCCATGGTTCACACTGTTATGGTGAGGGGTGGGTGAAAGGTGGTAGTTTGCTGTACTGATCAATGTTTTATTGCATGGGTGGAATCTGCCTGGGAGCTGCAACTCCCAACATGAACTGACATAGCAAGGAACTCACAAGCTGCCCTTAAATTCCAGATGCTGATCCTTCTCTCCTTAACCCCTGCACTGCTTGTGACCTGAGCTCCCTGCATCAATCTCCCTGTGCCAGGTTGTCTACAGAGGCAACACGTAGCTGAGCCTGCCCTGACCGCCTGCTTCTGTGGTCCTATTGCCAGGGAGAGTGTGGATTCCATGTTATTGTTTTGATTCTGCAATTCCATCTGTGTTTTCAGTAACATGGATTTCATAGGGTTCTACACATGGTATTTTGTTGCATATGATAGGTGTTTTTGTCTTTGAAAGGGACCTTATCTTCAATCAGAGCTAATGAATGTTTTTTAAAAAATTAACAAAAGTTTTCAAGCTCCTAGAGATTATTTATTCACCAAAAGATTTACCCGGTGTTGCTCAGGTCCTTAACTCAAATAAGTTTTGTTTTTCTTCATTTAAATAATTGATCTGGAGTGGGGCTGGGGATGCAGGGTTTGGGATGCAGTCTGTCCCCAGCCTTCTCTGATTGTAGCAGATTAGAGCCAGGTGAGAAGTCCCATCCATGGGCCATGCAAATTGCCGGACCAGAGAGCCCCAGATTTTAGAGATTCAACCTGTAGTAGATAACTGTACGTTTCTCCACACCTGGCCCCGTGCTGTCCCAATAGGGTTATAGTTGTCACAGTCCCCATCTTTGGCTCCTTGTTGCCCCCTGTGGTCTTTCTACAGTATAACTCGCTCCTACCAGATTGTCCTTTTCCTTTTTTTGGAGAAACAATCAAATTTGATTTCCATCCCATAGTTCTGGCACAACCAAAACCTGACCTTGATTTAAGTTATGGTAAGAGGAAGCTGCATATCAAATGTGGTGGTCCTAGCTCTTACCGTTTAGGAGAAGTTCTTGAACAAACAGACTCACAGATGGACAGACAGACAGGCAGACAGATACACATTTCTAAAATATATGGCAAAGATCACAACATTCTGCACTGATGGTGTTGGTTTTTGGCCTGATGTGACTCTTTGATGTAGCATTTGGAGTGTTTCCTTTTTGAGATCCCGTTCAACTGGTTCTACCTTTCGTAGCTCAACTCGTCTTCTTTGGAAAAATGAAAATAACTAAATTATACTATATTATATCATATGTGTGTATAAATTGTAACATTTTTGAAAAGTGACTGTGAAGAGTAATATAAACCATGCAGTAGCAATGAAGACCCTCTAGCTCTGTCAGTTATATCGAGGGTGGAGTAAGGGCATAAAAATAAGAAATTTCCAAGTTCTTAGAAGAACCAACCAAAATGATTAAAGATCTAGAAAACGTGACCTATGAGGGATGATTGAAAGAATTGTGTTTAGTCTGGAAAACAGAAGACCTCTCAAGGTCCTTCCAGTTTTATGAGTCTTTGTGAGCAGGTAGATCAGGATGGCCTTTTCATCCCTTTATGAGTATAGTGTTGGTGGAGTAGCCAGCAGAAACAAGATTAGAGAAGTTGAAAGGAGACTTGGAAAAGGGGAAGTGTTCAAGAATTGTTGAGGCAAAGGGGAAGACAGAGATTCGTTGAGATTTTTAGGATCCAGAACATTTAATGGAAAGTATTTTTCATGGTGGAGAATAAAAGAGCATGCTTGTATAGATAAGTGGAATGGAGTCACAAGATTGAGAACAAAAAGTCTCACGAAGTAGCCGTGTTAGTCTGTATCTTTAAAAATACCAAGTAATCCTGTGGCACCTTAGCCCTGATCTATACTAGGGGATAAATTTGAAATAAGATACACAACTTCAGCTACCATTAATTGCATAGCTTAAGTTGAAGTATCTTGAATTTTGGTGCCATCCACACTGTGGGAAGGCGAAAGGAGTACACTCTCCCTTCCACTTCCCTTACTCCTCCTAAGAGCAGGACTACCAGCATCGATGGGAGCACCCATTCAGTTTGAATGAGTGTGTCTTCACTAGATCCACTAATTCGAACGCTGGAAGATCAATTGCGGCTGCTCTGATCTTATCTGTAGTGTAGACATGGCCTTAGAGACTAACAAATATATTAGATCATGAGCTTTCATGGGCAAACCCTACTTTCACTCATCTGATGAAGTGGGTTTTGCATACAAAAGCTCATGATCTAATGTATTTATTAGTCTCCTAGGCTACGTCTACACTGCGGAGGTATTTCAGGATACCAGAAGTATCCCGAATAGCTATTCTGCATCTTTTGAGTGCACTTGTTATTTTGAAATATAATGGGCTCACTAGCCCAATGTCCCTGTAAACCTTGTTCCATGAGGGTTAAGGGACGTTTCAATATAATGCTTCATTTTGAAATTACCTCAAAATAAGCTACACAATTTGCATAGCATAAATTGCGTAGCTTATTTCGAGGTAAGATTGCAGTGTAGATGCACCCTGAGGTGCCACAATACTATAAAGCAGTTATCACAAAAGAAGGAGTTCAGTAATAAAGACATTTTCATTATCAATTTTAAGAATTGCTGAGTTAGTGATTCTCCAAACTTGTAAATCTTTGAATCCTTTAATATCAGAAAGATCCCCATGTGAATCACCTTCCTAATCTGATTCCATTATGTTCCTTGCAGCATTCTGTGTCTGTTCTGGTGGAAGGAGCTTAGATGACCCAGCATTGGGAATTACATTGGTAAATCAAATGACAATGAATGGCCCCTGTTATTATTGTTTACAATATTTATATGGGGAAAAAAGTTCCGGAAAGAAAAAACGGTTACCTACCTCGTAACTGTTGTTCTTCGAGATGTGTTGCTTATGTCCATTCCAGTAGGTGTGCGCGCGCCACGTGCACGGTCATCGGAACTTTTTTACTCTTAGCAGCACCCGTTGGGCCAGCTGGGGAGCCCCCTAGAGTGGTGCTGGCATAGCCACGCATATATACCCCTGCTGGCTCCAACCCCTCTCAGTTCCTTCTTGCCGGACATTCTGACGAAGGGGAGGCGGGCGGGATTGGAATGGACAAAAGCAACACATCTCGAAGAACAACAGTTACGAGGTAAGTAACCATTTTTTCTTCTTCGAGTGCTTGCTTATATCCATTCCAATAGGTGATTCCCAAGCCATAACTATGGAGGTGGGGTCGGAAGTCTAGATAGTGACAGATTGTAGCACAGCCATCCCCACGGCTGCGTCCTGCTGGGCCTGCTGTGAGATAGCGTAATGCATGGTGAACGTGTGCAGGGACAACCACGTGGCCGCCCTGCATATATCGAGGATTGGCACCTGGGCTAAGAACGCTGTGGACAACGCCCAGGCCCTAGTGGAATGGGCAGTCACTTGGGGCACTGGTTTCCCTTTCAGCTCGTAGCACGCTCTGATGCAAGCGGTGATCCACGAGGAGAGACATTGCTCTGAGACTGGTGAGCCCTTCATCCTCTCTGCTATCGAGATGAAGAGCTGCATGGACTTACGGAATGCTCTTGTCCTTTCTAAATAAAATGCCACTGGTCTCCTAACGTCCAATGTGTGTAGTGCCTGCTCCCTCCCATCCACGTGAGGTTTGGGGTAGAAAACTGGGAGATAGATTTCCTGCGACAGATGGAATGGGGACACTACTTTTGGTAGGAAAGCTGGGTGTGGGCGGAGGGTCACCTTGTCCCTGGAAAACACCGTATACGGCGGTTCCGAGGACAAGGCCCGCAACTCCGAGACTCTCCTAGCCGATGTAATGGCCACCAGGAACGCCACCTTCCAGGATAGGTGAGACAGGGAACAGGTAGCAAATGGCTCGAACAGGGCCCCCATGAGCCCGTGCAGCACTAGGTTTAAATCCCACTAGGGAGTGGGCTGCCTGGCCTGTGGGTATAGCCTGTCCAGGCCCTTCAAAAACCTCTTGACTATCAGTAGGGCGAATACCAAGCGCCCTCACTCACCCTGATGAAAAGTCGCGATGGCCGCCAGGTGTACTCTAACCGAGGAGGTAGACAGTCCCTGCTGCCTGAGCTCCAGCAGATAGTCTAAGACACACTGTGTAGGGGCCGCAAAGGGGTCCAGCTCCTGCTCCCCGGCCCAAGAAGCAAACCTCCGTCATTTAGCCCGATAGGTAGCCCTAGTAGAAGGCTTCCTACTTTCCATCAGTACCCTTTTAACCGGGTCCGAGCAGAGGAGCTCCTCCCCCCTTAGCCACTGATCTGCCAGGCCGTGAGGTGCAGGGAACGCAGGTCCGGGTGACAGAGGAGACCTTGCCTGATGTTCTGCGTGAGCAGGTCCGGGACCTTCAGGAGGAGGATAGGGTCCTCCGTCAGAAGACCCCATAGGGTCGTGTACCAGTGCTGGCGGGGCCACGCCAGGGCAATGAGGATCAATGTTGGCCGGAACCTCCTGACGCGTAAGAGGACCTCGGGAATAAGGGGGAATGGGGGGGAACGTGTAGAGGAGGCCCTTGGGCCATCGCCCTATCAGGGCGTCCCCCAGGGACTCACTTCCCCTCCCCCTGTACGAGCAGAACCAGAGGCATTTCCTGTTGCTGCTCGAAGCAAACAGGTCAAGAAGGGGAGCACCCCACCTCAGGAAGAGCGAGCTGACCACCTCCCCCTTGAGAGACCACTCGTGGGCCGCAAAAGCTCTGCTGAGCTGGTCCGCCAGGGTGTTGTCCACTCTCGGCAGGTAGGTCGCCTGCACGTATATGTTGTGCGCCACACAACTTCTAAAGGGCACAGGGGAGAGGAGCGAGCACCACCCTGTCTGTTGATATAATACATAGCGGCCGTGATGTCCATCTGGACCAACACACAGTTTCCGCAGAGGCGTGGGAGAAATGCTACGCATGTGAGCCAGACCGCCCGCAACTCCCGGACATTGATATGCAGCCTCTTCTCCACCTCGGACCACATACCTTGAGTCCTCAGGTCATCCAGGTGAGCTCCCCAACCTGCTTCCGAGGCGTCCGTGCCCAGCTGCATGGCAGGGAGGGGGGGCACAAACGGTACCCCGCTGCACACCTCCTCCTCCTTCATCCACCATTCCAATGTTAACAGGATCGCTGGCGGGACGGTGACCACCCTGTCCATGTGGTCCCATGCCGGCCTGTAAACGCTCAACAGCCAAGACTGGAGCGGGCGCAGTCTCAACCTGGCGTGCCGAAGCACATACGTACAGGCCTCCATGTGCCCCAGGAGTTTCAGGCAACCTCTCACTGTAGTCAGGGGGGCAGCCTGGAATTCCTGAATCAACCCCCTGATGGTTAGGAACCTGGGGCCCAGGAGGTAGGCCCTCCCCATCATGGCGTCCAGGCTCACCCCCATGAACTCGATGATCTGCGTGGGGGTTAGGGTTGACTTCACCTCATTTACCCAGAGCCCTAACCGGTCCAAAGTCTGTCTGGTCAAAAGTATGGACCGCTGAACCTGCTCCCTGGACTGTCCCTGGAGGAGCCAGTCATCCAGATAAGGGTATACATGGACCCCTTCCTTCCTGAGCATGGCCGCCACTACTGCCATGCATTTTGTGAACACCCTGGGGGCTGTGGAAAGGCCAAAGGGGAGCACTGCGAACTGGTAATGGTCCCCCCCCCACCGTGAATCTCAGAAATCGCCTGTGATGAGGGGCAATGGAAATGTGGAAATAGGCATCTCGAAGGTTGAGGGTGGCAAACCAGTCTCCCTGATCAACAGACGGGATAATGGAGGCTAGCGTCACCATTCTGAACTTTTTTTTCCTTATGAAGGCGTTCAACCTCCTGAGGTCCAGTATGGGGCGAAGGCCCCCCTTCGCTTTGGGAATGAGGAACTAGCGGGAGTAGAAACCCTTTCCCCTGAAGGCCACGGGAACCTCTTCCACCGCCCCCAGCGAGAGGAGCATGGCCACTTCCTGCCAGAGGAGGTGCTCGTGAGAGGGGTCCCTGAAAAGGGGCCGGGAAGGGGGGGACGGGGTAGGGAGGGAAAGGAACGGGATAGAATATCCCCTTGCCACCACCTCGAAGACCCACCGGTCCGACGAAATAGCCGCCCAAGCCTGGTAGAGAGGGAATAACCTGTCCTCAAAGGGTCGATTTAGGGCCTCTGCTGGATTGCCGTCCTCATTCGCACCGTCAAATGCCCCACCTGGGGCCCTGGGACTTGTGCGAAGGCCCCTGATTGTTATCAGAACCCGACCGGGAACGCCTCCTGGCGTTCCTGTTATTGCCACCTCAGGACCTACGCCTATTCTCGAACCTGGCCACTTGACCAAACCCCCTCTGACCTCGAGGGGCCAGGGGTCACCTCTGCGGGGCCGGGGTATGGAGGCCCAAGGACTTCAGAGTCGCCCGAGAATCCTTCAAACTATGAAGCCAACTGTCTGTCTGCTCCGAGAATAGGCTCTGGCCCTCAAAGGGTAGGTCTTGCAGAGTGGTCTGCACCTCCGTGGGGATGCCGGAGACCTGGAGCCAGGAGCTTCGGTGCATGACTATGCCGGTAGCCATAGCCCATGCCGCTGCGTCTGCCGCGTCAAGGGCCATTTGCAGGGCCGACTTGGAGACTATCCTGCCCTCCTTAGTGAGGACCGCGAACTCCTGCTGGGCGTCCAGAGGCAAGCGCGCCTTAAACTTATCCTCTGCACCCAAGAGTTATAGGCATACCCGCTAAGCATGACCTGTTGATTGGCAATCCTCTATTGCAGGCCCGCAGATGCTTATACCTTCCTGCCCAACAGGTCTAGCTTCTTGGGCTCTCTACTCTTTGGCGTGGGGCCTAGCTGTCCTTGCCTCTCTTTGTTACAGGCTGCCTGCATGACTGCCGAGCCCGGCGGCGGGTGGGAAAAGAGATGTTCATGGCCAGCCTGAGGCACAAAATACTGCCTCTCGACCCCTTTCTGTGTAGGCGGTATGGACGCCGGCATTTGCCAGAGCGTCTTGGTGATTCTGGCCACCGTTTTGTTTAGGGGGAGGGCGACTTTAGTCGGGCCATCGGCAGTGATGATGTCCACGACAGGGTCCTGCTCCTCCTTGACCTCCTCTGCCTGGACCCCCAAATTCTGGGCCATCCGTCTCAGGAGGTCCTGGTGGGCTCTCGCGTCCATGGCCGACATCGCCGGGGCTGGGTCACCAAAGGCCTCGTCGGGTGGTGAGGAGGACGAATCCCTCATCTCCAATTGTACCTGGGGAAGCACGTTCCCTGAATCAGGCAGATGTTGCGGTACTGCCTGGGCGACTATCTGGGCCGGTGTAGGTGGCTGATGCGAGGGGGCTTCGATCCCCGCCACGCCCGAAAGGGAAGGTCTGCTCTCCGACCCTGGGTCCCTAACCAGCAGGGTCGCCGAAGGAGCCGCCCTGCGCCCAGAGCAAGAAGAGGGCGTCACCGACCCCGACCTCATCGACTCTGGCCCCTGGGCCTGGTGGTATGCCCAGGGAGTCCAGAAAGGCCACTGCTGAGGGGGCTGCCATTGGGGAGGCCAGGTCTGCACCTCCACAGGGCGATGAGACCGGTCACCATGCCGGGAACTCTAGCGGTGCCGAGGGCTGTATCTCTGCGGCCTACTGGAGCGTCTGGAGGAGGCCCGGGAAGAGATGGACTCCACTTCCGACCCGGAGGAGTAGTCAGAAGCCGACCAGGGTGGTGCTGTCGATCGCTCCTGCCCCTCCTGGTGCATGTGGCGAGCCATCACCGTTGGCTTGCCCCGGTGCCCTGGTGGTGCCGGCGGGGGCATGGCCTCTGTCTCTGGTCCATGCAGCAACGGTGCCGGAGCTACGTGCGGCAGCGGGCCTGGCAGGGTTGACGCTAACCCCAGTGGTGCCGGGGGTACCGGCTGCGCCGGTGCCGTCTGAGCCGATATCAGCATCATCAGGGGTGATGCCATGGCCTGCAGTGCCGGGGGCTGCAGCACCGGATGGGGTGGCACCGAGACACTTGGTGCCGCCGCCGACTGTGCGTCTCGTCTGGGATGGGCTTGCATACCACACGGTGCTGGTCCTGGGGACGTCGTGAGCTCAACCAGTTCCTGAGCCTCCAGGAATGTCTCTGGTGTCAGTGGCGGACGGACCTCCTCCATGGACAGGTCCGGGGACTCAGAGCTGCTCTCTCTGCAAGGGCTCGGCCCCTTATGGCTCTGCTCCGGTGCCGGAGGGCTCTGGCGCCCACTCCTCCGGCGGGTTTCCCCTCTACGCGAGGGGGACCTGTCCCTGTGCACCTTCTTATGCGCATGCGGGGCCAGGGACTGGGACTGGTGCCGTGGTGCCGACCTGTGCTCCCATGCTGAAGCATGCTTCCCCTGGTGCCCGGCCTCCCGCACCAAGCCCGGTGCACTCCGCACCGACGTGGCCTCCAGTGCCTAGGGTTGGAGCGCGGACTCCATGAGCAACAGTTTCAGTCTCGAATCCCACTCCCTCTTAGTTCGGAGCTTGAAAGACTTGCAAATCTTGCAAGAGTCAGTTAGATGACCTTCACCCAAACACTTTAGGCAGTCCTTGTGAGGGTCACCACGGGGCATCGGTTTAGAGCAGCATCTGCAGGGTTTGAAGCCCTGAGGCCCTGGCATACTCTCCTCCCCTGCATGGGGGAGGAGGGAAGATACTAACACCTAATTAATGAATAAGAAAGAAAACACTTAACACAGATAACTATTTACAGAAGATAAGCTAACGCTAAGGGCAGTCTTGTTAGAGCAAGATTGACGTTCCGGTTCACTGTCACGGGTGGTAAGAAGGAACTGAGAGGGGTTGGAGCCAGCAGGGGTATATATGCGTGGCTATGCTGGCGCCACTCTAGGGGGCTCCCCAGCTGGCCCAACGGGTGCTGCTAAGGGTAAAAAAGTTCCAACGACCGTGCACGTGGCGCGCGCACACCTACTGGAATGGACATAAGCAAACACTCGAAGAAGAACCTTCATTGCTTCATTGCAGTGTCACAAACCCATGGGTGGAATGCTGTAGTGCAGAAACGGCAGTTTTCTCTCAGAAAATGTGTGGCTGGTATATTAAATTAACAGCAGACCACTGAACTGCAAATAGGTCAGTACACATGAAGAAAGTGAGGAATTCTGCTTTACTGGACTCCGCATATATGGTAAAGGAGCTGAGGATCAGAGAATGATGAATGTGTGGAGAGGTCTTTGTTCCTCGCTGTAGTGAATGAACCCCTTTCCTTTAAAACCTGCTGTGAAAGCTGTAAGATTAATGTAGTTTGGAAGTTGGATCTCAACCCCTGGCTGGAAACTCTAGATAGTATGATTTATAATTTGTATCTCTTTGCATCCTTACCAATGAGATTAATAATAAACAGGAAATGTAGGTAGAGATCCTGCTGCTTTAGTCTGACAGAGTCCCAGGTATCTCTTAGCTGCCTGAGCCATTCAAGCCTGGGTTTCCCTATTTCTGGTTCTAAAAATATTGAAAGAACTACTGGAGAAGGGCACTGCTTTTGAGGCCTTTGAGGTGTCACTGGTAGTACAATTTCTCTGTGTGGTTTTTTTTTTTAAGCAACACTGATTTTGTATTGTGTTCATTAACACTTGCTGGTAATTTAGTTGCTCTGGAAGCCTTTCACATGGAGACACTGAATGTGGTCGGGAGAGATATAAAATCCCATTTAATCAGTTAACCAGTTAAACATTATGTTTAATCAGTTAAACAGGAGCAGGCAGAGGGGTGCTCCAGCCCCACCTGCCATGGCTGGACTGGAGCAGCCTCCCTTCCTCCCCCACCATGGGCAGTGGCTGCTCCAGCTGGGCTGAAGTGCCCCCTGCTTGTGGCAAGTGCTGCCAGGCTGGAACAGCCCTGTGCCCATGGCGGGCAGGGGGCTGCTTCAGCTCCTGGCAGTTAACTATAGCCAGTAAGCCTCGCCTGGTTAACCATTCACATCCTTACAATCATAGAATCCTAGGGCTGGAAGAGACCTCAGGAGGTCATCGAGTCCAGCCCCCTGCCCAAAGCAGGACCAACCCCAACTAAATCAACCCAGCCAGGGCTTTGAAATTCCCTAGAATGTGTCTGGATTATTTTCACGCATAGTTTCAGTTCACACATCCCATGTGCCCCTCCCATAGCTTCTTGCTGCTCTTACAGTGAAATCACATGATCCAGTCCAGGCTCCTTTGTAACCAGGGTTAACTATCTCTCGTCCCCCACCTCTACCACCCTGACTGGTAATCAACCCTGCTACAAGTTCAAAAAGCAGTAAGTGACAAATTACTGGTCTAAAGCTCTTGAATGCAGAAGCGATTTTGGATGTGATGGAGACATGAGAGACACTTTATGTAATTTAGTTTGTTGATCTGCTTCTCAGCGATTGACTCTTTCATTGAAAAGATGCTATGACTTACATATTCAGCAAACTATAACCTTTCCAATGACACTCCACATGACTTATCTTGCATGAAATACACAATAGCTATGTCATAATCATATCATAATAATATCATGGTGAATAATATGGGTTTCACTTCATAATACCATCGATAATTTTTTGAGACCATGCAGTTTAAAGATTAGGGATTTGAAATAATTTTATTCCGTAAAGTGGTACTTCACCTCTGTCTTTTTCATCCTTCTTCTAAAGCTGTGTATCATTATCGAGGCAAACGAATAGTCCAAATTTCAGAAAAAAAGTACTCTGCTGATAATCCAAACTCTTCCAAAAGAGATTATTTATTTATTATATGGTTTCATAATTTACCCATTCTATGAGCAAGACATGAACTTCATTGTGGGGTAAGCAATGATATTTGAAATAAGGTTGATTATCTCAGTCCTGAATATGCAATTCCCTTCTAAAAGTTAGTACGCTATTGCTATGTCTACACTACGGAGGGTTTTTTTTTTGAAAAACAACCATTTTTCCAAAAAAACCCTTCACTTACATCCACACTGCAGCTGCGTTCTTTCAAAAGCAAATCGAAAGAACAGAGGGGTTTTTCTGATATTGGTAAACCTCTTTCTATGAGGAAGAACCCTTTTTCCGAAAGAGCTCTTCTGGAAAAAGGCATGTGTGGACGGGGAAGAGGGAGTTCTTTCGAAAGAAGAGGAAAGAGGAAAAAGTACAGGTGCCCTAGTGGCCACTCCATCCATAGTAATCACAGCTTACATGTGAGATAGCATCCATTCAGTGTGGGTGCATCTTTCGAAAAAGCAGATCGCTTTTTTCAATGTGCTTTTGCAGTGTGGACGCTCTCTTTTGGAAGAAGTTTTTTCGGAAGATCTCTTCCAGAAAAGCTTCTTCTGAAAGAAGGCTGCAGTCTAGATGTAGCCTATGTTTGTGCTTGTCAGTGTGTATGTATTTTTGTAGCCAAATAATTGCTGTGATTGTATGTGCCTAACATGAGACACTTTACGAGGGCCTGATTTTCAGTGTTCAGCTCTGTCTGAAAATCAAGTTCCTTTAAGATCACTCAAGGTGAGATACTCCTCCCTTCGAACGTTGCATTTGAGACATTTTGTATCACTTCTGAAAATCTTGGCAACCGTGTGTCAAGCGCATAACATATGTATTGGTAAAAAATGGGAATATTAAATACAAATGGAAATGTATTGCAAATTATTTATATTTATTTGTGTTTGAAATTTCAAACTGCAGTACGTTAGAATTAGAAAAGCACACAAGCATGCATAATACAAACTAACGTAACTGTCACAACTAAAGAGTAATAGTTTCTAGAAGCGTTTCACTCTTCACTACCCCTCTCCTTTCTATTAAAAAGCTTTAATGAATTGTGTATAGTCAGGACAATTGTCCTAGAAAATACATTATGGATTAAAGGGACTGTGGCTGCTATCAAATGTTGCTAAAATTATATTAACCCTCTCCTTCCATTTTTTAACATTGTATCCTTTGTAGTGTGGGGCAGGCTGCTGTGTGCAGTAATGTGGGAGAATTATTTCGAGATTTATAAGTAAATAAGCTTTACATTAACAATATTTATGAAATGAAAGGAATGGAATATGTTCTATTTTTAGAAACTGAGAGAAGTTTTTCCAGTGAGAGAATGTTATGTGAAGACTTGAAGGGTACTGTCTTTTAGCATCTTGGGGACTGTTTTCTCCCATAAGAACATGCAAGGAATATATAGAAACATATTACTACAGAATATATTGATAGCAAAGGTTGTAAGAACCATCTACAGCACCCACTCATAGATATATCTGGAGATTCAAATCAAGCAACTATAGTCATGCCATACATAAAAAGGTGTATAGTATGATCTGTCTTGACATTATTTCTTGAGAGAAAATGATACAATTGCACAAAAACTTAACTGAAGTAGCACCACTTTATTTTGTGAAAGTTACATTCATGCATAGAGTTGATAGGAAAGTCCAGAGAATTTTGTTTCACCATAGTGATAGGATTGATTGATGCCTTTGCTGATGAGACTGTAACTGGAGGATTTCTTTCCAAACCACAGAACTTCTTAGTAAATGGAGTGTGTGGAATAACTATATAGAAAGTGCAGTTTTCTGCCTGATGACCTCAAACCACATCCTATAATTCAGTGTTTCATAGAAACCAAATTGAACCACAGATTAGCCACTGATTTGCCTTGTTGCATATCTGTATCTATGTAACACATATGTACATTCACCTATAAATATCACGACAGGTTGCACCTCCCAAAACCGGGACACTCTTGTCTGGCAACATCCATGGTCTGGCAGGACCACAGATTTTCCTGAATGAGAGAGCCCTGGGGCAGGAGGACAAGCAGCCGAGAACCCTGCACACGTCGAGGCTGGTGGTAGCGGGGCCAGAGCCTCAGCAGCCCAGCAGCAGTAGCGGGGCCTAAGCAGCGGGACAGAGGCAGCCAGGCAACCCAGCTGGGGCCAGAGTAGCCTGTTCCACAGAGCAACACAATTGGGGCCGTGTGCTGACCCAGCAGCAGGGCAGAGCCGCAGCAGCCTGGCTGGTGATAAGGCTGGACTGTGGCAGTCCAGCAGGGAAAACCTATCAGGAGCTGTGGCAGTGGAGCTGGGGCCGCTGCAGCCCAGCTGGGGCCGCGGCAGGCCGGCAGCCTGATTGGGGCTGTGTGCTGGCTGGCAGCGGGGCTGGTGCTGCCACGGCAGCCCAGCTTGGACCAGGGCAGCTTAGTCAGGGCCACATGCCACCCAGCAGCAGGGTGGGTGCTGTGGCAGTGGGGCCAGGGCTGCGGGCTGCTGTGCCAGCACTGGGGCTGGGGCAGCAGCTCTGGCAGCAGGGCTGGGGCAGCCATGTCACCTAGCCTGCAGCAGGGCTGAAGGAGCTGGCAGTGAGGAGGGATGGCAGGCTGAGGGGGCAGGTAGCAGGGGACGTTCCCTGCTCTGGCAAATTCCGTCATCCGGGACTGCCCAGGTCTGCAGGGTGCTGGACCGTGGAGGTCCAACCTATACTATTTTAAGAATAGAAAAAAAGGTCAATCTTAATTCTGACATTTCCTAACTTTTATGTGCTTGATGTTGGAATCTTAATAATCCTATTTTTACTGGAGTTTTTTGTATGTAATAATGTATATTAAAATATATTTATTGGGGTGAACATGTGCATTCTTTTACCTCAGACTCTGTATTTATTCTTTGTTTAGACATCTGTTTCTGTGCTTATCTTGTCAATCCCTGAGGCTTTCAGAGGCATTGTTTGCAGCATTCACCATTTCCGAGTGATAGGCATGTTAATGTGGGAAGGTCCAGTATTCTAAGCAGCAGAATAAGCAAGCCATGAGAGTTTTTACTTGCTCTAGATCATGGAGCAAATGTCTGACAGGTCCCAGATTAAAATGCTGGTGTTCCTAGTTCTCAGTTCCGTTGACTAGAGGACTATCATACTGGGATATAAAATATAATCATACCGGGATATAAAATATATCGAAAGGATAGAGCAGGCCGGGTGGGTGGTGGAGTGGCACTGTATGTGAAAGATAATGTAGAATCAAATGAAATAAAAATATGAAGTGAATCAACATGTTCAATAGAATCGCTATGGATAGTAATTACATGCTCCAATAATAAGAAATTAGCAGTAGGGATATATTACCGACCACTTGACCAGGACAGTGATACTGACATTGAAATGCTGAGGGAGATTAGAGAGGCTACCAAAATAAAGAACTCTATAATAATGGGGGATTTTAATTATCCCCATATTGACTGGGTACATGTCACCTCAGGAAGAGAAGCAGAGATAAAATTTCTCAATGGCCTAAATGACTGCTTCTTGGAGCAGCTGGTGCAGGAACCCACAAGGGGAGAGGCAATTCTCAATTTAGTCCTGAGTGGAGTGCAGGATCAGGTCCAGGAAATAACCGTTACAGGACTGCTTGGGAATAGTGACCATAATATAATAACATTCAACATTCCTGTGGTGGGTAGAACACCTCAGCAGTCCAGCACCCTGGCATTTAATTTCAAAAAGGGGAATTACACAAAAATGAGGAGGCTAGTTAAACAGAAATTAAAAGGCACAGTGACTAGAGCCAAATCCCTGCAAGCTGCATGGAAACTTTTTAAAGACACCATAATAGAGGCCCAACTTAAATGTATACCCCAAATTAAAAAACATAGCAAGAGACCTAAAAAAGTGTCACCGTGGCTTAACCACCATGTAAAAGAAGCAGTGAAGGACAAAAAGGCATCTTTTAAGTGGAAGTCCAATCCTAGTGAGATAAATAGAAAGGAACATAAACACTGTCAAATCAAGTGTAAAAATGTAATAAGAAAAGCAAAAAAGATTTTGAGGAACAGCTAGCCAAAAACTCAAAAAGAAATAACAAAATGTTTTTTAAGTACATTAGAAGCAGGAAGCCTGCTAAAAAACCTGTGGGTCCCCTAGACGATCGAACTATAAAAGGCGCAATCAAGGACGATAAAGCCATTGCGGAGAAATTAAATGATTTCTTTGCTTCAGTCTTCACGGCTGAGGACGTTGGGGAGATTCCCAAATCTGCACCATCCTTTGTGGGTGATGAATCTGAGGAACTGTCCCGGATTGAAGTGTCATTAGAGGAGGTTTTGGAACAAATAGAAAAACTTAATGTTAACAAATCTCCGGGACCAGATGGCATTCATCCAAGGGTTCTAAAAGAACTCAAATGGGAAATTGCTGAACTATTAACTGTGGTTTGTAACCTATCCCTTAAATCGGCTTCCGTACCTAATGACTGGAAGGTAGCCAACGTGACACCAATATTTAAAAAGGGCTCTAGAGGCGATCCGGGCAATTACAGACCGGTAAGTCTAACTTCAGTACCGGGCAAATTAGTCGAAACAATAGTAAAGAATAAAATTGTGAAGCATGTAGAAGAACATAATTTGTTGGACAAAAGTCAACATGGTTTCTGTAAAGAGAAATCCTGTCTTACTAATCTATTAGAGTTCTTTGAAGGGGTTAACAAACATGCGGACAAGGGGGATCCAGTAGATATAGTATACTTAGATTTTCAGAAAGCCTTTGACAAGGTCCCTCACCAAAGGCTCTTGTGTAAATTACATGGCCATGGGATAAGAGGGAAGGTCCTTTCTTGGATTGAGAACTGGTTAAAAGACAGGAACCAAAGGGTAGGAATAAATGGTAAATTTTCAGAATGGAGAGGGGTAACTAGTGGTGTCCCCCAAGGGTCGGTCCTAGGACCAATCCTGTTCAACTTATTCATAAATGATCTGGAGAAAGGGGTAAGCAGTGAGGTGGTAAAGTTTGCAAATGATACCAAACTGTTTAGGATAGTCAAGACAGAAGCAGACTGTGAGGGACTCCAAGAAGATCTCACCAAACTGAGGGATTGGGCAACAAAATGGAAAATGAAATTTAATGTGGATAAGTGTAAAGTAATGCACATCGGGAAAAATAATCCCAACTATACGTACAGTATGATGGGGGCTAATTTGGCTATGACAAATCAGGAAAGAGATCTTGGAGTTATCGTGGACAGTTCTCTGAAAACTTCCACACAGTGTGCAGCGGCAGTCAAAAAGGCAAATAGGATGCTTGGAATTATTAAGAAAGGGATAGAAAATAAGACCCAGAATATCTTACTGCCCCTGTATAAAACTATGGTACGCCCACATCTTGAATACTGTGTACAGATTTTTGAGGTGTCTCCTCACCTCAAAAAAGATATTTTGGCCTTGGAAAGGGTTCAGAAAAGGGCAACTAAAATGATTAGGGGTTTGGAACGGGTCCCATATGAGGAGAGGTTAAAGCGACTGGGCCTTTTCAGTTTAGAAAAGAGGAGACTGAGGGGGGATATGATAGAGGTCTATAAAATCATGAGTGGTGTGGAGAGGGCCGATAAAGAGAAGTTATTTATTAGTTCCCTAAATAGAAGAACTAGAGGACACCAAATGAAATTAATGGGTAGCAGGTTTAAAACTAATAAAAGAAAGTTCTTCTTCACACAGCGTGTAGTCAGCCTGTGGAATTCCTTGCCAGAGGGGGCTGTGAAGGCTAGGACTATAATAGAGTTTAAAGAGAAGCTAGATAATTTCATGGAGGTTAGGTCCATAAAAGGCTATTAGCCAGGGGATAAAACGGTGTCCTTGGCCTCTGTTTGTCAGAGGATGGAGAGGGATGGCAGGAGACAAATCGCTTGATCATTGTCTTCGGTCCACCCTCTCTGGGGCACCTGGTGCTGGCCACTGTCGGCAGACAGGATACTGGGCTAGATGGACCTTTGGTCTGACCCAGTACGGCCATTCTTATGTTCTTATGTTCTTATGACTATGCTGCCTACCTATAGTGACTCAATCTAATATATAAAGGAGAATGTTTGCAAGCTTGTGAGCTAATAACTTGGACACTAAGAGCTACCGCAACCAAACTTTGCACGGGATAACCTTTCATCCAGGAGAAGGTTGCCTGGGGGGAAACTTAGTGCATACGCAGCACTCACTATAGCCAAGCCCTCCCCACCCCACCCCCCCACCTCCAGGTCTTCTCCCACCAGCCATGAATAGCTGTTTTGTGGCATTTGTGGCTTCTGAGGAAGGGGCAGGAGTGGGGACATGGACCACTTGGAGGAGGAGGTGGGGAAGAGATGGTTTGGGAGCAGAGGCTTGGGGAAAAAGATGGAATTGATGGTGGAGTGGAGGCAGAGTAGGGGTGGGAAGAGGTGGGGGGACTTGGGGAAGGGTTGGAGTGGGGGTGGGGCAGAGGCAGATCAGGGACAGGAAGGGGTAGAGCTAGGGAGGGGCTGGGAGTGGAGGGAGGGTCAAGCACCTCCCCTCTCCAGGATTACAGGGGAAGTCATTGCTGATGAACAAAATGTGGTAATAAGAGTGATATTATGTGAGTTTATATATTTCTGAATAAAATATATGGAAACTTTGCTTATAAAACGCTTAGATCCAGAGTTCTTGATAAGAGGTTTTCTTTCTGCTTTGAAAGAACCAAAAGAGTTTTTGAAATATGCTTAGATCTTGGCTATTTTTGCCATGCATTGTTTTTTTACAGTATCTTTGCCTATCTTGTCCTGAGATTTACACTTCCAACTGCAGGTAACTCCTTTATGTGTATTATTATTTTTTACATTAATCCACTCAGACAAATTCAGTGAAACTTGCTTTAAAACAGCCATTTAATGAAACAATAATAAAAAAGTCAATTATTGTAGATGGTCTTTTACTGAAGTTTGAGCAGAACTCATTCTCTAGATACCAAGGTGTTAACTGCCTGAGGACTACCATAGCAGAGGATGTGATTCGTGCATGTAAAGATGTGCATTCAAAAATGAAAGTTGGGCTGAGGTTTCTCTGAAAATCTGACTATCTTCAGTATCAATTTAAATAGTGACTTTTAAACCAAATGCATTTTGGCAAATAACTGAAGATCAGACACTGGAATTTTTATATTATCAATGGAAGGAAATTCTTCAATAGGTATAGTTCTATATGCAAGTGAAAAAAAAGAAACCAGAACAGAATAAGTTTTAAAGCCCAAATCTTAAGAAGCAAAGAGAGAAAAGAAGTGCTCTAAATCTTGATATCTGAAGACTTAGAAAAAAGAATGTAGCATTTTGATTAATATCTGAGTATCTATGCTGTTGTCTCACAGCTTCCGATTCCAAGGCAGATCCAAGACTAATTTGGCACCTGCAGCATGCTTATTCAGCCTGAATTTGAATTATCAGTAGTTGTGCAGTGATCAGTGTTCCCTGCAAGCTGAGTGCATGGCTGGCCACCCAGGAGAGATTCAAATGCTGCCCAGCTGATTAACAGAGCACCCACAATGCCCACAACCAGAAGTATATGTTTCTACTGGTGGTGTACATCTCTAAATGCTTGGGTACACATAACAAAGTTTATTCTGTACGTGTATGAAAAAAATTAGAGGGAACATTGGTGGTGGTATTGATATATTAGTGCAATGCATATTGAAACTCCCTTTTATACAACAGCGTATTTTAATAAAACAAAGCCTATGTAATTTTGTAATTCAGAGGTGGACTATAATTGAAATACTGTTATTTTTAACTGAGCTGGAATAACTAATAACTTGATTTCATTTTGACTATATGACTTTGGCATCTTGAGGGAATTATCTTGAGATAAATCTTCTAGGACTTGCCAATACGGTTACTCTACCTTGAAGGCTCAGCTACTTAAATTTTAATTTTTTTCCAGAATAATAGCCATCTTTGTTGGCTCCACTAATACAGGAGTAGATTGAATAAGCTATTGCTCTTTTTTTAAAAGCTGCTGACAGATAAAATGAAATATTGCCTTTGTGCAAATAAATAATTTTAGTTAATGGACTTCATTTATTTTTACAGTTCCCCATGGCAAACTGAAGCTAAACAAGTGAATGAGAGAAAAGAATAATAATAAGCCCCTTAGAACGTAGATATAAAATAAGGTCACTGGAGTGAAACATTATTGAAATATATAAAATAGATTAATGTATTTTTTCATTTTGCACCATTAGGTCATTTTATACAGCTGTAAAATGTAACTTGTCATAACTCCAATATGAATAAAATCTTGTGTAGAAAATCCCTTTTGCAGATTCTGTTTGTAATACAGTACATCCAGCAAGCACTACAATGCTTAAAAAGCTGTCAATGTTTCCATTATCACACTGTTTTTGAAAAGTTTGACTTGGCCAGTACATTACTTTTAGACTGAAACTTGGCATAGGTGGAGTATGTGAGAGTCAAAAAGCCATATTCAAACTTTTGGGGGCCCCCTTTCACTTCTGTGTGAGAGGTTCCAGTCTTAGTATGGCTTCCAGAGATAGTGGCCAATAGACTTGTCAATAAGGAGGACAGGGCTAGGTGAGGGCAAGTTTCTGACTTGTTAAAACTCTTGAATTTCACTTTTGCAGCATCAGCACTGTCTGGATACGGAGACTGTTACTTCTCAAGTTCATTTCAGTCCAAATTGAATGAAATCAAATTGTCAAGTGAAAAGAAAACAAAGAAGTGGAAAGAAAAACAGACCCCTAAATGTTTAAAATATTTAATTTCTATGGGTTTGCAATCCTGAAGACCGTGTGTGTCTGACTCTCACAGGCATCACTAGTTGCTTTGTGTATGCAAAAGCAGCAGTGGTGGGCCTTAGCAAGTACTATGTCTTCTGCAATTCTAATATGAGTTATGGTATGGAAGATGTTCCCATTTTCTTATTTGAGATTTAATTTAGGGACAAATAGAAATGAAGCAAAGACCAAAATGAAATAAAGTAACTTAGAACACTTGAGGTAAAGAAGGATGGTCAAATGATCTGCAGAGATCATAGCATTCCGTAAAACTACACTGAACCAAACAGTAAGAATAAAAAGCTATAGAGAGGTCATTTCTCTCCATTTTATATATTTTTTCTTTTATTATAACAGTAAAAAAGTTTTTCTTCTATATCAGCAAATTGGAAGTTCTTCCAAGGTAAATTTAATGGTGGATAATTATCCCACTGACTGAGAAAGGTCATATGAACTGCAGTAGAATGTCTTTGTGTCTCTGTTAGAATTAGATGCCCATTGTGCTCCAAGACTGAAATTGGGATTACATGTTCAGGGAGTAAGACGCAATAAGAGCCCTTTCCTGATATTTGTATTTGCACTACCCTGGGGTCCAAGTACGCATGAGTAAGCAAAACAGGTTGTCAGGGAGAAACATCTAAATTGATGAAGGGGGTTAGTAGTAATCTGCAGCTTGTATGAAATAGCTGCAAAATACAAATCCTCCTTCCCACCTTCCCTGGAGCAAACAAAGCAGAGATGCAGTGTGTTTCAGATGGGTATCTCCAGTGCACAATATCTCTTATGGGGGAGATGTGTTGTGTGTGTCTCATGTTGTTCAGGGATGTGCCTAAAAGAACAATCAGACTCTTCATGCTTTGTGAAGAAAGATTCCAAGGAAAGCTCCTTTCATTTGTAGATTAATGCCAAGAAAATATACTCTTATGAACAGGTTTACTGCTTGAGTGAATATATATTGAATTGAGTTCCTCTTTACAGTATGAGAGAAGCATTCAAAATGCAATATATAAGCTAAGAGTTCAATTCTGTAAATGCTTACCACGTTGTAGTTAGATAACTGGTGCACTGTTCCTTTAAGAGAGGCATGGGAAATGACTTTGAGTTTGGCTCTTGTGCTGAGATAAGCTGTTGAGACAAGAGCATGTATTTGAAAGCCTTGCTAATAAATGGCAGCTTAGTATACCCTGTCCTGTAGGGGCCTCCACTCCTGTGAGTAATCTGAACAAAGATAATGCATGATGTCCGAAGGAAAACAACCACCACAACAAAACTATGGTTTTAATGTAGAACAGTGGTTCTCAGGTGGTCCACAGCCGCTTCCCAGTGGTCCACAGCAGGAGTTCAGCCTCCTCTTTTCCCCCGTGCAGTGGGGAGCCCATGCTGCCACTAGAGCCTCGTGGCCAGCACGCAGCCATAAGGCTGTAGTTCCAGCTCCAGCCGGCAGGCGGGGAGGTGAAGAAAGCAAACTCACCCCCCTTCCCCGATGTGGGCGGTGGAGCTACATGTGGAGGAGCACTGACCTGAACCTCTCTATGGGAAAGTCCCGCCTGCCACTGGGCATCTGCCTCACCTAGGCCCCGCTGAGCTCGCGGTCGCCATGGTAAGAGCGGCACATTCCTCGGTTGATCCTGTGGGGGGAGGCTGCAGGTTGGCTATGCTGCTTCCGGCAGTGGTGGGAGGAGGCAGCGCTGGGACTGAGGACCCTGCAGGATGCAGGTGTGGGCTCAGGGCTCTTTGGAGCTTTGCACCTCCAGGGACCAGGTCTGGGGGGAGAGGCCGGGCCACCTCAGCACCCGCCCCCTGAGGGCATCATGGTCTTCATCCCCATGGGACCCCACCCCCAGCAGGGCTGGATGCTCCAGGGTCTCCCACTTGCCCACCCCTGCCTTGCTGTGTCGCATCCAGCCTCCCTGTTCCCTGCCCCGCCATTTCCCTGAACACCCCCCAACCACTCTGACTCCAGCCCTATTCCCAGGGGCACCTTGCCCCCCATCTCCCTGAACCCCATCAGCCATTCTGCCCCCTAGCTTTATCCCCAGGCACTCTCTACCCCCATCTCCCTGCCCCTGGCCAGACACCCTCTCCCAAGCACCCTCCTGCATCCTCCCTCCTGGCTAGACACCCTACCTCCAGTCTCATCCTGGCCAAGTACACTCCCTCGTGGCCAGACACCATACCCCCAGTCCGCTCCTGCATCCTCCCTCCTGGCCAGGCTCTGCTCTCTCTCCCTGGCCAGACACCCTACTCTCAGCCTGCTTCTGCACCTTACCTCCCACCCAGACCTCACAACCTCTTCCCCTTCTGCACCCCACCTCCCTCCAAATCCTGTACCCCATCCCTATCTCACTCACTGGAAGCCCTGTCCCGCACACTGAACCCTAGAGCCTAAAATCCACTAACTTTGGAACCCCAGAAAAGTAAATCTGGCCTATGGAAAGCCTTAGTCCTTCCTGTCTCTTCCCCTTGCCCCATGGGGCTGGACACTAGGGGAGTGAAGTGTTTCAGTCGGGGGCCACATCAGTGAGGGTTGGGGGTTTTGGGAGGAGTTTTTTTGCTTCTCACTTGTGTGGGCCCCCAACTGATTTTTCTGTGGGTCAGTGGCCCCTGACACAAAAAAGGTTCCCCACCCCTGCCATAAATAAAGAAAACACTGAAACCTTTTGATTGGACATAAATTAATATTTGATTTTATTTAAAATGAAGTTTGATAAACTAACATGAGAAAGTTATATGTAATAATTTAAACGAAAGCAGTCTCCCTAGCTGCAGCACTGGTGAAATGGTTTGGGTGTAATTATGTGATTAATGGTGAGTTACCATTAGCAACTGGTGGTCCACAAAAAGGTTTATATTGAGCCAGGTGGTGCACAGTCCAAAAAATTTTAGAACCACTGATGTAGAATAATGCCAGAAATGTGCCACCTGTGGACTTTGAAACCAAAAGCATGACAGTTGACTGGATTAGGTAAAAATAGTTAATGGAACTGATTTATGCCAGGACTGAGGCAGATAAGTTGTATGGAGTCCAGACAACTGCTCATTTTCTAGTACATATTGGGCAAAAAAGCAGACTTGCTATAGGTACTTATTAAAAATGCCAAGTACACCTTTTACAAAAGTACTTATGGCACGTAGGTATTTGTAAGTAAAAATACAAGTATAAATACAGAGACTTTCAAATACCATATTCTCTATAATTGTCTGGTCAACAGATGGAGAATTCCTAAATAATACAAGCACATATTGAAAGGGAGAGAAAAGCGCAATAATGAATTTTTAATCTTTATACACAAATAATTATGGAATAACATTGGAAAAAATCTCATATAAATGTAAATACATTTATAAATTTCCTTTCTGTTTATTTGTATATAACAATATTATATACAGACATCATATCACTCAATGAAATGGGCTTTTTTTCTTCAATAACAGCATGATCTTGAACATATCCTGCAGATGGTTTCTTCTTGGAAAAAGGATTTGTCCAGCACTATTGAATAATCTTTCCACTTGAGCAAATCTTGGCACTGTGGTATTAAATTTGATAAGAGCCTTAGAAACTGCTTTTCAGTTGATTCAGATCATGCAGGGGATTACTGAGGAATTGCATCCCACAATTCTTAAGTCAGATTCAGCTACCCTTTTATCATCAGAGCCATAGAAATTAGTGGCAGCTGTGGATGTTGTACATTGAGCTATAGTTTTGATAGGATGTTAGTATAAACCAGATCTTATTTTAAAAAGTTTCCCTGCAATTTTTTCTGATTCTGATTGTGCAGCCAATCCAACTAAAAAATTGGGTATGACACAGAAGCAATGATGGATCTCTCTACACTATTGTTACGCACAGCTCCATCACAGGTCAAAATATTCCTGAACTATTTTCTAAGTTTACCATTCAAATTATCTGCCAAGCAAAAATGGTATTTTGGAGAAAATGAGTCAAATCTGGATTTTAGCATAAGTAGAGGAGGCAGAACTGCAGCATAGAAAGACTTGTTTGTTCTCCTATCCATGAAGTTTGTCAAATGCATTGGCAACTGGGGACATCACAGCCAAGCACTCAATTAGAAATTCCAAGTCTGGGTAGGAGATTTTTGGCAATTCCGTCACAATATTCATCCTGTCACATGTCATAAATGTGACCAAAGCAATGTAACTTTGAATTCCATTGGATAGTGATAGGTTTGGAAATTGTTTTCCTATGGGTGTAATTCACATCAACCCTTTTGAGCTTTTGTGTGCAGCATTGCTTTAGGCAGAGCATTAACCCATTAACATTCCTGAAAAGCAATAGAGATGTAGCCGTGTTAGTCTGATCTTGCTGAAACAAAAGACAGGATTATGCAGCACTTTAAAGACTAACAAGATGGTTTATTAGGTGATGAGCTTTCGTGGGCCAGACCCACTTCCTCAGATCAATATGTGGAAGAAAATTGGCATGACCATATATACCAAAGGGATACAATCAAAAAAAATGAACACATCACTTTTTTTGATTGTATCCCTTTGGTATATATGGTCATGCCAATTTTCTTCCACAATTTGATCTGAGGAAGTGGATCTGGCCCACGAAAGCTCATCACCTAATAAACCATCTTATTAGTCTTTAAAGTGCTGCATAGTCCTGTCTTTTGTTTCATTCCTGAAAAGACACTTTTATTGAGAGGTTTTGGGCAGAGCACAGTAGTTACCACTAAGTTCAGTGTGTGTGAAAAACTGGTCAGAGGTGGTGGCAAGTAAAATAGACATGAACACTCAGCAGCGTCGCTTAACAATACTTACATGGCTACATATACCAGAATCTGGGGTATCTTGTTTTCATTCCAATATCATTCTCCACTTGATTACCAACATCATTGTTCAGCTGTCCAGGTGCTGAAAAAATGTGTGAGGGCTTTAACAAAATTATTACTATTGCCATAACCATGTCTTATTTTTGCTGAGTCCAGGTCAAAGCGTGAATGGACCTCAGTCAACAAAGAAGCAATATTATTGCACTCTGACTATAACAGGGTTCAAAACAGAACTAGATAAATTCATGGCGGATAGATTCATCAATGGCTGTTAGCTAGGATGGGCAGCAATGGTGTTCCTCATCTCTGTTTGTCGGAAGCTGGGAATGGATCACAGGGGATGGATCCTTTGATGAGGAACCTGATATTGGCCATTGTTGGAAGACAGTGTGACAGGTTAGATCACAGAAATCCTGTTGGGATTGTCCACCTGGTGTGCTGATCATGCTACTTATGCCTGTCTTCCTGCTCTCTGGGTCTTCCCCAGTAAAGGCAGAGTTGTGGTTACCACCCCTCTACAGAGCAATATAGATGCTGAACCAGTTCAGCTTTACAAGGTCAGCACCTAGGAAACCAATTTGCAAAAGGGACCAAAACCACAGATAAATCCATCTTGCCCCATGTAAAAGTTTTACACAGAGAAAGCTCATAGTGTCTGCCTCCTTTATTAATGAAACAGTTGATCTAAACATCTTTCACAAGCTAAGCCACCTCCTAGCTTGGGTTTGATCTTTCCCCTGGTTCAATCTTAGAAGTTTGCAGCAGGCATCTTAGGTGGCAGGGGGGGAGGGGTGTCTCCTGGCATCTGGCACTTGCCCCTATTCTTTGTTTCCCCCTGTTATAGCTGTTTTGCCCAAGGGGGGACTTTCTTATGCTCAGTTCAAACTTTTCTCGCCTTGAGTGGAAAAGTACAAGATCCAAAACATAATAAAGCATCAAGTGGCCTGGCCACATGTCTTTCTGGGACCAACCACAGTTTGGACTTACAGGACAAACAGGACTGTTTACCCTTTGTTGGTTTGAGTACTGAGTCATTGTGTTTCTGGAGCATCAGTAATGGTCTTCATTAGCACATTTAGAATGATAAACAGATCCATTCTTCATATTTCTAACTACACAAACAAGAAAGATACATGCACACAAATAGGATTTAAAGATTAAGCAGATTACAACCATTAAAATGATGTCACATGATCTATTTTGCAGAAAGCCTCTTTGAGTTATGCATATTCATATTCATAAGCTAATTTTCATACGGCATAGGGGGTCCTATGCCAGACAGGATACTGGGCAAAATGGACCTTTGGTCTGACCCAGTATGGCAGTTCTTATGTTCTTCTGTACAAATGTGTTTTAACAAGTGTCAGAAACCTAAGACTGCAGACTCTCTTGTTAGGTTATCAGAGTCAATCCAGTGACAGGTGATACTTGTGTAGCTTCTTGCTTGATGTGCCCACACTCCTGCTGTTGTGGAAACATAAGGAAGAGATGTCAATTTATTTTTAGTTCTTTTTAGAACCAAGTTGTAATATCCCACTTGTTTATTTTGAAATGTTTCAGTTCACATAACAGTGGCCTTGGAAATAATTCCATCACGAAAGTGTGGATGACATTCTCTTCAGCAAACAGGGGCAGAATCGCACTAAGAAAATCAAGAATTAACGTATGTGTTTTTTCTTTGGATACTGGTCCATTACAGAGTCATTGCTTCTGAAGTATCTAAACAGCTGTCTAGAGGGTCTCACAACCTGAGGGCAAACTACCAAAAAGCTGGGCAGATGCCCCAGACTAGTTGTGTATATGTCATCTGCAAACTCTATTAATGATAATTTTATGTTTTCCTCTAGGTCACTAATAAACATTTTATATAGTGCAGGCTGAAGACTCAACTAAAAATTCTCTCATGATTCTCCATGTATAATTACATTACAGTTGCATTTGAGACCTGTTTGTTAACCAGCTTTTAATCAATTTAAAGCATGACATGCTAAGTTTATATTGTTCTAGTTTTTAAATCAAAATGCCATGCCATCAAATAAAGTGTTACAGAAATCTAATTAGTTTACATGAAAACTATTATTGTGAGAAGTCAAACCTGTAATCTTTTCAAGAAAATATATCTAGTTAGTTTGACAGGATCTATTTTGTATAAATTCATTTTGATTGGAATTAATTATATTGCTTTCCTTTAATTCTTTATTAATTAAGTCAGGTATCACCCATTCCATTATGTGACCTGAGATCAATATCAGACTGACAAGCCTGTAATTATTTGGGTTATCTCATTTATCCCTTTAAAATATTGACACAACATTAGCTTTCTTCCAGTCTCCCAGAACTTTTCAGGTGTTCCAATATTTATTGAAAATCAATCTTCATGATCCAGTAAGATCATCATCCAGCTTTTTCTTTAAATTCTTGAGGGCAAGTTAGTCAGGTCCCTGCCACCCATTGATAAACGACCTGCCCTCCTCAACAAGTTCCATATCCTCTTCTCCCAGAAGTCCTAGAATGCAGGAATTGGGGTTTGTCCTGGGAAACCTTTTACTCAACTCCCAGGGATGACTACTGGAGTAGAAGGCTGTCTTTCCCACAGCTTTGATTGCTACACAGGGTGATTGTTATAAGCCACATTCCCTTGTGCTCTCCCCTCCTCCCGCTCCATTATCAGACCCTAGCTACATCCACAGCTCATTTTCTATTCAATTATGTCTGTGTTGCCTGTGTTTCCTAAATAAAAATGAATTATTTCAGAAAAGGAGGCTCTGTTTTGGGGTGTGTGGTGATTTACAGGGCAGTACCTGTACAACAGGAGGCACCTAGATAATGAGCAAAAACATAACTGGCACTTCATTGTCTGGTCTTTCATGAAACTCATTTTCAAAGCTGCTCTGAGGCACGGTGTACCTCAATGTGCTCTCCTTACTTCCATGGTGTCTGGCTGCTCATATTTGGCCACCAGGCAATCTGTCTCAACCACCCATGCTGCCAGAAACATTTCTGCCTTAATTTCACAGATATTATGTAGCACATAGCAAGCAGCAACAACAATGGGAATATTGCTTTCGCTGAAGTGCTTTTAGACGGCAAAGGCACAGTCTACCACCATTCTGCATTTTCTCAATCTGAAGTTGAATTCGTCCGTACTGCTGTCCAAGCTATCTGTGTACGGTTTCATGAGTCATGAGAGCAAGGGGTAGGCTGGGTCTCCAAAGATAACTATTGGCATTTCATTGCCTCCAATAGTAATTTTCTGGTCTGGGAAGAAAGTTCCATCTTGCAGCTTTTTGAAGAGATCAGAGTCTCTCAGGATGCATGTGTCATGCACCTTTTCCTACCATCCCATGTTGATTTTGGTGTGACAGCTCTTGTGCTCCACCAGCACCTGCAACACCATTGAGAAGTACCCCCTTGTGATTTATATACCCTTTGGGAAGATGGTCTGGTGCCAAGATAGATAGAACACACATCCCTATCTCCCCACTACAGTTAGGGAACCTCATCATGGCAAAACCATCCACTATGTCCTGCACATTATCCAGAGTCACTAATCTTTCTAGCAGAAGGATACTGATTGCCCTGGCTACTTGGATCACAGCAGCCCCTATTGTGGATTTACCCCTTCCAAATTGATTCCTGACTGATTGGTAGCAGTCTGGCATTGCAGCTTCTACATTGCTATTGCCACGTGCTTCTCAGCTGTCAGAGTGGGTCTCATTTGGGTATTGCTGCACTTCAGGGGAAAGCAAGTCACAAAGTTCTATGAAAGTGTCTTTACATGTGCAAAACTTTTGCAGTCACCAATCATTGTCCCATAGCTGCATAACTATGCCGTCCCACCAGTCTGTGCTTGTTTCCCGGGGCCAGAACTGGCATTCCAATGTGTCAAAATGCCCAGCCATTGTCAGCCTATGCCAGTCACTCCATTCAATAGGTTCCTACACTCTGTGAGCCTCCTCACACACTTCCTCACTCAGGAAGCTCCTGGTTAGGCTCTGAACAAACTGCAGCATAATGCACGAGATGTTTGCAATGCTTGCCACTGCAGTTTGCAGCTGAGCCGGGTCCATGCTTGCCATGCTGTGGTGTTTGCATGGATAACCAGGGAAAAAATGATGCAAAACGATTGTTTGCCATTGCTTTCAAGCAGGAAGGGCAAAACAAGATAAGAACATTATGGCAGGCTGAAAACATGTACCTACAGCCACCTGTGACAATGGAGCCTAGCCCAGAATTCAAATGGGTGACAGGAACTATGGAAAGGCTACCCATGATGCATCACTGCAAGAGTCGATATTAGCAATGGCAGTGGAGATGCACTCTGTTGACCACATGTGCTTAGTGAGGACATGCGCCTTTGACTTTATAAATTCGGATGCTAACAGTTGACCTCAGTAAATTTGACTGAATTCTGTAGTATAAACATACCTGAAGTTTCCATTAATTTTTAGGTCTGTGATCAGTCCTGTTCGTTTTCTTTAAATTCCCCGTTTTATCAATCATGAAAAGATTTAATACTGAATTCCCTTTTATTGGATACAACACTTCTTGAGTTAGAAAATGGTCATGTATAATATTTATAAATGCCCTGATTATTTTAGTATTGGGAATTCCAGCATATGTCACTGAGATTGGAGTTTCCCATGATCACATTGATTTCCCCCCTATATATGACTGTAAGGAGATGGTTACTCTGTTCCATGGTGTAATTTGATCGTCTACCACAGATACTAACTGATACCCCATATTGTGCTTACTGACATGGATTCATAAGCATTTAAAGTAATTTTCTCACAAGTTATTAGTGACTTGGAATACAAGAAGCAACACTCTATCCAGAGGTGGAAAAATGTTTAAACCAAAGAGTAGAAGATCCTAATGCTGTTATTAAGCTGGAACATTAGGAATGACATGAAAGTATTTTTTAAAAGGGAGCTATATTATATTCATGCATAGTTAGAGAACTGGTAAACTGCTGTCCCCTTAAGAAAGGCATAAAAAGTGAGTCTGACATTGTCTTTCTCTGAGCCTGTGCGCTCTCAGCTGGGCTGTTGAGATCAAAGTGTGTATTTGAAAGCCCTGTTAATAAAAGTCTATTTAGTTTATCCTATCTTGCATGAATCTCTACGTGAACAATCTGAACAGACAGCACAATTAATTACCATGTATAATCACATTAAAGTCAATAATCTTCTTATAGCAGTATGCATTACTTCCGTAGTTATGTACAGGATTGGTCTCATTATACCTACTCCACCCTGTTTTTAAAAATGTTCATTAACAGATAGACCTTTATAAAAATAAATGATACCCAGATATTCTGGCAATGATTTGTGATCTTTAACTTCCTACAATGCTAAAGAAATTTATTCTTAACTACACTCTCTCTCCCTCATTTCCATTTCCATCTTATTTAATTTTCTTTAAAACCAGCAAGAATGTTTCCTTGAACTCTGATCTCATTCTTTTTTTTTTTTTTTTCCAAATTCTTAGGCCAAACTTTTCCTCCTTTTGCCTACTGGATTTCATCCACTAGATGTATTTAAAAATAAAGCAAGAGCCAAATCCTAGTGCTGTACAGTTAGCTTACTGCACATAAAGTAATACTGGCTGCTTTTGATATATGTGCATAACTCTTATTACTGATAATGGGAGTTATGTATGTGTGCACAACACAGGAGGAATATTTTCATAAATATTCATTTGCTTGATATAATTTGTATAATATAAATCGGACAATTTTACACTTTTATCTTTATTGAACTATGCAGAGCAGCTCAGTGAAATCACACATGCTATATGTCAGCTCTTAGCATTGTCACCAATGATTATTTTTGGTGAATGGCTCAGTTAAGCTGCCCGTGACACAAGATCTTTGAGTTATCATGTTAAGTTGTTAGCGCTTGGAACATTTACCTATGGTAAAGCTAATAGAATTGGATTTGATCCTGAATACATTAAGAATTGTAAGTGTTCTGCCAATTATAAAATATAATCTGTGCAGGGGTGCCTGGTGCCTGTGCTGAGGAGAGTGCAGGGAGGGCTACCCAGAGGAGCAGGGAAGGAGCATTAAGGGGTACCCCATCAGCAATTAAATTTTTGGGGGGGACAGAGAGGGCTGGTAGACTTCCCAAGTACTATCACAACTTACCTATGTATCTGTGGAGAGTGGATGTTTCAAGGAATTGCTGTAACATGGGGCTTTTTACCTGTCAGTCACTAGCTTGAATGTGACCGAAGTAGGTACGGAGAAAGTCATCACTATTTTGTGCTCTGTGTTAGGGATGTAAAATCCCATTTAATTAGTTAACTGGTAAAACTTTGTGTTTAACTAATTAACTGATTAATGGGAGACAGGGAAGGGGTGCTGTAGCCTGACTGCGAAGCAGGGAGGCACAGGGTGGGCAGGTGGCTGCTCCGTTAAGGGTGAGGCTTACTGGTTAATTGGTGAACCGGTTAACCATTCACATCCCTAGTCTGTGTAAAACAAGTTGTTGATCTCTGTACAGATCTGATTAGAAAGGTGCTCTCACTGTTAGAACATCATCACCAAAGGCAATCTTTTGTAGGCAGTCTCATCAAAGCAGTCAGGTATTGAATAGACATGGAAATGGAATAAATCTCACATGATTTGAGATATACCTGCAGGCTGAGGCACAGTGCCAGGGCACTCTGGAGAATTTTGCCCTGCTGGTGCCTCATGATACAAATATGCTGTGGACAGGCAGAAAATACATCCTCCAGGGTTGTCAGTTGCACATATTTCACATGCAATATACCGTGTAAAATGAAGGTACAATGTCTTTGCTATGATATGCGTAGTATAGAGCAAATGCTGCACTTTGCTTTACTGAGAAGACTGGACCAAGCAGCTTTGGATCTTTAAGTGAGGGTGAGGCAGTATCAGCTCCATGCCATAGTCACCGGTGGAGGAGGAGGAAATGACTACAGTGTGGCATCTCATCCTTCCCTTCAGCCCTATGGAGATATCTTACGAAACTGCTGACCTCACCAGCAGAGCCCTGCGCCGGAATTGATCTGTGGATATGCATGTCTACATCCACAGATGCGGATATCTTTGGATATAAAGCAGATAGCTGCAAATTTGTGAGGTTCCAAATATAAATCGTGTACCTACATCCATAGCTGCAATAATGAGCTACAGCTATCTGCATCCACAGCTGGATGCAGATACCTGCAGATATAAATTGGATAGGTGTGGATTTGTAGGGCTGTACTCATCAGTATTAACTTATACTAGGTCTCCCTTCACTGAGCAACAGCCAAAAGCCCCTTTCAGAGAGCTGTCAGTCAATGACCAGTGTGCTAAGCTCATGGCAGCATGATTTCTTTCGGAACCAGATGCTATGGAAATCAGTTGGTAGGAGGTAACACACAGGTACTTTGGTAGAGCTCTTGAGATCTCTGCAGATCTCAGGAAAATAGTGGGGGGTTTGTGTGTGTGTGTGTCTGTGTAAGCGGACTGAAACATCTTTGGGTTCTGCAGGATAGCAAATCACACCATCACATGGAAACAATCAGATGGAAACTGAGGGTCTAGTTTCACTGAAGTTGCTGGCAACATTCCCATTTACTGAGCAGTACAGGACTGAGCCTTGTGTGAGTGTAAACTTGACTTCTGCTGTCTTATGTGGAAGTAGCCTTGGCATGGTGTGGTTTAGCTGAGGGCACATAAGTAGATTATATGAGTAGTTTTAAAAGACTGCTTGAGTTATATTTATGAAATCAGCTTTGGAAACTATAGCATATTCTAACTTAAGACAATGCTGCTGTTCTGCAAGTTGCTTCTAAAAGAAAATATCATGTGTAAAACTCTCTCCTCACACATGTCAAAAAGTGGTAAAAATATAACTTTAAATATAACAAAACAATTTTTTTCTGCATGCCAATGGCAGATAAAACATGGTTTTTTCATTCATTGCCAAGTTTATGGAAATGTAACTGACAGTTTTGACTTTTGAGGAGTCAAACTTCACAGGGAAGGAAAACAAAGGATTATTTTCCATTGCAAACCTAACCAATTGTTTTATTTTTTTTATTAGCAGTCCTTGGTATCATTGAATTTTTTTATTTGCATTCTTCAGGTCCTTTCCACACATGTACACAAGGAGAGTTACCAGTTAAAAGAAAAGTGACCAGTGCAGACGACGGCATGACCACCATGAAGGGAAACGGTCTGATTGTGTTGCTGGTTGCAGGTTTTGGAGTTTTTGGAATCTTAGTGGCGGGAACAACAGAAGATTCCCAGTGCCAGCGAGCTGAGCACCCTGTTATAATGTTTAAAGGTAAGGCATATTTCCCCTTTTCTTCTAAACTAGTTTTCCAAAAAAGGGATAAGTGCCATATAAGCCCTTTACTTCTGGAATTGGTTTATATCACACATTGGCAACAAGTGAAAATTAATTTAGTGCCCTATGCGTAGTTGCCTGTTGATATTAGTCTGTATTTCAGAAATCAACAGTTTGATTGATTGTACATCTGGCAATTTCAGCACAGAAGAGTCCCAGGTCTGGAACAATAGCAACATTATAGGTTGGCAAGGATTAAAGTGCATTGGCAGAGCTCTGTGTTGAAACTTGCCTGGCCCAGTGCCAATTAATCAGTTAACTGGGTAAGCATGCCAGTAAGGCAATGCTTACCGTGTAACTGGTTAACCCTTTACATCCCTATTTCTGTCTATGCTGTCTGGAAGCTCTTACAAGACAACAGCTCTAAGTCGGAGTTAAAACAGAGGCAGAGAGCAGAAACAAGTTCAAATGTATCTTGGACAGGCTAATACAAATGATTTTATGAACACTGCTCACAGTTCTCTGAAGGTACTCACAGGATTAGATCCCCCATTTTCATTTGTAATTAAAACATAAAATGGATGAATACAACATCTTCTGTATATACTGTATTTTCTGTCCTTTTGGTTACCACTGCCAGGCCCACCAATGCATGGGGGTGGGGAAGGGTAAAGGGTCTGTTGCCTCTGGGGCCCAGCGATTCAGAGGGGCCTGCTTCTCTCAGCTGCCACTACTGCGAATGAAGCAGCAATGGTGGCTGGAACGCCGGGCCCTTTAAATCACCACCAGTGTGTGCCAGGCTGTGTGTTCCATGCTGCTCTGAGGGTGGCCGGGGGGGGGGGGGGAGCAGAGAAGGGGGGGCCTAATAATATCTACTACTATTATTATTTATTGATTGATTTAAAGTTTACGCTTTAGGTTAGCAACTTACAGAGCTTGTATGTATAGATATGTACTATCACACTTTTTTCTTCAAATTATTATTATCAGTAAGCACAAAGATATGGGCTCCTCTTTTATAAAAGGCTTATGGTTCCTCAAATACCAACTTTTTACTTTGATAAAGTGGGACCAATGACCCTGTTTTGGAAGAACAAAATGTGTTGTAGATATTGCTTTTGAAAGGTTTGGGGCAGTTAATCTTTGTGTGTTGAACAGAAAGTTGGTTTGTGAAAGATTTTTTAGTATAATTGCTAAGAATGATGAAATGAATGATGAATTTTCATTAATCATTATTATAAATTATTGTTAGCATCTGATATAATGCATTTAATCTGGTGAGTTATAAAAGAAATTATTCTGAGTTCCAGTATTTGCAGATAAATGGTGATTCAAAGAAATTAATTTTAACATCAAGTCATAGCATACTCATGGGACTATACAAAGAATGAAGTACTATGTGAGTGAGAGTATAAGTAAAGCCCTGCATGGATACAAAATTTGTATCTGTATCCTCATCCATATCTGCAAAATGATCATCCATCTCTCCGGATGTGGATACTCACAGATATAAAGAGGATATTTGTGGAATTGCAGGGCTCTAAGTATCAGAATCTAGCTGTATTATAAGCGGAGCTGTTAGCACCCTTTGTAGCTAAGGTTGCCCAAGCCTTCATAGTGTTGCCAACTCTTGTGAATTCATAGCTTGTGACCTGGTTTTAGTCCTAGTTTTGCTCTGGAAGGCACAGCTTTCAAGTGATCTCCAGCCCTGCCAAGGGGCAAGCTCCCTCTGATTGTCTGTTTTTTCTACTTCCATGCCTCCTGGGCAAGAAGAGCCAATCAGCTCTGTTGCAGGAGACAAACCTCTCTCTCTGTTGTCTTGTAAAGAGTGAAAGGATTGTTTGGGTGGAGGAGGAGGGAAACATCTGATACCATTCTCACAGGAGGGGAGGATGCATAAAGTAGCTGAAAGAGCCCAACAGATCAGAGGCCTCCACTCTTTCATCTCTCCTCTCCTCCTGTGAATAGTGGGGTCAGTCTGCTCTCTTCTTCTTCTGCCCTTCCTTCCAGGTATAACTCCATTCCTTCAGTACCAACCTGGGAAGAAGGAGAAAAGGACTTTCCTGCAGCTGTCCTCCAGGCCATGTGGGGTGGGTGTGAAGAATCCTGGGAGCTGCAAGAACAGAAGTGAACTTGGCTGGTGTCGGGGGAAAAAAAGAGTTCAGGAGATCTGGAAGTTTTTTAAAGAGATACAGTTTAGTGCACAAGCTCAAAGTATCAAATGTGTAGGAAAGATAGGAAGTATGGTAAGAGACCACCCTGGCTTAACCAAGAGTCTTCTATGACTTCAGACTTTTTAAAAAAACATGAAAAATTAAGAACTAGGTCAAATTATGAAAGATGAATATGAAAATAAAATCCCTGAATATGTAGGGAAAAGTTAGAAAGACCAAAGCACAAAATGTGCTTAAACTAAGAACATAATGGGTAACAAGAAAACATTTTGTACATACTGTCAAAGCAAGAGTAATAGGACCTACAGAATAGACTTATCAGTCAATGTGGAGGGAAAGATTAACAGAAAATGCAGATAGCTCAAGTATCAAATGCCTTTTTTGTTTCAGTTTTCACCAAAAAGGGTAGTAGTGATTGGACAACTGACAGTAAATTAGGTAGGCTCTGAGGCTAAAATATGGAAAGAACAAGTTAAATAAATAGTTAAACAAGTTAAATGTTTTCAAGTCAGCAAGGTCTGATGAAATACACCTCAAGAACGCGTAAGGAGCTGACTGATGAGATCTCTGATCTATTATCAATTATTTTTGTGAATTCATGGAGAATGGGAGAAATCACAGAGGACTGGAAAAGAGCAAATGTGGTATCTATTGATAAAAAAGGGTATAAAGACAACCCAGGGAATTACAGACAAGTAAGCTGAACTTCAGTACCCAGAAAGATAATGGAACAAATAATTACACAATCAATTTGTAAGCACCTAGAGGTGATAAGAGGTAGGATAGATTAGTCATGAACAAATCATGTCAATCTAACTTAACATCCTTCTTTGACAGAGTAACAAGCTTTGTGTATAGGGAAAAAGCAAAAATGTGACATGTTTCTACTTTTAAAGGTTTTGATTTGGTCTCACATGACCTGCTCATTAACACATTAGGGAAATATATCCTAGATGAACCCTACTGTAAAATGAAAAACTATACTCAAAGAGTAGTTATCAATGACTCACAGTCAAGCTGGAAGGGCATATTGAATGGGGTCCCTTAGGGATCTGTCTGGGTCTGGTTGTATTGAATACCTTCATAATTATTTGGAGAATGGGATAGAGGATACACTTGCACCTTTTGCAGGTGTTACCAAGCTTGGAGTTGTTGAGAATAATCCTCTCCTAAAAAGCAGAGTCCAAAATGATCTTGACAAACTGGAGAAAAGATCTGAAATAAATAGAATGGCATTCAGTGCAGGGTATTGTAAGCAAGACATGCTTCCACTATATTCAATACTGATAAGGCCTTTACTGGAATATTGTGTCCACTTCGGGGCAATATATTTCGAGTATGATATGGACAAACTGGAGAATGTCCAGAGGAGAGTTACATAATTGATTAAAGATCTAGAAAACATGACCTACAACGAAAGATTGACAACATTAGCTTTGATTAGTCTGGAAAGCAGGAGGAGCAGGGGATATGATAAGTCTTCAAAATGTAAAAGGCCCTTATAAAAAAAGAAAGTGATACATTGTTCTTTTTATCCACTGAGGACAGGACAAAGTAATTGGCTTAAACTGCAGCAAGGAAACTTTATGTTAGACATTAGAAAAAACTTCCCAGTAGGAAAAGCAATAAAGTACTGGAACAAATTACCTAAGGAAAGTGTACAATCTCCATCATTGGATGTTTTAGATAAACATCTGTCAGAGATTGGTGTTTCTTAGTGACCAATCCATGGACCAGCGCTGGTCCTGAGCTCTCTCTGACACAGTTTAGAAGACAACAAGCAAGTTTCTACTATCAAAAAGACTGAAAAGCAGTGGTCTAGATAATACTTAATCCTGCCTCAGTGTAGCAGACTGAACTAGATCTCTTGAGGTATTTTCCAGTCTTGCATTTCTGAGAGAGACAAGGGACAGATGGTGGGGCTGACAGGTTAAAACGGAGGTGGGAGTTGGGGTGTGTGTGCATAAATCATTGCTGGGTTGGGGGACAGACAGTTGTGAGATTGGGATCGGAAATAATTAATTATATATGAGGAGTTTGAGGAGATGCTGCAAGATCAGGCAGCCTTTTACACACAGCTTTAGAATTTGAGCTCATTTGGGTCCTTCACCCAGAGTTCCTGAATGGGGCCAAATTACCTTAATATATAAATTGGGAGGAGTTGATAAAACTGTAACTGCTACACACAAATTGGGGATGAAAGGAGGGAGTTCAAAAATCAAAAGGCAGAACAATCTCATTGTTTTTAAGGCCTGGCTCATGATTCTTGAGCATGTGAGGCTGGCAGTTATATCTTCATTTGACTGTATGTACAGTTACTTATAACTTTGCCTAACTTTAGCCACTCAGGCTGAATGTTCTGTTTCCAGATGCTCAGCAGAGACTTGTTGGAGTTTGAAAGCTAAATTCTCTTAAAATTCTGCTGCATAGTATGATCCATTGTTGGGGCAGATGGGCTGAGCAGGACTTTCCTTGCAATTATGTCTCTGGGTGCCAGCTGCCTTGGCCCCAGGCAAAGAAACAGAACAGAGAGAGAATGGCTCTCCCGTGTGCCACCTGCTGGAGCCAGGGATCATGAAAAAAAATGAAGCAGCATCCTGACTGAAATGCAGAATGCAGAGGAGTAAAGAATTAGGGGGCAGGAGAGAGGGAGTTCGAGAGGCCAGAGAGTGGGGAGAAATGGAGAGGAACCAGGATGGAGGTGTAGATACAGATGGGGATACGATCAGTATCTGAGGCCGGTAGGGTCAATAGGAGGCAGGAGGCAAGGAAATGGAGAGAGACAGGCGCGTGCGGGAGTGGAGTGAAGCAGAGGGGGAGAGGGACAGACATGAATTTATTTTCACAGTACCCTGTGAGATAAGGCAGAAGAAAATGTGTACAATGTACCCTATGCTGAGCATCCATTTTCAGATGCTAAAGGATTGATTTTTTTTTTTAGAGAACTTGGCATTTTGTAACATTTACTTGTTCAAAGCACTGCTCGCTTGACCATAATTGTATCTCTCACTTCTGCAAATGAATCTCCAGGGTCTCAAGGCAGGTTCCCAGAGAAGAAAGAACATATAATTAGTGACCTCCTGTGAAAAGTTTGATTTCAGTGACTTGCCCGATGTCACAGAAACTCTGTGGCAGAAACGGGTAGAATCTAGTTCTGCAGAGCAGAATTCAACTGCCTTAAACACAGGACTTTTAGGTTACTTCAGTCCTTTGCATTGTTTACTACATACCTTCCAACTCTTCAACAAACAACACAGGGGTCCTACAGACAACAGTGTCTTTCACTGCATAGCTTTGATTAATCTCCAGAGCATATCCATCCTGTGCACTGAATGGAGGAGGGGTCCTTTGGAAAAAATAGTGTGTGATCATAATGCAGATACACAAGGGGGCAACCTTAATTTATACATTTCCTAACTGTTGAGTGCTTGATTTTGCAACCTTAATGTTATTTAAGTGTAGGGTCTTTCTGGACTGGTTTAGTTTGTAATGTATATAAAATGTAAACATTAAATTTTAATACAAAATAATTTAGACTCATTTCCATATTCACCTGCTAAAAATCTGATAATTGAAAGTGAAAAAGATATAATAAATATTAAGAGTTGACTCAGGGCTCCTGCTCTCACTGTATTTCAGCCCAAATTTGGGAATATGTCCTGAATCTGACCTGCTGTTGTTTGTACAATTTAGCTTTTGTTCTCTTTCCATGCTCTGTCTTATGCCACATGTTCCAGTATTTTTGTCTTATAAATGAGTGGCTTTCCCAATCCAAGTAATCTGCTTCCCTATACTGAGAGTAGAAGGTCACTCATCCCTGTAGGACCTCTCATGGTTAACAGATAAAGTTCAGTGCCCTCTTCCAAGTGAAAGATCTTTGGGGAGGTTGGATTGGGACACCATCCCTTTCCTGCTGCTACCATTGGCTGTCCTGAAACAACAACATATAGTGTACTATTAAGAGCTGTCTGGAGGATGATAATTCTATTATACAACATTTCAAGTTTCAAAATGTGTCTTCCTTCTACACTGGAAAGCAAACAAAAATTTTTATAACATGTTTGTGAGTTGGAATTGTTTCATAATGTCTGGCTTTGGTTCAACAACCTGAGGCTCATAATTTGGGTATCTCTGTTTCTTGATCCTCCTGAAGAAAACCACTACATTGACAAAACATGGGCGCTTCAGCAAAACGGTATGTTTCAGTGAAATTTCATTTTGTCAAAAGTGTTTTGACTAGATCTAGTCATAATCACTAGACACTGTCTCTTGGGTATCCTGAGAGAACCCTAGCAAATGCACACTGGGGAAGCACAGCCGCACACTCTGTAGTATATAGTGGCTAGACATCTCTATAGCTAGTGCTTTAGGAATTATGGGGCTGTTTGAAAGCTGCTCATTGGAGTTGGTATCTGCATTAAGAGGGGAAGCATCTTCTGCCCCTAAATATCTTGGTATGTATGGAATGGAAACTGGCTCTTACCTCAGAGCCTGATGAAGCTTGTGCTGCGGGTTTTGTGAAAACTAGAGGAAGATAAATTGAGAGAAGTGAGCAGGCCACTAGAGCAGGAGATATCTTTAAAGCTATAGGGTAGGAATAAGCTATTGTATTTCTACATCAGGCATCAAAAGATAAGCCAAAAGAGATTTTTCTTCTTCAAGATTGGTTGGGAGGGGGCAGAATTGCATGGAAGCCTTGGGGATTACCTCACGAGGTTGTAGAATCTCCATCACTGGAGATTGTTCAGATTAGTTCAACACCTGTCAGGGATGGTCTAGATAATATTTAGTCTTGCCTTGGTCCAGGGGCTAGACTAGGTGACCTACCAATGTCCTTCTAAACCTACACTTTTATGATTATGTGGTTTTTGCAATTTGAACATCCAGAGATATAACCCTTGTGCATGTATCCTGCAGGATGGGGCTCATGTTGCTGTCATGAACTGACCTTTGCAGTATTTGCCCCGCCCTGGGTATCAGCTCTGCATAATTGCTAGTTTTATTAATTTCTACAGGAAGGCACTTTCCTGCTCTGTGTAGTAGCTCTTGGGGTTGTCATCACTGCTGCAGGAGGAATGCAGAGTTCTGAAGTCAGGTCTTGCAGACAAGTAGCCGTTCTTTGAAATCTACATTAGATTTTGAAAAAAAAAATTGATCTACTGTCAGGTCTGAGTCTCAGAGATGAGGCATACCAACCAGGGGCTAAGGGTCGGGGTGTGAAAGGTTAACTGGCAGTAAGCATCACTCTTAACTGATGATGTTTATCAGTTGCGGATAACTGTTAACTGTTGGGGGGCTGGAGTAGCTCCCACTCCCCACAGGAGGCCCATTGTGGACAGGGACTGATCCGGTTACCTTGTGCAGGGAGGGAGCTGCTCCAACCCAGGAAGGCTAGAGTGGCCTCCCCACCTGAGCTCCTTTTAACTGGTTAACCAGTTACATTTTATATCCCCGGCAAAGGGCATTCAGAATCATGTGGAAGTCATTTAAAAGCATGCAAATGCCCTTAGTTTACAGAAATACTTTTTACCTTCTTAAAACTTTTGTTCATTTATAAACTGAACAAGATTTGTTAGCTTTTGCCTTGCCATGGTAGTAGTGAGTTTATTATGTATTCCCTGAGAGACCTATAGGAAGCATAGTAGATAAACTGCAAACTACTATTAAATAAAATTAATTGAGTGAGAATCTGCTGTAGTGTAAGGCTGAATAGGTGCAAAATAAATAAATGCAATTTTAAAAAGTGCCCTGGAGTTGTCAAAGTAACATATGGGAAGGGAACTTGAGTTTCTACAGTGGTCAAACATTCCTTTCCATTGCCTGTGTGCCACTCAGCTTGCAGGATATTGTAGGTGATGATCCTGTTGAAAAGCTCATGGAAGGCATATAATTTTTGTACTGATTTTACTTTCATCTACATATTTCTAGACAGAGAATTGTGGTGTATCTCAGTGCCAACTGCAAGAGTTCCCACCACCCCTTCCACATCCAGTAGAGAACTCCCCACTCACTTGTTAATCTGACAGTTAAAGAGAAAGGAGTGAGATTGCATGAGATGCTTGGAAGACTTAAAAATATACTCAAAGGTTCTCTGTATGATTTTAAAATATATCTTTCTGTATCTATTTCTTATAAATGAGGTGCGGATAGCCATGAGATTAATCACATTGCGTAGCAATTTATCTATAAATGCACTTCTTCTGCCTTACCTGTTCTCTGCCTACTATTTCTTCTCCCTGGGAACTATACAAATAACCTAAAAGAGACTTTACTATTCATGAAAATGTCATAACTTTAAAATGATTTATCTTAGTCCCTTCAAAATCTTTGAGATATACATTATATATATGTAATGAATGCATATATTGGTGTAAATCAGGAGTAACTGAGGTTACTGGAGTTAAATGAGTGTAAATTGAGGCCATACATCTGTGGAGATGATATTTGGGTTACAAAATGGAAAAGCATGTGATAAATTTTGGTCTGTGTGCATGTACATTATGTATATATGTGTGCATGTGTATGAACAATTTAATTTAAAGAGCTAGGACATCAAAGAGCTGTGAAAGCTGCTATTCAGTTAACAGAACAGAATTTGCAGCATTATTTTTTATATGTATGTGCAGATATATGTGTGTATCTACTCAGGGCCAGATTAAGCTCTTTGTACGCCCTAGGCGCTCTCAATTGTACTCTCTTGAATTAGACTATATAGAAATATATAAGGGAGAAATGCCCTATCACTTACACACCTAATATTACCAACTTTAATTTTTGCTCTTGAAAGTGGTGCACTGTGTGAGCAATTCATGATATTTCATGCTAAAATAGCAGCCATTTTGTTGGATACTACGATTATACTTAGGATTCGCCTGATAACTAATTGGCTGATGAGGAGAAAAGTAGGGATGATATTGCTCCACTACAAATGTAAAGTCCACAGAGCAATGCATTGCACCGCAGAACTGATAACTTGGCAACATTCTGTCTTAAGATCGTTCAACTTCATTTGCTAAACAACTGTACATTGGCTGATGCTGGCCATACATTTCCACTAGAAACAGTGTTTAGTAGTAACCTAAGATTGCTGAAACAACTGTGAAATGCAACCACTGTAGTAATAAGCAGTGTTCCCTGCCCTCTAACATTTTCCATCCTTGGGCGGTTTGAATTTTCTTATGTGCAGCACCAGAATAAAAAACCTAGATATAAATATATATTTAATATAGCTCATAGATATGGAAGACAAAAAAAGTTACAATAAGGGATTATTATCAAGGAGCAGTGCTTATGATGTTTATTTGTCAAATGAAAATTAACACTACCCTGGGATGAGGGATGTTAAATATTGGTTAATTGAATAGTCAAGTAACTTCATGAATTCTTACTGGTTACTTGACTATTTTATAGTCCCTGGGAGTGGGGCTGGCAGCCAGTGCACTCTGGCCCCACTCCCGAGGAGCCCTCTGCCACTCCACACTGCTGCCTCTGTATCAGAGGCAGCAGTGTGAGGTGCCAGGCGGGAGCTGGTCTACAAGGTGAGCCAGTTTAAAAACCAGCTCCCCTTGTGGACCAGTTGCCTGGGGCCCCATGCTGCTGCCTCTGATACAGGGGTGGCAGCAGCCCCTGTCCAGGAGGGGTGGAGGGTGGAGTCTGAGCTTCCAGATCTGGTGTGAGCCAGAATTGAGGTGGGCTGCCTGCTTGCCTACCTCCTAATGCACTTTAAATGCAGAGCCGCAGCGGGGGTAGGTGCTGGACCCGTCGCAAGGCAGGATTGAAACAGGCTGCTGGCCAGCCTGCTAAAAAAATTACTGGCAGGGGTGTGGGGAGGAAATGTGTGTAGTCTATAGCATTAACCAGAAGCTTTTTCTTATCAGTTAATCGACTACACGATTACATCCCTACCTGGGACCACATGTATTTTATCATCCTTTCTAACAGCTCAAGCTAGTAAACACACCAAAATGAGTATTATCCACATATCTCAGCTTTAATATTCTAAAGCAATCTATGAGTCAATTGGAAATAGCCATGCTCTCCTTGCAAATATTAATACAATATTTACTTGCACTGGAAAGGAGAGAAAAAGGCATTCACTCAGGCTTCTACAGTTTCTCTGGGTTGTCAGCTCTTAGTTTGATTAATAGTGCACAAACATAGAATGGTAAAAATAAGTAATAAAGCAACACCGAAAGCAAATAAAGCCACAAACATGAAAACAGGAAGGGAAGTGGTTGGTGATGGGTATTTTAAATGAATGTCTAGGTTCACTATGCCAAGTGAAATAGAGACCTGTAAACACAGATAAAAGTTATCCTTATTTGAAACTCTCACATTGTATGTGTCACCAACTCAAAAGAGTAGAAGCTCCAAAGCAGCACTTTTAAATACATGGCTTCAGAGTTTGTAGACAAATCCATTTTTTTAAAGAGCTTGCAAAAGCAGTCTTCATCCTACAACACACCTACCATCACACTTTGTACACCCATTTACTCATAAGAGCTAGAACTATTCCATATGGGAAAGCTATGGTCCTAATGCCCCTCCCCAGACAAGTTCTAAAATTTAATGGAAATCACTTGTCTGGAAACCAGCCAAACGAATATGTTCCATGGCAAAGTTCTTCCAGTTTTATCAGTTTACCATGAATTAATTAGTAACACAGGATATTTAAAAAAATAAAGATCAGAGTCTTCAGATAGCCACAACACTCCAGAAAAATCTGTTAATAGAATCCTTTTCTTTCCGTACCTTAACACTATGTAAACTTTATTTGAAATGTAATCACACAAATGTCATGAGATAGGCCTATCCATGTAATTCTTATCTACAAAAGCAACCTAACTGCTTTACAATAGAAAAACACCTATACAAGAGAAGTCAGATCCTGCATTAAGATCTGCTAATGCAGAATCTCTCCACCTTTTTTTGTCTGCTCTGGATCCATCTCCCTCAAACAAACTAATATTTAGCTCAGGCTAACATCTCCAGGCAGAGTGCTTCCTGTTAAACTCAATATGGCCTAAAGCAAGCTCTTTATCTTACCTCCTGATACTAGGTCAAAAATAATTTTGGTCTAGAACTGCTGAGGAGTCATTGTTTTGTGTTTGCTTTACAAGTCTAACAGTGGGTGCTACATTATTCTTTCCACCATCGTATTTTCCTGGCATGTTTAAAATCTTATAATCATGTCTCCAATCAGTTAGTAATTAATACCAACCTCTCCTCACTCCAGCCTCTATAAGAAAAGGGAAGATATATTTCACTAAGCTCCCTCTGATGCATCCATGGGACAATGTAGTTTCCACAGCAGCATCCCCAACTCCCATATAGCCATATGCCCCCATATCTAAGCAAGCCCTCCTCCCCCATGCAGCCTGCTTCCCCACCCCTCTCTCAGCCCAGGAGAGAGTCCCATGTCTCTCTCTTGCACCAGCAGCTACAGCCCATACAGGAATGAGACAGGACAACCAACAAACTCTCAGGGCTGGCCTTACCATGAGGCGAACTGAGGCGGCTACCTCAGGTGCCAGACTGTGGGGAGGTGCCACTAGGACCCAGAGAGTAGAAAATTGTGTCTGCTGTTAGTACATATGTATTCTCTCTGCTCTAGATGCACAGAGATGGTGCAGTGCTGTGCTGGAGGAAGGAGGGCACAAGAGACATAACAGGCAGGCAGGAGAAAAGGGGGCATGGGGGCATCATTTGAGCTCCCTGCCTCAGGTGCCAAAATATTGTGGGCCAGCCCTGAAACTCCCCCTACTTCACCACACAGATGCCAGCACCCACCCTCTCTTTCCCCAGCTACCTACCCCATGCAGTCTGCTCCCTCTCTCCTCCCCTCCTAGACCAGCAGGATAGAGAATGCTGGGTTCCTCACATAAAACTGCAGCCAAACCCAGCTGCTGTAATCACACCTGTCCTCCTCCACCATTTATTTCCCCTCCCTCCGCCTTGTATACCCTCCCTACCAACTGGAAGAGGCAAACTCCATCTATAGCATGGAAATGGAACTGCTCCTGCTGAGGGAGAAGTACCTGGCCCCCAGTGAAGCAGACCCTGAGCTCCTGGGCTAGGCTTCTGCCCAAGTTACAGGGAACCTTGGTCACTAGGTAGTGAAAGGTTTTTTTTATTATACTTGTATGTTGTTTGTTGAGTAAAGTTTTAATACACCTGCATTTAATTGATCTTCATTTGCACATGTATTGTAATAAAAAATAGCAAATCATTAAGTGTGATTTAGCAGTTTTCTTGTCTTATTTTTGAATCAATTATGAATTTTTTTAGGCCCTAAATTTTTCATAGGCCCTAGGCACTGTGCCTAATGGATAATCAGGCCCTGTATATACCTTTTATGTGTGTGCAGATACAATTGTTGCACACTATATAGAGAAATATTGTAGAATTTTTGTGAAGTGTTTTAGGGCTCATTCTGACTAACCTGATTTATTGGAAAAACAAATCTACATAATGCTGAAGCCAAGTGAGTTTTTATTAATACTGTATAACTCATTATGAAAAGCTATCGAACTCTAAGCTCCTGTGATCAGGAACTGTGAGGAGCAGATGATGGGCAGAAATGGAATTTATAAACTAACAGAGAAGCATGGAGAGAAGAAGCATTACATAAATATAAAAATCACATTTGAACTGTTCATATTCAGGAACAAGGCATAAAGCTTAAGAAAGCTAACTCCTCTCTGAAGCTTTTGGAATTTCAAGTTAGTCTCCTCCAGGTGGAAGTCTGTCTTCTACATGGCTCTTGGATAATACATCCAGTGCATTTTTGTTTTAAGTACCTGTATTACAGCTCAAATGGTCTGTATTATTCTGAATTTGATCTCATAACATTTAAATCTCATTAACTAATTTGTGGTCTAATACATTTTAACATATCAAAATAGGACATTACTCCTTTTATGAGCCCTGACTGCTTGAAACAGCTCTTGTCAGTCATCAAAAGAAGCTAAGGCCAGGTCTACATTAGAAACTTTTGCCAGCATAGCAATCTTAGTTCAGTCAGGAGTGTGATTTTTTTGCTTTCAAAAGCCCAGCAGAAATTTCATTGTCTCTGGTTTATATCAAGTTCCCAGGAAGATATTAGATTTTCAGAGAGAAATTGAGAGCTGTCTCAGTGAGAGAAACAGCTGACATAATTCTGGAAAACATTGTTGGCAATGTTTTAAAATATACAAAAAGCTCTTGCAAAAAGGACATGTCTTATGGTAAATAAACAAATGCTCAAAAATAGGATGAAACCCCAATCCACAGAAGAAACAAAAACAAAGTATTAATTCTTCTTTGAGGTTTTCCAGAAAAGAAAAATAAAACATACATTTTAGAGTTGGTTTAGAACCCCCAAAATGTCTTTTCTTGGCCTCAGTGTCTGACCATGATAGAATTCTTTAATTTGGTGTTTGTCTAGGGGAAATGAGTCAGTGCAGTCACTCCTCTTAGTCTTATTGTGTAGTTTATATATAGACAGTATGGGTGCGTCTAGACTGGCAAGATTTTGCGCAAAAGCGGCTGCTTTTGCGCAAAAACTTGCCAGCTGTCTACACTGGCCGCTTGAATTTGCACAAGAGCACTGACATTCTAATGTAAGAATTCAGTGCTTCTTGAACAAATACTTTGATGCTCCCACTCAGGGATAAGCCCTCTTGCGCAAGAATACTTGCGCAAGAGGGCCAGTGTAGACAGGCAGCTTAATTTTTTGCGCAAGAAAGCCCAATGGCTAAAATGGCCATCGGAGCTTTCTTGAGCAAAAGCGTGTCTATACTGGGCATGGATGCTTTTGCGCAAAAGCACTTTTTGCGCAAAAACATCCGTGCCAATCTAGACGCTCTTTTGCGGAAATACTTTTAACGGAAAAACTTTTCCATTAAAAGTATTTCCGCAAAATCATGCCAGTCTAGACTCAGCTTACATGTTTAGAGTGCACCATGGAGGAAATGACTTTAGTGGGCTGAATGAAAAGGCATGGATGTTGCATAAACTTTATACCCTTTGAGATTCTTTCATCTCTCCCTTTCTTTCTTTTTGTAGCAAGTCACTTTAACTAGAATTTAGTGAAATTTTTCTTCTGAACTCATTTTTTCATCCCAAAATGCAGATTTGAGTCATCTAAAATGTTTCAGGAACTTATGTGAAATTAACTGAATTGTTTCAAATGGAAAAAAAAGCAGTGAAAATTTAGAAAAATAAAAATATTTAATGTTGACATTTTCAAAATTATTTCATTTTTATGTGAAATGACATTTTACTTCAAATTTTACCTCCAATTTTATTAAGATGAAAAGGTTAAAAAACTCAAAAATGAATACTTTAATTTCAGATAGATAGATATAGATAGATGTGTGAATAACTGATTTTTTTGGTCACTAGATAAGCCTAAAACATTAAAAAATCATTGAACGGTTTCACAGGTTGAACGGTTTCATTCTATCATCTTCTTTAATTTGCAAAAATATACTTTAGTGTCAAGATCTAAGAATGCCTTTAAACTTTGTTTAAAAAATGGTAAATTCAACATCTATGAAAAATATTGATTGTAAGACTTAAGAGACCAAACCCTTGATTTATCCAAACATCAGAGAGAAAGCAGTGCAAACTTCTTCACTTTGTCCTGTTACTGTTTCTCATCTCTCACCTAAACAGACTATCTCTTTGGGTGAGGAGAAGCATTCATTTTTCACCACACTTGTGGTTTTTGTTATGTGGTGTCAGACCACCAGTTCCTTTCATATATAGGACATGGACCACCCATTAGGTGGCAGCAGCTTCCAGTTACTTATTATCAAACTTAGATTAAAGAAAAGTTGATGATTAAAGGATAAGTATCTTATTGCCTGCTCCTTGAGTCTTCTAACCCCTTTGCAATGCACTTGCACAAAGAAACAAAGTCCAGGATGACAATCGAAATGTTGACTTTCCTGAAAAATGACACAACCAGTCAATAGTTTACAAACAAGCAAGCAAACAAAAAGAATCTACAAATAACACCCTTCTCATGCATAAAACTCTTACCCTTTCAAAGTGAGGGCTGCAGCAATCTAAAATCCCATGCCCGGTGTAACTATTCCCTAAGGGTTAATCACAAGAAGCAAAGGGAGGGGAAGGCTACTGCTATTTTACTTCTACATTCCCAGTCAAACAAATCAGGCAACTACGATTTCAAAGCTGATAAAGACTGGAGGGAACGCTTAGGTGCTTTTGTTGTTCTGTGTTTTCATTGCTAGAGTACACTGCTCTTTTGCCACAAGTTGTTCAGAGCTGGCTGCCACTGGATCAGCAGAGATCCTGACCTCAACAGGCTGACTCAGTGTCCTTCCTCTCTTCCGACAGATCGGGGTGACTATCTCTGGGCTACTTCCCAAGTGCCCCCGTGGGCATACCTGGCTTGGTACCAGCTCCTCCTGGTCTTCAGGGAATGAAGACTGGCAGGGTTTCCATTGGCTCTGAACCTGGGGTCATCAGTAGCCCTGATGGTCCTGGCCAGTTTTCCACTTCATGGAAGTGTGTGCCAGCCTCCACCTCGGGAGCTCAGGAAAAGCACCTGGCTCCTTCAGTGGCTGGGGCCCAACTGAGCTCTTAGCTCCAGCCTTTATACTTCTGGCCCTGACCTTTTGCTTCCTGGGGACAGATCTGGCTTTCTTTGACCCTGCTCACCAGGGTGTCTTGGGGAATTCTTCCTATTCCAGATCGGAGGGAGGGCAAGCTGACTCACTACAGTGCCCCTTCACCATTCCAGAGGACATGTTTCCTGCTGATGATTTTTGTTAAAAATCCATTCAATTTGTGACTGAATTCGTTGGGGGGGGGAAATGTACGTCTCCTGCTCTGTGTTTTATTGCATTCTGCCATATACTGCATGTTATTGGATGATGTTTCGGATGATGACCCAACACAGGTGTTTCATTTTAAGAACATTTTCACTGCAGATTTGACAATGCAAAGAAGGTACCAATGTGAGATTTCTAAAGATAAAGATAGCACTGTAGCCAGACATGAACCCCATCTTGTTTCCCCCCCCCCCAGAGAGCAAGAGAAAGGCAGTCAGCCTTTGATGTCCTGGGAACGCAGGAGTGCTGCTTGTCCCTGACTCTAATAAACAGAAACCAGACAGTAAATGGGCTAGCTGATGACCCAGGGCCTCCTGCTGCCCTGATGGCTAGCACCAGTAATTGACATGCCTACACTGTCCCAGGAGAGGAATCTTCGCCCATCACATACTAGAAGTGCCCATTGTCTGCATTTTCCCAGGTGTGAATTATGCTTTGCACCCTTCCGTGAGAAACTTGGCATTCAAAGCCATTTTTCCTAATTGGCCACTTGAGACCAGGAAGAAGCCTACGTGACCCAAGGGGTATAAAGAGGGGTTTAGTAGCCCACCCCATTTGAGCTCCAATCATCTATACCTGCTGGCAGGTATTGGTTGCCTCCCGAGGTCTGTGGGACGCCCAGCCTCGCCCTACTTCTTCCCGAGGGATTGAGAGAAAGACGCTGGCCACGCCAAGTCTGGAACGCAGGGGTGAGAATATATACCTGCTAGGGGTCTATTTTGCATGCATTTAATAAGAGCTCAGAGAACCAAAAGGGTTTCATGGTACCTGTAAGTGACTTTTTAGTGTAATTTCTGTCCTGTCCTTTGTAGTGGCTGTGTTATCTGTAACACAGTAGTAGCATTTAACAGCTAAGTTTACCCTGTAACAATAAAATAGTAACTGTTTAAGCTGTGACTTGACTCCTTCAGTTGCTGTAACAGAACCAAGCACAATTTTAAAAAGAACTCCAGCTGGTCATAAGGGACAGATATAGGGAGAGCTTGAGTGTTGGATCGAGTCGCTTCCAGGGGACAGATCCGTTGGGGCATCTCTCAGCCTCCCCAGGCTGTCCGCTGCGAAGGGATCGTGTATCCTAGCAGTCAAAGTCTGAGGTGTAAAGCTCTCCCTGTAACTCTTTGGGGCTCCCGTCAACCTCCTCCTGGTTGCCCGCTGCTAGGGGACCCCAGTCCTAGCAGTTGAAGTCTCGGGTGTATAACACACACACACCACTCACTGCCCTGACCACCGGCTGACAAGCACTCAACCTGACGTTTCAGAATCTAAATGCCTTCCAAAATCTGAGAGGGACGAGGTGTGTACCCTGGTTTCAGAAGTCTGAAAAGAGCAACACTTTGATGTGGAAGCTACAGAACCTGAACCACCAAAAAAGAAAACCAACTTTCTGCTGGTGGCATCTAATTCAGATGATAAAAATGAACATTCATTGGTCTGCACTGCTTTGCTTCATTATTGAGCAGAACCCATCGTCAGCATGGCCATGTCCTCTGGAATGATGTCTGAAGCATGAAGGGACATATGTATCTTGAGCGCATCTGGCATGTGATGCTAGTTGCAACAGTGTCATACAAACACCTGTTCTTACTCTCAGGTGATTATAAACAATGAGTGGGCAGCGTTATCTTTTACAGATAAAAACAAACATGTTTGTCTGGGCGATAGGCTGAAGAATAAGTAGGACAGAGTGAACTTGTAGGCTCTAAAGTTTTACATTAGTTTATTTTTATATGAAGTCACTTTTGTATACAGTTACATTTGTAGGTTCAACTTTTGGGACAGACAGATTGTACTACAATATTTGAATGAGGTGAATTTAAATGCTATTTCTTTTTTTTCTTTTTTACAGTGTAATAAAAATAAATATAAACTGAGCATTATTCACTCTGTATTCTGTTGTAATTTAAATCAATGTATTTGAAAATGTAGAAAGCATCCAAAATGTCTATTATTAATAGTGCAATTGCATGATTAATCACTTGCTAGCCCTACTAGAAATGCATTTTGCCTTTTAGGAAGAGAGACATTTGTTGAGTTTCATCCAGAGAAGTACTGAGCATTGTGCGTTGATCTTGCACTGTTGAACCCAATGGGAATTTTGCAATCAAATTCAATGTGAGAAAAATGAAGGCAGTACTGAGCTGCTGGAAACTATTGTGAGAGTACCAAACTTTGTGTGTGGGAGGGTGAAGACAGCATATCTATATGTCCTTCACTGTGGGTTTTGGCTCTATAATCCAAAATCCTCTCTATGGATAATACATATAGATTGTTTCATCTGTAATCAATACAATTTTCAACCTATTTTTCTTTAATGGATAATCCAGGTATAAAGCACTATACGTTATATTTCAAACTTTCATTTTAGTTAACTGTTTTGGAGCACCATGTGTGAGGCAGCAAAGCTGAATGAAATTGCTAACACAAAAAGTGAGGAAACTATGACACTTTATATCACGTGGCATACAGTCTAGTGACAGATGTATGCTGTTTTTTTCCAGTCAGAAATTCTGTGCAGTGTGTGGCATATCCAAGGCAAAAATCCAGTCTATGGTACTCTTGTCACTTTACTGAGTAACTCGGGCTTTGTGAATCCCAGTGATTTCCTAGGCAATAAAACGTTAGGTGTTATGATGCTCATCATCACAGCGCCTAACTCCTTTTATGCTCCTAGGCCAATGTGCCTTCAGCGGTAGAAGCACATGTGAGATATTGGGGTATCTGTGTCTACCCTTACTGGATATTTGGCTCATCAAGGCATCCTTTCAGGTAGACCAAGCAGTGGCCATGCCACAAACATGTATCTTATTCTAGACACTGGGTTCAAGTGAACTGGAAGAAATCACTTACCTCTCCAGCCTAGATAATATCTTTTTCCAGGGACAGTTATGGATTCTCAGAAAGACAGGGGTTTTTTTAATTAGAAAGATTTTGAAAAAGCAATACAAGTACTATAAGAGAACTTGTACCAAATAGTAATGTTCTTCCTCAAACTCATATGCCTTATGCCAGGGGTGGGGAACCTTTTTTTGGGTTGGGGGCCTGTGACGGGGCACAGCTGCCCCGCACTGGAGTCCCTGATGTGTGCGCCCTGTGCACCGAGTGGGGGACTCGGCACCGGCTGTGCGCCGGCTGCTCGCACGCCGCGAGGAGCCTGGCGGCCGTGGGCGTCGCAGCCAGGGCGCCGCCGGGACCGCACCTGGGTGGACGGAGCTCCGCCTCCCCCCGTGACGTCAGATTGCCGTGCCCCCATCGCTGCCAGAAGTGGCAGGGGATTTAAACGCCGGGGATGTCGGCGGAAGAGGAGGCTAGGGAACGGGTGCCAGGAGCAGGAAGCCGTGGGCCCACAGAAGCCTCCCCATCCCCTGAAGCCCGGGGAGCTCGGAAGGCGGACGGCTGATAGGGGCGAGAACCCCGGAGAGGCACGGGAGTACTCCGTTCCAGGGACAGATCTCCACAGATGCCCAACTGGAGACCAGGTAGGCTCCTGGTACGGGTGGGCCGACGACCAAGCTTAGAGAAGGGGAGAGGAAGCAACCCAGGGCAGAACCAGAGTTGGTTGGTGAGCTGGAGAGTTTCGGCGGGACGCCCCGGCAGCCGGACCAGACCCCGAAGAGTTTGAGTCCTTAGGTCCCTGGGCTGGGGCCCGTGAGTGAGGGCGGGCCCGGGCCCCCCCTCCCCCTTCTCGTAGAAGGGAGAACGCACCAAGGACTGCAGCACGCATGGGGACATCGGGACCGGAGGTCCAGGTTGGGGACTGTACTGTGGGCGGATCGAAGTGGACGCCAGGAGGAGGGGCGTGCCTCCTCTCTCGTCACCCACTACAGGGCCACTGACTCACAGAAAAATCAGTGGGGGGGGGGCACACACAAGTGAGAAGAAGAAAAAAAAACCAACCCAAACCCTCACTGACATGTCCCCTGACTGAGAAGAAGAAAGACACTTTCCACATTCCCCTCACATATCAGAGCCTGGGGAGGGGGGCAGCCGAGTAGATTTTGTATGCCTCAGCCCTGCAGTGGGATGGCAGGGGGGATGGAGCACCAGCGCAGGCTCCCCAATGGTGGGGGGAGCCCTACGCCTTGGGGGATGGATTCAGGCAAGCTGGGGGCTGCATCTGGCCTCTGGGCCTGAGGTTCCCCACCCCTGCCTTATGCCTTTGGTGGCATATGCAATACTGCATGAACATGTAAAAGTGAGGCCCCTGCCACACTGGCTACCAAGACACTATATTTCAAACATAGAAGCATGTTTAGGAATTTGAAACTACCCAGGCATGTGTTCCTATCACTCATATGATGGACTCAATGTTGCAATGTGCTCAAAGAAATTACATTCAAATTCCCAGCTCCATGAGCCACGGTCACCTCTGATGTTCCCATTCTGGCCTGGAGAACTCATTTCAAGAACTTGACAGTTCATGGTCACTAGACTTTCTGGGAGAAAAAAACTCAGAAATTTCATTCTATCAAGAAGTGCAGTAGATTGGACTCTCAATCTCTTCTTTCTTATCAACAGGAGAGAGTGGCTCAAATAGTTGCTGACGATAATACAGTGATGTTTTATGTGAACAAGCTGGAAGAAAACATTCTAGCCCTAAGGGAGTGGTGTATAGTACAACAAATTTATTCAAAGCTTTATCTTTATAAAGCTTTATTTATCTTGCAAGCAAGGAGAACATGCTGGTAAATCTGCTGATCACGATCAGCTCAAGCAGTCACTCAAGAACCCAGTTACAATCAACATCTTCCTGTGGGGATATTTGGACATGGTCTTATTTGCAACACAACACAATCCCAAATACCAGAGATCTTGCTCCAGAGCCAGAACGGACAATCAGTCCATTTCTTTGCATTTCTTCTGCATTATGTGATGAGGTTTGGGGGGGAGGGGAAGTGGATCATATCTATTTGTTCCCCCTAGATCCTCTAAGTCAACAAGTTGATAGGAAAATCAAACAAGACGGTATCTAAATTATCCTAGTTGTTCCAGTCTGGGTGATATAACAGTGGTGCTACTACAATTATCAAAACGGGAGTATCTGTCTCCAAAATTCTAGACCTACCAACAAAGAAGAGAGGTCAGATTTTCCATCAGGGTACAGGCACTCTGCCCTTGACAGGATGGGATGCAGGATTTTGACAAATCTGGAACTGTTCTGTTTGAATATTGTGGTAAAATCCAGGAAGGCATCAACTCATCTCTGTTGCGATCATATGTAGAAAAGGTTCTCTTTTTGGATAACCAACTGTAGCATAAATCCAGCTTTGGTTCCTAGTCAATCCATATTGGAGTGCTAACTTTCCTTAAAATCCTTGTGACTCCTATTGTTGGTAAATTACATCTTATCCACATCAAACCTGAGTCAAGCAAAAGACCATATTTAGCCGTTATGTATTAAATTGGTTCTCAAAGGGCTCAATGAATGTCTAGAGTCCTAGTTATAGAAGCCACAGTTACACAGGACCTCAGGAGCTCATGAAACTTTCTTTCAAACCTACGGAAGAATTTCCTGTGTCATTTCTCATCTAAGACAACATTTAATGTAGCAATTGCATCCACTAGAAAAGTGACTCAGCTGCAGTTTCTCATGGCTGAATTCCCTTGACAGTCTGTCAGAAAGATAAAATGGTCCTTTGTCCATCTCTGAATTGGTGCCATTCCCAAAACGGTAACAGAATTCCACCTCAATCAGGCCATAAACTAACCACTATTTCCATTAGCCTCATTCTCACTCAGGGGAACCTAATCTATCTACCTTAGCTGCTAAGAAAGCATTAGCCTTCTATTTGAGTAGGTCTAAGAAATATGAGACATCAACCAAACTGACCGTCTCTTTATATGGAAAAGAGTACAATTCAGGAAATTACATCCTGGTGTGACACTCTGTATTGGAAAGAATTATAAAGATATTTCTAGTTCTCTTCCAGAAGTACTGTGCAGACTTGCTTAGTGTGCAAGCCATTTACATGACTTGTGTAAGACATGTTCCCATAGTCGGTAGAGCTGCCACTTGGAGCTCCATTCATGCTGTCACCAAGGATAATCTTTTAGGGTATGTCTACACTTGCACCCTAGTTCGAACTAGGGATGCAAATGTAGGCATTCGAAATAGTCAATGAAGTGGGGATTTAAATATCCCGCGCTTCGTTAGCATGATCTCGCTGGCACGTTACTCCGATCAACAGCTGTTTCGAAAGTGACAGTGCACGCCGGGACGGGTTAGTTCGAACCAAACCTCTTGCAATTTCTAGAAAGCTCATGTGTCCGCCAATGGAGAGCTATAGAAAGTAGATAAGAGAATACTGGGAAACCAGAACATTTATTAATTTTCGAGATAACACTGAAATCCAGGACTGTATCAATGGAACAGGTACTTTTGAAGGAAGTGATAATGACAATATATAGATGTAGACTTGGGGAAAATAATCTTTGCCATGATGTCATATGACTTTTAAACGCCTTGGAATCAAAAATGTTGAATGTGATTTTTTGAGCTTTTAAGTCAAATTTGAAGGTTTGTAGATCAAATTCAAGCCCTTACTTCACATAAACTAAAAATTATATTTCCAATTATATATGGCATGAGTTTCAATTTCTAGGAGTCTGATAGGATGTTTAAACATTATATTGAGAACTGCATTTAGAATTTTTCAGAATCTAATTTTTAAAAACAAAAGTCACTTTTCCTTGGCAAGTGAGCAGAAGTTTCTTGTTGTTGTTTTTTTTAATTATTATTATTATTTATTATATGACTAAGGGGCTTGCTATGCTCTCCTTGGCTCTCCTCTGGCCACCTGGGAGGGCCAGGCCAAAGTGTAGCAGCCCTGGCCTGCCCCAGCTCTCTCTCATGGCTGGGGCCCTCAAGAGGCCAGGCAAGCCCTGGCTCCTCCCAGTGTCACTGGGGGGTTCGGCTGGGCTGAGGCTGCCGGGGGGCTGGGCTGAGGTTGAGGCTGGCCTAGCTCTTTCCCTCCGATCGCCAGCTGGCTGTGGGGAGGAAGGGTGCATGGCTCCGCCCTCCTCCCCCCCCCACAAGAGGGAAGGGGGGAAGCCGCATGGCTCCCGCCCCTCTGCAGTACCGGAGAGGGGGCGGAGAGAGAGGGAGGAGGCGGGGTGGCTGAGGGTGGAGGAAGGGGCTGCAGGTCTCAGAGTGGTGTGATTATGTCACAGGAAACGTTCTTTTATATGTATAGAGAGACAACATGCCATTAATTAGCTTTGCCATCCCTGGGAAATTGCAAGAAAAGCTGAGGCCATATATGTGCTTTCAAGAATAGGAAAATATTGTGCCCTAAAGTTGTTGTTAAAAACAAACAGACAATCAATCAGACATCAGGTGATTCACTAAACCATTAGAGAAAAGAGAACATTTGGCCTCTTGCCTCTCTGAATCATTCATCTGTGTCCCACATCTCCTTATTAAAGGCTTAATGAATTGGAACTTGGCTTCAGTCTGTCTTACTAGACTCCAGAGATTGCACGTTATATACCACCCATCTAGAAGTTGCAGTCTAATATAGAAATTTATAGATCTAAAGCTGTGATTTTCAACCTTTTCTTCATTTTCAGACTCCTAAAAAATTCAGATGGAAGTGCAGACCCCTTTGGACATCTTAAATATAGTTTGCAGACCCCTAATGATTTAAGGGAAATTGCCTTCCTAATGATATATGGTAGCACCTTCAACTACTGATGATCTAGGTGGGCTTCATGTTAGGGATGTTAGATGTTGTGTAATTGAATAGTTGTGTAACCACGTGAATTCTTAGTGGTTAGTCATCTATTCTATAGTCCCTGGGGGTGGGGCTGGCAGCCAATGTGCTCCCAGACCCAATCCTGAGGAGTCCCCTGCTGTCCCATGCTGCTACCTCTGTATCAGAGGCAGCAGTGTGGGGTGCCACGTGGTAGCTGGTCGACAAGAGGAGCCAGTTTAAAAACCAGCAACCCACTCAGACTGGCTGCCTGCCGCCCTGCGCTGCTGCCTTCAATAAAAAGGCAGCAGTGCAGGGTGACAGCAGCCCCTGTCCACAAGGAGCTCAGACCCCCAATGGGCAGGGACTGCTGCCATGGACTAGCCTCTGTCTATGGGGAGCTCGGGCCACCGTGGAGAGAAGCTGCTTCACAGCAGCCTCCCCGGACCCCTGCTGCAGGTGGCACCATGGACCTGGTGCTGGGGGGAGCCGGCTTTTAAGCTGGCTCCCCCCAGCATTGGTTCCTGCCTCCCCCCAGCCCTCCCCGCCTGTGTAGGAGGCAGCAAGAAGAGGGGGCAGGCAGGTCTGCAGAGCTGGCTTGAAAGCCAGCTTTCCACATGTATCGGCTCCAGCCTGCCTGCCCCCTCATTCTACGCACTGCTGCCTGTCTACCAGAGAAAGCAGGATGTGGTGTGGTGGGGCAGGTAGATCTGGTGCTCATGAGGAGCCTGCTGAAAGTTAGCTCTTCAAGGTCATTGGCTCCCATTCCCTGCTCTTTTTGCCTCTGATACAGAAGCAGCAAGAGGTGGGGAGTGAATATACTTGACGAGATTAACTGATAAGACCAGGCTTATCGGTTAATTGTGTAGTCGACTACATGTTGACATCCCTAGTTCATGTTTATCTCTTCAAATTTAGGGATGTTCATACATTATTTTTGCTGAATTAGTTGTGACTACAGGGATGATCAAGAGAATATGGAAAAGATCTATTATATTTTGTTTCTTATGGGTTATTTATATGCTGGATGACTTTTTTCCGTTCTAATGTTAATTTAAAAAAAAATTTCCTGGGAGAGTTGTCCTTAGTTTTTAACAATTAACACTCAGCAAGAAAGTTCATTTCATCATGTACTTCAAAGGCCTTGGGTCACTGATAGAGACTTCAGTTACAATGGAGTTAAATAGTGACTGTGTCAGAACCATTGATCTAGAATTCCGTGCACCAATAGATATTCAGGACTGGAGCTACCAAAACAAACATCACTATGGCTATGTCTACACTACACTTCTTTTTTGGAAAAAGGTAAGCAAATTGCACACCATAATTTTCATACCTTTTTCCGATTCTTTTTTCGGAAGAGGCTTTCCTGAAATTTGGCCTGTCTACACTGGGCCAAATTTCAGGAAAACCTCTTTTTTCAGAAGAGCCCTTCTTCCCCGTGAAATGAAGTTTACAGGGCTTCCGAAAGAGTGCATCTGCTGTTCCGAAAAAAATTTCGGAAGAGCAGACGTATTCCCTGATGCAGCCGAGTTTTTCCGGGATACCTCTGGTAGTAGACATAGCCTATATAACTTTGATTGTAGGCAGCATTGTAGCTTTGTTGATCCCAGGATATTAAAGAGACAAGGTAGGTGAGATAATATCTTTTATTGGACCAACTTCTGTTGATGAGAAAGACAAACTTTTGAGGTTGCACAGAGCTCTTCAAGCTGGGAAACAAGTTAAAGCTTGCGCAAGAGCTTTGAGTAAGCTTGGAAGCTTATCTTTCACCAGTGTAAATTGATTCATGAAGATATTGCCTCACCCACTTTGCATCACTATAAGCATAAGTCATGTGGTCTATATGATACACAAACATATATCTAATTTTCCCAGTTATTCAACATTTTCCACAGAGATCAAAATCATACCATAAATGAGTAACTATAACTATTGCCAACAAAGAGCATATGTTATCCAAAATCAAGCATAAAATAGCTGGCATGCTTATCGACACACCTTGCCTCAGCCACACTAAGATGGATAGAAGATAAAATATAGCAGAGTTTTGAGATAAAATCATTATCCTTTTCTTTGCTGGGAGATACTGAAGAGTATCTGCTCATATTCTCCTGCTGCACTCCAGAGAATGTGCTTTTTTCTCAATGGCAGTGAGAATCAGTAACTTATTAATAGGAGTGTGTTTCATTCACTGATGAGTAGAAATAGGAATGAAAGAATTCCGCAGTAAGTGGGTGGTGGGGAGAGGAAAGGCATTATGTAAGGAGAAAAATGAGTAGTCAAAAGATAAGTCAAATAAAACAATTTTGCAGATGCCATTTTTCTTTCTCCATATCTCTTTTTTTTTTATATTCTTGAAACTGTTTGGTGTGGTTGTTATTTATAGAAATATTTATTTAACGAAGTGAAGCTTAAAAAGTAAAAAAACCCACTAAAATGGATTAGTTTTAGAAAAATCACTCAAAAATTGTATCTGTCTGAATCATAGTTTAAAAATGGAAGAATATGAAATCCTAAAATGTTAAAGTAGAGAATCTGTGGGTGCACCTAATTAGGAAAGAAAGAGAAATGCTGCAAAGACTGTGCCAAACATATTACAAGTGAATGTAGGGACAGGTATAACTTCTCTTATCATTTGTTAAGCTGTCTTCATATATTCTTTTGGTCTTAATGAGACTAGCACCTGGGCATCAGGGATGATGGAAGGAAAAGTGCAAGGTAACAGCTGAAAATTCTACCTCATCTTCTTGCCTTTGGAGATTACTAACATATCACAGCTGTCACATGAATTAACTGTAGATGTTATGTTTAGGACATTATACAATATTACAGAATTGTTATTTTACCATTTTTATTCTGAATTATTTTAATGTTATTAAAAATAAACTTTCTGTTCTAAAGTATATTTTAATTTGCATTTGGTGAGATTATTGAATTTGTGGTACCGGTATCACCCACAGATTTCTGTTAATATTGCAAATTCAGTAGTTTTTAAAAGTGATGGAGAAAAATACCTGCTATTTTTGTAAAGCCAGTTTGCTGAAGAAAACTGTGTTGCAAATGTTTCTTGATTTAACTTAAAAATTATGGTCACTCTGCATTTACCTCTATACAGTGACAGATGGGACAACATAACATGAAAAGTCATTGGATGACACATGATAGTTTAAAAATTTTACTATCCGGTGACTGACTGTACCCCTGTATTCACAATCTACTCACTACTGTATAAATCTTTGCTCAAAATGTGACTTGTCTGCTATTATTTGAAAACCAATAGCTCACTGGTCAGTAATATGGTGAAATGTATGTGACAACATTAGGTGTAAAGTTATGAATTCCCCCCGTACGATGTTAAAGGCACACATTCAAACTCATGTAGCCCGGATTAGGTAGAACAGGTCAAGCAGGCCTGTGCTAAAGGAAGGGATGTTGCTTATCTCAATTTGCATATACCCAGTAAACAGAATTCTCAGGGTACGGCTACATTGTCTCTTTTTTCAATCGTTTTGTCAGAAGAGGGTTTTCCGACATTTGGCCTGTCTAGACTGGGACAAATGGTGGGAAAAAAAACCCTCTTTCGGAAGCCCCCTTATTCCTCGTAGAATGAGGAATATAGGGGCTTCCGAAAGAGTGCATTTGCTCTTCTGGGAGAAAAAATGGAAGAGCAAATGCATCCTTGGACGTGGAAGAGTCGTAGTCCAGCCGTACCCTCAGACAGCATGAGGGGAAAGAAAGAAAGAAGCGCAAACACCCAGTGTAACATCTTTTTCTCTATCAGATGCTCAAACAAGAACTTTATCTAGGTGTTGTATCACGCAAGCAAGGTACTAACAAACTTCAGCAGGCCTTTATTTACCAAAGGTAAAACCTCTTTACAAAGCTGCTGCTGCCCCTTCTGTAGCTCTCACTTAGCCTTAGCTCCTCTCTTCCCCCGTGTTTCCTGTGCTTCCAGATTCCCAACAGCCAGTGCTCCCAGTTCTAATCATTACAAGCAGCATCTAAAACATCACACTAGGGCAGGGGTGGGGAACCTTTTCCGGTCGGGGGCCGCTGACCCACAGAAAAATCAGTCGGGGGCCGCATACAGGTGAGAATTAAAAAAACCAAAAAACCAAAACTCACGCGGTTCCAGACTAAGAAAGAGAAAGACACCCCCCACATTCCCCTCGCACACCAGAGCCTAGTGGGACCCAAGCTAGTAGATTCTGTGTTCTCCAGCCCCGCAAAGAGGCAGCAGGGTGCTGGTGTGCCAGTGCCAGCTCCCCAATGCTGGAGAGGAGCCCTGAGCCCCAGGGGCTGGGTACAGGCAAGCTGGGGGCCACATCCACCCCCCTGGGCCTTAGGTTCCCCACCTCTGATCTAAGGGATCACTCTCAGGAAAATGCATTTGTGACGGTATCTAATTACAATATGACCATAAAAACCCTACCACTCTTATAGAATTGCAACACACCTTGTATCAAGTGTGACACATGGCCCGAAAATGGTTAAGTAAATCCTAGGATAAATGAATCAGAGAATCTTTTAGGCCTGGTTTACACTAAAGGGGAAAGTTGACTTAAGATACACAATACCAGCTACATTAATTACATAGATGGAGTTGAAGTATCTTAACTCGTGTTTTGGTGCTGTCCACACCTCGGGAAGTTGACAGGAGCACATGCTCCCGTTGACTTCCCGTACTCCTTGTGAGGAGCAGGATTACCATTGCCAACAGGAGTGCCCTCTCAGTTCAAATTACTGTGTCTTCACTAGACCCTCTAATTCAAAGCCCAGAAGATCGACTGTGGCAGCTTCGATCTTCTCTGCAGTGTAGACAAGCCCTTAGAGACATGTTAGGAAAGTTTGTGAATGGTAATTGGAACTATTCAATACTTTTTAGACTAGAACTTTGAAATGCAAACCTATGTGGCAAGAAGTTAGAGGTAGTACTAATTGTGGGTGCTTATACTGCCAATTATCATAGCTATTGATGAAGAGATCAAAAAGGCATTGTTTATATGTGTCTTTAAAATTAGTGATCAACTGTATATGAACAGTTTCATGGATAAGTTATTTAAGGTTAATCTGCATTGCCAGTGATATTTGGGAAATAGGAAGTTACTAGAAATGTATAAGAATTCCTGGGCCTGATCCTGTTTTCTCAGATCTTCTCAAAGTTTCATCCAGGGGAAAACTATGCCACGAGGAGTGAGGGCCCAGTCCTAAGCTGGTACACCCTGAATATGATATTGGACATTGGACTAATAACGTATGGACTAATTTAGGGATGTTAAATTTAGAATAATTGGCTAATTGAATAGTCTATGCAATTTGCATCAGCTATTCGATTAGTTGATAAGGGAACCTCCTTCTTTGTAGTGTAGCAACAGTCCCAGGGTTGTTGCTACAGTTCAAAGGCAAAAGCGCTTTGAGGAGCACAGGGCCAGTAGGGGACTCAAGCAGTGTGGGGAAGAAGTGGAGCAAGGAGGCCTTGCTGCTTTGCTCTCCCGGCAGTGTCACTCCAGGGGAGGGGCGATACTGCCTCATGCTCCCCAGCAGGAATGGAATGAAGTTATAGCTGGGAGAACAAATCAAGGGGGCTGCCTTGCTCTGCTTCTTCCCCTGCCCCTGCTGATGAGTGCGGCGAGGGGGAGGGGGCGGAGAAGGACCCTACTGCCCCAGCCCTGCTGTTCCCTTGGGCCACCTGGGCTGGAGGAAGAGGCAGGGCAGGGGTGGAGCAAAGGTGGGGAGGGGGCGGAGCAAGGTGGGGAGAGAGTGGGAAGAAGCAGGCTGGGGCAGAGCAAGGGTGAGGCAGACCAGGAGAAGAGAGAGGCATGGTCTGAGGTGTAGGGGGCTTGTCCCAGTTCTTCCTTGGGCTGAGGAGGGATGTCATGAAGCTAGTGTCCCCACCCCCTCAGTCTTCCCTCAGCATTCACCTCTGCATATAACCAGTTCTTTCGTTCTTCATAAACCTTTAGATTTTTGATACTATAGGATTGCCTCAGGAAACTGCTTTTATGACTCCTTGCGAGCCAGTGTGGCTGTTTGGTATTTCTTATAGGAAATAACTATTGACATTTTGGGTATATTTGTCCCATTTCTCAGCAGTGTGACCTGAATTTGGTGTTCTCAGTCACGACGAAGGCATGGTTACAGCATTTTGAAGGAAGAGTGAATTATAAAAGAGAGAGGCAAAACCACCCCAAGTTATCTCTCCATCCCTCTCTTTCTTTTCACCTAAGATCAATCTTCTGGTGTTCAAATTAGCATGTTCAGACCCACTAAATCAAATGGTGAGGGTGGCTCAGGCTGGCAAGGAGTAAAGGAAGCCAATGGCAGCACTGGCTCCTGTTGGACTCTCTCTGTGAGGATGGTGCTTAGCTCGACTTAAGGTAAGCCAACTCCAGCTGGAGTTGCATATCTTAACACGACCTTCCAGGTGTAATGTAGACCTGGCGGTCCTTTCCAGACTCTGGAGAGGATTATGCTCCAGTGGGCACAGACCTTTCTGTCCCTCTGTCCCCACAAACATGATCACCTTTGACTGTCCTCTACAGCTTGTTCCTATCTTCTCCTCCTCCTCCTAGCTCCTTTTCCCAGTGCCATCCCCAACGGCTCCTTGTTCCACTCCGAGGATCCTTTCACTACCAGTCACATTCTCCCCCCTTCAAGCTGCCGATCTGAGTTTCAGTCTTCCCCTCCTTACCTAGCCATTTCCAGTCTTTCCTTCTGGACTTCTGAGTATTCTTTCACTGTTGCTCCTTGTCCCAGTCCAGCTGTTATCTCCTCTTCATTTGAGTCAGGTGTCTTTCTCTTTCACAAAGCCTGAAATTGAGAGCACAGAGAGATCATCTCCCTACTCTCAGTTCCTGAGTCTGGCACCAACATGCTCTTAGCAACCCGGAGCAACAATTGTAGGCAGCCCTGGGCTAGAACATGTTCAGTTCAGATGTAATCAGTGGTGAAATTAGCTGCTGGAATCTTACACATCTCTTAAGCTTATGCAACCTGACATTTTTCAATGGCTTATAAATGACCAAATTTCAGCAAATTTTTCACTGGGACACCTGACGCTAGAGGCCTCCCTTCCTATCAAATATCAAGCTGCTGCTCCAAAGCATAAGGAGACTAGAACTTAAGCAATTGTTTGTATGACAGGTTTTAACAACATTTCCCCCCTCATCTCATTTATGGAATTGGCTCAATTACACTGCTCTACAGCCAAAATGCTTCTGAAATAAATGTAGTCAAACTTTACTAATTCTGGGTCACTGAGAACGAAAATGATGCTTAAAATTGTTGATTGGCTCTAGTTTTCAAGATATGCTATTGGGTCAGTATGTACGACCCTTGACTTGGGAATGGCGGAGGATAAGTGAGTTATAAAGGGAAGGGATCTCAATTTAAACCAGAAATGACTAAAATACATCTTTGACTGGATCTATGAATAAATCTATGACTGGGTTTGGACAGTACTTGCTTTTTAGGCAAAACAATGAATGATGCAATCTGAAGCTGGTATTGCGTCATACATGATATGAATTGCATCATGTTATTCCTAGAAGTCATGGATGATGCAATCATAACGAAGCTTACATCACTCTGCTGAACAAATTGCTCTATAGCAGCTCTAGAAATCATACAGTGTCGTGCTCCCTTATTTGTCAGTGTTTGATTTTGCAAAGGGACACATTTCTGTTTAGCCAAAGTTAGCAGAGATGCCTCGTACTTGTGTGAACAGTGCAGATAACTTCTGCTATGTTTGTGGTGAAGTGACTTTTGCATCACAAAAGCGCAGTATAACCACTATGGTTAAGAAAGCCTATCACCTTTATTTTGGCTGCAAAATTGGAGATCAGGACAAGAGGTGGGCCCCACACATATGCTGCAACACTTGTGCAACAAATCTTCGCCAGTGGTTGAACAGGAAAAGGAAATCTATGCCTTTTGCAGTGCCAATGATTTGGAGAGAGCCAACAGATCATACCAGCAATTGTTACTTCTGCACGGTGCCTCCAGTTGGGAAAGGTGTGTCAAAGAAGAAAAAGTGGACTGTGCATTATCCAAACATTCCATCAGCTATACGCCCAGTACCCCACGGTGAAGGACTGCCGGTTCCTGATGCACCAGAATCATTCTCACTTGAGTCAGATGAGGAAGAGGAAGAGGAAGAGGATGAAACTTCTGGTCCTGAACCATCAATGTCACAGGACCCACATTTTCTCCCATCCTCCTCCTCTGAACCACACCTCATAACACAAGGTGAACTGAATGACCTTGTCAGGGATTTGGAACTACCCAAGAGTAAGGCAGAGCTGTTGGGCTCCAGACTACAGCAGTGGAATCTCCTGTCAGGTGACGTTAGGGTTTCCATGTTCCGTGACGTTCAAAAGGATCTTGTCCCATTCTTCTTCATGGAAGGTGCTCCATTTAATGAATACAAGAGACAAGCCAAGAAGCGCCGAATAGACACTGAATAAGACTAAACTATGTACATAATAGTTTTTTGCCTTTTTTTTTCATAATAAATTTTATTTATATAACCCTTTTGCTGATTTTTAAAGTGTTACATAAACAGGACAGGTGAAATATTATCATGTAAAGCAACCATAAACACATGAAAAGACCTAGGTTTACAATTTATGATTAAAACTCTACTATCTACACAATATACATAGACGTAAAATGTAAAAACTTAAATATCTTGGAAACAGTAGCCAATCAGTTGTTTTAATTGTCATATTTGAATTCAGCACATCAAAATACATAATAAATAGCACATTTTATCTCTGAAGCAGACGACTTCTAAAAAATTGTAGACCAGTGTTATTTTTGCTGAAACTTTCAAAAAAAAAAAAATCAGCCTGAGGCAGACACACAGCATGGATAATTCTGTCCAAGCAGGAAAAGTCAGAAAATGTTTTTAGCAAGAGAAAACAGGGGCTTATAATGGGAAGTGTTGGCGAACTTTAACAATAAGCCAGGGGTTTTCAAAGTTGGATCATAGACCTGCCTGTGTAAGTTGCTGGTGGGCCACAAGACACTTTGTTTATTTAAGCATCCATAGGCATGGAGCCTTGCAGCTCCCATTGGCTGTGGTTTCCCCTTTCCAGCCAAGGAGAGCTGTGGGAAGCAGTGTGGGCTGGGCCGTCAGTAGCTTACCCAGGTGAGCTCACAACCCACTTTTGAAAACCCCTGCAATATGTTGTGCCATAATATAGTAACTACCAGTTCCACGAACAATACTCTTTTGGATCAGGGGCCACTGAGCTACAGGAAATTCAGTTGGGGGCACACACAAGTGAGAAGCAACTTCTTGCCAACAACAGCCCCCACCCCCACCAAAGCTCACTAACCTGGCCTCAAGTGCGAATGACTAACCCCCCCCCCTTCTGACAGGGCCCCAAACTGCGAAAGAGAAAATAAAAAGAGAGACACGCTTCACACACACACACAACTTAGGATGCTAGTGGCACTCTCACACTCCAGCCCTGCCGGGAGGGAGAGGTTGAAAGAGGCACCGAAGCTCAGTACTTCCTTCCAGAGCTGGATTAACTACTCTGGAGTCTGGGGTAATACATTTTGTGGGGCCCGCCTAGGCTCTGGTGTGGGGTGAAAAATGAGCCTCATGGATCAAGGCAAACAAGGGAGCAGATCTGGCCCATGGACTGTAGGTTTACCCATCCCTGCTGTAACAATTTTCATTGTGTCCATATCCTCACAATGACAGGAGGCACCACCTTGACACCTCAGATTGATTTCACCAGACCTACTTACCTCATACAGACATCAGCACAGACTATGCAAACCTACACACCTAGGTCCTTTATTTATATTTAGTTAGCATTGCCTAGTGGCTATATTCAAAATATTTTTTTAAATGCTTCACTAAGCTGCACATTGGAGGAAATCAGGACTTTTGTGCTGTTGTTATTAAAAAAGGGTTAGTTTTACATTCAATGGCTATAAATAACAATTGTGTGTGCATAGCATGTCTGCATGTTGTGTGCTCAAATCATCCATGTCCATACTCAGTTCGGCACCCAACTGGTCATATATGTACAGAAATAGTTGTTTTGCACCGGTACATCAAGCGCTTCTATTGATTAGTTAGGTATGCACACTTGCTTATATTGTGCTTCATTTCAAAAATCTGGATCTGTATGTGTAAACTGAGGGTGAACAGTGAGCTGATGTATCTCTAATTGTAAAGATAGCCCTTTGGCCTTCAGCCTCTGTATTTTATTGTGCTACATCGTTATTTTCTCTAAGAAAAGCTTACAATAAAATTGACAAAAATGCATTGGCTGAATATGATGTTTCTTGCTCACTCCCACTTGTTTTGTGTTGAAAATGATTAAAAAGCAAACAAACAAGTAAACAAACAGACATGACTTTTTGTTTAATATGGTTAGCCCAAGAGGACTTTTTTGTGTTTATTTTTTGAAGTTCTTCAGCTATTTCTGGTTTATTCATACATGAAATAGTTGTGTTCACATTTGGTTACCCTCCAGTCTAATGAATTGTGATAACATTATGTTGTTCTCTGTCTTGTTCAGTGCTTGGGGAAGAAAAGCACATCTGGCTTGTAAATCAGAACTAAACATAGATACCTCATTCAACTGTTTATTGGGTGACTGCCCTCTATTTGTTATATAGGTCTGTAATACAGATTATGTACACAGTGATGAAAAGAATAACACTGGAATGCCTCTACACCCATACAGTATCTTTGATACGTAATGTTTGTTACCCGATACACTATAACTACCTGTCCTGCAAATAACAAGTCGCTATCTCTTTTTATTTCTTTAGAAATTGCTCCCTGGTTACATGTATTCAGAGCAGAGAATGCTGTGGACTTCTCACAGTTAACATTTGACCCAGGCCAAAAGGAACTTATTGCTGGAGCAAGGTGAGAAATGTATTTGCTTTTGCTGATTATTTTTGTGTGTAGTTAAATGCCAATGGGCCAAATTCTGCAATTCCATTTACTTTAAGTCATGAAGACCCACTGAACTGGATGCAAGCTGAATTTCCTTTATTATAATTGACAGGAAATTTAAAGTGCTGGGTTGGCTCAGGGTGAATATGAAGTTGTGCTGTCTTCTCATTTTTAGGAACCTTGTCCTATAGTCATTGCAAACTCAGAACTGAGAGATCAGCACAGAACATGATCCTATAGTGAGAGATAAAGTTGCTTTAAGCCCAGGTGGCAAGAGCTTAATTCAGGACATATTTTGTAGCAACCCCAAATAAGTGCTTTATCGCTCTTATTTTCCCCCTTATACGAGCCAATTCATGGTTCTCTATGGTCATTGTTTCCTCCACAGGCAAAACTTCTATTACATATTAGTCCTCAATAGCATGAATCTCAATCACCCTTTTTCTTAAATGTGATATTTATTAAGGCAGTAATTTTCAAACTGTGGTCCATAGTGAGTGAATTACACTCACATTTTCTGTAGAATTGCTTCTGTCATAGTGGTGAACCATTTGCTGGTCTGCAGACATTGATTGTCTTAGTGGTTATAGTCAAGTAGAATTTTTAGGTTTCCCTTAGATTTTAACCAATTAAACTTAAATTTTAACAACATATTTTGGCTCTATTTATCTTTGTAGTTCACAAAGCATCAATCACCAGAATATCTTGTTTCTATCTAACACCAGCAGCATGTTTCTGCTTCACATTTTTCTTTAGAAGCTCAAGAAGTAGTCCACAAAATGAAGACATTTGAGAAATGCATTTGGGGTCAGATTCTGCCATTGCACAATTTCCTTTGGTGTCAGTGGAATGGTATATGGTATTTTTTTCAGGCAAATTTGGTTATGGAGCTCAAACTAGTTGTTAAATAGGTTTAAAGGCAGCTTTCAAAATCAAGAAAAGCCTAATGGGCGGAGGACGTAAAACATTTTTTTCAGGACAAATTCCATAGCATGTTCATTTTGTGGAGTTTTGTGTTAAAAAGCAAACAAAATAAAATATGAAGAATTTTTATTTTCTGCTTGGCCCCTTTAAAATGAAGCTTCAAAATTCCACCTTAAACTCTCCTTTACCATTATAGCTACAAGACTTCACAACAGACTTTTGAGATTACTGCTGGTCATTCAAACCAATATTGCCTCATGTATTGCTTATTCTCCCTCATTGGCTTCTCTGTCTATCCACCTGTTGTTTCTTTTCTTAGACTTCAAGGTCTTTGGAGCAAGCCCTTGAATGGAGCTCTTGTGTGCTGCTGCAATACACATAAACAAATAACAATACTATAAAAAGAATTTGTGTTATGTGTCTGAGGGTAGAATGAAGACTTGCTAAACTAAATCAGGTTCTTCATAGTTTGAATGATGATTTTTTTACCATAATGAACTGTTTTATCCCTAGAAAGACAGGTGATATAATGTTTTGGTGGGCAAATTTCTGTTTGTGGAAAGGACTAGCTTTTAAACTACAGTGAGGTCTTCTTCAGGTCTGGGGAAAATTTGCATGCTCAGCAAGTTTGTGGATGATACTAAGCTAGAGGGAGAAGTAGATATGTTGGAGGGTAGAGATAGGGTCCAGAGTGACCTAGACAAATTGGAGGATTGGACCAAAAGACATCTGATGAGGTTCAACAAGAGTCCTGCACTTGGGACAGAAGAATCCCAAGCACTGTTACAGGCTTGGGACTGACTGGCTAAGTAGCAGTTTGGCAGAAAAGGACCTGGGGATTACAGTGGATGAGAAGCTGGATATGAGTCAACAGTGTGCCCTTGTAGCCAAGAAGGCTAATATTAGGGTGCATTAGGAGGAGCATTTCCAGCCGATCTACAGAAGTGATTATTTCTCTTTATTCAGCACTGGTGAGTCATATCTGGAGCATTGCAGTTCTGGAGCCCCCACTATAGAAAGGATGTGGATGCATTGGATAGGGTCCAGCGGAGGGCATCCAAAATGATTAGGGGGCTGGAACACATGACCTATGACGAAAGGCTGAGGGATTTAGGCTTATTTAGTCTGCAGAAGAGAAGAGTGGGGGGAGGAGGGAGGGTTTGATAACAGCCTTCAACTACCTGAAGGGGGTTTAAAGAGGATGGAGAGAGGCTATTCTCAGTAGTGATGGATGGCAGAACAAGGAGCAATGGTCTCAAGTTACAGTGGGGAAGGTCTAGGTTAGATATTAGGAAAAACTATTTCACTGGGAGGGTGATGAAGCACTGGAATGGGTTACTTAGGGAGATGGTAGAATCTCAATCCCTTGAGGCTTTTAAGTCCCGACTTGACAAAGCCCTGGCTGGGTTGATTTAGTGCTAATAAAGTTTGCCGATGACACAAAGTTGGGAGGTATTGCCAATTCAGAAAAAGATCGGGATATCATACAGGAAGATCTGGATGATCTTGTAAATTGGAGTAATAGTAATAGGATGAAATTTAATAGTGAGAAGTGTAAGGTTATGCATTTAGGGATTAATAACAAGAATTTTAGTTATAAACTGGGGACACATCAGTTGGAAGTAACGGAAGAGGAGAAGGACCTCGGAGTCCTGGTTGATCACAGGATGACTATGAGCCGCCATTGTGACATGGCTGTGAAGAAGGGTAAAATACGGTCTTGGGATGCATTAGGCAAGGTATTTCCAGTAGGGATAAGGAGGTGTTAGTGCCGTTATACAAGGCATTGGTGAGACCTCATTTGGAATACTGTGTGCAGTTCTGGTCTCCCATGTTTAAGAAGGATGAATTCAAACTGGAACAGGTACAAAGAAGGGCTACTAAGATGATCCGAGGAATGGAAAACCTGTCTTATGAAGGGAGACTCAAGGAACTTGGCTTGTTTACCTTAACCAAAAGAAGGCTGAGGGGAGATATGGTTGCTCTCTTTAAATATATTAGAGGGATAAATGCCAAGGAGGGAGAAGAATTATTTAAGCTCAATACCAATGTGGACACAAGAATAAATGGATATAAGCTGGCTATTAGGAAGTTTAGACTTGAAATTAGGTGAAGGTTTCTAACCATCAGAGGAGTGAAGTTCTGGAACAGCCTTCCATGGGAAGTAGTGGGGGCAAAAGACCTATCTGGCTTCAAGATAAAGCTAGATGGGTTTATGAAGGGGATGATTTGATGAGGTAACATGATCTTGGCAATTAATTGACCTTTCACTATCAGTGGTATATAGGCCAATGGTGGGAAGATAGGAGGTGCTATAGAGAACTTTTTTCTGGGTGTCTGGCTCGTGAGTCTTGCCCACATGCTCAGGGTTCAGCTGATCGCCATATTTGGGGTCGGGAAGGAATTTTCCTTCAGGGTAGATTGGCAGAGGCCCTGGTGGTTTTTTGCCTTCCTCTGTAGCATGGGGCACGGGTCACTAGCGGGAGGATTCTCTTCATCTTGACATCTTTGAACCATCGTTTCAAGGACTTCAATATCTGAGATATAGGTGAGAGAATTATTCTAGCAGTGGGTGGGTGAGATTCTGTAGCCTGCATTGTGCAGGGGGTCAGACTAGATGATCAAAATGGTCCCTTCTGACCTTAAAGTCTATGAGTTGGGGTTGGTCCTGTTTTGGGCAGGGGGCTGGACTTGATGACCTCCTGAGGTCTCTTCCAGCCCTAGGATTCTGTGATTCTAAAGTAATTTGGATGTCTAAGCTAAATGCAAGTTAGTATAGTGCCCCTCTCCACCCGATTACCTTCTTTAATGCCAATCTGCCTACAGATTTCAGTGGACAGGTCTGGGTTCTTCTGGATCCCGCCACCCACTCAGCAGGGTGTATCTTCTTTATTTTTTCCTATGAATTTATTTGGCGGTGCCTCCACCCCCCTCGCTCCTTCCAGGGTGATCCCCACTTAACTTGCCAGATAGTTGGAGACTTCAAAAAATAACACAAACACAATAATTATATTAAACAGGAAACAATTATAACATAACAGGGTAAAACACTATTTTTAGGTTCATCGGTGCCCACGCTGCTAATACCTGTGACTTGCCCCAGTCACGTGACTTGATGTAGCAAATGTAAGTGTCCCATTGGTACGCGTACTTTGTTGGGGCCCTTGATGACCTATGACCACAAAATTCTTCTCTGCAGTGGTTTAGCAGTTCAGTACAGCCCAAAGGACTCACAAGCTGGAGAAGGTGGTCAATCCCTCCACAGGTTTAACATGTATCAGGTTATAAAATCCCCAAACCCTTACTCGCTGGCTTGAGGACACAGTTCAGGGAGTAGGGGGTCACCAAAACAAATTCCCTGACTGACTAACTGAAAGATGGTGCACTCACAAACTCTATGAATGATCCTCCGGCTCAGAGATGACTCTGGACTCCATAGTCACTACAGAGGGCTGATCTCTGCTTGCAGGGATGTTATTCAGGCAGGAATCAGGCTGCTTCGGTCCCAGGATTTCTCCTCACCACAAAGGGGTTCAGGGCTCAAGGTGCAGATTACGCAACTGTACTAAAATCCAAACTGTAGTCTCCTAGCCCAGCGCCCAGACACACACACAGCAGGCAGCAGCCCTGAACTAGCAGACAGGACAGAGCTGACCATGCGGTGACTGGTCTCACCTAGGGAGCTGCAGGGCTAACTCAGCCTGGCTGGGGAAGTTTCCCAGCAAACTCTACAAACTGGGAATCATCAGTGGAGAAGGAAAACCCAGCTGGGGGATCTTGCTTTGAGGTCCCTAGAGGCCAGTTCTCAGGGGGGACCCTGCATGCAGGCCTGGGGCTTACCAGCTCCCCACACAGCCAGTCCTGCCCTTGCCCTGGCTGGTTCCAGACTGACTCATAAAAAACAATGGCCTCTCCCCTTTTCTGAACTCCCTGGGAGGGGCATCTCACTCCCTATTTGTTGCCGGACAGACTCTGAGTTTGCCTTGGCTCCCCCTCCCTACCAGGGACAGTGTGCCTCTCCCTGAGCTGCCAGCAGACAGAACCCCAGGAATATAGGTAATCTCCTTGGGGGTTACATTAGGATAGATTGTTAGCCATAAAGAGTTCACCTCTGCTGTAGGCCACTTATAATAAAGTGTGGCAATTAAGGGTTAGCAGGCAATGGAGTGTGTTACAAATTGTTGTAATGACCCATACAACGAATCTGTCTCTTAAGTCCTTGGTATTTAGTGTCTAGCAGACTTATAAATTTAAGGCCTCAGGCTTATCTTTGAAGGTGTTATGCAGGCTTCCTTTGAGGATGAGGACTGACTGAGAGGTCAGATTGCAAAGCACACAGTTGTATACAGCTGCAGCCAGTCAACCACTTCTTCATTGTGCTTAGAACAAGTCACAAGGAAACCTCTGTGTTCACACACCATACCTTCTGGTTAAGGATATGATCCTGTCACAGTGGTCAGGCACTCCAGGACATTCCTGGACATCTATGACTTCTTCTGGAACAGAACTGGAGCAGCTGTGAGCCCTGGATCCACCAGAGCAGCAGCTGGGATTGGGTCAGGCTCGCTGGGGCTTGAACTGTGGTGGTCATCTCTTGCCACAGTAACAGAGTTGGGACTGGAGCAGCTGCGAGTCCCCAGCAGCAGTCTGACTATTTGTCCCCCCATCCCAAGATATTTTTAGTGCAAACCAGGGACAGGTCATGGGCTTCTGTGATTTTATGTTTCTTTTCCATCAACTGTCCATGTCTTTTACTAAAAATACCCAAGGTAGAATTTTAATACTACTGATTAGCTTGGCCATCTGGCTTATTCCCTTGGGTGGCAGCTTCCTATTGTTTCAGCTATTATTGTACAAAGGGGCATTTAATTGTTACTTCCATTCAGCCTGAAAGAAATGTGCTTACTACACCTGTCAGGTTCAGTGAGCTATGCAATTGTCTATAGATCAAAGACTGACTCAGTGGCAACCATTGAGAGTTTCCAGCAGAACAGCTGCCCCCTACCCATCACCCCGTCTCCCATCACCTATCTGCTCATCATTCTGATGGATTTTAAATGTTGACACCATAAATGACACATCCCAGACAGAAAGAAAATAAAATAACTTTTTAAAAAAATAATACAAACTTAACTATGTACATATTTACTCAGTGTTTTTCTCTCAGGACATCCTACATCTACCCAAATCAGCTTGACTCTGATCTAATCTTCTTCCGAGTTCCCTCTCTCTGCCCTGTCTCCTTTCTGCCAAATCAGAAGGGAGCACCTCTGGTAGGGTCCTGATAAGAGTCTGTTATTTCTGTGGAGGCATTAGTTGGGACAGAGTTAATTTATTAAATTTTATGAGGAATTTATTATTGTCCCAAATCTTTTAGCTGACAAATTTGAGGAACTGTCCCAGACTGAGGTATCAATAGGAGGTATCAATTGGACAAATTGATACATTAAGCAGTAATGCATTACTAGGAGCACATGATATTCACTCGAGTTCTGAAGTAACTCAGATATAAAACTGCAGATCTATTAAATGTGGTATGCAACCTATTGGTTTAAGGCAGCCTCTGTACCAGATGACTGGAGATCAGCTAATGTAACAGTTATTTTTAAAAAAGGCATCAAAGGCACTTACACACCATTAAAACTAACTTCAGTTCCAGGCAAATCGGTTGAAATAACAGTAAAAAATCAGAATGATCAGACACAGGAACAAATACAATTTGTTGGGAAACAGAACACAGTTTTTGTAAAGGAAAATAATACCTCAACCATCTATTAGAATTCTTTTGTTCACTCAGAGAAATAGAACTAGCAAAATCTTGTTTGGCGGATAAGGCAAAATGTTGCAATAAGCCAATGTGCCACATTTATTGTGAATGTAGAATTCATTTACTGTCCCTAGCTGCTAAAATTACCCACCACACATACACACACTCATACACACAGTTCCACAGATGGGGATATAATTACCAGCCTCAGTTGCTGTTCCACTGGCCAGGTGGTCTAACTATAAGGAGGGGAGCTGGGTCGTGTCGGTCCACATGATGCTCCTGGAGGATGATTATAGAACCGAAAGACCCAATCCTATAGTTTTACATTTACCTTTTGATATGTTTTAGTTCAGGCGTGGGGAACCTTTTTGGGTTGGGGGCCATTGATCCACAGGAAAATCAGTCAGGGGCTGCACATAAGTGAGAAGGAAAAAAAACGACCCAAACAAAACTCCCCCACCCCAAAATAAACCTCTCACCACCGATGTGGCCCCCAACTGAGAAGAGGAAAGACACTCCCCACATTTCCCTTGCACAACAGAGCCTAGAGGGGCACAGGCTAGTAGATTTTGTGTGCTCCAGCCCCACAGGAGGACAGCGAGGGGGCTGGAGTGCCAGTGTGGGCTCCCCGATGCTGGGGGGCAGGGGGGAGCCCAGAGTCTTGGGGACCAGTTTCAGGCAAGCGGGGGGCCAGATGTGGCCCCTGGGGCTTATGTTCCCTACCCCTGTTTTAGTCTGCAAACCTTGTCCTGTTTCACTGCCCCAGGACACTGTATGATCATGAGTCATCAGTTAAGGGCAAATGGGACTTCAGTCTTTTACTGATAGGGCATTTGTGTCTCTTTCTTGGGTGGGTTCTTTTGCAGGGCTTGCTTGCATTGTAAATGAGAGTACAGACACACACCTAACCTTAAACGGATTTAAGGCAGCACAAAGTTTAAAATGGGGTTTCAGTTATAATATGTATTAAAAAAAAGTTACAATGACAGATTCTTCAAAGGCAATTCTTAACAGGTTACTCACAAACTCATCCAAAATCTAAAAAAATCCATTAATTAAAATTGGTCCTATTTGGTCTCACATTCGTAGCATCCTTGTGTCAATACTGCCCCCGATCTGTAAGTACTAACATTTGTGTCTCATATGAAAAGAGGTTTGAGACACAGGTAGACTAATACAGGAGCCATTACAAAAGCTCTTTTCAAGAATGAAAATGCTAAATCATACTTTGCTGACCACTGAAATTGTTTTCCTTTTCTAAGCAACTTATGCAATGACTTTGCAGTATTGGCATTGCCACAAATAAGCCTTCTCTAACAGGAGCAAAGACTTTCAAACTCTGCACATCTTTCAGTGTCTGGGGAGTTGACCAGTCCTGTACAGCCTCAATTTTCCTTTTGTCAGTGGAAATTCTCTCACACACACAGTTATCATCTATACTGAAATCCAAACTTGTTATTAGCTCTTTCACTGTCTCAGCTATTCAGAGTTCTTTCTTGAATTCCCTTGGTCTCGTTTTCAAACTCAGTTTTTACATTTTTTGAATAGGTGTCCTTGAGTCATTGTCTCCATTTCAGATCAATTGGATGGTTCATCTTAAAACCCCCTATTCTATGGGATTGTTAAGATGTGTAGCCTAATAACTGTTATATTCAGGGGCGAAAATGAAACTGTTTTTGCCTGGTACAATGGGGGATTGCATAGCTAACAGGGGCCACATGACCCCCTTGTGACTCTGTCCCCCGCCCAGGGCTCCCATGGTCTTTCCTTCCTCCCCATCCCATGTTACTGGGGTGGGGGAGTGGAGGGTCTACTCCTTTCCCCACTGGGAGAGGCAGCAGGGAAAAGAGCTGAACACTGGGAGCTCCTCCAACTGCCATATCACTCCTAGCTCCTATTTATCCCCCTAACCCTGTTCTCCTACTGAGCTGCTGCTGTACGGAGGGAGCCAGAGCAGAGGCAGCTCCATGGAAGGCCTGGGGGCAGTAGGTGTGGTGTCTTTCTGATACACTGTACTGGTTCTATATAGTTGCTACAGTGTCCCGGACTTTCCTGGTCACTTTCTTGCCAGTACGGTGTATCAGTCAGAACCAACATAGTTTCACCTCTGGTTATATTATAATAAGCGTCCACTATTGCTATAAAATTCACAGCTTCTATTTAATTTGCAATAGCCAAACTTACAGTTATTTAATCTTTGTATGTAAATAAAAACTGCAGGGCTGATCCTTGTACCGTTAAGATTTGTCCCTTCACTTGCATGTCCCCCCATTTCACAAAATGGGGGACAGTTTTTCTCTAGACATTGTGACACTCACTCATACACCTTTCTATGGCCAGTTATTTCACACGCCAGCATTTAACTAAATTTCTTCCCTTAATTTTTGCATTATTGTCCATTTCCCTTATTTTACAAAACAGTTTAGCTGATTTTCAAAAATCCATGAACCAGATCAGAATCTCAATTCCCACCATGCATATTAGACACAGAGCTGTATTACTGGGCTCATGGTAATCAGTTTCCACCTTCATCACTAGTAGCAGCTTCCTTTTCTCATGGGCTGCTACAAGGACTGTGGCAAATTTCAGAGCTTCCTATAGTGTCCTTCGCCTCCTTTCGCTGAACGTGAGTTGCAAAACCAAATCTAGTTGAGCATCTATAAATTGGTCCATTGCTAATTATCCCAGAAGTCCTTCCTGATATCTGGATACACCAGGAAGACAAGTTTCCTCAGGTTCTCTGTCTGCTCAGGTGAGATTGCTTTTTTCCTCTCCTACCATCTCTCAGGTATAGTGTACCCTGGCCAGCAAAGAATAATGGCTGGCTACACGATGCCTAGCAAGAGCTTGTAGCATGTCTGGATAACTCACTCTTTTTTTCTGAGGTAATTTCTACAGCACAATGAACCTCCCTCTCTGTTCTTTTCCCCATCTGTTCTTTTGGGGTATGATGTTAAACTGAGCCAATTCTACCTTGCAGGCAGTTTTGCTCCTGTAAGGTAACTGGCTTTTGAGTTACTTGAGCTGGAACAATCTCACCTATCCCCTTTGAAGGTTCGACACAGGGTAGAAAAGTTGTGGACATGTCTACTTCAGTTGTTGTATGCTGTGTATTTAACCCGGTGTTTGTCCCAGAAGATTAGTGGGGCAAGGTGGGGTAGGTCAAATCTTTTATTGGTCCATCTTGTCTCTCTGTCTTCTCCAAATCATCTGGATGGCCTGATTCTTTATTCATGTGGCTGACTTGCACTGCGATCTGGGGCCCTTTGAATTCCTTCTGTCTGGAATAGAAATTTTAGCTCCTTAAATACTTGCTCTAATTTGCTTGTACTGGCAAATTCCAAGTGTGCCAAAAGCTTTCCTGGTTTTCTGTATAATCTGGAAAACATTTTGGTCCATCAGTCAAGTCACTGTGGATCATTGGCCGGCCGCAAACAGCCGCTTGCCAGGCCACATCTGGCTGCCTCGTCCCCACCCACTGGAGAAGTGCACGGTGAGTTGCGCAGTGGGCGGGTGCTCTGGGGGTCTGTGCAGGGCCTGCATGTGTGTGTGGGTCCAAGCAGCATGGGGAATGGTGGGGTTGTCTCATGCCTCACAGGAGTGGGCCGACCCCAGGGAAGGTGCCGCCTGACTGCAGCACAGGCAGCTCCACGAGATCCGGAAGAGCAGCACTATCTGTCTGTGGATCGCATGAGAGGAACTGGAAGTCCACCAGTCTTTGCTTCTTGGGAGGTCCTTCTAGGCCCTTAAGCTGAGGTGTCTCTATGGCCCGCGGTTGCTGCTCCTCCTGCCACGGAGGTGGGGTATGGGTGAGAGTACCAGACCCATCAGCATGATGCTGGTGAGTTTGGGCAGCCGTGGCAACCAGCTGCTCTTCTGTTTCCCCTTCCAGTGGGGCCCGGAGCACTCAACCACCCAGGTCGATAAGTGACAGCGTGGGGCCATGGGTGCACAAGGGCTTGGTGCCAATAGCAGGGGAAGAGTGAGGCGGGGGTTGGGCTTGCCCTGGGCCACACACCTGGGGATGGAGGCAGCTTAAAGGCCATTGTCCAGGCACTGAGGGTGGCGGGGGTGTTCCTAGAGGGAAGGAAATGAGGTGGGAGGGAAGCGAAGAAGGATGATGGCCCTCATAAAGTGGGCAAACTTGGAGAAATGGTGGGTTATTCATTGTGTACATACAGAAGCAATGCAAAATAACATGTGACCACTTAAAATTAATTACCATAATGAATATGTGAATAGATTACCATAATGAATATACAAGTGTTTATATGCTGGTCCACCAGTTGTTTTTGAATGAGTTTGCCGGTCCGTGGTATAAAAATGGTTGGGAACCACTGAGTCAGGTGGCTGGTCACCTCTTCATTCTGTCTTGCCAGACCAGACTCTGCTTGTTTGGACTGTCACATCTGCTCTTACATTTAATAGTTGCTGCCCCAAAATAGATTGTATCTCTCACTGCAGGTCATCTGAGACCTTGTTAAATCTCCAGGTACTGTTTTTTAATTTTATTTAATTTTATTTTATTTTATGTGGAGTGTATAGGTCTGGAGTTTTTTTAGATCTGGTTTTAATGCCTTTTTGTCATTTTTTAGTTCTGTGAGCGTCTCCATATTTTGTTCCATCTTCTTTCAAGAGAAATAATAGCTCTCAATTTCTCCTATTGGAAACACTCTCCCACCCGTCTCTAGTGTTACACCTTTTGGTCGGAGCAGCTAGCTAATATTTGGGGCCTTGCAGCAGACTTGTTTGTGTTGGGAGGAGAAATTGGTCATTCAAATCAGGCATTTGTTTAGTGCAGTCTTCTTTATTTACACAGACTGTTCACAAAGTTCTATTTTCCTGAACACAGTAGGAACCAGCAGTGAAAGTAAGCTAGTGTGCCCTGGTGCGGTGCTCCGGCAAGAGGCAGGTAGGTGGGGAACTCGGCTGCAGTGGGAGGGTCAGGGTACTCCCAGCCATGCTCTCAGGGCTTCCTGCAGACTGCTGTGCTAAGCAGCTGTCAGCCAGACAGGTTAAAGGGGCTGACTGGGGGTGTGCCCCACCCCCTCCAGGACTGTTCCAGTCCTCCCCCCTCCCACTGCTATTTGGGGAGGACAAGAGGGGCTGCAACCACACTTATGGGGGTGCTGTTGCTCTTCTTCTCCTTCCCCAGACTATCAGGGAGTGAGGGGAAAGCGCACAGCCTGCTGCATTCCTCCTCTGCCCCTCCCCGGGCAGCCAAGAGTGAGAGAAATGCATGTAGGCTCTGCATTTCCTCTTGCTCCCTGATAATCAGGGAAAGGGAAGAAGAGCAGTGGGGACCTGGTATGTGTGGCTGCAGTCCCTCACCTTGACAAAATGGTTCCCCATCCCCCTGCACTCACCCCTACTCTGAGTCCCCCCACATTTCTAGCCCCCTGCCTTGACTCCCAAACCCCTCACATCCCCTACCGTGAGCCCCTCCTCACCCTCAGGCTCCTACCCTAAGTCCTGTTGTCCCCCCAGATCTTCACCCCCTGCCCTGAGCCCCTAACACTCCACCCCACACTAATATTTCTCACAGGTAAGGGATGTCTATACTAGGAAATTATTTCAAAATTGCTTATTTAGAAATAATAACTCCCAAACATGCTATATTTCAAAATAGCGTGTCCACACTGCAGGGAAGCCTCAAAATTAGTACGAGGCAGGCTCCCTTAATGTGGACATGCTGCCTTGACTTAGAGCCCTGGGAGGCTTTGGGGAATAATTACTTCGAATGACTCTGGGGAGTAGTTATTTGAAATAGCAGCAGTGGAGCGTCCACACTAGCACTATTTTGAAATAACTATTTTGAAAGAAGCATTATTCCTCATGAAAAACAGGAGTTATTATTTTGAAATAACCAGCCCCTTATTTCGAAATAACAGATTTGGTAGTGTGGACGTTCCACTTGTTATTTTGAAATGAGGGGAGTTATTTTGAAATAATCCTTTAGTGTAGATGAGGGTGTACTGTCATCGCACCCCGCCATCCCACTACCCTGAGCCCCCTCCAGGGGATGTATGCAACATGACAGTCGCTGTAAGAAACTTTAGTTACTTTCACCCCCAGTTGGAGCAAACAACAGCAGGCAATTTCCTTGCTCATGATTTCCAGTCAGTTCTGTTCCCCCAGGAGCTCTGTTTCTCTGCTCTTTCTCAGAACCAAGTTTACAGCTGCTTTTCTTGCTTTTAACTGTCATTCTGCTGTCTTTCTGCTTCTTTCATTCACATCTTGCCAAACAATCCCTGAGGTCCTACATTTAGAATCAGAGAGCCTCTTTGCCCACAGGGTTTAGCTTCTGATCAGGCCGTGCTATGTGGTCAATTATCTTCTCAACTTTAATTAGCTCTGTGATTTTCTTTGGATCAAAGACTCAGTTAATGGCTGCCATTAACAACTTCCAGCATAACAACAGATTGTTTTACAGTCCACATTGAAACCAAAGCACAGCTGTAGAGATTTTTTTTTAAGTAGCATTTCTGTCAGCCTATTGTGCAAAATAATATGTGTGTGTGTGTTATTGCAAAGGGACTTCTGAAACAAGGGAGCAGCTCCTGAATGATTGATGCCTTTGCTCAGTTCTTAGTGCCAAAATACAATTGACTACTTGCCTGGGACAGTTCTTCACAAATTGCATGCATGGCAAAATTCATTCAGAAAAATATGGGGAGAACTTTATCTTTCTCAGTTTCGATATAATGGCCCAAGAGCATAGTACATGAAAAGTGAAAAGTTTTAATACAATTTCTGAAACTGAATCAGAAAGGGAAGATCAGTTTTTTATGCCTTTTACATTTTGAAATTTGATCTGGTAGATAATAGCAGATGCTGGACTCTTCTATCAGTTGTTTCTAGATTTAACTCATGAACAACTTTTAAATAAAAATTGACCCACAGAAAATGTTAATAATGAGTATTAAATTCTGTTCTCTTTGCAAGACTGTGCTGTTTTATGTGTTGATTTAAAGAGAAGAATGGTAGACTCAATAGTGAAACCTTTTAGAGAAAATTCAGAACAGCAGTGACTCTGAAAAAAGATGTATGGGTTGTAGTGGATAATCGGCTGAACATGAACTTCCAGTGTGATGTTGTGGTCAAATGATCTAATGTGATCTTTGGAGACAAACATTAATCTTGAGTAGGAGCAGAGAGGTTACTTTATCTCAGTATTTGGCACTGGTGCAACCACTGCTGAAATATTGTGTCCAATTCTGGTGTCACAGTTCAAAAAGGATGTTGATAAATTGGAGAGGCTTCAGAGAAAAACTACAAGAATGATTTCCAGCATTAGAAAACATAGAATCATAGAATACTAGGACTGGAAGGGACCTCGAGAGGTCATCGAGTCCAGTCCCCTGCCCTCATGGCAGGACCAAATACTGTCTAGACCATCCCTGATAGACATTTATCTAACCTACTCTTAAATATTTCCACAGATGGAGATTCCACAACCTCCCTGGGCAATTTATTCCAGTGTTTGACTACCCTGACAGTTAGGAACTTTTTCCTTATGTCCAATCTAAACCTCCCTTGCTGCAGTTTAAGGCCATTGCTTCTTGTTCTATCCTCAGAGGCCAAGATGAACAAGTTTTCTCCCTCCTCCTTATGACACCCTTTTAGATACCTGAAAACTGCTATCATGTCCCCCCTCAATCTTCTCTTTTCTAAACTAAACAAACCCAATTCTTTCAGCCTTCCTTCATAAGTCATGTTCTCTAGACCTTTAATCATTCTTATCGCTCTTCTCTGGACCCTCTCCAATTTCTCCACATCCTTCTTGAAATGCGGTGCCCAGAACTGGACACAATACTCTAACTGAGGCCTAACTAGCGCAGAGTAGAGCGAAAGAATGACTTCTCGTGTCTTGCTCACAACACACCTGTTAATGCATCCCAGAATCGTGTTTGCTTTTTTTGCAACAGCATCACACTGCTGACTCATATTCAGCTTGTGGTCCACTATAACCCCTAGATCCCTTTCTGCCGTACTCCTTCCTAGACAGTCGCTTCCCATTCTGTATGTGTGAAACTGATTGTTCCTTCCTAAGTGGAGCACTTTGCATTTGTCTTTATTAAACTTCATCCTATTTACCTCAGACCATTTCTCCAATTTGTCCAGATCATTTTGAATTATGACCCTATCCTCCAAAGCAGTTGCAACCCCTCCCAGCTTGGTATCGTCTGCAAACTTAATAAGCGTACTTTCTATGCCAATATCTAAATCGTTGATGAAGATATTGAAGAGAGCCGGTCCCAAAACAGACCCCTGCAGAACCCCACTTGTTATACCTTTCCAGCAGGATTGTGAACCATTAATAACTACTCTCTGAGTATGGTTATCCAGCCAGTTATGCACCCACCTTACAGTAGCCCCATCTAAGTTGTATTTGCCTAGTTTATTGATAAGAATATCATGCGAGACCGTATCAAACGCCTTACTAACGTCTAGGTATACTACATGCACCACTTCTCCCTTATCCACAAGACTCGTTATCCTATCAAAGAAAGCTATCAGATTGGTTTGACACGATTTGTTCTTTACAAATCCATGCTGGCTGTTCCCTATCACCTTGCCACCTTCCAGGTATTTACAGATGATTTCCTTAATTACCTGCTCCATTATCTTCCCTGGCACAGAAGTTAAACTAACTGGTCTATAGTTTCCTGGGTTGTTCTTATTTCCCCTTTTATAAATGGGCACTATATTTGCCCTTTTCCAGTCTTCTGGAATCTCTCCTGTCTCCCATGATTTTCCAAAGACGATAGCTAGAGGCTCAGATACCTCCTCTATCAGCTGCTTGAGTATTCTAGGATGCATTTCATCAGGCCCTGGTGACTTGCAGGCATCTAACTTTTCTAGGCGATTTTTAACTTGTTCTTTTTTTATTTTATCTTCTAAACCTACCCCCTTCCCACTAGCATTCCCTATGTTAGGCATTCCTTCAGACTTCTCGGTGAAGACCAAAACAAAGAAGTCATTAAGCATCTCTGCCATTTCCAAGTTTCCTGTTACTGTTTCTCCCTCCTCACTGAGCAGTGAGCCTACACTGTCCTTGGTCTTTCTCTTGCTTCTAATGTATTTATAAAAAGTCTTCTTGTTTCCCTTTATTCCTGTAGCTAGTTTGAACTCATTTTGTGTCTTTGCCTTTCTAATCTTGCCCCTGCATTCCTGTGTTGTTTGCCTATATTCTTCCTTTGTAATTTGTCCTAGTTTCCATTTTTATAGGACTCCTTTTTTATTTTTGATCATGCAAGATCTCGTGGTTAAGCCAAGGCGGTCTTTTGCCATATTTTCTATCTTTCCGACACAGCGGAATAGCTTTCTTTTGGGCCCTTAACAATGTCCCTTTGAAAAACTGCCAACTCTCCTCAGCTGTTTTTCCCCTCAGTCTTGATTACCATGGAACCTTACCTATCAGCTCTCTGAGCTTACCAAAATCCGCCTTCCTGAAATCCATTGTCTCTGTTTTGCTGTTCTCCCTTCTACCCTTCCTTAGAATCGTGAACTCTATGATTTCATGATCACTTTCACCCAAGCTGCCATCCACTTTCAAATTCTCAACCAGTTCCTCCCTATTTGTTAGGATCAAATCTAGAACAGCTTCCCCCCTGGTAGCTTTTTCAACCTTCTGAAATAAAAAGTTGTCTCCAATGCAGTCCAAGAACTTATTGGATAGTTTGTGCCCCACTGTGTTATTTTCCCAACATATATCTGGATAGTTGAAGTCCCCCATCACCAGCAAATCTTGGGCTTTGGATGATATTGTTAGTTGTTTAAAAAAAAGCCTCATCCACTTCTTCGAGTGAAGGCTTCTTTCCAAAGACACTTTGCCCCATGGTCTGGGCATGCTCCAGCTTGGTGCCTCTTGCATCAAACCTATGCCAATGAGTAACCCACATGCTAGCTGTTTTAAAGTGTTTGTGGGAAACCCGTGTAAAAGATAAGTGCTTACCTAAAGGGATTTTAGATCTCACACTAAGAAGGCCAGGGACATTCGGCGGAAGGACTTTCTCATGGAGGCTGCCCTCAGACTAGTCTTGAAACTGAGACTCTCTGAATCAGTGCGAAGCACTTCAACATCATGTGGACACTCTGGTACCATTCATGATCTCCTGAGTGGAGGCAGAACCATGAGAAGCAGCATACCAAGAGAAGGCACCTCAAGATGTAGAAGAGGGCCAAGCGGGGAGAGGCTAGTACAGTGAGACCTGCGCCAGGCCACTTTTCCTCCCCCAAGCCAGGGATGTCACCATTGACTCTCCCTCGGGTGTTGAGTGTGATGTGTAACCTCTACTGACTCCCACAAGCGGCTACAGTGCAAGAGATCTGACCGTTCCTTCGACCCTGGAAGTCTCCCAAGTAACAAAGGACATCTTCTCCCTCCCAGTTGCACCAACTCCAAGGGGAAGCTGCCAGCATGGACAATGGAATCGAGACGGGAACAGGGAGTATTAGGCCACTTCCTGGCACTGGCACTCTTTACTCCCACAAAAGGCAAAGCTACCATGATGGTGTCATTCCAATCATCATTTTGTTGCCAGCCCCTGGAATTCGAGCTCCACATGGAGGCAGAAGTCACTATGGCTTCACTATGGTCCCTGGGGAAGACTCCTCTTTAAGCCTAAAGGAGAATCTGTTGCTCTGCCCAAGACACATCACTGCTACCCAGCCAATGCACCACCAGACTTCAGCACTGATCCCCTTGCCAAAACTTGACCAGCAATCTACTGGTCAATGCCGCGATTGTATTGTAACCCTGGTGGGTTTCCCCTGATACCAAGACCCTCCTTTCATCACTCTTATTTGGAGGCTTCAGAGAGACAGGCCTCTTCTGACTTAGCACAGGATCCCAACTCTAGCACCGATCCTAGTTCCAACATGCAGCCAATGGCTCCGTTGGAAAGAACAAAGAGGAAGGAACCTTTCTTCCAGCGTAAGCCTCCTACTCCTCATTCCCAGATGAGGCCATCATGGGACACAGTAACATGCTTTCATAGAAAGACTTGAGAATCCATCAGAACTTTCTGATACAGATTGCAGCAAATCAGGGTCTAGAAATCCAGGAGCTCAAAGAGTCCTCACGCAGCCTGATTGACCTCCTGGCAATTGCACTGGTAATTGCCGAAGAAATTACCTTCAGGTGGTATTCTTGGCTTGAGTCTTCTGGCCTCCCCCATGAGGACCAGCAGACTGCCAAGGACCTCCCCTTTGAAGGCTACTCTCTTTTTTTAGAGCAAACAGACATGAGGCTTCATGCTTAAAGGATTCAAGGGCCATGCTGCATTTCCTGGGTCTTTACACCCCATAAGTTTTCTGCACCACCTAATAAGGAGCCCTACAAGAGAAAGGGAGGGGGCTATAAATGTGACAATACCTTCTCATCCATCTCAGTCTCCCAGTTGGGGTCTCAGAGACAGTCTAGTAGGCCTAAACAGACCTTTTAAAGGTGTGCCCTAGGGTTCTGTACCAGCTGACATCTCAAATCTGTCTCTTCCTTTATTTTTGGACTATCTGTCTTCATTAAGTAGAGTGTGGTCATTCATAACATTGGACCATTGGATCTTGAATACAATGATAGTCAGATATAACCTTCAGTTTTAATCATTTCTCCCTTTTGCTCCCCTCCGCCATCCTTTTTCAGGGACCATTCTCACAAGCAACTAAGTACAGTTACTTCTGTGTGTGTGAGGGAGTGGGGTATGGAAGATGCTCCCCAAAACTTGAAGTGTAGGTGTTACTCCTGAGATTTCTTAATCCCAAAGGCAAAGAGAGGCTTCTGACCCATTTTGGACCTGCGTCATCTTAACAAACGTCTCAGGAAACTGAGGTTCTGCATGGTTTCCCTGGCCTCTATCCTTCCCTCCCTGGATCTCGCATGAGGATATGCCGCCCTCAGCCTAAAGGATTTTCAGCGTCACAGTTCTGTCTTCCATGGCCACAGAGGATTTCGTAGATTTGTGGTGGGTCAATGCCATGACCAATGCACCACTTCAGCCTTTCTGAATCTCTCCAGCTATTCATCAAGGATAGGGCAGTTGTAGCAGCTTTTTTTTTTAAGTGACAGGGCCTGTGATGTGAGAATACCCATTCTGGATGAGCAAAGCCAATTGCAGACTCAAGTACAGACCAGCATCATCATTGTTGGAGCCATCTTTCAAGCACTCGGCCTACTGAGAAATGAGCAAAATCAATTCTGGTCCAAGTTCAGAGAATACAGTTCATAGGGGGCAGTGTTTGACTTTACCCAAGCCAGAGCTTTTCTGCCAGAGCCCCAATTCTGGACCATATTACAAGCACTGAAGGGTTTAATCTTTGACTATGTGCAAGGAGGCTCTCCGGGTGTTTGATTTCTGCATGGCACACTCTGTTCATCTCAAGGTGACACATCTTTCTGGAGCCCAGAAAATACTAGTGGAACACCTCACTAGATCCTATTCCTTTTACCACACATGGTTCCTTCACATAGAGGTCACCAGATCAGTCTTCCAGAGGTGGGGGGAGGGTCTTGCCATGTGGACCTGTTCACTGCCAAGTAGAACAAGAAGTGCCAACATTTTTATCCACTGCACAGACACAGCCTGAGCTTATTCTCCAATGTCCTGTTCTCGTGGACAGACCAGCTCCTCTATGGCTTTCCCAGAATCCCCTTAGTCCAAAAGAGCCTCCTAAAAATCAAATGGCACAAGGTGAGAATTATTTTCATCACCCCAGCATCAGTACTTTCATTACTTTCCTAGATCTCTTGGTGGCAACCCCCCTTTTGCATCTTACATGATGTTCTTCAAGAATATGATCCAAATATGCTCCCATTTGGCATTCCTACCAAAAGTAGTGTCAGAATTCCACTTGTCTTCTTTCCAAAGCCTCACAAAAAATCAGAGGAACATCGGCTCCATATATTGAATGTTATGTGAGCCCTCACCTTTTATATTGAGAGGTCTACCAAACCCTTCCATAAGTCCATGCAGTTCTTTGTAGTAATAGTGGAAAGGATGAGAGGCCTGTCCATATCAAGTCAAAGGATTTCATCCCAGATAACTGTTTGCATCTGAGTTTGCTGTGAGCTGGCAAATGTTCTGCTTCCAGTCATTATGACCACAATGGCCCAGGGTTTGTCAGCAGCATTTCTTATGCAAATACCGATTCAGAACATCTGGAAACCCATAACCTGGTCATCACTTCATACTTTTGCATCCCACTATGTCATCAGCCAACAAGTCCATGATGATACCAGTTTCGGGAGAGTAGTGTTGCAGTCACATGTCCATGAATTCCAAGCCCAACAGCCGTGTGTGTGTGTGTGTGTGCGCGCGCATGCTGATTCTGAGTTACCAAGCATGGAGTGGACATTAACAAGCACTTCTTGTTCTTTGAGATGTTGCTCTTTCTATTCTGTGGCTCTCCCTCCTACCTCTCTGTTAGAGTTGCCTGCAAGAAGGAACCGAAGGGGGCGGGGGAGGCAGCGGAACTCCTTATACTGGTGCACATGCATGTGGCCACAGAGGGCAATGGAATACACTGAAGGAAAAATTTCTCACAACAATGCACATGGCACACATACACCTAACATGGACTGGATGTAAGAAAACATATCTTGAAAAACAGCAGTGATGAAAGTTGAGTAACTTCCAGATACTTAATGATGCTCTGTCTCCCACGCCCCTCTCTTTTTCTTTCTCTCCCCCCTCCCTTTCCCCTCTCCTATTTATTTCGAGTTTTCATATCCCAAACTCAAAACTCTGGTCCTCTGAAGAAGTGGGCTGTGCCCATGAAAGCTCATGATACCATCTACATGTTTTGTTAGCCTATAAAGTGCTACCAGACCATTTGTTGTTTTTTTCTGGAAAAGACTAACTCTTCAGGGCTACCCCCTGAAGTTCCATTATTTATAGTGATAGTCTCAAGGAACTCAATCTATTTAGTTTACCAAAGAGAATGTTGAAAATGATTAAAATTATAATCTAAGAATACCTACATGGGGAACAAATATTTAATAATACGCTCTTCAGTCAAGAAGAAAAACATGATCCAATGAATGAAAGTTGAAGCTAGACAAATTAGGTTAGAAGTAAGGCATAATTTTTCAATAGTGAGTGTCATTGACAATTGGAACAACTGCCAAGGTTTGTGATGGGTTCTCCATCACTGACAGATTTTTAATCAAGCCTGGATGTTTTTCTAAATATATGCCTTATCAGTTTTTTTGGAGATGTTTTATGGCCTGAGCTGTACAGGAGGTCAGACTAGATTATCACAATTGTCCATTCTAGCCTTAGAAATTATGAACCTATGAATAAGTAAAATAGATTTTAATATACTATATATTTGAGAGAGTTTGTGCATCTGTCTGTCTGCGTGTCCATCCGTCTGTCTGTGAGTCTGTTAGTTCAAGAACTCCTCCTTAAATGGTAAGAGCTAGGACCACCAAGTTTGTTATGCAGCTTCCTCTTATCATAACGAAAGCAAGGTCAGGGTATGGTTGTGCCAGGACAATGGGATGTGCATAGAATGCGATTTTCCTTTTGATAAGAAACAAGGGGGCAGTGACAGTTATACTCCTAAATGACCACAAGGGAGGCAGCAAGCACCCCAACCTTGGGGAGCAGCCACTGGCCAGCTAGTGCAGCCTCTGCTGTCCTGACCTGGCCCCAAGGAGCAGCAAGAGGTTAGGTAGTGCAGCCCCTGCCACCCCGGGGAGGAGCTGGCAGCCACCCCCACATCCTGCCCAGAGCCCCGCCACCCCTGCCCTAAGCCTCCCCACATCTTTCAACCCCCTGCCCTGACTCCTGTGCCCTCCAATCCTGCCCTGACTCCTGCACTCCCGAGACACCCTGCCTTCAGCACCCCACATCCTCAAGCCCCTGCCCTGACTCCTGCAGCCCCTACACTTCTAGGTAAATCTTCTAGTATGTACATAAAGATCAACACGTTTCAGATTCACAGGTTCCAAAACGGTTGCCATCCATGAATCATAGCAAACTGAGCAGTCTGGAAAACATTCAGAAACAACCCCTGCAATGGGTTAACACCTTAACCATTACTTTTAACATCAAATTCTACCTTGCAGATATAAAAAATGAATTTTCTTGTTGTCTGAAACTCTTTAGGGGCATTTGTTCCCTTCCTACAGAAAGGCAGGTGGAAGGAGAGAAGTTACTTTTAAAATTAAGAGGCCTTGGAGGGAGATGACTTGTATTGTGTGCCTTCTTGCATTAGGAGCAACAGGTAGCCTGGTAGAGAGGAAGAACTCTCAAGTGCACACTGTTATGTGATATATTCTATATTATTGCTGATGCTTCCTCCCTGTTCAACTAAGGAGATGTCTCTTGGACAGATACAGGTAGCAGAAGGCATAGCTGGTAGGGATACGGAAGGTAAGCTTCCTTGGACAGCTCTGGCCCCCGCTCCACTTCCAAGGAGTAGAGTGTATTCCAGGAAGGAAGTATAAGAACCAGCAGGCATTTTGTGAGAACAAAAAGCCTGGCAGCTGTGCTATGCACAGAGGAAAGTGGGAGCAGGAGCAGAAAGAGAAGCAGGCCCTGAGCTGCTGTACACTTCACAGACAGAACCTGCACTCTCCACTCTGAGAAGTGCACTGGCCCAGCCTGCTCCCTCTAAATCAGCAGTTATCAAACTTTTGTATTGGTGACCCCCTTCACACAGCAAACTTCTGAGTGTGACCCCCCCACTTTTACATTACAGATACATGTTTTATATTTAGCACTGTTATAATAGTAGAGGCAAAATGGGGGTTGCGGGTGGAGGCTGACAGCTCATGACCCCCACATAATAATCTCATGACTCTGGGCGGAGTCACAACCCCCAGCTTGAAAACACCTGCAGTAGCTCCCCTCATGGAAAACAGTGTCTGCTCCTGGGTAATTCTGCTGTTGTTCTCTCTCCTTAGAAGAAAGGGAGAGGAGAGGAGTAGGGGCCTGCTGGAGGGTACCAGCAGAAGAATTTTGCAGACAGGAGTGCTGGTGAGGAGCAGGGATGGTTGCAAGAATTGTATTGGAGCCAGAGAAGGGACAGTGCTGGCTAAACTATGTATGAATTGGAACTCCTTCTAGGAACTGATTACAGAACTGGTTTCTTGTAGTCACAGAGTGAGGGATCAGTTGTAAAAAGATTTCATAATTAAAAACCTTTATCTGAAAATGAGTGCACAGCACTCAACAAAACTCAGATGCTCCACATTTTGCCCATATAACATTTGGATGCCTTACACCATACAGGTTGGAAGACTGAAAGGCATAGGAAGTATATATGGCTTTAAATCCATGCAGATTCACTGAAGAACACTGCAGGATTAAAGCCATAAAGGCACATCTCTCCCATGCTTCTGTAGCACTTCTTGAGAATCACCCCCTTCAGTACTGGTGACACAGCCAGTGTGCCGTTGTTCTCTGCTAGTGTTCCTTTGAGGGGGCAATAAAGATGAGCACTACAAGTTAATGATTTTCAGGGCAGCATTAATTTATGATCATGAACCTCAGTTTTCAAGTGGCACATGGCTCATTCTTTCTGCTGCTGACCACACACTTGTTTCACCCTTCTGCAACTGTCATTTAAATCATGCCCACTGTGGCAGTTTTACATTTTCACTGCTAAGTAGTTATTTCATGTACATTGCCTTTCTTATATTTGCATATAAGTCATGCCTGCTGGCTTCCCTCAGACACATGCAATGGATGGGAATATATGAACCATAACAACTTGAACTCTTCATAGTTACTTAGTCATCCACTCTGAGTGTAACATTTCTAGTGTGAAGAACAAATGCTTTAAAGATTAGATAGCAACTAAAAGAGATTGCTTTCACCTCCCTCACAAATAAATTGCCCTGTAACATACAACAGCTTGACATTTGATCTAAACAATGGCAGCTCCCTAATGCAATTTCTTTTTTTTTTTTTTTTTGTTCCTCTCAGAGACAAATGATTCAAAATATATTAGAGCAGGAAATTTAAATTATTTGAGATTAATTTTCAACAATTTCAGTAATCAATGTTTCATGACTCATCATTTTGATATAGATATAAAATAATAAAGAGTGATATTTGGAACACTTAGGTGGAATGTGATCAATTTGCCTCCAAAAATATGGTGATTGTCTCCTAATGAGGGTCAGTTGGGGGGTGGGGGGGAATGAGGACGTGAGCTCAATAGCAATTAATGCCCACTGTGTGAGAATAGAAGGGCATCTGTATTTTGCATCTGAATTTGAGCTAGTTTGGCATATTTTTGGAATCTGCAACCATTGTACTCCCATCAGATTTATGTTTTAAGAGTGAGATTCATTTTGGGTAAGTTTGTTTTGTTCAATAAATTTGAGATAAGCATGTGCAAGCATTGACTGCAGTTCATGCAATCCTTCTGAGCAGCTGAACATATTAAATTAACACTTAGCTTGTAAAATTTTGAAATTCACTATCAGAATTACAATCTTTGGGCTCTTTTGAAGGAGATATATGTAGTCACTTGTCATTTTGTTATTATAGGTTTGTTTTCATTTCTATATACTTTTCAACTGTGCTAATTTCATTTTTTTGCTCTAGTCTTTTTCTTATTCCCAGTCCAATAAGAAAGTTATTCTACACCCCATCTGCTTAACTCCTCCTTGTTATTGGTCTATCAGTGATTGTTCCATCACCTGCTAACTCTCTGATCACTCTTTTACTTTCATTTTTGGGCTACTTACCTGACTACACTGACTCTCACCCGGCCCCTCACTTCCTGACTTTTCCTGTTGCGTTTTGTCCTCCATCAGCAGCTGTTTTTGTCAGACCTTCCTGGGTGTTCAGCCTCTGCCTCAAACTCAACATGATAAAAGCAGTACTCTTCTTTCCTGAACCAGTCCATTTCACTCATTTCTTTGTCATATTTTGACAACTCTACCATCCTTCTAGTCACTAAGGTTTGCAACTTTGTTGTCCTATTTAGAGCTGAGAGAATAGTTGATTTGTCGTTTCAGCGGCTGATTAATTCATATTTGGATAATTCAGATAATCTTAGAAATGTGTTTTTTATCAGAAGTGATCTCAAAGTGTGGTTCATGCAGTTCTGTTAAAATGCCTGTTCACTTAGGACATATTTTGCTTACTTTAAAAACAATATTTTTATATCAGCAGTGTCTTTCATTGTGGTTTCTCTCATAAGTTAATTGACCTTGCCTCAAAAAGCATAACTTCCTCATAGGTAGCTCATTTCCCAGTCAGTCCTTATCAGATTGATGAAGGGTTGCACTAATCGGCCTTCTCGCTTAATTAAATATGTATGTGGGAACCTTAACTGGAACCACTAACATTTTTGTCAGAATAAGGAAAAGCAAATTAAAGGATTTATTAACAGTTGTTAAGAACCTCTTTAATATACGAATAGACAATTTCTCACATTTCTATGTTGCCTCTGCCTATTCTCAGTGGGAAGTTGTCATGTACATAGGCCCACCATACATACTCTCCAGCTCCGTAGATTTAATGGGTGCCAACCTACAATATATAGTGTATGTTATAGTGTTGAATTTCTTAATAGAGGGCTTGTAGCTGTCTTATTGGCAAAATTCCCACTGAAATGAAGGGCAGCTTTGTAGGTGGTAGGAATGTTGTACTGAGCCTAAAATTTTTCAAATGACAAGTGATTGTAAAATTTTATTTCCATGGTGAAAGTCTGGCTGGGTTTGGGAGAGGGCAAGACATATTTACCAAAGGACCGCAGCTTGATCCCATTACAGTCAATTACAGATGTGATTTATATACCAGAGTCAAATGGTAGGATTGTTGTAGTTGAGACAGAATTTAGATCTCTAATTAGCACAGAACAATGTAAACTATAATTGATCACTTTAAAAGAGGCCGCAAATGGACTGATTTCTCAAGGGTTTCAGTATTGATTGAATACCACCAACTGCTCTTTGAGGCAAGGTGAGGAGCATATGTAAACCCATCTTGAAAAGAACGTAAGAACGGCCATACTGGGTCAGACCAAAGGTCCATCTAGCCCAGTATCCTGTCTTCCGACAGCGGCCAGTGCCACATGCACCAGAGGGAGTGAACAGAATGGAATCATCAAGCAATCTCTCTCCTGTCACCTGTTCCCAGCCTCTGACAGACGTTAGGGTCACCATTCCTACTCATCTTGGCTAATAGCCATTGATGGACCTAACTTCCATAAATTTATTTAGTTCTTTCTTGAAACAAACTAAATTATAGAGTAAGATAATAAAAATTGAAATGGGTCATATAGGATTTAAATTACTGATAAGCTACATGGCTGGGGTGCTCTCATATTATGCCGTCACTGCAAAAATTATGTTTGTTAATTTGAGTTAGCGGTCACGATATAAAAACTTGCCACATGGAATTGACTTTGAGGCTACATTTACACTGCACTGCTTTTTCGGGATACTGGTAGTATCCCAAAAAAGCAACACCACATCCAAGGAACGTGTTCGCTTTTTCAAGAAATTTTTTGAAAGAACGGATGCACTGTTTCACTATCCTTGTAAACCTCATTCTACGAGGAATAAGGGATAGCTCGAAAGAGCACTTTATTTTGCAAGTTGGTGCCGTGTAGATGCACCAAATTTCGAAAAAGCCTCTTTCAAAAGTAAATTGAAAAAAAAGATACTCAATTTGCATATCGGAAATTGCGTATCTTTTTCCAATTTAACAGTGCAGTCTAGACGTAGCCTGATTTTTCTTAGTGTTGACCTTTAATTAGCTACATTTGGTAAATACTTCCTAGGCTTTGTTTCTACTAGGATTTTAGGTTGAGTTGGCTACCTCAATGTAAGAATATTTTTTTCTAGTTAAAACAAATATTTACAGACTGCTTTTCTTCTTATGCTTCTTCTCAGCATATGAAATTAACAGTGCTTTTCTTCCGGACCTCCAGAAAGCAAATTCTTATGTGACATACACTTGTCTTTCACTCAATGAAGTGTTCTGATAAGGGATCTAAGGGAGTTTAAGGGGATGTAACTTATATGTTGAAGTTCTGGAAGCTGTGGTAAAAAAATGTAAGTTAAAGTGTGAGTGGGAACTAATTAATCATAAACTTTCTTACATCCTTCTTTTATGTGCTTTTCCTGCTATACATCTCTCATTTTGTACCTTGGTGCAAAAGTTACACCAACTTGCATTGAACTAGACCAATTTAGCCTTAGATCCTTTTAATTTTCAGTTTACCCAGCCATCTGAATATGGCCCTGGGCCAGGCTGGTTTGAGGAGTGGGAAAGCAAGGCAGTTTTCTGTGCCATTCAAAAGTTGTGGAACCTCCCTAGCTGACAAAGTAGCTCAGGCTTCTGCTTTCACTACAGGGCATTTTTATATACATTCATAGATTTGGAAGCCAGAAGGAACCATTATTTAGTCTGACATCTGTATAACACAGACTATTAAATTTCACTCCAGTCATCCCAATAACTTATCTGGCTAAAGCATATCCTACAGAAAGGCATTCAGGCTTGAGCTAAAGACGGCAATTGATGGAAAATTGATGGTCTTGTTCTTGTTATGCCTTTCTCTGCAACATGAAAGAGTCCTTTAGTTCCTGGTATTTTCTCCCAAGGTAAATGCATATTCGTTGAAATCAAGTCTCTTGGTCTTCTGAAAAACTACACAAATTGAGGGCTTTTAGGTCTCTCACCATAGAACACTTTCTCCAGCTCTCAAATAGTTTTTGTATTTTCCCTTTTTGCTGTAGCATCACACTAGGAGATCATGTTGAGCTGTCTGTCCAATACGATCTTTAAATGCTTTACAGATCCACTGCTTTCCAGGATATTGTTCTCCATCTTGTACAGGTTGAACCTCTTCGGTCCAGCAACATCCATGGTCCAGCATGATTTTACTTAGCCACATGACCACTTGGTGTGGCCAAGCTTCCCACGGTCCCATAAAATGTGTCTATAGCCACCAGTCCTGGCTCTGTGTTAGCTCTAATTTACCCCTAAATGTTTTCTAAGAGCCCAATAAACAGTGGAAGAGTTGGTAATGCTGCTAGACAATATTGACCTCCTGTGGTTTGGCAAATTCTCTGGTTGGGCACTGGTCAGGTCCCAAGGGTGGCAGGCTAGAGAGGTTCACTCTGTGCAGGTGACCTGCATTCTGTGGTCCCAGATGTAGAACTTGTGCATTTTAATACAGCCAAATACATTTATTTGAATAGTTTCCATTTAAGAAGCATTTCAGCTTGCTTTTGTTATCCACAAATTTAATCAGCCGTGACTTTTTCTGTTTATTTCCAGATCATTGATAAAAATGTTAAATAGCATCAACTGATCCCCATGGAACTCTATTCGAAACAGCCCCATTCAATGATGATTCCTCACTGACAACTATTTGGGAGATCCATTAATTAGCCAGTCCTTTGTCCATTTAACCATGTGATTTATTTATAAGGAAGACTGTTAATTTTTTTAATGACAATGTCATGCAGTACTAAGAAAAACACTTTACAGACATCTCTGTTCATTACATCTACTCAGTTATCTTTATGAACTAACTGTATAATTCTCTCAAAAAAATGAAATCTTTTTTTCCCTCTAAACCTGCTGACTGGAATTAGTTATATTGACATTCTTTAATTCGTTATTAATGGAATCCCGCATCGACTTTTCCATTATTTTGCCCAGGACTGACATCAGTGTAATGGGCCTTTAATTACCCAGCTTATCAAATTTACCCTTTTTAAATGTTGGCACAAGAACGCCAGTCTTCCAGTCATCTGGAATTTCCCTAATATTTCCAAGATTTATTAAAAATGATCAGTTGGTGAGAGATTTCTTCAACCAACACTTCTAGACTCTTGCATGCAAGAATATCTGGGCCTTCTCATTTGAAAAAAACCAACCCACCTGTTTGTCTCTATAGATGGTCTTCAACATCCTTCTTAGTTACTAATACATGGGAAAGTAATTCATTGTCCTCATATGATATGAGAACATCATCAGAACAAATATATATTGAACAATTTTGCCTCTTCTTCATAGTTAACAATTTACTGTTTGCATCTAGCAATGAGTCTGTACCATTAAGATTTATTTTGTTTTTAATATACTTAAATATCTCCTTATTGTCCTTAGCCCTGCTAAACAGAGATTTTTCCCTGATGTCCTTTAGTTTCCATTATCAGTTTTATATTGATTGCTATTTCCCTTTGTCCCCATTTGTTTTATATAGTATTATTTTTAATTGCTGCCTCCACTTAACCATTAAACCAGGTTAGGCTTTTGCCCAAAGTTGCCTTCTAATTTTTGTTTTTTTTTTTCTGAAATTTTTCCATTGGTCATGTCCAGAACATAGGTGTTGCTACAAACTCATATCTGTTTGTGAATGTAGTTTGAGGGGGTGTGTTTCTTTTGCTTCTGGAGCTTTCTTGGAGTTCTCATTGAGCTGACTTTTTGCCATATTTTGGGTTTTGATGTTTTAAATGCAATGTACTTAGAGGCTATGTTGGGTTCATTGTTTTCATTATTGTAGGCAGTGTTGGCAGTAAACATTTATAGTTAAGGTTGCCTAACACTTTCTATTATAAGACCCTGTATTGTATTTTTACATATATGTAAAATATGCCAAACTTCAATCATATTGACTGCAATTTCCCCTGTTGGGTGTCCGTTTCAACCTAAATTGTTTTGAGAAAGCCTCATTGATGTTTGTAAACTCAATATTTCTAATTCCATGCTGCACATATGAATGGAGAAGAAATTTGTGTTTTACTGTGTAGGAGGTAGCCATGTCTGTTTCGTTTTTCTTGGAGGTTTCTCTGCTTCATAATTATGAATTCATGGGTGAGTTGATCATAGAAATTTAAAATTGAGTTGTGTGTCTCATAGTGAAGACTGAAATTATGTCTTGCTCAGTTATAAAATGTATTATCAATAATGAGGTGGCCTGTGTAGGAATTGAACCACAACATTCACAACAATCTGTGCAAGATGAAATATGCTCAAAGAAATAGTATGACCACTGACTGAAAATTGCTCATGCAAGCTCATATTGCTGTTTACTAATCCATTCAGCAAGAAAAACTTGATTCATTTTAGAGGGGGATAGAACACACTAAGTAAAATTCCAAGTTCAGTGCTGATGACCCTGTTCACACATTGTTAATTGGGGCTCAGTATATCTCTGAGAGGGGGGAAGTAAGAAAGCAGTCATCCAGTATCAACAGTGACTTCGCAGGTTTGCTTAATATCTTTGTTTCCAGTCTGAAGGAAGAACAAGTGATACTGGTTGATGGCCTTGGAGGTATGTACAATTACAGGAGAAAAAAATCTGATGAAAATGGAGTGTTAGTATTTAAATTCTCTGAATATTTTTGAGCAAGATATAGTAAGCTAATATTCATGTATTTTTAAAGAATAAAAATGCAACATATAGTAGATGAAAAGACTCCATGTGATGTGTTGTGACTTTCAGTTTAGTTTGTGCTTCACATATTAATGAGACTTTGGGTAAACACTGTCATGCAGTGTACAATTTTTTTTCTGTCTTTGCTGGATCTTTGTGAAGTGCACACAGATACTTCAAAGATTTGGCTCCTATGTAATAATCTTAAATGCTATTTCTTCCTTTGCCGCCTCATGAGCTCTTGACTTTAAAAGTTTCTTCTCTGCATGCAGTTTGAATATGTCATAAAAACAAACTCACCTTAGCACTTCACCTTTTATTACTTAAGCCGTGAATCTTTCCTATAGTTATGCACATTAAAAGTATGTACGTACCTAAAGCATATTTTATAAAGAAAGCTGCACAAGGTTGTGTTCTGGAATAATTTATTCAACTAGAACTGCTTGCATTGTTCAGACACAACCAATACTATGCAATCTGTGTCTTTCAGCTTTAGACTGAGATGTGAAATTTATGTCCTGACTTCTTGTGGTCATTAAAGAGCCATAGAGGGTAGGGTCATTTCACCTCCCTTTTTAATTGGTTAACTGGTTAAACATTATGTGAAAATGTGTGGACTCCCAGCTGGCGCTTTGATGCACCCCCTCGTCTTCCCGGGCCCCTTCCTTCCTTTTTCTGATAGAGGCAGCAAGGAGGTGGGGGAAGCGACTAGTCGACTAGTGTGTCGACTAGTCGACTAGTGTGTCGACTAGTCAATAAGCATTTGCTTATTGTCGACTAGTCATTCACACCCCTAGTCTTGAGGCATGTTCTGAAGGTCAGTGCATTTGGACTGTTTCATATTCAGGTGAAAATTAGTATTATATTAATTTTGTGTTTTTATTTAGATTAATTTATCTTGCACAAATGATGAATCAGAAGTACTAGTCCAGGTTTTCTTAACTCTTGCTGGATTTCCACTGAATTTAACTTGTGACATGCAAGCCAAATGTTGTTTACTCTTGCAAACTGGTTATGGGTTGTATGAATGAAATGGATAATTCAGAGCTGGTTGTACCCAGAAATCATCTCTTAACCAGTCTGAGACAAGTCTATACATTAGTTTCCAAAAGTAGAAAAAGTGACTAGTAGAAAGATGCAAAACATAGTACTGAGTTCCTCTGACTTCAATATAATGAACTCTTTAAGCTGCTACAGATGCTCCATTACAAAACTTATTTTGATAGCAAAATGTATATGTGTTCTGGGTGCCTCAGTGTAAAAAGCGGAGAGGCACTTTCATGACATATTTGATAAAACTAATCTCACTGGATAAAGAACTGGAATACTTCTGTCCAGGCTTGCTCTGAAAATTGACTGCAAAAATTGCATTGGCAGATTCAGTGATAGTCTCTTTATGCATCTCTTTCAAGGACATTATATACAAATGGTTTTTTCTGTGTTTCATAAAAGCCACATTTCTATTTAATTATGGGGAGAGTTTGTAGTGCCCCCTACCATGTAGTATCACCTGCAGTTAATGTTGCCTAATACTTTACATCTTAAAACCCAATTTTCATTTGCCAAACTTTGAATGTTCAGGCTGAGATATTTTTTTTTCCGCTCTAGGGATCAGTGCCATGCTGGGGGTTTTTTTGTCTTTCACCTAGTTTATGAAAACTGCCCATACTTGGCCAAGCCTCTGAAAAATCTCATTTTGTACAGTCTCAATAGAGACTTGTTGGAAGTTTGGCAGCTAAAATCTCAAAACGAGTCCTTCTATATTGGCTATGCTGCAGCGGAAGGCTACAGGGGCTGAGCAGGACTTTCCTGGATACTAGGGTACCAAGCCCAGGAACGGAGAAGCAAGGTGGAGGTAAGGAAGCAGTTAGGAGAGTGGAGCAGCAACCAGAGTTGAGGCTGAGGAAGCAAAGGGGGGTGAGAATCAGAGTAGGACATGGATCAGAGCAGAGGAATTAGATGATAGGAGCCGTGGAAGAGAGATGGGGCAGATGGAAAGAGCAGAGTGAAAGGGGGAGTAGATAGTATTGCAGGGGTCATCTAGTGCTTGCCCAGGTCCAGGACTTGTGTCTAAACCATCCAAGGCTGGTGGCTATCCTGCCTCCTTTTGTAAATCTCCAGTAAAGGAGTTTCCATTTCTTCCCTAGGCAGTCTGTTCTGTTGTCTTGCTGTTCTTTTAGTTAAGAAATTTTTCCTGAGAACTAATCTAAATCTGCTCTGCTATAGTTTGAACCCATTTCCTTTTATTCTCTTTTGCTGCAGAAGGCAGCCATTTTTTAAAATAGCGTTTCAAGTATCTAAAGGCTGCCATCATATCCTACCTTCATCCCCTCTTTGTCTAAAGTAAACCTACTTAGTTCCTTCAGCCTTTGCTCATATGATCTGCACTTGCATCAGGATCCTTTCCAGTTTCGCTGCATCTTTTCTATACGTTGGTGACCAAAATTGTACAAAGTACTACAGCTGAAAGCTAACCAGCGCCAAGAAGAGGGCTACTCTCACTTCCCATGATTTGCCTTCCATGCCTCCATTAATGCAACCTACAAGTTTATTTGCTTTTTGCAACAACATTGCATTGCTGACTTATATTTAGGTTGTGATCCACTCCCAGGTTCTTCTTTGCAGTGCTGTTGTTAAGCTAGTTTTCCCCCATTCTATATTTGTGCATTTGGTTTTGCTTCTCTTAAGTATAACATCTTACATTGTCTTTGTTGAATTTCATTTTGGCTATAGCCCATTCTCTGAATTCATCAAGATTTGTCTGCATTTTTGACCTGTCCTCCAAAGTGCTGGCAATCCCTCCAGCTTTGAATCATCAGCAAACCCAATCGGAATGCTCTTTGAACTGACATAAAGAACTGGTCATGAATAAGGATGTTAAACACTGGACCCAGAACAGATCCCTGTGGAACGCCTCTTGAGATCTCCCTCCAGTCCAATAACAATCCAACAGATGGGGGGAGGAGAACAAGAGGTAGAAGCTGGGAGAGCTAGAGTGGCTGAGCCACAGTGGTAGAAGTTTTTGATAATTAAAATCTGGAACTGAATTCAGGAGTCCTAAATCTGAACATTGTTTTGCTGTTACCAAATATCTGCAAAATCCACTGGCAAAGAGTTATCCCCTCCCTCTCTATTGGAAGGTCCACATGAAGGATGGTAGCCTTCTATTGCGACCAGTCACTTTATTAGTTCAAGTCGTCTGCGCTATGGACTTAAAGGTCCCAACCTGGGTGATGACCCATGTGAGCATCAGTATAATTCCAGGTGAAGGAATTTCTGTTTTTACTTTTCCATTTTGATTTTTTTTAAGAAATTGAATACAAGAAAACCTACATTAAAGTAAGCTTGCAAATTGAAATAAACAAAACATAGCACCATAATTGCAGTTGCTTGTATAATCATAGTTTGGAGCTTTTGTGTGCCTGCCTCACTATTTTATGTATGCATAACGTATGTACACATTATCCTAAATCACTTCTGAACAACTAAACACACTTCTGTGGCCTATTCAGCGAGGTACTTGTATTCATAGATTCCAGAGCCAGAAGGGGCCATTTTGATCACATAGTCTGACCTTTTGTATAACACAGGCTATAGAACTTCCCCACAATAATTCCCAGAGCAAATCTTTTTATAAAAAAATCCCACCTTAATTTAAGAATTGTTAATGATGGAGAATCTACCACAACCCTTGGTAAATTGTTCCAATGGTGAATTACCCTTACTTTAAAAAAAGTCTGCCTTTTTCAGGTCAGAATTTGTCTAGCTTCTACTTCTAGCCACTGGATTATGTTCTACCTCTAAGTGAAGAGACTATTATTAAATATTTGCTTCCCATAGAGATACTTACATTCTATAATCAAGCCACCCCTTCAGTGACAGCTTCTCAAGGTGTCCAGAACTATAACTGACCTCATTATCCCCATTCCTCAATAAGGGCATGTCTACACTAGAACATTATTTTGAAATAACTAAATAACCATTTAGAAATAAGCTTATTCCCCGAGGAAAGCAGGAGTACAGATTTTTAAATAACCAGCCCGTTATTTTGAAACAATGGGCTTGGTAGTGTGGATGCTCCACTTAGTTTGAAATAAGGGGGGTTATTCTGAAGTAACTCCTTAGTGTAGACCAGGGCTCAGAGAGAACACCGTGGTTGTATGTAACTCAGTATCATCTCTCTGACACCACCAGCCTGTCAGACGCCCAAACAATCTGTGTTCCATGAGCCTTTACTTTGCCTTGTAGGTTACAATAAGAATACCCCAGCCACTAAGCCTTTCTGAAAACACCCACCTGTAGAGCTGTCCTCAAGAGAACAATATACAGACATTTTGACTGATACAACTTAGGATCAAGTCTTTTATAACACTGCAGCACAAAGATATGGTTAAAGTTAAAACAACAATAAACTAATTATCTAAGATAAAAGTTACGAGAGATACTGTGAGAGGACAATGGAACCGACATTTCTAGATATAAAACAATAAGGATAATATACTTCTCGTGTTTGTCACTGCTGCAACCACTGCTAGTCTCTAGTCAATGGCAGAGCCTGGAACAGAAGACAAGAATCCAGGAAGTCAGTCTCGGCTCTGATCACATACAATAAAAGCTCTATTCTCTGGCACTCAGTTACCCAGAAAGCTGAATTAACAAGCATTTCTGATATCTCCCAATACAAATCTTCAGTCTAGTAACAGGGACTAGTATACTGCCCAATTTATTATGCAATTGCAAATTTTGTACTATACTTTTGTGCAAAAGAGGCAGAAAACAAGTAAGCTAGCTGAAATCAGGGATTTATTCACAAAAGTGACTTCCAGTGTGTCATAGGGTCATTACAGATTCAGCCCAATCTTCTATACCTTCTACATCTCCACTGATAATTGATGTTGATCATGATGAAACCAAGGCACTGCAAGATCCTAAAATGCCTTCTGAACCCTCAAAAAAAGATTAAACTAACTATATTCAGTATAGTTCTAGGGTAAGTGTAGTTTTAGTGATCAGAGTATAAGTCAGGCACTGCCCATAGTGATATGCAGTGTCATAAGATAATCAACTCTTTAGAAAACTACTTGTATACACCTAAGTGCCTCAAGAAACCAATTACTGCAGTGCAGCCCTACTACTGGATTGTTGAGTATCTGTTCCATTTAAAACTTCATTCATTTATTGTATTCTGATTCTTTGAAAACTGGTATCCAGTTGGTGAAGTATAACTCTCAGTTAACCAGAATATTCGAGGGCCTCTCCATTCTCACAACATGCTGGATAGCTGAGCTTTCAGTGTACCTTCTTAGTACATAAGCATTTTACTGCTATTTAAAGCAATAGTAAGACTTTTCTTTTTTTCTTTATCCTAGAAACTACCTCTTCAGGTTACATCTTGAGGATCTGTCTCTAATCCAGGTATGTGCAATATATTTTCCTGTCTCAATTAGTTCTTGGTTTTAATGTGATGAAAAAGATGTTTTAAACTTGTAATTAAGCTAATCAGATGTTCTCTAGTGCACTGGACAGCTATTTTTGTCAGCTTTGCTGCTCCTCATTATGTAAATCACATTACTCATTTTAATTCCAGATTAGCCTTTGGCCTAGGACGTATATACTAGGGATGTTAAATATCGGTTAATTGAATAGTCGAGTAACCTCATGAAATTTTATTGGTTAGTCGACTAGTCTGTAGTCCCTGGGGCTGGCAGCCACTGTATCAGAGGCAGTAGCCCTGGGTGCCAGGCGGGAGCTGGTCCGTGAGGGGAGCAAGTTTAAAAACTAGCTCTCTCGTGGAACGGCTGTCTGTCATCTTGTGCTGCTGCATCTGAGAAAGAGGCAGCAGTGCGGGGTGGCAGAAATTCCTGTCTGGGAGGTTGGGGGGGGGGGTCTGAGCTCCTGGACCCAGTGTGAGCCAGAACTGAGCAGGGCTGCCTGCCCAGGCTCCTAATACACTTTAAATGCAGAGACTCGGCAGGGGAAGGTCCTGGACCCGGTGCGAGCCAGGACTGAGCCAGGCTGCTAGCCAGCCTACTAAAAAATTTACTGGCAGGGAGAGGGGGAGAGAGAAATGTGTGTAGTCTATAGCATTAACCTATAAGTTTTTGCTTATCGGTTAATTGACTATACTATTACATCCCTAATACATACCTGCTGTTACCTCACTATCTATTGTGATTTTAGTGAGAGTTAATATTTACAGAATGGAGGCTGGGGAGAGAAGTAGCTGTATTGCTGAAGTGGTCTGACTTGCAACGGAGCATCCTGCTATGGTTTTGTTGTGAAATTCTCTTAAGAATCCATTATTCCTGTTTGGAAAGCATCTGTCCTTTCTCTGTAATGCTCAATGAAGGAGTGTATCCACATTTGCTGTGTGCAGTTCCTTAGCAAAGGAAAAACAAGGGTTGTGATAAACAAATACAAACTAATCTGCTTGCCTTATAAAGCTAATTGCTTTTTAAAGTTATTAGAGCTTGAAATCCAAGTCTTCAGGCTTCAAGAAAAGATGAGAAAATAACTCAGCTTAATTAATTTCCCCCCTGAACTTTGCAAGGACAAAGAGGCCTCCATGTTCAGAGTTTGTCATGTATTTCAGCCTTATATTCCCACAGACCTCTGAGTCCTTCCTTTTTACAGCAATAATATTCTTGCCATGCACATCCTGCCAAAGCAAAAGAATTTGGCATCCTACTTTGAATTCTTGGCTCTAAACATTTGTTTTCATTAATTTGATGTAATTGGCTGGTATGTTATAGAATGGAAGTACAATACAGGAGTTTGCAGTTTCTGACACCTTTGTTGTATATTACAGTAACAAACAAAAACACTACTTTTTAAGTTGAATTCTGTAGCTCTTCCATAATACAACCCTGTACTTTTTAAGTATCAAAAAAATAAAGTCGATTGAGGTGAGTCTGGCCTTGTGATTTGTGCGGCCCCAAGGTTTTCTGCATGTACAAATTAGGCCAAGAAATGCCTTGCCCTGTGGTCCCACAATACTAGAGGGGGGAAAGTAAGTGATCTAGGGAGCTGCCACAATTACAGAATCCTTCCCACACAATAGTGTTGCTGGTTGGGCCTTTTTGTTGGTGGTGATGGGTTTGTTTGTTTGTTTGTTTGTTTTTGAGAGTGACCATATTTCCAAGACAAAAAGCAGAACATGTGGCTATTTTCTTCCATTAGCGCCGCCTTCCTTATCTCCTCTCTCTTTCAGCACACCATTTCCATGTCCCCTCATCTCCTCCTTCCTGGCTTATTACTGACAAGGTCAGCCTCTATCTAAAAAATCTACTCTGTTGTGTCCTTTAAAAACTTGTAGATCAACTATAAGGTGGCTAACGTCCTGATTTCCATATAATTAGTCTGAACACAAGGAGTGTCCCTTAAAATTGTGAAATGTTCGTAATCTTTTCAAGTGATCTAGGACCCAGTTTCAAGCATATCTGTGTTATTTTTATGTTTATACTTTGAAATTACATTATTGTCATTTCCAAGAGTTAAACAATCATGAGATTATCTGTTTTAGAAGTTATACACTTTGGGTTTTATTTTTTTTTAATTTCTTACTTTTTGGGTTCATGTTTTCAAGCTTCCCTCTACAACCATGAGAGCTAGAAACATTTTTCAAAAATTAAACCCGAGACTTTCATAAAATCAAATGAGTACAGGGGCAGGGGGTTATACAAAAATACCAAATCACAAGATCTGTGATTAAATCACAAGAGTTGGCAATACTAATAATTCAGGATGAAACTCAGTGTAGGTCTCTTAAGGTGACAGGCAGGGGGAACCTACAAAAATCAAAATCAAAGAATGAAATTCCTGCAGAGTGGAATTACTGTGTTTATAAGTGGAAATAACAAAATACACTTGCTCCTGGTGTTGTACTTTGTTAGTAAATGTCTGCTTGCTGAGTGACTGAACATTTTGAAACTACGTAATAGAAGAAATGTTCTCCTTGCATCTTTTGCTTTCACACAATTGTTGGTGTCATAATAACAACATAAAAACTTCAATCTAATTTTCCTACCCGCTTTGATCACTTTGCTTACTTTACAAGAACCATCTTTTGTAAAAACAAGCATCTGGTTTACAGCTAATAATCTACATTTTCACATCTGGAAGAGGATATGTACAGTAATATCTAGCAGTAAGAAGTCTGCAGTGTAGCACACTAAGAACAGAAAGGGAATGGAGACAATCCAGCCCAGAGATCTATTGTTCCATTATTTTGGAAAATTGCTCAAGATCTGTCTTTATGTTGTGTCTCTTTTCTGTGGGAAGAGGAAAGTAGCTGACTCTTCCTCAATCACAAGTGATACCACAGGCAACAGAATAGAGATGAATGTTCCAGTTTGCCACCTGTTTCACCAGTTTCCAAACAGATTGTTATAGCTGTTTAATTTATTTATTTTGTCAGAATCGGCTCAAAGTTTTTGTTTCTTTCAGCCTAAATTAACTTGTCAATTTATTTTGACCTACTTGTGGGAAGTCTTTTATCAAAGAATTTGGGAAAGAGTAGACAGTGCAGAGATTTAGGTCTTGATTTTTAAGGCTAATGCAGGTGCGTAAGCTTGTTCATGTATTCGTGTACTCCCAAAAGTTTCACTGGAGCTAGGCTTAGGCTTATGTCTTTGCACGATGGGGCCCTTCAAAATTAAAAATATTCAGACTAAGGGTAGGTTTATACTTAAAACACTTCTGTGGCACTTCAGTGAAGATATTACCATGTTGATGGCAGAGCTTCTTCCATTGGAGTAGTTAATCCACCTCCGTGAGAGGCAGTAGCTATGTCAGCCCTCCCACTGACAGCTGTCTATGCCAGGGGTTAGGTTGGTATAACTGTGTTGCTCAGGTGTATGGATTTTTCACAGTCCTGAACAATGCAGAGTTCTATCAGTGCGAACTTGTAATGTAGAGACCTGGTGTGTGTGTGTGTGTGTGTGTGTGTGTGTGTGTGTGTGTGTGTGTGTGTGTGTGTGTGTGTGTGTGTTTTTTAATGTTATAGCCACTTAGCAACAGCAAGATAACAGTTCGAGTTTTTGGATTTAAATCTGTCTTTAAATTACTAAAATATAAATTTTCTCCTTATCGTGCCATTTTATAGTAACTATAGTTCTCTTCAAAATCATTAATACATTAAAAGAACTACACCCTGTTTCAAGCAATTGCCTAACAACTTTGCAAAGAATAATTCACATGTATTGGTTTAAAATAAATATTCTGTATTGATTAGAGACTTACTCAGAAAATCTTTTTACAGGGTGCATTCTATTTATTATCCCTTATTAAAAACTCTATTTGAAATGTAAATCTCCATAAAGGAAATGAAAAACAGGTTAACATTTATCAAAAATGCAGCACTTTCATTACAGTAGAGAGTCCCAGCATCTTGCAAAAGTGATAGTTGGATTACAAGAGACAGAATGTATAACTAAAGAGAAGAAAGGCTTTAGCTAGTAAGTTGTCCATCACTCATTGCTGGCACACTGAAACTAACATCCAGAATGTGATGGTTCTGTGCTCTGTCCTTTAGAGGAAAGTCCTATTGTTTGGGTTAGCAACTTCAATATGAAAATGCCTATAGTGAGCCAGCATTTGACATGTCTCAGCAGTTCTCTTTATGAAGGGGAATACAGATGAGTTTAAAAGGCTGAAAACCCTTTAATCTTCTGCCAGGGAAGCATATAAGTAAAAAAGTTCAAAGCTGACTCTTGGAACAATGACTGTATGGTGATTATGGGTTAAGAAATAAAGCCTCACAAGGCATTAGTTGTAGAAGGACGGGTATTTCACTCCTCAGAACAGCACATTAATTTAACAGGCCTCATTATTATAAAGGTTACCATACTGTATCCTTTTAAAAACAATTTTTGAACTTGTGTAATTTTGTCCTTAAAGGCAAAATCTTGTAGTAAAGAAATCTACTGGACATCATAGAGAAAATCTGTGTTTATAAATATATAAATACACTCACACACTTTAGTTATTGTGTAAATACACGCACGCACGTGCGTGCACACACACAAACAACTGTGGGAATAATATTGGGTATCAGAAGTCAAGTGGGGATGTTACTAATGAATGTCTTGATTTTTACAACATTTTTTCCAAGAAGCTTCATTTTAAAAATAAATGAAAATGAGTGCCTCTGCTGAACTTACAGATCTGTGGGTGTTCTTCAAATGAACCACAGAGCTATTTGATGGTGAAGTCATAAAGCTGTTCTTTAAATGGCTGTGAAACTGAACAGAGGATTCAAACATTTGTAGCCATTTTCAACGTTTCTGTTGGGTCTGTTGAAAGTGGCATATAGTAAATGGCTTGTAAAATTTTACGATGTTTGGGACATGGAGATGTACTTAAAAATATATGACCTGTAAATCCAAATTGGCTTGAGATCTACCTATCTGAGAGAGTGCCTATCTTATCCATTTGATATTGGGCTTATGGCAAGGGGTTATCATTGAACAACTCTCAGTTTTGGAATCTGCTGCCCCTAATTGGAAATAACCTGGATTTGTTGATGACAAATAACTATATATTCTCTCTATCTGATCATGAGTATCAATATATTTTTAAGGTCACACTTACTACAGTTATGTGCATATCTGAATAACTCAGTATGCATTTCTATGATGTTTTAACTTTCGTTATTGCTTGGAAACATAACCCAAATATCCCCTGAAACCTTATTATTTTTAATCCAATGTCATGATTTTAAAGGCCTGAATCAAGATTTTAGATTGCTTGGATTGATGATACTATGGCTATGTCTAGACTGCAGGCTTCTTTTGGAAGAAGCTTTTCCGGAAGAGATCTTCCGAAAAAACGTCTTCCAAAAGAGAGTGTCCACACTGCAAAAGCGCATCGGAAAAGCGATCTGCTTTTTCAAAAGATAGCGTCCACTGCGTCCACACTGATTGGACGCTATCTCGCATTTCAGCTGTGATTACTGTGTGCAGAGTGGCCAGCAAGGCACCTGTGCTTTTTCCTCTTTCCTCTTCTTTCGAAAGAACTCCCTCTTCCCCATTCACACGCGCCTTTTTCCGAAAGAGCGCTTTTGGAGAAAAGGCTTCTTCCTCGTAGAATGAGGATTACCAGTGTCGGAAAAAACCCTCTGTTCTTTCAATTTTCTTTTGGAAGAACACGATTGCAGTGTGGACGTAATTGAAGTTTTTTCGGAAAAACAGCTGTTTTTCCAAAAAACCCTCTGTAATGTAGACATACCCTCCATGTTTACTAATGCATTTGAGGAGGTAGAAGCCAGTCTGGGAAGTGATGTTGCATGGGAGAGGAACTGCTTTAGAAGCTGACTGTTATTGTAGTGGACTGCTGCTGTTTTGACTGACTATAAATTTGTCAGAAGCTCCTGGAGCATAGGAAAAGTTCTCTTTCAAATGGGTTGATAATAAAATAGTAATTTAATGCCAAAAGTTTATATGAAATAGTGAAGTTTACTGAATTTTAACATATTTGGGGTAGTCCTGTAGTTTTAACACAGAATTAATCCTGGCAGAAATCCAACTGATATTAAAGACTTTGTGACTGGGGCCTTTGTTTTTACAAGAGAGTAAATGTGTTTCTGTATAATCTGAAACAGTTGACAAATAGATAATGCCTTTTGGGGAAAAAAAACTTACAGAGCATGGCATTTTTTAAGAGTACAATGCTTGCTTTAAATGGAATTAAATGTTTATGAAAAATTCCAGAGACCTGATATAGGAGAAAGTATCTTCCATGAGGAAATTTTTGGAAAACACCTGTTACTTGTTGCACTCTGAAGACACGGTAGGTGATAGGTTGTATTCCATAGTTAATAGTTGTGTAATTTCATATTTGAGTTCCTTAAGAATTCTTGAGTGAACACACCACTTGATCCTGGTGACTTACTACTTTTTTGGTTCCAAAACTTGCTCTATCATCATGTGAATATGAAGAATTGTCCTAGATTTGTCTCCTAAAAAAGCTCACACATGGGAAACTCCCTCACACCTTCTGCAGTGAAGACTAATACAAATAATTTATTTAGCTTTTTTGCAGTGGCCTTGCCTTCCTCAAATGCTCCTTTAACACCTCAGTCATCCAATGCCTTCACTTGTTGGCTTGTTTGTTTGTGTATGTGTGTGGGGTTGTTTTGTTTTTGCTTTAGAGTTTGTGTCTTTTGCTGGATTGGGTGTCCAAATTGTTGTTGCCTCAGCAATGTATCAGTATATTACCTATAAACTAAGAAATGCAATCCTGAAGTAATTATTCAAACCTGATATTTCAAAGTAAGTTTTAATTTGATTCTGGGGATCACAAAATCCCTCTTTTATACTAATGTTATTAAGAATTGACTTTGTATCTGTATACTTTAAACATATTTCAGTTACTGTAACTAATTTCACTAGGAATTCAGAGATAAAAATAAGGAAATTGCTCTTTAATTTCATCTCTTTGATTTGTCAGATGGTAAAAGCTCAAGGTTTTTGGATAGAAAACTACCTTAGGGTCCCTAATATAAACTCCATTCAAACTGGGACAAATTTTATAGTCTTCCTATCTCTGAAATCTGCTCAAGGAGGGTATCTCTCTGTACTTGCCTTTTCAGAAGGGAATGTCAGCCCCCTGTGCAGTTACATTTACCTCTGCATTGGACCCCACCCTCAGCCCTTCATGAGGTCAGGAATCAATGAATGAGGAGGAAATGAGCAGCAGTTGGGCCAGGACAGGTGGGCCTCACATCATCTGCCCACAAACCTAGTGAATTCTGAAAAACAGAGGTCTCCAGCTCCCAGCCTGTGGGCCATCCATGGCTAGAGTATTTTTTGCAATCTGGCCTGGGTGTCCCGGTGGCCCCGGGGAGAAGGGGGATGTCTATACCCGTCCCCCAAGTCCCACCCCTTCCCATCACCACCCTACTTTCTCCTCCCACTGTGGGCTCAGGAACTGTGGGGGCTGCTTTGGGGAAAGCAGAGTGTGCATGCACTCACTCCACTTCCCCGCAGTGGTGGGGGCTGGTGGAAGTCTGGGGACCTGATTTCTGCTGCCGCCCCGCACTAGCCCTCCACCCAGTAATCTCTGAGGTCTCATCCCTCCAGGGATGGGGTGAAATGGGGAAGGAGAGGGTGGAGTGGTGGAGGGAAGAGGTGGAGCTTTAGGGTTGGACACGCCCCCTCCCTTAGCCACCCTCCCTTCCAGGTTCGATTGTGAAAATGCTCCGGCCATAGATGGTCCACAGGCTGGGAGTTTGAGACCTCCGCTCAAAAAGGTTAATATTGTTATGGCTACACTGAGCTTTCTATGACCCTTTCACAATGCAATCCCCACCACCCTCTTCTTGGGAGTCCAGCCAGTGGAGACAGAGCAAGAAAAGTTCTTTCATCAGAGCTGTGCTCCCAAGGAGAATGGGTTGGATACCGGGCGATGGATGATAGACGCAGAGCAAAGACTTGTGGAGCGGAGATCTCTGCTCCTTTAATGGAAATTGATAAATCTTAAGATTAAACCCCTTGCTTCTTCCACAGAGGGAGTCCAAAGAGAGGTTAAAACCAAACTAAACTTTCTATATAAATATCTGTAAATGACAGTGCCAGTCTTTCAGTTCTGTACTGAAAATTTCTCTTTAGAAATGTAATGCTTGCTTTTACATGAGGTTAAAAACTAATGGAACTGGAGGTAACAAAGTTGAGTGATGAATTCATAAGGTTTTTTTGCTTGTTGTAACACATTTTTTGTTCATCGAACAATACTTATAAGCCAAATTCATTATTTCATTGAAGCTAGTGGAGTTTCACCAAGAATGAATCTAATCATAAGTGAATGTAGCTTAGGGCCAGTTACCCTTATCTAAATGGCCACATTAGCTGTGTATAGCTAATGTGTGCTATAGATCTAAATAATCATTCTGATACTTCAGTGCTTGCCAGCTATGTTGTTTTGCTAGTTAAAACAAGAAAGAAAACAAAAATTAGAAATCTTGGTCATTGGGAAGGGACTGGAAAACTCAGATATACAGTGTCCATCTGTTCTCATCCTTAGATAATAAAAATATTTAGGGTAATTCAACTTGAAATTAACTGTGAAAGAATTTTCGCATACAAAGAGGCGTGCCCTCCTGGGTTTCACAACTTTATCTAGGATTGGTAACACATGGATATTTCCACCTGTATTTGTGTAAAATTGTATTATTACAGGTTGGACCTCCCTTGTCCTGCACCCTCAGGACCTGACCCATCCCAAATGAGGGAATTGGCTGGATATGGGGAAGTCCCCTTCACAGGCCTCCCAGGACGCTCCCTCTCCCTACAGTTGGCTCCGCTCCAGGCCCACTGCCACTGGCTCCAGCCTGCAGGGCTTGGACTTGGGCTCTGGCCTGCTGGGGCTCCCCAGGATGGAGCTGCCCAGCCTAGGCGGCCCCGCTTCTCCCCCACCTGACTGGAGCTCCCCAGGGACAGGGTTCGCAGTCCCGTGCACCGGGGCTCTTTGATTCAGAAACATCCGTGGTCCAGCAGAATTCTGGATTTCGGAAATTCAAACTGTACTACAATGAAGGAGGAAAAGTGATCAGACCACTTCTTGATCTTGTAATTGGTATTTATTGGAGATAATTACTTTTGAACTATGTAGAAACACCAACAGTATAGCAATTTTTTTTAATAGAGTGGTTTAGTTACTGAGATCTGTATATTCAAGGACATAGGAAAGATCTGCATATGAAAGAATTTTTCAATGGAGTTGCCAAAATTTAAGGATTCAGTATTTCTATAATATACCCTAGGACAAACAGCTTTAGATGAATTAATTCCAGTAATGCTGTGTAATTGGGGCACAGTGAAAAGAAATCAGTTAATTACTAATGAAAATAATGTAACTGTTGCAGTGAGTATTTTCATACTGTAGATGTTATATTTTTCATATTTTAAAGTTAATTTGGAGACCCAAGATGATTTTTTCAGGATTTCTAAATCCTGTTACGGAGATGTTGATTTGCTAGTAAATGTGTTTCACAGAGAAAAGTGCAAAATTTATTCTTTTTTCAAACAGATTCTGCTTAATAAACTCCTGTAATCATACATTCACGGTGTTCAGTGCCTTCGTAATGCCCTTGAATACCGATTCTATTACAGCTAATTATACCACTTTGAAACTGCAACTTCAGCCTGTGTCTCTTTTGTGACTGAATTGTATTGCTTGAGATTTATAAAGATCAGTAGTTAGTCCATATTTAAAAAGAAAAAAAATAAGAGAAGGACATTATGAGAATGAAAGAGGTTAAAAAAAGGACAAAAACATCAAAGAAACATTTTTCCTGTATGCCACCTACTCCATTGTACTCAAGGGCATATACTCATGTGTCTAGAGGAAGTGATGGCACCTTCCCTTATTTATACAGCACTGAGCACACTGTTAGGGTCCAATAATTATTATTCAGAAAGACCAAGAATGTGCTTCATGTTGTATAGAATGAATGCAGACTATGCTCTAGAATGTTTGCAATTTAATCAGAAAAAAATGTCCACACTTTTCTTCTCATATCCTGTTGTCAACTTTTGTGTGTGTGTGGGGGGGGGGGTTTCAACTTAAAGTCCCAGCTCCTGGTATCGTATGATAACATAAGAATGTCAGCATTCATTTTTTGTATTTAAGAACATTTCTAGCCTTCATGGTTCAGAGAAAAATCAAGAAGGGGGGCCCTGAAAAGGTTCAAAACCAAAAAAAAAAAAAAAGACCCCCAAAATATGTTACTTTAAAATCTTATAATTTTTAAGCTAATCTCTTTAGTTTGTGGGGTGCAGGGTTACTCATGATTTTTGTACACTTTAAGTCCACTTTACTGTATATGCCAATTTTGTCAGGTCTTGTCCAGAAACATAAAAGAGGATTAGGATGCAAAGACCTTACACCTCCAGAGGGAGCAGCCACTATTGCTACCTTTGTGTTCTCCGTATGTAATGGCAGGAAATGCAAAGAATCCTCTGGTCTGCACCAGCTGAAGGAATGCAGCTATTGCGTGTGTGTGTGTGTGTGTGTGTGTGTGTGTTGAAATCACGTTGAAACACCACATCTCAAAAAAACTAGGTGTGCATGGCATCCTTCACTGCAGGAGTCCTTCTAGCATCCGCAGAGCATTGTTTTTCAAGATTTTGGAGCTGAGCCCCTCCCCACTTTGGGTGCATCTACCCAGCACCCTAAAGGCAAAATAAGATTCTATTTCAAAATAGCTTATTTTGAAATTTGGCACGTCTACACAGATAATTTAGTTTGTCAGAAATATCAGTATGCTAAGCCAAAAGCTCAAATAAGTGAGGATCACACAGTGTCTCCATGTTGCTGAAATTCAGATTCACTAGAAAAAGTTGAATTTTGTTTCTCAATTCCTAAACGTTACAACACTGGATAGCCACCTGACTTCCACATGAAACTACAAAGTACCGTGCTCTGCTTCGATTTCTGCACAAAGCATTTGTGGACTGTCTTGAAGAAGTTCACAATTTTAATAGCAGAACTCAGAACATCCATAAGTTTCCTGCAATCAAAACATTGATCAGGATTTCCCAGTGAATCTTGCAATGAGTCTATGATATACATGGAACAATTTCAAACACTTTGGCTTCAAACTTGCCTTACCTCCAAGCACAGAAGGGTCTCTCTTCATGCAGATTCCAATGCAAGCTTCCTGCTTCAACTTATGAGAAGTTAGGAAGTCGTAGATGACTGGTGCATGCGGGGAAAGGGGATTCAAGTCAAGGGTACCATTCTGGGCACATATGGGGGGCAGCAGGTATGCGCTCCGGGATGTGGCTTGCTTTTCATCACATTCCCCAGACTGTAAGGGAGTGAGGGGAAAGTACTTGCATTCCTCTCACATCTGGCTGGTGAGCTTCCTTCACCAGCCAGGTGTGACAGGCATGCACGGAATGCAAACTCTTTCCCCTCACTCCACTAGTGTCCAGGGAACTGGATGAAAAGCAAGCCACATTTGCAACTTCAAATGCCTACATTAACCACCCTAGTTCGAACTAGGGTGGTAGTGTAGACATACCCTTGGTTCCATTCATGCTCCCATTCTCCACTGCCTCCCACAACCTACCTGCTCTCTCCAGTCTCTCCCTCCAACACTCTCTTCTCTTTCCCCTTACCACTCCCTGCAGGCTTCCTTTTTGTGGATTTTAGAGGAGCTCAAATCATTGCTGCCTTGCTACTTCTACTCCAGAATATGCTATATTTAAATATTATTAATTGGACACAGTCAAATGCAGTAAATGGATTGTTTCCCACAATATCAGATGCTAATAACATTTCCATATTAACCTACTTTCCCTAAGAGACCAATGGCTTGTTTGATTACTTAATATAAACACCGCCTCCTCCAATTATCTCATATTATTGGAACATGCCTAGGAGTAAAGGATTAAATACCAGTAAATTGCATTTTATTTGACTATTTCAATGGGCAAGAATGACACTGTGATCCAGCGGATTTAACAAAACTCCTATCAGCTTTTGGTATAAAGAACAGATTAATCTGCAGAGAACGAGAAAGGCAATAGAGCTTTGTAGAAGGAACTTATTTAATTCCACAAATGTTGATATAAATAAAATAATAAATATGAATCTTATATCATTGTTTATTTTTGTCAAAAAATACCACCAGACCAATAAAAAGAGTGGAGTCTCTTGTTTGCTTGCAGTTCTTTTAGACACTGCAGAATCTACACATAGCAGCATACATGTAGGTGTTTTCCTTCTTTCCATGCTGTGGAAAATTCCTTCTGGGGAGGAGCCTTTGGAAGGTCTGGCTGCCAAGAGAATCCTTGGCCAGATAGGTCTAGATCTATCACAACTCTTTCTATCCCCCTCCCCTCGTTCTCGCTCTCTCTCCCTTTCTGTCTACCCCCCTTCTGCCCTCCAGTCCCCGCCGAAAAGATAAAAACTATGTTAAAATGGTGTGAAAAAGAGAGACCATTGATTTGATTGGAAACATAGCTTTGGACACAGGGAATCCGATTTTAAGAGGCTTAAAGGGAGACACCGAAACTTCAGACAGGAGTCCAAAACAGCTTTTTGAAATATAAAATATTGTTATTCCTTTTGACCTGAGCCAATATGAGGAAGAGGTAATTAAGGGTTGTTTCTATTAGGAGGAGAAATTGCTCATAGAGTCAATTTTTATATACTCCTGTTAGTTACAAAGAATGTACATAGCTCTTTTCCCTGAACACAGCAGGAATCAAACAGTAGGTGGTAGTTTCTTTGCTTGCAGTTCCAGGCCTCATTCCATCTCATACAAAAGTTCTGTCTCTTAGCTTTTTTCAGTTCAGGCTACAAGTCTCAGTTCAGACTACAAGCTGGCTTCCTTTGTCTTTTTCGCTCATGTTTCTGCTGCTTCTCTCCCACCCATGTAGGCACATAACAGCAATCAAATCATTCTAGATGTTTATTACCAGTCCTCTATTAAATCCCTTGCTGAGCCAGGTTTGCATGCAGTTTGGTTCACAATGGTGCATTTAAATTGTTCTGTCATTTTACTCGAGTAGAAGACAATCCCAGTGACTTCAACAAGACCCAATCACAGCATAACAATATAACGATATTTATTATATTGGACCCTGCCCAGGGCTACATGTGAGTATTGTATATCCCATTGGGAAGCTGAGAAGTTCTGTTTACCAATAATATATAAAGATTCCTTTTTCTGTTCATGCAGTGTGATGAGATAATGGACCTAAATTTGTGACACATGTATGTGTTGCAAAATAGAATTTTGTCTGAACTCAACCTCAGATAGGGGTATTTTTCTCTCCAAGGAAGTGCCTTGCTTGTGAGGAAGACGAGGAAAGGTTTCTCTGGAAGGGATAATTGATTTTTGTTTTGTAGCTATGGCAGCTGTTTGAAGCTATGCTATACAGAAGTTTGAAATGTTAGAATAATCCTGGAGCAGAAAGTAGCTGAGGTGCCAAAGATGCATGATGACTAATTTATTACATGGCTGTGCAGTATAGCACCTGGGTATTGTCACCACCCACATGAAATATCAGAGTGTGCATTTATACACCTGCCATATCTGTCCCCACAGAAAGAGAGGCCTGATAAAAACCCATCTGGTCATTTAACACTCTCTTTGAGAAGGGTGAGGAGATATAACCACATTCTGGCTTCAGATATGTTCTTGTGTGCTTCCCAACTGTTCCCCCCTCATTGACTTCAGTGAGAGGTGGATCTATACCTATCTATTTGTTTATATGTTTTTTATATATACAGGTTGAACCTATCTAGTCTAGCACAGACACAGGAGATAAATACTGTCTAGCAGCATTACCAACACTTGCAGTCCTTACTGGGCTCTTAGAAGACATTTAGGGGTAAATTAGAGCTAAATAACAGCACAGAACACTGAGCACCAGGACTGGTGGCTGTAAACAAACTTTATAGCATGGTGGGAAACTTGGCCACATCCATAACAAGTGGACACCTGGCTAATTAAAATCATGCTGGACCACAGATTTTATCTATCTATCTATCTATCTAATCTGCTAAAATAGAATAGGGCCCATACATTACAATTATCAAACCATTTAAGCGGGCAAAAACCAAAACACAACCCATCTGCAAGGAAATCCTTTGAATCAGAGAGCTTTGTTTGGAGGAAATGATAAAAATTACTTTGTCACAATAGCTGATCCTAATCCTTCACTGTGAGAGTGATGTCTGTTGAAAATCATAAAATTCTATCAGAAGGAATTTGCTATTGAATGACAAATACTCTCCACTAGCTTAAAAACTTTTAAAGCTGTTGAAAATATCCAGGTTTTGATATTCTCTACTCTTTAATGTTTGGTATATTTTTTTTAAATCCAACCATTTGAAATCAGACTTAATGTATCCCTTCTTTGCATAGGGAGAGATTTGAAATCGCTTTATTTAATAATTTTCAGTGGAAGAAATCTTCTGTTGGAATAAGTTCTTTGCTTCTCTCTTCTGCTACACAGAGAAGTGGAAAGGATGTTTATCCAAGATTTATAAACCTATCCATGCTACTGGCCCTGGCATTAACACTCTGTTCCATAAGCAGGATGAACTGGAACTTTCCTTTTTTTCTCCCCACAGTGTTCAGGAACCCATCTGTTTCCTGGGTGACTCCAGCCAGGTTCTCAGAACAAGGAGAGCCTGACAGACTGGGTCCTGTTGTCTTCAGGGTAGTCATCTTGTAGCTTCAGGCTGGAATAAATCATTCTGAGTATATATAAATCCTGTATGTAAGAAGGAGATTGCATTAAGGGGTCCATAAAGATGTACGGGGAAGCAAACCACGTTTGTATATTCTACAATTGTAGATTCCATATTTGCCAGTGACTCTTTAACAGTTGTGATGACTTTACAATAAACACATGATTTTTCAAACTGATACTCTTGTAAACACTACTTGTAACATTATTCTCCCTGCATCTCCTTGTGCATCATCACCAACACTAACAGTGGCATAGGCCAAATTACATCCAAATTGGAGGTGACACCAATGCAACCCTACAGTGGGTATGTATAGTTGTAGTTTAATAAACAATCAGATTAGTGCACAAGAAGTAGTAGAATAATAGAATCCAGTTCACCTTGCCTTTGTATTAGTGGTTACTCTGCAGAGGTTTCAGAGATTTAAAAAAACCCACCATCACCTTTGACACTGCAATGAGTCAGTATGACTGTGATTACACAGAGAATTTATGAACACAAGTGCCACTTTTATGTTTTCGGTACTGTTGATTCAGGCCTGTTGATTGTGGGAGGAAGGCAATTGCCCCGAGGCCTGGTGATTCAAATTGGGGCAGTGTTCCCAGCCACTGCCACTGCTGCTGCGGTAGGGCAACAGTTGGAGCCCCATGTCCCTTTGTCTTCTTCTGTTTTTAAATTGTGCCTGCTAACATTCAACATTGAAATATTATATAAATAGTCAAATCTTTATTAATTAGGTTTCCTTTCACTCTGTGGTATAACATTATCCGATGTCATTTTAAGTCTACATATATGTGTGTGTGTGTGTGTGTGTGTGTGTGTGTGTGTGTGTGTAATATATATATAATAATTTTACATCCCAACCACCATTTTTTACAGGAAATGTCATAATCATATAGGAAATGGAGAATTTAGAAGCAGAGCACCAAGTTCAAGGCTTGGCAAGATTTATGGGAATTAGTGCAGTAAGAGTGCTGTAGTGTATAGTATCAGCAAACTTTCCATAGGCTTATATATCATCATTTTAGCCAAACAATGTATCTGTCCTTTGTACTTATTCAAGTACTTTCCACATCATCTGGACATTTGTAGAGGGGAATACATCATTATTTCAAGGTTGCTTATGAAATCCTCCTGCTGAAGTTCTAGGCCATTTATTTTATAAAATCAGGGCTCACAAGTACATTGAATTCCATTATCAGTTTTACCTTGGTAACAAGCTCTTTATGGTGTAGTGTTCAGACAGCTCACCTTTCGAATTTAAACTCTTAAGACTCTAATCACAAGCTTAGATCTGCTTATCGCAGGGTCCACACCATGCTAGTTTGACAGAATAAACTTGATCCCTTTACTCATCTTGTTCTGGTGCAGTACTGGAGTTGATGGGAGAGTGAGCAGCAGTTGACTTAGTGGGTTTTCACTAGACCTGCTAAATCGACTCCTGGTGGATCGATCGCTGCAGCACCAATTCACCCTGTAGTGGAGACAAGCCCTATGATATTTTGACACTAGGAAGGGTAGAGATTATAGGTATGATGATGATATGACCCTGAATGTTTCACTTTTCTACCTGACATCTGCAGAGTCTTGTAATTCATCACCTGTTGTTGCTACCTTCTCTTTCCCCTTCTTCACTAAAATAATTTGTAACATCTGAACATCTTAACCTGCTGGCAGATGCTCAAGACCTTTAAAAATTCATCTTTGGTGCTTAAATATGGATGTAGGAGTCTTAGTGTAAGCTCCTAATTTTGGAAAAAAACCAAACCTCCTAATAATTTGACTGTAGCTATCACCTTTCATTAAAAGATTCCTAAATGTTTTACAACCAATAATTAAAACTCATATAACCCCGGCAGAGGGTAATAATAATAATAATATAAATAATCGTTATTATTACTCCCCTTTTTACAAACCCAGAAAGGGTCAATTATATAATTGCTTAGCGATTCCAAATCACAGCGGGGAGTAGAATCTTGGAGCCATTTGCAAATCACCCTCTCTCTAATTGGCAACACTCCATCCTCTTAAAGAAATGGAAGAGCATTTTGTTTTTGTCTTGTTTGGTTTTGGGGTTTTATGAGAGCTGCCTTTTTACTTTTTTGTGGTAAGTTTAGGAGTTTATTGGGCATAGAACATGTTTATTGATAAATAGTTATATATAAATATTCTTAGCTGGATTAATTCCATTAAAATGTCTTACTGAAGAATTAATATTTCTTGACATTGCAAATGTGTGGAGTAAATCTTAGTGAATAAATGAGCAGCCGCTCTTAGGTAGAATCAAATAGGGAAATTGTTATATGGCATATCTGTGCTTTCCACAATTGAATGTTTCCTGAATGCTATTTGGGCAATATTCTGCTGAAGAATATTTAGCTGCCCATTCCAAGTGCAGTGCACAGCAGCAGATGCTGAGCTGGTTAGTGATCCAGACAAGGCAGAGCTTGAGGAAGAGAACAGACCATTGCCGCCTCCTTACTGTTATGGCTACTGAACCCCTTAAACCTTCTTTCATTTTCATGTGAAAAAGGAAACACTTCTCTTTCTCACCTAACCTTTACTTCCTTTAAGGCCTTCTTTCCCTGCCACCCAGGAAATCCTCATCTCTGGAAGTAACAGGAATGACAAATTCTTTCTTCAGGATCCTAATAAGGATAGTGAGAATCAAGGGGTAGGGCAGGGTCAAACCTGAGGCTGGGAGTATCAGAGGAGTTCATAGTCAGGTTCCAGGCCAGGATAGATATCAAGGGGGCAGAGTCCAAGGCAGGTTTCAGGATCAGGAGGCTAAGTCCAAAGCAAGCCAAGGACGAAGCTACAATTTCAAGAGTAGGAATGATCATAGAAGCCACAGGAAATTCTCACTATTGACTGAACACTTCTTGGACCATCCTTTGTGCTTATATAGGGCAGGGAGCCAATCAGGAGCTATTAGCTGACTGCTCCAGAAGGCCACCTAGCAGCATGCCATTGTAACCAGCTTGCATGCCATTGCCTGTACCCCACTTTGGACAACTCCTTGAGGCAGGACTTCCCATAGCATTTGTCCAAAGTGGGTCATGGGCAATGACATGCAAGCTGCTTATAGCTTGCTCTTGAGTGGCCGCCTGGAGAGGTGAGCTGCTTAGCAGCTTTGCAGCCCTTGGTTCTACAGACCCACAGGGCTTTACATTACCCTCTCTGCAGTATCCCCCTGCACCAACCTACGAGCAGCATGGATGGTACCATAAGACTGGGGCATAGGCTTGCAATGTAGGCACTCAGAATTGCTTTTCTGGGGCATGGCCGCAAGGTACTAGAGCAAACTGCATCTGATTCTTCAATCCAGTATCTTGTGGCCCTCGTGCTCAATAAGTCCTTGGTCTCACACCAGATGGGGTGGTGGTTGAGCTTGGTGAACAAAAGGGTTGTCAATCTAGGTCTTAGCAAGGATATAGGAAACACTACATACATTTTCGATATCTAGGTAACTGAAGCTTCATGGTCACTACGACTACGTCTACACTGCACATTTATTTAAGAATAAGCTATTCTACACTGCAGGGAAGCCTCAGAATTAGTTTGAGATGTAGATGTGCCTCTTCAGTTTAGAGCCCCAGGAGGCACTGGGGAGGAATAAGTTAGAATGGCCCTGGTGAAGGGCTGTTTCGAAATAGCAGAAGTGGAGCGTCTACGCAGCCCCTATTCTGAAATAACTATTTTGGAATAGGCATTATTCTTCGTAGAATGAGGTTTACAGAAGTTGGAATAAGATTCCAGTTATTTTGAAATAATTTCAAAATAACGCTATTGTTGTGTAGACGCTCGCATAGTTATTTCAGCATAACGGCTGTTATTCCGAAATAACTTTGTTGTGTAGAGACACCCTAGGTTAATTACCTCAGGTTATATCCCATCAACCAAGTATTGGTAGTCCTGTTTAAAATGCAGCTGGTTGATGTGGAGGATTTGGGCTGAGAGCCACACTGACAGTGAATGCTAGGCCTTTCTGGAGTTAATGGTCACCCTGTAACTACGATACCCACATGAGGAAGTGAGGAGACAGATTAACAGAGCCAGACGTGTACCCAGAAGCCTCCTGCTACGGGACAACCCCAAGAAAGAAACCAACAGAACTCCACTGGCCATCACCTACAGTCCTCAGCTAAAACCTCTCCAACATATCATTAGTGATCTACAACCCATCCTGGACAATGATCCCTCACTTTCACAGGCCTTGGGAGGCAGGCCAGTCCTCACCCACAGACAACCCGCCAACCTGAAGCATATTCTCACCAGCAACTATACACCGCACCATAATAACTCTAACTCAGGAACCAATCCATGCAACAAACCTCGGTGCCAACTCTGCCCATATATATATACCAGCAACACCATCACAGGACCTAACCAGATCAGCCATACCATCACTGGTTCATTCTCCTGCACATCTACTAACGTAATATAGGCCATCATGTGCCAACAATGCCCCTCTGCTATATACATCGGCCAAACTGGACAGTCCCTACGTAAAAGAATAAATGGACACAAATCAGATATTAGGAATGGCAATATACAAAAACCTGTAGGGGAACACTTCAATCTCCCTGGACACACTATTGCAGATCGAAAGGTAGCCATCCTGCAGCAAAAAAACTTCAGGACCAGACTTCAAAGAGAAATTGCTGAGCTACAGTTCATCTTCAAGTTTGATTCAATCAACTTAGGATTAAACAAAGACTGTGAATGGCTAGCTAACTACAAAAGCAGCTTCTCCTCTCTTGGTATTCACACCTCCAGATCAGCTACTAGATGTGGGCCTCATCCTCCCTGATTGGATCCACCTTGTCATCTCTAGCCTGATTCTGGCCTGCATATTTATACCTGCCTCTGGAAATTTCCACTATATGCATCTGACAAAGTGGATCTTTGCCCATGAAAGCTTATGCTCCAACACTTCGGTTAGTCTATAAGGTGCCACAGGACTCCTCGCCGCTTTTGCAGATTCAGACTAACACGGCTACCCCTCTGATGCCTGTCACTTACAGTTTTCCTTGTCCAGATGGGCCCTGAGTTCTTCTTGAAGCTTATAGATCTGCTGCACCCGGATCGTTTCCATAGTATTTAGGGAGCTAACAGGTACAGCCAGGTGGAGAAAGGGGTAAAAGCTATAGTTTGCATAGAATGGACACTACCCAGCAGAGATGTGGTCAGTGTTGCTTGGGGTAGGAGCAAGTCTTCATGAGTAGAAAGCTCAACCAGTTGCCCTACTGGAAACTAGTGCAGCAGTGCAAGTATTGCTCTAACACCTGGTTTGCTCATTTGGACTGATTTTCCCCAAAAACCGTATGATTGCTTGGGGTCTGCACTTATATATCCACGGCCTATCCATAAACTGGTGGTCAGTGCAAATGGTGAGTTGTGACTCTCTTGGGGAGTCCATGAAGACAGATGGCATGTGACATCAGGAACTGAGCTGTTCTTCTGCATACAATGGGGATGAAAGGGGACATTTTGTTAACTGGTTGACCATAGTGGGATGGACTATCGTGTGTTTGTTAGGCACAGATAGCTTGACTATGAAGTCTAGGGTAATGGCCATCCAGGGTCTAGAAGATAGTGTCTTGAAAGGCATTAGGGTGCCACGGGGTTTTGAGTGCAATGTTTTGGTACAGGTATATGTCTCACAGGAATCAACATATGACTGGATTGCCATGCACTTTTTGAACATCAGAAGGAGCAGATGGGCAAGCAGAGGGTCATGAGGTGCTATTGCTGAGTAATGAGAGAGCTAGAACACTTCTAACTGAAGGAGTCCTGGTGCAACACAAATATGGCCCTTGATGTAGAGCAAACCATCCTGAACCTGATGTTGGCCTTGACTTGCTGTCTGAGTTCCTTGGGAGGGGGCTCCATCTTTGTAGCTGAGTGGAACACTGACAAAAGGTCTTGGGAACTATGGCATCCACAAAGTTATGAGGCTGAAGAATAGGGTTCAGGTGGTCAGGACAGGAAGGGAGGGCTCCTGAATGGTGAGGGAGTCCCCTTTACTGGGCAAGGCTTCAGGAGGCTTGTTCTGGTCCCTCTGGTGGTATGTGATAGGGAAACTGAAGTCTCAGAAGACCTGGGTCCAGTGAAGCTGCCTCTAGTTCAATGCTCTGGCTCAGTGGACATATTCTAAGTTGTGATCTATGTATGCTTGTGCTGGGTACTGCTGGAGGGCTTTGCCCTTCATCCTCCCATTTACCTGGCTCTCATGCAGACCGAGATCAACTAACCAGAAGTCCAAAATGGAGACAATGTGATGTTTATTGTTTAGATTAATTTCCAGCAAAGATGATTCAAAAGCCTTTCACACAAGTTGGGCTTATCTCTATAGGCTGATAGAGTCTGTTCCCCAGTGTTCTGTTCCCAGCTGATGCTACAGAGCATTTACCCTGTGTCTCCTTCTCAGCTGTGACCCCATGGAGCCTTGCCCATGTCTCTGTTCCCCGTTCCTCATTCCCTGTTTTCTCCCCCCTCCCCCGCCCGCAAACATGACCCCAGTTTCCTTCCCCCTGCTTCCTATATGACCTCAGTTTATATTAGTAAAACTGGAGTTCTGCTCTGATATATACCCTAACTAGTCATTTTACTGAAATTTTACTAACCAAAGCTAACATGTTGTATCATCATTCTATGACCAATTATATCCCACCACCTTAATTAATTTATACCCAGCAAAATTAATTATAGAGCAGAGAGAAACAATTAAAGAATCAGACAGAGACCATACAGATTAATAATAGAAAAGGGGGGACCATAAAGACAAAACAGTGAATGAGAATTTCATAACCACAACAATTGATAAGTAAAAATGAGTAGTCCTATGGCACCTTAGGGTACGTCTACACAGCAACATTATTTCGAAATAACTAGTGTTATTTCAAAATAACTTAGTCCGAATCTATACAGCAGGCAGTTATTTTGAAATAATGTCGAAATACTGTCAAGCTGGAGGACTTCTTACTCTGACTCCTGTAACCCTCATTATACAAAGGAGGACGGGAAGTTGGAAAAAGAGTGCTCTACTTGCAAAATATGTACTGGGTAGATGCTCCCAATTTTGAAATAAGCTATTTCGAAATAAGCTATGCAATTATCATAGAATTACAGAACTGGAAGGGACTTCAAGAGGTCATCGAGTCCAGTCCCCTGCCCTCACCTCAGGACCAAGAACCATCTAGACCGGTGTTTCTCAACCTTTTTTTTAATAAAGTACCCCGTTTAAAAAAAAAAAAAATTATAAGTACCCCAAGTACCCACAGTTTTCAGACACAAATTTTTTTTCTACCGTTGCAACACATTTGTTTAAACAACTTAATCGTAGCCGGACGGGCAATGACATTTTTGGGTATAAAAAGTACAAAAATAATAAAACGCTGTAAAACTTAACTGAAATGTGGAGAAAACTTAATTTTTGTTTTGTGTTGAGTACCCCACAGACTTCTCTCAAGTACCCCTAAGGGTCAATTTGCATAGCTTATTTTTAGTTATGCCCTGCAGTATAGACACACCCTAATAGATAGATAGATAGATAGAGTATCATGAGTCTTTGTGGGCAAAATCCACTTCAGATGAGATGAAAACTCATGATACTAGATAGATAGATAGATAGATGTTCATATCTATCTATCTATCTATCTTCTAAGGTGTCACAGGACTACTCGTTTTTAAAGTTGCAGACTAACACAGCTACCCCTCTGAGGCTACGTCTAGACTTCACCCCTCTGTCAGCAGAGTGATGTAAATTAAACATTTTGAAAGTGCAAATGAAGTGGGGATTTAAATATCCCGTGCTTCATTTGCATAATCACGTAAAGGTGCTCTTTCGAACAAGCGCCATTTCGAAAGTAAAATCATGGTCTTTTTTGAGGTTTACAGGATCTTTCGAAAAAGCACCCCGTTGTTGAAAAAACCGCATCTAAACCACAGTTTCAGTTTCGAAATGGTGCTTGTTCGAAAGAGTGCCATTACGTGATTATGCAAATGAAGTGCAGGATATTTAAATCCCCGCTTCATTTGCACTTTCGAAGTGCTTCATTTACATCCCTCTGCCGACAGAGGGGGTGTAGTTTAGACACAGCCTGAGACTTTTATTGATAAGTAAGTTCTTGCCAGACAGAAAGCTGGGATCTTTCCTTTATCAGGAGGCATTCGTTTGGATCACCTTCCTAACAGTCAAATATTACCTTATTTCAGTGGGATAGTTTGGAATATGAGGATGTGACCATAAGCTTCCCTGCTAATGGATGCCCCTGCTGCTTAGCCAAAGAACAAGGCCTTAGCCAAAAAATAATTCTTCAGACTGTCACAGTGAGAGAAGCTCATAGACTAGCAATCCTGTGTTGTTTGATTTGTCATTTTATACTTCCAGAACTAGCTAGGCAATGAGACTCTATCTAAATCCTTAAAGTATAGGCAGGCCTGAATATCTCTAAGCTAGCAGATGCAAAGCACTCCAGAGAGTGGTGTCATTCTTCAAAGGCTTCTTTGATGGATAGAATATCCTTATCTAGTATTTCATCATTCTGTTTGTCTGGAGTGAGCTTCTGTAAATAATAGGTAGAAGAATGGAAGTGCTTTTAAGGAGTATGGCCCTAATTGCCACTCTAGAGGCAATCTGACTTGAAGACAAAGATCTGTGCTGGGTTTGGATGGATCATGATTGGATCACTGGTAAAGGTCATCTTCATCTGTTCAGATGCTTATTGGGCCTCTGGAAATGAGGTGGAGGTGGTGTTTTTTGCAGAAAAGAACTGTAAATGAGGGGATTTGGCCTGAAAACCTGGTTATGAAGAACCTATACACATTAGTCAACCCCAGAAAACATTGCAACTCCTAGATGTTTTATGGGGCATCAAGTCTATCACTCCACCTTCTTAGGGTCCATTTGGAGGCTGTGATGGGACGAATGTGCCCCGCACTGGGGGGGGGGCAAAGCTAAGACTCTGTGGACAGAGGAAGTCCCGCCTTTCTTCCCAGACTGGGCGTGCTCCAAGTGCTGGAGCTGTATAAAACCTAGGGGAGCAGCTCAGTCTGGGCGGACTGCCAGCAGGGAAGGAGCTCAGGCCCTGCCGCAGCCCAGGCAGCAGCTGCCACAGCCTCAGCGACAGCCCCGACACCAGGGACGGTAGGAAGTGGCCCAGGGCGGAGGTTTGTCCCTCCGGGAGCTCAGTGCGTTTCGGCGGGACGCCCCGCTGAGCAGAGAGTGGAAGCGTCTACTGCCAACAGGGCCCTAGGTTGGGACCCGGTGGAGCGGGAGGGCCTGGGTCCCCCTACACTCCTGCCCCGCAACACTCGCCTCCCTGACAGCCGGGGAGACGCACCAGAGGCGCAGGCCTCCAGGCCAGAGAGCCTTCCAGAGGGAGACCACAGAACTTTTTGGACTAGGCCTGTAGGGCCATATATCCCCTAAAAGAGAGAACAGTGTTTCTGAGACTAGGCCTACCGGGCCGTATTCCCCCTGAGAGAGGGGGCAGTACTTTTGACTAGGCATTTGTACCGTATTTACCCTGAAGTGAGGCAACAGGACCTTGGGATCAGGCCCATGTGGCCATATTTACTGTAAAAGGAGGGAATTGTATTTTAGGGACCACATGCCCCTTTAGAAAAGGGGCATCGATCCTGCCTGTGGGGACCCCCTCAGACTATCTCAGGGGACAAGTTGTAACCCAGGAACTCCAGAGAGAATTGGCTGAAGCACCACTTTTCCAGCTTTGCATATGGGCCATGTGGGTGCAGACTTTCCAGGCCTGACCAGACAAGCTGGGTATGCTGCTTGGGATCCTCAGAAAAGATGAGGCTCTCATCTAGGTACATTACGATATACTGATCTAGGATATTGTGGAAGACCTCCTTCAAAAAGTTCTGGAATGTTGAGGGAACACTTGTGAGGTCAAATGTCATTATCAGGTATTGATAGTGGCTGTCATCTGAAAGCCATCTGCCCTTCATTTCCCATTCAAGCAGGTTGTAGCCCCACTCCTCTCTACCCTCTCTGCCACAGGTAAAGTCGTGTGAATATCTGTGCAAAATCATACATAGTTCTGTAGTTCTGGGAAGGATGAAAGGGGGTATCATTTCTTCATGGTAACCTGATTGAGGGCCCACTAATCCATGCATAGGATTTTAGTAAACAGAGGTATGAAGGCAGGAGAGGTATTAAACCCTTAGCCTGGTTATCCCAGAGACAGGAATGCAGGGGAATCAACTCTTGTTCTGACATGGTGTAAAAATGGCAAAACAGCATCTTGGCACCTCGTTGCATCTCAGTCAGAGACAGTCATGATCCTGATGTGGTGGAAGGGTGCCAGTGAAGGCCTTTACCATGGGTTAGGGTGATCCAGGCAAACTGTCAGAATCTTAACAAGGATAGTCAGAACTAAGGGTCCAAGTAGGGTCAAACCTGAAGCTGTGAGTAGAGGAGGAATTCATTGTAAGTTTCCAGAATTGCCAGAATTGATACCTTAGTCAGGGTTTGGATCTAGAAGCAAAGTTCAAAAATCAAGTGGAGATTCAAGCTAGGAATTCAAGGGCAGGAATAGTTGTGGCAGCTACAAAAAATCCACATAGCTGCCTGTACTCTTCCTGGAATGTCCCTTGTGTTTATGTAGCATATGGGGAGTCCATCAGGAGCCATGTAGCTGTAACCTGCCAAACCCTTAAATGCAGAACTTCCTGTCTATGTGTACAGTGGGTCATGGGCAATGGAATGGAAGTTGGAATTGGCAGCTCTGCAGTCCTGGGTTCCAGACTTGTGGTGATTTTCACCCTGGTGTTGGGATAGTTGGTTCAATGAGGACCTAGCTGCTTTCCTAGCCTTACTGTTTGGAAGTGGTGGACTTGTCAGATAAGCCTCTAATTTTTTCCTCTCCTGCCTAGAGAGTGAGCCTTAGATGTAGGAAATGGGAATGAGAATACAAATGATCAGAAGTCAGGAGCATCTCCTAGTAAGGATGGAGGTGTGTTTGTTAGGTAGAGGTGTAAATACAGCAAAGATGATGGGAGGATTTAGGAAAGGGTTGATAATCAGTGTGTTTGGAGTGTGTATGTTGGAACCCCTAAATATCAATATCCTAAATTCTAATATGAGCCTGTTTGTCCATAAATATCAGCTATGTAATATTAGCTGTGACATGCCACTTTCCATCACATGAGCTGCATTTTGAATAGAATAATCATATAGTTGTGGGAGTCCCCTGAGAACCAAGATTCTCAAAGCGCAGTAGGCCCAGACCAGAATACTGGCATTACGGTTCTCTTCTAAGGGTAGAGTTTTGGGGACGTGGCGGGCAACAGCTGTGTGCTCCAGGATGTGGCTTGCTTTTCATCCCATTCCCTGGACTATCAGGGAGTGAGAGGAAAGTACTTGCATGCCATGCATGCCTCTCACACCTGCCTGGTGAGCTCCCTTATCCAGCTAGGTGTGAGAGGCATGCACAGAATACAAGCACTTTCCCCTCACTCCCTGATAGTCTGGGGAACGTGATGAAAAGCAAGCTGCGTCCCAGAGCGCACGGCTGCTACCCCCCCACACCCTCCCGAAATTCCGCCCTTGTTCTCTTTCCCTCTCTGCGTGAACATAACGCTCATTGACACTAGTGGGAATGATACACAAAAGTGAGAAAAGCCCCAGGTGTCTGTCTGACATTTTATATAGCTAAAGTATATCTCATGAAAGCTTCAACAGAAAAATAAAGAATGCTTTCAAGCCAGTGTATACAGATAATAATAGGAAACAAACAAAGCACACACACATCCATAAGTTTTAGCAGAGAAGAAATAAACTTTTTTTCTTTGCTGTCTACCAAAACTGTAAAATGTGATTTAAAGGTATTTCTCAAAATATATTACTATAAATTAAACCATCATTTTTTGTTTGAGATTGCAGCACATATCCTTTACTTTGGCTGACTCTCACAGAGGCTGGGTAGCCACCTGGGAAGATATTTTTGTGATAAAAACAGTTGCAGCTGGTCTTTGGCAAACTCCTCTGTCATTTATATTGGCAGCTCTTGGAGTTGCCTGCGTCTTTGTCTTGCAGTTAAACCGCTGAATGGTGTTCCGACTCCCACTGGCATCTTGGACTCAGTTCAGTTTCAACCTACTTTTATTTCAAGGAGCTGGCAGGCAGACTTTTATGTACTGATGAATCCATTCCAGTACAAATCCTATGAGAGACTGGATAGCACAGAACTGGTTTTATCTCTTTTTACATCTTTATCTGATGACATCTTAGCTGGAAAGCAAATGATATTTTGGTTCAAAAGAGCATTTGATGCCAAATGTCATTGTCAAGAGAACATATATTTTGATGCCATAAGCCATGCACATTTTGTGTCTAAGTTAAATCTAATAATTTGTACCCCATTGTTTATGACATCTTACTCCTGTTGGAATTCTGCAACTGTTGCAATTGGAGCCAGAGTGCTCATCGAGGTTTCCAGCAGGAACACTTGAATAATATATCACTATGTCAGATGTGCAGAACTATCTGATGAGCACACTTAGGCTACATCTACACTGCAGCACTATTTTGGACTATCTCCAGTAGCCTGAAATAGCTATTCCACATCTTTTGAGTGTGCTTGTTATTGCGAAATATAACAGGCTCGCTATTCCGATGTCCCTGTAAATCTCATTCCACGAGGAGAAAGAGATGTTTTGGAATAGCAGTTTATTTCAAAATAAGTGCTGTGTAGGCAGCGCCAAATCTCAAAATAAGCTATTTTGAAATAACATTGAAATAAGCTATGCAATTTCCGTAGCTCAAATTGCGTATCTTATTTCGACTTACGGTGCAGTGTAGATGCACCCATAGGTAGGTTTTTTCTATGTGGAGTTCCTCAACTAAAGAGTTTCCACTTGTGATGTTATTATGCACAGCTCAAGCCATGTTCTTTTTAAATATTTATTTTAAAACATGTGACAGTTATCATTCAGTTTTGTCTCATTTCAGTTTGATAGTGTATCAAATCAATATTGCCATGAATGTGAGCTGGTATCGCTGGTGTTGTATGATGAAATATTGGGAAACATTTGTGAGCTCTAAGGAATGGGTGAATTTGTCTTACTATGTACTCCATGAAAGAGCCAGAAAAGTGTCTGCCTCAGAATCTGGATAGAGGTGTCATGAAAAACACTGTTCCTGGAATTTTCATATTTTTGTCAGTTGTTTGTGTGTAAGTAAAATATGATATTCTCTGATTCTGTGTTTTTGTGCTCAAGTGCTCCACTAATGTGTGTGTGTGTGTATATATATAATGTGCCTACATTACAGGAAATGAACACAAACTAATCTGGTGAATTAAAAAATAGTTTGTGATTCATAAAACGTCAGACTTTAAGACCCTCATGAATCACTAAGTGACATCTTTCTAATTGTGTTATTTTTCCTTGATCTTTTAGAATATGAAACAGTACAGGGCATTTACAAATTCATTAGTACTGACAATTTAGTTGTCTACGAAACAGAGATGTGCATACAAAAAGTTGAACAGTAAAATTATCAGTGAAAAACTACAAGATATATATCAAGGGGGAAGGGGGAGAAAAGTCCACTGGTGGCCAAAGGGGCTGGGAGGATACAGAAGGCACTTGATAGCTGGGGGAGGCTGGGAGGAAAGAAAAGGCTCCTGGTGGCATGGGGGCTAGAGGAAGTGAGGGACGGCCCCTGGTGGCAGAGGGGAACTGGATGGGGAAGGGGTGGGGGAGAAAAGACCCCAGTGGGGCTGGAGGGAGAGAGAAGGCCCCACCAGCTGGAGGGTAAGAGAAAGATATCCCCAGTCAATGGGGCCCCTCCTAATCTCCCAACCCGCACTCTCGTACCTTCCCACACCCCTACCCTGTCCCTCCACATCCCCAAGGCCCTGTCCTGACTCCTGCATCCTCCCACACCATCAGTCCTCTCACCTGAAGGACCCAGGCAATGCCTGGTAACTCTGTGTGTGTGTGTATACACACATATAAGGTCGTTATAGCTCAACACTAAAGGAACTGAGGGACTATAGAAAAATCAATGGGGATTGGGCATTAACTCTTTTAGGTTCCTTTGAAAATTGCAGCCCACTGTGCTCGTTGGTGTGGTCCAGTGGACAGAATAGTGGGTTGGATGTCAGGAGACTGCAGTGCTATTCTCAGCTCTGCCATGCTGTATGACTTGCAACCAATTAGATTGCTTTTCTGTCACAGTTTTTCCATGTGTAAAATAAGGATCATGATACTTAGAAATAAATCGATGAAAGCCCTATACAAGAACAGAGTACCATATTTATTTTGTTTATTCTGCATTTATAACTCACAAGATGTATACATTTTTTTTTGAGGGAGAGGGGTTATGTATTTAAATTAATCATATTATTTTGTAGCCAGTATATTTGAAATGGGTTTGATGTAGAAATTACTGGGCAAGGTTCTAGGTATAAGCAGAGACATGGTTCTGCTGCTGTGGAGAATTTTCCTGGCTTCTATTCTACTCTAGCAGAATCAGATGGCAAAGGATCTGAGTACCCACCTCCTCTGACTCCACCTGAAAGTCTGCCTGAACTTGAGGATGCCTCTTTCTCTCTCCAATGTGGCAGAGTTCTCAAATACTTGATAAAGCTGGACCCAGGATAGCTGAGAAGCTTAATCCCCAGGCTTGACAAGGGTCTAGGCTAGGGGGTCCATGATATTTTCTCCTCGCTGATCACTTCCTTAACCTAGTGATCACCAGATGGTGTTTAAAGCACATCCAGCCTATTAAACATCAACATCAGGGAAGATGTGAGGATGTTAAAGGAAGCCCCTAAACAATAGGCTCTAGAATACCAGAAAATTCAGTCTGTTCCTTACACATCTCAGGCCTCATTCCCAGGGCCTGGCTGTGCTGTGGTGATACTGCAGGTAAAACATCTTCTCTGGTAGTGTCTGCAAGCCCTCAGGGTCTGGTTGTGGAAGTATTACTCCCAACCCTATCAGGTTCACATCCCTCCTCAGAGTCTGGGCTTCAAGGCCCTCTTATCTGATGACATCTCCCTACACTGAGCCATCTCTGTGAAGGGTCTTCACCTTGTTTTCCCCAGCCACTCCCAGCTCTTGGCTCTAGGTTACTTCTTGCACAAGCAGGCCTTCCACTATCCCAGCTCTAGGCCCTCCTGGCTCACCATCGGTGTCACTCTGGGCTTTTCCATTCTCTCCAGATTTGCTCTAGCTGCTCCATTCTCCCCTTTGTGCCTTATTCTGTCCACACAGCCACAGTTCACACACAAGATGGGCCATGGACTTTCAACTCCCTCATTGGCCTGTCTACCCTTTCAATTTGGCTGACTTGGAGTGTTGGCACCTCTCCCCATTAGCCCTGGAGAATCTGCCAGTCCCAGGAAGCTTACACCTCTCTGTGTTCCCATTCTCCTGGTACTGGGATATAGACAACCAAAAATCCCTCTGTTTCAGTAAGGGGTCAGGAGCCCCCTTTCTTATAGCTTGTTATTCAGGATATTGTATTAGGTGATCATAACCATCCTTTCTGCCCTTAAAAATCTATGAATCTATGAAAATAACAAGAAAAAAGGAGGCAATATTCTGCAGGTGTTTTCAGAGCAAAACTCCCATTATAGCTAGCAGATTTACTTGCTGAAGAGCTGCAGACCACATATTGTTAAGCAATTGCTGTTGCTGTACAAATCAAAGAAGAAATGCTAATTAGTTTTTTACAACTTGATTTAGAAAAAAAGTTATACATAAGAACATAAGAACATAAGAACGGCCGTACCGGGTCAGACCAAAGGTCCATCTAGCCCAGTATCCTGTCTGCCGACAGTGGCCAGCACCAGGTGCCCCAGAGGGGGTGGACCGAAGACAATGATCAAGCGCTTTGTCTCCTGCCATCCCTCTCCAGCCTCTGTCAAACGGAGGCCAAGGACACCATTTTATCCCCTGGCTAATAGCCTTTTATGGACCTAACCTCCATGAAATTATCTAGCTTCTCTTTAAACTCTGTTATAGTCCTAGCCTTCACAGCCTCCTCTGGCAAGGAGTTCCACATGCTGACTACACGCTGTGTGAAGAAGAACTTTCTTTTATTAGTTTTAAACCTGCTACCCATTAATTTCATTTGGTGTCCTCTAGTTCTTCTATTTAGGGAACTAATAAATAACTTTTCTTTATCGGCCCTCTCCATACCACTCATGATTTTATACACCTCTATCATATCCCCCCTCAGTCTCCTCTTTTCTAAACTGAAAAGTCCCAGTCGCTTTAACCTCTCCTCATATGGGACCCGTTCCAAACCCCTAATCAATTTAGTTGCCCTTTTCTGAACCCTTTCCAAGGCCAAAATATCTTTTTTGAGGTGAGGAGACCACATCTGTACACAGTATTCAAGATGTGGGCGTACCATAGTTTTATACAGGGGCAGTAAGATATTCTGGGTCTTATTTTCTATCCCTTTCTTAATAATACCTAGCATCCTATTTGCCTTTTTGACCGCCGCTGCACACTGTGTGGAAGTTTTCAGAGAACTGTCCACGATAACTCCAAGATCTCTTTCCTGATTTGTCGTAGCCAAATTAGCCCCCATCATACTGTACGTATAGTTGGGGTTATTTTTCCCAATGTGCATTACTTTACACTTATCCACATTAAATTTCATTTGCCATTTTGTTGCCCAATCACTCAGTTTGGTGAGATCCTCTTGGAGTCCCTTACAGTCTGCTTCTGTCTTGACTATCCTAAACAGTTTGGTATCATCCGCAAACTTTACCACCTCACTGCTTACCCCTTTCTCCAGATCATTTATGAATAAGTTGAACAGGATTGGTCCTAGGACTGACCCTTGGGGGACACCACTAGTTACCCCTCTCCACTCTGAAAATTTACCATTTATTCCTACCCTTTGTTTCCTGTCTTTTAACCAGTTCTCAATCCAAGAAAGGACCTTCCCTCTTATCCCATGGCCATGTAATTTACACAAGAGCCTTTGGTGAGGGACCTTGTCAAAGGCTTTCTGGAAATCTAAGTATACTATATCTACTGGATCCCCCTTGTCCGCATGTTTGTTAACCCCTTCAAAGAACTCTAATAGATTAGTAAGACAGGATTTCCCTTTACAAAACCCATGTTGACTTTTGTCCAACAAATTATGTTCTTCTACATGCTTCACAATTTTATTCTTTACTATTGTTTCGACTAATTTGCCCGGTACTGAAGTTAGACTTACCGGTCTGTAATTGCCCGGATCGCCTCTAGAGCCCTTTTTAAATATTGGTGTCACGTTGGCTACCTTCCAGTCATTAGGTACGGAAGCCGATTTAAGGGATAGGTTACAAACCACAGATAATAGTTCAGCAATTTCCCATTTGAGTTCTTTTAGAACCCTTGGATGAATGCCATCCGGTCCCGGAGATTTGTTAACATTAAGTTTTTCTATTTGTTCCAAAACCTCCTCTAATGACACTTCAATCCGGGACAGTTCCTCAGATTCATCACCCACAAAGGACGGTGCAGATTTGGGAATCTCCCCAACGTCCTCAGCCGTGAAGACTGAAGCAAAGAAATCATTTAGTTTCTCCGCAATGGCTTTATCGTCCTTGATTGCGCCTTTTATAGTTCGATCGTCTAGGGGACCCACAGGTTTTTTAGCAGGCTTCCTGCTTCTAATGTACTTAAAAAACATTTTGTTATTTCTTTTTGAGTTTTTGGCTAGCTGTTCCTCAAAATCTTTTTTTGCTTTTCTTATTACATTTTTACACTTGATTTGACAGTGTTTATGTTCCTTTCTATTTATCTCACTAGGATTGGACTTCCACTTCTTAAAAGATGCCTTTTTGTCCCTCACTGCTTCTTTTACATGGTGGTTAAGCCACGGTGACTCTTTTTTAGGTCTCTTGCTATGTTTTTTAATTTGGGGTATACATTTAAGTTGGGCCTCTATTATGGTGTCTTTAAGAAGTTTCCATGCAGCTTGCAGGGATTTGGCTCTAGTCACTGTGCCTTTTAATTTCTGTTTAACTAACCTCCTCATTTTTGTGTAATTCCCCTTTTTGAAATTAAATGCCAGGGTGCTGGTCTGCTGAGGTGTTCTTCCCACCACAGGAATGTTGAATGTTATTATATTATGGTCACTATTCCCAAGCGGTCCTGTAACGGTTATTTCCTGGACCTGATCCTGCGCTCCACTCAGGACTAAATCGAGAATTGCCTCTCCCCTTGTGGGTTCCTGCACTAGCTGCTCCAAGAAGCAGTCATTTAAGCCATTGAGAAATTTTATCTCCGCTTCTCTTCCTGAGGTGACATGTATCCAGTCAATATGGGGGTAATTAAAATCCCCCATTATTATAGAGTTCTTTGTTTTGGTAGCCTCTCTAATCTCCCTCAGCATTTCAATGTCAGTATCCCTGTCCTGGTCAGGTGGTCGGTAATATATCCCTACTGCTAATTTCTTATTTTTGGAGCATGGAATTACTATCCATAGCGATTCTATTGAACATGTTGATTCATTTAATATTTTTATTTCATTTGATTCTACATTATCTTTCACATACAGTGCCACTCCGCCACCCACCCGGCCTGCTCTATCCTTTCGATATATTTTATATCCCGGTATGATTGTGTCCCACAGATTTTCCTCATTCCACCAGGTTTCAGTGATGCCTATTATGTCAACCTCCTCATTTAATACTAGGTACTCTAGTTCACCCATCTTATTAGTCAGACTCCTAGCATTTGTGTAGAAGCACTTTAAAAATTTGCCACTGCTTATTTGTCTGCCCTTCCCTGATGCATTGGATTCCTTTGTACACGGTTGTTTGTCTGCTCTGGCCCATGGTTTGCCCTCTCCCCTCCTCTCTTTCTGACTACAGCTTAGAGAATCTCTATCAATGGATTCTCCTCTAAGAGTAGTCTCCCTCCGATTTACGTGCATCTCCACACCAATCGGCTTTCCCCCATCTCTCAGTTTAAAAACTGCTCTACGGCCTTTTTAATGTTTAGTGCCAGCAGTCTGGTTCCACCCTGGTTTAGGTGGAGCCCATCCTTCCTGTATAGGCTCCCCCTCTCCCAAAAGTGTCCCCAGTTCCTAATAAATCCAAACCCCTCTTCCCTACACCATCGTCTCATCCACGCATTGAGATTCTGAATCTCTGCCTGCCTACCCGGCCCTGCGCGTGGAACCGGAAGCATTTCCGAGAACGCCACCATAGAGGTCCTGGATTTCAGTCTCTTTCCTAGCAGCCTAAATTTGGCCTCCAGGACATCTCTCCTACCCTTCCCTACGTCATTGGTACCTACATGTACCACGACCACCGGCTCCTCCCCAGCACTACACATAAGTCTATCTAGATGCCTCGAGAGATCCGCAACCTTCGCACCAGGCAGGCAAGTGACCATACGGTTCTCCTGGTCATCACAAACCCAACTATCTATGTTTCTAACGATCGAATCACCCACTACTAACACCTGCCTCTTCCGAACTGGCTTTCCCTCCCCCTCAGAGGTATCCTCAGTGCGAGAGGATACCGCAACATCCTCTGGGAGGAGGGTCCCAACTACGGGATGGTTTCCCTCTGCTCCCATTGAATGCTCTGTTCCCTTGAGACTTTCATCCTCCTTAAGAGCACTGGGGCTCTCAGACTGGAGGTGGGACAGTACTACAGTGTCCCAGAAAGTCTCATCCACAAATCTCTCTACCTCCCTTAGCTCCTCCAGTTCAGCCACCCTGGCCTCCAAAGCCCGAACTCGGTCTCTGAGGGTCAGGAGCTCCTTGCAACGGGTGCACACATACGCCACCCGCCCACAGGGCAGGTAATCATACATGTTACACTCGACGCAATAAACAGGATAGCCCCCACTCTGCTGCTGGGCTTCTGTCTCCATTTTTCTAATGAACAAGGTTAAGTATAAACTGGGATTCTTTTTAAACCTCTGGAATATAGATTACGATAAGAGTTATGTTTTAAAGAAGGCCAGAAGTCACTAGTGCCCTCTAACCTCCCCCTCTAACCTCCCTCTCCAAACTCCCTGTTAGCAATTCCTGTTCGCAAGCTCCCTGGTCGCTGAGTCACAGGCTTATATAGCTCTGGTAGCCCCTCCCCCTGACTGAGGCTTAGCCAATTAACAGAGGCTTCTAGATTTCAAACCTTTTAGAAGCTCCTTCAAGCAATCAAACAATCAAACCAACCAACCAAACAGATAAACACAAGCTCTGCACACAGCAAATAACTCCCCCACACACAAACACACACTCCAGACAGCCACTTACCACAAGGGTCCCGTTTTTACTCCTCTTTCACCTGGAGAACTCCCTCTCCAAACTCCCTGTTAGCAATTCCTGTTCGCAACCATCTATTAAAATGTTAAAGAACATGAATTGTAAAGTCAATAGATACTGCTGGGCCCTTAGTGCGTCTGAAAATTAGTCCACTTATGTAGGAATATAAGGCCTGGCCTATCCACATATGTTTGTACCAGTATGATTATTTTGGTTAGTGTTCTGCATTTTTTTTTACTGAAATAATTACACTGGTACAACCTCTAGCAGTGATTCAGTTATACTAGCGGCATAGAACTGCTTTCAAGGAGTTTTGGCAATTCTTATTTCTTAGTTTTCTTTGTAGTCTATGATGGCCTGTGCTCGTGAGGAGTATTGCCTAGTGACCAGGGCTTATACCCTGGAATATGCAGAGAAGAGTGTTGGTAAGGGAGCCTGGGTCCTCCCCCTCCACTGGGATCCAGCCTAAGGCTATTAAAGGTCTGACACCAAAGAGTGCCTTCAGGCTGCCTTCATTGGGCTATTTCTTACCTTTCCCTGTTGCCCAAAGTGTGCAGTCTGTAGCAGGAAGGCATGAAGGAGTTCACTTCACCCCTTGGCACCTCTTTTCAGCCTGGGATGGCAGCTCTCTCTAGGGGTGATAGTTGCCTTCTCTCATGCTTTGGGCCTACAGCCAGAGTAGTTCCAAGTCTCTCCCTTTCAGAGGTAGCCCATAAACAAAACACAGGCAATCAACACCAATAAACAGGGATAGTAGGTAAGAGGGGGAAATGCCTCTCTCTCCAGGTATGGGCAAAGCAGGACATGACCTTTAGGCAGTTTGGGATTAAAGGGATTATGTCTTCCCTCAGCCCTTTCCTCAGGGGCTTGCAGGGTAAATGTCCTTTGTCTTCCATGGTGTGCCCCTAAGTGAGCTGTTCTGCCCTCTTTTAACTCTTCCCCAAGTCTGTGCATCTCTTGTGAGCGTAGTGGGCCAGGGCTGGCTGAGACTAGAGAAGCTCCTTAACTTCTTGTAGCACATTGTGCGGGTTTTAGACTCCATCACAGTTTCTCAGAATGAAACTGAAGGGTTGTCTGCACAGTATAGTAATTCATAAGCATTTTGCACCCTGTCTGGCCCATGTAGACCTTGCTGGCTTGCACTAAAATTCCCTAATGCATGCAAACATTGTTTTCTTTGAAGCAAGAGTACATTAGCATATGCTAGAAAACTTTTAGTGCATGCCAGGCCAGCTGGGACCACATGTACCATTTAGTGAATGACACTTGGGTGCTTTACAATTCATACCCTACTGATGTGCAATCCTGCACTATGTAAACAAGTCCTGAGGATTTTCCTGTGGAGCAGTGGAGGGCGGACTCTTGTGTTGAGCAAGGATTATAAAGATGGCTGATATGTGAAGGGAAACCTGGGAAGAATTTGTGCCCCTCCCCCAGTGTCTCTGTTACCTTTTAAATCATGAGCTCTTCAGGATACAGCCAATCTTTTATTCTAAATTTGTTCAAGTACTAACACAATGGAGCCCCGGCCGTGATTGGAGGTTTTGAGAACTACCAGGATACTACTACTACTAAATATAATAATGAATAATGTCACAAACTGACTTCAGTTACTCTGTGCTCCCTAAACTGGTCAAATAATCATATGATTTCACTTTATTGGTGGTCTTGTTGCTTGCTGTAGACTTCTTGCATATTTTTATTCCAAGCCAAAATACTTCATTAACAAGGAAATATGGCTTCTGAACTTCATTAATTTTAAAAAAATTACTAAAAATGAAGGAACTCCTAAATTATTTGTTCTCAACATTCAAAAACTCATCTTTCATTAAATAACAAATTCACTTATTTTTAGTTTAATAAAACTAACATACACACAACTTTATTGTTGACGATGTTCAGATGTAACATTTGTTACCAATACACACACCTCTTCTCCTCTCCATGCACTGGAATAAATCTCTGCTTTAGCTGTATTTTCAAACACAACCTTGATTGTGGAATTGTGACACATGCTTCAATAATAAGCAATTACCTTTCTATGTGTTCTCTCATATTTGCTGTTATGAAGCAGTTAAATAAAATAAGGAATATTTCTATAATATCAGTAGCTTGATTGTATTCAGAGGAGTTACTAAAGAGAATATGAAAATTAATATGAATTTTAATCGGTTGTAAATGAAAAGAATGCATATATAGGAGAAGTCAGCAATAGTGTACATGTCCTTGAGCTCTCAGTGTCATAGATCTCTGAGTTAGTTGGATGATTTATAAAATTACAAGTAGACGGAGACTCCCTATTGACTATGCCTGAAAAGGCACGTGTGTGTTGCTGATTGTAGCTAATCTATCTGTGAAGTGCCTTGTGCTTATGAAATGTGAAACAACTATCTCTGTTTTGTTGGCAATATGTGACTAATTGGTGTGTGGGGCTGAAATCTCCCACTTGTTGGGACTTCTGTTGTTCCAGCACAAGTGTATAAGAAGACACAGAGCAGTGCTAATGTTCCTCTGGAGTGTGGAGAAATCCTACAACAGCTATATTTGTGATGATTTGTCATTGATCACGGCTCTGCATCAAGAGTTTACTTGCTGCTACAGGTTGAACCTCCCTTGTCTGGCACCCTCAGGACCTGAGTGGTCCTGAACCACAGAGTTTGTGAGGCTTCTTACCCAGGTGTAGGGCTCTGCTCCCGGCTGGGGCTGCACTCCCTGCTGCTGCCTCCAGCCCCATATCCTGCCAGCCCTAGCTGGGGCTGCATCCCCCACTGTGCCAGCCCCAAACAGGGGCCGGCCTCCCTGTCTGCACCCCTTACAGGAGCTGCACCCAATGGTGCCGGCTCAGCCTACATGCCTAGCTGCCAGCCCAGCTGACTCCAGCCCTGACCAGGGCTGCACTCTTCGCTGCCAGCCTCAGCCAGGACTGTGTTTCTGATTACTGGCCCTGCTGCCTTCAGCCATGGGTGAGGCTACGCTCCCCCAATGCACCAGCCCCAACCGAGGCTGTGTTTCTCACCGTGCCAGCCCCGACCGAGGCTGTTTTTCATGCCACACCAGTCCTGGCTGGAGCTGCATTCCCCATCTCACCAGCCTCAGCAGGGCTGTGCTCCTGGCCATTGGCCCCACTGCCTCCAGCCCTGGCTGGGGATGCACTCCTGGCTGCCAGCCCTGGCCAGGGCTGAGTTCCCCACCATGCCAGCCCTGCTGGGAATGTACTTCCCACTGCCAGCCCAGCTCAGTCTGCATTTCTGAAACTGGGTAGCCAGGGCTCTCTGGTCCAGCAATATCTGTGGTCCTGCCAGACCACAGATGTTGCTGGACCAGAGAGTCCTGAATTTTAGAGGTTCAACCTGTATAACCTTTCAGTGGATACAACCTAGTTCCCTGTCTGTATACCCAGCCAGACCTGACCAGGGCCATAACAAGGGCAGGGCAAGTGGTGCACTCACCCCAGGCGCATCATAATCAAGGGTGCAAAGATGCAATAAGTACAAGTAATAAGCTGCAAAAATAGAGCATGAAGCATGCTAACCTAAAATTAATATTTTGCCCCAGGCGCAAAAATATTGAGTGACGTCGCTGAGCCTGACTAATGTTTGAAGGAAGTGCGTAGCCCCATCCCACATTTCCCCAACCCCCTTTGAGATGTTTTGATCACCAAATATCCTAATAACATAGGTAACCTGTGCTGAAATTGTGCTTGGATGTAAAGAAGACTGTACACTCATGGAACACCCAGGCACAATTTCCTTCTAATGAGAACACTGCCATTAATCTTTCTAAATGTATGTATTGTTCTGCTCTTTAGGGTTATGTAGATGGAGAGCTCAGTTAAGAATCAAATCCAAAAGGCTCCAAATCCTAAAGCATCTTAAGTTTTGCACAGTAAAATGTTTTTGTGGTGGTGGGAGGAATTTGGAAGCACACATTTAAAAATATTTAGACTGGTGCCAATTAGGAATTCTTACGCTGATTCCCTTTGCATTCTCCTCTTAGAATTCTTCAGATGCCAATCCCTCCATATGAACACAAGAGACAAACAACCCTCAAGTGATTGAGATCCTACTTAGTTCTTGATACTTGGAAAGCTGGCATTCTTTCTACAGTAACTCTTGACAAGTCAGGTTTACACTGAAAAAAGAGTATTGTGTTTGAAAATATGTCAAATAACATGGTTTAACTAATGCAAAATTAAACATGATTTAGCACCTACTTCAGATAGGGACAAATTGTCCTTAAAACAAAATTTGTTACCATGACCAGCTAGTAACATTGAAAGCACAATTTGTCCATGTCTACACTAGGGATACGTCTAGCCTGCAAGCCTCTTTCAAAAAAGGCTTTTTCAAAAGATACTTTCAAAAAAGCCTCTTTTGAAAAAGAGCATCTAGACTACAACCAGTACTTTCAAAAAAGCAAGCTGCTTTTTCGAAAGAGAGCACCCAGGCAGTCTGGATGCTCTCTTTTGAAAAAGCACAGTTTGCGTTACGTAGCGCCTTTTTTCAAAAAAAAACTTTTGAAAAAAGGCGTTCTTCTTTGTAAAACGAGGTTTTCCGTGGTCGAAAAAAACTGCCGCGTTCTTTCAATTTACTTTCAAAAGAACGCGGCAGCAGTCTAGACGCAGGGGAAGTTTTTTAAAAAAAAGGCCACTTTTTTCTAAATAAAACCCCTGTAGTCTAGACACACCCTAGGTGGTTTAGTTGTGTTTAACATGTTGTTAGTAAACATTCTAACAGTTTAACTAACAGAATGATTTTTTCCAGTAGAGATCTCTGTGTTTAAGTGATGAGTTAAACCTACGAGTGCAGCAGTAGTCCATCCAGTGCAGCAATATATTAGCTGATTTTTGAGCCAACATAAGAGCAGTCCATATAGTAATGACTTAGGCCTTGTCTACACTACAAAGTTTTGTTTCCAACAAAACTGTGAGGGTACACAAATCAGCTTTTGTTGAGAAAAACACCCGGTTTGCGACAAAAAACTTTCACCCCCTAACAGAGACTTTGTTTTTCTTTTCCCCTCCCTTTATTATAGACAAAGAACAAGTGTAAATGTTGCTGTTTGTTTTGTCCATAGGACTGGCTCCACCATCCCCCTCCCCAGTCCCACAATGCCGGCCCTGATAGCTTTGCTCAGTGTTTTGATTTCTGCTACCTGGCAGACTTTCACTCCTCCTCTATCAAGCTCTGGGAAGTATCTGACAGCTGAGTGAGCTGCTGCCTTTGGGGAACAAAGAGCAAATCACTGGAATGCTCCTGTTCTACCCTGCACTAGAAACACAGTCTTGCTGCTGCTGCGGGGGGGGGGAGGGAGGGGAGAGACTGCTGTGCTGCTTTAACATTCATCAACACAGAGAGCTCACAGAGCAACTCATGATGCTGCTCCCAGCAGCTGAAGAGCCTGTGGGAGAACTCAGAGGGAATCCCAAGATGCAGAGGGATCAACTCTGCCTTCCCACAATGCTGCACTGTGGGCAACATACATTGCTCATACTGTCAGTGATGGTGCCCCCAATGTGGACATGATCTGTTGACAAATGGAGCAAGTGTGAAAACAATTTGGCAATTTTGGATTTGTCGATTTTTGCGCATCAACATAAGTCAACAAAACTTGATAGGACAGACAAGGTCTTAATAAGAGAATCAAAAAGATTTAGAAAGACAAAAAGCAAAGCCCAAAGCCTGTGTTGTATCTTACATTTGATTCTTCCTTTGTGTTATGGTTTTTATTTATCTTTACACTTGTTTCAGCATTCTTCACGGACCCAGTTGCTTAATGTTTACATTAATATGGCTTTTTTTTTTCAGTTTACCTAGGTAACACTGATGTTTTATGTTGTAAAATGTTATATAATTAGCTTTGTAAAGCTGCTGTCAACAGGGTTACTTTCCAAGTTTGTCATGCTGAAAAATTATTGGGGTGCTCTTGGTTCCCTCGAAGAGTGCACCCTTAACTTCCTTCTTTAGAACACAAATCACTCCAGGTAATATAGGCATACACACGTGCTGTGTGATGCTCTTTTATTCAGAATGCTAAAATATTAACAAACTTTAAAAAATCACAAGTAAATTTAGTTGAAAATAATTAAAAATGTGACAACAGACATGTAAACTAAAAAGAAACAAACAAGCACATAGAGAGATGATCAGAAGCTAACAAATTGTGGGTTTATTATCATTTTGATAACTTGCACCCCAATCCAGCAGAGACAAATACCTGTGTTTAACTTGATGCTTGTGAATGGACCCATTGCTTTTATTGGGAGTACAGATGTTAAAAAAATGTACATGGGTTTTTTTTAGGATCAGGGTATGACATTCTATACATCAAAGTAGCACCCTGGAATCCCCATATTCACCATTGTCATTTTGATAACTTGCACCCCAATCCAGCAGAGACAAATACCTGTGTTTAACTTGATGCTTGTGAATGGACCCATTGCTTTTATTGGGAGTACAGATGTTAAAAAAAATGTACATGGGTTTTTTTTAGGATCAGGGTATGACATTCTATACATCAAAGTAGCACCCTGGAATCCCCATATTCACCATTGACATCAAATTATTATATGTTTTGTAGAAAGTTTACATTTTTAACAAATATTTTATGTTGTAAAAGTATCATTTTAAAGGTCTTGATCTCTTGAACAGTATATCCCAGTGGATTGTATGAGCTGTCACAGTGTGTGAAGTTATGAAGCATTGCTATGTGTGTGCTGAAATATGTTGTGAGTCTGGGAGACACCCACAGCCAGTCTTTCAATAGCAACAAAGGACTGATCCAGATATGTGCTGTTGGCTCATACAAGGGAATCCACTGTCTTAATGGCCATCAAAATGACTTCTCAGAGAAAGCTCATATGCAATGGGAGGCAGCAAGGAGCCAGAGATGGGGATTAGAACAGTTATAACCCCATGGATGTCACAGGGGGCAGGGGTGGAGAAAGGGACAGCTATATGATATGTATTTGAGACTGTGTCTGTCTGTCTGTCTGTCTGTCCCTCCCCTGGCTATGCCTGCTGCAGCTGCAGCAGTAGCCATGGACAGGTGCTTCTCACCTGGCCCCAAGCTGCTGCGATGAGAGAGGGCTGGGATTATCCTCTTTTTCTGAGGCAGCCTTCATACTGAACTCCTCAGCCCCAGCCCTACCCCAGAGCAATTACTGAAATGAAGAAAAACAAAAATTATGTGAGTATGGACCCGAGGAATGCCGGGTAAATCCTCTAGTACTCTAATAAGTGATTTGGATCACCTTACTGAGCAGTGGACTATTAGAACTGCATTTTATACTGTTTGGGAGGGGAAACTATTTTTCAATTAGTAATTCATAGTCAATTCTTTTTCTTTCTCTCTACATAGTTTTTAAAGAGTCAGTGAGATTGTATTTGGGAATTGTTCCTTTAAATCTCCCAGATGTTTGTTTATCTCATTTTCAGAATTAAATAATCTGGCTATAAATGTAAGCCTCTTCTTGAAGCCTGTGCCCTCCACAGCTTTTGCTGCCTTACATTTGTGGATAAAAACAAACACATATACATCGGTTTGCTTTCAGCAGGCTTCCGATTATTTAAGAGTTCTAAAAACCTGCCACTTTCAACCTTAGCTGGATTCCTCTCTACTTCACAGTTGATTTCATTAGTATTAAAATCACTGCTTGGAGACTGTTACTCCATTCTGAATATAAATAATACATATCAAAATTTCACACAGCTCTTATATATAAAAAATTGACCCAGCTCCATCAATGAATTTTGACGCTGCCATTGTTAAGCACCTAGAGATCTTGACAAATGCCGCAGAATGCATACTTCGGAATGCTGCTACATACAGTATAGAATCACAGAACACTAGAACTGGAAGGGACCTCAAGAGGTCATCGAGTCCAGTTCCCTGCCCTCATGGCAGGACCCAGTACTGTCTAAACCATCCCTGATAATACTTGAGCAATCAGACTGTTGTACAAAATAAATGTATATTTTTACTTTTTCTGCAACATTTTCCTTACTAGTTAATTTTTAATAAAATCTTCTTTATTACAACTAGACATTACTCACACTTTTTCGCAAAAGAAGAGTTCTAACAAATCTTTATCTTTCCATATTACACATTTGAAGTTTATAACAGAAAACTATCATTCTGAGTTGCAGGAACTGTCTCTTTTGTATCCTTGTATATATTTTTAAAATACAATTATCTCAGTTTTGAATCAGTTTGAGTCTTCACAGGGATGTTTCTGGTGCAAAGAAATGGGTTTTAGATCTAATTTTAAAGCAATTAAGTTTTTCACTTTGCCAGAGCTACTGTGGTTTTTGTCCTCCCTTAATAAAATTACTGATTTGCTTGCATCCACACAGCAAACCATCTGGAGGGGAGGGGTGAGGAAGCACAGATGAATGAGGAGGGGACGGGTCATGCAGGGAAGAGGCAGGGATTGGGGGGTAAGGAGCAGCAGGGATCTGGGCTCCACAGGTCAATACTCACCAAGCACGGGTGGGGGTTGGGCAGGGCTGGTACTCTGCTCCTCCTGCCGGGAGATTAGGACGGCACTTGTTGCATCCTTTTCCTGCCATCAATGAAGAGGCCTTCGCTGGCACCCCTCTTTCTGCCTGGCAGCCAGGCGGAGGTTGGGGAGAGCCCCAGGCTGGTATCTGATTCATTAACCGTTCCATTATCTGCAGATATGAAGTGGATATCCATGGATATGCAGGGCTCTATATATCTGCTAATGTAGACACAGCCTGAGTTAGGACCATTAAAATATCACAGCTATAAAGCCTGGGTAACTATAGGCCTAGTCTTTGATAAAGAGCTGCCCTTTGTGTTACTGTAATATACGTCAGTCGAATACATGCTGCTTTCATGAAATGCTGTTTTCATGGGTGGTGGGTGTGTAGGGATAACATATTAAAGTATTAAAAATGATTCCCCAAGTGGAAGTGACTCCCCATAATTTGTTCCCCACAACTGAAAGTCTAAATAGTATAAGTTTGTTAAGAAGAAGAAGCATATAAGTGTTTAGATTTATTCTTGTTAAAGTGTTTAGATTTAGTGTTATCAAGCTTGATAAGTGTTTAGATTTATTATTATTATTATTATTATTTGTTAAGATTGTTAAATGTTTAGATTTATAATTATTGCCCCTCTAGAACATAATTTGTTAGGAATGTAATATTAGGTCATGTAACTTAAAACTGTTAAGAATATAATACTATGTAGCCAGAAACAGCTCCCCTCTCTGTGTCCCAGGGCACGCTCAAACTTTTGCAAGTGGCTGCTTGTCAAGCCACTAACTCTGCTCTGGGAGCCAAGCCCTGTAATTGATTAAGAGCATTGTAACACAATTGATGCCCATTCTCTTCAAATCATTGTGAACCAATTAACCCTAATCCCAAAGCGAAACATTGTAACTATAACAGTAACTAACTCAGCATTCTTAGAGAGCGTGTTTTAAGAAATGCCACCCAGAAACTTTTGTAACTTTTTGTAACTACAACTCTTGTATATGTAAAATTATTATTATACAAAATACTGTATGTGAAACATTAATTAGGGAATGTATGTAAAAGAGAGAGTGCTTGGACAATGAATGAATGGTTTGAGAGGTGCCAGCCTGAGAATACAGTATCAAAGGGCTGAAGAAGGCGTCAGGTGCCAGTGCAACCAAAAGGCGTCAAGTGGAGAAAAACTGGAGACTGGAGGTCCACCCTATGAGATCACTGACGAGCACCTGGCAGCCACCCTGTAGACATCAGCATGACGCAGCAATTCCCATAGACTGGCATAGGAAGAAATTCCTATAAAGACTGGACCAAAAGACTATGGAGTCAGAGTCTAAGGTTCTGCTGCCAGCCTACCAGGAGCTTCAGATGCGCATCTGATCAGGACTTCGCTCTCCACTACCATCACTTGTGTACAGAATACCTGGCCAGTACTCTGTCACAAGCAACTTCCAGGCTGGTAACTATAACAACTACACAGAACCTGAATGAATGGATGAATGATTGCATGAATGTTTATATATATATATATGTGTGTGTGTGTGTGTGTATAAGGGCTAAGTAGTGATAGGAATAAGTAGTTAAACAACGTTGTTTGCTTCTATCTTTTCTTTATTCTTTATTATTATCTTTACAATAAATGTGGCTTTTTGCCTTATTCCCCTCATAAGATCCTGCTTGCTTTTATTGGTATAACAGGTGAAGCTGTTGCTTCCGGAGGCCAGCTCTTCCACCTGTGGAAGCCCCTCCCCATTGTCTACCCTTTCCCCATTGTCTCCCTTTTCTCTCTGCTCACCCATTTCAACCAAATCCCTGAACTCAAATGTAGCAAAAAAATGTGGGAAAAAATCGCTCTTCTAAATGTATTTTTTTCTAAAGAAAAAGGAGCATGTTTTCTACTCCATGTCTGATTGTGATGTCTGGACATGCAGAAGGTACTTAATTAAAAACACTAAATTTGGGACTAAAAATGTAAGTCACAGGTTTTTTGATAAACCCTGAAGTTTGTCAGAGATTTATTTGCATAAACTGTGTAGTAAGGGCAAGTCAGTTGTCCCGCTGAATGCACCATTATATATTATGGAATACATAATGCAGCTCTTCTCCATTTAACAATTTCTTCATCAGTATTTCTAAACTGATTTTTTATTTTTTAAATATACTCTCAAACCCTCACTGATGTGGTTCCTGACCGAGAAGGAGAAATATATTCTCCACATTCCCCTAGCACACCAGAGCTTTGGGGGACCCAGGCAAGTAGATTTTGTGTGCTCCAGCCCTAGCATGGGATGGGGAAGAAGGGGGGCTGGAGTATCAATTTGGGTTCCCCATTATTAGGGGGAGCAGCTCTGAGCCTCGGGGGCCCGATCCAGGCAAGCTGGGGGCCGCATCTGGCCCCCGGGCCTTAGGTTCTCCACCTCTGCCTTAGAGGGACAACATTCCTTTTCTTCCAGATACAGTAGCTGGACAAATGAGTTTCCTTTTTACTTCTGACTATTTGATGCATTAGTCTGAAGAGAGCCCTCCATGAAAATCAGCACCTTACAAAGATATAAAATCCTTTGATATGCTTAAAATCTTTGGAAACATACTTTGAGATAAACATATAGTGAAATTTCATAAATAAGTCTTGTTATGAAAATCACACAAAATTAGATGTGATTCGTTGTTCCACCAAAGGGGGAATCTAGTTTTCTGGAATGTTTTCTGGTTCCAATGGGGAACCCACACTGACGCTCCAGCCCTCCTGCTCCTCCATCTCATCGTGGGGCTGGAGCACACAAAATCTACTTGCCTTCTCCCTCCCTCCCCCCAGGGCTCTGGTATGCAAGGGGAATGTGGAGAATATCTTTCTCTTTCTAGGTTGGGGACCACATCAGTGAGGGTTTGGTTTTTCTTTTTTGCTTCTCACTTGTGTGCAGCCCCTGACTGATTTTTCTGTGAATTAGTGGCCCCCGATCCTAAAAAGGTTATCCATCTCTGTTCTAAGGGCTCTTTTCAAATTAAAATGTGTATTTTAGATAAGGGTAGTCTTTTGAATAATTTATTTTAAAAAACTATCTGAAAAACCAAGCATTTAAGGCTAAAGCTGAATACTTAGATTGTGCATCTGAATATCTATATTGTGGATTTTTTAGAGGTGTGATTCAGCTCTAAACTAATGAAATATTTAAAGCAAATTTTAAACGAAAGTCCTGTAGACATAGTTACACACAACTATTTTTGTCAGTAAATTCAGGGTACACACATGCTTATTAAATGGTTTAATTACCACTTAATGGCTCTTTCACAAGTTCAATGTTATGCTAATAGATCTAGCAAGCTGAAAGACATTTCACTTTTAAGTTAAACTTAAAAAACAACAAATAGTCCGGTAGGACTTTATAGACTGACAAAACATGTAGATGGTATCATGAGCTTTCGTGGGCACGGCCCACTTCTTTAGATGACTGGAGTTATCTGAATATTCAGTTCAGGGGGGAGGAGTCACTAGTCTGCAAACTGCAACAACCTGCTGTGGGAATGGTCAGAATAGGGATAGGACGAGGGGAGGAGTTGAGCACTAAGACCCAGGGGAGGCATTTTCTCCCATTGCCTCTTAAACCCACCACCCATGACTATTTTCATCACTGTAACAGTAGTCAATACAGTGCAAACGAAATATAGAATACAAAAAACAGATATAGTTCCTTTTATGCTGGTATCACAAGATGACACATGAAAAGGATTCATAATCTCCGTGGTTATGGGCAGAGACACAGATTGGGAAAGGTATGAGTCTGGCATTGAGTGCTTACCATTATGAAGCAGATGAAAAGCAGCATGGTTATAACATGGCTGAAAAACTGATTGCCCCTTAATTGTTCTTGTTTGTTTAATTAGACTAATTTTTTATAAAGAGAAAGCACTATTAAATTAAAGAGCAATTATCCACTGTGCAAATTATAGTTAAAATGATTGTAGCAAATTATTCTAGTTTCCAGCATTGTATTGGCTATAAGAAAACAATCTAATTATTAGAGTTTATTCTATGTGAAATTGGTTGTTCTCGACTGTTAGGGTATTTTGGAAATCTGACAAAAGCTGAGTTGTACTCATTCCTTGAAAAAAAATAAGTTATTTGTTGTTGAGACTGGGATAACTATAGCAAACTTTTAAATGAACCACAGTTGCATGACAGAAAGTATCTTGGAAACTCAATCAGTAGTTAACTTTAGGAACATAATTATGTACCTTGTTTCAAAAGGGTGGGATTACCAACTTGTTTATGCTGAAATATGTGCTCAAGTGTTTTGCAGAACTGGGCCTAACATGACCAAGGCTGCATAATTAGAGCATCTCATAATGCCATTTAGGTAAAAATTAAAAATGTAGCAGCTCTTTCATACATGTAAAGATGGAAAAATGTCCATTTGGATTCATGAGAAATGACTCTTTAACTGGCAAGAATACTGACACTCCTCAAAAAAATAGCTGTTGCAGAAAGCTGGAATATTAGCAATCTTTGCCTTTTTATCTCCCCTCCCTTTCCAAAAAGAAAAACATGCTATCTCAAAGTTTAGCTTGCACATAGCAATGTTTTGAGTCAAATACATAATTGTAACATTATTGTTAGAACAGAAAACCATTTCAGAGAGAGAAAAATCAAGATCAAGATTCCAAATTTCAATGAGGAGGAGGCATGTAAGTGGCTAAGGGTCTGATTTTTAATGGTCTTTTAAGCTGCTAAAGAAGCAAGTAGTGGAATTTTCAAAAGTGCCCAGAAACCCAATTGCTCTGATGGGAGTTGGGTACCTGGGGACAGATTTTCAAAGCTATTTAGACATTTAAAGATGCAGATAGACGCTTAGTAAGATTTTCAAAATTGCCTAGATGCCAATGAGAGTGAGACACCTAGCCACTTTTGAAAAACTCACTTTGTAGGTTCCTAAATACCTTTGTAAATGGTCCCAAGTCACTTTTGAAAATGGGACTTCGGCTTCTGCATTACTTAGGCACTGTAGAAAATGGAACCTATTCTCTGTTAGAGATGTAAATGGATAACTGGTTACCCAGTAAGAATCACCCTTATCCGTAACCCGTTAACTGGTGCCCAAAGACAGGGGGCTACTCCAGACTGGATGGGTCCACCACCCCATGGGCCAAGGCCATTAGCCATCAACCCCACAGGGCCAAGAGCTGGCAGTCAAGCCCTGCAATTAACTGTGTAACTGATATAATTTTTATTGGTTACACAGTTAATATTTTAATATATTTTATATTCTTATTCTCTGTAACCATGAGACTTATGTTTGATTAATGTTTGTGTGTCTGTTGTAATGCTTCTTCAGAAAGAAGGAATTTCCAACTTCATTGCCATTGTCTCCATCATTATTCTAATATGTGTATATATGCAAAACTTTTAAAATTAACTAAAATGTTAATAAAATGTCACTGTCTGAATGTCTAAATGACTGAAATCCTCTTTAACCACAGAACAGATACGGCATAGATAGTAGAAAACCCTGCTGTCCTAGAATTGCCAGTCAGTGTAGGTCAGCAGTGACAATAAATGGCCTGCAGGCCAGACGCAGTCCAGCTGGGTTAGCCCCTGGCAGGCTGTCGGTGCTTTATTTACCTGCAGAGACTCAGGTAAATACAAGTGCTTGCAGCTCCCATTGGCCATGGATTGCTGTTCCCAGCCAATCAGAGGTGTGAATAGCAGCACGGAACCACTTCCCACAACTCATGTTGCCCAGGAATGGCAATCTGCAGCCAATGGGTGCTGCAAGCGCCCATATCAGTGGAAGCACAGGTAAATAAAAGGGTGACAGCAGCCTGCCAAGGGCTACCCTTGGTGAGCCATGTCGTCTTATTGCCCACCGCTGGTATAGGTTAAGCTAGACTTTGAGGAAAATTCTATAGGACTCCCTTGATGCTGATAAAACTGCCAGTTAGAAATTGGACAGAGATGGCCAACTCACTTCCCATAAATAACTGCCTTAAAGGCTATGAGATGGTGCCAACTTCCAGCAATTACCAGCCTGGAGCAAATTTGAGCATGTGACTCAGAAGTGAAAGTCATCGTATCTTTTGCCGATGTTCTGAACCTTTCTATCTCCCTGTATCATAATAAATGAAAAACATATTTTCAGTCTTTATAAGAACATTGCCATAATCCCAGATCTCCATCAGGAAATTGTAAATGGGGATTTCAAGTTGTATTGTTGGCTTCTCCCTTTTGATTACTTCCATTGAGTAGGTGGTCAATGTTATACTGCTATCCGAGCCTTTTTTCTCATTTTATCAGGGAATATTAACCCTAATCCTCCTCAATCTTCTGCTTATCTGTCTTTCTTACATTTTCTTTTTTGTTTCCTTGGTCCTTTTTGCAACTGTACAGTTTATTCATTGAGCAGGTATGCCACAAATTAAATTTGCACTGCAATAATTTTCTTCATTCTTTCATGACTGCTCTTTCAAAATATCCTGATATTATAAGTAGTTTTCTCTCATCCTTCTTTGATGGGTGTCCCTCAGGACACTTTTCTCCTTCCCCTATTCTTTTGGCTTTATATTTGCTTTGTTGGTAACATTATCTTGTCTCAGAGCATGCAGTGCTGGTTATATTCAATTGTAGTCCTGGTTTCTATCCTCTCCCCTTCATACTCATACTCATAAATTTGTCTTAATTTTTCTCATATTCAAGCAAATTATCTTAAATTAATTATAACCAAGGCAGAAATTATTTTATTTCTTCTTTCACTTTCCACTTCTTCCACATGCTGGTCATTACCACTGGATACTTTATCTTTAATCTGCAGTTTACTTTTGGTACTTGTATTGTCTTATTATGTTCAATCTTGCCTTGTTCACCTTCTAAACATCTCATGTATCAGCAAGTTATTTTAAACAGCAAAATCATGGTCCATGTACTTGTTTTTGCTGCTTAACTTCAGCAATGAAATGTATGTTGGACATCCAAAATCCTCTTGCTGGCCATGTCATGCAGTTCAAAAGGAAACTGTATGTCTCATTTTCACTTCCATTTGCTATTGACATGTCTATTTCTTCAATAGCATTTTATTGCACAAATTGGGCCTAACTATATTTCTTTTATTTTATTACACTTTCTTTGAACTGTTTTTTGTCTCTTCATTGTCTCATAAGCCTCCAGTTGTTGACCAGTTCTTATTTTTGGCTATTATTTTGATTATTAATTAGCGTATTATTATTGCTGTGTCCTCCTGTTATCTTTTCCCCCAGAATTTTGAATGAGAGGTACTGTTGAAAGGAATCCAAATTGCTCTCAATGAAGTCTTAGGCCTGGCCTACACTAAAGGGGAAAGTTGACTTAAGATATGCGACTCCAGCTATGTTAATTAAGTAGTTGGAGCTTACTTATCTTAAATCGTGTTTTTGCATTATACACACAGCGGGAGGTTGACAGGAGCAAACACTTCTGTTGACTTCCATTATGCCTTGTGAGGAGTGCGACTATTGGCACCAACAGGAGCACCCTCTCTGTTCAAATCAGCAGGTCTTCACTATACCCACTAATTTGGATCCTGGAAGATCGAAGGTAGCAGCGTTGATCTTCCACATAGTATAGACAAGCTCTAATGGCAAAATTCCCTCAATAGGTATAATGTGAATATACTCTAAACAGATATTAGTGAGAAGAGGAATAAGCAAGAGCAATGATGAAATTGTTGGTGTTAGTAGCTAAAAAATAAAATAAAGCCAAAAAAAGTATGCTGGATTGTGCAATCCAATGTGTGATTCTCACATATTTAACAAATTCAGAAGGTCACAAACTGCACTGTAGATGCAGTAACAGATATTTCTCCTCCTTAAACTAAGGCCTCTAACTTGTTCTTGTTATTTATCTTAATCTGTAAGAGTATTTTCTGTCTTTAAGCACAGTCACAGGCCAAGGCTTAGTGCATAGGCTGCAGCCTTCCCAAGAAACTCGAGGGGGGATTGATTGTGACTCATCAGCATCTTTCTAAGGCATAATTGCCTCCTTGCTTCCTTCTTAATTCAAGTATTGGTTCATGTGGGGTGACTGACTAATCCCTATTTCCCATGTAGAGTATGTCTACACTGCAGAGTTTTTTTCAGAAAAACGGTCAAAAGTTTCACTTACAAAACTGTGAGTTTGACTTACATCCACACTGCAATTGTGTTCTTTTGAAAAAAAATTGAAAAAACAGGGTTTTTTCTGATATTGATAAACCTCTTTCTATGAGGAACAAGCCTTTTTCCAAAAGAGCTCTTTTGAAAAAAGGCGTGTGTGGATGGGGAAGAGGGAGTAATTTTGAAAGTAGAGGAAAGAGGAAAAAGCACAGGTGCCCTGGTGGCCACTCTGTCCATAGTAATCACAGCTTAAATGCGATATAGCGTCCATTCAGTGGGGATGCTATCTTTTGAAAAAGCAGATCACTTTTTCAATGTGCTTTGGCAGTGTGGATGCTCTGTTTTGGAAGAAATTTTTTTGGAAGATCTCTTCTGGAAAAGCTTCTTCCGAAAGAAACCTGCAGTCTAGACGTAGCCGTAGGGAGCAAACAGCCACATAGCACAGTTTATTCCTGCTTGCCTAGGCTCATGGACCAAATAGACTGCATAGCAGTCCTCTTACTCTGTTGAGGAAATGCATAGTCCAAATCACAATCTACAACTAAGAGAGTGCAGTGTTCTAATAATTTTTTTGTAATATGATTTGTGATGATACAGTTTCTTTGGGGAACAGATTAGTGCTCATGTTGCACTCTGAGGGTATGTCTAGACTACATTCCTCTTTCGAAAGAGGAATGTAAATTAGGCAAATCAAAAGTGCAAATGAAGCACGGATTTAAATATCCCAGGCTTCATTTGCATATTTGTGTCCGAGTGCTTTTTTCAAAAAAGAGTTTTTTTAAAAGTGCAAGCGCAGTGTAGATGCAGTTCTTTCGAAAAAAAACCAACCCTTTTTTGAAAGAACCCATACTCCTAAAAAAATGAGGAGTATGGGTTCTTTCAAAAAAGAGTGGTTTTTTTTTTCAAAGAACCACGTCTAGACTGCGCTTTCACTTTTGAAAAACCCTTTCTTGAAAAAGCGCTCGGATGCAAATATGCAAATGAAGTGTGGGATATTTAAATCCGTGCTTCATTTGCATGTTCGATTTGCCTAATTTACATTCCTCTTTCTAAAGAGGAATGTAGTTTAGATGTGCCCTCTGTCAGGACCTGACCCAGGCTGGGGAAGCTAATGATCCAGCCAACTGACCAAATTTGATAATGAATCCTGTTCACATGCCATTTTGAGTCACATTTTGCATACACTAAGAAAAAGAGAGAGAGAAGTTTTATATTCATTTGTCAGCTCCCTACAAAATTTTGTAACACTGTAAGAACAGGGTTTTTGTAAGTTTTTCTCAAAAAAATCTATGAACCCACCAAAACCAGCCAACATGCCAACAAGTAGGGAGTGATTTTACTCCCTATAGTGCTGCAGGTAGTTGAAAAGGATTTTTCTACAACTTAAACAATGATTTCCTTTCTGACTTGGGTATGTGACCACTAACTTCATAATCTTCATTCAGAAACCTAATTTATTAATATGATGAAGTCATTTACTCTTTACTCCTGTCTACTGACTGTCTGAGAAATTTTGGATTTACATTGAGTGTTTTAATGTCCGAATCAGATATATTTTAAAAATGGGAAATAATCCAACACAAGGGTAAGGCTACACTAGCTCGTTAGCTCGAGCTAGGTAGTCTAATGTGGGCAACCGGAGTTGCAAATGAAGCCCGGGATTTAAATATCCCGGGCTTCATTTGCACCTTCCCGGGCGCCGCCATTTTTAAATCCGCCTTAGTCCGAACTCCGTGCCCGCGGCTACACGCGGCATGGACTAGGTTGTTCGAATTAAAGATCACTCCGGGCACGGAGTTCGGACTAAGGGGGATTTAAAAATGGCGGCGCCCGGGAAGGTGCAAATGAAGCCCGGGATATTTAAATCATTAGACTACCTAGCTCGAACTAACGAGCTAGTGTAGCCTTACCCCAAGAGACTCAAACACCCAAAAGTTTGGAGCTTTAGCTGAACATGACTGACTCAGGAGTGTTATTTGAATTTTGCAAATAATAACCTGTATAGGCCAGAACCAAACCCAGGATCCAAATCCCTCAAACTTTGGGGGAGTTGAATTCTAGCATTAAATATTAATTTTGCAGTGAACTTGTCTCTATTAAATATAAACCAAATATTTTTTTATTGTTTAAAATATGCAAGCCATATATGGGCCCTTTCTTCACCCCTTAACTGTGGAATTCTTCTACAAGTTGAACCTCTCTGGTCCGGCACACTCGGTGCCGAACCAGAGAATTTGCCCAACCACAGAGGGTCTATTCTGTCTAGCAGCATTACCATCACTTCCGCTGCTAATTGGGTTCTTAGAAGACATTTAGGGGTAAATTAGAGCACAGAACACTGAGAGCCAAGTCTGGTGGCTGTAAACAAACTTTATGGGACTGCAGGAAAGTTGTCCACACCCATGATAAGGGGACATATGGTTGACTAAAATCATGCCGGACCATGGATGTTGTCAGAACAGAGAGTGCTGGAATAGAGAGGTTCAATCTGTAGGCTACGTCTATACTGCACCTCTCTTGCGGAAAAGCTTATGCAAATGAAGCTTGGATTAGTGTATTTCTGCACTCCATTTGCATAATTAATTAGCAGCTGCTTTTGCACATGAGGCTTTTGCGGTAAAAAGAGCTGTGTAGACAGCTCCTTTTTGCCCAAAACCCCCCTCTTGCACAAGAGCCATTCTTCCTCATTTTTTCAGGAAGCCTCTTGTGCAAAAGCACCCCCTAATTAATTATGCAAATGAAGTGTGGCAATATGCTAATTGACTCTTCATTTGCATAAGCTTTTGCGCAAGAGAGGTGTAGTATAGATATAGCTGTAGTGTAAAGAGGAGAAATGAGGGACTTCAGATAGAATTTTCAAAATTGTTCAGCATTGAGCTAAATTTGTTCCCACTAAAGTCAATGAAGTATCTCAATGTTGCACACTTTTGAAAGTTAGCTTGATAGATCTGTCTTCTAATTATGTCTACTGAGGTAGTGCTAGAGTTTGACCTTCTGAGATGTTTCAAAACCTGAAATGTACCTTTGCATGTTATACATACTCAGAGTGTAAAACTTTGATTCCTCATTCCATATGGATTCATGTGAAGATTTTCTCCAGATTTTGACACAGCATGGATATAAGTACAGAGTTTTGTTGTGTTTTAAACCAAATCATTTAAATTGAAATTGAGTTGAAAGCTGAATACCAGTTCAATACCATGTGAAATTTCAAATTCACAGCATGAAATCATGTCAGGTACACTTGCTTTGTAGTGAACATCAAAACCATTTGAGCGTAAGCATGATTTGAGGATTAATTTAAAATATTTCACACAGTCCCCTGTATGAAACACAGTATAAACTTACATAAAAGTTGCAGTTGTTATGGAGCTATTTCCATACTGAAGTCAGATATTTAAACCTGACTCTAAATAGACAAAAACATATAAATAGTGTTTTCCCCAAGAAAAACAAGTTGTTATGTCTGCCACCTGATTTCCAGATCTGAGACTTGACATAACCAATTAGCAGAATCCTCCATCTGGTGGTTGGATTCCCTGTAGAGGATTCTGGCATATTGATACAGTTGAGACTCAAATCAGGGTCCTTTGCTGGGTGAGCCAAAAGGGAACCCTTCTCATCTCTGAAGGAAGCTCATCTAATCAGAACATCATTCTTCATGTGTGATCTTCTAGCTTTTTCAATGAAGCACAGATGTTCCCCAGACCTCAAAGTCTTTTGGACAGCTAAAGTACGGTTCTAACAAAGCAGCTGCCCAAAGACAAAGTGGTTGGGGTGGAAGGCAAGAAGATGATTACTATGTTTGAAATATAGAGAACTTTTTTTCTCAGTGGATACTGAGTTGTAAATCTTTCTTAATTGGATTTATATGTCAACTGGAAGCACTGACATCATAACACCAAAATTATGCCATAAAAAACCTGGCACCAGCCAGTAGTACAGTCAGTCTGCTAAGCTCTACTTCTGCCGAAATCCTCATCTGTTCCTTCATTATTTCCTTGCACTGAGTGTTCAGACATCCTTCTCTATGGCCCCTTTAGATCCAGTTCTTGGACTCCAACATAAATGTCTACTGAGACACAATTACATAGGTGGAAAGTCTCTTTAGCCAAACAGAGCATAGTTTTAGCCAAGCCATTTCATTTTTGAACTTGTGTGAACAATAGGATGGGATGACCATGTGCTCACCATCATTTAGTTGTAATGCTCATTACCATTATATCTAAAAAATCCCCAAGGTACTGATGAAATACATAATGTAAGATGTGAAAGCAACTAGATAATAAAAAGAAAAGCTCATTTAGTTGTTAATTTTTGGCATCATGTAATTACACCACCTTTTTAATGTTATTTTTTGCCAGTATCTAATTAGCAGAGCCATCTGCCTAAGGAGTGTTGGACCATCTGCCTGGAATGTTGTTCTGTTCATTTCTCTATTTCCTGACTAATTAGCTTCTTCTACTATGAAATGTAATAGTACATTTTGTTTTTACACTTCAGAGGAGTGTATACATAATATCTGTGTACTTGTATTAATGCATCTATTATTAGGGCCTGTCTACCTACAGTGATCCAGGTATTACACAGGGCCCAGTTATGCTCTCAGTTACATGACAGCAGCTTCTATTGATGTTAATGGAAGCAATGTGTTTTTATTCTCTAATAATAGAAACACTCACCAACCAGTTTTTCCATGGCCTTTTAAGATCCTGAACACATGGCTGATGCTTTCTTACTGATTAAGGTCATGATTGCACACTGTGGCTATAGTGCAATGGGCTGCCTATAGCTTGATTTCCCCCCCTTCTGCCCCCCTTTATTGCAATTTGTAGCATTTCTGGAAAATTCATGTCAGGACTTAACATCCTGCTGAATTGGATTGCTAGCGCGCATACACACAAACACATTCTTTCCAGCGAACATAGCAAGGACTTTTATCCTTCTTGATTACTGTTTATTCAATAAATGAAAGGGACTACTAAGCATTCTTCACATTTTTCAGATTTTTACTATTTGCCTTCTGCAAAGGTATCTGAACAAATCAAATAGCATTTGGCATCCCTTTCAGTTTCCCTGGGACCAAACCAGCTTTTACATCTAGTTTGCTTACTAAAGATATCAGTGTATGTCTACACTACCACCCTAGTTCGAACTAGGGTGGTTAATGTAGGCATTCGAAGTTGCAAATGAAGCCCGGGATTTAAATATCCCGGGCTTCATTTGCATCTTGCCGGGCGGGCGCCATTTTTAAATGCCCTTAGTTTGAACTCCGTGCCCGCGGCTACACGCGGCACGGAGTAGGTAGTTCGAATTAGGATCTCTAATTCGAACTACCGTTACTCCTCGTGGAACTACCCGCGGGCACGGAGTTCGAACTAAGGGCATTTAAAAATGGCGCCCGCCCGGCAAGATGCAAATGAAGCCCGGGATATTTAAATCCCGGGCTTCATTTGCAACTTCGAATGCCTACATTAACCACCCTAGTTCGAACTAGGGTGGTAGTGTAGACATACCCTCACTGTTTAACTTTTTAACATGATTCTATTGTCCACTCAATCTTTAGTCAGATAGTTGAAATATTTTATTGTGGTAAAGTATGTAATTATCCTTAATAGCTCTCTGATGTTTAAAGGGTGATCAAAATCTATTAATCATCACCAGTTCTTTGCTTAGCGAACAGCTTTTACCTCAATAGCGAAGATGACACTGTAAACCCAGGTGGAGCAGATTTAAGTACAGAACTCTAGTATGGGCAACCCAAAGTGATGGAAAAAAGAGGCAAAGGTGCCTATCTAATATGAGTACTTTGGATCACCAGGAGTGTTCCTAAGTGACTGGAGCAGGACCACAGTTGTCTTCTTTCTAGGTGTCTTTAGCTTTCAGGAAGCAATATGCTGAGTGAGTTACATTTTTTTTTTTAAATTGTTGTGGGCTAATCACATGGCAGCTCATGCTGCTGACACAGACTGAAAATATCCAGCCAAATTAATGTTGTGGTCCCTTCTCATCACCCAAACAGAAGACAAAGCATCACTTTTGAATACTTGCAACTGAGTCTTAGGCTACGTCTAGACTATATCCCTCTGTTGGCAGAAGGATGTAAATGAAGCACTTGGAAAGTGCAAATGAAGCCGGGATTTAAATATCCCGTGCTTCATTTGCATAATCACGTAAGGCGCTCTTTTGAAAAAGCGCTATTTTGAAATTGAAACCGCAGTCTAGATGCAGTTCTTTCGAAAACGGGGTGCTTTTTCAAAAGATCCTGTAAAGCACCCTGTTTTTGAAAGAACCACGTCTAGACTGCAGTTTCAATTTCAAAATAGAGCTTTTTCGAAAGAGTGCCATTATGTGATTATGCAAATGAAGCGCGGGATATTTAAATCCTGGCTTCATTTGCACTTTTCAAGTGCTTCATTTACATCCCTCTGCCAACAGAGGGACGTAGTCTAGACGTAGCCATACATTCCAGTATATTTGTGCTACACCAGTTTATGTAAGATTAGTACTTACACTTAGTTTAATGGTTAGGACTAGTGCTAAAGGTTAGTTAATGACTAGTTAGGTCATAGCTATTTGTATGGTACTGGTGGTACATACATTGAACACCTGCTGGCTAATCCCAGCCAGCAACATTTTTTCACAAGTTGTTTTTCAGCTGCACCAGCAGTGTGGTTAATAGGCTTCCAGACTTGCCTCCTTTGAGTTCCATTACATACTCTGGTGAAAGGCTTGAAAAACTGTGCCACTGGATTTTGAGTCTGTACTCTCTTAGACCTTTGACTTTTCTCTCCTGAAAAAATCTAGGCTGAGTGAAATGAACTAAGATCACGCAGCAAATCAGTGTTAAAATGAGAGAAAAATAGAATTCACTGATTTGGACTCTCCAAGCCAATGCCCATTCCAATAGATTAGAAAAGAAACTACAAGGCAATCCACCTAATCTTTTTCAATTTAGGATTCCAGATCTTTATAATTAGGGAAAATAATATTGTTTTGGTCTCTGGCAGCAGGTATTTTAAATCTGTACAGTACATTTTCACCTGTGATAAATACCATTGGCACTCTATTACAAGTAGTGGAATTGTAGCAGTGGTAAGCTCATCTGTGAAGTGAAGTACTTTTGCCAAATCACATATTGGATGTTAAAGATGGGCACCCAAAACAAAGGTACTTCTGAAAAAAACTTGCCATAAGCATTGTATTCTGGGGTTATTGTGGTCTAATGTATTATACATTGGCCTAGGAAACAGAGGACTTGAATTCTAATCCTTTTTTCTGCCCCTATTACACCAGAGTTTGACACTGGGCAAGTCTCTTTACATCTGTCTCCATTTCTTCATATGGAAAATTGGTGTTGTGAGATACAATGCATATGATGTTCTTGTAGCTGTGATCAACCCTAGGGTATGAGAGATACTCTATTGGTGAAGTAATATCTTTTTTATTAGACCAGCTTTTGTTGGTGTATGGGATAAGCTTACAAGCTACAAAGAGATCTTGCTTAGGTGCTGAGAAGGAAACCAACAAGAGTGTAAAATACAAGGTGGAAAGCATCATTAATCATAAGGGGTTTACTCATGCTGTAGGATATGCTACATGCTTAACATGTCTTCTTTCTCTCCACTCCCCATGCTTGGTATAGCCTACTAAGTTCACATATGGCAAGCACTCTCCTTAAATCCTTAATTTAAAACCACATTTCTCATGAAATCTTCCTACCCTGATGACCTACTAGTAACTCTTGCTACATTAGAACCATCATAGGATTTAAGCTTCAATGCTTTTATGGGTTAAAATTTCCAAAATCAGACACTGGCACATAATGCTATAAAACACATAGACATACTGTGTCCTGCTAATGGTTGCTTTAGTCTTCATTCTAAAACAATCAGTTATAATACTCTAGAAAGCTACGATGCATTTTTATGCCAAGAGTAGTCTTCTATAGTTTACTTACCATTTTTGGGATCAAACTGCTTTTTGTACAAAAGAGCTAAGACATTGTTCCCATTTTATACAATTGCATATGAGGATGTTTCAGGCTGATAGACACAGTTTTGTTACAAATGCTTAGGTTATTCTCTGAAGGATTCTTCCAGACTGTTTTAGAAGTTTCAGTGAATCTCCACTGATGTAGAAATTAATCTGCGGTAGAAATTGTTTAAATGGAAAGAAATTTGGGGAAGCTTGGGGACTGATTATAAAATTATTTTTCTGGAAGTAAAAATCTCATTCTTGGGCTAGTTGAAAAACGCAAGACAAAGAGCACTGGGTAGTATTCTCTGAAGGTGTTTCTTTCCCTCATTTAAATAAGCTTTCAGCCTATTATTTTTACTAATTATAGTATCTTCTCACTATTAATACATCTCCATGAAAGGTCAGCTACAAAAAATTAGCTACATTAAGTCAGCATGAATTAGCTTTGGCTACTTAAAATGAAAATAGGGCAAATTATGATTTAAATTGTTAAGCTGTAACAGTTAGTTAAAAAATTATAGTTCTTTCTAATAAAAAGAAAATGTAGTCATTCATAACAGATATGAATATGCACCCGAGATGTGAAAGGTACCATCTGATATCCAAGGAACTGTTAATTATACAGTGTGTGTGTGTGTGTGTGTGTGTGTGTGTGTGTGTGTGTGTGTGTGAATATATACACACTGAAGTATACAAACTACTTCATAAAAGAATACGCTTCCTAAATCATATTTTTAATATTAAATTAGGCAATAATAAGGTTTAATTTATAATCTGAAATTACATCATGGCAAAATAGTGTTACAGCTGTGGTATAAATCTGTTGAAGCAACAAAACAGCACAGAAATGCAGCTAAATCACCTCCATTCTGTAGTCGACAATTTTAGTGCTGCTGTTCTGTACATTTTTTTCTTCCACATAAAAATGTAAGTTTTAGTGTTTGTGATTAGAGCTGGACTGATGCCCTTTTCAATTTATACTGGCAGGAGGAAGAACAGCAATAGTGAACACTTTCCCACAGTTTGGTGATTATGTCTCTTCACAGAGATGACCTCACATGCTAAGGCAATGCAGGTCATTTAACTTCCTAAAGAGATCAAGGGAAAGAGCATCTTTTCCTCTCCATACTTATTCAGTCACTTAGCTTTGCTAGGACTCCTAGGAATCATGCTAATTAGTGCTGATTGTGATTTTTCTGATGTAGGTAAGTGCGTACTAGGTCTGGATTGAAAATACCAACCTCACTTTAGCTGTGTCTGTAAGCAGCCATCAATAAGAATGTAATGTGTTTCCAAGGAAAAAAGATTATAACAATATTATAAATGGATTCTCCTTGATATCAACAGTTAATGTGACAGAACTATGCTCAATGAGTATGGACTGTTAGCTGTTTCTATCTGACACTCCTATGTGTTTTATATTTTATTTACCTTTGTCTATAAATATTTTTTATTGGTATGTATTTCAGGCAGTGGAGTGGCAGTGTGATGAAGCTACTAAAAGAGCCTGTTACAGTAAGGGCAAATCAAAGGTAAGTAGGTGACAACTGTGACACTTAATCAAATCTTATATTTGACTGACAAGGTATCCAGTAGAGTCCTGAGTGGGACTAGTCAATGTACAAACCTCTTGCGTATAAAATTCTTGTTCTCCTTTTAAAAGTAATGCAGTATTCTTTAGGATGGCAATACAGCATTTACTAGACTGTAGGCAAAAAATATAAACAATAATATTTCAGCTGTTTCCTTCAGGGCCCATCAAAGGCCCTAGAGTAGTAATACTCAACTTACTTAGTTTGTATCACTTTACTGTCTTAGTCCTAGAATATGTGAAATTCAGTGGACTAGATTCTGATCTCATTGATGTAAAACTAGATTACCTCCTCAGAAATCCTTCAATAATACACCGTTTATCTCTTTGGTATCAGGCACAATTTTATATATTTTTTATCTGTGTCTCATAGACTGCCCCAGGATTTACTGACCTTTTGAGAATAATAATCGAAATTCATTAGCTGTGTAGACATACATCCTGCTGTGTTTCTGCTGTCCAAAACCAGATTCCAGTTTGACCAACTACAATATTTTTAAATGTATACAGCACAGTTAAATACAATGCCAAGAAGGAACAGGTCCTATCGGCATACAAAATGAATTATTTTGTGAGTTTTTAGAGGTGCATTTAATTAATCAAATTTATTTGTGTGATATTGTGCACAATCTACTTCACAACTTCAGCAATTTTTATCCGTTTTTTTACTGCTTATGTTTGTCAGTTGTGAAGGCACAAGTATCAAAATCCTATATGTTTTATATTGTTAAATATAAAACAAGTTATATTTTAGAAATACTAACATTACGGACCTTATTAAAAGAAATGAGTCAGTATTAGTTTTATACCTTCTATTAAAGTTTCCAAACAAAAACAAAATAAAAAAAACATATCACCAATGCTAAGCTGCCACTAGTAATACCACTAGAATAGAACAATACAGGTATCACATTAAGTCAAGTCAGCAAGTTAGTCTTGGCATTGGAATGGAATCAAATAATCAAATAAATCAAATAATCAGATTACTGTAAAAAAGTCTGGTTTCCTTAGGCCACATTGTACGATTCCCGCACAGGATACCTGCATTCCACAGGTATCCTCTGTTTGCTCAGGATATGCAAGCAAGCAACAGATCCACCAGCTCTTCATCTGGGTCAGTCTCCTCCAGGGGCAAGGCATGGCTTAGCGCGGGTTCAGCTCTAGGACTTTGCAACGCCCTGGACATGTCCGTTCCTTTCTCTTCCCTGACTCAGACTCAACTGGGTTGGCACCTTTGCCTTTCATACTTCCTGTCCTGCCCCTTGACATCCAGTGGGAGAGGTGAGTCTGGCCTGGCTCTGTTCTCCAAGGATTACAAGTGATTCCTCCCTGTCCAGCTCAGTGAGAGGCTACTCTGCCTCACTATAAAATTCCTTAGGCTGTTTAAACCAAGAACTTTTTTTGATGCCTTCCCATTATGAACTTGCCAAATGTCCATACACACATGCTTTCATGCGTCCACACTCCTATGCCCTAATACAGGAGTGGCCAACCTAAGCCTGAGAGAGAGCCCCAGTTTACCAATGTACATTGCCAAAGAGCTACACTAATTTGTGAGCAGTCCCCATCAGGTGCCTCCTCTTCCATCTCCAGAATCTTTTGCCCACCAGCAGCCCCACCGATCAGTGTCTCCTCTTCCTTCCCCATGCCTCCTGCCCACTGCAATCAGCTGTTTCATGGCACTCAGGAGGTTTTGTGGAGGAGAGAATGAGCGAAGGTGCAATACGCTTGGAGGAGTAGGTGGAGCCAGGAGTTGAGCACTGGAAAGTTGGCACCTGTAGCTGCAGCCCTGGAGTCGGTGCCTGAGCAAGGAGCCGCATATTAACTTCAGAAGAGCCATAGGTGGCTCCAGAGTCACAGGTTGGCCATCTCTGCCCTAATATGAGAGACTGAAAAAAGCTGGATTGCTTCAGTTTTCATGGCCTTCTGGACATTCCTGGAACAGAAGCTGGAACTGTAGTCCAGCAACTAGATTGTGAGGTTGCTGGCACAGCACTTAGTTGCATCCTTCATGTGCAGGGGGACAGGTCAAAGGCTGGGTTAGCCTTCTTGTAGGTGAATTGACTTCATTCACCTACAAGCATTCACCTTAGAGCTTTGGGAACGTCCATCATCCCTGTGGTGGTTTGCTGATCCAAAAGGCTTACTTGGCCTTCCGTTAGTTTTCAGAGTTTTCAGTCTTCATTTACTCCGCCTTAAAGTGCCACCCTTAAAATCCTCCAAACAAATCAAGTATGGAGCTACAGAAGTTATTGTTTAAATCAGGTCATTGTTAGTGAGCTTCAATTTTGGGGAAGCCCTGCTTAAGCCACCAATTTTAAACAAACAAAAAATCATTGTTTTGCATACCACAAAGAGTAAGTCCATGACACCCATCCTACAAAAACACAGAACATGTTTACTGACCTTGACAAGGTCACGTTCATGTTTACAAGTCTAGACATGACATTATGGAACCAATTTAAGGAAAATTGACCCCAAATGCTAGAAAGATAATGGACTTGAAAAGATATTAGTAGCTGCCAGCCTCATTGACAGCAAGATCAAAATAAACTTGAACAGATGGTCCTGACCTTTGGATAAGGACCAAAAGGGTGAGATTGCGGGTACAAGCAGCAGAAATGAGGTTCCTCTGCAGTGTGGCTGGGCTTACTCTCTAAGGGTATGTCTACACTAGCCCCCTAGTTCGAACTAGGGAGGCTAATGTAGGCATTCGAACTTGCAAATGAAGCCCGGGATTTAAATATCCCGGGCTTCATTTGCATGTTCCCGGGCGGGCGCCATTTTTAAATCCCCCTGGTCCGAACTAACTGCCCGTGGCTACACGCGGCAGTTAAAAGTTAATTCGAACTAAGGACTTAGTTCGAATTAACTTTTAACTGCCGTGTGTAGCCACGGGCAGTTAGTTCGGACCAGGGGGATTTAAAAATGGCGCCCGCCCGGGAACATGCAAATGAAGCCCGGGATATTTAAATCCCGGGCTTCATTTGCAAGTTCGAATGCCTACATTAGCCTCCCTAGTTCGAACTAGGGGGCTAGTGTAGACATACCCTAAGGGTGTGTCTACACAGCAAGGTTATTTCGGAAGAATGGCCATTATTCCAAAATAACTATGCGAGTGTCTACCCAGCAATTACATTATTTCAAAATAATTTCGAAATAACGGATGGCTTATTCCGACTTCTGTAAACCGCATTCTACAAAGAATAATGCCTATTCCAAAATAGCTATTTCGAAGTAAGGCATATATAGATGTTCCACTTCTACTATTTTGAAATAGCCCCTCACCAGGGCCATTCTAAGTTATTCCTCCTGGGGCTCTAAATCGAGATAGCACGTGTACATTGGGGAAGCCTGCCTCAGAGTAATTTTGAGGCTTCCCTGCAGAGTAGATGTGCTATTTCGAAATAAGCTATTTTGGAATAACTATTCTGGAATAGCTTATTCCAAAATAACTCTGCAGTGTCGATGTAGCCTGAGGCAGGGTGAGAGGCCCAGCTATTCAGGAGACCCTTGGAGTAGAGCCGCTAATCATTTGGATTGAGAGGAGCCAGCTGAAGTGGTTCAGGCATCGGATGAGGATGCTCCCAGGCAGATTCCTTTGAGATTTACTGAGTATGTCCCACTGGGTGGGGGCCCAGAGGCTGACCCAGGGCACACTGGAGGGTTTACATCTCCCAGCCAGCCTGGGAATACTGGGGAATCCCACAGGAGGAGCTGGCACCTGTTGCAGAGGAAAGGGAGGTCTGGTCCTCCTTACGCTCCATGCTGCTGCCATGACCATCAACAGGTAAAAAAAAGTCATAAAGGAAGAAAGAGGAGAAGAAGAGCCAGATGTCACCATTAACAAGACAATTTACAATAAACATCATATTTAGAAACCAGGGCAAAAATCAAACAGCTTGTAGTTGTAAGGTTGCCTCTTGATAAAGAAGAGATGCCTTAAAACTTCTCAAGATAAAACCCACTAAAATAAAAAATGTGTAGATTTCTCTTCCTAAATACTCAATTTTTCTCACACTGAGTTTGTTCTTGTAAATTAATTAAAAAGCAAACCTACAAAAAAATCATGCATTTTATCTCTTTGTTACTTTTTGTGTCATTAAATACAATTAAATCCTTATAAGGTCAAAATCATGGAAAAATCCAAGGACCTTACTTCACAGTTGGAGAAGATTGCCTCTTCTGTGACACAGTAAAACCTTTAGTTTCTACTCTTCTAAATGTTCTGGTCTATTTAAACATTCAGATTGAAATGATATTGAAAGTTGCTGGAGTTTGCTTTGTAGGAGATGCTGTACAGTGTACAGAAGCACATCAGTGAGTTGTACATGCAGTTTAATATAATGACCTTTGTTCTTTTAGGAATTAAAATGAATTGAATTAAAAAGGTAAAGAAAAACACATGCAAATAAATCAAAAGCAGTAATTACAAAATTATTTAGCAAGCTTCAGAAATCTGATTTTCTCCTCATCAGGCCACAGTTACCTGTTTCCAGGCATCTCTTGCAAATGCTTGCACTGCCTTGAGCAGTTTTAAACATGTTCCCCACTTCCCCACTTGTCATCCATTTAAATATAAAGAAAGTACATGCACATTGTGGGTTTCCCTGCTAAATGCAGGAAAATAACTTTGCTTTGTAAGGCTGGCCTACCCTATTCCATTTGGGATTGATTTAAAAAAATTATAAACTCAAACCCATGACAAAGATGTGTAATATTGTGAGGTGTAGAGAGGCAGAATTATAATTTATTTGTAAACAAATCACTGAATGTATAATCTATTAAGACATACAAATATATGGGGAGAAGTTGAGTAATGCAAAGGAGAAATGAAGTATGTGGGCTGCCAGATGCCATACATTGACTGGTTATACTTTGGTTGCAGTAGGTAGCTTCAGTCCTCAATCTTCTGTACAAACCTAATAGGAAACCATTAGTAAGATAATAGGCTGAGGCCATTCCAACTTACTATTTTTAAACAGACTTTAAAATGTTTCTTTAATGATTTTGAGCTTTGTGATTCTGGAGAATTACATGTCTCTAATGTACAAAACAAGATTGCAATAGTGATTTTTTTGTTATTTAGATTGACATTAATAATTTGTGTTTATAACTAGTATATGTGTGGAAAACTAATGAGCCATTAATTTAGAAAACACCAAAAGAATTAGGGATGGAGAGAGAAATAAATTTAACCACTGCAGTAGCTTTTAATAGATCATTGCCACCCCTGCAATTATAACATGTTTTCAGAGACATATATAGTGTAATGAGTTTTAAATGAGTTTCTCAAAGAGGCACAGATGCTTTAGTAACTTTTGCAAACTTAGTTACCATATTACCAACTTTCATACTTTTCAAATTAATTATCAGAAATGGTACTGCCAGACAGCTCACTTGAGAAGAGTGAAAGATAAAGAAAATGTGCCAAATGAAATGTAAACAATCACTTCCTTATAAGAAGTTTCCATGTTGTCTCCGTAAACCACCTCTGCCCTTCTCATACCTATGAAAGCATGTTCAGTATCTGTGATTTCTTTAAAAATATACAATTTATGTCATGAGCATAGCTACATAATCCCCTAATGAACTGTGCTCCATTTCCTACATTGTGTGTGATAAAAACGTTGGATGCACAGCAGTAGACTTTGACTTCAGAAGAAATCAGTTGAATCAACTCAGAGTCTCTTGAACCCCGTGCCTAGATTTGTTACCAAAAGTTAACTGCTAGACAGTGTTAATTCAAATAATTAGATATGGCTGAATACTGGATATGATTTTGAAAGATTCCTTTGTGAATTGTGCTACTCTTTCTGTAATTATTTTACTTAACATGGTCAAACTGCAAAAGATAACCATGGTTCATGTTAGGAAATCCCTAAACTATATTAACTATTTTTACTTATTTCCCCCCCTCATTATGGGAATTCAACAGAAAACGATTAAAAAACCTTAAACCTGTGGCACTAAGTGATCCAATATTCCTGATAATTTATAAACTCTGGAAAAATAAATTTATGAAAATAAATTTTGTGATTCTTGGTTAGAAAATATGTCTGTCAATGCTTAACAAATAAGTGTAATCTTAAATATAGCTGATTCTGAAAAAAGAAATACATTAATCTTTAAAGGTCCAGTCCTGCTTCCTTTGAAATTAATATCAAATCTGTCACTGTCTTCCAGGGCAGAAAGATCAGGTTTTAAATTGGAAGATATGACTGTGTAAGTAATGTAGAATTGAGCCCTGAAAAAATTACTTTAAAGAAATAAAGGGTAGAATCCTGTACCCATTGAAGTCAGTGGCAAAAGTCCCATTAACTTCAATTAGTATAGGATTGTGGGCTGTGCTGGAAGTGAAATATTAATTATTATACAAATCTGTACTTGTGAGCTCATGTTATAAATTTCAATTATCTATGGTTTATTGCTTCAGACATTAGTTCTTGCAGTGGCTTGGTGGATTGGCATTTTCCTTTTCCATGTTCCATCATGCTGTTACCCTAGCATAGATCTCAGTCTCACTCCTTTTTTCTGACCATTGTGTCTGTCTTGCCTCTTCTTATTTTTTTTCTTTACATTTTCTTCTTCCTCTCTTCCTTTTTCTTCCATCTCAGGCTACGTCTAGACTACATTTTTTTCCAAAAGGAGATATGCAAATTTGGTGCTAATTTGCATGTCTTCTTCCGATCGCTTTTTCAAAAGCGGGTTTTTCAAAAGTGAAAGTAGTCTGGACGCAGTTTTTTCGGACCCCCCCCTTTTCGAAAAACTGCATAAACCTCCTTTTTTTAGGAAGAGCGGGTTTTTCGAAAAAGGGTTTTTTTCCCGAAAAAAAAACCACATCCAGAGTACTTTCACTTTTGAAAAACCCGCTTTCGAAAAAGCGATTGGAAGAAGATATGCAAATTAGCGCTGAATTTGCGTATCTCCTTTTGAAAAAAAAAGTAGTCTAGACGTAGCCTCAGTGACTCTTTGTTTCTGGTCTGCCACAAAAATGGTCAAAAATCACTCTCAACCTACCATGTCCCACAATCCTTTGTAGTGGAAAAAGACTGGAATTTGTATCACACAGTGCACAGTCCACCTCTGGAACTCATTGCAAAGGGATGCTGTGAAGACCAAAATTATAACTCTGTACAAAAATAAAACCAATTAGGTAAGTTCATGGAGGACAGGTTAATCAATAGCTATTAGTCATGATGGTCAGGAATGGAACTCTGTGTGGGTCTCTAGCTGCCAGAAGTTGGAATTGGATGATTGGGTATGGATCACTCGGACTGTCCTTATTCTGTTCATACCCCTGGAAGTCTCTAGCACAAGCAGAATATTGGGCTAGATGGACCATTAGTCTGATTTAGTGTGGCTAATCTTATGACAAGGTTTGTTTGCTTTTACTGGTTTGTAGGCCATGCATCAAGAAAGCTCAGGGGAATGTAGGGGAAATGGTGATGCTTTTCTGTGCTAGCAAATTGTTACAGTGCCCTCTGCAAAAGCCAGGGTGTACTCTTCCTTCACATGACTGAGAGCATCTTTGCTCCACAAGTCTATCTCATTTTTGTCTCCTCACAAACATCTCTTCTGCTGCCCACCTCACTGTCACATCTCTCCCTCCACCCCCCTTCTTCTGCATTAAATCTATTAAACAGGCGGATGGAAGGAAAGAGGGAGGATAAGTGGCTTTCAAAGGGCCACCTTTGGCTGTAGAAGCATGCCTAAAATGTAGGTGGGGGTGTTTGGATTTGGGCTTGTTTCCTCTCTCTGTCCCTTTTCTTTGTCTCAGTGGAGCACCATCTCACTTTAGGAAGGAGTCTTTAATAGTCATTAAAATGAGGCCTTTCCTATGGAAATGTATGGTGTTAACAACAATAAAGAGACAAATACTGATTTTTTTTTTAATACAGGGAAACTTTCTGAGTTACTCCATCACAGTTGAAAAAGAATTAAGCAATAGAATAGATTACACGGAAATAAAACAATTACTAGTCTGCATCTGAAAGAGTAACAAAGAATCCTCAAGGACCTCTTAATCAGGCTTGCATTGAATTATGCATAACACTTAAGGAGTTTCACTTTCTAAGTTGTTTTTCCCTAAAAGATTTATGATTCTTAATGTAATATATCCCTCAAACATTCATCCAATTTTATCGACAAAGCCAGCTCACAGACATCAACACATTGGAGGTTAAAAAAAAGCCTAAATGGCAATGGAATATGACAAATTGTATTGACCAAAGGGATATATAGTAGAAAATATGTCTGGAATGTGTCAGGTAAATAAAAGCATAGGCCTCTATTTTAGTAGCTGTTGCTTTTGAGGCTTAAAACTAGCCTCTGCCTGAGATGGATGAAATATGATGGATGAAAAGAAGGGTTAACTCTGAGCCTACACTAGCATACTTTGAATTTTGTCTTGACAATGCTAAATATTTCCCCTGTCCAAAACTAGCAATGTAAAATTCAAATTCAATTCCACAATACGAAAGCATAGACTGATGTTAAGTACTTTTGCTTGGAGTAGGATTTTTTTAAGTGTTAGGAATGGACATCAGTAGCGTGATACACAAGTAGATGTTCATTCACTGCAACATACCCTTCAAAAGAAATAGTAAAGTGTTCTATAACAATCACCAAAAACTTACTGCAACATGAATGTCATTACAGAACAATAATATGGTATTTGTGTAGGGACCCTTGGTTCTAAGGTTTATTTTTCTCCAAGGGTGTGTCTAGACTACAGAGTTTTTTCGAAAAAAGTGTCCTTTTTTTTAAAAAAACTTCCCCTGCGTCTAGACTGCTGCCGTGTTCTTTCGAAAGTAATTCAAAAGAACGTGGCAGTTTTTTCGACTGCAGAAAACCTTGTTTTACGAGGAAGAATGCCTTTTTTCGAAAGTGCTCTTTTGAAAAAAGGCGGTATGTAATGAAAACTGTGCTTTTTCGAAAGAGAGCATCCAGACTGCCTGGGTGCTTTCTTTTGAAAAAAGCAGCTTGCTTTTTCAAAAGTACTGGTTGTAGTCTAGATACTCTTTTTCAAAAGAGGCTTGCAGTCTAGACATAGCCCAAGTGTTTGCATCTGTCCGTTCCACATTTAGGGTATGTCTACACTACAGAGATTTTTTTGGAAAAATGGCTGTTTTTCTGAAAAACTTCAATTATTTCCACATTGCAATCATGTTTTTCCGAAAGAAAATCGAAAGAACAGAGGGGTTTTTCCGGCATTGGAAATCCTCATTCTACAGGGAAGAAGCCTTTTGCCAAAAGAGCTCTTTTGGAAGAAGGCGTGTGTGGACGGGGAAGAGGGAGTTCTTTCAAAAGAAGAGGAAAGAGGAAAAAGCACAGGTGCCCTTGTGTCCATTCCATCCATAGTAATCACAGCTGAAATGCGAGAGAGCGTCCATTCAGTGTGGATGCTATCTTTCGAAAAAGCAGATCGCTTTTTCGATGCACTTTGGTAGTGTGGACGCTCCCTTTCAGAAGAAGTTTTTCCAGAGGATCTTTTCCAGAAAAGCTTCTTCCGAAAGAAGCCTGCAGTCTAGACGTAGCCTTACTGTCCACATGCCCCAAATGCAATTGTTGGAAATATTTCTCTCAGTGGTAACTTTCAAGGTGTCCCAAGTGCCATCTTCTGCTGCATCCCATAAGGCACTGATACAAGGGGTCCAGCCAATCCTGAGCCCTTTCAGCTCCTTCTTCCCACTTGTGATTGCCATTGGAATTGGTTGGTTTGCTTTTTCAAGTGCTTTCTTTGTACTCCTTGCAGTTTTTATTGCAAATAGTTTCCATGGTGTTATTAAAGTTGTTAGTTAACCATTAATGTTGCTAGATTTTTTCCACCTTGCTGGTGATCTCATCTAATACCCAATACTGAGGTATGCTTCAGTCACTGGGCTTCAAGCCTGTATTTTCTGCAGAAAGTCCATGCACTTGGAGCAACCCACACTCATGCTTGAAATGTTTGGGGGAAACTTGTATTTGGGATCGCTGCCAGATTTGCTGAGATTAAATCTAGCACAAACAAGGACGGTGAAGCCAAGCTAAAGTTTTTACTGATAGAGACAGCCCTGAGATCTCTGTCTCAGACAGGTCAGTCAGACTCGGCACTGAGCGCTTTGGCTAGGAGTGCCTCTCTGACTTTGCCTGAGTCCTGTTGCCACTCACCATCCCTATTGCCTAGGAAGAAGCAGACCTCCAAGCAAACTGCTAAGAGATGGTCTCCAACACCAAAGGCTGCTAGGCATGGGATTAAGCGTAGAATACAGATAAATTCCAAGCACTCCTCTTGTCTGGCACTATTGATTCTGGCACAAAGGCAAGTACCACTGAGTGCAGAGCTTGAGGGGTGAACTTTCGGCAACTGTGGCACTGCACCCAAACTGAAACCATCTTGGTACCAACCACCTGAGGTCTTCTGACATGTGTGGTACGGTACTGCTGGGAGTTCAGGAGTCACTGCTCTCCATACCAGTAGACGTGGGTGCTGCAGTAAACATCACTGCAGTGCACAGTGCCTCATCAGCACCATTTGCCTCAGATGGCTTGTCCTTTGTTACTGTGGAAGGGGAAGCTTGCAGTACTTGCTATGTTGAGTCTAACTCCATCTTGGCTCCGGTCACCGGCACTATCCATAGCAGAACCTCCATCATCACTGGAAGGAGAGTCATCCTCCTTTGAATCACAGGTTGGGTCCTAAATTTCCCAGCCTGGGAGCCACTCTCGCTATTATCCTGCTAGGGATCCTTCAGCAAGAGTATCACTGAGTGGATGGCCAGGAGGTCACAAGGGGGTGTGCACCTATCCAGTGAAATCTGTGGGGTTTCCCCAGTTTCCAAATCACATTCTAGGCATTCCTATTCCATGGCCTCAGAGACCACCTAGTACTGAGCCCAACTCTGGGTACCAAGGGCTGACTTAGGAGGAGCTCTCTAGATAAGTACTGGAGAAAGAACAGTCTGAATATGTGCTGTTCTTCTTTCCAGCCTCTCCTGGTGAGGCAATCTCACTGGGGGCATTTTGCATTCCCTAGATGACTTTGAAACCCATCAAGAGTTGTTAAAGAATGTGGCTATAAGCCTGGACATCCAGGCGGAGGACGTGAAAGACTTGGTAAAGAATAGGTCCATCCAGAATGGCCCTGCCTCTGAGTGAGGCAATTATGGGTCCCATTAAGGCTCTCTTGCAGGCTCTCTGTGTGTCAGGGGGTTTGAGGCTCTCTGTGTGTCAGGGGGTTTGAGGACCTCATTTTTCATCCCTCCTCCACCTGTCTGATGATATCAGCAAATAATGAGAATGAATGTCTGGAGCATGAAGGTGTGCCCCTCACCGATCAAAGAAGGTTAAAAAAACCCCAAAAATGCATGTGGCGGGAAAGCTTATACAACTAAGGTGTTGCAATTCAGGACCAGATGTTAGGCAGGAATTCTCTTCATTAGTCGATGAGGAGAAATCTATGGCAAGAGATTCACTGAAAGCTGCACTAAATTCAGTGGATTCAGTGGCTAGCTCCACAGATTATGCAGTCACCATGTGCAGCAGCTGCTGTTTGCAGTCCTAGAGTCTTCCACATGAGGGCCAACAAACTTTACAAGATCTGCCTTCTTGCTCTTTTGAGAGCAGATGGATTTTAAGGACACATCTACCAGCAGGGCTAAAGTTGAATTAAGCTACGCAACTTCAGTGACGTCAATTGTGTAGCTGAAGTTGAAATAGCTCAATTTGGCATTTGACGCTGTCTACGCAACAGGAGGTCAAAGGAAGAATACTCTTCCTTCAACTGCCCTTGCTCCTTGTGAAATGAGGGTTACCATGAGTTGGAGTAAGAAGTCCTCCAGCTCGACATTATTTTGAAATAAAGGCTGGTAGTGTAGACGCAGATGTCAGTTATTACAAAATAACGCTACTGTGTAGACATACGCAGACTCAAGGGCAACCTTAAAGTCTCTGGAATTGTTCCATCTAATTATTTTTATCCCTGTTCAGAATGAATTTTTACCTACTATTATCAAGGTTATGTGTGGATGTTGTCCATGAGTAGAAACAAAATGCCCAGAGATAACATACATTTTTTTAAAAGATACCTTCGGGATAATTACTCTAGCCAAGTCAGGTTACGCATTTTAGAACTCTTAAATTTAAGTATAAGAGAGAAATAAATTGACCAGAATTGCTAGACCAGTCAAAAAACTTAAATAACGCTTTCTGGAAGAAGTATAAGAAGTAACAACTACAATAATACAAGTATGTGTTGGGAGGTGAGTGTGAAAGACTGTGTGTGTGACAGAGACATACAATATGTGTGTCTGTGACAGAGAGATAAATGTATAATCAAACATATACATAGCTGAAATGGTAACCGAAAACAGTGAATTTCCTGCACACAGATAAATGTCTGTAACCAGATTTCCCTCATATTGTCTGATTGGTGTGAAAATGTTAAAAAAACAGTCAGATAATAGTTGAAACTGTGCTATACAATGTTGCTAGTCTAATCTATATTTTTGTGAAATCAGAGAATGCTTAGTAAATAAATATTTCCCAAAAGAAGTTTATAAGGCAGCAGGAGAGCAAAATAGTAGGTAAAAAGTCAGTTGCAGACTTTGTTCTTTTAGTCTGAGGCATTCACAAAGGCCATCCTTACACCAAACATGACCTTTTCACACAGCAAGCCATTGTAGTCGCCTGAAAACATATAAGACTCCTGAATTTGAACATCCAAGTGAACCTGTATAATTTAATTTGCCTCTGAATCCAGCAAACTGACTCTAGAAGGTCCACATGATGTTTTTTTAGCTATTACTATTATTTTTAAAATATATGTAAAATAGCTAATTGTAAGAAAATGTGCCTTAGTTCATCAAAAGAGAATGTGTTTTTTTAATTCTCTCCCAAAATGTGATTTTTAAAATTTTTTAAATATTGGTTATTTTAATTAAAATACCTTAGAAAAAAAGCACCAGAAGGGATTTGGTCCAGTGTCAAATCTACTTTGACCACAGGATGGGCTTACACAAGAGACGAAGAAGAACTTTTGCTTATTCTGTTGCGTTATAGGAATCCTTGAAAAGTTGGCACAGGGATTGAGAACATATCATATATATAGTAGCCCAATGTCTGTGACTCTGTAACGCTGAAATGCTGGCTGTTCCCTCTGGGCAGCGCTGTTGCCTGAAAGGCTGGCTGTTCCCTCTGGGCGGCCCGTGCTGCATGGGGAGTGCAGGGCCCAAACGGCCGCTTGCTCCACTTGTTCCCTGCGGTGGCCCGGCCGAGTGGCGCAGAAGTCAGCTGAGCGCCACGGCAGGAGGGGAAGGGGGGTGGGGCGGTGATGTGCAGCGTGACAGTGACTGCAGGTCCCGCCCCCGGCTGTGAACATCACCGCCCTGTCCCCCTTCGCCTCCTGCCGTGGTGCTTGGCTGACTTCTGCGCCGCTCAGCTGGGCCACCGCGTGGGAGCAAGTGGTGCAAGTGGCCGTTTGGGCTCTGCGCTCCCCATGCAGCACGGGGAGTGTGGAGCCCAAACGGCCGTTTGGGCTCTGCGGTCCCCCGAGTGAGAGGCAGGAGGGGGAGGAGAAGAGAAAGAGAGAGACAGAGAGAGAGGCAGGAGGTGGAGGAGAGCTGAGAGAGAGGGGGGGGAGGCAGTAGGAGGAGGAGAGAGAGAAAGAGATGGAGCGAAAGACCGGAGGCTCAGGAAACAAGAGCGACGTGGAGGAGAGACCTGAAAATCCCGTCTTACAACGAGCTAATTAGCTAGTAAAGAAAGAATCTTACAAATGCTAAGAATGTCTGTCACAAATGAACGTTATTCTTCTTGAACACAGAGTGGGTGCTCAATGTACAACTAATTTTATCACAGAGCTATTTTAGCAGGCTGTGGAGAATGAAGAGGAGAGGTGAATAGGACTGTTGGGTTGTAATATCATAACCCACTTGTTTCCTACACTTACATTCCATGGCTTACTGGGATAGCAAAACATTAAAAAGCTCCTATTGTTTCAATGCATACCATTCTTGCGAACATATTCCATCTAAATAAAAAAAGATGACATTCCATTTACCCCGATTAAAAAACAAAATTTGAAGTAAGAGAGAGGCCCAAAGCTTTAACCGTCACTTTAAAAGTGGAAAAGGATCAATAGTACTGCCAAACTGCTCTGTAGTTTTATTGATATTTATGACTTCTGTTTAGTTGAAAACATATTTAAAAAAAAAAGTTTGGTGAATTTAAGATAAAGGTACTATGTGAGGTTTTGAAACTAGGTCAGATTTTTAAATGTTTTTATTGTTTTATATAAAATTGACGTATAACATAACAAAACAAAATGTATAAATACATGCACAAGATGGAAATAGCATAAACTAAATTACTAAACTAACTAACTAAATAACGTAAGTAAATTAAATGTTCATTATTTATAAAATTTGGAAAACAAACAAGCCTAACCAACCCCTAAGTCATGTAGGGCATCAATTATTGAAGTAACTAAACAAATAAATGAGAACAAAAGTTACGAGTACAGGGGACTAATTTATACTAAACCTCAAAAGTATGCAATAACTTCATAGAATCCTAGGACTGGAAGGGACCTCAAGAAGTCATCTAGTGCAATCCCCTGCACTTATGGCCCCCACTGAGTAATGGGCCTACCTTGTCCTTGGCTGCCTTCTTGTTTCTAATGTATTTGTAGAATGTTTTCTTGTTACCCTTTATGTCTCTGACTAGTTTGATCTCGTTCTGAGCCATGTTGCACCAGCCTCTGGTGGGACAGTATCAGACAGCTGCATGCCCAATCCCCAAGCACTAACAATGGGGATCTCAGGCCACTCACCCCACCCCCTGGCAACACCAGCTGGGATCTTGGGCCATGTATTGCGTCCCATCCTCACATCTACAGCATCCTTGGTGCCTTCCAGGCTGTGCACTGCTCCTTCAACACCCTCAGTGCCCTGGGCCATGCTCTGCTTCCAAGATTTAATCAGAGTGTTACCCAGAAGGCAGAGGTAAACAATTGCTGTGGGCAATTAATCAAAGCCTAATGCGCCTTCCCCACAGAAGCCAGATTCGAACTGGTATCCGTATCTATCACCGGTGAACAAATCAAGTCTGAGACAGAAGTTTAGGGCCAAACCATATATTTTGAAAACGAACACGTATTGATGAACAGGAAAACAGTAAACGTCCCACCCTAACCCAGAAGAGAAAGGAAATAGAAAAGATCCCAGGTACAAAAGGGCTATACTTTACAATTAAAACACAGAAGGTGGTGATGGACACCTGTGACCTTCTACCTCTTAGCTATTTGGAAGCCTTGAGGGAGGACAACAGGGAGATCCCTCGATGGTATGATGGTCCGGGTTCCGGAGCAGTCTGGATCCTCGCCCTCCACGTGAACTGACGCTTGAAGTTAGTGGACACCAGTCCTTGTCTGAATGTCCCTTGTGAGCAGGACCCGTGATAATAATCCAAAATCCCAAAGTGCTGGATAAAGGAGGAGGCTTCCCTCACACCTCGAGGTAACACCACTGGATCCGGATGTCCCAATCAGGTCACGCAGGAATGGATGAATGTGCTTCTCAGGGGTAGACGACGGTGCACACAGACAGACGAAGGAGAACCAAGCAACCCGAACTCTCCTCAGAGAGGGGTTTATAAAGATGTTAAGGCGGGAAAATGGGTTAGTGTGTGGGGTGCAAAGTAATTGGGCAGTGTGCACAGGAAAAGAGGGCCGGGTGCATAACTGGGATGCTCACGCATGGTATTAGTGCGGGGTGCACAGGCCTGATGCCGTGTGCAGAGGCAAGAGGGAGGAGTGCAAAGCCTTCTTCAAGGTGATTTTGGTGGGAAGAGGCGCTGCTGAGGTGAAAAGGGATTAGCAGACTCCATTTTGAATTACAAACTCCATTTCAAAAACACCCGCCTGGGTAACAAGAGGTTATATAGTACAAGTCATGTACAGGTCATGAGCCATTCATTTTTGCTTACTGTCCATGACTTTTACCAAAAATATCCATGACTAAATCATAACCTTAAGTATATTCAATAATGATAGGATTGGTGAGGGTGGATTCTTCAACAGCACAAAAAAGTCATGAGCATATAAACTGATTTTGTATTCTCTCCTGTTTATAGTCACACCTTCAGTGCCTGACTGGTGGTCCAGGAGAGACATAAAAAAGGAGGGGCAAATAGGAGACAGATCTGTCATGCCCCTCTTTCTAGTTGAAATGTGGGAGAAATCATTTCATTGATAGTGAAGTGAGGTGAGCATTGTATAATACTGACCCAGTAATATTGATCCAAATTTAAATGGTTGGTTTCTTTTTTAAAGGACAGGCATTAGATAAGGCCATTCAACCTATCAAAGGCTTTTTCTACATCTAGAAATAAATCTATTGAGGGAACACCTGACATCTGAGCTTGTTGATCAAGTGAGAGTGTTTTTATATACTAGCAGTAGCCAATTTTTCTTTAATGAAACCAGCCTGATCTGTGCATATTATTGATGGGATGTTCAGTCATGTCACTAAAATTTTTGCAATTATTTTGCAATCTGTGGTCAATAGGTAGATGAGGCAGAAATCACCAATGTTGCAACCATCTTTGTTCTTCTTTAATATTAAAGTAATTAAAGCAGTTCTTATGTCTCAAGATATGGTTCCACTGTGGAATGTTTCAGCGCAGACCATTGAAAGAATAGAAGATAGCCGATTGCAGGGGTTTTTTTGTAGGAATATTCCAGAAAGCCATCTATCCCAGGGGCCTTGCTGGAATTCATATATTTTTTTATAATCTGCTCAATCTTTTGTCTTCTGATAGATTTGTACATAAACAACACTTGTTCTGAAGTTTGGGTAATAAAAGTCAGGCGTTCAATGAAATGATAAAACTTTGATATCAGAGTCAACTTGGTGGTCTAATTAATATAAAGCTTGGTAGAATTGTTTAAATTGACTATATCTTTTGGGTCAAGGATGGGCCTCCCATCATCTTGTAATAAGGAAGAAATATTATTGTTACCTAGTTACATCTTAAGTCTACCGCCAAGTAGTTTATCTGTTTTGTCTCCCCATTCGTATCTTTTTGATCCTGTGGAATGCAAATTTGTCTTGGCAAGATAAGCATTCATTATATTTATTTCACATTGAATAGAAAGCATTAAGAGGTTTTCGTTATTTGCCTCATTCTTGTGCATTCTCTGCAACTCATCTATTTATTTCCTTGTTCAGAGAATCTGGATATTTGGGGTTTTCTTTCTTCTTTTGGGAAGCATACTTTATGCATTCTCCCCTCACAGTAGCTTTCAGAGTTTTCCAAAAGATGTTATCTGAGGTATGAGTGCTCATTTTCTTGTGGGAAGTTCAATGACTCAACTGTGGAACAGAACTTTGCATCTGTTAGTTGCGGAGTGTTCAGCTGACACCTAGAAGAGTTTAATGATGTATATCAAGCATCTATGGCAAGTGTAATTGGATCATTATCAGAAATAAATATATTATCAATGCCTACTTCTAGGCATGCTGGAATGACCTCAGAGAATACAAGAAAAAAGTCATTTATAGAGTGAGATGAATTTACTTAAGAGAAATATGTATAGTTATGATCTTTGGGGTATATCTTTCCATATGTCCTTCATATCTAGTTCATAATTAAACAAAAAAAGGTTAGCTTATTAGGCTTTGAGAACTGTGTACAATGTAATTGGATTTGTCCAGATGTCTATTTAGCGTTATATTCCAATTGCCTCTCAGTTTTACAGGAATATCTTTTTCATTAGAAAGGATGTCTGCAATGTCTTTGAAAAATTCAGCATTACCTCCACTTGGACTCTAAGGCTATGTCTGCACAGCAGAGTTATTTCAGAATAACTAATGTTATAACAAAGAGCGCGACTACACAGCAAACCATTATTTTGAAATAATGGCGAGCTGCACGACTTCTTACTCTGACTCTTGTAACCCTCATTTTATGAGGAGTAGGGGAAGTGGAAGGAAGAGTGTTCTTCCTTTGACTTCCTGCTGTGAAGACAGCACCAAAAGCTGAATTAAGCTATTTTGACTTCAGCTACACAGTTGACATAGCTGAAGGTGTGTAGCTTAATTTGACTTTTGTCCTGCTGTGTAGACATGCCCCAAAATTATTCCAAGAATTAACTTTTCTGAGTTGAAACAGCCTTAAAGAAGACTGTATCTTCCTTCGGAATCAGACACAGACTGTATTTATTGAAAAGTTATACTTTTATGAATTAAGGTGGATGTGCCTCTCTCTGTTCTTAGAATTCAGTGATTAATTATCAGCACCTACCCATCAAATCAAACCTTCTTGATTTGATTGGCATCTATTTCTGCAAGATGAGTTACTTGCTATAAAGTTACTTGGAGGTTTTTTATATGAGGTGTCTCAGGATTTTAATTCTTTTTGAAAAGTTGATTTAGTCCCCTCAAATTCCAGGAGCTCAATCTAACAAAATTCAAGGTAAAGATTGGAATGATATATTAAGACTTGTAATCTCATTCTAAAGATAGATATTTCCCTTTGATGCTGTAAAACTATATCCCTATGATATGATCTGTATGTTTACTTACAAAATACTGGTTAGTTTTGAATGAATTTATGCCTTCAATTGAGCCTCTAAGTGTCAGTTATAGAGAAAGATCTATAGTTAAATATCATATGTCTTCCAAAGTATATTTGTCACAGAAAACAAACAATAAATTAACAGATTTAAAACAAACCAGTGTGGGAATATTTAGATCCCAGATGGTTTCAATCCCAACTGCTCCTCCCTTCCCCATATTATCTAATAATAGTCTAAACATCTCTACATGCAAATATATTTTAAATCCGATCTTACATTGTAAGTACTATTGGGTATTCTAGAACATGATTAATATATTCCCACCTATAGAATGTTGTGTGCTCTTAAAAATCTCCAGTGATGGAGATCCCACAACTTTTCTAGGTAATTTAACACCAACACAGCTAGGGGAGATGGGATACTGGCTGGTGCCTCTTCTCTTGTAATCCTGCAAGGGCAGGGCAGGATTCCATGGTGGTACAGGCTGTTATGATGGACACTGGAGCTCTAATGGTCTCCTCCTGTTCTCTTAGAAATTAATGGTACGCTTTCCATCCCATGTGCAAACAAGTAGTATTGTGCGGGAGGGGCTGCACTGAGGAAAATGTGTTACACTTTTATAGATGTAGGAAAGGTCAGGGGTGAACATGCTCCCCACAGCTCATTTCAGGGTAATATGGCTTCCTTGCTTTTCCCCACATTGTGAGCACAACACACCCCTGGAGCAGTCACTGCAATTGCAGATTCATGTCAGGCCTGAATTTATCCCATTCCCTCTAGCCATCGCCAGTCAGGTGGTACAAATACTTCCTTAGGTCTCAGCATAGCTCAGACACCATATGTTCCTCTTTTGAATTTAAAACGTTGACTGATGAATGTGTGGCTCTATGCAATGCAAGGCATTGCCACAAATTCTATGGTGCACTCCAGTGGGTTTAGATGGTTACCTTTTTGCAAAACATATGCACAACTGTATTTGATGTCAGTATTTATAGCTAAAGCCCAGAAAACGGTGCTTTCTGCAGGATAATAAGGTACCTTTTTAAAGGCTGTGGATTTAGCTGCATGACCTCAGTTAATATCAGGCATCACATTGCTACACTTCAATGTGCTTTAAAACTTTAGCCCAAGACCTTCTTGAGAAATAGAAGCAAAGTTGAAAGCTGCTTAGGCTTTCATTCAAGCCAGAGGTGTCTGCAAGCTGTTTTCATATAAGCAATTTTTTTTTGGCTTGAGTTTTAGTGAATTCAAGCTGCAAAAGGAGTGTTTGTATCTTTTTGATTTACACCTCTAATAGATTTTTAGTATTGCAGCAAAAACTCCTCTGCTAGGGAATGCATACCTGAACCCAGCCATGAAAGTTTTGGTTGTCCTCTTAATAGCTCCAATTTCAGAGTTTAAACTTAATAAAACAATCACACACTGTAATATGGTTAAAAACAAAGTAACATACAGAGTGAGCTTACATGTTATTTGAAGAGATAATTTTAGAGGCCATCTTGAGGAACCTCTGTGTCCAGAGAAATGTATCTCCTCTGGATAATTTAAGATGCTTCTAATGTCATCCATTAAAGTAATAGAGCCAAACCCTCATCTGAAGATCTAGCTCATGAAGTATATCTATGACAGTTCCAACAAACCCAAGCTAGTGACTTATTGATCATCCTCGCCCTGCAGTCTGGCCTATTTTGAGATATAGCATTTGATTTAGGACAGACATTTTTATTCAGAGTGGTGTATATCATGTAAAAACTTAACTGGACCTTTAAAATATCAATTTGGCAGATGTATTCAGTACTGGACAGGTTTATTTGACCCTATTATGGGCTTTTCTTAAGGACAGAATGTATTCTTTCACTACAGTTATGAATTCAATGCAAGTGCTTTATTGATTACTCATTCATCAGGTATGTTCAAACATTGCTTTTCTAAGTTTTCACGTGTGGTCATGTGGCCCTGATGTGCAAGTTTTAAATGGCCTCCTTCTTCTTTGCAGCATTGCTGACTGCATTGTTTCTTTTCTGCATCACAGGAAGAATGCCAGAACTATATCCGTGTGCTTCTTGTGGGCGGTGACCGACTCTTCACTTGTGGAACCAATGCTTTCACTCCTATTTGCACCAATCGAACGGTATGAGTAAATAAATTGATTCTGCGTGTTCACAGAAATGATCACTGTTGCCATTGTGAAACAAAACAGCTAAGGGGCTGTGCAGATTAGTAATGGGAAATTTCAATTTTAGGTTGTTAGCTCAATACAGCCCTAGATAGTTACTGAAAGTATCATCTATTTCAGGGGTTCTCAACCTCTTTCTGAGGCCCCTGCAACATGCTATAAAAACTCCACAGCCCAGGAGTCACAATAACTGGATTTCTATCTATAAAAGCCAGGGCCAGCATTAGGAGGTAGCAAGCAGTACAATTGCCTGGGGCCCCATGCCACAGGGACTTCATCAAAGCCACAGTGCTCAGGCTTCAGCCCCAAGTGATGGGGCTCAGGGATCAGGCTTTGACCGTATGCAGCAGGGCTTTCTACCCTGAGCCCCAGCGAGTCTAATGTTGGCCTTGCTTGGTAGCCCCCCCTGACACCTGCTCCCAGCCCCCCAACAGGCACCACAGATTGAGAAGCACTGAGCTGTCTTATCAGATGCCTGTGTGAGTTGTTGAGATGTCCACAGTGAACGCACTTCCTCATCACAAAAAACACCACCTTATTTCACTTTATTTAGTCCTCTCATTGGCAGAGAGAGATTGAATCAGTTTTCAAGCCTGAACCAGCCTCTTACCTCTCTAGAAGTACCTTTCAAGCTAGGGCTGAGGCATGTTGGTCAGTAGGGTAGGCATTGACGCTGACACCTGGAAGAGGCAGGTGAAGGATCGGGTAACGTGGAGGATCACCATCAAGAACGGTGCCCAACACTTTGAGATCAAGCGATGTCTCTGGAGTAGATCAGAGAGCCCAACATAAGGAGCGTGCCCAGGCCTGCATCAGCTCTGCTGGTGTCAGTGCCACTAGAGATACATTACATCTTTGACACGAGCCTGGAAAAAAGGTGTGAAAGAAGTGTGCTTGGCACCCATGTATGTAAATAAGACATTTGCTGAACTCATGGTGTTTTTCTTCACTGATGTTATGGTTTGAGTCATAATTCTTATGGAGATTTTTTTGGTTTTGTTCCAGTTAAGCAACCTGACAGAGATACACGATCAGATCAGTGGCATGGCTCGCTGCCCGTACAGTCCCCAACACAATTCCACAGCTCTTCTCACTTCTAGTGGGGAGTTATATGCTGCTACAGCCATGGATTTCCCAGGAAGGGATCCTGCCATTTATCGCAGTCTGGGGGGTCTTCCTCCTCTCCGCACTGCACAGTACAACTCAAAGTGGCTAAATGGTAAGTATTGACAAGCCTCAATGCTTTTGTTTTTGTTATACCCCAGTGTCTCCTTACCCACATTCTTCAAAGCCTGTGCTTTGAGTGAGTATGCTGTTAAAATGTTTTTTTAAACTTTTGAACATTGTTTTAGAGCATTCTTACTTTCGACTCTGACACAAAGCAAAATCTGCAACTAACAATACCTTGATGAAGGACTTTGTGAGTTATAGTTTCTTGGGGGTCAAACAGTCTCCAGTGTGCGCGTGTACAATGTGTATACAATATTTGTTACTTTCAGAAATAGTCAATAAGAAATACATGCACAAACACACACAAATGATTATGCTTCTTTGACCAGGGTTCTAGGTTCAGTGCTGAGGTGACTCAGTTAGGCCCTAAGTGCCAAGAATGGCGCCCCTATAGAGGATGGCTGAGGAACCTTTTTTGGGTCGGGGGCTGCCGACCCTCAGAAAAATCAATCAGGGGAGCACAAAAACCTCACTGACATGGCCCCTGATTGAGAAGGAGAAAGACACTCCCCACATTCCATTGGGGGGCCCAGGCTAATAGATTTTGTGTGTTCTAGCCCCACTGGGCCATGGTGAGGGGTGGGGCTGGAGTGCAAGCATGGGCTCCCCAATGCTAGGGGGGAGCCCTGAACCTCGAGGGCCATCAGGGTAGAAATAATTCTTATTTTTTAAAGTAGACATTTTTTAAAATTTAACTAATCTTGTAAATTAAAACGAACAAATCAGGAACATGACAGAATGCTTTGTTTAACTAACTGTTGATCCACTTTTCAACTTTGAACTCTTTTAGTCATGATGTATGAGTTCTGGGTGCTTATCCAAACCACTTTGGTCTGGAAATCTTGGTGAATGGAAATCTTGGATATATGATGGTCTCACAATAGCAAGTAAATGAGGCAGTAGCAAAGTATGCATGTTTTCTGTAATAAATGTATATGAAACTTACTTGGTGAAAACATTTTTGAAAAATATTGTTACTGCCTCTGGCTACGTCTAGACTACAAGCCTCTTTTGAAAGAGGCTTTTTCGAAGCAAATCTTTCGAAAAAGCCTTTTTCGAAAAAGTGCGTCTAGACTACAACCACTTCTTTCGAAAAAGTGAGCCACTTTTTCAAAAGAGAGCACCCAGGCAGTCTGGATGCTCTCTTTTGAAAAAGCCCTGTTTGCTTTCAAGAACACCTTTTTTCATAAGAGCACTTTCGAAAAAAGGCGTTCTTCCTCATAAAATGAGGTTTACCACGGTTGAAAAAAACGCCATGTTCTTTTGATTTAATTTCGAAAGAACACGGCAACAGTCTAGACGCAGGGGAAGCTTTTTCGAAAAAAGGTTACTTTTTTCGAAAAAATTCTGTAGTCTAGACACACGCTCTGAGTTCCTGATTTCTACTTTTAAAACCTCTTTACTGATGCTTTTTGCAAAGATCGGTTCTGATAATAACTAGGGTCTTGGTCCTGCCGTGCAGGGTGTCGGCTTGAAAAAATATATTTTAATAAATATTTGTTTGATTATTAAATACCTAAATGTTCTTCTATTGCTTGCTGTGATTTTACAATAGTTTTAAAATGTATCTGTTAAATTGTCATATAAAAATCTATAATGATCTGACTCATACAATTTTAGTCTTGTAGCTAGTATTACACAGATGGAATCAGGGAAGGGTGAAAGTGCCCAAGAACTATTTTTCTGTGTTTATGCAGATATGAAACAGCCAAGCAGACTTTATTTGAACCATTAAAAATTTCTCATGTGTAGACATGGCAAACTTCCCATTTACTTCAATAGGAATGTGAGTGGTCCAATGGTTTCAATGGCAAATTATGGTCTAGAGCGACTGTTTACAGCAATTACAAATGCGTGAAAATAGATCAAGTGCAGGACCTTTCAGGCAGCACTATACTTCTGTGTTTGTGTTTAATGTTTAAATTACCATGAGATGAAACATAAATACAGCAGCAGTTTGCAGAAATGTAGAAACTTGATGATAAACAACATATACATGTCTCTACTGGCAGATATAGAGATAACTGTAGTATTTCTCAGGTGTGCTTACATACGAAAACTCAGTCTGCCAGCAGAAGTAACCTGTCTTGATGTTTTCTGTTAAATACTTGGAAAAGCAAAAAGTAAACAACTGTAATAAATTGAATTCTTCTGGCTCTCTTGGTAGGGAGTTGTCTTGACAGGCAAAAAGGGTGTGCTTTTCAGTTATGTTTGTTATGAGTTAACAGGGTTGATGGATACTCCCTTAAGATGCAGACTAACAAAATTGAAGCTGTACAAAGCCTAAGGAGGAAGACTAGGCTACAACATGGCCTGCTACTATAGCTAATAATTTCATATTCCTAGGAAGTGTTACTTTGTCACAAGTGATAATCAGCTGATAAGGACTTTCTGCTGAGAGAAGCAGATACGCCCTGACTTTCCCTGAGGTACAACAGGGCATAATGCAATCAATTCAATTATTTATTTTTGAAGTTTTAGGTGATGCTTTAAAAAAAAAAAACCTGAAATGCAGGGGTGGGCAACAATTTCTTATAGAGGTCCACTCCAAGAATTTGGAAAGTGGTCTGGGGCCACCCTCTTCCATGATAATAATGGAGGAAATGCAGGGTTTGGGATAGATGTTGGGTGCAGAAGGGAGCTCAGAATAAAGGACTGCAGGAGACATGTGGGGTCTGGGAGGGAGTTTGAGTGAAGGAGGGGGTTGTGACCTTTTGGGTGAAGGGAGGGGGTTGTGATCTGGAGCAGAGAATTGGGGTGCATGAGGGGGTTTAGGGTAGGAAGGGGTTGTGACCTGGGGCAGAGGATTGGGGTCCAGTAGGGCATGCAGGGTCCAGGAGGGGTATGGGTGCAGAAGAGGAGTCTGTCCAGGAGGAGTGGTGTAGGAGGCAGTGCAGGGTCTGGGAGGGGTTGTGACCTAGGGCAGGATGGGGCTGTGACCTGGGGCTGGGGATTGAGGTGCAGGAGGGGGGCAGAAGGCTGGGGGGAGAGAAAGGGTGAGGTGTCAGGCTGTGGCAAGGAGGTGCTTACCTTAGGCGGCTCCTAGAGAGCAGCACAGTGGGACCTTCAGGAAGGCTCCCTGCCTGCTGCACCCCATACACCACTCAAAGCAGCTTGCCACAGGGACCATGTACTCCCTGTGTGCTGCGCTCCCTGTGGGGGGCCCTCTGTGCGCTGCATGCACCATAAGCATGGCTCAGGAAACCCCCACTGGCCAGTTTCTGGCCACTGAGAGCTGCAGAATTGTGCTGGGGCAGGGGCAGAGTGCAAAGTCCCCTATCCCAGGGTGCACGATGTGCAGAGAGCACATGGCCCCTGCATCTGAACACTTTGAGCGGCATGCAGGGTCATAACAGGCAGGGAGCCTGCCCCCAGCTCCCACTGGGATGCGGAATGGTGGTGGGCTGGATCTGGTGGTTTGGCAGGCCGGATTTGGCCCTCAGGCCATGTTTTTCCCACCCTAGCTGTAATGTAATATGATTGCACATATGTACAAAACCCTCCTTAGGACTTGTCTGCACTAGGAGGATGCATTTTATGTGTGTCCCCATGAAATTTCCCAGAGCAGACAAGCTTTTAGAGGGAGTCTGAGAAAATCAAAGAGCTTTGCAATATGATCTGAATGTCAGCAAGTTCCGGAATATAAAATACGAAAGATATAGATTGCATGGTTCTAATCTCATTTTACAATTATGTCAATAAAGACAGCTCCATTGATATTTAGAGTTTTACTAGTACAAAAATGTCATGAGAGGAGAAACAGGCTCTTTGTGTATGTGATACTCTTATTTAGTCAATATTTATCTATATAATTAAGGTATTATAACTAGTTACTCCACTAGGATTCTCCTGTAGTAGAAAAAAATATTATCGCCAGGTTTTCATGTTAACCTTATGCATTCTGAATTGTATCCAAAAGGTAAAATAAAATCTGCTCCCTAAAATTGTATCAATTAACTAGAATGACTCAGTTTAATATTTTCTCTACTAACTAGCTTCAATTGTACCTATTAGCCCTCTATCGATGCTCACACTTGAGCATCAAATCTATTGGGATTTAAATCTTATCTTAAGAACACAGATTTTAGCTTTAGGAAAAATAAAAAAATTGTAATTAGAGGCCGTTGAAAGCAAATCCAATACAAAGTTGGGAGCAAAGTTTTACCTAACTGAGGGGGGGAGCATTCAGGCGTTAAGGTACTGGTACATTCATCTGTTGTGTCTATCTGCCTGCCCACACATGACTCAGCCACCTGCCAGCAAATCACACTGGCTTTGCAGCACTGGAGCACAGTGAGGACTTTCAGTTCCTACAATGTGAGAGTGCAATGTATATATAGCAGGAAAACTATGGCAGTTTGATAAATTGGAATGGAGGCTTCCTGTCAAATATTAGTTATGCAACAGTCGTATGTAATGGCAGGAGGAAAAGATTTCTCTGGTGCCTGATGGCTCGCTCATGGAAGACAGTCTTTTATCGAACATGGTGGAGCTGCTGCTCTGCATCTCATAATGGCACTTCGCTGTGAGATCTTGCCAGTAGCCTACAAAAGACATTGGCTATGCTCAAAAGCTTCAGAGGGGTAGCTGAGTTAGTCTGTAACAGGAAAAACTTAAAAAACAACAAATAGACTACGATCTCCTTAAAGACTAAGAAAACATGTAGATGGTATCATGAACTTTCGTGGGCACAGCCCACTTCTTCAGATGACAGGAGTGTTCGAAGTCCAGATCTAAGAATAAATAAGGGAAGGAAAGGTGGGGGGAGGGGGAGAAGGAAAAAAAGAGAAAGAAAAGGAGGGGAAAAAAGGAGGGAAGGAAGAAAAAAAGAGAGACAGTAGATAAGCTTCAGAGCAAGGTAACTGGAACAGGATGGACTTTATTCCTTTTAATGGTTAGTGGGCTTCTTTCCAAGCAAATTCAGAGGCTTGAGAAACCTCTGAAGAGAGCTGCCTGCATTGCCAGGTCAGGTGTTTGAGCAGCATACCTTCACTACTCCCTCTTAACTGTGGAGGTTCTTGGCACTGGAAGATCTGTAACACTGGGAACTGAGCCCTTCTTTTTGGTTAAGTGGTTTATCTTGGGCGACAATCGATTTCTCTATGCCACATTCCTTTGCCTTTTGTGATTATGTATTTGGGTTGCTTAGTTCTCTTTTGAATAGTTTGAAATACATTTTACTTGGTTTTATGACACTGAGACACAATGAGAGGTGTCATTTCAATTTTTTTATTAAAAAATATGTATTTTATATAAGTATTTAGTTTGAGACTTGTGCAATACTCTTATAATACTTTTTTAAAGTCCTTTTTGGCATATATAACTTGGGAAGCTTCACTAATTAGAATAAATACTTTCAGTGTTTCTTAGCTGTTGTTGATAAAAATTCCCTAGTGGTGCAGGGAGGAGAGGTGTTCAATATATAGTACAGGTCTCGACCTGCTGTAATCATTGTTTATCACTGTTTTCTACATTCTGGAAATAACTAGTATTGCAATTTGGACATGTGGGGAGAAAATATGAGCTAAGAGCTAAGATTAATCATTTCATTTATGCTGATAAACAGAATGCATATGGTTGCAATAATTCAAGATCATCTTTCAGTTTTTAATAAAAAGCACGGCATTACCTAAGCCAATCTTTTCTTACCAAGAGGTATGCAAATAATTCTGGAACATAGTGTTCTTGGGGTTATTGCAGTTTTGACTCTTGCTTATAAATCTGAGATCTGAGGACAGAAATACAAAGCACATCCTGCATATACTGCCAATTGTTACTGCTTTTGCAAAAAAGACATCATTATTTTCATTTGATTATATCATCATTTCTCTACAAGTAAAATGTAGTTTTTACTACTGGAAAGTTTCTTTTCTTTTTTTTCTTTTTTTTTAAGAATTTGGTGGAAGACTCTAAAAGTAGATGCAAATGATATTTTGCCCATATTGTAAAACATGCATGACTATAAAAAATAATCACAGTTGTTTCTTTGTGCACACCTTGTCATTTTTAAGATACCAGATAAAAAAGAGATAAAGTGTACAACATCCTGATCTTAAAGCTCAGATTCCTGTAACCTGAGCTATAGGATAATCACCTGAACCGTATAGAGCTTATTATTCAGAGTAATATATTTTTGATTCTGTCGAGTTTAGGGTAATAGTACAAACACACTAGACAATACATTATAATATTGTAGATTTCCAAGGCTAAGTTCTGGGGTTTTAATCTGGTTTGAAAAGTTGAAATGAAATCTATTTTAAAAATTGAAATCCACAATTTATTAATGATGTGATTAATTTACAATACATGCCGTATTGATTTTATTTTTAGTATTTGCGTGAAAGCACCTAGAGGCCTCAGGTAAGAGCTCCAGCCCTGGCATACACTAGGATGTTATTTCAAAATAATAAGCAGAGCATCCACATGACCAAACCCATGATTTCAAAATAAGGGGCTGGTTATTTTGAAATCTGTACTTGTGTTTTTCACAGGGAATAATGCTTATTTTGAAATAGTTATTTCGAAATAACATGAGTGTGGACACTCTGCTTCTGCTATTTCAAAATAACTACTCCCCAGAGTCATTTGAAGTAATTACTCCCAGTGTTTCCTGGGGCTCTAAGTCGAGGGAGCGTGTCCACATTAACAGAGCCTGCCTCAAACTAATTTCAAGGCTCACCCGTAGTGGAAACCCACTATTTCAATTTAAAAAAAACCAACAACAACAAATAGTCTGGTAGCACTTTATAGCCTAAAAAAACATGTAGATGGTATCATGTGCTTTCGTGGGCACAGCCCACTTCTTCAGATGACCGGAGTTTTATTTTGGGAGTTATTATTTTGAATTTACTTATTTTGCATTCTGTTGAATAAGAAGTATTTCCCTGCAGGATGGGAACTTCACTACTCTTATGTGCCCTCCCCTACAGAAAGGATGTGGCCAAATTGGAGAGTGTTGAGCACGGGGCAACAAAAAATAATTAGGGGGCAGAGGCACATGACTTATAAGGAGAGGCTGAGGGAACTGTGATTATTTAGTCTGCAGAAGAGAATGATAAGGTGGGATTTGATAGCAGCCTTCAAGTACCTGCAGGGGGGTTCAAAGAAGATGGAGGTAGGCTGTTCTCAGTGGTGGCAGATGGCAGAACGGTAGTGTCAAGTTGCAGTGGGGGAAGGTCTAGGTTGGATATGAGGAAAAGCTATGTCACTAGAATGGTGATGAAACACTGAAATAGGTTGCCTAAGGAGGCGGTAGAATCTCCATCCTCAGAGGTTTTGAAGGCCCTGCTTCTCAAAGCCCTCGCTGGGATGGTTTGTATGGGATTGGTCTTGCTTTGAGCAGAGGATTGGCCTAGATAACTTCCTGGGGTATTGATACCAACTCAGTGGGTGCTCTGGGTCTAGGAAAAATTAGTGGGTGCTGAGTACCCACTAGCAGCCAAGCTTCCCCCCTTTGCCTTCCTTCCTCCATATCTGTCGCCTGTTGGACCAGCTCCTTCCCTACTCTCCCATGGCTTCTGGAGCACTGTGAACAGCTGATTTGCTACATTCATGCATTCCAGGAAAGAGGGGGAGGAGTGGAGACAATGGAGCATATTAGGGGAAAGGAGGCAGGACAAAGGTGGGAGTTTGGGGGAAGGGAAGAAGGGGGGCAGGGTGATGCTTGGGGAAAGGAGTGGAATGGGGGTGAAGCCTGGGATGGAGCTCGGGGGGGGATGCAGCACTCCCCTGGCTAGAAGGGAAGTTGGTACCTATATTCTGAGGTCTTTTCCATCCCTAATCATCTATAATTCTATGATTCAGGACCTTCTTTTGAGCAATGGAAGTTCATCAGTTAGTTTGCCACTCCATCAAAGAATAGTGGACATGCACGCCTCTTAGTAATCTGAAGAAGAGTCCCCAAGCAATCAAATTTACTGGTAAAGATAAATGATTAAAATAAATATATTAATTACAGAAAGGTAGTTGTTAAGTGATTATAAGCGGTCAGAATAGAGGTTAGTGTTGATTACATAAGAAACAAAAGGTAAACTTTATCAAAGCATGTAAGATTTGACTCTAGCAGTTTTTTCCCACCCCACTAGAAACTGTAACCAGTTCATGGTTATTAATATGCAAGTGGAATTCCCTGCTCAGCCTGAGACCAATCCCCCCAGTTCAAAGTTTTTTCTTACAAACAGTTTTGATGCCTTAAGAATAGGTGGGGGAGGAAAGACATGGATTTATGATGTCACTGCCCCTTACTTTATACTCTCAGTTCATGTGCCTGGAAAAATACTGGCTCCAAAATGGATTCAAGCATCACATGTCCTAATATCGTGCTAAGTCAGGGTACAGCTACACAGTAGTGCACACCTCGAAATAAGCTACGCAATATGAGCTATGCAAATTGCGTATCTTATTTCTAAATAGCTTATTTTGAAATTTGGCACTGTCACTATTCCAGTGTCTTCCTTAATCCTCGGGCAATGAGGTTTATAGGAAGTCAGAATAAGAAGCCCCTTATTTTGAATGTATTTCTTGTGTAGACAGCGCAGAACACTATTTCGGGATAACAGACGTTATCCTGAAATAGCACCGCTGTGTAGATGTACCCTCACCAAGTTAAGCTATCTATTGTTTACAGTTCCCCTGCTGGTAAATGGCTCATGATGGTTGCTTAATGCTCACCCCCTTTGTTGCCAGTGATGAGCTAGCTGTGGGCATCTCCTAGATTCGCCACGTATTTCAGTAACAACCATACACCATAATATTACAACTCCATATACAATGATGTTACACATATTTTGACAGAACAATGATTTTCAGCAAACCATGACTTTTCATAGGATACCTTACAAGACATTTATTGTTAAAATATCATAACCATATAAAAATGGCGAATGTGGGAGATACAGGGGGCTATTTGCGGTACAATAAGTCACACTTTCTCTCTACTGCAAGAGTGTTAGTTACTGACTAACGTAAAGGCATTGTGGTTTAGGTCCTCTTGCATTTTAGCAACATAACTCCCAAGTGTTGTTAAACATTGTAGTACTACCCACATAGGCTTTTGCAAAGTCCTGTGTATCTTTGATCATGTTGTGGACCAGTCTAGTGACCTCAAAAGTTAGCAAGTGTGTTTTCTCTGGATTGCTAGAATGCATCTCTCTTGTTACGCCCTCATGGGTAACACTAATAGGGAATGCCTGATTAGCCTAATTGATTATGATGCTAATAACTTACAAAGGCAGGTGCAACCCCGAATGCCGTATCTGTTCACCGGTTGCAGATTGTCCTTACCCAAAGAGTGGCGCATGAAATAAATACTTGACAATTTAGATAGATTTCATAACCACAGGACTATATTAAACTAAATCTCAGGATTTACAAACCAGGGGGAAGTCCCCTTTTAAAATAACCAATTATACTACCAGAGTCTCACGTCGCAATGGCGATGGATGGGTTACTGGCGACCTACAACCTTTGGGCTAATTGAAAGCCCTCAGGGAGGAACTGCCAGGCGTCCCTCGGTGGCTGCCAGCGCCGAAGCTGGCGACCTCAATCCGTTGGCTAATTTAAAGCCGCGGGAGAGGAGCTGCCAGGCGATCCCACGAAGCGCTGAGGTTGAGTGCGATGACTTCGCCTTCCGCGGGTCACGACTCTTCCGGCTCTTCCTGCGCTTCGGAAGCAGCTCGACGGCGATGGATGCTAAGACTCTGACTCTACCCTAAACTTAATCTAACCTAAAATAATACCTTAACTAATTCGCGACGTGCCCGCCGAACAGACACGACGACGGCCAACATGCATAGACCGACGCTGCCTGACGGACAAACACGAAGACGAAATCTAATCTGCCTAAAACTAAACTAACTAAACTAAACCTAGACTAAATGAAGACTATCAGGATATAAGAACAAGCCTTCCGCTCATCTTAAATCTGAGATGATGCTTAACCCTCACTCATTCGACCCGGGACAAGACGCTAGACCTCTTGCACTCTCTCTCTCTTTCTCTAAGCTAGACCTATGCCTAAACCCGATGCCCCGACGCAACCGAACCCCAAACTGCTGTTGCGAGGACTTATAAGGCTGGGCTTATGCATATTCATAAGCTTTATACTTTAAAATGATTGGTGGACAAGAATGCTTATTTACATAAATTTAAAATGACTGGATGACACATTTTGAAAATTCCATATTCATGAGTAACAGTCCCTCTAATGAATATTCATATATTTTCAAACCTACACAGTCAGTTTAACCCTACGTGCTAAATCACCTTACAGTAATGGTTCTTTCAATGATTGACAGCTCTGTGTCTAAGGTGCTAGCATAAGCATTCTGGCATTGTACTTAAATTAATAGCGCATCACAACATTTTGCAAGCTGGATATACATAGTTGCACCTTATAAGCCATACATGATACATTATTTGCACAAACAACAGACGATACAATACGTTATTTGTAACACTCTCTACCTTTGCATTACTGTTAACACTTGTGCTTTTACAGCTGGTTTTAAGTCACTGTACATATTAATGTTTTCCAATGTGTATAGGTCATGGCATCCAGTCATAAAAGCAATGAAACAGCATGCCTCAGTTTCCCTTCCACACAGCAGGTTTCTCATGGTTTCTCTGCTGTGATGAGTTTTAAATCTATTCACTTGTAATACGTGAGAAGCAGTATTTCCATAAGGTGTCTTAACATTGCATGTGTCTCCGGTTACCATCCCTAGCATGTCCAATGGCTTTTTCCCAAATTTGTTCATAATATACCTTATCACAAGGTCTAACATTGGTGTCAAATTCCTTATCACCTATAGATGTTTACAACTATCTTTTTCATACCGCACCTTTTGTCTATATAGTCTGCTTCTGAGGTTGGTTGGTGCAGTACTCATTGTTTAATTTACCTCCTTCCTGAACCTTTGCCTGTAATCAGCTATGGGCTTTTCTTTCCTTTCAGTGACCCCTTCTTCATGGGTTTTTAATCATATTTCTGGGATTTTGAAACCTCATGGTCTGGTGAGATAAGGGTTCAGGGGAACCTTGCATATTGGCTATCCCTTTGTGGAGCGGTCTTCCAATCCCAGGGGTTACGCACATGCAAAAAGTGCTTTTCCCCTCAAGGGGTTAATCTGTAAGTCTTTCTCCAGGACTGAGTCCTTCCCTGTATCCTATTCCTTCAGGGTTGTGATTTGTGATCTCTGGGCTAAGAATGTCTGCTCTTTGACCAAATGTTTTTGTCTCCAGCAGCATGTTCTTAGTAGCTGCTTTCTATGCCTTACCAGCCCATGGGAAGCCCCCCATCTTCCACTGGTCAGATTATTTGCATGTGCATAGATGCTTTCTTTCTCAGTGCAGTTTGCATCCTGTCTTAAAAAGACACTGTTTAACATAAGATCATAAGAAAGACCATACTGGGTCAGACCAAAGGTCCATCTAGTCCAAGATCCTGTCTTCCCAACAGTGGCCAATCCCAGATGCCCCAGCAGCAGTGAACAGAACAGATAATCACATGATCCCTCTGCTGTCATCCATTTCCAGCCTCTGACAAACAGAAGCTACTGACACCATTCCTACTCATCGTGGCTAATAGCCATTGATTGACCTAACCTCCATGAATGTATCTAGTTATTTTTTTAACCCTGCTAAAGTCCTGGTCTTCACAACATCTTCTGGCAAGGAGTTCCACAGGTTGATTGTGCACTGAGTGAAGAAAAACTTCCTTTTGTTTGTTTTAAACTTGCTACCTATTACTTTCATTTGGTGACACCCCCCCCCCCAGTTCTTATGTTATGGAAACAAGTGAATAACTTTTCCTTATTCACTTTTTTCCATGCCATTCATGATTATATAGACCTCTATCATATCCTCCCCCTCTCTCCCCCCAGTCTCCTCTTTTCTAAGGTGAAAAGTCCCAGACTTTTTAATCTCTCTTCATATGGAACCCGTTCCAAACCCCTCATCATTTTTTGGCCCTTTTCTGAACCTTTTCCGATGCCAATATATCTTTTTTGAGATGAGGTGACCACATCTGTACACAGTATTCAGGAAGTGGGTGTATCATGGTTTTATATAGAGGCAATAAGGCATTCTCTGTCTTATTCTATATTCCTTTTTAAATGATTCCTAGCATTCTATATGCTTGTTTGACTGTCGCTGAAGTGGTTATAACTAAATTAGTCCCCATCACACTGTACGTATAGTTGGGATTATTTTTTCAAATATGCATTACTTTACATTTATCATCATTAAATTTAATTTGACATTTTGTTGCCCAATCACTTCGTTTGATGAGATCTTTTTGAAACTCTTCACAGTTTTTCATTGAAAGGCCTTGGTGGGTTCAGCTAATAACCATGGTCACAGAATGCACAGTAACTATCAGACGTTTCAGAAATTCACTGAAATTCGACAATGGTATCAGCTATTATTACTTTGTTTTCAGAATTCCCAGAAGAGACAAGTATGATTGTGAAGAATTCCCTCTTAATCTACAGATAGAATTTATGGACATTTACCCTTTTGCTAAGTTTTAGAAAAATCGTTTTCCTAGATACACATATGTAAAGAATGGATTATATGTTCCCCCCCCCCCCTTAATAGGTAGCATCAAGATTAAAGATCATGCACAGGATTCTTCCTTTCTCGGGCTAGAAGGAAAGATATTGGAACATTTCCAGGAGGATCGTGCTTTCCAAGCAACAGTGCTTACAATTTAATAGCAGCAGGTCATATGCTCAGAAATCTGCTCTTAATTCCTAAGTGCCTAAGTGCTGGAAGACATATGGTCTACTTCTAAATACAATTTAATTCACTAGCTACTTTGCTATTGCTGGACTGAAATGTAGCTCATTGGCTAAAAATATAGTTTGTTCAGACAAGTCTGAATAGCACAGTAACAATAAAAAAAAGCTGTTTAGGTCCTATTGTTTCTTAATTTATTAGTTTGTAAAGTCCTGATTCATTGCACAAGGCATCTATTGACTTCTGTATAAGCCCTAAGTGTGGGATTTATTTTTATGTATTTATTTTTGTTATTACCCCCTTTTATTACTAGCCAGTAAGAAGTATTTTTAAAAAGATACTTTCTTTACAAGGATACAACAAACCTACATGGACAAACTCTTTGCATAAATAGTACAAAAGATTTTACAGCTAAAGCAAATGTGAACCTTTTGGGGGCAAATTGGAATTAGAATGGGAACTTTTTTGGAATAAACTATAATTAAAGTTGTGCAGTTAGAGTTGTAATTAGAGTTGTGCAAAATAAAAGACAGGTTTTCTATTCCAGTTTGTGCCAGAAACACACCCATTCAGGTTTTGATAATTTTACACCTCCTGAAATTTCTCTTTTCTGCATAAATCAGAGCACTGCCTGTGCTTGTTTAATAAAATAATATGAAAGCATTGACAGCCACAATTGCTCAATCTGTGCTCCTTTTCAACCAAAGGCATTTGCTATCATGCAGATTGATCTGTTCTGGCCCTCTCTGAGGGCAATGAATGGCCAATTCACATGTGATTGCCAAACAACTCTGAAGACACCTGGCTGGAGGTACTGACCTCTTCTGGGATAAATCTGTTTACTCCTTCCCCAGATTTGCCTGGCAAACATATTTTAATTTCACATTTACTTCACATTTTTATGTCCCCAAGGACATATACCAAACATACATTGCACAACATCATTAATGAGTGCAGTGAGACCTTATATGACACACATCAGATACAGTTTATGACATTAATGAATGGGTGTACTGTACACTGAATTGGTTAGGCCCAATAAAACTCACTGCCTGATACCTTTGAGGGACCCCTTTGCCATCTTGTAGTGGGATGCTGTTAGTCACACCAGTGTTAGTGAAAAACATTTCCCAGGAAGAGCTAAGCCATCTCACACGTAGTAAGAATAGTACAGTGTAGGATGATGGGTATCGTCTGTGTTAGGAGCTTGATGGAAACCAGGGTTACTGAGTGCCATTAAGATCATGACAGTTCTACTGTCTAGTCCTACTGTCAAGTCCTGCTACAAGTTCTACTGTCAAGTCCATTGGTATAGCAGACCCCAGGCTGAAGAGTTGTGGGCAGAGACAGGAGGAGACCTAAGGGTCTTCATTGTGGTTGTTAGTATAAACACTGAGACTGCAGGACCTTATATAATCTTCAATGTAAGTGCATAGGCCTGGCCACTAGAAGCTCATTGAGACCAGGTGCCAGGGCTTGAGTTGGCCAAAATGCTTCAATACTTAGTGTCAGTTATCCCTTTCGAACATAAATGCAATTCTTGTGAGGCCATTCTGAAATCAGGACTCAGAGTCATGTCCTGTACCTATATCATCCATGGTATGGTGGATCTGGGTTCTGAATGGGTCATCAGGGAGGAAGAGTGTATAAAGGATATCAGATAGCTGCTGATCATCCCATGACAGTCAGACACCTTAAGTATGGTGGTAGAAGGCTCTTTGGCAGGTTTAAGATACTCGTTTTTACAAAATAGGGCTTCCACCTTCCTGTTTGTCATCTATAGGCAATAAGTTATCACAAAAAGAGGAGCCAGCTATTCTCATTTGTTAAGATGTCTAGCAGTCCATAGCTACTCCAGATTCTTGTGTTCTGTCAAGACTTGGATAGGGAATCAGACTTCTTCCAAGAGGTGGCACCATTTCTTGAAAACCACTGTGAAAGCCAGTAGCTTCTAGTCCCAAATATTCCATTTTTTTCCCCACTGGGGTTAGCTTTCAAGCATAAAAGGCACAAGGAATAAGTAGATTATGTAAGTTGAGACAATCCTGCATCTATGTAAAAATTGAGGGTGTTGGGCTTGATTGTAAGTGGTTTAGTGGGATCTGGGTGAATCAGGATGGATACTGAGATGAAAGTTTTCTTCAGTCAATGAAAGGCTGAGCAGGAGCTGGTAGTCAGGAATAGGAGCCCAGGGTCAAAGCTGAAGTCAGAAGCTAAATGCCAGAGCCAAGGGACAGAGCTGGAATCAAAAGTCAAGAATCAGAGCAAAAAGTCAGAGGCAGGTTGCCTGGCATGAGCCAAGGCAGGGCCAGGACTGGAACAAGTTGGGGGTAAGGTTGGAAACAAACAGGCATAGAAGTTGTCTCAGGGATAGGTGAATGTTTTGAGAAGCCACCAAGCTACTGCTGGCTTTAAGGACTGGTCTGCTAACTTTTCCCATCAGTCAGACAGTGTAGCCAATCAGATCCTGAATTAAAGCCACCACAAATCTTAAAACAATAAACAGCCTATTTGGTCACCTCTTTTTCCCTAAGATTGTTCCAAGAAAAGCCCTGTTTGTTTCAGAAACTCCTGCAGAATAGCTGTGTGTGTGTGTGTGTGTGTGTGTGTGTGTGTGTCAGTCTTTTCTCTCCTGAAAAACCTCACTCACACCTCCTCCTCACCCCTACAGAGTCTTTTTAGCTGTTTAGTGGGGAAATGGGTGTTAATCTCAAGTCTCACAGTAAAACAACTGTGTTGGGTTGGAGACTGGAAGCCATCTTCATCAATAATACCTTGACCATTGTCTTGTAATGGCCTCCCAGGTGTTCTTTGGGAGGTTGCTTACCTTGAGTCACTGTGTTGCCTGTCTGTTAGTTTTTCCAACAGCCCTGAGTTAAACTAGACCAATGTGTTCATACAGGAAAATTTAATAACCCAGTATAACCGTACAGGAACTCTCTCAGGGTATGTCTACACTGCAAAGTTAATTAGAAATAACAGCCGTTATTTCGAATTAACTTTAATAGCGTCTATACATGCAAACCGCTATTTCGAATTAAATTCGAAATAGCAGAGCCCTTAATTCGAATTTGGTAAACCTCATTCTACGAGGAGTAACGCCAAATTCGAAATAGCTATTTCGAATTAAGTGCTGTGTAGACACATAATTAGAAATAGGGGGCCTCCAGCCCTTCCCAGGGAGCCCTGGTGGCCACTCTGGACACAACCAGGAAAACTTGCTCTCCTCTCCCCCAGCCCCGGAGCCATTAAAGGGGTAGACCCTGGCCACAGTGCCTGTGCCAGCTCCAAGTCTTCCAGCCCAGAGCCAGCAGTGGCCACTGGGCCCCTGACCCAGTGGCCCCAAAATATGAGCCAGCAAGCCACTGGCAGCCAGCCCTCCACCACTCCCCAGGAGCAGTCTGCCACTCCCAGGAGCCTGACAGGGGCTGGAGAAGGTGGGCACCTTCCTGGTCCAGGGTGGAGATCATGGACCTTATTCAGGTTTGGGGGGGATGCGCCCAACGTTCATGATCTCCGCACTAGACGGAGGAATGCGGCCATCTATGGCAGGATAGCTGCCAGCCTGGCCACCAAAGGCCACATCTGAACCCAGGAGCAGGTTGGCATGAAACTCAATTTGGTCCAGCGAGACCCCCCAACCCTGAGCCCTGAGCTTCCCCTCCCCCTTCTTCCCCTTGCTTTCCCCTTCCAGCTCCCTCCTCCCAGGTTTCCCCCTCCCCTCTCCCACCCTCTCTCTTCCCCTTTCCCACCTCCTTTTCCCAGTCTCCCCAGAGATCCATCCCCCCCCCCCCGCCAGTTTTGTTCAATAAACCCAGTTTCTCTTTTTGAACATACGTGTCTTTTATTTGACATCAGGAAGGGGGGCTAGGGAGGGGTAAGTGGAAGGACGTGAGGGAGGAATGGGGCATGAGCTCCCAGTGTGGAGGACCGGGGAGGCTCTGAGGGCTCCTCGGGGTGGACGCTCTCCTGCAGAGCCTCCTGGATCCTGACAGCCCCCCCGATGGACCCCCCCGGATGGCAGCCTGCAGCAAGTGCAGCCAGGCTGATGGCAACAACCCCACGAGACACACCGGCGTGCCCAGGGGCAGCTCTGGCTCCATGTGGCCGAGTGCTGTGGTGTCCCGGGTGCAGGCACTCAGGGCACTCCAAGACAGGACTGCTTTGCTGTCCCTCATCGAGGTAGACAAGCAAGCGGGGAACCCTGAGAACTGTCTGTCCGGGGTGGGGGTAGGGTCCCTTTAAGCATGGAGCTCAGTTAGCCTCAGGCAGCAGCCCCACACACTAAGTCCTAACTTGATGCCCTGCCAGCATTGGTTCTGGCCAGCCTTAACTTCAGTTCAGGGTCCACTCAGTGTGGACGCGCTATTTCAAAATAGCAGAAAGCTATTTCGAAATAATTTTTGTGTATAGATGCGTTATTTCAAATTAGCTTAATTCGAATTAACTATTTCGAATTAAGTTAATTCGAAATAGTGCTGTAGTGTAGACATACCCTCACTGACCTTATAAAAGACACTATTAATCAAATTAATACAGATCAGTATTCTTCATTTTTACCTAACAGCTCCACATCCACCATTCCTGTACTGAGATATTTTGACTGATCTTCAAAATCCAAAATGTATTTACCCTTTTTGAACTATCTGCAAATTCAGCAGAAAACAAAAGAGCCTTTTCATCTCCTCTATTACAAAGTTCTATTGGAAAGAGCTGCCTGTACTGATAAATGTCAGGTCTCTGTGCACTATCTGGGCATATATAAACTAATTTTTTGTTGAACAAGAATCACCCTTTTTCTGAAACTCCAAAATTACTCAGTAAATTTTCCCCAAATGAAAAAAAGAAATAAAGTCTGACAGGATAATCCCAGCAAATCCACAGAATCCCCTGAGGTGGTGCTAGTATTAATACATTTCATGCAAATGGAAACAGAGTTCACAGCTTTCAGTAGCTGGCCTCTTTATATCAAATCATAATCAGTGAAGCGTCCATACAGGTGTTTGTGGGTAGATGTATTATATTTCTAGTTTGAGTCAACGAACTATATGTACAAGTTTGTGTATTTGTGTGTGTGTATGTGTGTGCAAGAGAGGGAGAGAGACACTAGTAAGAGATTTACATGGATTTATCGAAGGACAATGAAAACGCTCTGACTGGATTTCATAACATTTTTTTATTCCTAAAGCATTTGCTCATTGACTCATACTGTCAGCAATAGTAACACTGCTTTTGGTGCTGACCCTGCAATCTGATTTCTTTGTGTGAACCTTATGCTCCTGTGGATTCCTGTTGAAGACAGTGGGCTTCAACAGATGGAAGTGTCAGCAGATCTGACTGCCAGCGCCAGGCTTTAGTAGTTATTTTTTCAACAGTATATTTTTAGGAAAAATGAGGTGGTGAGTGTTTGTGCAAGTAGAAACGGTTTTACATCAGACATTGTACTGCTGAGAGAGAGTTTGAAGAAGAAGTGGGATATTAAGCTCAAGGCCTTCCCTAAAGGTCTGAGGTAAATCACCTATATGGGCTTCCCTTAACATATTTTACACAGGCAAGGGGGCCCTGATCCACCTCCATCAATCTGCAGACTTCCCCATCCCCCGTAATTAGGAACCAAAAATGCTGCTCTTCCCCAGTGCAATTAATTGCTGCTCCCACCCCCTCCAACACAGGGAAGTTACTCAGTCCCTACACCTCTAGAGCAGGGACCTGCAGACTACAGTACCCCCCTCCCAATATATCCTTCCCTATACTGCTGCCTGCCCAGGAAGCATTCACATACCTAATTTGCCCCTTCCCTCATAAAGACTGATGACATTCTCGTCAAAGTCAAATTGCCATCACCCATGACTCACAAAATGTTGTGCCCTCCAGCAGGGCTGCCAACTGGGGGTGGGGAGCAGAAAGAGGGGGCAGTTGCTCCAAGACCCAGTGATTTGAAAGCACCTGGGGCTCCGGCCACTGCTACTACAGCCCCAGACCCTTTAAATCACCACCAGAATCTTGCACAGCATGGTCGTGGTGGCACTGAGGATTGGGTTGGGGAGGTGCAGTGTGATCGGCCACCACTGAGGTTGAGCTGTCTCTTCTGGGGGACTGGACTTGAGGGCAGCCCTCCGCCTGCCCTCTCCTCCCCCCCCAGCACATTGCGAAGGGCCTGGCAAAGTCTGTGGCAAGACCAGCCCTCCAGCAGGTATCTAGTCCATGACTTCTTCTGTCTAATGGGGTTGTGTGATTGACTTATCCTTAGTTATCCACCATGTATCTCAATGAAAACAATGAGGTCTGTCTGTAATTCATCCAGACATTCATCCTCACTCTCCATAGTACAGAGGAAACAGGTTTTGGGGGGGGGGAGAAGGGGGTTATGGGGAAGGATGGCCCCTTAGGTCAAATGACCCCAAAATTGGATCATTGCTGACTCTGCATCCCCAGGAGGCAGATTTCCAAGCAATTAAGAGTAACCATTGAGATTTTACAGCAGTTAGAAAAGTTAAGTTTTAAAGCTTATAAAATGGTGGGAGTCAGTGGAAACCTTCTGCTGTTTTTCTGTAATTTGCCAGTCTTAGTGGAGGTGGTGGAGTTTTGGAACCTTAAGTGCTGGTACCACAGGACGGGGAACCCGAAGGCTGGAGCCTGCTGCTGGAGAGCTGAAAGGGGTGGGGCACTGGGGAGACACCAATGCTGGGCAATGGAGATTAGATAGCACACACCTGTGCTAGGAGAGAGCCCCTGTGCAGTGGAGCTGTAAAAATGAAAGGTCCATCTCTCCCTACGAGGTGGAAGCCTGGAAGGGCAGGGGCAGTGTCAAGATCAGCCTACTCTGCTCAGGCTGCTGGAGTGGCACTAGAGAATGGCATAAGGGGGAGCACCAGGAACCTGCGATGTCCAGCAGGTGACTGATGCTGGAAACCCATAAACAATGGTAGAGCATACATTTAAATTTATTATAAATAGTTTGGATGTTTTTCCACATTCTCAAATGTACTGATTTAAATTACATTGCAGAATACAACATCTACAATGCTCACTTTACATTATTTTGTATTATTAATATTTGCACAGGAAAAAAGATAAAATAAATAGTATTTTTTCAATCCACCTCATAAAAGTCTACTCAGTTTCACTTCTTGTTCAGCCAGTTGCAACGAAAAACAAGTTCATTTACATTTTCGGAGATATTGCTGATTGATTCGTCTTTGCGATGTCACCTGACAGTCACATGGCACTGTTGCAGTGGTATGGCAGAATATTTACATACAGATATACTAAATATTAGAATGTCCTTCATGCATTGACTTGTAGGCTCTACACTTTTACATTGTTTTGTTTTTATTGCAGTTATGTAATGATAATAATTCTACATTTGTAAGTTGTATTTTCATGATAAAGAGATTGCACTACAGTATGTGTCTGAAATAGTTTGAAAAATATTTAATTAAAAACAATAAGTTAAAGTGAGTGCTATATAGTTTGCATTCCGTTTTGTTATTGAAATCAACATATATGAAAATGTAGAAAAACATCCAAAACTTATCATACATTTAAATTGGTATTCTGTTATTGTTTAACAGTGTAATTAAAACTGTGATTAATCACAACTATTTTAATCTTGTGTTTAATTGTGATTATTTTAATAGTAACTTATGCAATTATATTAACTAGTGTTATGATTTTAAGCTTTTTGAGGCAGGAACTGTTTCCATTTCTGCTTGCACAGTACTGCTACTGGAAATAGATCATTACTATTATGTATGACTTTTTTTTTACTTTAGCACCCATAGTGTATTAGGTACCATGCAAACATAGAAGACCAGGTCCTACATTCCTTAGGTACTTAGTACTTTCCACACATAACTACTGATAAATAGAACTGGCGATAAAACAAAATTTTTGATCCACAAAAAATACAGTATTTTAGGGAAAAAATCATGATAAATCAGATGAAAAAAAGTCAACATTTTTCATGGGACTGAAATTCTGAAATATTTTGTTTCATAATCATCATCTATGCTCCTCGGGATCCCATATTCCGCAGCAGCCTCCCTGGCAGACTGGTGGGGTGCCCAATTTCCTATGCCCCATGGGTTACCCCTCTTCCCAGGCAGCCCAGCTTCTCATCTGGCCTTCAGGCAGAAGGCTAGATAGGGAGCTGGCTGTTTGGAAAACCAGCCATCCCAGGAAGACAACCACCCAGGGAGAGGGGCAGCCCACCCACCTGTCTACCCTCTGGAAAGCTGAGGAGGCAGCCAGCTGGAGAGCTGGCTGCCTGGGAAGCCAGGAATCCCTGGGACGCCAGCCTACTGATAGGATTGGCAGGGGGCCTTGGTCACTGGGGGAAATAACTGGAAGCCAGGCAGCCTCCCTATGTGCCTGGTTTCCATCAAAAGTTGCAGAGGACATGACCTGATCTTGCAGAATATTTCAAGTCCATCAAACCGGCATTTTCTGATGGAAAACTGTTCCGTTGAAAATGTTTTTACTGGCTCTATTACTAAAGTTATCTAGCTATGTAAATTGGAAAAAGTGTTTTTCATCCAGGGCGGTGTGTTTTTATTTATTTATTTTAAATATTTTTACAATGAATTCTGGAAATGAATATACAAATCTTGCATTTCTGTTAAGAGGCATCCGTTTTTTACAGTCATGGTTCTCCTGATCCATGTGTCAGTATAGCTAATGTGCTTTGCCTTTAAGAAATTACCAAGTTGTCCATCTCCATTAAGCTAATGGATGCTTTTTAGCTTCCATAAGTCTTACCAGAAAAGTTCCATATTTTTGTTTTCTCTGGTCTCCAGAATTCTTTATTTTTTATTTTGTTCCTTATTTCTTATATCACTATTGTTTATTTGCTAATTTCTTGTTGAATGTGTTTTTCTTCCTTGCCAGAATAAATTTGCTGCATCAATTTTTTATTTAGTTTTGTTTTTTAGAGAGAACCAAAATATTCTAAAGTGTGTTGAAGGTTTTATTTGATGTATTGATAAAACCAGGTTATCTTGCTCTCAAAGGCTCACTTTCAGCAGTCCCTTTCTTTGCATCAAAGCACTTAAGCACATGCTTAATATTTTGGTGCCTCATCCTGTGCTTTTAACTCAACTGGAACTTTACCGCTGACTTCAGTAGTCACACGATCAAGCCCTTGATGAATAGGGATAGAGTGATATATGTGCTTATCAGGGCATAATTTATTATACTACATGCAGTTTAGAAATTGCTGGTTTTTATAACAAAAACTTAAATCGTGTGTTCAGTAACTGCTGTCTCTACAGTCTCCTCATGATGTGCAGAGGTGCAAAATTCTATTTAATGTCTGCATGAATATTGTCATCATATGCCTTATTTTAACATGGAAAAAATAATAATTTTGAATTTTAGAAAAGAAGTATACTTTCTCAGACTGATGTACTGATGACGAAAATTTAGATTTCAAGCAGATATCAGAATATGTATGAACTATACCTGACATTAATTATTTTCTCCAACTGTTTTCAGAGCCAAATTTTGTGTCATCCTATGACATTGGAAACTTCACGTACTTCTTCTTCCGAGAGAATGCAGTAGAACATGACTGTGGGAAAACAGTCTTTTCTCGGGCTGCTCGGGTGTGTAAAAATGATATAGGGGGCAGATTTTTGCTGGAGGACACCTGGACAACCTTTATGAAGGCTCGACTGAACTGCTCTCGCCCAGGAGAAATTCCATTTTACTACAATGAACTACAAAGCACTTTCTTTCTGCCAGAATTGGACTTGATCTATGGAATCTTTACCACTAATGTGTATGTACATGCTATTTGTTTATTTTGCTGTTATGTTCAGAGTAAATTCTATGGCTCTCAAGCTCCCTTCTGGCTCTAGGATAATAATTTTAAATAATAATTATTAATTATAATTATTATTATTTTAAAACCAGTGTAAAGGATGTTTGCCTTGGCTGCTGCTGATAGGCCAAGAAGCAATGGGCTTAAATTGAAGCAAGGAAAGTTAAGGTTGGACATTAGGAAAAATTTCCTAAACATCAGAATGATTAAACACTGGAATAAATTGCCAGGGGAAGTTGTGAAATGTCCATCATTGGAGATATTTAAGAGTTACTTGGATAGACATCTATCAGGGATGATCTAGACCAGGGGTGGGCAATAATTTTTGATTGGAGGCCACTTTGCAAATTTTTGAAGTGGCCCCGGGCCTCCAGAAGGGGCGGGGCCTCAGGTGGAAGGGGTGGGGCCAGGATACTTCCATGCTTCCCCACCCACAGACCCTGATTGATCTGGCGGTAGGGGAGTGTGCAAAGTCTGCCCCTGCCCTCCCCCTCCCCCTCCCCCTCCCCAGAAAGAAAGTGCCAGCTGTTCTGAACAGCTGGCAGTTCCCTCTAGGTGCCTTGCCACTGGTGGTGGGAGGAGACTTCATGTACTTGCCTCTCTGCCCCCACGTCAATCAGGGCCTGAGTGATGGGAAGCATGCAAAATCTCTCACTCTCTGCCCTCGTCCTGCAAGGGAGCGCCATGCTTAGAGTCAACTGCCAGCTGAGCAGCAGCTGGTGGTTAACTTTAAGTGCTGAGCCCCTTGCAGGGCAGGAGGAGACTTTGTGTGCTCCCTTCTGCCCCCAAGCCCTGATTGGTTTGGGGGTGGGGAGGAAATGCACAAAGTCTCCTCCCAACCTGCCAGGAGCGTGCAGAGCTTCTAACCACTGCACACTCCTTGTAGGGAGGGGACAGGGCAGGAGAAGACTTTGTGCCCCTCTTCTCCCCCCTCCCCCCACCCCGGCCCTGATTGGCCTGGGGAAGGATAGGAGCGCAAAGTCTCTCTGTCTCCCGTCCCGACGCCCTGATTGGCCTGGGGGCAAGGAAGCAGCAAGGCCTCTACGGGCCAAATCAACCCGCTTCATGGGCCAGATCCAGCCCTCAGAGGCTCTTTTGCCCACCGCTGACATAGACGGTGTTTGGTCCTGCCGTGAGGGCAGGGGACTGGGCTCAACGACCTCTCGAGGTCCCTTCCAGTTCTAGTATTCTATGATTCTATGATACTGTGTAGACAGATAGTCTTGCACTGAAATATGTTAACTGTTCTGCTCTACTGGTTCAAACCAGTGGTCTACCTAATCCAATGACCCATCTCAAAAAAATAATGTCCAAGAAGGAAGAATGCTTGCTCTTTCCTCCTAACAGTGCAATCTTTGTCTCGAATACCTGTTTTGTCATCTTGCTCCTATAAATGAAAATGGTATGCATTTTGTGGACCCCAGCAATCAGAAAGGCAAAAGGCTCCAGGGGATCTAGTAATGAGGAGCAGGCTGCCTATTACAGTAATTCAGATGAGGGTTTAGCATTTTTTATGTGAATTGCTTGTGTACACATAGCTAATATGAAACTTATTTTCATCTGCTAGTTTTTGGTTTTTTCCAATATGACTGACAAGCATAAAGAGTCAAAGTGCTTTTCTGCCATGGTTATAAATCCATTCTGATACAGTGTTTGTTCAGTCGGCAGATCTGATCCCCAGGGATTATTTTCTCTTCCCGATAAATTTGAACAATAACAATTTGAAGCTTAAACAGTAGATTTGCTTTCTAAAGCCTTGTTTAAACAACAGAGTAGGTTAGAAGAAATAAATGCTATGTTGACCACTTGTCAGCAGTTTTGCCCATAGTGGAAGTTAGTGTAACTGTCCGCCTGCTTCATTATCTCTCCATTTATCTTACATTGTGCAAAAGGACAAATCAGGAGTTTAGTTCCATGAGTTATGGATATGGTTAAAAGAGTAATTCCAAGCCTTAATCCACTGTGAGCTGTTAGGCATTCAATTTATTTTGCTTTTGCTAAAAGCATTTTTATAAATATTTTAAACCCCCCAAATACTGCACTTTTTTTTCAAGTTAGTTTTATTTATGTTGTTATGCCAAAATGAAGTTGTAATTTGCAGCAGAGTCCCATTTTTGGAGTTCTCACAGTTACAGTATACACATCTATATTGTTTACATTGTGCTGAATTAACACACTGTTGTACTTTATGTCTCATTTCAACATGAAAATAGGGGAATGGTATAGCTGGCTTGGCCAGTGCTTAACTCTTTGAGATTGCAGAGTGTTAAATTCAAGTTACTTGCGTATGGGCTTATTTTGCCAACCAGTGGGCACCTGTTGGCCATAGGGATAGTGTTGCGTGGAAGACGTGGGCTTGAGTGTAGATCTCTTGGTTTCTGATCCTGCAAGAACTTGGGAGTATTTCAAAGGGAACAGACTTAGCCCTCTCACAGTGCAACTGGCTGATTAAAGAAGGAGGAATATTGATGGACAGTGAGATGGAAGAGTGGTAGCTCTGATGCATGAAATCAAGATAGTAAAAGAACTGGATTAGAAAGCAGGAATTCCTGAGTTTCAGTCCCAGCTCCCTCAATATTCTCGACAAGCCACTTTTCTCATTTTTAGTTTTCCCATCTAAAAAATGGGGATGTTGATGCTTTCAGTATGTGTCACACTGGGATGTAGTGAGAATAGCTAGTTAATGTTTATAAAGTGCTTTGAAGATTAAGAGCTTGAGTCACTCAAATGGTTGCAGTAGTCAGCAAGGGGGTCACCTCTTATAGTCATTAGGGCTCCTGAAACTTTGTGCAGATTTACTCTCCCACCCTCAGCTGCTAAGCCAGGGCACCTTTAAAGTCCTACCAGAATGCCCATGGTGTGCTGCTGGGAGCAATTGAACTTTGGCCCTGACCACTTTCTGATTGGCCCCAACTATATTGTGAAATACTCATAGAGTTGCAGAGTTAATAAGAGGAAAAATTGCTTTTTGTGGGCAGGTAATTAATTCCTCGGTGTCTTTATTTATCTTGTTTTTGTTTTGTTTTGCAGGAACAGCATAGCTGCCTCTGCAGTTTGTGTTTTCAACCTGAGTGCGATAACTCAGGCCTTCAATGGACCATTCAAATTTCAGGAGAACTCCCGCTCTGCCTGGCTGCCTTACCCCAATCCCAACCCTAATTTCCAGGTACATAGGGCACTAGTCCTCAACAAACTTCTTTAAAGCACAGTTTAAAGGTATCAGAGTACAGACTGTGAGACAAGTCATTGGAGTTCTGTATCTGGAACTACTGTAAATTAGCGTATATAACCCGCACCCGTGCATAACCTGTGGTTTTTCCTGAATGAGTAAAAAAAGTTTTAGATAACCCGCGGACATGTATAACCCGCAGGTTAGATATGCTAATTTAAGGTAATTGCACATACCTGCTGCCAGCGGGGGGGAACGTAGAAGCGCAGCGCAGGCAAGTTGGCCGGCCTGCAGGAGGGGAGCCACACTTGCACCCAGGGTCTGCGCAGCCGCAGCCAGGTGCAACCCACCCTCCTCTGGGTGGGGGGAACGGAGAGTGCAGTGCAGGCGAGCTGGCCGGCTGGCCTGTGGGAGGGGAGCCACGCTCGTGCCCAGGCTCCATGCAGCTGCAGCCAGACGCAACCCACCCTCCTCCAGGCAAGGGGAACGGAGACCGCAGTACAGGCAAGCAAAAATAAACTTGTATACCACACGGACATGTATACCCAGTGGGGGATGTGTGTGTGTGTAAAAACGTGTATAACCCGCGGGTTATATACGCTAAAAGACAGTAGTCCAGCTACCTGGCAAACAAATCTGTTCAGATAGATATTAGTGAAATGAGCTGCACTTTATAGAGATTGGTTCACATTATAGAACAGTGGCATTGATAATTGGCAATATATGTCCTTCTGTTTCCTTATATCCAAATTAGCCAAAGGAAGAAAAGACAATTTAAGGACAATATTGAGTAAAACTATTGAGTTTTTAAACACAGTATTTACTGGGACACAATATATCTTGGATAATTTATATTCCCCACAATTTGATTTTGTGAAATATTGGGGGAATGAAAATTACTCAGAGGAATAGGCAAAAAAAGGGATTAAGGCATTTTTGTATAAATATTTTTACCCTTAAGTTTGAAAGAGAAGGATGAGCCCCTCCCTGGCTCAGAAATTTCTTGAGCATGTGGCCTTTGAAGACAAATCCTCCACTCCCCAGATTCACAAAAAGTATCTTTTCAGTTTTTCACAATAGCCAGAACATCATATGAAATTTCATGCAAAATATTTGAGTTTTTAAAAAGTGTATTGTGTTTCACAGGAGTTTTTCATGAAAATAAGCACATGTTGACTTGCCTCCCCCAAAAAACTGTGTGCACACACAGTCACCATTATCTTCAGTTAGGCTCTGTCTGGGCATAGGGGTCCATCCACCCAAACCAGATTGTAAGCTCAGTGCCCAAGCTTGCATTGTGTTCTACCAGTGGTTCTTGATACATGAAAAACTAAAGTTCCATCTGTCTCATCAAACTTTATGTACACAGTAGAGAAGATTACAAAATCAAGTACACTGTGGCTGCCACCTATGCAAGGCTAACTTTATATTCCATTTACATAGATTCTTACTATAGAATCATAGATTAGGTTTGGAAGAGACCTGAAGAGGTCATTCAGTCTAAGGCTACGTCTAGACTGCAAGCTTCTTTTGGAATAAGCTTTTGCGGAAGAGATCTTCCAGAAAAGCTTATTTAGAAAAAGAGCATCCAGACGCAAAAAGCGCAACGAAATAGTGATGTGCTATTTCAAAAGATAGCGTCCACACTGATTGGACGCTATCTCACACTTAAGGCCACCCGGAACCAATTCAGGCAGGGCATTAGGTCAGCACTTGCTTCCGGGTGCTGTTGCCTAAGGCTAGCTGAAACGCGTGCTTAAAGGGATTCCCCTGGACAGCCGTTTCTCACCTTCTTCTGCTTGATTACCTACCATTCCGAGGGACAGCAGAGCATTTACAGTGTGTGCTCTGGTTGCCCTGCTTCAGGACACCACAGCACTCTTTGCCATGGAGCCAGAGCTGCCTCTGGGCATGCGATGGCCCCACACGGCCATGCTGCAGTTTCTGCAGCAGTTTTTGCAGGCTGCCTTCATGGCCCTGCATGACCTCGATTCAGAGCTCATAATTAACCTCTGCCTGTGTGCGGGAGCAATGCCCTTGCAATGCCCCATGGTAGAGAGATGCTTTTGGAGGCTGGACACCAGTTCCGAGTGGTGGGACTGGCTGGTGATGGAGCAGTGGGATGACCAGCAGTGGCTCCACAACTTCTGAATGAGGAAGGAGACATTCCTGGAGTTGTGTGCCTGGCTCGCCCCTGCCCTCCATCGACATGACATCCAGATGTGACCCACCATCCCTATGGAGAAGCAGGTCACCATCGCCATCTGGAATTTCGCCACGCCAGACAGTTACTGGTCTGTGGGTAAGCAGTTTGGTGTGGGAAAGTCCACCGTCAGACCCCTCCTCATGGAGGTAAGGTACGCCAGTCCCTGGGGGGGGGAGGGGAGTACTGGAAAGGGGGACCCTAGGGAAAGGGGAGTTGGGAGCATGGGGGGTGAGCTGGGGATGGTGGGGGAGAAGCCCCATCCCCAGGGGTTTCTGCAGTCCCACCCTCACACAGCCCTGCAGGAGGGGCGGGCTTCATAGGGGATGGCTCCTGGGGTGTTTGGGGGGGGGGAAGGGAGATGCTTGGGAGCCTCCCAAGGCTCAGGCACCCACTTTGATTCTCTGTTTTGTGTCTTTGTCTCTTTCTGTAGGTGGTGAGGACCATAAACACTATCCTGCTGCGCTGGGTCATCGCCTGGGAGACCTGGACACCATTGTGGCCGGATTTGCCACCTTGGGCTTCCCTAACTGTGGGGAGGCAATAGATGGAACTCACATCTCCATCTGTGCCCCAGTACACCATGCCACCCACTACATAAACCGAAAGAGATACTTTTCCGTGGTCCTGCAGGCTCTGGTCGACCACTGCGGACAGTTCAGTGACATTTTTGTCTGCTAGTCGGCAAGGGCGCATAGCGCCCGTGTCTTCTACAACTCAAGCCTGTACCAGAAGCTGGAGGCTGGCACTTTCTTCCTTGAGCACAACTTCAAGGTCGGGGATGTGGAGATGCCACTGTGCATCATGAAGGATGCAGCTTACCCCCTCATGCTGTGGCTGATGAAGCCGCACACTGGTCATCTGCACCCAAGCAAGGACAGTTTCAATGCCCGCCTGGACAGGGCCCACATCCAGGTGGAAGGTGCCTTTAGGCGCTTGAAGGCGCGGTTCAGGTGCCTCCTGACCTGCCTCGATATGGGGGAGCACAACATCCCCCAGGTAGTGTCAGCCTGTTGTGTTCTCCACAACATTGTGGAGCGGAAGGGGGAGGCCTTTCTTCCAGGGTGGGGGGCAGAGGCCGGCTGGGAGAGATGGGCCTTCGAGCAGCAGTGCACAGCTGCCATCTGCCAGGCCCATCAGGTGGGGGTGTGCATTTGGGAGGCCTTGAGGGAGTCTTTCTCTGAAGGACCCTAGTAACTCTCCCCAGGGCCACCCTACTAGGGGCCTCTGCCTTGCCCCTTTCTGCCTTTCCCACAACAACCCTTCTCTTCCCCCTAATAATCCTTCTTCCCTGCAGACAAAATAAAAAAAACTGTTTAGTTTTGAAAAAAATAACTGTTTGCTTTTTTATTTGGGATAAAAGTAACTGGGAGGGAGGGAGGCTGAGAACCTCGATATGGGGAGAGAGGAGAGGCAGAGAACCTGGGTATGGGGAGGGGGGTGTGAGAACCTTTGACGGGGGGAGAGAGGCTCAGAGCTAGGGCTGAGACTGGCGCGTGGTTCAGGTGGAACTTCCACCTTATATCCGGGGATCTCGGAAACCTTAGGGGTGGGGGGGTCCTGGGAGAACAGGGGGATAGGCAGGAGGGAGGGCTGGAGCGGGGTCAGGCATGGCAGGAAGAGCTGGGTCAGGCATGGCGGTGGCGGGGGGGGGAGGGAGGCAGGGACAGGACGCGTGTACGCCATCATCCTCCGGATAGTGGCACAGATGTTGCGGCCTTGCTGCAGCAGCTTGGTCCACATCTGGGCCCACCATTATGCTTTGTCCTGGGCATTCTGGTCCAGCGTCTGCTGCATGTTGCTGAGGATGGACATGTGCTCCATCATTAGGTCCTCGTGGACCCTCTGACGCCTGTGGCTCCCCCAGGATCAGGCGGCTGTCTCAGAAGCTGGTGATTGCCCTGCAGTCACGGCTGGTCTGGCTGGGGAGAATAAAGAGAGGTGGTCAGTCATCCCTGGAGATACTGTCCCTGAGGCCTTGCCCTCATCAGCGAGCTGAGAGCAACAGTTCTCAGGTCAGAAGAAGGTGATGTCCCAGGACGAAGGCCATGTGTGGCCTGGATAGTTGGTCCTGCCTCACAGGGGCCCAGAGGTCCCCACGGGGAACATGCTTCCCGCCCCCCCGTCCCATGGACAAGCAGGCAAGGGAAGTGTCCAGCCACACTGGAATCCCATAGCTGGGATTCCCATGGTTGGGAGAGGGGTTAGGGTCTCTATCGGGGCCGCACACATACCTGCGCTTGGCAGCACTGTCCCCTCATTTTTTGAGGAGTACAGGATCTTTCAAAATGGGGCATTTCTGTCAAAAATGCCCGATCTAAACTGCCAATTGTTTTCAAAAAGCCCCGTTTTGAAAAAAAGCGGTGGCAGCCATTATGCAAATGAAGCACAGGATATTTAAATCCCCGCTTCATTTGCACTTTCGATACGTCTAATTTACATCCCTCTGCCGACAGAGGGGTGTAGTTTAGACGTAGCCATACTTACAGAATTTCTTCTTGTTATCCTTTATGTCTATAGCTAGATTCAGCTCATTTTGTGCCTTTGCCTTTCTAATCTTGCCTGCCCCTGCATACCTGTGTTGTTTGCTTATATTCATCCTTTGTAATTTGACCTAGTTTCCAGTTTTTATATGACTCCTTTTTGATTTTTAGATCATGTAAGATCTCCTGGTTAAGAAAGTATGGTAAGTGGTCTCTTACCATACTTTCTGACTTTCCTATGCAGAGGTCCCTTTGAAAAACTGCCAACTCTCTTCAGTTGTTTTTTCTCTTAGTCTTGCTTCCCATGGGACTTACCTACCAGCTCTCTGAGTTTACTAAAATCTGCGTTCCTGAAATCCATTGTCTCTATTTTGCTGTTCTCCCTTCTGCCATTTCTTGGAATCACGAACTCTGTGATTTCATGATCACTTTCACCCAAGCTGCCTTCCACTTTCAAATTTTCGACTAGTTCCTCCCTATTGGTTAAAATCAAATCTAGAACAGCTTCCCCCCAATAGCTTTCTCAACCTTCTGAAATAAAAAATTGTCTCCAATACATTCCAAGAACTTACTGGATAGTCTGTACCCTGCTGTGTTAGTTTCCCAACATATGTCTAGATAGTTGAAGTCCCCCATCACCACCAAATCCTGCGCTTTAGATTATTTTGTTAGTTGTTTAAAAAATCTTCTTCCACCTCTTCTACCTGAGTAGGTGGTCTGTAGGAAACCTGTATCATGACATCACCCTTGTTTTTTACCCCTTTAACCTAACCCAGAGACTCTCAACAAGTCTGTCTACTATGTCCATCTCCACCTCTGTCCAAGGGTATTCATTTTTAATATATAAGGCAACACCTTCTCCCTTTTTCCCCCTGCCTATCCTTCCTGAGCAAGCCGTACCCTTCTATACCAATATTCCATTCATGTGTATTATCTCACCAAGTGTCTGTGGTACCAACTGTGTCACAGTTCTATTTGTTTATTAGCACTTCAAGTTCTTCTTGCTTATTCCCCATACTTCTTGCATTTGTATACAGGCATATAAGATACTGATTTGATTTGGTCCCTCCAGTGCTGCCTTGCCCCTCCTTTAACTCTCCTATTATAGCCCATACTCCCTCCCATTTCTGACCCATCTCCCAGGTCTCCATGTTTTTCACTTACCTGTGGGCTTTGGTCATCTGCCCCTATCGAACCTAGTTTAAAGCCTTTCTCACGAGGCTAGCTAGTTTGTGTCCAAATACTCTCTTCCCCTTCCTTGAAAGGTGAACCCCATCCCTGCTTAGCAGTCCTTGGAATAGCATCCTGTGGTCAAGGAAGCCAAAGCCCTCCTGGTGACACCATCTTCGCAGCCAGGCATTCACTGCCAGTATGCACCTGTCTCTGCCTGGGCCCCTACCTTTGACAGGAAGACCTGTGATCCATACCCCTTCACCTGTTCTCCCAGATCCCTGTATCAGCCACTGTGAGCCTACTCACCCTATTCTGCTATACCTGCACTCACAGTCAGGTAATTAAGGGCAGTTAAAATTGGAAGGAATGGCTTATTAGTTGTCTGACCAGGGAGGAGAAGAGACCTATCTTTTGCTTCCTAGGGAGAGGACCAGTCCAGAACTTCTGGAAAGACTGCTGGTTTCCATAACCCCTCTGGTAGAAGCAGGGCCGTTCCTAACTAATTAGCAGCCCTGAGCAACCACCTGGCTCGCCCATAGGGTTGCCTGACGGTTTCAAAAAAAATACCGGACAACAATTTGTCAAGCAAAAAAAAAAAGGATCGGGGAGTAACCAGGAAAACCTGAGGGGAGGATTCAGGAGGTGGGGCTGAAATGCGGTCATGGCCCGCCCCTAAGACCAGCTCTGACGGCAGCCCCTTGAAAATGGCGGCCCCGGGCAACCGCCCGGCTCGCCCACCCCTAAGACCAGCTCTGGGTAGAAGGTAGGGCTGGCACAGGGCTAGTGAGTTTCTTTTCTTCCTGGGACTATTTCTCTGATGTATTATAAAGATTATTGTGCTGGCTTGGCAAGGACAGAAGGACCTAACAACATGATTTCAGGGACGCTCTACTCATGGTGCGTGGGCAACTGCCTCAGTAAACTCAGTAGACTTTTTCATGCTACTCGAGTCTGCACTGTAGTTGTCTTGGACCCTTGAGAGCACGAACACAATGAGCTATTAAGCAATTTGGCAATTTCAGTGAATCTTGAGAAATAATCAGTTATCAAAAGGCAGGCTGCATTGACCAGATATAAAAGATCAATACCAGCTGTCTGCCATGGCCTTTGTTGTAGAGCAGATGGTAGTACGGCTTCCAGCAGATTGGTTCTCATGTGAGCACAAATATCGCATTTCTCAACACTCTGTTGTAGTTGTTTGCTCAGTGCAGGCTGCCAGACTAGCTCTCTCTATGTATTTTGTAATACTTTGGGGGTCTCTCCTGCAGTCTGTCGAGGATTTCCTGCTGCATTGATGTAGGGATAACTAGTTGGTTGAGGGTCACGTTTATTGGAAACCATCCAATGTGATATCACACAGCTTTCTTACTATATGTTTTGTCCAGCTTTCTTTGCAGTGAGTCATCACTTGATTCAGTAATTCATCTGCCTTTTCCTTCTTTTTCAGTACTTGGAGGCATTTGTGATCAGTTTTCACATGAAGTTTTATGCTCGCTAGAAAGTCTCTGTAATATTCATATGTCTATGTATAGTGGCTAGGACATTTTTTCTAATCTGTGCATTATGCTACCCTGTATTGGCAAGGGCTAATGATTCATGTGCTGTTAGGTGTCACAGACAAGATGATTGTTCCTGAAGGAAGACTGCGCCATCAGATGACACTGTCCTGGTTTTATTTGGCTTATATAGGATAAAAATATGTCAATTGGTAGTCTACTAAAACAAAACCTTGATAAACTAATATGAAAAAGTTAAACTGCTTAATCTGTTTAATAATTTAATATCGCCTTTCTTACTGGTTACATTAAACCATTCTCCCTAGCTGCAGCATGAGCAAAATGGCTTGGGCGTAACTATGTAATTAACAGAGAGTTTCCATTAGCAACTGGTGAGCCATGGAAAGGTTTGCATTGAGCCAGGTGGGTCACAGGACCAAAAAGTTTGAGAACCACTGTGTTAGGGAGATGGGAGAGCGCTGTGTTGTGGGGAGATGGGTGGGCGGGGCTGGTGACAGTATGACAGGGCCGGGAGAACAATACGTTCCACTCAGGAGGAATGGCCTGGGCCCGGCCCCGGCCCTGCTAACCAGATACCCCGCCCCCACTCACTTAGCACTGACCTCACCAAGCAGATAGAGCAGCAGCAGGCAGAGGGAGCCAAGGGAATGGGGGGCCATGGCGGTCGTGCTGCCCGCCATGATCCCAGAAGGTAATTTTTGTAAAACCTTTATTACTGTATCCATTTTTAGTATGTTATAACAAAATGATTTTACCAATCACTGTTTCCACTCAAATTTTTCATTAACCTCTCTTATGCACACTCATTGCATGACTATTTTGAACTCCTTTATATTTAAAAAAAATTGTGATCCACATTTACAAAAAAAGTATACATCCCCCACAGAAATTCCTGCGTACGGGCCTGTTATTTCATAGGTTTCCCATGGTGATTATTGTGATCGATGGTGGGGTTTCATGCTCATCTCCTATTGCTCCAACTGGGCGATCTCAGTGTCTTTTAGGTCATTGTCTTGAAAGACAGATGTTACCATACATTGAGACCAGCAGCCTGCTGCATAACAGGCCCCTTTTAGACATTTCTTGCACGTGGAACATTGCAGTGCTGGATTAGGTTTTGCAGAGGTGCTATGAAATCATTCACTGACTCACCCTTCTCTTGCTTACGTAAGTGAAATTGTGCTTTCTCACAAATCATATGGTGCTGTAACATGAAATACTTCTCCAGCACTACTTTAATTATACTGGGCTGTTTTATGTGAGCAGCTGTGAGGCTTCTGGGAAGGATAATATTGTCTGCTGCAAAGTCGCACTGTACAGAGCAGGGTATTGTTTCTCCTCTGATTGCTGGTATGAGCCAGATGGAATCTCTGGAATCTGCTTACACAGAGTGGCCATCCCTCACAGTGTAGGAAATTAAATTCTGTTGGGGCTGGGGGGTTGAGAAAAGTCTCAGTCAGATGTACTCATCTCTGCGGTTTTACCAGGTCCTCCATACCCCCATCTTTTTGTTTGTTTGCTTCTGTGTGGAGTAAGGTGGTGTGACTTTTCAGGAAGCAAGCTGGTGTTGCTGTGGACCTAGCCTTAGTTTCAGTGTCTCTTACTTTCCTTACCCCACTGTTTGTGGCAGCCTGGACTCATCATAGCAGTTCTCTCCGGATTCTCTGTATTTTCTGACCTTTTCTCTGCTCGTTGAACTGCTAGCTCCATGCACTGTTCTGGCTGGGCTGGAAAGATTGCTTGTTTGCCTTCCTACCCGCCCCTTCCCTCTCCCTTTCTCCTTTTTTCAGGGATGTTCTCTGATCTGTTGACTCTCTATTCATTCTCACTCTGATACCGTGTAGAGACTACAGAGACCCAGCACACTGTGGTTGGGATGAATGCAAGACTGGCTGTGCTTCATGCTTACGCAGACTCTTACCATCTTGCTCTATGCCCCCTACTGGTCACTCTAAATAGTGCACTCAGCATTAGCTGTGACCATGTTTATGCTCACCCCAAAGTATGATGTGCTTGGAAAAGCTGATGTGTCTGGAAAGGCAGCAGTATAAGGGTTCAGCTTTGACCTGTTGATATTCACAAGTCTATGAAAGAGGAACAAGGAATTCAACTGTGAGGCTAATACTAGCATTTAGCCCAAGTGAAACCATGCTGCATTACTCTTGTGTCCACTTCCCCTGTGCCAGAACAATGTGAAGAGGGAGTATTGTTTGATGGAAAAGGGCAGGAAAGTTTTGACCAATCCCTGATCAGAAAATGGTGACTGTTTCTGTGAACGAAGATCCACAGATCCTAACAGTCTTCAGACCATTTGGAGGGCAAACCATACTTGCCATTGGAAAGTATAGGGGATGTCCCCCTAAAGGGCTCATGAATTTAATGCATCTTTAGCAAAGGCTACTTATGTTTCATTGCAGTAAGGAATAAAAATAGCTTGTGGAGCAGTGTGCCTCTTCATTCACACTTGTTAGCCGTAGAATAGCTATAACGATGTGCATCCCTTGAAAATGGCTGACAATTTTGATACTGTATCATGAAACTAATGAGTCCAAAGGTGGGTCAATATTTGAAACTTTCTGAAAAAGAAAAATATATATAGTCCTATTTTTCTGCCCAGAAAGTTCTGCAGATCCTAACAATACGATTTGATTAGCAGTGTGGGTCTATAATATTGGTAGTTACAAAGTTAGCTTGTTTTTCCTGAGGTACTACTCAGTGCAAAGTCTTTAGCCTAAAGTTGAGGTTTGTATGTCTGACTTGTAGAACTAAATGTAGAATTTAGTGAAGTCGTTGAAAGAAATTATGGCTGTTTTTTAGGAGCAAAAGATCTTTACATCCATGAAGTAGAATCTCCAGTAGGGGACTTCTGGGTGGTTTCTACTTCCTTTGTGGTGCCTGCATGATTCAGATGAAGCAGAACAGGACAGAGAATATTGATTAGAGCCCTTTTTATAATAATATGTGTGACTGTAAGACTGAAAAGTCTGGGCACTGGTTGGGTTTTGAGAGAACTCAGATGTGAAATTGCAGAGCTATTAACACTGCTTAAATCAAATAGATAGATACCTAATTTCTATCTATCATAGAACTGGAAAAGGTATAGAGCAGGGATGTGAACATGAAAACATGCACCTGGTTAATCAATGAGCCTGAGCTCATTGGTTAACATGCACAGTTACACACAGCCTCTCCTCACTGCCCCTTCCCCACCCCCCCATGCTATTGCCTCACTATGAGAGGGGACCGGGTGGGAGTCCGCTCCCCATGCATGCCAGCTCCCATGGAGCCACCTGCCCCCTCCCACACTGCTGCTTCTTGGCAGGCGCAAGCACCAGCTCTCGGTTGCTGCCTCACCCCCTGCCCCACCCCGCCGCCACTGCTGCCTCTGATATAGAGGCGGCTCCATGGGAGCCAGTACACTTGGGGAGCCGTCTTCCCCTCCCCCCATATGTAAATGTCTAGCGGCTGAAATTTTCAGCGGTTACACATTTACCTAAATAAATACATTTTAACATCCCTAATATAGAGAAGGGTATGAAGCAGCTTCTACATGAGGAGAAACTAAAAAGACTGTAACTGATAAGCTTGGAAAAGAGACAACTAAAAGGAAGCTATGATAGATGTCTAAAATCATGAATAGTGTGGATAAAGTGAATAAGGAAGTGCTATTTATCCCTTCACATAATACAGCAGTCAGGGCTCTCCCATTTAACTTAATAGGCAGCAGCTTTGCAGCAAACAACACAACATACAGTCAACTTGTGGAGCTCATAGCGAGGGGATTTTTGTGAAGACCAAAAGTATAACTAGGTTAAAAAAGAATTAGATAAGTTCACAGAGGATAGGTCCATCAAAGACTATTAGCAAACATTGTCAGGATTTTTTTTTTTAATATTGTCAGGGATGCAAACCTATGCTCTTGGTGTCCCCAGGCCGATAACTGCTGAATATTGGGAATGGATGACAGGAGATGGAAATAATTATTCTTCATAACTTTTCTTTTTCTGAAGTTATGATACAACTTCATGTAACATTGCAGATTCATTCTCTTGTGAACAGACTGATCCCTCTCAATACAAATAAAGAGGACATAGTGATCTGGAGACTTATCCTTTTTGGAATGCCTCCTGTAAATGGATACTCACTTATTGTGGATGATGTCCTCTGCCCTTCCCCCCCCAAACCCGCCCCCCACATAATTAATGGTTAATTTTGGAACTCCTCACCATGGTTCTTAGATTTCTTATGAGTGTTAGATGTATTTACAATATATATACATTTATTTATTTATTTATTTACAGTGTGGTACAATGGACCAGGGACAGTACATGAATCTGACTGAGAGGAATCTTCAGGATGCCCAAAAATTCATTCTCATGCATGAGGTGGTTCAGCCAGTTATTCCAATTCCTTACTTCATGGAGGACAACAGTCGATTTTCTCATGTGGCAGTGGATGTGGTGCAGGGCAAGGACATGCTTTTCCATATCATCTATCTGGCCACAGGTATGGCATAATGGTGCTGAGAAAACCATGGAAAATCTGAGATTCTTTTGAATATTCTGTGTGTCAGGGTCTGAAATGTCGAAACCATCCTGGAGAATCGGGTTTGTCATTTGACATAATTAACTGTGTCCTTCCTCTGTTCGAAGTAGATAAGCTAAGCACTATGCATTCTGCAGCCCATTGCGCTCCTCCAAGTTTGGCTCCCAGTCATATCACCTGGGGGAACGGAGCCAGCTGGGGCCAGGATGCTCTGTTTTCCATGGCCATGGTGAAGCACAGTGACATGGCTGGGGGCTGATGGAGTGGAACAGGCTGGAGCTGGATCACTCTGCTTCCACCACTTCTGGTGAGTCTGAAGGTGGGCCCAACCCCTGCTGGCCTCCCACCACCCAGTAATTTCCCAGGCTGCCCTAGGCCTCATGCTCTCTCCCCCCTCTGCCCCGCCCAGTGTGTGTCCTGGGGCACCTCCTCTGAACAATCGTATGTATAGGACGGTTATGGACTTGCCACATTTTGCATTTAGGTTTTTTTCTATCTAGAAACACTCTTACTTCAAGACTATATTCCATATTTAGCTCACAACTGCCTTTCCTCCCCCTGTCTACTATATGTTTGAGAGGGAAAGTGTGTGTGTGTCTGTTTATGAGTCTGTTTGTTCAAAGACTTCTCCTAAACGGTAAGAGCTAGGACCACCAAATTTGGTATTCAGCTTCCTCTTATCAAAACTTAAAGCAAGGTCAGGGTTTGATTGTCCCAGGTCAATGGATGTGCTTGGAATCCGATTGTGTCTCATAATGTGTAAAAGGAGGGCTCTGATAGTAGCAAGTGTTATACTGCAGAACGGCCACAGGGGGCAGGGCAGCAAGAGCATCAAGCCTGTGGAGCAGCTGCTGGCTGGGTCGCACAGCCTCCATTGCCCCAGCTGCCTCAAGGAGCCCCACACCTCCCAACACCCTGACCTGACTCCTGCATTCCTACCCCCTGCCCTGAGCCGCCCCCGACCTCCCAACTCCCTACCCTGACTCCTAACCCCCCACCACCATCCAGAGCCCCCTGACTCCTGCAAGCCCACACCCTGCCCTAACTCCAGCGCTATCACAGCTCTAGCCCCATGCCCTGAAGGACCTAAGCAACACTGGGTACATCTTTTAGGTGAGTAATAAAGCCTGATATAAGGTTTAGCTCTGATGGCACAAACTTTCCTTCATATTGTACTGTATGCATGTGAAATGACAGAGCAGTTTGGAATGTTGTGTCGACCCAAATACTGGAGAGGCTAGTGATTCCTTGCCTTACCATTTTCCTGTTATAGGTGTTTTATGTTATAAAACTCATTCTTAGTTTCTTTTCTTCTATTCTAAGTTTTCGACTGTCCTGTTTGTATGTTTCAACAAAGAAAAACAATCAAACTCATGAGAAGGACCAAGGAGTCTTTCACCACCTGATTTAGAGCTATACAAACAGTTTTATATAAATTACAACAATACCAGAAACCAGCTGTGATGTTGCACCCCCATATTTTTTATACAAATGCCATATTTTCTCATTTCTAAAGTTTATTAGCATGCACATTGGAGTGACGCACATTCTGAACTGGAGTGATGGGACTAATTCAGATCTAGAGGACCTGGAAAAACAAACTGCTGAAAAGTTTTCTAACAATGTATAGCATGTGTACCATGCATAGCACATCTTTGTATATTTTAATCAGTCATTTTCTAACTTGGTTAATTTTTTTCATGTGAAATGTCCTGGATCAATCTAAGTATATTCTTAATAGTTTGACTGCTCATAGGTTCTATCTTTCATTCTCTTGAGAAAATTAATATTCATTTTTGATACTCTGTGTCAATACAGGTGCTTGGGTTTTTGGATCATCTCGTATAAATGGTTAACAGATTTTAAGGCCAGAATTATCCATCACCTCATCTAATCTGATCTGTCATATAACCCTGGTCATGGAATTTCTCACAGTGGGCCATCTCTGGCCCCTTGCTGCCACCCCATGGTCATTATATAATATAACTGCCCCTGCTACCAGAGACCTCCCTTTCCATTTTTTAAGAAACAATTGAATTCCAGGCACATCCCATTGTCCTGGCACAACCAAACCCTCATCTTGCTTACAGGTTATGATAAGAAGCTTCATACAAAATTTGGTGGTCTTAGCTCTTGCCATTTAGCAGCAGTTCTTGAACAAACGGACTCACAGATGGACAGACAGACAGGCTGACTCACAATTCTAAACTATATAGATAATGTTACTGCAGAATTTTCTAGGTTTGTCCTGTACTAAGTGTATGGAACTACAGGGTATATTATGGGAGTGTTCTCCAGATGCAATGGAAAATTGGAAATATTGTAAAGCTGCCCCTTGTGCCTTCTTAGCTCTCCAGCCTTGATAGTGTCTTTTTAAACAGGCCTCTAAAAAGTATGGTCATTGAATATTCTGCCATCTTTATGACGTTGTGTTAGTGTCTCTGATACAGTGCATATTAGAAATAATCATATAATAAAAATAGTACCGAGAGTTTGCATTTTTTTTCAGAAATTGAGATTGAAACTATCAGAAGTTAGTGTCCTTTATTTCCACTCCTTTCCCAGTGACTATGTCCCCTGTTGTAGGGAAATGTAGCTTTAGGGAGTCTGAATACATTGCATTATTGCACTTGCTGTAACACATTCTTTTGCAGGACTTAAATAAATACCTCATTCTTTTGGATACAAGTGGACTATATCTACTTTGTGACTATACTAATATTCTTAGCAATTTATGATAGCCCTCTTTTAAAATTTGGCTTCACTGAGATTATCCACCTTTAGACTACAGAAATCAAAAGGTTAAATATTAGAATTATAATACCTTTGATATTTGGACAGCAAATATTCTCTCCGAAGTGCTATTAAGATAGTATTTCAAAGGATATATACATAGCACTTTTCTTGTGCAATGCATTGTAAAGATATTGAACATTCATTGGTTAAAACATTAACTTTAAACATATAGGGTTATGTCATTCATTGTGCATACGTGATAGAAGTGGGCTAGGATAGAGGGAACTTTTTATGCTTTGGTACAACCATATGTGGCCCAAACATAATCTGGTCCCCAGCTCTGGAGAATACAAATCTGGGTGCAAGATGGCTGGCCAGAACTGGTCAAATTATTCACTTGCAATAATTTTACCTGAAAAGTGCATCCCTTTTTTTTCTGTTCACAAATTACCTGAAATTTGTCATTGTTTTCTTTCTGATAATTATCCACAAGCAATTCATGATTTTTTATCAATTTATTATTGATAGCTTGTGCTGCCAAATTTTAGCCTCTTGTTGACTAACTAGTCACTTTGAATATTTGGCATTTCATGTCACATGTAGTTATTTCTGTACTCTGCCTGGATTGACCTACATTTTATTAACAAGAGAAATCATTTTTTTCTGCTCAGAAACTATCTACAGCTCTCCATAACTGTACAAATATATTAGCTAAATAATAAAAAGGACCTTACAAATAGTCACTAGTGACTAGTAGGGTTACCACCTATCCAGGTTTTCCCAGGGTCATCCCTTTGGTCCTGGAAAACTTATGAAGTACTAAGGATAGTTGGCAGTGTGTGCTGTTTTATGGGCTCAGGCTCATCCCAGAGGTGTGCCAGTTCTTGTGCTCAGAGAAAGCAGCCCTACTGAATATTGATGCATCAGTGCCAGTACAAAAATGTCAGAACACCTCAAAGCTATCAGTTTGTGGATGAAGAATAGCTGGCTCAACCTGAACTCAGGCAAAACCAACTGATGTAACTTGGACAGAGGAAACGGCTTGAAGTACTAGCCAAAATGTCTCCATCCCAGCCCCCATCCTTTAACCTAGTGCAAAGCCTCAGGGTCTTGTTTGACCCTTCACTAAGCTTGGATGGCCAGCATCAGTTTCCAGAAATACCCTTTTACCACCAGCTTGTGAGGAAACATTTTTTTTGCATGGGTGAGGACTAAGGGCATGTCTAAATTACATCCCTCTTTCGAAAGAGGGATATAAATGAGACATATCGAAATTGCAAATGAAGCTGGAATTTGAATTTCCCGCACTTCATTTGCATAATCACATCACGGCGTTCTTTCAAAAAACGCTATTTTGAAAGTGAAACCATGTCTAGACAGCGGTTTCACTTTCGAAATACCCGTTTTTGAAAGAGCACATGGACGCCATTATGCAAATGAAGCATGGGAAATTCAGATCACAGCTTCATTTGCAATTTCGATATGTCTCATTTATATCCCTCTTTCGAAAGAGGGATGTAGTCTAGACATAGCCTTAGTCACACTTATCCCTACATTTGTCATCTTGTGGCTGGGTTCCATGAATTCACTGTACCTGTACCTGAAGCTGAATCCGAAGATGATGGAGAAAGAGCAGAACAATTGTTTGCCCTCTCAATGGCTTAGGCCACCAAGAGCGTATCAGACTTTGCTCAAGTCTTTCCTCTGGCTTCCCCTCATTTTCCAGGGCCAGTTGAAGGCCTTGTCCCTTGTCACAGGGTCCTTTTAAAGGGGTATGAGCTCAGCCTCACCTATGACAACCAACTCACCTTCCCAGGTGGGGAAAGATTGAGTTATATGACTATCGGGACTCTGGAAGACATAAGGGAGAGGCCTGGACAGGAAGAGAGGAGAGCCTTCATCAGAGGCCTGTAGAAGGCAGCTCTGAGCTCCAGAGTGCAGAGAGCAGAAAGCCTGCAGGAGACTATGAGATATTGGGGCAAAGGTGGATTAGGTTCAGAGCAAGTGGGAGGGTCTCAACCCGTCCCTTCCACCTGCAATCCCACCCCCTTTCACCACCACACCCTACTGTGGCTCTGTAACTGGTTTGGTCCTTTGTGCCCCTCCCGTGGCCCCAAGACTTGAGAAGTTCTACCCCTCCTACCACCCCCGCCATGGCCCTGGAGCAACAGTGGAGACTGAGATCTCCCTTACTCCTTAAAAAATGAGGTTTAAGGGTTATTTTGAAGGAAGAGTTTCTTTTCAAAATAACCCCATGTGGACCGCGTTTTTTTTCTTGAAATACGGTATTTTGGAAAAGCGGCCGGACACCATTATGCAAATGAAGCACGGGACATTCAAATCCGCGCTTCATTTGCAATTTCGTTTGTCTGCATTTGCATTCCTCTCTCGAAGGAGGAATGCAATGTTGACATACCCGCAGTGATTTTCTAGGATCAGGCAAATCACAAAGCCCAGAATGAAGAACAAGACTACTGGGGACAAAGCATTCTGTGTTGAGGAGATCTGTTAATGACACGAACTTTCAGAGATCAGGTGAATCCAGAACCTGACTCCCTGCAACTAAGAGAAACTTCAAAACCTTCCATTTTGGGGGAGGAGAGAGGGGAATAATACCCAAATAATACTCAACATTCTGACACCCCCTTCTACTCAATGATTCCTATGAATCAAACAAAAAAGGAGGAAAGTAGAAATAAATAAAACTGAAAAAACCAAAACCCCTAACCCAGAGTTTTGACCCACAAAAGGGGAAGTGCTAGACACTCCATGAAATCCACAAGGGGCATCACTGTTCCTTTTCATTTTATTTGGAAAGTGCTCAAATATTACCATGTTAGGCAGAGCTATAAAATGCAAAGACAGACAGAATACTCCTGTGAATATGTATCTATGGTAGTATCACGATGCTTCTGCTTTCTGCAAATGTTCTTCCTAATAAAATCTTGTTCTTCCCAAATGTTCAGGAATAAGTAAATAAAAGTCGTGAATGCCAGCCAAATCACCCAGGGGGGTTATTTACAACAATATGTGTGAATGATGTTTTGCTGTGTTTGTTCACCTCTAGTGATAATATGCAGTAGATCTTCAAAGGAAATAAAGACCTTGTTATAACAAAATACTTGAATAAAATGCATGCTTTGTTTGAACTGCTGTGCCAAAATATGCCTTGGAAGAGTTATCACATTTTAAAGTTGTATTACTCCAACTATTGTACATGAAAGTTACCTTAAATAATGTAGCCACTGAGGGCATTCTGTGGGAATCTCACTTTTGAAAGAGGATCTTTTGAAAGTGAAAGTAGTCTGGATGCTTTTTGGGGGGGGGGGAACCCTTTTCTGAAAAAACCATGTAAACCTCATTTTTTAAGGAAGAGCGTTTTTTTCAAAAAGGGGTTTTTTTCCCCAAAAAACCCCAAAACCAGACTATTTTCACTTTCAAAAAATCCTCTTTCGAAAGTGAGAGCGGAAAAATCCTCTATCGAAAATAGAACGTAGTCTAGACATAGCCTAAGAAATTATTTTGAAACAACTTATTTCCAAATAATAATTCCCGAAATAACTATTTCAAAATTAGTTTATTCCCCAAGGAACGCAGGAGTTGTTATTTTGAAATAACCTGCCCCTTATTTCGAAATAATGGTCTTGGTAGTGTGAATGCTCTCCTTGTTATTTCAAAGTGTAGACCAGGGCTGAGAGAGAATCACCATAACATGACTCAGTTCTGGGTAGGACAATGTATCTGTCACTGTCGTGGCAGGCTGAGAAAAAGTTATAGCACAAAAGCTTCAGAGGGGTAGCTGAGTTAGTCTGTAACAGGAAAAACTTAAAACACAACAAATATTCTGGTACCACTTTAAAGACTAACAAAACATGTATTGTAGATGGTATCATGAGCTTTCGTGGGCAGTGGGTTGTGCCCACGAAAGCTCATGATACCATCTACATGTTTTGTTAGTCTCTAAAGTGCTACTAGACAATTTGTTGTGTTTTAAGTTTTTCTTGTAGCACAAAGTAAGGCCTCCCTATCCAGGCATATTTATCCAGGGTTAATATATCTTGCTTTGGGGGATTGGCAATGATCTAGGGCCTGCACATCATAATATTTTTATCCTTTCTGAAGCTGCCATTATGTTGTGCATTGTTCACTGCTGGTCTTTGTCCCATAGTAAGCCCTGCTTCACAAAGACTTTATGCATATCATGCATTCAACTCTTAATATTCTCCTTTAGACTTTAAGTTGCACGTTTTGGTGTATTAGCTAAGTTTCCCTTTCTGAAATTAAAGCCAGGTTTACTGAACAAACTTTTCAGTGAGTCTTTGCTGAAAGGAAGCATGTTTTGCTCCTGCTGTCCTCGGGGCTGCTGAAGACTTTGATACTGGAGTCTATAGTAAGCTGATTCTCCAAGTCCTCTCCTTGTTTTGAGAGTCTGTGATCTCTGTAAATTTCAGTAGTGTCACTATATTGGTAGAAATCTTTATGGTTCCATTTTTTCTTTTCTGACCTCGGAAATCAAAACTCCATGTCCCTTGACAGATGTAATACTTCCCATACAGTCCCTTTTCAATTCATAAAACTTCGGTCTTCTTTACTCTGAGGATTTTTTTAAGCGACACTAAAGGTTGAATGTTGCCAACAAATTTACATGTAATTACAGTCAGATTTTAAACAGGCATTCATTAGATTATATGTCGGTCTCACACAGATATTGCTATTCAATATGCTTAGTCATCATCTGTCTAGCTTTAGGGAATACAATTTTTCGTGTCTGGGTGGGAAGCTAATTGAGAATGATATTTCTGGACCATGTGTGTTCAGGCACTGGAGTGAAACTCTGATTCTAAATCTCAGAGCCTAATTTTCAAAGGATGGCACACAGAGTGTGCCTGTCTGCCCATGTGGGTACAAGATGAGTGATTGTGAAATGAAGCAGGTACATAAGTATGCTGCTACAACTATTTTTTATATTTCTGTCTGGCTCGCTCTTTTTTGGGACTGTGCATTCAGTGTCTTCCTACTCCAACTATGGTCCTTAAATTTCAGCAGAAAATGCCAACCTTTAAATCTCTCATGGGACTTGAGGCAAAACAAAGTCACTTATCATCCACTGTGCACCACAATAAGATGTCTGTTATGAAAGGAATATATATGCAATGAATCAGAAAAATGGGACATTTAAATTATCTTTTTATCTACTGGCAATCTTATAAAAAGCAGCCCCATAATAGGTGGAATGCAGATCAATGTACATATTATTAGAGTGTGTTTCAAGCAGAGAGACTGTTGTCAAAGATGTAAGATATAATTATGTGCATTTTCTCTCAACGCTAAGTTTGACTAGCCAAGACCCTCATGGTCCTAATACTTTTTTCTTTTTTTCTGTACCCTGCATTGTTGGTATACATTCTTTTCCAAGCTATAAGGACATGCCTGTGTTATGTTTTGTTTTTCCCCACATACCAAGACGTTTCTGCATATTGCAACTGGAAACCAAATGATACTTTGTTCTGACCTGCCTTGAGGGAATTGCATTAATTTCTCATAATGATTGTGAATTTTGTATGACTGAGTAATTTTATAGTCGTAATCTCAGGACAGTTGAAGAGCAAATAAAAATTATTTCTTGGTAAGACCAAAGGCTTTTAGTTGAAGTTAATATGAACCTTATCTTTGCAATATTGCTTCTATGAGACCATCTAATATCTCTGGAACTAATGAGAGTAGAGCAGCCAAAAAAAAAAAAAAAAAAGTGAGATACTAGAGCAAAATGCGTAATTGCTGTCAGTCAGCCATTAGCTCCTGTCTGACAAGTTATGAGAAACAGATTCCTATTCCCTGGCTCAGCACAGCCAGAATTAAAGATGTTTTCCTTTTAAATAATATGATCAAACCATATCCTCCTCCTCTGAATCACCTCTCTCATTCCAACAAAATGATTGTAGCCAAGTCATCTGTTACATGTTTGAAAAAAGTATTATCTTTGTAGTAAACCTTTTTGATAGAAAGATAAATAAGTGATGCAGTGTAACACAATATAGCATTAATAGCCAAAGAACCATATTTGTTTTAAATACACTATTTTCTAATATGTGTGATTTGATTTTTTTTCTTTCTTAGTTATTGGAGGCCATCTGCCCCCTGTTCTTATATATTATTGCCACATTACTTGTTCCATGGATTAGAGAGCAAGGGCCTAAACCAACCTTGATTTCAAGGCTAACTCCAGAAGCCGGAGGTGGGGGGTGGAGGAGGAGGAGGAAGAATCTCAGGAAGCTATAGCTCTGCCTATAGGTGCGACAGGGAGCAAGAAGACTCCTAAGTCTCTAGAGGAAAAAGGCTTAAGAAGTAAAAGAGAGTGAGGAAAGCTGCTTACAATGAGAAGCTTGGAAGAGACCTTATACAAGGAGAGGAGAGGCTACAAAGACCTGTGGGGATGTCCATAAATTAAATAGTGAATTGGGGGGAGGGAGAGAGTCCTTAATTTTGTATGTTTGTTTCAGCATCACAAGGGAGTGCACAGGTCTTGAAAATCACCAAAACATGTGTAATGGATAGTCCTGCTGGAGAAGATAAATGCCAGACAGAGAGTGCTGGGAAGCAGAAAAATGCAGCCTCACCTCCCTAAGGGACTGCCCAGCTGAAACTGGGATAAAATTTTTGTGGGATTTATTTTATTCCCAAAAGACTGGGCCATTTTGGATTATCAGAGAATGTACAGTAGACTTCCGATAATCTAGCATCTTTGAGACCCAGGGGGTGCCGGATTATCGGATATGCCAGAGTATCAGGAGGTACTCCGGCGGGGGGCTGTGACGGGTCTGCCGGGACCCACACTGCGACCGGTGGGGGGCGGAAGGGGTCGGCGCAATGAGGGGCGAACCCTCCGCTGTTTTGCAAGGAGGCGGGGGAAGCCCTGCGCAGCCGCCGGCGACAGGCCAGCTGGGGCTGCAAGCGGCGGCAGCGGACTTGGGGAAGCGGCGGGGCAGAGCAGCTGGGGTGCTGCCGGGTTGGTCCCGCAGTGCCGCCCCTCGCCTCGTCCCCTCTCCTCCACTGCCGCTTGCAGCCCCAGCTGGCCTGTAGCAGGTGTCTATGTGGGGCTTCTCCCGCCTCCTTGCAAAACGGTGGAGGGTTCACCCCTTGCCGTGCCGTTCCCCGCCGACCCGCCCCACCCCCCGGCTGGACGCAGTCACAGGGGTATAATCCCCTTCCCCTCTCCTTCCCTTCCCTTTCCCGGCCCATGAGTGCGCATGGGGCTCACAGAAGCTCCAATTGTCCAGCTGGCTGGAGCATTTCCGGGTTCCAGTTGGTGCCGGACCACTGGATGCCGGACAATTGGAGTTTTACTGTAGTTGGTATGGAGATGGGTCCTAAAGGGCACCTGGAGACTCAAGAAATTAGAACTCAGGTTGGGGTTTTTTGGACTACCCTTGAATTCTGTTGAAGGAGGTGTCTGCCTGTGCCCTGGTCTACACTACACATTTATGCTGGTATAATTATGCCTCTCAGAGTGTGGAAAATCCACTGGGAGTGGAGGAAGCCATCTAGGACTTCTTGCCTCCCTGTTCTCCACTCGGGGAGGGAGGGTTCTCATCTCATACTCTCCCACCTGCTCCCTACTGGGAGCTGAGCAGCCTTATCAATTATGACAGCCAGGGTTCCCAGCTGGGAGTGGAGTTTAGCTGCCCAGGCTTCTTACCCTGGCTTCCAGCTAGAAGCAGGAGGCAGCTGGGCTCTAGCTGCTCAGCTTTCTTGTCAATTTCACTTCTCCTGCTGTGAAATTGACAAGACTGCCAACAGCAGATGCAGATGCTGCTGGGCCCAGACTGCACTGACATAAGCTTTATGCTTCAAGTGGAAATGGAGTTGTTGTGTCAGCGTAGTAAGGCACTTACATCAATGGGAGAAGGCAATAGAGTAGTCACTGAGTGTATGTCTACACACAATTTTTATTTCGGGAGAAGGATGGAAATAGCGCTGCGTATTTGCATACTTCCTCTACTTTTTTTTTTTTTGGAAGAGGCTCTTCCGGTATTTATCTGTGTCTACACTGGCCGAATTTCGAAATAATCCCTTATTTCGAAAGACCCCTGTAAACATCATTGTAGGAGGAATGAGGGGTCTTTCAAAATAGGGGGTTATTTTGAAATTCGGCCACGTGTAGACGCAGGTAAATACTGGAAGAACCTCTTCCAAAAAAAAAAAGTGGAGGAAGTATGCAAATGCACAGCGCTATTTGCATCCTTCTCCAGAAATAAAAATTGTGTGTAAACATACCCAGACATAATTAAATTGGTGTAACCTACCTGACATTGACCTAACTGTGTAGATCAGAGGTGAGATTAATATTGAGGGCCTGTCTTCGCTTATTGTTTAATTACTTTTTCAAAACTAAAATTATTGATCTAACTAAAATATGTTTACACTGTGCTTTTATATTTTTAGCTTTTAAAGCTTGGACAGTGAGAGTTAATATATGTTCTTTCCTTTTCATGATAATCTGTTTGGTGCTACTATTCCTATCATAATTGGGATCTTGAGTGACCTAATTATGATACAGAACCCTTCCTTGTCTGTCACTCTGACTGCTTCCTTGTCAATCCTTCCTTCCTAATAAATGTTATGAAAGTTATTAAACTTAGGCTTCTTACAGATCTGTAATTTGTGAGTCATGTATTTGTTTTGGATATTATTTTTTTTCTGTGGAGCAAGTGAGAAGTATGTACATTCAGTGAAATGATCTAATATTTCTTGGAGGGAGAGGCATTGAGTCTGAAGTGGATCATGTTCACTCTCTCCAACCTCCACATAAGCTTCTGCGCATGAATTTGCAGTACTTGTGGCTTCATGGATTTGTGTTGCACCTAGAAAAAGAGGAATTAGAACCAGTGAACTACTCTTCAAGTATCACTCTTGACTGGAAACAGTGAACCACAGTGAGCGGGTGCTGTGATGCTCAATGGCTATGGACACTTGAATAAACAAGATGTTGCGGGCCTGCCAACGGCTTACCCGTGGAGGCCCGTGACCCAGGTTTGAAAACCAGTGGAGTTGAGCAAAAGAATTACTTCTCATGTTTTGCTTACAACACTTCTGTTTATACATACTAGAATTATGTGGGATTGTGGGAATTTTTTTTTTTTTGCAACAGTGTTATACTGTTGACTCATATTTAGCTTGTGATCACTATAATCCCCAGATCTCCTTCCTATATAGTCCTCTTTCTTTTTATTTTTTTTAAATGTGTGCAATTGATTTTCCTTCCTGAATGAAGTACTTTGCATTTGTCCTTTTTGAATTTCATCCTGTGGTTAAAGAATCCAAAGCTCACATTGATTTTTGTTTTTTTATCACCATCACCCTGTTGGAAAGGTTGTATTGTTTTCTTCCTGGATTTGTGGCACTGAATTATCTAGTTTAAGAGTCTTGTACATTTTTAGGAATTAAGAGATGAGAATCACAAGGGCAATTTAGGAACCTAACTGCCTGTAAGTACCACTGTCATTGACAAAACCTCCTTTCAGCTGCTGTCTCTATCTGTAAGAACCTAGTCTCCCAGGTCCCTAAAATTCTGCTGGATGGTATCAGCTCACAGAGCCATGGACAAACAGGATTATGGATTCTCTTCAACACAGGGTCGATTAGAGATAGTTGTTTTTATTAATCTCACTACGTCACTACTATTACAGAGTTAATACTGCCAAATGGTTACACAGCCACTGCAAAGTGACGCATCAATAAGTGCAGGCAGAGCAATGCATAAAAGAGTAACAGGCACTTAGAAATCTTACGTCCCTTCAGTCTGCAGGGAGTCCCATCCCTTTCCCCTTGCACCGGGGCCGCAATGTATATGGCTTCAGCTGGGGGAATCCAGGGCACCCTCCGAGGTCTAGGTCCCTGGTGACACTCACCGGGGCACGGGACTCCCCACACTAGTTATATAACAGTTGTTTACTGGGTTGCATGTGCTGGCTCAATGCCATTCTTATCACTCTTATGAGCTGAGACCGAGGTCAAATTTGTTTACCACTTAGTAGTTTCCCAGCTCAAGTGCATGGGTTAAAGCTGATAAGGGCCAGCTGCTGTTTCCGTCGACATACTCCAACGTTCTACCAGGCTGTGTACAGCAAGGATGGAAACTTCCATCCCAGCCTGCTGAGATGCAGGCTTCACATATGACTTTTTATGTGACATGGAATGTGGAGAGTCCAGACGCTAGCAAGCAGCTCAGCACCTAATGTCCATCTACCTAAGCTCTGGGGCGCAAACTAATAGCCATACTCTGACATCTGCCAGCTTGGGCACCACACAAAATACAGCTGCCACAGGCAGAGAAAGTGCCCCCTTTAGGCCTAGTATTCCAATTCTTAGATAACCAGTAGCTAGGACACTATAGTTCAGAGCTCCAGCCTGCCTGATACGGAGCAGGGCCTTGAACCCAGATTTCCTGTATCACAGGTGAGAGTACCCTAACCACTGTGAGGTACTCTGAGGCTGGGGCTCTCATCTGTCCTGTAGAAGCTCTTCTATTTGATTTATTAAGAAATTCTTAATGGAGCAGGGATTCCTATACCCCAGCTGAGTGCCCTAGCTGTAGAGCTACTGACTTAATTTCTCACTCTAGCCCATTGCATATTTACACAGTAGAACAGTTTCCACAGGAGAAATTGAGATCCTCACCACAAAATATTCTGATTCCCATCCCTTTTTTGCTTGATATGAATTAGGTCCGTGGTCCATGTGTTAACTGCTGGGTTATTGGAGGGAGGGGATGAGGCACTGTCTTCCCATCAGGTTTGCTTGAGAAAGCCCTGACCAAGCTCTTTCCACCTATCTTCAAGATTCATGTCTGTGAATTCTGCACAGAGGAGGTCAATCCTTCTGGACAAGAGTAAAACATCTAACTCTGTTTGAGGGATGGGGTTTAGGGTTCACCCCTCTTCTCAGCATTCTCTCCTGGTTAGTCTTGGTGGCTCCCCAGTCATTGTGTGGCCTTCCAGACACTGTGCTCTCTTCTAGGGATTCCCTTTAAAGCCACCTAACTCTCTCCATGCATTATATAAGGACCCTGGGCATCTAATGTGCTGTGAATTCCCCTAGGCACCTAAAAATTAGTTGGTACAATTCTCAGCCTACCCTTGTGAACCCCACTCTAAGCTGTCCTGTTCTAGAGTGCAAAAGGAATGGTAGATTAAGTGGGGAGAATGAACATAACTCTCAAAAAGTACATACATTATCAGCATTTTAAGTTCTGTGCATCCGTTTGAGAGACTTAAGGAGTAAAATGTAGTTTCAGAGCTTGGGATGTTGAATATAGTGTGATCAGATGTCCCAGAATTAAGTGCTTTGTCTTATCTATACACAACTGTACACCCTTTCCTGCCCTTTACATATCCCAAAAGAGGGTCCTGATTTTTCACATTTGCCATCTAGTTACCCTAGTTGAATATTAGGGACTAATTGACAAATTAGCATGCCAAGTAAAGTGATAATTTGATTTGTTAGTCATTCTGTATGGGTTTGGTTTGCAGTTTTAAATTAATATTTTGAAGGGTGCACAAAAGTTTTAATAGTTCATTTTAAAAAATTGCTAAAAAATTGCTAAAACTTTTAGCTGAGGCCTCATGAGACCAGAGAGAACACAATTTTTGCCATCGGGGATCAGAGGGTAATTTAGACTTCATGCTCATATGCACTGGCTTACAGAAAAAAGCTGCTATTTTTTTCCAAATGTGAAGTTGTCTTGTATTTTTGTATTATTTTAGTCAATAATAAATCTAAGGCAAGTAATTTCCCTTTATAAATCTTGAAAAGCTTCCTTAAAAGAATGATTTTCAGTCAGACTGACTGGAGTTAAATTTAAGTCCTGATCCTAGATAAAAGCCCACTAAAAAGAACACAAAGGATCAAGCTAATTTCACTATTATTTTAAATATAATACTGTTTTTATTCTCAGGAAACACTTGTGGCAACATTCTTATGAGCTGCTAACCTATGATTTATTGTACTTTAAATGGTAGTAATTTTGTGTACCTAAATAGGTGCTGCTGTTTCATTCTCTAGTCCTCGCATGGCAAATACTAAACAGAACAGTGAAATTGCTAAAAATGACTGTAAATTGGAAATAAGCTTGATCTCTGTTAATTATTAAAGTAGTTTGATGGCACAATTGATCTAACATATGCTGTGCTTGAAAAGAAACAGTAAGTAAACTGAAGGGTGAAATTGGACTTGACTCAGATACTTGGAATATAAATGTACTCTTATTTATGTTTGGACATTTGAAAAAAGGGTTCCAAATTTTAGAAGCTTTAAAATATTATGTAACAAGTAAAATCTGAGTATTACCAGGATGATGTGACAGGTCTAGACTGTCTTGTCTTGATATTATTTCATTCCTGAACAAAACATGCCTAGATCAGTTTTATTGACTTCATTCCTTCACTTATTCTTCTACTCATAACAGCCAATGCTTTTGATTGAGCTACCAACTAAACTGATGCACTTATTAAAAGCAGTATTGAAAAGACTGCAGGATGAAATGTAGGGAAAAAATAAGCATCGTTATCCCTCCTGGGAAGTACTTTTAAGCAGAAGGCATGACATACAGTTGTCAAATGCTCTTCCAGTTATAGAAGGTCCAACTCCATTTCTCTTGGGATTGCTAAAAGGGTGTTAAAATTCTACTCTCTGTAATCACTGGAGAGTATATTCAAATGGATTGTCACTAAAATGGTGCCCTTTCAGATTCTGAATAGTTTGCAAATGAATTCAATTATCTCTCCAATTTAGAACCTCCGGTGCCTATAATAGACCATCATGCCTCCTTGTTGATAACCATTATCAACAATGTAGCTCATTTCTTTCAGAAGTTTAATCTTGAAATATCAACAACGTAGCTCATTTCTTTCAGAAGTTTACTTGAAATATAAAAGGCAAGGAGACGGTAAAAAGGGACTGGAGGCAGAGCCCAAAATAATAAAGTCTAATATTTTAATATAGTATCCTAGCTCTTTAGGGTCTATCTTTCAAAATTACTTTTACTATAATCCAGAAATATTTTTTAAAAATTGTATCACATTTTTAAACCAAGTAAATAATATTCAAAAGCAGGAATTTTCTTTGTTCTATATGTGCTGCTTTCACCATTCTCTGTAAAGAAAGAGCTACAATTTTCATGTGTTTCTGCTAACACTGATAATGTTCAAACTAGATATTCTTTGGTGTTCAGATCGTTGCACACTTAACTATACACTAAAGTTATGTCTACATTGTTATCTTGTAATATATACTTGGCAAGTATAATCTCTTACTAAGGTGCAGTTACTAAAAAAAAAAAAAAACAACAAACACCACTGTTATCAAGGCCAATAACAGACTGTACTTTTTTTTTTCAATTGCCAGAAAACAATAGTTAAATATAAAGATGCAATGAAATGTAGGGATGTAATAGTATAGTCAATTAACTGATTAACCAAAAGCTTATAGGTTAATGCTATAGACTACATGCATTTTCCCCCACCCTTTGCCAGTAAATTTTTTATCAGGCTGGCCAGCAGCCCAGCTCGGTCGCAGTTTGCACTGGGTTCTGGACCTACCCCTGCTGCGACTCTGCATTTAAAGAGTATTAGGAGCCAGCCGGGCAGGCAGCCCAGCTCAGTTCTGGATCATGCTGCGTCCAGGAGCTCAGAGTCCTTCCCCCCCCAGACACGGGCTGTCTGGGGACTATAGAATAGTCGACTAACCAATAAGAATTCATGAGGTTAATCGACTGTTCAGTTAACCAATATTTAACATCCCTAATGAAATGTAGCATTATGAGAGTAGATGAGTTAGTGGTGAGCAGAAGATACTCCTGGTCCACTTGATGGAATAATTGGGAGAAGTGACTCATCTTTCCTCTTTTTCTGTCTGGTAACATTTCTCTTTCTACTGAACTTTCTCTTAAAGTGGGGGTGATTTTATTTTCACCTCAACTTTTCCCAAAAGCCTTTAAGCTATTGAAACTGTTAAGACATGGTTATTTCAAGAGAAAACCCTTCTCTCGAAATAACTGGTAAACCTCATTATACGAGGAATAAGGGTTATTTCGAGAGAAGGATTTTCTCTCGAAATAATTGAGTCTTAACAGCATCTGTTATTTCGAAATAGCACTATTTCAAAATAGCACCATAATGCGAATATGCAAATAAAGTGCAGAATATTTAAATCCCGGCTTCATTTGCAATTTCGAATGTCTTCATTTGCATCCCTCTCTCGAAAGAGGGTGCAAGTGTAGACATACCCTCATAAACCAGCGTCTCACAATCAATTCCCTTTGAATGTTGAGATTGAGGGAGAGCATGGTTGAATTTAAACTCAGAAACTTGAGATATCACTATCGCCAGGTCTACACGACCAGAGAAAGTCGATCTAAGATACGCAACTCCAGCTCTGAGAATAGAACAACTGGAATCGATATACTTTAGGTCAACCTCCTGCAGTATCCCCACTGCAGGAGGTTGACAGGAGAAACTCTCCCGTCGACTTCCCTTACTCCTCATAACCCAGTGGAATACTGGGGTCAATGGGGGCACTATCAGCAGTTAATTTAGCACGTCCTTACTAGACCTGCTAAATCCAACCCTGGGAGATTGATCTCTGGATCTTGGGGTCAGTGAAGACAAGTCCTAAGATTTTGGTTTTCTGAACAGATTTTGAATTAGAAAGTGCCTATTTCCCTTTTTGCTTTTTGTGGCCAAAAGCAGTTCTTGACAGACTTTGAACATTCCAGCCTAAATGCTCATGTGAACAATTCTCAAGTTTTCAAGCTCCTCCCTAAATCCAACTTAAACTTTATTTGCATTGAACCACAATATCACCTGCTTGTTCTATATATATAAAAAATACCAATCCCTTTTCCTTGCTATGCTCTTGCTTTTTATAATGCTCCAATGACACAGAGCTGCCATACACACAATTTAACTGGTGGGTTGTGTAAGTTTATGGCTACTTATCATTGCTAAAACAATGCAAAGTAGGTAGAATGTACGAGAGACTCACCCACTACTCATGACTATTTGGATAAAATTATTTCTTGGTATTTGCAAATGTTTTCTGCATACTAGAGAAATGCATGCTCTATAGTTTTAAATCAAGAGGTTTTTGGTAATATCTGTACTAGTGTTGAGAGGACCAACTCTCATTCTGGATTATACTGATATTTTTCAAAATCTAATTACAAAACTACAAGGAGTATGAAGAGCTACTTGTATTTTTTTTCCTCTGGCAGAAAATAGTCTTCTGCAGTGGATTACAGAAACTAATGTTAGAAAATTGTTAGAATCTTGAAAAGTCCAGATCTTAAGTTTTTATAGCTATCCCCACTGAGTCATATAATTTTGCAAATAATTGTTTTTAGCAAAACCATTTTGTTTAGAGTACCTACTGTTTAAAAAGTTGTCTTTTATATTAGTAAAGTAGGATCCACAACTTGCAACTCTTCTAAGAAAATCACAACCAAAGTCTGCTACCTGCTGTTTTTCCACCTACTCTATTAGTCAGGAACCTTTGTTTTGTGGTTATGTTTCTCTTTATAACAATATGTTTGTTTTAGAACTGTATTATTTTAACTTAGCTACTGGCTGGTCTTATTTGTGTCTTTTTCTTGATAATGGGTTGTGGTAGGAAGGCATCTTAGTAGCCAAAATGCTTCCTATGTTTATCACATTTTTTTTATTCTTTACTACAAACTAACACATGTTCAGATTTTCAACCTGCATTGATGATAAAATGAAGATTATAAAGAGACTAAAACTTACTTTTTATTATCTCATGCCAAGAAATATTCAGATTTTGAATTCATTCTTTACTGAAGTATCAGACTCCAATAATTAAAATAGAGACATAATTCCTAAATTAAATAAGAATAACATGTTCAATGTTTGCATTGTTGTAAGTATATCGGTCCTAGGATATTTGACAGAGAAGGTGAGTGAAGTAGTATCTTTTTTTATGGACGAACTTCTTTTGGTTAAAGAGACAAGTTTTGCTTTTCACAGAGCTTTATCAGGTCTGAAAAAAGTAATTACAGTGTGTGAGCAGCATATAAGGTGGCACAGATTGTTTTGCATAAGCATTTCACACTTGCTGTAGGAGACCATTTGAAATGAAGTGGGCAGTTATCTGTTTTCTGCAGCCAGGCATTCAGATGCCACAGAATAAGCTCCAGAGAGAAAACTTGGATTAACCATCTGCATTAAAAAAGGACTAGTGAAGTAGACTGGGCCTCTCGTCTTGGAATGGACCTCCCAAGTACACTAAACTAGAGGAACATGCTTTGATATGGGGATGGGGGACAGGGCAGATATACTCACTGCACATGTTCTTCACATACTATCCAACACTACAACTTATATGGGGGAACAACCCACACTGGAACATATTCTGAAAGAAATCTTTTCCAAACCCTTTTTTCAGGCCTGCAGTCAACCTTCCTAAGCTCATCATACTTATTTAACTCTGACTTAAGTGCAGGGGACTGGACTAGAAGACCTCTTGAGTTTCCTTCCAGTTTCATTATTTTATGTTCCTCAGAAACAAGCGCCTCACAGGCCAGAACACACTACCTGAAATAATTTATCTACACTGCTACAAAGACAATTCCCCTCACAGCATACTTAACACAAAATGTGGTCTACCTCATCCAGGACATCAAATATCTCAAAAAGAAGTATGTGAGTAGCACCAGGCACTTGCTGCTCTCTTGAATGAACTCATACTGAAAGGTGATAAACAAAAACATCTTAGCATCTGTGGGTGAGTACTTTTCACAAAGTGCTCACTCAATATCTCAGTATCTCTGACCTTTCCGTCCCTGACCTCAAAGGAAACCTGCATAGCACTTAGAGCCACAGGAAGCACTGGGAAGTAATTACTTTGAATGACTCTGGGGAGTAGTTATTTCAGAATAGCAGCAGTGGAGCATCCACACTACTGCTATTTTGAAATGAAATAAGTATTATTCCTCATGGAAAGCAGGAGTTATTATTTTGAAATAACCAGTCAATTATTTTGAAGTAATGGGCTTGGTATTGTGGATGCTCTGCTTGTTATTTCAAAATAAGGGGAGTTAGAGGCTTAGGGTACGTCTACACTTGCACCCTAGTTCGAACTAGGGATGCAAATGTAGACAACCAAAATTGCTAATAAAGCAGGGATTTAAATATCCCAAAAAATGAGGAGTAACGTTAGTTCGAACCAAGGGGTTTATTCGAACTAATGCGTCCCAGAGCACACTTCCTGGTTCGAATCAGCTGGCTATCGGAATAGCGTGCAGGCGAGATTATGCTAATGAAGCGCGGGTTATTTAAATCCCCACTTCATTAGCAATTTCGGTCGCCTACATTTGCATCCCTATCTCGAGATAGGGAGCAAGTGTAGACGTACCCTTAGAGACTAACTAAATATATATAGTATCATGAGCTTTTGTGAACAAAACCCACTTCTTCAGATGAGTTGGAGAGAGATAACAGGAACCCAGAATTTATAACAGAAAAAGAAAGGGGGAGGGGGTAACGTGTCAGTTGTAGGTCTAGTGCTAATGAGGCTAATTAAGTGGGCTAGAAGTGTCCCATATTTAGCTTTTATTGTAAAATGAGGTGTTAAATGTAGGGAAAGCTGGCTTTATTGTCTTATAAAACTACTGTAAGTAGAATTCAGAAAATCTAGCTAAGGCCTGAGGTGCTCAGTTTCATGAGCAGCTCAGATCCTAATGTAGTACAAATTGTAAATGAAGTAAGCACATATAACTCACATGGGACATTTTGAATGTGACAGAGGCATTTTTACACACATATATTGCCAACCATAGTTCCCAAAGCAGAAGTAAAAAGTGGTAAAATGGAGAAGAATGCTAACTTTAATTATTCATAATCCAGTCATGGCTTAAGTTACTTTTAAACATGTTTTTAATTTGGAGAGGTAAACAGACATTTTAGTTTTAAAAAGAAAGAAATTTTAAAATGATGCTTTATATTCTACATGTACATTCCATCAAATGACACACATATTGGAAAATTATGCATTATGGGCTCTCATTCTTGGAAAGTCACAGCCTAACTGGAGGAACTGAGAGGTTATTAGAGGACCATTGCCATAGTAGCTATTCCTCAATCCATTCCGCCTAAGGGAGCACACAAACCAGTGAACAGAATGAGGGAGCAGGAGCACACTTCCATATGGCTCAGGCACTTAAATTTTGGGAGGGAGGGTTGTACAGTGAGATATATTTTCTTTCTTCACACCGTTTATGCTGATTTCAGTCTGTCAACTGATGCAGATAGAGAGCATGGTCATGGCCTTTTTTCCACTCTCTTTTAAATATGAAGTACCACTGATATTGCAAATATTTTCTCTAGCATTATACACAGTGAATGCAAAGTTCAAGAATGTGTGGACTCTGAGTCTCCTTATGCTCATCCCTACAAGAAGGATTCTTATCCACTCTTCTACTATGCATCTAGATAAGACCATTGACTAACTGCCCTATGTTTTATGTGTATACCAAGATTAGAAAGGGCTATATTTTCACACCATCTGCTGTAGCAGATCCATGACCCATGTACCCTCCAATTTTTTTCATACATGAGTGGAATACATTTTGTTTTACACACTGAGACATGCGCAGATGTGCACCACCAGTAGAAACACATGATGCTGGCTGTGGGCGCTTTGTTAATCAGCTGGGAAGCATCTGAATCTCTTCTGGGTGACCGCCCAAGCGCTCAGCTTACAGAGAACACTGTTCATGACAAGCGATCTTAAGTACTACCACAATATTTCCTTCATAATTTGTTCAGAAGGCCGGATCCAATTGAAAAGGAAACTTTTTTTCGTATAGCAATACTCCAATCATAAGTCCAAAATCTGATAGATGAGTACTTGGCCTTCTTACAACCAATCTTTTTTTCTCTCTAGGGTATGTTTAGTCTCCGGGGATATAATTGTGGCCACAGTGAACTCAATGGGAGTTTTGCTGTTGACTTCAGTGGGGCCTAAAGTTCTTCAAAGATCTTTTCAAACATATGTGAGCCTCCAAATGTCTAATTATAGATTCTAGCTCTGGAAGGGACTTTGAGATATTCTAGTCCAGTCTCCTGTATTCAAGGCAGGACTAAGTGTTATCTAGACCATCCCTGACAGGTGTTTGTCTAACCTGCTTCGAAAATTTCAGAGGGGTCTTTGTTTGTAGGTATCAAACTTGTCATTTTAAAACTTTGTCATTTTACACCTTATACAAGTACATCTGGAACATTGCTACGACCACATTATGAAGAATAGATTATAATATATTGCAAGATTAAGTGATTTGTTGGGAAATGTAACGTTATGGAAAGCATTCAGATTATACACTGGAAAATATATATAATCTGTAGCTATTACTTTTATATCCTGAATTTAAGTAGACATTTGCTAATGTAAAATTTTTGCTTATAACAACAAATCTGATCTTTACTCTGATGGATATTGTAAAGAGTTTAAACATAAACTATATTCCTATAGTTTAAGAAATACTTGACAATTGATTTATTGTACCTTAATTCCAGCTATTGCTCAAGGTACTGCATTTATAGCTTCAAACCATTCTCTCTGTCTTATACAGTCTGCTTCCCTTTTTTTTTTCCTATGATCACAGGACAACCATTCCCACACCTATTCAATGAATGAGGTACAAGTGTGGATAAAAAGCCATCTTTCTTTATTAAATACTAGCAGAAATACCCGGCGTCGCCCAGGGAAAATATAGTAAAAGGTGTGATGAATGAACTACGTCAATGACATTAACATAGCATAGTTTATTGGAAATACTTTTCTCTAATATATTACTTTAAAAAATTAACATAGCTAGTGATGTGCTTACAAAACGACAAATCCCATAGGGTCTCTTTTCTCAATCCTCACAAATCAGGAAGGCCCATCTTCCCTTAAAGACTCTATGCAAACCAATGCCTGCAGCCTCCTTGCCAGAAGCCCTGAGAAATAGAGGGGATGTCTCCAAAGCTCTGCAGCAGCAGCAAATCACTGCTCCCCAAGTAGCCACTCCCCGAGTGCCTTCAGTGCACGCTCCATGAGGCACCTGAATGGACTTCCTAGCAGCAGCTGGACCGGTTACATTGATCAGACAAAGCGAAACACCTTCAGACCAGGTGCAATTAGTGATATCTAGATGATCAGAACATGCAGCACCTGAACGTACCTGTTTTAATGAGAATAGGCTGTTCTGAGTGTACCGTGTCCTCCTCAGGCTACACGGTGCTCAAAACCTTGTCCTCCTACCTATCTCCTCTTTGTACTGTGAGCTGAATCCTGCAAAGTGCATAATGCCCGTGGTACTTGCAGATAATGAACATAGCCTTGCCGGGAGAATGCATGCAGCCCAGAGGGTGAGTGGTGGGAAGCAACTTTAATTTCCAGAAGGGGTTCAGTTGGAGCCTGGCTGTGTGATGATGTTGAGAGGCTGTGATAGCTGGAGGCTTCTCCCAGACACAATTAGCAAGGCTAGACCCCAGCCAGCATCACCCACATTTGGGTCTGCCCTGTGCTGGTGCCCTAGTATAGGGGAGATTGCTGATTCTCTGCCCCACTGCAGCCTCTCCCCCATGGGCTTTCCCTTGATGGTGCTACAGGTGCCCACATGCTTTATCCTCTAGGATCTCGTAGTTGCAGTTTATGTGATGCTTAACAGAAGAGTCCAGCAAATGCCTATGATCAGGTGCTACTAAAAGTTAATTATCAGTCGTCCCATCTGGGGGTTTGGGAGAACCAATTCCAAGATATAATCAATCTAGTTATTGAAGTTAGGAAATCAGTAGTATCCGTTCAAAATTTGGTGTTTCTAGCTCTTACCGTTTCGGAGATCTTTTTTATCAGTGGGCCCAATTGGGGCTCTGGGGGAACCAGGGGAACCAATTTTGAGATATAATCAATCCAGTTATTTAAGTTAGGAAATCAGTAGTATACGTGCAAAATTTGGTGTTTCTAGCTCTTACCGTTTCAGAGATCTTTCGGGACAAACAAACAAACTTTTAGAAATATTTATAAGAAAATTCTGTGGGACTGTTCTGTTAATCTCCAAGTAGTTATTTTACAGTTCTCTCCAATGCTTACAATTCTCCTTAGATATTAAGTTTATGAAACTTACTGGGTTTTGATTATATTAATTTTATCTCAATGTCTGCAAGCGGAACAAGCTACCACTTGCACACAATCCCTCCATGTGTAAAAAATACAGGCACAGTTGTATGCCCACATATGTGGACATGCAAGTGGTGGGTTGCCTGTCGACACATGTGGAAATCAGTCCCCAGGTGCCTGCTACTGACTCTTCATGCAATTTTAACTGTAACTATGCTATTCACTTAAATATTACTAATATATAATCTTGGAAGTAGGACGTGAACAAGAACTCCTAGATCCTTTTCTCACCTCATCCTACTATCATTTTTTCTTCACTGTAGGCCTCCTTGTCTCCAGATTTGCTCTCCACAATGTTGCCTCAACTTTTCCATTTAATTATTAATGAAATGTCACGTGTCATAGACTTACTGAACTTACTATATGCTGCTTCAGCCAGAAACCTTCCTTGATTGTACATCATCCTCGTTCACAGTACATTAGATACCAACTATACAATTGCTAGCTTAGCATGTCTCTTTCTGCAAACATTGCTGTACTACTTACATAGTACTTCAATGAGTTGGTACCATCTGGCCAATATTGTTATCTTTCTCTGATTCCCCACATATATAGTCATTCTCATCAGAAAGCAAAACTGTCAGTTGTTTGGATCCATTCCATCTTGTCTTGCATTATCCCAGAATGTGAACGTTCTTATTCATTCATATTTTTAAATAACTATGGGAACTGTTGTCAACATTTGTGTGTCAGCTAGAATTTTTACTGAATCCACAGAAGGGAAAGATATATGTACTAGGAAAGTCATTATTCATCATAGTACTTTCATTATGGCTATTTCCTAACACAGGAAGAGTCACAATGGTTCTGAAGTAGGGATGTAAAATCCTATTTAACTGGTTAACCAGTTAAATGTGACATTTGACTGGATAACCGATTAAAGGAGGCATGCAGGGGGCTGCTCTAGCCCAGCTGAGCTGCAGTGCTGCCCTCCCCTCCCCCTGCCATCCACCACAGCCGGGCTAGAGTGCTCCCCCCCTGCCACAGGTTGGGGCTGCTTCAGCTCAGGCCTGCTGTGGACAGAGGCTACTTTGGGTGGCGGGAGCAGCCCCTACCTGCAATGCACCCAGGTACTTGGGCTGCTCCAGGAAGCCAGAGTAGCCCCCATTATGGCAGGTTCCTCAGGGCTGGAGCAGCTCCCTACCCGCTGCTGGCAGTTAACTTTTCACATCCCTATTCTGAAGTTAATATTTATTTGAGGAATTGTGATAGAGTCATCTGAAAAATCCCTTGCTCCAGAAAAGGAACTTTGAGGAATATTCTAGCTCTGTTCTTCTTCCCATCCCCCCATTGCTTTTCATTTTAGTTTTAGAGTGGACAAAGATGCATGGCTGATTGTGACGGGGTAAATCAAACAAATCCCCTTGGTGTTGTCTCCCATTTGATCATGCCACTGTCACCTGTCTTTCTGCTCTCTGCAACTCCCCACCACCCTGTTCTGCTGGGACAGATCTTCTGATCTCCCCCAGCAAAGACACAGATTTGGGATTATTGCCCCACTGCCATGTATATTGGCCAAACTGGACAGTCTCTATAGGAAAGAATTAATGGACACAAATCAGATATCCAAAAAGGAAACACATAGAAACCTGCTGGTGAACGCTTTAACCTGCTCGGGCACCCATTAATGGATCTCCAAGTCACCATGTTGTTTCAGCCCAATTCCACAAGCCAAATACACAGGAAAGGTTTAAAACTTAACTTCATTTACAAGTTTAATTCTTATCACAACGGAATGAACAGACATATCGGCTGGCTCGCACACTACCTTCCACATCCTAATGTCTTAACCAACCAAACAAACAATGGAGGTGCTAATTGTTCTTATCAGCCTCTTGTAACTACTTGAACAATCTATTCAGGGTCTTTTATCTCCTTTTTTTTTCCTTCCTTTCCTCCCCCTTCCCTTATTTATTCTTAGATCTGGACTTTTAATACTCCAGTCATCTGAAGAAGTGGGTTATGCCTACAAAAGCTCATGATACCATCTACATGTTTTGTTCTTTAAGGTGCTACTAGACCAGGGGTGGCCAACCTGTGTCTCGTGAGCCGCATGCGGCTCTTCTCCCCCAAAAGTGCAGCTTGTGAAGTCATCTGAAGAAGTGGGTTATGCCCACAAAAGCTCATGATACCATCTACATGTTTTGTTCTTTAAGGTGCTACTAGACCAGGGGTGGCCAACCTGTGTCTCGTGAGCCGCATGCGGCTCTTCTCCCCCAAAAGTGCAGCTTGTGAAGCTGCTCCTATGCCCCACTCAAACAGCCCCCGCTCACCTGCCTCCGCCCCTGGCTCCCCTGTGCTCACCGGGGTGGCAATTCAAAATGGCGCCCAAGATGGCGGCCATCAATGGGAGCCTGATATGGCCAAAAAGCCTAAGCTTGTTTCTTAAAGTGGCAGCCTCTTTTTTTTTTTTTTTTTTGGTTGACAATTCTGGTGCGGCTCTTAGCATGTTTTCTACCACTGTTTCCACTCTCTTTGTTAAATGGGTTGGCCACCCCTGTACTAGACTATTTGTGTTTTTTAAGTTTTTTTTATTTATATAGATACCTTCAGTAGCTTTTGTTTTTCCTTTAGGGTACGTCTACACTTGCTCCCTAGTTCGAACTAGGGATGCAAATGTAGCTGACCGAAATTGCTAATGAAGCGGGGATATAAATATCAAGTGCTTCATTAGCATAATCTCGCCCGTGCGCTATTCCGCACGTCAGCTGATTCAAACCAGGAAGTGCGCTCTGGGACTCGTTAGTTCAAATCAAACTCCTTGGTTCAAACTAATGTTACTCCCCAAAAAATGAGGAGTAACGTTAGTTTGAACCAAGGGGTTTGATTTCAACTAATGCGTCCCAGAGCGCACTTCCTGGTTCGAATCAGCTGGCAAACAGAATAGTGCACAGGCGAGATTATACTAATGAAGCGTGGGATATTTAAATCCCCACTTCATTAGCAATTTTGGTCAGCTACATTTGCATACCTAGTTCGAACTAGGTAGCAAGTGTAGATGTACCTTTAGTCTCTTGTAATTCATATGACACATGCAAATTTATAGTGGTAGCTGTAAAGTAGCCCAATAATCTTTATTTATGATTCAGTCTAACCTTATCATTCTTATTCTGTTGCAAATGTGCATTTAGAAACAAAACCTAAACAAATCTTTGGAAGGGGGGAGTATGTGCAGAGAGAGACAGAGAAATACATTATGTGTGTATGAGTTTATTATATATACTATAACAAAACACGTACGTAGACATTCTGTTATTTGCTTTCTTGTGGAAATGCACTTTTCATACTAGTTATAAATATCCCCCTGATTCTTTTTTTCCTTCTGGTTTATTCGTCTGATGTTGGCTTCATGCCCCATTTCCAACAGGGATCATGGACCACAGTATCATTTTGAGCGCATCCAAAAAGCAACTCAGCTAATGATTTTTTTTTCGGTAGCTCAAACAGCATACATTGACCTTGAAACTTGCTGTGACTGCAGTTAAGATTCTGGATCTTGTCACCAGTAGTGGGAGCAGACTTTTACTGTCATGCTGGCTGTCTACTGTGCTGCTTTGCACCCACTTGTCATGCAGAATCCAAGCCTGCTAAGGATTTAATTCATTTTTAGATATACTCTAAGTGAACTGAGAAAAAGACACAGTAAAATACTATTTGACTGGCTATAATCAGGAGTGGTGGAGGTAAAATTATAATAAAAATAAAAATTGTAGTTAAAAATAGATAGTTTGAAACAAATATGTTTATCCCAAGAAAGGAGAAAGATGGAGAGAATTGTGTTAAAAGATTTTTTTCCCTATGAAATACACATTTAATCTGAAGGCCTAAAGAGGATGGATTCAGTGGTCTTGACTCTGACCATGCAAGCTTCCAGTCCTAAGAGCATTCCTCACTCATACAAATTGCCCCAATAGTCTGCAAAGGGCAACTTGTATGGATAACGTTTATTTGAGTAAGGAAGGCTTGCATGAATGGACCCTTAATGTTCACCATTTGCAGCACACACAAAAAGCGCATAATGCTCTCTTTCAGCCACACCCTTGTCTGGTGTTTACACCAGATGAGAACTTGGTCATTTGTTTTCATAGCAAATATTTTTAAATGTTGAAAATAATTAATTGTATTCAGAAATCTCATAAATGGTCTAGCATTGAGTTGGTGTGATTAATAGTCTTTACCCAGAATGACCAAACAGAAGGCTCTGGGTTAGGCTAAAAGGGGTAAAAAACAAAGGTGATGTCATGTTAGGAGTCTACTACAGGCCACCTACCCAGGTGGAAGAGGTGGATGAGGCTTTTTCTAAACAACTAACAAAATCATCCAAAGCCCAAGATTTGGTGATGATGGGGGACTTCAACTATCCAGATATATGTTGGGAAAATAATACAGTGGGGCACAGACTATCCAATAAGTTCTTGGACTGCATTGATGACAACTTTTTATTTCAGAAGGTTGGAAAAGCTACCAGGGGGAAGCTGTTCTAGATTTGATTTTAACAAATAGGGAGGAACTGTTTGAGAATTTGAAAGTGGAAGGCAGCTTGGGTGAAAGTGATCATGAAATCTTAGAGTTCACAATTCTAAGGAAGGGTAGACGGGAGAACAGCAAAATAGAGACAATGGATTTCAGGAAGGCGGATTTTGGTAAGCTCAGAGAGCTGATAGGTAAGGTCCCATGGGAATCAAGACTGAGGGGAAAAACGACTGAGGAGAGTTGGCAGTTTTTCAAAGGGACATTGTTAAGGGCCCAAAAGCAAGCTATTCCTCTGAGTAGGAAAGATAGAAAATATGGCAAAAGACTGCCTTGGCTCAACCACGAGATCTTGCATGATCAAAAAATAAAAAAGGAGTCCTATAAAAAATGGAAAGTAGGACAAATTACAAAGGATGAATATAGGCAAACAACACAGGAATGCAGGGGCAAGATTAGAAAGGCAAAGGCACAAAATGAGCTCAAACTAGCTACAGGAATAAAGGGAAACAAGAAGACTTTTTATAAATACATTAGAAGCAAGAGGAAGACCAAGGACAGGGTAGTCCCATTGCTCAGTGAGGAGGGAGAAACAGTAACAGGAAACTTGGAAATGGCAGAGATGCTTAATGGCTTCTTTGTTTCGGTCTTCACCGAGAAGTCTGATGAAGGAATGCCTAATATTGTGAATGCTAGTGGGAAGGGAGTAGGTTTAGAAGATAAAATAAAAAAAGAACAAGTTAAAAATCACTTAGAAAAGTTAGATGCCTGCAAGTCACCAGGGCCTGATGAAATGCATCCTAGAATACTCAAGGAGCTGATAGAGGAGGTATCTGAGCCTTTAGCGATCATCTTTAAAAAATCATGGAAGACAGGAGAGATTCCAGAAGACTGGAAAAGGGCAAATATAGTGCCCATCTCTAAAAAGGGAAATAAGAACAACCCAGGAAACTACAGACTGGTCAGTTTAACTTCTGTGCCAGGGAAGATAATGGAGCAAGTAATGAAGGAAATCATCTGCAAATACTTGGAAGGTGGCAAGGTGATAGGGAACAGCCAGCATGGATTTGTAAAGAACAAATCATGTGAAACCAGTCTGATAGCTTTCTTTGATAGGATAACGAGTCTTGTGGATAAGGGAGAAGTGGTGGATGTGGTATACCTAGACTTTAGTAAGGCATTTGATACGGTCTCGTATGATATTCTTATCAATAAACTAGGCAAATACAACTTAGATGGGGCTACTATAAGGTGAGTGCATACCTGGCTGGATAACCGTACTCAGAGAGTAGTTTTTAATGGTTCTCAATCCTGTTGGAAAGGTATAATAAGTGGGGTTCTGCAGGGGTCTGTTCGGGGACCGGCTCTGTTCAATATCTTCATCAACGATTTAGATATTGGCATTGAAAGTATGCTTATTAAGTTTGCAGATGATACCAAGCTGGGAGGGGTTGCAACTGCTTTGGAGGATAGGATCATAATTCAAAATGATCTAGACAAATTGGAGAAATGGTCTGAGGCAAACAGGATGAAGTTTAATAAAGACAAATGCAAAGTGCTCCATTTAGGAAAGAATAATCAGTTTCACACATACAGAATGGGAAGCGACTATCTAGGAAGGAATATGGCAGAAAGGGATCTGGGGGTTATAGTGGACCACAAGCTAAATATAAGTCAGCAGTGTGATGCTGTTGCAAAGAAAGCAAACATGATTCTGGGATGCATTAACAGGTGTGTTGTGAACAAGACACGAGGAGTCATTCTTCCGCTCTACTCTGCGCTGGTTAGGCCTCAGTTGGAGTATTGTGTCCAGTTCTGGGCACCGCATTTCAAGAAAGATGTGGAGAAATTGGAGCGGGTCCAGAGAAGAGCAACAAGAATGATTAAAGGTCTAGAGAACATGACCTATGAAGGAAGGCTGAAAGAATTGGGTTTGTTTAGTTTGGAAAAGAGGAGATTGAGGGGGGACGTGATAGCAGTTTTCAGGTATCTAAAAGGGTGTCATAAGGAGGACGGAGAAAACTTGTTCATCTTGGCCTCTGAGGATAGAACAAGAAGCCATGGGCTTAAATTGCAGCAAGGGAGGTCCGGTTGGACGCTAGGAAAAAGTTCCTAACTATCAGGGTAGTCAAACACTGGAATAAATTGCCCAGGGAGGCTGTGGAATCTCCATCTGTGGAGATATTTAAGAGTAGGTTAGATAAATGTCTATCGGGGATGGTCTAGACAGTACTGGGTCCTGCCATAAGGGCATGGGACTGGACTCGATGATCTCTCGAGGTCCCTTCCAGTCCTAGGTTTCTATGATTCTAAGGCAGCATGTAGCATCACTGTATTTCTCAGTCACCAGAAGAAAGGTGATTACTTTCTCTAGTAAGGATGAAAATTATTAGACAATCTGTGTGAAGCACTTGTACTTTGCAATGTCATATGCCCCTACTGAATAAATAAACATACAACTTTCCATACTTTGTACACTTTCTTAAAGAAATTGCCTGGGCTAATGAAAAGCTATCCTATTTGTTTATAGTCTAAATTAAAATCATTCCATTTACAAAAGCGGACCTAGTGAGGCAGCAATGGACATTATTAATTTGTACTGAGTCCTTTAAAAATAGTCAGGTATACAGTTGTCTTGTAAATTAGCAATGATAGGTATGTCCCGACACTCTATCTGTTCTTGCTATAAATGGATTCTGTAGATCTGTGTACATAAAGGCTGAGCTTTGAATGTGAATCTTCCAGGTTCCACTGTGTTAAAGTTTTTGTCTGATGCTCTTACTGTTTTGCCATTACTTTTTTTATAAAATATTTATAGTTCAGCTTTCTATGACTTGTATAGTGAGCGGTTTAACCCAGTTGAATCCTCCAAATTATAGGGCCTCTTACAAAATGTGGGAGAATAGTTTCTGTGCCTATGGAGTGGTCTTGAGAAGGTATTGTCCCTTATATGATTTTCAGTTTGTAATTTCCCCTTTACCTTTACAGATTATGGAACTATTAAGAAAGTACTTGCTCCAATGAATCAGACTTCAAACAGCTGCTTACTAGAAGAAATTGAGCTCTTTCCAAGGAAGCAGAAGGAACCTATCAGGAGCCTGCAGATTCTGCATAGCCAGAGTGTTCTGTTTGTGGGACTTCAGGAACATGTAGTAAAGATTCCCCTGAAGAGGTGTCTGTTTTACAAAACACACAGGTATGTAGGATCAGCTGGCTTTATCTGTGTGAAGAGAAACACATAATGAAAGGGTTTAATGGAAGGAAAAAAGGGATATTTGTAGTAATCCAAATTAACTTTGTGTTTATAACTATCAATCTAAACCTCTTGTTTACATTGCTTATAAAAGTACTGTCAGGGGACTTTTGGATAGTAACTAATTTAAGATAGAAAAAAATACATTCATGGGATGATAGTGATATTTGAATGTTAAGGGGTACAATTTGAACTCTGTGAATTAATCAATAAGTAATTACTGATATTATAAATAAGTCTCCAATATCATGCAGAACGGAAAATGGCATTTGAAGAACTAGCAGAGGTAGCCATCCTAGGATATATCTGTTTGAATACAGTAATTCATCACTCTCACTATCTAAAAAGGAGTGGCATGTCTTATCTTTCTCCCCCTAAAATATATTATAAAATTGTGTTGCCAACATGTCGTTTAGTAAATATGCTTTGCGTTCGGATGCTGGTTTGTTTAGCACTTGATTTTGTTTGTAATGTGTAAAATTCATGGACAGCTTCAAAATAATGGTAGGTTTTTTTCTTCCTTTTATATTCCACTGTAATATATCAAATTGAATGTCTCTGGAGATTCAGAAGGAATGTTTGAAACGAACAAGGAGTCAAGGAAAACCTAGCTGGGGAAAATGTTGTTTAGGTACTTTGATGTGTTGGACAAACATAATAAAGTGAACTACAGATGTATGACAATCGTTGAGTACTACTCTTGTTACAAAAATTGAAAATAAATATTTAAAAAGTATCACTTACATTCAGGTAATCTTATAACAACAAGGAGTTCAAAGTTCAATGTACAACTCTGTTTCACCTCAGGTGCTTCTCTTTTGTGGCACACATGCCATTGACCAAAATGCTTTGGTACAGGAAGTAGACAGTAGGTCAGTCGATGCAGTTGGTCAGATCGTCAGCTGTTGTAACTCAGCATAGCTCCATTGACTACACTAGGGCTATGCTGATTGACATCTGCTGAGGATGGAGACACAATTTCAACTTTACCTGATTTAACCAGTTGAAGCTAGAATCTCATTGTAGGGGTTTTTTCCCCCATTCTGCTCTTGCTTGAATGAAGGACCCACGCATATCTGGAAAAGGAAAATGTCCATTATTATAGTTTCATGCTACTTCTATTCACCAGACTGCTGAACCACCATCACAGCATTCTCTCTCTGTTAAAGAGGTTTAAAAATATGGGTTTTTTCTAAAGATCCCTGTTTATTTCTGACACAGAAAAGTGGTATAATGTAGTGACTGGTACCCTGACTTGTGACAGAGGCCGTATGTAAGTCCTGCTTTTATTCTTCAGCATACCCTCTTTAACTGTTATGCTTAAGCATTAGAACATAAGAATGACCACACTGCATTAGACCAAAGGTGGTCCTAGCTCTGAATCCTGTCTTCCAAAAGTAGCCAATGTCAGTTGTCCCAGAGGGAATGAACAGAACTGGTAATCATCATGTCATCCAACCCCTGTCATCTATTCCCAGATTCTGACAGAGTCTAGATCTCTGGCTGTCCTGGATAATAGTCATTGATGAACATTTCCTTCATGAATTCATCTAGTTCTTTCTTGGATTATGTTATAGCCTTGACCTTCACTACATCCTCTAGCAAGGTATTCCTTAGGTTAACTGTATAATGTGTGAAGAAATATATTTCCTTTTGTTTGAAACCTGCTGTCTATTCATTTTATATATTTACCCTCCATTTCTGTGTTATGAGGAGTACATAATACTTCCTTATTTACTTTCTTCTATCACGATTTTATAGATTTCTACCATATCCCTCCTTAGTCATCTCTTTGCCAATCCAAAAAGTCCCACTCTGATTAATCTCTCCTCATATGGACACTGTTCTGTACCTTGAATTTTTGTTGCCTTTTTCTGCATCTTTACAAATTCCAATATATCTTTTATGAGATGAGACGATCACATCTGTCTTATGATCTATCTCTTTCTTAATGATTCCCAACATTCTGTTTGCTTTGTTGACTGTCACGGCATGTTGAGTGCGTGTTATCAGAGAACTATCCTCAGTCACTCTAACATCTCTTTCTTGAATAGTAACAGCTAATTTAGACTCATCGTTTTCTATATATGGTTTGGATATTATTTTCCAATGTGCATTACATTACATTCATCAACACTGAATTTCATCTGCCATTTTGTTGCCCAGTCACCCAGTTTTGTGATCCCTTTGCAGCTCCTTGCAGTCTGTTTTAGACTTAACAATCTTGAGTAGTTTTCTGCCATCTAAAATTTTTGCTTCCTTTCTGTTTGTCCCTTTTTCCTGATCATTTATTGATCATGCAGTTTGCATGCATGCAGATTCCAGCATCAGCACAGTGCTGTATTTATTCCAAGCAGAAATTTACAGAAGTATATGGATGAAATCACAAATGAAACAGATGTCTTAGATTTGGCTGCAGGACTGGACTCTGTGACTTTCAGCAAAATTCTGGTATTTGGTACCTCAAATACTATTGCATTACCTCACTCTCCCTTTTCTCCCACTTTCTCAGTACTGCAGCTGTTTATTGCACATTGCTTCATATTATACCCTTGTAGTCAACAAAATTGTTTTTTCTTATAAAATATTGCTGCATTATCTTGTAATAAATGTCCAAAACAATATAGTTTATAATAGTTATTCTTTATTATATGAGATAATCTGGAAAGTGCTTAAATATGCTATTAGACACTAATTTTGTATTTTTATAAGGTCTTGTCTTCACTTGGAAATTTACCAAAATTGCTATTCTGCAATAATTATTCCATCATAGTTCTCTTGGTATGAAATCCCATGTGGACATTCTTTGTCCAGAATAAGTGTGTCCTCTCGGGTTTATACTAAAATAACTCAACGCTTATTTTGGTAAATTTTTAACTGTAAACAAGTCCAAAGAGTGGCAGAAGGGCTAGCTAGTGACTACTGTTTTCTGCCGTCATACTATACCATCATAAAATAGCTGCTAGGCATACTGGGGACAGTACTGACTTCAGTGGAGCTATAATAATTCACACTATCTTAGGATCTTCTCTATTAAAGAAAAGAATGTTATTAGTCTTATGCTGATTTTACAGAGTATGGAATTAATTAAAACTATGGGGGGGGGGTGAGGTCCTGATTTCACCTGTATTTTGGTTCCCATCCCAAGGTTTCAAGGTCTTTTGTAAAAGATTTGTAGTCCTAATTGATCCCATCAGCCTCAATCATCTACTCTTCTGCTCCTCTGCCCTGCTGCCAGTTTTCTCCTCAGACTCCCTTCCTACCAGGTTCAAATTGTTAGGCAGAGGCAAAATGCAATTATATTCTGCTTGGCACAAAGTATACTATCCTAGCTCTTCTATAGAGCTAGATCATTTGTGTATGAAATAGATATGTATGTATTCTGCTCTAAATAAATGACTCTGGTAAACAAAGAAGAATTCTGATAAACTGGTAGAATTTTATGGGGTGTTCAAAAGATATTTATTGAAATAGTGTCTTGGGGATACAGATATTTTTCCCCCCTTAGCATAGCCAAAATGTTATGTGAAACAGATGATCTCAACTCCTTATACTTGATTCAGATTACTATTATTTTAAATAAAAAGTGATTTGAAAAAGAAGAAAATAAAATAGCCACGTGGGAGTCACAAATTCAGATCTGATGTGATTAGCTTATTTGTCCTAAGTTGTACAAGGAAATGGGATTTTTTTAAAGTGCAATAGGATTCTGCCTAAATTGTAGAGCTTGAAATACAGCTAAAAATTTTATAGCACCCTATTTCCCCGGAGATCTTTTCACTGATCATTTGACATTTGGCTTTTCAGAATCATCTGAAATCAGGGGTTAAAAAGACTGTACGGAGGGAAAAAGATCTGTTAACCTTTTTCCCCAAGTTTCAAAATGTGTTACATTCCAAACACGGATGCTCATTTAGGCATCTCAGGTGTAAAATGAATGCTTCTCAGTTTCTCTTGCTTTGTGGAAAATGCCAGTTGTATTGTCACCAAAATTATTTACAAAAGATTTGAGCTTCTGTGGTCTTCTTTTGGGAAAACTTATTTTCTGAAAGTCTTGCAGTATATAACTTTCAAAGCATGTCTCAGTCTCTAGAATCTATTGTAGATCTAAACAGATGAGAGTTTTAGTTCTAACTAGGGCTAAAATTCTCAAAAGTGGTTGTAGATGCTTTGATTTTGGGTGTCCAACTTGAAACATCCTAATGACTCAAAGCATTTCCAATGATGAGGACTCGTTTTTTGAAAATCAGGAACTTTTCAGGAGTGTCAAATTGGACACCCAAAGCACTCATCAATTTTGAAACTACTTGCCTACAATCTTTCTAACTTACATGCCTTACATTTAAAATATATGTTTATTCTAAATTAACTTGAGAATATTGTTGCAACAAAAATTAAAATCACAGCTCGCTAAAGAGTTATGAATGATTTGTAGAAACAAAAAACAGGACTATGTAGCACTTTAAAGACTAACAAGATGGTTTATTAGTTGATGAGCTTTCGTGGGCCAGACCCACTTCCTCAGATCAAATTGTGGAAGAAAATAGGCATGACCATATATACCAAAGGGATACAATCAAAAAAATGAACACACATAAAAAAGGACAAATCAAATTTCAGAACAGAGGGGGGATGGGGGGGGAGGTAAATGTCTGTGAGCTAATGATATTAGAGGTGATAATTGGGGAAGCTATCTTTGTAATGGGTAAGATAATTAGAGTCTTTGTTGAGACCCCGGCGTAAAGTGTCAAATTTAAGCATGAATGACAGTTGAGGGGTTTCTCTTTCAAGCCTGGTATGAAAATGTCTTTGAAGCAGTATGCAGGTAATCAAGTCATTGAGACAATGTCCTTTCTGGTTGAAATGGCAAGAAACTGTTTTTTCTTTGTGATACTGTCTGATATCTGTTTTGTGTGCATTGATTCTTTGGCGAAGCGTCTGAGACGTTTGTCCAATGTACATAGCAGATGGACACTGTCGGCACATGATGATATAGATTCGATTTCTGGATGAGCCGGAATATGTGTTCTTGATCTTATAACTGAATTGGTTAGGTCCAATAATGGTGTCAGCAGAGTAAATATGTGGGCAAAGTTGGCAACGGGGTTTGTTACAAGGAAAAGTCCCAGGGTTGGTATTAGTGTGGTATGTCCTGTGGTTGTTGGTAAGAATCATCCTGAGGTTAGGTGGTTGTCTGTAGGAGACTATGGGTCTGTCTCCCAGAGCCTCTCGGAGTGTAGTATCCTGTTCTAGTATAGGTTGTAGTTTATTGATAATATGTTGGACGGGTTTAAGTTGGGGGCTATAGGTGATGACAAGTGGTGTTGGTTTTCTTGGGTCTGTCTTGAAGTAGTTGGTTTCTGGGTATTCGTCTGGCTCTTTCAATTTGTGTTTTTATTTCTCCAGGTGGGTAATTGAGGTTTATAAATGCTTGGTAGAGATCCTGAAGTTTCTGGTCTCTGTCAGTGGGATTAGAGCAGATGCGGTTGTATCGAAGGGCTTGGCTATAGATGATGGATCGTATGGTGTGTTCTGGATGGGAGCTGGAGGCATGAAGGTAACTGTATGAGTCAGTGGGTTTTCTGTAGAGAGTGGTGTCTAATTTACCATTGGTGATATGTACTGTGGTATCCAGGAAATGGATCTCTCGTGTAGAATGGTCCAGGCTGAGATTGATGGTGGGGTGTAGGTTGTTAAAATCTCTGTGGAATGTCTCCAGTGTTTCTTGGCCGTGGGTCCAGATCATAAAGATGTCATCGATGTAGCGTAAGTATAGAAGGGGTAAAAGGGGACGGGATCTGAGGAAACATTGTTCTAAGTCAGCCATAAAGATGTTAGCGTACTGTGGGGCCATGCGGGTACCCATGGCTGTGCCACTGATCTGGAGGCATAAGATGTCCTCAAAATGGAAATAATTGTGGGTGAGAACAAAGTTACATAGGTCTGCTGCCAGGTTGGCAGTGGTGTCCTCTGGGATAGTGTTTCTAATTGCTTGTAATCCGTCTTCATGTGGGATGTTGGTGTATAGAGCTTCTACATCCATGGTAGCAAGGATGGTGTTATCAGGGAGGTTATCGATGTTTTGTAGTTTTCTCAGGAAGTCAGTAGTATCTCAGAGATAGCTGGGAGTGTTGGTTGCGTAGGGTTTGAGAAGAGAGTCTACATAGCTGGATAATCCAGTAGTGAGCGTGCCAATACCTGAGATGATGGTAGTCTATCTGCTTTCATGTTAGTTTCTGCTAAATATGAGCATGCCCATTATCACATGTATCTTGCTTTATCTCTTTGAAATGTGACCATGATAATGTTGTTGCTTAAAAAAACAAAATACAGTAAAACTCCAATAGTCCGGCATCCAATTGTACGGCACTCCCGATAGTCCGGCATCAAAATGGCAAGAGCCTAGTGAGTGATCTTCAGCAAAAAATGAGTCACAAGGCAGCAGCGGCAGCAGCTGAACCGAGTGAAAACGGACGGGACCGAGTCAGTCTGCCACTGGCATTGTGTGACTCTGGACAGTGCTTGTGCTACAATAAAAAGGGTTAAAACACTTTATATACAGTATATACTGTATGTATATATATAACCATCTTATAGTACTTCCTGATATTCCGCTATATCCGATAATCCGGCACCACCTAGGTCCCAAAGGTTCCGGATTATTGGCAGCCTACTGTATTTCATGAAGTAATTTAATTTGCCTTTACAAATTAATTGCCGCATTCATGTATCCAGTTTTATCTCCTTATCAGCTTATTTGTAGATCCATGCAGGAGAACTGTCAAAATCTACATATTTGACAAGCATATTATACATACCTAGCATGATGTCAGGGTGTCTAAAAAAGAATAAATTATAAAGCTAGCATATTTTGTTTTGTTATCAAGCCTGGGGCATCAGACAGGTTCTAATGTCCTCACTGAGCAATACACTGTTTATTCTAAGTCATTTTCTCATAATAACTGCTTGTATGATTTGTCTAACACGGGAGCTCTGATTTCATGCTTAACATGTATAATTTGGATATAAATTTTAATTGGCAGTTTTGTTAATGGAATCAGTCAGGTATAATGAATTGATTCACTCAGTTCATTAATAATGGACCAGTCATCATGGGATCTAATGGAGATAAATTTCTGATCATTTTCATCAATGAGAATCAAAGAGGAACAATGGAACTTTGACAGGCATTTATTCAGTCCCTCATAATATTATATTTAAAGTTATGTTTGCAGGGGAGAAATAAATATGTAGTCATAAAATAAAAGGTAAACACTAATAAAAGTAAAATCAGCATATCGGATGGTTTAGCTATGGTCAGTTCTATGTCTTGACACTTTTCTCAACTCAGGAATGTGACCTGAGTGAAAAGATAACCATTCGGGGATTACATTTTCCCCTAAAGACATGTGGAGATGAACTTTTAAAAGTAGCCTCTAAATTTAGTTTTTGGGTACAGGTCTTCAAAAACCAGACCAGCTGTGTCTCCAGAAGGGCAGGCCAAAAAACAAGAATTCAATTTTGTGAAAAAATACGAAAGGTTTTGCATTATGTTTTCATTCTGCCTCAGAATGAAAACAGGACTTTCAAACTTTTTCACATAGTAAGCATGTGTCTAGTGAATAGGGTGTTTTCCTGAGATCCGGGAGACCCAGGTGTACATTTTTGCTCTGCTTGATTTGGAGTATAGGCGTGAACTCAGGTCTTTGACATCCCAAGTGAATGCTTCAGCTCCTGAGCTATTGACTGTTGGGTCTCTTTCACTGTGACTAGAAATTTCATCCTGAAGCTGAGGAAAAATAATCAAAATGGTACATTTCCACACAACAATGGAAAGGTCAAGAAGATTAAAAGACAAAGTTTTCTTGACCACAGGTGATCATTTAACTCTTTCTGCTAAGTCACCCATACATATCTGATTACAGTACTTGACCATTATGATGCTAACTTTTCCATTAGGAACAGAAGGGTGATCATCAGCTTATTTCAGAGACTAACAACTCCTTTCTACCAAGTTGAGGCAATTGAATTGGTCTGCCAGAGATAAAAGACTTTGTGTTACAGTCACAGAACACAATGCTACTAAGATGATCCTAATGAATAAGGACTGATTCATATTAACACATCCAAATGGGGAAATGTGCAATGCTGTATGTGCTCTTTGGATGAAGAACTGCAGTTCAAAAGGATATAAGTTTGGTGCCTACCACAAGCAGTAAATTAATTCAAAGCTGAATCCTGGCCCCATTGAAGTGAATTGTTAACGTCTTTTAAGTAAATGGGACAGGATTTAGTCTTTAATGTTAAAATAAAAACAAGATGCATTCACCCTATAGGTTAGTTTGTGTGTATGTAATGTATTCTTTTTTAGGCTACAATTGCTTCCTTATTCATTTTGCTTTGTAGTACTCTTCATTTCTGCCTTTCCTTCTGAATAAATCACAGACCTCTCTCCAGCCTCCTGGCCCCGCAAGCTATGGCAGTCCTGCAGGACTTACACCAGCCCTGACACCCCACTTGAATTCCTGGTGGCCCCACCAGCTGTGGGCTCTACTGTTCTGTAAGCTCTGGCCCCGCACTGGCTTCCCTGCCCCAATGGCTGCAGGCTCTGCTGCCCTGCAAGAAACCCTGTCCTTCTGTTCCCGCCAGCTGGCTCCTCTCTGAGCCGCTGGCAGACTCTGCCACTGGGATTTTCTAGTCCAGCAACACCATAGTGCGATAGGACCACAGATGTTGCTGAACCAGAAAGTGCCTGTTTAGGGAGGTACAACCTGTAGTTTATGTTACTTTTACTGATCAGTAATACACTATTGTTTAAATTTTGGGTGATTGTCGGTAGACAAAGAGCATCACAGCTAGCTGAATGACATAAAAGAGATACTTAACCAGCCATCATTTATTTTTGTTAAGTAAATGGAAAAGCCAGGCTAATTCGAACTAGCATGTCCACATGGAGTGGATCCTGAACCTACTTGCTTCCTGGCTTTCAGTGGATCCTGAACCGAAGTTAAGGCTGGCCGGAACCAGTGCCGGCAGGGCATCAGCTTAGGACTTAGAGTGTGGAGCTGCTGCCTCAGGCTAGCCGAGGGCTGTGCTTAAAGGGACCCGACCCCCACCCCCGGACAGACAGTTCTCAGGGTTCCCCGCTTGCTTGTCTACCTCGATGAGGGACAGCAAAGCAGTCCTGACTTGGAGTGCCCTGAGTGCCCACCCTCGGCACATCACAGCACTCGGCCATCAGCCCGGCTGCACTTGCCACAGGCTGCCATCCGGGGGGGGTCATTCGGGGGGCTGTCAGGATCCAGGAGGCCCTGCAGGAGAGCTTCCACCCCGAGGAGCCCGCAGAGCCACCCCAGTCCTCCCCATCGGCGGCTCGTACCCCATTCCTCCCTCACCTCCTTCCACTTACCCTTCCCTAGCCTCCCTTCCTGATGTAAAAAATAAAGGACACGTGTGTTCAAAAATGGAAACTCTATTTAACAAAACTGAGGGTGGGGGGGGGGGATTAACCTCTGGGGAGACTGGGAAAAGGAGGTGGGAGAGGGGAGGTGGAAACCTGGGAGGAGGGAGCTGGAAGGGGGAAGCCAGGGGAAGAAGGAGGAGGGGAAGTCTAAAATTATGATACGCCATATCTTCAGTATTGTGTAGAGATGGGGTCTCCTCACCTCAAAAAAGATATTTTGGCCTTGGAAAGGGTTCAGAAAAGGGCAACTAAAATGATTAGGGGTTTGGAACTGGTCCCATATGAAGAGAGGCTAAAGAGACTGGGACTTTTCAGCTTAGAAAAAAGGAGACTGAGGGGGGATATGATAGAGGTCTATAAAATCACGAGTGGTGTGGAGAGGGTGCATAAAGAAAAGTTCAAGCTGGAGGCATGAAGGTAACTGTATGCAAAATGCTAATTCGAACTAGTTTTTAAGTCTAGATGCGCTAATTCGAATTAGCTTAGTTCGAATTAACTAATTCGAACTAAGTTAGTTCGAATTAGTGCTGTAGTGTAGACATACCCTATGAGATGTATAACACTCATAGGGCTGATATTGGAAGCCTAGGTCCAGAGTCTGATGTTGGCTATGGCAGTGTAAATACAGCTTAACTTCATTGAAATACACTGCTTCTTATTATATTTCCTCCGAGTTTTTTAATTTGATAGCCTCTCTAATCTCCTTTAGCATTTCATAGTCACTATCACTGTCCTAATCAGGTGGTTGATAATATATCCCTACTGCTATATTCTTATTATTGGAGCATGGAATTACTATCCATAGAGATTCTATGGAACATTTTGGCTCATTTAAGATTTTTACTTCATTTGATTCTACATTTCTGTACTAGAAAAGAATGAGTATTTTGATGGGAGGATCTAATGGCCAACCCCCAGAGATGGATTTTACAAGAGTAGTAATAACCATTACATGAAAATAATGTGGGATTATTCCCTTAAGCAGAACTATTATTTGTTTAATTTACATGGACTCCCTCATTTCATGCTACATAGAAAGGGCAGAATAAGCCACTTTTAAAATATTTATTTCAAAAGGTTCTATACCACACTGTAAAAGAAACAGCTGCTATTTCAAAAGAGCAGTTATCTCCTTCCTCTCAAAATGAGATAACTGTAGTTTCAAAATAGTCAAAAACATGCCTTCTGAAATTATCCGAGAGCACAAATTAATTTTTATTCATTTCCTGCTCTAGTACAAGTATTGTTACAGTTTGTCTACATACTATGCACGGAACATGAGATTTACCTGACTACCTTTAACAGATTCTAGGTCTGTATCCCAGATGTTTATTAATTCTCACTAGTTTTCCACAGTTCAGTCGCATTGATGCTTCTCCTAAATGCCATTACAATAATTATGTTTATTTTACTTTATATAATATGAAGAAATGCTAAGTAGCATCTCAGGGAACCTTGAAATGTATAAACAAAGTGTTCATATTGTCTGATCTTTTGGGTTTGTATTTGCAGTGCATGCATTGCGTCCCAGGATCCTTACTGTGGCTGGGACATGGTGCTGAAGAAATGCACAACACTGGAAGAAAGTCTGAGCATGAGTCAGTGGGAGCAAAGCATCACTGTGTGTCCAGTAAGTCCAAGAAAATTCACTGACCTCTTGACGTTCTTGAGTTCATGTGGCTCTCATGTAAACCGGTAAATGTAAGATTTCTCAGGCTCAGAACATAATTGTACACATTGCTTCAGGCCTTTCTGCTCAGATGTGGACTGTAAATGTGTTTGTTTTTCAGTTTGTAGCCAACTAATTTGCAGTATGTACAAGAAATTGTTTGCAGTTTTAAAAGGAGCAGTCAGCTTTCTTCCCCCACGGTGCACATTCCCACTTTGAAGATGAATATTCACAGAGACAAATTGCCATCAAATGTTTTCCTTCCAGAAATTTCCCCCCACTTTGTACTGTAAAGCCAGATTCTAATAGCTAGAGATGGAATCTTGCCCCTTGCGATTGTTATTGCTAATTTAAAAAACTCTCATAACAGTTCACAAAGATTACTAATTGAAAAAGTGCTATCCTTGCAGAGACAAAAAGTAGATTGCTTGGTTGCAGAAAACCCCCACACATGAACACTCATTATAAGAAGTATATACATTTTAATTTCATGTGCGATGGAGTTGAAACACTCTTTCCTGTTTAGTCTGGCCTCAACATTTTAATATCATACTCAAAATATGGAATGAACTAAGCATTATTCTGAAAAGAAATATTTTATTATTTAAAGTGCAGTTAGCTTTATCGGTGCAGATGGTGTTTTATAAATGAGGAAAATTCCCTTCCCCAAGGACTTTGTAAACTAATGGCAGGATTCTGCTTCCCCTATACTTGTTGAATAATACCAGGCTCTGAAATAGTCCCATTTCATTCAGTGAGATTATTCCTGCAATAGGTACCACTCAGAATCAGGGTGGTAGAATGTTTCTGCAAATTAGATTGATAGCATAATTGGAGTGGACACCCAATCACAGTGGAAGGGAAAGACGGTAATCAAATCTCAGGAAAAGGTTTGCAGAGTATGTTTTACAAAGAATCCAGATAATGCTATTTCAGATATGCTCAGGTTCAAGAACAATTGTAGACAATATGGAAATGAGAATTTTAAAGGAAATCAAGCATCAGAAGAACTAGAAGAATGTAAAAACACCTTGCCCGGAAGAAGAGGGCTGTTAAGGCATAGAAGAGGCTACAACTGGTACTGATTCTTGAGTATAGAGAAGAAAACCAAAGGACCAGCAAAGCAAGGTGTTCATACAGACAGTACAGAACAAGAGAAGGAGTAGAAGGAAATGAGAACTAAGATGTAAGCAAGGAAAGAGCCATATGAATGTAAGAAAGATGAGTCTGAACTTGATATGCAGTCAAAGAGCTAGTGGAGGGATTAGTGGAGCAGAGGGGCAGTAAGAGATAATAATTTTGTCTGAAGTGATTTGGATAGAATAGAGAGGGGAGAAGAAAGGAGGAGAGATTATGATAGTCAGCATTAAAAAATAATTGGTGCTTAAGGCAGGGGGCTACCAGTCAGAACACAGAGCAGAAGTCAGGTTTTAGACATATTGCAAAGAAAGAATGAGAGGATTTTTTCAAGATCCTAGATGTTGTGAAGTTCAAACTGGCCACACGCCTGGGTGGCAGGGAATCATTGAAAAGGTTTGGGAGAGGAGAGTGACTTGAAGGACAGGTGATGAATATAGAAATAAAGTCATCTTTGAACTTGGATGAAAAATGACTGTCTCCCAGGGTTCCCCAAATGTGTTTTGTGTGCTCTGTGCGGGGGACTTCTCTAAAGCATTTAGTTTTGACCTGACATTGCTCCCACTGAAGTCATTGGAAAAGGTTAAGCCAGTGTTGAGCATACTACTGTCTACCATCCAAATGCAGTGACCACTAATGGGGTGGGGGTAAAGCCACTTGGCCTTGGTCTACACTAGGATCTTATTTCAAAATAACCCTCCCAACATTGAATTTATAAGCCGTGCCTCCACACTACCAAGCCCATTATTGCGGGATTCAAACTCTGTACTCCTGCTTTTCATCAGGAGAAAAGCTAATTCTAAAATAGTTATCTTGAAATAACGGTAGTATGGATGCTCTCCCGCAGCTGTATCTCTGACCTCTAAGGGCACACCAGGTGTCTCCACTGCTCTCCTCCTCCTGCAGAGCTCGAGAAGTCCTGGGAAGAGGGGAAGGGTTTCTCCCACGCGGTCAATTGTGTGAGCCCTGTGTGAGAGACCAGGACCTGAGAGAGATATGAGCAACCCCAGTGCTCCCTTGGATCCTCTGATGGCTGCCATCATTTCTACTGCTCCCATGGCCTCCACTGCCCAGGGACACAGAAGAACTCTGGTCTGGATTGGTGCAGAGATCCTGGACTTCATCGAGATTTGAGGGTGGAATCCAACTTCCAGGATCTCCAGACCAAGAAGCACAATGCCAACATCTATGGCAGAATCACCACCAGCATGGCCAAGGAAGGGCAGAGCAAGACCTTTGAACAGTGTCGGCTGAAAACAAAAGAGTGGAACCAGGCCTACCAGAATTCCAGGGAGCAGAGCGGATGCTCTGGGTCATCACTGCACACCTGTTGCTACTTTGAACAGCTGGATGCCATCCTAGGGGGGAGGGGTAGTCACCTCCCCTGCCGCATCATTGTCAAGTCCAGCCAAGACATGCCTGGTGTCAGTCTGCAGGAGGGTGGGATGCTGGAGAAGGATGCCGACGACTTGGTGGGAGGAGGCCAGCCAGGAGACACACCCACAAGTGAAGAGTTGCTCCTCACCTGGGAGCTGGTCCCTCCTCCCAGGATGTCTCCCAGGCGTCTGACAAACCTGGGGTGGTACTTCAGGTGAGTTCTCTACCTTTCCCTATCTATAAGAGGGGTCAGGTGACAGGCTGTGAGGGGCTGTGCGCTCATCTCTTGGCCTATTCAGCCTGAGAGTCGCACAACAGCTTATTTACATGTGTGCACATGGAGTGCCAGTCCAGAGCACTCAGCTCCATGTTGCTCTCACACAGGAACCCCGCAATTCTTCTCAGAAAGTTCCTGGAGAGGCCTGCCTTACTCCAGCCTCTGTGGTGGGACACCGTCCCATGACAAGCCACCACTAAGGAGTCCGGGGTCATGGAACCATATAGCAGTGCTGCACTTCACACAGGGTCATACCCACAATCAGTCAGCATTCCTTCCCAGTCAAGGGCGGTGATGCGGAGGAGACCAATATTGTGCATGGGAACCTGCTGGGAGGGGGAAAATAGGGGAACCCAGTAGCACTCTATCTGGCAAGCAGCATCTGCCACTCACACACACCTCTCCCAATGACTCCCGCGCGCCCCCCCCCCCCCAGCCCTCCAGAGGGCAGGGATAGAAGTTTTCTCTCTCTGCAGGACACCGATAGTGCTGGACCCAGCGTATGCAGGATACAGAAGGAATCTAAGCCACCTTGTCCCCCCTCCCACCCGCAGGCTGCTGGTGTAGTTGGCACCTTCCCATGCCTGCTTGTTTGCAAGCCTTCGGTGTTGTGATGCTCCCCTGGAAGGTCTGTGCCCCTGCTGGAAAGTGCCCACTTTCTAGGCAATATACGGCCTTGCTCAAAGCACATCTCCATCATCTGAAATGAGATCTTTGGTGTTAGCTCAGAGATTAGGGCTAGGCTTCATGCACAGTGTCTCCTGTAATGACTGCCTTTGTAACTTTTCTTCACAGCTGAGACAGCTGCAAGCTTCACATGTTCCCCTCCTCCCACACCATCCATCCGACTGAGTGGAATCCACAGGCAGAAAAGCACCCGGGAGGAGCTCATGAGGGAGCAGGTGGTCTGCCTGCAGTCCCTCGTCAAGAGACTTGAAGCAGAGCACCAGGAGCAAGCCGCCGACTGGGAGGAGCCCCAGGCTGCCCAGGCAGAGAGGAAGGGTGTGTGGGAAGAGCTAGTGTGGCAGAATGAAACTATATTCTCCACCCTCACCTTGGTGATGGAGCTCATGGTGTCATTCATGGAGTGGGCCACCAGCCACGTCCCTGCCTGCCCACTGGCTTCCTCTCCAAGGGTCTCCAGGGACTGCAAGGACCCCAGAATATGGGGTGATGGACCCTCCAGGGCAGCCAGAGCCTGCAGGCCACCTGGAAGCAGGCACCAGTACCAGCCCCATCTCTGAATCCCCCTCCCCCATTCCAGGTTCTTTACCTAGTCCCTCCCCTGTTCCCCCAATAAAGATTCCTGATTTAAAAAATATGTATGTATTGTTTGCTCTGCAGGGAAGAGGGAAAGTTGGGAAGGGAGGGGTGGGGATGAAAGGCACACACAGGAATGCAGGGGCCCCTTGTGGAGAGACATGGGGGAGAGTCTCAGAACTGGCCTTGCATGAAACTTGTCCTTCAAGACCTCTCTGATGAGCACAGCCCCTTGCTGTGCTCTCCTGATGGCACTGATGTTTGGCTGCTCAAACACTCTGGCCAGACATTCAGCATCAGCCCCCCCAAACTGGCGGAAAAGTCTCCCCCCTAGTTTTTGCACAGGTTATGGAGCACACAACAGCTGGCCACCCTGAAGGGAATGTTGCTCTCTCTGAGGTCCAAACCGGTGAGGAGACTCCTGAACCTCCCCTTTAAATGGCCAAATGCACATTCCATCACCATTCAGCACCTGCCCAGCTCACTGCATCCCTTTTGTGTCCCGTGAGGGGGGAGGCAGCGTAAGAGGGGCTTATGAGATGCGGCCATAGAAAGGAGCCCCTGAAATCATGTGTCACAGCTTGCTCAACCAAGCAGTCACAGGATGTATCTGTCCTTTTGGTGTCCTCCCCTGAGTGCTTCTGGGGGCTCTAAGTCTGAGGCAGGCTCCGTTCAATGTGGATGTGCTCATTTGGATTAATTCAGACTAATTTCTATGCTTCCCCATAGTGAGGACACACTAGTTCAAATTTGTTAAATCGGGAGTTCTTAAGTTGAATTTAGTAATTTCAAAATAGTTTCCTAGTGTAGAAATGGATTTGCTCTTTTATAATTAAAAAATGCTTGGATGCTTCACTTGTCTAGTACCCAACACTTAGTGCTAGTGCTAGAAAGTATCAAGTTCATAAAATCCTTCTCAGTATTTTTCTGTTAAATATATACTAAAGAAAGAAACCCCCCTACCCCACCACCTTTGGGAGTATTTGAGATCATTTGCAGTGTACAAATTGAAATGCGTGTTCTGAGCAATGCTTTCAAATGCCTTTGAAAGCTCAATCCACCTCTCAGGTCTTCTGTCATCATGGATGAAGTGGATCTTCAGGAGGATACAGAGAATAATGGCCTGGAAGGTGAACTTCGGAAGTCTGTCCCTGGGGTATGTCCAGAAGCTTATAAAACCAAGAGTTTAGTAGAGTGAGGGGGAAATACAAGTTCCAGACCCAAGTTTTCTTCACTAAAAATGCCTGTCCATGGTGTCCTTCTGATCTTATTTCAAGTGGGCTGCTAACTTAGGCTATGTCTAGTCTTTCGAGTTTTGTTGGAAAAACAGCCGTTTTTCCGACAAAACTTGAGTTACGTCCATACTGCAAGTGCGTTCTTTCAACAATAAATCGAAAGAACAGAAGGCGTTTTGCACATTTGGTATTCCTCATTCTGTGAGGAAGAAGCTTTGTGAAAGAGCTCTTTCAGAAAAAGGCGTGTGTGGACGGGGAAGAGGGAGTTTTTTTGGAAGAAGAGGGAAGAGAAAAAGGACAGGTGCCCTGGTGGCCATTCTGTCCATAGCAATCACTGCTTATATGCGAGATAGCGTCCAGACAGTCTGGACACTATCTTTCGAAAAAGCGTGTCGCTTTTTCAATGCACTTTTGCAATGTTGACAGTCTCTTGTGCAGGAATATTTTTCGGAAGCTCTCTTCTGAAAAAAGCTTCTTGCGCAAGAAGCCTTCAGTCTAAACGTAGCCTTAGATACCTCATATGAGCTCAGTTTTCACAATACTAATTAGGGAAAAAGCAGCCTCTCAAATAATCAGGCCTCAAATCAAGGTCAAAATTAACACCTAAAAATATAATTCTGAAATAAATCTGCAGCCAGTGCACATCACAGATTGCAGGGTATTTCTGTTGTATGACCCAGACTTGCTTAGCAGGCAGGCTGGTGCTTTATTCATTAGTTTCAATTTTTGATGTTATTACCCAATGTTGAGTTGATTGCAGCGATCCAGTCTCCAGGGGACAAGGGCACAGGTAGGCCCAGGTGCATACATTCAACATGTATTTCCTACACATTACTTTGGAATGCTTTTCTCCTGTATCCTGCCACTTTGGCCACCAAATTTCATCTCCTCACCAGCCTCTGCAAGCTCTTGGTGGCTGTGCCCCTCGCTCCACACCCTACTTGTCAAACTATAAAGGCTCAAAAATGGAACGCAATATGTGACAAGTATGTTAAATTTAGATTAATCAAGCAGTCTGTTTGAGTCCCCCACTGGCCCTGTGCTCCGCGTGCACATTTTGCTTTTGAAATGTACAAGAGCCCCCCACACACACCGCACTCTTGTACATTTCAAAAGCAGGGAGCATGGGGCCAGGGCGGACTGCTTGAGTCCCCCACTCACCCTCTGCTCCTGCAGTGCTTCTGATTTTGTGGAAGTGTTGCCAGTTCCCCTGCCTACCTTCCCAGGAGATGGTACTGGGGAGTGTAAGGGAAGTGCCTCCAGTTCTCCATGGTGCCCCTGCCCCCCTACAGAGACAGTGCTGGGGGGGAACCGGCTTTTAAGACGGCTCCCCCAGCACCAGCTTCCCGCCTTGCTGCTGCTTTCTAATAGAGGCAGCGGGGGTAGAAGGAAGCGACTAGTCAAGTCGACTATCTGATAAGCATTTGCTTATTGGGTAGTCAACTAGTCGACTAGTTGCTTACATCCCTAGTTCTGAATTCTCCCTGTACAATGTTTATAGAATATGTTCAAACCCACATAATCCTGATTAGGCAGGAAAAGTTAAACAATTCTGTCTTAATCAAAGGATTGTGTGCATGCACTTTAGTTTATATATCGTAGTGAACCAGATCTTTGAGACAGCAAAAACAAAACAAGGCAAATGGGGATCTAACCTGAAGTTTGGTCAGCCCTGCTGTTGGGAACAAAAGGTAAAGATTGTACCTTGAACCAAGTCTAGTTTTGTTTAAATTTTAAAAATGGAAATAATTTCCTCTTTATTTTTCTTGCTAATTTTAATGCCTTGTACTTGTACTCAAATTCTCTCTGGCTAAGTCTACACTGCAAGCTTCTTGCGCAAGAGTTCTTGGGCAAAAGGTCTTGCGCAAGAGTGCATCCACACTGCCATGTGCTTTTGTGCAAGAGCATCCATGGCAGTGTGGACACTCTCTTGTGCAAGAAAGCTCTGATGGCCATTTTAGCCATAGGGGTTTCTTGCGCAAGAAACCCCTGTTGCCCGTCCACACTGCCTTCCTGCGCAAGAGCTCCTATTCCTTGTGGGGAGAGGAATAACTCTTGTGCAAGAAGCCCTCTTTTCCGACGCTTTATTTTAAATGTACTTGTGCAAGAACATGCGTGCAGTGTAGATGCTCTGCAAGTTTTGGCGCAAGAACTGCTGTTCTTGAGCAAGAAGCCTGCAGTATAGACGTAGCATCTTTGTAGGTGAATACACTTGTTTTATTCTTTAATCGAAATTCATCAGGTGTTGTCGTTAAACTGGTCTCTGTGATAGCTCCATTTAAAATAGCAAACTGTTTGATAGTGTTCCACACAGGAGCAATGTTACATTATAAAGTTGCTATGTACATTTCACTGTGATATTACTCACCAGTGAGTTATTAGTTTTCAAATGATACTGCACAAGGCATATTTTATACAAAGATTATCACAATAGCAGTAGGGTATCTGTATCTTGTGTAGAGATTTACATCTATGTAAAATGACCAGATCATAGCGATGGTAATATACACCCAATTTGAAATTACTTAGTACCACAATAAACCACTATTCAAAATGCAAGGCCTTGGAAGATCAACTTTTTTGTGTTCTGACATTTTCTGCATTAATAAGTAATTAGTTTCTTTTAAAAAAATGTGCACAAAGTTTTATAAGCACAGTCTGACCTGCCTACCCCAGAAGGAGAACTCAGTGCTGTCACACAGGAAAGCTATCTTCAGTTCCTAAACCCAGCTCCTTGCTTTTTGGTCAGCAGGAACTGTACAGTATAGTGTATTTAGTTCCAAGTGCATGAAGAGCATCATACTATTCTGCAAAGGTCCCTGGTTGCATGTCAAAACACTGGAGACTCAGAATACAGTAGAAGTACAAATGTTATGAGAGATAATATGTTTTCCCTGAAAGAAAAGAACAGACCATGGAAACCCACCAGAATTATTTTCAGCTTGAGCCCCCAAACTGGAACTCTGTGATTCCACCCCAAAGAACAGGCATCAAACAAGTTGCTGGCTGACTGAAGATACAGAATTCTTCAGAGTGCAGGCCAGCACAAAGTAGGCTAAATAGCCATTTGAAGGGATGCAGAGAGCGTCAAAATTCAAGATACATATAGATAGCAGAGGAAACAAGAGTCTTTTCAATGGGCAGGGACAGGGAGAAACAATTAGAGGGGAGATAGGAATAAGAAGAAACTTTGGGTAGAAGTGAAAGATAAGGAAAGTAGAACACCAGAGGAAAGAAGGGTGGAAGAGGAAATGTAACCAAATCAGAGAAAATGTATCTTCTTGTTTTGTGCTAGGTTGTACTCTGAGATAGGTGAGAAGGTTGAGAGTAACACAACTTTATGGGCATTGCACTGGTGCTGCTGCAAGCTGAATTTGGCACTCAAGTTAGTAAATATTCATTGAGGCTACGTCTACACTGCCGGTTTTGCTAGCAGTGAGTATGCAAATGAGGTGCATATTAGCATATCACCATGCCTCATTTGCATAAGTTATGCAAGGTGTTTTTGCGGAAAAAAAGTAGTGTGGACGTTTTCTTTTTGCACAAAAACACCTTTTCCCGCCACATCAGTAAACCTCCTTTTTAGGGGCATAAGGATCTGGCGGGAAAAGGAGTTTTTGTGCAAAAAGAAAACGTCCACACTACTTTTTTTCCCCACAAAAACCCTTTACGCAAAAAATGCCTTGCATAAATTATGCAAATGAGGCATGGTGATATGCTAATCTGTGCCTCATTTGCATACTCTCTGCTGGCAAAATCAGCAGTGTAGACGTAGCCTTAATGTACTTATATTTCCTCATTTGACTTCATTGCTCTATAGCAGTGTTTCTCAAAGTGGTCTGCGGAACCACTCTCAGAAAGCTGCTACTGGGTCGCATCGGTTTGTTTATTTACTGACTCTGTAGCCATGAAGCCTCATGGCTCCCATTGGCTGCAGATCACCGTTTGCAGCCAACGGGAGCTGCAGGAAGCAGTGTGACCCGGACCGCTGCTTCCCACGACTCCTGTTGGCTGCAAACAGCAAACTGGAGCCAAAGGGTGCTGCAGGCTCTGTGGCTGCAGAGCCAGTAAGTGAACAAACTGGAGCAGCCCGGTAGCAGCTTTCTCAGAATGGATTCGTGGAACACTTTGAGAGATACTGCTCTGTAGACAACTGGAAGTCTAGCTGATCATGAGTGATGTCTTGTGTAAAGTGTAGGTGAGACAGCAGAGCAGTTGCTCAGATACATTGTGGAAAAGTAATCACCAGAGATGGTGCCATAACTATAACATTAATTGCATTATAGAATCATAGAACACTAGAATTTGGGAAGGACCTTGACAGGTCATTGAGTCCAGTCCCCTGCCCTCACAGCAGGACCAAGCACTGTCTAGATCATACCTGGCAGGTGTCTGTCTAACGTGCTCTTAAATATCTCCAGGGATGGAGATTCCACAACCCCCCATAGGCAGTTTATTTATTGGGGACATGTTATCTGTGTCTATAGAACACAGCCACTTCCAACCCACAGAGTAGGCGAATGAAAGCAACTGACACTTAACAAGAAATAATTATTTCCTGTTTGTGCAAAATAACAGCATACACACTGTATTATAGTGTGTTATTTTCAATAAACATGTGTCAGCAGTCTGCTGAGTTGATAGATTGTGCTATATCAGTTACAGATGCCAGAAAATAAATTTGTTTGTTCTCTAGAGTAGTACTGTATGTGAATGATTGATCTTCAAAAAGTGTTATTAGCAGTTAAATTATGGAACCTTTTGGCAGAATGGTTGGAGATCAGCCAGAGATGCAGTGAAAGCATGCTGCCTGCTGTAATTAAATCTTTTATATCTTCTAATTATCTGTGAAAATTATATTTCCTGTGTCTCCCTTCCCCACCCCATTTAGAATTAATTGATATCCATTGTTTATGCCAGGGAACCAAGAGAGTCACCTTTCCATATGATTCATAGAGGTCTGCCAGTATTGTTTGTAGTCCAGTGTAGAAACAGACATTACGGCATTAAGTTCTGCTAAGTTTCCTCCCTCCTTCCCCACTTAAAACATGCCTATCTGCATCAGGATTTTTCTGCCTATTTTGGGGTGGGAGAGGATCCATGTACTAATTAGAGGTGTATCATTATTATTTGTTTTATAGTAGCACCTTGGGGCCCTACTCATAGAGCAGGATACCCGTGAACTAGATGTTGTACAAACACAGAACAAAAAAGTTGATTTCTTGACTCTATAATGCAAGTTTTCTAATTCTTTATTCATGTGTTCATCTAGGGAGCTAAATTCTTGATACGCATCACCAATTTCATGAAAGGTTCCAGTAGCAATGAAGTCTGAAGAAAACTAGGCATAGCAGTAATTCTTTTAATTAGACAATTCCTGATCAAATATATACGTATACATCTCTCTCACACACAGCTTTTAAACTGCATTTTGGAAGAATTATTCAGCACCAGAACAAAAGCCTAATCTTTCTCCATGTAAAGGTAGTGAGAATAGACTTGAAGGGAATAGGCAAGGGTCCTAACATAGTTTTATGCTTTTTCATTTAAAAAAATTACAGCTATGTTCTTCCCATAGGCCTAACCAGAATCTATCCTTTCACCTTAATCCTCTATTGCTTCTGCCTTTCAATCTAAAGTAATGTATCTGCAAACAGTCTTGCATATTCACCTTTGCAATCAGTGTCTTAGACCAGATGACAGCAGAGTGTGGAAGAAATGTGAAATACTTTTAATCACAAGATCATTGAGAGAATGGGGCTCTAATTCCTTTTGCATTTTTGCAGAAGTTCTTTCCAATGGAGTCAATGATGCTGGTTGTAGTTTGAGGAGAGGGGTGGCCATGGTGGTGATGATGATGATGATGATGTCATCCAAAGGCTCCAGTCAGACTGAGGCTCCATTGCCCAAACAAAAAAGAGAATTCCTGCTCTAAAGGATTTTCAGTCTAGAAGGGAGTGATCCTTTTGAGAACAACTCCACGAGTGGCTCTAAATTCTGAATTGTTGAAATTCAGACTTCAATATGTTGTACAAGCAAGAAGTTACATCAAAAGGGACCTCTGTTTAGTATTCTGCTGTCTTATCATAAGCCTTGACTTTCTGCTTTTTTTTTTTTAATCTTCCAGACTAGGAATTTGACTGTGGATGGGAATTTTGGAATGTGGTCTCAATGGAAACCCTGCACCCAGAGTGATGGCACCAGTGTCGGCTCCTGCCTCTGTAGAACTCGCTTGTGTGACAGTCCAACTCCTCAGTGTGGAGGCTGGCAGTGTGAAGGACCAAGTATGGAGATTGCCAACTGCTCCAGGTATGCGCAAGACTGGCCAGCGTAGATGTCGTAACACTAGTGTTTAGTAAATTAAATTTATTGTGGGCACAAAGATATTTGGCAGAACCAGGAAGCTTTTTTAAAGCATTAGTTCTGGCCCTGTGATCAGACAGTTGCCAGGCACAAACCCATGCTATAAGATATCCTTTTAAAAATTATTTCAAAGAAAAAAAATGAAGTAATATTTTTTGTGCAAAGCCTTCCTGTTCTTTCTTCAATGTGGAACTGCTTATGATGAAAGCCACAGCAGCATAGGACATAAATAGCCTCTCAGACTTTGCTGGGAGAGAGAACTGGATAAGTGGGAAAAATTAGCTTTAAGTTTTGTGAAACTATTTAAGTTGACCCCAACTAACATTCACAACAGAACTACAGAGGAGAAAATCAATGCCTTCGGTGACACCCAGAATTTAAAGTCCGAGGCTACATCTATACTGGCCAGTCTTGCACAAGAACATATGCAAATGAGGTGCGAGAATGAATATCGCCACACCTCATTTGCATACTTAATGAGCTGCCATTTTTACTCCAGGGGCTTTTGCACATGAAGGAGCAGACTACATTGCTCCTTCTTGCGCAAACCCCCCCCTCTTGCGCAAGAGCCGTTCTGCCACTTATTTTCAGGCAAAAGCCCCTTGCGCAAAAATGGCGTCTCATTAAGTATGCAAATAAAGCGCGGCGATATTCATCGCCACACCTCATTTGCATATGTTCTTGCGCAAGACTGGCCAATGTAGATGTAGCCCTAGTGTTTAGTAAATTAAATTTATTGTGGGCACAAAGATATTTGGCAGAACCAGGAAGCTTTTTTAAAGCATTAGTTCTGGCCCTGTGATCAGAAAGAACACATTTTGAGGCGCTTGTGCCTCTGCACTGGAGAGGAGACAGCTCCGCTGAAGCCTGTGCTGATAGCATAACACCCAGGCCTGTGGCCCGCCATGTCTGATCTCTGCAGCCACTTTTCCATCGCAGCACACTCACCTGATTCCAGAGACTGAATAACAGGGGAGATCATTTTTCATTCTAAGTTTAGAAACAGGGAGTGGTTTTTTTTTTTCTGAACAGTGCTGGCAAAGGCAGAGGGTGTAGGATTAGCAGATTTATGCTGACAACTGATGAGAGTGAAGGAAGTGGAGCTAATTTGATCCGGAGCTCAGGTTTCAAACATTTTTTACATTTAACGCCTTAAGTTCAAATTTTTTAAATGGTCTGGTCTGTTCATTTCCAGTCTGTTCATTTCCTTCTTTTATCACTTTCTCCAGTCCATTACTTATGCTACACTAGTAGCAAATACTTAATCACCTCATGACAATTTTGTATGAATCAGAGCAGTTATTATCCTGTGTGTAATGGTTACAGATGTTATAAGGAGTGTGCAAATAGTTAAGAAAAAAATCAATGGCGTTTGCAGATGAATGTAAGAAGTGTGAGAAGAAGACAAGGATACTACATGATGCTAAACAGTTGGACAAAAGTTATTAGAAGTATTGTTGCCAAAGTATGGACTTGGAGGCCCAGAGTTTTAAAGGCATTTTGAGGTGTTTTAAGTTGCTTAGGCATTGCTAAACTCACTGCTGTAATGTTTCACTGACTCAGGAGCCTAAATCTCATTTTGAAAAGAGATTTAGGAATTTAACCAAGGGGATTTTGACTTCTTAGTGCCTAAATCCCTTGTAAAAATATTATCTAGGCTCCTGAATCACATGGGCACCATAGCAGTGAGTGCAACAACGTCTAATCTCCTTTAAAAATTAGTTTTAAGTCCTGAAGGCTTTGATGGGACTAGAGAAATGCTAGATATTATCATAGTCACTCCCCTGCTTAACATTACATCATTTCATTTGCATAACCATTCATACTAATAATGGATTTTCAGAGTACTGTACTAGGCACCCAAAGGTTTCCTTGCTTTTAATACATCTGAAAATTATGCCATTGATACTAATTCTTACAGTAATTAACCCTTTTTTCTGTCCAAAATCAGTAGCAGTGAACCATGATATTTTTCAGGCAGCCGTTTTCTCTAGTGTCAAATTCTGTGTCCAATAAAACAAGGGAAGTTTCATACATTGCTCGAATAACAATAAGCCATTAGTAAAAGTTAAAACGTCACTTTTTTGCTCATCTGTTGAAATGATCTGACAAGTGCAACATTTTTATCCTGTTGTATTTTGAACCAGTTGAGCTTTTTAATTATTAAATTAAGGTAATTTGTATTATATTAACTTCAGTATTCTTTGTAAGTGTTTATAATGAAATCTCAAGAGAATTACATTGCTGAGTTTGATTTTTGTTAAATTTCTTATCTTTACTACCAATTTTCAGGTGTGGAAAAAAACGGTGGGAACTGCTATCATGCATTGATTTCTTTAGGGTTTAAAATTTCTTTCTGTACATTTGGCATGATACTGTTCATATTGAAGTCAATAGGAATTACCCACTGGCTTTAATGGGAACAAGACTGTGCCTTCTAGGGATTTACAAGTATAAGAAATCTGTATTGAATCTGTTAGTTCTATCAGTACCTTTGAAGGTATTGTTGTCTTATTTGAGGATTTTGTGGAATTGTGAGCTCATGTAATTGTTTCCTCTTGAAATCGTATTGCTCCTAGAACTTGATTTTTCCGGGTTTTTATTTATTAATTTATTTTTTACAGAAATGGAAGGGCATGAACTTGAAGTTTTTAATCTTCCTTAAAAGACATGCTATAAATAATATGGTCTCTCTAACATAGCAGTTCTCAAATATCATTGCACCTCAAACCCCTTCTGACAACAAAAATTACTACATGACCACGGGAAAGGAGACCAAAACCTGAACCTGCCCAAGCCCCAGCACTTTGAGGTTGGGGGGGGGGGGAGGCAAAGCATGAGCCCTATTGCCACTGGTGGAGAGGAGGCCAAAACTCAAGGGCTTCAGCTCTACGGATGAGGCTTATAACCTGAACCCCATTGCCCAGAGTGGAAGACCTTGGACTTTGACGCCAGGCAGTGGGGCTCAGGCTTTGGCTTCAGCCCTGAGCTCCAGCAAATCTGACACCAACTCTGGCAACCCCATTAAAGAAGGGTTGCAACCCACTCTGTAGTCCCAGCGCACAGTTTGAGAGTCACTGCTCAGAGCATTATGTAACTCAAAATTCTCTCAAAAAAGTTAATGTGGGGATTTAAATATTAAATGTATCCAGAATAAATTAACTGAGGAAAATTGAATTCCATTTGCTGTTAATAGTGGGTTTGTTTTTTGTTTTTGTTTTGAAATAATGGAGAAGAATGTCAGATTTCCCCTATCTTCTGCCCTGTAATGTAAACTACATGTGTCATTTAATTTTTATAAAAACTAAAGTAAACTTTTGTGATGGTGGTGATGAATACGGTTAAAAATTAGAAGTGTAATTTTTTAAGCAAATATTTTATTGAGCTTTGAACAGAATCACACATGACCTCAGCCTAAATATATACATATCAGAGCAAACCCATGTATACGCTGATAATTAAACCCAGTTTAGTGACAGTTCATGTCAGGAAGTATTTGCCATGAAATTCCAATATTCTATGGTCAAGTGCCAAAATTGTCCAAGGCACAATAAAAGCTTTCATCATTTTCTTTTTGGGTTGTTGGGCTTACTTGTGATAAATAGGCAATAGGGCACCCGAGGCAACAGAGCTCATGCTTTGGTCACCTCGTCTCAAGTGCCTGAGATTTTTGCTTTATGCCTTATGTTTATAAAAGCTCATGCTTCAGTGTTTCAGCCAGCCACCTGCAGGCATCAGGAAGGATGTGTGCCTCGTCCCATATATTTTGTTCTGTTCTTTTAATCTTCTTCCTCTGAACAATCAGGGATGGTCTCAGCTGAAGATTGAGTGGAGTGGGCAAAAGCTGTGAGGTAGCACTGAGCATTTACTCTCTCTGGTGCTTGGCTGCCTAGTTCTTGCTCACATGCTGAGTATCCAACTGATCACCATATATGCAATTGGAAAGGAATTTTTCCCCAGGTCAGACTGGCAGCATCCTTGAATTGTTTTTGCTGCCTTCTGCAGTGTGTGGGCTTGTGTCACGTGCCTGGATTATCTCACTTACCCATTTCACCTCTGTTGTGCAGGTTTCAGGCACTGGTGTACGTTGGTCCCTCCTATTCTCGGCCTGTGCCACATAATAGTTTAGTCTTTTGTAGCCAATAATACTTTGGTCTGTTTTCAGTTGTGTGCAGGTGCTGGATGGTGTTGGAGACCACTAGTAGGTCATGTTTTGGTGATACCTTCAGCTTTAAACTACGTACCACCTTACATGGTCAGATTACAAGGACTTATGTGGGTTTTCTAGGTGTTTGGTCACTGGGCCCATTTGAGCAGTAATGTATAATATAGACCAGGTACAAATGATGGGAAAGACAAATATCAGAGAAACTTCTTTTTTTCACCAAGTCTTCTGGAAGTTTAACTCCATGCAGAATTAACTATATCTGCAGATATTAATGGGCCAAATTCTGTTCTCAGCTGCTCACTGTATATATAACAGATGACAGAGCCCAGACTTCTTATTCTACTAGAAATGGGGGCTGGACTCCATGGACTTCCTGGTCCCCCTGCAGTACTACCTGTGGAATTGGTTTTCAAGTCCGCCAGCGTTCATGCAGCAATCCAACTCCTCGGCATGGAGGCCGTGTATGTGTGGGACAGAACCGTGAAGAGAGGTGAGTAATTTTTTCTCTACTGCCTATTTTAATTTTTTTCCATTCAGGTTCATTTTCATGTTACATTTTCCCCTTTAACTGCTTGATCTCTCATTTTTTTAATTGCCATTATAGCCTCTTACCACAATTAATATTAACAAGGACAGGGACTTCAGCAGTGCATTGAATTTTCACATAGCTTAGTCCTTCCCAAACCAGCAGAGCTCCCAGCAGTCCCAGTCAGCTAATTACGTTGCGGTGCTCCCCCCGATATCCCTTGAGACTCTGAAAATTGTTTGTACTGTGTTTGAATTACCACTTGACCAGACTCAAAATCTGCAATTCAGAATAAAGTGTTGTAAGATCACAGCACTGCATTACTAGTGGACTGAGTTCACTTTTTGTATATTAAATAAAACTAAACATCAATACAGCACGTGGGAAAGTTTTAAGAGGTTTGTTTGTATCTAATAGAGGCGTACAATACTGGACTCAAATATGTTCTAAGTACAGCTGAAATTGTTTGTGTATATATTAACCATTCACTAGTTTGTCAGCTTTTAACTTGGCCTTTTATTTTACAGGTTGTTGCTTTGCACAATACAAAATGTTTTGTCATACCATCTCAAATGTACAGTGTACAAAGAGAAACCCATTTATTATTATTTTCCATGAATCTCAACAAAGAAATGAAACATTTATTATATATATAGAGAGAGAGAGAGAGAGAGAGAGAGAGAGAGAGACTACTGAACTGAGATATATTGTCTTGTTTCCAGGGGCAGTCTGTCAAATGCATAAGAAATACCAAGCTGTGATACCATCATGTAACAGTGTTTAAAATTCTGAATACCTGAGCCATCAGTTTAAAAAAAAAAGTATACGGACCTATTTTTTTCTTTAATGAACACTTAAAATTTGCATTAATGTTATGCAACCAAGAGAGAACAGATCACAGACTGATATTATTTAATAGGGTTTTTTTTATATTGCCTTCGGATCAAGACAGAACAGGTTGTATTTTTTTTCACTGAATCTTCATCTCTGAACTGATGAAGATAATGGGAAAAATTAGATTAGCAACTTTACCATTTCCTGTAAGCAAGTCATTCCAGTGGGCCAATGTTACACCACACACTGCTGTTTCCATATAAATTCTAGGAGTCTGTCCATGTAACACAATATGTAAAGGGCAAGTGTCCTAGCAAATGTCACACTGTTTCAGATCCATTCATATCTCCCATTCTTTGTTCATAAGGTCAAGATTTTGATAAGTGGTAATACACTTTCCGCAGACAGGTCATCCAAGTAAAAAATGGTCCCCAGCATATATGGAGCTTTAAATAAAATCTCATAGCTCTCTCCCAGCCTTACTATCCATTATCAGTTTTCTTAAAATGACTGATCAGTGCAGAGCAATAGAGAATCGATGTGAGTTTATATTTAAAAAGAGTTGAGATTTAAGTAAAATCCACAGGGTGACTTTTGGTAAAATAGTGTGTCTTGTTTGTGTTATAATTATAACGTGGATTAAAGAATCAATAGACATTTTAAAGAATGAATAGTTGTAGAACCAAATGGGGGTTTTGAAGAGTTCTGAAGGTTTAAAAGATTGAAGTAGTTGAGATACTTAAAAAAAAAGTCATCATTTATAATGCTACTTTGGAAGACAATGGAAGTACAAACTCACTTGAGGCTCCAGATCTGCCTTGTACTACTAAAAATAATTGAGGAAATTATTTTAGAGGTGTATTGCATTTTAAAGAATAAAATATACTAATGACAAACCAGTGTTAGGTTTTGTAAAAGTTAAACTGGTTTTCTTATCTCTTAGAATTTGCTCAGCTGGAAAAATAGAGAATACAGGAGAATCAGTAGGTATAATGGGCTGGATTTACCACTGCTTAACTTCAGTATCAGCTGAATTACTCCTGCATAAGACTGAAGTAAATCATTATTAAATCAGGCCGAATATGTTTAGGAGTGCTGAGACAATAATTCACAACTCACAATTTACTAAGAAAATGTAGCTGATTTTCCTGATCCAGATCAGCGGCCAAGAGAGCATGATTTCATTGAGATTTAACAAATTTTTATTCATTTTAAACTATATTGCTTCATTACAGCCAGTTCCATGTCTGAATTCCATATTCAAGTTAAGATAAGGGCAGTGAAGATGACTGGAAGTGCAGGAATAACTTATGTAGGAGAAGAGGTTTTAAAAGGGCACAGAAGGAGCATTGAAGCAGAATTGCAAGAGTAGATATTGTTGCCCTTTTTGGCCCAAGTAGTCAGGGCCGGCCCACAACATTTTGGCACCTGAGGCAGGGAGCTCAAATGATGCCCCCATACCAGCTTTTCTCCTGCCTGCCTGTTATGTCTCTTGTGCCCTCCTTCCTCCAGCACAGCACTCCACCATCTCTGTGCATCTAGAGCAGAGAGAATACATAGGCACCAGCAGCAGACATAATTTTCTACACTCTGGGTGCTAGTGCCCCCCCACAGTCTGGCACCTAAGGTGGCTGCCTCAGTTCGCCTCGTGGTAAGGCCAGCCCTGCAAGTAGTTAGGCAATATTTGGGGCATTGAGCATTTCTTCCACTAGGAGAAGTTGATACAAATCTGACGTGTCTTTAGGTCAGATCTGTTTATTTTCAAAGAATGTGCAAAGTCCTGTTTATTTGAACACAGTAGGATCAAACAAGAGGCAATTTCCAAGCTCACAGTACTTCTAGCCATTACTCTGTCCGGGATGCTCTTTCGTGTGATGCTCTCTCAGGGCTATTCTATCAGTGGTTCTCTCTGTGTGTCTTGGCTTTTCTGGCTGTGTGTACTGCTGAAACGTAGGCTATGTCTAGACTGCCGAGAAAAGTCAGAAAAAGATACACAAGAGGGCATGGGCTTCTGGGTGCTGGAGGGTCCTCAGGGTGGGGGAAGGGGCTCAAGGTGGGCCAGGAGCTTGGGAGGTGGGGATGGTGAGGAGGGGCCACTTTCCCCTGGCTGTGGCAGCTTGATGCTGCATCAGGTGAAGTGGGGCTCCCATCCACTGGCCCCAGCAGCTTCAAGACTTGGGAAGAAATATCTCTCCCCCTGCAGCCCTGATCCCTTACTCAGTGCTTAGTGGGAAGCTGTGTGGCCATGCAGACTGGAGGGAACTGAGGTGGCTAGCACACACATGAGCCTCAGTGAGGTTTGTGCTTGAATGAATATCCAAAAAATGACTGCTTATAGCCTCAAAAATTGACTAGCATAACAATATAACTCATGTGCACACAATGATTAATTGTACAGAGGAATCTAATTGTTGGTTATTATCCACCCTCTATTCTAATACTGTACAAAAACAAAGGGGACACAGAAATAACATTACAACACATTTTAAATGAATTAAGAGTGCAGTTTTAACCAACTGCTATATAATCAACCTGTGTTACTTGAAGTAAATAACAATGCATTTTTAAGCATTATAGCTTCCTAAGAATAAGAATAGCAGGTGCAAGTTAAACTAATTTAGGTAATTTATTAAAAGGGCTGACAATCCTTATGCTCCAGGGCATACATTTCTCTTCTGCTGTGGTCAGCAAGAAATTTCCATTTGTGAGATAGAATTGAATATATAAGTGGATTGTTGGAATTTTTTTTTTTTTTTGCCTTTGTTTGAACCATCAAATATAGGCTGCTTTCTGGAAAGAGGTTGCTGGAATAAATTCATCTGAGTTGTTTTTCCCCCAGAATGGAAATTCCTATATGTGAGTCATTGAACTTGAACTCTTCCAAAAAGGAGAATGGGATGGGGGAGGGTTGTCCTTGCACTAGCCTAGTCTTTTTTTTTTAAGCATGTGTATATGTGCCGTTCTCCCTTCTGACCTCATCACTGCTGTAGACAAAGTCAGTGCAGAGGGCAACCGTTACACAGATCTCAGTTTCTTACAATGCTTGTTTTGCTGAATTACTGTAGAATGTTAGACCTCTGGGTCCTGGGAAAATAAATAAAAGGGAGAGTGTGTGCAAAAGGGAAGAAGTTGTTATTGGCTAACTTGAAATGCAGCCAGGGAGAGGCTTAATAAAAAGTGGCTCAAAACCCCATGCTACCACACAGTTCCCAGATTCACCTATGCAGTTGATCTTTAACTATAAAAACTTACCTGATATTTTTGGCGTTTGATTGGCTGAATCTAAGACTACACTTCTGTGCATGTGATACTTTCAAAAGGGGGAGAAAAATGCAAACACAAATCTTTGGCTGATTTTGCTTTATTAATTTGTAGCTTCAGATATATCATTAATTGGATTTGGCTAGCAGAATTCCAGCATTCCTAACCTTTCAAATGCTTCAAGATTCAGCTTCAAAGTTCATTCAGTAAAGTTTTGTTTCTCCCCGGTGTTTACCTGGAGAAAGCAAGAAACATGACATAGTGACATTTCAAAATGGGACTTGGTATTACAATAAGATACTTCATTTATAACACATTTTACGTGACACAATCCCATAACTTTTTGGCTTAATGTCAAAGATTCAGTTTATTGTATGTGTGTGTCCCAAACATCATGACAACTGCTCTGCTAAGAGCAGGAGGAATAATGCAAAAAACGTGTGCACATTACTCTGAATAATAAAATTATGAAATTTCTTCTGTCAGTGATTGCTTTTATTTTACTTCCACCAACAGTCATGTTAGCAAACATGTTGACCTATTCACAGAGAAGCGTGTCACAAATATGCAGGCAAATATGTACCTGTGACCGTTTTCACACAGAGAATATTTGTAAAGCCATTGTGACCATTCTGAAGGTTTGGAAATCATCCAAACCAAATGCCATAATGTGACTTAGGTGACCAATTACAATGTGAACAATAAAATACTTTTACTGAATAGTCAAAGAAACAGGTGGATAGGTTATAAACAATACAGAGTTTGAAATATGTTTGCACAAACTATTTGTTGCATAATTTCATTTTGCAATACATACAAATTGGAGTTTTTCCTCCAGATAATTCACAGGGGAAAAAAGGGGAAAAGAGTCTCAATTAATCAAATAAATTATGTGCTCTGAATAGTTTGCCCTGCTGTACATACACATAAGACCAGAATTTTATCTCAGTTTTACCATACAATCTTGTTAGTTTCAGTGGAGTTGCACTGGCCAGAAAGCAAAATTTACTTTATCAAGTAGAATCCCACATCTATATCTATATACATCAACATGTGCTGTACAAATACATAACATGCACACACAGAGCAAATAGTTCTAAACACTCAGGGCATGTCTACAGTAGGAAATGATTTCCACATAACTAAAATTGACATAACTTCCAATTTAACAAAATTAAAATAGCATGTCCCCCCCCCGCCACGGAAAAGCATTGAAATAAGTCAGAATTATTCTGAAATAGTGTGTCCACACTGATTGGAGCCTGCCTTGGACTTAGAGCCCCCGGAAGCACTCTGGGGAGGGTACAAGGAGGGCAGATACTTCCTGTGGCTGCTTGGTCACGCAAGCTGTGATATGTGCTTTCAGGGACTCCTCTCTATGACCACGTCTCACAAGCCCCTCCTCCACTGCCTCCCCCATCGTGGGACACAAAAGGGATGCAGTGGGCATGTGCCTTTTTGTGCTCTGGTTGCCTTTGCGGACACCACAGCACAGACAGCATGGAGCCAGAGCTACTGCAAAGTGATGTTCGGCTCCCTGGCCTTGTGTTATGCCTCATGTTGCAGTACTTCCAGACTGCCTACGTGTTGCTGCAGCAGGACAAGGACCAGAACCTGCAGGATGAACCACAGGCCCTGCTCAGCCAGGTCCTGTAGCTGCTGCTGCTGCACATGCCCCTCAATCCCCTGGCCTGCCACTTCTGGTGGTGGGAGATGATCTTGGACTGGTGGGTCCGCATAGTCATACAGGTGTGGGATGATCAGCAGTGACTGCAGAACTTCTGCATTTGCAAGACCACCTTCCTGGAGCTCTGTGAGTGTCTCATCCCTGCCCTCAGGTGATAGGACACCTGCATGTGACCCACCATCCCTCTGCAGAAGCACGTGGCCATTGCCCTCTGGAAGCTCACACACCGGACAGCTATCACTCCATCAGGAACCAGTTCAGCATGGAGAAAATCCAGAGTTGGAACCATGCGCCTGCAGGTAGTGAAAACCATCAACCAGGTGCTGCTAAGGAGGGTTGTCCCTCTGGGTAATGTGGACAGCATCCTGGACGTCTTTGCCACCATTGGCTTCCCCAATTGTGTGTGTGTGGGGGGGGATAGATGGCACGTACACCCCCATTCTAGCCCAAGATCACCGGTCCTTGGACTTCATCAACAGAAAGGGGTACCACTCCAAGGTGCTGCAGGCCCTCATGGATCACAAGGGATGCTTCACCGACATCAATGTCAGCTGGTTAGAAAAGGCACATGATGCCTGCATCTTTTGGAACTTCTGCCTGCTCTGAAAGATGCACGCCGGTGTTTTTTTCTCCGGCCACATCATCAGAGTTGGAAAGCTGGACTGACCCATTGTCATCCTGGGTAACGCAGCCTACCCTTTGTCCCCTGGCACGGGCAGCCTGAACCCCAGCAGCTGAACATCAGTGCCATCAGGAGAGCACAGCAAGGGGCTGTGCTCATCGGAGAGGTCTTGAAGGACAGTTTCATGTAAGGCCAGTTCTGAGACTCTCCCCCATGTCTTTCAACAAGGGGCCTGTGTATTCCCTGTGTGCATTTCATCCCTCAGCGCCCCTTCCCCTGCGCTCCCTTCCCAACTCCCCCCCCTCCCCAATCCCCTGCACAGCAATCTATAAAGACATTGTTTCTGAAAAAACAGGAATCTTAATTGAAGGGACGTAATACAGGAGAGGGACAGGGTAAGGAAAGTGGAATGGGGGAGGGGGACTCAGGGATGGGGCTGGGACTGGTGCCTGCCTCTGGGTGGCCTGGGTCTCCAGCTGCCCTAGAGGGCCCATCACCCCGTGTTCTTGGGCCCTAGAAGCCCTTGGGGATCTTTGGAGGGGAAGTCACCCAGCAGGCAGGGAGGTGGCTGGTAGCCCGCTACATGCACGATTCCATTCGCTTTGTCACCGAGGCAAGGGAGGAGAACATGATATTGTGCTGTCACACTAGCTCTTCCCACATGGCCTTCCTCTCCTCCCGGGCAGCCTGGCACTCCTCCCAGTCGGCGGCCTGCTACTGGTACTCTGCCTTGAGTCCCTGGATGAGGGACTGCAGGCAGACCATCTGCTCCCTCATGAGCTCCTCCCGGGTGCCTTTCTGCCTGTTGATCCCACTCAGTTGGGTAGGTGGAGTGGAAAATGGGGGATGCACCAAGCTTGCAGCTGTCCCAACTCTGAAGAAAAGTTAAAAGGGCAGTCATCACAGGAGAAACTGTGCATGAAGCCTAGCCCAAGTCTCTGAGCTGTCACCGAAGGTCTCGATTCAGATGATGGTGATGTGCTTTGAGAATAACTATTTGGGTATGTCTACACTTGCAGCCTATTTCAGAATAGGACTGCAAATGTAGGCATTTGGAATTACAAATCAAGCCCGGGATTTAAATATCCCGCGCTTGATTTGCATCTTCCCGGCTGGGCGCCATTTTTGAAATTTACAAGCCCAGAATAATTGCCCGCATCTACACACGGCAGTGAAATGGGCGTTCTAAATAAAGCCCTATTTTGAAATATTTTAAAGCCCTATTTTAAACCGCATTGCAGGAGGAATAACAGGTAATTCGAAATAGGGCTTTATTTCGAATGCCCGTTTCACTGCTGCGTGTAGACGCGGCAGTTATTCCAGGCTTGTAAATTTCAAAAATGGCACCCGGCCAGGAAGATGCAAATCAAGCGCGGGATATTTAAATCCCGGGCTTGATTTGCAATTCTGAATGCCCACATTTGCAGCCCTATTCCGAAATAGGCTGTAAGTGTAGACATACCCTTTCATAATTGTGTTATTCCCTGAAGAAAGCAGGAGTACAGATTTTGAAATAAGCAGCCCGTTATTTTGAAATCACAGACTTGGTAGTGTGGATGCTCCCCTTATAATTCTGACCTAAGGGGGGTTATTTTGAAATAATGCCCTAGTGTAGACCTGGGCTCAGAGGATTTGTCTATATAAACATTAGTGTGCACTGCGCTGGGGTGTAATCCTGTAGAACACTAGCTTGCTGCTTACTAACTGCCTGTGTTGAACCTACTATTGTGCACTAAAAGGTGCCTAGTGCTCTTGGATCTGTTCCATTTTGAAGTGGGAGTAGGCCATTGTGCACTAGGGAACTATTAGTGTGGAGTAGCAGGGCCCACACAGACAGCTAGGGTATGTCTAGACTACATGGCTCCGTCGACGGAGCCATGTAAACTAGTTTACCCGGCATAGTCAGTGAAGCAGGGATTTAAATAATCCCCGCTTCATTAAAATAAACATGGCCGCCGCGCTGTGCCCACAATCAGCTGATCTGGCACAGCGCGGCAGTCATTTCATGAGGCATACGGGATCGGTCGGCAAAGGCTTCCCCAGCCGACAGATCCGCGTCTAGACTGCCGCGCTGTGCCGGATCAGCTGATCGTCAGCACAGCGTGGCGGCCATGTTTATTTTAATGAAGTGGGGATTATTTAAATCCTCGCTTCTTTGCCTATGCCAGGTAAACTAGTTTACATGGCTCTGTCAACGGAGCCATGTAGTCTAGACATGCGCCTAGTGTGTGTGGCTAAACTAGTATGCTGGAGATTTACACCCCAGCTTGTCATACACTAACTTCATCTTGACTAGCCCCAATACTTTAGTAATAAAGAATGATGGGTTAAGGTCTTTAGAGATTTGTAAAAGAAAGGACATTACCACTGTTTCTATTGAAGGCATCAGACGATTTGTTAAATCATTATTTGTATAAAAATTCAGATTAAAATATTAATGTTAGTTTCATGGCAAGACAGTAAAAATGGATGAAAACTTGCTGAGTGGGTAAAAGCAAAACGGATATTAGGTAACCAGTAGACCAGCGGTAGTAAGGAAGGGAGAAAGAAGGAAATGGTGTCCTTTATGATTTTGTTCAAGTGAGACAAAAGAACATAAGAACAGCCATACCTGGTCAGACCAAAGGTCCATCCAGCCCAGTATCCTGTCTTCCGACAGTGTCCAGTACCAAGTGCCCCAGAAGGGGTGGACTGAAGACAACGATCAAGCAATCTGTCTCCTGCCATCCTTCTCCAGCCTTTGACAAACAGAGGCTAGGGGCACCATTCCTTACTCCCTGGCTAATATCCTTTTATGGACCTAACCTCCATGAATTTATCTAGCTCTTTTTTAAACTCTGTTATAGTCCTAACCTTCACAGCCTCCTCTGGCAAGGAGTTCCACAAGTTGACTGTGCACTGTGTGAAGAAGAACTTTCTTTTATTAGTTTTAAACCGACTACCCATTAATTTCATTTGGTGTCCTCTAGTTTTTATATTATGGGAACAAGTAAATAACTTTTCTTTATTCACCCTCTCCACACCACTCATGGTTTTATATACCGCTATCATATCCCCCCCCTCAGTCTCCTCTTTTCTAAACTGAAAAGTCCCAGTCTCTTTAGCCTCTCCTCATATGGGACCTGTTCCAAACCCCTAATCATTTTAGTTGCTCTTTTCTGAACCTTTTCTAATGCCAAAATATCTTTTTTGAGGTGAGGAGACCACATCTGTATGCAGTATTCAAGATGTGGGCGTACTATAGTTTTATATAGGCGCAGTAAGATATTCTTCGTCTTATTTTCTATCCCTTTTTAAATAATTCCTAGCATCCTATTGGCTTTTTTGACTGCTACTGCACACTGCGTGGATGTTTTCAGAGAACTATCCACAATAACTCCAAGATCTCTTTCCTGATTATTTGTAGCTAAATTAGCCCCCATCATATTGTATGTATAGTTGGGGTTATTTTTTCCAATGTGCATTACTTTACACTTATCCAAATTAAATTTCATTTGCCATTTTGTTGCCCAGTCACTCAGTTTGGTGAGATCTTTTTGAAACTCTTCACAGTCTGCTTTGGTCTTGACTATCTTGAACAGTTTAGTATTGTCCGCAAACTTTGCCATCTCACTACTCACCCCTTTCTCTAGATCGTTTATGAATAAGTTGAATAGGAATGTTCCTTGGGGATCACCACTAGTTACACCTCTCCATGGGGTAGAATTGGCTTTTCCTTTTGGATAGCTATCTGGTCTTCAGACTCAGGTTGTTTGTAGCCCACTGCTAAATCCTAATGAAGTTACAATTATGAGAAACACACTGAAAAGCAATAGCATAACCAAAACCACTATACGATTCTTATGCTAGGAATCATGTGTTGCGTTTTATTATACTCATAAAGTTGAACACACTGGAATAGGTGAAAAGCAAACTCAACTATTTGAATTGGAAAAAGCTAGCTTGGTTCTTCTAAGAAAGTAATGTCAACATCGATGTCTACTTTTCTAGACCATGAACTGAATTCTTCCCTCAGTTGTCTGTGTGTGTTATTTCTATTTCAAAGCTCTACCTACTTTGGTAAAGAAATATGCTACCAGTACAATAGAGTAGGTACATTATGTAGATTGTAAAAAGAGATTAGACAAGGAAGAAAATGCTACCCCCTCACTATTACAATATACAATTCCATTAACGGTTAAACACTACATATAGTTTGACAACTGTTACCTGTGACCTTTAAAAAAAGTGAGGAGGGAAGCTCAACAAATAAATATAAGACCATTGGTGTAAAACGTTTCCATATGCAACGTCTTTCTAAATAATAGAAAATGTCGAAGTTGGAGTCCTTTTATTGTAATAAACAGTTTATTTTCCCTCTTGGTTTCCCTTGTCACAGATACTGCAATGAGCACTTGCTGTGCCCACCACATATGTTTTGGACAGGCTGGGGACCGTGGGAACGTTGCACTGCCCAGTGTGGGGGAGGGATTCAGGCCCGTCGCAGGACATGTGAGAATGGCCCCGATTGCCCTGGTTGCAATGTGGTGAGTACCTTCTGTGCCTTCTCATCAACAAACACTTGCATGCTTTGCAAACATTTTGATCCATGCTTTTATTTTACTGAGAGCACTTCCTGTTTGTGAGTCAGAGGGTGCTCTTTTACAGCTTTAGCTAGACGACAGATCTCTTAAAGGAAAGTCGTTACCGGTGGGGATTTGTCATAGGCATATTTATTTTGTTTGTTGCAAACTAAGAGAAAAAATATGCTTATTTTGTTCTAGTCGGAATGCTATAAAAGAAGGAGAGAAATATGGGTCATCACATATTGGACCAATTCTTAAGTTTCCTAAATTCAGAGGGTAAACTTGATAATTGTGAAGTTTGTCATTGACTATGAACTTTTACTTGGACCTCCAGCAGGCCTGTTGAAAACGTAATAAAGGGTAACTTATAATATTTTTTGTTTTGTTTCTTCATATGGCTTTGCTCTGTTGCTTTTGACATTTATACCACAAGTGACATTTCACTTTTGCAAGCAGATTGAACACTTTCAAAGGGTTTCTTCTCTTTCCTTGCCTCAACTTTATAAATTAACCAAACAGTCTTAAATTCTGCTAAGTCTTTCAAAATATTTTACTTCTAGTGATGATAGGTTCAAAGGAAAATCTATGACATAATGTTTCAGTGACTGTCACAGAGAAGTAAAAATGTAATCTGTAATTTTTCCATATAGCTCTTTCCTAGTAATTGCATACTAACAGTATGTGATTCCTAAGGCTGAACAGTATTTTGAATTCCATATAATCTGTTCATAGTCACAAATGAAAATTGCATCCCCCAGATAGCCTAGGGAAATTCCCTGAGATGGGAAGAACATTATGAGGTGCTTTGTCAGATCTCAGAAGTGACCCAATAAGATTATTGTTATTGGGATTTGCAATCTCATTTCCACCACCACCATCATTCTTAAAATGTTATACAATTAAAGCATGGTCTAGTATATTCCAACTGATCCTTCCCAGTTCAGCTACTGCATGCTGACAGCTCTTTGGTTTAACTCTTTCAGTAAAACAGTTAGTTTTATCTCTGTGTGTCCCTCAAACAATCAAGTATAGGATCATAGACATGTAGAGCTGGAAGGGACCTTGAGATGTCATTTGCCTCCACTGCATTTGCCTGCACCATAAACCATCTCTGAAGTTGTTTGTCTGACCTGTTTGTAGGAAAACCTCCAATGATGGGGATTCCACAACCTCCCTTGAAAGCTCATTCCAGGGCATAACTATCCTTACAGTTTAGAAAAGTTTTCCTAATATCTCCCTTGCTGCAGATTAAACCCATTCCTTCTTTTCCTACCTTCAGTGGACATGGAGAACATTTGATCACTGCACTCTTTATAATAACTCTTAACATATTTAAAGACTGTGATCAGAGCCCCACTCAGTCTTCTTTTCTAAGGATTTTCTCAGGATCTTTCGCGGTTTTTAGCCTTTCCTTATCGGTCATGTATCCTAACCCTCTTAAAATCATTTTTTTATCTCTTCTCTAGACTCTTTCCAATTTGTGTATCTATTTCTTACAGTGCAACACCTAGAATAGGACACTCTACTCCAACTGAGGCCTCACCAGTGCTTGACAGTTACCTCCCAAGCAAGGTTTCCTCTAAGCTATGCAGCAGCACAGCCTCGGAGTTGCTTAATCAGCCCAGCCCAGCCAGACAGCTCAGTGCACAGAACCCTGAGCCCCTGACTAGGGAGGGGAGGCAATTAAGCCGCTCTGGGGTTGTGCTGCTGTGCAGCTTAGAGGAATCCTTGCTCCCAAGCCTTAATTTATGACGCTCCTGTTAATCCACCCAACAACGGTATTAACATTTTTGGAGATGCATCGAATTGTTGACTCGTATTCAATTTGTGATCCACTATAAAGCTCTGATACTTTTCAACAGTTACTACTGCTACTGCCTAGCCAGTTATTTATCTCCCATTTCATATTTGTGTATTTGACTTTTTTCCTTCCTTAGTATAGTGCTTTGCCCTTGTCTTTATTGTATTTTGTCTTGTTGAGTCCTGCCAGAAGGACAGGAGACACTGGAGGTGATTTTAATTAGAATGCAACTTTATTTTTACATATCTGGAAGTAGCTGGCAGATACAATTGTGCAGAGCAGGAAATTGCATGTACATTTCCATGTACTCAGGGTCTGCCATCATCTCTCCCCATGTCCAGTCCTGGTCCCACCTATCCTGCAGCTCGGACCCTGCCCCCTCTCATATAATGGTTATCTGGGGGACTACAAAAAAGGGGGGGTTGACTTCCCATTGTACCAGTCATAGGAGTCCCAAATCCCCTTTCTCTGCTTCTTTAAAGGATGTCTCCTTCAAATCCTTTACTAATCAATGGTATCTTATCACCATATCCATTCCCTATGGGCTATCTGCACTACATCTGCCGCAAGCTTACCTAATGAATTGTGACATTATAACCTAGCCCGCGACCCTTCCCTATATCAGTAGGTCTGTAATCAGCTGTGGGGAGGCCAAAAACACACCTTGGCTTGGCCAATCTGGCAGCCAGGGAAAATTCCGTCCTAGCCCCCGTTCTACCAAGAAGAGGAATGACTGCTGTAATAGCCACAGTGGGTGATTATGAGACCTGGTATTTGAACTATTTCTATGATTGAGAGGATGAGTTCTGCTATCCTAGTCTGGATTAAAGAAGGGTTTTCTGATACTACCTTGAGTATAAATATCCTGCCTCTCTTTGAGTCAGGTGGGGTGGGGGCAGCATCCCTCACTTGCTGATCTGGTCCAGCTTTTTGGAGGAGTACAGGATCTTTCAAAAAAGCCTGCCGTTTTCTAAATAACCTCATGTAGACCGCAGTTTTACTTTCAAAATGGCGTTTTTTCGAAAGAGCGCCATTACGCGATTATGCAAATGAAGCATGGGATATTTAAATCCCCGCTTCATTTGCAATTTCGAAGTGTCCAGTTTACATCCCTCTGTTGAAAGAGGGATGTAGTCTAGACACAGCCTCAGTTTCTTCTTCCTGAAGCCTCCATAATCTTCTTTGATCTTCACAGGAATTTCTTTGAACAGTATTCTGTATTCTTCACCCTTTCCCCTTTTAATTTTATCCACATCTTCCTTGCCATCTGATTCAGTTTTGTTGCTGAACATCTGCTTGTGTCCCTTTGTTTTCAATGTCTTTGCTTTCTTGGCTGCTGAGACAACTTCAGGATAAATTCACTCTTCATAGTCTTCACTGATAGGCTTGTTGATCTTATACTCAAAGTCCATTTCATCATTTCCTGTGCAAATGCCTTTTCAGGAAAGAGTCATTTTTAATTTGGTTTCTGGCTTCTCTTAATTTGGTGTTTGCATGCATTGTTAACTCATAGATTTAAGAGCAACATACAATGGTCTGTTGATTCATTTTATGATTATCACTGCATCATTGAAGATTCTTCTGTTATCTGTCAATAAATAATTAGTCTGATTTAGTGTGACTCTGGGCTTTTCTAAGTCCCCTTCTGATGTACTTTTTGAAATATCGTATTCATTATGTAGACATGTTTTGCCTCTACAATGCAGTGAGACTTGCTCCACGATCAGTTCTTACACTTTACTGAATTTTCCCACTTACTTTTCCTTCTCGCTTTCCTTTCCACTTACTATTGCATTAAAATCCTCTTGAATGATTGTGTAGGTGGATCTTTTCTGCTTTGCCCCCTCCAGTTCTTCAGACAGCTGGAAACATTCCATTTCTTCTTCTTTCACTTGCTGCATGGGAGCATATAGATGAATAATTTTAATCATTCTCCTTTGTTTTAGCTGACGTGTGAAAACTGCTGTATAGGATGATATGATGTCATAATGGATTATTCTTGGAACTGTCTTTCTTGACAATGAATCTGGTGCCTCTGGTCCTTGTTCTATTATTGAATGATCTTCCTAGGAATACTTGACCTCCACTTTTCCATTCTGCAATGAGGTTTTTAGTTTTTCCTGTTTTGCATATCCCAATGACATCTGGTTTACCAAATTTGTGACTTTGATTTAAATATTGGTGTCTGAATCAGATGATTGTCATCTTGTGTTGTAACTTTACAACAAATCATTGGACTGTTCTTTTAGCCATTTCTCTTTTATGTCCTGTGCTACACCTGGAGAGACATAATTGAACTGATTTAAACTCCAGTATAGACACAGTCTGATGGACGAAATAACTCTTCCAATTAGTGATGGAAAACCACTTTTTATCAAAACAGTATCTACAGCTAAATCATCATAGCTGTAGCTCTGACCCCAAAGTGTTCCTCATGTAGACAAAGCCTTATGCACAAAAAAATGAAGTATAAACCTTCATTAGAAAAGAGGAAAGTATTTTATATGCATAATATTTGGTATATTTTTATAACTTGCCAAATAAAATGAGAAATGACTTAAATTTCAGCAAAGTGAACTTCCTTTCAGAAAGAAAAGATGATAAAGTAGGCCCATAAGTGCAACCGATACCTGAGGGCAATCTTTTGAAAACTTGTTATTTAAAACAATTGTTCTTACTTGCGGTAGAAAGTATCTTTTTCTCTCCTACTGTTAATTATTACAAAATTTTTATTTCCACAAAACCAGAATCATTTCTCTTTTATAATTCAATTCTTCTGGCTGCTTATTCCTCACCTCAAGTTATTCTCCTTTGTGTCTGACACCATAATTTTCGTCACAGAAAACGCACAGTAAGGTTACAATATATGTGCCCTGAATTGTTTCTGAAGACAGTATTTTTAAAGTTGTCCATTACATGCTAGTATCTTTTTTAAAAATATAGAGCCTCTAAATGAGGGAAATACATCAAAAATATACCAAAAACTAGAAATACACTATGGTATTTTAAAGCTATATCACTTACTGATATTTCATAAAAGGCATGAAAATAGATGTCCAAAAGCCAATACCAAAGACATGAACATGGAATATAAGATAACTATAAATCTTAATGATGTAAGAGAACTATACCATAGAGAATCCTAAAAGTCAACAAGGAAAATTTTGAAATCAATATACTGAGCCAAGGGGACCATCTGAAGGTTAATCGAAGTTAATATAGTATGCTTGAAGTTGTCTAATGCCTGATAGGAGGACTATTGTGGTCAAATTTATCAACAAAGTCTGGCAATAGAAACCTTAAGTAAATCACATGTTACTGTAAGGTAGGAATGAAATATAGGAGAAACAGATGGCATTGTGAAAAATCTGTGGATAAAACGGATCTGTCTCAAAACAGAGATCTATTCAAATTGTGCATCATACTCATATACATTGTGCATTTGCTTCAGGGTCTCCTTTCGCCATGCGAATCATAATTGCAGCTAAATTTGCTTCTAGCTTATAATGGAAAAACAACATTTTTAGACACTCTTTGCTAGAATAAGAATTCTAGGCTGAATCTCACCTGGGGCTGACATACTGGTTATACACTAGTCTATAGTCTCATTTAATATCATACTAATAGAATAAATCCTTTTCTTATAAATGGGAGGGACTCTGGAAAAATGAATATGTTACTGGTGTCCAAACCAAGTAAGTCAGCAGTGTGTTGCTGAATAAAGCAAAAGAATTATATTTGCTTGTCTAAAAATTGTCATAATTATAGCATTTATATCTCTTTTTATCCTCAAGAAATTCTAACAGTGGCAAATATTTATACCCCAAAGGTTATATTATTAATCAAGATGGAAAAAATCATACATTAGAAGACTGATGTCAGAAATATTCTGTTGAATTCTTTTATTATGACTTTAAAAAGGAATTTGGAGATGAGTTCTTTGTCCAGTAGAGGAGATACAGCCTGACTCCCAATATATCCTTAGTTTCAGAAATGAATTCCTGATGTTTGACCTGGTGAGATGAGAAATGAAAATTGCTATTATCTTTGTTGTGTTTTTTTTAAATTTAAGCTAAAGGGAGGGCAGATGAACCTCCTCTCCTCCCCCCCCCCCACAACAAATGTGTGTAACAAAAGAAAAAGTACTCAAAAATAAACCAGCCTTATCACTATGCTTTCATTCTACCCATTTCTCCTATCCTTTGTCATGTTTGTTTCAAGTAGTGTTTCCAGTATGCTTTAAAAGTGTCAAGTACAATTCAGCCCTGATTTAAGCTTATAGGCACAGCTGTAAACCTAATAATAAATTAGACGATGGTAAAAATGTTACAAAAACAAAAGAACACCAAAGAATGATTTTCAGATGATTACATCTAACATGCATATTGTCTGATGGCAAGTACAGAAGTCCAGTTAGAAACCTGCCTTGCCTTTTACCATGTCCACTTCACATGCATAGTCATGCAGAATGTGACATTTAAACTGAGCACATTGTTGTATACACGTTTCTGAAATTGGGGCCCTGTTGATATGTTTTGCTTTTCGGTTCCTAGTAATCAAATTACTGCATGGTATGGTTTTTTTAAATATTGTTTTCTAATGTTTTGTTTGAAACAAAAGTTGTGCCAGGTATCACTTTTGGGAGTGAAGTCATTTAAAACAAAAATTAGAATCAGGGTCTTCGGCTGGTATGAATTGTTATAGATCTCCTAAAGTTAATGGAGCTATGACAATTTACACCAGTTAAGGATCTGCCCCAGTATGTCCATATTGAACCATGTCTGAGATTTCCAGCTGCTTTGTGTTCCATTCTTTTGTGGACTCTAACTTGACATTGGTTTGAACTCTTCCAGGCAAATTCAGGTAGAAGAATTCATTTAAATGTCCATTTCAAGTTTTAATTTCAAAGCCTAATAATGTCATAGGAACATGAGCAAATTATGAAAATAGAAGCCATTCAATTTCATTACAAATATTCTCTCATCTAAGAGTTTTCATCCTCTTTACACAGGACTTAATTAAACATTGTATGTGAATAGACAGTGCTAATTTTGGGGGATTCAAAAGTACTGTAGGGCAAAAATTCAGTACATGTAGAACTGTCTTTTGATGTTCACCTTGTTGGTATGCACTGGCCTTAATTTAAACAGCAGCGGTATTGCTTGTCCATATTGCAAAGCCTATCTTTTTTTGGAAGAATGGCCAGAACTTAGATACATGTTAATTAAATCTCTTGGAGAGTTTTTTTCTTAAAAATTAAGAGAACTAGGATTTCTTCTTTGGACTGAGTGTGTGTTTGTAATTTCCAGTTCATTCATCTGTGAGGTAATAATAGGTACGTAGTTCCTAAATTATCTGCCAATCTGAAACATGCAGGTTAGTGAAAGTTATGTACAAATGTAAGCATAAATTCTAAGGAAAAAAAAAAAGAATTAAGCTATTAGATACTGCTTGTACAGGTTGGATCTCCCTGGTACAACACCCTCCAGACCTGACTGCTCCCGAATGAAGAAGTTTGCTGGTTCAGGGGAGGTCAGTTCCATCCCCCTGCTGACAGACCCTCTACATCAGAAGATAGCTTCTCTCCCAGCAGCAGGGCTTCCCCCCCTCCCCGTTTATAGGACTCCTGGCTCTGGGGCTGCCAGAGCCATCAGGCCTCCACTGCTCCAGGGCTGCTGGGACTCTGCCACAGCCCTGAAGCTGGCAAGACTATGCTGCCACTGGCCCAGCCTGTTTCCCACTGTCCTGGGGCCAGCCCGGGCCATTCGCTCCACTCCGGACACTGGCTCCTAGGGCTTTCTGGTCCATGTTGCTGTACCAGAGAATCATGTGCCAGAGGGATTCAACCTGTACCTTGTTTGGGTAACATATTGTGTAGGGATTGGTCTGTGAGAGTCCTATATTGTGTTACATCTGTTTGCATTTGATCCGATGGTTCCATAGAGACAATGTGGCAGTCTGGAAATTAGTAAACATAAGGCTTGCTTGTGTGCTGTCTCCCCTGAGGTCCTTAATTTTATCCCAGATAAATTGCAGCTCTCACTACCACTTTTTATTGATGTAATTTAATAGTTCACAAAAGAGGCATGAAGGGATCAATTTGTTTAAAGCTTAAATGGAAGAAAAACAATTAGTTTGTCAAAAAGGAAGAACTTCAAGGTAAGTCAAGTAATTGAAGTATATCTTTAACAGTGAGAAGTATACCTGACAAATCTAACATTTCCCATGTATATTGGAGTAAATTGCAGCATTAAGCCTCTCTGTTCCTGTATGTATGAAGCTAGTAGAATAAACACTATGTTGGATGTGAAGCTGCTCTCAGTTCAGAATTTAGGGAGTTCTGCTGTTGATTTCAGTGAATTAAGGATCAGTATATGAACTCGTCTGTGAGGAAAAAACTTGTATGTAAGGCCATGTTCTAATTATTTGACTTACCCAGATGGAGGGGAGAGGTTTGGTGTAGCTCCTAAAGCATTCCTGGATTGAGGAGTATAAATGGTGTCCTTGCAGGGTGAGCAGATTGCAAGTGTGAAAAATTGGTACTGGGTGTTAATTGCATGGATATAGAGAATATACAGAGGTCTCCTAATGCCAAAAAAAGTTTGAAAGGGGTGTTATAACTCATGCTTCAGGGCTTAAACCAAACTCTGACCATTACAGATCAGAATGAGATCTTTGTGTAGAGCAGATTATTCCTCCTGTGGTGTTCTTATGCCATCTTCTGAAACACTGGTTCTGGCCACTGGGAGACAGGATGGACCACTAGTCTGATCCAGTATAGAAATTCAGATGAGCTACTTTATGTTAGCTAATCAGATTGCTTGAATCAACTCTTTAGCACTCTTATGATTGCTTTAATTCCCTTTAAAAATATCAGGGTATAAACAAATTTCCCTACAAGAAAATTATTCCAAATTGCACACGTAGACATGAAGAGTAACGCAAAGCAATGGTTTTGTTTCACATTGTGGTCATTTAAAAGGTCCTGTGCCCTTCAGCAGGACATTAGTAGGTTGAGTGATAGGTTAGGCTGGCATCAGTAATATGTGCTGTTACAGTGATATAACCACTATTGCAGGAGCTGTCCAAGTGTGCAAGATTGATTTGTTAGCCAGGCTAATTGGCAGCAGTCCTTAGCCATCAGAGTGCAATTACAGAGAACTCTGTCCAAATTTATGACATTTATCTTCTGGCCTGTCTCTTGCTTTCATTTATTCTCAGAGCATCTTAGTGATTTTTAATTTAATAGGCTGTGATAGGATTTTGCTGTTCATTGAAAATAATATCACTCAGTCATTTCCTTCCCTTCACTGTGCCAGATTCAGAGCACATTCTAAGTAATCTTTGGGTCATTTATTTGTGTAGTTGTTCTAAGGGCCTATTTTCCTTTCTCTTGGATTGATGAAATGTCATCTCTTCCGCTTTCAACATTCAGTATTAAACATTTCTGCAGTAATGCCAGTCCTGTGGGCCAAAGGAAGTTGGCTGTTCAAGGACTGCAACATTTATGTAGGGCACTCAGATCATGTCTTTAGAAAGGGCAAGTGAGTACTTTGATTGTATTAAATATTGAGTCCTTTGAGGGTGGCCAATTTGTTATGTGTATTTGTTACTGGAAGACATACCCTGCCTTGCCCAGGCCCAGTGCAGGGGCCACATAGGCCTCCTGCTGGTATTCCCTAGGCATGGGGAGGGGAGTGGAGTTAGGGACTGGCAGGGTTTCCCTGCTCCCCACCCCACCCCCATCACTCCTCAGTCTGGAGTTGGGGCCATGGGCCAGGAGGAGTAGGAGTTTGGGACAGGAGGGCCACTTACCTTGGTGGTACAGCTGCCCCCAGTGGTTACTCTGCAGTATAGCTGTCCCCTGTGTACACCCCAAATTTGAGAAACTTTACAATATAGAAAACTGCATACATCTACTTTTTTGTACGACTGGGAAGTGCAGCTTTTCTGAATGTTAAGATATTAAGAGTTTGCCATATCAATAGCAAATTATTATGGAATCTAAATGCCAGCTATAAAGGACCTTAGGTAGCTGTTGTCCAGAAATTCATTAATTTCTGCTTTCCTCGTGGCATTAGGTAGTGTCAGATAATGAAACTGCAGAAATCAAATATGTGTGACATATAGTAAAGTGCTCTATTTTAGCTCCTGCTGGGTTCACGATAAATGATGCCCTCAGAAGCACTAATCATCACAGCATAACAACAATATTAGCACTGCAGATACCAGTTACACTGAGGGCAGAATGTGACCTATTCTGCATCACCTGCCATTACATCTACACTATCACAGATCTATTAATATATTCAAATCTCTAATTTCAGACCTTGATGTTTGTATTATCAGGGTTTCTGACTCAGCTACTGACCCATTTTTAACACAAAAAAGCAGAGAAGCATTAGGTTACAATCCAGACTTTGCAGTCAAAGGACCTTATTCACCATTCCATTGTAAATCAGTACAGTCTCTGGCATAAAACTGTAGTACTGTATCAGATCCACAATATGCTTCTTAAATTCATCTGTCTGGAGAGATTCTTGGTTGTGACTTGGGAGGAAAAAAAGTAGCTCTAGGTAACCCCTTTCCTCTTCAAATGCCTAATCCAAAATCCACACAATGGAAAGGTTGGCATTGAGTTAATGGGCTTTGGAACAGGCCCCAAATGCATTATAAATTTCCTAGAATCCTAGAACTGGAAGGGACCTTGAGAGGTCATCGAGTCCAGTTCCCTGCCCTCACAGTAGAACCAATCACCTTCTATATCATCCATGACAGACGATGCCTATCAAACCTGCTCTTCAATATCACCAGTGATGGAGATTCCACAACCTCCCTAGGCAATTTATTTTTCCTAATGTCTAACCTAACCCCCCCTTGCTGCAATTTAAGCCCATTGCTTCTTGTCCTATCCTCAGAGGCCAAGGAGAACAATTTTTCTCCCTTCTCCTTGTAACACCCTTTTAGATACTTCACAGACAAGGTCAGCTCCCAGACTACTACACCAGGCAACACAATATGGGAAGGAGGTGGGCAGCCCTCGGTAGAGAAAGAACAGGATAAGAACTATTTAGAAAAACTAGACATACACAAATCCATGGGTCCAAATTTAATGCATCCGAGGGTACTGAGAGAGTTGGCAAATATCATTTCAGAGCATTTGGCCATTATTTTTGAAAATGTGTGGAGATTGGGAGAGGTCCTGGATGACTGGAAAAAGGCAAATGTAGTGCCCATCTTTAAAAAAGGGAAGAAGGACAATCCAGGAAATTATAGACCGGTTAGCCTCACCTCAGTCCCCGGAAAAATCATGGAGGGGATCCTCAAGGAATCTATTTTGAGGCACTTGGAAGAGGGGAAAGTAATCAGGAATAGTCAACATAGATTCACCAAGGGCAAGTCATGCCTGACCAACCTGATTAGCTTCTATGATGAGGTAACTGGCTCTGTGGACATGGGGAAGTCAGTGGATGGTGAATACCTTGACTTTAGCAAAGCTTTTGATATGGTCTCCCACAGTATTCTTACAGCAAGTTAAGAAAGTATGGATTGAATAAATGGACTGTAAGGAGGACAGAAAACTGGCTAGATTGTCAGGCCCAACAGGTAGTGATCAACAGCTCAATCTCTGGTTGGTGGTTGGTTTCAAGCGGAGTACCCCAAGGATCTGTTCTAGGGTTGGCTTTGTTCAACTTCTTTATTAATGACCTGGATTGTATCAAGTCAACAAGTTTGCGGATGACGCTAAGCTAGGGGGAGAGGTAGATACGTTTGAGGGTAGGGATAGGGTCCAAAGTGACCTTCACACATTGGAGGATTGGGCCAAAGAAAATCTGATAAGGTTCAACAAGGACAAGTGCAGGATCCGCAAGATTGGTATACCTCCTTTTTGGGGGCATAAGGATCTTGCAGGAAAAGGGGGTTTTGTGCAAAAAGAAAACATCCACACTGCTTGTTTTTGCGCAAAAAGCCCAGCACAAAAAGGGATCGGCAGAAAATATGCAAATGAATTTGTGACTCATGCAAATGAGTCCCTCGTTAGCATATTTTTTGCAAGAAAACACGTAGTGTAGATGTAGCCGGAGGGTGGTGAAACACTGGAATGGGTTACCTAGGGAGGTGGTGGAATCTCCATCCCTAGAGGTTTTAAAGTCCGGGCTGGGATGATTTAGTTGGCGTTGGTCCTGCTTTGGGCAGGGGAGGTTGGACTCAGTGACCTCCTAAGGTCTCTTCCAGCCCTAGGATTCTATGATAAACAGCTATCATATCCCCTCTCCGTCTTCTCTTTTCTAAAGTAAACAAGCCCAATTCTTTCAGTTTTCCCTCATAGGTCATATTTTTTCGACCTTTAATAATTTTTGTTGCTCTTCTCTGGACCTTCTCCAATTTCTCCACATCTTTCTTGAAATGAGGTGCCCAGAACTGGACACAATACTCCAATTGAGGCCTAATCATCACAGAGTTGAGCGGAAAAATAGCTTCATATGTTTTTTTCATAACACTCCTGAAAATGTATCCTTGAACCACGTTTGGGTTTTTTGCTACAGTGTCACACTGTGGACTCATAGTTAACTTGTGGTCCACTGTAACCTCTAGATCCCTTTCTGCAGTGTTCCTTCCTGGACAGTTGCTTCCCATTCTGTATGTATGAAACTGATTGTTGCTTTCTAAGTGGAGCACTTTGCATTTGTCCTTATTAAACTTCATCCTATTTACCTCAGACCATTTCTCCAGTTTGAATTATGACCCTATCCTCCAAAGCACTTACAACCCCTCTTAGCTTGGTATCATCTGCAAACTTAATAAGCATACTCTGTATGCCAATATCTAAATCGTTGGTGAAGTATGAAGAAGACCCATGATAACTTACATACGTGTTCTTTCAGCAGCTTTATTGGGACCCAAAATAAATAAAGTGTTATAAACTGATGTAGCTCTATTGATGACTTTGGAGGAGCCAGCCTAATAAGTATATTAGACTCTAACAAAAATTGATTCATTACAGTTTAGTATCTTTAATCACCTACAACTCACTCATGTAGTTTGTTACACAACTTACACAAGGGGACAAGGGGGCATAAAAACCTTCATACTCCCCTCCTCAGACTAACCTCATAATCCAACTCTCCTAGGGGTAGAGCCAAGCTGCTACTCCCATTCCTACACAGAGGTGTGGGGAGAGGACAGGTAGAGGTGCAGAGCAGGCAGAACCCTGGCTCAAGGTGCCCCTGCACACAATGTGCTGTCCAGAATAGCTGAGCCAGGGAAGATGTGTCAGGAGAAGGGCTTGTACTATTTATTTTTCTCATGGAGCTTGTAGAAAGAAAGGATTACATCACAGCTATTCCGCTTTGTCTCCCACATCCCGGGTGCCCTAGCCACTAGGCTTCTGGATATAAGGCTTCATCTCTTTCTTTGGTTGTTTTGTGACTGGCACCTATGTTCCCATTCGGAATCTAGCACCCCCACCTTTTTCTTGTCCAAAACTATTCAGCAAATTTTTGTCAAATTCACTGTGGGTTTTTTTCATCTGAACCAAACCTACATTTTTTGACAGATAAAGATCTCTATTTGGAAATAAGGATAGAGAAAGTTTCATGCTTTTCTCTTTTAAAGAGACTAGAGTAGAAATATACACAGTCATGTACTGAATGTTGATGTTATGTGAAGAGGTTCTGTGTGGTAGCTTGGTAGGATGGATATTTGTTAAAGAGGCTTTAGAGTACTTAGGAAAAGAATTAATATCAGTGCACATAATCTGCTTGTGCAATGCAAGGCTAAAAGGAATATTAGGCATATACTGGAATTTAACATCAGCAGTTTGGGTATGAAGTATAAAAAATGATGAATGACATACTGGAAAAAGCAAGTGATGGATTACAGGGATTAATCCATCAAAAGATTGGTTGTAGGTCACATCATTGTAATTCTTGTAGAAAGTGGAGTTTAGGCGGGGTTTGAGGGGGAGTATTTGGATAGAAAAGTTGGCTTAGTGTTTTTACAGACAATTTTTGTTGTATAGCAAAGAGTCTTTGCTTTACTGTTTTGCCATTCAGTTTCCAGAGTTTTATCTGGAACAAATGCAAAGTGTTTTGATTTAAGTACTTTATATGAAGAGATGCTAATCGCTTTATATTCAAAACTGAAAATAGCAGTCCACTATAGGCCCACTTTTCGCTCAGCAAAACTAAACAAATTGTCTTGAGGCAGGATGTTCTGCAAGAGCAGAATTACCTGTAAAGTTGGAGGCACATAGGGCATGATGCTTTGAAGATAGGAAGGTTGAAATAACTTTATTTTTTTTTCCCTTGCCATCATTCCAGAATGCAATAGCATCAAACAACAAAACAAACACATAAAAAATAAATAATATTTATTAATCTCATGTCTTAGATAGATGCCCTTCACTAGTTTAAGAGAGTTCGTTCGAAGAATTATTTAGTTTGTAGAACTAGTTTCTACATATAGTGTAGGCCTGATACAGAGTATATAAACCCTGCATTTTTCCTTCTATCTCTGGGGGTACAGTAGACTGTGGGGTGGGGTTTATCCCAAAAAAACTCCACTGCATCCAGGGAACGCATTTGCTCTTCCACTTTTTTTTGTGGAAGAGCAAACACGCTCTTTCGGAAGCCCCTGTATTCCTCGTTCTATGAGGAAGAAGGGGGCTTTTGAAAGAGGGTTTTTTCCAACATTTGGCCCAGTCTAGATGGGCCAAATGTCGGAAAAGCCTCTTCCGACAAACGTATCGGAAAAAGCTGCGCAAAATATATGGGGCTTTTGAGTTTAAAATGTTTCCATACTTTGATACTTAGCATAGAAACACAGTTGCCAAATCCAGGCTGATGAGGAAACTCCTGAGGGCCTGATGAAAAATAATAATGGCTTGCTCTCTCGGGTTCAGGAGCACATGTTGCAGATGTTGACTTATGTGTAAAAACTAACCCCCCAGCCTCCAAAGTTCTTTGACTCCATGGGCAAACTACTACAAATAAAGTAGTTTTAAGATGTCTGTAACCAGAGACTCCAAATCTTTTAAAGTCTTTATCACAATGTGATTTAACTAACATTCCTCACCAAAGAGTCTCCATTTTATTACAATCAGCATTACGGATATATTGGGTAGAAAGTTAGCAGGGGATAGAGGCAGACCTAAAATAATTTGGGTGGATACTACTGCTATTCTGGGATTTCTGATATTTGCTTGGTGTTTTAATGCAACCTTAAATTTGACTTCCAAATGTTTGTGTTGCTTTTATAAAACTGCTGTGTTCTCATGTGTTTCCCCCCCTTCTTTGTTGTTGTTGTCAGTTTGATTTAAAATAAACCAGACTCAAAAAGTCCACTTTTTTTTTAAATCCATCCTTATGTAGAACATCATTTAAATCATATATCCTGATTAAAACAAACAAAAATCCTAAAAACACAATTTAAGGTGGTTTTTTAAAATTCAGTTTCCCTGTTCATGTTAGTAAAGGTCTTTTCAGTCTAGTTACTTTCTCCGTCCCTCATTGACTATAAGTGACACTGACTATATGCAAAGTGCTATTGGTTATACTCTATATTAAATATACACTTATAAATAGTTTGTGTTAATGATTGATTGATAGATGTTATAAATATGGTAGGGGAATGAGGTACATCTTATAGATGTTATAAACTATAATTATAAACAATGTATTGACCTGTTGGTTTCTCTAACAAACTATAATAATTGATTAGCCATTGATTAAAACAATAAATGTTCATCTATTAACCCTTTAAATGCTATTTGCACATGCACCCTTAATATAAAATGAAATAATACTGTCAAATGCACAAAGTAAAAATGGGAAAAATATTTTTAAACGTGGTTAATTTCTTCCAACTCTAGGCATTTTAGGAGTTATTTGTAATTATATATTTGGTATAAAATTTAACAATTTAATAATTGTTCATATTTTAACTGCAGTTTAATGAAGGTTTTTTGTTGAGGTTAGAATATGAGTTTAACTCACTAAAATTATTTGAACAGACATACATCTTTTTCTCTTACATCTGACTACAAAGCTCATCTTTGTAAAATAATTGCTTTAACTTATTTCTGCAAATCATTTGTTAACACAAGAAACATGTTGCTTCCACTTGCCAATTGCTTTAATGAAATATTGCAACAAAATTTATTTATATTTTTATATAAATTTATTAAAATATAGCATTTGTGTGAATAAGGCAATGTTTATGTAATTAAAAAATCTTAAATAACTGCATTTGTTCCTTTTTTGTCATTCATTAAATTGTTAGGAAATGTAAAGCACATTCACGTGAGAGACAAAGAAAAATGTTTTGAGTAAGACATAATGGAGGCAGATATGCTACAGCTTTTCCTTATTGTTCCCTTTTTTTAAGAAGCAGCAGTGAGAAGTGGGTATAGGACACAACCACCTATTGTATATGCTTTCAATTTGATCATAGAGCAGATGCTATGCAATCGTTTCTACAAAATTTTCGCTCAACCTCAGGCTTGATTTGCAGGTTCCTACTTATTCCTGCTCTGGTAATCCATGCCCAGATATGTCCAATCTTGGTGTTTGAATGTGCCTACATAGACTGCAGAATGAGGCTGTTTATCTACGCTGGACAGTTGGTTTTCCACAACCACATTTTGTGAATATCTTACTCCCAGAAGTTCCACCCATAAACATGATACTTTAAAGAGTGATGGCAGTTGATCTCATATTCAGGAGCATTGATGCTTCAAGAAATTCTCATATCCAAGATTAGCCTGAACTTATTTGACTCCATAGTAATCTTCTGTGTGACTGCACTAATGATATGTTCAGAGCCCCTGCATCTGAAGTCCTTTAAAATTGTTTGTTGATTAAAGGTAATAATCAATTTCATCACATACGTTAAAGATGACTACGTAAGCTTCAGGCTTTGACTGATTCTGCCATCCTTTGTGATATTATTCTGATTTCCCCATTCATAACACTGTATTTCTTTCCTGTTAAGATAAGCATGCAACTGGCATTTTAAAATAATTATGCACAGAATTCATTTAAAAGGAGTAACAACTGACGAAAAGCTCCAACTATTAAATTACTGCAGGTTTGATTATTACAGCCCTTGCACACACATTCAGAGTGGGAAAGAGGGAGTGAGGTCTGGTTATCTTTAATCTGCTGCTCAACTTTGCTCATTTTGTCTCTGGCCCCGGAGAGGAGGTCAGGGGCTTGTCTTTCAGTCTTCTGCCCCTGAGTCAGTATTGTCAGATAGATACCAAACATGGCAAGGGAGTGAGTGAAAAAAGCACTGACTCCACCTCCCCTACTCACAGGCTAGAATGATTGGGTGAGCACACGGCTACATCACAAAAATGTATTTTTCTCTCAGCGCAAAAATAGAAGGAGACAACTTTGACTGTGAGTTGCAGTTGATTCTCTGGCTTGACCTTAAGGAGGAACAGTTATATAAAGGTACAGTCTAATCTGCAAATTGGTAGGCTTTGAAGACTTTCTAGCTCTGGTGTAAAATGTTTTATTTTCCCCTTAAATAATGAGTGGGCCAAAATGTAGGCTCTGGGCTCTGTTTAAGAGTTTTATGTGCATCTTAGAATAAAGAGAAGACATCTCCACAATAAAGATCTTTTTTTTACAATATCTGGCTATCCACAGACATCAGTGAGGATTCAAATCCCTTAATGTTAATTATAAGATACTAGAAGACTTACCCAACAGGCTTGGACTCTCTATAATTCTGACTGTTATTCAATACAGTTACTCTCAACCTTTCCAGACTACTATGCTCCTTTCAGGAGTCTGATTTGTCCTGCATACTCCGAAATTCCACCTCACTTCCTTAAAAATACAAGCATGTCAGAGCCACTATTACTGAAAAACTGCTTACTTTCTCATTTTACCATATAATTATAAAATAAATGAACTGGAATATAAATATTGTACTTAAATTTCAGTGTATAGTAGATTGAGCAGTATAAACTCGTTATTATGTGAAATGTTAGTTGATACTAACTTTGTTAGTGCTTTTTAGGTAGCCTGTTATAAAACTAAGCAACTATCTAGATGTGTTGATGTACACTCAGAAGATCTCTGCATGCCCCAGGTTAAAGGACTGCCGCTTTAATAGATGCAAAGATTTGTTCATGACTGGATGCCTAGCACATGAAGAACTGTTTGCTTAAGTGGCTGTGGTTGAGAAAAAAACCTCACACAGTTTGGGCGAATGTAACTAAAATATGTATGCATGTCTATCCTAATCCAGAAACACTATCACTTATTGAGTTCCTGAACTCAGTGTCCTGAACCATTTTAATGTAATATTGTTATGTAGAGAAACAGAATAAGAGTCTGGGGGAAAAAACTGTCATTAATTAATGCATTCTCCAAATATGGAACTGCATTCAGCTGAAAATGTGATCACTGGAGAAAATAAGAAACACAATGAATTTTTTAAAACAAACAACCCAGCTGGAGCAGAGATGCCAACAAACCATTCTTTGATGCTTCATAGATGACTTTGAATACAAAACTTATCTAATTGAGTCACTCCCTACATTCTCTCTACAATCTTTTTTTAAAGTGCTTTGTGGTTTATAATTTTTTTTGAAGTGGAGGGTTAAACTTATAAGTAAAGTCTTCCTAGTGAGTGAATGCATGCCGGCGTGGCTCCATTCATTTACATTTATAAATCGTGGCTTTTGAATGTGGTTTGGGGAGTAAGTGTGTGTGTGTGTTGGAGGGAGTGGCCTTAGTTGCTCTGACAGAAAATTCTCCAGATACGTAGCCATTTACAGTGTGTACCATTATGTTTCAAGCTCAGATGAAGGGCACAGTAGTTCACATATTTATCAATTTATCACCACAATGCATTGTGTGAACAAGCAGGGAGAAGGCCACTCCTACCAAATCTGCCACAAAATGATAGTTTTAGCACTTTTGTATCAAGAAAGACATTATTCCCACAGATGGACACTTACTGGATGCTCAGAACCAATTGGTGAAGCAGGAATTTCTGCCATAATCACAAGGGTCTCTGAAGAGCGGTGTTCTGAGGTCCAGCATCAGAGAATGGGACATTCTTTCTGTGAACCTGTTTGCAACAATAAACAGCATGCAGTGCAATTTGTTTCTGCTCTGAAATCCATCTCAGTCGATGGTCTTTAACTGATTCCTTCCATCTGAATTGGGGATCAGACCTTTTTTTACATCTTCCCCCAATCTCACTCGTCCCTCAGGTTATTCAAAAACTTAAGCTGGAGCATGCAAACCTGATTCTCATTGTGCCAGCTTGCCCAAGATAGTGTAGGTTCTCCAGCCTTCTCAGTGTATCCATTCAGCCTCCAAAATTTCTTTCCCTCTTGCTGATATTATGGTCAGATTGGGCATACAGCTCTGAGTGGTCTGCACCACGTAGTATGGATGCTTCATTGTTAGATAAGGAGGAAGAAGAATGTTCAGCAAGTCATATTTAATAGAAGAAATCCCTCTACTGGGACTACCTATTTAGCCAAGTGGAAGTGCTTTTCAGTGCAGTCTCTAGCTAGGCAATTTCCATCCTGTTGTTCAATGGTTTTGCACTGGATATTTGGAGGGCCACAACTTGGTCTTCTGCATATATTTTTAGCTATTTTGACTGCATCTAAGTAAGATGCAGACTTTGGAAAGGCAGTTCTGCAGTCATTGTTTAAGTAGACTCTGAGCCCCATTTTCTTCTGTTCCTGCTTGGGAGTCACCTGAATGGAATACATATCTGCAACCACTTACAGAATTGAAGTGTGTTACTTGCCTGTTCTCGGACTTTTATTCTTTGAGGTGTAGATGCAGACAAGCATTCTGCAATCCATTCTTTATCCATCTGCATTAGGGTCTCTATGTTTGACTTTCAGTGCAAAGGAACTGAGAAGAATTGGGGCAACTGCCATTAAAAAGCTGAGGGAGGGCCTTTGAGAGCTAAAGGGTGTGAGCAGCACCCCAACAGGTACTGTTAAGCAAAAATTCTCTTGTCTCCAGCATACTGGGCACATGCATTTCTGAGTAGACTATATATCTGTACCCACATCTCGAAGGACAACATGCAGTTAAGTAACAATTTTTTTCCAGGATTTAGCTACTCTGATGACAAGCACTTTAGATATTCTCGTGGCCAGATGGTTCGAAGGACAAATGGATTTACCACATCCATAGCTGGCAGAGTTTGTAGGAAAAGTAGTAAAACATTCTCTTATTATAACATTTGCTTTCAAAATCTACCCATTTAATGACCCTTTATGTCCATGTGCCCTAATGTCTTCCTTTTCCCAATAAAATTCCTTATAGAAACTTCCATGTTCAATTCCCAAAAAATCAAAAGACATCAACAAATTTTAATTGCCCAGTTTTGCTGAGCATAAACAGTCCTCGGGTTCTAATGTGCTGTGTAAATGCAAAGTATTCTTGCTCTATCTATGAAAATTGTCCTGCAGGCTGTAAATATTAACCTGTGGGCTGTAAATAACTCTCCTTTTCCAGCTACTCTATTATTGTCTTGAAGATGCTGACAGTTTGGCTGCATGATCCATTTAGCTTTTGAAATGGAGCATGTGCTAAAAAAAAGCATTGCATTGGCAACACCTGTTCCCAGAGCTACCTTTATATGCAATTTTTTCCATCGTGACCTCAGTCTAAGAGTGATTCTGGCACTTTGGCTCATTTGGTCCAACTCAGATATTAACAGTAACTGTGTATGAGTCCTCTCAGTTCTTTCTGACATCACTGAAAAAGACATTCTAGCTTTTACTAATGTTTGAATGTCCATTTTTTAGCAATATTATTATTATCCCTTAGTTTTTCATCAGAGGGATTTAAAAAAAAAGAGTTTTCACCAGTGGCATAGCTAGGACAGGAAAGTGTGTGGGCCCCAGTGTTCAGGTGAGTGGACAATGATCGGAGGCCAAGGGGAAGGGATTGAGGTCTCTGGTGGAGCAGGAGGATCAAAAGGATCTGGTACCCTTGCAAGAGAAGGCAGGGGCGGACCTGCCTCTCCTCAACTTCCCTTTATTGCTCAGCAGGCACCTGGGGCACACTCATGGAACACACTACCTGTGGTGCTAGTGCTGGGACTGGAGACCAGGGCAGCAGTGTGCAACACTGGCAAGAGAGCGCAGGAGCCAGGCTGATGGACACCCAGCTGGGCTCAGGAGTCCTAGCTTCTGGATTCAGGAGGCTCCAGCCCCAATTTGGGTGGGCCTGGATATTAAGTGGATGGGTCACGTCCCACTCAGGCCCACCTGTAGCTACTCCCTTGGCCTTCATCACATTCAAGATCTTTAAACATAAAAAGAAAAAGCGACTGTCTAAAATTTATGCTCCCGGGCCACCAATAAATCTTGGCCACAAACTGACTCTGTAGCTTGCGGTGGTCAGGAGGGTTTTTTTAAAGGCCTTCATAGAATTCTCGCATTTTAGGAGCTCAGATGTACTCATCTCCCTTGACTTCCCTTACATTTTTGCAGTGTTTAACAGCACTGTCTTCTGGAGGTCACTGATTGTGATGTCTTGCACTCCTAACATATTTTTGGCTACTTGTTCATACCTTTAGGGATCACTCCAAGAGATCCAATAATGACTGGGAGCATCTTTGTTCTAGTTTTTCACAATTGTTCTACTTCCTGGCATAGCTCTTCATACCTCGCCATCTTCTCTCCTTGTTTCTTCTTGTTGTGGCTGATATGGCAATATCAAGTAATATGGCTGCCTTTTTGACAGCTATATCCTGCCTGTGTGCCTGCACTGTGTGGTCTGTAGCAGTTGCTAGGTCCCATAAAATCTCACACTCTGTATTTCCTAGAGTGCCTTCAGTTCAGTGGCCCTAATACTATATGGTGGAGGAAGTGATTACAAAGATTGTTGTATGAATTACAATAGTTCATAGAAGCCCTACTCATGGACTATTGTGCTAGGTTCTTTACAATAACATAATTTTAAAATGGTCCATGCCCTAAGGGGTTTAAATAATTTTACATAAACCTTGCTTTGACCAACAAATGAAACAATACATTGCAGTGGCGGTCTATAGCTCCAGCATCCAAGGACACAGGGATCTTTCATCTATGTGACTTGGCAACCTTCTGAACATAACCAAAACACTCATGCTTTGAAAAAATCTTGACCCCTTTTGTGGATCACTAGAAGGAAAACTCTCTCTTAGACAGCACAATATATAACCTGGCACATTCTACTCTGCTGCCCAATTTTCATGACGTTACTTTCATCTGCTTTTTTGCCCTTTCTTCCTGTTTCGCTGTTTTTTTCCCCTGCTCTGTGTTTTTCCTCTTATGTAATTGTACGTGACACTTGCTATCTGTAAAGTAACCTATCCTGGAGTTCTTAGTCAAGGAAAATGTTTAATGTATTTCATTGGGAGTTGTTGATGCTGGGTATTGGCTACAGGAGTTGGTCAATAGTATTACCAAGTTAAAAGAACAAGTTAAAAATCACCTAGAAAAGTTAGATGCCTGCAAGTCACCAGGGCCTGATGAAATGCATCCTAGAATACTCAAGGAGCTGATAGAGGAGGTATCTGAGCCTCTAGCTATCATCTTTGGAAAATCATGGGAGACAGGAGAGATTCCAGAAGACTGGAAAAGGGCAAATATAGTGCCCATTTATTAAAAGGGAAATAAGAACAACCCAGGAAACTACAGACCAGTTAGTTTAACTTCTGTGCCAGGGAAGATAATGGAGCAGGTAATTAAGGAAATCATCTGTAAACACCTGGAAGGTGGCAAGGTGATAGGGAACAGCCAGCATGAATTTGTAAAGAACAAATCATGTCAAACCAATCTGATAGCTTTCTTTGATAGGATAACGAGTCTTGTGGATAAGGGAGAAGCAGTGGATGTGGTATACCTACACTTTAGTAAGGCGTTTGATACGGTCTCGCATGATATTCTTATCAATAAACTAGGCAAATACAACTTAGATGGGGCTACTATAAGGTGGGTGCATAACTGGCTGTCATGAGGAGGGAGAAAACTTGTTCATCTTGGCCACTCAGGATAGAACAAGAAGCAATGGGCTTAAACTGCAACAAGGGAGGTTTAGGTTGGACATTAGGAAAAAGTTCCTAACTGTCAGGGTAGTCAAACACTGGAATAAATTGCCCAGGGAGGTTGTGGAATCTCCATCTCTGGAGATATTTAAGAGTAGGTTAGATAAATGTCTATCAGGGATGGTCTAGATAGTATTTGGTCCTGCCATGAGGGCAGGGGACTGGACTCGATGACCTCTCGAGGTCCCTTCCAGTCCTAGTATTCTATGATTCTATGATTACTTCTGGTACAAAATAAAAGTCTCTTTAAAATTATTATCACAACAGAACCCCTTTAAATGATGTTCAAGAGTGCTGCTGCTGTTTTATGTTAGTTAGAGGTTGCATGTCATTGCCAGTGCATGGCAGTTCCTTATTAATGTTGAAATAATCCCCTTAACAGATGTGGCCAGGTGAAAATTGAGGTGAGGAAGAGTATGGCAGTGTAGGTTTAGAAAAAGTTAATTTAGAACAATCCTGGCTACAGAAAAGGAGCAATATCCACCACACAGCTAGAATATGCTGCACACCATTGCACACCTGCGAGCCAGCATACCACATATTCTTGAAGCTGTGGTACACCAATGCATAAAGGAAGGAGTCATGCTCTTCTGAGCATTTTGTAAGAACCTTGTGTCTCTGAGGGAAGAAGCTTGCCTATAAAATAGGTAAGTCCATGAAGATTTTTTTGTCTGTTATGGATCTTTTCTTTGTCAGTTATAGAAGATGGGGGCTAAAAAGGGTGACTGAGCAGGATATCACCAAAGAGTTTTCCTTCAGTTACCAGTGGATAAAAATTTCCAGTTCACCTATTCCTTATACAGTAGTGTTTATATTGCCTCACTGAGAAACTTTTCTAATGAAGCAATCTCATTTCATGGCCATGCACACTCAGACACTGTGACAGGAAGGTTACAAAGGCCCTATAATTTCCTTCAGCTGCATTCTCTTTGAAAAAGGATATTACTGCTCAACACTAAACTTGTTGAAAGTCAGAAAATGCACCATTTGACATGTGCTCTTATTTCATTATTCCTTAGTGTACTGCCTCCTTTCCTGATCAATGTATTTTTGTTACCTGCAGTTTTTCCCCGTGTGTGTCTGCAATCACTATTTTCCTCTCTTTGCTTCATTAACCTTCTGGCTTGAGCATCTTGAATGATGCTAGTCCTTAAGCCAGTGGTCACCAACCAGTAGATTGGGATCTACTGGTAGATCTTGGAGCCTCTGACAGGTGATCCTGACTGGTTTGGCCAAAAGACTATCAAGTGCCAGCACTTCAGCTGCCCGTCTTCGCCCCTCCCCCCCCATTGCTATACACCTCTTACCCTTTGCCTTGGAGCTGTTCCCCCAGGAGCCTCCTGCTTGCTGTGAAGGGCAGGGGAGGGAGAGGAGGAGTTCTGATGTCAAGGTGCCCCCTTCTCCCACCCTGTATCCTATCTCCACAGAGCAGAGATGGGGCACAACAGGACTAGGCATGGAGCAAGTTTGTTGGCTGCTTTTGGGAGTGGTGCAGGGCTAGGACGGGGTGAGCCTGCCTTAGCTCCACTGCACCACCACCTAGGAGCCACCTGAGGTAAGCAGTGCCCAGCTGGAGTCCACATCCTGAAACCCTACCCAAGTCATGAACCCCCTCCTGCACCCCAAGCCCCTGCCCTCGCCCTGAGCCCCCCTGCATCCAAAAACACCTTCCCAGAGCCTGCACCTAGAACCCCCTCCTGCAACCCAACTGCCTGCCCCAAGCTCAGCTCAGAGCCCCTCACACTCTAAATCCCTTAGCCCAAGACCAGAACCTGCACCCCAACCCTCTGCCCCACCGTGGTGATAGTGAGTGAGGATGGGGGAGGGATGGAAGATGGAGTGAGCAGGGGCGGGGCCTCAGAGAGAGGTGGGGCAAGGAGCACAAAGAAGGTGGGACAAGGATATTTGGATTTGAGGTAGATCTTGGCTTGCACTTAAATTCAAAAAGTGATCTCGTGTTTAAAAAGATTGGAAACCACTGCCTTAACCCGTCTGCTGGGACTGACAACAAGAGGCAGCACAAAAGGGCTGTTGAATGCCCTCCTGAAGAATATCCCCAGGGCAGGGACAGTGTAGGCACTTCTGGACTGCAGGGGAAGCCTGTGGCGACCATTCAAGCCTGCTCTGATTTGTGCTGGAGGCCATACCAGCTCCCAGGACAACCCATTAGGGAGATGCAAAAGAGACATGAGGTCTTTCTTATATCTTCCCCACTCCCTCGAGACTGTGAGAAAGGTGCAGCACATAATGAAACCAAAGGGTGCCAGTTCATGCAATTCATTCATAGATGTCTGTCCACTGGAAATTGGATTGAGAATACAAAATGCTTTATTGGCAGCTAAAGAGTTCCAAAAACATAAAAATGGCTAAATAAACTCCATTAAAATACCAATAATAATAAAAAATTGTATGAATCAACTGGATGAGTTTTGTAAGGTGGGAATTGACTTATAGCATTGTAGATTACTACAAGCTAAATGGACATTATGGAATATTCTTGTAAATCAGAAGGTTGATTTGATATTGATATGATTTTAAAAAATGGCTGCCTATTTACCCTGTCATCCAGAGGTTCTCAACCTAGGAAAAAGTTCCTAACTGTCAGGGTGGTTAAACACTGGAATAAGTTGCCTAGGGAGGTTGTGGAATCTCTGTCTCTGGAGATATTTAAGAGCAGGTTAGATAGACGTCTGTCAGGGATGGTCTAGAAGATTGTACTGGGTCCTGCCATGAGGGCAGGGGACTGGACTTGATGACCTCTTGATGTCCCTTCCAATTCTAGTGTTCTGTGATTCTGTTTACAATTGTGGTACTCATATGCAGCACTCTGTGTGTTATGTGAGTTGCATCTACACAACTATATATACATATATATCTCATGGGCTGCAGATGTGTGCTGATTACACCTCAAGCAGCCTGTGGTGGCGGGTTGAGAACCATTTGCTTTTGTCATTACATCACTGTTTATTTTTTAGGCACACTGATTTTGGAGTAAAATCTATATACATCTTCAGACAGATACATAATAATGCACACGAGAGATAAAATGGTGTATCAGTTCTATAACATCCCTCTTTTTCAAACCATTATTTTACCTACCACAGATTGATTAAAAGTAGTTGTTTGTGCTCATGTTTTATTATTTGCTCTGTATTTTATGCACATTTAGTGTTCAGTTTTTTAAAAGTAAATGTTCACTCATATAAAAATGCATAGGGCATGTGTCTATATTTGTACATGCAGTTGCTCTAATTATATGCACATAATAGAAGCTTGTGAATGTGATTATGTAAGTAGTTTCAACTATCTACCTGTGAATTTCTACCTGGGCTGGATTAAGACAAGCTGAGGTCCTAAATTATGTCAAGTTTAAGAAGCCCTATAGCATTACCAAAACAATGTGTACTATTCTAACAGAAAGGACAATGAAAATAGAAATAATAATGTTTTATATTTGTATATATACTGGTGCATAGGCAAGGGTGCAAATTATAACTAGTAATTTTCTTGTAATGAGAGGCCCCTCATAATCTGAGACCATAAACTGTAGTTTACTTAGTTTATGCATAAATCACCACTGTCTACATTGGTCTCTGTTTTTTAAAATGTGACCTGTTGACCTTTAAGTTCTGCATTCATGAATCATCTTATGTCATTGGTGTTTAACGATCATGGCTAAAAAAGAAGTTTGTAGTGTAAAAGAATATGGCATTTTACCTGCTAAATGTTGCTGCCCACAGGTCCTGCAATCTCTCTCTGGTAGCAGAAATGCTTTTCTTGGCAGTAGTGTTTTTTTTTTCTTTTCCCTTATTTTGTAGGGATTTGGTTTGCACTGTAAAATAGGAGGAAGCATTGGCCCATGTACGAAGTAATGTATTCACTTATCCTAAGTAGATAAATGTGATATCCTTCTTTACTTTGATTCAGGAACAATTTTGCCCTAATATTCAGAGTAGCTTGTCAACCTCAAGGCCAGAACAATTGGTGGCTAAGTTATTTAAAATGGGAACCTAGATTTGGGCTTCTAATTTCATCTTTAAGTGAGTGAATAAGTATTCTTATTTTGAAAATTACTGAGTGTTTAACACTTCCTATTTCAGTGTGAGTAGCAGAAGCTCAGCACTTCTGAAAGTCTGGCCACCTACTTAGGTTGCTAAATAAAAAAGTTAATGAGTCTAGTGATTTAAACACTTTGGCCAGTTTCGGCATGTATATACATTCCTAAGTGTGGTCCCCAGCTCTGGACTTGCAAGTTTGATTTCCATCTCCAGTCCACTAGTTAGCTGTTTAGTTAAGTAGCCGCTTAGTTTTACCTTAGAGGAGGTTGCATAACTGCAGTATGCGCAGCAATTTCTGTAGGGTTGCCAGCTTTCTGACCAAACAAAACCAAATGCCCCTGCCCTGGCCATTCTCCAAGGCCCCACCCCTCCTTCTGTCGCTCACTTTCCCCCACCCTCACTCATTTTTTATTTTCATTGGGCTGGAGAGGGGTCCTTTTCGTACGGGTGTTCAGTTGAAAACCAGACACTTAGCTACCTTAAATTTTCATGTCATTTGAAAAGTCCTTTTGAGATGAAAGACACCACATATTGGGGATGTTAAAATTCAATACTCTAAATTTCTAATCTTTGTTTGTTATGTTTCCACCACTCACTGTTTACTCATTTTCTGTTTTTCTTTTCTTTTTTCTCTTTCTCTCTCTCTCTCTTTTTTTTTTTTTATTATAAAATACAGTTTACAGGACTTTGCACTCCTTGGTAGTTTTACTTGAAATCAGGTGGTCTAAATCCTTTCACAACCAAATAAAAGGTCATAACAGGTGTACTGGAAACCTGTTTTTATGGGTGACATCTTTTTATTTTTCTAGTTTAGTGCCAGTACATATCTTAGTAAACAAACAATTGATTGGTAGGTTCCAGTTTTGCCCTCAGATTCACGGTGTAGAGTAGACCCAGCCATATCTAAAGGAAGTTGCCTAGTATAATTTAGGGTAGATATGGGTCTTTAGTGTTTATTAAAGGCTTCTCTGGTTTGTAAGGAAAGACTATAAGGCAAAGCAACATTAACTCTGTGATAAACCATAGGCAAAAAGGTATGAATCTGAGATAATATTTTAGTCCCAAACACTGATTAACAGGTTTACTTTTCTATGTTATTTTTGGATTTTTTTTGTGGTGGTGTGGATTTGCTGTTGTTTTTTTCATTATACTGTTTTTCAAACTAAAACAGTAGGGTTTTAACTTAAATCCTTATGACTTAAATATCTATAACTACTATATCATTTTACTTTAGTTTCAGATTACTCGGCCAAGAAATTATCTGTTTCTGTCTATAGCATTGTCACTAGAACTGCTCATTCCAAACACAATGATTACAGACAGTGGTGCTTTTGTTTTGTTTTGTTTTTACTTTCTGAATTATACCCTGTGGTAACAGTCCTCAGAGCTAATAATATACAGCAGCTGGCAAACAAAACTAAAAGTCATCTGTAGATTTTCCCACAACTAAATTCAGTGAAAGGCATGTTGATTATACTTTTTACTTTTCAACCAATAAATTATATGGCAGGATTTATAGAGGCTTTATTTTGGGCAAAATCAGAACTGGAAATAAAAATTTCCCTTTCAGGAGGTAAACCTCTAATACTTTTCTATCAGGTCACTCAGCAGCAAGTAATAAATACACCACTGCTTATAAAAGCTAAAACCAAATTTGCAACCTACAAAGGCGGAAGTGTATACAATCCAGTGAATTTCCAGGGCTTCCCAACTATTCCCATATCATAGCACTCACTGAGTAGCCAAGCTCCCTGGACCAGAGCAAGTCCTGCAGCCTTCTTGGCTCCAAGCCCACACCCCTCGAAACATCTGCCTTCTACTCCTAAGCTGCCTGCTCTCTTCTCCTCCTCTCTCCTGACCATTTCCAAATCTTAACTCTGCTTAAAGACACATATTTGCAACCCACCAGATATTTAAAAATTGTCAGGAGCTGCTGTGATGTTCATTCTGTAATAGGCACATGGTTTTAGCTGACCTGCTAATGTCAGCAGTAGGAGGGTCTACAAAGACATAGAGCAGTAATCAAGTAGAGTAGAGAACCCGAGGGAGGAAACTGAACCTGATTTACAGAGTCAAATGCAAACAATTCTGTTTTTTCCCCAGGGCATTGCTCTGGTTAAAGAGTTAATAGGATTTAGATGCCTTATACTTGGCATATGTATCATTTCAAATCTCTTTTGACCTTTTTACTGAAAGTTTGATGTTTCACTGAATTGATACATGTTTTGATAGATACACTGTTTTATGTTTTATTGGTTTTTTCTTTTGTTTCATCTTTTGCTTTTAGTGGGTAGAGTTAGTTTTGGTTAGGGAATATGCAGAAAACGTATCTTGAAGCTTCAATACCCATATAATACGGTATAGGCTTCCTCAGCAAAAAAAAAAAAAGTTTAAAAAACCCATAATTGTAAGATAATGAGTGATCATAAAATTATTGGATTCAAATTCAGAGCTGTGTCTTCGAATCTAAAGGAAGTTTAATTTACACCTTCATCTGGCCAACCTGCACACACCAATTTTAGACTTCCGGCCAGTATACTCAAACTAAAGTTAAGCTCTTACCTCTATATTCAGCTGTCTTTGTAGTTTGGAACCTGACTTTAGAAATCATAGTTTGCAAACTTTGGCCTGAGACTCATTTGCAGTCATGCAATCTTAACATGTAACTTACTTTAAACTTACAAATACATTAGAAACCATAGCCCAAATTTAGAACTGATGTGCAGTGTGATATAACTGAAGCCTCAGTGTAACTTAAATCAGGTTTTTAACTAATTTAGTTAAACTTGTACAGCTTCCTTGTGTAGGCAGGCCCTTAAGCCCCTTGGGTTTAATTTTCCATTGCCTGAAACATTCTATCATTAGCTCATTGGTAGTATTTTACTCTCACTTTACATTCATTCCTCACGGGGTAAATGATCATACAATTTGCAGGGCAACAGATAATCAGACCCCTTTTATATAATTTAGATTCCACTAGCCCTATTCAGACCCATTCCCATGAGTCCACATCAACATGAGGTAGAGGGAGAGTCTGATTTACTGGGACAAATTTAGACATGAGAGATGAGGCAATTTATTTTAATTGCACTCACTCCATTTAACTGAGCATGGGGGAGCCTAAGAGAATCACAGCTTAGGTCACACCCCTTCCATGCATAAATAGTACTAGCATAGGTTTGCTCACCTGTGCTACAGTCACACCTTCACTTACTGCACAGAACTACCCTAAGACTCACTTACCATATCAGGAAAGGGACCTAAGAGAGTTTGAATGTTAGAAGGGCCAACATAACACCACCTGTGAACTGAACCCACTGTGTTGTATGCATTATTGCCAATTCCTGCAATTTGATAGTGAGTCTTACAATGTTTGATGGGTTTTTTCTTACAGCCTCTGGTCTGGGAGACTCATAATGAGATAGGAATCTCAGCTTTCATGTTTTAAAAAAGAAACTTACTTGTCCCTCATGGTGACTGAGGAAAGCTTGAAAATATGAATCCTTAAAGGCTCAAAAAAAGTTTTAAAAAATCCACATTTTTTTAAAATCATGATTTTTAAGCCATCTTATGGAGTTTGGGGCCTGATTTATTATTTTTGAATATATGGTGTTGTCAATAGCGTGTATATGGCTCATAGATCCATTCTAGGCAGAGGTCTAACATTTAGGCAGTGAATCACATGAGAGCAACAAGAATAGGTGAGGGGATCATTAGCACCTATTATTGCACATGCATACATGCACTGAAACAAGTATTTGAGTTCAATGAAAAAACCCGAATGTAAAGTTTGTTTAAACACTCATAAATTCCCTTTCCTTTAGGAAGTAACTCAAGTATTGTAAAATCTTGATCCATGGTTATGCATGCTAACATAATGCTCTTTTTTACGCCAAAGGAAGCAGGAAATTATTCAAAAGTATAATTCTCTAGGCTTAGTTATATCCCACACTTTCACTGAAACAAAAAGAGTTAGTAGCAGGTGATTCTCTCTGAAGGGCCCTTCCATATGGAACTGCTACTGATTCCTGATATACCTCACCTCCATTCCCCTTTTTGTCCAATAGTGACTTGATCTGATGGCCTTTGAGGGAAATTGCAAAGCTCACATATTTCCTTAGGCACTTGCTAAGGTGATGAAGTAGACTAGTCAGGAAGGAGAGAGTGAGTACAATGTAGAAGGCATTGCACATATAATAAACTAGTTACAGTGTTTCATCTGAAGAAGTGGGTTGTACCCATGAAAGCTCATAATACCATCAACGTGTTTTGTTAGTCTTTAAGGAAAGACTATTAGTTGTTTTTTAAGTTTTTCCCATTACAGACTAACTCGGCTACCCCTCTGAAGCTGGTTGTAATGTGTTCAGTAGACTTGGTGCTGCAAGAGTGAAAGAAACAACATCTTTATAAAGTTAACCTACCTTTTAAAAGGTGGGAGGCAATTGGCAACCCAGTAGTAACAGGCAGTGAACAAACCCTTAAAACTGATGTACAGATTCTTGGGATGGGGATGCACGTGTCTGCTAGGGGTCAGACCACTTCCTCCATGTATCCCTTGTGTCTGCAGTCAGTAGTTTGGAGGTTGTCTCTGCTGGTGTAGAGCCTGTGGGTAGATAATAAGGAAACCTGGGCCCTCCCACTCCCTTGGGTCTCAACCCAGAGCTTTGTGTGGGGTTTGTTCACTCCATCACAATCCTCTAAATCAAAGCTGAATCTTACAACATTGTGAGCACTGGAAGAGGGCATAGGGACGCATAGGATTATAGGTATCCTCTGGATTTGATCTCCACATAATTGTGAATCAGAGGTGACTTGTAAGGTCTCTATTTAAAATACACACCACAATGATTATAATAATCCTTGTGAAATGTAAGTATGGGTAACATGTACCTACATATAACTGAAAATGATGTTGGTCACCAGAAGATAATATCCAAGTTTCTCTGAGTCAGCAGGTGCTTATTGAGCTAACTGGCTATCAGTAAATTGTGTATTGTATACTTCACAGTGAACACCTGTTTATAGTGTGAGCAATATGCTAATAAAGTGAGGAAAATGCTAATCAAAAGATTGCAAAGTTTCCAGAGTAGAGTCTCTACTGGAAAAAGTAAGGTGATGATATTATCCTTTACCTAGGAGTCAAGCTGTCAACTGGCTTGAATGGAGGACCACAGCCAGTCTGAGGGTATGTCTACACTGCCACCCTAGTTCGAACTAGGGTGGCTAATGTAGGCATTCAAACTTGCAAATGAAGCCCAGGATTTAAATATCCCAGGCTTCATGTGCATGTTCCCGGGTGCCGCCATTTTTAAATGCCCCGTAGTTCGAACTACCTGCCCGCGGCTACACGTGGCACAGACTAGGTAGTTCAAATTAAAGCTCTTAATTCGAACTACCGTTACACCACCTTGCAGGAGGAATAATGGTAGTTCGAATTAGGAGCTTTAATTCGAACTACCTAGTCCGTGCCGCGTGTAGCCGCGGGCGGGTAGTTTGAGCTATGGGGCATTTAAAAATGGCGGCGCCCGGGAACATGCAAATGAAGCCTGGGATATTTAAATCCCAGGCTTCATTTGCAAGTTCGAATGCCTACATTAGCCACCCTAGTTCGAACTAGGGTGGCAGTGTAGACATACCCTGACTGTTTAACACTGGGAGAGGAACTTTGGGTGAGTGAGCCTTTATGAGTAGGATCCTACCAAATTCCTGGACATGAAAAATGTATCATGAACCATGAAATCTAGTCTCCAATGTGATCTGTCCTTGTGTATACTTTTATCCTATATTATGCAAATTTCACAGGGGGGGACACTATTTCTCAAACTTGGGGTCCCAACCCAAAATGAGGTTGGCAAGGGGGAGCCACAAAATTATTGTACGGGGGTCACAGTAGGGCCACCCTTACTTCTGCACTGCTGTAGAACTGGGTGGATGGGAAGTGGCAGCTGCTGACCAGGTGTCTAGCTCTGAAGGCAGTGCCCCTCCAACAGCAGTGCTGATGTAAAGGCAGCAATACCAAACCTTGTCATATTACACTTCTCTGCTGCTCTCTTCAGAGCTGGGCTGCCAGATAGTGGTGGCTGCTGGCCAAGGACCTAGCTCTGAAGGCACCAGGACAGAAATAAGAGTGGTAGAACCATTCCACGCATCCTTACTTCTGTTCTGCTGCAGGAGACAGTGATGACTTCAGAGCTGGGCTCCCAGCCAGCAGCGACTGCTTGCCAACCACCTAGCTCTCGTAAGGATGGCAGTTCTGCAACTGCCCTCAGTAATCTTGTCACTCCCACCTCCTGCACAACCTCTTTTTGGGTCAGGACCCCAACAGTTACACCACCATGAACTTTCAGATTTAAACATGTGAAATCATGAAATTTATAATTTTTAAAATCATCTGATCACGAAATTGATCAGACTGGACTGAATTAGGTAGGACCTATTTATAAGACAGGAGAATTGGTTAGTTAAGTTTAGGCTTTTGAAGGTGTGTTGTTATTTTATTTTATATGTAATTCTTTGTTTCCATTAACTGTAATTGCTTCTTCTCCAATCTCTGTTCTTTGTTAAATATGCTTCTAGTAAAAACAAGAATAAGTTTATCTGCATGCTTGAAGTTGAGCAGTGTGGTGATGCTAAGGTATAACTGTTAAGCTGAAATATACTGTTCCATTGGGAAGAGCAGGGCCTGGACTCACCAGGGAAGTGTCTGGAGGGTTCGGGGGTTAGAATGTCCCTATCATTGGGCTGCAGAGGGACAGTGGAGCCCCTGAGGGGGCAATGCAGGTGTTGTCTGAGTCTGGTGGAAGCAGTGATCTGATGCCTGGCAGGTACAGACAAAGTCTCCTACTGCTAAGGACAGGTGGTTGTGAGGTGCCTCACAAACTTGTGCGGCCCTGAAAAGCACCACAGACCTCCACTTGCAAGCATGTTTGGGACATCTGGTAGTGAATACCTACTAGATGTGCAAAGAGTATGGAGATGCCAGAGAAGCCAAAAATCACATCCATTTGAAAGAAATTTCATTCCAAGTAGTTACATATGTTGACCCAAGGGTAGCAAATTCTGTTCATTCATGGGGAACAAGAACTCTTATTACAAAAGAATGTAAATGATATGTTGGTAGTTTATAAGCCAGCAAATTTAAGCTTCTTCAAGCCCCAGTGTTGTTTACCTTTTTTCTTACAGACCAAATATGCTTTAAGGGTTTGTTTTTTTTCTGACAATCCCCACTTCCTGGGTAGCAATATGCCTCTTTTGTTAAGGGCGGTTAAAAGTGATTTTGTTATTAAGGAAGCAGTGCCTAATAAGCAGAGTATGGAAATAAACTGGAAATTCGAATAGTCCTTAACCTATTTTCATGGTTTTTCTATGGTAGCAGCTCTGCCAACTGCGAGTGTGGAACTTCTCTGTGTGATGTCCTGTCCCTTGAAATCTATGAGCACTCTCCTCTCCTGAGTGGAAAGCCTCACTTTCATGCTCATTCCAGTTTGGCTTCTGGAACAATAGGGCTACACTCATCACAGACAGCTATGTTTTTATCAGCTCCTTCTGTCTCCTTCTCTGATGGTCCAGATATTGATGATGAGGAATCCCCCAAGTGATCAGTGCTCCCATTGCCTGAAAAAGCAAAACCAAAAAGTAAGCATATATTAATAATGTAAAAAGGGGGAATGTTTACTTAGAGGTAGTGAGTAACAGACTGGTGCTGCATTTTGCTTCAAGCACAATGTGCGCCAGCTATCGAGAGGGAAAAGTAGGATAACAGAGATAAAACAAAGGAGAAGGGTTCTACAGTTACCACTGGAGATGTTCAAAGAAAACAGTGAGAGGGAAGCAAGTAGACATCTTAGTTAACCACACATAAACAGATGTAGAAATTGGTTTAACTGGCACTGAGGGTCTATATCCAACAGTCAGAGGCCAAATACAGCAAAAAGAAATAATTTTGCAGCATAAATACACAGCCAGAAGAGGACAATCGGGGGTGCGGACAGTGTACAATAAGAAGCAAACAACCACCACGCTCCCCCCCAAAAGAAAAAAAAAGAATTTTCCTATAGATGGCTGGATTAACTCTCCTATGGGCCTGGGACTGTTAGATTTTGTTGGGTCTCCAGGGATTTGGAGTGCTAGAGTGGGCTCAGGGTTGGGGTAGGAGATTGGGGTACTGGAGGGGTGCAGTTCAGCTGTAGTGGTGGGCTCTGGAGGTGGGGTCAGCAATGGGCCAAGGGTTGCGGTGTGGCAAAAGGTTCAGGGTGCAGGCTCTGGGTAGGTGTTTGGGTACAGGAGGGCTCTTAGGTCTGGGTCAGGGATTGGGATGCAGGTTGGGTGTGAGTCTGGGAGGTAGTTTGGGGGGCAGAAGGGGGCTCCGGGCTGGAGTAGCGGTTTGGGGTGCAGCAGGCATGCAGGAACAGGCTCCAGCCAGGAACAGACAGCCGTGTTTTTATCAGCTCCTGGTCAGTGGCAGAGTAGCAGGATCACTGCGTGCCCTGGCTCCACACTGCTCTGCTTTGCTCCCTGAGGTGACTGACATGTCTAGCCCCTAGGCAGATGGTTTAGGTCACTCTGGGTCATGCACACTGCCTGTGTCTGGAGGCACCGCCCCCACATATCCCACTGGGCATGGATTCCAGCCAATGGGATCTGTGGCGTCAGTCCTGGGGCTGGAGGCAGTATGCAAAGATTCTCTGAATGTCCCTTACCACAGGGCCACAGGGGCATGCTGGCGAGCCAGCATTCCTGGCTACAGCTCCAGACGGGGTGGGAACACCAATACTCAAGGACAGAGGCTTCCCACAGGCTGGATGAAAAGAAATACTGAGTCTCATCTAGCTTGTGAAGCCCCACTTAGCCAAAGGCTCTGAGATGCCATTTCTAAAGCCCCTGCATTAATCTGGCCCTCTTGCTGTGGCAGAGAAGTCCAGGAGTTGTGATGTTCCTCAAAAGAGCAGTGAAATGGCTACTTCTGTGAGCAGTATTGGTGAGTTTGACGAAAATGGCCAATCACAGATTGTGTACCTTGAATGGTTTAAGCAATTTGTAGCTTGTGGCTCCATTCCAGATGGAAAGAGAGTTTCAGCCTAGATGACAGTGCTGAGTCTGAAGGTATATGGACTGCTGCATAAACTCTTGTCTCCAGCAGTGCCTGGAGCTGCCACATATGCCACAATTACTGCAGCAGTGCAGGAACATTTCTCTCCTATTGCATCGATAATAACATAATGCTAAATGTTCCATTAGCAACATCTGAGAAGTGGAGACTTGGGTAGCACAGTTTGTTGCTGCTCTAAAGAAGTTGATGATTAAGGAAGATTAAGGAAGCAATGGCTTCCATCTCTGGATTATACAGTGACCTAACCCAGAGACAGTACTGACTGTATCAGCACTTACGCTCAAGAGGTTGGTTGAAACAGCAGTTGCCATGGAGATCACAGAGACAGATTTGCTTAGTGTAAGCAAAGAAGTTAACAAGAAAGAGGATCATGGGAATGAAAAGAATGATTGTGTGGCTACTGTGCACAAGCAACGCATGCTGAGAAGGATTCCTGACCGTGGCCTGTCACACAATTCCGTGACCAGCAACACAGAATAACCATACATCCAAGAAGATACTTATGAATGCTGAGCCTAAGAAAAGATGGATGCTGGGAACAAGTTGGCACAAGAACTCAAGTGACACTGATCAAATCCTAGCACTATGTGTGCTGTCAGAAATTGGATTAAGAGATGGCATCTGGGTTACACCCTTCATCTGTCAAGTTTCACCAGAGTGGAGCTTGATACTGGAGCTGCCATTTGTCTAATTTCTGCATCTACCTATCACTAGAATTTGTCACAAGTTCCTTTGAGGAAACCTCCATGGTTTTAAAGACTTACTGGAGACAAGCTAGTCCCAAAAGGAATACTCCAAATGAAAGTTGAACTAAATTGACAATTAGTGGTTTTATTTTAGTATGTGACTGAACAAATGTATACACCATTATATGGCGGATGTTCCAAAAAATGTATACACCATTATATGGCTGATGTTCCAAAGTTTTTCAAAAAGAACTTGGACAGATAAGCAATGTGCCAAAGAAGCTCACCAGTAAGTCTGTCAGCCAGCCAAAATAATGCAAGCCCAGAGTTGTGCCATATGCTTTGAAGCATCAGGCAGAAGCTGATTTGGACCATTTAGTGAACTTCAGAATTTTGTGACCAGTTTCATACAGTGTGTTGGCTACGAGTGATCAAGAAAGATGTCTATTCAGAGGCTACGTCTACATTTACCGGAGGATTGACACTCTGGGTTCCAGGATTCCATTTAGCGGGTCTAGTAAAGATCCGCTAAATCGAACACTGAGGGTGTCCCTGGTGGAGACAGTACTCCTTGCTATTGTGAGGAATAAGGGAAGTCAACAAGAGAATTTCTCCTGTCGACCTCCTGCTGTGGTGATGGTGCCAAGCTTCGCTTAAGGTATGTCGACTTCAGGTACATCATTTACATAGTTGGAGCTGTGTACATTACGCTGAGCTTCCTCCTGCAGTGTAGACCTGGCCTAAGTTGTGGAGTACAAAAAAAAAATCTTCATGTCAGGGTTTGTGCATAATGGGTCTCAGGTGTTCATTCAGATCAAGTTTTTGAAGCTGATGCCAATAGACAAAGTTAAATTATTCTAATTATATTTTGCTGGTATCCTTGCATACTGTACTTGTGATTTGTTTTTAGTTATAGGAATATATAGTACTGTAATCCGTTTTTTAAAGGAGTTGAGAAGATTTTCCACTTCTCTAAAATTGTGTTCATAAAGAGCAATTTCTCTTTAGATTTTTTAAATGTAAATTGCACATTCACTTTTTAAGTTCCATTGAATGTGCTTCCAAGTGCAGCAAGGTTTATTACACACATACACACACACACACTTCTGATGAACTTTAAAAATTGCTATTACTTTTTGAGTTTTTGTCTAACTGTTCTTCAAATTGTTTTTGGCCTTTCTAATTCTATTTTACATTTCATTTGCCAGGGTTTAGGCTCCATAGGATTTAACGTCCATTTTTTTAAACAATACCTTTTTATTTCTCACTGCTTCTTTTACTTGGTTTTTAAACCATGGTGTCTCTTTTTTGATTCTCTTATTAGTTTTTTTTTTTTTTTTAATTTGGGGACTACATTTAAATTGAGCCTTTATTATGGTGTCTTTGAAAAGTTTCAATGTAGCTTGCAGAGATTTTACTTTTGACACTGTACCTTTTAATTTCTGTTTAACTAACCTCTTCATTTTGTATAGTCCCCCTTTCTGAAATTAAATGGCACAGTTTTAGATAGCTGTGGTGTTTTTCCCACCACAGAGATGTTAAATTTAATTAATTCAATATTTTCAGTTGGTCCAGCTACATTCACCTCCTGGACCAGATCCTACGCTCCAGTTGGGACTAAAACAAGAATTGCTTCTCCTCTTGTGGGTTCTAGAACTAGCTGCTCCAAGAAGCAGTCATTTAAGGTATCAAGAAACTTTATCTCTGCATCCCATCCTGAGGTGGCGTGTACCCAGTCAATATGGGGATAGTTGAAATACTCCAATATTACTGGTTTTTTTTATTTTGATAATATCTCTCTAATCTCCCTTACCATTTCATAGTCACTATCACTATACTGATCAGGTGGTCTCTAATATATCCCTGCTGCTATATTTTTATAATTAGAGTATGGAATTGCTGTTCATAGAGATTCTATGGTACAGTTTGGTTCCTTTAAGATCTTGACTTTATTTGATTCTATGCTTTCTTTCACATATAGTGCCATTCCCCCACCAGCATGACCTGTTCTGTCCTTCCAACATATATTGTATCCTGGTATTTTTGTGTCCCATTGGTTGTCCTCATTCCACCAAGTTTCTGTGATACCCATTATATCAATAGCCTTCTTTAATACAAGATACTCTAGTTCATCCATATTATTTAGACTTCTAGACTTGTATATAAGCATTTAAAAACTATCTGTGATAAGATGTACACCAGGCAGGCAAATCACCATGCGCTTCTCCTGGACATCACAAATCCAGCTATGTTTCTAATGACTGAACACCTATCTCTTCCTAATAACTGGAGTTTCCTCTCCTGGAGAAGTAGCCTCAGTTTGAGAGGGTACCACAACACCATCTGGAAGGAAGGTTCCAACTCTGCTCCAGTTGGATGTTCTCCTTCCCTGAGACCCTCCTCACCAGCACAGAGGCTGTCTGACTGATGGTGGGACTGCTCTACTGTGTCCTGGACAGTCTCATCTATGTACCTTTCTGCTTCCTTTAGTTCTTCCAGTTCAGCAACTCTGGTCTCCAAAGCCCAGACATGCTCCCTGAGGGCCAGGAGCTCCTTGCAATGAATGTGTAACCCACACACCTAGTGTGGTTACTGAGCAATGCAAATGGTACCGAGACCACAGCAACAGTTAAGATCAAGAGACCTCTACAGCATAGGCTGGGAGCCAGCTGGCTTTTAGCTCAGAGAGTAGAGACTCCTATATTCCATTTCAGAGGTTCCCAGGTTCAAATCCACCTGGTGGAGGTTACAAATGCACACATCTGCCACCTGCCCATAGGGCAGGTAATCATAAATGCTACATTGAGTACAATAAACAGGGTAGCCCCCAGTCTGTTGATGGACTTCTGCCTGCATTCTCTTTTTACTCCTAGAGCTTACCATTTCTTGATATTTATTTTTTCTAAATCAGATGGTTTTGGTTTTAGTTTAAAGTTTAAAAAATGTTAACTGTTAAGTGCATCTAGTCCCCCTCAAACTCTGCCTCTGAACTCCCTAGCACAACTCTCCTGTAAGCCCACCTTTTGTTTTTGATCTTGAGTACATGACAATGCTGCTGGGATCATCTAATGATCCTTAGTTCACTTTTAATGAAAAACCTTCCTTATATTAATCACCCTGTCTCTGTTTATAAACAAACTCTCTGCTGCAAAGCCTGTGCTGCTCCCAGCTTCCAAATTCATCACAGTCACACTCAGGCTGTGTTGCAGAACTGAGACCCCAGCCCTGAATATTCATGGTGCTTGAGCACCTCAGGCTTATATATCTGACAGCCTATGTGTGTCTCTGAAGCCATACATGACTTTTGGTTCTTGAAGAAAAAGGCTGTTTCAGTCTGCTCAAGAACTGTTGCTTTGATGGGCAAACGAAGGTTAAAAAAAATGTCTAGAATGGCATCTTATTACCCAAGGGAGGGAGAGCTTCAATTTACAGTGGGTTTATCTTGACATGTGGGGTTGATGCAGGGGTCTGACGGTCTCTGCAGCTGCTGTATTTTCCAGCCCTAGCTCTACTTAGGGTACATTTACACAGCAATTAAAACCTGTGGCCTGCCTGAGCCACCTGACTCAGGCTTGTGGGGCTCAGGTTAAGGGGTTGTTTAATTGCTGATTAGACACTCAGGCTGAAGCTCAGGCTCTAGGACCCTGTAAGGTAGGAGGAGCCTCAGCAGGAACATTTACAACACAATTAAACAAACTCTTAGTTCAAACTCCATGAGCTTGAGCCAGCTGGCATGGGTCAGCCACAGGCTTTTAACTGCAGTGTAGACATATGCCCTCAGGCAGCTTGCTGGTCCATACAGTTTGCATCTATTTAATGGTCTTTTTGCTGGATTCGTTACTTCTTTCCATATTAAACAAATATTTTGGGCAAGAACCCAATGGAACTTCGCTCGTTTATACTAGGTATGGCTCTGGTCTTTCATATCAATCATTTTCAGCTACCATAGCAAAACTATAGCTATTGAGTTTTGAAAAAATGATATAATAGCTGCACGATGAAACAAACAGCAAAAGAAACTTGAAATACAGAAGTGTATGGAATCAATATACAATTCCACAGTTCTGAGAGAATATCTAGTAATAATCTACCCACTGATGCATTACATTAAGAGTAAATCCTAAAAGACAACCTATGTGATGAGTGAATTTGAAAGGGTTGTTAATGTTGATTTAGTTGGCTTGTGTATGTTGAGAGATTACCTCCATAGATCACAAAGAAAAAGAACAGAAAGAACAAAAGAAGTTCACACAACCATGAGATACTGTATGCATAAAAGAAACAATAAAGAAACTTAAATCAGGAAAAAAAGAAATAGGAAACAAAATATTTTGTAGACAACTAGTTCTATTACTTGCAACTGTACCAGCTAACAAATAGATTTAAGTATATTTTTTAAAATATTCTACAGCATACTTTTAATAATTTTTAGTATTGAATCTATATTTGAATCAGAAACAAATGGAATATATAGTCAATCTGTTATGTATTCTGATTTTTATTCTGTGCACCATTTCTTTCTGACAGAGGCAATATTCTGTCAAAGTTAGACGGAACACTATTTCCTTGTTGGATGCAACAGATGTTGCCACCTGCAGTTTAAAGTAAAATATTTTTTATACTTAATAGTGTTGCTCTCAGTTTTGCTGATAGATATTTACCTCTGATGTATTAGTGAAGTCATACAACACAAAAATTGTGAGCAATCTTGGCATTACAACAACAGATGCATATCCTGTTCCATTCAATTATATTATTTCATTATGTTTTTTTATGTATAGATAGGACCAAAATACATTGCCAATATCAAATTTAACCTTTAATTTTTTACAGATGCAGCAACTATTGCAGTTTTTAATTCACATTATTTTACTTTAGGTGGTTGTCAATGTAAAGAGTGAATTTTTAGCTTTTCTTAACAGACACAGGCAGGACCCCTTTTAGGACTGTGAAGCCCAAGAATTTGCCATGCAATTTGCTGCAGAGCTGTGCTCCAAAATCTATGGCTATGGCCGTGTTGCAGGAATTATAGCATCATAACTACAGTGCTGTAGCTATGTTGCCATGAACCCAAAGCATCGATCCAGCCTGGAGCAACTGAAAGGATTTTTCTGTCACTGTAGGAACAATGGTATCTAAGTGGATGGAAGGATTCTTCTATCCACCTAGGGGCTGCATCTACTCCGAGGGTTAGGCCAACATAGCTAGGGCACTCACAAAATGGATTTTTCATCCCTCTGAGCACCATAGCTATGTTGAACTAAATTTTAAATGTAGAAGAGGCCTACGCTTTTGTTTAAACAAAAAAATGATGGTCCTGTCTCATCACTGCATTGCTTCAGCTTTAACACCGATTTAATGCCACAGATTTCACTGAAGTGAAGCTGGAGTAACACAGTGGTGAATCAGGTCATATGTTTTTAGCCTTCTGCATTGCAAAGAAAGGCTTGAAAATGAATCTACACTACATAGCTATTGCTGACATAGCTCGTGGTAGCAGTGCCCCTCAGGTAGACGTAGCCTATATCAACATAAAGCATTTTTGTATTGGTGCAAGAGCATCACCTCTCCAAACAACATTAGCTACATCAATAGAAGCACTCTTTGGTCAACACAGCTAAGTCTGCTCTGGGGTTTTTGCTGTATAGACATCTTTGTCAGGGTTGTTTTTTTTCACACCACTGATCAATGCAGCCCTGCCATTATAACTTTCATAGCCTGGTGCATACTCAAAAGTTAGGTCAACTGTGCTACATCTCTCAAATTTCAAAAATCCACACTCCTGAGCAACATGCTTAAGATGACCTAACACCTGGTGTAGACAGCTCTAGGTCAACAGAAGAATTTCTCCAAAGACTAAGCTACACCCACTGGGAAAAATATATTATCTATGCCCAGATAACCCATCTTGTTGACATAGGTAATGTCTTCACTGATGTGCTGCAGCAGTGCAGCTGTAGCTGTGTCACTGTCACATTTCAAGCATATACAAGTGCTTTTACAGTGTTAGCTCATCTCCAGCCTGTCCCATACCTGGCTGCCAAAACCTGCCATTTCACCCTGACATCTTCTATGTGGCAGTTGGGTGCTAGAGGGTGGCTGTGGAGATTATTGGTAGGGCTGCCAGTAGATGCTGAGCACCCACTATTTATTCCTGTGGTCCAGCCCCAGGGCACAGACAGGATCATGCCTATGTCAGTGCTTAGGTTGATCTAAGTTTTAGGTGTAGGCCAGGCCTGATGGAGCTCCATCTAAAAATAGACAATAACCAAGTGGTTTCACCTGAAAGGTGGAGGAGGAACTTGAACTGAGGGGGGAGTCTCCCACATTCCAGGTGAGAACCCCTGGGCTGAAAGTTACTCTGGAGCTCCACCTCTCCCTACTCACCCCTTCGCCAGTTTCTTGCTAAAATGGCATAGGCTCCTAACACAAAGAGAGGAATTTCCAGGCAAAGGGAGGTGTCTTCCTGAGCCACAGACTTAACCACCTTTCTTCAAATGAAATTAATGAGTAGCAGGTTTAAAACAAACAAAAGGAAGTTTTTTCTTCACTCAGTGCACAGTCAACCTATGGAACTCCTTGCCAGAGGATGTTGTGAAGACCAGACTTTAACAGGGTTCAAAAAAGAACTAGATAAATTCATGTAGGATAGATCCATCAATAACTATTAGCCAGGATGGGTAGGAATGGTGTCCCTAGCCTCTGTTTGTCAGGGCTGGAAATGGATGACAGGGGAGGGATCACTTGATGATTACTTGTTCAGTTCACTCCCTCTGGAGCATCTGGCCTTGGTCACTGTTGGCAGACAGAGTACTGGGCTAGATGGACTTTTGGTCTGACCCAGTATGGCCGTTCTTATGAACTGCCTAATGTGCTGGCTTTTGTACCTCTAATTGTAAGGTGCCCATCTTTATCTCTCCCCACTCGTTGTATACATGGAGTCTATGTGCTGAACTGAAGATTTGGGAATTCCAGTGATTGTTCTGGGTATCTAAGAGTTAGGCATGGCAAAACTCTGGGACACTACTGCTAGGTTCCTTTGTGAATCTAGCCCACTGTATATATATTCTTCCAAGTAGAAGAAATCCTTTGGGGCTTTAGAATTCAAAATCCACTGGCGGCGATGAAGACTGAAAGAGGAGATGGGATCAAAATTCTCTTGTCAGGTTGTTTACTCCATGCCATATTGTAAATATAAACAACTGATAATTTTCTTCTAGGAGTATCAACCTTGTAACACCAATCCCTGTCCAGAGCTGAAAAAGACCACTCCTTGGACGCCTTGGACTCCAGTCAATATCTCAGACAATGGTGGCCACTATGAACAACGTTTCCGGTACACATGCAAGGCACGCTTGCCTGACCCAAATTTGCTAGAGGTGGGAAGACAAAGGATTGAAATGCGTTATTGTTCCAGTGATGGTACCAGCGGATGCTCAACAGATGGTAAGAAGAGATAGTACAAGTGAATAATAGCACCTAGCAGACAGATTAGCGGACAGTGGTATAATACAATCAAGTGGCTGGAAATTGATGTGTGTTTTAACAGTGAGATTAATCCAGAAATGGAACAGTTTACCTAAGCGTTGTGGTACATTTTTTATCACTAATAATTTTTTTAATCAAGATTGCATAGAATTTTTTGTACATATGCTTTAGTTCAAATAGGAAATAATTCAGGGTCATCCTATGGCTTTGTTTTGTAGGCGGTCAGGCAAGCTGATCATTCTGGTCTTGGAATTTATGAACTTGCTAGATCAGTGTTTCTTAAACTTTTTAAGATCAAGGAATACCAAACAATAATTTTTTTTTATGAGGAACACCAAGGATTTTTGGTCGAGGAAAAAAAAAAGTGGGGGGGGGAAGGGTCGGGGAGAAAGTTATTGAGGGGAAAAAAAGGGTCGGAGGAAAGTTACTGACTTATTGAGCAAAAAAAAAAGGTTGTCCACCCCTTTAAGGGCAGCCATTTTGAATTCTGTTGCTCTCCGCGGCACACCCTGGTATACCTCGGAACACAGTTTAAGAAACACTGTGCTAGACCGATGGCTGTAATTCCAGATTCATGACATAGGGAAGATTTTTACTTGGTGTTTTTCATAGTATCACAGAGTTTAAGGCCAGACGGGATCACTGGCTCATGTAGTCTGACCTGTATGTATATCAGAGGCCACCAACACCACCCACTGTACCCATACTAAACCCAACAACTGAAATTAAACCAAAGTTTTACAGCCCACAGGAAACTAGATTATTATGTTCCACAGGCAGAGAAGAGAAGGGGGCCTAAGGTGCACCAGTGCCTGAGGCCTGAGAAAGGCAGGGGTATGTGTGAGATATATTCAGATTTATATGGCAAGTGACCTGCAGCCACTTGCTGCAGAAGAAGTTGAGCTCCCTTCCCCCATCTTACCTGGAGGGAAATTCCTTCCTAAGCCCACACAAGAATCATAGAATCATAGAACCATAGAGCTGGAAGAGACCTCAGAAGGTCATCAAGTCCAGCCCCCTGCTCTAGGCAGGACCAATCCCAACTAAATCAACCCAGCCAGGGCTTGGTCAAGCTGAGACTTAAACACCTCTAGGGATGGAGACTCCACTACTTCCCTAGGTAACCCATTCCAGTGCTTCACTACCCTCCTAGTGAAATAGTTTTTCCTAATATCCAACCTGGACCTCTCCCACCACAACTTGAGACCATTGCTCCTTGTTCTGCCATCTGTCACTACTGAGAACAGCCTCTCTCCATCCTCTTTGGAACCTCCCTTCAGGAAGTTGAAGGCTGCTATCAAATCCCCCCTCACTCTTCGCTTCTGCAGACTAAACAGACCCAACTCCCTCAGCCTCTCCTCATAAGTCATATGCTCCAGCCCCCTAATCATTTTGGTTGCCTTCCGCTGGACCCTCTCCAATGCGTCCACATCCTTTTTGTAGTGGGGGGCCCAGAACTGGACACAATACTCCAGATGTGGCCTCACCAGAGCCGAATAAAGGGGAATAATGACATCTCTGGATCTGCTGGCAATGCTCCTCTTAATGCAACCTAATATGCCATTAGCCTTCTTGGCTACAAGGGCACACTGTTGACTCATATCCAGCTTCTCATCCACTGTAACCCCCAGGTCCTTTTCTGCAGAACTACTACTTAACTGGTTGGTCCCCAGCTTGTAACTATGCTTGGGATTCTTCCGTCCCAAGTGCAGGACTCTGCACTTGTCCTTGTTGAACTTCATCGGATTTCTTGTGGCCCAATCCTCCAATTTGTCTAAGTCATTCTGGACCCTATCTCTGCCCTCAAGCGTATCTACCTCTCCGCCTAGCTTAGTGTCATCCACAAACTTGCTGAGGGTGCAATCCAACCCCTCATCCAGGTCATTAATAAAGATATTGAACAAAACCGGTCCTAGAACCGAACCTTGGGGCACTCCGCTAGAAACAACCGCCATCCTGACATCGAGCCGTTGATCACGACCCGCTGGGCCCGGCCTTCTAGCCATCTTTCTATCCATCTTACTGTCCATTTATCCAATCCACATTCCCTTAACTTGCTGGCAAGAATATTGTGGGAGACCGTATCAAAAGCCTTGCTAAAGTCAAGTTAGATCACATCCACTGACTTTCCCACGTCCACAGAGCCAGATACCTCATCATAGAAGCTAATCAAATTGGTCAGGCACGACTTGCCCTTTGTGAATCCATGCTGACTATTCCTAATCACTGTCCTCTCTTCCAAGTGCCTCAAAATGGATTCCTTAAAGATCCCTTCCATGATTTTTCCAGGAACCGAGGTAAGACTGACCGGCCTATTGTTCCCCGGATCGTCCTTCTTCCCTTTTTTGAAGATGGGCACTACATTTGCCTTTTTCCAATCATCCGGGATTGCTCCCGATCTCCACGACTTTTCAAAGATAATGGCCAAAGGCTCCTCAATGACATTTGCCAACTCCCTCGGTACCCTCGGATGCATTAAGTCCGGACCCATGGATTTGTGTACGTTTAGCTTTTCTAAATAGTTCCTAACCTGTTCTTTACCCACCACGGGCTGTCCATCTTCATCCCATCTTGCGTCACTTGGCTCCTGGACTTCTGCGCTGACCTTGTCCGTGAATACAGAGGCAAAGAAAGCATTGAGTACTTCAGCTTTCCCCACATCATCTGTCACTAGGTTACCTCCTTCATCCAGTAGGAGCTGCACACCCTCTCTGATCACCTTCTTCTTGTTAACATGCCTGTAGAAACCTTTCTTGTTATCCTTCACATCCTTAGCCAGTCACAATTACATCTGTGCTTTCGCCTTCCTGATAACCCCCCGGCATTCTCGAGCTATACATTTAAACCCCTCCCTGGTCATTTGTCCAAGTTTCCACTTTTTGTAAGCTTCCTTTTTGTGCTTAAGTTCACCAAGGATTTCCCCCGTAAGCCAGTCCGGTATCCTACCATTTTTGCCTCTCTTGCCACGCGTCGGGATGGTTTCTTTCTGTGCCTTCAATAAGGCTTCTTTAAAATACTGCCAGCTGTCCTGGACTCCTTTCCCCTTCGTGTTAGCATCCCAGGGGATTCTGCCCATCAGATCTCTGAGGGAGTCAAAATCTGCTTTTTTGAAGTCCAAGGTGTGTATTTTACTACTCTCTTTTCTTCCTTTGGTCAGGATCCTGAACTCTACCATCTCATGATCACTGCTTCCCAGGTTGTCACCCATCTCTACTTCCCCCATTAGGTCCTCCCTGTTTGTGAGCAGAAGGTCAAGCTGTGCACGGCCCCTGGTTGGATCCTTCAGCACTTGTACCAAGAAGTTATCCCCAACATTCTCCAAAAACTTCTTGGATTGCCTGTGTACTGCCGTATTGGTTTACCAACAGATGTCAGGGTGATTAAAGTCCCCTATGAGAACCAGGGCCTGCGATCTGGAAGCTTCTCTCAGTTGTCCGAAGAAAGCCTCATCTACCTCATCCACCTGATTCGGTGGCCTGTAGCAGACAGCAACCACAACATCACTGCTGTTGTTTGCTCCTTTAAACTTAACCCATAGACTCTCAACAGGTTTTTCTCTCTCTTTATACTGGAGTTCAGAGCAGTCATAGTGCTGTCTTACATATAGTGCAACTCCTCCTCCTCAGACAGAAAGACTGACCTTGAACATATGAGCAAGACCCAGACAGCCAAATATCTGAGAGAGAGAATGGTCAGTGTCACCTCAGAGCCCTGGCCTGCCCCATCCAATGTCCCATCTCCAGGTGTGGCCATACTGATGGTACAGAGGAAGGAGATTTAAAAAAACATAATACATTTTGTGGGAGATCTCTTCCGGATTCCTGCAGGTGGTCAGTTGAAACCACAAAACATGAGCTTTTAGGAACATCAGACAGAATGGTGAAGTGAGCCCTCAGGCTGTTGAGCCCTTCCTCTTACCAGGACAAACAACTCCATCATACAATCTCACTCATAAATTTGATGAGCTCATTTCAGAAATGTTAATGGGAAGAAAGTAATAGATCAAAACAGGTAAATTGGTTTCTGTTTCTTCAGGCTGCACTTAATATCTCAGGATAACACATGTTTTTAATCTCTGTCTATAAGACTTTGTGTGTGTCAGATGTTCTTTCTAGTAATTAATTCATCACAATGATCGCCATGAAATTGTAAAATCATTTTTGAGATTGCTCTGTCATCTCTTTCTTTCTGCTGTCTTTTTTTGGGAGAGATTCTGACAAATTCTGCTTTTATTTTATAAATATTTGGCTAGACTATAACACTGATGATAAATGAAGCTTTTTAATTAATAATTAAAGAGCAATAGATGACTGCATGCTTATGACAATTAGCTAGACAAATACTTTATGAAGAGGATAACTTCTATTATTAATATTTTATAGTATTGAGCTATCACCAGGATTTAAAGTTCTGTTTCTGACTACAAAGGGAAAATGACCTCCTTCAATGTTATTTTTAGCTATAGATGCATTTTACATACAGAATTTATTCAAATTTTCTGCTTGTCAGTAGCCACTTAGTTATTCATAAACTGATGTTCAGTTGAAGTCCACCCTAATTTTAAATTATTAGTTATGAGATTCTTAATTTCATTATTATTTATTAGTAGTTATAAGAATATTTTCCAGTTGCATATCCTTTTACATCTTAAAGGGTTTTAATCAATTGATTATCGCAACACCCTGGTAAGATAAATATGCATAGTCAAGTGGGTAATCCCACTCTGGCACTCCAAATGCAGAAGGCAGGGACCTGCAAGAGACTTTAGAATACCTTGCCACTAAAGGCTTTTGTTTAAAAACTCCCCAACGTCATAAATTCCCTGGCCTTGGCTTGGTATTTTTGCCACCACCCAGATGCAAAAGCACCCCCTGGAGAACCCAGGAAGATACATTTGGGAATTTCTTCCCGTGGAGTACCCTCAAGCTCTTTGACCCTCCCTCTAGAGAGAGCTTGAGAAACTGTAATTTTTCCTTGTAGCATGGCTTGCAGTCTTAGGCATGTGCACAAAAACCTTCTGTCTTCTAGGATACAGGAATCAGATCATAGTCTTGAAAGGGTGATTTTTATTAACAAAACAAAGAAAACACACTTGGTGAAACAATACCTGTTTGTTACATTGTTAGATTTACAGAGCAACTGAAAAAAAGGATTAAAACATGGAATTGATGGGATTCAGTGGTAACCTGATCATGTCTGACTAAACATTCCCTGTTCTACTTACATATCCTAGTTCTTCATGAATCCTCCATGCCTTGGTTTCCTGGCTTAACTCGTGTCTCCCAGTTCTGCTCTGGTCACACATTAACAGGAAAAGGAAGCTCACTGCTTCCAATTCAAAAGCCTACACTCTTTTTCCATTGGCTCTCCTCACCTCCTGCCAACTCCCATTCTGCTTCCCTAGCATTCCTGGAGACTCTCTAGGACCCACTGTCTATGGTTTTAACCCGTACTGACAAGAAAATTAGGTTTAGTTTTCAAGAGTAAACCATAGTGAAAAGACTAACTGAATAGCTGCAATGTCTAGAAATGTGTATTACCCCTCCCATTCATCACAAGCATTAATAACTACAGTAGCTAAAACATATTATTTGCATTGAATAGTATATTGCAGTGTTACAGTTTTTTTAAATTTTCTACAGTGATATGCACTTGTAAGGAAATTAACATCTGTAGACAAATGTAGAGCTATTTCATGCCACTTCTGGCAGTACAGTCAGTCACTATATCGGTGCCTGGAAATAACATCATCTTTGTCTGTTTCTTTAGTTTGTATGTACTAATGAAAGGGGAATTGTAAATATTGCTCTCTTGTGGTTATCTATACAGCCTTCATCTGTTATGTAGAAGCTTGCTTATTACTTCTAATCCTTGCATAAGACTGGGGGAAAATTAATTATCACAAAAAGAAAGTCAGTCATTTCAATAAGAGAGTCCCTGGGAAACATTTAATTGCTATATATTTCCCAAATCTGGTAATATTTCTAAAGATACAGGAATAAACATCCCTGGAAGCCTGTTACTGCTTGTGTTAACCCTAACCTCAAAAAGTCATTCTTCCTAAAGGCAAGATGTAATTGAGTTTTAATACTATTTCAGACCTTGTCTTTTATGAGGAGAAACTGATTAAATAATAGTATTAGCCCTGAAAGAGTGCCAGAGGCTATCAACACCTTTTTATTTTTAACTAAAGTCTGAATGTGAGAATGTTCTACTGCCAAGAGGAATACAAGATGAAATGTTATCGCTTTGGCTGTCTCATCAAGGCTAAGCTGTGTTGCATCATGATAAGAAGAAAATTACTTTTTAAAGTTGGAATTGTTTGACTTTAATAAGTACAACCCCAAAATATTAACGGAACTTCATGGTCATATTTTTAAATAGAAAAGATATATAAATAAAAAATAAGGTTTTCATAATAACTTTTTCTCATTGCACATTACTTTATTTGTCATTGAATATGTAATATTAAAATTGCTTTAATATTTGCTTTGAATATTATTGTTTAAATGAGTCTAGTGAGGCTGTGAAGTTCACATGTAATTAATCAACATAGAATCATGGAATCATAGAATACTAGGACTGGAAGGGACCTCAAGAGGTCATTGAGTCCAGTCCCCTGCCCTCATGGCAGGACCAAATACTGTCTAGACCATCCCTGATAGACATTTATCTAACCTACTCTTAAATATCTCCAGAGATGGAGATTCCACAACCTCCCTGGGCAATTTATTCCAGTGTTTGACTACCCTGACAGTTAGGAACTTTTTCCTTATGTCCAATCTAAACCTCCTTTGCTGCAGTTTAAGCCCATGGCTTCTTGTTCTATCCTCAGAGGCCAAGATGAACAAGTTTTCTCCCTCCTCCTTATGACACCCTTTTAGATACCTGAAAACTGCTATCATATCCCCCCTCAATCTTCTCTTTTCTAAACTAAATAAACCCAATTCTTTCAGCCTTCCTTCATAGGTCATGTTCTCTAGACCTTTAATCATTCTTGTTGCTCTTCTCTGGACCCTCTCCAATTTCTCCATATCTTTCTTGAAATGCGATGCCCAGAACTGGACACAATACTCCAACTGAGGCCTAACTAGCGCAGAGTAGAGCGGAAGAATGACTTCTCGTGTCTTGCTCACAACACACCTGTTAATGCATCCCAGAATCATGTTTGCTTTTTTTGCAACAGCATCACACTGCTGACTCATATTCAGCTTGTGGTCCACTATAACCCCTAGATCCCTTTCTGCCATACTCCTTTATAGACAGTCGCTTCCCATTCTGTATGTGTGAAACTGATTGTTCCTTCCTAAGTGGAGCACTTCGCATTTGTCTTTATTAAACTTCATCCTGTATACCTCAGACCATTTCTCCAATTTGTCCAGATCATTTTGAATTATGACTCTATCCTCCAGATTAGTTGCAACCTCTCCCAGCTTGGTATCATCTGCAAACTTAATACGCACACTTTCTATGCCAATATCTAAATTGTTGATGAAGATATTGAACAGAGCCGGTCCCAAAACAGACCCCTGCGGAACCCCACTTGTTATACCTTTACAGCGGGATTGTGAACTTTTAATAACTATTCTCTGAGTACGGTTATCCAGCCAGTTATGCACCCACCTTATAGTAGCCCCATCTAGTTGTATTTGCCTAGTATATTGATAAGAATATCATGCGAGACCGTATCAAACGCCTTACTAAAGTCTAGGTATACCACATCCACCACTTCTCCCTTATCCACAAGACTCGTTATCCTATCAAAGAAAGCTATCAGATTGGTTTGACATGATTTGTTCTTTACAAATCCATGCTGGCTGTTCCCTATCATCTTGCCACCTTCCAAGTGTTTACAGATGATTTCCTTAATTACCTGCTCCATTATCTTCCCTGGCACAGAAGTTAAACTAACTGGTCTATAGTTTCCTGGGTTGTTCTTATTTCCCTTTTTATAAATGGGCACTATATTTGCCCTTTTCCAGTCTTCTGGAATCTCTCCTGTCTCCCATGATTTTCCAAAGACAATAGCTAGAGGCTCAGATTCCTCCTCTATCAGCTGCTTGAGTATTCTAGGATGCATTTCATCAGGCCCTGGTGACTTGCAGGCATCTAACTTTTCTAGGCGATTTTTAACTTGTTCTTTTTTTATTTTATGTTCTAAACCTATCCCCTTCCCACTAGCATTCCCTATGTTAGGCATTCCTTCAGACTTCTCGGTGAAGACCAAAACAAAGAAGTCATTAAGCATCTCTGCCATTTCCAAGTTTCCTGTTACTGTTTCTCCCTCCTCACTGAGCAATGGGCCTACCCTGTCCTTGGTCTTCCTCTTGCTTCTAATGTATTTATAAAAAGTCTTCTTGTTTCCTTTTATTCCCGTAGCTAGTTTGAGCTCATTTTGTGCCTTTGCCTTTCTAATCTTGCCCCTGCATTCCTTTGTTGTTTGCCTATATTCATCCTTTGTAATTTGTCCTACTTTCCATTTTTTATAGGACTCCTTTTTTATTTTTAGATCATGCAAGATCTCGTGGTTAAGCCAAGGCGGTCTTTTGCCATATTTTCTATCTTTCCGACACAGCGGAATAACTTGCTTTTGGGCCCTTAATAATGTCCCTTGGAAAAACTGCCAACTCTCCTCAGCTATTTTTCCCCTCAGTCTTGATTCCCATGCGACCTTACCTGTCAGGTCTCTGAGCTTACCAGTCCGCCTTTCTGAAATCCATTGTCTCTATTTTGCTGTTCTCCCTTCTACCCTTCCTTAGAATTGTGAACTCTATGATTTCATGATCACTTTCACCCAAGTTGCCTTCCACTTTCAAATTCTCAACCAGTTCCTCCCTATTTGTTAGGATCAGATCTAGAACAGCTTCCCCCCTGGTAGCTGGTTCTGGGGAATAGCATTTTCAACTTGCTGAGGTGAATATAGGGGGGAACAGTGAAATGGAGATAATACTTACCCATTTTGCAGACGTTTTGTGAGGCTAATTTAATGTTTGTAATACACAAGCAGATCCTTAGATGGAAGATGCTGTACAAGTGCAATTAGTACTATTTTTGAGCTTCTAGAAGTTATATTTCCCATCCAAACATTTGCTCTACATTACATTTCCTATAATGTCCAGAAGGTAGTGATTCACATTTCTTGTATAATATCAGAGAATGCATTGAAAGGTAACAGTTCCCCAAAATGAATAACACCACCATCACCTCAAAATGGACATGTCTCTCTTTACATAGGTCTGTCATTTCAGAGGATCTGTGGTAAACATCCTGTCCTATTTCATCAACGGGAGTTTGTCAGTCAGTTTGATCTTTCCTACAAAGATGGATGAGTGACCACTTGTCTATGCTTCATCCTCAAGACATTAGCAAGTAACTCCTTTATGAGAAAAGATCTTAAAAGTAACCCATTCAGTAGGACTAGAACCCTTCTATTTCCAGCTCTGCTACTGCCCCTGTAATATCTTAGGAATTATAGAAAATTGATAAGGGAAGCAAAGGTAAACAAAAAGAAATGTACAGTCAGCAGAGTCAAGGACAATAGGAATTTTTTAAAAGTATGTTAAGAAAAAAATCCTAACAGCAGTATTGGTCCATTACTAGATGGAAATGGTAGAATTATCAATAATAATGCAGAAAAGGCAGAAGTTTTTAATAAATATTTCTGTTCTATATTAGGGAAAAACAGATGATGTAGTCATATCAGATTATGATGAGACACACTTCACATTCCCATAGTTATTCATGATGATTGGGATTGGTCCTGCCTTGGGCAGGGGACTGGACTTGATGGACCTCCTGAGGTCTTTGCATCTGGAAGTTTTAAAAGGGTTAAATCATTAATATTTATTTTCAGTAAATCCTGGAACACTGGGGGAGGGAGAGGCATTCCAAAAGACTGTAAGAAAGTTAATGTGCCAGTTTTTGAAAAGGTCAATGTGATGACCTGGGTAATTATGGGCCTCTCAGCCTGACATAGAGCATGGGCAAGACAATGGAGTAAAGAATGAAAGGAGGGTAATTAAAGTCAATCAACATAGGTTCTGGGAAAGAGAGAGGTAATATTGCTGATGCCATAGACGTACACTTCTGTAAGGCATTTGGCTTGGTACCCCATCACATGTTTGTTAAAAACTAGAATTACATAAAATTAACATGGCACACATTAAATGAATTAAATACAGGCTAACTGATAGGTTTCAAAATGTAATTGTCAATGGGCATGGATCATCAAATGGCTGTGTTTCTAGTTAGTCTTGCAGGGATCAGTTCTTGGCTATTTGGTATTTTACCATTTTTATTTATGATGTGGAAGAGAGCAAGTTTGTAGATAGCAGCACAAAGACTAGGGGAGTGATAAATAATTCATGGGACAGATCACTGAATCAGAGCAATCTGGATCATTTGGTGAACTTGGCATGCAAAAACAACCTTAATTGTAATATGGCTGAATGTATCCATCAAGAAACAAGGAATCTGTCTCGGGGAGCAATGACTCTGAAGAAGATTTGGGGATTGTGGTGGCTAATCAATTGAACATGAGTTCTCAGTGCCATGGTGTGGTCTAAAGGGCTAATGTATCTCTTGGTTGTATAAACAGGGAAATCTGGAATAGGAGTAAAGAGGTTATGTTACTTCTGCTTTTGACAGCTGTGCAACTACTGCTGGAATTCTGTGTCCGGTTCTGATATCCACAATTCAAGAAGGATGTTGATAAATTGGAGAAGGTTCAGAAAAGAGCCATGAGAATGATTAAAGGATTAAAAAAATATATTCTCTTATAGGGAAAAAATCAAAAAAACTCAATCTCTTTATCTTAAAGAGAAGCTTAAGGAGTTTATAATTACCTAGATGAGTGACAAATATTTGGTGGTAAATGGTTCAGTCTAGCAGATCCAATGGCTGCAAGCTGAAATTAGACACATTCAAACTGAAAATTAGGTATACATTGAAATAGTGGGGTAATTAGCCACTGGAACAATTTACCAAGCATTTTTCATCACTGAAAACTTTAAAATCAAGAGTAGGTGTTTTTCTAAAAGATATTCTTTAGTCCAAACACAAATTAATTTAGGGTCATTCTGTGGTCTGTGTTATAGTAGAGTAGCTGACCACAGTGGTCCCTCCTGGCAGTGAAAACTGTGAGCCATGGGCGTCTGTAAGGTAATGAATTCACACAGATGAAGAGTGTAAAGAAAAGTAGGAATATGCAGGAATTGTGGGAAAATGCCACACCTTTAATAATGTCATTGTGAAATAGAATCTTCATATGTACAAGGAGGAAAAAGATAATGCATACTGTCTGCAGGAAACTGATTTAAAATATTTGTCAGCGGCCAATAGTTACACTCTAGTTAATTTAATTTGATTGTTTCTATATCATTCTATAGGTCTGGAATTCAGATTAACTTGGCCCGTTGTTGTGATTTGCACCGTTTGTCTAAAGGGAAAACTCAACAAGACCGAATGCTATGGATGGGATTCACAAAAGCATTTTGGCACTTGACTCCCAACTCAATGAGAGTTGGGCACCTAAATATTTTTGTGAATCCCACCCCTATAAAAGTTGTTTAAAAGCTGTAGAATGTAGTGTATTCTTTTAGCACCCTGAAATGAATGAGACTCATGGAAATATGAGTTGTTGCAAGAACATCCCACTAAAGCCTTGATTCCATACATTATTATGTGTTAGTGGCAAGGTCCCTCTGAGATTTTGCATAAAGAATTTTTCTGATATTCTGTAACACCAAGAAATCTGATATGTTATTGAAAAAATGTGAAATAAGGTCACTCGTTTCCCTTAGGACTGAAAATTCCACCCCTCAGAGTGATCCTCGATTCATTCTAATGGTATTGTAAAATGATACAATGCTGCAATATTTTATCTAGAGAAATACTGACCAGCATAATCTAAATCAGAATAGATCGGCCATAATTTGGGCTCCTGTTAGCCCTTTGGATGAAGTGCTACTATTTGTAAGTCAGTGGTTGAAGATGGGGAATGGCAGTTGTGGTACCCTCTTTCCTTCTCGCCTTTATTATGTGTATAATCCTGGGATTTGTCAGGTGGGCAACCTCATAAAGCAAACCCATGCCAACTCATCTGATGAAATAGGGTTGGTGTTATACATTTGTTTGTCTCTAAGAGTACTTCTACACAGCAGGGCTAAAGCCAAAATAAGCTATGCAACTTGAGCTACGTCAACTGCATAGCTTAAGTCAAAACAGCTTAATTCGGCTTTTGGCTCTGTCTACACAGCAGGAAGTGCAAGAAAGAGCACTCTTCCTTCGACTTCCCTTACTCCTCATAAAATGAGGGTTACAGGAGTTGGAGTAAGAAGTCCACCAGCTTGACATTATTTTGACATTATGTCAGAATAACTGCTTGTAGTGTAGCCGTAGAAGATGTTGTTTTGGAATAACGTCAGTTATCCCAAAATAACACTGCTGCGTAGACATTCTCTAAGGTGCCACAGGACTACTTATGGAGCTAGGTGTTGAAGCAACATTTTAACTCCCACAGTGTTTCCCTATAATCTCTTCCATTCTGGATTCAAATTTGCATCAGGTTTCATAAAATCTGCTGATAATATGTTTGCACAATAGGAACTGGTGCAGAGGGAGCAGTAATAGTTCTCAGTTATTATTACCCAGAGGGAGGATTCTATCCACAACTTTGGGGATTTAGTATTACTGTCTAAGCAACTGAGCTGAACAGTTTCTCATTACAAAACTGAGACAAAACCAAACTTATTCGTCTGTCACTGCATCATTTATTTCATTGTTGCCCACTGTTATAGTGTACTGAATAAAAGTCTTCAAGGCCCCATCTATACTAGGAGTATTATAATCACAGTCACGAGGATACGTCATAAATGCAGGTGTAACAGTGTTACTAATGTTTGAACCTGTGGTGGAGACAAGACATGGGTAGTTTTAATACAATTGCAGCTAATCATATCCAGGTGTTTTATTGCAGCAGAGCTGGAATAGCAGAGCAATTTGGGAAGACACAAGGCAAAACTGCAGGGGTCTCTAACATAATTCTACATAGCCACTGTGGATGTGTTGAACTGTTTGTACTTTCATTAGTATAAAACCACTGTTTCAGTGTGCAAACAATTCACTGTGGATAGGTCTCATACTGCAGCCAAAGATATTGTGCACTGGATTGGGATGAAGTCTGCTGCACACATTGAATGTAGTGCTCGTTACGTTCCACTTGCTTAGGGTGCTTGTAGTCATATGGTTTGAGTTGAAGATTACTAAAGGGCAACATGTCCTCAATATCAGTTCTCACTCTTACATTTTATTAGAAGACTTACTCTGCATGACTCACGTCCTTCAGGGCAGGGGACTGGGAGTGTGGGGGAGGGTACAGGAGTCAAGGCAGGGGCTTGGGGATTTAAGGGACTTAGGGCAGGAGGCCAGAGGTATGGGGGGCTGCAGGATTCAGGACTGGGGGATATGGGAGGCTCAGGGTAGGAGTCTAAGGGTGTGGCGGAGCAAGAGTCAGGGTTGATGGGTACGAAGGGCCTCAAGGCAGAGGTGCAGGTGTCTGAGTAGGGGTGGGGGCTCAGAGCAGGGGGTGAGTGTGCAGGAATCATGGTTGAAGTGTAAGGGGGGCTCAAGGTGGAGAGTGGATGGATGGGGAGTGCAGAAGGCAGAGCAGGGGGTGGAGGGCTCCCGGAGGGAGTGAGGATGCAGGAGTCAGAACCAGGAGGGGGGGTGGGAGGCATGGGAGAACTCAGGGCAGGGAGAGCTCAGAGGTGGGCGTAGATAGTGGCCGCTCCCCAGGTGAACCATATTAGCAATGTTGTAAAACTTCAGAAGAATTCCCGTCATATAGTGAGTGGCTGATATCACTGCCATACATGGTAGATGTACACAGTGGCTGAGCAGTTTTGCTACAGCTGATAGGATCAGAAGTTAAGTGCTATGCTGAGTTCTTTTGTGGGAGTTCCTTGCCAATCGGGAGCCCTACATTGGCATTAAGAATGACTTTTAGCAGTGATTCATCCAGGTAGGGACTAAAGCATATTGGCAATGCTGCTGCTAAAAAACTTCCATACCCATTGCCTACACTGTACCTTTTCTGTGGCTAAATCATGGACTTCAGACTCCATCAGGGTATGTCTACACTGCTACCCTAGTTCGAACTAGGGTGGCTAATGTAGGCATTCGAACTTGCAAATGAAGCCCCGGGCCCTCATCCTGCAATGAGGAGTAACAGTAGTTCAAATTAGGAGCTTTAATTCGAACTACCTAGCCCGTGCCGCATGTAGCCGCGGGCAGGGAGTTCGAACTACGGGGCATTTAAAAATGGCGGCGCCCGGGAACATGCAAATGAAGCCCGGGATATTTAAATCCCGGGCTTCATTTGCAAGTTCGAATGCCTACATTAGCCACCCTAGTTCGAACTAGGGTGGCAGTGTAGACATACCCTTAGTGTTTAGTTTTCATTTCCCAGCTTGCTGATTTAACCAAGAAGCACACTATTCTCATTGTGGGTGAGAATGGTTCCCTTCCCTTCCCTGAGCTCTTCAGCCAAGTGAAGAAGACTCTCACAAGTTTAATTTTAAATGGGGAAAATACTTTCCCTCACAAAATGATTTTTTCAAAGAAATTCATGAAATTATTTGACTCCATAATTTAAGCAGGGTTATCACTATTGGGTCATTTCTACTGTGATTTAATGGGAGCTGCCAACACCAAGGACCAGAATCTCACTTGGTGTAAACTGGCACAGCTCCAGTGACTCCCAGTATTGCTACACAGACTTATAGCAGCTGAGGATCTGTTTCAAACTGTATTGCTATAGGAGGATTTATGGGATATCTGTCAGCTAAGGTAGTGAAACAGAAGTATGGTGTTGCATAGCCAAATAGAAACAAGTAATCTGGAACAGTACCAAAAATGTTTATTAAAATACTAAGATTAAATAGGAATACAAAATGTTTGTTTGCAAGTTAGCAGCCTTTAATCCCATGTTCTGCTTTCAATCTTACTTCTGTAGGACTGTCAGGGGATTTCTTGCGTTCCGGACGATACTCCACTCATACAATTAATGGAGCCTGGTCACCGTGGACTCCATGGTCTCAGTGCAGTCGAGACTGCAGCAGAGGCATTCGCAACCGCAAGCGTGTCTGCAACAATCCTGAGCCGAAGTATGGGGGTCTTCCATGTCTGGGCCCATCTCTGGAGTACCAGGAATGCAACATCTTGCCTTGTCCAGGTAAGAGTTGAGAGATTCAATAAGGGTTATGAAAATGATTTAGTTCACTTTCAAGTCCATACTTTACAGTAGTAAAAATTATAAACTAGTTCAAACCATTTCCTTCTCATCTCCTTTCCAGATAAATAGTTAGCCCAACCAAAATGAATTTAACACAATAACTTTTGCTCTGTAAACTTCAGTGATGATTTGAAAACAGAGCTATTTAAAGACATACATTCCTGGCAACTGCCCATAGCTATTAAAACTAATTTACACTGCAAAAAAAAAAAAACCCCAAAACCCCCACCAACCCCTTTGACATGTCAGCACCAGTATTAGAAATGAGAGCTTTAACATGTAAGGTACCATATGGAAATATGATTTCTGAGCTGTTTCACCGTCTTCTGACAGTGGCCAATGCCAGGTGCCCCAGAGCAAATGAATTGAAGAGGTAATCATAAAGTGATCCTTCCCCTGTCACCCATTCCCATGAAATACCACGATAACCACATGAAACTTCTCCTGCATCTAGACTGCCGCCGTGTTCTTTTGAAAGTAAATTGAAAGAACGTGGCAGTTTTTTCGAGCGCAGAAAACCTTATTTTACGAGGAATAACACCTTTTTTTGAAAGGGCTCTTTCGGAAAAAGGCGCTATTGAATGTGAACTGTGTTTTTTTTAAAAGCGAGCATCCAGACTGACTGGGTGCTCTCTTTAGAAAAAGTGGCTTGCTTTTTCGAAAGTACAGGCTGTAGTCTAGACACTTTCTTTCAAAAAGAGGCTTTTTCGAAAGATTATTTCGAAAAAGCCTCTTTCAAAAGAGGCTTGTAGTCTAGATGTACCCTTTAAGGTGCCTCTACAGCAGGGCTTAACTTGAAATAAACTACGCAAATTGAGCTACATCAATTGCATAGCTTATTTCAAAATATCTTACTTGGAGTTTTGGTGCTGTCTACACAGCTCTTATTTCGAAAAAGAGCACTCTTCCTCTGACTACCCTTACTCCTCTTAAATTGAGGTTTACAGGAGTCAGAGTAAGAAGTCCTCCAGATTGACAGTATTTTGACATTATGTCAAAATAACTGCCGGCTGTGTAGATGCAGACTAAGTTATTTTGAAATAACGTTGCTGTGTAGACATAGCCTTAAGTGCAAGGTAAATCGTGAAATGCTTGTGAGAGTTCATTAAAAGGCTCTTAAGCAGCTTTTTCATTGAAGATTATTTTATGGCTCACTAAAAAGAGGTTAAACCCTAAATGTATATTTTTTTCAACCCGTGGACACAGATGTGCGTCACTAATATATCTTCTATATTTGGCAAAATGATTTGTGCCTTGATTATCTCTCTCTTTCTTTCTCAAACAGAGGGCCCCCAAAGCAGAAGGATATGGGGAGAGGTGGTACAGGAGAAGAGGGGGAGTGCTGGGTGCTCAGAATCCTTTTTTTCTACTTTCAGCACCTGAGATGGTTGTGGCATTATTCCCCTTTTAACCCTAAGGAATTCCATGTGTGAATAAGGTTGATCCACTAAATAGTGTCTTAGGCTCTCCAGCCACTAGCCTAAGATTAGGGGGCAGAAATGGGTCTGAAAGAGATTGGAGGGAAGGCAAAGCTGAATCTGTACACGAGGAAGCCCAGGAGAGCTGAGAGCCAACAAATGGTTACAGCTCACAGATTCCGTGGCTCAAGTCCAGTGCAGATTTTAGCAGTCTGGGACATGTTTATTAAGTGCTAACTGGCAACAGTTCCCTGAGGACCCATACACAAAGTGGAGATAGCCAAAAATAGAGCAGCCCATTCACTTCTCCTCCCTGATGGTTCTCAGGAGGGAAGTATACACCCACTCTGAGCTGCTCCTGCTTGGAAGGGCAGAGGAATCCCTAGCAAGGGATTTTCTGTTTTCTGGTGGTGGTGCTCTCTGTTCCCTTTGTACTACATGAGCAATGCAGAGGTAGAAGACAGGGCAGAATATTGATTGCAGCCCTTTAATCTTAAAATAAGATTTGGCCCTGAAATTGAAAAGGTGGGGGTAGAGCCTCAGCCATTGTAAATGGCCAGGCTCAATTGAATCAATAGAGCTTTGGAAACTTATAGTAACAGAGGACCTCCCAACACTGGGAGTAGAGACTTGTTCCAGGCTTATTTTATATAGTTTTAAGTTTAAGTAAGCAACAGTTAAATAGGGACTTTAAAAAAAAATCAATCCAGATTCATAGTTTCATTACCATATAGTCATAACAGGAGGAAAATATTCCTTTAAAATTGTACCAGATTTGTTCTTTCCCTTCACTGTTGGTTCTTTAAAAAGAATGTTGGGTTGGATTTTTTTTTAATTCATGCTAAAGTGAAATATTTTATACACTTTACAGAAATGGGACATTTTTAACTTAGTAATGTTGCAGTTATTTTTTATAGAAATTGGTACAGTCAGCAGAAAATGCAAGTTTTCCACAATATTAATATGAAGAGCATGATAGTATTGCTAATATCTAATATTAAGCCACCACAAAATACTAAGCAAAGCAGAAAATAAAAAATGATGATGTGATAAGAAACAAGGAATAAAGCTTGAAACTGACATTTTGGTAACAAATAATCCCCATTGTTGCATCCCCATTGTTTCTGCTTTTGAAAATGAATGTCAATAACTAACTGAAAAAAGGGGATGTGGGCCCTGCTACAGCCGGAATCTGATGTCATGATAGGTCTAATATCTTTTCTCAATGATTTGTTTGTTTCTTGGCCTCAGAATTAAATTTGAATAAGTTTGCACAGCTTGAGTGAAACATGCAGGTGTTTAGTGATTTGGGAGCAGATAGTGAATGATGTCATTCTGATGGGACTGAGAAAAATCCTTGAAGTTCTCCATCACAGCTGATTCACAGCAGCTGGTGCTCATCAGTAATTGAAATTGAATTTAGGGGCCCAAATAAGATCTCAAATAAATCTGAAGTGGGAAAAGAGGAAACGGGTAAAAACAAGTGCTCTGACTAATGAGTTATGTTGTCACTTATTATGACACTGACAGTCACTAAGTCACTTATTGGTACTAATCTCACCATTACTCATACATGATTTATGACTGTTACGTACTTAATATGACTAATGGTAATAAGAATGTATCTTATTGCCATTACTCTCACTCCCACATGTATCCAAAGAGAAGAGTATCTATATATGCCTATATGTATCTGTTTCCCTGAAACTATGTAATGCATTCCCAGTCTCTATTCAGACGAATTCTGATGGTGTCAGATTTGCATATAAATTCCAGCTCAGCAGTTTCACATTGCAGCCTGTTTTTGAAGGTGGGTTTTTTTGGTTTTTTGTTTTGCTTGAAGATGATTTAATTTCTCTTCAGTGGGAGCTGAAGATAGTGGCCTGTAGAATGCAGTGTTGGAAAGCTGTCTAGCAGCCTCCAGTTTGTAATCTGACCTATTCATGATGACAACAGAAACTCCTTTGCCAGCCCCTTTGATTATAATGTTAGAGTTGTTTCTGAGACTGTGGATGGCATTGCATTCTGCACGGCTGAGGTTATTGGGCAAGTGATGTTCCTTGTCCACAATTTCAGCTTGTGCATGATTCTGGATGCACTCTATGTAGAAGTCCAGTCTGTTGTTTTGGCCATCAGGTGGACTTCATGCAGAATCCTTCTTGTGGTGTTGGTAGGATGGTTTCTGTGGGTAAGTGGGTTGTTCAGTGGCATGGAGGAAATATTCCCTGAGTCAGAGATGGCAAAAATAGGCCTTCCGATCACCACAGAACTGTATCATGTTCATGGGAGTGGTGGGGCAGAAAGGATCCCCCCAGATTTAATAAAAGCTTCAGGTTTGAAGAATATTGCACAATCTGTGCAAACCCCCTACTTTCACAATTCTGTCCACATTTTTGTGAATGAAGAGTCTCACTCTCTATGCTCATAATTTCTTCCCATCTCTTGTAAAACCCCAAGTGCATGGAAAGATGGCCAATTTACTTAATAGTCTTTTGGAAACTGTCCAGTGTGGTGTGGATGTTTTATTGGAGCCACAGGAGGTCCTATTTCTATAGACTTTTCCTTGGAACAGCCTCTTCCCTGTGTTTTTTCTTGTCTCGTTTTTGTGAAGCAATATTTATTAACAGGACAACAGCTATTAGGCAGAGAGTTGCCTGATAGCTCAGGAAAACAAAACAAACCAAAAAACCTTATAAAAGAAAATATTGTTTTGAGAGTACACTTGCATGTTGAAAAGGCCTTGCTCTACAATGTGCCAACCTGAATTGTCAAGTATTTAAAAGCAATTTTTTACTATTGTGTAATTATACAACAGCTCTGCTGTACTATTTTGAAAAGAAAATATATAATGTCTGGAGCTTTCTTCATAATTTTTATTTTTTGTCAAGAAGGCTGAATCAGCATTAAGGACGATACATCATGGACAACAAAGGAAGAGAAAACAGATGGTCTTATGTTGCTAAGCAACATTATAGAAAGATGAAAGCAACCACAGAGTTCTATTTGGGTCCTGTAAAACCTCATGCAGTAAACACTCACTCCTTTGATCTTATTTAACCACGATGATGCCTTTATCATCCCTTATTGTTAAGAAGAAAAAGTTTAGAGGATAGATAAAAGGGGGAGTTGTGTCAGCTTTTTTGAGATCTAGAGATTTATGATGGCAGCCTAAAAAGGTAGAAAGAACAGCACATATTATGGTGCCCTTTAGCACAACTACAATTAAGCCTCTGTCACATTCTATTCTGTTGTGTCCAGTCTCTCCCCATTCCCCCAGCTTGTAATGTAGCTATAATAACTGTAGTTACAAAACAGAAATCTATATGCAGCGTTGTAGCCATGTTGATCCCAGGATGTTAGAGAGACAAAGTGAGTGAAGCCGATCAGTCAGTCAAAATAATCGATTTTTTAGGAACTATTAGAAGGCAGACTGTCAAGAGACATTTTGCAGAAATGGTTTATGGGGATACCATAAATATCTAAATTACTGGTTTGTTTATAGTGCTTTATTGGCTGTATGGTTTTGTTGCTTTACAAGGTAACTCAGTACAATAAATGGACATTGTAAAATATTATAGAAAGAAAATGTTACACATGCTAATGACTTCTATTAAGGCCCATTTGACCAATAGCTACTAAACTGAATGAGACTCTGAATATTCATTATGTGTAAGATTGTCTGAATAGCTGCACAGGCAGATATTGATACTCAAATAATAAAAGATCCCCTAAACTAATTTTCCAACTATTACAATCTTTCCATATAAATGAGTTCTGTTTGACTTGGCAAATATGAATATGATGTAACTTGCTTTCTAAGCAAAATGACCTATCCTCAATATATTTAAAGTATTCTTCAATGTCACTATCAGGTAGAAGATTTAAATACTAATATTTTTGGATAAGGGCAGTATAGTATATAGGGTTGGATTTTTTTTTTTAATGCAGAGCCATATCAGTAAACTGAAGAAAAGGATTTTACAGCCTTAAATATTCTTTGATTTCTTTGAACAGAATGGTATTAAAGGCTTTATTAAGGAGTATTGTTTGAGAGATACCTGGATTATAAATACTCAGTCTAGCCAGTGAACCATAAATTAAGGTTTCCCAAAGAGTGCATTAAAATGAATGAACCATTAAAATAAATAAAATAAGTTGTGCAAGGCAATGGGAGTATCTACCTATAATAAAAAGGGTCGTATTTTCTGTGCTTAGAGTAAGAAACATTGTGAATGCTATGGTAAATTTAACAACTATGGATGGTAAACATCCACTTTTTAAGGGTGCCTATGAAAGAAAATTCAGTTGGTGCCTGATTTCCAAAGTTATGTGGGTGCTGTTGCACAATAGATATGTATGTGCCTAGTTTATGTGCGTAAGTCATGTATTTTCACAAAGCTGTATCAAATATATCAAATAAATACCTGATGTGCACATGTACATTCAATATGTATTTATTAGGTGTGTACCATTAGTGTATTTTGGTATAGCACTTCTTATATTCTGAAAATGTATTTAAAGGTACAGCTGTATAGCATATATTTTTCAGAAAAATAGGGACATATTTCAATAAGTTTTTCTTAACTCTTTAATGCATCTTTTTAACCAAGCTCCTATTACACATGTATAAACCTGTCAGCCCACCACCTTCAAGCTGTTTTCACAAATTTACACCTAGTTCCCTGGCATTGTCTAAATCAGAGGTTGGCAAATACCAGTCTGCAGGCCAGATCTGGTTCCCAAGGGTTAGCCCCTGGAGGGCTGCTGCCACTATCTTTACCTGCACCTTCATAAGTATGGGCAACTGCAGCTCCCATTGGCTATGGATCACTGTTCCTGGCCAATGGGAGCTGCAGGAAGTGGTGTTCCAGTCCATGCCACTTCCCGCAGCTCCCATTGGCTGTGACCTGTGGCCAAAGGGAGCTGCAGTCACCCATACCTGTGGAGACACATATAAATATCGTGGCAGTGGCCTGCCAGGGGGTAACCCTGGCAAACTACAGCTGTTTTATTGCCCACCCCTGGTCTAGATACACAATAAGGACACCTACATTATTTAGTTGTGTCTGTCCCATTGATGACTGGAGATAATTTTTAAGTCTTCTAAAGCTGGAGAATGATTTTGGTTGATCCAGGCACAGTGAGAAGGATTCTTATAAAGTTGCGGTACTCTGGAAGCATAGTGCTTCCAGGGCACTGGAAATGACTCCAAGATATCTTTCTTGATGGATAACAGCTAATTTAGGCACCATCATTTTATAGGTATAGATGAGTTTATATTTTGAAATGTGCATTACTTTGCATTTATCAACTTTTAATTTCATCTGCCATTTTGTTGCCCAATCACCCAGTTTTGTGAGATCCCTTTGCAACATTTTGCAATCAGGTTTAGACTTAACTATCTTGAGTAATTTTGTATCATTGGCAAATGTTGCCACCTCACTTTGACCCCTTTTTGGAGATCGTTTATGAATATGGTGAACAGAATTGGTCCCAGTACAAGCCCGGGGTGACACCAGTATTTACTTATCTCCATTCTGAAAATGGATCATTTATTCCTATCCTTTGGTTCCTATCTTTTAACTGGAGAACTTGGCAAAGTTTTCAGGATCATCTAAAGATCCTTAATTTAATGACAATCCTTTTGTTATCTTAACCAACCTTTTTCTCCTTACCAACAAACTCCCTGCTCCATGGGCAGACAATGCAAGCAGCACAGAATTCATCACATTCCGCGTTAAGCTCTGGCTACTGGAGGCTGAGTACCCCCGATTTTCCCCCCTATGTGTTTCTGAACCCTGGACAGTGCTTCAGACTTAGCTATCATGCTGTCTCCAATGGCACATATTGTTATTCCATATATTGCCCTATACAGACACAAAAATGTATTTTTTGTGGATGTAGATATCTGTGGATATAAATCAGTATCCACAGAGCTGCCCCCTACCAGGAACCACAGCGGTGAAAATTAGAACATGTTGAGACACCACTTCCTGGGAGCCAGAGCCCTATGCCAGCAGCTCCTCTGGCATGGCTATACTGCCTCTAGCCCCACCACTTGGGCAGGCCCCAGGCACACCAGTAACTGTCCCTGGTTGCACTCTTATGTGCAAGCAACTTACATGCCCCAGAAAGGAGATGCAAACCACTGCATGGTTGGGATTGGTCCTGCCTTGGGCAGGGGACTGGACTTGATGACCTCCTGAGGTCTCATCCAGCCCTAGGATTCTATGATTCTATGACTCCTGTCCTAGGGTATGTCTAGACTACATGCCTTTGCTGACAGAGGCATGTAAAATAGGCTACCCGACATAGTCAATGAATCGGGGATTTAAATATCCCCGGCTTCATTACAATAAAAATGGCCGCCGCGCTGTGCCGGCTCAGCTGATCATCGGCACAGCGCATGAGTCAAGATGCGGCTCGGTCGACAAGGGAAGCCTTTGTCGACCGCTCCTGTAAACCTCGTTCCACGAGGCATAAGGGAGTGGTCAACAAAGGCTTCCCTTGTCGACCGATCCGCGTCTTGACTTGCGCGCTGTGCCTACGATCAGCTGAGCCGGCACAGCACGGCGGTCATTTTTATTTTAATGAAGCCAGGGATATTTAAATCCCTGCTTCATTGACTATGTCGGGTAGCCTATTTTACATGCCTCTGTCGGTAGAGGCATGTAGTCTAGAGATATCCCTAGTGTGTGCTAACTAAGACTCTGCAGCTCCACAGATTCCTATTCATATCTGCGGATATCTGTGTTCATGGATATAAATTTTGTATCCACACAGAGCTCTAGTTCTTTACCATTTATTCCATTGGATAATACTTCTATAAATGTCAAAATGTAAAGTAAGCTCCATAACCTGATCCCACTTGCCAGGCAGAACCTAATAATCTTCCATTGATTGCAGTTGAACGTTGACTCATGCCGGTAGAACACAAAGAGAATAGGTTGATGTAAATGGCTCATCCATGCAGAGACCTAGAACAATGAGTTTTTATTTCTTTCCAGTTGATGGAGGTTGGTCTTGTTGGTCATCCTGGTCGAAGTGCTCAGCAACTTGTGGAGGGGGGCATTACATGAGGACCCGCTCCTGCACAAACCCAGCCCCAGCTTATGGAGGGGACATCTGCCTTGGACTTCACACTGAAGAGGCACTTTGCAACACACAGCCCTGCCCAGGTACAAGAAATCCAATTAGTACTGCTTTGCTTTGAATAGACCATAGAATAGTGTTGCTATTGCTCAGCCTGTTCAGTAAAGTGCACTATGCCTATTCCACATTTAGAAACAAATTCTCTCTGTCCTCTGCTGCCTTCACATTGGGTTACAATAAAATCTGGCCCACGCTAGATAGCCTCTAAAAAATTCTTTTACCATTACATTACAGGTATCAGGTTAGTTACCAGGTTTCAGGGCAATGTAATTTAAAATGGCATAGTTCTGTATACAAAAGATTGTTGCCTTGAGAGGTCATTAGCTATAACAGCACAAGAAACACTTCACTTGTAGTACTGGGTGTTGTAGGGCAAGCCACACTTCTGAGGCACTAGATCCTCAGCTGATGTAAATCAATGTAATGCTGAAGCCTTCAATGAAGTTGTACCAGTTCACATCACCTGACGACCTAGTTCTTGATCTTAAAAAAGACCTTTTGATTTAAAAATGGTATCTCACCTCTCATGAAGTAAGAAATGGGAACAAAGTTTAGTGCAATCTATTTTCACATTTACAAAAATGTTAACCTTTTAAAATGCTTTCCTAGATTGTAAGACCTTTGGGGCAGGAAGTGCATCTTTGTACGTACTTGTACATCACCTTGGGGCCTGTGGGCACTACATTAATGTCTATGTGTAATCGTAATGGAAGTGGACCATGATATTTTCTGTCATTTTTATTGTCTTTTGATCCTTGCCAAGTAGTCTTGTGAAATGTTAAATCTTTGCAAAACAAGCAACATAAAAGAATCAGAAGTAGAAAGTAAAGAGATAAGTTAAGTCAGAGGAACCACTGGCAAAGTTTGTATGTCATGCTGGTTTATAGGGTTATAGTTAACACCTTCTGTTCTTGATCATTGGGAAAAAAAGTGATGTCTGCTAGAATCACTAATGTCCTGTTCCATTACTGCTTCACTGAGGGGTTTTTAAACTTTATGGCATAAACTTACTTCTTATGCGATGAGGTCATGTACATGAACATACAAGACCCAAGATTGTGAATTTATAGATGCTATTACCCAAACTACAGTTACAGGTAATTTCCCTTTCTAAGTACTTCATGTCTTGCAGTGGAATAAAATAGCACCCACTCGTCAAAATACACCAAACTTAATGCTCCACCTTGGGTTTTAAAAAGTGAAAATGGAACTGTGTTGTTGATTTGATTCCTCAAGAGGGATGGAGTATACGTGTACATAAAAATTATCACAGCAGCCTCAGCTCCTTAAGGCATTTTTAAAAGGTCAGAACTGTCATGTTCCTTGTGCTGTTTCCAGTGTTATTATAGTGGTTTTTCTTGTAGTGCTGCTATTGTTAATGGTCTGTCAGCATTTCCATTAGCAACCCCAGTTTTCAGACATTTATTACTTGTGCTCTTTAGCTTATTATGACTTGATTGTTAATCTATTTTTTCCAACAAAAATCATTTATCATCTGTATTAAAGCCTTTTTAATAATCAGAGTGACACAGATGTCTCATATACCTCCTTGCTCTGTTTAATATTCAAATCTAACTAAAAACCAACCTAACTTTTTAGTTGAAAATTTGTAGTGTTTTTTTCTGTCTCCCCCTCCAAAATAAATACGTCTCCAGTACTGTGAAATATTCCACATGCACCGACCACTGTGCTAGTGCAAGTCCATATTGACTTTGCCCAGTTATAGGAGTATGCCTTCTCTGATCCGGTTGCAGTACACAGGGTCTGTATTTTTAAACAAGTGTGCAAATCTATGATTCAACAAAGGAAAGAAATGTAGTTATTTCAAGAAGATCTTTGGTTAAAACTAGCATCTGGAAATGTGTAATACAAGGAAATAATGATGATAATTGCTTAAGCAGTGAACAAGAAAGAAAGGGGCTCTTGCAATTTCAAACAGTTTTATTTTACCATAATTGAATGGAATATTAAATTTCCACATGCCACTAATCCTGTAGGTATGGAAGTATTTATTTAGTATTTTTTAAAATGTCAGTTTTGACTGGAATTGACTAAGATATTTACCTTTGAAAAATAACTACAGAATAGTTTATGAACAGTAACTATTTCTCAGACTGTCTTTTCCATTTTATATTCCTATTTTTAATTGAAACTAAATAAAGCCTATTAAAATGAATGAGATATTTATACCATTGTTCAGGAAAATCTTTATGTACAGCATATATTACTGAATGTTATCTATAGCAATGGTATCTATAACAAGTATTGCACACAACAATATTGGGTACTTAGAATAATGCATTTGTGTCTGCATCAAGAGAGAAATAATGTGCTGTCCTTGGACCAGTCACTCACATCCACAAATAATGGATGTAAGAATTGAATTGTCCAACAGAAGTGTGCATTTCTTTTTAAAAAGAATGGGGATTAATAATGATTGTTCTTCACCTACTGTCTATATAGGTGCATAACTTCAGGTGTGCTTCACCACATGTCTTTAATCAGAGATTTTTTTGGCAGTAGTGCCTGTGTATGTGGCCTACATGTTCTAATGCCCTGCACGAGGCTATATAAGACTAAGTGGTAGAACTGCTCACGGTTCCATCTCAACCACCTGAGTATGAGATGAAGCATTAGTATTCTTGCTTGCTTGCTCGCTTTCTTGCTTTATTTCTTCTCAATTCCTTCCCCCTTGGGGTTTGGGAACTTTCTCTTCAAATCACAGTTGTACTGGGATATTCCATGGTTTTCTGGGCTTCAAATGGTATCTCTCTTTCCAGGAACCTATCCTGGTTACTGACAAGCATTCCCTTTGCATCTGTTGGCTGGGGGTGGTCATATCCCCCAAAGGTGCTCCATGTGCTCTGCTTGTAAAGGCAGGGCTTGGAAGAATCAAGAGATAAGACTCAGACTCTTAATGATGGAACTCTCTCTGGGTATGTCTACACTACAGCACTAATTCGAACTAACTTAGTTCGAATTAGTTAATTCGAACTAAGCTAATTTGAACTAGTGCATCTAGACTTAAAAACTAGTTCGAATTAGCGTTTTGCTAATTCGAATTAGCATGTCCACATTGAGTGGACCCTGAACCGAAGTTAAGGCTGGCCGGAACCAGTGCCAGCAGGGCATCAGGTTAGGACTTAGAGCATGGAGCTGCTGCCACAGGCTAGCCGAGGGCTGTGCTTAAAGGGACCCTACCCCCACCCCGGACAGACAGTTCTCAGGGTTCCCCACTTGCTTGTCTACCTCGATGAGGGACAGCAAAGCAGTCCTGACTTGGAGTGCCCTGAGTGCCCACACTTGGCACATCACAGCACTCGGCCATCAGCCCGGCTGCACTTGCCACAGGCTGCCATCCGGGGGGGGGGGGTCATTCGGGGGGCTGTCAGGATCCAGGAGGCCCTGCAGGAGAGCTTCCACCCCAAGGAGCCCGCAGAGCCACCCCAGTCCTCCCCATCGGGGGCTCGTGCCCCATTCCTCCCTCACCTCCTTCCACTTACCCTTCCCTAGCCCCCCTTCCTGATGTAAAAAATAAAGGACACGTGTTCAAAAATAGAAACTCTCTTTATTTAACAAAACTGGGGGCGGGGGGATTAACCTCTGGGGAGACTGGAAAAAAGAGGTGGGAGAGGGGAAGAGAGAGGGTGGGAGAGGGGCGGTGAAAACCTGGGTGGAGGGAGCTGGAAGGGGGAAAGCCAGGGGAAGAAGGAGGAGGGGAAGTATAAAACTATGGTACGCCATATCTTCAGTATTGTGTAGAGATGTGGTCTCCTCACCTCAAAAAAGATATTTTGGCCTTGGAAAGGGTTCAGAAAAGGATAACTAAAATGATTAGGGGTTTGGAACAGGTCCCATATGAAGAGAGGCTAAAGAGACTGGGACTTTTCAGCTTAGAAAAGAGGAGACTGAGGGGGGATATGATAGAGGTCTATAAAATCATGAGTGGTGTAGAGAGGGTGCATAAAGAAAAGTTCTTCATTAGTTCCCATAATAGAAGGACTAGAGGTCACCAAATGAAATGAATGGGTAGCAGGCTTCAAACTAATAAAAGAAAGTTCTTCTTCACAAAGCAAATAGTCAACCTGTGGAACTCCTTGCCACAGGAGGCTGTGAAGCCTAGAACTAGAACAGAGTTTAAAGAGAAGTTAGATAAAGTCATGGAGGTTGGGTCCATGGAGTGCTATTAGCCAGGGGGTAGGAACGGTGTCCCTGGCCTCTGTTTGTGGAAGGCTGGAGATGGATGGCACGAGACAAATGGCTTGGTCATTGTCTTCGGTCCATCCCCTCCGGGGTACCTGGTGTTGGCCGCTGTCGGCAGACAGGCTACTGGGCTAGATGGACCTTTGGTCTGACCCAGTACGGCCATTCTTATGTTCTTATGTTCTAAGCTCAGGGTCGGGGGTCTCACTGGACCAACTTGATTTTCATGCATACCTGCTCCTGGGTTTGCATGTGGCCTTTGGTGGCCAGGCTGGCAGCTATCCTGCCCTAGACAGCCACATTCCTGTGCCTAGTGCGGAGACTGTGGACGTTGGAGGCCTCCCCCCAAACCTCGATGAGGTCCACGATCTCCGCACTAGACCAGGCAGGTGCCCGCCTCTTGCGGCCCTGGGCAGGCTCCTGGGAGCCACCAGCCTGGTCCTGGGAAGAGGGGGAGGGCTGGGTGGCAGCGGGTGGCTGGCTCATGCCGTGCCAGGTGCAGGGTCTGCTGGCTGGGTGCTGGCAGGCTTGCACCTGGCACGGGTACCGTAGCCAGACCGTGGCCCTTTAAGGGCTCCGGGGCTGGGAGGGGGGCAGACGAGTTTCCCTGGCTTGGCCCAGAGTGGCCAGCAGGGCAAGCTGGGAAGGGCTAGCCTCCAGCTAGTTCGAATTAAGTGGCTACACAGCCCTTAATTTGAACTACTTAATTCGAACTAGGCGTTAGTCCTTATAGAATGAGGTTTACCTAGTTCGAATTAAGCGCTCCGCTAGTTCGAATTAAGTTCGAACTAGCGGTTTGTGTGTGTAGCGCCTATGAAAGTTAATTCGAACTAACGGCTGTTAGTTCGAATTAACTTTGTAGTGTAGACATACCCTCTCTGTCTAGCCTCAGATCCAGCCAGGATCCCCCTGGACATTGGCATCAAAGTGAGCACAGTGCCTCTTCAGTTTTAGCACATTCACCTGAATCTACCCAAGGTAAATCCTTGGAGAAGTCCTATTAAAAGATAGCTAATTATCCTCAGAAGCAGTCTACTTCAAAAAAGTCTGTCTCCTCCAAATAAATCCATTTTGGAGATACCACTGAGTCTCCAGGCTCTGTCAGTACCAACCTTATGCCCAGGGCTCCAAGCTCTTCTGAGAAGAGGGGCACCAAAAATGCTTCAGCATCAAGACCACCTATGCTGCAGAAAGAGACCACAGCAGCACAGGAATCTAAGCACGCCCCTTCTAAGAAGGCAGTATCTTCAATACCTTCAGCACTGTCTTCAATACCTTCAGCACTGTCTGCACTGCTCAAACAGTATACTGCCTTCTTGTGCTTGTCCCCACGTGGTTCCCCCCTCTCCCCCCCCCCCTCAGGCCTGCCTCTTATGCTTGATTCACTCACGTCCAGGTGTCTCGTGCTTCAAATGGGAACGGAACCAGGATGTGCCCTTTGGGACGCAAGACAGCAAAACTGTATGCAGAGAAAGGGAGGGAGAGATTCCCAGACTGTTGGAAATAAGTCTGGACACTTTGGGTGCAGTGAAAACAGTCAAGAGAATTTATTACACATAGCTGCTGGTGGAGTGCTACCAGGGGTTAAGCTGGTTAACACTGGTTAGACAAAACATTACAATAAATTATATAGGGAGCTGATGGACGGAGGGGAAGCAATTCAATAGGTTCTAGCAGCAAGACGAAATGAGCACGTAAGCCAATAACCTAAGAAAGATTACATAGCATCTCTGCCCATCGTCAAACAAACTCCTTATCTCTAATACAAGTAGTTTCCTTAACAAGTTAAATAAGCCAACAACAAACAGACAAGTAAATGGCAACTTTTGTGTAGTTAAATTATGATGCAACTGTGAAGGGGTTACTGGCACCTCATGCTGATGTGATCCATGAGTTTATGGGCCCATTATCTAGGATTGAAGCAAAACATGTTAGCAAGGTTGTTTTGGTATCAGCTGGTGCGGCCCCTTGGAATGTGGTTGCCACGGCAACTTTGCCTTCCCAAGGTCCCTCTACTCAGGCTAACTGTCCATGCTGTTAAGTTACAGTCCTGTCTTAAATTTTAGGATTGAATAGGGGTTCTGGACTGCCTCAGTTTACCCTACAGTTCCCTCCTCTTAACCTAGGGTTCCCGAACCTGCCAGGTTAAATACAACAGTTTCAGGGTTTTTATTTTACTCTGGAAGCACCAGTATAGCACCAGCACTATTATAAATGTTAAAATTGAAACTCCCCACATAACTTGGCAAAACACTACCCAAATCCATCCCCAAGGTATTTCGGTGCCAGTAAAGGCGCTGCCCATGATTATGGTTTTGACCTTTACTGCCTGGTTGAGTACTCAGAGTATTTGGTTTTGGCCCGATCCACAGTCTTCCCTATCTGTATGTATCTCAGATGGCCAATTCCGATATGCCTTTGGGCCTCAGCCACCAACTCCTTGATTTTTGCCTGCAGGGTCAGTAGACCCTCCTCTAGGTACTTACTTCCGCCATGCCACTTAGGATCCCATGTTAGGTTACCCATCATTGCCGAAGTGCGGTAGAGCTGCATCCCATCAACGGTCAGTATCGCCCAGCGAGGGATCGTTATGCATATGGATGGATATGTAGAGGGGCAAGGCCTTCCATTTAGTTTAATGGAGTGCTTTGTCTGGGCAGTCAAACACCAGTAGGTACCGTTCATTTGGACCAACTCTGTATGTATTTGTTTCTCTGTGATGATCACTTCAAACCTAGACAGATTCGTCATGATGTTACATGGGCAGGTACATAAAATTTCTTTATCGGAGTGGGTACAACAGTTCCTGGGGTACAGGGTGCCCCACCCACCTTCGAAATAAGCAATGCCTTCTACTCTAACAATATGCCTCTGCTTTTGCACAGGCAGGGAGGTTACCATTCTAGCTTGTTGCTGACAGAATTCCCCGCGATCAGCTCACAAGCCTGGATCCCGATACCAATATATGTACATCCTCAGTACCAGGTAAATGCCAGGCCTCTCAAACAATCCCAGAACTGCCTGAGACTCCCTCATTGATACCAATCATATTTACCAGAAGAGAGAAGATGGAGCAGTTATGTCCTTGATACTGACAATGGAACTAGTCTCATACTTCATACTTACCTGATACTGCGAGAATTCAGATATTCCAGAGATGCAATGTGTTCAGATAAACTAGGTTCTTCTCTGATATTGGGTATCAGAGGACTAGCTGTACTAACTCTGACAGACCTAAGCCAACAGTCTGCCCCACACTGGTAGAAAGCAGGTATACAGGGCACTGGATAAGTGGTTTTCTCTTTCCAGAGTAAACCACTAGAGCCTGCTACAATAAAATGAAAGCAGAAAAACACCTGGGGCTAATTAACTAGATTGCTCCATCAGGCAAGTCACTCAACAACTGCAGCCAACTATATCCAGTGGAGTTGTTTTTTAAACTCCGGTTGGTAAGGAGAGGGGGAAGACAAAGAATGACAAAAAGAGTAAATGAAGGAACAAGATGAATCTGTGTGTGAGCTTAGAGCTGGTTAACAGGTACTAGAGGAAGACATTTTGGCAGGGTTGTTTGGGGGCAAGGAAAAAAAGCTGCCAAGTCGGAAGGAAAAACAACCTTGACTGCTGCTGCTACTTTAGGAGCCCTGGGCCGGAACCTGGAGTAGTGGACAGGCTTGGGTTCCCAAACCTTCCCTCCATACCAACACAGAGCCTGTCCCAAGAAGGGAGACCAGGACTATCAAGGGATTTTTACCCCAAAACCATGGACTAGCCTGTGATGAATATGGCTCACTGAACTGTGGACCTTGCCTCCTGTAAAGAGAAAGAGGTGTGTATCGGACCACAGCGAGTCTCCGAGGCTAATATTATCTGCCAGTAGTGCGAGACCCATGGGGCACGGCCAGAACTTTGCCACATAACACAAGCAAGACTGGACCTTTCCCCAATATCGTTTTACTTTCTTACACTTTTGGAGAGTGGTTGAGCTCCCTAGCTTGATAAAGATGTTCCCTCCTCGGAGTCACACGTTTTGTAGGAATCCCCTACTCATCCCTTGTTCCTTTGAGCTCCTTAAAGGAAAAGGAACAGTTACATCAAGAGGAGCACATGCCCACAAAACCTGATTCAAGCACAGTGATGCCCCCAACAAATTCTGGGCATCCCTATGCTGTCTTGTGGGAGCTACAATAAAAGAAATCCCCCTACTCTGTCTATCCATTCTCTCCTTCTTCAGGTTCAAGAAACTCCTTTGAGGAGCGGGTGGCCAGAGCAAATAAGGCGGCGATCTCACAGACAAATATTTCTTTTTCTTTCCCGGCTGAAATGGATATACCTCCCTCATCCTCTATAGCTGAAGATTTATGAGATTTCTAGGAGTTAATTAAACATCATGTAGGCTCTTTAAAGGTGTCCTTGAAGTTTCAGCATAAACATCAGAATATGTTTAAATGGAGTCCTTCTGCCCTGCTCATCAATGAGACACTACAGGATCCTGTTTAGAACTTCCTTGTTAGAAATACAGTCTAGAGAAATGAAACAGGAAATGAAGACAAAATGGAAATGTTTCCAAGGTTTTTCTATCTTCATCCATGTGCATTGGAATCAGATGAGCCTTTGGGTATGGGAAAGCTACCCCCTACCTGGCCTGCTCTGTTTGACCAAAGTCCTTCCCCTCCCACCAGAGTCCAGAGGAACCCCTCTCTGTGACCATCACCAGACCCCTATCCAAGCCAGGACTCACTAGAGCACCTGCAGCTCTGGAGAGTGGTGGGCTGGAGCACCAGGCAGGTGGGTAGCATGGCTCCCATCACCCCCAACCCCTGGAGTATTGGATGGTGTCCCTGGATGAAGTCTAGGGTTCTGGTCATGGGGGAAGAGCATCCTGCAGCACAGTGCTGGGAAACAGCAGGGAGCCCGAGGGCAGAGTGTGGGTACAGCCACACAGAGGTGTTTGGTGAAGCTTAGCCTACCCCAGTCTTTGGTACTAACCACCCATAGCTATGTGGATGGAATGTGATTGTCCCAAAGAAAGCCTGCAGTACAATTTGTGGAAAAGTACAGACATAAGATGGAGTTGAGGGTCATATGAGCAAGTTACATGCCCTTGCATGGATTGCTAACTCACAGGGGCAAGTCACTAGCCACTTAGGATATGTCTAGACTACACCTCTCTGTCGACAGAGAGATGTAGATTAGGCATGTCGAAATTGCTAATAAAGCAGGGATTTAAATATCCTACGCTTCATTAGCATAAACCTCATTTTTTGAGGAATACAGGATCTTTCAAAAAAGGGTTTATTTTTCGAAAGATCCCCGTCTAGACTGCCGTTTTTTTCCAAAAAAGCTCAGTTTTAAAAAAAAGCGGTGGCCATGTTTATGCTAATGAAGCACGGGATATTTAAATTCCTGCTTCATTAGCAATTTTGATGTGCCTAATCTACATCTCTCTGTCGACAGAGAGGTGTAGTCTGGACGTACCCTTCGAGACAAAGCAAATGCAGAAAGAGCCATCTGGGCAGAATGAATTTCTTCTGTGGCCCATTGTGAGAGTTAATTGCCTTTGACGAGCCAACAACAAAAAGCTCTCTTGCAGCAATGCAGATTTTACCTGGTGAGAGTTATCCCAGGATCAAACACGTTTGAAATACTGTTACAAAGTCAATATCATTACTTCAGGCAGAATGATGGGACATGGATAAAGACAGGAAAATGATACTTAGCAAATCATAATTTTTCCATTGATACCCTACATGATATACTTTATACAAGATGTATTGTAATTGCCTAACAAGCCAATATTAATTATATAAATGGTTGTATTTCAGTCATACAACATGACACTCCTTGCTTCAGAATTTCCTTTGGGGACTTTGCAATGGAGAAGGCAGTTGGATTGTGCAGCCCTAAATAGCCATGAAGGCACAAGGATATGAAGAGCTTATTTATGGGTCAAATAGGCACTACTACCAAAAATCTGCAATCAAAGCTGCATGGGACGCAAATACCTCTGAAGGGGAGAAGCCATGGGGAGACACATCTTAAAGATCTGCTGAAAATAGCCTCTCTTTCTGTTAGCAAGAAAATTCCCAGAGCTTTTTGGGCTCTATGGCTGCAAAGTACAATGATTCTGAGCAACCTAGGAAGGGGGTCCGACCTGGCCTCACACTGTTGGAATAGAAAGTCTATCCAGAGTTAAGCAGCTTTCCACCCCACCGCTGCTTTATGTTGTCATGACCTTTGAAGAAAAATCAGAAGCACGTTTGGAGGAAACCTAGAGGGATGTAGATAACTAGAAGGGATATGAAATACTTGCATGTGTGGAAGGTATGCAGAGACCTGAAGGAGAGGAAGACTGGATTTGGAGGGGCCGAGAGATGAAAAGAGCTTTAGAGATGGGTTGAGAAAGACTAAATGGTGAGACAAAACAGAAGAATTTTGAGCATTTAGAGAGTCAAAAGAGAAAGGGATCCCTTAAAAAGCCACCTCAGCTACACAGAGGAAGATTTATCACTGCTCCTTGAGATGATACGAAAGGAGGATACCTGCCTTAGAAGATGTGCTAATTTAAAATGCCTCCATTATCTCAGACAGGTTGTCAGAGTGCGATTTATTCAGTGATTATTTAAATTTATCTCAACTTCTCAACCGTTTCAGTGGCCTGGACTCAAAGCAGTCCCAGATGGCCAGGTTGTGAGTTACTTGCAATGTACAGCAGTGAGGTAACCCCATGCAGAGTGCCTACTTCCAAACCAGGAAGTAAAACTCAAAGTTCAATGCTGTATCCTAATACACGTTTATTTGTTGAATATTGCAAATTATTTGCACGGCTGTTTCTTTAAAACGGATTTCCAAGCATTCGAGTCAACTGTCTGTGACTGTATCTGAAGAAGCTGTCATTCAGCAGTGGAGTGAGTGTCTTCATCCATAGACCCATACCTGAATATATGTGAATAATTTCACATTCAGACAACCACAAGTGAATATATTATGTTGATCATTGGCCTACCCACCAATGTAGAGCTTGTAGCCATCTATGATCAACGGCATTTGGTGGGTTTTATTCTAGAGGGTGTAATTAAAATTAGTATTGCTTCCATGAGGTAGGCCCATTCTTACCAGCATGACCAGGTCATTACTGGGGGAGTACATAGGCTTTTACGCTTCTCAGCCAGGGTCGAGGATCTGGATTACAATTTTTAACCTGACAGAATCATATTGAAGTTGCAGCAGCATGAACACAGCCTTATGTTTCTTTTAACTTTATTTAATACTATAAAATTACTTCAAACTCCCATTCATTTATAACATATTTTTTAGTTGGGGAGCAGATGTTCGGCATTGTTATACAGAGCACCCAAACTAAACATTACAAAAATGCAGTCTGATGACATTCACTGTTAGATATTATATCATACTGTTGGGTTTTTAAACGTGATTTCGGCCTTTATTTTGTTGTTTGAGAGAGTAGAATGGTAATCTGTAAATATGAGTAGCATATGCTGTAGATGTACAGAGTATTCACAGTGAAAGCTGCTGCCATGTGAGACTCTTCTGGTTTCAGGTTTTGCCCTTTTTAAAATTGGACCATTTACTCCAAAAGATTCACAAATCTTTCAAATTATCCTTAATTTATTTTGAATGAACTTGGTTCACTTTCCAGTAGAATTAGCCTGCTTTGTAGTTTTGCCTTTGAAGCCATGTGACATTTGTGAATTTACCTGCTTTTGACACAAACCAGGTGAAATTTGATATTGAGATCTAAGTTTTGCTTTGGGTTGTTGGGTTGATGTAAGTCATCCCAGAAACTCAAGGTATAACTTAAGTGTTGAATACCTCGAGATTGTCTCCGAAGATTACCTCTGTTTCCACTAACTCCTAGAAAGTAAAACAAACGATTTTTACAGCCCTCTATCCATTACTATGCACCAATCTTAGAAAAGTGCAGTAAAGACAGGACTTACTCGTGTTGTAAGAAAGATATGAGAAGAGTAAATTCACAGTGTCTGATATGAAACAGATAAATTCATTTTATTTAAGAGCAATATCCTGAAATCACACAGAGGTAGCATGGCGTGAAAATAAAAATCCATTAGATAAAATGAAAAAGAAACAGAACCTGATAATGAACCAAGCCTGATAAAGAGAAGCCTCAGGGGGGTAGCACTATTAATCTGTAACTTTAAAAATGAGTAGTCTTGTAGCACCTTTACGGTGCATCTACACTGCACCCATAGTTCAAATAATCTATGCAATTTGAGCTATGCAAATTGCATAGCTTATTTTATAATTTCAAAATAACCCACTATTCCAAAACATCCTTTACTCCTCATGGAACGAGGGTTACAGGGATGCTGGCATAGAGAACCAGTTATATTTTGAAATAATGGGCATACCTTCAAGATGCAGGATAGCTATTTCAGGATACCTCTATTATCCCGGAATAACGCTACAGTGCAGATGTAGCCATTGGGTATGTCTACACTGCCACCCTAGTTCGAACTAGGGTGGCTAATGTAGTCATTCGAACTTGCAAATGAAGCCCGGGATTAAAATATCCCGGGCTTTATTTGCATGTTCCCGGACGACGCCATTTTTAAATGCCCGGTAGTTCGAACTCCCTGCCCACGGCTACACGTGGCATGGGCTAGGTAGTTTGAATTAAAGCTCCTAATTCGAACTACCGTTACTCCTCCTGCAATGAGGAATAACGGTAGTTCGAATTAGGAGCTTTAATTCGAACTACCTAGCCCGTGCCGCGTGTAGCCGTGGGCAGGAAGTTCGAACTACCGGGCATTTAAAAATGGCGGCGCCCGGGAACATGCAAATAAAGCCCGGGATATTTTAATCCCGGGCTTCATTTGCAAGTTCGAATGACTACATTAGCCACCCTAGTTTGAACTAGGGTGGCTAGTGTAGACATACCCATTGAGACTAACAAAAATATATAGTATCTTGAGTTTTTGTGGATAAGATCTACTTCATCAGATGAGCTGGAGTGGAGAAGCAACTGAAGATATAATCTGAGATTGAAGAGAGTGCCTTATGATTTCCAAAGTGAAAAACAAGGCCAGAATAATAAAAAGGTGCCTAGAATACATATTCCCATAGGTCCAGTGTTGCTACTGGTCAGTTATGTAAATTAACAAATTAGCATTGTCAGTCCTGAAGCCCTGTGGTAAACATATGGCAACGTAGTTACACTTTCTTTTGCACACTCGTGCACTCAAGTACAGTGGCAAAAGATAGAATACAGCTGTAACTAATGTAACATTCCGTGGCATATTTGCAATGCTGGATGGTCAGTTTCAGAGGGAACATTGCATTTTTTGTGGTTTTTACCATGTATAGCAATGCCAGATCCTCAGCTGATGTGAACTGATATCATTTCACTGAAGTCAGTGGAACTATGCTAGTTTATACCAGTGTAGATTTGACCCTCTATATCCTATCCCTTTTAGAGTAAGATATTTTATTTTTCACTCTAATATGGTCCATTTATATGACTTACTTACATTATTTCCCTCTCCTTGTCACTAACACAGACAACTGGTCTGACTGGTCTGACTGGTCTGATTGTGATTCATCTGGAATCCAGTTCCGTGTGCGTCAATGTATCATTTTATTTCCTGTGGGCAACCAGTGTTCTGGAAACACCACTGAGAGTCGAGCTTGTGTTTTTGATTCTAACTTCATACCAGGTAAGATCCTTTACTTTTAAAGAATAAGTGAAATCACTCACAACATTTAAAGAATGAGGCCTAATGCTGCCCTCTACTGCAGAGTGCATAAGGGAGCCAAATTACAGACACGATAGAAGCTGCCTTGGAGGGATGAAAGCTGTCCAGATGCATAAAACAGCTGTGCACTATACTTCTCAATCCACCACTTCTGCACCATTTGAGAGAAATGTAGCTATCCCAAACCCATTTCAATAAACGTTACTACACTGACGCTATTCATGCTTTACTGACCTAATCGTGTCCCTTTTAAAGTGGTTTCAGATTTAAAAGAATACTGAGTTTTGCACAGTAGGCATATGCAAAGTGTCCAACCACACAAAGTCTCTTGTTTGTATACTGCCCCTTTTTGGGGCAATTGTTTCCCAAAGTGCACACATGGCACCTTCTGTCTTGAAAGATGGATTGGAACAGGACAAATTATATCGCTATCAGCCTCATGTCAATCCGAGGCAAGATAATGAAGCAGCTGATACAGAACTTGATGATCAAGAGAGGGATAATGTAATTAATGCCAAACATGGGTTTATAGAAAACAGCTCCTGTCAAACTAAAGTGATATTTTTAATGAAATTACAAATGTGGTTAATAGAGGTAATAATGTTTGATGAAATATATCTAGACTTCTGTACAGTATTTGACTTAGTACTGCACAACATTTGCAAACTTTGCATATATTACATGGATGAAAAACTGCCTAACTGGCAGGTGTACAAATATAATTGTAAATAGGTGATCACCATCACATGGGTGTTTTTGTAGTGTTGGTATCACAGGAATTGGTTCTTGGCCCTACAGTATATAACATTTTTCTTGCTGATTTGGAAGAAAATATAAATTGATAAAGTTTGCAGAAGACAAAGAGATTAAGGGAGTGGTAAATAATGATGAGAACAAATCACTGATGCAAAGTGATCTGGATTGCTTTGCAACCTAGGCAAAAGCAAACATTATACACTTTATTATGGCCAAATGTAAGGTTTTACATGTGGGAGCAAGGAATATAGGTCCTATTTATTAGCTGGGGAACACTATCCTGGGAAGCAGTGATTCTGAAACAGATGTGAGGGTCATGGTGAATAATCTACTGAACATGAGCTCCCAGGGTCACACGGTGGCTATAAGATGCTTAAACAAGGGAACCTCGGGTAAGAGTAGGATGATTATCCTATATTTGGTATGGATGCAACCACTACTGGAATATGATGACCAGTTCTGGTATCCACAGTTCAAGAGGGTTGTTGGTGAATTGGAGAGGGTTCAGAATGATTAAAAATAGGAAGATATGCCTTATGGTGACAGACTGAAGGAACTCAGTGTGTGTAGCTTTTACATGGAGAAGGATAACGATGACTCGATCTAGTCTATGCATACCTACAAGTGGAAAAAAAATGAAAGTAGAGAGCTTTACAATGTAGCACAAAAAGGTATAATGAGATCTATTGGCTAAAAATTTAAACCAGATACCTTCAGAGAGGAAATGAATTTTTAACAGTGAACGTAATTAGCTGTTGAAATAATGAATTATGGGTTGTGGTGGATTCTCTATTTGATGGGAATTTAAAATCAAAATTGGATTTTTTTTCCAAAAAAGCAGCTCTAGTTCAAACTGGGATTAATTCAGTGACTTTCTATCTTACTATATATTTTAGAAATGTCTGTCTGTGTCCGTCTGTAAGTCTGTGTGTTCAAGAACTCCTCCTAAATGGTAAGAGCTAGGGCCACCAAATTTGGTGTGCAGCTTCTTCTTATCATAGCTTAAAATAAGGTCAGGGTTTGGTTGTGCTAGGACAATGGGATGTACCTGGAATTTGATTGTTTCTCATAAAACAGAAAAGGAGGAGGCTAGTAGGAGGGACAGTTATAGTACAGAATGCCCACAAGGGGCAGCAAGGGGCCAGAGCTGGGGATCCAGCTATAACCCCAAGGAGCCAGCAGGGGGCAGGGGTGAAGAAAGGGACAGTTACTATGATTTATTTCAGAGAGTTTGTCTGTTTGTGTTTCTGTCTGTCCCCCAGCCGGGGGACATGAACCCTTCCCCAGACAGTGCTGCAACGGTCATGGACAGGAGCTTCTCGCTTGGCCGCAAGTGCTGTGGTGAGAGAGGGCTGGGGTTGTCCTCTCTCCCCAGGACAGCCTGTATACTGAACCCCTCATCCCTACCCCCACCCGCAGAACAATGATTTCAATGAAGAAAAACAAAACTTATTTGAGTTAAGGACCCAAACAACGCTGGATAAATCTTCTAGTACAATATGAAGGAGTTCAGACTGGATGATGATCCACAGTGATTTTCTGGCCTTAAAATCTATGAGCCTATGAAACCCTCCAAATAGCAGAAATGTACCTAGTCCCTATCCATACTTAATACAGTGAGTAATAACGGTGTCACAAACAAGAAAACCTTCTGAACTATATTGGTCAACAATCCTGACAACCTTTGTGAGATGAGAAAGTTTTCTTTTATATTTGGTGAACAATAACACCAAATTTTAAATAGGTTTGTTCAACATGAGTTCACACTTACCTGGGAGTGCCACTACCAGACTAATATGAAACAGGAGCATATTTAAGAAGGGTAGATGTTGCCTTGATGGCCATCCTGAACTTCATAAACTCTTATGTAAAATTCCTACAGTACTTAATAAGGGTGAAATCAATAGGGTTCTGTAGAAATTAAATATAATTCTATACATATTTTTCTGCAAACCCAAGAGAATTTAATAGGAAGCTACATCCTAGCATTCTTAAAATAAGCTTTAGGGTGAGATTCTTGGTATGTTAAATTTAGATTAATTGGATAATCAAATAGTCAATGCAGTTTGCATCGACTATTCAATTAGTCAATAAGGACGCCTCTGCCTTTGCTACACTTCAAAGGTGAAAGTGCTGTAGGGAGCATGGGGCCAGCAGGGAACTCAAGCAGTCCCCGCTGGCTCCATGCTCCCCACAGCTTTTCAAAGCGACAGCGCCAAATGAAACCCAGGGTCAGGAGGGGACTCCCTCGCTGACCCTGGACTCCATGTGGTGCTGCCACTTTGAAATGCTGCATGCAGACTCCCAGCTGGCCACAGGCTCCACGCAGCGTTTCAAAGCGGCAGCACCACGTGGAACCCAAGGTCTGGCCCTGGGCTCCACGCGGTGCTTGCCACTTTGAAGCACCCCCTCCTCTTCACACCCCTCCCCCCCGATGCCTCTTTCTGATGGGGGGGGAAGCGACTAGTCGACTAGTGTGTCGACTGTCCGATAAGCATTTGATTATCAGATAATCAGCTGGTCATTCACATCCTCATGAGATTCACTAGAAACCTGCTCCTGCTCCCATTTAAGGTAATGAGAAAACTCCTCTTGACTATGGTGCAGCAGGAGCAAACGTCAAATGCAGGACAGAATGGGTGACAAGGTTAGTTTTAAGCCATCTTTATCCCTTCAAAATTCTAATCCACAGGACTGTTTTAAGTCTCAGAATGTTATTGTTCTCTGGTAAATTCTGTGAGCCTACAGCTTGGTCAACATTACCAAGTTATGTCTGTATAACTGTGTCACTTAGGGGTGTGGCTTTTCCACAGCCCTTGTTGATCTAGTTATACCTATCTAGCCTCCAGTGTAGACAGTGGTATGTCTATGGGAGGGCTTCTCCTGTTGACATAGCTCTCAGTAAAGTGGAATGCCTATGCTTACAGGAAAAACTCTCCCATCAGTATTGGTAGCATCTTCACTAAGCACTACTGTGGCACATTAAGTGTGGACAAGCCTTAAGCTATAAGGGAAATAGTCAAACAGCAGTATTTCAAGAAAACTTTGTAAACTTTATAACTTTGTAAATGTTAACATATTCCTCCTCTAGAATTAGATGTGAAGTAGGTGTCTACTCACTTTACACCACATCAGTATGTAAGTAGACTATTGAGAATGATGTATACAAATGGGATACTTCATACAGGTCTGCGATTTCCCCAAGTCCCTTTCCTGCTCATCTCTTTTGTTTTGGTCAGCTTTGTGGATATTATTTGGTTTAATAAGACAATACTCCACTAACCCAGTCTTGAAAAATTGTCAAGAAATGTATGCAGTAGAGCATAAAGTTTACTTACCTGGCCTTTACTGTGCAGATTGTTGATGATGGTAAATTAATAATACTTTGTTCATCAGAAAATAACTCCACTCAGGAAAAGAATTAAGTTGAATTTTGCAAGACCTTTTAACCAAACAGTCTTGTACTTCATAGGCACTGGAAATTTCCCAGCCTTTCTATCTGGACATGCTAGACCAGATACCCTGATGCTGTAAATATGCATAATTCCATTGATTTTAAATGGAGATGTACTAAGTTACATTAGCTGGGGATTTGGCTATTCAGTATAAGAACACATAAGAGACCTGATTTGGTTTCTAATTTTTTAGGACTTTGGAGATATTCTTTTGATTTGCACAACCCTGTGTAAAATAGATAACCAGATACTATCACAGTTTACATGGAAATCATTTCATTCAGTGCATTGCTATTAGGTATATAACAGGCTAGAACATTAAATACGTTTAGCTGTGCCTCAGCTTTTTAACTCCTATGGGACTGCTAAGTACCTCGTAAGACCACTATATCATGTGTGATTCTTTAATGTTTCTTCAGATTTACAATTGTATTATTTTGTTTTATTACTGTTGTCTCTTAAATCCCCAAAACAGCATGAATGCTATATTGCTATTGAAAATCATCTTTCCCTCAATGTACATAAAAAACAGTAGTTTATCCACAGACAAAATAATGACCGCTTCTTCTGTAATTTGAAATATAATGATGTTTGCTCAGAACAGCAAGACTTTTTCCTGTGACATAAAATTAATTCTATACAGAAGTATGATGAGATCCAAAAGTTTAAATCTTTGTTTGTATAATTGTTGCACAGTGAATAGGACTAAATATGAATTCAATAACATTTTAATTTCTCATCCAAAATAAATGAAAATACCAATATGAAGAAAGAGGATTCTGGGAACTCCCACATCATATTTGTTCATCTTGCTCATGGCTTCAAAACAAGATTTAGTAAGATTGAATTGCTATTAACATCTCAGTTACTAGAATTTAAAATGCACATGGCATTTTGGACAGCACTCATTTTTAATGTAAAATGAGGAGTATTCAATTAATACTAAAATATTTTATTACATTACTGAAACCTCCTCCTCTGTGGCCTTTCCAGTGCTCATCCCCCATCTCTTCAGTCCATCCAGAATGCAACAGCCAACCTCATCTTCCTTCCCCACCTCTTAAGACCACATTATTCTCTGTTTTTGAATGTTTCCATTCCTTCCCCTGACCCATCAAATCAAGTTTGATTCCTGGCCTTGTTTTCAAGGATCTACCCATTAAATCTGCAACCTAGTCTGTTATGCCAGTCTTTTCCTATTCCTTTTTCCTCCCTTCTGTCATACCTTAGTTTAGGCCTTCTTATACACCATCCCCTGGGCCTGGAATGAACTCCTCTTCCACTATATGAACAGTCTTGTACTCCTGTGATGCTGTATGAATTTGGAGGACATTTTAGAATATTATTTTACTAGTATTGTAAAATTTCAGTGAGTTGCACCAGATAGGCTATTTAAAGTGTCTGCAAAATGTTATAATTTGCCAAGTATGATAATTTGGTTTGTATGTTTTCATCACCTTTGTATTATGAGTTACAGACATGCAGACCTACATGCCTATATTTCAAACTTGTGCTATGCTTCTGGGTAACTCCCCCAGACAGTTTGGCATTAGCATGGCCCAGTCTGCTTGATGGTCCCTCAAGGATCATCAGCTGTACAATGAACCCATTGACAGAGTCAAGAGCTATATCTTATGATTCAACAAGGTATTCAGGGACATGCCTGTGAACAGAAAGGCTTCCAGACTATGTGCTGGGTAGCTTTTGTGAAGAACAGAGGAAATACAAAATGCATAGTAAAGGACTATAAAAGGGCAGCTCGGTTTAGTCTTCATTCCTGTCTTTTACCTCTGAAATAACCTCTCTCTCTACAAAGGAAGTTCTGAACAAAGACTGAATAACTCATCTATGCTGTGGATGTGTTCCAAAGGGACTTTCAAGACAACAAACTAGAATATTCAAAGAGCTGATTGAGGAGGTATCCAAGCCATTAGCTATTATCTTTGAAATGTCATGGAAGATGGGAGGATTCCAGAAGACTGGAAAAGGGCAAATATAGTGCCCATTTATTTAAGAAAAAGGAAAATAAGGACATTCCATGAAACTACAAACCAGTCATCTTAACTCTATATGGGTATGTCTACACTACCACCCTAGTTCGAACTAGGGTGGTTAATGTAGGCATTCGAAGTTGCAAATGAAGCCCGGGATTTAAATATCCCGGGCTTCATTTGCATCTTGCCGGGCGGGCGCCATTTTTAAATCCCCTTAGGTCAAACTCCGTGCCCGCGGCTACACGCGGCACGGAGTAGGTAGTTCGAATTAGGATCTCTAATTCAAACTACCGTTACTCCTTGTGGAATGAGGTGTACCGGTAGTTCGAATTAGAGAACCTAATTCGAACTACCTACTCCGTGCCGCATGTAGCTGCGGGCACGGAGTTCGACCTAAGGGGATTTAAAAATGGTGCCCGCCCGGCAAGATGCAAATGAAGCCCGGGATATTTAAATCCCAGGCTTCATTTGCAACTTCGAATGCCTACATTAACCATCCTAGTTCGAACTAGGGTGGTAGTGTAGACATACCCTATCAGGAAAGATAATGGACCAAAGAATTAAAGAATCCATTTGCAAACATCTAGATGATAATAAGGTGATAAGTAACAATCACTATGGATTTATAAAGAACAACAAATGTCAAACTAACCCTAATAGCTTTCATTTAAAGGATAACAAGTCTTGTGGATAGGGGGAAGTGGTAGATGTAGTTTTCCTAGACTTTAAGAAAGCATTTGATACAATCTGGTATTACCTTCTTATTAAATAACTAGGGAAATAAGGTGGATGCATAACTGGTTGGATTACTGTTCCCAGAGAGTAGTTATCAGTGGTTCACAGTCATGCTGGAAGGGTATACCAAGTGAGGTTCTGCAGGTAGTAGTTTTGGGACTGATTCTGTTCAATATCTTCATCAACTATTTAGAAAATGGCAGAGAGAGTATTCTTATAAAGTTTGTGGATGATACCAAGATGGGAGGGGTTGCAAGTGCTTTGGAGAATAAGATTATAATTTAAATTGACCTGGATAAACTGGAGGAATGATCTGAGGTAAATAAGGTGAAATTCAACAAGGACAAATGTAAAGTATTTCACTTAGGAAGGAACAATCAGTTGCACACATACAAAATGGAAAATGACTGTCTAGGAAGGTTCAGAAGGGTAGCCAAGTTAGTCTGTACAGGATAAACTTTAAAAACAACAAATAGTATGGTAGCATTTATATACCCACTCCCTCCTTTTGTTCCCCCCTCCCATTTTTTCCTTCTTCCCCTCTTCCCCCCTATTTATTTTGGTTCTGGACATACAACACTCTAGTCATCTGAAGAAGTGGGCTGTGCCCACAAAAGCTCATGATACCATCTACATGTTTTGTTAGTCTATGAAGTGCTACCAGACTATTTGTTGTTTTTTAAGTTTGTCTAGGAAGGAGTACTGCGGAAAGGAAATTAGGGGTCATAGTGGACCACAAACTAAATGAGAGTCAACAGTATAATACTGTTGCAAAAAGAGCAAACATCATCCTGGGATGTGTTATCAGGAGTGTTGTAAGTAAGATACAAGAAATAATTCTGTGCTGATTAGGCTTCAACTGGAATAATATCCAGTTCTGGATGCCACATTTCCAGAAAGATGTGGACAAATTGGAGAAGGTCCAGAAGAAAGCAACAACAATGATTAAATATCTAGAAAACATGACCTATTAGGGAAGATTGAAAGAAGTGGGTTTATTTAATCTGGAAAAGATAAAACTGAGAGGTGTTATGATAACTTTTATGTACCTAAAACATTGTTGGAAGGAGGGAGAAAGGTTTTTCTCTTTAACCTCTGATAACAGGACAAGAAACAAGGGGCTCAATTTACAGCAAGGGAAGTTTAGGTTGGGCATTAAGAAAAACTTCTTAACTGTGAGGGTGGTTAAACACTGGAATAATTTGCCTAGGTAGGTTGTGGAATCTCTATTGATGGAGATTTTTAAGAGCAGGTTAGACAATCACTTGTCAGGGATGATCTAAATAGTGCTTGGTCATTCCATGAGTGCAGGACTTGATGACCTCTCAAGGTTCCTTCTAATTCTATGATGCTATTATTCTACCAAATTCACCAGTTCTGCTAGGAACCTGATACACAGGTTTTGAATATTTGTTAAAAAATCTCAGTGGGGTAGCCATGCTAGTCTGTAATTTTAAAAACAACTAGTGATCCTGTGGCACCTTAGATACTAACCAAAATATATAGAATCATGAGCTTTTGTGGGAAAAGCCCACTTCATCAGATGAATTGAGGTGGAAATAACAGAAACCAAGATATAGATATATATAGATAGATAGATATAGATATATAACAGCAAAAGTACCACCTGTCAGTTGTAGGATTCGAGTTAATGAGGCCAATTAAGTAGGCAGGATGTGTCCCATTCATAGCTATTGATGTGAAATGCAAATGTCACAGGTATGGGAAATTGCCTTTGTAATGTGATAACCAGTTAATATCTTTATTCAAGCCCAGGGGGAGAGTATCAAACATGCAAATGAAAAGTGGTTTACACTGTTTCACTTATGACATCCCAGTCATTAAAAAAATAATCCACAATATATGAGGTTACATAGATATAATTCATTATATAATTCATTAAAGGGATGATTTCATTCCTCAGCCCTACAAAAACTGTCTCCAGTTGTTTGTCTGTTGCAAACAGCAGTGTGCCTAATGAAAGAGAATGTATCTCCAGTCTTTAGTCTATGGAACAAACAGCAAGTGCCTCTCAGCCAATGATGACTGAGAACAGTTCAGTTGTCCCAGAGGTGGTTCTGCATGTAACTAAAGCCCAGGAAGGAAATGCTCCTAAGTTTGTGTCTGCTAGGGCATTGTAAGTAGGTCACATCCAGTTAGTATCATAACAAAGTGCCTTGCACCAGGCAATTCTGCTGCTTCTATTTCGCCTTTTGCTAGTGCGTTGCTGAGTAAAGGTATGACAACTTTATTTAACCAGGTTGATATCATGACCAGGGCACAAGGAGAGCATGAAGGTGATTTGACTGTGTTACCCTCTGACAACATGGAAACCTGTAACAAAGAGGGAATGGTCCCTAAACTTGTGTGTATTGAGCCTGGTAACCTGCATGTTGCCAGTGAGGAAAGCGGCAGAGAGTAAGAGAGTGCCTCTAACCCTTTAACTATGTCACTAGTGGCCCTAGACATGGGTAATGAGGTTGGCTGCCCACGGTAATGTGCTGATGGGAGCACATAAGAATAGTTCCACGTGACCTGACCTGGAGCCATCCAGATAAGCAGGAGGGAAACACAGCAGCCAGCTCAGCCAGGATCAGGGAGGAGAGAGGCACTCACTCATTTTTCTTAGGTAACGCCTCTGCTCTGGCAGGAGCAGCAGCAGGGTGGGTGCCCAGGGGAGGCTCCCCATTCTCCCTGGGACAGAGGGGCCCCCTGTAGAAGCCATGTGAGGAGTGGGTGGGGCAGGCTGTACTGGAAGAGGTTTGGGGTGGGCAGCTGAGTTTGGTGGGGATTGAAGAAGTGTGTGTCCGTGTGTGCAGCTTTCCTCTTTGTTCTGGCTGGCTGAGATTTGGAGCAACCCTACTATCTGGGTGGGTGTTAGTGTGGAGCAGGTCTGGGTCCACCCCACTCCTCCTTTTCTTCCCCTTTCCCTCCAAGAGCTCCATTTGTCCAGGAACGGGCTTTCCCCTGGCTCTGCCAGCAGGACTGGTGGACTGTTCACACATTTGTGCTCCCATCACTAGAGGTGACACATGAGGGACATGCACTGCACAGGCTCACATTACCCCCTCTCCCCCCGCTCCCACCACCACCACTCACACACCCAGTTTTCTGCTAGGGTCTGCCTGCCGAGGTCTCTCTCCCTCTCCCGCTTGCTGGAGGCAGCCTGAGGCCAGGAGAGGAGAGAGAAACAAGGAGCATGTGCACCAAATACCTGAGACTGGAGTAGTAGGGAAGAGGGAAGGCTGCTGCTTCAGCTGTGCAGAGAGAGGTTAAGTAAGGGGGAAGGAACAGTTGTTTTCCCATAGGGAGACTGAGGGGGAGGGCTGGGCTACTGACTGGGGAGGGGGGTATGACACTTGAGTTGTGGGTGGGGAGGAACCTTTAACTTGTGCCCCCCATCAGCAGCTGAAGGTCCTGTCCTCCTTACTCCCCTGGCTCAGAAGCTTCACTCACTTTTTTTTAGGGGGGGCTGCTGCTGTTTCTCCAACGTGAGGCAGGTAGATGGGTGCAGAGGCAATACGTTGCTGAGATCAGCTATCCCATGTGCTGCTTCCCAACAGGAGATGGAAATGGGATTACAGCTGGTGGTGTCTACCTGGCTGGCTGAAACACATACCCTTCATTCAATTCTTGATTACCTAGCTACACCTCAGGTTCTGTTTGTTTTCACTACAAGTTGTACTTATCTAGGGTTACCATATTTGAACTTTCAAACAAAAGGACACTCCTTAGTGGGAATATCAGTTATATAGTATATAACACATTAATACGACGTGAGTTGGTAGATACTGGAATAGATACACTCCCTCTCGGGAGTGTTCTCTTGTTTGAAAGTTCAAATATGATAACACTAACTTATCAGTATGCTGACATTTCTCAAGGCAGAGTTGTTGTTGGGCACAATGTTGTTATTATCAAGGGAATTTTCTTTGCTCCCTTCTTAACCTGCAAACCTTATTCATGCTCTGGAAGTCACCTGTGTTCCTAGTGTGAAGATCTGAAGATAATGTGTGATTGTTGTGGCTTGCACTTTCAATCAGACCCTTAAATTCAGAAGGAACTCAATGGGAATTTGGGCTTTGCCCCATCCCTCCACCCCCTCTGCTCTGCTTCACCCCTGCTGCTCTAGCTTATAAATAGGCTTACTAGAATGCTTTTAGTTTTTATAACTGTGTGTAATATATGTTTTAAGCTTTTTGTCTTTTTATAATTTTCACGGTTGTGGGAAATTATGGGGGGAGACCAGATAATTTTTTAATGACAGTAGAAGTTGAGATCCAAAGAGTTCAAGCTTTAAAACTGTTAAAATACAAACAGAGATACAAGGTGGGTGAGGTAATATCTTTTTTTAAATTTTGGAACAGCTTTGGTTGTTGAGAGATTAGCCGTTTTGAGCTCCACAGACCTGGAGAAGAGCTCTCTGGAGTTCCAAAGATTGTCTCTTTCACCAACCATATTTGGTCCAATTAAAGATATTACTTCACTCACCTTGTGGCCCTCATCCTGGTACCAACCTGACTACAACAAAACAGCAAAGACCACTAACTGTCAATATCACACGTCAAGATATACAAAATAAATATTCTAATACCAGACATGATGTGTTGATTTAACTATTAATTCACTCGTCCATTGTAAGAAGCCCAGTTCAGAAGTTTATATCACTGAATTTTAACTCTTGACGAGTTCTCAAGCAGCATTTTTCTTGCTGTCTCTATCTGTAAATAATTTAATTATTACCGATGGAAATATTTCAGGAGTTCTGTGTTCTGTGAAATCAACAGTTAATTTCTAAGTTATTTGCAAAACAAAACAAAATCCTAAAGATTTCAGGTGCTGAAGTGTCCTCTGGAATCACAGTTAAAGTTGCCACACACACCCCCCAAATCTAAAATGCCCCCCCCCCCCGGTGAGTCAGGAGTGGCCAGAGGACTGTAGGAGGGCCATGGGCTCAGGCAAGATGCAGCCCCCATCTGACAGCATGGAGCTCACCCTGAGCTGCAGGCCAAGCACCAGGCATAAGGGGCAAGTGCAGCTGCAACAAGGAAGCTGCCAGGGCTTCTGCAGAGCTGCTCAAACTGTGGAGGAAGAACCCACTGAAGGGTGAGTGACACACTCAGGTTTTTCACCCACAATGTCATTTCACAATCTGAAGCCATTCAAAAATACTGGCCTGCCTTCTGTGCGTCATATTAGGGTAAATATTTAATCTAAAATAATCCATTCCTGTATAGCTCTTAAAGGAAGGCCTTGGCCAGGATGCACTGATAATGACAATGTCCTTTGCAAGGGGCAGAGACAATAGTAGGCCCTGCACACAGGGGAGCAAAAGACTGAGCAGTTTTGTTCATGTGCTCCAAGACTGTGGTTTGTCCCTTAATCTCCTGAGACTCCAATTCCACGCCCTGTCCATGGAGAATGCTGTGACTCACAATCTCATCTGTCACAAGCAATGTCACAGTTTGCATCAGCAAAGGCTCGCAGTGCTGCCTTCTGAATCTTAGCATCTTGGTGAACAACATTTTATCTGTTCTTATTCATTAGTTTAATGTTTAGTTTTTGACACTTTATTATTTTAATAAAACTGAATCAAATTGTGTCAATTTTTGGGGTAAATTTATGAAAACTTTTGAGATGACCAATTTGTTTCTGAAATGTTCTTTCAGAAACTGAAACTGCATACTTAAATTCCAGGACTATATCTACACTGGTGGGTTCTTGCGCAAGAACATCTTGCGCAAGGGTTCTTGTGCAAGCACTCTTGCACAAGAACATGTCCACACGGCCATGTGCTTTTGCACAAGAGCATCCATGGCAGTGTGGATGCTCTCTTGCTCAAGAAAGCTCTGATGGCCATTTTAGCCACAGGGCTTTCTTGCGCAAGAAACCCCGGCCGCGCATCCACGCTGCCCTCTTGCGCAAGAGGGCTTACACTTGTTAGAAAAGAGTGTAGCTCTTGTGCAAGAAGCCCTGTCTTCCGACGCTGTACTGTAAATCTACTTGCGCAAGAGCGGGCAGGCCGTTTGGATGCTCTGCAGGTTCTTGCACAAGAATGGCCATTCTTGCGCAAGAACCCGCCAGTGTAGACATAGCCCAGGGGTGCCAAAATACAAGGGTGCCCTTTTCCCTAAGGCCGGCCCTGAACTATGTTGTTTAGTAGCTTGCTTGTAAAGGAATTGTGTGAAAATGCTCTTAATGTGCCAGAGATAATTCTGTCTATAAGTGAAACTCGGGAGTGTATTGTGGCTCCATAAGCAATGCCTTTGTAGGGCAGAAAACAGGTGGATTGATTCCTGAAGAGAAAAATGTTCACGATAATTTTTTCAAGCAGTTATAGGAGTGGACATGATTGGAACTCAGGGTGAATGACTGTATGGAGAAACTGTTGGTTAGGAGACTTTTTTTTCTGTTCCTAACTGCCAGAGTCGTTATAGATCCAACTGATCTTGCTTTAGAAAGATCCAGTGTGGAGTGAAAGCTGTTAGGGGAGGTAAACAGCCCTATACATGTAGTGGTTGTGCTTGGCCAGGTTGTTGTAACATCAGTGTCTCTGTAGCAGAGCAGGTCCCCTTGACTCTTGCCTCTGCCAATCCACAAAGGCACTCTGAGACCATGAGGTTAGTAACCTCTGGTGCAGATTATACACAGGCTTGTTCCCACCATTTCACCATATACAGCTGACTCTTCAGCATCTGCAGGAGGGAAGTGCTACCTCCCTAATTCCACTCCCTGCCTTTTTCTCTTTCTTACCTTCCCCTTAGTTTCCTTCTCATACAGCCCCAGGCTAATTAGAGGGCAGCTGTGTCTGCTTCCCCAATTAGAACCAGTTTATCTCCAGTCAGCTCCAATTCATTCCGCTAAATGGGAGCTGGCTTGACAGAGGGCTGAATCAGCAACCTTTGCACAGTTCCTATGCTGTTTCTCTGAGTAAACAGTCTTTCCCTCAAGACCTGAGGAAAGATTGAGTTACTGGCTTTTCTGAGTAGAACAGGCTTGTGACTGAATGCTTAAGGATGCAGGGAGAGCAAGCAAACTCTTACCTGTACACATTTCAAATATGTTTAGTATCTCTCTAAAACAGAGGCTGGTCTCTAAGCTGCTGGTGGTGATAGATCCAAGAGCTTGAAGCAGGAGTGTCTGTGTAGATGCTCCTAGCATAGAGGGACTGCAGTTGGTGAACATACCTAGCTAGCAAAGGGAATCCTGTGAGCAGGGTGATTCAGTTTCCTGTCTTTTAAAAGTAGAGGTATGAAGGACTCAACACTGCTGATGGGAACAATGAGTGTCAAGCCTTGACAGTGATAGCACAGAGCATACCCCTGGCCAGGCAAGGCATTTGGTAAAACAAGAAGCAAGGTATAACCAAGATACTTAGACACACTCACTTGTAACACATTTGTTATTACTGTTAAGGTTAATCCCCTTGATATATTTGAGTTTGATTTGTCAACCCTGGCAAAAAGGTTGCGACTTTAATAAAAAGCCTGAGACCACACTGGGAAAAATACCTAAAAACACACTGCCTGCTAGAGAGCAATGTTGCAACTGATACCTATAAGCAATTTTGAAACTTGGCACAGCAGAGAAACCTTTACAAATCTAGCCTGCTGTATAAAAAGGAAACTGAGGCACACTGGGTTATACCTCCCTCTCATCATTCAGCCCCCGCCCCTGCCGAAAACCTGCTTCTGTGATGCCCAGAAATGCTAATATCAGCATTATATGATTGCCATGTTCTGGGTTCCACAGCATGTTTTTATCTTCCACTCTTTTGGGTTGTAAACTGCTTGGGGGCAAGGATTATGTATGCTTTATCCAGACAAATTGCATTGTCAGCACCTAACAAAAATAATATTGTCTGGACTGGTAATTTCCTCTTTGAAATGTGCCAAGGTTCATTTCACAGATGAATGAAGATAAAAACTTATCCTCTTGTTTAGCAGAAATGGTCTGAGGCATGAAAGACATGCAAAGTCCAAGATATCTTTTCCACATCTGCTAGTAAAGTATATATTTCACCATAAAGTGACTGGACAGAAAATCAGTTTTTAAGACAATTCCATGAGTGTTTCTCCTGATTCTTTTCTCCATCTCCAGCAATCTTTTGTTGTTACTATAACTCACCCCTCAAAAATCAACCTAAGTACCTCCCAAAAGAATATTGGTGTCTGCTTAATTGGCTCTTTCAATACACAAAAGTGGATGTTTTCAGAGAACTATCCACAGTAGATCCAAGATCTCTTTCTTGAATGATAACAGCTAATTTAGTCCCCATCATTTTGTATGTATAGTTGAGATTATGTTTTCCAATATGAACCAGTTTGCATTTATCAACATTAAAATTCATCTGCCATTTTGTTGCCCAGTCACTTAGCTTTGTGAGATTTTTGAAGCTCTTCACAATCTGCTTTGGACTTAACAGTCTTGAACAGTTTAGTATCATCTGTAGATTTTGCCATCTCTCTGTTTTCCTCATTCAGAAACTCCCCATTTTGTGGGGGGAGAAATGGCTTGACACCGAATGAAGTTTCTTACCTGCAATATCTGCCATTTGTTTAACTCTTGAGAGTTTTCAGATAAGCCTGAAAAACTATTTTATGTTATTTTTCATGGAACTAAGAAGGGTGATGATTTGTTTGTGGGGCTTGGCCAGTTTCCAGAGGGGGTGAAAATCTTTTCACACAATTCTAATCTGGAATGAATATGGTGAAATATTTTTTTAAAAAATCTTATTCTCGATTCATCCACTTAGTATGTCTCCTGTGTTTTATCTCCACATTGTAATTACATATTTATTTTTCTAGAAATATCAGTTGCAAGATCTAGTAGCATAGAAGAAAAACTATGCGGTGGTAAGTTTTTCTTTTCTCTGTAGCACAATCTTTACCTTTTTCAAAAACCGTGTAACTGATTCATGTTTTTCTCCATTTGTTCCACCTTTTGCTCCCTTCTCTGTTACTCTACCTCTTAAATGCCATATTCTCATTACTTACATTTTCTGGGAAAAATAGAAGTTTCCTCATTAAATATCTGACTTCCACTGCCTACTTTTGAGTCAACAGTGTGTTACCAGAAGTACTTGCTCTCACCTTCCACCTCCCCCAAGGGCAGTCACCCTTCTCGCAGCAGGAGAAAGCCCTATTAATAAGCAAGTTATCTGCAGATTGAAAATCCGGAAAGTCACTGCACCAATCCAGGATAATAATTTCACTGTTCCTCATTGGGAGCCAAATGCATAACTAATTATAAATCAGCTTACTCACACATGTAGTGTCTCAGACTGTATCTCTAGTTCATTGTTAGGCAAGCTGCCAAAAATTTTTGTAAAATTCTCAGTAAAACTACCACAATGTTAGCAAAATAGGTCCTAAACGGGATGAGAAATTATTGTTGGAAAATGTAAAAATAAAGTAATACTTTAATTTTTAACAATTATATCCACTAAGCAATTAGCTACAGCTGACACTCTGGGTTCTAGCATTCTAATGTACAGTCAAAGCAATTTTTCCTGAAAGGGAAGGGGAGTGAGTTCTCTGGGGAAAGTGAAGGCATCACTGTGTGCAATGAGTTCTACTCTGACATTCACTCTGAATTGATTGTTTTCTGTCTTCCACGCTTTTTTTTTTTTACCAAACTGCTTCTTGGGAAAACTTTTGCCAAAAGATAGAAAGCAATTCATGGGGCCACTTACATACATTAGTACCCACATTAGCCACCTAAAACCTGTTTGAGGCATACAGGTTCTGATTTATGTGCCTGCTGAAAATAGACTTCCTATGAACTCCCTTTTTATATTCCAGTGCCACTATTCAGTTTTCAGGACAGACACTATGGCCCAGATCCTTAAGCACATATCTCCTATTATAATTAACGCTGTGCTTATGCACGGAAGTCATGGAATCCGTGACTTCCAGAGTCCTGCATGACATTTTCCACTTCAGCCCCAGGGCAGAGGGGCTGGAGCTGGCAGTAGCAGCCCCCCGGCAGCTCCCAGCCACCAGGCAGCAGGGGGCCCTGGAGTTCACAGCTGCTGAGCTGCATAGGTGGTGGGGTGGGACTCTGGAAACCCAGCAGTTGTAGGTGCTGGATCCTCCTTGCTCCCCGAGGAGATAATTACACTCAATCAAAATGAATTAGCGTAAATAATACATCTTTTTAAAATATTAAAACGATGATGTTGAATACTTTGCAGTACAATTTACAGAACTGAATTTTAACAGAGATTTTCAAGACACTTAATTTCAGTAGGAGCTGGGTACCCAGCTCCTTTAAGCATCTTTTGAGAACCCAGCCATAATCAATAGTACAGTACTCCAGATGTAGTGATCTAAAAGGCTGAAAGTGATCTCTAGGGACATGCAATGTATGTTCAATTAAAAGTAAAAAGCTTGGCAATTGGCATTTCCAAGAAATGCATGACTCCATGAGATACTTTATTCCCTTGTGGATCAAAGCACCTGTTTGTGTTTTGCCTAATGTTTCAAAACTCTTTTATTGTGACTGCCTTAAAGATAACGCTGTCTTTTCCTATCCGTTCTGCAGAGTTCAACATGTTCCACATGATTGCAGTGGGCTTGAGCAGTTCTATACTTGGCTGCCTCCTTACACTGCTTGTTTACACTTACTGCCAACGATATCAGCAGCAATCCCATGATGCAACTGTTATCCATCCAGTATCACCAGCTCCACTTAACACCAGTATCACTAACCATATCAACAAACTGGACAAATATGATTCTGTGGAAGCCATCAAGGTAAGCAATGGACAGAGTTATCTGCAATGTGGAGCTACGTGTAACTATATCGTATCTACCGTGCACCGAAGGAATTCTAATTATACATGTTGACAGTAAAAGTTGGACTCAAGATCGTACACATATTAAGTATACACATATCAGATGTGCTGAAATAAATGTGTAGTGTAATAATTATAGATTTCTTATCATACCAGCCTATACAGGTTGAATATGGTATAGGTTGAACCTCTCTAGTCCAACTCTCTCTCGGTCTGACAACATCTGTGGTTTGACATGATTTTAGTTAGCCCGATGTCTGCTTGTCATGGGTGTGGCCAGGTTTCCTGTGGTCCCGTACCATTTGTTCATAGCCACCAGTACTAGCTCTCAGTGTTCTATGCTGTTATTTAGTTATAATTTACCTTTAAATGTCTTCTAAGAGCCCAGTCAGCAGTGGACGTGTTGGTAATGCCATTAAGTGTAAGCATGGTTTTTATGTTTTATCCACTTATTTCCTTTTGCCAACACAGTAATAACAACACTAACTCTTTGTTATGAAAAGAGCTGATACACCTTATATAAGCCTATGCCTAGTCAAGGGTTATCAGTATAGTCATACATTACAAGTGCTGTTCCATTTATTCACCTTGGCAAAATAAAGAGACCCACTCACTACAATACCGACCTCCATGATTCGGCAAATTCTCTGGTTCGGCACCCATCAGGTCCTGAGAGTTCCAGACTAGAGAGGTTCAACCTGTATTATAATATATTGACTATATCGTTATATGGTGCACCACTGGCCTTTGTTAAAAAAAATGTCTATTGCTCAAGTGTTTTCTTTGAAATCATCTTCCTTTAGTATCTGGTTTCAAAAGTAGATCTGGATCTTAACAATCATAGTTATATTCAGGGCCATAACAGGGACTAGACAAGCAGGGTGCTCGCCCCAGACGCATCATAATCAGGGGCGCAAAGATTCAACAAGTAAAAATAATAAGCTGCAAAAGTAAAGAGCATGATGTGTGCTAACCTAGGGAGAGGGGTCACATAATTAATATTTTGCCCTGGGTGCAAAAATACCTAGTTATAGTGCCGGTGATTTTACTTCAGTTTAATTAGTAGACAGCAAAAACTTCTCTCCTCTTTCCCATACTATATGTGTGATTTACCTTCTGAACATCATTTTTTATCAGTGATTTTCAAGAAAACATAGAAGTATCACTGACAAAGTTTGCATATGACAAAAATTAAGGGAAGGGTAAATAATGAAGAGGACAGAGATACAGAGTGATCTGGATTACTTTGTAAATTAGGCTCAAGCAAAGAAATATGTGCTTTATTACAGCTCCTGGGAAGCAATGACTCTAAAAAGAATGTGGCATTCATGGTGGATAACCAGCTAAACATGAGCTCCCAGTGTGACACTGTGGCCAAAAGGGCTAATGTGATAATTGGTTATATAAATAGAGAATACTGAATTGGAGTAGAAAGTTTATATTACCTCTATATTTGGCACTGATGTCCACACTTCAGATAGGGCGTTGAAAAGTTGGAAAGGTCCAGAAGAGAGTCAAAAGAAGATGGTAAAGGAGAGACTTAATTGCAGTCTATACGTACCTACATGGGGACCGAACAATTGACAATGCACTCTTCAGTCCAACAGACAAAGCTCCAATAAGATTTCATGGTTTAAGCTGGAGTTAGACCAGAAATAAGTTGCATATTTTTAACAGTGAAGCTTATGGTAGATTCTTCCTCACTGACAGTGCATGTTTCTCAGTAAGACATGCTCTAGTTGGAACAGGAATCAATGTAAGGAAGTTCCGTAGCAGGTGTTATGAAAGAGGTCAGACTAAATTATCACAATGGTCCCTTCTGCCTTATAACCTTTGAACCAAATCTTCAGCTGGTGTTAATCTGCATAGCACAGTGTGAATCAGACTGCATACATTTATACCAGCTGGGAATCTGATATGATAGGTACACTTCATTGCTACAGATTATAAATTCCTCTGTAATGTTTCACCACTTATATCTAGCTTTGTAGAATTCAATGTTTATGTTTATAGAGTTTCAATGGACAATGTCAATGTTTATTTTCAAGCATTTTCTATATTTTTATCTATTTAAATTTTCACAGATGTACAAAATTATGTGTTTTTAAGCATTTCTCATTTTTATCAATTTAAATTTTCACAGTTTTAGGAAATTATGGGAGAAGTCTGGAAATGGGGAAGAGACAGGCAATGACATTAGACTTAAAGATTCAAAAAGTTAAAGCTTTATAACTGTTAGAACATCAATTGTCAACCTTGCACATTAAAATAAATGAAGCGATTTTCTTTAAATCAAACTCTGAGTTCTGAAGTAGAATTTTTTTCATTTTGCCATATGAAATTTTGATTGTCATTGGAAATACTGTTCATTTTTATGTGTATGATGAAATTTCATTTATCAACATCTACCTATAATAAATCTAATCATGACAAGTATACTTATAACCTCAGGCTGCGTCTACATTGGCACGATCTTGCGTTAAAGTATTTGCGCAAGAGAGCATCTACACTGGCATGTGCCTTTGCGCAAGAGCATCCATGCCAGTGTAGACACTCTCTTGCGCAAGAAAGCTCTGATGGCCATTTTAACCATAGGGCTTTCTTGCGCAAGAAATTCATGTTGCCTGTCTACACTGGCCTCTTGCGCAAGAACAGTTGCTCAAGAGGGCTTATTCCTGAGTGGGAGCATGATAGTTCTTGCACAAGAAGCCCTGATTTCACACATTAGAACGTCAGTGTTCTTGCGCAAGAACTCCCCGCCAGTGTAGACAAGCAGCATGTTTTTGCGCAAAAGCGGCCACTTTGGCGCAAGATCGCACCAATGTAGACACAGCCTTATAGAACAGTTCCCTATTGCAAAATTCCTAAAGTAGGCAACATTATACATTTGAATACTATCTTGCCAAATATATTCAGACTATAGCATTTATATACTATAGCAACATTTTGTGAAGAGTTTGTGAAGTCCTGGCTAGTGAATCTTTTTCTCTTTTCCTTTTTTCCATTTGTTTCTTAAATTAAAAAAATCAAGGAAATTAGGAAAGAGATACTATGCTTTGGAAACAATGGGAGTGAAGCCCTACCTATTTAGATATTTTTGAAAATTCTACTAGGGACCTATCTGCATGTTCAAGTGCCTAAATATCTTTGAAAATCTAACCCTGAAATCTTTTTGTTAAAACAGAATTTGGACTCTTAAATCACTTAGATGCTCTTTAAAATTTTACACTAGAATCAAAGCATGCATACTTTAGAGGGAAATTATACAAAAAGTTTAAGTCAACAAATATGTACAGAACTGTTCTGACAGTGCAAATACCACGAAAAAGAATATATAAAGTTATTTAAGATGGGGGGGGGGGACGACTTTATAAGCTTATATTGTTGTATTGGTACAATATTGTATGGGATCATGTAGTTAGGGACTTTAATGTATCACATTATGCATGCAAATACAGGGTTTTGTAGTAAACATAAATATTTTCAGAGGCACTCTGGTTGCATCTTTGTTTGAATTTGTGACTCTGGAGGTTTGCCCTCTAAAATTATCTTTTTAAAATGATACTTTGTGTTTTATATTTTGTTATTTTTTTTCCTAGGCATTTAACAAAAACAACCTGATCTTGGAGGAGAGAAACAAATACTTCAATCCACATCTTACTGCAAAGACCTATTCTAATGCCTATTTTACAGAGCTCAATAATTATGATGAGTACTAATGGACATGTGTATTTTCTGGCCTCTGGTAACTTCAATCCCCCAGAGCCTGTGCTACATGCCCGCTCATGTGTTTAAGGCTTCAGAGATGAAGTTTGGAGACATTTCAAGCACACTTCAAGCCATCAGTGTCCCATTGCTGCCAAAAGAACAAAAACGCCTACATGTGACATGATGATGTTCCCTTTGCAAGAGTGAAAGGTTGGCCTGCAGTATGGAGTGCAGATTTAGTAGCTGGGCATAGTGTAATGAGTCCTGAGGAGTATATCACTTTGTTGGTGTTTATTAATGTTCAGTCAGATTTCTTTTAATGTGTTAAGAACTAATTTCTTGAGCTTTTCAAAATACTATAATCCCTTTGAAGAGGGTGTGAGTAATATGACTTCTATTTTATTTTGGACATTGTCTTGTTTCCATGAAGTTTGAGGAGAAAACTCTGAATCTAGTAGTGAGGCTCTCTGAGGAGTCTTCCTGACATTATGCTATCAAAAAACCTCATAAAACTTTGAGCAAAATGATGAGGAGAAATTTGGCTGCGCGCAGTGTTAATTTGTAGTAACTCCAGACACTCGAGTATATCTTTCTGGAGTGTGAAGTGTTCTACCTGGAATTCTTGGAGGTTTTCCAGATATTTAGATTTTGAAGCAAACAGAAAAAGATATGCTTTTTGTGACAAAAAGGAAATCTGCACAATAGATGGTTCAAAGTTGTGAGATAATTTAAGCCTTCATCTAGTTTATTTTAGTTTCTGGGAGATTACATTTGAAAATTTCTGCATGTCGTGAGTAACCTGGTGTTCTTGTAGTGTATGGACTTGCATGACTCATGGCATTCCAAAGACCTGTTCTCCTCAGAGTGTCCATATGGAACCCACTTGTCCAGTGTGCTGTAGCGTTCAAAAACTTGCCAAAAACTTGGCAGAAACAACTGTATCATGATTTATCCACCGTACCTTGCCTTGCCACTACTGGGAACGTATGCCTAATAATAGAATCAATTTTCTTTTCACAACTCCTTGTTTACACATGCCTGTTTGGAAACAACAACAAAAAAGAAAGAAAAAAGGGCCAGATATGTTGTGAAAAGCATTGTTTTCATCTTCTCGGTATGTCTAATCCATGTTAATCAACCTGTGCCAGGACCATTCATGCTGTTATTTAAAGTGGGCTTCCTTTGAGGCTCTATTGATGTGAATATTTATCATCATAGCTGCATTTTAAGCTGTCACTTTTAAATTCCTTGTGCAATGGCAGGTGAGGAAACAGTGGCAGGCCTCAGATATTGGCACCACTTGTCTTTGTCTCCTCTTCACCTACCGCATCTGTACCAGTTGTATTTTTGGAAGAGAAATTCTTGGTATACCATTGAAATGAAAACGGCAGGGGTTATGACATTTATTCAGCCCAGAGTGCTGAACCATATTTATCATAAAAGGAACATTTCAAAAGTTTCTCAATACTATTCTCAAAGACTTCCTATACAAAATTAAGAAGTGAATAAGAAAGTTTAAACCATTGCCTGCTTGTAAACTATATATCACGCCACGATTATCACATCAGAAATTTCTAAAACAAGGCAGGTTGGGGAGAGAAAATGCAAACTGAAGCTGTTTCAACATAGGAGACCTCGTGATATTGAGATTAAGGTATAGATAGATACAAAGAGAAAAGGTATGCAATGGCTAATGTTAGAATGGTTCAAAATTCTGCAAGGAACATAGAATTTTGTGTAAGACTGTATTTGTGTACATGATGTTAGTGGCCCTATAACTTACATGGCAAGGGCAATTATGGGAATAATTCCTCATAGTATGTTGTACTGAGCAATATTTTTGGATTGGAATAGGTCCAAATACCATACTGTAATTTGGTTCAGTAAAAAATAATTAAGATTTGTTTCCTAAGTGTTTCCACTGGACTATTTTCATTATTCATTTTAACTGTCAATTAAAAATCCTCCACTCTCAGGGTGCATGTACACTGCAGCATTTTCCCCAGAAGAACGGCCGTTTTTCTGGAAAAACAATGCTTACGTCCACACTGCCATTGAGTTCTTTCAACAGAAAGTCAAAAGAATGGAGGGGGTTTTCCGATGGTGGTAAACCTTATTCCACGAGGAAGAAACCTTCTTCCGAAAAAGCTTTTTCAGAAAAAGGCATGTGTGGATGTGGAAGAGGGTTTTCTTTTGAAAGAAGAGGCCTCTAGGAAATAATACAGGGGCCCTGGTGGTCACTCCATCCACACTAATCTCAACTTAAATGTGAGATAGCATCCAATCAATGTGGATGCTATCTTTCGAAAAAGCAGATCGCTTTTTCGTTGTACGTTTACTGTGTGGACTCTCTCTTTTGAAGTAAGCTTTTCTGGAAGATCTCTTCCCGAAAAGCTTCTTCCGAAAGAAGCTTGCAGTCTAGACGTAGCCTCAGACAGGTTCCCACCAAGAAATGTGGTGGCATTAATCCTTTTTTATCTACCATTATAATACTGTACCTTTGATTTGTTTCCTCCTAAGAAACTTCCGAATACATTTATTTCCCTTAGGAAAGATAAAATTACCTTTGCAAGAAAATTCAGTGGAATGAGAATGGGGGAACTTTCCAAATGATAACCAATTTGGTATTAGCTTCACTGCTGCTGCAAAATCAAATTTTTAATTTAAATAATATAAAGAAAATAAAAAATGTATTGCTGCCACTGCCTGAAAAAAAATCAAAACAAAAAACAAAACTAGAAGCCCCAATCTTCTTCCTTGCTTCTCTACTAACAGGAGTGTTAGTCTGGCTTCTGTATTTGAAATTTAACATATTCAGTATTAGGACTGTTGTTTTAAAAAAATTTGAAATATTTATCTTTTTTAATTTGAATATTTTTATTAAAATTATCTGTAATGAATCCAAGTTTTACTCAACAATAATTTCCGAAGGGTACATATTTAACTGTATAGATATATTGGCAATTCCAAGTACAGGCATATACATTGCATTAGGTCTGTGATGGTAATACCCGTGGGATAAATTGTGAAGTAATATGATTAACTGCATTTAGCTTCCCTAGCACTTTTCCCGTTAATCCATCTCCCACAGGACTATTTCAGACATTCCAAATCTGAGTAGCTTTAAAGTGACATTAAAAAAAAACCTGCCTGAGAAATGTTTCCTTCTTTTCTTTCAACGTAGAATGTATTTCCCTAAATTACACTAGCCTGGGGCCTAATCTGGGGCAATAATTATTCCTATAGTCCAAAAAAGTTTTACATTTCCTCACAGTCCTTCAGGGTAAGAAATCATATCTTCTTATCACTGGAAAGGGGAGATCCCAAGTTTCCCAGTGGGACTAGTCTTGGAAGATCCGGAAACATCAGCCTTTAAAAGCTATGATGTTTTTGAGTTTGAAAAGTATATTTGTTAATTTAGAAATATTTAAAATATGTAAATTATGTTTATTTGTTCAGCCTCTGAGAGCTGAACATGACATTAATGGAGCCTGGCCTTGAAATTGGAGGGATACAAAAGTAGTCTCCCAATCAGATTTTCTTTTTAATTGTTTAACCATTTCTTTAGAAGTTTTTGCTCTAAAATTGGTAGGACACATATTTTAGTGTGAAATAAAGTTCTGGGATCTAAATGCACATGAAAAATTTTTCCTTTAGACCATAAATTTTGAATTTATGAAATCATGTGGACATTTGCATGCAATTATCATGTAAGCCAGCGGTACTAGATTGCATTTGTATGAGGGGAAAATTTGGCCCCAGACAGTTGTTCTTTCCTTGAGAAGTGGAATTAAAATCCCTGACCCCCTTAATTCTGCTTAGTTCTCTTCCAGATTTTTGACTGATATAATTATTAGTTCTGGATAAAATATTACAGTATTCCTAATGCCAGGACTGAGCATCACTAAAACACTGGCGTTCTCTCAATATATTCATTTAAAAACTTTCTTTCATTTTGCACTTATGTTTAAATGAGATATAGGCTGAAGTTTAAAGCAAAATATTCTGCTGAAGTGGTCAAAATAGCTCATCTTAAAACTGTAACTCTTCTCCCCCCTCCCCGCAAAAAAGGAAAATTGCAAAGCCTGGTGCATTAAAGTATGTGTTTTCATTCGGTAGTTCAAATTAGAGCTATGTAAACATTTAGGGCTTGGTAGGGTTACATGGGAATATATTGCTCACTTGCTTGGAAAATCCACTGTTATGCTTGCAGATTGTATCTTGTAGTTCAATTTGAATCTGAACACCTTTATTTTCACTAAGCTTACTTTTAGTAGAAGCTTTTTTTTTCAGAAATCTGCTGTTGCCTGCTACTGCAGCAGTGTGGTTCAGATAAAAATAAGAGATTTTTGGTTGGGGTTTGAGTTTTCATAATAGAGCAGGAAACAGAGGGGTGTTGAACTGGCTGTGATTTTTGATTTTATGAAATAATGCTAATTAAAATCCTGGAAAGGTATGCAGTACTATACTCAATACAGGGAAGTAATTGTTAACGGTATCAGAATCACACAGAAGCCTGACTGACGTTTCGAATCAATGTAAATTAAAGAGCCACAAGGCAATTCATTTAAAGAAAAAAGTGCTCAGCACATTGGAGCATAGGGCCTTACAAAACTGAAAAAATGAGATTTAATTTTTAAGAAATGTTAATGAAAACACATAATAATTTTTGTATAATTTCAGAATAATTAAGGCCTCAATTCAGTAAAGCATACATACATTTGCTTATCTTTAAGCACATGAATAGCCCCATTGAAATAAATAGATTTTAAATACATGCTTGAATATTATTGTTTTGCTGGATCAGGGCCTAATCCTGCAAATACTTATATACTTGTATAAATTTACTAGGGTTGCCAGATGGTTTCAACAAAAATACTGGACACACTTGACATTACATCACAATCTACATTACATCTTATTTAGAAAATACCGGACATTTATATTTTCTCAATTTGTTTCCCGAACAGAAAGCTCAAATACTGGACTGTCCGGTTCAAAACCAGACATCTGGCAACCCTAAAATGTACTGCCGTTTAAGTAATGCCATTGTACTACTTATAAGAAAAGTTGATCACAGGCTAAAGTGTTTATAGGACTCAGACCAAAGATCCTATTTCTTTCTCTAAGAGCCCAGAGATAGAACTAGGAAAACTGTGGTGGTAGTGAACCTCGGAAATAAATTTATTGCATATGGATATCAGGAAACTGATATGCACGCATTGTGTAAGATAGTTGATTCAGTTTTTCTTTGCTGAATAAAATGAATTATAAACAGGATAGTTTGCTTGTCTTGATTTAAAATACATGATCTCCTAAATTAAGTAATGATCTGGGCTCTATCGTGGTTTTTTTTTTTTTTTAAGAGAACTAGCATTCAAGTCATGCAAGAATATGCACTTACTTGGTAGATGTTTAACACCTAAACATTCTTACTGATCCCATTGCCTCCAGCAATACACCAGTGTTTTAAGGTGTCTCTGGTGTTCTTAGTTATAGATAGAATTCCCTTTTTCCCCTCTTTGTTTTTGCAAAACTGCTCTTAAGAGGTAAATTCTGATACTCTGTATAGATAATCTTACATGGGAAGTGGTGAAAGTCCCATGTCTTTAGAAAATGTACAGCATGGAATCATCCAGCACTGGTTGAGAAAGAGATTCAATGATCGAATATATTTTTGCCAGTTTGTAGAGTTGTGGTGGGGGGAGGGGGCCTTTTTGGATTGGGGCTTTTTGTTGTTTTTGTTTTTTTGGTGATTTGTTTTTGTTGTTTTGGTGATTCTGTGACTGAGGCGATATGACAAGGGAATTAATTCAACTCACAATCCAAAGTTAAAGATTGTTCAGATGGAAGATTCGGCAGGTATTTCAACACCAATAGTAATAATCAAAGGAGGTAGGAATGGATTTATGTGGAAATGTAAATGGATTGTTCAGTGAAGCCATTATTTAAATTGCACACAAACTGAATGAGCTTTTCCAAATTGGCAAAAACAGGCATATTCAACCCTTATATCTCTTGCCTAGATGACCTCCTGAGTTCTCTCCTGACTCTAATCTTCTGTAATTCTATGATTACCCATCAGACACACCTGTCTGCCCTACCGGTTCATTTATTTTAATTGAAGTTCTACTGAAAGTTTAAGCAAAGATGTGTTCATGACTCAGCAATCATTCTCTAAAATAGCAAATTAAATGGAAGGGAATCAGACTCTTTCAGAAGTGGCAAGTAGGGTACAATATAGTCATTTCAGACAGATGCCATTTTGTTTGTCTCCTTAACTACAATTCCCTAATTTTGTGTCTCTTTCACCTTACATCTTCCTGGACCAGCATTGCAGTGCAAGATATCTTCAGTTTTCAAAGGAAGCATGGTACAATGGCTAATGCACGAGACTCAGACAAATTCTGCTCTCACATCCACCCTGTGTAAATCCAGAACAGTTCCTTTAAAGACTTTGCAGTTATTTTGGATTAACAATTATTAGAATTAAGAACATAGTTTGGATACTAAATTCAATTCCTGGCTCTGACACTGACTAGCTTTGTGACATTTGGCAAGTCACTTTTATCTTCCGCAGCATCAGTTTCCTCCTCTCTAAACAGGCATTAAGAGATGAATGCTCATAGGGTTTGTCTGCATCTTAATTCATGATTGCTTGCAAACTCTATTGAACTTCTTGGAAAGAAATCATAGGAGCTGCGAAGTATTACTAAGAAATTAATTGCATGCGCTACTAACAAGAATCAGTTGATCAGCATGATTTTCACAAGAGAAAGTGAGTAAGGTTCTCTATCTTCAGAGTGGAATATTAAACCAGAGCAGGTGGACTCTGGGAGACAGAAAAAGGAGGAGGGAATGAATGGGTTCTTTTATTGCCTTTAATTATGGAGTTGAAAAGACTCCTAAGGTCCAATCTAGCCCTTTGTCAGTATAGGATTCAGCCCTGCATGGGCTTTAACTTTCTTTTTTAAAGAATGCCATGTGCCTTTTTTAAGGTCAGTATTTCATGTAGTTCACCTGTACATTGTTTTTAATAACAACAATGAGATATTATTGGAGATGCTTTTTAAAATAATTGCTTTCTTGTAGGCCTCCCTCTGATCATATCAGAAAATTAAAGGAAGCCTCAATGCTCTTCATATTTCTCTCTTTAATTGGTTCCAGAGATCAGTGAGCTGTCTGTACTGTGTTAGGAAGATAATTATCTTTGTCTTCAAGAGCTTGGCTTTTTTTTATTGTTCCCATGTTAGCACTTACATAGAAAATGAAAACAAAAGAGATTGCTAATAAGGGGGGTGGAGGTGGGCATTTGAAGTGGTTTTCATGATAAACTCTTTTCATAAACTAAAAAACTAAGTTCAATTTGTTAATTTCAGTATATATGAAGAACACATACAAAAGTCTCACCCCAATGTCTGTTAAAATCAGTGGAAACAGTTCCACTGACTTCAAAATAAATGTTGGATCAGGCACTAAAAAGGCATTAAAAGAACCCCAACTACCTCCTCTGTATTTGGGTATGTCTACACTAGCCCCCTAGTTCGAACTAGGGAGGCTAATGTAGGCATTCGAAGTTGCAAATCGAGCCTGGGATTTAAATATCCCATGCTTGATTTGCATCTTCCCGGCTGGTCGCCATTTTTAAAATTTACAGGTCCAGACTAACTGCCCGCGTCTACACACGGCAGGGACCCGGTAGTTCGAAATAAAGCCCTAGTTCGAACTACCTGTTAAACCTCATTCCAGGAAGAATAACAGGTAGTTCGAACTAGGGCTTTATTTCGAACTACCGGGTCCCTGCTGCGTGTAGCTGCAGGCAGTTAGTCCGGACTTGTAAATTTCAAAAATGGCGACCGGCCAGGAAAATGCAAATCAAGCGCGGGATATTTAAATCCCGGGCTTAATTTGCAACTTTGAATGCCTACATTAGCCTCCCTAGTTCAAATTAGGGGGCTAGTGTAGACATACCCTTTGAGAGATCATCTGCTAAAGAAACATCTATGTTGAGTTACATAGATGGATTGGTGAGATTTTATGCTGTATATGAATGTCCACATAAATGCCCCAGTGCTGCCGCCTCCACCTTCACCATTTCATATGTGCTAATACAGTGTCTCTTCAGTATTTCACAATGATCTACTACATGAAAAATTGGCAATATTTTTTAGGATCCATATAAAAACTGTGTTCATCAAGATGCTTGTGTGCAACTACTCAATTCTGTATTGTGCACTTGTTTAGGTCACCAGTTCCCCTTTCTTCCTCTCGTACAAAGACCAATTAATCACTTCTTGTCTCCTGCATGTTGTAACACACTTCTGAGAAGAACTAGCTTAGACCATTGGAGTAGAAATACAAAAAAAAATGCATTCAGTACTTCCTGACAAGTTCTGAGAGGGCACTCTGAAATTTATTTGTTTTATACATCACTCTTTAGAGAAGATCTAGGAGCAGTTCTACAATTAGTGTAAAATCTGTGTATCATCATGGGAGTCAATGGAACCATGGCCAGTTATACTTGCTAACGAGCTGGTTCCTGTTCAGCGTTTATAGTGATACTCATGAACTGTGGGGCTGACTCCTGTTCCCATTAAAATCAGCCATCATTGATGTCAATGGGAGCAGACCTGAGCTAATAGGGCAAAACTATACCACAATCTCTTGGTGTATTTTAACCCTTGTTTGTAGCATGTTTATGAGAAACCCCGCATGCACTTCTATGCAAGAGTGCATGTGCACGCACACAACCATGCATGCGCACGCACAGATACAGAAACGGGTTTGTAGTATAAGTTGTAAATGAGTTTCCCAAGAATTGATTGGTTGCTACGTAATAGTGCTGATCGCCTTTTGGAAAGAGAAGTCTTTTATTATCACTTAAGAAAAACTGCCAATGAACTACTCAACCAGTCAATAAAAGTTGATTTTAATATCCTTCTGGCTTCCTCAGTGAAGAAAATAGCAACATTTCTGAAAGGAGCACTCAATGGTCAGTCAGAGAGAGAAGTCAAGTTCACTGCTGGTCCAACTGACAACTTTCTACCCCAAGACATGCTTCACAAATCTTCACTTAGAGATTAAATACATTTTAAACCAATAAACTGCCTCCCTTCCAATGAACCTGTTTACACCTGGGGCTCCCACTAGATTGGCAGTTGGGTGCAGTGTTTTTCCCGTATCATATCTGCCAAATCTTTACATCGTGTACAGTATAAAATTGTATTATATTTTTTGTACTTATGCTTTGTGTAAATAATTTATCATTCAGTTGTATGTGAGCATTGACAATAAATCCTTAACCTTTGGGGTTCATAGTAGTGGTATTTTTTCTATACACGGTTCTTTCGAAGTCCTGGATGTCATCCAGCCTCCATTCTGGTTTTCCCATTATTTTTGCATAAGAGAAGTGAAAAACAATTTTTCCTCTCAGATAAACTCATTCATATCAGGATTCAGGATTTCCTTATGTTTCAGGCTGAAACAGAGTTGTCCTGGTGCTTAACCATGTGAAAAGATTCAGACCAATAGTAGTACAGAATCCTTGAGCTAAGCTATGTACACAAATCTCACAAGTATATGCATAATATAATAAGACCATCGCATCACCCATCATATAATGAGCTCAAATCTACCATTAAGAAATGGGCAACAGCCAAGAGTATGAGAGTGAATTTACTCAAGAAAGCTAAATACAATATCACCACCAACAAAATAAATTATAATTTAATGTTCCAACTGGTCAGAAACCAGAAGAAATGGCCCTGAAAAGTTTCTGTTTGAAAACGGTGCACCTACTTGAGGTAATTTATCAATCCACTAATAATATATATTTTTGGACATTGGACTGAATAAAATATGTAGGAGAATTAGTGAATTGAAATTACCTCTTCCAACCAGCTATATTGCTACTTCAATATTCATCTTTTTCTCCATCAAAACTTGAATGAATAAGCATGTAAACTGGAAAACATTTTGTTCAAATACCTCCGAGGTGATGAGTAACTTTTAAAATGTTATTGTAATACATATAAAGTGGTTGTCAGAAACCTAAAAATCAGTATTACTGCTAGCTCATTTTGCATTATTGTTTGTATCCTTTTTTATACATTTGCTCTTTAAGAAAATATGCTTTAAATGTACTTTCCTTGCACTGGACCTGTTTGTTCAAGTGGAAATTGATTGTTTAAATATAAATAATCCACAACTGCAACTCTTCTCACCTGGGAATAAAATGGATCTGAAAGTTACTCTAAAGGTATATCTGCACAGGTTATAGTAGCATAGAGAATGCATACATTGCACATCCTGGTCCTCCAGTATAGGTATAAAGAGCCATGTGAATTAAGCCATACCTGAACCACTGGGGTATGTGTCCTCCAAGCCCTCTCCATGCCCCAGGATTGCATCCTATGTCTACATTGCTATTTTTAGCAGTGTTCTCCTGCTCAGGTCTTTCCCCACTTAAGGGAGCTATGTGCTATGTGGAAGTTGCCTCCAAAAGCATCCCTTTTTGCCAAAGCTATGTGCTCTATGATGCAATATACGGACAGCAGCTATGGCAATATATCAGACATGCTTGAGAAATGAGAACAAAACAGAATGTTCACTAAGCACTCACTTCTCAGCAACTAATGCCAGTTGATATACTGGGAAAAGCTTTCTATACCCCACAGTGACTATGGGTGGTGAAGTCTCCTCCATTGCATTGCTAGGAGCCTGAAATTAGTGGGCAAGTTTCTGATTTGAGTGTAACCCAACCAAAGTATTAAATTGTCAGGCAAGGCAGTCTCTACCCAAGCAGGCCATGAGGTTTGTCAGAGGAGGGAAAGCATTGTCTTTGCTATACCTGATGCAAGAGTCTACCCACAACTTTTTGTTATAAATGCTAATATGTACTTTGGAGACCATGTTTCTAATATGCACTGGTGACCCTGTGCCTCTGCAGCACTGCAAAGAAGCCATAAAGCTGGCTGAAACAAAAGACAGGACTATGCAGCACTTTAAAGACTAACAAGATGGTTTATTAGATGATGAGCTTTTGTGGGCCATCATCTAATAAACCATCTTGTTAGTCTTTAAAGTGCTGCATAGTCCTGTCTTTTGTTTCAGCAAGACCAGACTAACACGGCTACATCTCTATTACTATAAAGCTGGCTGAAATCGTTGGGTAAGTGAGGTTTATAATTCCTTTGCATTGCTGGCATGGTAAGCAGCAGACAGTGCAGAGTGGGGAAAAGGGTCTTTGACCACTAACTCTTTCTTTAATCTGACTTTTCTATGTATAGGTAGTTAGTTACACACATGGAGGTGAAAATGGCTATGCTCGGGTTTTTTATTACAGTGATGCCTAGAGGCCCCAGCCAAAATTGGTCCTCTGCACTATACAGGTGTCAGAAACAGTCCAAATAGACACAGAAGAATGATCAAGGCTTAGGAAACATGCCTTACAGTGAATGATTCAGTGCAGCTGATCAATGAGAAGGCTAAGGAGTGACTTGATCATAGTTTATTAGTATCTACATGAGGAAGAGAAATTAGAAAATAGAGGGCAACAGTAACAAATGGTTAAAAATTGGCCCAATGGTCAAAAATTGAAACTAGACAAGTCCAGAGGGGAAATAAAGTGCAAATTTTTAACAGTCAGAGCAATTAATGATTGGGAAAGCAACCAAGAATGACTATTGATTGCCTCAAAGGTGTTCTGGCAGACCATTTGTTGCTTTAGGAGTCAATGGGGCATTGGCCAGGCTGTATTCAGCAAGGGTGGTGAAACGCTGACCTCGACTGAGAAGATTGTCAAGAGGTGGAAGAAGCACTTTGAGGAACTCCTCAAACTGAGGAACATGCCCCACCCCCCTTTGAGTAGGGAATGTTAGGAACTTCAAGTACGATTGGATCAATTCCTGAGGCTGGGGTTGATATGGTGGTAAAGTGCCTTCATACTGGTTATGCAATGGGATGGACGAGATTCACTCAGATGTTGAAAACACTGGGCAATGTTGGAGTGTTGTGGTTAATGTGCCTTTACAATACTGTGGAAAAGGCGGGTGCAGTGGTTTTGGACTGGCAAAGTGCGGTGGTCATAACAATCTTTAAGAAAGGAGACCAGAGAGTGTATTCTGACTATCAGGGGTATCACACTCCTTAGCCTCCCAGCAAAGTTTATGCCAGGGCACCAGAGAGGAGGTTAAACCCATTTGTTGAATCTCAAGTTGAGAAGGATCAATGCAGATTCTGTCCTGGCTGTGGAATCATGGACCAGGTCTTTGCTCTGTTGCAGATGCCCAAGGGGTCATGGGAGTTTGCTAAGCTGATCTATCTTTGTTTTGTAGAGCCAGAAAAGGCATATGGCCACGTTCCCCTGAGATGTCTTGCAGGAAGTGCTCAGACTCAGGAAGTGACAGTATTGCTTTTATGTGCTATCCAGTCCTTGTATTCTCAGAGTAACAGTTGTGTTTGCATTGCTGAGTTCATTCCAGACAGGAGTTGGACTCTGCAAAGGGTGTGTCTTGTCCGCACTCCTATTCATAATTTTCATGGACAAGATATCATGGCACAGTTCCTCTGATATGGGGACTCGGAAGTGGCATTTCTGCTGTTTGCCAATGATGTTGGCCCTCTTGCTTCTTCAGACTGTGATCGCCAGCCAGCACGCACTCGAATGCTTCACTACTGAGTGTGAAGCAGCCAGGATGAGAATCAGTATCTACAAATCAGAGGTCTTGGGCCTCTTCTGGAAGAAAGTGGAATGTTCTCTCCAGGGATGTGTCTAGACGACAGGGATTTTTCGAAAAAAAGTGGCCTTTTTTCGAAAAATCTTTACTTGCGTCTAGACTGCTGCCATGTTCTTTCAAAAGTAAATCGAAAGAACGCGGCAGTTTTTTCAAAGTGAAAAACCTCATTTTATGAGGAAGAACACCTTTTTTTGAAAGTGCTCATTCAAAAAAAGGCTCTATGTAATGCAAACTGTGCTTTTTCGAAAATACTGATTGTAGTCTAGACGCTCTTTTTCAAAAGAAGCTTTTTCAAAAGTATCTTTCGAAAAAGCTTCTTTCGAAAGAGGCTTGCAGTCTAGACGTAGCCCAAGTGTGGGAAGAACAGCTGCCCTTAGTGGATGAGTTCTAGTACCTAAGGGCCTTATTCATGAGTGATAGCAAGCAGGAGCATGAAATCAACTTGCAGATTGGTGCGGCAGCTGCAGTGATGCAGACACTCTACTCATTCGTGGTGGTGAAGCAGGAGAATGAACTTTGGGTAATGACCGAAAGGATGAAATTGTGGGTACAAGTGGCAGAAATGGCGTTTCTCCACAGTGTGGCTGGGCTTACTCTTCAACACAGGATGAAGGGGTCAGCTATTTGGAAGTGTCTTGGAGTAGAGCTGCTACTCCTCCAGATCAAGAAGCGCCAGCTGAGGTGGTTAGGGCACCTGATAATGATATCCTCGGGAAGCTTCTGTTGGGTCTCTACCAGGTATGTCCCACTAGGTGGAGGCACTAAGACTGACCCAGGACATGTGGGAGGGGTTATATCTCCCAGCTGGCCAGGAAATGCTGGGAAATCCCCAAGAATGAGCTAGAACCTGGTTTCAGAAGAAAAGGAAGTATGATCCTCCCTACTCTCCCTGCTTCCGCTGTGACCATCAACAGGAAAGGCAGTATAAAAGAAGATGCTGAATGGCATCTTCATTGCTGAAAAAATTCAAATCAAGACTGGCTGTTTTTCGAAGAGGTCTGCTCTAGGTCAAACAGGGATGAGTTCAGGGTAGTGCGACAGTTTGTGTTGTATAAGAGAGCAGTGCTGAGTACCACACTAGTGCATTCTAATTTTATAATCTCTGAAACCAGGCATGTTAAGACAATGCAGTTAGACATGTGTAACTCAGGTTCTAGTGTGGCCAGTATTGTTTGGCTAGTTGTAGAAGTTTTATTAAGATGATGACACATGGGGCCCAGATTTAATTCAGAGTGCAGGATGAGTTTAGGGGGCTGCCCATTAGAAAACACATAGCTTTTATTCACAGACTGAATGTATTTGGTCAGAAAAGCATAGACACACAAACAAGGAACCCCTCATGACATTGTTCCCCGATGTCTTAGCTTAACTATTCCTTATCTATCATCCTTGCCCAATCATTTTCTGAGTGTGAATAATTCTGTTCCCTAATTCTGTTCCATCTACCATTGGAGCTATTTATAAACTAAGATCATGTCCCCTTTGAGTCTTCTCTTTTATAATAACAATAAAATACATTAGAGAGATTAGCATGGTTTGTTAGGAAGATAAAAATAAAGGTTGAAGAATCACATTCTGCTGTAACTCAAAATTGTAATGGGCAGTTTTATCTGAGAGCTCACTGAGAGCCATCACATGAAAAGCGAGAGCCATCGCATGAAAAGCAGCCCCAGACAGACTATAATTTTAGTTTCAAATTTAAGTGTATTTAATGGATATTTTTCTAATAGCACAGCATATAGCCTTAATACGCCTTTGTGTAATGTGAAGCTGATATCCTTGAAGTAGAAATTAAGAGGCAGATGTTTTAATTCTTTCCCAGTAGCATTCTTCTTTACTGCAGATGCAATCAACCTTCAGAGCAAGGCTGTAAAATATACTAGTTTTCGGGATGCTTCGAGTGACAAGATGTCAGTTTGGAATACAGGTGTTCTTTTATGAATGAGCTGTAAAGTTCTACATTCGAATCTTAATAACAGTGTGAGAGTGTGAAGGACATTCAAGGATGTGAACAGAGAATTTTATACTGTAAAGAAACTGGAAATGGTAAAATGGCTTGAGTGTGAACAAAACAGAATGGTCCAAAAGTGATACTCTGAATATGTCTGAGAGAATATTCTTCCAAGAGTTCCAAAGGGATGACAGTAGAAGAAACATAGTCCCAAGCAAAATAATTTCCAACTGTAAATTATAAGGAGCCATGCAAGCTCTTCATCGCAAACCTCAAAATTGCTTCCACTGAGCTACAGTTTAACGTTCTGAAAAATCTAGGGAATGTGCACTCACACAGCAGATATATCCATCCACTAGTCACCCACCGGCTCTCTTTACTGCTGGATTCCCCTCGGATTTGCCCTTCTTCAGTGATTTACATCTATCCAAAATGACGATCAGGTGGTTGTATGATATTGCCATTCTGAAGTGCTGGTGTCTTACAACAGTGTTGGGCAACCTGCAGTCCACAGGCCACATGCGGCCATTGGAGTTCTGTGTGTGGCCCATAAGCTATTTTGTCTTCCATTGTCCACACAGGGTTGCCAGATTTCTCTGGTTTCCATCTGAGTAGGGTTTTTTTTGTTTTTTTGCTTAGTGTATTTACGTAAAGGGACACACACATAAGACAAGGGTACGTAAAGTTAGGTGTGTGCTGACTGCATGCAACATCAGTTGTGAGAGCCGTGCACTCCCTCTGCATTCAATCAAACACTTCTGCGGTTCACTCAGCACACTCTGCAAATTCTAGGTCTGCAAATGCAATTAGCCAAACTACCCTGTCGCAGGAGACCATCTTGGTTATGACCACTTTGAGGCTCACTGAGCTGAAGGAGAACCTTCCATGCCACCTAGGTTACCAGGATTTCCTCTAAGGTGCACACCTGCACAGGCATCCACCAAGAATTTGAGGTCCACCCACCTCCACAACAGAGCCACGCCGTAGCTGTTCCGGGGCAGGCGGCTGCTCCGCCCCAGAAGCAGCAGGGCAGCCGCCATGCAGGACTGGCCCTAGCTTCAGGCCTTCCCCAGGGCTGAAGCTGTGGGCAGCATGGTGGGCAGTGGCTTCTCCAGTGGCCCCAGCCAGGGCAGGGGCAGGAGCCGGAGCACGTGTTGCCGGTAGCCGGAGCCAGCCAAGGCCACATGGTGAGAGTCCTGGGGCTGCTCCTGGGGTCATGGCTAGGGCAGCCCCAGGATCATCAACAACTGCACTGCAGCCCCAGCAGCCACAGTCCATCCCGGGAGCAGCTGGCTGGAGCTGTGGCCAGGGCCACGCGGTGGCTGCCCAGCCACTCCTGGGGCAGGCCACATGGCAGCTCTCAGAGCTGGAGTCAGGGCTGGGGTGTGCTGCTCCTGGGTTGGGGGTGTGCGGCCAGGGGTGTTGAGTGTGCAGTGGCCGGTAGAGGTGTCACATTCTCCCCCACCTCCCAGGAGGAAGGCACCGGGCGGCACAAGGACAATCGAGGCATTGGTGGCGGCAGGGGGATGGCCAGCAGACTGGGCAGAGTCTGTGGTGCTGAGCGGGGAGAACGAGGCCAAGACCCGGCAGGGTCCTGTGGAGCATGGAGGGAGGTGGCTCAGCTCAACCTGTTGGTCATCTACGGCATGTGCTGCCAGCACATCCAGAGCCAGTGGCCCAAGCTGCTGCCCTGCCTGCACTCGTTCTGCCTGCTGCAGTCTGACTGCTACCTCATGCCGCCCCCTGCTATCCCATTCGCCTGCCTCAGCACCTCCAAGGAGCTGCAGCCTCCTGCGTCCTCTTCCTTGGCCGACCTCACTCCTGCACTGAACACCCAGTAAGCTGTCTGCAATGGAAGGTGTTTTTTATTGTAAACATCTGTCTGACCTCTGGTCTATTTTGAGGAAATTGCCACACATAGTAGCAGAAATCTAGTACTATACCAGTCATTTATCCAAACAATGGGGAAGACCCTTTAAAAACGTAAAACCTTTTCTTTAAAAAGAGGTGTAACAACATTAGCCGCCCTGTAATAGTGTCGGTAGGCCTATTATTGGTATGTTTATTCTATGAGTGCAATTGGAGATTATAAAGTGCTGGAGGTGGGGGAAGCAGGAAGCCCTCCCTCAGCAAATGAGGATTGGTGAGGGTCAGTGTCACCACTATTTGCGCAGAATATTTTACTTCCTCTTCACCAACCTGCAAAACTAGAATGAACCACAAGAAAGGGGGTGCTGGTGATTGAAGGGCAGATATTCTTTGTGTTTACTTAAAGGCGTCCCCCAATAGCTCATTATCAGGAACTAATCGTTAGGGATGTTTTCTGTCACTGACTTGGTTACATACTAACTTCCCTCTAGGCTGGAGCAGCAGCTGGGGCTGCTCTGCTGGAGCTGGAGCAAGGGTTGCGGGGCCCCCTGCATCCCTGTTCCCCCCCCCCCACACACACACACCTCTCTTTCCCCCCACCCCCCTGGCTTTCAGAGCCCCCCTGTCCCCTTCAGCCCCCTGCCAGCTTCTCCCTTCTGGCTCATGTCGCTGCCCAAGCCCCCCCCCCCTGCAAACGCTGGACACTGGGAGAGTCTCTTGGAGAGCAGCGCCACTGGTGGGTGCCATGGTGGCACACATACAAACGAGTACACATGACCTCAGTATTGGAGCACAAGACAAAACTCACTCCGCTCATGGATGGAAAATCTTAGAGGGAACACTGTACGTTACCCATCGCTCCTTTACACCCATTCTACACAGCTACAAAGGAAATCATCTGGTGGGGGAGGAAGAGAGGTGTGGGTAGGGGTCGGGGAGATGACTGGACACATTATTTTCTCCAAGCAGAAACAGATTTAAAAAAAAGGGAGAGAAGATAACCAGAATAGCAATTGTAGTTTCAGTTGGACGCATTGTGGCCTTATTCTCCCAACATCTGGCTATAGAGGCTTAGTGTCCCTGGAGCTACAGGTTCAAATCTGGGGAGGGCTGTCTCAGGCACTCAGCCTCAGTGCTGATGCCTTGAGGTCCGAGCAGCTTGCTCTACAGCTCTCTCAGAGACAAGATAAAAACTGATGCTGTGTCTGGAAGCTAAAGAGATTGTGCTGTATGTTATAACAGTAGACATCTGCCATGAGGACAATGTACAAAATCCCTCCCCCTGGGCTAATATGGCCTGGCTTGTACAATCTGGTTACAGAGCTGCCAGATGTCACATGTCAGCTGTGACACACACATAGCTGACACTGTCACGTGTTTGTGCACCCCTGCTGAAGGCATGTTGGTAGGCTGTACTCAAAGGCTGTAGATGCTATTCTTGACTGCCAGGGGCTGCTATCTTGTCTGTTTTGCAGGCAGCCACGAGGTGGCTGCAGTGGCAGCAGTAACAAGAAATGGCAGGAAGGGACAGAAGGTGAGGAGGTTCATTACTGAGGCCAAAGCCCTTCTAGATAGCTGCCCTGCACATAGCCACCTGGCAGCCCTCAGCCCTGCGCACCCTCCAAAGCCACCTACTGAATGCGGGTCAGGAGTGAGGGGCACTGACACAGCCAGGCTGGCAGTGACTACAGGGTGGGCATGAGGGGCATCGGCAGGGCTTGGGGAGCAGGGCTGGGCTAGTAGGGGCTGTAGGTGGGGAGTCAGTTTTGTGGTGACCGATCTTGATTTAGGCCTATTCAAAAAAGCAAACGAAGCAACTCTCTGGGTCTGATTCTCCTCTCCGTGTGAATCGTGAGTAATGCTCCTACTGTCAGCAGCCTTTCGTTGAAGTAAATGCCCTGTATCTGAAAGTGATTTTAAAATGGCAGCACCAATCATCTTTGCACTAGGCTGGCTTTGAATCTTTTTCTCTGTAACTCAGAAATCAAGCCCACCACAGATGGGTGGATGATACATTTGGACTTCTCCTGAATTCACAATTCTGGTTTTTAATCTGGCTGTGCTGCTTATTGAATTGTTTGACAAAACTATGATAAAAAGAGTGCATATGGCAAGGCGTACATGCCCTGGGACAAATCATTGTGTTGCATTCTTCAGCCTAAATTCCACATTTCCTGTTTTGTGACAAGTCATCTTTAGCATTTGTAGACATTTGTGATTGCCCGCTGTGGTCAGGGCAGAAAGAAGTGTCCCTCTTTCCATCCCATGTTATAATTCTGCTCATGTAGAGAGAACCATTACAGCTTTTTTTTTTCCTCTCTCTGAAAAATCTGGTATATGCCCCCATCAGGGAAAATATACTTGACTGGACTTTGGTATGTACCCAATAGTGCTTTGCTCCTGCCTGGCCCATCTGGGCAGTACTGTGATATAAATGTGCTATAAAAAATGGACCATTTGTTTGTTACAGTTACAACATTATTAACAGAAGTACCCACCTTTGTACAATTTTAATAAGAGGCTGTAATTTTGTTAAATATGTAAAATGAATAGAAAACTTAATACTACAATACTTTGTTATCCGCATACAGTGGCTACTGACCCACTAGGTGAATTTCACAGCCCCCAACACTAATTATTTTTTCTCTCTCAGTAACTGAGACGAGGTCTTTTTTCCAGCATCTGACTGCTTCTACCCATCTCGGTTCTCTGAATATTTTCAATATTACATTTTACTGTGGAATTCAGCCAATCGGAAAAAACTGAGTATATGTGTGGGGCCTGCAGTACCAGGCCCACCCAGAACCTCTAAAATTTGGTCCAAACAGAAGTAGATAAAAGAATAGTCTTTTTGTAGGAAGCATGCTCGGTGAAGTGTTGGTGCTCTTGTGTTTGCCATTTTGATTTCTCTCTGAGGTGGCTATCAGCCTCACCGTCACTGTCCTCTGTTCTGGAAAAAGCAGGCAACAAAAAAGTGGGGAAATTGGGGATCACCTGACCTCAATCTGCCCAGCAATGGGAGGGCTTATAAAGGGCATTCACCCCTCCCTCAGGGCTCTTCTGCGACTCTGAGATGCTAAAGCGGCAGCTCTAGTGTGACCTCTTCAGGTAGGGTGGGGAAGGCTGTCAGCTTAACAAGGCATGAGAGGCAGGAGTCTAGCCCTGTCACAGGGAGGCTGGAAATCTCCAGCCAGACAGAAATTCTGGTACGGTCCCTCAGTGGTGTAGCAATCCAGATACCCAAAGTCAGTAATAGCTGCTGCTATAGAGTGTTTAATATCAGGTCAAGGTAACAACAGCAGAACTAAGCCATTGGATTCTTCTAAGCAACTCACACTCACCTGTCTCTCACCTTACTCAACCATACACTCCACACGCAACATCAAATCAATAAGTGAAGAACCGAAGAAAAAAAAAAAAGAAAGAAATCATCCTCTGCTTACCTGAGCGTCCATCTTGAAGCTCCATGACGATGGTGTTCAGCTATTCGGAATTCCCTCCCAGAGTGTCTCCAGTCCCTGTGGTGTCCTCCTGATATTGTAAGGGTGATTCCTTCCCTATTGTGCTCTACCCAGATGTTATCTGTATTTTTGGTTCCTCACTCATGCCACTGTTTGTGCACTGACAACCAGAATTTGTGTTTTATTCATTAGATCCTGTGGTCTTATTATTTAGGGTTAGCGCTATGTTAAATAAAGCTGTTTGTCGGCCCCAACCACTCTGTTGGGTGTGTCATACTTGACTAATAACAGGTTAGAGAGATGTAATGGCCAGAGCACCTGGCCAGAGTGCCCACAGGCCTGGCACTAAAGTTAGCTTATCTTATTAGCCTGTAATTTTCTAAATTATCTCCAGAGCACTTTTTAAAAATCAGTGTTATATTAGCTGATTTAGACAATAGTTAACATCCCATGGTTAGTAGCTCTACACTTTCATATTTGAGTTCCTTCAGAATGCTAGGGTAATATCATCTGGTTTTGAGTACACTTGTTTAATATATCAACAGCCTAGCACCATTTTGAATTGCCTGGCCCCAACAATGCTCTATTCATGTTAATTATGTTGGAGTTGTGTTTTTTCTACTCTGCTTGCTGAGCGTGAAATCACTGGGAGCTGAAATCATTTGTGACTGATGGGTAGAAGTCACAGCCAAGATGTGGATGGCAGCAGATGGTGACTGAGAGCCAATAGGTCAGTAGTGGAGAGATGCAATGAGCGGCCAGCACAGTGGTGGTGGCATGACGAGTGGCCAGCAGAGCGATGGCAGCACGGTGAGCCGCCAGCAGGGCAGCAATGGAGAGGCGTGATGAGTGGCCAGCAGAGTGGCAGCAGCGAGGTAGGATGAATGGCCAGCAGAACAGCACCAGAGATCAGTGAGCAGGTGGATGGGAAGTGATCAATAGAGTGAGTAAGATGCCTCCTACCTCCCCTCCCCTCCCCCCCCCCCCCACACTCAGGATGGGAGGTGAACTCTGCGGATGCACCTCTGATCTTTGGGTCTGAGAAGGGTGCAGAGAAGGGTTGGGCATGTGAAGGGGACATTTACATTGCTAGATTTAAGAACCTGAGAGGAAAAGGACATTGCCCAACCTACCTGGGGTAGGACTGTTACTCATGGTTTGGGTTATGAACTGTGGTGTTTTCCCAAATTAATGCCACGTTACTTCCCTCCCTTTTATTAAAAGTCTCTTTTCTATACCCAGAGTCTCTGCTTGTGAGTTAGGAAGCATTGCCTCTCAGAGGTGCCCAGGGGTGGTGTTTGAATTTCGAGCCAGTTCTGTGTTGAACGGATAGAGAGCAACCCCTAGATATTGAACTTGGCCCTGGCTGTTGCTGGCTGTACCTGGCAGAAGGATTACATGTGTACTAGGAACCTTAGGGAAATTGCTCTTGTAAAAATAGAAATTGTTCTGGCTACTTATCCACCCAGTTATTTATTTTGGTTGCTCATTTCAAGTATATTTTTTGCATAAACCCCTCACCCCAAATGCACTGTAGTTGTCTCCATTATTTACTGGGGCCAACATTTAATTAAAAATCAGAAGTCTAAAGATATGCCCCTACATCGCTATTTAGACCCCTAAATAAAAAAATTTTTCAAAAATTCAGAGCACACTGCAGCTCCCACAGAAGTCAATTAAAGCTGCTGCATAGTCAGCATTTTTAAAAGTATACTACTTATTCAGAGACTTAAATATGGACTAAAGAGCCTGACTTTAGGCTTCCATCTTTTAAAATCTTGGCTCTTCGTTTAAACGCTTTTACCAGTGCATTGTTAGTACAATCATAAAATGTCCAGCATGTCACCTAGATCATTTAAATAAGAACAAAGCTGATTTTAAAACTGTTTTAAAGTATAATAAATAATAATACATATTGTTTAGGTCTGGAACTTTAGTTGTGGGCTTCAGCTTGGATAAACTTTCATGACCTTCAGTAAGCTCTTGAAAACAGGTATTTGTGAGAAAGGGAAGAAAACCCTGCCCTCAAGATGTGGCACAGGTGGCAGTATGGTCAATAGGGCACTTGATTTGAAAATCAAGAGCTTTGGGTTATACCCTTGGCTCTGTATCTGATCTGGTGTTTGATCTTGAAGAAGTCATTTATCTCAGAACTTCATTTTCTCCGTTAATTGTTCCTACCTTCCTTGATAAAGCATTTCCTGTTAACTTTGAGATCCATGGATGAAACAAACAGTAGGACAGCTAAGTAGAAGTATCTCAGTTAAGTGTGAATCACAACACATCCTGACCACTGAACTTCTCATGCTTGGATAAAGAAGACTGGGATCTGTGATGATTCGTCTGTTTAATTTCATTCCTGCTGTTCTGTGTGTGCGCGGGAGCACAGTAGCAGGAAAGAGATGGGGTAGAATGAATTTAACTTGCTCTTACATGTGATTCTGATGTTAAATATAGAAAATCAATTTTAAAGGAATTAAAACAATTGCTTAACTATGCTGGTGGGGATCTTTCAAAATAGAGCTATTAATTTTATATTTTAAAGAAACTGCAAGTTGATAGTTAAACCCTGTCCCTCTGAATTTCCATTTCAAAGTGAAAATAATTATGGAGTCTCTTGCCTTATCAGTGTTAAAAATTAGAATAATAAAATTTCTTTTTAAAAATAGAAAAGGAACACTGACCTTTGTCAGCAAAAATCCATTTTGTTTGTTTCAACAGAAGAATTAGTACTAACTGCATAGGCAAGTGGAGAATCAATAACCTTTACTTTTACAATTAATATAGACATTTCTTCCTAACGTGGAGATGCTTCCTCCCCTAAGTCAGCTTAAGGCCACGTTCAGACTTGTTCCTTGTAGCGCTTATCCAAAAGGTGTATTCATAACTGAATTACTAACCTTGAAATACTGTATACCAAGAGAGGTTTGGTTATTGTAGGAATTGAAGTTAGTATAAAAGCAAAGCTTCAGTTTTCAAGTAATAATAATAATAATTAATAATAAATAGTTCTACCTTCCCTAGGGAACACGGAGAACTCTGGAAGAATTTAAGGAAATAGGACAATTATTACACAGGATACAGTTCATTACTTAAAAAGAAATGCGGCAGAATGTATACTGTAAGGCTATGTCTACACTGCAGGCTTCTTGCTCAAGAATGGCCGTTCTTGCGCAAAAACCTGTGAAGCGTCTACACTGCATGCGTGTTCTTGTGCAAGTAAATTTACAGTACAACGTCAGAACAGAGGGCTTCTTGCACAAGAGTGTGGCAGGCCCCTCCCACCTGCCCTCTGAAGTCCAAGGCCCTCTGGCCTGAGTCCATAACACAGTTTACAGCTGGCTCTTTAAGACAAGGTCAAGGCCCTCCAGCCTGAGTCCATAACACAGTTCAGGGTTGTAGCGGGGACACACCCCAGGTAGGGGGACCCGGGCCCACCCTACTCCACCGGGTCCCGGCCCAGGGCCCTGTGAGCGACCGGGTAGCAGGTCACTCCCTCAGCAGGGCAATCCGGCCAAAACGCACCGAGGTTCTCTGTGCGGAAGAGGCGGCTCCCGCTCCTGCCCTGGGCCACTTCCTACCTGGTTCCCTGGGGTTCCTTCCCCTGTACTCGCCCAGCTTGCTGAGAGCTCCGGGCCGGCATCTCCTCGGCAGGCAGTCCCTGGGTCACACCAGCTCGCCTCCGCGTCCCCTCCGGCCTCTCCTGGAGTCCCTGGCAACAGCTATGCAGGAGCCCCCTTCACCAGTCCTTTTCCTCTGGCTGTCTCTCCTGACTGAGTCCTTCCCCAGGCTTTTATAGTGGAGCTACAGCCCGGGCATGCTCGGTAGGGCTGTGGGGGAGGGGCCTCTGCAGCCAGATAACCCTGGCTGGGCCCTGCAGGTTCAGTGTGGGGCTGCCTTGCCCCGTCACAAAGAGTTATTCGTCTCCCCATGAGGAATAAGCTGTCTTGCGCAAGAGCTCTTGCACAAGAAGGCAGTGTGGACAGGCAACAGGGGTTTCTTGTGCAAGAAACCCCTATGGCTAAAATGGCCATCAGAGCTTTTTTGCACAAGAGAGTGTCCACACTGCCATGAACGCTCTTGCACAAAAGCACATTCTTGTGCAAAAGCACATGGCAGTGTGGGCGCGCTCTTGTGCAAGACCTTTTGCACAAGAACTCTTGCGCAAAACAGTTCTTGCGCAAGAAGCCTGAAGTGTAGTTGTAGCCTAAAGTTTTGTCTTTTCAAGACAGATGGACATGGCATTTGCACAGACTGTGAAGATTTGTTCTTCATTCTACTCTCCTGGACAGAAAGAAGTTGTTGATGGCTAATAGTGGGTACAGAAGGGAGGAAGGGGGAATGGTAGTGAAGGAAAGAAAAAAATAAAAGTCTAAGGGAAAACACTTTTAGTCCTTAAAGACAAAAGACTCATCCAGTCTTTTAGATTTAATAAGTGTTGGTTTCTTGAGGCTATAAACTGAGACTGAATAAGGAAACAATAAGCTGCTTTAAGACTGAAGGGAGGTCAACACGGCTTTCTACCTAATTGCAACAGTCCTCAACTTCTCTGGGAAGATAAATGATGAAGAAATCAATGGACAGAATGGAGTTTGAAGCAGCACTAAGAAGCATGACATTGACAATGTTTCTTGATCAGAGTAAAAATTAGTTTTCTTTTGGCACAATGAGGTACTGTGTCCCCGTGCAACCACTTTAATATTTCAAATGGCTGGACACTTGCTGAACATATCTCTGTGCTACTAAGACCTGCAGCCAGGCAATGCAAAGGTTTTTTTCTCTTTTCCAGTTGAACACATAGCTAGGGTGTGAGGAAATTGTACATCAGGTTTCTTTCTGTGGACCCAATCTGTAACTGGTCTTTTCTCACACAAAAGAGAGGAACGAACATCTCAAAGTGTAACCTAGTAGAATATCATCATTTCTAGATAGAATACTTAAAACCAGCAGTCATACACCATGCCAAAATATTTAAGAAATAATTTCAGATGAGATATTCAAGTAAATCCATGAACTTTCCTGAAGTTGGGAAGGAAAGCACATCACAGCTGAAGCCAAAAAACCAAAATATGGACAATAGTCATTATGCTCCGATTAACCCCTTGATTGCTTGAGTGCAAGGGGGCAAGATATTATACACCCAGAAATACTGCTGGATAATTACCACCCAGTTAATGAAAATAATATTTGAATGCCTATAAATAAAGTTGCTAAAGCCGAAGAGATTGAGACCGTTAAGATTTAATGATGATTGAAGTTATATACCTACCTAGCAAGTGCCAGGGGAATAGAGAAAAAGGATTCTAATCTACTTCGATGTTTCTAGGATTCATGGTTAGCATGCCATGCCTTCTTCCTCTTCTATAGTGTATCTTGCTGACATGTGGTCTGTTGTATGGAGGAAATGCTTAACTGCATAATTACCTGAGAGACACAATGGGTGAGGTAATATTTTTTATTAGACCAACTTCTGTTGGTGAGAGAGACAAACTTCAAGCTGTCCCACCAACAGAAATTGGTCCAAAGAGGTTATGATCTCACCCACCTTCTTTCTCTAATATCCTGAGACCAATGGGATTACAACAATATTGTGTGGATAATTGTTGTTCAAATTAAGTGCTCAAACTAGTAAGAAAAAGACCTACATTCTAAATACAAAAGACTAATAATTACTTCCATCATAATGTGTTTGGTTCCACTTGTTCTTGGGCCATACACCTGAGAATCAGCCTAGAATCAAACCTAACCTTGAAATATTAATCCTTCATGTGAACCTTTTCCTCAATGTGTCAATAGTTTTACACACACTTATACTTATTGCTCTTGAAGGCTTTTTTTCAATGCTTTCTAATTAGTTATATTATTGTGCAGTTTCCTGTCCAACTATAGTGCTAGCCAGGATATAGTGGGGAGTTATCAGGAATGTAAATGTCTTGACTAACCAAATCATTTTGTAACATCAGCAAATTCTGCCATCTTACTGTTCTACTCCATACTTACATCATTAATAATCATATTAAGAACTGGCTCTAATATAAAACCATGGTGTAGACATTTCTCACACTGATTACTGAGCATTTATTCCTTCTCTTTGTTTTCTCCTCCTTAGCCAGTTTGGAAAATACATAGCTGGTCAGTTAACCTTAAGACCAGCTTGGTGGCATTCCCATAGTGGGAGGCCGATAGGTGCAAACACTCCCATTGGCTTCTCTTACTCCTCACAAAAGGAGTGCCACCGGACACTGGACTCACCCTCTGAGTTCAGTTTAGTAAGTCTTAACTTGACTTTCTAAATTGAACTCTGGAAGATCGATCGCAGCAGCAGCAATCTTCCTTTTAGTGTAGACAAGGTCTCAGGCTGCATCTACACTATGGCCTGGATTGATGCTCTGAGTCAGTTTAGCGGGTCTAGTGAAGACCTGCCAAATTGACTGTAGATTGCTCTCTCAACAACTATGTTACTCTACCCTAGATGAGAAAAGTAAGGGAAGGCAATGAGAGAGTTTCTCCCATTGACCCCCGCCCCCCCACCTCTGGTGTAGAGCCTGCAGTATCTTGACTTAAGGTTCATTATTTTCAGCTAATTTATTCATGTGGCTGGAGTTGCTTAGCATACGTTGCCTTTCTGCTGTAGTGTACATATAGCCTTATTTTCTTTAATAGCCTCTTGTGAGGAACTTTGTTACAATTTTTTTGTAAGTCATAATGAATTATGGCAGCTGGTTCTTCTTTATTCCTGTTTTGCTGACATGCTTAAAGAATCCTAACAGGCCAGGGAGAGACAATTTTCCTTTATACAAATTGTAAAGGCTTGTTGTTATAAGATACCCTGGCCTGTAATTCCCAGGATCATATGTAGCACTTTTTTATAATATAGATACACTCAGCACAGGGGGCAGGATGCAGGGAACCTATGGGTACAGGTCCCCATAGTCCATGCATAAAAGCCACACAGGACCCACGAAGAAGTAGAAGGTGAGTGTGAGCAAAGATATCAAGCATGGGACTGAGAATGAGTAACTGGAAGTGTCAGCAGACTATAGTGAGATAAGTGTAGGTGGTAGGGGATGTGGTTCGTGGACCATATGTTAGCTAACGGGGCAGAATCTATGAAAAAGAATGTTTCTTTTCTATTGGATATACCATTTTTTTCAGACAAGGTAGGACAAACTGGGGTAGTGGTCAAAACCAGGATTGGATGCCAGGAACTTAAACCAGAGTCAGTGCCAGAATGGAGTTATGATCAAGCCAAGGTTTGAGACTGGATCCAAGGCCAGATATCACATCAAAGATTGATCCAAAATCAGGGTAAGGAGTCATGCTGACGATCAGGAATGGAATCAGAGTCTGACAGCCCAGTTTGAGATGAAGTCAGGGCTTAGGGAATAATGTGAGGGTCAAGCTGGAATTAGTATGCAATACAGCAGTAGACCAAAGGGTCACTCAATTGCTCAGGCAACTCCCTGTGCCTCCTTCTGCCTTAAGTAATGCATTTGATGGTATTTATGGGGCCAGTCTTCTGCTCCTATTCGGAGCTTCATGAGAGGAGCTTCTAGCACATCAGAATTCTGAGAGCCCCCTCCACCGCTTCAGAAGAGCTGTTGCATGGTGCTTGCAGTCTGGGCACTGCTTGGCCACCCCAGGCCAAGCCTACCAATAACTACCATGCCTGTTATTTCGAAATAACTGGCTGGTTATTTCAAAATCTGTACTCCTGCTTTCCTCAGGGAATAATGCTTATTGCAAAACTGTTATTTCAAAATAGCCTGAGTGTAGACCATCTGGTGCTACTAATTCAAAATAATTGGCCTCCAGAGGACTCTCACAGCTGCAGGAAAAGGGCTTGTGGCATGTGTAGAGTTTTGCCAGCCCCATGCCAGACTGCACCATTCCAGGAGCCAGGGCAGACCCCAGAGCTCTCTCTGCACCCCCCCCCCCACTGCTGCCAGCACTCCCGCAGCACCCTCAGCTGCCCCTGGCCAGGGATGCAAGAGAGCACTGAACTGGTGCATAGACCCTGGATCTCACTGAGCTCTGGGGTGAGAAGACCAACCCCCCGGATCGCCGCACCATAAAAAGGAATGCCAATGTCTATGGCCACACGGCCACCAGACTGGCTGAAAAAGAACACACACGGACCCTTGACCAGGTCCACATGAAGATAAAGGAGCTCCGGCAGGGCTAGACTAAGGCCAGGGAGCAGAGTGGACACTCTAGGACGTCACCTCAAATGTGCTGCTACTACGAGCAGCTCGATGACATCCTGGGAGGGGGGCTGTTGTTGTCAAGTCCAGCCAGGATATGCCCAGCATCAGCCTCCACGAGGGCGGGGTTGTGGAGGATGATGGGGAGATGGAGGAAGCCAGCCCGGTGACCATGCTCACAAGCCAGGAACTGCTCCTCACCCTGGAGCCAGTTCCCCCCTCCCAGGATGTCTGCCAGATGTCAGACAAACCCAGGGAAGGCACTTTAGGTGAGTTCTATAACTTTCCCTACACACATGTGGGGGCAGGTGATGGGCTGCGAGGGGCTGCATGCTCCTTGCTCAGCCTTCTCGACCTGGGGGTCACACAACAGCCTGTGCACATGGGAGCACATGGAGCGCCAGTCCAGAGCACTCAGCCCCATGACACTCTCACTGAGGAACCCCTCACTCCTTCTCACAAGGTTCCTGGAGAGGTCTGCCTTACTCCAGACCTTCCCACGACAAGCCACCACTAAGGAGGCTGGGGTCCTAGAACCACACAGCAGTGCCAAGCATGGCACAGGTCATGCCCACACTCAGTCAGCATCCACTCCTGGTCAAGCACAGCAATGCAGAGAAGACTGATCCATGCATGGGAACCTGCCGGGGGAAGGATGAGAAGGAGATCCAGTTGGTCTCTTTCCAGCAAGTGGCCTCTCCTGCTCACACACACCTCCCCCACCACACCACTCTTCTCCTCCAGTGGGCAGGGATAGTTCTCTCTCTGTGGGACGCTACCAGTGCTGGACCCGGTGTGTGCAGGACACAGAAGGAGGCTGAGCTGCTCCATCCCCCCCTCCCACCCGCAGGCTCCTGTCCTTGCTGTCACCTTCCCATGCCTGCTTGTCCCCGGGACGTGGGTGTTGTGATGCTCCCCTGGGATGCCTGTGCCCCTGCAGGAAAGTGCCCACTGTCTAGGCAACATATGGCCTTGCTCAAAGCGCATCGCCATCATCTGAACAGAGACCTTCAGTGTCAACTCAGAGATTTGGGCTAGGGTTCCTACACAGTGTCTCCTTGGATGACTTCCCTTGTCACTTTTCTTCACAGCTGGGCCAGCTGCGAGTGTGGCATGTCCACCACCTCCTGCACCATCCTTCCTACTCCACAGGATCCTCTAGAGAAGAGAACCTGGGAAGACCTGTTGCGTAAGCAGATGGCCTGCCTCCAGTCCCTTATCTTGGGCTTGATGAGGAACACCGGGAACGGGCTAACCGGGAGCAGCAGAAGTTCACCAGGGACCAGTTGACGTGCCAGTATAAGGCCATGTGCTCCTCCCTCACCTTGGTGATAGAGCGTATGGCCTTGTGCATGAGGTGGGGACAGCAGCTCCTACCCCTGGCTTCCTTTCCTAGCCCCTCCCCCCCAGGGGCCACCAGGAACCCAGAACATGGAGTGGTGGGACCTCGAGGGCAACCAAGCCCTCCCGTGCTGACCGAGGCAGGGGTCAGTCCCTGCCCCATCCCTGAGCACCCCTTTCCCCAGCTCCCCCTCCTCCATTCTCGGTTCTTTTCACTAGTCCCTCCCTTGTTGCATACCCTATAAATAAACACACTTAAAAAACACTTTTTTATTTGCTCTCAGGGGAAGGGGGAAGGTGGATATGGAGGGCAGGGGAAGAGAGGGGTTGGGGACGAAAGCCACACAGAAGAAATGTGCAGGAGCTCCCTGTGGAAAGCATGGGGGAGAGTTTCACAGGTGGCCTTGGCTGAAACTCTCCCTCAAGGCCTCCTGGATTTGCACAGCCCCTTGGTGTACTCATCGAATGGCACTGGCATCCGGCTGCTCCTAAGCTCTGGCCAGCCGTCTGGCTTTGGCCCCTGATCCTGGCAGGAAAGTTTCCCCTTTGCTTTAGCATAAGTTGTGAAGCATGCAACAGGCTGCCACCACGATGGGGATGTTGCACTTGCTGAGGTCCAGGTTGGCTGAACCCATACTCCACCAACATGAGGCATCTGTTCAACCTAGTGTTGAAGTTCTCCTTGATGGGGTCCAGGCTGCCCATGTAGGGCTTCATAAGCCAGGGAAGCAAAGAGTAGGCTGTGTCACTCAGGATGCTGTTGTGCATGTCCACCTCTCTAACCCTGACGGTGCGGTCAGGGAAAAAATTGTCAGCGTGAATTTTCTGGAACAGGCAGGAGTGCACCTTTCCTGACCACCCGATGCTGATATCAATGAAGCATCCCTTATGATCCACCAGGGCCTGCAGCACCATCAAGAAGTTTATATATTCCTGTTTATATATTCCAAGGCCTGGTGGTCAGGGCCAGGATGGGGATGTGAGTGCCATCTTTGGCCACCCCCACGCAGCTGGGGAAGCCCATTGCAGCAAAACCATCTATGATGACATTGAAGTTGCCCAGAGCGACAACCCTCCATAGCAAATGTTGTTGATGGCTTTGGCTACCTGCAGGAGCATGGACTCAACTATGGATTTCCCCACACTGAACTGGTTCCCGACAGAGCGGTAGGTGTCCAGCATGGCAAGCTTCCACAGGGCAATGGTGACATGCGTCTGCAGGGGGATGGTGAGTCGCAGTTGGGTGTCCTGTCACTGGAGAGCGAGGGCGAGCCACTCGCAGAGCTCCAGGAAGGTGGCCTTCCACATGCGGAAATTCTGCAGATGCTGCTGGTCATCCCATCGCTGCATGATGATGTGGTCCCACCCGTTGGAACTAGTCTCCCTTCGCCAGAAGTGGCATTCAGTGGTATCCAGGGGATTGAGGGGCATTCGCAGCAGCAGGAGCACCAGGATCTGGGTGAAGGGGGCCTCCAGTTTGGGCTGGTTGTCGACCTGCTGGAGCAATATGTGGGCAGTGTGGACGAATTGCGTACAAGGCCTATGAGCTGGTGCTGCTTTGCAGCAGCTCTGGCTCCATGTTGTCAGTGCTGTGGCATCTGCAAGGGCCACCAGAGCACATTGCTTCTGTGTGATGTCCTGCGAGAGGGGAGGCAGTAGAGGAGTGGCGTGTAAGACATGGCTGTAAAGAGGCCCCCCTGAAAGCACGTATCTCAGCCTGCCTCACTAACCAGCCACAGAAAGTATTATTTCAAAATTATTTCCTAGTGTAGACATGCCCAAAGTGAAATCTCAACCTTTGTTAGTAGAACCTCTACAATTCTACTCCATTATTTCAGAGAGTTAACCAATAATGCCAAATACCAAAAACTGAGAGAAAAAGGAGAAATGTTTTAATCTGATTTGCAAACAAACTTTAAAAACCAAAAAGGCAAGAAAGCTCAGAAATCTGCCAGATGGCCTAAGAAAGCAAAAGTGCATTGTGCCTATGCTTTTAGTAATCAGCACTGAAATACTGGGATTTGGTTTGATTTGAAAATGCCTTCTTGGGCTTAAAAGCTTATGAAGAAAAAATAGATGCATTATTAGCAAAATCATTATTATACACATTACACTCCAAATCAACAAATACTTTGTTCCTGAGGTTTCATTGGTAGTCCTCAGTGATTATGCACAGCCTGTATACTACTGAGAAATATCTACTCTGCAAGATTTCCTTTTCCCTGTGGGAGATAATAGACTCTTGCATGTAATGGCCCAAATGTTGCTCTATTATACACACAAAATGTTTGTAATTTCAATGGAACGTAATGGCTTTGACTTTTTTTTTTTTTTTTTTGGTCTGTTGATGTTCAGTCACTTTTCAACTTTGTCTGTACCAGGCTGTTTTGTTAGAAGTTTCTCACCATTGCAATGAATGTTTCCCTTCTAATGGAAGTAGCAATGGTGGAATATAATGCAGGCAGGTCACTGGCAGTTGCCAGCATTTTAACCTGCCCTGAGCAGGGTTAGAACACAGTGCTGGTGGCTTTCTCTACTTGATGGCTGTAACCACTGATAACTGTGGTGGTAGCAACAGTAGAAATTTTAAAGAAAAAAGGGCAGTATGAATACGGCATTGGAGATGGACTTCAGCCCCGACCCTCGGGTATAATGCTCCTGATGTTTGGGGGTATAAAAATTCAGACCCAAATTCTGCAGAGTGACCTGACTGAACCCCAAGATCTGAGCTCTCTCAAACGTAGTTTGTTTCAACTGATTTTTGAGGCTTCCACCTATGTCTAGTTACATTTTGGTTGTGGTTTACAGAATTTCTTTTACAAGATACTAAGGTCTGCCTAGTAAAAGGAGGGCTGAAGGAAGGTGATTCCCGGCCTGTCTTGGATGGTTTCTTTATTCAGGTTTTTTGGAGAGGGGTAGGGCTTTTTCCTCTACATTCCTTACATCAACAATTGTGTAGAAGAAATGTCTATGGAATTCCAGTAATGATGTACAGATTTAGAGGGGGTGAAAATATAGGGCTTGTAGGCCTGATTTAAAGCTCACTGAAGTCAGCGGGAGCCTTTAACATTAACATCAACGGGCTTTGACCTAGGCTTTCTAATGGTAATAGGGTTGCATCCTTAACTATGGAGTAATTACTGCCTTTCCATAACTGGAGAAGCTTTAGAGATGCTTACATAGCTCCTCCACATTGCTACCTCCTGTTCAAACAGAGGGAAGTGATATAAATATCTCTTCCAAACAAGTAGAAAGGACTCCTTGCAAGTAGGGAGGTGGGTTTGGTTTGGTTTGCTTTGGTTTGGTTCCAGCATGGCTTAGGGGATAGGGCATTCACCTGTGGAACAGAGGGTGGTGGTCTCTAGCCCCACCCTGGGAGCAACCAGACCACCAACACAGGATAAAGGATGTCCTGGAGGTGGGGTGGGTTCCTGCATGGCTTAGGGGAGAGGGCATTGGACTGGGGAGCAGAGGGTTATACAAAGAAGTCAAATGAAACCTCCTTCCCTTACCCTCTTCATACACAATAGCATAGGGTTTTGGTTCTCCATGTAAGATCGTCTGCCCTGGTAAGCAACACATGCTGGCTTATAGTGATCAGAAGCCATGATTCCCTCAGAGAAAAATATTATTGTTGTTGTTATTACGATCACTGCTCCTACCTCGCAGTCATTGCAAGGCTGTGTCTGTGTGATCTCATTTGATCCTGGTGTGTATTTCATGAACCTGTCTAACCCCCAAACAGCCAAATGTTATTAATATGTTTGTAGATGGTCTAACTGTTCACCGTGGAGCTGTCTAAATAACTGAACAATGATAGTGATCTATTAATAATGCAGATATTTTGTTGTGCAGGACAGTGCACGTGTTTTCAGTGTCCCAGCCAATAAAGAATGAAAACAAGCAGCCACTAAAAAGCCCTGTATACAAACTGTGAAGCACAAAGCTATTAATCAAAGTCTTAAACACAGGCAATCTCACTGTAAATCTGATCCCTTAGAAAATCATTTAAGCAGCCCAACAGTACCAGTAATAAAGTTGTCCCACATAACCATGCAACCCTTTTACTAAACCACACTGAATACAAACCTCAAACTGACTATAAATAATATGAATCTAAACCTGTATCAGTCAGTCTGTGTCCCTCTCATACATTGTGTCTGAGTGAATATCACAGACGCCTGTCAAGATCACCTGACTGGAGTGAATAGCCTTTCTTCTGGGTCCTTACATGAGGAAACTGCAGACATTATTCATATCAAGAAGGTAAATAAACTTTAACAGACCCATTAAGCAAAAGGAAAGTCACTGTATGCTACACAGATTGTAGTTCACTGACCTGAGATTTTTGGTAGCAGTGGTGAGCTTGATTCTTAGCTGCCTTGAACTATGTGTGATCATTTACACCTGGGCAATGGGGCTGTAAATGCTCCCAAGTCAAAATAGTCATGTTTCCTATTCACTTTGCACAGGAGTAAATGGCCATACAGGAAAAAACGTGATGGAAAATCAAGCTTGGTACTTCTCCTGCTGGTGGCATAGTGGAAAGCTGACATTGGATATTACTGAAAGAAGACATAGAACACTAGAATCCAACCTGGAGGAGATAGCTTTATTAACAGACAGCAAGGAGCAAATATTTTAGGTAGTTAAAATTTAAAACATGGATGAATTTTTACTTTTTAGCTTTCGCAAAATACATATATCTATATGGAAGAGTAAAACTTCCTGTGAGTTTCATCCGAGAAATTGTGCCATCAGTCTTGACTGTTATTTTCTGGTTTCCGTTACACTGTGATTTTTCTTCACTGTTCAGAGCAATGCTATTGATTAGAACAGAAAGCCTTCTTTCTCACTCCCCATGAAATTCTTGATAAAAAATCATAGGCTGCAAAGTATCTGTTAAAAATAAACCCTTGTAGAATTTTGTTTCCTAGGGGGTGTTTTTTTTTTCTAGAGTTAAAGCTGCAGGCTTCGGTCCCTATTAAACCTTTGAGAAAAGTAGAAATATTGTTGACATGTTCTGCTTTGTGTTTCCTCATAGTCATACGATCATTAACTCTTATCTCAATGCTCCTCAATCATAGAAATCGGGGGCCTGCAGAGAGCTAATTCTGCCTTTCTCAAAAGAAATCTTCCTGTACATTTTTATGTATTTGCAATACCATACTGGGTGTTTTATTACCATCCAATATAGCTGTACTGAACTCTAAATATAGACGTGTATGCTTATTTTAACTAGTTATTAATATCAGAATAGTAATCTGGAGACTTCGTTTGGTGAGGGAGGGAATCCCAAATCAGGCCTTCACTTGTTTTCCCTCAGGTCTGTGATGAACTACAAGGAATTATATGCTAGGAGTTTTGAAAAGCTGCAGACAGTGCTGGAGCCATTAATCACATACAGCCGGTTGACTGGCAGAAATGCAACGTCTTCATTCTCACACCTGTATCCTGCAGTCAGGCTAAATTTTTTGGTTGAATTAACTAGCACTATCAATCCATCTGTCTTCTCCATTTTGGCGTGGTTTCATTAGCTCTGCTTTAGTGTGTAGATGTCAATTTGGAGTTATTGTAGAGAACCGAGACTGTTTAAAATAAAGAGAGACAATGCACATAAATCCCATAGGATAGGTTGGATGTACTTGGGGGTCCTTCTCCTCACAAAGCATGTGACTTTTGTCATGACACTAGGACTTTGCAGATGAAGACTTGTGAATTTTGCACCTTTCATTCTGAAAAACTTAATGGGTTTTTGTTTGGTTGGTTGGGTTTTTTTTCCAGCTGGATGTGACTGTGAAAGTAGAGGTAATCCTTAGGGTAACTGCTCTCTTCTAAAGTAGATACCAGTGCTGTTCCGCACCTCAGATGGAGAATTGCAGGGTGAATCTGTTATTTTTTTTTCTCCTGGAGACCAAGTGCATTCCACAGCATACCGGAGCTTTTGTTCTGGCCAAGGGAGCAAAGGGCTCCAAAGCTCTGCAGAATGTAATGTTATTGCTAAGCCAGAAGGTATATAGCTACCTACTTATGTAATAGAAAGCAGTCGAGCCTTGCCCAGTGTAATTTAATGAAATCCATCAGATGGCCAGATTCTGGTGCCCTTACACATATTGAGGAGTATTTTATCCCAGGAGTAATTCCACTGAAGTACCATAAATGGGAAGACATGTGGATTAAGAGGCTATTCACCCGTTGTAAGATTTATCAAAATCTGTGCCAAAGAGAATGACAAAAGCCTATCTTGCAATTTTGACCAAATTTACTACCCTCTACTCTGACTTTTCCTCAATATATCACTGGAAACTGTGTGATAAATATCTTTCCAATACTTATTTCAGCAATGCATTGTTTACACAATATCAATAGCAATTAGTCAGTTATTCATTTAACTTCCAGAAATCATTGGTTGACTGTGCACTGGTACTGGTACTGTTTCTGTTTCCCACTTGGATGATCTAATTGCTAAAAAATATTTTCATTCCAGTTGATTTTTCTTTAATCACAAAAAATGTTTAATGTATGGAGCCAATTAATCTAATCTATTGGAGGGAGGGGCAAAAATCACCATGATGCAAACATTCATTCTAATGGATAGATAGCTTCATGGAGGTTAGGTCCATCAATGGCTGTTAGGGTAGGAATGGTGTCCTTAGCCTCTGTTTGTCTGGATAAGGGTGACAGGAGAGGGATCATGTGAGGATTACCTGTTGTGTTCCCTCCCTCTGGGGCATCTGATATTGGCCACTGTCGGCAGACAGGATACTGGGCTTGATGGACCGGTAGTCTGACCCAGTACGGCCATTCTTATGTTCTTATGTTATGTTCTTAACAAAACTTTTGTCTTAGGAACTGACCTTGCTTGAGAATTCCATAAGAGAATGGTAATGCATAGCAAAACTATAGGTGCACAAAGGAGCTGACAAAAAGTCAGAATAATGATCACTGAGAAATTTAATTATTCTGACATTTCCTTAGAGAGCATTAAGGGGATTACTAAGGAAGAATGATGTATATTTCTTGCTAAATTGATGCTAACAAAGAAATTAGTCAAAGTAGGATCCTCAGTAGTGGCTATTAGAGGAAAATTTAATTACATTGAATGGGGAATTAAGTGCCAAGGTCCCACTAACATTAATGGCAGCTGTGTGTCTTGTTGCCCCTGCACATCACCCTGGAATAATGTATCCCTGGGTGTTTTATTTGAGCTGATTTTTGTTTCATTGTTTCCTGAAAATTATGATACAGTTTAAAAATGACCTTAACAAAACCCCTAGGAATAATTATTTTAGAACTGTGCTAAAAAATGTACCCTCTGATGTCTCCTACATCTCATGTTATTGAGCAGAAGAGTGCATCCTTGACAGCTAAAGTGGGGAAAAGTAATCTACATTAAATCAAAGAAGTTGGGAAATCAGGGAGGGATTTGGGCCTAAATAATATAGAAATGTAGCTTTGGACAGTAGCTGAATAAAATAATGTAACTAAGTTAAGTGTCATTTACTCTGTCTCCTCAATCATTAATGGTGATATTACATAAGATCAGACCTGACACTGATTGTTGCAGGAGCCCTTTAAATATGGCCTTACTGTTCCAGACTTCACCGCCATTTAGTTATTTGACAGTGATCATATCCAAACTGATGTGAATTAATTTTGAGAGACACAGAACCCAATACTTTTTTAAAATCTAAACACAGATCATTTCCACTTCATTCACTAATTTTCCCAAAAAGCAGTTAAATTTGTCTGAAAAGATTTACTCTTTATAATCCAATGCCACTTTGCAGCTTCCGCTTTTGATTCTATAACTCATTCCTTTGAGAATGTCCAACCACCAAAGATACACAAGGGAAAGACTTATTCTAAGCTAACCTTACTTTTTAGGGTATTTTTTAACCAAAAGATGGGGGGAGTACTTTTTGTTTGTACAGTTATTATTTGACTATTTTTGGTGTTTCTGACCCAACTTCCCTAATAATAACAGGTTTATGGCCATAGGTTCCAGGAAATGGAATTCACCAGGGAAGCCATTTTTGCAAAATGCATTTGACTATTTTCTAAGATTGAGACTGCCAGAACAGATGAGAGTTAAGGAATAGGCAGTTAACTGAGATGCAAGCTTGCTCTTCATGCTGAGCTGTGATATTTGTATGAAGAAAATGGGGAAATTACTCTAATAACTTTACACAATCTAATCAGAAAGATAGAGGAGATATTTGAAATTGTTATTCCTAAAATTACAAAACGCAATGACTCAGATGATTATATGCAAATTAATATCACATCTTTATAAAAATAAGTGGAAACTGAATGAAGTAGTTTTAAGACATAATCAAGCTTTTTAATCCAACAAAACATTGTTTATTCATCACAAATCAGAAATAGTAGAAAATCTACAGTAGCCAGTCAGGTCTTGTCTATACTACAGAGAAGATTGAAGCTGCCACAGTCAATCTTCCAGGGTTCAGATTAGTGAGTCTAATGAAGACACGCTAATTTGAACGGAGAGGGCACTCCTGTCAGCGCTGGTAGACCTGCTCCTTATGAGGTGTATGGGAAGTTGATGGAAGTGTGCATTGCCATTGACCTCCCACTGTGTAGACAGCTCCAAAATGCGATTTAAGATACTTCAACTCCAGCTATTTATTTAACGTAGCTGGAGTTGCGTGTCTTAATTTGATTATCCCCTTTAGTGTAGATCAGGCCTCAGTGAGTATGAAGACTGAAAGAGGAATTAGATAGTATTAATCTTGTTGGCTTATTTGCTGAACCTTTTGGGAGAGAGATTGGATACTAAGTTTAATCTGTTAAGTTTGACACTAAATATGTTGAGAAGGCATTCAGTCTTCTACCCTTGCAAGTTTAGGGATTACAGGGAAAGGAGCTTGGTCATATACTTTTAATTATTTTTGGTCAAACTGATGGCAGAAATAAAATGTTATCAAACGTTTAAAAGAAAAAAGCATTATGGCAAGGGAAAGGTATGTTCATGTTCCCTAGCATAGTCAGAGTGATATAAGTGAGGAGAAAAGTAACTTCCCAAAATTAGGTACTGAAGTAGCACTTTGCTTTCTGTCTAAACTGTGTGGTAATTTATGAGGTCAGAGATGCCTTTCATGATTCAAAAATCTTTGTTTTCTAAATTCTGTATTAATAAAGACTTTCTATATCAAGGAACTTTAATTGTAAGACATTTTCTATTCCCCTCTAAAGATTTAATAAAAGATTTAAATAAATTTTCAATGTCTGTGTGTGTCATCTGAAGGTTATGCTCAGGTTGTGCTCTGAACATGAGTTCATGCATCATTTCAGATATACTAAATTACAAATTGAATTTGTACCATAGAGCCACCATGTTGGCCACAATGCTGCTCTGCTCCAAAGGAGATACTTGTTAGTAAAGCTGCTGGCCTACACCATCTGATTTGTCTGGTGTACTTGGAGAGGATGTGGATTGAAGCATTCACCCATCCCCGATGCACCTTTCCAAGGTGTGTGTTTTATGCATCCATATTTTTGCATGTTTAGACTCAGGGAGAGGGCTGCGTTTATATTGTGATTACACTGCTCTACAGCCAAAATGCTTCTGAAATAAATGTAGTCAAACTTCACTAATTCTGGGTCACTGAGAATGAAAATGATGCTTAAAATTGTTGATTGGCTCTAGTTTTCAAGATATGCTATTGGGTCAGTATATACGACCCTTGACTTGGGAATGGCGGAGGATAAGTGAGTTATAAAGGGAAGGGATCTCAATTTAAACCAGAAACGACTAAAATACATCTTTGACTGGATCTATGAATAAATCTATGACTGGGTTTGGACAGTACTTGCTTTTTAGGCAAAACAATGAATGATGCAATCTGAAGCTGGTATTGCGTCATACATGATATGAATTACATCATGTTATTCCGAGAAGTCATGGATGATGCAATCATAACGAAGCTTACATCACTCTGCTGAACAAATTGCCCTATATCAGCTCTAGAAATCATACAGTGTCGTGCTCTCTTATTTGTCAGTGTTTGATTTTGCAAAGGGACACATTTCTGTTTAGCCAAAGTGAGCAGAGATGCCTCATACTTGTGTGAACAGTGCAGATAACTTCTGCTATGTTTGTGGTGAAGTGACTTTTGCATCACAAAAGTGCAGTATAACCACTATGGTTAAGAAAGCCTATCACCTTTATTTTGGCTGCAAAATTGGAGATCAGGACAAGAGGTGGGCCCCACACATATGCTGCAACACTTGTGCAACAAATCTTCGCCAGTGGTTGAACAGGAAAAGGAAATCTATGCCTTTTGCAGTGCCAATGATTTGGAGAGAGTCAACAGATCATACCAGCAATTGTTACTTCTGCACGGTGCCTCCAGTTGGGAAAGGTGTGTCAAAGAAGAAAAAGTGGACTGTGCATTATCCAAACATTCCATCAGCTATACGCCCAGTACCCCACGGAGAAGGGCTGCCGGTTCCCGATGCACCAGAATCATTCTCACTTGAGTCAGATGAGGAAGAGGAAGAGGATGAAACTTCTGGTCCTGAACCATCAATGTCACAGGACTCACATTTTCTCCCATCCTCCTCCTCTGAACCACACCTCATAACACAAGGTGAACTGAATGACCTTGTCAGGGATTTGGAACTACCCAAGAGTAAGGCAGAGCTGTTGGGCTCCAGACTACAGCAGTGGAATCTCCTGGCAGGTGATGTTAGGGTTTCCATGTTCCGTGACCGTCAAAAGGATCTTGTCCCATTCTTCTTCATGGAAGGTGCTCCATTTAATGAATACAAGAGACAAGCCAAGAAGCGCCGAGTAGACACTGAATAGGACTAAACTATGTACATCATAGTTTTTTGCCTTTTGTTTCATAATAAATTTTATTTATATAACCCTTTTGCTGATTTTTAAAGTGTTACATAAACAGGACAGGTGAAATATTATCATGTAAAGCAACCATAAACACATGAAAAGACCTAGGTTTACAATTTATGATTAAAACTCTACTATCTACACAATATACATAGACGTAAAATGTAAAAACTTAAATATCTTGGAAACAGTAGCCAATCAGTTGTTTTAATTGTCATATTTGAATTCAGCACATCAAAATACATAATAAATAGCACATTTTATCTCTGAAGCAGACGACTTCTAAAAAATTGTAGACCAGTGTTACCTTTTCCCCGCAAGCCTTAACTGCTTTCACGTGTACTCTTGTTAGGTTTTATCCTATTTCCCTATTAAAATGGTTTATTTTTAATGCCTGTCTTTGGAACAATCCTTTATGATTCAACATTAGCTGCTTCTTTTTCATTTCCACTGGATTTTTTCCTTGCACTCAAGGGATGAGGCATTTGTTCAGGAACTGTTATAAAAATGTAAACCAAGAAAAACCTTTTTCACACAAATTTCAAAATCCATTTTCAGTGGAAACTCTCAAAGGCTGGCAATATAGAGGAAATAACATAAAAGGTAGCCAACATGATGTTATTAAAAGGTGAGGAAAAGCAGAGGAAAACTGTGTCAGAACTCAATGTCTTTTTTAAAGCTTCCAAGCCGCTGTAGTGCTGGCACAATGGGGAACTTTTGTGAAGTCTGTCCATTGGTATCATCTAATACCAGGTCACAACAACCATGGGAGAATGTAAAAGCTCAGAATAGATATTGCAGAATCCCTCTTACTGACTTCTAAATACCATCCAGGTTGAACCTCTCTAGTCTGTCAGTCTCTGATCTGGCAACATCCATTTCTGGCATGATTTTAGTTAGCCGGATGTCCACTTATCTTGGGTGTGGCCAAGTTTTCTGCAGTCCCGTAAAGTTTGTTTGCAGCTTCCAATCCTGGCTCTATATTCTGTGCTGTTGTTTAGTTCTAATTTACCCCTAAATGTCTTCTAAGAGCCCAGCAAACAGTGGAAGTGCTAGTAACGCTGCTAAACGTAAGCATGGTTTTTATGCTTTATCTACTTATTTCCTTGTGCCAACACAGTATAATTGTGTAAAACATGACTATTTTGTTACATAGAGAGCTATAAGCCTTGATTAGGTGTATGCTTATATAGGGTGTATCAATACAGTCATACATTATTAAGCAGCATTGCAAGTGCTGTTCCATTCATTCTCCCTGGTGAAATAAAAATAGAGACCCCACTCAGCTATATTGACCTTCTGTGGTTCAACAAATTCTCTGGTTCAGCACTGGGCAGGTCCTGAGGGTCCTGGACTAGAGAGGTTCAACCTATATAAGAATACATAATTCCATCAGATTAGTTATAAAACAAAGGCATGTAATTTTGCCGCTCTCACAATATATATTATCTATTTGGTCAAAGGTTTTTTGATTGACCTGGATCCCTTTCCTTTTCAGAATGTAAAGATGACTTTGCAAATGGCAGTTGTTGTTTCTTGGCAATAAATGATACCAATTACTCAGAACAATAAATGCTTTATATGTTGCTTTAATACCTTATTAGATAATACATAGTACATGGTCATAGGGCAGTCAGTCCTGTGCCTGGATATCTTGCTCTTAATTGCTTACTCTAATGTCAATGGGCTTCTCTTGCCCCAAGATCATTTTCAGAATAATTCTATGTGAAGTTGCAAAAACAACCACAATTCCACCTCTGTCAAAAGCAAATCTAAAACTATTTAACCTATTTCTTTAGGTATGTGCTCCAAAATGATATATCAGGACCAAAAATTCTTGTGGAACTGAGGTGTCATGGAGGGGATTTTTGTTTTTGTAGAAAGGGAATATGTAATAATTGTTTTCCTACAGGCATTTTTTACTGGGGAAGTACTCTGAATTCCAAGAAATTCCTGTAGATACTTTTTTTTAACAAAATCTGAAAATTGTATTTATTGATTTAGGAACACGAACACTTGTTATATTTCATTCAATTTTCAGAAATATTCATTCTCCTTTGTAACTCAACATTGTCTTCAACTATCTCTAAAATTGTTTGCACATTTCTAACTTTGATCTAAGTGAATAATGCACTTATTTCAGACCATTCAGCAAGTTTTTTCCACTGCACCCATAACGTCTCTGGGGTTGCTATGGGGACACAAAGAGCTGCCACATTTGTTAAGTCTTTAAATAGCACACACTTCAGTGCTAGCCTTCTGACACTACTTGGTGGAAGCAGCTCCTCCAGGCTGGGCAACACTGCTAACAAGGCCAAACAACCTTCATTTACGCTCAGACTACGTCTACACTACGAGTTTTCTCGGCAAAAAATATGCTAATAAAGGACTCATTTGCATGAGTCGCGATTTCAGTTGCTGTTTTACTTCTTCCATTCTACTCAGCACTGGCTGGTAAGACCTCAACTGGAGTAATGTATTCAGTTCTGGGCATTGCACTTTGGAAAAGATGTTGACAAACTGGAGAAAGTCCAGAGAAGAACAACAAAAATGATTAATGATCTAGAAAACAGGACTTACAAGGAAAAAATGTCTAATGGGGGATATAATAACAGTCTTCAGGTATGTGAAAACTTGTTATAAAGAGGAGGATGATAAATTGTTCTCATTAACCACCGAGAATAGGACAAGAAACAATGGGCTTAGTTTACAGTAAGAGACATTTAAGTTAGACATTAAAAAAAATTGTTAGGATGGATCCCTGATTTGCTACAAGATATAAACTTGAACAAAGCACTTACTTTCTCTGTGTCCCAGGTTCCCCTCTACAACATGGGGGTAGCATTGTGTTAATATAGTGATTGAACTTCTTTATTTCCCTGCCATGTTTGAGGATAAATACATTAAAGTTTATGAGGTACTCAAATACTACTGTAATGAGGTTCATAGAAGTACCAGAGATACATAGACAAACCTCCATGCTGAATGTATTCCTTCACCATTGCTGCTGCCTTAGCACAGGCTGCTCTTAACAGTAGATTCCTAGCTACATAATAGGTATTGGAGAATACATATAATGTTAACTTTCTATACATATAATTTTGACCTACTTCAGTACCTTCTTCATATCCTTCTTTAACAAGATAGATAGATAGATCTGAGTACTATTATTTGGGTCATTCCTCTCCCATTCCCAATTCATTACTACCAGTGCCTGAATGGTAGGGATAGCCTGTATGTTCACCATTCCACCAGCATTTCCTCCCATCATCAATGACAAATACTGGAATAAAGTTATTTTTATCCAACAATAGCCTATTTTTTTCCAAATAATATTTTGAAAAAGCTACTTGTAGTTTCCTGTGGTGCAAAATTGTAAATTTGTACATCAGTGTCTGGAGTCAAGTCTCAAAGGAGAGGTCAGTTTGTGAGAAAAGGCTGAGACAGTTCTGGTCTTTCTCATGGGAAAACATTTCATGTTCATCTAACTGCATTTGTTTTGTATTTTAATCCAAATAAAACTCTTCACATTGGCAAAGAACACAAATGAAGACATGAATCAGAGAATGCAAGCAAAACTGTGACACTAAAGAGAAAAACAGATGGAATCCATATTGAAAGGGCTCTAATGAACAAACACCAATAACTTGCTGTGATTCTCCTACCTGTTCGTTTTCTTCTAGGAGTAAGGAGTTCTGAAATGAGGCAAGATGTGCTATGGGGACCTGCTGGCACTCTCCTAATAACATGCCAAACCAGCACATTTTTTTGTTCTGTGCGCAACATAGTTGTCAGGTAGCCACAGTGAAGTGATGGCCTCAAAAAAGAGCAAGAACAGCCATACAAATAAACAATAGAAAGCTATGATGTAGAGACAAGGGGGAGTGAATTTCTAGGGTTCTTAACAAGACTTTTCACCAAAATAAACCACCCCAAAGTGATGTTAGTAAGATGTCTGGTTGATTGAGGTAGCTCATTGCAGTGCTGATCTGAAGACGCTCCATCCCCATTGACCCACAGTGAAAAAGAAGTGTAGCGACATTACAGGGTAAAAGGAAGAAGACATGAATGAAGTGTCAGGGAGAAAAAAGTAAGGGGGCAGAGGAAAGAAATGTACAGGGGAGCAAATGAGGGAAAATAGAGGAGGGGGAAATAGAAGGAAAGAGATAACATGACATGGAGAGCACAGAAGAGTTACTGATGGCTTTGGGTTGCATTCATTATGAGAGAGTATTTCCAAAAATCTTTTGATATGGTCTCCCACAGTATTCTTGCCAGCAAGTTAAGGAAGTATGGATTGGATAAATGGACTGTAAGGTGGATAGAAAGCTGGCTAGCTTGTCAGACTCAACAAGTAGTGATCAATGTCTCTATGTCTGATTGGTGGTCAGTTTCAAGCAGAGTGCCCCAAGGTCAGTTCTTGGGCCAGTTTTGTTCAACATCTTTATTCATGACCTGATGAGGGGATGGATTGTGCCCTCAGCAAGTTTGCAGATGACACTAAGCTAGGGAAAGAGGTAGATATGCTGGAGGGTAGGGATAGGGTCCAGAGTGACTTAGACAAATTGGAGGATTGGGCCAAAAGAAATCTGATGAGGTTCTACAAGGAGAAATGCAGAGTCCTGCACTTGGGATGGAAGAATTCCAAGCACTGTTACAGGCTGGTGACCGACTGGCTAAGCAGCAGTTCAGAAGAAAAAGACCTGTGATTACAGTGAATGAGAAGCTGGATATGAGTCAACAGTGTGCCCTTGTAGCCAAGAAGGCTAACGGCATATTAGGATGTATTAGGAGGATCGTTGCAGGCAGATCTAGAGAAGGGATTATTCCCTTCATTTGGGAGTGGTTATGCCACAGCTGGAGTGTTGTGTCCAATTCTGGGCCTCCCATTACAGAAAGCACGTGGACGCATTGGAGAGTGTCTAGTGGAGGGCAACAAGGATGATTAGGGGGCTGGAGCACATGACTTATGAGGAGCGGCTGAGGGATTTGGGCTTATTTAGTCTACAGAAGAGTGAGGGGAATTTGATAGCAGCCTCTAACTACCTGAAAGGGTGGGGGGGGGGCTCCAAAGAGGATGGAGAGAGGCTGTTCTCAGTAGTGACAGATGACAGAATGAGGAGTAATGGTCTCAAGTTGCAGTGAGGAAGATCGTGATTGGATTTTAGGAAAAACTATTTTACTAGAAGGGTAGTGAAGTACGGTAATGGGTTAACTAGGAAGGTGGTGGAATCTCCATCCCTAGAGGTTTTTAAGTCTTAGCTTGACAAAGCCCTGGCTGGGATGATTTAGCAAGGGTTGGGCCTGCTTTGGGCAGGAGGTTGGACTCGATGACCTCCTGGGGTATCTCACAATCCTTTGATTCTATGAAAAACAAAATCTTAAATTCATACATACATTTCCAAGGCAGAAATGTTTAGGGGTTCATCAACCAGCAAAACACACCATGTAGCTTATCCGGCCAATCACGCTTATGGAACACAGTAGAGATTTTGCAGTCACCGGAGAAAGGAAAACAGTTGAACAATTTACTGTCTAAATCCATATAATGTTTTTTAAAGACCAAGGTAACCATACTGTGCTCAAGGGTAGTCCATAAGCAAAATGAGGCTTCTCTGAAATAAATTATTGCTTAGTCAATACCTAGCCTTTAACATGAAAATCTGTAAAAGAGATGGATTTAATTTTTTTCATTGATAGATAAACACGTTTAAGGAAATAGAGTAGTGAAGGTTTAATTTTAACTTTAGTAAGGTTAGTAACTTGATATAATTCCACAAAACATACTCATATACGTGTAAGGTTTGGATTTATATCCAGTTGGCTAAAGACAATCAAACCCAGAGAGAATTACTAATGATTCAATTTAAAATTGGAAGGAAGTACTGATATGGGGTAGAAGGGAGGTTCCAAAAAAAGCCTATTTGGGTCCAATGCTATTAACGATTTGCATTTTATTGTCACTTTAAGGGAGGAATACCAAGCTGGGAGAGATCACAAATACTTTGCAAGATAAAATGAATAAAATAAATAAAATGAGATTCAACAAAGACAAATAAAGGTTGGTTCACACAGGGAGAAATAATGAATCACTTTAGTGATTCATTCTGAGTGAAATGCTTCTATGATTCATTAAGTATTCCATTGAATATCTGCTGCTAGCATTGTCTACAAGGAAAAAACCCATTTATTTAAAAAGGAAAATCAAAGGAAGTTGCAATTTATGCCACACTACCAAAGTGTATCCCAGGGGCTAGCAGTGAATAATGATGAAGAACAAAAAAATCCACCAAATAATTCCGTATATAAAACTCTCATTGGTACTCTGGGGCATAAGTGGATTGTATGCTGTATGTGATTCTTATTACCAATGGATAGAAGAGGAACAAAATAGTTGCTAAAATGGGAAGCATGTAACCATTCCTTGCAGTTCGAACACTGACTCTGTTTGAGCTCAATGGTAACTGCATACCTGTAACAGAGCATAGGATTTGGCTCTACAACAATAAAATGGACAGTAACCTCTGAGAACAAGATGCTGCCAGAGGAGGAAGAGCAATGAAGTACCATATACCACATTCAAACACAGTAACTACTGTACAGATCATTAGGGAAGTCAGTTGTTTTCAGCTTCTGTTTTTTTCACAGTTGATGGGGGCGGGGAGAATTGCAGAATACTTTCAATGGAAAAAAAAATTATAGTGGACATCAGAAAGTGTAACACTGTGTCTTTTCATCATTGCCACAGAACCTGTGCAAGGGACGGGGAGCCCAGGTGCAGTTAACCCCTGGTATAACTGTGAACAGCCATTGCACTTGATCATAGTTCAGAAATGTCGATTTATTGTAGGTTCTCTCATATACACTGAGGCTACGTCTACCCTACAGGGTTTTTGCGCAAAAATCTGCAGCGCATCCACACCTCAAGTGCGTTTTTCCGCAAGAAAATTTACAGTAGAATGGCAGAAGAGAGGACTTTTTCCAGTGTAGGTATACCTCTTTCTACGGGGAATAACTCCTTTTTGTGCAAGAGTTCTTGCACAAAAAGGTGTGTGTGGACGCTCAACAGGGGTTGCTTGCGCAAAAAAAGCCCATCGCAAAAAGCACAGGTGCTCTGATGGCCATTCTGTTAATGGCCATCAGACCTTTCTTGTGAAAGAGTGTCCATGCATTCTGGACACTCTCTTGCGCAAAAACACATTGCTTTTGTGATGCGCTTTTGTAGTGTAGATACGCTTTTGGGCAAGAAGTTTTTATGGAAGATCTCTTCTGCAAAAAGCTTCTTGTGCAAAAAGCCTGCAGTGTAGACGTAGCCTGATGGTTTGAAATCCAAGAAGAAATCCTGTGCTGAAAACAGTGTAAGAGTCTGTATGATGTCCCAAGTAATTCACTATCCTACGGGAGGTTTATGTGCACTTGAATTAATGAGTGCTGTGAACTGGAAACCCCTGGTTGTCATTTTCCCCTAATTATTTGGCGCTCTGCATAAAACCAAAACTGCTTGAACTCCCTGTCCTCCCCTCCCAAGCTTTCAGACTTTCTCCCAAAATGCTCTGCTCCACATAAAGAAAGCTGTTATACTGGTTCTGCTCTAGGTGGTTCATTTACTTGCCCTTAGATTATTCTCTATCCACAGACAGTTTCTTCAGACATCCAAATAAGAAATTTTGGTGGAGTAGCTTCTTTAACTCACCTCGTCAATGATTTCACCTGAAACTCCACCTTAGCAATGAGCAGAGCCCACCTAATGGATCCTCTGCAGCTGCACTTTTATGTGGTAAAATGGTATCACTGGAACAAGAGTGGATTTTCTGTGTCAGCCTGCAGTTGCCCTTTCATCCATTGTTAAACCTCTCCCCATACTATTGATTACAGTATTCTCTAATCCCCCAGCACTCTGGCTATGTATCTGCCCTGTCGGTGGCTCTGCTAAGTCTTCATGCTTCAGTGGTACAAATTACTCCAGGCTGTCTCAGCCAAGTCTAGTAGCAACTTAAGGTTAGCTTACAAGAAAATGGATCCAAATATTTCCCATACAAACTATTGAGCTTGACTGCAGTGCTACTAACAACTTGTTTGTGACCATGGTGTATTAACTTGATTTAACACTTTGGTAGGTTTATTGATTAGTTATTAGCAGTAAATACTGTATAGATTCTCCAACTATTGAATTACATAAGGGTATCTGAAACACCTTTGTAATTGTTATTACTTAATATTCCTTTTTGGTTTTTGTACTATGTTTTTTTTCTTAAAACTTAGTTGCTTTTGTGCTAGCAAACTCTACTGATTTGTACCCACTATCTTAAAAAGAATGAAGTCCACCGGCTTTTGGTTCGTTGCTTAAGCTGATTATATGGTCTGACTCCCATTGATTTAGAGGGACTAAAGCTAATGTCAGCTCTTGTTTTTAGATCAGAAGAAATATTTATCTTCAAGTTTTACTCTCTTTAAGGAAGAAAACAATTCATGGATTTGCAAATTAACAGGATGATTTACTTGCTTCAGCAGAGACTTTTGGTGGAAACACTGAGCCAGACTGAACTCTGTTGAAATGATGAATGTTAGTCTTTTGCGCTGCAATATTCTTTGGAAATTTACAGTGAGATTTTTCTGAATGCAGGGGGCAGGAGTTGATGGTTACTCAGACACACTAAGCCCTTAATGGACAAAAACAGGTTTGTGAAACTACTGAAGCCTTAATAAACACAATAGATTTACTTTGGCTATATAGCAGACATTTTCAGGCCATGTAAGGGCATGTTTAGTAGCCTGAGGAGGGGAGAGCTGATGGGGTGAGAGACAGAAATGAGCGTGAGGAGCACCACAGCTTGTAGTGAGCTGGAAAAACTGTTCAGATGCCATGAAAATTGTATTATTCAATGATGCCAGTAGACAAATATTTATTTTATTTTTCTTTCAAAAATAGTAAGCACAGCTGTTGATTCTGAGGTGAGGTGAAGTAGAGCCTCTCGGAGGTGGGGCAACTTGCCAGGAAGGAGCTTGCGAAGATTCCTTGGAAGAGGGTTAGAAGTGAGGGCCACAAAATGGATTTTCCACAGGGATCAAGAGCAGCACAGATTCAGATCCTGGGGCTAATTTAATGTGTCTATTACAAAATGCCTGCATGCAACTATAATAACTAACCTACCCAATGTCACTAAACACAGAAGGGCCTCCAAAGACTAATGTAAATAAGAGTACCAGATAAAAGGATCACTCAGCATAGACTGGAATTTGTTACCTACCTCTCTTTACATCTGAAGTATCTTGCAGATCACAGCAAACTGAGCCATAGTCTGCCATCAGTTTTGATACAAACTATCCACTGACTTCAGTAGGAGGAGATATTTTGTGCAGACCTAATGTTGGAAACGGCCTAATGCAATGGACGTAGGATTGAGCTAATAAAGCCTTGGACCCCAGTCCTGCAGTGCTCTCCAGGTGGGTGGACTGCTATATCTGTGCCCTCTTAGTCCCCCCTTCCCTCATGCATCATTCCTATCAGCAGAGGTAATTTGTTTCTTGCATTTTCTTATCAATTGTTTGGAAATGTGATGTAAGTGTTTTGTGTGGAACTGCAGTAGACTTATATCAGGAGGAGGAGGAGGAGGAGGAGGAAACATTCTGGCTGCTTCAAGTTCACCCTTTCCTCTGCCTTTGTAATACAGGAAAATCACATCCCAGAGACTTTTTATGAGAATTTGGTGGGATCAGATAGATTTTGTGACATTATCTCTTATAGGTCACGATAGACAACTCCGCTGCATTAGCCCAAAATATAGCCGGAAAGAATACCAAAGAAGAGAAAATTACTAAATATTTTTGTCATAGGTTTGTGTAGGCTAATTGCATCCGTTCCATGGTCCACTCTAGGGCTACATCTACACTGGCAGCTTCTTCCAGAAGAACTCTTTTGCAGAAGAGTTCTTGTGCAAAAACTCTTCCACAAGAGTGCATTTACACTGGCATGTGCTTTTGCAAAAGAGATGTGCTTTTGCGCAAGATCATCCATGGCAGTGTAGATGCTTTCTTCCGCAAGAAAGCTCTGATGCGCAAGAAGCCGCTATTTTAACCATAGCGGCTTCTTGCGCAAGAAATTCATGTTGCCTGTCTACACTGGCCTTTTCTGGAAGCGCTCTTGCGCAAGAGGGCTTATTCCTCGTGGGGAGAGGAATAACTCTTCCAGAAGAAGCCCTATTTCCCAACGCTGTATTGTAAATTTACTTCTGGAAGAACGCTCGTGCAGTGTAGACAGCCGGCAAGTTTTTGCAGAAGAACGGCTGTTCTTCCAGAAGAAGCTGCCAGAGTAGACGTAGCCAGGAGTGCTCAGGGTCAGGCCTCCTGTCTCTGAGCAGGCACCCATGTTCACTCTCTTCTGACAGAGCCTGGGATTTTAAGGCTGCACAGTCCCTGGCTCTTTCCATATTCTGTGATATTCCCAGCAAGCCTGATGGCCAATGTAAGAATATAGGCATATAGATTAGGGTTGGGTGTGCTATGGTCTTAAATTGAGTTGAGATATTGGCATGAGCAATAGGTCCAAAGCTGCAGCATATGACCAAAAGAAATGAGATAATGAGAAAGAAGAACTGGTATATTTAATTTGCATGACCTTTTGAAATACCAGCATTGTCTTATTTAACGTTTGGGCTGAAGTAGTAGAAATAAAACCGAGTTAATTGGGAAGCAGCCGCAGTAAATAATTGTCTATATAAATGTGTCTAATGTATTATTTTAAAAAACTGCTTTATCAAGCCTTAGCTAAGGTTTAATAATTGGCTGTGATATTAAGGGTATAGAAATTAAATTCCAGTTCATTGCCAATACCTGCTTGACCATGTTGGAACCAACCAACATGGGTTTAGCCACCTGGATGTAGCCTGTTTTTAAGTATCTTGATCAAATGCTTATACTTTTTTTTTTTTTTTTTTGCTATTCAGGTACAGTAAATTGCTTATTATTTAGGCTTTACAGGCATTTTTAGAACAATTGTATAAATATTGAATGGCCTGTGGTGAATAAAGGAATTGATGATTACATTATGTGGGATGATTGTGATGGTCCCCCATGCTTTATAAAAATTGGTTGATGAACATAAATATGCCTTAAAATTGGTTGATGAACTAAAAGATGCTTTAAACAAAATACCTCAGTAACCTATCAATTTTAATGTTACAAACTGATGAACCTTTATGTATTATTTTTGTGCATGCATCATTCTTGTACGCAAAGTTAGAAATATGAAGTTTAAACCTGTTTATAATTTTAAATAGGCTAATTCGAGCCATTATGGGTACCCTGGAAGCCTAATAACTTGGTGATCACCTCACCAACTTGTAAACAGTCTTGATCCTGTGAAACTGAGAGTCCAAGCAGTGGCTGGTGCTAGAAAGACATATTACCATACCACCTAGTACTGAAATCCATTTTGGAACCTGGCATTTTTCCATGGAAGGAACAGGGATGTAAAACAAATAATTCCCATCCTGGGGGAAAGTCTATTTAAGTAATGGGAAGCAACCAGGTCTTTATCTTCAGCTGGCTTTTGAAATTGCCTGGCACACTCTAAGAGGGGGGAAAAAATAGAACTTTAAAGAGGGCTTGAGACCCAAGTCATAGTAATAGAATTCGTCTCTAACTTGAAAATTATGCCTGAAATCAGAACAGCTCTTTAACGTAAGACTCTCCATGCAATACGTTTTTAATGAATTAGAGACTAGTTATGTGTTTTCTTTTCATTTTAATTTAGTAACTTACTTTGATCTATCTGTTTTCAGTTGCAACCACTTAAATCCTACTGTTTGTACTTAATAAAACTCTTTTGTTTACTATCAAGCCCAGTGTAAGTAACTGTTACCTAGGGAGTAAGCACTCTGCATATCTCTCTTTCATTGATAAAGGAAACTAACATAGTAACCTTTCCCCGTGCAAAACTTTTACTCAGACAAAGACAGATATATATTTGGGATTTTGATCCCTTTTGGGGGTTGTTTTCCCTGGTACTGTTCCCTAGAACTGCATCCTCCCAAAGCTGAAGTGGTTCAGTGTCTGCATTGCTCTTTGGGTGAGGGGTGGGGTAATCCCAACTCTGTGCCTTGTCTGAGGGAGACCAGAGAATCTGGCCCAGCAGGACAGGGTGGTGGGGAGCCCCAGAAAACAAGAAGCCAAGTGACCTCCCACAGCTCAGCAAATTCTCTGTTTCAGTACTGGTTGGATCCCGAGGTTGCCAGACTAGAGAAGTTCAACCTGTAATATCTTTTATTGGACCAATTTCTACTGATGAGAGAGGCAAACTGAAGAAGAGCTCAGTGTAATTCAAAAGCTTCTCTTTCACCAACAGAAGTTGGTCTAATATAGCGGTTCTCAAACTTTTTGGGCTCCGGAGCCCTTTACATACGTAAAAATTTATGCAGAGCCCAAGAGGTCCACTGATTGTATGTGTTGTACCTATTGATGTTTCCAGTTTGTCAACCTCGTGGAGCCCCTGGAGATGTCTCGCAGAGCCCTGGGGCTCCGCAGAGCACAGTTTGAGAAACACTGGTCTAATATATTACCTTACCCGCCTTGTCTCTCTAAAACTTTGTATTTGTCCATCTAAGCATTAAAACTGATAATAAGCCTCCTGATTATTTCCAGAGCACATGAAGAGTCAGTGATAACTACCAGCAAACACGTGTCCAGCACATCTCTTCAAAAAATTGTTTAAGAAAAATTAAGTGGGGGCATACATTAATTTTCAATACTGTTGAGTTTAAATTTAAAGTTCTCAAGCAGCAGTTTTTGCTAGACAGCTAAGTACAGGTGCACCCATTACTTTGGAGAGATAGATGGTAGTTTTCATGTAGAGCATGTTCACACAGCATAGGACATAGAATAACTGATGACTTGTAGGCCCATCATCACTGAGGGGGCATAAAGCAAAGGGCTGCTTTTTTCCTTGCTCCTCCCCTTGTGGAGGCTGTTTAAGGGTGTAGGATGAAAATTTCTGAGGCACGCTATGATATACATCATGGTTACCCCCCCCCCCAACACACCTAGCTCAGGGTGGGAGACAGGACATGACACATTCAATGCTGCTAGGCACAACTGTGCCATTGTTAAATACTCCTAGGCTGTGTCTAGACTGGCAAGTTTTTCCGCAAAAGCGGCCGCTTTTGCAGAAAAACTTGCCAGCTGTCTAGACTGGCCGCTTGAATTTGCGCAAGAACACTGACGATCTAATGTATGATCGTCAGTGTTCTTGTGCAAATACAATGACTCTCCCGTTTGGGAAAAAGCCCTCTTGTGCAAATGCTTTTGTGCAAGAGGGCCAGTGTAGACAGCTGAGAACTGTTTTGCGCAAAAGAGCCCCGATGGCGAAAATGGCAGTCGGGGCTTTCTTGCGCAAAACCGCGTCTAGAGTGGCACGGACGCTTTTCCGCAAAAAGTGCTTTCGCGGAAAAGCGTCCGTGCCAATCTAGATGCTCTTTTCCGCAAATGCTTTTAACGGAAAAACTTTTCCGTTAAAAGCATTTGCACAAAATCATGCCAGTCTAGCCGCAGCCCTAATGTCTCTGCTTTAATCCCCAGATGGACCTCATCCTGCAGAGATGCCTTCTTGAAGCTGACAGACATATCACCACTTAACTGATAATTGATGTCTGCTTTGTTTAAATACTTGTTTACTGGAAACACTGATGTTTGCTTTGTTTAAATGGAAACACTATGTAACTTTATATTATTACTCTTATTAGCACCTATCCAGGAGTCCAGGATCTTACTCTCCCCCCATCACTTTGATCTGCCCATTGAGCATCCTATATGATTAGTTGTAACCTATTGTTTGTCAGTGTTCACTGAGCTCAAGCAAATGATGTGGCACTCCACCCAGCACTGTGTGTAATAAACTTCTGCTTGCTTCACATACGATGTCCAGATTCTATTCCTTCAAAGGGAAAGATGCATTTAAAGCCCTGGCACTTGGGGGAGTGATGCTGATGTGCTAATGACACTTTTTCTGGGAATAACTAGAGAGAAGAGGAAGCAGAGCCATGAATCCGTCCCTCCCCCTCCCCTGCCCTGTAAACCAAGCAGAAGGGTTATCTGGCTGAGTAAGGAGAGTGCAGTATTTTACTTATTTTAAATGTGTGTAGCAAATTATCCTGCCCCTGCTCTGTAGTAAGCTGAGTGGGTCTAGTCGAGAGAAAGATGGTCAGAGGACCTAGCTGGGTATCATATCAAGAGGTCTGCAACTTGAACTAATGGCCAAGCTGCTACCAAACACAGGTCTCTCAGCATGTGTACTATTGGCCCTTATGCATGCTCAGGAAATCAGGAAGCACTGTGTCTCTGAAAGTCTCAAAAGGGTAGCCATGTTAGTCTGTAAGGGTATGTCTACACAGCAAAGTTATTTTGAAATAATAGCCCTTATTTCGAAATAACTTTACTAGCGTCTAGACACAGCCAAACAGCTATTTCGAAATAAATTCCCCTCTTTTTCTGCTATTTATTTGTACCTCTGGACCTCTTGCTCTATTCATCTGTAGGAGTGGATTGTGCCCACCAAAGCTCATGATACTATCTACATTTTTTGTTAGTCTCTAAGGTGCTGCAGGACCATTCTTTGTTTTTTCGTGTCTCTGAAGATCATCATGTTCCCTTTGTAGTGATGCAGGTATGTAAGGACAAGATATAAGCCAAGGAAGCTGTGCATTATTTTAAGAGTTGTAATTAAAATTTTGTATAGCTCTAATTCAGGTAGGTAGAAACACTAAACAGATGTTTATTTTGGAACATTTAGAGTTTGTTTGAAAATTCATGGATCTATTTACTTACATCAGAAATAACTGATGTCATTTAATAATATGTAAATACCCTTTTCACGATTTTCTGTTATAATTTCTTTCCTTTTCCCTGTAGATAATTTCATTTTCTGAATCTTTCTATTATCTCTGCTACTTCCATTTCATGGAAATTGTCCTTTTCTTTCCACTATGTAAAATACAAAAATATTTTTGCAAGTGCAGTCACATTTATCCCTTGATGAAGTATTATAGTGCTAATCAATATTGTTATGGTGCATATTTGGCCCATAGCCTTGTCATTTTTTCCAGCAAATGGGAGTAATTCGTGGTGTCAGGCAGAAGAAAAAACAAGGTTTACATTTTTTATTCTTGCAATTAGCAATTAAATCTCTTGTGGCTCTGTGAAGGAAGAAGCTGTTTGATACAATGATATTCCTGAAAGAAATATTGGCACTGTTTAAATTGGAGCTTTCTGTTTAAAAGATTGGGGAGGGGCAGGGAAGAGAAGGAGAGGAAGTTTACTTGCTGTGGATTGTGGATAGTTTCTAGGGACTTAACACTGATGGATGTTTCTGGGAATTTGTTTAGTACGCACAGCTGGAAATAATGCAAGAAAGGGTCTCCTCATACTGTTTTATATTCTAGGTCTGGAACATCATTACAGACTTGTATAACACGGCATCAGTTTACCTGGGTGCACAGATCAAGGCTTCAGCCTCACATAGGTTGATGAGGCAAACAGAACTATTGAAAGGCTAAATGAATTTCCAATATCTTCTTGATGTGCTGTGTTGGTCAGAAACATTCCTGGCTAGCTATAGGAATTCATCTAACTCCACAGGGTATGTCTACACTACAGCATTATTTCAAAATTTCTTATTTCAAAATAGTTAATTCGAAATAAGATACAGTAATTCCTCATTTAACACTATAGATATGTTTCAGAAAATGATCATGTTAAGTGAAAACATGTTATGCAGGGTCTATTTTCCCATTGAAAATAATGGAAAAGGTGGGGGTTGCGTTTCAAGTGGTGGCGTCTGTTGGGACCGGGACATAAGGTTGGGGGAGAAAGGGGACTGGGTTACAGCAGGGAGGGGAGGTATTTGGCTCTGGGGAAAGGAAGGGGATGAGAGGGGAGGGGGACTGGGTTGAGAGTATGCCCCTGTGACAGGTCTGCTGGGACCCGCACTGTGTCCGGCGAGGGGGGTCACCGGGGAACGGCGTGGCAAGCAGCGAACCCTCCGCTGCTTTGCAGGGAGGAGAGGGAAGTCCTGCACAGCTGCCGGCGATGGGCTGACTGGGGAAACCAACCACCGGCCTGCAAGCAGAGGTGGAGGAGAGGGGGCAAGGCGTCCAGCAAGGGGAAGTCAGTGGGGAATGGCGCAGCGAGCGGCAAACCCTCTGCCACTTTGCAGGGAGGCTGGGGAAGCCCCGCGCAGCTGCCAGCAATGGGCCAGCTGGGGAAATCGTGTTATTCTGGGGACGGTCGTGTAATTCAAAAAACGTTCCCTTAAAAAAAAATTGTGCTATTGCGAAAAACGTGTTAAGCGGGCACGTGTTAAATGAGGAATTACTGTATTTCGAAATAACGTGTCTACAAACAAAATGCATTTTGAAATAGCGTTTTGCTATTTTGAAATAGCACTTCCACACTGATTGGACGCTGAATTGCATTTAAGGCCAGCTGAAACCGGTTCCAGCAGGTCATCAGGTCAGTAGTTACTTTGTGTGGCTGCTGCCTGAGGCTATCTGAGGCTTGTGCTTAAAGGGACCCCCCGGACAGCCGGTTCTCAGCTTTCCCTGCTTGCTTGCCTACCTCGCTGAGGGACAGCAAAGCATTTTTTTCTCTACATGCTCTGGTTGCCCTGACTCGGGACACCACAGCACTTGGCACCATGGAGCCAGAGCTGCCCCTGGCACTCTGGTGCTCATTTTGGATGTATTGCTGCAAGCCTGGAAGCAATTGCTGGAGTCTGCCTTGCAGCATCTGCTGCAGCCCAACCCCCAGGCCCTCTTCCAGACCCCCCTGGGGGGACGAGGAGGAGCAGCAGCAGCGCCTGGACGCTAGCGTGCCCTGCCGCATCTGGCATCTGGAAACCAGCAGCGACTGGTGGGACCGCATCGTCCTGGAGAACTGGGGAGACCAACAGTGGACCCAGAACTTCAGAATGAAGAAGGACACCTTCCTCGAGCTCTGCGAGTGGCTCGGCCCTGCTCTGCAGCGACAGGACACACACATGAGGCCCACCATTCCCTTCCACAAGCGTGTGGCCATCGCCCTCTGGAAGCTCTCTATGCCGGATAGCTACCGATCCGTGGGGAACCAGTTCGGCGTGGGGAGATCCACCGTCGGAGCAGTGCTCATGCAGGTATGGCAGTCTTCAGTCACTGTGCCTGGAGGGGAGGGGCAAGGAGGGGATGGGCTGCCCCAGGGAAAAGGGGGGGAGGTGGTGCAAGTCCCCTCCCCGGGAGGGTTTGTTCTGTCCCAGCCGCACTACGGATTGCCTGCGGTGGCCAGGATTGCAGGCGGGGTTGTTCCTGGGGAGGGGGTTCAGGGCAGTGGTGGGGAAGGAACACTGTCAGCCACCTTGGCACCCCAGTGACTCTCGGTTTTGTGTGTCCCTGTGCAGGTGGTCAAGGCCATCCATAGAGTGCTGCTCCGCAGTGTCATCCGCCTCACTGATATGGACGTGGTCATCGAGGGCTTTGGCGCCCTGGGCTTCCCCAACTGCAGGGGGGCAATTGATGGGATGCACATCCCCATCCATGCCCCAGACCACCAGGCCTCCCTATACATAAACTGGAAGGGATACTTCTCGGTCATCCTGCAGACTGTGTCTGACCACCAGGGCCACTTCGTGGATATTAACATGGGCTGGTCCGGCAAAGCACATGACGTGCGGATGTACCGCAACTCCCCCACGTGCCAAAGGTTGCATGCCGGGACTTTCTTCCCCGACCGCCACATCAGGGTTGGGGACGTGGACATGCCTGTGTGCCTGGTGGGAGATGCAGCCTACCCACTACGCCCCTGGCTCATGAAGCCCTACACGGGACACCTCAACCCTCCCTGACAGGCCTTTAATGCCAGGCTCGGCAGGGCCCGCATCATGGTGGAGGGTGCCTTCGGCTGGCTGAAGGCCCGATTTAGATGCCTCCTCACCCGCCTCGACTGCTCCAAGAGGAATATTCTGCACGTGGTGGCAGCGTGCTGTGTGCTGCACAATTTGTGTGACTGGAAGGGGAAGGCCTTTCTTCCAGGCTGGATGGCAGAGGCTGACCACTTGGCTGGCCTGTACGCACAGCTCCACATGGCTGCCAGCCGGGAGGCCCATCAGGGGAGCTGTTGGTATCCGGGAGGCCCTTGTGGGAGAGCTTCCAGATGGAGGAGGAATGAAGTCTCCCCGGCATGCCCCACTGGGGTCTTGTGCCTTATTCCACCCTCATGCCCTTCCACTTTCCCCGCCCTAACCCCCCTTCCTGATGTAAAATAAAAACACATGTGTTGCCAAAAACAAACTCTCTTTACTGAACATAACTGGGGTGCGGGGGGAAATGAAGGTGGGAGAGAGGAGGCGAGAGGGTGGGAGAGAGGAGGGGTAAATCTGGGAGGAGGGAGCTGGAAGTGGGAGGCAAGGGGAGGAAGGGAGAGGAGAAGCTCAGGGTTGGGGGTCTAGCTGGTCCACCTGTCTCCCAGCACTGTGGGTGCGGGGGCCTCGGCATCCCCGGGGGGGGGGGAGCGGGTGCGGGGAGGAGAAGGAAGAGGCGGGAGGGGGAGCAGGAGTGGGAGGAAGAGTGATAGCTGGGGCAGCAGCAGGGGCTGGAGCAGCAGGAGGCACCAATCTCTGCACCAGGGTCTGCAGGTGATTGCAGATGGCACGGCCCTGGGCAAGCAGCTCCCACCAGCTCTCCCACCACAGCTGCAGGTCTTCATGCACCCAGTGCTCCAGGATGTGGACCTGCCTTCGCAGGATCCCCAAGTGTTGCTGCTGGTACTCCTCCTGGTTCCGGGTCACCCTGCTGGCCCAGGTGTGGGAGGATGTCCTGGGCGGAGTGTTGCGCCCTGCACTCGCAGCTGCTGCGGCTGTGGAGAAACAAGAGAAGTGGTCAGTTATCCCTGGGGACACAGTGGGTGAAGCCCAGCCCCCCTCTGCAAGGCGAGGACGGCAGGTCTCCGCACCATCAGAGCTGATGTGCTTGCACACAGGCCATGTTCAGCATGTCCTGCTATCCCCGGGAGTGTGAGCTGGCCCTGGACTGCACCCATGCCCCTGTGCTGTATATAGTGTGGGGATGGGAGGGAGGGAAGATGTGCCCTGCCTCTGCGTAGAGGGGGCTTGTGGAGGGAGGGCATCGTGCAGTGTCCCTCCCCAGGGTCATGTGCCTTCATACATATACGCATGTGGGTAACAGGACAGGGCCCCTGTGTGGCAGCCAGCTGGGGCCACATGCCCAGGGTGGCACGGCACATGCACAGGTTGCTGCACACTCCGTGGTCTGCAGGCCCACATGCGCGGTCCCTGGTCTCCCTCTCGCCCGCCCCTCCACCCTGCATAACGGAAAAGTGATGGCACTCACATGTCGAGGCCTCCCCGGCCTCAGACGACACCAGTAAATGGCCGCTGTGATGCCTTGGGGGTCCTGGGTGAGTGCCACACTCCCTCTAGGCTCCCTCGACTCCTGGCTATCGTCCTCCACCTCCTCTGCCTCCTCCATGCCCTGGTCAGGTCCCTCTGCCCCAGGATCGATGACCACCTGGGGGAGCATGGACCGTCTAACTCCCCAGGATGTGGTCCAGGGCATCATAAGAGGGGCAGGGGTCTGGGTCAGCTCCTGTTTGGGAGCTGCCCCCTGTCGCCCTGGCAGAGGCCTGCCGCAGCTCCTTTATCTTCATGCGCACTTGCTCCTGGGTGCGCATGTAGCCTTTGGTGGCCAGGCTGGCAGCCATCTGCCTGTAGATGGCCGTGTTCCTGCATCTAGTGCAGAGATCATGGACATTGGAGGCCTCCCCCCAAACCTCAATCAGGTCCATGATCTCCGCACTGGACCAGGAAGGTGCCCATCTTTTGCGGCCCCTGGCAGGCTCCTGGGAGCTGCCAGACAGCTCCTGGGGAGCGGTGGAGGGCTGGGTGCCAGTGAGTTGCTGGCTCATGTTGGGCCGGGGCAGCGACTGCTGGCTCTGTGCTGGCAGGCTTGCAGCTGGCACAGACACTGTGGCCAGAGTCTACCCCTTTAAGGGCTCTGGGGCTGGGGGGGAGCAGAAGAGTTTTCCTGGTTTGGCCCAGAGTGGCCACCAGAGCACCCTGGAAAGGGCTGGAGGCCCCCTATTTTGAAATAAGCATCTACACAGAGCTTATTTCAATTTAGCTATTTCGAATTCGGCATTATTCCTCATGGAATGAGGTTTACCAAATTCGAAATAAGTGCTCCGTTATTTTGAATTAATTTCGAAATAGCAGTTTGGCTGTGTAGAGGCTGGTAAAGTTACTTCGAAATAACGGCTGTTGTTTCGAAATAACTTTGCTGTGTAGACATACCCACAAGCTCTTAGTGTTATTAAAAATAGCATAAGATAAATTAATAGTCTTTGCTTTCTTTGCGGAGGAAGAACAACCATTTACTGTATATTCTCATTAGTGAAAATATTATGACTGTAAAAGCAGTCCTAGTTTACTCAACCTTGGTCCCATGCAGCACTGGGTTTACAATGGTGCCAATGGCATTGTGGTACTGGGCCCACATGCAGAAGGGTCCCCAGAGTCCAGGCCATGGTCCTCCCCAAGGCCCTCTCCCCCCCACACCTGTGCTCTGCCTCAAGTTACCATCCCTCGTTCCTCTCCATCTCCTCCCTGTCTGGACTCCTGCTCGCTCCCCTCCATGTGAGCAGTGGGCAGGGCCTCAGGGGAAATAGGATTTATACATTTTCTGGAGGTCAGTCTTCTCAGCCTCCATTCCTTTGCCAATGGGGCTTTTAGTGTCGAGGCTCCATGTGGCCAGATATAGTATTATTAATGCATTTATTTTTTGGGTGACCCAATAACTGAGCCAGTTTTGCATTGCAGAGGCAGAAAGAACATTATGGCTTTTTTTTTTGGTTAAATGATCAGAAAACCAAAGGAATCCCTGGCACACATGCAATGCCTACATTTCCCTAAATTATACACTAGATGGGCTTTATCTTCTGACATGCTGAGTGCTTCCAGCAAGCAGCTGAATACCCTGAACTCCCATTAGCTTCAGTCGGATGCTTAGTCCACTGCAGGATCAGGCCAAGTGTATGGATTGCAGGGACCCCCAGTTCACTGTCTCATCTTCAGTGCTTTCTTACTTTTAGTCACATTCCTCATCTCGGGTGCATAACCACTGAATGCAGCAAAACCTAACCAGGAATGTGGCAAACCCGACCCCAGGGTTCACTTTGTTTTTTTATGGGGTCACAGCAATTATCTGGCTGCACAAGAATGTGCCCAATTCTAAATCTTGGGGGTTGTCCTGGTTTCAGCAATACTGTGCCACATGCGCCTTCCATGTGAGTGTTCCATGTGGAAAGAAGCTATTTAATGTGCTCTACAGGTGGGGATTTCAAATAGTATGGGCCAGCTTGTACCCTTGCAGTGTGAACCTGGCAGGAGGGGAACAGAGGACCCTGGGAACTCCATGTAGATCTTTTTGCAGATGTTGTTGGCAGCTCTAAGGACCAGGTTCAATTTTCTAAGGGTTGTTTTTGAAAATGTTGTCAACACTGTCTCAAGACTCTTCATTCCCCTCAGCTTAGGAACTGCACTTACCTCTGTGGGTGCCCTTGATGGGCAAAACTTCCCCACTCACCTTAAAACAAAGGACTTCACTGGGATCAGGAAAGAAGGACAACAGAATGGATTTGGGAAAGCCAGCAACCCAGTAGTTAATATATACCTTCTAGGTAAGATTCCTCCCCTACCTGCCCCCAGATGCCTTAACAATAGTCCCAACCTTATTCCTTCTGGCAATGGTGAGTGGCTGATGTGTTCTAGCCCCTTTTCTCCCACACAGCTTTTCATTTAGTTTGCTGTTCTAGGTTGGCAGAGTCCAAGAATTCAAGCAGGTGAATCTTTAGTCCCCAAGGAAGTGCAGCCTGGGCTAACCTGGGGGGTGGGGTTCTATCATCTAATCTACCTTAAATGATTTCAGGTTTGTTGGGTAGGGAACTCCACACAGAAGTCTCTTAAGTAGGTGCTGTTTTCTGCAGCTTCAACCCAAGCCACCTCACCAGCATTTCCAAACTGCCTTAGCTCAGCTCAAGCTACCACCACAAATCTACTTTTGTGTTAAGTGTCCTGAGAGATCAGTGCTACACGGGATTTTAACAGAGTCCTTTTAAGCCGAGATGCACTTGCTGAAGAAGATATGAGTAATCTTCTCTCCCTCCCCTTCTCTCTGTCCCTCTCCTTTCTCTCGTTCAGGTTCCCCTCCTCAACTGTGCCAGACTGCAGTCTTGGGCAGGGTGGCTCCAAGCATAGAGCTGTGCCAATCTCTTGTCCCTTAATTTAACAGCCAGCGTCAACAGCATTTTATTGTTCCCAAAAGCTGGGAGGTTTTGGTCTCTTTCCTCTGAAGCATCAGAGAGGGCTGCAGCTGGAGATGGCACACTGGACTGCTCTAAGGTGCTTGCTCTCCCAGGTGCTTGGCTGGCTGGTGCTTGCTCACATGCTCAGGATCTGTTTGCCATAAGTGGGTTTGGGAAGGAATTTCCCCCTAAGTCAGACTCCAGTGGGGGTGGGGGTGGGGGACAAGGGTTCACCTTCCTCTGAAGCATGGAGTGCAAGTCACTTCCCAGGGTCACTTAACTCCCTGCCATTGCTGGAGCCTCAGGCACTGGTACACCTCTGTCCAAATGTGGGCAATAACACGTTGGTCTAATTTGGGTTGTTGGGTTTTCTGGGTGACAGTGGCAGTGTGTGGCACACCGGGGAGCATGCTGCATGATCTAATGGTTCCTTCTACCTTAAACTCTGTGAAGCTAGAACTAAAATGTAACTGTATTCTCACCAAAATGCCCCAAACTGTCACATGACTAAAATGCAAATCAGGCCAGGGCATCATCTCCCCTTGCGCACCAACAGATGCTGGCATAGAACTCTCTCCCCATGGCCCCTCTGCCCACCTGGTGCTCTCAAGCAGCACTGGGTTACACTTCTCCCTGTTCTACAACAGGTGTCAACAGTGAGCTCCCTATTCTTTACGCCACAGGGCTCACTTCTGTACACACAGTTTTCGAGGGAAATTGGGTCCAGTGTGTGCTTCCTGGACATGCCCACTGACACACTAAGCTGAGGATCAATTCTCTGTGGAGCTGTAGGAGTTTGGGAGAACTTTTTGCAACATGCTGGGGAGGAGGGAAGAATGCTACCGAAATGCTTCTTCCTCCTCCCACTTGTTTTTGAGAGGGGCTTTGAGAGAAGAGTGTTGAAGACGTACTGTACTCTTGGCTCTTTTCCATACCTCAGTATAATGGTGAGCTGCTCTCCAGGGCTGTTTCTATTGGCATTATGTGTATTAAACACTCTTGGTGTTTTCTCTGTTTTCTCTTGTCCCTCTCCATGGCTGACTCCATGCAGGGGAAATAGGTAGGACTCAGGGGGGCTTGCTCAGTGGTTCCACTGGCTTCTGCTGACTGACAACCAGCAGTGATTATATTTCCAGAGACATCCTTGGTGCCTCAGTGACATGGAAGAGAAGACCAACAGAATGACCAGCAGAAACAGTGGGAGTTTATCATTGTAATCCAGGCTTACTTGACAAACCAGATAAACCCACAGGCTGCTTCTAGACCGGCATGATTTTCCGCAAATGCTTTTAACGGAAAAGTTTTCCGTTAAAAGCATTTGCGGAAAAGAGCATCTAGATTGGCACGGACGCTCTTCCGCAAAAGCACTTTTTGCGGAAAAGCGTCCCTGGCCAATCTAGACGCGCTTTTGCGCAAGAAAGCCCCGATCGCCATTTTAGCCATCGGGGCTTTTTTGCGCAAAACAATACCACGTTGTCTACACTGGCCCTTTTGCACAAAAGCTTTGCACAAAAAGGACTTTTGCCCGAACAGGAGCAGCATAGTATTTCCGCAAGAACACTGACGATCATACATGAGAGTGTCAGTGTTCTTGCGGAAATTCAAGCGGCCAGTGTAGACAGCTGGCAAGTTTTTCCGGAAAAGCGGTTGATTTTCCAGAAAAACTGGCCAGTCTAGACACAGCCGCAGAGCTTATGAAGAATGTCAGTGGGCACTGTTCTCTGGTAGTTTCTGCTGTTTATTATATTTGAGTTCCAGAGTAGCCACTGATCTTTGTTCCATGTCAGAAATTAGCCTCTCTTCCCCTCTCTTTTCCTCCCTCCCTCTCTCTCTTCCTTCATTGATCTCAGTTACTTTTAAAAGCTCAATCTAAATCTCTATGGAAAACAAAATATTTCAAAGGACCATGTTAAATTTTTCTGTAGAGTTCTCAGCCAACCCATATGACAAATGAAATCTCCAGGGACTGGAACACTAAAAATACGTTATTTTAGTTTCCCACAACTCTCTTCTCTCTTTTCATTTAGTCTTGGGAAGATATTTTAAAGATCTACGTAAATTAGTTCTAAAGGATATCAAATTCCATTTTTTTCCTCTCTTCTATTTCTTTCAGTTTCATATATCCCTTTATCAGAAAAGGTTCTGGTTTTGTTCTCTCTCCTTCCTTTTCCTACATACAAATCCATATTTCATATTTCCATGTTTCTGAAAGTTACCTTTCATTTCAGGAGCTCATTTGCTCGCAGAACTTTGAATATTCACTGACTTGATAGCAAGAATTTTCCTGGGTTGGTTTAAGGCTTAGTCACCATGAGAAACTTAGCACCTCAGCCTGTTTCCATTTGAATGGATGGCAAAGCCCTATTTGGTTTTGAGGTGAACTGAAATTCTCACATCAGCTCCAGACTGTGCTCCAGCCCCAGCAACAAATCAAGCATAGCAGCAGGAGTTAGACAATATGACCTGTGTGGTGCCTTCTAACGCTATAATTCTATAATTCTATGATTTCAGCAGGCGGGATCAGGCCCTTAACAGACAACAATTCAGGCTGTCAGTTAAGAGCTACAGTTCCAGGGTGAATGGTGGCTTTTAGATACCTTTTCACTAGCAAACATTTGCTCTTCAGCTCTAATTTCCTGCTCTCCTTAAAGGGACTGATCCTTATAGATCCTCTGCACCACTTCTGGCTTCTTGGTGCTGCTTTAAGCTAGGAAGCTTCCCAACCAGGGTTTCTTCAGACATAAGGGAATTTGCAGGTAGGATGAAGCCAGCTTTACACCACCCATAATTGCCAACCCCAAAGATTCAGAAATCACGAGTCAGACCACAACAAATTGGAGAGGTGATTTCAGAGATTATATTCTGGGGGGTTTTGTCCGTGGTTTGATTTCTGAACATCACCTGCCAGGCCCACTGTGTATGAGAGACAATTTGTGTTGCTGACCCCCTCAGATCTCTTGAGTGAGGTTTTTCTGGCTCCCACTGCAGGAGCTTTCACCCCCACATCCACCCGTTGCCTGCCCAGATATTAATGCTCCTATCCCTCCCCATGAATCAGTCCTGTTCCCCCAGCCCTCATAAATTCTCTTCCCCACTTCCTACCCTTCCCCAGCAGCTCTGCACCACATCACTTCTACCCATCCTCCCCCACGCCCAATCTCCACCTCAGCTTACCCTCCCCTGCCCCAGCTTCACCTCTGCTCCTCCTGGGGCTCTTTACCTCCCTTCCCCAGGCCTGCAGAGCTGCTGTGGAGTCCCCTGTCCCTCCTTCCCAGGTGTGGGAGGCAGACCCAGGGGGTCTTCACCCTCCCCTGCTGCCCCTTCTTAGCCAGGTGTTGCTGGGAAGGAGAGGAGTAGAGGAGCTGTCCTGCTCAGCAGGGAAGTGGAGCGGCCCAGAGCTGCATGGGGCTTTGTACTCCACCCACCCATCCTGCTGTGGAAGGGCTGAAATTCTCAAGTCAGCTCCAGACTGTGCTACAGCCCCAGCTGAAATCCAGTTACAAAAAATTCAGAAGAGTTGGCAGCACCACCCATCCCGATCCCCAGTTGATGGTGAGTAAGGTCTGTACCTGCTGATGGTCTTAGAGCATCATTCTAAGCCCAGAGCCCTCAGGCTGCTCTACATTTCAGTTGCAAGCCAAACTGGCCCCAGACCAATCGTGGCAGTGGAAAGGTGTCTTAAAGCCACCTTCCTCCCTGCTCTGCAGGTCCTGTGCCACAAAGCTCAGGTCGCATTGAGGTTATGGGTCCACATAGAGAACTCCCCTAGACATTAACAGAAATTATTTCACTTCATTGGGAGTCTGGAGCTTGGAGCTGCTAATGGACCAAGCCTTCCACCCCTTGAAATCTTTGTATGTGTCCTCTTTGTATGTAGCTTTCACAAGACTTCTTGCTTTCAAAAATTCCTATTTAGCAATGAATAGAGGGGCTTGCAAACTCTTTTCAACCTGCAGCTGTCATTTAGGTCAATAGGAGCTCTTATATACAGAAGATTTGCATGATCGGACCCAGAATATCTCAGACAGGATTGAAAACATAAGAAGCTTGACATATAGGTGCCTTTCTAAATTGCATTTGAAAGGTTTCCCCACCCCTGCCCTGCTTTTCCAAATAACTAATGTCAATCAGACATGTGCATGCCTAAATATGCAGCTTAACTAGGAAATGAACACCTGTCAAGGGGAGCCATGGTGCTGTGATCTTCTCTTCTTATTCTTGAATACTAATTCCAGAAGTGTAGTCTTGCTCTAAATTGTATTGGTGATCAGGCTTTTACTTTTTCTTGTATTTAAGATAAGCAATATTATCGCTGGCACTACATGAATACAGAATAAATCTAGACTGTATGAAACATTTGACAAAACCATTATTTATTTGGTATTTTTAAAAGTTCTTGGAAAGTTGCATAAGTTTATTTTGGGGTTTGTGTTGGAAAGAAAATCCATGACAAAGATTCTTGCTTCTTTTTGACTGCTACAAGAGGGAAGGTATGTGAGAAAGTGGAACAAGGGATTGGGGGGAGACACATACTAAAATAACTAGACTCAGGACAGGTCTATACTAAAGGAGAAAGTCAACTTAAAATACACAACTTCAGCTACATAAATTACATTAATTATGTAGCTGGAGTCCAAGTAGCTTAAATTGCATTTTGGCACAGTCCACGCAGCAGGAGGTTGACGGAAGCACACACTCCTGTCAACTTCCCTTACTCCTCATGAGGAACAGGACTACCAATGCTGATAGGAGCGCTCTCTCAGTTCAAATTGGCGGGTTTTCACTAGACCCACTAATTCGAATCCCAGAATAGCGACTGCAGCAGTGTTGATCTTCTCTGTAGTGTAGACAAGCCCAAAATAACTAGAATTTTGGGCTTAAAATATTATTAAAGATGATTCGGGGTGTTGTTTTATTTCCCTAGAGAATAAGTTCTGATAGGAGTGGTAGGTGAACGCTTGACCCAAATGTTTTGCAGTAATTCTTGACCCTTCTTGAAACCAGTCTGCCTTACTTACTTGCCACCTGGGAGAAGAACTACAGCTAATTGATTTTAAAGCCTCACACTTATTATCAGAAAATATTTTCCATTATTTGCTTTCCTCAACTTCAATCCAAAGCTGTCTTTGTACCAAGACTTCAGCTGTACAATCATTAGAGGAAAGGAAAAAATGTTTATAGCATCCTCTTAAACATGATGTAAAATAACTTTATTATAAATTAGAACTGTTGAAATTTCAAGTTCCAATACCTTGTGATAGTCCAGGGTTGAAAGCAAGTACTGTGTGGTTGCAAAGGATGTGAAGGAAATCATTTCTAATCTCCACTGGGTAAAAATCATCCATTCACATCTAGAGTTGATTGATTTGGAAAACATTGACCGTTAAAGATGTCACTGGTCCAGGATTGAACACTGCAGTCCTCCATCTCAGACTTCTGAGATTTATGAGCGGGTAAATTGTAGGAAAATATTTGTGGGAGATGGTCTTAAAAGATCTTACAGCCTTTTGAAGCTGCTGACCATTTAGAAATGTTAGAAATAACCCTGGAAAATGGATTAGCAGGCAGAGTGCTGATAAAAATTAAAAAGTGATTTTATATATGCACTTTCCCACATGATTCTGAAATTTTACATGGATCTTAACATTGCATAGGTGGTATCTTGTGTGTATGTATTGTACCAAAGGTGTGTAGCAACCTAGTTGAGGTTGTTAAGAATTAGTTAAGATTGTATAAGAATTTCTATCCTAAAGGGAATTTTTCAGTTGCTTATAACTTTGTCAACCTTTCACCAGTAAGGACAAAATCTCCCAATTTTGGTGTCTGTCCAGGAGGAAACAGGCTTTTTTAAAAAAATCTGAGCACAAATACTTCAATTGTTTTGACCATTAAAAGAATAGAGGAAACATATATTTGCCATTAAAAATGTTTTGCAATAAATCAAATAACTATAGGTATGTCTACACTGCATTCCTCTTTCAAGAGAGGAATGCAAATGCAGACAAACAAACTTGCAAATGAAGCGCAGATTTGAATTTCCTGTGCTTCATTTCCATAATCGCGGCCGGTTGCTTTTTTTAATACTCTATTTCGAGATAAAAAATGCTGTTTAGACGCGGTTATTTTGAGAAAAACCCCTTCTTTCGAAATAACCCTTACTCCTGAGGTTTAAGGATTATTTCAAAAGAAGGCTTTTTTCTCAAAATAACCATGTCTAAACAGTGTTTTTTTATCTCGAAATAGGGTATTCAAAAAAGCGGCCGGCTGTGATTATGCAAATGAAGCATGGGAAATTCAAATCTGCGCTTCATTTGCAATTTTGTTCATCTGCATTTGCATTCCTCTCTTGAAAGAGGAATGCAGTATAGACATACCCATATATAGTGTTTCGGCAATTTGGTGTGTAAATTTAAAATTGAACAAGGAGGTAGTCCTTACACCACAGATTTGCCTTTGGTCTGGAAAATCAGATTCATTTAGGCCAGTTACAAGGGTTTAAAACCAAACTTATGAATATTATAACTAGCTGTTCAGCAGAGGCTCTAGCACATGAATACCAACTTCAGGGCAGGCAGTTATGAAACAGAGCACAGACCCCAAGTTGGTTGTGCATTCTATACTTATATTTCTACCAACCAATTATCTAGTGTAAAGTTCTCAAGCACCATTACAAATTTAACATAAAGTCACAGATAGTCCTGTTGGATATGCTGATCTTACCACTTAAGTAAGCTTACTGTTGTGACAGAGTGCCCCTTATACTAAAGATCACAGCAATATTCAGGTTACTTTCAGTCCCAAAGGGCTAATCACTTACCCCAGGTCAATTGCACCTTAGATTTCACACCAAAGACTACACTTGTAGCCAATCCCATAATAAACTATCTAAATATTTATTAACTAGGAAAAGGAAAATAGTCATTTACAAAGTTGAGGCAGGTAAACATATATACACACAAACAAGTTCCAATCTTAAGTTTCAAAAAAAAATAGAAGCTTCTATAATGACCCAGGGTTTCTATAAGGGCTTCTGTAAGGGCTTCTGTATGCCCTTTAGGGCAAGCACTGGGGATCTTTTGCTTATGCTTTGTAATCCTTGCCTGTCAGAGTCCAAGTAACATAAAAGATAGTTCCTCCTAATTAGGGCTTTTTATTCCTTCCCCCTTCTGCTTTGAGTTGAAAACTCAGCTGTTGGGAGGAGTTCACTTGCATCATCTCCTCTTCATCAAGGGAGATGGGGGAGCAATCAGCAAAAGTCTTTTATCCTCTGATGCTCCACAATAGATTTTTTGGTGCTGATGAGCTATCTTTGTAGGGCAAAAAATAACACCTCGGGTAGGCAACTAGTATTTCACACTCGTTAATGCTTCTCTCCCTTCTGTTAATTTACAATTATAGAGCGAACACTCACCTGTAATATCATGTTAAAATATGAGATTAATGCAGGCAGCAACATATAAGAATTTCATAATGTCTAAATACTAAACACATGCTTCTAACTCTAATACCTATTTTAAGAATACCAATACACAGATGGGCCAGACTGGTTCCAGCTTACATATTCATCAGTGTTCAGTTGAGACTCAGAGGCGTTGGTGTGGGTTGGCACCTGGTCAGACAGCATTACGCCTGGAATTTTACCATGCAGAATAACTTTGTTTTGCTAAAGATCTACCAGTGGTCCGTTGAGGCTTTCCATGTACGTGTACAAAGATCAGTGGAATTGCTCTCTTATTTAACATTTTGTAAATATTTTATACACTTCAAGCAGCTACAATGTTTTTTTTCCTGTGTTGATTTCAGTTTTACTACAGCACCATGATTATCACCAATTCTATCCTGCCATTTCAATTTTGACCACATTTTTCTCGTTGTACTCAGTATCTTGGCTAAACCTCATTTCTCCAGTTCACTGCCAGAAGCTGTTACCAAGTAACAAAGCTCAGTCTGAAAATGTCAAACATAATGAGTTAACATCACAAGTGAGAAAATTGGCCACAGCCAGCTCCTATATGAGCCCTCTTTATAGGTTCAGTTGACTTTTCTTGTTCATCACACAAGCCCAGGTCAGAAGGAAATACTATTATCGTTTCTATCCAGGGTCACTGAGGAATTGAGTATCTGAAAAAAGCTTCTGAAGACATATGAATGTCAAGGCTAGCTTAAAAACTCAACCTTTGTTGCAATTAAATGCCACCAAACCCACACTCATCTTTCCCTTTTGTCCTGATACCACAAGAAACCTGAGAAAAACATGACTATTTCCTGAAATAATAAATGGTAAAATTGTCAGGTATTACAAGTGGAGAAATCTAGTTCCATCTTGTCATTAAAAAGGGAGACTGAAACTTTGTACTCAAGATAAAGTCTAATGGCTTAAAATGAGAAGCAGACAGAAGTAGAAAAGGATTGTAGACTGATAGTTGGATCATGGAACTAGGACAAGAGAGTTGGGTCCCATTTTAAGTATAGCACTAGATTTGTTCAAGGTCACACAGCAATTAGCTGCTGGGTGCCTCAGTTTTCCAATAAAAGGAGTAAAAAGCACAGAAGTGCTTTAAGGTAAATGTTTCTGAAATGATTTGAGAGCTTCAGATATCAAGTAAAAGATAAGACGAGGAATGCATTGATCAGAAGATGTCATTAGTGAGTTTCATTTTTAATTTGGGGGTAAAATAAAAAAAGCCTTGAAAGAAACAAATTTTGACTGCTGGGAGAACTTATTGATATAAATATGGCACATCAGAAATTGTTTCACACAAAAAGCAGCATAAATTAGAAAAGTTGGATTAAAAAAATAACTTCAATTAAAAAAACTTTAAATTCAACACAAATCCTGTAAGTACTTTACTTACTGCAGAGTTCTGCTGATCAGTCTGTCAGAATAACACATCATAATAACAACAATAATAATATTAATTAATAATCTTCTATATATTTGAGAGATTTTGTCTGTCTGTCCATCTGTCTGTTTGCATGTTTGTCCATTTGTTCAAGAACTCCTAAGCAGCAAGAGCTAGGACCACCACATTTGGTATGCAGCTTCCTCTTATTGCAACTTAAAGCAAGGTCAGAGGTTAGTCATGCCAGGAAGGAGCAGGGCTAGGGGCTTGCCTCCCCCAGTCCTACCTTCACCCGCCACCCACGGAGGGCTGATCATGCGTGTAGAGCAGTGGTAGGCACCCTGCAGCCTGTGAGCCCTATCAGGGTAATCTACTGGAAGTCTGGGAGACAGTTTGTTAACATTGACCATCCACAAGCATATCCCCACAGCTCCCATTGGCAGCAGTTCACCATTCCCAGCTAATAGGAGCTGTGAAAAGTGATGTCCAGCATGCCCCTGTGACCCACACTGCTTCCAGCAGCTCCCATTGGCTGTGCTGCCTACAGATGGGGACAAACCTATTGACCCTGTCCTCTGTGCCCACTGCCATGCTAACAGGGGCAGATACAGTGGCTGTGGTACCCAGCCATTGCAGCTCAGCAAGCTTGGTGAATCCATTGATACTTAGCCACTATGTCTTACTGCCCATCTAAGAGGAATTATTGACTTTGGCCATTGGGACATAATGTTCTGCCGAGCAGGGCTGATACATTAACTTTGGCCTTTAGGCCTCACTGCTCCGCTAACAGAGGCAAGTATATTGGCTCTGCTTAGTGAGACATGGATGCAGGTGATATATACCCTGCATCTACATCTTAGAGTAGACGGGGTACACTTGTCCTGCACTTTATAGACCCCCCCATAACTGCTGCAGAAAGCCAGGATCTGGGGAAAAAAGGGTCAGCACTGAGCAGGTGGATTGGTGGAGGTAGCAGAGAAATAGGCAACAGTGATATGATTGTTTATGAAAATTGGGAGAGGGTGAAGAGATGCAATAGTTTGGGCAGATGAGGCAAGAGGAAATGACTGAGGATGCGTCTACACAGCACCCTACACTTGAAATAAGATACGCAATTTGCGCTATGCAAATTGCCTGTCTTATTGCAAATCTATTTTGAAATAGCTTATTTTGAAATTTGGCGCATCTACACGGTGCCACACTTCAAAATAATGTGCTATTTCGAGCCATCCCTTATCCCTTGTGCAACGAGGTTTACAGGAATGGTGAAATAGTGCTCCTGTTATTTTGAAAAATATTTTGAAATAACAGGCAGCTTGTGTAGATGCAGCTAGCTATTTCGGGATATCTCGGGTGTCCCGAAATAGCCGTGCAGTGTAGACGTACCCAAAGTGGGGCAGTAGAAGGGAAGTGGGGAAAGAAATGGAGTTTAAGGGTAGAGGAAGTGAAAGTACAGCTGGGTAGCAGAGAGGCACAAAAGGAGAAAAATCTGGAGCAAATGCAAGCAGGAAAAATTGGGAGGCTGAGCAGCGGAAAACAGATATTCAGGAGTGAGGGTAGTCATTAGTGATTCATGGTAACCTATTCACTGTAAGTGGCTACCAACAATGAGATGGCAATCAGAATAATGGTAGTAGCAGCAACCATTAGCAACAAAATATCAACTAATTGCTGACAATCAAATAATGCCAATCAATTGCATTGAAAAGGCAATCAATTGCAAAGAGATACCAACTGCCATTAGGCAACTGCTAACAGTGTTACAGTGGCAAAGCAGAGCAGATGGTAAATGTGATAATGATGAACTGATAAAGCAGGGTTGCAGAGAACAGGCGCCATTAATGTGACATTGTAAAGTGAGAGGTGCACAGCAAGACAGATAAAAAGGTCACACAAGGCAAATGATTAGGGGGTAGTGCAGAATTTCAATTACTAGAGGGAAGTGAGGGAAAATGGTAAATCCAACCTGATGGTTTCTTGTGTGAATTATATGTCACTCTTGGGTGGTCCAGTCATTAGTGTAACTGCTGCACCTCTGGCAGTGGGAGAAAGCAAAATCTGGGGCATCTGATGATGGCTTGCAAAGTGGAGAGGCTGGAAAGGATGCAAAGCTGGCATCCTGGTGTCTATTCTTACAGTGCTAGAGCTCATGGACACTGGAGTCATGCTTTGATTTGCATCTTTTCTTTAAAATTCCTATATTGAATCTTTGGACAATTGAAGTTAGTTGAACTGTTGGTGTTTTGTTTAAATTTGAATTTAATAATTGGTCTTCTTCTTCCGAATGTCATGTTCAACGCTATATTTCTTCATCAAAGTTGGACATCCAAGCTCTCCAGCCAGTGAACAGCATTGCTGGTTAGATTGTGGATATTCTCCAATAAGCCAGTGAATTTTTGTGTTGGGCATTCCGCAACAATGTGATGCATAGTTTGCAGACTGCTGCAATCACAAATAATTGGTCAGAGCACTTCAGTAATAACAGGTTGGAATGGAGTGAAAGGAGGCCAGAGTGCCCAAGTAGAATGTTAGTCAAGCTTACTGAGTGGTGACCCCAGTTTAATGAGACTATACTACATTAGACAGTGGTACACTTATAATTGGTGGGCAAAATTCGACTCTCGGTTATTCATGTAACCCCATTGACCTCAGAGGAGTTGCACATGTATGAATGAGGATGGAATTTTGTTGAATGAAGAGTATGAAGAGCATCCAATATGATAATAAATACAGTATTCATCTTTTACCTACAGTGATGGTCCAAAAACATGTTTGCTGTAGCATATTATAATGTTTCCATGGTGCTTGGGAATATATTTTTAGAACACAGTGGTATTTCACAATGTTTCCTTTACTTTAACTGTTAAAACAAATGGTGGCTGATTTTTATGAAGAGGCAATATTTATATTACACTTACAAACACATCCAAACTGGTTCCAGCTGAGTATAAAATGCTACTATTATGGTCGGGTAGCATTTTACAACCACGCTGCACAGGTGCTTTGCCGTCACAACGTGAAAAAACAAGGATAACTAGACTCAAAAGTCTATAAGAACTGTATTCTATACACTCCTGCCACTTCCATCATCTCCAATGGAAACTGAGTACATATCTGATGGAACCTCTTGTTTCTCAGAGTATATGTATAGAATTTTACAAGGCACTTGTGCATATCATTGTTTTTCATAGCTATATACTGAATAGTAATTTATGATTAAACTGGAAAGAATTCAAAGTAGATAGGGAGTCTCTAGTACTTGAATGATCTAATATTTATGCCATTCCAAATGAAGATGATGAATTGAAGAGAATCATGGGATGAATGGATATCTGATCCAAAATATTTTTCTTACGTGTTTTGCCTAAACACTGACTGCAATCCCTAATGATTGTTTCACACACACCCCTTATAAAATCCTTAACAGATGTCAAAATTAATAAATGGACCTTAGAATAAAACAAAAAAAAATCTAGAAGTCTGTGTTAAAGGTATAGTGGATCATTATTTCAGTTAAATTAGTATGAGCATCAAAAAAGTAGATAAAGCTTTCATTCCCAAAATGCACAGATGATAAACCAGGGTTTGACCTATAGTTCAGCTAGGATCTGTTTAGGGGAAAATGTAGCTTTAGGATAAGTTTACAATTCAATGATGCTTGGGCTGGCTAGCTGCAAGGAGAGCTCAGCACCTATCAGAGCAGCCTCAGGGCTGCCATAACTTGCTGCTAATTTCAACAAGGGCTTAAAGCCCTTCTCCCCTGAGTAAACAGAACATTCATTAGAGCTCAGTATATGTAGGTTATGATCTCATTCTGTTAGGATGGTACAATAGCAGCCCTTATCTTGTATACTTCAGCGCAGGACAGAGTCCTGAAAGAAATAAAACCTTAATAATTAAGCATAATATTTCTGTGATGCTGACAGACTAAGTGTCAGCTCAAGCCAAAGTCCAAGGCCTCACTGAATACTTACAATTCATAGATGAAAGCCAATCCAATTCCTGTGTCTATTAATATACATCAAAGTGACAGTTAAATGTATAAGAGTTTATTTGGTGTTTAAACCTCATGAAAACTAATGGATTGGTACATGCATTGTTTTCACTTATCTCTTTACTCTATTATGCTACAACAAACATCTACATTGTATATACTTCTGTATCTAAATAACCTATCAAATGAGGGGAAAAAAAGCATTTTGTAATGCAAATGAAGAACTTCAGCAGGAAAGAGCTTAATTTCAAAGCATTGTATGTGATGATCTGATTGGCGGCTCATTCTCCAACGGGAAACAAAGTGCTTAGGTGAATAGTGACACTACCAGCTTATTTTTTGTGAGAAGAAGCTATAAATATTGACACAAAGAACAATCCTTCATGTGTGGACTATCTAGACTCTAAGGACTGGTCTACACGAGGGATATTAAATATTGGTTAATTGAATAGTTGAGGAACCTCACGAATTCTATCAGTTATTCAACTATTCTGTAGTCCCTGGAGGCAGGGCTGGCAGCCAGGCATCACTCCTGAGGAACCCCCTGCCACTCTGCACTGCTGCCTCTGTATCAGAGGCAGCAATGCAGGGTGCCAGGTGGGAGTTGGTCCACAAGGAGAGCCAGTTTAAAAACCAGATAGAGGCAGCAGCACGGGATGGCAGCAGCCCCCGTCCAGAAGGGGACCTGAGCTCCCAGACCTAGTGTGAGCCAGAACTGAGCTGGGCTGACTGTCTGCCCATCTGCCCAGCTCCTAATACACTTTAAATACAGAGCCGCAGCAGGGGTTTCAAGGGACCCGTTTCAAGCCAGGACTGAGACAGACTGCTGGCTATCCTGCTAAAAAATATACTGGCAAGTGTGTGTGTATGGGGGAAATGTGTGTAGTCTATTGCATTAACCTATAAGCATTTGCTTATCTGTTAATCGGTTAATCGACTATACTATTACATCCCGGCTATGTCTAGACTGGCATGATTTTGCGCAAATGCTTTTAACGGAAAAGTTTTTCCGTTAAAAGCATTTGCGGAAAAGAACATCTAGATTGGCACGGACGCTTTTGCGCAAAAAGCACTTTTTGCAGAAAAGCGTCCATGCCAATCTAGATGCAGTTTTGCGCAAGAAAGCCCCGATCGCCATTTTCGCGATCGGGGCTTTTTTGCGCAAACCAAATTTGAGCTGTGTACACTGGCCCTTTTGTGCAAAAGCTTTTGCGCAAAAGGACTTTTGCCCAAACGGGAGCGTCAAAGTATTTGCGCAAGAAGCACTGATTTCTTATATTAGAATGTCAGTGTTCTTGCGCAAATTCAAGTGGCCAGTGTAGACAGCTGGCAAGCTTTTGCGCAAAAGCAGCTGCTTTTGCGCAAAATCATGCCAGTCTAGACGCAGCCCCCTAGTCTACACTATAGCAGAAGGTTGAACTAAGATATGCAACTCCAGCTACATTAACTACATAGCTAGAGTGGATGAATCTTAAATTGTGTTTCCGCGCCATCCACATAGATGTTATGGAAGCAGAAAGAATACTAAAACAAGGGATGATTAACAAGGTGCATGACTTTAAATGTTTAATAAAAAAATTTTTTTTAAATTAATACGGCAAAATTTTCAGTAGCCATTTGGTATCTTATTAAAAAGGTGTCTGTCTGCTTTTGTTGTGTTTGAGCCTTGGATCCATTACAGTCTCTGGTGTACCACCTGCAATCCAGACTCAAACATCCAAAAGGGGCCCTTACTTCATCAACACATTGATGGTCTCTAGACAAGAGTCCAGATAGGTCCCTTACCCAGGACAAGACGAGGTAATACATACTGTTTAGTTCTATCTTTACAAAATGGATGCAGGCCTATCCCAGCAAAAATTGCACAGCAACCAACATTGCCAGAGTGCTTTTGGAACAACCCTTTAGTCAGTTTGGGTTAAAGGTTGGACTTCCCTGGTCCAGCACCCTCACGACCTGACCAGTCCCAGATGAGGGACTTTGCCAGCCCAGGGAAGGTCATTTCTATCCATCCCCCACTGCCAGAGGTCCGCCCAGTGATGGCCTAGCTGCCAGGTTCCCAGCCCCCCACCCCCACCCCACCACCAGCCCCTCCACATGCAGGGTTCCTGGCCCCCCCATGGCAGCTCTGCCACCTCAAACACAGCCCCACTGCTGGGCTCCTGACTCCGCAAGGCAGGCACCCTGCTAAGGTCCAGCTGTGCCGCCAGGTTGGTAGCCCTGCTTGGGCTTCAGCCTCGCTGGGCAGCCCCGCTGCCTCCCGGCCTCACCAAGCAGCTCCACCGGGTGGCAACAGAGCTGCCAGGCTCTTTGCTGCACTGCCCAGCAGCCCCACTCCTGGGTCCCTCGCCCTACCACCAAGCAGCCCCACAATCAGGCTTCCAGCCCCAGGTGGCTCCCAGTCCTACCACACAGCTGCACTGCTGGGCAGTAACCAGGCTGCCTAGCTCCTTGTCATGCTGCTGGGTGGCCCCGCTGCTGGCTCCTGGCCCCACCTACAGACAACCCTGCTGCCTCCTGGTCTTCCTGGGTGCTTTTGCTGCCATGCAGTAGTATTGCCATTATGTGGCAGCTGCCGGGCTCCTGGTTTTGCTGCCCAGGGCATCGCTGCAGGGCTCCCAGCCTCCAGCCCTCCACAGGACTCTCTGGTCCTGAACATCCATGGTCCTTCCAGGCTAGGGATATTGCCAGACCAGAGAGTCCCAGTTAAGAGAGATTCAACCTGTACCAAAAAATAATAGATTCTGACCCATTTTACAGGCAAGTTAATGCATCAGCCTTTTGTGGCATTTGACGTCAAATACAAGTTTTATGTTACAGGACACTCCCAGGCATTGGGGCAAGCTGAGAGAAGCAACCATATGCTGATGAATGTCCTTAGAAAGTAGTGGAAATATCGGGTAAAAACTAGGACTCCAAGCTACCTTTGATTCTCATGGCAATTTGTTTATCTAGCTGTGTAACTGGGGTTTCCCCTCACAAAGCCCTTCCTGGACAAATGATGAGAACCCCAAGGAATTAAGGAGGTTGCAGATCACTGATCAAAAGATGATGCTAAGCTACTGTATGGCTGTAATAATATTCTCTGTTTTATTCACAGGGAACAAGGAATGAAGACTCACTATTTATTGGCTATTTTGTATATAAATTTATTATCTGTCATTGGTGTGTCTTCTGTTTTACTAGTTAATGAGAATGAATACTGGTATTGTTTAGCGGAGCGCAATTTGGTGCATAAATGGGAGGAACCTGTATTCCCAGAAGTTAATTTTGATCCTGATGAGCATGCCATTGATGTACCAGAAGAAAATGTGAAGGAGGGAGAGAGTGCAGAAGAAAATGCAGATGAGGATAAAGATCAAGAATATCTTTCTTATGAGGAATTAGCTCCAACTAAATCGTTTTATTCTTGTGGGGAGTCAGAAGAAGAAATACCTCCAGGACTCAGCTTACACATAATGACTAAACAGTTCCCTCCTAAATGGATTAAGGGACAGAGCAGAAGATCTTGGAGATGGAGTACACACAGGATAGAGGATGTGCAAGTTGTAGAAAATGAGAAGATATTACTGTTGTTCCATTCAAAATACCATTAGTACCTTATTACTGGGTTACAACACATTGTCAGGTCTAATTAATGTTTTTCCATGTATCTTAAGTAGATATTGTTATCTATCTTCTGAGGAAATTGAGGGAAATAAGACTATTGCAGCTTTCAGTTTCTACGAAGCACAATCCCATTATAGCTCAGCAAGTGCAAATAAGATTTATCAAAAAGAACTCCAAAGATTTCTCTGCTTGTAATATTCAATATTCACTGGCAATGTAAGTGGATTATTAGAAGGTCTTTTGCCTTTTAAAGTATGCTTGCTAACAGTGCAGTTTTCCCCTAGGTCATTGAGGACTGGGAATAAGATACAGATTTTGTTAAGGAAATAATAATGTAAGATAATATTTTGTATCTTGGGAAATGAAACTGAATATGACATAGAACTATATGAAGAACATAGTGTGACAAAAGGCTCCCTTTATTATACTGGTTAGTTTAAGAAAGGTAGGTACTCAATATGCTTTCAAATTACTTGCAGCAAAACACGAGGGACATTCAAAGGTAATTTTAACTGCAGCTGCTTGCTACATTTATTTAGATATCATCAGTGAATGATTGCAAATCTCCAAAAGAAGAAATTAAAATACATTTCATACCTTCCTTCAATTAGGATGGTAACATTGATGGAAAACATTTCACTGCCATCAAGCTGGGAGGAGGTAGACATTAGTCCCCCTGAGTAATATTTCTTTCAGAACTGCTAAGATTTCTCTTCTTGTAATATTCAATAAACTATAAAATATCATTTAGGTAAGGAAGTTAAATGTGGATCTTTGATTAAAAAGGCTCCTTTGAAAAATATAAGTTCAGGAAGATATATTCTCTCTAATACAATCTAATGACTGATACTCTTATGACCAAAATTGAGATACATTGGGCACAGGACACAGCAAAGGTTGGAAAGGAAGATAAATTAACATTTACTGGTTTGATAATAATGCAGTTCTTGTACTAAATTAGTGGTTGACACCAAGTAGGAGAGTGGGAACCTGAGATTTTTACAAGTAACTTTGCTTTTATTGACTAGAGATGACAAGTTGTTCTGAAAGGTCAAGGTTAGCCAAACTTTCTCAACTCGTTTCAAACATTTCCAATACTAAGCACATTTGGCTTACTTATTCCCATATTATCATTCAAAGTCTTGTGGCTTTGATACTTATCAACCTGTTCTGGGCATCTTGGTGAGTGAACATTATCATTATGCTGAGCATGGGAGGTGAAGATCATCAGGAAGAGGATTCTGGCAAATATGCAGGTGTAACCATTCTGCCAATCAGAGTCAGCAGCAACAAGGGCTGGGTTCAGTATCTAGGGGTTCTTATTCAACAACATCACACAAACCAGTTCAATATCTAACCCGGTGAACTGGGACAATTACACAGCACCCCTTCCCCTCTCGTAAGCACAGAGCCTGAGTGTAGCAAAACACATTTAATGCAAGTTCAGAAGTAACTTGGTATTTATTTGGGGGAAATACCACAGACAGAGGGATCATAAACATAAACCACGAGCAAAAGACCACAACCTAGTAAATTGGGCAGTGTCCTTTTCCTCTCAGGTTCTTAAGCCCAGCACCCCAAGGCTATGTCTACACTGGCGGATTCTTGCACAAGAACATGTCCACACAGCCATGTGCTTTTGTGCAAGAGCATCCATGGCAGTGTGGATGCTCTCTTGCGCAAGAAAGCTCTGATGGCCATTTTAGCCAGAGGGCTTTCTTGCTCAAGAAACCCCTGCCGCACGTCCACACTTGCCAAGAGCTCTTGCGCAAGAGGTCTTACACTTGTTAGAAAAGAGTGTAGCTCTTGCGCAAGAAGCCCTCTCTTCCCACGTTTTACTGAAAATCTTGTGCAAGGGCGGGCGGGCCGTGTGGACGCTCTGCAGGTTCTTGCGCAAGAACAGCCATTCTTGCTCAAGAACCCGCCAGTGTAGACATAGCCCAAATGTCCCTTTAACATGCTGTGGCAGGGTCGGGTCAGGTCAGGCCAGAGGGCTGCTGCAGAGTGGGAGAAAGGCAGCCGAAAAAGGGTGAAAGACCTGCTAAATAGAAGCAGAGGTTCAGCAGGACAATTAGAAGCAGCTGGGAGGGAGCTGGCTCAGACAGATTGGGGCCAGCTGACTCCACTGCTGGCTTGCTGGAAGCCTTTAAAAGCCTCCACAGTTGGCAGTTAGGGGGTAGAATGAGAGAATAGAAGGGGAGGTAGAGGAGAGACAGAGATTGTCAGTAAACCAGCACAACTTTAGAGCAGGAACAGCAGGGGGGGAGTCCTAGGAGGAGTGGCTGGGCTCACTACTCCAGAAACCAGCTGCAAGCCCTGACCCCTGGGGAAGGGGAGGTGAGAGACTGGCCAGAGCAGCAGCCTGGATAAGAGGGGCCCTTGCCACAATGCTCATCCCTTCTCTGCACCCCACTCAAAGTTACTATTCTTGGATAGTGCAAGCCTAGAGTTCAGAGGTGCTTTTGCAGAATTCATCTACCATCTTGGGTGGAGGGGTAAGGAGGCACCTCACTTACTCCACTGATCAGGCACTCACCCACTGCACATCTGTCAGCTGCCCTACTGGCTGGTCGATGCTCCTCTCTGCCCAGCTTCTCTGTTAGCCAATTGCTAAGATGTCTTCAGCACCCATTACTAATTCAGTTGTCAGGGATTTCAGTGGTTAGTGGGGGATCTTCATGGCAGGTGCACATGGTACAGTCTCTTCCATCAGATGCTCTGTCCCAAAGCAGGTCTAATATTTAGACCTAGATATCTGTAGCATGTAACAAGACTTCCAACTGAGTCTAAATATCTCATGAATAGCTGAGAGAGGGAGGGTTAAACAATATCTAGCACCCTTAGGAAAGGCCCACACAGACCCCCATATCAACTCACCATAAGCAAGCAAATTCCTTTTAGGGCCTCTAGTGGCTATCTGGCAACTCCTGTCCAATACATGCATAAGTGGAAACTTTTAAAAGCCACTAAGGGATTTGGATACCTAATTCCAATTAATGGGACGATCTCAGCCCTAATAGCCTCAGGCACCACCTCTTAGGCAGACCACTTCCTCTCTCACTAACATTATTCTGATTGTAAAAGCCACAATCCAACCTTAAGTGACTTGCTCAAAGCAAGAGGAAATGAGTGTCAAATGCAGAAGGCCACATTTCAAGAGCTTCCAACCCTTCCCCACTCTTCTTGCAAACTCCAAAGTCTATTAAATTTCTAGCAAAAAATACATAAAATGTTATTTAGTGCTAACTTCATGCACCCTCTTTTTCTCCTGGCTGTCTTTAAATATAAATAGGGCCCTATCAAATTCACCCTTATGAAAAATGTGTCATGGACAATAAAATCTGGTGTGCCCTGTGAAATCTGATCTCCCCATGAAATCTGGCTATTTTAGAGAAGACCAGATTTCAGAGCTGGGTGGCCAGAGACCAGCAGGGTTGAGACCCAGCTTTGAAGACAGAGCTCCAGCAGCAGCAGTGAAGATGTGAGGGTGGCATGGTATTGGGGGGGGCACTGTTTCTTTTGGGGGGTGGCATGACTGGCCTTACAGATGAATGTCCACCATAAGCACCATCGTTGTGGAGTGTCATGGTCATCTCCCCTCACAGCCAGGCAAAGACCTCTTTAATTCCCGAGCTCTGGGCCTGGAGCCATAAGAATGGCCATACTGGATCAGACCAAAGGTCCATCTAGTCCAGTATCCTGTCTGCTGACAGTGGCCAATGCCGAGTGCTCCAAAGGGAATGAACAGAACACGGAATCATAAAGTGATTCCTCCCCTCTTGCCCATTCCCAGCTTCTGACAGAGGTTAGGGACACGATTTCTATCCATCTTGGCTAATAGCCATTGATGGACCTATGCTCCATGAATTTATCTAGCTCTGTTTTTAACCCTGTCAAAGACCTAGTCTTCACAACAGTCCAGGGAGGGGCAGGACTGCGGTGGCCTAGCCAGGGATTCCTACCATGGCTGGGCCTCAGCTGGTAGTTCAGCATGGGCTGGGGAGGGACAGGATTTCCTCTTCTCCTGTATGGACCACTCCTGGAGCCAGACTGACTTCTGGGAACCTCCTACTGCTGCAGGAAGCACCATGGCTGCTGGCCAGGAACCTAGCTCTGAAGGCAGCACCACCTCCAGCAGCAGCAGCAGCACAGAAGTCAGGTTGGCATGATATATTATTGCAGCCCTTCATTCTACTCTGTTGCTGCCTTCAATGGTGGGGGCCTGCCAGCAGCTGCCCTCTAGTCACCCACCTCTGAAGGTAGTAGCACTAAAGTAGGGTGTCAATACCAGAACCCCCTATACTAGCCTTGTGACCCCCACCAATCTCCATTTGGGTTCAGATCCCCAGTGTTACACCACCATGATATTTCAGAGGTAACCATCTACACCCATGACATTTACAATTTTAAAAATCCTAGGCTATGACTTTGAAATTGACCAAAATGAACTTAATTTGGTAGGTATATTAAAGTAGGTCTTATTTAGCCACTTTGGCTACATACACTCCAAGAAAACATAATGCAGTGGTCATAATGTGGATTTTGCATTGCATTTTGTCAACACTTTCAGGCATTCCCAGTAAGAGCCATTTGACATTTCTGCTGACAAAGGGGCAAAACTCTCTGTATTTGTTGTGTGGATATGATCTGCCCCAATCCTGACAGGTATTTGTAGGCTCTTGTTAAAAAGCCAAGGGGCATATTGTACCAAAATTCATGAGCTGGAAGGCTCATTTGCCAAAACTCACCACTGTTTGTTGTAGCTCTTGTAATGTCCTTTTATAAACCCGAGTAAATTTGTTTCTGAGCTGTACCATATTTCTCACAGTGAGCAATTAGGCTGTGCAGCATGAATTTTATAGCTAACTTAGATTACACAGACCATAAGGTACTTCAGTGCAGGTTGAAGAGTTCTGGAGTGGGAGAAACAGAGAGGCAGAGTATAATGAAAATGGATTTGTTTATGTTTCTCCTTTATTAATGATTGCATCTTCAGGTGTCTAACTTGAAACAGAAGATTATGGAGTCTTTAGATCCACAGCTGTTGCTAGGGTGATGCATGTACAGTTATTAACAATTCAGACCTCTTAACGCTCCATTTTAGCATACCCTAAAAAGAATGTCTTTCCAGCACACATTTAAGCCAATATTTATATATGAAATCACACACTGTTTGTGGTGGCGTTAGAAATGTCTGTGTAATTTAAACATATTATAGCTGCTGTGAGAATTGTACCGAATATTGGAAAAATATTCCTATATCTTGTAAAGCTTGTTTTACCGCAGGAATCCCTATGGTACTGCTATGAGTGTACCTTGTGTAATAACTGTAAACAGAGTGGAATTCTTTTCCTTAACACCTATGGGAAAACACGTGTTGAATGATTCATAGACATACCATAAATCTGGATTAGGAATCCCTGAAAGAAAATGTCTATAAAGTGAGCAGCAGGCTGGCTGAACAAACATACAGATAATAAATACAGAAAAGAAATCTATGTGCCTTTTACGGAAAAGCGGCTTATTATCTGAAGTAAGCTGTGAAGCCAACTTTCATTGATTGCTTTATGCCTTGCTCAGCATGTATTGATATGGTAAGGGGAAAAAAACAGTTGCTTTGCCATCTCTGGAGTAATTAACAATATATTGGGATCCATGTGCCATTATAGGTAAGAGACAGTAGCATCCATTGCAAAGTCCTGAAAATAAAGTAGTATAAGGTATCAGATTTGAAGTATTGTAAGTGTTGCAAATTGGCATAGGAAATTAACTTTTAGCCCAACAGTGCCACTTGTTTGTAGAATCATAAATTGCACCACAATCAGGCCCTTTGTAATTATCTGAACAAAAATATTGAGTATGTATACTACTACTATAGGTCAAATTCGTGAACAATATTCACCCTGCCACAGAAGTATTTCAATAGGACTTCCACCCTGCATTCCCCTTTGCTATTTCTTGGGTTACTAGGAGGTGTTATTGATCAGTGTGCTGCCAGGAACTGGCCCAGGAGCTGCATTTGTAGCTGTAGTCTAGTGGCACAAATAGGCTGTTGCGCATTTATAGAGGAAATGTAATTTAGTACATGTCTGAGCCCAGTATTCTGAGTCATTGCACATGTCTACTAACATAATTGTACCGTAGAAAATTAATTGCTTAGGTCTGGTGTAATTAACACTGCTTATAAATTTAATATTAACCATATTTGACAAGCTGAGGGGAGCTCATTCTGCAGCACTCTCCTGGGAGCAGTGACATTAAAAACATCAAAGGAGAATTTGATGTTGCAAAATGAAACAGACAGAAAAAAAGAGAGAGAAACACTATGTCACCCAGGATGGGGAATAGCATCTTGGCAGATAAGGTCCTTCAAGCTGTTTGCCCTCCAAGGCAGAGTCAGTATTTGTGTGTACTATGCATCACTGTGCTAAACAAATCACAGAACTAAAGATTCTATTTTGGTTCCTTCTAAAATGCATTTACTCTTTTATGACAATCTATGCTGTCTGCCATTTCAGAAAACTGTGGATGAGATCTTCCAGACTTTCATCATGTGCACAGGTGACATAAAATTTGTCAACTGATAGAAATTAGGGAGTCCAATCAAGTAATTTCTAGCTAAAAGCAAATAATACCTTGAGGTGAAGACAGTTAACTAATGATATTTAACTCATTGCATAGTCAGTTCAGAAAAAAAGCATTCCCTGCAACTGTGCAATACTTAATTGACCCTAATAAGTAACACCAGCCAGCTCGCAGACAAATACACTCAAAGGCTTTATGCGAAATATATAGGCCCCACATAGCCAAATGTGAAAGCTTCCTGTTTTTAGTTTGTCTAATTCTGGTTTTGGTAGCTGTCTTTAATATTAATAATGGTAAGTTTCGGTAATGTGATATCGAACAGACACATAAGGGCTGCTTCTAGACTGGCATGATTTTGCGCAAATGCTTTTAACGGAAAAGTTTTTCCGTTAAAAGTATTTGCGCAAGAGAGCGTCTAGATTGGCACGGATGCTTTTGTGCAAAAGCACTTTTTGCGCAAAAGCGTCCGTGCCAATCTAGACGCGGTTTTGCACAAGAAAGCCCCGATTGCCATTTTCATGATCGGGGCTTTTTTGCTCAGAACAAATCTGAGCTGTCTACACTGGCCCTTTTGCGCAAAAGCTTTTGAGCAAAAGGACTTTTGCCCGAACGGGAGCATCAAAGTATTTGCGCAAGAAGCACTGATTTCTTACATTAGAACGTCAGTGTTCTTGCGCAAATTCAAGCGGCCAGTGTAGACAGCTGGCAAGTTTTTGCGCAAAAGTGGCTGCTTTTGCGCAAAATCATGCCAGTCTAGATGCAGCCAAAGGTGTATTGCCCTGAAGAGTTTGCAAGCAATAACCATATATTGCCCTGGCTGATCTCCTAAATCAGTCTATGACCCCCTCCCGTGCACTGCTATGTATTTATTTATGTGAGCTAGCACCAGTGGGAGAACTCATGTGAGGAAATGCTCAGCAATAGGAAAAAGAGGTTGAGAATTTGACTCTGAGAGATCCCATGTAATGCTCTGATCCAAAGCTTATGGAATATAATGGGAGTCTTTCAACAGGCTACAGTGGGTTCGGGATCAGACCCCAAATCAATAGACACTCTTAATTACTCAGGGTATGTCTACGCAGCAAAGTTATTTCAAAATGTCTGCACAGCCAAACTGCTATTTCAAAATTAATTCGAAATAGCCGAGGGCTTATTTCGAAATTGGTAAACCTCATTCCACGAGGAATAGCGCCAATTTCGAAATTGCTATTTCGAAATAAGTGCTGTGTAGACGCTTGTTTTGAAATAGGGGGCCTCCAGCCCTTACCAGGGTGCCCTGGTGGCCACGCTGGGTACAACGAAGAAAACTCCTCTCCCTCCCCCTCCCCCTCTCCGGAGCCCTTAAAGGGGTAGACTCTGGCCACAGTGCCTGTGCCAGCTCCAAGCCTGCCAGCCCAGAGCCAGCAGTCGCTGCCCCCGACCCAGTGGCCCCAGCATAAGCCAGGCAGCCAGTGCCAGCCAGCCCTCCACTGCTCCCCAGGACCAGTCTGCCAGCTCCCAGGAGCCTGCCAGGGGCTGGAAAAGGCAGGCACCTGCCTGGTCCAGTGCGGAGATCAGGGACCTAATTCAAGTTTGGGGGGATGCCTCCAGTGTCCATGATCTCCGCACTAAATGGAGGAACACAACAGTCTACAGGCGGATGGGTGCCAGCCTGGCCACCAAAGGCCACATGCGAACCCAGGAGCAGGTTCGCATGAAAATCAAGGAGCTGCGGCAGGCGTATGCCTGGGCCGCAGGGGGCAGCTCCGAACAAGAGCCAGACCCGGACCCCTGCTGCTATTTTGATGCCATGGACCGCATCCTGGAGGGCAGGACGGTCCGTGCCCCCCAGGTGGTCATCGACCCTGGGGCAGAGCTTGCTGCCTCCTGCTGCTCCAGCCCCTGCTGCCTCCCCAGCTACTGCTCCTCCTCCCACTCCTTCTCCGCCTCCTGCTTCTTCCTCCCCACCCTTCCCACACCCCCAGGGATGCTGAGGACCCCGCACCCGCAGTGCTGGGAGACAGCTGGGCCAGCGAGACACCAACCCTGAGCCCTGAGCATCTCCTGCAGGTGGATTATTCAGTGCTTGAATTGGCAGGAGTAAGAGTTTGGTGTGGAGAAGTAATGGTCTGTACTCTCCATGTACCTTCTTTCAATCTGAAGTATGAGAAATGTTGGCATGACATAACCACCTCAGTTCAAGCATTGGAACTGTCTCCATAAAAGCATCTCATGCAGCACAGATCCAGATAGAAGAGATATTCTTGTGCAAACGGCCAACTATTTTGCTGAAACCAGGGAGGGGTACAGTAATGTGCCACAGCCTTAAAATTCAGTCAGTTGATTCAGGACATGTAGAGATTAAAAATTAGTACTCTGTGTGATTATGGAGTCAGTAGAAACACAGAGAGACACCAAGAATAAAACAAGAAGTTCTTAAATCAACTTACATCAACTTAAACAGAGATAAATATACACCTTTGTGTATTCTTATTCATTGAACTGTGGGGAGGTTGTGCTGTTTTTTTCCTGATTTTTTACTTTTCTTTTCAACATAATACATAAGGACACTACTAAAGACAGGGGCCCCAAAACTTGGCCGGCTTTTTTAATTTCACCAGTAAAATGCTATACTTCATTGTTGTGTGGCAGACTGCTGGCTATGCCAGAGCTCTGCCACTACAGCCTGGCTGAAAAGGCCAATTACGGCCAGCTGAGCAAGCCCAGGCCTGTGGGGCTAATGGAAACAGCTGTGGGCCTCATTAGCCAGAAGGCTAGATAAGAGAGCCAGCAGTGATGTGGAAGGGGGAGGAGAAGTCACAGAGTGGTTGAATGGGGGCTCCTGGGGTAGCTGAGTTAGCTGCTGGAAAAACAGAAAGCTCTAAATAGAAGGTGGTGGGAAATTGGCACTGACAATAAAAAGGCACAAGTGCATGCAACAGTAAGTCTATGTCTACACTTGTGGCTTCTTGCGCAAGTATGGCCGTTATTGTGCAAGAATCCGCAGAGCGTCCACACTGCTTGCCTGCTCTTGTGCAAGGAAATTTACAGTACTGCGTGGTAAGAGAGGGCTTCTTGTGCAAGAGCTATGCTCTTTTTTAACAGGTGTAAGTCCTCTTGCAGGAGCTCTTGAGCAAGAGGGCAGTGTGGACACTGGGCAGGGATTACTTGTGCAAGAAAGCGCTATGACTAAAATGTCCATCAGAGCTTTCTTGCACAAGAGAGCGTCCACACTGCCATGGGCACTCTTGTGCAAAAGCACAGCTCGCACATGGCAGTGTGGATGTTTTCTTGCACAAGACTTCTTGCACAATAACCCTTGCGCAAGATATTCTTGAGCAAGAAGCTGTCAGTGTAGACATAGCCTAAGGGTATCTGGTGATTTGTGGCTGAAGAAGGGGTCCTAGGGCAAGGGGCCTGGGCAAGGGCCTTGCCACAGTTTATACACATTTTTAAGGCCTGAGATCACCAAAATGCCATCCTTCTTATCTCTTATAATACCCATGAAGAAATTTGCCTAGTACTCATACACATTACTGAAAAGATGCAACACACAAGTGCACAAAATTGCTTGTCTGATTCACCACACAAATTTGGGTGTTGTAGAGGTAGCTTATTTAAGACACAAAGCAGGCAGTGGATTTGTTCCCCTATTTTTTTAAAAGCAGAAGTCATTCAAAGTTGGCCTAATCTGCAAACCAAGGAGCAGGTATAATTCTTTATTGATCTGGTCAATTGTTACTGGATGTTTGTAAAGGACCTAGTGATAATGTGGACTTCATAACAGACTTTACAACAAAGGGGAAGCCAGGCCTGGTGATATGGACTAATATCTGTGGAAAGGGCTTCAATGTACAAGAGAGGCTTTGATCAAGGAGCCATTTTTAGTCAGCCCTGATTTTACTAAACCCTTTGTTCTGTTTACTGATGCTTCTACTATTGGTTTAGGTGCAGTGCTAATGCAGGCTGGGTGGGAGACAAGACATGCCCCATTGTCTTTTTGAGGAAAAAAATCCTGACCCCCGTTTGGTTTAGGTGCAGTGCTAATGCAGGCTGGGTGGGAGACAAGACATGCCCCATTGTCTTTTTGAGGAAAAAAATCCTGACCCCCACTGAACAGGACTATGCTGTCATCAAAAGGGAATGTTGTGCTATAGTTAGAGCTTTTAAGCAACGTAATTTTTCTACCATACAGATAAGGCTTAAGATTCTAATGGATCGCTCCCCACTAATATGGTGACACCAGGCCAAAGGGACCTATTTAAGATTATTACTCTGGAGTTTAATTCTGTAGGGCTACGTCTACACTGCAGGCTTCTTGTGCAAGAATGGCGCAGTTCCTGAGCAAGAAGCCTGCAGTGCAGACATAGCCTAGGAGTATGACATGGAAACAGTCCTTATCAAGGGAAAAGAAAATGTAGTGGCATATACTGGCAGACCAGGTAGCAGTTCATCCCAATGCCCCCATGCCTCAGCTGAATACTGATTGATATATGACTTGTTATACACTTCTCAGTTTGACTGTGAATCATTGATAACTACTCTGAGAACAGTTTTCCAACTAGGTGTTTTTGGTTTTATTTCCCTATTTTGCTTATGAGAAGGCAATGTGAAGTATCAAAAACCTTACTAAAGGCAAGATATATCGCACCTATTGCTCCACCTTTCCCCTCTGAAGATGAGTTATTCTGACAAAGAAGGATATTAGCTTGGTTTGGCATGATTTGTTTTCAAAATCCATGTTGATTGCTGCTTATCACCTTGTCTCCTAGATGCTTACAAAAGGAAGATTATTTGCTCCATTATCTTTTGGGGTAGCAAAGTTAAGCTGACTGATCTATTTTTCTCTGGGTTGTCTTTATTCTTTATTCCTTTTCTTATAGATAAGTATTATTTATTAACTCTCCTCCTCCACTTCCCTGCACTTAACTCACAATAAAACTCTAAACCAACTCTCTTGGAACCTGCCTGAATACGTTCAGTCAAATCTGAAGATTTGATTGCTTGCTGGAGTTGTGAACATAATCTTGACTTATTTCAGCCCTTTTCGTTACCCAGAAAAGAAATACCTTTGATGCTACATGGATATTTATGAAATATCATGTGTTCTAAGTGTTCCATTCCTCCTTCAGTTGAAGTATGCCTGTAGTTTGGATGGAGATAACACATTTTCATCATACCTCAAAAAAAAATGCAGCCCTCCTTCTGCTCTAACAGGATTCTACAGAGATGTTCAAATACCCTCTCTCGCCCTGTCAGAAATGAGCAATGAATTAGGCTGAACTCTTATAGTGGGAAAAAATATTCTGTATCATACAAGTAATTCAGGATTACCCTATAAATCATGGTCCACTTCTCTAAGACATAACTTCTGCTTAATGAACCAATTCATTCAGCACAGCCCCATCCAGTTTCCCCATTTGCCACTCCCATTTGTCTGTCTCCTCTCTTTTCTCCAGTGAGGTCTTCTCAACTACATTTCTTCCTACTCTAAATCTATGCACATTAGGAGAATTGTTCAAATCCACTTTGCTTAAATACAAACCACAACAGCAATCAATGATATAACTGAGGCAGTTGTACTGGTTTGACAGGGTCAGTTCTATTGTTTTTAAGCTTGAGGGGTTTTAAGCTTTTGGTTTCTTCAGTTTTTTTTATTTACTTTGAGTGATTTTTATCCTCAGGGCATATAAGGAGGCCAAGGCACATAGGGAGAGAGATATATGACTGCATCAGCTTCCACTTTGGCTCACTCTTTGCTTCAGGATGGAAGAAATCTGGTGCTAATCTATGCCAGAAACAAATTATACTGTCATACTGCTGGGGGCAGAACAAAAGCTTACCCTGTTCTGTGGCTGAGGAGGGGAGTGGGTGGGCAGGTTTGAGAAATGCATGGGAGTCAAGGAGCATGTTACACCCACATGTGATAGTGTAGAACTAGAGGCAATTTTGCCTGTTGGGAGTGGTAGACTGGAAAACAGAAGTATACATTGACGTGAGTTCTAATGAATGTTGCCAGAATTCATTCTCTTCTGAGATCACTTCTTTGTACCTCTTAAAAGGGAGATTCTAGTTGTTAAAATATATATGAAAACTGTGCATGTGTTTATTGAGCTTATATAAAGCCAGCTTGATGAAAATGCTAAAATTACATGAAAAAACTCAAGCAATATTTAAATTACATAACAGAGAAGAAACTCATCAGTTTGCTGCAATGAATTCCAATCACAGAGTGCCAAGTAGTACAGCTGAGTGTATTTTTCAAGGTGACAGGGCAAGAGAATGGACAGCCTGGGTTAGCAATCAATTACTAAGGATCAGGCCAGGTTGGAACATCAGGAGACAAGAATCAGGAGACAAATAAGAGGGCAGGAATCCAGGTACTGAGGCTCAGATAGGTCAGGATATCAGAAGGCAGGATCAGGTAAACACCAAGCCAGCAGGGTGAACCCTACGGCTGTGTCTAGACTGGCCAGTTTTTCCGGAAAATCAGCCGCTTTTCTGGAAAAACTTGCCAGCTGTCTACACTGGCCGCTTGAATTTCTGCAAGAACACTGATGATCTCATGTATGATTGTCAGTGTGTTCTTGCGGAAATACTATGCTGCTCCCGTTCAGGCAAAAGCCCTCTTGCGCAAATGCTTTGGCGATCGGAGCTTTCTTGCGCAAAAGCGCGTCTAGATTGGCCAGGGACGCTTTTCCGCAAAAAGTGCTTTTGCGGAAAAGCGTCCGTGCCAAATCTAGACGCTCTGTTCCGAAAATGCTTTTAACGGAAAACTTTTCCATTAAAATCATTTCCGGAAAATCATGCCAATCTAGACTCAGCCTACTTGTAAATCTATCCCCATTTCCTCCTTTGGTTTCAGGAAAGGCTATAGTCCAGTGGTTCCGAAACTTTTCAGCATCACCCCCCCTTTTTGATTTTTGAGAAACCCTCATGCCCCCCCTCCCAAAAAATAGCAGCAAAACTTGGGGTGGGATTGATGGGTGTGTGTGTGGCTGGGTCGCCTCACGCTCCCCCTGGAATTACTTCACCCCCCCCAGGGGGGCACGCCCCCCAGTTTAGAAACCCATGCTATAGTCTAATCAAGAGCTTTGGAGTTCTCCCAGAGTGCAGGAGTGAGTCTAGTGCTCAAGTTCAGCTTCATGGACCCTTGTCCCAGCTGCTGTCTGTGAGCTCCTCCTGGAATATTGGAGTGTGACAACTCCTACACTAGGGCCTAACATAAAGAAAAGGAGGGGCTAGTAGCCTAGACAATGGACTAGATACTAGAAGATTTACTTGGCCTTGCTCGGGTCCTTAATTCGATTATCTGTGCTTTTTTCCATAGGGTTTTTTTGTGCTAGAAACCCCTCTGGAGCGTCCAAACTTGCCTTTTTGCGCAATAGCTGTTGTGCAAAAAGGAGTTATGCCTCGTAAAAGGAGGTTTACCTACACCAGCAAAAGCCCTCTGTTCTGCCATTTTACTGCTGATTTACTTGTGCAAAAGCGCATTTGAGGTGTGGATGCGCCACACGTTTTTGTGCAAAAACGGCCATTTTTGCGCAAAAAACTTTGCAGTGTAGATGTAGCCAAAATGCACAATATTATTTCAGCCCACTGCATTAATATGGTATACACAAGCATTTAGCATACTGTCTTTCAGGTTAAGAGCTCCACATGCATGTTGTTTGATCATTCTTGCTCTAACCAGAACCTCTCAATCTCCTCTGAAAGCCAGAAATTAAACCCACAATTCCTAATCACCAGTATTAACTGGCTATGTGTAACTCACTGGCAATATATGGTCAGTCATTCTCTAGTAGTTGGGTCAAATCAAAAACAGTAAATACTCCTATAACACAGATGGTACTGGCAGGCTCTCAGGATCTGAAGAGCTAATATTCAAACTTGGCTGATGAGTTGAGTAGGTACATAGGAGTTGTTTTTCCAGTTTCATTTTAAAATTTTCAATTTATTTGTGTAATGGGACAAATTCTCCGAAAACAGGTGTTATATTCTATAAATTATAGAGCAACATGCTCCATAATTCATCACATATTTTGATTGCCGGTGTCACACAATGGTAGCAGGTTAAAGGCTGAGAGGTATGCTCCAAAATCCTGCCTTTCCTTGTGCAATACAACTGCTTCAGTTTGCTTTTCTAGTAGTGAGCTCCAGGAGTTCATTGGTGGGTACCGAATTTGTACCTTATTGCTGTCTTGTTCGTTGATATACAATCACATATTATAATCATAGAATACTAGGACTGGAAGGGACCTCGAGAGGTCATCGAGTCCAGTCCCCTGCCCTCCTGGCAGGATCAAGTACTGACTAGACCATTCCTGATAATCTAACACCATATTTCTGGGTTCTAATTGAAATGTTACCATTCAGGAAAAATCCATCAGATTATTCCAGATACGTCAATGAAAATCTCCATTCATTAGCTAGCTGTAATCAGAAGAGCAAACAAAACTTAAATATCAAATATTACAGAAACATTACACTATTCTATAAACTGATGGCATGCCCTCGCCTGGAATACTGGACCAAATACTTAGCTACTGTAATTTGGTGCAGATTTGTAAACTTCAGTGGAGCTATAACAGTTTATACTGTTTGAGTATCTAGCTTTCTGTAGTTAATTTGGGTTGCCCTTTTTCAAGGGGTCCAGAGATGGGTGATGAAAATAATTAGAGGCATAGGGTTTGCATATGTCCACATGAATAATTGGACTGCAGCAAACTTACTGGTAGTGAAATGGATATTCTTGTCAGTTTCACAGCTGCTATTATTTCACATTTTGTCTCCAACTCTGGCTGTCCACTCTGGAGGCCGGGGACTCCAACTGTGAGCCCTCTGCAGGCTGACAGATGGAGGCACAGCTAAACTGTGAAATAATAGCAGTGGGATAGAAGGGCGTGGCTCACTGGACAACATCATCCTACTGTGGTTACTTAGGCCCCCTGCTACTGACAGGTTACTCACCTGCCCAGCTCTCTGGCTGCTTGCTACCCATCCTCTCCTCCACAGCCTGTGGCCCTTGGCCTTCTGCTTTTGGTTGTCCTTAGCCTCTCAGCCAAACCTGACCCCATCCAGCTGCTGGATAGTACTGTCTTTTCCTGTACTCAAGAGATTTTCTGGCCTTCAGCTATACGTTGAATGAGGTAAAAGAGCTTCCTTTTTTGGCTAGATCTTTGCCTCCATTTCATTCAGCATTAGAAGGAACATAGTGATTCAGTATGTTCATTACAATAAGACCAATTGCATAGCTGCATTAAAGCAGGGTATCATAGGGTAAGGCTACACTAGCTCGTTAGTTCGAGCTAGGTAGTCTAATGAGGGCAACCGGAGTTGCAAATGAAGCCCGGGATTTAAATATCCCGGGCTTCATTTGCATCTTCCCAGGCGCCGCCATTTTTAAATCTGCCTTAGTCCAAACTCCGTGCCCGCGGCTACCCGCGGCACGGACTAGGTAGTTCGAATTACAGATCCTAATTCGAACTACTGTTACCCTTCCTGCAATGAGGGATAACAGTAGTTTGAATTAGGATCTGTAATTCGAACTACCTAGTCCGTGCCGCGTGTAGCCGCGGGCACAGAGTTCGGACTAAGGGGGATTTAAAAATGACGGCTCTCGGGAAGATGCAAATGAAGCCTGGGATATTTAAATCCCGGGCTTCATTTGCAACTCTGGTTGCCCTCATTAGACTACCTACTCGAACTAATGAGCTAGTGTAACCTTACCCATATATCAATACTTATTAGCCAGGATGGGTAGGAATGGTGTCCCTAGCCTCTGTGTGTCAGGGGCTGGAAATGGATGACAGGAGAAGGATCACTTGATTATTACCTGTTTCTGTTCACTGCCTCTGGGACATCTGGCATTGGCCACTGTCGGCAGGCAGGATACTGGGCTAGATGGACCTTTGGTCTGACCCAGTATGGCCGTTCCTCTGTTCTTCTGTTCTTGGGTTCTTATGGAGTATAGTTCAATAAGATCATAGTTCAGATCCCTTTCCTCTTCCTTTCTCTTGACCATCTTTTCTTCTCCCATTTTCCTCCTCTGTTAAAGCATCACTGATCACAGAGTGACTGGTAGGGGCTGTTGGCAGCCATAACTACAGTAGCTTTAAAATAAAGGGACAGTGTGAAAAAGAAGTGCTGTGTTGCCAGCTTCAAGTGTTCAAAAGCCCTGAGTCAGGATCCCCAAACTCACATAGATGGCTTAAAAATCAAACGATAGTAATACATTTGTGGGGGAGGAGTTGTCGTCTTCTGATTTATGACTCTTTTATGGGTCATGTTTTCAAGCTTACCTGCACAACAGTGAGTGCTAGAAACGTTCTGTTTTTTATTTTTAAGATGCAATTCAGGTGTGGTTGCATGATTCAAGTGTCAAGGGCTTTAAGGAAAAAAAGACAAAATGTTGCAGGCTTGCAATCAAATAATGACAATTGGCAATACTGGAAATGTTGTAGAAATTAAATAATCAATAATTATTAGTAAAGAAGCTGATTTTTAGAGGCCTCATCACCCATTCATGGTCATTTCTTGCCTGTTAAAGTCCAAACAAATTTGGCCCAGTCTTGTATCCCATCAACTCCACTGTAATCAATTGTGCCCTTATTTTATAGCACAGGATGATGAAAATAATTGAAATAGAATGTAACTGATTATTTTAGTTATTCACTCAGAACTTTGACCAGGGTGTACATTTTAAGGACTCTCCCCTCTAGAGGATAGGGGATAGGGACTGCTTTGCCTTTGCAGCCAGGTTCATATGTTCCACAATCAGGCCCTGTAGAGACTCCTTTATGGTGCAGGTAGTCCAGCATGGAGCACGTTGGCCCACACCATCACCTTCATTCACCATCTCTGAGGGCATGGATAGGACCAGCAGCTCTTTCACCTCCAGCTGAGGGGGTCTTCTGCAAGCCCTCTCTGAGTTGCTGGTCTTCTCTTTGAGACTTGGAAGCTGGTCTTAGTAATTGGTTCCATGGTGACTGCTAGGTGGGAGGACCTACTTGCAGAGCTCCTGATACACAGCCTCCAGCTTAGTGTGAGAGTGGCAGAGTCCCCTCAGTGCATCTGAGCTTGGTCCTGGCAAATACCACCAGGATTAGAGATCTCCTGGATTAAGACTGGGGGTAACTGGATAGATTACCTGGTTCTCAGACAGCACATGGCACTCTCCACCAATTCCCTGAAGCATACTCCAGGAGGTGAGATCTCACTACCTGTCTATGAGAGATGGTGGGAATTGCAGTCTGTGATGTAGATGATTTGAATATCTCATGTGTCTGAATAGTGCAAACTGAGATTTGCATGATGCTTGGCAGTTATTGCAAATATATGTGTCTTGGTTGGGTGTCACTGGCTTCCTACAAGCTCTTTTCTCTTCAAGCTGTAGGAGCCAGCTTCTGTCATACACTCTGATACCTTGATGAAGATGATGTTGCCACTTGTTACGATCATTTGCCAAGATTTCCCATTGGCCAGGATCAATTGCAAATTCCTTCATATCTCATGTGCATGTGTCTTTATAGCAAAGCTTGGGATGTTCCATTGTTTTTGTTCCCTCTGACAGCTCCCTTGATAGCATGTTCTTTGGGTATGCATCTGCATGCCAACCTGCTTAGATGGCCCAGCCAGCACAATCATTTTTGCTTGAGCAGGGCTGCTGCACTTGGTAAATTTGCCCTTTGAACAGCCTCTGTGTTGGTAACTTTATCTTGCCATTTTTGTTAAGTATACAGTGTAAACAGTATAGGTGGAAACTGTTTATCTTTTTCTCCTGATGCTCACACATTATCCATGTTTCCACATCATACATGAAAGTGCTGAGGACACAGACCTGGCACACTAGCCTTTTGGTCTCAACGGCGAACTTTGAGTTGTTCCACACTCCTTTAGTAAGTTTGCTAACGGTGGTGGCGGCCTTTCCTATGCAAACATTTAGGTTTTCATCCAATGAGAGGTTGGTGGCCTTTGTAGAATCCAAATAGCAGAACTTTTGGACTACTTCTAGCTGGTTTGCATTAAAGGTGATTGAAGGATTTCATGGGCTCCCCTGTCCTAATACAACCATTTTCTTAATGCTGATGGTGAGAGCAAATGCCTGTCAGGCACTTGAAAGGTGGTCCATGAATTCTTGTTGTAGATTTTCATTGTGGGCTATGTGGACAGCATAATCAGTGAACAGAAGTTTCCTGATTAGTACCTTTTTTTACTTTGGTCTTTGACTTAAATCATAACAGGTTGAAGAGTTTCCCATCTGCTGTAGTGTGCAGATACACTCCATTTTTCATGTCCTTAAATGCCCAGTTCAGGACTCCAGAGAAGAAGATTCTAAAGAGTATAGGGACAAGAACAAATCCTTGCTTCACTCTGTTTTTCATCTCAAAGCTGCCTTATGTTGTTGTGGAATGAACATATAAGACTTAACAGGTTTGGAGGGCATCCTATCTCATTTAATATTGCAAATAGACCTGCTCTGCTGACTGTGTCAAATGTTTTGGGTAGGTCCACAAAGGCCATTGTACAAAGGTACAGTGGTTGGTTTTGCTCTTCTGCACTTTTCTTGGAATTAATGCAGAAAAAATACCATGTCTATAGTTAATCTTCCAGCCCTGAATCCACACTGTAATTCAGGGTAGACACAATTTGCTAGCTGTTGTAGGTGCATTAAGATGATTTTTGTGTAAGCTTTTCCTGCTTCACTTAGTAGCAAGAACCCCCCTTTAGTTATTACAGTCACCCTTTTTGCCTTTATTTTTATAGAGTGATGATGTTTGTGTCACACAGCTCTTGTGCTAACTCACCCTCTTTCTAGCATTTAAGTAGCTAGAAGATATGGTAGTAGGCAGTCTTTCCTGCACTTGAGGATTTCCATTGGGATGCTATCTTTTCCAGGAGCTTCACCACTTAGTATAAAATCAATGGCCTTGCTTAGCTCTTCTAGAATGGGCTCCACATCTAGGTCTGGCATGACCTGTAGGGTTTGGATTTGGTCCAGTGTTTGGATGGTAATATTTCTTTCTTGGGCATATAGCTCAGAGTAGTGTTCACCCAATGAGACAGCTGCTTACTTTTATCCATAATAATTTCACTGCATTGCAATTTGAGAGGGGCAACCTTGCTGACAGAGGGGCTTAGAACTTTTTTTCAGGCCATCATACAGAATTTGAGGTTTGTCGTGTTTGAGGCTGTATCCCTTCATAGAGAGAGAATAATAATAATTAATAATAATAAATTAATACTTGCACAGCATCTGCTTACTTACCGTGCATCGGTTTCTGCATGTTGAAGTCTCACTTTGGCGATCTCTGTTGGGTTCTTGCTGTGTGCTTAATGTTGAAAGAGTAATAGCTCTGCTTCATTTTCTTCAAACCAGTCCTTTTTTGATGGTCACTTGCCTCCAAATGTAAATTCAAAAGCTTTCATAAAATCCGGGCATTTCCTCTGATTTTCCATGTTAACAGTGTTGATTTTGGGCTTGCTCCTAGGTTTTGCTCTAGGTAGTTTCTTGGCTGTAAACTTCCCATTGCTAATAGTCAAGGAGTGGTCAATGTCGCAGTCATGACTGTAGAACATATGAGTGTTCTGCACTAAGGGTAGGCCTTTCCTCCTGACTAGTGCCAGAGTCCTGATCATGAATATCACCATGACATTTTGTGGTGATCTTTTCTTGTAAAATAATAATTGGTAATGTCCATTTGGTTATGGGAGCAGAATTCAAGAAGTCATTGGCCATTCTCATTGCCAATGCCAACATTTCTAGACAATCTGGCCATGAGGTGTTGTCTGGCCAATTTTTGCATTGAAGTCACTGGGGAGGAAAAAATTTTCAGTTCATGGTATTCTTTTGCATGACTTGATGTAAAGAATTGTAAAAGGTATCCTTCTCTTTGAAGCTAGATTTGAGTGTTGGTGCATAAGTACTAATGATATTCAAAAAGCCAATGATTGTCTGAAGTTTAAGTGGAGATAATACACTCTCACTTCCCAATGGGTTTTTCTAGGAGCTATACCCACTTGTTTCTCACACTGAAACCAACATTGTGCAGATTATTTTCGTCTCTGCTTTTACTTTGTTAAAAGAAGGAGCAATTATCCCTTCTCTTCCAGCCTCTGCAAGTCTGGAGGGCTGCAATTTTGACATTGAGTTTGTACAGCTCACGGTCTTTCAAAGCTAACTTTTGCATGCTGCTTGTATATTTTAGGTCATCATCTTCTGTCAATCCGGGACACGTGTTTCTGACATTCCAGCTTCCAACCCAGAAAGTTCTTGGTTTCTTATTTTGGCCAGGTACAAGGTCTCCATCTGACTTTCAACTTTTGATATAGTCGCCTGCACCCCAGGAGGGTAAAAGACCATAGGGGGTCAACATATAATTGTCCATGGGCTGACTGGCTTTATGGCAGGTAGTGGCTGAACAACAGAATGCAATCATTCTTTCACCATCGAAGGTGTCCTGTGGCACCCTCTTTTATGACAATTAAGTGAGACCTTATAACCTGTAACTGTCTTCTTTTGTGCTGTGTCCATGTTGCCAGCAAGGATGGAGTGTCCTGTCCACATGGCGTGGCCTCAATAGCTTGGGCAGTTGATTTGGAACCACTGCTTTGTCCAAGTGTCAGCATCCCCCTCTTGCCTTTGTTTGTTTGGACCAAGAGAAGGACAGGTGTTGATATGTTTGGAACCAGCTATGCTTCAGGAATTGCCAACTGCCTGCCTTTCTGGATTTCTCTGCGAGATTGGTTATCAGCAGGGATCAATTTGTCCTGAAGGGATCAATTTGTCCTGCATGGATGTTGTTGGCACAAACAGAGTGAATTTGCTCATTCATTTTTTTAATGGCATTTCCTCCATCAGGGGTTCCACTACCCTCCTCAGGCACTCATCCACCCGAAGCCATTGGCACTTCCTGAAGTTTCTGGGTTAATTAATTGCCACCCAGCATTCCACATTCACTAATACAGATTGTACTGCTTGTGGTCATAATGGTAGCAGTTTTTCAATTCTGACCTGACTGAATATCGTATGGGCCTGAAATGAAATCATGTCCCAGTATTGCATATAATCAAAAAAATCTTTTATTCTTTGACCTTGACTCCAAATCTTTGTTCTTTTGTGGCAGCTATCTCTCGCTAACCTTACTGCAGAACGTTGACTTAGGGTGAGCTTGTGGTTTGACCTGTACACCCATCCAGGGAAGTAGTTCATTTTCCTGCATAGGCTGCTTATTTCAGGAGCAAATGGAGAGAAAAAGCAGCCTTTATCTGTCTATTCAACATTTACCTGTAGCTTGTAAGCTTTATTCTTCAATTTTATGACAAAACCAAATTATATCTTGCAGCAGCAGTACCTGTTTCTGCAAAGTTGTGGAGTTTTAAAAAATTGCTATACAGCCTGTTTTGCCTTGGTTCAAAAATTACAGATATACTTTCCGTTTTAGTAAAAATAATTGTTGTTGAACTAGCTGATTGTAACTGAAAATCCCAGACCCGTTCATTCTCCTCCTCAGTTACAACGCAGCACTGATCGGAGCAGTTACAGACAACACAATCAGATTCAGGCTCAGTGTCATGCTCTGTAGCTGATGTCAGCTAAGCATATCCTTCTTTCTGGCTGGCAGCACATTTTACTGCTCTGCTCAACTCTGCCACCTTCCTCTACAGCAACTCGGTTGTCTTTCCATTCCCATTCAATTCCTCCAACCACCTGCCCTATTGCATATAAATGTGCATGTGATTAAGTATAAGCAGAATCTGTAGAATACAAACGTTTAGTATCATGATATGAATTGTGTGTCTCAGATGGAAATGAGTGGAGGATTAAGAAACAAAGAGACCTGAAAATTAGAAGGCCATTTTTATATTTTTCTAGTTCTTTACCAATATGTTTGTAATTATAAAGTCCCTTGATTGAAATGTTATTCCTTGTTTCAGTCTGGAAATGCAGATTAAATGTCATTCATTTTTCATTCTGAAGCTTGAGATTTGATAAAGTGGTGCCAGAACAGCTTAATAGGGCAATGGCCAGACACCAAGGTGCCAGATCTGAAACGTATTTCCAATGCAACTTCAAAAAGGTTGGGCATTGTGCAAATAGCTCCTCAGCGGACTAAAAAAAGAAAGAAAGAAAAAAGAAAAGAGCAGGCTAGAATAAATCCCTTCTCATCTAATACTTGCTTCTAACAGCCTTAGCCATGTATTGTATTAGAGTGAAGTAGTTCAAGAGGCAGTGTAGCATAGAAAAATTAGAACTATTTCATCTGCTTGGACGGTCTTGAATTAGCTATTGATATGTCTGATTGATTGTGTACCAAGAGTGACCCAAAGGATACTGAAGTGAATAATTCTTTTTCTTTGCAGAAGCCTGCAAGTTTTGTGCAAGTACATTTAGAATCAGAAAGCTATACACAAATCATCAGGCAATCAGTAATGCAGGCATTGTAAAATTGTCATTAGAAATGGCCTCCACCATATTGGCTGCATCATGTGAATCTACAAAGTTATTTCTTAGTCTTACCATTTTACCTAGTTTGGAACTAGCTCGGTTACCACCTCCTAACGTAGCTGCTGCTTTCCCCATGGTGTTCAAAAAGAATCTAGCTCAAACTTGGGCTGGCTAAAACAGCTGGGAAACAAATGCTAATAATGAGCTTCAAATAATCTACCATTTGAAAACTAAAAAAAATCTACTATTTGCATGGACTGGGCTATTCTATTTTTTCACTGAAATATATAGTTGGATTTTCTCATTTTTTCAGCATTCAAAGCTATATGTCCACAGAATTACATAACTAGATTTATAGATTTTTTTTTCATCAATTTAAAATAAAACTGGCATGCTAATATTTGTTATTTTTGTTGATTCCTTAGGCTTTGGGATCACCAATGCATACATTATGACCTTCTAATATGTTTAAGATAATGTTTTTTTCTTTTTAATTAATCTAAAAAGTGGGTTAATTTCTTTTGGTGGTTTTTGATTATGTTATTAAGGCCTGGTCTACACTAGAAGCTTTTACAGTTGGGTGAAAAAATCCATACCTCCCTGAGAGACAATAGCAGAATTCGTCCAGCAATCTTGCTACCCCATCTCAGGGATGTGGATTAACTATTGCTATTGGGAAAACCCCTTTCATTGGCAGAGGTAATGTTTACACTGAAGTGTTACAGCAGTAGAGTTGTGGAGCTATAGTGTTTAAGTGTAGACATACTCTAAGTTGCCACTGCTGTAGTAACAAAACAGAGGTAGCAGAAGGCGGAAAAGCGATATTTGCTGCTGTGGCAAAGTTCCAACTGTTCCCTGTTGGTCCCGCACTTCTGGCAGATAGTGTTTGCCTCAGAGGCTCACTGTGAACCTCCACACATCCCCTTGCCCTTTAATAGAGGCAAGGTTCACAGACTACTAAACCCTTATCACAGGTTTGTCTGTATTATGGGTTGAAATGCTTGCACAATCCTGGTCTCCCCTCTCAGGGGCAGACTCTGTAGTAGTGTGGGAAGGTTGGGGGAAACCTGATACCACCCACTATTCCTGTATCCAGACCAAGGACTCTATGGAAGTGGCAACTGGCAGGGTTTCCTCTATTCCCAGTCTTGTCACATTTTCCCTGGGCCACTTCCCCAAATGATCCCTCCCAGTTCCTTCTCTCTGGTACTAGGACCAGTCCATCCTGCTCCTCCACAGAATTCTGCCTTTTCTCACAGTCCTCAGTCCTTCACCAAGTGCACCTCTTCACTCTCTCACCGTGGGCACCTTCCCTCCTCCAAACTCCTCGTGTGCTCTCAACTAACTGCAGAAGAGCTCTTTTTAACCAGTCTCAACTGAGTCTTAATTGGCCTCAGGTGCTCTGATTAGTCCCACCCATTGATTCTGGAAACTTCCCAACTATTTCCAGGTGCTTCAATTGACCTGATTGATTCCAGAAGGTTCCTTCTGGTTGTGGGTTCATCCTCTGGGTACAGAGAGTTACTCAATCTAGGGTAATATACTTTCCTTCTGCCATTCTCTTATACCACTCTGGCCTGACATGTCAACTACACACTGTTATATTTGAGCCAGGACATTTTGAGGTCCTTCAGTGCGATAATACTCTTTGGTATTTCTGGGGAAGATTTGCATTCTATAGATTATATAGGATACTCTACTATATATTTCAGAAATTTTGTCTGTCTCTCTGTGTGTGTCCCTCTCTCTGTTCAAGAGCTCCTCCTAAACAGTAAGAGCTAGACCACCAAATTTGGTATGCAGCTTCCTCTTATCATAACTTAAAAGCAAGATAAAGGTTTGGTTGTGCCAGGACAATGGGATGTGTCAGGAATTCAATTGTGTCTCATAAAATGGAAAGGAGAGGTCTGGGAGAATGGAGAATTATACTGTAGAATGACCACAGAGGGGCAGCAATGGGCCAAGAGATGGGGACCAGGACAGTTATAACGACATTGGGCTAGCAGGGTGCAAGGGTGGAGAAAGAGACAGCTACTATATATTTCAGAGAGTTTGTTTGTATGTCTGTGTGTATGTGTCTGTACCCCAGCTGGGGAACATACATCCCTCCTCTGTCTGTGCCCATGGAGTTGCAGCAGCCTGGACTGACACTTCTAACCTGGCCCCAAAGTGTTGCAGTGAGAGAAGGCTGGGATTGTCCTCTCTCGCTGGGTCAGCCTGCGTACTGAACCCCTCAACCCCAGCCCTACCCCAGAACAATGATTTAAATTAAGAAAAACAAAACTTATTTGAATTAAGGACCTGAGCAGTACCAGGTAAATTTTCTAGTGACTTTAAAAGGAGCAAGTGTTTCATTTTTTATGTGGATAATAATATAATCTCTGCAGTTGGCTAGAGTAGATTATATTTCTTTGTCTTCTAAAGAGTTAAGTTGGGTAACTTTATACCAGGGAGCTGCTACCTTTCAATGTCTCTGCATGATAGTTGATTGACTCTTATTTTTATTCCTATTTTTCCAATCATCAGTATGCCTCACAAGTAACAGTTCATCCTTCCACTGAACATGGTCTTTTTCCTATTATATAAAACAAGAAGTTGAAAATGTCTCCCTGCCTCTTGTGGATTATCAGTCCAAGAGCATTTGGAAAAATAAACTTCACTGTTAATTAATGGTCCTGACTTTCAGTGATTATGAAAGTAAGGGCTGACGGCACTGACTAGAGTAAAATATGATGTGGAAAATTCTACGCAAGGTACCTATAACTCCAAATTGGTTCTCCTTTGGATATAAAGAGTAAGTTATGTCAAATAACAAACATTGTATAGAGTACACTCTGCATGTCTATGGTATCTTCTCATATGTATATGCAGCAATGGACCCGTTCAAATTTTGAGCAAATATAAAGGCTGATTCTTTATTATATCCAGTATGGATGACCCTTCTTCAACATCTATTTTGGCAAAACCATTTTTTTAAGTTGCAACTTTTGGATAAGTGCAGAAGACTGGAGCTTAAAATGAGAGAGCTTTATTAGGATGAAATGTAGCCACAGCAATCTTGAAATGTAGAATGTTTAACTTAGTCCCCACAACTTTGTTGTGATCAGTCATCCAAAACATTCATCAAGTACAGGAAATGAGCCTTCTATTGATGTATAAAGTGCCATTCGGGGGGACTGGTAAGAAACAAAGCTGCTTAAGTCATTTCTTAGAAATGATAAAGCTTTAGAAGTCATGACTGATAATAAGAAAAATATTAACTATTTGCAAAGTACAGAGGAAATAAATTAATTGAAAGATGAAGCAGCATCTAAAGCTGTTTATGGAAAAAGCTGTGACTGCAATGGTAAACTGGGGGAAAGACTCTTACAAAACCATTGGGAATGGGGCTACAGTGACGTTAAACCACCTACATAACCCCTCCCCGCCCCCAGTCCTGGGCTTCTCTGGGATCTGGAGCAATAATTTAGACAGCTACAGGAACCTATCTGAAATACAGCACATATCCTGAGCTACACTATGTGCTGCAGCAGTGCCCAGAACTTTTGCAGTGCTGCATGTAGGACTTTGCCTCTGACATGCCCCTCCTGTCCTAGTCCTGTCCCTGGTTTGTTCCCTATGGCAGGGCTTGGGAGTGATAGGCAGCCTTAAGGCTGGAGAATTCCAGGGGGAAAGACTTTAGCCTGGCATGCATGTAGAGAGACAGAAGCAGGGATGACCTAGTGATTTTAGGTTGTGATGAAGTAGATAAACTGACAACCAGCATAGCAGGGGCTAAAGAAAGACATTGGACCCAGTCAGCCTTGCCTCGTTATACATGCAGACAATGTCAGGACCAGAGGAGGCAGAAAAGAAGAGAGCCTGGCTCATTTTGTGGATGACTGGCAAAGAGGCAGGAGCCAGCTACATCCCTACCTGAGAGGAAGGGTTGCTAGCCTACCAGCGAAGCCAACATAGGGCCTTTCAGGAGCCAAGCCCTCCAGGGAATTGGTCTCTAGAGGCTAAGCCCCAGGCTGAAAGGACTCTGTTAAGAAGTAGACCAGGGCAATGGATTTAGAATGTCATATGAGGTAGCACTATTCAGAATCCAGCATCCTGAGGGGCTTAAACCCTCCCCACCCCATCTGGAGTCCAGAGGGCCCTCATGATTAAGGAGGTCCAAGGACCCTTCAGCACAGAAGTTTGGAGCCATTGACCCATAGCCCAGTCCAAGAAACCAGTGGAACCCAGTATGTAGGAAGGAAATATCGCTGGAGCCTGAACTCATGGGATCCCATGGGGAACAAGCCACCTGAATTCCTGGGGGCAGATCAATCATACAAGCCCAGACCAAAGTGGGTGTCTCACAAGTGGCCCTCCTGGGCACTGATTCAGAGATTGCCTCTACATGGTGCGCACCTTTGGCAAGATCTGGGCCCCATGGACACAAGCTGCAGTTAATTGGACTATAGGGGACACACCCTCACTGAAGGTACAAGCTAGGAAGCAGCCCAGGACAGTGGATTTAGATTCCCTGCTAGGAGGGCTCCTACTATTCAGGGGTCGGCTCACGTTGAGACGTGGTGAAGAATGAGGGCCTGGATCTCCTTACTCCATTGCCAGAAAAAGACTGAAGCACCTCAACTGGAGAAGCAAGGGGCTGGAAGTCAGTCATGTCACCCACTAAGAGCCTGGCCCTCCAAGCAATCTGGTTCAAGGATATGCCTTGGCTTTGTCACCTTCTACTAACTATAGGCCAGCAAACAAAATGATATTACACTGCAGCACATTCTGTGCTGGATGGCAGTGGTGGTGGCTGGAGATTTCTTTGCTAAGACAGGGAGTGTTAGTAGTAGCATTTGTAGCTGTCCAGTCGGGGGGGGGGGGAGAGGTGACCTTTGTTAGTGCCTAAAAGTATTCTCTAACCATTTTAACAGAGAAGTTTCTTTATTACATCTTTCTTCCCTAGATGCAAATACCTGGAGACCTATTAGTAAGTCTTACAGTATCTCCCACGGGACACACAACATTTCAGATCCAAACAGGTAGAGCTTCAATGTAATGATAACCCTCAAGGGGATTTTGCCATGGAAGGGATTGAAATATTGGGTCCCCTGGGGGAGGGGAGAAGCAGGGAGTAAGTATTTCAAGGAAGGGGCTTTTAACAGAAGAAACCTTCTTTTACAGTAGGTGCTTTCTGTTATTTTATGTGTACAGTAATCAGAAGAATGGGCCCCCAAACCCAGCTGTGATCTCTGCATTATACTGCAATGTAATATTACTACTACAAATGAACTATCAACAATCTGATAACAACTGGGCAGAAGGTGAGTTGCAGTCACCTGACTGGCTTAGAATTGAACATATCCTATTAAATTGTTCCTTCGGGCCACCTTGACTAAGCGGGGGCCAACAGAATTTCTGGACCCCTTGGCAAAGGGCGGGGCTGGCTCCGTGCTCCTGGAAGGGGCCTTGGAAAGAAGAGATAGGGATGTGGGCAGCCAGCCCTCAGGACTGCCTGGACCGTGCTGCACTGATCCCCACCCCGTGCCAGCCAGCCCTTAGTGCCGCCTGGAGCATGTGGCCCAGGGCTCTGGCAGCAATTTAAAGGCCCCTGGGGTCCAGCCACTGCTGCTGCTGCAATGGCAGCCATGACAGCCGAGATCCCCAGCCCTTTTGAATTGCAAGGCCCTGGAGCAGGTGCCTTTTTTGCCCCCCTCTCTTTGGTGATACCTAGCACAATGGAGCCTAACCTGGATAAAGCCTGTAAGTGCTAGTATAATAATTAGGAATAACATAACTGTTCATCATTCCTTCACTTTTCCCTCCCTAAAATAAACCATCAGAATCAGAGATTAATGTCCTATTATTTCCAAAGCAATCGGAGTCTTTGTGTCAGCAAAGGCATGTTCTTAATATATTTTTTTCCCACAATTTTAGTGCTCAGCAGCATTTGGTAATGAGCAATTGGTGATCTGTGGTTTGTTCAGAATTATTAGTGAACAGCATGATGTTTATCAATAAAAAGGCCAGTAGGCTAAATATTTTAAGCCTCATAAATTAGTAAGCTGGAGATCAGCATTGCTCTTTCGTGTCTCCAAGTCCCACTTCATGAATTTCTAATTGTCTGTACATGAGAAAAAAACCCAGATTGAATAGAGAAAAATGAATTATGGTAACTGCTAGAAATGCCTTTTCATCTCAGAGTTAAAATAAAAATAAACTTACTCTAGAGCTAACCCCCAAAGTAAATTTAAAAAAATGGAACTATAAGTACTCAGCCAGAAATTGTTTTCTGCATGTCAAAGGATACTATATTATCTGCGAATTGTCTATAATGAGAAAAAAAGTAATTTCTGTTAACAGTAAAGCAAAAGACATTCTGAAGTTAAGTGTAATCTTTGATATTTCCATAAGTTGTCTTTTACTCAGGAAAGCTTTCCTGCCATCTAAAATATGTTAAAAATAAAACAGAAAAGTTCAGAAGGGTGTTTCATTCTGAGGAAAATTTTCTTCTTTTGTTCATTTTTTTCCCACCTAAAGCAGCTCATAAAATAACAAAGTAGTTGGATTTGGTGTTTTTAAGGAAACCCTATGCACAGTTCTCCATTAAAATGCAAAAAAGCTATATTAATACAACAGAATGGGTGGATTTTACATAGCAAAAAATTTAATAAACCTAAAGTTATGATTCCACATGACCATAACTTGATCTTTTTACATAGGTGAAAGGGTTTGATCATATTTTACATAGGTGAAAAGGTTTGCAATGGAAGCCACATCAGTTGCTTCTTTGAGCCAAACTGTGAATTAGTGGCTACTCTGAATTTCAGAAAGGAGTTGTTCTTTCGGATTTCAAGTCACATCAGAGATTCTTCTCGATGCTGTATTGTATGACCGTGGCATGGCATCCAGCTGCTTATATTCCCACCAACCATCATGTAGCCTTTCTACTTTTCTGCTGTAAGGAAAAATACTTTCTTAACATGATGAGACTTCCCTGCCCTTGCAATGTGAAGACTCACAAAATGAGATGAGTTCAGAGTGGAAAGTGACTGCATACTTCTTTTTTGCCACATAGCTCAGTTAAAATTGACAGGCTTGACTTTTACGTCAGAGTGCTTGGTCTCCAACTGTCACAGCAGATTTGTTGCTTTGAGACATCCATTGACAAACACCTCATGCATAGTAGATGATGCGTAAAGGATGAAGCTCATCAGTGAAGTCAGTCCATTTGAAGTTCCATGTCGTTGTCATACTAAGAATGCTCCATCTCTTTGTCCTTTTTTTTTCTTACACAGTTGAAGGTATATTTCAGCAGTCAATAATGGCCATTGGCTCACTTGGTATATTGTCCCTGGCATTTTGGCTCAGGTTACCAGATTTGTAGAATCGTACATAAGTTGCAGCTGAACCATGTGGAGTCCCAAAAGAAAAGTAATTATAATTGGAACTGCTTCTTCCCCCCACTTAAGAGCTTAAGTAAAAGCAATCAGCAGCTCCAGAATGCTATGTAACATGTTATTTTTCCTAAAGCTTTTTGCTTTGCAAGTAGATGACTAAATTAAATTTTATGTCAGCAATTTGCACAAGTATAGTTTTATCTATTCACAAATATTAAAATGCAAAACAATTTGCAACGTTCGTCTTCTTTAGAAAATATTTGCCATCCCCTTTTGCTCCTCACTTCATGTCTTCTGTCTTTGTGTTTTGACTTCTGTTCCCTTCTCAGCACTTGCTATCCCCCTTTTCTCCCTGTCCTTCTCAATAGCTATCGATAGCCATGCCTATGCTCAGGTGTCAATGGGAAAGTATATCTTAAAAAAAATTTTTTTGTAAGTTCCTGCTGTGTTGCTCTGAAGTATACACAAATGGATATTTATTAAATCATCTGCACATCAATCAGTTTTTTAGGTAAAAAGTATGTTAGCTCCTGCAAGTGCTAAAACAAACCAAACATAGTACGGGATGACTGACACAGCAATGCGTCAGGTGCCAGAAGGACTGGGACTCACATGCTCAAATTGCAATCAGCCCACTGCATCCTGGTTGTATATCGTAAAATATGTTTTGCTGGTGTTCATTATCCAAAGGAATGAGCCAAAAAGTGCTTCTTTGGATTAGATCAAGAGGATTCTCCATTTTATCCCACAAACATACCATGAGGGGAAAAAATCCACATTCTATATATGAAAAAATGAGGCAATACAAGGAAAGCAGAAGGGAAAAAATGTTTCTTAATCCTATATGGACTCTCTTTCTCTCCAAATCCCCCTGCCAGCTCATTTAAGTCAGATAACTGGCACATAGATCAGCAGTGTCACAAGTACAGCTGCACTGATCTGGCAAACAGCTGTTCCAGCATGTAGCTGCTTGCTGTTCAGTCAGAAATGAGATTATTTTCTTTCAGGGACAGAAAGGGAATCCTGCACAGCTGTTTTATAGAAAGTGAGGACATATTTCACTGCCTATATTGTGCTCCAAACTCTATAAATTGAAGGGACCTAACAAGAAAGAGCTGCAAGTTAGAGGGAGGCAATTTAGAAAATGACCCTAATTTGTCCTCCAGAAAGTGAGGCCTTCAACATGGGGGAGACAAATACCCATGTTCTTTCTGTGTGTGTGTCAAAGGGAGAGGAGATTTCTGTTGAATAGGTGTGGGAATACAAGTAGGCACCAGCTGATTTTACAAGAGATGACACTGCAGTTTGTCAAGGGCCTAATTGCACTGTCCTCATTCACAGTATTGAGTCACTCACATGATGGGGTTACTCAAGGGAGAAAGTGCTCATTAACCCCTGATCTACACTAGGGGATAAGGTCGAATTAAGATACACAACTTTAGCTATATCAATTGCATAGCTTAAGTGGAAGTATCTTAACTTGAATTTTGGCACTGTCCACACTGCGGAAAGTCAAAGGGAGCATCCTCTCCCTTCGACTTCCCTTAGTCCTCATAGAAACAGGACTGCTGGCATCAACTGGAGCTCCCTCTCAGTTCGAATTAACATGTCTTCACTAGACGCACTAATTTGAACCCCAGGAGATTGAATGCGGCTACTTCAATCTTCTCTGTAGTGTAGACATGGCCGGGGTGCTGCTTAGAATAGGCAATGTAAAACTATTGTATACGTGTAAGTTAGCACACTAACTACTAAAACGCTTTTAAATAACACTAAGCATCTAATATAGCCATTATTCCTAGCACATGTTTAAATGAGTATAAACCCACTATATACTAGGTGCTAAGTGATTTTAATTAAAATTTGTTGTCTAATATATTAAAATCAACACCTAATTTCCTAAACTGGAGAACTCTAGTTCAAATGAGGATTTCATAATTGGTCCCCATCTGGAGCAAAGCTTCTGATATAAATTGGAACACTACAATTGGCTCTGTAGAGCCTCCCCTCCCCCAAAAAAACAACAAACCAAAAAACAAAAACCCTTAAATGTACCCTTCCAGGAAAATATATACAGTTTAAAGGAGCCGAGTAAACGTCTTTCAAGAAGGAATTTTGCACTCAAGAAAATACCAGGATGACACTTCCCAAAATAATTGAAGTGTTAGCTCTGGTGTCCTGCAAAGTTCCAATGCAAGTAATTCATCTTCACTTCAATTCCCTCCACTGTTCCATTCGGAAAAAGCACATCCACCTCCGTTCCAAAAAGACTGTTGTCTAGTGTTGCTGCTTGTTTTACATTCCCCACCACAGGCTTCAGAAAATATACTGTATGGTCACTTCATAGAGAGATGCCTGGCATCCTTCATAGAGATATGTGTGACTCATTTTATGGGTTACACTGTTTTATCAATATTTTATTTGAAAAATTTTAACTTGATATTTCATTTAAAATAAGAAAAAGACACAATATTAATAATAATGGTATTTACATGTTACTATTATAATATCTCTTCATCTCCCTTGCCACCAAATTTGGCTACCACACAGACTCCTCAAAATTGGAACTGAAGCCAGTAGTCAATTAATTCCAACACACTAAAACATGACTGTACCAAGGTCTCCGCTTTTGCCATAACTTCCCTTGAGGACTCACTTCTTAAGGCAGGGCTGTCCCAGAGTTTCCTGCAAGGACACAAGCTTGTCCTTGTTCTAGATGAGAGACCCCTCCCAACATGAAGCACTCTTGCAATCCAATTCATTGCTCCAGAAGATCATATGATTTGGTGTCATCTGATTCTTTCCCCTGTGGGGTCTTTGTGTTTTGTCCCAAACATAAAACAACGACAAAATCTGTTGGAGGAACAAGATCTGAAATATCTTCAAGGAAATAAAACCTTATCGGTTTTATTAACATTTTCCCCAAATGTCTTTAAGTTCTCCCACTGGTAAAAGAAAACTCATATCAATTCCCAGGCATCAATACTCTGTTAACGTAAGAGCCAGCCTTTAAAAATATGTAAGTGGCCTATATATAATTTCTGGTGTTAGGGTTTATGCTTGCACTGTTCAAATGGCAGCATTTTGAACAGAATGCCTCCATCTATCTTTGGAAAAGGAAAAAGTCAGACAGAAGCACTACATGTTTTTTCCTGCAATGTACTCCTGCTTTAACAGAAAACTCAACACTTACCTATAGTGATTTACCTCCAGGGAGCACATATGTTCACTTTACAGAAGAGACATTCTAGACTGCTGTGCTCATTCACAGGCAAACTTGGTTTATGAGTTCACTTTGCCAGGTTATTAGCTTGCTGCATTGTCAGCTATGCTGCCTAGTGCTGTAATCCTATCAAGCTGCAATAGAATATTGTTGAAAGCCAATTGAATTCAATGGAAAGACACACTAATTTCAATGGTCTTTAGACCAGACCCTATATGAGGTTATGATAGGGCAGTACTTGGACAGCAGTTCTCCAGCTAACACCCATGTGCTACAGGAATCTGTGCTGGAAATAGGTGACCTTTTCCTTTCCTTTTGTGTCAGTCTATACCCTATATCCTAGCAAGGTACTAGGGGATTTGGAGAAGTCATCTTCATGAGGTTACCACAGTGGAGTCTTTCTCATAATGACCCTAATCCAGCAGCTGGGATCTTAACACTTTTGCAGATCAGAGTCATATTTATTTAGGAGACAAAATATGCACGTAGAAACCCAACTTTAGGACCTAACTTTGAAAACATTGCCCCCTGAGAATGTATCATCCTCCTCTGAGCCATGTGGAAGACCATAGACCTAGGAGAGGAGAGAAATATTTCTTCTTCTCTGTTCAGAGCTCTCTGCTCCTTCAAGTTGCATGGAGAAAATTATTCTTTATACTTACCTAGATCTGCAGTTCAAACTCAGAGCCTTGAGTGAGGTAGGTGTATAAGCATTAATATTGCACAAGGGTGGGGCGGGGGGGGGAGGGAGGCCAGGAGAGAAACATGGTGCTTAAGTTAAATATCAAAAAGGTGTTTGATCCAGGAGGTGAAAAAGAGACTTTGGCTTACAAATCAAGGCCCATTCTAGTGCTCCTTGATACTATTCAGACATGTCATTTAAACTTCTGTATCATGAAAGATTCGAAGAGAAGGATATTGGCGTTCGAGAAGAGGAGTTCTAGAAAGATCCTGAGAATAGGATGAATGCAGAAGGTCACCAATGAGGAATTATATAGGAAGATACAGCCAAAAGAGAACCTACTGCAGAAGGTTATACAATGGAAGTTACATCTATTCGGGCATATCTACAGAATGAACGACTATCAAAAAGTGAAGACCCTGGTATAATGGATGGTCTGAATAGGAGAGGCAGACCCCACAGAGAATGGGGAGATGATATATTAGATTGGTGTGGAGCTAGTCTACAGAAACTAAGCCACTCTGCCCTGAACAGGGAAAGATGGAAGGAAGTAATAAGGAAGGCATCAGATACCAACGGGCATTGAGTCCATGGCTGTTGATGATGATCATCATCTCAGGTTTCCTAGGAGAATGAATCTAATAATAATAGTTAGTAGAGTCATTATACTTTTGATCCATAACTTTCAGTGTGCTTGCCAAAGTTGGTTAAACATAAATAACCCCATTTTCAGGGGAGCTGACAGCCTCCATGGGCCCCTGGGCAAGTGGAAGAGGCCCCGGCTCCACATTCCTGGAAGAGGAAGGGCCTTGGGTGGAAGGGGTGGGGCCAGAGGCAGCCAGCTCTCAGCACTGCTCAGAGGGCCTGGTGCATCATTCTGGGAGGCAATTTAAAGGGTCCCGTGCCTCAGCCGCTGCTGCAGTAGCAGTTGCGGCAGCTGGGAGCCCTGGGTCCCTTTGAATCACCAAGCCCCAGGTCAATTGCCCTCTTTGTTCTCCCTGCCAGCAGGCCAGCTCATTTTACGAAAGTATGGCTAAGCATGAAGTAGAAGCCATTCTACTGAGAAATGGTGCAGTCAAATGAGAGCAGGGCACAAAATGTTCAAGTAGAAAAAAATTCAGCAAAATTGCCTCTTTTCAAAATAGATTTTTGTTATGAAACTGAGTTTTTTGGGTTTCGTGCAGAAACATTTGAGGAAAGAAATGTTGCTTTGATTGTCACTTGTTAGTTTCTGGCTTTCTGTTATTAAATTGCCAGTTCGGGTTACACAATTTATTCACATGCTCACAAGACCATATAGTTGTTCTAGAAACTGCAAAAGTTGAAAAATGGCTTTTTAAAACTCAGACATTAAAACTGGTCATGGAATGGATTGCTGCTCCACATGAGTAAGAGTGGAAAAATCAGATTGTTGGTAATTTGTAGAAAAAATATTTTCAAATGCATGTTTTGTTTATTCTGCAAACTCATGTATAATGTATAACAATCCATTTCTTTCAGAACTGTAACCGTCTTGTAGTCTTAATTGCTTTAAATATATCCAAACAGACTTAAAATGCAATAAATATCAAGCAATTGTATACAGTACAGCTTGAACCTCTCTTAACCTGGACTCTCTGGTCCAACAACATTCCTGGTCCGGAAGGACCGCGGATGTTCAGGACTAGAGAGTCCTGTGGAGGGGTGGTGGACGGGAGCCCTGCAGTGAGGCTGGAACTCAGTTGCAGGGCTGCTCAGTGGCAGCAAAACCAGGAGCCTGGCGCGGCTGCGTGGCAGTATTTGGAGGCAGAGGGGTTGCTCCGTGAGGCCGAGAGCCTGACTGTGGGGCTGCCTGGCAGTAGGGCCAGGCACCCGGGAGTGGAGCTGCCTGGCAGTAGGGCCAGGCACCTGGGAGTGGAGCTGCCTGGCAGTGGGGCCAGGCACCTGGGAGTGGAGCTGCCTGGCAGTGGGGCCAGGCACCCGGGAGTGGGGCCACCCAGTGGCACAGCAAAGAGTCTGGCAGCCCTGCTACCTCTTGGCAGAGCTGCCTGGTGAGGCTGGGAGGCCACAGGGCTGCCCAGTGAGGCTGAAGTCCAAGCAGGGCTGCCATTTGGCGGCACAGCTGGACCCCAGCAGGGGGACTGTTCTGCGAGGCTGGGAACCTGGCAGTGGGACTGTGTGTGTGGCAGCAGGGTTGCCACGGTGGGGCCTGTGTGCGGAGGGTCAGGCAGCAGGTGGTGCAGCTAGGAGGCTGGCAGCCAGACCGTGTCTGGGGATACTGCTGGCGGGGGTGGGAGGCAGAAATGACCTTCTCTGATTTGGCAAAGTCCCTCATCCAGGACCAGTTAGGTCCCGAGGTTGCCGGACCAGGGAGGTCCAACCTGTACTAGCATTTGATTATTTAATATACCACGAAGAAAAGAATTTGGTTTAGCTGTCTGTCTACTTTCTGTACATCTTTTAATAAACATACCATGTCTCACAGTAATTACACCTTGGAGTGTTTGTCATCACTCTCATTTTTTCCATGACTACTGTAATCCACACTTGATTAAAGCATATTGAAAAATCAGGAGTTTCAATTTTCTTTTTGCAGGCTGTAAGGATTATATATATTAAAGTAGTTATGTGAAGTCTAACTATAGCAAAGTGCTAAATATAAAGAGATACTGTGATACACATGGTACTTAAAATAACACCTTGTAATCCTCTGTGCTGGGGTGTGCATCCCCCCACACTCGCCAAGGCAGAGTTAAATCCATATTATGGACTGTAGAAGTCCACCTCCCAAGTACAGGAGTAGTATAAAAGAAGGAAGCACAGGTCATACGGGATGGGGGTTCTCTACCCTGGGAAACGGTGACTGGAAAAGGTTTGGGTTGTCATGGTGAATAAATAGCTCACCATGAACTCCCAGTGTGATGCTGTGGCCAAAAGGGCTAATACTGTTAAAGCTGCACACTTGTTAATGCTGCTACTGCTGCTGTTCTTGTAGCTCTGGCATTAGCTGCATGAGCAGAGAGTGCAGCATTCTGACCCAGCAGACCTAGATGCTCTACGTAAAGACCACAGGCTTGGTGTGGTGGCCAAGGTGTTTGACCAGCATTACTGTCAACAAAACACAGTCCTAGTGCCCCATAGGGGCTGCAGGTGTACTAACTCAGATATGCCCATTGCAGTAGTACCAGTTCAATCAGCATAACATGACACTGTCCCCTACAGCAGCACAAAGATGCCCTTCCTATGGTTTCTTCTTTTATACAATGATACAAGCAAGTTAGGTATTACACACTACTGATGCTGTTAGTTACCACCCAAATCCTCATACGTGATGGTTGAGACGAAACATCCTTATCCTTCTGCCCTCTCCTTATCTTTACAAGGGGTAAGCGTGTTCTTTTACTATCTCGTAGGAATGCATTTATTTAGTTATTTCAGAGATGTGAGTGTCTTGTAACATCTTCCATCAGGAAAATGCTTACTTGGGTAGCTGACATCTAGTTTGTTACTATTCTGTCAAACCCAGTGCTCCTCTGGTTCACAGCCTTTGGTTCACTCTGTAAGTTATGCTTAGGGCTCAGCCTACAAATGTGATTCTCCAGGGTATAAACAGGGAAATATTGAGTCAGAGTCATGTTGTTGTTTTACCTCTATTTGTTGGTGCAGAGACGGCTACTGCAATACTATGTCCTGTTCTGAGAAAGATGATGATAAATTGGAGAGAGTTCAGAGAAGAGCCCTGATAATAACTAAAGGGTTGGAAAACACGCCATATAGTGATAGACTCAAAGAGCTCAATATAGTCAGCTTATCAGAGAGAAGCGTAAAGGGTGACTTGTTCAGTTCATAAACACCCATATAGGGAACAGGGCTCTTCAATCTAGGAGGCAAAAGTATAATATGATCCAGTGGCTGAACCTGGAAAAATTCAGACTAAAAATAAAACATAACCTCATGGTTAAAATTTGTAATTAATCATTGGAATAATTTACCAAACATTGCGGTTATTGGCCTTCACTGGATATTCATAAATCAAGATTAGATTTTTTAATGGAAGATACACTCTAGTTCAATGAGGAAATTAATTCAGAAAAAGTCTATGACCTGTGTTGTGCAGGAGGTCAGACTAGATGATCACAGTGGTCCCTTTTGCCTATACAATCTATGCATGTAGCTGGCATAAGTAAATTAGTGGGCAACCAATTTTCCATCACCTCATTGCTTTTACCAATTAGCTCTATGACAAAGTAAACATAGGAAACAATGAGTAACATGTTTTCTAGTTAGCATATGCCAAAAGGTAGAGTTATATCTAATTTAAAATTAGTTTCAGGAACAAAGCACAAGCTGTTAAAAATAATTTCAAAGAGAAAGTTCAGCTGATACCCAGAGGCTCCCAGCCCCTTACTGGGAGCCTGACTGCATCCAGGAGTCACCTAGTCTTTGGGTGCAAAGCTCCCTGTTGGGTTAAGAGGGGAGGGAGAAGGGATCCTAGCCATGGGGAGAAGAAAGCTGAATGCAATGGGGCAGTGTATACATGAACCATGCACTGATTACTGCAGTGATTGTAAGTTGACCTTGCACATAGTAGGTTGACTTCAGTCTATACTGTAGACATGCCTTGAGAATATAAATAAGAGACACTGACATCACCACTTAACCTCTCCCCCCCCCCCCATCTCTACTGAAGGCAATGAGATTGTTTGGAAGACATTCAAAGAAACATTCAAACATGGTAGGGAGGGGGAAGTAGGCTGTTCTAGGCTTTTGAGTAGGAGGATAATAAACTTTATTGCTTCAATTTTGACTTAGCCTGATAAAGTTCAGGAAATAGCAAATGGTTTTTATCTTTTTATTCCCTTCTGTAGCTAACTCTGATAATCCATGCCTATATCACTTACAATCACTTAAATCCTACCTTTCTGTAGTCAATAAACTTATTTTAATTTTTTATCTAAGTCAGCATGGTTTTTTGATTGAAGTTTGGGAAGTCTACTCAGTTTACAAAGGCTGGTGCATATTCATACCTTTTGATGGAATGATGAACTGATTAGTCAGTTTACTCTGATATAGTGAGTCCTTGAGCAGTGTAAAATGCACATTTCTACGGTTTTGTTCACATTTGCAGGGGACGCTGAGTGCAATGGACTGGAGGATGGGTGATGGAGAGGAGCAGAGCAGGCTGTTGAGTTACTCCAGCTCCCATCACCGCGGTGAGGAAGGGGGAATCCTGCTTCTGCCCCACACCAGGCCCCCTGTTAATCCCTTGGGCCACTCTGGGCTCCACGGGTCCTATCCATTGGACAGCAGAGGCAGCCCCAGTGGGCCCCCCCAAAAAACACGAGGCCTGGGGCAGCCACCTTGAACTGACCTATGGACAGCATGGCTCTGCCTTTGCCTGAGCATAGCATGTCAGGTATATCATACATTGCAACATGCACCTTCAGTTTTCTGAATGCAGTTCTTGCCTGAATGTCCTTCAGAAAATCCATCTCCTAGAAGCTGAAGCAGTGACCTACTGTGATTATGTAGTTCCGGTAATTAAAGTGAATAAGTCTGTTTTGACCTTTTCCTGGGGTTGGGCAGGCTTGGTTTCTGGTAACAAAAAAAAAAAAAAAAAAAAAAAATCCCTCTACAGTATTATTGTGTCTAGGGCCACAGAACGCATCCCACTTTCCATCTGTTCCGGTATTTTGGGCATTATTCCTGGCAACAGCATCTCAGTTGTCATCCTTTTTCCCCAATGAGACACTAAAAGCTTAGCTTTCACTCCCCCCACCTCCCAAGGCCAGCTCGATGTACAGACTCAGTTCTTGCCTGAATACTGGTGCAAGGCTTTTCTTTTTTTGTTTTTGTTTTTGTTTGTTTGTTTTGTTTTTGGTCTGGAAATCCAGCATTCCTATTGGTCTGGACCACTCTTTCCTAGCTGTTGACTCTGTTTCTAGCTATTGCTTTATTTTCCTGTTAATCACAGTCCTCCCTGCTGTGGCTCTCACTAACAAGCCCTCATGCTTTATGTACAATGTGCTGGGTAATAATAGGAAAAGACTCCATGTTTCTAAAACTAAGTTCACTCTTTATTACAAGATTCTTTACAGAGTTGCTGCAATAGCAGGTGCTGTTCTATCCACGGGCATGCAGGTTGCATCCCTGATGCTTTTCTTCTACCTCAAGTCACCTGCATTTTCTTGTCTTTTGCTGTTTTCTCTCTTTCCTTCTCCCCTCCCTGAATCTGTTTTTAAAAGAAAAAAAGCTTTAAATAAGAAAACAAGTGTTATGACTGAATGCAGACTCTGCCATTATTCCAACAAGGACACTTGATACCATCCCAGCATCTGACAAACAAAGGATTTTTCTGTTTGAAATGCTTGAGGTGCCAACCTGCCTGAAACCTGCAGATACTGTTAGTGCTGCACAGAGTTGTGAAGGCTGTGGCATTATTACTACTGCAGCCCATCGATCCAGCCTATAGCGAAGACATTCCCTGAGTATCTTAGTATCTGGTTGTCTTAAAAATATAAATGTTTATATATGATTATGGCATTACATATAGCATCTTCAGGGAGAATACCTGACTAATGTGATCCCTGGGAAGTGATATAAACTTCCCAGAACTACTTTTTGTATAAAGAAATGACTCAGATCATACAAGATTAGGGTTGGGAGAGACTTCAGGAGGCTCTCTAGTCCCACCCCTTGCTCAAAGCAGGACAAACCCCAACTAAATCATTCCAGATAAGGCTTTATCAAGGATCACTGAGGGTTGAGATTCCACCAGTTCTCCAGGTGATCCTTTATGGTACTTCACCACCCTCCTAGTGAAATAGGTTTTACTCATATCTAGCTTATAACTCCCCAGCTGAAACTAGAGACCATTGATCCTTGTACTGTCATCTTGCCAACAGTAAGAACAGCCTAGCTCCCTCTTCTTTGGAACCCTTGTTCAGGTAATTAAAGGCTGCTACCAAATTTCCCCTCACTCTTCTCTTCTGCCAATTAAATAAGCCCAGTTCCCTCAGCCTCTCCTCATAAGTCATGCATCCCAGGCCCCTAATGATTGTTGTTGCCTTCTGCTGGACTATCTCTAATTTTCCCCCATCCTTTCTGTGGTGAGGGGCCCAAAACTGGATGCAATACTCCAGATGTGGCCTCACTAGTGCCAAATAGAGAGGAATAACCAACTTCCCTCAAACTGCTGGCAATTCTTCTACAAATGCAGCCCATCTTGCCATTAGCCTTCTTGGCAACAAGGGCACATTGCTGACTCATACCCAGCTTCTCATCCACTGTAATCCTCAGGTTCTTTTCTGCAGAACTGCTACTTAGCCAGTCGGTTTCCATCCTGTAACATTGCTTGGGATTCTTCCATCCTCAGTGCAGGACTCCGTGCTTGTCCTTGCTGAACCTCATTAGATGTCTTTTGGCCCAATCCTCCAATTTGTCCAGATCACTCTGGACCCTAACCCTACCCTCCAGGGTATCTACTTCTCCCCCCATCTTAGTATCATCCGCAAGCTTGCTGACAGTGCAATCCATCCCATTATCTGAATCATTAATGAAGATGTCAAACAAAAAGCAGCCCCAGAATCAGCCCCTGGGGCAGTCTGATACTTGCTGCCAACTGGATCCAAGTGCTTGTTATGAACCAGGACAGTTAGTGACTTGTTACCAAAGGAAAACCTCTTGGTGGCAGGTCCCACAGTTGAGCTAGTCTGGAAGCAGCACCTGCAAGAGAGCCAGCTTCCAGGCCTGCAGAGAGTTGTTAGTAGACTGCCTTACTAGCTACCCCGCTAGATTGGCTGGAAGAGTCAGCAGACCCATTCTTAAACCCAGCAGCAGCTCAATGGCCACTTAAAGCATTCGTCTATGTCTGTAATTTCTCCTGCTTTGGTCCTAGCTCTGCTTTTACCTTGCTTTGCTCTATTCCAGATATCCAGGTCCTGACCATTGGCTCTAATTTATAACTATGGTTCTGACCCTTGACTACAGCATCTGGCCTCTGAATCTGACCAAATGTGCTAATTTCTGGCTAGCAAGTCCTCCTCTGACCACTAGGCATGACTGGCTATGTTCCAGTCTCTCACACTTCATGGGATTTGAAGGACTGTTCATCTGCCAGAGCCCTTGTTGGAGTTAGCTTGGTCTCTGGTAAGCTTATTAGCATGTGTGTAAGTTCTTTTATTGTTTTTAATATTCTCTGTAATGCTTTTATCTTCAGATAAATGTGCCTGTTTAGAAGAGCTGTATGATGCCTTATAATTGTGGGCAGATACACTTTTTACAGCCTCAGATGAGGAAAGTACAGCAGGCCTGCATAGGCTGTCTGTGTTGCTGGGGAATTCACAGCATGGACAGGGAGCTGTACAGCCTGGAAATACCGTAGTTGGGATGGAAAGAGATGAGTGCCTCCACCAAAGGGAAATCATCGATGGGAAACTTGAAATCTAAGAGCATATATCCTTGCTAGACCACAAGAGGGATTCTCTGAACAGTCACATTGGTCACTGCTAATAATTGTTCATACAGGATTCCTGTAATGATTTTAAAATATTTGCATCAGTCTAGGACTTTATGACACCTCAAAAAAGATATTTTGGCATTAGAAGGGGTTCAGAAAAGGGCAACTAAAATGATTAGGGGTTTGGAACGGGTCTCATATGAGGAGAGGCTAAAGAGACTGGGACTTTTCAGTTTAGAAAAGAGGAGACTGAGGGGGGATATGATAGGGGTATATAAAATCATGACTGGTGTGGAGAGGGTGAATAAATAAAAGTTATATACTTGTTACCATAATATAAGAACTAGAGGACACCAAATGAAATTAATGGGTAGCAGGTTTAAAACTAATAAAAGAAAATTCTTCTTTACACAGCGCACAGTAAACCTGTGGAACTCCTTGCCAGAGGAGGCTGTGAACGCTAGGACTATAACAGAGTTTTAAAAAGAGCTAGATACATTAATGGAAGTTGGGCCCATAAAAGGCTATTAGCCAGGGAGTAAGGAATGGTGTCCCTGGCCTGTTTGTCAAAGGCTGGAGATGGATGGCAGGAGACAAATCACTTGATCATTGTCTTCGGTCCACCCCCTCTGGGGCACCTGGCACTGGCCACTGTCAGCAGACAGCATACTGGGCTAGATGGACCTTTGGTCTGACCCAGTATGGCTATTCTTACTCTCATTGTCTTTTGATTATGATACTTACTTAAATGGTGACTGCTTTGATCAGCAGGAGGTAGAACAGGCTGTGACAAACATTCAAGATATATCAGAAAAACAAATATCTTTTAACTAGTTCTCAGAATAAATGAACCTTGACAGCAATAATCATTTTATGCTGTGTCCCTTGCTAGCAGCTATGGTTATCATGTCTACAAAGGAGGAGCTGAATGACTATCATGAATTATTAAAATTATCTAATATCCTCAGAACTGAAAAATGCATTACGACTGAATGTGAAAATGAATGTTAGCCATAACTTGACAACATAAATTGAAGCACTGTCATGAGCCTGTCAAGCTATTCTCACTCAGATTTAGTACTAGTGGTCTTAACAAAATACTGACAGAATGAGATAAGATCACATTATGCTCAAAATCAGAGGATTCTGACTCAGCCTTTCTCTACAGTATATTTGGCCAAAAACTAGTTAGCTGTGTATACCTATACCTGGGAGAGTTCCATTCTTTGTCCATCAGATTACATGCACAAACATAATTTGGTTAATATAGCTATAGTGTGGAGATCTAGCTCTAAAAGCTATGTTTATCCTTCACTGTAAACATGGCATACTACATGGAAATTTTACCTGCTATCCTGAGACAAATTCTATTGATAAGAAGGTATTGTCTTTTGTTATTAAGCTGCTACCACTAACTAGAACTATATAGAGAGTTCACTAAAACAGATTTTAAAGCTGTAAAAATGTGAGATTTCATAGAAATATGAAAATAAATCCATATATTCAATCCACAATTTGGAGGTAGCTAAATGTTTCACACACTGAACAAACAGGTCTTTCACTATATATTACAATCAGTTTTACTGCATTTTCTAGCGTAATCATACCTAGCTTTCCATTTGCAAAACATGTAATAACCCTGCTTCCTACAAAATAATGAAGTATTGAGATACAACAGCAGTGGCATTTAGTCCTCTGAAGAAACAGCATCTTAATTTCCTAGGTGAAAAGTAGAAAGGATTCTGGTGATGCACTTCCAAGAGAAAATGAGTGAGAGACTGGTAAGAATTTTAGTGTCTAATATATTTTGTGTTTGAATAACTTTATCCTTAAACACAACATTTCATTTTCAACATTAACTATGTCATGTTCCATATCCTATCTATTTTCTGGTATGCATCAACAATTATACATAAAACTAATAAACAATAGTTACTATACACTTACAATCCAAGGCAATGCCTAACTGTTGATAATATGTGCAGGGGTACAATCTAAAGATCCTGGTGTTTTGCTGTGGGGTTCAGGACAGGTACTCTGGAGACAAAGGAGAACGACTTCCCACTCCTCCTGCATCTCCCTTTCCACTCTGAGACAGCACTACCTTTCCCCCACTTCCCCCACGGCTCTTGCCCCACTTCTTCCATCGCCTTGCTGCTGCAGGTAAAACACAGACCAGACACCATACTGCCAAGCATAGGTAACGGGGCGTGAGGTGGGGACAGGACTCAGCATGCTTTCCCATGGCCTCTCTGTCAGAGTTGCATTGCCAGCCAGTCTCTCTTCCCTGCTGCGGGTGCCTGCTAGCAGGGTTCAGTGGAAGCATGAAGTGCTGGTACCTTTCCCACGCATGTCTTTCTCAGTCATGTTTGGCCTGCCTCCCACCACGATAGAAATCTGAGGGGGTACTTGACCCCCAGTGTCACCACGGCATGTTAAGAATAGCAGCAGTACTACTAATATTATGAGTACTATAAATCTGGAGAAAGAAAGATCAGATTAAAATGAATAAAATATAAAACATAAAAGCTGGAATCTAATATACCACAAATCTATATGGGTGTTCTGAAAGCACTACATTGCTATTTCTGGACTTTTGAGTGCTTGATTATGTAAATTTAAAATTGCATTAACAATAGTGGGGTTTTTTATTTAGTTTTCTAATTGTTTTTTTAAAAAAAAACACCACCACCAATAGACCAGGCATGCTCCTGGAACCGCAGCTGAATGGCTCCTGGAGTTAATATGCTGCATTGTCAATATGGAAGTTTCAGCTTTAACTGCATCTTTGAACCCCATCCTTGCTTTCCTTAAGACACCCACTTAAGGTTTCAGGCTTTCTAGCTGTCACTTCACCTGTGTCTTGCTTCCTGTAGAGTGGAGATGTAGGCTTCCAGTCCCTCTGCTCCTCACTGTGCCTTCCCAACCATGCATGATTGGTGTTCAGCATCTGTGATTAACTTTTCTCCAGGGGCTACAACAGTGTGTATCATTTACAAAGTAGCCACCACAAAGCAAAATACATTTATTCTCAGACCAAAAACATTACAGAAAAACATATTAAAATAACTTGCACGCCTTCTAGTTCATGTCAGATTTTAGTTGAGTTTACCTATTACTTTATACAGTTTAGTCATTTTGATTTCTGGACCTCTTATAATAGGTAATGACCAAAGAATGACCCTTCTTCGGGGTGAAGCCTTAAAGTGTTGGGTTTTTGTTTTGTTTTGATTTGTTTTGCAGAACTGGTAATGGGGAATCTTGCTTGAACCAACTCCTAGTGATTCTAGATTATATATGACTCCCCACCCCCCGTGATCCAAATACACATTACCTGTGCTGATACAAAGGGCTATGAATATTCTATATAGCTCATACTATTTGGCTCACCTTGCTATACTGTTTTTTGTGGCTTTCATGTTTTAAGCATTGTCACTGCGCCTCAGTGGGTCACAGCTTGAGAATGACAAAATCAGTGCAAACCAATGAATAATATGGAAACTCACCCCCAGCTGGTGGTTATTCTATCATTAGATTATACCAAGATACTAACAAAAGTGAACTTCTGTATTGCTACACTGGTTACCAAGAAGTAAAAAACCACAGTAATTTGAAGGGCAAACCAGAGCCTTTTAAAATCACTGGGCCCTGGGGCAGCTGCCCCTTTTGCTTCCCCTTGTCAGTAGCCCTTCTGGTAGGGTCCAGCAGTGCTGCCACAGGAGAGCTATGCGCAGGGCTGCCAATGGCAGAGGGACACACAAAATTCAGCTGTGGGTGGGCTAGTCCACGGGCTGGTTCTTACCAAATAGTCAGATTTGCCTGAACTGGCCCACTTGCACCTCTGTGTCCAGGGTCACATGAGCATATCATATAGCCTTATATGCCTTGAAGACTTACAGTCATTGCTCATATTCTTGCTGAGGTGTCCACAGAAAGGCTTACTGGTGGGATGTGTTTCTTCCATGGCTCACTGTTAGTGTGAAGTGTCCTTAATGGGCCTTAAATGTATAACTATCTAGCCTTGATGTAAATCTTAGTTAGTGGGTGTTATCCAGGAATACCACATATGTATAAGATACAAGTTCATGGCCAATGTTCATAATTTTAGATACAAAGATAATATATAACAGGATAATCATACTCTGCAATAATATTTTTCCTTTGATCCTTACATGGCGTACGTTGTACAATATTTGTTGCAATTATATAATAGTGGCAATATCAATGACTTAAACGGCCATATTCTATCACACAGCATCACAAGTATACAAAAAGGGCACAAAAATACTGGTTGTGGTTGCAATATCTGTCACAGTCAGCTTCTAGCTCTGGAGTGATTAGGCCTGCAACTACATCAGCGCTGTAAATGCTCTTGGCTGAAGCTAAGAAGCTTTCCATATTTAAAAGCTGCAACATTCCTTGTTCTGAAGCTTGTTAATCCTCTCATTCTTACACTCTTCTTCTGCTTTGTCAACTGAGCTTATAAAAGCCTATAACAAAAATAATACACATTATGTACAGTGTGTAATGTTATTTTGCATTACTCGTGCTTAATTTGGCCTATTTAAGCATTCATAACTTTAATGTTTCAAAATCAACCATTCCTAAAAATAGTGAAGCATATTCATCAGGGTCTATTATATATCAGCTTTGGTGTTTTGAGTTGTCCCTGAAAGAAACAAGTTTATGCAAACTTTTTATAATGAAAAAAAAATCACTGCATTTTTAACCATCAACATGAAGCCAAAACAGTAAAAGGGATTTTATTCAAATTTTAAAAAAAGAAAAATTTCTCAATAAAGAGACCAAACATTGGAAAGTTTTACCTAATCCATGAATGATTCAGAAGTTTTGAGACAATTACAGAAACCGCTATGTGGCCTTAATGAATGTTTTGTACCATTATTTATATAGCACACAAAGTGTACTAGGAGCTTTATAGACACATAAAAGACCTAATTTCTGTTAATTGCCTACAGTCCATGGTTAGACATAATATTAGAGCTCTCAGGTGCACTACACTACACAGAAAATCCCGATATGACTAACCTCAAAATGTTCAGTGATTAAAAAGCAGAATGTCCCAAATCATGAGTTAAAAATATTCTTGTTTAAAAAAAGTCCTCTTTTTTGTTTCTGATTTCTGACTCCTCCTCCCCCATATGTATGCGCCAATTACACATTAAGAATTCAAGCTTAAATATGTGCAAAATCGTAGGCCCCAGCTTCCATCCATTCCTGCTCTCTGGCTCCTCCCCCCTCTCCAAAGTCCTTCACACTTTGAGGCATGTCTCCACAATGCTGAGCCTGCTCCAAGGCTTCAGTTTCTCTGGCAGATGATGGAGGAAATTGCAGGCAACACAGAAAACTTTAGAGCGCTGCTTGGGTTTTCTTGTGAGATCACAAGAGCTCCCCAAATTGACCCAATTTCACAAGGGTTAGCAGCACAGCACTGGTGTGTCTGAGGAAAACATCTGGGACAGGGAGCAGCTGGCAGGGAAAGGGGAAAAGACTTTCCTAAGGCATCTCTGGGCCCCTTCAAAGATCAGAAGGAGGCCCGTGAAGAAAGGAGAAGTTACCTAGGTGGCAACAGGAGATTTTTGGCACAGTGGAGGCAGGGCAGCTCTGTTGCACTGACACCATTTTCATAAGAGGGGAGGAAGAAGAGGGATCATTCTGAGTTGGTGGGATCTTTGTGGTCCCTCCTCCCTCATCATGAAAATAGTTTCTCCCACTCCATTCTCTGGAGCATGCACTGATTGTATTGTATCTACTGTATTGCAGAAAAGCAGTTTGAAATCTGGCTTTCTGTAAAGAACACATTTTAAGAACCAAGATTTAATACAGATTTGGGAAAGAAAGGTTTGAAAGCAAAACTTGACAGTTTTTCCAAAGTGTTGACCAGATCTGCTAATGGGACAGAGAGAGTTCATACCCACAAATTCTCTGCTTTGTGCACTTCTTCACAACACCCAGGACTCTGGGTCATGGCCATCCCCACCCCATTCAACACCACTACCTGCAGCTGCACTACATGTGTGAGTATTTTCAGTGCTAGAGTTGGAGTAATTCCTCCCTGTCTGAGTGTGGGTGGTCGACTGGGTTCGCCAGTCCCCAAACAGCCAAGTTAAAATAAAAACCCTGGCACTGAGCAGTGAGGTTTGGCCTTGTACTCTTCTCTTCTTCAAACTACTCGTGATTGCTAGATAGCTGCATGACTGCCAGATACATTATCATGCAATTTCTATTGCTAGGGCTTACCTCTTCCCTTCACTGATCCCATATTCCTGATCGTCTAATTTTTGTAAGAGAAGAAAAAAATGTTTGTACTGAATGACTCTTTTTCTTATTCTGCCTACATGAACTTCAGAATGGGATATTTAACCATGGATTTATATCTATTTTCACTTCATAACTGCTTCAGAGAATATAAATATATTTTCAGTTATTTATAGTGATTATGACAGTCTATTTTCATTTTATAAGTTGAGATTCTGGAGTATATAATCATTTAATCAAGACCTATTTCATTGTAATAGCCACTTTATTGAGACATCTCCCAGAGAACCAATTTAACTCAGACCATTTTAGCAAGAATTCCTTTCAGTGAGGGACACTTTCAGTACTAAGGGATTGAGAAATATTTAGTCAGGTGTTAAATAAAGATGGAATGCTGAGGTCTGATCTTTTATTACAGAAACCGGAATTAAAAATGAAAAGACAAATGGTTTTATTTTGATTCAGCACACTATCTCATTTCATTCAGACAAACTGTTCACCAAAGTGTCCCCAATTAAGAGGATTCTCCGCCTCCTGTAAAGAATCTTCATGTGTCTTAAAGTAGCATTGTATTATGTACTTAACACAGCATAAATTACACTTTCTGCATAAAAATGTTAGCAATATTTGTTCATCAGTGTATTTAATTCATTTTCATAATTCTCAAAATACAAATAATCAGCATTTTAAAGATGATGTTATTAGGTAGATAATAATAGTTCAATAGTTTTAACAATTTTAAAATATTTCCTAAATTGTCATACAAATATTTCTGTTAGAAAAAACTCTTGATTTAGTGGAACCTCTACCTCCATGATATGACTTTATCAGGCTGAGAATAGACCCAAAGTAATGTGCAATTAATGAGTTTAAACAATGGCAAATGTATAACAAATATTGGGAAAAATATGAGTTCAGGAATAAAATGAATTCACATGTAATATAAAAAATGTGATCTGTATTATTAATTACCCCAGCATATCAGTTGTGTGTCTGAGACCTCAAGGCTATGTCTACACTGGCATGATTTTGTGCAAGAACTCTTTTGCGGAAGAGTTCTTGTGCAAAAATTCTTCCAAAAGAGAGTGTTTACACTGGCATGTGCCTTTGTGCAAGAGATGTGCTTTTGCGCAAGAGCATCCATGCCAGTGTAGACACTCTCTTGCGCAAGAAAGCTCTGATGGCCATTTTAACCATAGGGCTCTCTAGCGCAAGAAATTCATGTTGCCTGTCTACACTGGCATCTTGCGCAAGAACAGTTGCACAAGAGGGCTTATTCCTGAGCGGGAGCATCATAGTTCTTGCACAAGAAGCACTGATTTCATACATTAGAACGTCAGTGTTCTTGCGTAAGAACTCACGGCCAGTGTAGACAGGCAGCAAGTTTTGGCGCAAAAGCAGCTGCTTTTGCTCAAGATTGCACCAATGTAGACACAGCCCAAGAGTATTGAACGTAAGTATTATTAGGCAAAAGTTAACAATTGCCAAACATAAGTTTATTGTGGAGTCAGACCCCATACCAGCCCCCAGTTTTATGGGAAAAGAGAATGTTTAAGGCCTAAGGCAAGAGGTGCTTTAAAGACTTCATGGAAAGACGTGAAAGTTTCTTTTTTGTAGCTGACCCCTCCTTCAAATTGTTCATGAGTGTTGTGGTAACAAAAGTCTTTTTGATACTTGATGGCGTGCTGTATATCATGATCTCAGAGGCAAGTGTGGTAAGTACTCATATTTCAGTTTCTAAATGCTCTAGTTGTTGATGGGTTCACACGTGAGCAGCGCATGGCTCCTGCATCTGGGGAGGCTGTGCTTGAGTTCTGGATGCCCCCTAGATGTATTAGGCGGCACTAGTGGCCCCTACTCTGCTCTGCCCCGAGGCCTGCCACCATTTGCCTCTTTCTCCTGAGGACCACCTCCACTTGGCCTCCTCCCCCAAGGCCCTGCCCATACTCCACCACTGCTCTGCCTTAGGTTCCACTTCCAGTCAGCTCCCTCCCCCAAAGACCCAGCCTGCTGCTCATGCCTCTTTGCCCCCTTTCCTGAAGGGCTCCTCGCTTGTACATCTTTGCCCCTTGTACCTCTCTCCACTCCCCCCCCCCTCCAGGGACCCCTGCCCACTACCTACACTGTCTGCCTTTCAGGGGTCAAAGAGGTGTGAGAGACAGGCAGGGACTGGGGACAGGGAAGTGGCAGAGAAGTGCCAGCCGCAGGAGGACGGGGGACAGGGGAGAAAAAAAAGTGCTGTGATGAGATTGGAATTGTGCCTGCATTCATTCTGGCATGAAGTTTGGCAGCGCAGACTTGTCAGAGCTGGTGTGTTATCTGCTCCCCCTCATCTGGAAGGACTGTGGCCATGGCAAAGGTAAAGCTGAATGCTGGATAATTATATTGAGGCATTTTAATAGCAAAAAAAGGTTTTTTATTCAGCATATTAAGTTTATGAATCATTGATGGTTTAAAGTAGAATAAAAAGTAAAACTTCTCCTCATATAGCCTTAGGGTACTACATATATCCTTCATTTTCTTTACTAAACAGTTAATAGCTGCACTATTTCAGCTCACACATTTAGAGCCCAGACTGTGAGAGGGGAATGCTGATCTCAGCAAAACTGTGAGCTGTGCAAAAAGAGATCCCTTGGGAGACAGAGAATCCCATAGATGTACTTTGGTCTCCCTGGCTGCATGAAAGAAAAAATTCATCCTGCTGCAGCTGTGTGCTTCCTATTATGTCTCAGAAATCCTAGCTATAGAACCTAGGTCTATTGTGCTGCAAAATACATGGAATGCTGGTCATAGCACTGATATTAGCAAACAGTTTAAGGAATTTGAATAGTTTAGGACTATAAAAAAGCAATTTAGGAGAAAAGGGTAGATATTAAGATGGGTATATGGGTGGTTTTCCATCCAGTCTTTCAGAGGCCAATGCTTCTGATAGAAATATATTGAAAAATTTTACATCATCTTCATAAAATCTTTTTGTCACCTCCCTGCCTTAAAACACTCTCAAGTTCTCATAAATCTGAGGCTTGATAAGAATGGGAATCTTCTATATAGTGCTTAGTAATTTGGGAATTCTGATTTCCTGCCTAATAGCACTTTTAAGATTAATAATGCATTTCTTTGGTGATCTTTAGGCCTTTCGCACACAACTGATACCACAAGGGTGATTAGTAATACAGAAAATGTGATCTATATCACATGCACAGTAATTCTTGACCTCATATTTTCTCTCAGTAATTGCCTCATGTTCTCCATTGTCAAATTTCAAACATTATACATTGCTTTGAACCCATTTGTATGATGATTAGCCATTATAGAAGTAAAGTTTACTAGAAATAGAGATTGAAATAGTTTTTATAATAGTGCTTATTAAAATTGTTAAAAAGGAAATTTAAAAATATTTAAAACTTAAACAATTAAATATTACTATCTGATTAATAATGATTCATTAAATAAAAATGTTACTTAATGTTAACATTTTGGAAATCATGAAAAGTAATTACTGATACCTATGAACAAATATTGCAAATGTATTTGTACAGAAAGTTTAATTGATATATTACCTTGTCATTCTCAGTCATCTAAAGAGGCTTACAGAGGATATAGAACATTTGATGAGACAGCAGAAGCCTTTTTAATTGGGATAGTTTTCTTAGATGGAATATCAAGTAGATTAATGGACTGACTTCATATAAAAGACTTGAAATTAAATACTGTACTGAATAGCAATCAGACATCAGACACCAGTCTCAGCTGAGCAAAGCATTTTAACCTCTAAGTACCACACTGTAATATTTATACAGGTGTAAATCCAGATTAAGTCCTCTGATTTCTGAAAGCCCCTAATTTGAGCCTTTAGTATGGATCACTCTGTGGATGTTGATAGGGCTCTGAAATACTCAGAGGTTTCTATTATATAAAACATCAGTAATGTTGGCATCAGTTAACATTCTTGATGGCATTCTTACCCAAAAATAGATTTGTCATTGATTAAGTGACCCTGACCTATAAACTCGTGGGTTTGTGTGTGCTGCTGCTACTGCTGCTTATGTTGCCTGTGATTTACCTTTTTGCTGGATAAAGACTTTACTTCAGTCTCTAAAACTGTCCAGTTTAATGAGGGTCAGCCCCTGTTGTCTATGTTGGAGAGTCCCACACCTCACTGGTACTCAAATAAATCAGCTCTGTTTTCTTAGCTATGGGTTGATGGTCCTTTTCCAATTTTTTCCTCTATGTAGTTATGATTTAAATGTAGTGTGTCTGCGTGGGGGGGGGGGGGGGGAGGTGTTGGATTTGATAGTTTTCCAGGTTTCATATACCCTCATATGGAGGTTTCACTCAGAAATAATAGATACACATTCACATATACCTCTGCTCTCCTGTCCCAGACAAGTTATAATATACTTTATGTCTAGTCACAGTGTTTTGCACTAGATTGTAACTGGCCCGTTAATACTTGCCCTTATTTTAAATATTTGTATTTATTTATTTAAAATGGAATTTCCTAAATCTCTTTTTGAAAGGACAAAAAGTCAAAAAAATAATAAATTGCCATGATTCAGGAATGGTGTTTGTGTAACTGCAAGAGTGTGCTGAAAGGTTGTTTTAAGAGTTCATGATATAGCTCTTCCCACATCTGGAAGTAGTGCTGACATTTCTATATTCCTTCTGGGTCAATATTAACAAAGCTTCTGCAAACACGTATAGCTTTCTCTGCTCCCTGCTTCTACCTGCACCATAATATGATCCAAACAACTTTTGGTTACAATGATTTAGGCCAAACACTGTCTTATTTTTATGTTTGTATAATGTCTAGCACATAGAAGCTGAGGCCTTTACCTGCTATTGAAATACAAATAAATAGTAATTTGAACCTTGTTTGGATTCAGGTTGCTTGTCTAGAAGTTAAGGGTCTCACATCTCATTATCAAGCCCCTACTTTCTCCGCTCCATCCAGGCAAAAGTGCTATTTCAAATAGGAACTAGCTGCTATTCCAGTTTTAACTCTACTGTTTGGTTTACAATTACAGAACTGTAACCAAAGAGCTCTGTATTCAACACATTATGAACCGAGATCCTAAAAGATCACAATGTGAAGCATTTTTTTTATTTTAGAAACCACAATGAAATGGTGGTCTAGTAACTGTAATTATTGTGTGAATTCATTTATTGTATTTTTAAATGCAAAATTCAAAATTAAAGTTTCCTTGTTTCCTTGGTATGGTCTAAACACCCATCTTCGTTGGATAAAAGAAAACTTCTCAAGAAAATTTACTGTTTAAGCATATTATATTATCCAGGGCTGCATGATCATTATGGATATGCCAGCAGTCCTTCCCCTAACACCGTGCTGCTGGTATTCTTGCCTTGTCAGGGCTTTCTAAGCATCTTTCTGAAAGCAGAACAATCTATGATAGTCTTTTTACTTGACAGGAACCCACAGTTGTGAACAGACCTCCCTGATTTCTTTCCTGTGCAGTTAGCCACCCTATTTTCTAGCAGACTACTGAGATGGCAATTTAAAGCAGTAATGCTGCCTGATTTAGTACATTCCTTTCTGCTTCAGTGTACCTAGTGCAGAGTTCAGAGGTGTGATTAGTACATCAGTGGGACTATGCAGTATTTTCCGGATCTCTGTGCTGCTAACAAGATGCCTGTTGGTGCCATTGTCATTGCTAGACAGTTGAACCACTGGCAATTTCTGAACTGTAGTGCAATGCTGAACGTTAGCATTTAATCATTTTTGAGAGCCGCAAATTTGTTTTTGTACACTCACATTTTATACTTTTCAATTTCATAGAAGCATAATGGATTAGGGTGGGAAGAGACCTCCTCTAGTCCTGTGTTTCTCAACCTTTTTTTATAAAGTACCCCTTTTAAAAAAAATTATAAGTATCCTCCAATACCTACAGTTTTCAGACACACAAATGTTTTTTCTTCCATTGAAACACATTTGTTTAAACAACTTAATGGTAGCTGGGTGGGTGATGAAATTTTTGGGTGTAAAAAGTACAAAAATAATAAAGCAGTGTTTTCAGTTTCCTCCAAATTTCAGTTGTATTGATGTACCCCCCACAAACTTCTCTCAAGTACCCCTAAGGGTAGTCGTACCACTGGTTGAGAAACACTGATCCAGTCTAACCCCTTGCTCAAAGCAGGATCAACCCCAACTTACACTGTGTTTGTGAAAATTAAGTAGCATGTGTGGATTTTTCAATGAAAACAAACATTCAGAATTAAGAATTTATTTCCACTATCTTGCAATCCCATGAACATAATTCATCTGCTGCATATTTAAAGCTTGCTTGGGTATGATTGCATGTGTTGCAATCACACTTCTGATTGCAGTGGAGACATACAATGAGGGAGAAGCTACAGGTAAACTGCTTTCTGCACATTAATGAGAATAACACTATGTACGTGCTCTTATCCATAACTTTCCAATCAACATAACAAGCAGCTGCAGATCTGAATTTTAATATTAGTAATAGGTGGAGGAGGAGAAGATCTAGAAACAATTAGTCAAATTTCCTGCTGTGTGTGATTCCTTACAAACATGCAGCCCTGGCTGTTAGAAGAATCAGAGGCCTGAGTTCCTTGAAGCTGTTTTGCCTTAAGATGCATTTCTCACCACTGCCTTTACTTTCCATAAAACTTCAGGTCAGGGTGATGAAATGGTGAAGCTTGGTCTACAATAAAGAATTCAAAATAATTAGGGTACCACAACTGCCCTCTCCCTTGTCTTACTTTTTGTAAACAGGAAAAACTTAAAAAACAAGAAATAGTCTAGTAGCACCTTAAAGAGTAACAAAACATGTAGATGGTGTCATGAGCTTTCGTGGGCACAGCCCACTTCTTCAGATGACAGGATTGTGCCCACAAAAGCTCATGATACCATCTACATGTTTGGTTACTCTTTAAGGTGCTACTAGACTATTTGTTGTTTTTTAAGTTTTTCCTGTTACAGACTAACTTGGCTACCCCTCTGAAGTTTTTGTAAATAGAAAGCCCACCTGCATATTTTGTAGGTGGTATAGCCAGCTCAGGTAGCTAATTCAGAGACCAGCTATAAAAACAGGAGGGAAGAAAGACACACTGAGCCCTGGTCTAGAATGTCCAAACTACCAAACTCGTTATTTCTAAATAAGAGGCTGGTTATTTTGAAATAATAATTCCTGCTTTCCACGAGGGATAATGCTTATTTCAAAATAGTTATTTCAAAATAGCGGTAGTGTGGACGCTTCACTGCTGCTATTTCAAAATAACTACTCCCCAGAGTCATTCAAAGTAATTACTCCCCAATTCTTCCTGGGGCTCTACATTAAGGGAGTCTGCTTCGAACTATCTTCAAGGCTTCCCCGTAGTGTGGACACGCTATTTCAAAATATTATTTTGGGAGTTATTGTTTCAAAATAAGTTATTTCAAAATAATTTCCTAGTGTAGACATGCCTTGAATTTATGTGACTGGTTAGTGTAGGAGTCCCTCTCTTCTCCCGCCCCCAACAAGAGAGGGCACAGCAGGAGGGCTGGCCAGGAACAACTATATTACCCTATCAATATTCCCAGTCCGAAGCATTAAAAAATCATGAGTCAGGCCCCCTAAATTTATGAGTGGCTTAAAAACCGTGAAATTCCAAACACCGTATTAAATGCTTTTATTTGTATTAATTGTCTTTAGGCTTTTCAGCCTTTAGGTGGCCACATTTTCAGACTGGGGAGGATTGATGAGGGAATACAGCTTCACACTCACCATAGAAAACTGGGGAGACCTAGGAACAGGGTATAAAACCACCACCCAAATCTAATATATAAAGGAGAATGTTTGTATGTTTGTGCACTAATAACTTGGACACTATTAGCGCTACCGCAACCAAACTTTGTATGGGATAACCTTTCATCCAGGAGAAGGTTTTAAGGTACTTTTGGACCCGCTCGGGCCCGAGCTCAAGCTGTAAAAATCAAAAAGTAACCCGCCGCGCTGCATTGCAGGGACCGCCTTGCCCACCCTAGGTCCCGTGCCCGCTGCCTGCGGCCCCCAGCACCAGCTGGGACTCTCCCCGTGCCGCCCGCGAGGTTACATAAGCGACCTTCTTTCCCCCCCCCCCCCCGCAATGGCATGCAGTGCCCCAACCCCCACGTGCACAACAGCTCGGGCACTCGCCCGGCACCTGCAGCCCCGGGCGTGAGCTGGGGCGCCCCTCCTGTGTGTAACCTCCCCTCCACCCGAGGTTACACCTCCCCCCTGCGGGGATGACACGGACCTATATTTTAATCCCTATAGAAATCAGTGCAACTTTTCTACCATTCAAAAAAAGATAATGGACTACTGTTTTTCTATATTTTGTTCCTCCGGTTTCCTGAGCAACGTCGGGTAACTCCAGCTTGTTAGAAAATAATTAGAGACTGAATCATAATATGTACATCTGTACAGAATTACGTAGCACAATTTAGCATCTAGATCTGGTGCCTCTGGTTCCTTTAATTCTGGCATTTCTTTTGAGTGCTTCACTTAACAATATAAATGATGTTCTTTAACATAATATACAAATGTGCACGTGTTAAATGTGAGCACATGCGTGTGTATGTAAGGACAGATTTGGCCCTTTACCTAGGCTGAATCTCACTTTTGAGACATGAAGAAAAATAAAATGGACATAGCCAAACTTCAGTTAATCTCATGATTTATACAACTGGAGATTTGATTACATTTTCTTCTGTCTGAAACTATCTTATATTTCTTCACATTACATTAGTATGCTGTTGTGTCTATAAGGCAACAGCCCTAGGAGTGTCTATTCTGTTTTAGTTGTGCCTTATTATCAGGCTGGGGCTAAATCCAACAATTCCATTTACTTCACCACAGTTACACCAGAGGATAAATTTCTTCCCCTGTGTCTGCACTATGATTGAAACCTGACTCCTTAATAAGTTCAGACCACTGCTTTTTAATCCTCCCTTAACTATACAGCCAGTGAACTGACTGGTTTTCAGTCTGTTCCACTGAGATTTGCTCTCCTAAATTTAGGTCACTGCCCTATTAAATCCTCCCTAACTATATATCCAGAGAACTGATTGGATTTTAATCGGTTTGACATTATAATTAAACCTCACATTTTAGTGTACAGTTTTATAATTGCAATACAGCATCCTGAGAAAGATCAGAGGTCTCCCCTGCTCAGCTGAGGCATAAGAACATTTCCATATGTAAAGAAGAGGTCCTAGCACCACCAGAAGCAGAGTAGCATTGATCTTTGTGTCAGTGGAATAGAGAAACATGCAGCTAAAAGGGGTACCATGTCACAGGGCCACAGGTGGATGGTAAAACCCGAACATAGGGCCAGCAATATAGCTACCTTGTCACTGTGTAGTTCTCAACCTGGCAGTTCAGTCTGCAGATACCATAGAACTGCTGGAGAGAATTTCATGTTCTGTTTGCCAAATTTAACTTGCAGGAGCAGGCAATCAGGGAAAGGGTGACACTTAGAGTCAGATATGGGGACAAGATTGTCCACAGAGAGGAAGAGGGGGATGTTACAGATTCTAGAAAAAAAGGGTATATCTGAGGACAAGTCATGTTGTAGATGTTGCCACAAAGCCCCTGTCAGATAGAGAATTGAAGGAGTAAGAGGGCTGTGCTGAAGTGAAGTGCCAAGTGGAAGATAGTGACCAAAAGCAGGAAAATAGGTAGATTCCATAGGTAATGTCTTCACTACAGGCTGATTGATGGGGCAGTGATCGATACAGTGGGGATCAATTTATCGTGTCTAGTGTATACTAGACATGATAAATTGTCTTCCTATAGCTCTCCTGTAGACTCTGGTACCCCACCAGAATGAGAAGAGTCAATGGGAGAGTTTTTCTGTTAACCTAGTGTGGTGTGGACCCCACAGTAAGTAGATCTAAGCTATGTTGATTTGAGTTATAATGCACATAACTTAAATTGTATAGCTTAGATTGACCTGTTCCTATATTGTAGGCTTGCCCTTAGTGCAAGAGTGAGATGGGCCAGCTAACTACAAACATGAGGGCAAATGACTGACTATAAATGGAGGTTGCTGCTGGCTCAGCTTCTCTCCACATGCCTTATTAGAGCCTGCTAGAAAAAGCTCCTCTGTCTCACCTGGGTTTACAATGTTGAACAATGATCAAAATGTGACCGCAGAGTATGTCTGCCCTGCGTTGCTCTTCTGTTCACACTGTCTCAATTTAATTGTGAGAGAGAGCCTTAGTGGGAGCAGAGAAAGGAAGTCATCTACTGAGCTTTATGGTCATGCTGCAGCTGTTGCTTAAAAGGCTCCCAAAGAAGGTTAAAGTTTGTAGCTTCCCTTCTGTTTGAATTGAAGGCCCTGCGTTGTACAGAGGCATGGAGGGATGGCAGATGATAAGAAGCCACTGCTGGTACCTCTTGGAGTTGGGCTTACTTTTTTGGACAGCCTCCCTCCTTTCTGACTCATCCCTTAAAGGCCCTTTTCCAGTCTGCCATGAATCCTCGTTTTCTGACACAAGCATCACTTGCTCAGATATGGTCCTCTTCCTCTCTTCCATACTGCTGATGTGAGTGCTCAGACAGCTGAAGCACTTTACCTCACTGCACAGGGTTACTTCAGTGTTGTCCCTGTGCCACAGGTTAGGTTTAGCCTCTTGCCTCCTTCTGGAGAACACAATCCACATTCTGGTCTATGGCCAGAGATAATACATGCTCTTAACTTGGCTCTTTTTAGGTGGGTTGAGACAACTTCAGTACTGATACATACCTAAAACCTCTCACAGCTAATCTCCTTCCCAAGTGCATCCTTTTGCTCACCACATGGTCCCAGCCTCATCAGCATTGTAGGTTTGTACATAGTGATAATAAAATATATGTTTCCAGCAGTTGTTCTATCAGCCACTTAAGGACAAAAGCCTCCCTTAGACCCATTTTTGTATCTGAGCATTTTTTCTCATTTTTCCTCACAATGAAATTCTTGATTTTATTCATATGTTTAATATAATGCCTACTGTGTATGTTTCCAGCCTGCACCTGAGCTATCATTTTTCTCCATGTGTTAAAGGGTGATTTTACCTTAGGCAATCTCTGGCCTTTTAAGTTTATTTTATTAAGTTTTTTTATTAAAGCTAACGTTAAAATTAACTAATACACAGGTGAAAAAAGGAGTGATTATATATCTGGATACAGTATAATGCTTAAATTATTCAAAAGTGCTACATTTGGTTTAAAATTCATAAAATACATGTACTACTTCATCTGCAATATCCCAAATTTAGGTTAACAATAAAGTTTAGATATTAGCATCCAAATATTTGGATACATCACTCCTAAAAGGTTATGCAAAGAGTAGCTTGTGGAAAGCAAATATGGCAATGAGTATAAGTTGTCCCTCAGTAATGGATAGTTTAGGCTAGACTGTCCCTCAGTAAATAAAATCCACCAGAGAAGTATTTCAGTTACTTTCCCAACTTTGCTTCTTAGTGGCACTCCAGCTCATTTCTCCTGGTATTGCTGACGTGTTTTAATAAAATGCCCCTTGACCATCGCATGGCATCTGATACCATGAGTTGCCACATCAGACAAAGACAGCACTGACTGATTAAGCATTCCAGAAATACTCACTCACTACTGGGATCTCATGTGCTCAGAGCTCCTATGATCAGCACATGTGTTTGAATCTTGTAACCCCTAGCTTTCAAGGCATCAGCCAGATGGTTGAATTTCTCCACCTTTCAAGTGTGGGCATCACAGAAGGTTGGGGTCCTGTTTTCAAAGGGGACTGTGACATCCACCTTGATAATCTTCTTGAGTGCCTCATTTCTGAAGACAATGTCCAGTCTCGTTGAATGTGTGTTCCAGAGATAGAGGAGTTACTAGGGTTGCCAGATGTCTGCTTTTTGCCCCGACAGTCCGTTTTTTGTGCCCCTGTCCGGTAAAAAAACCCAGAAAATATCGGACATGTAAAATGTCCAGTATTTTCTGTTTCTCTCGGATGGAAATCTGGCGGGGACAATCTTTCCTTGCTGCGTCTGGCGAGGAGCGTGGGTATTCTTAAAGGGTTTTTTTTGTTTTTGTTTTTTGCCATGTTCGGGATTTTTGGTGAAAGCATCTGGCAAGCCTAGGAGTTACACGCTCGGCTAAGCCAGACCCTTTTTGTCTCCCTTTTACAAAGTACTAAAAAGAACATTTCTGTAACCATCTATCACCTTTGCTATTCTGTTGTCTGTGCTCTTACTTTCCTTTTCACTATATTGCTATTAAGACCTTTGCCTCAGTTTTACATAGCAATACTGGAAACAGGCAATGTTCAAATATTTTTCTCTTTAAGACAGATGGTGTTCTACTCTTTAATATATCTTTTCTCTTCACTTTTTGCTATAAAATACTCTTAATAGCAGTGTAGTTCGCTTTCCAAAAAAACCCTATTTTCTATCCTTCTTAATGACCAACTTCCAAAAAATGTAGTTTTCTTAATTCATAAAGTTGTCATCTGGCTTCTGCTGTACAGAATGCATCTGTGATACTATTTTCTCATACTTCAGTGACCTCAGGTCTTCTTTAGTTAAAGCGAGGAATTTAATATAGAGAATTTGAGATGCATCAGCCAATTTCAAATGAAGGCACCTTTCTCTCAATTTATCCTAATATCTCTAATACTACATGTATTTAAACATGGTACTGACTAGACTGGAGAGTATCATATCTCCCTATTAGAAAGCGTTTCCCCTTCTTATGAATTCTCATGCATGGTGACCTTCTGCAAAGATACTTTGAAATACCCACTATTCTGCGTTAGCTAACTATTTATCACTGTATGTTTACATAATGCATATTGATAGCAAATGTTTTTCCTGGTAATTTGCAAGAGCTAATGGATAGTAATTACTTAGATGTATTTACTTTTGTAATTATGATTCACTTAGTGAAGTCAACCACATTAAGCCTTGTTTTATAACCGAATCTAACCTGAATGATACATCTTATTATATTGCCTTAGTGAGCTGTAAAGCATACTATAGGAAAGCTGATCTGCTTTAACTAAATTAGACACACTTTTTTAGGTCTGTCTGATTCTGACCTTTGCCAAATGAGGGAAAACAATATGTATCTGGTCCCTATGTTATTCTCAACCTACCTGAAAAAAGAAGCACTTAAATAAAATAATTCTATACATATTTTCAATATTTCTAGGGATGGGGAAAATTTACCCATGTGAAATAACAATTAATATTTGGCAAGTTGTTGTTGTCCAGTATGTACAGCTCCAATTAATTTCAATATAAGTTTTATGCAAGGAGTACTTCCAAAATGATGCCTGTAGGCCTTTATTTATGCCAAGAGTCAAACCTACAATATTACTGAGGTTGCAAAAATCTTAATATTTGTGCTTCTGTGATAATTTCCCCTCCCCCACCCATTCTAGTGCAGTTTCAAGTTCGATCTCATTTGGAAAGTGGAAACATTAAACTACTATTGTAATATTCCTAATCCAGTTGAAACCTCAATATAGCTGGGAGGGGTTGCAACTGCTTTGCTTTGGAAGATAGGGTCATAATTCAAAACGATCTGGACAAACTGGAGACATAGTCTGAGGTAAACAGAATGAAGTTTAATAAGGACAAATGCAAATTACTCCACTTAGGACGGAATAATCAGTCTCACACATACAGAATGGGAAGCGACTGTCTAGGAAGGAGTCCTGCAGAAAGGGATTTAGGGGTCATAGTGGACCACAAGCTAAATATGAGTCAACAGTGTGATGCTGTTGCAAAAAAAGCAAACATGATTCTCGGATGCATTAATAGGTATGTTGTGAGCAAGACACGAGAAGTCATTCTTCTGCTCCATTCTGCACTGATTAGGCCTCAGTTGGAGTATTGTGTCCAGTTCTGGCACCACACTTCAAGAAAGATGTGGAGAAATTGGAGAAGGTCCAGAGAAGAGCAACAAGAATGATTAAAGGTCTAGAGAACATGACCTATGAAGGAAGACTGAAAGAATTGGTCTTGTTTAATTTGGAAAGGAGAAGACTGAGAGGGGACATGATAGCAGTTTTCAGGTATCTAAAAGGGTGTCACAAGGAGGAGGGAGAAAAATTGTTTTCCTTGGCCTCTAACGATAGAACAAGAAGCAATGGACTTAAACTGCAGCAAGGGAGGTTTAGGTTGGACATTAGGAAAAAGTTCCTAACTGTCATGGTGGTTAAACACTGGAATAAGTTGCCTAGGGAGGTTGTGGAATCTCCATCCCTGGAGATATTTAAGAGCAGGTTAGACAGACATCTATCTGGGATGGTCTAGACAGTACTGGGTCCTGCCATAAGGGCACGGGACTGGACTCGATGACCTCTCAAGGTCCCTTCCAGTTCTAGTGTTCTATGAGTCTATCCAGGAAATCTTTTTAAAAAAACTTATTCACCCACCATCCCCAAAATAGATTTGGATAAAGTCAGTCAAGATTGGGATGCACATGTGGTATTTTTTGGACTATCGTGTTTATGTGAACCAATCCACTGAATCTTTGGAGGGGTGTCATTTATTGTCACCTGAAGCATAGTCTTAAAGCTCTTCAATCTCTGTGATAAACCACTAGAATTCCATACCTCTGTTTCTGTACATCATGCCATTAAAAAGAATTCCAAAGGAAAGCCCAAAAGAAGCAAAGTCAAAATTCAGAATAAGAACCCTGTGATTAATGATTTCAGAACAAAAACGTCTACAGCTGCTTATACAGCTGCTTTTCATCAGTAGATTTCAAAGGGCTTTACAAAAGAGTTCAGCATCATTTTGCAGATGGAGAAAGTAAGTCCCATCCTGGTCTTCCATCCATGAGGCAGTACTGCCTCCCTACACCACAGCTGTATGCCATTGGTTTAAATTCAGGTTTAATATAAACTAGTTGTAAGATAGAAAATGATTTATTTAGCTTAATTTAATGAAAAAAACATGCTTTGTAGTTTGTGTAGTAAGTGCAGGGCTTTTGAGAAGTTGTGGAAATGCTTTGAAATAATGTGGCGCAACTGGAAATGCTAGACTTGAACAATTACTGATAAAACAGACGGAAAAAGAAGCCAAGTTAACAGGGATAGGTAGTAATAAAAAAGGTTTGCGCAAGCTGAACCAGCAATCACCCAAATTGATCAAAACCTGCACTGCTTGGTCATGTATCTCATAATTTTCAAACTGGAAAACAACAAGGGTATGTCTACACGGCCGGGCTAAAATTGAATTAAGCTACACAACTTCAGCTACGTCAATTGCATAGCTTAAATTGAAATAGCTCAATTCAGCATTTGGCACTGTCTACACAGCAGCAGATCTCAAAGAACACTCTTCCTTCAACTTCCCTTACTCCTCATGAAATGAGGGTTACCATGAGTTGGAGTAAGAAGTCCTCTAACTTCACATGATTTTGAAATAATGGCTTGTTGTGTAGATTCACACTCTGTTATTTTGGAATAGCGTCAGTTATTCTGAAATAACGCTGCTGTGTAGATGTACCCCTACGAGTATTAAGAAGAACTATACATATTTACCATACAGTTATTGAAATTCCTTCACTCTGATTGGCTAACAGACATCACACGCCAGCCAGTGTACTATATGAAAGCTGAGAAATAACTATAAAATAATTATATAAATTACATACCCTATACACATTATATATTCTGACTAAAAGACTTATCTGGCATTGGCTGGCACCTTCAGGGTGGGGAAATAGTGGTGTGGGGGGGTGCAGGAGACAGGGCAGGGCCTTCAGGATGTGGTGGGGGGGAGCAGGATGCTGGGAGTGTGAAGGGTGGAAGACTGAAGGTTGAAGGGTGAGGAGGAGCTCAGGACAGGGGGGTCCCATTTGGTAGGGTTTCTCTCCCCCCCCCCCCCAGCTGGCCTGGATTTTCCCTCCCCAGCCTCCAGGGGCCTTCTGCCTCCTCCTCTACCCTACCCCTGGCTGCCAGAGGCCTTCTGCCTCACCTTTCCCTAGCCCTCCTGGTTGCCAGGGACTTTCTGTTTCCTGTTCCCCCCAGTTCCCCTGGCCACCAAGGACCTTCTGTCTCCCTCCAACCCCCCGATGCTGTGGCCAAGGGCTGAGGAGTAAGGGTTTGGGGCAGGGAGGCTACTTACCCAATCTGTAGGCAGGTAAGATGGCAATCCCCAGCTGTGCTGGCCATTCTCTTGGTGGTGCAGCTGCCCCAGTACTCTTCATAAAGCTCTCCCCTGTGGACTTGCTGTCCCAGTAGCCACTGTCAGTATTACATCCCTACTTTCTCTGCCCCACCCTTTTGCATCCCTCTTCTCTCTGCCCCATCCTTTTGCATCCCTCCTCTCTCTATCCCATTCCCAGAACTTTCTGTTTATTTGGCATAATCAAACCTTGACCTTGCTTTAAATTAGGATAAGAGGAAGCTGCATATCATATTTGGTGGTCCTCACTCTTACTATTTAGAAGGAGTTCTTGAGCAAACAGACTCACAGATGGATAAACAGATAGACAGACATTTCTTAGATAGATAGATAGATAGATAGATATGTGACAACTTTTTGAAAATATCATAGTAGTATATGTCAATGGGATGGAAGGGAAGGTGAATGTAGAATGATCTGGTAAATATAATTTTCAAAAAAAAAAACCACACCAAAAGAACCATTCTGGTGCACTTTTCTGTCTGGTACTGAAGCTATTTCCAGTCCTGCTCTAATGGAGAAGCTGACTGCTATGATGTGTAATGTTGGTAGTGAAGATGAAAGGTTGGAGGAAGAAATCCCAGAAATCTGACAAGAAAAAGAACTACACCCGTTTTTAATATTTGGAAAATGTTTCTTGTAATTGTCGACTTTCAAGAGTCAAAATGCTCATCTACAGTTTCCACAGCCATTGTGAAGCTATTTAAAAAGTCAAAGACAAACTCATTTGGGGATTATAATGGGATTTTATTTTCTGTTGAATGAAAATTGGCATGATATAAATTGACTGTTATTGCACCCATGAGAAATAAGTTCAGTCATTTATACCAAAGGTTCTATATAAAATAGTTTCTCAAAATGCGTAAAGGGCTTTCTGACAATTTGCTCTTGCAGATTTAAGAGTCATTTCCATTTTCTCTGACATTTCTTTATATGCAGGAAGCCAGGATTTTGTGAAAATACAGAACTGAAAGGAAGTGTGAATGAATAACCCAGAGGGTGAGGAAATCAGGCAGTAAAGCAAGTGAATGTGTGACTGTGCATGAACAACAGCAACATCTAGTGGTTAACAATTTGTTATTAAGTAAAGTGATTATGGACACAATTTGAATTCTATTTTTAATAGGCAAATTTGGAGAGGGGATTAAGAGAAACACATACTTTGGGGGTAGAAACAGCATAGTGTAGTGATTCAAGCACAGGGTGGGAGCCGAGCATTCCTCGATTCTAATCCTGACTCTGCTCCCTTTATTCTTTTTGTAGATCCAGGGGGCTAAATAGTGCCATTAGGTATCACCCTCTACTGAGAGTGATCCTGAAACACAGGAAACATGGGGCACAATCAGTTTGTGGTATACAAAGGGAGAGGACTAGCTGTCCTAGCTTGTGGTATGCTGCCGCCTGCTCTCTAAGGTTTGCCAGGTCCCATGAAGCTTGAGTGCAGACAAGGGCCAGCTTTCTGAGATGTGCAGTATATGAAACACCCACTTACTAGTTCTACCACATTGTGGCTACCAGTAGTCCATTGTTTGTGAGAGATTTAATGCATTGTGACAAATGTCATATAAACATGAGACATGGACAAGGATTGAAGAGTCCCAATAACCTGAATACCTCCCAATTCCACTGAAAAACCATGAGTAACCAGGTAGTCTGATTTCCTTGTGCTCACAAGGAAATCGAAGGAAGGGAGTATTCTTCCTTCTCACAGAATCCCACTGTGAGACCCTTCTGCTGGAATTCCTGGGATGGAGGATCTGCAGGATCACATAGTATGGAAAGCGCAGCAGGGCTGATATTGCAGAAATACGCATTCCTAAGCAGTTCTAGGCACATAAACACACATGCAAACACTTACCAGAAGGATGGGATCAGAACATTCCCAGACCAACACATTCCCCCAAAGACAATGAGAACACACTGATTCCTCTTAAAGATAAGATGAGGATGACAGCATGATGGATAGAGGTGTTTTCATTGAACCAACATGTACAAGATAATGGGTGGACCCCACGGAGTGGCACACACATACGTGAGGAGGAGGGCAATACATAACTTGTTTGTGTTGGTATATAAAGAGGCATCTCAGAGAGAGTTCATTTGGCCAGCCTAGGAAAGAATGGAAAGTACCACCATTCACTGAACTGTGTCCCTTGTAATGTGTTAGTGGTACTGTAGAGTCTTCAGGATATTCGGACCATGCCTCCTTGACTATAAACCTGGCTGGGTGCCTTCCTACCTTAACAGTTCTTGAGGTCATTGGGCGGTTTGCTTGAGGTGTGCCATGCCAGCAGTCTGCACAAAGCTGGAACAGCACAGAGGGAACACACACAGACAGACAAACATCTAACACCGCCTACTGCCTCCTTAATCTGTCCCTCCTGAGGTATGAGTTCCCACAGCGGTTAAGCAAACATGAAAGGATATAATATTAACTTTCCGATAAAGTGACTGACACAGGCAGTATTATTTTTCCAAAAATAAAGTGACTTTTATTAATGTGACTAGTAATCCCAAACACAATGTATTCTAAGAATAATATCCCTTATTTCACATTAAAGAGCATCTAAAGCACAGTAGTATACAGTCTAAATTATTCTAAATGACACATTCTGTTCATGCTGCTTTGGTTGGCTCCAGTTAACCATCAGTTTTTTATGTTCCTTCAAAATTCTCTCCCTTTCTCTCTCATTTCTTCCAGCAGCTCTTCTCGCTATATCCTGACAGCCAGCACACTGCCTTTTATGTGGTCTGTTTTGCAACCTCTGCTTAGCATGCTCTCTAACAACCATTACTTTATTCTTAGCAACCAGGAGAATCAGCCTCAAACCAGTCCAGACTAAAGCTGCTTGACTATTTTTTACCCTCTTACTGCACATGCTCATTTGCAGCATTTTTGCCTCAGCACAATGATTACTCCAGATCTAGCCTACTTCTTGGTCAGACTTTATTTCTTGCAACTCTCACTGGTGGGCATGCTCGGCTGAAAGATAGCATTTTACTTATAGCTCTGGTCATGGGGCCTACAATGTACATTGGTAAGCGACCTGCAGCTTTCACTCAGCGAAGTGACCGCTGCTTATTCAAGAAAGAAGCCAGGGACACAAAATGAAGTTTAAGACTAAAAAATGGAGACTGAAGAATTTCTCCAGTATGTATAATATGGCTCCTGCAGGAGAAGTGCTGGCTGGACTCAGTGGAGCCATGAGGAGGGGGAGCCATAAAAGTGGAACACTTGATGTCCCTCCATCAAGCTGGAGAATCCCTTTTCCTTCAGAACACCAAGAACCACAGGGTTGGGAAGTTTCTCCTAATTCAAACTCTAGAGCCGATCTATGTCTGTTCCTTCCATAGGAAACTGAAAGTTCAACCCTCTGGAGTTTTTCTATCTCTATGTCTCCCTCTGCAAATTTATATATTGGAAGTTGTGGTCTAGGCATCAGTTACCATTGTATCCCAAAGAGTCTGCACTGACTTTTCAATGGACAAAGAAATGACTAGGAAAAAAAATTACACTGGCTGGCATGCTCTCAGAAAAAAAATTGTTCTGAAGTACTGTAATTTAGCGAATATAATCCACGGGTTATATTCATTTTTACAAACCCTGCACCACCACCCTCCCCGTGGGGTATATTCGGGTGCGGGGTATATAGGGTTTTTTTTACTCACCAGCTGGTATTTTTTACTCACCGGAGGTCGGTGGTTCCTGCGGCTGTGCATGAACGGGGGGGCACGGGTGGGTGAGCGCTCCCCTGCCCAGAAGATGGTGGTTCCTGCGGCTGCGCAGGAATGGGGTGTGAGCACTCCCCCGCCCCTTCCTGCAGCTGCGGAGGAACCAGGGGGATAAGCGCTCCCCCGCCCGGAGGCTGGAGGCTGGCAGCTGTGCAGGAACCAGGGCAGTGAGTGGCTGGCTAATCCCCCCCCCCCCCCCCCGCACCATAAATTAGCAAATATACCCCTGGCACAGAAAAGTCTTGTATACCCCGCAGGTTATACTTGTGTGCAGGGTATACATGATTTTTTTTACTGAAATAGAAAAAACTGTGGGGTATATTCGGGTGCGGTTTATATTTGGGTGCGGCGTATATTCGCTAAATTATGGTAACTGACCACAAAACCACCATTTTATGATTTTGCTAAATAATTCCAGCACCTTGTCTTCTTAGCACCAGGTGCAACGGTTATGATGGGAAATAAAGAAAAATTCCACAAGATTAAGAAAAAAAGTTTAAATTATAGCAGCAGTATAGACAGTGATGTTTAATTGTGTGATGTTGTGTAACTAACAGATCTACATAAAACAAACAGCCTAATGTATACCGCTTCATCCTGTATCATCTCCGCTATATTCTTGTCTATTAGTCCAGTTCATAATTTCCTTTTGCATTTGAAAATTGTCTGTGGCCTTGCTCCATCCTACTTCTGGTTTTATATTCAGCTATTCTCTCACCAAATCACTCTTCTTTTGCAATCTCTGCTTAACTCCCTGTTTCTTCTTCCTGGCCCTCCACATTTAGCAGTTGCCTTTTCAGGTGTGCTGCCAGATGCCTCCCTTGTTTTTTCATCCAGTTATTGCTTTTTATTTGTTGATCACTTCTTTTTTCATGTCACAGCTAAACATGGCAGATGACAGGTGACAGATAAAGTATTCAGGACAGGGGTTTGAGAAGGTGACATTCATTGTATTCCTAGGCTGTTTGTTCATTCATAGAACATTTTCTTAAATCTTGTGAGGTCATTGTTGTGGAAAAAAATTCCCTTCTGTATGATCTCATAGAGCGTGACTGTACCAGGTGATTGTCAGTTTGGAGAATCTGGGCTGCCACCCTCTGGCAAGAGAGTTAAATTTTTCTCATTGATTTTCTATCATACTTTGAAGACAATATTGAGTGGATTTAGTCTGGCAAAGCTCTTTACATAGATGCCAACTGGTACTTAGACATGACATGACACTTTAAGTAAGTTTGCAACATTTTCACTCCCTACTCTGTTTTGTAACATAGACTGTTTGTAAATGCCTGAGGAGTGTGTTAATAAGTGTCCATGTTCTAGTGCTTTACTTTTTACCTCAGCTACTCTCAGAGCACAAAGGTGAGAAGAACTTGCTTCAACAGGCAGGGGGCTGACAGATGTGGTAAGGTGTGCGGGGTGGCACTGCACTCCTGGAAGGAATGGGGCTGAGGGTGGCCAGTCTGCAGCACGGCCAGGAGCATGCCTTGCAACAGTCCCTCCCCAGCCAGCCCTCAGAGACTCCCAGAATGCACTGCCTGGTGCTCCAGCAGTGACTGAAAAGGGCAAAGGGGCTGCTGCAGTGGCAGTGGCTAGAAGCCCAGGCTTTTTTGAATTGCCGGGTCCTCAGACAATTGTTCCTTTTGCCCGCCACCCCCGTTGATAGGCATGTCAACAGGCCAGACTGAGACTCTCCTTGCATGGGAAATTTGGCTGGCACAACTCCACACCAACCTCTGCCATTCCTGCCTCTCTCATTGTAGGGGCATGTGGGAAATAGAAGGGAGTTGCTGTAACTTATGCTGAGGACTGAAACAGCCCATGAATTTGGTTAATTCAAAGGTGTCTTTAATCCACTTCCCCTCTGCCCCCCCCCCCCCCGCTTTCCCTTCAGACCCTGTACCTAGCACTCACTGACTGAAACAGAACACCTTTTGTAACTTACTCCCTCTGTTCAGCATATTATATGTCCCACTCTGTGCTTATTCCACTGAGGACGTGAGTTTGTTATAGCTCCTAGCCAGCATAGTCCTGGGGGGAATTCTGCAGTTGTTGTATTTGGAGCCATAGTAAAATTGCAGAATTCCCCCAGGACTGACAAAGTATAGCTCAAATTGTAAAAACTGCTTTTTTCTCTAAAGATGCCCTTTTCTCAGTCAAAATGGTAACTAGAGCATTACCACTGCATCACTTCTGACACAGAATCTAAGCAAATGGACCTGTGTTTGGATTTAATAATAATAAGCTTTGTACAGTATGTGTTCTGAACTATAATTGCCAAAAGCCATCTCAAAATATAGAAGACAGATCACTTTCAGCAGTTCTGGAAGAAATACATGTGTTCCATAAAGCTCCATGGAAAATACATTATGGTATTTATTATTTATTCCCATGTAAATAGCTACACTGCAATGAAATCAAGGTACTGTACTCTTTTCCTCCAGATGGCCGCCACTGGGCTGAATTTGTGTGGCACAACACAATGAACACTGAAAATAAGCAGGAACGTATTAATACAAGTGTCATATTACTCCTAAAGTAGACTTGAGGACACAATAAAAATTGTATCAATTGTACCAATCTATTTAGTGACAGGATGCATGTGTCTAATTCTGAAAAATAGAAAATCATAGAATCATAGAACCATAGAGCTGAAAGAGACCTCAGGCGGTCATCAAGTCCAGCTCCCTGCTCTAGGCAGGACCAATCCCAATTAGATCCCAATATAGTCTTGTAAAATAAAGGAACCTTTTCAACTGCCCTATATACTGTAAAAGAAGCTAATATCAATCTGCCAGTATGAAGCTACATAATAATGTCCAGAGAACTGTACTGTAGTGTGGCACTAATTTCCTTGAGTTGGAGGGAACCAAAAGGGCAAGATATGATCCAAGAGTGATGTAAAACCCACTCTGCTCCTCTTTGCTAAGCAGGGAGGCCAGGCAAAATTGCATGAAAAATCTCTTTATACCATTGTAGCAGTGTAGGCGAGAGCAGGCATCATAGGCCCAGATCTGGCACCTCAGTCCCAAGCCTGCAGGTTGTATATTGCCCAGGCATGCAGTAGAGGCTCATGCAATAAGCTTCAGAGATCCCAGGTTCCAATCTGCCTGTCTGAATTAAACTTTCACATGTATAACTTTCAAATTTGCTTATTTCAATGAGAGATGAAAATTCACATATCGGCTTCTGAGATCTGGAAAATGTTATTAGAATGGCAAGGTTTTTAAGAAGATCCAAATCCAAATTGTTATATTGGAGAGGAGGGAATATAACCCTGCTTGGGAAGTGATTATGAAGGTTGCAAAGTCAAGCACTCAAAATTTAGGAAATGCCAGAATTAATGTGACCAGCAAAAACTTAGTTCAGACCCATTTCCATGTGCGTATTTAATTACATAATCACATGCTATTTTTTTTCAACACAGAACCCTTTTCTTATTCAGAGTACATGCTGGATGGTACTCAGTTAATAAACAGCTATTTGTTTTTTGTTTGTTTTTATAATCAGTTAATTTCTAGTGACGTCTAGAAAATAAAAAAAACAAGTTCTTTTTAACCCTAGCGAGTATATATTTGGATAAAACATAATATATACAAATTCATTGCTGGAAATGAAAGTGATCTGAAATCTAAAACATGTGTACCCAACTAAATTATTTAAACACTGTTCAATATTTGTGTTCTATTTCTAAAATATACCAGGGAAAAGCAGTGGAAATTGTAGGTTGGTAATAATGTAAGAACACATTAAAAAAACACAATGAAGATTCAAGAAAAAATGTAGAATCTCTCAGCCTATAAGCAGGAGTTAGAAATTATATATGAACAGTAATATTTCACACAGTGTTTCCTGGTGCAGATCCTGACAAAGCATTGCATGGCTTTCTCACATTGTTACTAGCACTTCTAGACATTCCTACTAGTCCCTAGACTGAAGTCTGAAATGTGCTAATTTTTCCCTGAAGCATCTATGATCACACTGTCAGTTTTTCTACCAAGTTAGAAAGCTTCTTTTTTAAAGTGTTCAGCAACCTTCTTCTGCAATGGTGAAGAAATATATGGGACATGAGCAGGTACTTTGTAATACCGCAGTAGATCCAAAATTGTGGATTCTGCAGTTTTAAAGGGTGCCCTGCAATTTTCTAGCTCATGAGCTGACATGTTTTAAATTGATACTTCATAAAGCCTGCCTTTCTTTAGCACCTGATGGTAGACCACAGCAGTGCTCTCCATGAAAAAGGGAGGAAAAAGATGAAAAAGAATAAAATCAGCACTGAATACAGTGACGTGAAGGAGGAAAAGAGAGAGATGGAGACAGAAAAAAAAAGAAGGCAGTGATGAGACTGTGACAAAATTTAAGCAAAGCAAAGGAATGGGAACAAAAGGAAACTGGATGAAGAGAAAGGGAAATGTACAAATGGATAAGGAACGGGAAAATCTTTATGTTTCTCCCCACATAGAAAAAGCATTTGGCCACTTGAGAGAACCTTCTTTTTATGGTTAGTTTCCAAAATAGTAATACTGGAACCCCGTATTCTAACAACATAAGAATGGACATAATGAGTCTGATCGATGGTCTGTCTAGCCCAATGGTCTATCTTCCAACAAAGGCCAGTGTCAGATAATTCAGAGGGAGTGAACAGAACAGGCAATTTTTCAAGTAATCCATTCCTGGTTGTCCAGTCCCATCTTCTGGTATTCAGGTTTAGGAACACTCAGGGTACGTCTACACTGCAGAGAAAGATTGAAGCTGCTGCTGTCGATTTTCCAGGGTTCGAATTAGTGCTCTAGTTAAGACAGGTCATTCAAACTGAGAGGGGCACTCTGGTCGATGTCGGGTACCCTGCTTTCACGAGGAGTAAAGGTAGTTGAAGGAAGAGTGTGCTGCCTTCGACTTCATAAGAACATAAGAACATAAGAATGGCCATACTGGGTCAGACCAAAGGTCCATCGAGCCCAGCATCCCATCTGCCGACGGTGGCCAATGCCAGGTGCCCCAGAGAAGGAGAACAGAAGACAATGATCAAGTGATTTATCTCCTGCCATCCATCTCCTGCCCTTGTTATGAAGGCTAGGGCACCATACTTTATCCCTGGCTAATAGCCATTTATGGACCTAACCTGCAAAAATTTATCAAGCTCTTTTTTAAACCCTAATAGAGTCCTGGCCTTCACAGCCTCCTCGGGCAAGGAGTTCCACAGGTTGACTGTGCGCTGTGTGAAGAAAAATTTCCTTTTATTAGTTTTGAACCTACTACCCATCAATTTCATTTGGTGTCCCCTAGTTCTTGTATTATGGGAAAAGGTAAATAATTTTTCTATAATCACTTTCTCCACACCATTCATGATTTTATATACCTCTATCATATCGCCCCTCAATCGCCTTTTTTCCAAACTGAAAAGTCCCAGTCTCTCTAGCCTCTCCCCATATGGGACCCTTTCCAAGCCCCTAATCATCTTAGTCGCCCTTTTCTGAACCTTTTCTAATGCCAATATATCTTTTTTGAGGTGAGGAGACCACATCTGCACGCAGTACTCGAGATGTGGGCGTACCATAGTTTTATATAGGGGAAGTATGATATCTTTTGTCTTATTATCTATCCCTTTTTTAATAATTCCTAACATCCTATTTGCCTTACTAACTGCCGCTGCACACTGCGTGGATGTCTTCATAGAACTATCCACTATAACTCCAAGATCCCTTTCCTGATCTGTCGTAGCTAAATTTGACCCCATCATGTAGTACGTGTAATTTGGGTTATTTTTTCCAACATGCATTACCTTACACTTACCCACATTACATTTCATTTGCCATTTTGCTGCCCAATCACTCAGTTTGCTGAGATCTTTTTGTAGTTCTTCACAATCCCTTTTGCTTTTGACTGTCCTGAACAACTTTGTGTCATCTGCAAACTTGGCCACCTCACTGCTTACCTCATTTTCTAGATCATTGATGAACAAGTTGAACAGGATTGGTCCCAGTACTGACCCCTGGGGAACACCACTAGTTACCCTCCTCCATTGTGAAAATTTACCATTTATTCCCACCCTTTGTTTTCTGTCTTTTAACCAATTCTTGATCCATGAAAGGACCTTTCCTCCTATCCCATGACCACCTAATTTACGTAAAAGCCTTTGGTGTGGGACCGTGTCAAAGGCTTTCTGGAAATCTAGGTATATTATATCCACTGGGTGCCCCTTGTCCGCATGTTTATTAACCCCTTCAAAGAATTCTAACAGATTAGTTAGACACGACTTCCCTCTGCAGAAACCATCTGACTTTTGCCCAACAATTCGTGCTCTTCTATGTGCCTTGCAATTTTACTCTTTACTAGTGTTTCTACTAATTTGCCCGGTACTGATGTTAAACTTATCGGTCTATAATTGCCAGGATCTCCTCTAGAGCCTTTTTTAAATATTGGTGTTATATTGGCCATCTTCCAGTCATTTGGTACCAAAGTGGATTTAAAGGATAGGTTACAAACCACTGTTAATAACTCCGCAATTTCACATTTGAGTTCTTTCAGAACCCTTGGGTGAATGCCGTCTGGTCCCGGAGACTTGTTACTATTCAGCTTATCAATTAATTCCATAACCTCCTCTAATGTCACTTCAATCTGAGTGAGTTCCTCAGATTTGTCACCTAAAAAGGCTGGCTCAGATTTAGGAACCTCTGTAACATCCTCAGCCGTGAAGACTGAAGCAAAGAAATCATTTAATCGCTCCGCAATGGCACTGTCGTCCTTGATCGCTCCTTTTATATCTTTATCATCCAAGGGCCCCACTGCTTTTTTAGCATGCTTCCTGCTTCTAATGTATTTAAAAAACATTTTACTATCATTTTTTGAATTTTTGGCTAGCTGTTCCTCAAACTCTTTTTTGGCTTTTCTTACTACATTATGACACTTAATTTGGGAGTGTTTATGTTCCTTTCTATTTTCCTCACTAGGATTTGACTTCCACTTTTTAAAAGCTGCCCTTTTCTCTCTCACTGCCTGTTTAACATGGCTGTTTAGCCATGGTGGTTCTTTGTTAGGTCTCTTACTGTGTTTTTTTATTTGGGGTATACATTTAAGTTGGGCCTCTAGTATGGTGTCTTTAAACAGTTCCCATGCAGCTTCCAGGGATTTTAGTTTAATTACTCTCCCTTTTAGTTTCTGTTTAACTAGCTTCCTCATTTTAGTGTAATTCCCCTTTTTGAAATTAAATGCCAGAGAGTTTGACCGCTGCGGTGTTCTTCCCAACACAGGAATATTAAAAGTTATTATATTGTGGTCACTATTTCCAAGCGGTCCAGTAACAGTTACCTCTTGGACCAGATCCTGCGTTCCAGTCAAGACTAGGTCGAGAATCGACTCTCCCCTTGTGGGTTCCTGTACTAGCTGCTCCAAGAAGCAGTCATTTAAGGCAATGTAGACAGTGCCAAAAGCCGAGTTAAGCTACTTCGACTTCATCTACACAATTAACATAGCTGAAGTTGCATAGCTTAATTCAACTTTGTCCCATTGTGTAGTCATACCCACAGAAAGGGGTTATGTCCCTGACCATTTTGGCTAACATGGACCTATCCTCCATGAAGTTATATAATTCTTTTTTGACCCCAGGTATAGTTTTGGCCTTCATAAAATCCCCAGGCAACAAATTCCATAGGTTGACCATGAATTGTGTGAATAAGAACTTCCTTATGTTTGCTTTAAACGTGTTGCCTATTAATTTCATTGGGGACCCATGAATCTGGTACTATGAGGAACAAATAACACTTCCTTATTTACTTTCCCCATACTACTATTTTATAGACCTGTATGATATCCAGTACAGGCTTAAGATAAACAGTCCCAGTCTTTTTGTTTCTCCTTGTTTAGAAACTGTTTCATACCCCTAATAATTTTTGCTGTCCTTGTCTATACTTTTTCCAATTCGAACAAATCTTTTTTAGATGGGATGACCAAAACTACATTCAGTATTTAAGGAGTGGATGTACCAGAGATTTATATAGTGGTGTTACAATATTTTCTGTCTTATTTTCTACCCTTTCCCAGTGGTTCCTAACATTCTGGGTGTTTTTGTTTTTGTTTTTGTTTTTTTGACTGCTGCTGCACACTGAACAGATATTTTCAGGGACCTATCCACAACAATACCCAGATCTCTTTCTGGAGTGATAATGGCTAATTTAGAACCTACCATTTTGTGTATATAGTTAAAATTATGTTTTGCAATGTGCATCACTGTGTATTTATCAATATTTAATTTCATCTGTCATTTTGTTTTCCAGGCAAGTGTCAAGCCTGTTTTGGTGGTGGCATTATCTGGTTGGTTACCAGGCATTCTGAGTTGTTCTCTACTGAAGAGGAATGATTCAGCCTTAAGTCCATTTATGATTCAGGGGTTGGAGATCATAAACCTGGGTAGGATTGCCAGAGGTGGGTTGGCAGGCACCAGACTTATTGAGGGGCACAAGTCCCCAGTATCAAGCCCCAAGGGAGATGGGTCTATTAGTTTTGTTGAGCCTGCCATGAAGATGTCGCTCTGGGAGAGGTTTAATTCAGGGGTCTGGACCATCTCTTTGTCTGTACTACCTGGGGAAATCTCCCTTTTGTCATCCCGGAGTGAGCTGCAGGAGGCAGTATTTTTTAGAAGTTATAGAAATGTAGGTCTGGAAGGGACTTCGGTAGGCCATCTAGTCTAGTCCCCTGCAATCATGGCAGGATTAAGTATTATCTCTACCAGGGTGGCCAAACTAATTGACCCTCTAAGCTGCATAAGACAATCTTCTGCAGTCCAAGAGCTGAGCCGTGCCTGCCAGGGCTCACAATTTAAGCCCGGTGGAATGTGCCTGCTGGTATCTGGGTCTTCAGCTATGCAGGAGGTGTCTGCTAGGGCTTGGGGCTTCAACCTCATGTCATGGTGGTGAGGTTAGGGGGCTTCAGCCTGGCAGGGAGGGGGCTCCTCAAAGTTTCACCACATGAAAGGCACCTGTGGGGGCTTAGGCTTCAGTCCTGCTCCTGCTGAAGCTCTGCACCCCATCTGGCATGCCCCCCCACACACTTGAAAACCTGAGCCTTGTCAGGCACTCCCCATGGGGTTCAAAACTGGAGACTAGGAATCACATGCCCCGCCCCCAAGATTTTTGCCAGGGTTTGCTGGCCCCATCTGGTCACATGGTACCACCAGACACTCTTTCTGCATGGCAGATGCTGGAGCTGGCACGCTGGGAGCAGTGGACAGTGGCAAACAGCTGGGAGCTGCAGAGTTGAAGGTGTCCCCTCCTGGCAGGTTCCAACTACTTGCCATTTCCTCCTCCCTCCCCAGCTGGTTCCCAGTTCCACTCATTTCAGGTATGGGCTCCCAGTCCCAGGCTTCTTCTCCAACCAGCCTCAGCCTCTTCCCTGTCAGCTCCCAGTCCTGCCTTCCCCTTGATCTCAATCCCAAACTCCTTGCCAACCTACATCAACCCTCCATATAGCCCCCCTTTGTTTCTAGTTGTACTTTACTTATCCATCTAATCCTAATTTGTACCCTGTCCTAGTACAAGTCTCCTTATCTATCAAAGACTAACCCCTCCCAACTCCTAGTCATAATTTCTCTCCCCGCAACCCCATTCTAGTTCCAGTCTCACTAGTTTCTTGTTGCAATCTACTCCTTTTCCTTCTGCAGCTTTTGTTCCCTCTGCATTTGAGTCAGACATCTTCCTCCTCCATGATGCTTTCTCTCCAGCAGGGGGATAAGTCAGTAAGAGCACAGGAGAGACAAGTTTCCTATTCTTAGTTCTGTTGCCTGCATCAGCTAGGATAGAGTGACCAGATGTCCCAATTTTATAGAGACAGTCCTGATGTTCAGGCTTTTTTCTTACATTAGCATCTATTGCCTCCCATACCCTGTCCTGATTTTTCACACTTTCAATCTGGTCACCCTAAGCCAGGAGCAGCAATGACAAAGAAATTTTGGCTGTGCCCCTGCAACTCTGAGCTGAAGCATGCTCAGTTGTACTGTGGGGATGGCACACATGCAGTCTGTTCAGCAGTGAGAGCTGTGAGGGGATGAAATATGCTCAGGAGGGTTGAATCTTCAACAATTTTAGCTGATAAACTCTAAGAAGTGTTTACTGAGCATGTGCAAAGTGAGATTTTTCTAAGGTTATAACAGGGCCAAAGTTAGATGGATTTTCCTGGGGATGGCAAATCACACATCTGACACAAAAACTGCCTTCCCAACAAATGTTAAGTCCCTGCTCCAAAGCACTGAAGCTTCTTGAAGAAACTCACCAGAATGTTTTCAACATTTCAGAGCACAGTCCCCTAATAATATTCTCAGAAACAGCTTACTTGTTTTGTTTGAAACTTTTCAAAATGCTTCAGCCAGTGGCAGACACCTGAGCTGTAAAATTTCAGCCTAAAGTTTGGTGACTTTTTGTGCAATTGTAAAGAGAGGAAGAGTCACACAGTCTTAATAATAGATGGTACTATCAGCCATGCCTATAATAAATGCGCACATATAGTAATTGAATGTATTATTTGGGAAAAAAATGACAATAAGAGGTTAACAGTCCTGAGGAATGAAATTGCTAGTTTATCCACAGAACTGATAGAGCTTTTGTAGTAGCAGCGTAAGTTTCCCAATATTGTTCCATCAAGGTGCCCAACCTTTCAATGGTCCTTTTATGGATGGAGAAATTTTAGGAATGAGTTGCAATCTATTAACACACTTTGCCTAGTCAGTCCCTGGCCTCTCTATTAAGTCTTCCCAAAGGGATGTCAGGCACAGATACATTTTCATGAACTGAGTATCTATCTCAAACAAGGCATCCAAAATCACCAACTCATTTCAGAGGAGTGCCAGAAAGAGCTTTCAAGTCAATAATGACTTTTAGTTAGTTGGTAGATTTGTCAGCTGAATGTGAGAGAGTGTCAGAGAGGTAACAAACCATTTCCTACAAAGATACTTCCTTTGAGCTGTCCCTTCCATCTTTCCTCTTGAAAACTGCAGTTCTAACAATGATGATCACACTAGAACTTGGAGTAGGGAGATGGAAGCTCAAAACCAAGACACAGATATATTGACATGTCTGTGTAATAAACCTTGTACAGCATTATTTCATGCTATGTGTAGAGGGTTATTTCTTCACTTTGAAAAATAGCATGATCAGTGGAACAAACATCAAAGGGTCCATGTTCCCTGGAAGGACTGTTATTGATGAGACACCAGGAAAACGGGAAACACTGGGCATTGGGATGGGGGCAAAGCCATATGACAAGAATAGACCACAGGTGGTAATAATTTTCCATTTCTCAGCATCACTTTCATTCAGCTTTACTCGTTGCTAATGAAATATGGTGACAGCAAGTTCTCTGTAATGCAGCAGCTGGCAGCCTGAGCCATGGAACTCAGTCTGAAGCCACCTGGAGCCCTGGATTTTCCAGACACAAGCTTAGCCAATGATGGACCTGGTGGAAGGAGGAGTCTGAGCTGTACACAGCGCTGGCCATGCAGAAGGATAACAACAGTAGGAAAGTAAAGCTGTTACTTTCCTCGATGTAGAACAAAGCAGAGAGGTTGGTACCAGTCCACAGCTTACCACTACCTCAAATCTCACAGCCATCACCCAGAACACTGTGGAGCCACACAGGTTTTTTCACTAGACAGCAAGTTGAAGGAGAGAGATTAGAACCCCATTACTGCCTTATATACACTAGTTGTTATATGCAATAGACTCCTGACTCAGGACAGGATAGTCTGTGACACTTGGGATCAGGAAGATGATCTTACACGAGATAGATGCTTAAACACGAGGCATGCAGCAGATGCCTCAAGAGACAGGATGAAAGCCCTATGGGACACAACCCCTGCAGAAGTACAGGCAGTGAAACAACAGCAGAAAAGACCTGTTCCATCCCTAGAGTGAGATGTATTTACTGTTGGGATAGCATGAGCAGGTAAAAGAGAAGTGTCTTCCCTAGAATAGAACTGCAAGGAAGGTACAATCCTTTTAGAATCAGAGGGAGGGAAGGTATTGGAAAGATTCATTCGGACTTGAGGGGGAGGGTGTATCAGACAAGAACGGCTCTCTTCTGGAGCCTAAGAGCATATGAGGTTCAAGCTGTTAGGCAGCAAAACAACAAGCACTGTGCATGCAACAATGTTAATAGGGAAACATCCTGTGTGAATTCAGCTGGATAGTGGGGCCTCCTGCAATGCGATTCCTTTGGGTGAATTGGACTCGAACATACCCAGCAGAGTTCAGACACACTGTTACAATGTGCCCTGACAACATCATGCACTGTGTAGGAAAACGTGACCTCATAGTAAATGACTCAAAAAAATAACAGATTGTACCAACTGAAGTTTGCAGCACCAAAGAGCCCCTCTTGAGGACCATGGCCATACAAGCTGTGGGTCTGAGCAGGATGCAAGAATGGCAAGAAGTGAAAGGAAGAGTCTTATGAGAGTGGACACAATTTTAAAAGCATACAGAGATGTTTTCAAAGCATCAAATGCCTTGAAAAAAAGTTGCAACTGCAAGTTGACCCCACAGTGGAATCTATGTAATTACCTTGTGTCATAACCATGAGGGTTGTCCAGCAGCCTGGGGACTAAGGGGTTAACTATGTCCCCTGTACCTAGCCAGGTAGCGGTCAGCCAATACAAATGCAGGTAGGGATTTCAAACTGAGACAAAGGAATTTTTAACTTTTCCCTCCTTTGTCTCTGAGCCAGTTTTGCTCTCTAGATACTGAGGGAGACAGAAGACATGTTTCTCTCCAAGAAAAAAGACTCTTCATAATATGTAAGCAGGGTAAAGTCTAGATAAATCAGTCAGGTTTTATTGTTTTCTGGTTTGGGATTTTGGATCTGGTTTCTGTGCTTTTAGAAATGGGTTTCCTTCTCTTTTGCAACTAAGTTTTGGCCCATGGGGGAATCCTCCATGAGGATATGAATTGGTGGCTCTTACCATCTAGCCATTCCAACTGTGCTTGTAATTCGGGTATTGTTTTAATAATAAAAGTTCTTTCTCTTTTTAATTAACCTGTATTTGTTCACTTCTGTGTCCTGGAAAATCTGTCTGTGAATATCTGCATGCCTCTGACTAGGGGACAGCAACCACAGACTGCAGCTTATATTTTCTCTTTTCTTTTTCAAGCTCTTGGGGAAAAGAGCTTGAGGTACCCCTGAGGTTTTAAGGGAGGAGGTTTCCCAAGTGACCTCTTTACTGGTTTTTTTTCTTGTGATACTTGGGCGGTGGCAGCAGGTTTTATTTCCCAAAGTCTGGGTGTTAGGATTTTGGGGGAAGTCTTTGTACCAAAGCCTGTAGAGATCAGGTTTTGGGGTGCTTTTGTGGGCCTGCACTTCTTCATTCATTGTGCCAGAGTGGGGAATAGCCTTGACACCTTGAAAGAAAGGTCCAGCAGCATTATGTAGTCCAGTATGCAAGGAGCTTGAAAGTCTGCAGAACATATATATATACACGCACACACACCTCATAGAGCTGGAGGGGACCTTGAGAGGTCATTGAGTCCAGTCCCCTGCCCTCATGGCAGGACCAAGTACCATCCCTAACAGATTTGCCCCAGAGCTCTAAATGGGCCCCTCAAAGCTTGAACTCACAACTCTGGGTTTAGCAGGCCAATGCTCAAGTCACTGAGTTATCCCTCCCCCACAAAGGCCCATACAGCCAGCACCATAGCACCACAGAGGCCAATACAGCCTGGCTACATCACATGGTCATGACAACAGAACCATCAGGCAAATTACACATCTACGTCGACTAAAAGCCACTGACCTAGGCACTGAAAAGCTACAGCTCTCTGGTACCCATAACTGAAGACATCTTGTTCGACTTCTCCAAAGTCAGAACCTTTCTGGTCTGTGATGCGAGGAATGGGTTTTGGTATCTAAACCTAGATCAAGTATCCAGCCTACTGCCAATCATTGCAACACTGTTTGGTTGCTACAGATGGCTTCACACAAAGAGGCCAGGCAAGCCCAAGCCCTGGTGCAGGAGCTGACTTCACAGCAATGACAGGGAGGAACAGCACTGACTGCCCCCATGCCCATCACACCCATTTGGATTTGGGCCCATGTCCCCTCTGCTATGATGGGGAGTAGCAGTGGGGCTAAAACTGACTGAGTGGCATTATGACCTGCTGGAAGAGGGGCAGGAAAGGGGGAATGGGTCTCAGTACCATTGAGTTTAGGCCCTGCAGACCCTCTGTCATGAGAGTGAGGCCACAGACCCAAACCTGAGTGGGCAGGTGGTGTCCAGAGCTGCTAGTCCTCGGCATTGCCCATGGCACTCACTGTGCCAAACATGCATACCACCGTGGGTAGTGGTGGGGTAAGTCCAACACTTGTTCCAGAGCAGGCTCACTCAAGTAGGGGAAGGACTGCTCTTGGGTGAAAATAATTGCAGATAACATTCTCTTTGTAGTTGAAAGGAATAATGATACAGAAGCTGGACAAGACCATGACAGAAAACTGCAAACCTTTCTTCAGAAATTCAGGGATACAAACATAAAACTCAATGCAGAAAAGTGACTCAGTGTGAGAGGACATACACTGGACATCAATTCACAATGAAAGGACTGAAGGCAGATCCCACAAAAGTTCCAGGCAGTGAGAAACATGCCAACTGCAATGAATGTGAAAGGGGTACAGGGTTTTATAAGGCTGATATAATTTCTGTCCAAATTGTGTTCAGAGCCGGCTGCAGTGGTGGAACCCACACGTCAGTTCACATTACTGGATGCTGAGTAGTACTGGGCACTAGGCCATGGTCTACACTAGGGAGTTATTTTGAAATAATCCCCTGATTTCAAAATAATAAGAGGAGCACCCACACTACCAAGCCCATTATTTCAAAATCTGTACTTCTGCTTTCCTCATGGAATAACACTTATTTTAAAATAGTTCTCTCAAAATAGTGCTAGTGTGGCCGCTCCAGTGCTGCTATTTCAAAATAACTACTCCCCGGAGTCATTCAAAGTAATTACGCTCCAGGAAGCACTGGGGCTCTAAGTCGAGGTAGCACGTCCACAGTAACAGAGCCTGCCTCAGACTAATTTTGAGGCTTCCCTGTAGTGTGGACATGTTATTTCCATTTTGTTATTTCGGGAGTTATTATTTCAAATTTAGTTATTACAAAATAATTTCCTAATGTAGATATGGGTAGGATCAGAAACACTAAGAGCTGTAATGGTCTGTGTCTGGATACACAGTCACTGAGGGCCAAATTCTGTCTTGATATACACACAAATCTATTCCATAGACATTATGAGAGTAATACAGACAGTATCAGGAAGAGAACTCAACTTTCAAAGCCATGCAACATAAGCAGGTTTCTCACCCATCCAGTAGATGGCTGTGTTAATCTCACACTTCTCTCCACCCACAAGTACATCACACACTGAAAATAAAATCTTTGTACATCCTTCTGAGGAGGATTTGGAGCTGCTCTGAAATAATTTGACTGTTGTATGTTGCATGTAATTGAAATGGTTTCTGTATAAATTGGGGCTGTAAGGAAAAACATGTAGGAAGAGGAAGAATGGCTCAAGACAAACCATTCCTCAGCAAACTTAGGAGGTTTGTAAATGGACAAAATCAGGATTACTAACTTTGAACCTTTTCTTGCACTCCAGTTAACCTACAAAAGTGGTTTGAATCAGGAAAGAAAAAGGCATGGGAACACAGGAGATCAAAACACTCTGGCAGGTTAAAGAGAAAGAAGGGGATAGTCATTCAGGGGAACCAGATCAATACACAGGGATCTCTTGGGAGTGTGTGGAGATGCTTATATTACCCTCAGGAGATAGTGAGACCTTAGGTAAGGCACACATTCATGTAAATTTTCTCTCTCTATATATATATTAAAAAATTCCCGCAGGACAACAGAGTGACGTCAGCACGTCACTCATGTCTCCCTGCCCCCCAGATCCAGGCCCTGATCTCTGCCCTCCTCCTGGGGCTCAGGTGCTCTGGGCCCCACAGACCCCACATGGACAGCAGCATTAACTGTAGCCAAGCTCCCCTCCCTAACAGCAGGCCCAGGGCTGTCCGTGGGCAAAAAAGAAGGCCTGGGGCTTGGCCCTCCCTGGCCACAGGGGGCAGAGCCAGGGCTGGTGCACTGCGGTCCAGCCCTCCCCAGTGGCCAGGGGGGTTAGGGTTAGGTCTTGGGGGAGGGAAGAGCCAGAACTGACACGGCAATGGGGAGGGGGTTAGAGCCGGGGCTGGTGCAATCTAGGCCGGAGGGCCAGGGGAAAGAGCAGGGGCTGGTGCAACCTGGGCTGGGGGAGAAGAGCCAGGGCCAGCGTGGCCTGGCCAGAGGGTGGGAAGAGCTGGGGCTGGCGTGATCTGGGCCAGGGAGCAGGGGGTGGAGGGGAAGTGCTGGGGCTGGCGTGGCTTCAGCCTGGTGCATCTTGGTGGCCAGGGGAGAGCCGGGGTTGCCTACCCCCAGAAAGAGGGGGGGTTGACAAGCTTAGTGATCAGGGGGTGCAACCCCCTAGTGTTATCTTAAAAGCCTTTTCCTTTACAACCTTTTTGATTATGCTGCAAAATACGCAATACTTTGGTTTAAAAGACTGATTGTATGCTTCCAGTCATCAACTCCCAAAAGGAAGAACTGCAGGCGTCTGAACTCAGATTGGCAGGATAAGAACAAATGATACCCAAGATATTGCAACCCAGAGTATGGCCTGTGAGTGGGATACTTGCAGAATTCCACCCCAGAATAGAAGGTCCTCGGCCTCACTCTTGAGGGAATGAACTAAGAGGTTATGTCACACTGCAATGGATAACACATGGTGACAAATCTCAGAGCCCATGTGAAGTGATCTGGGTTATAAGACTCAGTGCTGCAGGCTTTTTGTCTTAGGGTATGTCTAGACTGCATCCCTCTGTCAGCAGAGGGATGCAGATTAGGCAGGTCGACATTGCAAATGAGGCAGGGATTTAAATATCCCGCACCTAATTTGCATTAAAATGGCCACCACGTTTTGCTGATTCAGCAAATCTTTGTCGGCAAAAAGAGGCAGGCTAGAGGGGGATCTGTCGAGAAAGAAAGCCTTTTTCGACAGATTTCTTATGCCTCCTGCAAGGAGGTTTACAGGATCTGTCAAAAAAGGCTTTCTTTCTCGACAGATCCCCCTCTAGACTGCCGCTTTTTGCTGACAAAGTGCTGAGCTGGCAAAACGCAGTGGCCATTTTATGCAAATTAGGCGCTGGTATTTAAATCCCTGCCTCATTTGCAATGTCGACCTGCCTAATCTGCATCCCTCTGCCAACAGAGGGATGCAGTCTAGACATACCCTGAGTCTAGATATACCCAGAGACACCCAAAAGGAGACAGAGATGTAACTCGGCCTGTAACCAGGAAGCCTTCTATTCTCTTATGACTAGAAACTGCCAAAAGTACTAGATCAGATTTACTCACATCCTTTTGAGTATGTGTTTGCTGTCTTCTGACTATCAACATGGAGCTCCCTGTGCAACCTCTCATCTTGCTTTATTGTGGCTTAAAGGCATAATAGAAGTCATGGGTACTACAATCTGCTTATTATTATTGTTGATTATTATTGCTCACCATCAGTCTCTAGAAATGAATTAGCTTAATTTTCAAGATTAGGCTATTTCAATATAAATAATTTATGGTATAAAACAGTTAGCTGGCTATTTGCAGTACAGTGAAATATGCAACATTTCAAATGAATGCATTTGCTGTAGTTGTGTTCTGTAACAACATTGAGAAGTACTTGTCAGTTACAAGGGTATTTTTCCAGGCAGGTTTGTAGGCCTGAAGGCATGATTAACTCATTAAAGCTCATTGAATCATCCATTAAAATAATGTAAGAAACAGATGATAGACAGTGACTCTCAAATTAAATTACTCTTCTTGTAACAAAAGCAGACTTTTCTTTTACCAAAAGAAGTTTTCCTTATTTACTGAAAAATCTTTCAACTGTACACACTGAACTTTGCCCAGTTCTTCGGTATGAAAGGCTTGAATTTATGGGATTGAAACATTCCCATTGTTTATGAAATGTAAAACATGTTTGTGATAAAGAGGTTTAAATATTTATCAGCATTTCTGAATCCAATAATTGTTTTCAGCATGTTACCTGCTATCATGGGAAGGGTGGATCAGAAACCCCCAGAAAAACATCTGCAAGAGGAGCAGAAAACCTCATGTGTTTGATTTAACAGTTTTTCTAAAATATTGTCCCTTGTCCGGGAGGGTTCTTAATAGGCATGACGTAGACAGTGTTCACCCGCTTTGTCACTCCCATTTTATTGCCTATTGTAAGTCACAAAAAGTCCTGTGGAATACCTAGAAAAGAAAACAAAATTCCATATGCAAATCAGCTTTGTCCCCCCCTTTAGGTATAATCAAAATGTCTAGCTCTCCAAAAAAATTATTCTTTTGACAGACTTGGGGCACACCAGATATTGTCATGTCTGGAGATATAGCAGATGGTAAATGTTACTCCTATCCTGATGTAAATGCCACATTTGTATTTACTTGAGGAGGAGGAGGAGGAGAAGTAAATAACTATTATTATTAATTGTGGTAGCATTTAGGATCCACAAAATCACAGATCAGAATCCCACTATACTATGCACTGTAAAAATGCATAACAAAACAGCAGTCCATGCCTTGAAGAGTTTACAGTCTTAAGTCATCAATTTTTTTTTAATATATGCAAGTAAGGGGATGCATCAAGAGGATGCATGGTTAATGTGTAGACGGAAACTAACAAAGAAACTCTGGCATTTCTTATCTTATGTTTGAATAATTCATGTCATGCAAGCTTGTATGATCTATGAAGTATCAGTTCACAAGGATCTTGAAACAAATCAAGCTTACAGCTTACCTGGGGGAAAAGACCTAAGCTGAAGTATGTTCCCTATAGCATGATGGAAATTCAGGGAAGAATTATTTACAACTACAGCACTCTGCCTCTATTCTCATTTGTATTATCAAGATTATATCTAAATACCTGTGTAACGCGCTAGATTTAGAATATGTCTTCCATTCTTTTTGGAATGAACTGCATGATTCACTCATAGCTTCATAACTTGTTAACAATATAGCCAAGTCCCAAATTCATGCCTATTAAGTCTTTATACTCCGTGAGCCTCATTTATACAAATTCTCAAATATCCAAATGAATGTTATATTCAGATAACTGAGGCTGTATACCTCAGTTGGGGCAGCTTTTCAAATATTAGACAGTTATTTGTGGTATTAGTGCAGGAGATATCATTGCCTGCTTGCTGACAATTGGTGGTAATTCATTAGCTCAGACATGATTAAATAAGCCAAAAACTGTATTTTAAAAAAACATTTCAGAATATGATCACATTTTAATATCCACGCCTGGCTGCTAAATTTAATTTATTCCTAAATGACAGTGACTACAAACTAAAGCAAAGATCTTCCTCAACTGAAGATTTAGTAAGGGTGAACTTCAAGATTTTCAGAGATTCTGTAAAGATATTCTGTGTTTATGTTATAATGCAAGGGTACATATAGAGACATCTTTGGGACATCTTTACTCTTTGCCTTGGTCTCTGATTACAGCCTATTTCTGAGATAGAGTTTGTCCTGAGGAGCCAGGCATTGGTGTTAGGCTGAGATACCTTGAAGAAGAGTGTGATGGGATGAGGAGACCCAGTCCAGTGTGAAGTGAGTTCACCCTATCCTTTGAGCTGACCTCTGTCTCTAAGCAGTGAGAACTAAGGGCTAAAGTCAATAGAGTTGTCCTGATTCTCAGGGCTGTAAGGCCTGTTGACCAGAGTCTATGTAATCACCCTGATCCATAGAGCTGTAGGGTGTCATGACCTGCATCAATGAGGTAGCCCTTCTCTGCAGGGCAGTGGGGCCTAGCAGACAGAGACCATAGCAATACCTGGGATTGGAAGGGTAGCAAGACCTGGTGGCCAGAATCAACAGAGATACCCTGGGGTTTGTAGGGCAGTAATGCCTAGCAGTTGGAGTCAATAGCGTTCCCCTCCAGGTGGGGCAGTGGGGCTTAGTGCCAGTTGGGGTGTGTGGGCCATCACCCAAGGGCTGTGTGGCTAAGGTAGGGGGACCTGGCCCTCCCTGATCTACTGGATCCCAGCCCAGGACTCTATTAGGAATGAGGGTGCCTACCATTAAGTCAGCAGGAATCCATCTGCAACAGACTGACTATCATTAGGACAAAGGTTAGTCCATCTCCTCATTCCTGGCTTTGTCCTGCTGTGGGACTCATGGTGGTAGTCTGTCCATCTTCTGGGTCTCCAGATTCCTCAGCTGGTGCAACTCCCAGTAGCTCAGACATCCCTGGGGTGTCCACAGGTAATTGGACATCTGTCTGGGTCTTAGCACCACTATGTGCCTCAGTCCAGTGTTCCAACTGTTCCCAGATGGGAGCCATCAGGAAGCATCCTTCCTCTCTGGCAGTCAGCCCAGACTGAGCTCACTCTTACACTGGTGCCACACCTGGAGCATGCCCAGTAGGACTATGGGAGTGTTGCTTCTTCTGGTCACGGTGAGGAGTTAACCCTTTCCTGTCCAGTGTGGAGTGAGTTCACCCTGTCAGAAAGGGATTTGTCTCAGTGCTGGTTCTTGGCCACCACATTTTACGACTGGTTATATATACCTATAATACACTTCGGCTGTGTCTAGACTGGCCAGTTTTTCCTCAAAAGCGGCTGCTTTTGCGCAAAAACTTGCCAGCTGTCTACACTGGCCGCTTGAATTTCCGCAAGAGCACCGACGTTCTAATTTAAGAAATCAGTGCTTCTTGCGCAAATACTTTGACGCTCCCGTTCGGGCAAAAGTCCTTTTGCGCAAAAGCTTTTGCGCAAAAGGGCCAGTGTAGACAGCTCAGTTTTGTTTTGCGCAAAAAAGCCCCGATGGCTAAAATGGTGATCGGGGCTTTCTTGCGCAAAAGCGCATCTAGATTGGCCACGGATGCTTTTGCGCAAAAGCGTCCGTGCCAATCTAGACGCTCTCTTGCTTTTAACGGAAAACTATTCCGTTAAAAGCATTTGCGCAAAATCATGCCAGTCTAGACGCAGCCCTATAGTATATCCCCATTGCTGAGCACTGCATTTGCCTCTGCTGAAAAGCACAAGGAGGGGGCAGAGCTAGTCTCAGAATGGGATACTGGTAGCCGACAAAGTGGGGGACAGTAGTTTAGAAAATGTCACTCTCTGATTGCTCTATAATATCAGCTGCTTCCAGGAAAGTGCGGGAACACAGCAAGTGCAGTCTTTTCTTTCTTTTTCAGGTTCCATCCAACCCAAGGTATTCAGATGTCTTCATTTCTTTTATTTTTTCCAAAGACTTAGTTTTTCTCCTGAGACCACGTGATAAAAGAGTGGCACAAAGGATTGTTGGGAAGACACTTATCTTTATTTCCTGGCCCCTGTCTTATGACCAGGGGAAAGTTATACTCCATTACCTGGCAGAGATCTGTCCCCACAAATGCCAGTTAGAAGACTTTTAACACATAAACTGTTTAGGAACGGATAGCTAGTCCTATAATCATTTACAAAACCCAATTCTATCATTACCGTTTCCATTTAGGATATAGGGTTTCCTATTAATGCTGGGCAGCCCCAACAGTAAAAGTATTGTTGAAGGATCTCTTTTGTCCCTCAGTCATTAATGGAACAAATGAGACTTACCATATTTCTATATTTGTAGTAGGAGAAAAAGATACCTGGTGAAAAGAACAAAAATATTCTTCATTCCAGTTGCATTCATCTATAGCAAGAAAAAGTAATTATTCTTCAAGCATTATTATACATAGCATATATCATGCCAAAATGAAATTTTAAAGGAGGATATTCTAAATTGAATTCAACTTTAATTAATTTAGAAATGAAAACAACTTCCCTATCTTTAGTACCACTCATCTGAAGGGAACAATCCAAAACAGGTTTAATAAGAAGTATTTAGATAACACAGTCACAGAAATGGTAAAAGGACTCCTTTGAAAAACAAAGTTGTGTCCTCTGTGATTGATGAAGTAACTGGAAAGAAGACAGAAAAAAGTTCTTGTTAACAAAAAAGAAGATGTCTGGCTTATGGAATGGCACTGTTTTATGAAAAAGCTGTAACATTTTAATACATACGCACACACACACACACACTCATATATCTTACAGCTTTTTCATAAAATAAACATATATATATATATAATATATATATATATATATACACACATTCTGAATATGGTCACAAAACATTAGAAATATTCCACAAAAGACACACAATATTGTAAAGAGTTGATAAATATTCATAGTACTTGGGAAGAAGAAAACTAAGTCTTTTTTTATAAGATAAGTTCATTTTAATGGTAGCTTGCTAGCTTAGATATTTACAGAATGTAATTTCTTGCCTCATTAGTAGAGCTGGGAACACTAGTCATAGTGCACAATTCATCTAATGAAATTACTTCTTTCTTCTGTGTGAGAATTACCCGCGGACTTTGAGCCTTGTTTTCCTCTGCCTTGCACCCTATGTGGTCATTTACACCTGAGCAAGCCAGGCATATGATGCTGGAATGTTTGCAATCAAATCACAGAGTTAAAAAAATAAATTCATGGAATGAACCTGAATGACAAAAGAACACAAGGGATTTATGATCTATTTTCAGACATCTAATGAATAGAAGATAAGGCCAAATTCATTGAGTAAATATGTTTGTCTCCACTACTTACATGTTATCCCTACTGAATTCATATTGCTTCCTACTCCCATACATAGCTAAATAATTATTAGGTTGGCAAGCTGACATTTCTATTCCCATTATACTTAAAATTATCCTATCTTATAATCAGCAATTCTATTTGGCCCAGCTATTACCAGAGGTTATATAGACCTCATATTTATCCATCATGAACTACATTTTAAAACTGCATGATTGAACAGCCTCTGTACTGTAGATTTGGTGAAATTAAATTATAATACTACTGTAAATCATAAATATTTGGTATGAAAGAGCACTACTATCTTATTACCTGCTGGTGTTTATGTACTTTTAAACACACTTTTCTAAATGTAATATGAATACAGTCTAGGAGGTGAACATTTAATGTTTAAGTTTATTATGAAGAGCAAAATATTGCAACAATATATGATCTGTAAAATCTCTGTGCTGTAAATATAATTGCCATCTAGCAGCAGTGATAGGATTTTAGTTAATGGTACTCAGAATGCACGCATGTTGAGAATAATGAATGGTGTGAAGACAATTCTAGACAGTGAGAAACCGTCAATCAAGTTCTAATCTATAAATAAGATTATTATAATATTCAGAGGGAAATTTTCCTGAGGTGGCATCATATTGATGAAAAATTTACACTTTCTAAATAATAAACATAAAAATATCTGAGCATAAAAGATATTATAGGTACTATACAGATACAATATATAGAAAGATATTGTGTGTGTGTGTCACTCATGTAATAGTGTGTCTGTATAAATACAATCCTTTTGAGAGAGAGAGAGATTGCCATTTAACTACCTCACTTGCATTCTGCTTACAAATTCATTTTACCATGAAACTTATTCTAATAGTCAAAACATTTGAATGTCTAAAAAAAAAATCTACCATAATTTCTCCAAATGTTGCCAAGTTCATCCGAGAATTACAGTTGTTTTAAGCCCAGGACAGGAAGTATTCAATATTGCCATAATAATATCTCGTGGCCCTGAAGAGCTAGAAATGGGAGCATTTTGCCATTACAAAGTTGGGATCCCCTGCTTTCAAAGAGGACATAGAATACTAGATTCTAGCGGTTGTGAGTTCCATAATATCAGGTTTTAAAGTTGTGACATTCCCATGCACAGAAAAACTATTTTAGGTAAATTTTAAATATGAATTAAATGTGCTTGTCCAATTTACTTTTCCTCTGGGACCTGTACATGTGGAAGCATGCTAATACAGTAGGCTTTTCAGGTACATGGGGAGTAAGAAATAGGTCCAATAAAATTGTAAAATGTCTTAATACATCATAAGACAGTTTTTTCTTTCAAACATTTCTTTTTATCCAGAGGCCATGCAACATAATTACAATTGTACTATAATCCCAGTGACAATCCTGATTCAAGAGCACATCTCTATTAAAGAAAGAATTTAGCTGTGTGCTTACGCTTAAAATATTTGGTCTGGATGGCTCAATGGGAGATTAAGAAAGGGATATAGAACCTTTCCCTTTATTCACCAGTTCAAATCCAGCCAAGTTTAAATAACTAAGGCTCCAATTGGGCTAACACTTATAATACATGTGCTTAAATTTACTATCATGAGTACATCATAATGGAACTGCTTATGGTAATAAAATTGAGCACATACATAAGTATTTATAGGATGGTTGCCTAAAAGTCATTATCACACAAAGACTGATCCAACAACAGCATTACATGCATGCTTAGTGCTTCTCACAAGCTATATGCTTTGCCTGCTCACAGAATGAGAAGGCCTAATATTGTAAGCAAAACTCTTACACTTTAAGATGTGACTGATGGTTGATTTCAGGAAAATGCATAAGCACATGGTTAAATTCTTTCTTTAATAGAGATGTATTCCTGAATCAGGACTGTGGCCGGGATTATAGTACAATTGCAATTATGTTACGTGGCCACTGAATAAAAAGAAAACTAGTATTTTTCTATATGATTAAGACAGCACCTTTCACAAGCAGGAAAGGCATTCATTTTTTAACAGAACGGTAAGAATTAATACCTGAGAAATATACTCTAAAGAGGTATTAAAATATAGACTGTAAACATGGTTCATTTAATTTTTATATGTTCATTACTTCCTTTATTGAAAATTACAGAGAAAACATAATCTAATGTTTATTCAGCATACAAAGTGTGAATATTTAAATATCCTAGAATTTACATGGTAGGAGATGTGAACATTTTATGACATCTTCAAATTTTAAAAGTAAAAAATATATGTAATTGCTTCTATGGTCATTAAATAAATCTGCATTCTTTATTGAAATATTAGACAGATAAGGTGGGAAGGTAATATCTTTGATTGGCTCAATTTCTATTGGGAAGAGAGACAAATTGAGGGGGTAAGGTCCCAGTCTGAGCCTGAACATCTGTGCTACAATTTTATAATCTCACAGCCCATGTTATGTGAGCCCAAGTCAGGTGACATGAGCCAGCCAGGGATAGTTTATTGCAATGTAGATGCACCCCCAAGGACTTCAATGGGAGCTGTGAGCACTCAAAGCCTTTGTTCATCCAGTTTCTTTTGTTTAACTGAGTGAGAACTAGACTGAGGGTTTATTCTTACCCCATGGTTAGGGGTAGAGCTGCTCCAGGAGCAAGCCCTTATTTGCTCATGGGAGAAAATAGTCTGCTCCTGGTATAGAACCATAGACTAGTAACTCTGCCTCTGTAGTTCAGCTGCACTGAGTAGGACATTGTGTGCGTTAGAGTCTAGGCCCCATGTCTTCCCAGTCCCTACACATTCACTTCTTGTCTTCCCTCCGTCCCCACATGCAGGAGGACAGTGGCAGCCCCACAATGACTGCTCTCCCTCCCATGTTGTGACTCAGGTTGTAGGTAGCCTTCACAGAAAGTAAGTGGATGACTTGTGCTTCCTTACTGACCTGCACAGGTGCACAGGATGAGCCATGATCTTGACCTAAAATGTGGATTTAGATGCCTTAGTATAGGGCCCTAAATTGGACAACGTGGGCTTGAATTTTTTTAGTTTTTAGCCTAGTTGTGACATTCCAATGCACAGAAAACCTATTTTAGGTAAATTTTAAATATGAATTAAATGTGATTGTCCAATTTGGAGTACATGAATCCAAGCTTGTCTCCTCTAGCTTCTATTAGCAGATGCCGGTCATCAGCTAAATGCTTCAGGTTCCTTTTATGTTTCAACAATGTATTTGTATTCATGCATAATTCGTGAAGGAAACATTTGAAACAATCTGTTCTCACTTTACACTAGGGTTCATTATTTCATCCCATACTGTCAATTTCCAAGTATTCACAGAGGTTTCTTTCATGAAAAGAGAGGCTAAATTAATTGGTTAGAAAAAGTAAGGCACCCAAAAACTATCAGATCAGAAGCATTTATAATTAGGAAGCTAGGAACCTTTAATTAGGTGTCTGATGAATGCAGCATAGAAATGCTATTTACTGGAGTAGATTGAATCTGCCTAACACATTACCTGGATTTCTGTTTAATGTAATAATTTTAGTTTACCGTAGGGATGAGCAAAGAGGTTTGATTAAAATAAAAATTGGGTGAAGCCTTAGCTTATTACATGAGTATTGCTAGAGGTTTGACAAGGTTTGATTAACTTTTTCTTTCATTTAATTTCTGTGCACTTCCCCCAATCTTTGGTGCAGGTGGGGATAAAGGGTAGGGCACATTCTCAGCTGGTGCAAATTGGTAAAGCTCAGTCGGAGAAATGGCAATTTACACCCACAGTGAACCTCACCAACTACATTTGTAATGTTGCTAACTGGATCAGAAATACTTTTAGTCTACCAAGATTGTTCTTATCATTCCCCCCATTCTATAGCTATAGACCAAGTACATTCACCCATTATTAATTGATCAGATCTTTACTATTGAATACAATTGGCTGAACACTAGAATGGAAAAAGAATGGTAAGCTGATATCAGTTCAGAACATAACGCACATGACGAACTCTTACAGATAACTTGAGGTGCATCTAGATTTCCATTTCTCCTCCAATCTGCCAGAAATCTATTCGATTCAGCAAAAAGTGAAAGGATATTAGTAATTAGAACCAGTATAGATTTCCCACTCTCAGGAGACAGAGGCATTATTACTTATTAAATCCACTGTCTACACAAAGATTTCATTTCTGAAATGTCAAGCGCTTTACTGGTGATGCATATAACATATTTAGCAATATAAGATATTAAGACCCATCCTTAAGCAGGCTTGTAGTAATCAAACAAGACCTCACCACTTCCCTCAGCTGTTTGGCTTGTCTAAAGGCCAAATAGAACTTAGCTAGATATTCAGCTCTCAAAGGAACTGTGAGTCATTAAATATGTCTCAGTTCATGTGAGAAAATGTTGACATTTGCACTAGTAGTAAGAACTCTGGCTATAGAAAGTCTATTTGCCCTTCCTTCCTACTGTTTTTCTGAGGGGGAAAGAGTTTAGGCTGAGAATTTGGAGAATTTTGTCAAGCTTCTCATGCTACTGAAGCTCTCCATATTTTAATGCAAATGTAGATTTCTATTGTTATTATTTTCTATGGCAGGAGGACCCCAAAGTGGCATTGTTGGCATGTTGGTCTGATTCATCTGCTAATATAAAAGCAGTCATCAACTATTTTCCTGTTGATGTGTAAGGGACAGCATGTGGGAGAGGGGCAGAAGGAAATGTGCTGAGAAATAGCCCTTCAAATGAATGCTTTTTATATTTTAGAGGAATAAGAGGGAACAGAAAGGTTATATTAAGCGCAAACAACTGCAAGATTAAAGTTAACTCTGTAATACTAATAAAATTGTATTCATTTTCTCCCTCTCCATCCCCCTTGCCTTCTTATAGTTATAAACTGAAAGGTCAAGGCTTCGTTCACTATGTTAAAGGCTCTTTCTACACAATAAATTATCAAAGCACTAATTAAAGATGTGTGGATAATAGTAATGTGGAATCCATTGTATCAAAGTATTCTCCAATAATCACAATTATTTTGTTCTTGTCGTTGCTCATGTCTGAACAAGCTTATTATCTTGCAAAACAAATTCAGATCAGATGTCTTCCTTCCCAAGTTCATTTAGCAGCTGCCAAGCAGTGCTTTTGGAAGGGATTCTGCTAGCAGAATACAGGAAATGACTTTAAAACACTAATGGGACTTGTAAACAACAGCTTTAAAGGCCTTAGATCCACCCTTCAAGAATATGTTACTGCTAAATAGAGAAGGGAAAAAGGGACAAATGAGAAGAGAATGAGTGATTCATTTTTGTGACTTGATTTGAAACTGATGGGATAACTTCCAACATAAGTCAATGGATCTGGTTTGCAATACCTGCTTACCCAAAGCTTTGTCTAATATTTACATGCCATAAATTCCTGTATGCATTCAAACACACAGCTGCATTAATAAAGAAAATAATCAAATATTAACTCATTTAAAAATTAATGTATTTGAGTCCAGTTTGCATTCATTTTCCAAGACCAAGATAGGGTCCAGAGTGACCTAGACAAATTGGAGGATTAGGCTAAAAGAAATCTGATGAGGTTCAACAAGGACAAGTGCAAAATCCTGCACTTAGGATGGAAGAATCCCAAGCACAGCTACAGGCTGAGGAATGATTGTCTAGGCATCATTTGTGCAGAAAAAGAATTGGGGATTATAGTAGACAAAAAGTTGGATGTGAGTCAATAGTGTGCCCTTTTTGCCAAGAAGGCTAACAGCATATTTGACTGCATTTGTAGGTGTATTACCAGCAGATCGAGGGAAGTGATTATTCCCCTCTATTTGGCACTGGTGAAGCAACATCTGGAGTATTGCACTACCCCAGAAAAGGACTGGTCAGAGACCATTTCAGTGTAAGTTTGGAGACACTTCTGTGCACTCTACATAATGTCATTTTTGTGATGAGCTAGGGTTGGGGGAGCAGAACCAATCACGTGTTCTCCACCACCATTAACAAATTGCACCTACTCAGCTCCAATGGTTGCATGATGCTCACAAAACTCAATGGTTTACTGATGAGCTTTAAAGTGTTTGGGCAAAAGGCTGGAGCAAGGGCAAAGGGCAACTCATACAGTCAGACCAAGAACTCAGGAATCTCTCTGGGAACACTCACACATGGGCTGTGTCTAGACTGGCCAGTTTTTCCGGAAAATCAGCCGCTTTTCCAGAAAAACTTGCCAGCTGTCTACACTGGCCGCTTGAATTTCTGCAAGAACACTGACGATCTCATGTATGATCATCAGTGTTCTTGCGCAAATACTATGCTGTTCCTGTTCAGGCAAAAGCCCTCTTGCGCAAATGCTTTTGCGCAAGAGGGCCAGTGTAGACAACCCAGAATTGTTTTGCGCAAAAAAGCCCTGATGGCTAAAATGGCGATCGGGGCTTTCTTGCGCAAAAGTGTGTCTAGGTTGGCCAGGGACGCTTTTCCGCAAACAGTGCTTTTGCGGAAAAGCGTCTGTGCCAATCTGGACGCTCTGTTCCGAAAATGCTTTTAACGGAAAACTTTTCCGTTAAAAGCATTTCTGGAAAATCATGCCAATCTAGATGCAGCCCTCGTGTATGTCTGGTCTTTTCCACTGCAAAGACAAAGAGTATCGGACAGAACTGGTTCTGGCTGTGTGTGGCTTTGAAGGCAAGGATAGAGAGAACACATATATCTTTAAAGAAGTATTAATTTCTTGTGACTGTGGACTAATGCAACATGGCAAGGAACATCAATTTTTTATAAGTACCGTTGAAGCAAAAAGAAGTATGATGATCTCTCTCCACTTATTCAGTTTTTATTCTGAATCTGAACCTGAATGCTCACACCATCAGACACTGCGTATGACATAGATCAGGAAACATGATTAACCACCTCTGTATTTGTTTTATTTTATTTGGGAAGGAGGAATTGCTTTTTCCTGTGTGTTCTAATGAGTCTCATTCACCTTGCTTGAGTTCCAGAAAGTATGAGGCCTAAGGCAGTTTTCAGACTACACATACTCTTAACTTGTATTATTGAAATTCTAATAAGTGTATTTTTCTCCAGCAAAAATGTTCACATTAGATCCTTCAGTTTACTTGTCTTTTTATATCATGAGCATTTGAAGTTTGTTGGAGTCTGCAGGATATATATAGAAGTTATTAAAATCCACTATGTAAATAGTCAATTTGCCTCTGTTATGTTTTGTAGAAGTGGCATGAAATATTTCAGTACTGGTGCTTGTAGCTAACCATCACACCTCAATCTTCTTGTTGTGCATCACAAATGATAGGCTTTCATTTGACATATCTTTGGTTTTAAAATTATATTTCTGTTTTCTTGGAAACCATTAGCTTATTTAAGCATGAATGTTTGTAATGAAACCTTGAGATGTACTTTAAGCTACTAGAAGAATTACACAATCAAAAGGCAGGCAGGAGCAAAGCTGATTTGCTTTGAATTTCATTGCAAATGATCTGTCTACACTGTATTCTTGAGCTGCAATTTAACAGTTAAACAGCACTCCTATTGAATTTCTATTTTTTATCCATTTTGTAGAAGAGATGTGATTCAGTGAGTCTGAGAAAGCTAGTGAAATATATTGTTACATTATTAATACCTTCAGGGTACTCATCCACCATGAATCCCAGTTCAGATCTAATTAATTATGGGAATAGGCTAAATGTGGAAGTAATTTCCTATCTCCAATATACTGAGTGGAGAAAAAGAGTAGTAGTGAGAGTAATAGAGTGAGACTGTCCACATTACTGTTTTCAAAGGGTGGATTTAATGGGATCCTTTTCAGCTAGATTACAGAAATCTTGCTGACACCAACACATTAACATGTATTTATTTATAGCAGTATCAAGCCACAGCAAATGCCTCACTTTTTAAAAATCCCTTAATATGAAAAAACCCCCACTGTTAACAACTCACATGGAGCAGAGACTATTTGTCATCTTAGTGACCAGGAACAACTACTATATTTAAGCCTGCTGATGTGTTTCCAGTATTGCTCATGCTTGATTGTAAGATGTCATTTACATACTTTTCTTTTCTAAAACCTCTCTGTACTATAAATGAATCTTGCAAGATCCACTGTTTCACTCTCCAGTAAACCAAAGAAACATAAATACGTTTGTGCGGGTGGCTTTTGACACTGCAAGAATAACTTGCAAAGTAGAATACAGATTATGACTTTTTTTCTATTGTGTTCTTGCAGGGACTGATAGCATCTCCCTAATACTCATAAAAAGAGTGAAAAACAGAATTCCCACTGAACGAGGCCCACTAAAACTGAGACTTTTTTTAGGTCAAAATGGTACAGCTGTTCACATGGATCTCTTCACACAAAATAGCTGCATGTGACCATCTTCACATGATTGTCAACATTTACCAGATGCAGCTTTAAGGCTTTTTGCATGGCAGAGAATATGCCTGCCTCTCTTGTTGGGGGTGTGAGAGCAGGAACAAGTAGTAGAGGACCCCTGACAATATCACCAATAAGAAGGGAAGAGAAGTCCTATGGATTGTTAGGAAAACTAGGCACAGCTGCATGGAAAAGGGCTCCCACCATTAAATTTAATTTAGCCAACCTTCCAAGTATGATTTATTCCCAAGTTTCTGAACAAAAGGGTGTCCTGTAGTGTTGTTCTAATCTTAGTACCTTTCTGTGTGACAGATTAACCGTACAAACCTTGGCCCAGGTCACATGACTGGGGCCAGAAAATAAAGTGTCCATTTCTTCTTGGCCTTCCTGTGTATTAGAGCATTATTGCAGCTCTCACAGACCTGGCCCCATTGCTGTTCTCCCTTCTGTGTATAGAAGTAACTCCTAGGAATAGCTTTGAAAAAATTAGGGCATGATCAGGTAATAATTTTCATAGATTCATAAAGCTAGATGGGACCATTAGGTCATCTAGTCTGTCCTCCTGTACTATCACAATCATTACATTTTGCCCCCATTTTAATCCTGTACTGAGTCTATTCACTTTAGTTTACGTTGAAACATTTTGGTCCTCAGGAGACTAAGCTGTTGTGTGTCACAGGCAGAGAACAGGAGAGACTGAGGTGCCACCAGCTCATGTGGCCTCTCACAATCAGGAAATTGAATAGATGAGAGAAGCCAGATGGCCCTGTACTGCAGAGGAAGGTGAAAAAAAATCCAGGGGACTTCTCCTTGTTGGTGCCTGCCAGTCTGAGCTGGGGGAAAATTCCTTCACAACCTCAAATCTGGAGATAAGTTTGACCCTGGGCATTTAGAAAAAAGAATTTCCCAGAGCTCCTCAGAGTACTGGTTTTCCCCATCCAGAGTCTTGCCTCTAGCTGCAGCCCTTCCTTTATATGGCAGAAGAAGGTATATGAGTGTTGGTGGGGAAAATATAGAACAGCCAATAGGGAAAAAACTCCTTCTTGACCTCTGTGGGTGACGTGGTAAAGCCCTAAGCATGACATTTGGTTACAGTGTCTTATTGCAGAGCTGTAAGTGTTCTGAATGTTTTGAAGACTGCAGAGCACCCTGTTCTCTCTTTGGCCCATAAAGGAAGAGAATGAACAGGGAGATTCATAGATTCTAAAGGTAGGTAGGCTCATCATCACCATCCAGCCTAACTGCCTACATAAACAGGCCAAATAATTTATCCCAGAAGCTGGATCACTGCATACTTCTCTAGAAAGTTATCTAATCACATTTGAAAGGCTCCACGCAGTGATTAGCTCACACCTCCCTGGCAAGCTGTTCCAATGCTTAATTACCCTCACTGTTAGGAAATTGCCTCTGATTTCAAGGTTGAATTTCTAACTTTAACTTCCAGCCACTGGTGCTTTGTATGCCTTTTTCAGCTAGATTAAGTGCACCCCTAAGCCTGACCATTATCAAATACCTTTTCTGTGCATAAATATTTGTACACAGTGATCAAGTCACCTCTCAACTTTCTCTTCAATAAGCTGAATACACTGAGGGTATGTCTAGACTACATGGCTCTGTCGCCAGAGCCATGTAGATTAGTTTACTAGACATACCCAAATGAAGCTGCGATTTAAATAATCGCGGCTTCATTTACATGAAAATGGCTGCTGCGCTGTGCCAGGGATCAGCTGTCCCGGCACAGCGGGGCAGTCTAGACACGCTGCGGTCGACAGGGAAGCCTCTGTCAACCGCTCCGGTAAATCTCGTTTCACGAGGCATAATGGAGCGGTCGACAGAGGCTTCCCTGTTGACCGCAGCACGTCTAGACTGCCCCACTATGCCAGGACAGCTGATCCCCGGCACAGCACGGCAGCCATTTTCATGTAAATGAAGCCGCGATTATTTAAATCGCAGCTTCATTTGGGTATGTCTAGTAAACTAATTTACATGGCTCTGCCGACAGAGCCATGTAGTCTAGACATATCCTGAGCTCTTTAAATCTCATATCATAAGGTTTTGTTTTCTGGCCTGTGAATCATTTTTCATGCTTTCCTTTGCACTCTCTCCATTCTATCTGATGTGTGGACACAAGAAATGGACTCAGTGTACTAGTATTGATTTTATCAGTGCTGTGTGCAGGAGCAAGATCATTTCTCTTCTACTTCATAGTCCCCTTTTATACTTCCAAGAATTGCAGTAACCTTTTTGCCCTGAGAGCTTATGTTGAGGTGATTATCTACAATGACTCCTAAGACCTTCTCTGCGTCACTGCTTTTCAAGACAGTGTCCCATCCTATAGGTATAACCTGTATTTTTGCTTTCCCAGGTATGTTACCTTGCATGTGGCTCTCTTCAAAAGCATTTTATCAGATAGTGAGCATGTAACCAGGTCATTCAGATCATTCTGTAACAACAACCTGTCCTCCTTATTTACTCCCGCACTAATCTTCATGTTGTTGGAAAACTTCACCAGCAAAGATTTTATATAATCAACTAGATCAGTGATGAAAAAATATTTAATAGAGCTGGATCAAGAACCCATTTCTGGCTGACCTGCTAGAAATGGTCCCACACTCATTTCATCGCCACATTAACAATTACATTTTGAGATCTGTCAGTGAGCCAGTTTGTTATCCATCTAATGTTTGCCCCCATTTGTTTCATTTAATTCAAGAATTTAAATCAAAATGTCAAAGTCAAATGTCTCAGAGAAATCCAGGTATACTTTATCAGTACAAGTACCATCATTAATAGGACCAATAATGTTGTTTTAAAAAAGACAGCAAGCAGGTTTGTTTGACAAGACCTAATTTCCATGAAATTATGTTATCTGGCATTAAGTATACTTTAGTCTCTAAGGGTATGTCTACACTAGCCCCCTAGCTCGAACTAGGGAGGCTAATGTAGGCATTTGAAGTTGCAAATGAAGCCCGGGATTTAAATATCCCGGGCTTTATTTGCATCTTCCCATCCGGGTGCCATTTTTAAATCCCCCTAGTCTGAACTAACTGCCCGCGGCTACACGCGGCAGTCAAAAGTTAACTTGAACTAAATCCGTGTAGCCACGGGCAGTTAGCTCAGACTAGGGGGATTTAAAAATGGCACCCAGACGGGAAGATGCAAATAAAGCCCGGGATATTTAAATCCCGGGCTTCATTTGCAACTTCAAATGCCTACATTAGCCTCCCTAGTTCGAACTAGGGGGCTAGTGTAGACATACCCTAAAGGTGCATCTGCACAGCACCCCAAACTCGAAATAAGATACGCAATTTGTGATTCTATTTCAAAATAGCTTATTTTGAAATTTGGCGTGTCTACACAGTGCCAAATTTCGAAATAACATACTATTTTGAGACATCCTTGAACCCTTGTGGAATGAGGGTTACAGGGATGCCGAAAGAGGACGCCTGTTATTTCGAAAAATATTTTGAAATAATGGGCGGCTTGTTAAGATATGGGGTAACTATTTTGGGATACCTCCAGTATCCCGAAATAGCCTCACAGTGTAGACGTACCCTAAATGTTTGTTGATAACCACAAATTAACTAGTCTATTATTTTGCTCAGGATCAAAGTCAGCCAGATTGGTCTATAATTCCTTGATTCATCCCTTTCACCCTTGTTAAATATTGGAACTACATTGGCAGTCCTCCAATCTTTTCCCCTTTTCCAAAATATATTAAAAATAACATGTGTGGTTCAGAGACTTACATGGCTACTTCCATTAAGACCCTTGGGTGTAAGTTATCTAGGCCTGTTGGTTTCTGACCCTGCTTACAGCAGTGTAATTCTGTTGAAGTCAATGGTGTTACATGAATGTAAAACCATGATAAGTGTGATCAGAATTTGGCCCTATATTTTCATTACTTGGGAGGGAAGTGCTGTGCTTATCAACAGAACATGTACAGCAGAAGTAGAAGAGGCATTAGCTGCCCCACCCTGCTCTACCAACATGGTTCAGCATGGACCTGGAGGGATCATCTTCAGAGATAAAAAGATAATTTAATCTCTACACTCATTCAGTTCCTGATTTTTCTCCCAAGACTGCCAAAAATGATGATGTGTTTTCTGGGATGGAGACACTTGCGCTCAAGCTCATTTTATACTACCTCCTGGAAAGTCCATCAGCTACTAGTTTTTGGTCATCACCACCCTAGACTAGATTTCATCTTAGACGGTTATACTGCTATCCTTTACTGTACTATCTGAGCATCTTCTACATAAAATCAGTAGCAATAGTGAAGCCCCGAGTGGACTTCAGGCAACCTCTGGCTCATCTAACTTTTGAGAATAAAAATAGTGGATGGGGAAGAGTTTTTGTCTTTTATATTATATATTGTTTTGTCTGTAAGAGTTTATTGAGTAGAAGATAGTGTCACTGTGGTGATTTAAATCCTGTGGAGTCAAAATATACCTAACATTTCCTTTATTATGTCCATGGGTGGAGAACATCATAGGTTGCTCTTCTTGTTCACCAAGAAACCACCTTTTATTATTCCTCTAACATCCCCCATCAACAGACATACCAGTTCTGGGCACATTGGACTAAATTCCATTCTGTTACACTTGTACAACATTATTGGTCTCGGGGGAGTTGCACCCCTATTGGTATGTCTACACATCAAAGTTAATTTGAAATAACAGCCGTTATTTCAAATTAACTTTAATAGCATCTACACAGGCAAACCGCTATTTCGAAATAAATTCGAAATAGCGGTGTGCTTATTTCGAATTTGGTAAACCTCATTCTACGAAGAATAACACCAAATTCAAAATAGCTAAATCGAAATAAGCGCTGTGCAGATGCTTATTTCGAAATAGGGGGCCTCCAGCCCTTCCCAGGGTGCCCTGGTGGCCACTCTGGGCCGAACCAGGAAAACTCCTCTGCTCCCCCGCCCCCAGTCCTGGAGCCCTTAAAGGGGTAGACTCAGTTTGGCCACAGGGCCTGTGCCAGCTCTAGGCCTGCATCCCAGAGCCTGCAGGTGCTGTCCCGACCCAGTTGCCAGCATAAGCCAGCCAGTGCCAGCCAGCCCTCCACCACTCCCCAGGAGCAGCCTGGCAGCTCCCAGGAGCCTGCCAGGGGCTGCAAAAGGCGGGCGCCTTCCTGGTCCAGTGCGGAGATCATGGACCTGATCGAGGTTTGGGGGGAGGCCTCCAATGACCACGATCTCTACACTAGACACAGGAACGCGGCCATCTACAGATGGATGGCTGCCAGCCTGGCCACCAAAGACCACATGCGCAAGCAGGAGCAGGTGCGCCTGAAAATTAAGGAGCTGAGGCAGGCCTATGCTGGGGCCACAGGGAGGTAGCTCCCAACCAGGGGCAGACCCAGACCCCTTCCCCTACTTTGAGGCCCTGGACTGCATCTTGGGGGGGCTGGACAGTCCGTGCCCCCCAGATGGTCATCGACCTTGGGGCAGAGGGCCCTCACCAGGGCACGGAGGAGGAGAAGGACGATGGCCAGGAGTCTCAGGAGCCTGGAGGAAGCATGGCACTCACCCTGGACCCCCGAGGCATACCAGCAGCACTATCACCGCTGTCTTCTGAGGCTGGGGAGGCTTCGACATGTGAGTGCCATCACTGTCCCCTTATGCAGGGCGGAGGGGCGAGTGAGAGGGCGACCAGGGACCGCGCATGTGGGCCTTGCTGAGCATGGATCACGCAGCAACTTGTGCATGTGCCGTGCCAGCCGGGGCATGTGGCCCTGGCTGGCTGCCACACAGGGGCCCTGGCCCGTTACCTACACACATGTATGTATGAAGGCCACCCCGGAGAGGGATACTGCACAATGCCCTCCCTCCACAAGCCCCCTCTATGCAGAGGCAGGGCACATCCTACCCCCCCTCCACACACCCACACTATATACAGCACAGGGGCATGGGTACAGTCCCAGGCTAGCTCACACTCCTGGGGATAGCAGGACATGATGGTGCTGAGACCTGCTGTCCTCACCTTGCAGAGGGGGGCTGGGTTTCACCCACTGTGTCCCCAGGGATAACTGACCACCTCTCTGGTTTCTCCACAGCTGCACCAGCTGTGAGTGCAGGGCACACCACCGCACACAGGACATCCTCGTCTACCTGGGCCAGCAGGCTCACCCGGAACCAGGAGGGATACCAGTGGCAGCCCCTGGGGTTACTGCAAAGACAGGTCCATAGCCAGGAGCACTGGGTGCAGGAAGACCTCCAGCTGCGGTGGCAGAGCTTGCGGGAGCTACGTGAGCAGGGCCATGCCATCCGCAACCACCTGCAGACCATGGTGCAGAGATTGCTTCCTACTGCCACTCCAGCCCCTGCTGCCGCTCCAGCTATCGGTCCTCCTCCCACTCCTGCTCCTCCTCCCGCTTCTTCCTCCCCCCCGCTCCATACCCGCTCCCCCTGGGGATGCCAAGGCCCCCGCACCCGCAGTGCTGGGAGATAGGTGGGCTGGCAAAACCCCCAACCCTGAGCTTCTCCTCCCCCTTCCTCCCCATGCCTCCCCCTTCCAGTTCCCTGTTCCCAGGTTTACCCCCTTCCTCTCCCCGCCCCCCCCCCCAGTTATGGTCAACACATGTGTTTTTATTTGACATCAGGAAGGGGGGTTAGGGAAGGGAAAGTGGAAGGATGTGAGGATGGAATAAGGCACAAGGCCCCAGTGGGGCACGCCAGGGAGACTTCACTTCTCCTCCGTCTGGAAGCTGTCTCGCAGGGCCTCCTGGATACCGGTAGCCCCCCGCTGGGCCTCCCGGCTGCCAGCCATGCGGGGCTGCATGTACAAGCCAGCCAAGTGGTCGGTCTCTGCCATCCAGCCTGGCAGGAAAGCCTCCCCCTTCCGCTCACATAAATTGTGCAGCATACAGCACGCTGCCACCACGTGCAGAATATTCCTCTCAGAGAGGTCGAGGTGGGCGAGGAGGCATCTAAATCGGGCCTTCAGCCAGCCAAATGCCCCCTCCACCACAGTGCGGGCTCTGCTGAGCCTGGCATTAAAGGCCTGCCGGGAAGGGTTGAGGTGTCCTGTGTAGGGCTTCATGTGCCAGGGTTGCAGTGGGTAGGCCGTATCCCCCACCAGGCAGACAGGCATGTCCATGTCCCCGACCCTGATGTGGCGGTCGGGGAAGAAGGTCCCGGCCTGCAGCCTCTGGCACATGGAGGAGTTGCAGTAAACCTGTGCATCGTGTGCTTTGCCGGACCAGGCCACATTAATGTCCATGAACTGGCCCTGGTGGTCAGACACGGCCTGCAGGATGACCAAGAAGTATCCCTTCCAGTTTATGTATAGGGAGGCCTGGTGTTCCGGGGCACAGATGGGGATGTGCATCCCGTTGATGGCGCCCTGGGCTTCCCCAACTGTGGGGGGGCAAAAACCCTCGATAACCGCATCCACATTGGTGAGGCGGATGACTCTGCGGAGCAGCACTCTGTTGATGGCCTTGACCACCTGCAGAGGGACACACGAAACCACCAATTGTCACTGGGGTGCCAGGGTGGCTGAGAGTGCTCCTTCCCCTCCACTGCCCCATGCCTCCTCCCCAGGAGCAAACCCCCCCCTGCAATCCTGGCCACCGCGGGCAGTCTGTAGTGTGGCTGGGACAGAACAAACCCTCCAGTGGAGGGGACTTGCACCCCCTCCCCGTCTTTTCCCTAGGGCAGCCCATCCCCGCCTCACACCCTCCCCCGCCACAGTGGCCGGAGACTGCCATACTTACATGAGCACTGCTCCGACGATGGATTTCCCCACGTCAAAATGGTTCCCCATGGATCGGTAGCTATCCAGCGTGGAGAGCTTCCAGAGTGTGATGGCCACACGCTTCTGGAGGGGAATGGCGGGCCTCATGTGCATGTCCCATCGCCACAGAGCAGGGGCGAGTCACTCACAGAGCTCGAGAAAGGTGTCCTTCTTCATCCCGAGGTTCTGGGTCCACTGTTGGTCTCCCCAGCACTCCAGGATGATGTGGTCCCACCAGTTCTTGCTGGTGTCCAGACACCAGATGCGACAGGACACGCTGGCATCTGGCCACTGCTCCTCCATGGCCCCCAGGTGGGTCCGGAAGAGGACCTGGGGGTTGGATTGCCACAGAAGCTGCCAGGCAGTCTCCAGCACTTGCTGCCAGGTTTGCAGCAGGACATCCAAAATGAGCACCAGAGTGCCCAGAGGCAGCTCTGGCTCCATGGTTCTGAGTGCTGGGGTGTCCCGAGTCAGGGCAACCAAAGCAGGCAGAGAAAAAAAAATGCTTTGCTGTCCCTCAGTGAGGTAGGCAAGCAAGCAGGAAAACCTGAGAACTGGCTGTCCAGGGGGGTCCCTTTAAGCACAAGCCTCAGACAGCAGCCACACAAAGCAACTACTGACCTGATGCCCTGCTGGAACCGGTTTCAGCTGGCCTTAAATGCGATTCAGTGTCCAATCAGTGTGGACGTGCTATTTTGAAATAGCAAAACGCTATTTCGAAATGTATTTTATGTGTAGACACGTTATTTTGAAATATCTTATTTAGAAATAGTTAATTCAAAATAAGTTATTTTGAAATAACGCTGTAGTGTAGACATACCCAAAGACAGAGCAGAATTTGGCCAATTGTGTATTCCTCTGCTCTTGCCCTATGCCCAAGTATAATTGAATGCCCTTAACTGACAAGGAATAAGAGTTTGCGGGGAGTTGAAGGAGGAGATTGGGGGAAGGAGAGGGTTCCACTGTGAATTTGGGCTTTGCTGTCAGCAGACATAGTTGAATGGTTTTGTCACAGATTTGCTTGAACCAGTCTATCTAGCTGACTTTCAGAGGTTCCAGAGCAGAAGTTCCTTATTAAACTTGTGTTTGAATTCAGCTATTGGAATGAGTAGGCCCTGCTTTCATTTATTTTAGTCTCTCAGGGTATGTTTACACAGCAAAGAAAAATTCACAACTGTCCCATGCTGGCTTACTCAGGATGCAGGGCTGTTCCATTGCCAAGTAGATTTCTGGGCTTCTCCCTCCACACAGGATCCCAGATCCTGGGCTCCAGCCTGAGCCTGGAAATCAACAGAGCAATGAAACAGCCCCATAGCCTGAGCCTCGGAGGCCTGAGTTGGCTGTTACAGGCAAGCTGCATGTGTCTAGTAGCTGTGTAGACATATCTTCTGCATGGCAGGTATTTGAACTCCTCCTTGATGTTAGAGGGCTCATCCCTATATAAGTTACTTCATGGCTTCTTCACCTAACCTCCCTCTCATAACATAACAAAACAAAACAAAACAAAAAAAAAAAATCCATACATTTTAATGTGTTCTATTAACAATGAGTCAAATCCCCACCTGTTAGCCCTGCAAGGTCAGATAGTCATACAGCATAACAGCAGTCAGGACACCCCACCTTCCACTAGTTCATTGGCACCTCTTAGAGACTTAATTGCCTTTTACTTTGTGTAATCACTTCCACTTATACACAGTGTGGTCTGGTAGCTTTTCAAAACTATTGAGCACAGGTATAAATAGCAACAAGCTTCAAGGCATGTGGAGAATCAGACAGTCTGGGGGAAGGGTTAGTAGCTGAGTTCAGAGGTATTTATTTTTCCAATACTGAAAGGTACATGTAAATCATACTATTGTTGATGGGAGTTGTAGGAATTGATGTTTACGGGAACCAATAGTGGGGAAGGGAGCTGTTAACCCACAGGTTGCAAATGCTTTTATGGATGACTGATTCTCTTTAGTCAGCTTTGGTTTTGGATGGGTAGTTCACTTTGCCTTTAGTGTATGTGTGTGTGTTATTTCCTTTTATGTGCTGTAAAAACACATTGAGCCTCAAGGAAAATGCTTCATATACATTTAAAAATGCATTAAATAATCCTAGTCTAATGATGCCACAACCCTGGACTCAGTGGCCCAACACAGCTGCACTAAGACAAAATTAAAGTCCTTGAAAGAGCAAACACAATTAGCATTGAGGAAATGTTACTGAGAGCACAGCTTAAATGGCCAGGGCATGTCCGCAGAATGGAAGATCACTGTCTCCCAAAACAGACCTTGTGTGTGGAACTGAGTCAGAGCAACACAAGAAAACGAAGGGTCATCCATATAAGTGCTTCAAAGCTAATCTGAAAAGTAGTCTTCACTGGGCTGGCATCAATCCCAACTCCCAAGGAACTTGAACAAATGGCTCAGAACAGGGCTCCCTGGAAGTTTCTGACAAGATCAGCATGTGACCAGTTTGAATGGGATTGACAACTTTTTCTCCAGGCTGCATATGAAAGGCACCACAGAGCTGCATCATTCAATATCACAGCTATAGACTGCCCATGCCCTCAGTGTGACCAACTCTGTGCCTCAGGATTCAGACCATGGAGTCATATGCATCACCAGATATGAGAACTGCCACAATATTATCATGATCATCAGTGATGGACTACCAACAGATAGCTTCAAGTATTTTCCTCGTGTTTAATACATGACTCACCTCGACCTAATGTATTCAATGAGCTACATATTTAAAAGTTATTAAAAGGTGATTTTCAACAACTGTATAAAACATATCTACATTTTATGCATTCTGATTTTTAAATAATTCCAATCCAAGTAATGTTTTCATATTTTGTGTATGTGAAATGCTAAGGTTTTATACAGTATGATGGACACTGAATATTTTCACCTACCAGGTAGTAATTATCATAACATAATTCAAATGCACACGCACAATGCAATTTTCTCCAAATGAAATATTTCCAGTGTATGCACAGTTTTACTTACTGCACAGAAGGATGCATTTTCAGGATCTTCCATGAATAAAATACTCATCTGAGTACTTTATTGGGGGGGTGTAAACAAGGTCCAGGGTGTAAGCTGAAAAATAAGCATGCACCCTAGATTGCACACAATATATTACTGGCTGTATTGAGTCCAGCTATCTGTTCAGGTATGCACAGCTTAGTTATAATATAGACACATGTTAGCTAAGAAGTGGTCTCCTAGCAACCTTCCACTGGCAGTGGATGAGGAATATTAGTGCAAAACTGCTTGTTCTGACCTCTGTTATCTTTGGATGATCATCATTAGGATATCCAGATCTCATAGATTCTTTTAGGCACGGTGGTATGGCCTATCCAGGCCTTCTGCCGAGTCAGCAGATGCCTTCTTGTTTCAGCGAGGTGGATATTCTGCAGCCACACTTTTCTAGTCACAGGTTTTCCTTTACAGGCATAGAGGTCCTGCCATAGCCTGTGTAAGCAGGGTCTGAATGAGCTCTCCCCTCACATCTAATGATCAGCTGGGAAGAAGAGTTCAGGAGGGGAACTGTGTTTGCATACACACACCCAGTCTGAACACTTGGAGCTCCTGCTAACTTCAAAGGGAGTTGAAGGTTCTCAGCAGCCCTGAATATCAGGCCAATAAATTGCCAAGAGCTAGCTGGAGCAGGGACAAACACTAACAGCCATCCAAGAGTTGGTTTTGCTATTGCATTGTATTGTTTAATTTTATGTTGCTGGGCTGGTATGGCTCATGCTGGTTCATAGAGTCCATTTTGCTGGATACCATTGATATTGTTGTCACGCTGGTGAAAGTGATCACTACCGAAGACATAAAAAGCTCACTGCTATTCTCTGGCAATAGCAACATGAGGAACTCAAGATGTACCTAAAAATGTTACTCAAGTGCAGCAAATGTGATCCAAATCAGTGTGCCACTTTAGCCCTTGTCTAGTGGTGTCTGGGGCACAGATGAAGATTGATGATTTTGCTGCAACCTAGATTAATAGACTTGAGTTTAGCTCAGGGAAGAGAAACTCCTGTGGCTAGATCTGATTAATATAAATCAAAGTGGATTGCTAAATGCATAAGTGCATTCGGTGTTTAAACTTCATGAAAACTAGTTGGATGTTACTTGCATTCTTTTCACTTACCTGTATCCTGCGTAGCAGCAAACATTTTCATTGTGTAAGTCCCTGCAAATAAATAGCCCCCCAAATGAGAAAGAAGGCTTATAGAATGTAAATGAAGAACTTTAGCAGAAAAGGCTTATTTCAAAACAAGTGGTCATTGTGTGTTATGATCAGAGGTCAAAGACTCAAAATGAATTTCTCTCACTCTGTCATCAACAGAAAAGGCCAGATGTCAGTTTGTTTCTTGTGAAATGAAGCTATAAGTATAGATTCAAGGAAAGATGCAGCATCTCTGAACTGTTTGAACTCTTACAGGGAAGTGTATCACATGCAAAATGGAGATCCCCAGACACAATTTGGCTACCCTGAAAAAACTTTTGGGAAACTAGCAGTTTATTACATCTCTGCTGCCATTTGGAATTACTAATTGTGACTCACCTGTGCGCATATTTTAGCTAGTTTAACCTCTCAGTAACTCTCACTTCCTTTTTTAGCTAATAAATCTTAACTTAGTTTATTATAGAATTGGCTGCCAGTGTTGTCTATGGTGTAAGATCTAAAGTAATGCTTGATCTGGGGTAAGTGACTGGTTTCTTGGGACTGGGCACAACCTGGTGTGGTGTGATTTTTGGTCTAAGTGACCTTTAATCACAATGCCCAGTTTGTCTGGGTGGCAAGATAAGCTCGAGAGTCTGAGGGGACTGTGTGTGACTCCATGGTGAGACTGCTACAGTGACCAATGTTCACATGTGTTACTGGGTTGATGAACTCAGAACACAGCAGCAGATTGGGGTGTCTGACTTGTTTTCTGACAGGGCCTAAGGAAAGTACTCACAGTTGTGAGCCACTCCAGACAGCCTTACAGTTTGTACATATGGTATTGTATTTAGTAGCTGCCCTATGATATGGTTAATACGGTTTTCTTTGAGTGGGACATTAACATTCAGTTGCAGGTAGCCCACAGGGATTTGTGAATGTTATTTAATACAGGACTTTCCACAGGAGAATGGAAAACATCACAGATTGTTGAATCAAACACGTTAAGGTCAGATTTATAAGGGCACTTAGGTCCACCATTTAGGCACCACTGATATTCTCAAAGCTACTAGCAACAGTCAGCATACACAAAGGTGCCTAAATACTGATGCCATCCCACAGCTAACAAGCTGCTCAGAGCCCTTGGTACTGTACACTTGGTACACTCTCCTCAGGGAGATTCTCAAACTAACCAGGGGTTGCTCCTCTTGCCAACAGAGCCCAGTCCTTTGGGACCACCTACAGGATCAGGTCCCACTCACAAGACCCCTTAACGCCTTATCATTTCATGTCCCCAAAGTAGCCAACTACCTCGTGGGCTCACCTGGGATGCAGGACGTGCAGAATCATAGTGCTGCTTTTGCTGATTTAAAGCACGCATTTGAACCTGAGTCTACCAAACTCTGAGTGAGCATCGTGATCACTGAGCTATAGAATCATTTTCACATGACTTGTCTCTCAGATATTGAATACAAAGTAAAACAGCTCCAATAGGAAAGCTTGGGGAAATCCTAGAATAGACAATAGCCTGGTGTTCAGAGCACTCAGCGGGGCTGGGAAAACACTGGGTTCAAGTCCTTGCTCCAAATCAGGCAGAGCAGGGCTTTTTTATCTGGGTGTCCTCATCCTAGATGAATCCCCTGATCACTATGTCCTTGGCACTTTGGGATTCTCTCTATGCCTTTTGGGAGAAAGGACTGACCTGGGTTACCTAACACTGGAAGAGGGGTCAAGTATGCAAATCCTAGGCCAAGGGAGGCGCCTATCACTGTCATGTCAGTCTTGCCCCTAAGGTCTAACCCTCCCGGAGCATATTATGTAAGCCTTGGTGTCTAGCTCAGAGCTCAGAATGCTACTGGCCTAGGGATTCAGCATTGCAATTCCTATGTATTTTTGTGAATCTAGCTGACTCGGACTACCATCACTGGGCACTGTCTAGTGATACCTTTCCTTGGGGCTCTGAAATATCTAAGAAAAAGCTATATTATGCAAACAGTTCAGAGTTTATGGAACCAGTACACAGGCCAGCTAAACATATGTATTCAGTAGGTATGAGTTAAGCAGGAAAACACTACCAGCAGCAATACAGGCAGCAGTTAGCCACAGGACTGCTGATTTCACAGGTGGGCCAAAGGATAAATTCCTTGGAAATTGCCCTGGCCTACTTTAGATGTGACCGGTGTATCAAAAGGGGCACAGAACAAGAAAAAACAGTTTAACTGTTGACAGCATGCATGTCCTTGTACTCTCTATGGGTATGTCTACACAGCAAAGTTATTTCAGGATACCAGAAGGATCCCAAAATAGCTACCCCGCATCTTTTGAACACATCTGCTATTTCGAAATGTAGTGGATACACTATTTCACCATCCCTGTAAACCTCATTCTACGAGGAGTAAGGGATGGCTCAAAATAATGCTTTATTTCAGAATTTGGTGCTGTGTAGACTGCGCCAAATGACAAAATATGCTATTTCAAAATAAGCTACGCAATTTGCGTAGCATAAATTGCATAGCTTATTTCGAGTTTTGGTTTCTGTGTAGACGCACCCTATGTCTATTTCCAAGTATGTGATTCAGTATTTATATGCTCAACTCTTCATGCTCTATTCTTCTTCTAACTGGAAACTCATAGGCACACAATGACATTTAGTCAGGAAGTCTGTCAAGCACACAATTTGCCAACTATTACATATGTACAATGTATGGCCATTGCTTTTCAAGTCTGTTGTTCCAGGTGCAAATCAAATGTGTAATCTTCATTGAGCCTTATTCTGTTCCCTATGAACATGCACTGACTGTCAAAGGGTAAGAGTCCCTGAGCTTGTTGTCTCAAAGGACACAAACCACTCTAAACTCCCCAAACTCTGGATAGATTTACTACTTCTGCAAACAGTGACAAATCCTTCTTCTGCATCTGAAGATGGATGTCTTAATTAATTGCTGACTGTAATAATAATGAGTGAATTTGCAAAGCTGTTTGTAGCAAGCTTACACAATTCGTGCCTTCTCTGTGACCTCACTTTCTTAAGCAGTAAATTCCAGACAGAAAGACAGACAGACAGATAGATAGAAAGAAAAAATATCATTATCCTGTGAAAGGGGTGAACAAAGGGTACAATGATCACAATATATTTATGTAGGCATGTATAAAATATGTAATTATACAAAAAATTCATCTTTAATACTGTAAGATCATAGCACCAGATTATATTTTGCTCTCATTGTTCAAAGATAGTCAATTTTAGTTCTTATTCTGGACAATTTAGAGAACACATTTTATTGGTTTGTCTTAATCTTAATGAATGTAATTTTGGAGGAAACAATTTATTTTCTTAGGGTGTGTCTACACAGCAGGGCTTAACTCAAAATAAGCTATGCAAATTGAGCTATGTCAATTGTATAGCTTATTTTGAAATAGCTTATTTCAAAATTGGGAGCATCTACACAGCACTTATTTCAAAATAGAGCACTCTTCCTCCGACGTCCTTTACTCCTTGTACAATGAAAGTTACAGGAGTTAGAGTAAGAAGTCCTCCAGCTTGACAGTATTTCAACATTATTTCAAAAGAACTGCCTGCTGTGTAGACACTGACTAAGTTATTTCAGAATAACACTAGTTATTTCAAAATAATGTTGCTGTGTAGATGTACCCTTAGTGACTTGTACTGCACATTAGTATATGTTATAAATGCATACAGTTGTGATGGATTGAGTCACAGAGATCCTCTTGACACTGTCACCTGAAGGCTGATCATATCTCTGAGCCCACTTACTAGGGATGTGAACTTTAATAATTGGTTAACTGGTTACTCAGTACCCAGGAGCAGCCCCCACCCATGGCCTGCCATGGGTAGAGGGTTGCTTCAGCCCCACCAGACCCCTGAGTGGGGCTCTTGGCTTCCAGCCTGCACAGGCTGGGAGCTGCCAGCAGGGCCAGAAGTGACAGCCCTGTGTGAGGCCACATGGCTGGCAGCGCCAGCAGCCCCATGAAGGGCTGGGAGCCAGAGCCAGCAGAAGTTGGGGGAAATCAACAGCAGAGTAACACAGACATTGAGAAGAGCTCATCTCTGGTTCCATCGGAGGGACTTGACACAGCACCCAGATGTACAGCTCCAATGGGCTCAGAACCCCCAATAAAACTGTCTTACTCTGCATAAAAATTTTGCACAGAGTAAGGTCATAAGTTCGCCCCCTTTATCAATGAGAGACAGGCATTCCTGTTGCCCACCCAGGTAATAATTATTTACACTGTGTTCACTAATAACCAAGGATGTGTCTACACTACAGGGTTTTTTCGAAAAAAGTGGCCTTTTTTCGAAAAAACTTCCCCTGCGTCTAGACTGCTGCTGCGTTCTTTTGAAAGTAAATTGAAAGAACGCGGCAGTTTTTTCGACTGCAGAAAACCTCATTTTATGAGGAAGAAAATCTTTTTTCGAAAGTGCTCTTTCGAAAAAAGGTGCTATGTAATGCAAACTGTGCTTTTACAAAAGAGAGCATCCCGACTGCCTGGGTGCTGTCTTTTGAAAAAGCGGCTTGCTTTTTTGAAAGTACTGGTTGTAGTCTAGATGCTCTTTATCGAAAGTATCGTTCAAAAAAGCCTCTTTCGAAAGAGGCTTGCAGTCTAGACGTAGCCCAAAAGTGATTTTATTAAGTATAAAGTAGGATTTAAGTGATTGCCTGTGGTAACAGACAAATCAAAGAAAGTTTCTAAGTAAAACAAAACACACCAGCTAAGCTTAATATTTTAAGAAACTAGTTACATGTAATTTCTAACAGTAGTTCTAATAATCTTTCTTACAAACAAGGCAGCCTCCTAGTTTTGGTCCAATCCTTCCCCCTGTTCAGTCTTGGATGTTTCCAGCAGTCACATTGGTGGTAAGCAGGGGGTACCTTGATGTCTCACAGTTTCTAACTTCTAAATTGTCTGGGTCCCTACCCTACCTATAAATAGATTTTGCCCCAAGGTAAGAATCTCTGTGTTCAGCTTCAACACTTTCACACCCACATGGAAAAGTACCACATTCAGAATAGGTTCCAGTATCATGTCTTGACAGGACCAGCTATAGTTCAGGCTTACAGGAAGCATAAGGCTATTCACAAATCATTGTCTCAAGCACCGGGCCATTAAATTCGAAAAGTACCACTAATAATGGCTTTCGCTAGCGCACCTAGATTAATAAACATGTTTATGCTTCATGTTTCTCATTCACAGGCAGGAATGATACATGAACACAGACAGAAATACACATTCAGGGTATTACAAGCTCATCAATGATAGGTTACATGTGTGGAGGCAGAAAAAAGGGAATAAGGGAATTTGTGTGCGGCCATCTCAGTCTTGTTAGCAAGAGAGCAAGAGTCAGGCTAAGTCTGTGGCCTGACAACGCGAGAGCTGTAATAAGACGCTGCCTTTGCCTCTCGCCTCCATACAGAGATAAGGATAGAATGCTGACTTTGGCAGGGATCTTGAGATAAGGAGCATCTGGGTGGAACTAAAATAACTGTTAGCCATTGGTGTTTGTAATGGGAAGGAGACTAATTGTTTAATGTTATTATATGTAACCGACAGTATATAAACTGCTTCATAATTGCTTTATTTGAGGATCTGCCTTCCCCCTCCCCCCATCCGAATCAGTTTTTCCCTTGCTGCAGCTCGTAATAAAACTGCCTCTGGCTACTTGTTGCTTACAAACGCAGAGTGAGGACAATGTTTTCTTCCACACATGCCTCAGTTTGCATAACACGTATTTGAGTTATGCACATTCACATTCAAAAACATATTCCCATAAAAATATGGGGGTGCAATGTCACAACAATCAAGGTTGGGAATTCCAAGGATGAATGTGGCCGAACATCACTTTTAAAATAGCATCTTGACTTTTCCAATTTCTTAGGCCAGATTCTCTTACCCTTACTCACACCGAGTAGGGTTACAACTCTGGTGGAACTCCCCCTTGAGACTGGACATGAGGGTGTTGCACTGTACCCACTCCTTGGGTCCCACATGATCTTAAGACCACTTGTTTCAAGCAGTCCAGAATTATCCATTCTTGGGATACTAGCCAATTAGCCCGTCATAAAATGGGATTTTCAGGTCTCTCCTCCACGTCCTATTCCCTTTCTATCTCGGTCTTCTCTACTGAGCCTCCAGTCTCTCGCTCCGTCTCTCTCTCTCTCCCCTCCTCCTACTGCCTCCCCCTCTCTCTCTCTCAGCTCTCCTCCGCCTCCTGCCTCTCTCTCCGTCTCTCTCTCTCTCTCTTCTCCTCCCCCTCCTGCCTCTCACTCAGGGGACCATGGAGCCCAAACGGTTGCTTGTGCCACCTGCTCTCACGCTGCAGCCTGGCTGAGCAGCGCAGAAGCCAGCTGAGCGCCACTGCGGGAGGCGAAGAGGGATGGGGCAGTGATGTTCACGGCCAGGGGGCGGGGCCTGGAGCCGCTATCATGCCACATGTCATCAACCCATCCCCCTTCCCCTCCCGCCGTGGCACTCGGCTGACTTCTGCGCCATTCATCAGGGCCGCCACGGGGGAGCAAGCGGCGCAAGCGGCACGGGAGTGCTGCATGGGGACCATGATGTCCAAACGGCCGCTTGCACCGCTTGCTCCCCCATGGCGGCCTGGCTGAGCAGCACAGAAGTCAGCCGAGCACTGCTGACGGTGGGAGGCGAAGGACGTGACTCAAGCAACAGCGCCGCCCAGAGGCAACAGCCAGTGTTTCAGGGTTACAGAGTCACAGACATTGGGCTACTATATATATGATTAGAAACCGTAGTCCAACTGTCCTAGGCTTCAACACCTGTGCAAATCCTTCCCCTCTCTCAGCTCTCCCCGGTAATTTTAAATACATCCTATGCAAAGGAGCATCCAGACTTCGCAAGGGAACCTCTCATCCAAATACACTATACTCAGACTAAGCACCAGAGTTACAGAACCAGACAAAAATAAGCACCTACACCCCAAACCCCTCCCTCCAGTTTCTTACTACTCAAGGGGTACATCTACACTAGCTCGTTAGTTCGAGCTAGGTAGGGTAATGAGGGCAAGTGGAGTTGCAAATGAAGCCCGGGATTTAAATATTCCGGGCTTCATTTGCATCTTCCCGGGTGCTGCCATTTTTAAATCCCCCTTAGTCCGAACTCTGTGCCCGTGGCCACACGCGACACGGACTAGGTAGTTCGAATTAAAGATCCTAATTCGAACTACCGTTACTCCCCATGGGTACATCTACACTAGCTTGTTACTTCAAGCTAGGTAGGGTAATGAGGGCAAGTGGAGTTGCAAATGAAGCCCGGGATTTAAATATCCCAGGCTTCATTTGCATCTTCCCGGGCGCCGCCATTTTTAAATCCCCCTTAGTCCAAACTCCGTGCCCGCGGCTACATGTGGCATGGACTAGGTAGTTCTAATTAAAGATCCTCATTCCGTGAGGAGTAACGGTAGTTCGAATTAGGATCTTTAATTAAATCCCGGGCTTCATTTGCAACTTTGCTTGCCCTCATTACCCTACCTAGCTCGAACTAGGATCTTTAACTAAATCCCGGGCTTCATTTGCAACTTTGCTTGCCCTCATTACCCTACCTAGCTCGAACTAACGAGCTAGTGTAGACGTACCCAAGGAGACATTTGGCTTTAGAGTAATGTGTTTTCAGGATCCCAGGGCCCTTTTGCAACCTACTTCCCCAGATCATGGCAATAGATGGCTGAAAAGAGCCAGTCCCTCCATCCAGCTCAAGGAGATCTAGCCTCCCATGCCATGTGACCTCCCAAGCAGCTTCAGACTCCTTAAGAATCAGTTGCTCAGATCCAGTTCTGCCTCCAATGTCCTGAATGAGGCAACATGGTTCCCCTGGACTATATCCAGACTGTTGTTCTAAGATGGAACCATTCGAATGGAGTACGATTAAGGCTGAGGACCCTTGATAGCTATTCCATTGATAGCCTTTCTGCTAGAGGACTTCTTCTAAACCTTCTGGAGTGTCCTAGGCCGTGGTGGGAGCTACCATTCAAAAGTGAAGGGATCCATGCAGGTTACAATCAAAATAGCATTCACAAAACAAAATGAATTTGCAGGCTGATATAAATATGTCCACACATACACTAATTCATCAGGGGAGTGTGTGTAGTTATATTCTGTGAGGGTCAGTCCAGGGACTATATTGTGACTCAGAGTCACAGGATGGTCTTTGGGTTTCCTCCAAGAGAAAAGGAATCTCTGCCACTCCTGTATCTGATGCAGACTACTTCCTTCTCTGTACTACCTCAGCTCCAGTGGTCAGTGTCTCATGAGGATGGTCTCTAGGCTTCATCCACTCCTTTTTCACAGGTTGCCTTCCTCCCTGAGCTGAAAACTGCAATATGGGTGACCAAAGCAGAAGAGTATGGAGGTTCCTTACATTCTCATCCTCCCTTGAATGGGTGTGTAAATGTGCCCTCTGAAATAATGGAATTATTTGCAACATGACTACTTGTGGAGTGAGGTACTACTTCATGTGACAAATGGTAACTTAATCTGGCCCTGAGCATATATGCAATGCGATTTTTTTTCAGTACCACAATGCTACTGTTATTCATTTCCCACCTCCTGTTTTGGATTTACATCTCCATTTAGAAGTGGAAAGAGACTGCAGTTTCACTCACCCTGAATACTCATCTCACAGAACGGTCTTTTTTGAGTTACTGTAAATCTCTCTTCAGTCTGAGGGTCAGTGCAATGGGTGGTGTATTTCTGGTGCAATATATGGTGTGCGTACTGTTAGTGGCAACTGAAGCTCCCCTAACAGCTGTTTCCTCTAGTCTACTTTCATTATTGATATATTTTCAGCCCAGGCTCACCACCTGTTTCTTGAAAATCACATTCTAAGTCATTTCTTTAATTTAAATGTGTAGTTAATTTTTTTCTCCAGTTACAAGTTCTTGCTTTGATTAGCTGTCTCAAAATACTTCTTAATATATGCTTTATTGATGCACTGGCAAATTTGGATGATTACAAATTGATTTTCTATCGCTGCAACAAATTGTTGAAGACAACAGCAGTGGACGTTGTAAACAAAATATACAAAACCATGAACACATTATACCATTTGAAAAGTAAAAGGCAAGATCTTTCTTGCTAAAGAAATTTCCCAGAATACTTTTATATTGCTCAGTATGCATTAATAGCACCAAATGTGGCATTTCCAGATTAGGGCAAGAAAATCGATTGTTCATTTTATGTTCAATGTATTGTATAAGTACAGGAATCTTATGCTGATAATGGCTAGAAGCAAAACTTTAAATATATTGTGATATTGGGCTGAACATGTATATGTGTGTGTACATTCACTCCGTACCTTATTCCTGATTCAAGCCAGAAGGCACTAGAACAATATAAGGGCAAGACTGAGATTCCCTTACACATATTGAGTAGCACATTACTCTGAAAGCAACCCCATTGAGTGGCACTCTTTGTTGTCTGCATGGGAACCCATTGGTCAGAAAGGTACTATGCTATATGAGTAAGTATATTTCAGCTCTACATCTTCTTACTCTGTATTTTAGAAATGTGCATCTGTCTCTGTCCATCTGTGAATTCATTTGTTCAAGCACTCCTCCTAAATGGTAAGAACCAGGACTAGCAAATGTGTATGCAGCTTCCTCTTATCGTAATTTAAAGTAAGGAAAGGGTTTGGTTGTGCTAGGATGTGCCTGGAACTTAACTGTTTCTGATAAAATGGAAAGGAAGGGATCTGGCAGGAGGGATTATTATACTGCAGAATGACCATAAGGAGTCAGCAAGAGGCCATAGACGAGGACCAAGACAGCTATATCCCCATTGGGGCAATAGGAGGGCAGCAATGGAGAAAAGGATGGCAATCTACAATATATTTTAGAGAATTTGTCTGTTTGTGTGTGTGTCTGTCTGGGTGTCTGTCTGTCCCCCAGCTGAGGGACATACACCCCTCCCCCATTTGTGCCCACTGCAGTTCTAGCCGGCATTGACAAGTGCTTCTCACCTGACCTCAAAACTGTTGTGGTGAGAGGGGGCTAAGGTTGTCCTCTATCTCTGGGGCAGTCTGCAAACTGAACCCCTCATCTCCAGCTCCATCCCAGAACAAAGATTTAAATGGAGAAAAATAAAACTTATTTGATTTAAGGACCAGGTAAATCTTCTTATGTAAAGAAACTGAAGCACTCAGAAATAAAGGGCTGGATTGTCACAGCTCTTACTTGATTATGCAGAAGAATAAGTCCTCCCAAATTTACTTCTCGGCATAATCTTTCAGATTTTGACTCCAGATATGGAGAAGAGCTTAAGGACCACTTGGCCAGTGCTTGTTACTCCGAGGAAGTGAGTGGGGGATGAAATTGATAATGTGAAGAAATTTAGCGAGGCCTCAACCCACCTAGCCAGCTGCCTCCTAGGGTTGCCAACTTTCTGATTACAGAAAACCAATCACCCTTGCCACACCCCCTTTTCCAACCCTTCCCCAAAACCCTGACACTTCCTGAACTCTTCTCCAAGGCCCCACTTCCTGCTCACTCCACCCCCACCTCTCCCTCCCTCCATCACTCGCTTTCCCCACTGCTCTTTCATTCACTCATTTTCATCTGTCTGGGTCAGGGGGTTGGGGATAAGGGCTCTGGGGTGTGACTGGGGATGAGGGGCTCTGGGCTGGCAGTGGGGCCAAGTTGTCTGGAATGTGGGATGGGGCTCTGGGCTGGAATTTGGATTGTGAGAGGGGGGTGAAAACTCTGGCTAGGAGTGTGAGCTGTGGGGTGGGGCTAGGGCTGAGGGGTTCAGAATGTGGGAGGGGGCTCACAGCAGGGGCAGGAGGTTGAGGTGAGGAGGGAGTGTGAGGTCCAGGAGGGGGTCTGCATGCAGGAGGGGGTTCAAAGCTGGTGCAGAGGGTTAGAAGTGGGAGGGGGTTTGGGGTGCAGGCTCCAGGTAACACTGACCTCAAGGTGGCCCTAGCATTTCCTGGGGATAGAGGAGGTCTGTGCAGCTCTCAAAAAGCAGCAGCATGTCCCTCTGGCTCCTATGCAGAGGGTGGCCAAAAGTTTTGTGTGTTGGCCTCCCTGTCCTTTCCCGCACATGTCACCCCCACCCACCGGTGCTTCCCCTGCAGCTCCCACTGGCCATGGTTCCTGACCAATGGGGGCAGTGCCAACAGGTGGGGTAGCAGGCAAAGACCCACTGGCCATCCCTCCACTTAGGAAGTGGTGAGACATGAATATAGCTTTCTATGTATAAATGGAGATGTAAATCCCCAGACCTATGCACAGAGCCTGCCTGCCCCACTGCAACAAACTGGACTTTTGGTGGCCTGGTCAGCTTTGCTGATTGCTGCCACTAGGGTCCCTTTTCAACTGGGTGTTCTGGTTGAAAACCAGATGCCTGGCAACCCTACAGCTCCATGAAAGGCAGTGAAGTAACTTTGCACCCCAGAGCAAGGATGAAGCAAGAAGGAAATTGTGACTTATACACGTGTGTCAGAATCACACTCCCTCCCACAACTACTCCTATGGCAACAGTCACAATTCAGCCCTAAAGCATTTGTCCCTAGCCACACAGAAAATTTGTAGTGACATCAGGAATAGGATCCAGGTCCTATGAACACCATATATCCTAATCATAACACTCCTCCTTCCTTTCCCCTTGAGGTTAGTCCCTTTTAAATTTCCCAAAATTTTAAATCCAAACTCTGCAGACTGTTGCACTTCATATTAAAAGAAAAATCTGCACTATTGCATGACACTCTCCTTCTCTGATCTCGAGCCCTGCAGCAAATCCAATATATTTTTATGAAATCTCTGCTGATTCTTCTTTTCTTGTTTTGGTCTCTTGACACTTTAACTGAAGAAAGTGATTACCAAAGTTAACAAACTCTATTGTAATCTCAAAGGCAAAAGTTCTGAACTTTTCCTTTCTCCCTTACCCGCAACGGGGTGAAAATGCTTGAAAAGGTAATTGGCTATTTTAGATCATTAGGACTCAGTTGGAAATTATTTGAAAAATATTTACAAGCAATGGGTATATGAAAAGTACTGCATTACCAGAGAACTCAAAATCAAGCATTTAATTGATAACATATGCTATTGGTCATTTCATCTATCTGTACGTCAGTTTCCCCATCTATAAAATGGGGATGATAATACTGACTTCCTTCATAGACCACTTTGAGAACTATAAGACTTATATTTTATTATTATCTTAAAATCCAAAGCCTGAAATAAATTTCAGATGATATATGACAAATGTATGTAATATTATGAAAATATAAGTAAGTAAGGTTTCAGGTTTCCACAAAGCCATCTAAGAAGCAGGATGTTCTTGTGCTGCCTTGGGAAAAGACCATGCAATACATTGTAACTGACAGAGTCTATCTGTCCCACCTGTCATTAATTTGGTTCCCCCGCTACTCCATGGAAAATCAATGTAAGTTTTGCCCCTACTCCAGTGAGAGTAGGTCTTGTGCCTGTATTTTTCAGCTTTGTACGTCTGGTGCCTTATAGTGCAACTGGATTCATTTCAGTTTGTTTGTGTTGCCCTTTATAGTTATTTTGAAAGTGCTTGAAATTCTTTCTAAAGCACATTCAGCACTTCAGTACTGCAAGGAACATTTCCCTGTGTATTTACTGATCACTGAACTATAGAACTATGATTGCAAAACAATTTTAATACAATTTCATGTCACTTGAAAAGATTAATGTGAAGGCATAAAATGTCTATAGTGCCTACAGCAATATGGATCTGCAAATTTCTCCTTTGCTTGTGCCCTCTTTGAGAGATATCAGTTTCCTAGACCTAATAGTAAAAGACTAGTCATAAAATGCTCTGTAAGAATTCTCCTCTAGAGCTATTCTGAGATTTTTCCAATTAAGTTTAAAAAATGACTGACTCTTAAAAAGGTCATATCCTCCATCTTCTCTTCCATAACACCACAATGTCAAAGAAGTGTTTGCAATGTTCGCATACAGTGGGATCATATTTTTTACAATCTTTTTTTCTTTTACATTTATTTCATTAGGGTATAAATGTGTTAGTGCTAAACAAATACAAAACCAAACCCAAAACAAAATAACCATCACAAAAAAGATTGTTTTGAGAGTCCATTTTGAGAGACCAGCTAAATTAACACCAATAATTTAGTGTGTTTCCTACAGGACAATAACCAAGACCCAAGCTAGTTTGAACACAAATGTAGCTTCCCTTGATCCATACTAAACTGCTTGGATAGTGGCTCCTAAAATGTATTGTCATTCTCCTTTCTGTCACCTGTTACTATGCAAATACATCTGACCCTCTTGCTGACAATTAAGGAAACAGGCTGTCATCCTGCCTTTGCCAAAGAAAACCCACTTTGTGATTGCATGTGTGTGGAGCTATTGAGGAAAGATCTTCAATAACTCTGAGAATTCTGTAACAATACTGTTGAGACTGAGGCAGAACTAGGAGATAACTCATTGAATCTGCTATCATATGCAAAGGTATAATACATCAGATTACCATATCTTGCAAAGCTGGCTTTGTTTTCATCTGAGCTATGCCCCAAAGCATTCTTTATGAGAGGTCTTCAGCTTCATTTAGCATGTAATCATAGGTGGCACATAATGGAGGCCAGAGGAACAATGTACCCTCTAATTTTTTTATGTCCCTGTGTGGAATGAATTTTGTTATGCACATCCATATGGAAATAATGTGTCCTCCATATTGCTGCACATAATACGATTCATTCTGCACATGGATGATCTGTGGTGGGGTGGAACCAAGAGGTTCAGAGTGTGGAAAGGGGCTCACAGTTGGGGGGGTGGGGAGATCAGAGCTCTGCATGATGCAGGCCCTGGTGTGGGGTTGAGGATGAGGGTTTTGGGGTGGAGAGGTGAAGGCTGGGGGTGCAGGAACTGGGATAAGGCTGGGGGTGAGGGGTTTGGGTACAGGCTCCTCTGGGAAAGAGGGTTCCCCCAATCCTCTCTCACTTCAGCAGTTCTGGGCCAGGTGAGAGACAACTATCTGATGGCCGAGATAGCTCTGGTGAGGCTTTGTTGGGCTGAGTGAGAGATTTCTTCTTCTCAACTATGGAAGGTCTGTGCTGCTGGAAATGGCGTGGGGAGAACTTTGAGAAGGTGCCTTTCCCCTTGCCATGGCAGCTCCCTGCTGGGGCTGGAGGAGTGCACCTCTTCTCTGGCTGTGGCAGCTCCATGCTGAGGCTGGGGGAATGCACATTTCTCCCAGCTGTGGCAGCTCCCTGCTGGAGCCAGAGGAGTTATCCTATCCCCCAGTCATGGGAGTTCCTTGATGGGCTGGGAGAGACGCACGCTCCCCCACCTCCCCCCCCGCCCCGCAACCTGTTCCTCAGCATGAAGCTGCTGTGGCCAAGGAAAAGGCACACTACTAAACCCCAACAAGGAGCTGTCTCTCCCTTGGCTGTGACATCTCCATGCACAGCAGCGCTAGCCTCTGTGTGGGGCTTATTAGGTAGCTGCATGGCCACGCAACTTAGGGTGCATCTACACAGCACCCTAAACTCAAAATAAGATATGCAATTTGTGCTATGCAAATTGCATATCTTAAAACTATTTTGAAATAGTTTATTTTGAAATTTGGCACATCAACACATCACCAAATTTTGAAATGTCATGCTATTTCAAGACATCCCTTATCCCTCATGCAATGCAGTTTATCAGGATGGTGAAATAGCATGCCCATTATTCCGAAAAATATTTCAAAGTAACAGGCGGCTTGTATAGACGTAGGGTAGCTATTTCAGGATACTGTAGGTATCCCAAAATAGCATGCAGTGTAGATGTACCCTTAGAAGGAACTTAGCAGAGGAGGCTTAACCTCCCCAAACCTTGCACCACTGGGGGGGCAATGGTGGGTTTGGGGGGCCCCTGAAAATCCTCTCCCCCCCATCATTGCCCCAGACTCAGGGAAATTCTCATTCCCTGCCTCAGTCCTGGAGCCTCAGCAAGGACACAGAGATTTTCCCATATTGGGGCTACAATAGCGGGGAAAGGGACAATTTGGGGGCAGGGCCTCAGAGGGGCAAGAGGTGGAGTGGGGCAGAGTGGAAGTGTAGCCAGGGGAAGCGCAGATTGAGGCTGTGGGAGAAGGGACAGAATTGGAGAAGGGCTCTGGGCTCAGCTCTCCAGGGGCCACCGAGGGGGGCTGGGAGCAGTGAGTGGGGATAAGCTTCCTCCAGAAAAGGCAGACGGGGAGATATGTACACAGAATGTAGTATAAGAAAACAAATTCTGGCTGTTGCCAGAAAAGGCAGAAACAAAAGACATGGGTTTTGGTTGTCATTTGTCAATTATTCATAATGGAAAAATAATCTGTTATTCTCAATGGGATTTGTTTTTCATATTTATAATTTCTTTGTTTTGTAAATTCAGCCTCATAGGGGAACTAAAAGCAGTTAGTATTTATTATAACTAAAGCGCTAACAGATATGCTTAAGGCACCTTAAAATTAAGCAATATTTCTATACATTTTTTTTTTAAATATGAATCACTAGAAGATTTACCCAGTGTTACTCAGGTCCTTGACTGAAGTAAATTTTGTTTTTCTTCATTAAAATTGTTGCTCTGGTATGGGGCTGGAGATGAGGGGTTCAGTAAGCAGGCTGCCCTGGGAAGAGAGAGACAATCCTAGCCCTCTCTCACTGCAGCAGCTTGGGGCCAAATGAGAAGTGCCTGTCCATGGCCACTGCAACTGCAGTGGGTACAGCCAGGGAAGGGGGGAGGAATGCCGGGACAAAGATAGACGCACAAACAAACTCTCTGAAATATATGGTCGATAGCTGTCCCTTTCTCCAACCCTGTCCTCTGCTGGCCCAATGAAGTTATAGCTGTCCCAGGCCCCATCTCTCGCCCCTTACTGCCCCCTGCGGTCATTCTGCAGTATAATTATCTCTCCTACCAGACCCCTCCCTTTCCATTTTATGAGGAACAATCAAATTCCAGGCACATCCCATTATCCTGGCACAACCAAACCCTTACCTTGCTTTAAGTTATGATAAGAGGAAGCTGCATACCAAATGCCGTGGTCCTACCTCTTACTGTTCAGAAGAAGTTCTTGAACAAATGGAATCAGAGATGGACAGATAGACATACAGACAGACACACAAACTTTCTCAAATATACAGTAGATTTCTCATAATATATGTTTTGATAAATTACATTAATACATGTAACTGAGTCCGACCTGTATTTTGAGGTTTTTCCTCTCTAATTAAAACCTTTTCTCTCCTGTGCATTTTACCTCTATTTTCAGTCATCCTGTTTCAACCAAAACTCAATGTTCGTTCCCTTCTTGTAGTCCAAAACAAAGAATAGTCACTCCAGTTTGTGGCTAGATTCAGCCCCTCTCCTCTTAGAGTCTATTTTCCTGCTTTCCAACCAACCACCCCTTCCTGCAGTATGACTCTCTCTAGCTCTTCCACTGTTCTCTGTTCTTAGTTCTTCCACATGGGGTCAGATTTCCTGTAAGTCACATGACTTTCTGCATTTTTCATACTTGGAGGAGCAAGCGAATTGTGTCACAGGTGGGGCTGGACGCATCTCTGATTAAAAGAGCCAGTCATCCTCTGATAGTAACCAACCTTGGACTCAAACTCGGATCCTTGTGTGACAAAGAATTGAGCCACCGCCACTCAGTGTCAGCCTATATGCCTGCTTCGATGTAAGATTTTTGTAAATTATAGCTAATACAATCAGTTTTACTCTGGTTTGACAATGCAATGCTCAGTCAGTGGAAACTGTTCTCATTTTCCACTATGTTGGAGTGAAGAAGGCCCAGGGACAAATGTCACCAATTTATGTGAAGGAGTTACAGGAAACAGCAGGGAGGCATCTCTCATTTGTTAATTAGCTTTGAAGAGACAGAAGATGAGCACACAGAGTACATACTCTACTTTTCTATCAATAAGCATATCATGCTATAAATCATATTCTCTTAGAAGAAGAAAAGGATCATTGAGATGAAAAAGTCTCTTTTGAATGAGTGGATACAATGTAGATAATTAGACAGACCGTCTTTAAGAAATATTGGGAGGATAGTGGCTAAGGCTGACTTTTGGAGGCCATGTGATTAATGGGGATTTCCATACTCCAAGTGCATGATACCTATTTCTTGGGACAGGAGCCAAAATTTTTCATATGGGGTTCCTAAAAAAAAGAGCTGTCTCTGATTAGTTTGTTTTTTGCTTTGGTTCTTGAAACTGGACCGGTACAGTAAAACCTGTGTTATCCAGCATGCTCAGGGATTAGGGCATTCCGGTTATCTAAAAGTTCCCATTATCTAAGGGTCCCATCAATCTAGGAAAAACCAATGGACAATAATAGTAAAACTCAAGTTTTTAATATTGGTAGTTTTGTAGTGTGAGGCAGTTGGTCTCACATTTATATTTTGAATTAAAGATGATTAGTACTTCTTAAATAAAAAATTGTTAAGCCAGTCATGGTAAACCAAGCCAGGACTGTGCACCTGAAGTTGTGACAGTATTGTGGCTGGGACTAATTCTGGATAATGTTTTCTAGTTAACAGAGTGCCAGATAACAAAGGTTTTACTGTATTTTTTGTTTTGTTTTTTGTTTTTGTAAATAAACACATTATACTTAGAAGACACCCTGACTCCATATCATCAATTTTTCTTCTAAATGGAAGCCACTCTATATGGCCCTGAATTCCATCTATCACATGCCAAAAGGGCACAGTATTGTGTCATTAATAACAACTAAGCAGACATCATTGGTGTTGGTTCTCAGCAAGTCATGAAACATTTTTAGTTTTCAGGTCACAAACATATGCTTTACATTACAAATCTCAAAGCCAAATACACCCACATTCCTTAGTTTGTTTGATTTTGGAGGGAAACAGTGACTTAGTCCAGGTCAGCCAGAACCTTGGCCCGGGTTTTACAAATCTCAAATAGTCTTTCAGTGAATATGGTATAAGCTTTATATTTGTAATGAAACCTGACTCCAAGGGGATTTGGCATGGTTTCAGATTTAATTATCAGTGTCTCTTACAGCTCTAGTTGTTACTCTGTAAGTAAAAGAGCACCAAAAGCATCAGCCAATACATCAAGACATATCCAGAACAATTTCATTCATTCATTTGTACTGACATGGTATGGAAAACTGCTATTTGTCATAGAATCATAGGGTTGGAAGAGACTTTAGGAGGTCATCCATTCCAACTCCCTGCTAAATGCAGGACCAACGCCAACTAAATCTTCCCAGCCAGGACCTTGTCAAGCCTGGCCTTAAAAACCCCCAAGGAGAGAAATTCCACCACCTCTCTAGGTAACCCATTCCAGTGCTTCACCAGCTTCCCAGTGAAATAGTTTTTTCCTACTATCCAACCTAGATCTCCCCCACTGCAACTTGAGACCATGTCTCCTTGTTCTGATATCTGCCATCACTGAGAACAGCCTAGCTCTGTCCTCTTTGGAACCCCCCTTCAGGTAGTTGTCCCCTATTTGACTTTCTCCAGTTTGTCCACATCCTTTGTGTAGTGGGGGTGGCGGGCAAACTGGATGCAATACTCCAGATTTGGCTTCACCAGTACCAAATAGAGGGGAATCATCACTTCCCTCAAACTGCTGGCAATGCTCCTACTAATGCAGCCATCCGCTCACTGACCATCTTCTTGTTACTAACATACCTGTAGAAACCCTTCTTATTATCCTTCCTAGCCCTTGCTAGCTTCAACTTCAGTTGTACTTTTAGTCTAAAACCAGAAATACATTCTGGAGTCAGTGAGAAGTGTAATTAAGAATTTCATTATATTATTGCTTCTTGATATAAATTGCCATTAAAGAAATATAAATCCTTTCCCAAGACTTTTCAATTGACATAGTTGGAATCACATTGATAAACTTTCAGAGCAGTGCATGTATTTATGTATTACTTACTTTGTCTCTGATTAGGCTATCAACATGTTTTAATCCTGTTATTCTTGGCCCACTGTAGATAATTCCTTTTCTTATGGAATTACTTTCACTTTTTTATTTCAAGCAGAAACAGACGTAGACTGTAAGCTCTGGTCTACAGTAGGGAGTTATTTCAAAATAGCTCCCCTTATTTCGAAATAACAAGTGGAGTGTCCATGCTACCAAGTCCAGTAACGGGCTGGTTATTTCAAAATAATAACTCCTGCTTTCCATGAGGAATCATGCTTATTTCAAAATAACTATTTTGAAATAGCCATAGTGTGGACGCTCCACTGCTTCTATTTTGAAATAACTACTCCCCAGAGTAATTCATACTAAATTACTCCCCAGTGCTTCTTGGGGCTCTAAGTCGAGGTAGTGCATCCATATTAAGGAAGCCTGCCTCAGACTAATTTCAAGGCTTCCCAGTAGTGTGGACAAGCTATTTTGAAATAGTTATTTTGGGAGTTATTTTGAAATAAGTTATTTTGAAATAATTTCCTAGTATAGACATGCCCTTATTGTTTAACCCATCTCTAGAATGTGGATGAAGTAACTGCTAGAGCTGAATATGGCGTGACTCTTTTGGGGCAATTCTTCAATTCAACACTGTGATGGAATTTAATGTTAATAACATTGCACTCTAGCTATGCAAGGAAATGTAATGACATGGGTTATTAAACTCCATGCTTTAGGGAGAAAGCTAATTGACTGCAGAGGTCAGGAAGGAAATTCCCTCCACTATAGTCCATCATCTCAAAATAGGTTGCTGTATTATATAAGAACTTTCCTTGCGCCATCAGTTTCTTCCCTAAGGAGGATACCATACTAGCTAGATCTAGTGTCCGCACTAGTATGCCAATCTTATGTTCATCTTATGATGTTACTTCTTACTAACTACATGATTAGAGACTTTAGGCCAGATTCTCTACAGAATTATAATTTCTTTGCACCATTTAGCTGGTGGAAAAGTATTTCTCTTTGTGATGTACACCTATTAGCATAATTTTGATAAGGAACGCTCTGCAATCTGATGTCCTACACTTTCAAAATCATACACACGTGCATTGCAAAAATATCCAAATAAAGCAAAATAAGAATATGTATCAAGTCATATGAACAGTTTTACTTCAGATGATACATAGCATTGCTATATACAATACTGAATGTGGATTTAGGCTGTAGATTAACTATTTTGTTCAATAAATTATATATATTAAAATTGCTTTTATTTCCTTGTTACAAATACATACTACTGGTAACACTCTGGCTCTATGTAATTAACAAGGGAGGGACCTTCACCAATTCAACAATACTGTTGACAGCACATGGAAAGAAATCGTTTTGTTAAATTAGGCACTAGCAACTTATCTTTATTTTTCTTGTAGCCATATCTGACTCTTATATCTCATTGCTTGTACTCACTTTAAATCTGTAATATCTCTTTGTAGTTAATAACTGGTTCCTAACTTGTAGTTAATTTTTATTATTGTTCTTTCTAATGTAGTATGTTTAAAATTAAGTGTCTAGGTAACTCCATTTAAGATGGTAAGTTCTGTACATGTTAGTCCCTAAAAGGAATGTAAGAATTGATATATTTGGACTGTCTGGTAGAGGGCTGGTCAGTACAAGACATACATTTCTGGGGGAAAAAATTGTAACTGAGAGTACGCTGGGGTCACCCTGCAGTAGAGCCAAGGCTGCTAAAAGTCATAGTAAAACCCAACTCTGGCAGGCAGGCTTCAGTTTCACGTAGACATGCAGAGTGTGACATGCATGCTGGAAGGTTGTTTGTGAGATACAAAAGTGGGAGCTATTGTAGAATGGTATTGTAAGGCACACGAGGTTACAGGACAGGAGTGGCAGCCTCACGAGCCTAGATTGCACCTGGCAAAGTTTTGATTAGATTCCCCTCTGATTACTACATATGGAATGATTCCATTAACACCTAGATTCAAACAGGTCTTCTTTTGACAAATATCTATTTGTAATGAGGGGCTATAGTCGCCCACTGATCCAGAAGGGGAAGAGCCCCTCCTAAAGCCCTGGTGGGTGGAGCTTGGCCCCATCCTATCACCTGATCAGAAGTCAGGAGGCAGGGCTAGAGCTATAAAACTCTAGCTCACAAGCCCAGTCAGGCCACAGCCAACAGAGGAGCTAGATGCCTGCCCTGCCAAGGACTGGCCAGGACTGCTGGACCTGCAGACAGACTTTGATCTGGAAGAACTGCCAGAGGTTCCAGTCCCCGATGCCCCAGAGGACCTGCAGTGGAGCCAGGTATGCCTGGACAGGTTGTCTAGAAGTAGCCCAGGGACAGCTAACCTTCATCTGGCTTACTTAGATCCCATGACTAAGTCAGTGTGTTGTGGATAGGATCCCCACTGACCCAGCAACAGTCAGATCTGCCACTGTTAGGGCCCTGGGCTGGGACACATTGGAGTAGATAGGCCTGTGTCCCCCCCACCCTGCCACCCAGCACATAGGTAGGTCTGTCTCTCCCTCACTCCACTGTTTTAGACCAACCACCTGTGTTTGTCAGCTCTCTGCCAGAGACCCGTATGTTTGTTTGCGGCTTCACCCTGAACTGGGGCCTGGGCCTAGTGCCTGCTGCTCGGCCTGAGTGTAGGCCTGTGCAACTGAACTATCTGTTGTTTGCTGCCCAACCTTGAGATAGGGCCTGAGTTAATACACTATTGATGGCCTAAGATACTGAACATTGGGTAGTGGTTGCCCTGTCCTGAGATAGAACTTGGGCTGAGAGACTATTGACTGCCAGCTTAGCGTGAGCTATCAAACTGCTGGTGGTTGCCCCCCTCTGAGCAAGGGCCTGGGCTTATAAACTGCTTGCCTAAAGGCTCAACCTAAGTATGGGTCTGAACTCCCAAACTATCTGTTGTTTGCTGCCCTGCCCAGAACCAGGACCTGGGTGTATTAACTGTTGGCTTGGCCTGCTTACAGACCCAAGCCCCTGGACTCCGGTTGCTTGCCCTGAGTAAGGGCTGGGCAGAATTAGCTGTTGGCTCATCCCCATCATAGGACTGAGCCCCAGGACTATTGTGGCCAGTCCGGCATGACGGCTGGGGCTTACTGGCTGTGGGTGTGTCCTGATCATAGGCTGGAGCCCCAAACTAATGGCACAGCTGATTCCCCAGAAGAGACTAAGCAGAGTACAGTGCAGCAGAGTGGCCGCCTGCTGACCCAAAGGAGGAGAAGGTCCTGCTAGAGCCCTGGTGGGCAACACTATTATTCCTTAACAAGTCTCTTTACACATGATACCAAATTTGCAGATGATACCAAGCTGGGAGGGCTTGCAACTGATCTGGAGGATAGGGTCATAATTCAAAACGATCTGGACAAACTGGAGAAATGGTCTGAGGTAAACAGGATGAAGTTTAATAAGGGCAAATGCAAAGTGCTCCACTTAGGAAGGAACAATCAGTTTCACACATACAGAATGGGAAGTGACTGTCCAGGAAGAAGTACTGCAGAAAGATATCTAGGGGTTATAGTGGACCACACGCTAATTATGAGTCAACAGTGTGACACTGTTACAAAAAAAGCAAACATGATTCTAGGATGCATTAACAGGAGTGTTGTGAGCAAGACACAAGATGTCATTCTTCTGCTCTACTCTGTGCTGATTAGGCCTCAGGTGGAATATTGGGTCCAGTTCTGGCACCACATTTCAAGAAAGATGTGGAGAAATTGGAGAAGGTCCAGAGAAGAGAAACAAGGATGATTAAAGATCTAGAGAACATGACCTATGAAAGAAGACTGAAAGAACTGAGCTTGTTTAGTTTGGAAAAGAGAAGATTGAGAGGAGACATGATAGCAGTTTTCAGGTATCTAAAAGGGTGTCACAAGGAGGAGGGAGAAAAATTGTTCTTCCTGGCCTCTGAGGTTAGAAGAAGAAGCAATGGGCTTAAGCTGCAGCAAGGAAGGTTTAGGTTGGGCATTAGGAAAGTTCCTAACTGTCAGGGTGGTTAAACACTGGAATAAATTGCCTAGGGAGGTTGTGGAATGTCCATCTCCGGAGATATTTAAGAGCAGGTTAGATAAATGTCTGTCAGGGATGGTCTAGACAATACTGGGTCCTGCCATGAGGGCAGGGGACTGGACTTGATGACCTCTCAAGATCCCTTCCAGTCCTAGTGTTCTATGATTCTATGATATTTTAAAACACTTTAGGGTATGTCTACACTACCACCCTAGTTCGAACTAGGGTGGTTAATGTAGGCATTCGAAGTTGCAAATGAAGCCCGGGATTTAAATATCCCGGGCTTCATTTGCACCTTGCCGGGCGGGCGCCATTTTTAAATGCCCTTAGTTCGATCTCCGTGCCCGCGGCTACACGCGGCACGGAGTAGGTAGTTAGAATTAGGATCTCTAATTCGAACTACCGGTTCCACGAGGGTGTACAGGTAGTTCGAATTAGAGATCCTAATTCGAACTACCTACTCCGTGCCGTGTGTAGCCGCGGGCACGGAGTTCGAACTAAGGGCATTTAAAAATGGCACCCGCCCGGCAAGATGCAAATGAAGCCCGGGATATTTAAATCCCGGGCTTCATTTGCAACTTCGAATGCCTACATTAACCACCCTAGTTCAAACTAGGGTGGTAGTGTAGACATACCCTTAGTTTCTCTCTTTTTTTCATGTTAGCTTTTCATGGTTTTAGCTGTTTCTTTATCATTGTTGCAATTTGTCAGTCACAGTGATAGGAGTGCTGGGTCTGACACGAAATCCAGACAAGGCTGGGTCCTTCAATTATATTAGCCAAGATGGTCAGGGATGCAGCTCAGTGCTCTGGGTGTCTTTAGCCTCTGATTGCCAAAAGATGGGATCAGGGACAGTGTTCCAGCTAACATTTTCTATCATTTTCTTTTTTTTGTTGTTGTTAAATATATATATTTAACAATAAATAACAGTACATATGTGTGGAAGAAAATATACTAAAACATGGGATATTTAACAAGGAGAAATGCTTATGATATTTAATATGAAATTAATAAAAAAAATTAACAGTACCCTTGGAGTGCATGCATCATCATCCTTTCTGATAACTCAAGCTAGTAAAGATACCAAAATGCATATTAGCCACACACAGCTCAGCTTTAAGATGCTAAACAAATCCAGGAATCAACTAGAAATATTATTTGCAAAGAGAGAATGACTAATACAATATTTACTGACATTGGAAAGGAGAGGAAAAGACATTCACTAAGGCTTATACAGTTTCCCTGGGGAATGTTTAGGATCCATGCTATACAAGAACAAGTAAAACAGAGCAGTGTGAAAACAGATAAAAGTTCTCCTGGTATGAAACTTTCACCTTGTGTGTTCTTACCAACTCAAAGAGTAGAAGCCCCAGAACAAATTAATACATGGTTTTAGGGTTTGTAGACTGATGCATTTTTCAAAAAGCTTGCAAATAAGGTTTCATCCTACAAAACAACTAGCATCACACCTAGTGCTTGCTACTTCAGACTCATAAAAAAGCCAGAACTCTACCACATAGCAAAGATCTGGCCTTAATGCAATATAATATACCATGTATTAATTAGCAACATGGGATTTTTAAAAAAATCATTCAAATCAGAGTTCTATATCTCTGCAACACTCCAAACAATTTAGTTTAAAAGAATCTTTTCTTTCTTATCTTAAGCCATTAACACCTATGTAAACTTTGACAGTTAATATTGCAAATGCACACCCACCACCATGCAGTTTGCTTTCCCCTCCACCTCAGCCAGATCAGACCAAAGCAAGTGAGTCAGAAGGACACCCCAAACAACTGCCTCCTGCCTCCAACTCACTGCACAGATGCCAGCACCCACCTACCTCCTTTCCCCCACCTAATCCTGTGAAATCTGCTCCCCCAGCCCAGCTGGAGGCTGGGAAAAATCCTGTTTCTCAGACTAGCAGGCACCAACAGTCTAGCTGGGAGTCAGAACAGGATCAGCACAAACAAATTATCCACACCTCTCCCCACGACACAGCACAAACAAATTTCACCCTCCACCTTACCCTAATGTTAGTACCCACCCATGTCCTCTTTCCCCCATCTATTCCATGCTGTCAGTCCCTTACCTCCCTTCCCAGCCCAGGTGAGTTGAGGAGACTGCAGGGTCTCTGCCTCTGCCTCTGCCTTTCTTTCTTTCTTTCTTTCTTTCTCTCTCTCTCTCTCTCTCTCTCTCTCTTTTTCCCCTCACACACAGGACTCTCCAAACTCCCCTGCCCCCCACCCCTCCCAAGCCAATTAATTAATTACTGACTCACTCCCTCACCAGCCACTCATTTTCTCCTTATCTCATGTTTACCTGGTCTGGGAGCTCCTCAGTTCAAACATGCAGCTAGCTCCATTTAGCTGCTCCTTAAAGACACCCCATCTTCCACTGGCCAGCTGAGTTCCCTGCCTGTGTGGGAGCTTTGAGCAGAGCTCAGAAAATATCTACATGGCCATGCAGGTGTGCAGCTAATGGAAAATTTGAGTAGGGATGGCTCACTTGATGATTCTCTGTTGTGTTCATTCCTTCCAAAGCACCTGGCATTGGCTACTATTGCTTGGAGACAGGATACTAGCTATTGGTATGTCCCAGTACAGCCATTCCTATGCTCTTATGCTTGATGCAGAGGTACTGATCATCCATTACAAAATTCAGAGTATTCTCAACTCCCATTGGGGCAGATTCTTTGTCCCAATATGCTTCATTTGTACTACTCATTGCACAAAGGAAACAAAAGTTGCTCACAACAGTTGTTCCACACTGAAGATTCCATCAGCATGTCAGAGTATGTCTACACTGCAAAGTTAATTCGAAATAACAGACGTTATTTCGAATTAACTTTAATAGTGTCTATACACGCAAACCACTATTTTGAAATTAATTCAAAATAGCAGAGCACTTAATTTGAATTTGGTAAACCTCATTCTATGAGGAGTAACGCCAAATTTGAAATAGCTATTTCGAATTAAGTGCTGTGTAGACACTTAATTTGAAATAGGGGGCCTCCAGCCCTTCCCAGGGAGCCACAACCAGGAAAACTTACTCTCCTCTCCCCCAGTCCCAGAGCCATTAAAGGGGTAGACTCTGGCCACAGTGCCTGTGCCAGCTCCAAGCCTGCCACCCAGAGCCAGCAGCGGCCACCGGGGCCCCTGACCCAATGGCCCCAAAACATGAGCCAGCAAGCCACTGGCAGCCAGCCCTCCACCGCTCCCCAGGAGCAGTCTGCCAGCTCCCAGGAGCCTGACAGAGGCTGGAGAAGGCGGGCACCTTCCTGGTCCAGAGTGGAGATCATGGACCTTATTCAGGTTTGGGGGGGATGCCGCCAACATCCATGATCTCCACACTAGACAGAGGAATGCAGCTGTCTATGGCAGGATAGCTGCCAGCCTGGCCACCAAAGGCCACATGCAAACCCAGAAGCAGGTTTGCATGAAAATCAAGTTGGTCCAGCGAGACCCCCAACCCTGAGCCCTGAGCTTCCCATCCCACTTCTTCCCCCATCCAGCTCCCTCCTCACAGATTTCCCCCTCCCCTCTCCCGGCCTCTCTCTTCCCCTCTCCCACCTCCTTTTCCCAGTCTCCCCAGAGATTCATTCCCCCCCCCCCAGTTTTGTTCAATAAACCCAGTTTCTATTTTTGAACATATGCGTCTTTTGTTTGACATCAGGAAGGGGGGCTAGGGAGGGGTAAGTGGAAGGATGTGAGGGAGGAATGGGGCACAAGCCCCCGGTGGGGATGACCAGGGAGGCTCTGAAGGCTCCTCGGGGTGGACACTCTCCTGCAGGGCCTCCTGGATCCTGACAGCCCCCCGATGGACCCCCAGATGGCAGCCTGCAGCAAGTGCAGCCGGGCTGATGGCAACGACCCCACGAGATGCACCAGCGTACCCAGGGGCAGCTCTGGCTCCATGTGGCCGAGTGCTGTGGTGTCCTGAGTGCGGGCTTTGCTGTCCCTCATCGAGGTAGACAAGCAAGTGGGGAAACCCTGAGAACTGTCTGTCCGGGGTGGGAGTAGGGTTCCTTTAAGCACAGAGCTCAGTTAGCCTCAGGCAGCAGCCCCACACACTAAGTCCTAACCTGATGCCCTGCCGGCACTGGTTCCGGCCAGCCTTAACTTCGGTTCAGGGTCCACTCAGTGTGCACACGCTATTTCGAAATAGCAAAACGCTATTTCAAAATAAGTTTTGTGGGTAGATGCATTAATTCGAATTAGCTTAATTAGAATTAACTATTCGAATTAAGTTAACCCGAATTAACGCTGTAGTGTAGACATATCCTCAGAGAAGTAGAACCTACTAAACCATCACTTACACTTCTCTTCCCATAGCTTCCAGTACAGGCACTCAGGAGAGAAGTAGGTAATGTGTGAGGTGCTCTAGCAGTCTATAACTACCTATGGTCTCTAATAGGGTCAAAGGAAGCTGATGCAAATTAGGCTGTTCTAACGTACACAGAAACTGGGCATAGGGCATAATGTCAGTAATCTGTAACCAGGCTCCTGACATTTTCTTTTCGCTTTGCCCAGGTTGAAGCCAGATAGAGCAGATAATCTGCTCCATTGTTTCAAATTTGGGTTCAAAGCGATTAGCACTTCCTACGATCAGACCTATACTTTCTAACCTTCGTTTTTGTTTCAAATCTAAATGAGAGCACACAACACATACAGATCATTTTATTGTTCTCACTACCATGATTAAAAATCTGCTACAATTAGCAGTGATAAAAAGTTATGGCCCTGAATACGTCACCTGCTTTGTTACATTAGCTAGTTTTCAGTGACACAATATGCTGATAGGGGCATTCCGAGCTTTCCCCATGGATATCTTGTAGCTTTTCTTGGTAAAACTGAACAGACTTCATGTAGATGAGCTTATTAAACTGAGAAAGTTCACAGCCACTTCTTGCTAATTTATTTAGTAATTACGAAGGGTTTCCTGGGTCGCCTACATGCAATGGAGTGAAGTGTTTTGTCATAGGATTATCTTTCTGCTAGCACAGAACACTTATAGCAGCAATAGACCTACCATATCTGAAATTATAGCACAGTTACATTCTGAATAAAGAAATTGAACAGAAGGGCACATTGCAATGATTAAATAAATGTCCGAAGATTTTGTGAGGTCTGTGAGGAAAAGGGTTCACAGTGTTGAAGTTACAATTTTTAATATGAAATTGCTTTTCATCCCTCTCAGCTAACAGTCCCTCACAGTGGAATTTATTTTATTGGTCAAAGCTTGTAGTGTTTCTTTGCCATGCAGACACCACCAACAAAAAGAAGACTCTCTAAAAGTCATTTATTTCTGGAGCTACAGAGAGAGAGAAAGAGACAAGGGGGGAGGGAGAGAGAGAGAGAGACTCTGGAAGTATTTTATTTGATTTTTGCTTTGAGTTTTAAAGATAAGAGAAAATTTCACATCATTTCGTGTGTGTCTCAGTTATATTTTCAATTATAATCTGACCTGCCAGATATTTATTTATTTGTATTGTGATGGAGTCTAGAAACCCTAGACAAGGATCGGGTCTTACTGAACTAAGCACTGAACAGGCATATGTGAAAGTTCCACTGAGCTTACAAGATAAGCATAGACAACAGATGGATACAACAAAGAGATACGGAGCAGAAGCAAAAGAAAGAGAATGTTGACAGCTGTTTATTACACTCATGGATTTAGTTCTTTTACTGCCACCCAGGTAGAAAAAAATGACCTGCTAGCCATTATTTGGGGTCTTACAGCTTGATGATGGAGACAGATATTTCACTAAGGCAGATCTATTTTTTTACAAAGAATGTACACAGTCCTGTTTCTCTGAACACAGTAAGATACAAACAGGAGGCAACTTCTTTGCTTACAGTTACAAACCTATTTCCAGTCAGCATTCCTCTCTAGTTAAGGATGTATGACACTTCACTGTATAAGACTCTGTTTTCAGTTGCTTATAATTTTGCCATATTAGCAGCAGGATAATCAGAACACCTTCAGCCCATAAAGGATATGCTAGGACTAGTTTAAAAGGCTTTCCTTCAGGGAGGACAGACAGACCAAGAACTGGGAGTGAAGAGGTGCATTGGGGAAGAATGGAAGGGTGTAATCAGGTACCAGGAGAAAAGTAGTAGGAGGAGTTCATTGGGGAAATGACTCAGGGAGAAGTTGCAGTTCTGGTGGTAGAGGAAATACTACCTGCTACCGCTGCTATTAAGGTCCCTGGGCTGGAATCCAGAACAGAGGGCAGTCCTGGGTTTCTTCTAATGCTCCTTGCACCACTATGGAGGCCACCTTTGAAGGAGGAGTTAAGGACTAAAAGAGGGGTTCACCCATAACCCATTTGACTGGTCTATGATGAGGATGGCTCAGTAGGCTGTGACCTCAGCTTTCTGTAAAGGGGGAGAAGCTATGTGGAGGGCTATAGAAAGCCTCTGAGGTAAACACTAACCACCTAGAAGCACAGAACCCCCAAAGTCAAGACTGGAGCTCTGCCACAGTGTATTTGGGATAGTTGTCTGTGCTGGTTGTCTTGTTGGGTGAGTGGTTTTGAAGAACTTTGGCAGTTGAACCAAGTAATTCAGCATCTGTGCAATCTCCCTCATGCAACCAATGAAATTGCTGTATGCAGACTATCTGTATGGTCAGGGTTGTAGTTGATTGAGTTACCTCTGATATTGCAATGATCTACGGTTCTTGGCATGGCAACATATATGTTTGGTATTGCATGGGTATAATTCATAAAACTAAAATGGCTGAGAATTTAAAAATTGGATCCAAGAGACTGTGAAATCCAGTGATGATTCATTATGATGATATTCCAAACAAAAAAAATCTTCATCTGTGCTTGTAACTATTATCATTCTTTCTCACTGACCCAACAGATATGCTAGGCTTCAGGGTGACAATCCTAGAATCTTATGATAGATTACATAAGAGTTTCAAAAGAGGTAAGTAGTAATATGGAATTTTATAAGATGTTAAACTGGCTACTCAATAAACAAATGCAACATTTTTTGTTTCTCTGTGGAAAAAAAATAGGTATCTAGAATCTTGCAGGAGAGGACATCTGGCCAGTTTTAGACTTCACCACCTTGAAGAGGTATCTATTTTATCTTATACGTTTTAAGTTAACTTTTTGGGGTCTAAGCCCAGTTTATAGAAGACAACCAGCGGTACCACAATGGTTTGCTGGAAGACTGAGCAGAGAAGCTAGGGATTCAGTTAGAATGGAAACTAAACCCTGGTATCCAGTTCCACCATAACAGATCTGATTTGACATGAATCACCTTGCACTGCTGCTGCCCTAGAGTGACCTGTTTTATGAATAAAAGTGAACTTTAGGCTGTAAATTTGGCACGTTCTTCACGTCTACATTCTTCAGAAGTCATAAATTTAACAAACCATCATTTTGGTGGTATGATGTAGAGATGAACAAAAATATGGTTTTGCTTGTGAAAGATGCCTACAAAGTCAAATTATTCACTGGCAAACTCCAGCTCCTTCTGAATATCCCATAGGCTGTCTTCAATCAGTAATTGCAATACATGTAGTGCAAAAAACAACTTTGAAAAAGATTTGATGTGCAAGCAATACAGTTAAGACAAAATTGTGTAATCCATTCATTTACAGGCCATGTTTATCATACATGATATATTGTTTTTAATCAGAGACAAAAATGACTAGCATTTATGTACCAGAAGGAATGATGTGCTATTAAATATATATGATGTGCAATTACTGTTACCACTTTACTGCAGGTCCATTAAAAGATAACAAATTAACCCCAAGTGGAAACAAACATATTTAAAAAGAAAAATGGTTAAAAAAAGCTTGTGTAAATTAATTTTCTAAATTTACTAGACTTGAACAAAGTAAGTGGGGATTTTTTAATTTAATTAGAATAGTGGTTAATGAGGTATTAGTAAAATGTATTCATTCTTTAAAACATGTACTCAAAATAATTCTTTACCATTATTTTAAATATCTAACAAAAAATAATTTTAAGGCATGTGAAGTTTTATCTGCTCTGGTGGCAATAAAGAAGGTCAATGGTACAGAGAAAGGTATAATATAATCCAGTGGCTGGAAGCTGAAGGTAGACAAATTCAGACTGTAAATACGATGTACATTTTTTAAAAGGTGAATGAAATTAGCCCTTGGAACAATTTATCAAGGGCTGTGATGGATTCTCCATCACTGACATTTTCTAAAACAAAATTGAAGGTTTTTCTAAAAGCTGTGTTCTTTTGGGAAAGTTCTGTTCTCTGTTCTACAGAGAAGGCCAGACTAAATAATCCCAGTTGGTCCCTGTTAACCCTAGAATCTGTGGACATTTAAGATATTCCTTAGTTGTATAAATCATAATTTCAACATTGGGGCAATAAAGCCATTATCTCAGGACAACTAATACATAAAGATGTTAGCCTTAAAGGTACAAACAGCTCTTTGAATGGTTACATCACTGTTTTGGAAACTCAGTTAATTGCTTTTTGAAATATAGCTTCTTGCTAGGAGGTTTTAATTGATTTTGCAAGCAGTTTCCATTAGAGCGCCAGCAGAGAAAAAATGTCAGACTCCATTTTTTAAGTGAGCAAGCATCTTAAAGCTATTTATGCAGCTTGCTGCTGTTACATGCACTTAATCCACTTAATTCACTTAATAATTGATGGGCTATGACTACTACTGCATAATGTAGCAGAGGTGCAGCTGGTATAAACTGTCGTAACTTCAGCAAAGACAATGAAGTTATGGCAATTTACAACAGCTGAGGCCCTTTCCTACAATATATAAACTACAAAACTAATATTAGAAAAAAGAGGTTTCCCCTTTCTCCCTTCTAATTATTAGCAAATGTTATATGTTTCCATTTCCTCATTATTCTTCCCCTCCCACACATATACACAATGTACTAATTTGGGCCATCTCTGCTTCCCATTTATTTCCATATTTTTACATTGTCAACTCCTTTTCCCCACCAAACTGTTGTCTGGCTCTACTCCCAGTAAACACCTTTTAGCCTGAGGTCATTAAGAAGATTGACACTTCTGTGATGGATCTTCTGGAGTTTGATTTAGCGGGTCAAGTTAAAACCTGCTAAATCAAATTTGGAGGGTGTTCCCATCGGTGGCTGGTACTCCCGATCCTGTGAGGAGTAAGGGAAGCCAACAGGAACATTTCCTCCCCTTGGCTTCCCTCTGTGGGGACTGTGGGGAATATCAACCTGTGGAAACTTGAATCAAGTTACGTTGACTCCAACTACACAATTATCATAACTGGAGATGCATATCTTGATTCGACTTTCCGCTTTAGTGTAGACTTGGCCTGAGTCATCCTAGGGAGGGCAAACAAAATAAAGCATGAAGTTCAGAAGGCTGGTTCATGAGTGGAACTGTATCCCTTGCCACCACCTCCAAATACTCTCCCACTATATGAAGGACCCTTCTTTGACTCTTCTTTGGCTAGAAAGGATGAATCAGATCTTCAAACAATGGTCTGGGCCAATAATATCAGCCAAGAGAAGTCACTCTCTGAGAGCTATAGGGGTTTCTCATGCACTGAGAATAAAGGACATTTTATCCACTGACCTCACATTCTCTATTTTTACCTCTTGAAAATATTCCATATTTGGAGGGTGATGGTTCCAGGGTGGTAAATTCAGGATAAAAACAAATGGGCTGCCAATCCAGTTACAAAATGTCAGAAGATTAATATTGCTGTATGTCACAAAAGCTATAAGGGATTTTTCAAGTCTTATGGCAAAAGTTCTAAATGGAAGTGAATGTGATTCATCATAAATCCAATGATTGAAACAAATGTAGACTCTTAATGATGAATTACATACTGTAAATGAAATATGCAAAGCCCTCATTTGGAATAGTCACTTTGTGCTTTATCGATGCGGAATCCTGTTGCACCTTATATACGAACAGATTTATTGGATGCATATGTATATGCATCTGACGAAGTAGGTCTTGCCCATGAAAGCTTATGCTCCAATAAATCTGTTCATCTATAAGGTGCCACAGGACGCCTCGTTGCTTTTGCAGATTCAGACTAACACAGCTACCCCTCTGATACTTTTTGCTTTATGAGGATCTTCAAACCTCATTTGTTCACATAAGTCTGTCAATGGATCAAGATGGTCAGGGACACAACTCCATGCTCTGGGCATCCCTAAACCTCTGACTGGCAGAAGCTGGGACTGGAGGATAGGGAATGGATCACCTGATAGTTGCCCTGAGTTTGTCCAAACTGCCTTTAAAAATTTCCAGTCACAGAGATTTCACAATTTCACTTTGGAAGCCTATTCCAGATCTTAGCTTCCTTTACAATGGATCAGGTCCTTGGCTGATGAAAGCCACCGTAGCTCAATTGACTCAGCTCAGCTACAGTGATTTACACAAGTGAAGATCTCGCCCAGTGTATCATTGCTCAGTTCTATGTTACTTTCTCCAGCATCTGTCTCTAGGATCTAGAGGTGAGAATAATCTAGGCCAGGGCTCAGAGGGAGGCCATCCTTTCAGTCTGCCCAGCCAGTTTCATTGTTCCTCCCTGCTTCACCTCAAGCAATGAGCCTCTAAAAGATGTGTGGAACCTGATGGTCTATGGGTGGCAGCCCCGTGGGTCTTGGAGTACCACTGGATGGTAAATAGAAAAGAACAGATGCACCCGGGGGATGATATTTCATTTATGTCCTGGAAAGACATAAATACTATTTGGCCAACATATTTATTATTAAGAGCAAATACAATGTAGCTTTTTAAACAGCATGCAGCAGACTGAGTAAATAAACAAGCCTCTTTACTGAAAATAAATTCTTTTCCTAATTCTTTTGATATGTCATGTCCATCTTATATCATAGACCAGTGGAATAAAGAGTAAGATCTGGAGTTTATTAAAAACAAAATATGAACACTCTCTAGTAAGTGTAGTAATGGTACTCAGATTATTGAGGTAGGCTCTGTATGGAAAAGCAAGCTGGTGTACCAAAACAGTGTAACTGAAATGTACCAATTTTAAATACTCAGTCATATACAACTTTCAAAATAGTGCATAAAGTTTATCAGGAAGAACATAAGAATTTGGGAAATTTCTACAGGCAAAGGGGATGTTAGAGCATATAACATGGAGCAGCCTTCAGATATCCCCAACATCAAGAGTTATTTCAAAAATTATTTGAGGATACTCCAGAACCGTTTTTTTTTGGCCAAACATCAGATGTTGTTATTGCTCTCCTAAGTAAAACAAAATGAGACATTATTAAACATTGTAAAAGATGAATGGTTAAAGTTTTTAGTAGAAACATCAGATAGAGAAAATTGTTTTAGTATACATTATCATGAGAATACATATGGTTCAGTCAATATTATGTAGAATGAAATATATCAAAAGGGTAACTTACTCAGATGACTTCTAAGGCTATGTCTAGAAAGCAGTGCTATTTTGCGGTACCGGAAGTATCCCGAAATAGCAATTCCACAGCTTTAAATGCACCCATTATTTCTAAATGGATTTTGAAATAACAGGCACACTATTCTGATGTCCCTGTTACCATCATTCTATGAGGGTTAGGGGACTAGTTGGAATAACGCTTTATTTCAAAATTTGGCACTGTATAGACTGCGCTAAATTTCAGAATAAGCTATTTTGAAATTACCTTGAAATAAGCTATGTATAGTTTGCCTATTTCATTTTCCCTCCTCCCTCCAACTGAAGCAGACTGACATATTGGTATATTTTAGAATTTTATTCATCACTTGATAATTTGATGTAATGTAATATATGCATTTGATTTATTTCCCATTAGAATAAGATCTTGGTATGCGTGTGGGTGTCAATATCATGTGAAAGTGGGTTATAATGAAAATCTTCGTATAACTTTAAATATTATGGTCCCATCCATGCAATTGCTATAATGTGAACTTTAATAAATATTTATCTATGCAATATTCAATTGAAAATGACTGGAGCTTTCCTTGGATACCAAATGGCATTGTCAGAGTCCCAAATAGATCCAATCTATTCATATAATACTGATCTAAACTCCATTCAAGTCAGGCTTCAATAGACCCTATATCTGGCCCATTTAGATCTTTGTAGTTTAATGAATGTCCAGTAGTCTAGGGTTGTTATAGACTGTCGTATATGAAGAATAAATTACACTCCAAAACAAATTACTTCTCATCCAGTGATTAAATTTCATCTTGACATTGTCTAAGTATAAAAGCAGTTCATAGGAATTGTCATTCCAGGACAAACCAATGGTCTGTTTTAATTCAACATCCTAAAGCTATCAATATACCTAGAGTCATTTATAATGGTTGTCAAAAAGTTATCCTTATTTCCTAAGGTGGACTTTACAATTAAGTTCAAATATATGCAAGGAGTATACAATGTATTTTAGGAGGCAAAACACTTTGGCCACTTCTGTAAAGATAAATATAAAATATTTAACTATGCTCAGCTGTGGATATTTTACCCAGGCCCTCTATTAGAATATCAAAGCATGAAGAAAGTCCAAGGAAACCGCTATTCTTGACAGGTTTATTGCATGCAATCAGGAACATGAGATTTTAAGAGTGGGTGTGTAATTACAGCTATTGCTTTACTGGAAAGCAAGTAAATGTAAAGAGGTCTCATTTTCCGAAAAGAATACTAACAGGAGACCTATAACAAGTTAAAAGTTTGCATTCAAACAGCAGAGCTTATTAGAATATTTTTGCAATAACATTTTATCCTATTGACTGGATGCACAAATTGCTTTTTGAGAGCTTTTGTCGAAGGCAATTCAATTATTTATTTGCCTCAACATTTTATCAGTAACAAAGTCTATTTTGTACAAAATACAGCCCTGTTTAAAACCGGCATGCAGACGTTGGCTGTTGACTATAATATGGACAGTTAACTGCTCTCTGCAGAGAGTAGAGTGGAGAAGCAGTAGTAACATGTGCAGGTCCTGCAGGGCAGGGGGCTCGAGATGTGGGGAGTGCAGGAGTCAAGGCAGCACCTTGGGGATGGGAGGGCAGTGCAGGAGGCTGGGGCAGGAAGGGGTGTGAAAGTGAGACTTGGTGGGTGAGGAGACGCTCAGGGCTGGGGCTTCCATGCAGCACAGGCCTTTTTTCTCCCCACAGACTTCTCCTGGCCACTAGCTGCCTCCCCATATGCTATAAAAACTTATCTGCCCACCTGTGCCACATCAGCTGGTTTTCTGCACATGAAAGCCAGGGCCTGCATTAAGGGGCAGCAAGCAGGACAATTGCCCAGGGCCCCACACCACAAGGGACACTATGAAACTAAGTTACTCAGGCTTCCTTGAACCCAGGTGGTGGGGCTCAGCTCCTGCAGCTTCAGCCCCCATACAGAGGGGCTTCAGCTTTCTGCCCTGGGCCACAACCTAACATGAGTTCTGCTTGGTGCACCCCAAAACTTATTGGTGGTCCACCAAGGGCTCTTATTCCATGATTGAGAACTACTCATCTAGCCCATCTGCATGTAACTGCAGGATTGTTTCATAAGGTACATTTTTTAGCCTCTGGTCCAGTTTAAATTTCAGAGTCCCGTTCAATGGAACTTCCACCATGTCCCTTGAGATATAATGTCACAGCCAGAATACATCTCACCATCAATGGGTTTTTCCTGATGTTCAACCTGAAATTTCATTCGTAGTTTCCACCCATTGTTCTGATATCTATCTTCATCTACTTCTTTTGTGTTAACACTCCACAAATATTGAGATTATTTACATAACCTCTTAGGAGTCACTAAGTCACGCTATACTATTTAGTTAGTTCTTCAGCCTTAGGACAATTTCAGTTTCTTTCCTTTGAATTCCCTTCCAATTTTTCAATTTCTGCATGGTAATGCTGTTCTTAGAACTGAATGTAAAAAATCAGGTGCTCCATGTAAGGCAGGCACTTCAAGTGTATAGGGTATAGGTAGATGAAAGAGCCCATTGTCTAGTGGGAAGAGGTCTTGAGGGCAGTGATGAAGGCATTTTATAAGGTACTGAAAATGCTATATAGTGTGGCATTGGGACAGTCACTAAATAGAGGCAGGGGTGTTTGCTAATGGAAACTAATGAGGGAGCTAGAACTTTGCCCTATCTGTCAGAAATGCTAACTTGCCATTAGGTCATTCAGGCCAATTCTACAAGCCAAATGTACAGGGAAGGGTTGAAACTTAACTTCATTTACAAGTTTGATTCCTATCATTGAGGGCATGTCTAGACTACATGGCTCCGTCGACAGAGCCATGTAGATTAGGGTTGTAGGCAAAGGGAAATGAAGCGGCGATTTAAATAATTGCCACTTCATTTAAATTAAAATGGCTGCCGCGCTGTGCCGATCAGCTGTTTGTCTGCACAGCGCTGTAGTCTGGACGCTCTGCGGTCGACATCAAAGGCATTTGTCAACCTCCCCAGTAAACCTCATCCCACGAGGCATACTGGGGAGGTCGCCAAATGCCTTTGATGTCGACCGCGGAGCATCCAGACTACAGCACTGTGCTGACAAACAGCTGATTGGCACAGCGCGGCAGCCATTTTAATTTAAATGAAGCGGCAATTATTTAAATCGCCGCTTCATTTCCCTTTGCCTACAACCCTAATCTACATGGCTCTGTCAACGGAGCCATGTAGTCTAGACATGCCCAGAGGTATGAATAAAGACATTGGCTGGCTCGCACTGTACCCCCCCCCCAACCCCCACTTCCCTTATTTATTCTTGGATCTGGACTTGGGTTGCACCCACAAAAGCTCATGATGCCATCTACATGGTTTGTTAGTCTTTAAGGTGCTGCTAGACTTTCTGTTGTTTTTTAAGTTTTTTTAAAGTATGTTGAGGCATCAATATATGGTCTCATGTAGGTAGAATTTTACAGTGCTTGAAGATTTCACTTCTATATTTCCTGTGCACATTTTACTCCATTTCAAATCCCATGGGTTCCTACACAATGAGTTTCATTTTGTGTCTAGAAATCAAAGGAATCCAAATAAACCAGAGATTTCAAATTTCCAACACACGATTTAAAATTCCTTTTCTTATATTCCAAAGCTTCTGAGTAACTAAGAAAACTATTTTCTCGCTTTACCTTTTTCTTCAGGTTTGTTTTAGATTCATTTTATTACTGTTCATCTGATACTGATAAAGGAGAAAAAGACATTATGGAACACAAAACAAATGCAAGACTGGTCCTAGAATGTTTTTATTTTCCAGTGCAGATTACTGAACTCTTTGCTCTGCTGCAGAGAAAAACTTCATGCTCAGTCATCTCGCCCTTCTGCAGGTCTGATTTATTAGCAGAAACATTGTCCCAAAAGTCTATTATATGAAACACCAGCCTAAATTACCTTCATCCCAAGGTTCCTAGGAACCTAGCAGTTTGTCTCCAGCCCTAACTCCCTGTGCTTTGTTGTTACACCTATCTCCCTTTTATTCAGATTGGAGTTGTAGGAGCCATGCTTGCCCCATGAAATATTAGGGTACAGCTACGCTAGCTCGTTAGTTCGAGCTAGGTAGGGTAATGAGGGCAAGCGGAGTTGCAAATGAAGCCCGGGATTTAAATATCCCAGGCTTCATTTGGATCTTCCCGGGTGCCGCCATTTTTAAATCCCCCTTAGTCCGAACTCTGTGCCCGCGGCTACACGCGGCATGGACTAAGTAGTTCGAATTAAAGATCCTAATTCAAACTACCGTTACTCCTCCGCTTGCCCTCATTGCCCTCATTACCCTACCTAGCTCGAAATAATGAGCTAGTGTAGCCGTACCCTTAGTGATTAGCCTTTAGCTTCCATAAGGATTCCAACAACCTCTGAGAGTGTAGGAGGCTGACAATTCCTGATGTTACAGTACTTTCCCACAAATAAGTGAGGTGGGGCAAAAGAGAAAGGGAAAAAAGTCTGGAGCACACCTCCAGAGTCAGCAGACCTGCTGTTCAAATTCAACCTATGGCTCCTGGGATTTAGATGGCTGTTCATGGCAATTACCATGCTGAATCAGATCCATGGTCCATGTAGTTCAAAGGAAAGTTCAAGAAACCTTGCAGCAGGCATGAAGGGATAACTTGTCCTCTGGAGAGGCCTTTCCTAAACCCTCTTTTTCATTGCTGAACAATTTGTTGTGCCACACACTGCACTTACATATGCCCTGGAAATATAAAGTAATTTAAAACCAGTATGTGGGTATGTATTCACAGTCAGATGAGTTATCTTAACAAGCAGCCATAATCATACAAATGTAATGGAATCTTTTGCTTTCAGAATATAGCTCATAATCTTCTTTCATTGTTTTAATGCCATTAATAGCTAGAATTAACTTGATAAATAAAGTAATATAGTGTCTTTCCCATATGTTTCCTGGGAAAGGCATGCTCTGAGAAGATGATGGCTTCTCAGCCTTCTCTCCACAGATGGGAGGCAATGCAGTGGAATCACCCCCGATGCTCTGCCAAAGTTTTACATGCATCTCTTCATACCAGTTTGCTTAATTCTTTTAGGGCTTTTTGTGACTCTGTTTGATGACTAAAGCCATGTTTATATTATATTCCTGAACTGATTTGTGTTAGGTCTACCTATAGCCACTGCAGTAATTACTACAGAGGCTGATGTCCACACTGCCCTCCTCTCAGTGGTATGCATCCTCACCCAGAACACTTTCATCCATTGAAGAGGGGCAGTGTGGGGGCTGAGAGTCAGGGCTCTCAACTCTGCACAACCCCCTACCAGGAACTCAGCTGCTTCCTGGGCTCTTGGCTCCCTACAACCCAGGGACATCTATGCTCTTGCTACCCAACTTTCTTGTCAATTTCACAACTTGGGCGACTTGAAATTGACAAGACAGACAACAGCCCATGTAAGTAACACAGTATCTACACAGAGGCTGCCTCCCTGTAACAGCACCAACATAAGCACTATGCCTCCCAGAATCCTAGAACTGGAAGGGACCTCAAGAAATCATCAAGTCCAGTCCCCTGCCCTCATGGCAGGACCAAGCACCATCTAGATCATCCCTGACAGGTGTCTGTCTAACCTGCTCTTAAATATCTCCATAGATATGGAGATGGAGTTAGGTTGCCGTAGAAGGGCACATACGTAGGCAAGATAAGGCTGTAGAGCAGGGGTGAGCAAGATACAACCCGTGGGCTGGATCCGGCCAGCCAAGCCTTTCAATCCGGCCTGCAACCCACCCCACTGGACCCACAGGCAGGGAGCAGCCCCAGCGCTCAGAGTGGCTGGCTGCTCCATCTGCCTCTCTGCACTAGGGGTAGGGAGAAACTCTGTGTGCTGCAAACCCCCTCCTTCACCCAAACTCCCTTGCACACACCACACCCTCTTCTGAACCCCAATCTCCTACCCCCCATCAAAAACTATTGCCCACCCCTGCTGTAGTGTGTATGCTGACATAATTAGGTCAATGCAAGCTGTGTCATGTCGACCTAACTGGGAAGAGTGGACCAGGCCTAAGTGATTTCCCAGCTTTTAAAAGCTACTTTTATTTGTTATATTGTCAACAAAACTATCTGAGGTTTAAATGTGCAGGAAAATTATCTGCAACATGAGATAGTTATGGAGCACTGACATATTCATTTGACATTTTCAGGCATGTTACAAAATAATTTGATTATATCTGACTGCTCCCTACATAGAAGTATCAAGTGCCCACTCCTGAAGGCACAGAATTAAGATAAAATTTAAAAGGCTCAGAATTACATTCTCATTATCTTCTGCTTTAAGGAATTAAATAGGGAATGAAAGTATAGATCCTCATACTACGGCAATTCACTGAAACATCCAACAAATCCTAGAGCACATCAGCAAACAGAATAAAAGGCAAATACTTCATAACTCAACTACTGGTATATTAAATTGTTCAATATTGCAGACAAAAGATTAGAGAAAACTCAGCATTTCAGTACCTGAGAGGCCCAAACATTTTTCCCTCCTCTTTTCCATTATCTACAATATTAAGGCACTTAAAGTATAAATACCTGCACTATCTTGATGTCCTTCTTTGAATTATTTCCTGATATATCCTAGGATTTGTTGGATGCATAAAGCTTTCTGTACAGCCAGGCACTGTAATGCTCTACCTTAAATGAATTTGATTTAAGTAATTTTAAAATATATGGAATGCCTTTTAGCTGCATGTCATCCTAGCTCTATTAAGTTTTCTTGTATTAATAGTATTACCATAGTGCTTTGGGATCCATGTCCATGACTGGGGCTCCTTTGTGCTAAGTGCTGTGCCTACATAGAACAAAAAGATGTTCCTTACCCCCAAAGAGATTACAGTCTATAGTGCAAGTCAAGAGACAACAGGTGGGTATAGAAAAGCAAGGAAGGACAAAAAAAACAATGAAAAAGTAATGGTCACCATGCTAAGCAGTGGTTTTAGCACACCAGCAGTTTAACCACTGTCACAGTTTTGTAGGCATCACAGCCATGGAAAGTTTTAAGGGGGGGATTTGAAGGTGAATAATCAGGTAGGTTTGTGAATACTTATAGGGAGTGCCTCACAAATGTGAGTGGCAGAATAGAAGGAATTCAGGGCCTTGTTTGGAAATGTAACAAGTGGGCAATAGAGGCTTACATCATGGGCTGACTGGAGGCAAGAGTCAACATTTTAATAGTGAATGAGGGTGCATCTACATTGCAAGGCTTAACTAGAAATAAGCTATGCAAATTGAGCCATGTCAATTTTGTAGCTTATTTCGAAATAGCTTATTTCAAAATTGGGAGCATCTACACAGCATTGATTTCGAAGTAAAGCACTTTTCCTCCGACTTCCCTTACACCTCGTACAGTGAGGGTTACAGGAGTTGGAGTAAGAAGTCCTCCAGCTTGACAGTATTTTGACATATTTTGAAATAACTGCCTGCTGTGTAGACGCGGACTAAGTTGCTGTGTAGATGTGCCCTGGGGGCACATTTAGACTACCCTTGGCTTCCAAAACAAGATATGCAAATTTGGCACAAATTTGCATATCTTCTTCTGATCCCTTTTTTGGAAGAGGTTTTTTGGAAAAAAAAAAGCAGTCTAGAGAGGGTTTTTTGCACAAAACTCCCCCTTTTTCGACAGAACTCTTATTCCTCAAAAAATGAGGTTTACGGGGTTCTTTTGAAAAAGGGGGGGTGCGTGAAAACCCCCATCTAGACTGCTTTTTTTTTTCTTTGAAAAAAACCTCTTCCAAAAAAGGGATCAGAAGAAGATATGCAAATTTGTGCCAAATTTGCATATCTTCTTTCAGAAGCCGAGGGCAGTCTAGATGTACCCTGAGAGAACATAGGTAGGATGGCGTTAATCATGAAAGGCCTAGAAAGTGAAAATAAGTAGCCTATGTTGGATGCAGTAGAGAAGGGGAAGCCAGTTTTGGTGGCTAGGAAAATTATCTTTGTAGCAGCATTCTGAATGGACGTGGGAGTGCATTTGTCAGTTCTGGAGAAAAGGATACTGTAGTAACTGAGAAGTGAGATGAGACCCTCCTTTACTGGCAATTGTCTCATAGAAAATATATTTTAAAAATTCAGAGACAAACTAGATCCACGCAGGGAGCTGTGAACCTATTCATGCTTCTGCCTTGAGACCTATGTCTGCCTGCATCTTTCTAGGGGTATGTCTACACTGCCACCCTAGTTCGAGCTAGGGTAGCTAATGTAGTCATTCGAAGTTGCAAATGAAGCCCGGGATTTAAATATCCCGGGCTTCATTTGCATCTTGCCGGGCGGGCGCCATTTTTAAATGCCCTTAGTTCGAACTCCGTGCCCACGGCTACACGCGGCACGGAGTAGGTAGTTCGAATTAGGATCTCTAATTCGAACTACCGGTACTCCTCGTGGCACGGAGTTCGAACTAAGGGCATTTAAAAATGACGCCCGCCCGGCAAGATGCAAATGAAGCCCGGGATATTTAAATCCCGGGCTTCATTTGCAACTTCGAATGACTACATTAGCCACCCTAGCTCGAACTAGGGTGGCAGTGTAGACATACCCTAGGTTATTTGGAGGCATAAACATGACCTAACAATGCAGTGTGTAATCCTCCAAAGCTACTAAAATTAAATGTGATCCAATCTACTGGAGGACATAAGGGCTTCCATAGAGAAGAAACATGAAAATATTGGATTTATGTTACATGAATTAAAAACATAATTCCAGCTATTGATATAGCAGTTGATGGAATGACATTCCATTAGCTGGAGAATACTGAATAATGTCGCAAAACCAAACTGACCACTTTGAAAGCAAATTTAAATTAACTCCCAGAGCAAAAGCACAGCTGGCCTATCCAGGACTTACTGCACCAGATGAGGCTTTTGAAGAGTTTGAGGATATTCTAGAATGAGACCATTGATCCATTTATGGCTGAATGTGAAATATCACATGGTTTGTGAGAACATGTTAAAATTGTATTAGACATGTAGGGGTATATTGTAGAGAGTAGTTTATGAAGGAGCTTTGGATTAGTAATTAAATACATCAACACTTCATTAAGGTAGAGTTAAGATTACCTAATGGTGCTTTGTGCCCTTCTTCAATGCCTCACATATGTTTTCTAACAGCTGTCTAAGCTAGGACTGGAACTCACCACACAGATGTATAACACACCATTGGAGTAGCAGAGACTACTGTATGTCTGCTTGAACTACCCTATTATAATATTAAGCTGCCTCTACACTCTCTGGCTGATAACAGAGCCCTAGTCTTGCTGTGTATGTTACACCTTCACTCTGTTTGTCTTCTCAGGTTGGCCCAAGCTTGGATCCAAACTCTGAAGTGTGGAATTTCATCAGTGTTGCTTTCCCAAAGGGGCATTGAGGGTTGAATACTAGTTAAGATAAGTGCTGAGAAACTGAGCCAGTTGGGGATGATTAGGGCTATAGTTTGGGCCCTTGGTATATGCAAAAAAAAGTGATATATAGGTAGTCTTGTAGCATTCTGATTTTAAGGAATTTTCACTCAGAAAACCCTTAGTCAAATGACTCCATATTTGGATCCAAAACCCCATTATGTACTCTTAAGAGGCACAGCACATTTCAAAACAGGTGGGATGAGTCAGGATACCCTTGGGAATGTTATCTGATGTGCTGAGACCCCACTGAGCCTGTTTTTCCTGACAGCCTGGGCACCCTGCAACGCCCCTCTCTCGTGGAGCCCAGTTCTCCAGCCTGTTTCAACCAAGACACCCACAATTTGCATCCAGTTCTGGTCTATCCTTCTAAAAAAAAGACATTAGAATTGAAAAGGGTACAGAGAATGGCAACAAAATGATTAGAGGTATGGAACAGCTTCCATCTCAGAAGAGATTTAAAAATCTGGGACTGTTGATCTTAGACAAGAGATCATTAAGGGAAGATATAGTGGAAAGCTATAAAATCATGAATGGTGTGGGGAGAGTGATAGGGAAATATTCATTACTCCTTCTTAAAACACAAGAAACACTATCCTCTCCCTGCTGTGCCTGTTCACTCCCCCAAGCCCCGCTGCTCCTGTCTCCTCCTTCCCCCTGGTGGGCTGTGTTCTGCTCCCTGCACTATGCAGATACCAGACCCTGGCCAGCAGTTTTGACTTCAAGGTTGGTAGCAACAACAAACCCTCTCACTGGGTTTAAATTTTCACATTTGAGCCCACTGTTGTCAGCCTGTTCTGGTTCTGAGTTACAGCAGGTTTTTCCACAACAAAGCCTGCAAGGGCTCCAAGTTTTCTATCTAACAGAACATGTTGGTTGTTCCTGGGCCTGGTTCCTTCCATGTCTGGTGGAGGAGATCTAGGATCCTGTGGGGCTGCCTCCCATGTGAATAAGAGGAGGCATGGGATAGACCAGGCTGAGTATGGGGATCTGAGGCCTTGGCCATCTGGTTGGTTCACCAATTGAGTTCCAGATTAACAGATGCAACCAAATGTACAGTCCAACATTCCCACAGAAAAGAGGGTCTGCAGCCTATGTCTAGTTCCTGTGAGGGGCTCAGAGCTTATCATGTCTCTGCCCTTTCCTCCTCCCCATTTGAGGGAAAAGGAGTCTGGGCCCCCTTCATGAAATGGGTGGTTAGTGTGGAAGCCTGGGACCTTCCTCTCCACTGGGCATATGGCCACATGTCCCACCCAGGATCCTCCAGATGTTAGAACTAAGGAGTCTGTAGTCTGAGGCAAAGACTCCTTTCCAGCCTGGGGCAGCTGCTACTAGCAGAATCTCTCCTGCAGCAAGGACTCCTGCTACACCTTTCTTTAGCATCTCCTCAGGCCAGTCTCTGTTCTCTGTTGTCTCTCCCCTTCTGAGCTGTCTACCTCGGTGAGGTGGTACATCAGTGTCAAGGGGCATCCACTGGCCAAACGAGGGAAGAATGTGGCTTTGGCTCACTCATCTCAGTGTGGCTGTCATTCCACTCCTTGTGTCCAGAAATCTAGAAATTCACTGTGTTCAGGACCATCAGGGGGTTTGGTCTGTTGGCCTTTTCGCCCTGGCTGGGGGGCTTTCCCTGGATGGCTCTCTAGCAGTCTGCTCACTGGAGTGCCTTTCTCCTGCCTGCTCAACCCTCTTTAGCAAGCTTACCAGTCTGTTTCCCAGTCTGTTTCATGATTGACTGGTAGATTCTGGAGCCTCTGCCAGTCAGTTGGTTTCCTCAGGTTGGCTGTCTCTGCCTGCCTGGCTCCATGCTACTCACAGAGGCAGCAGGCTGGCTGAGTGCAGGCATGTCTCTGTAGCCCCTGGAGGGGGTGAAGCAGCTCCATGCTGCCCCTTTCCACAGCACTATCCAAACAGCTTTGTTTGGCTGAGAACTGGCCAATGGGGGCAGTACCTGTGGGCATAGGTAGCAGTGCAGCACATGGAGACCTGCCTCCCCCCAGGGGCTTCACTCAGTGGGTGCCTGAACTCAGTAAGTCAGGCATTTCCAGAAGTGGCATAGGGCCAGACAGAGGCAGCTTGCCTCCACCCTGCTATGCTGCCAACTTGGAGCCACCTCTGGTAAGTGCCTCCCTGCTGAAAGCTGTACCCCTACTCCCTGTACTAGCCTTGAGCCTGAACCCCTCACCCTGTCCTGTACCCAGCATCTTAGAGTCCTCTTCTGCACCCTGAGTGTTTGGGCACAGGAAAGAGGGGTACAAATTCTGGGAGGAAATTTGGGTGCAGGAAAGTGCTTGAGGCTGGGAGAACATTCCCACCCAGAGCGTGCATGCCTCACTTCTGCACCCCAACACTGTCCCAGCCTGGAGCCCCCTCCCTGTACCCAAACTTGCTTCCAGAGCTCACATCCCTGACCCCCTCCTGCACTCCAACACTCTGCCCCAGCCTGGAGCCTCCTCTTGCACCAGATTCCCTCCTAGAACCTGCACCCTTCATCTCTTTCTGCACCGTAATCCTCTGCCCCAGCCAGATGAAAGTGAGGGAGGGGGGTGAAGCAGCCAGGGTTTTGGGGAAAAGGTGGAGCCTTGGGAAAGGGGCAGGATAGATCATGGGTTGCCCTTAAATTCAGAAAGTGATCTTGGGCATAAAAAGGGTGGAGACCACTGACCTATATAAACTGTAAGTTTGCCACTCTGGATTCAAGATTTGGTGCATCACGTTACATAATTCGCATAATGCTTCCTCATAAGATGGAGCTTCCATGAGGGATGGTAGAGCAGGTTGGGACCAGCAATTTATTGGCTAAAGGCCTAAAAGAGTCTGGGATTTCCACTAGTGCTGCCAGATAAGATGCTGAAAACGAGAAAGCAGACCTACTGTAATAAATTAGCTTTCGGTCTCTGGTGAGGAAAGCTTACAGAAGAATAAATAGGAAGGGCTATATCTTTAAAACATAAAGGCAAATAAACTGAACATTAACTGTCTCCTTTTTCTATTGGAAATCACTTAGTCCACTACAGGAATTCTGTTGGCACTTTCTAATCCAGAGTGCAAAATAATGGCCATTGTCAGGTTATTTAGTGCAGTGCTGATTTTTTCAAATGTGAAACAAATATTTATCTGTACAGCCCACAAGGACTAAGGAAGCTTAGCATAGTGGAATTGACAGGAAATGCAAATTGTGTGTTGAATGGTCTGAAATCAATATCTGCAGAGGGATTAAACAATGATCCATGTTACCTGGATAATTAAAAGGCTAATTCAAAAGGTTTGTACACTACAATTTAATATTGATTCTTCTGTCTATACAATTTCTTTTTACTAATGGCTCTGATGGGTTAGTCCAATAATTAACTACTGACCTAATTCAGAAATTCTGAGTCTACCATAACAAAAAAATAATTTTAGGAATAATGGGCCCTGGTCTACATGGGGAAATTGAGGCCTGGTCAACACAAGGAAGTTAGGTCGGTAGAACTGCATCCACCCAGGGGTATGAAAAATCTTCTAAATATAATGCAGTTAAACTTACCTAAACCCCAGCATAAACAATACTAGGTTGATGGGAGAATTCTTGAGGAGGAAGAGTACCTATGTCAATGAGAGAACCCCTCCCATCATCATGGGTAGCATCTTCACTGAAGCGCTAGAGCAGTGCAGTTGCAGTTTTTTAAGTACAGACAAGCCCTGGGGGAGAAGAAAAGGCATCTGATTGTCTCTGTATTGAGACAAAGGACAAACAGCATTAAAATCTAACCTCCTTTTAAATGCCAGTTACTGATGGTAGGGGGTGATTGCTTGTTTGTCTATATTTTCAAGGATGTTTACTTAAAGATTTGCATGAAGGCTTCTGCAAAGAGCTCTGCGTGCCCCTACACTTTAACTATGAGGACATCATAGATGATTTTGAAGGTCACCCTAACAAGTTAACTAGGAACACTAACACCTTGTGAATTCGTGATACAGTGATTTTGCCCAGCACATCTAGATATATAAATCAGCTGTATTCACAAATAGCATTGTGAATCTTTACAGTAATACAAAAAAAGCAGTCATGTAGCACTTTAAAGACTAACAAGATGGTTTATTAGGTGATGAGCTTTCATGGGGCAGACCCACTTCTTCAGATCATATTCTGAAAGTGAATTGGCATGACCATTATATAACAGAGGGATACAGTAATGTCTGTGAATAAATGAAGAGGATTAGTTACAAAGAACCAGAGAATATTTAGAGCTATTGTAGGCTGGGAATGTCATCTAATCTTCCTTGAGTTCTTTAAAACCACACTGGAATTAAAACAGAAATTTGTGAATAGTTTCATGATCAAAAAAAACTGTGTCAAAATATCTGTTTTCCGACTGAAAAGGTCATTCATCTCTTTTTTTCTCTCTCTCTTTCAGAGTGAGCAGAGAATGAACAAAGGACCTCAGGAATCTTTTTTGTCAAAACATTTGTGTCTCCATATGATGTTTCAGTTTCAATGTAACAGCATAATTCAATTTTAAAAATTAGTCAAATGTTCCCACCATATCTGCTCAGAACGATTAGCAGCACATTTGCCATTGGAATCCTGACCTAACAAAAAGGGCAATGGCTGGAAATCTTGGGTCTTAACATTTTTCAGTTTGTTTATTTCAGAAACAGCAAATTAACTCAATTAGCTGAAACATTCCATGCATTTTTAATGCTGCAATTAGTAATGGGAGTAATATATTTCAGGTTAGAGAATGCTAATGATATCATTAAGCTTGTTTATAGAAATCTGTATAGTGATACTCTTGCTATCAAATATTAGTATTCATCTTGGAGACACAGACTGGATGCTTTAAGGGGCTGGCAATGGAAAAAAAGAATTTTCCATCTCTAGATCACTGGTTTAAATTTAAGCTAGGTTGGTGGCAACCGGGAATCACTATCATCTCTTGAGAAGGAGGTGTCCCTTGTGACATCCGTTTGTAGCATCAGTCCAGTCCCTATAGGACAGGCATTCACCTCTCATCAGATTTTGCATTAGTTAGTACTCTTATTAATAGTCTGAACAGATAAGCTAAGGAGAGTAAGTTCATGAAGACTAACCAACCACAAGTATAGTATCTGTTCTGCGGGGAGGTTTCAGTTTCAAGTTCTGGTAATCAAACACCCTTCACCTGAATGAAATACATTTTATAAAACAGAGTAATTATCTTTACAATTATCTTCTACATTTCATGTAGAATATTAATGTCTGTCTTAGGGAAAAGGAGGATTATGAAACTGTAAATACATCTTCATGGTCGATGAATGTCAAAGATCGTCAATTTAAATTTAGATAGGCCTCCAAAAGTCCACATACTCATTCCAAGCTTGTACAAATCTGAGATTCCCTCAGAAGATCCCATGACTCTCCATCCCCACAGTCTAAAATAAATCCCTTCTCTCTACCTCCTAGCAGCTAGAGCCAGTGGGTCTTCCCAGGCATCACTGAGCCCTGGTCTATGCTAGGGAGTTATTTTGAAATAACTCCCCTTATTTTGAAATAACAAGCAGAGTGTCCATACTAATGGGCTAGTTATTTTGAAATAATAACTCCTGCTTTCCACGAGGAATAACACTAATTCCAAAATAATTATTTTGAAATAGCCATTGTGTGGACACGCCACTGCCACTGTTTCAAAATATCTCCTCCCCAGAGTCATTCAAGCTAATTATTCACCAGTGCTCTAACCTCGACATAGTACATCCACTTTAATGGAGCCTGCCTCGGACTAATTTGGAGGCTTCCCGTTAGTGTGGATACACTATTTTGAAATTATTATTTTGGGAGTTATTATTTCAAAATAAGTTATTAATAATTATAATTAAGTTATAATTATTTTGAAATAATTTCCTAAAATAGACATGCCCTGAGAGACAATGGGGCTGTGCATTGCAACTGAGGACATACTTTGGCCTGTCAACTCTCTATTGTTAGGTTATGTCTATACAGCTGAGTTATTTCGAAATAACTTTCCTAGAGTCTCCACAGCCAAACTGCTATTTTGAAATTAATTCGAAATAGTGGAGTGCTTATTTTGATTTTGGTAAACCTCATTCCATGAGGAATAATGCCAAATTTGAAATAGCTATTTCGAAATAAGTGCTGTGTAGACACTTAATTTGAAATAGGGGGCCTCCAGCCTTCCCAGGGCGCCCTGGTGGCCACTCCAGCCTCAACCAAGAACACTCCACTCCCTCTCCTGCTCCCCGGAGCCCTTAAAGGGGTTGAGTCTGGCCACAGTGCCTGTGCCAGCTCCAAGCCTGCCAGCCCAGAGCCAGCAGTCACTGCCCCTGACCCAGTGGCCCCAAAACATGAGCCAGCAAGCCACTGGCAGCCAGCCCTCCACCGCTCCCCAGGAGCAGTCTGCCAGCTCCCAGGAGCCTGCCAGGGCCCGGAGAAGGCGGGCACCTTCCTGGTCTAGGGTGGAGATCATGGACCTTATTCAGGTTTGGGGGGGATGCCCCCAACGTCCATGATCTCCGCGCTAAATGGCGGAATGCAGCCATCTATGGCAGGATAGCTGCCAGCCTGGCCACCAAAGGCCACACGCGAACCCAGGAGCAGGTCTGCATGAAAATCAAGTTGGTCCAGCGAGACCCCCAACCCTGAGTCCTGAGCTTCCCCTCCCCCTTCTTCCCCTTGCATGCCCCTTCCAGCTCTCTCCTCCCAGGTTTCCCCCTCCCCCTCCCATCCTCTCTTCTCCCTTCTCACACCTCTTTTCCCCAGTCTCACCAGAGTTTCATTCCGCCCCTCCCCCCAGTTTTGTTAAATAAAGAGAGTTTGTGTTCATGAAAATGCATGTATTTTATTTGAGATCAGGAGGGGGGTTTGGGAGGGGTAAGTAGAAGGACATGAGGGAGGAATGAGGCACAAGCCCCCAGTGGGGCAGACCAGGGAGGCTCTTAGTGCTCCTCAGGGTGGAAGCTCTCCCGCAGGGCCTCCTGGATACTGACAGCCCCCCCAATGGACCTCCCGGATGGCAGCCTGCAGAAAGTGCAGCCAGGCTCGTAGAAACACGTCCACAAGAAGCACCAGAGAGCCCAGAGGAGCTCTGGCTCCATGTTGCAGAGTGCTGTGGTGTCCCAAGTGAGGGCAACCAGAACACACAGAGACAAAATGCTTTGCTGTCCCTCATCGAGGTAGGCAAGCAAGCAGGAAAAGCTGAGAACCGGCTGTCCGGGGGGGGTCCCTTTAAACACAGTCCTCAGATATCCTCAGGCAGCAGCGACACAAAATAACTCCTGACCTGATGCCCTGCCGGACCTGATTCCTGCTGGCCTTAAATGCGATTCAGCATCCACTCAGTGTGGTGTGCTATTTCAAAATAGCAAAACACTATTTCAAAATGCATTTTGTGTGTAAATGCGTTATTTCGAAATAAGATATTTCGAAATAACACTGTAGTGTAGATGTACCCTTAGTGATGATGCATGAGACTGGGGAAGCTTGACTGTTGACGGTTCATCAGCACCTGTGTAATCTGACTGCAGTCATGGGGCTCCGGTTGTGGAACCCTACAATTGCCGTGCAGACATCTGGGCACGTGCCAGAGACCAGGCTTTAGGACTCTCACCCTTATATGGAACCCATGGTTCAGCCCAAGTCCAATGGTTTACCCAGCAATTTTCTAGCCCTGCAGCTTGAGCCCATGACCTTGAGTCAGCTGCCATGGGCCTACTGCGGATGTGTTGTTGCAGTGTAGGCATAACCTTAAGCTATGTCTACACTGCAATGTAAGCCTTGTCTCAGACTCAGTCGTGAGCCCAACTCCCCTTCCATCTACACAAAAATCTCCCAGACTCAGGCTCAGGCATAGAATCTTAGGGTTCTGCAGAACTCAAGTCCAAATGCAGTGTGGATGCAGTCCCACTTCACTTGGGACCTGGAAGTCCACCAATGGTATCTGATAATCCCATTTTCTTTGTCCTCTCCATCCCAATATCCAGTTGACTCAATTGAAAATAGAATTCCACTTTTGGCATACTGCAGCAAGTTAATGAGTTGGTGTTAACCCGTCCACTGTCTTTTGACCACTGATCAGTCAGCTTTCTGTGTTTGGAAAGGTTACTCTGAAGAACAAGCACTTTGGAAAGTGAGGTATTTTTCATGGTCATGGGAACATAGCTAGATTTTGGTGAATCTCTGGTGCGAGACCAACAACATGGTGGACTTTAGTAGAAGTACCAGGAATGGCCAGGCACACCAGTAGGTAGCAAAGAAGCTGGCAGCTTTGCAAATTTGCTGGATTGGTGACCAGTGCAGGGAGTAGGTTAAGCAGCTCAAGAATAAGTATAGGAAGACCAGGTATCACCTTGGGCAACCTGCCAACATTGTACCCATTATATAAGGAGTGTGACTGGGTTCTGGGCATTATGCCCAACACAGCATTGGTGCAAGATGACCTGGTCAGATGTAATGGGGCCCTGCTGGCCCCAGAATCCAGCACAGAGATAGATGATGGCCAGTAGCAGGCATGGAGTGAAGAATGTGAGGTCACTCTATTGCTGAAACCAATCCCAGAGCCAGCTTTGGAGCAGGCTCACCAGCATATTCTGTGTCTATACTTGGAGGAGCTGTTTGATGTCCCTCTGGAGGAACAGCCTGCTTCTAAGTCTTCAGCAGACATGGAAGGTATAGAAACCAACCCAAGCTCAATAAGTTTCTCACTCCAGTTTTATGTTCATTGCTGTAGTAATGGGAGGGATTTCCACTTTTAAAACCAGTGCAACAGTTCTGAGTAGCCCAGGCTAGCTGCATGTATCTGCTAACTATGGATTGTATCCCAGCGCCTTTGAGCTCCCCCCAACCACATGGAGTTTAAAATGACAGCCAGGAAAATCTAACAGAAGAAGTGTCTTTAAAGATTCTTTACTGGAAAGGCACAGATTTTTTACTAGGTCCAGTCCTGTTTCTTAAAAGTAGTAGCATTACTTTGCCATGCACTTAAGTTTGCTGCATTGCAAAGTACTCAGCAGTCTATGGGCCAAACGGAAGCAATCTGTGTCTTTGGGGAAATGTGATCCATTTCCAAAACAAGTCCATTTCAGTTACAGGTAGTCCATGGAGCCCACTGGTGATAAAATTATTTTTCCTGGGTGCGACTGGGGCATTATTTTTTGTCCAGCAATGTGCCAAGGTGGAGGAGGCAGGCTCTGGAGTTCTGCCTTTTCAAAGGCAGCTATAAAGGGTTAAGCCATGTGGAAGCTAACAGCATCCTGTTGATTCCCTCATGAATTCTGACCCAAAGGGGCCTGCACAGCAATGGAGTAGTACCCTTTCTAATTTGTGTACTCCTGTGCTCCTTAAGGAAGGCAAACTATGGACACATGAGTCCTGTCAGTGGCCCCAGTGCAGTTTGGAAACACCATTCTCTCAAAGCCATCACTTACCTCAGGAATATCTTTTATGCCCAGCACCCTAGAGTAAAACACATGTCTGATCACCTCAGAAACCTCTGTCACCACTCAGGAGCATTGAAACCTGTGTAAAAGTGTGAGGTGGGGAGAGCCCATAGGCAGTTGAATCATGGCCCTGCCCCGTGTTCTCCCTCTTTGCCTCAAGGGCCTGCCTTGACCAAGCTGGAAATCAAAGCCAGGCCATGGTAAAAGTCATCCAGGGAGCCTGGACCACTGTAGATAGTCCTGGACCCTCCACCTGTCCTGGGCAGGGTGCCTGAGAGCAAGCCCCCGGCCTGTGTCTCTGGGCCCATGAGTGCAGAAGTGACTTCTAGTGAAGAGAGGCTGGGTATTTATTGTTTGTATTATGATACAAAATGAAGTGATAAAATGACCTCAAAGAAAGAACTCTACCAAAAAAATATCATGGGGAAAGTAATACAAGTTGACAGACAATTTGAACCATCTCCAAAATCTTATAATAAGATCTAATATCCCACATTCAATGGTGGGGGTTGGATAGTGTGCTGTAAAGAGAACCGAAGCAACACACTGAACGATGAGGATAAAAAGAAAGAAGTATGGAACAGTGGCCTTATTCCATGAATACAACCTATCTCGTGTACTGACGACCAGATACAAAGCCATTGAATTCAACAAAAAGTCTCCCATCGACATCAACAACTCTTGAATGAGATATTTTGAGGGGTTTACATGTCCCCATACACTACACCCTTTGGGTGTGAGATTATATTCCATAGAAAATATAACATATTTCTTCCTGTTACACTCTATTTTATTAGATTAACTCTCATAGGGTACGTCTGCACTTGCTCCCTAGTTCGAACTAGGGATGCAAACGTAGGCGACCGAAATTGCTAATGAAGCGCGGGATATTTAAATCCCCACTTCATTAGCAATTTTGGTCACCTACATTTGCATCCCTAGTTCGAACAAGGGAGCAAGTGTAAACATACCCATAGCTATTTATAAAACTAATTTCCTCCAGTGTGTTGGTTTATGACAAAGTCTAATTTCTATTTTTCTATTCTCATGTTGACATGGTTACTGGTGTGAATTTTGTAAAAGGCTCTTACACATTTCTAACAAATACACCGGATCTAAGAGTTGCAGACATCATGTGGTCTGTATAATGTGTTATTTTCTGTGGTATTTGCCTTCAACACCTTTTGGAGATTGCTCATTTCCATGCAAATGTTAGTCCTTTTTTGTAGCCATTCTAATTGCTACTTTGCATCATACAGAACATTCAGGTACTAAAATCATCACTTCTCTACAGTAGCTGCTGTTCCTATCAGACAGGCAGTCACTGTCTGCCACCATGTGAAATACAAATCTCAGGAGAAAATGTGTGTTGGGGGGGAAGGAACAAACTATTTTTACAAGAGTATGTGTATTGGAACTGCAGCCACATCTACATAGAAATCTTTTACTTTAAACATAGCAGAAAAGACAAGGGGTGTGTCTAAACTGGGGAGTTATTTTGAAATATTATTTCAAAATAACAAGATGAACCAAGCCTGTTATTTCAAATAATGGGCTGGTTATTTCAAAATAATAACACCTGCTTGTGAAGAGGAATAAGCTTATTTCTAAACAGTTATTTTGGGAGTTATTATTTGAAAATAACTTGTTTCGAAAGAACCTGGTAGTGTAGACATAGCCAAGGAGTCCTGTACCACCTTAGCCCTGGTCTACACTAGGAGCTATTTTGAAATAACGCCCCTTATTTCAAAATAACAAGGGGAATGTCCACACTACCGAGCCTGTTATTTCAAAACTAGCCAATAGCCTGTCATAAGACGGGATTTTCGGGTCTCTCCTCCACGTCTCTCTCTCTCTCCTCCTCCTACTGCCTCCCCCTCTCTCTCTCTCAGCTCTCCTCCGCCTCCTGCCTCTCTCTCCGTCTCTCTCTTTCTCTTCTCCTCCCCCTCCTGCCTCTCACTCTCCCTTTCTCTTCTCCTCCCCTTCCTGCCTCTCACTCGGGGGACCACGGAGCCCAAATGGTTGCTTGTGCCACTTGCTCCTGCGCGGTGGCCTGGGTGAGCAGTGCAGAAGTCAGCCAAGAGCCACTGCGGGAGGCGAAGGGGGGTGGGGTGGTGACATTCACAGCCAGGGGGTGGGGCCGCTGTCACGCCGCATGTCACCGCCCCGCCCTCCTTCGCCTATTGCCGTGGCGCTCGGCTGACTTGTGCACCGCTCAGCCAGGCTGCCGCGGGGGAGCAAGTGGAGCAAGCGGCCGTTTGGGGTCCCCTGCGGCGGCCTGGCTGAGCAGCGCAGAAGTCAGCCAAGCACCACGGTGGGAAGCGAAGGGGGGCGCGAAGGGGGGTGGGGCGGTGACGTACACAGCCAGGCCCCGCCCCCTGTCCCTGTACATCACCGCCCCGCCCCCCTTCGCCTCCTGCCATGGTGCTCGACTGACTTCTGCGCTGCTCAGCCGGGCCGCCGCGGGGGAGCAAGCGGCACAAGCGGCCGTTTGGGCCCCACACTTCCCATGCAGCACGGGGGTGCTGCATGGGGATCACGGCACCCAAACGGCCGCTTGTGCTGCTTGCTCCCCCGCGGCGGCCCGGCTGAGAGGCGCAGAAGTCAGCCGAGCGTCACGGCAGGAGGCTACAGCACCGCCCAGAGGGAACAGCCAGCGTTTCAGTGTTACAGAGTCACAGACATTGGGCTACGATATATATGATAAGGGGCTGGTTATTTTGAAATAATAACTCCTGCTTTCCACAAGGAATAACACTAATTTCAAAATATTTATTTTCAAAAAAGTAGCCATAGTGTGGATGCTCTAGTGTCACTGTTTCGAAATAACTACTCCCCAGAGTCATTTAAAGTAATTACTCTCCAATGGTTTGTGGGGCTCTAAGTTGAGGTAGCATGTCCACATTAAGGGAGCCTGCCTCAGACTAATTTCAAGGCTTCCCTGTAGAGTGGACATGTTATTTTGAAATTATAATTATAATTTTGGAGTTATTATTTTGAAATAAGTTATTTCTGTCTCAGGGTGCGTCTACACAGCAGGGCTTAACTCGAAATAAGCTACACAAATTGAGATACATCAATTGTGTAGCTTATTTCAAAATTGGGAGCATCTACACAGCACTTATTTCTAAATAGAGCACTCTTCCTCTGACTTCCCTTACTCCTCATACAATGAGGGTTACAGGAGTCGGAGTAAGGAGTCCTCCAGCTTGACAGTATTTCAACATATTTTGAAAGAACTGCCTGCTGTGTAGACATGGACTAAGTTATTTTGAAATAATGTTGCTGTGTAGAGGTACCCTCAAAGTCCTACAGGACTACACCTCGTTTCTTTAAATTTACAGATCAACACAGCTATCCCTCTGACACTTTTAAACATAGCAGTCACTACTGACCCTAGAGCTGGGCAAACTGAGGCCCCGCCCAGGGTGCCATTGTGAGGGGTGCAGTACAAGGGGCTTGGGCTTCCCCTCATTAGCTGTGGCACAGACTGAGCTGAGCTGGTAGGTTTCTTCCTGCCCCCACGTTCCCGATCCTTCCCTCCACCTCATTGCTCCTCAGCCACCTGCCTGAGGGCTCCAGCTCTACCCACTCCCTGTCTATGCTGCTCAATCTCCAGCAGGGGCAGGAGCATTACATGTGAGTGAGCAGAGGGAGCTAGGCTGGGCAGGTGGGAGCCTGGCAAGGCTGGTAACAGAGTGGGGGGTTACCTGGAGACAGGGAAAAGAAGGAGGAGCCAAGCTGAGGGGTAGAGGGACATCTGGGAGTGGCGGGAGGGTGGGGAGAAGGAAAGGGAAACAGAGCTAAAGATGGTGGGGGGGACCAGGGCTAGGAAGGAAAACAAGTGGATCTGTTTCGTTGTGTGCTTCAGTGAGCTAGCAGCAAACAATCATGCTAGGGTTTCTTGGGGAGTAGGCTGGTGCCCCCAGGGGAAAACAGCTGTTCTGAGCTGCCCCACCCCGTACCTCTCTCCTCTTTGGCCCACATGACCTACCCTGGCCACAACGCCTGCCTTGCAATCTCTCAAGTCTCCTTTTAGTTCTGCCTACTTCTGCTCTGAAGTTTAAGCCCAGACCCCAAAGATCTCCTCTGGACTTTTTCCTATCCTCCCTTCCCCAGCAGAGATCAGCAGCAGATGTGGGCTGGGAGGGAGCGAGAGGTACACACACAACCTGACTGGGAAAGAGGCAATGTTATATAGGAAAACAAAAGAAGGTGGAATTTGCTCCTGTCCGTGATTAATAATATGCCTGTGTCAACTGGAAACTGATGCTAAAACAAAAGGAGGAGTGGGGAGATGTACCTGGAGCAGAAAAATAGCAAACAGAGCAGCAGAATGCAGGGGAGGAAGTGACCTCTGAGCTGGGGTGGAAGATGGACTTCCTCTTGACAAGGCTGGAATAGCTGAAAACTTTTATTTAGGGAGAAGGGATGTAATTTTTTTCCCTTATGGATCCAAGTATCTCCAGGGCTGTGTCTCCAGCTGGTAACATTTTGAATGAGGGAAAGTTGTAAACAGTGTAGGGATTTTCTTTGAGTGGGATTTTAAAGGTCCCTTTAAGAATACAGCACATTCTTTCTCATCCCTGGGAAAGATTTTTAAAAGCTACCTTAAATAACCAAAAACAAGAGCCACTGTTCAAATCAGGCTTGTCTGGCTTATGGCTCCAGCCCCATTGATGAAGCATTGTTGAAACTGTGGGCTGAGTTATTATACCCAGTACAATAGCACTAAGCTGTGTGTGGCAACCAGGTGCGTAAATCAGGGCAGAAAAAAGAATAGAATTCTTTTTCTTATTAAACTGCACAACCCAAGCACCCATTTGCTTTTCAGGCTTACAGGGGCATGCTCTATTATAGGGAAAATGAAAGGCCATTTGGGAGGTGATGGCCCAGCGCAGTGCCAGGCAAGGGCCTGGATGAGGGCTGAAGTCAGTCGTTGGTAACAGCTATTTCTTTTTGTCATTCAAATGCGTTTTGGGTCATCACATCACAGCCATCATGTAAACACTTCCCAGTGGCCTTTTGCAGAAAGAGGTATCTTGCTGGCAATCCCTATCCTAGCAGACGAGGGTGGGGAGAGGCTGCAGTGTGATCTCCCATCTTCAGGCAGCCAATGGCCTATGCTTGCCGCTGCCATGCTGGAATCTCCACATTTATTTATTGACAAAGAAAAGCTGCAGATTGTTGCAGAATTTTAAAATATTGTGCCCAGAATTGTTAATTTTTTGGTGCTGAATGCCATCTGGAATATGGGGTGCGGGGCAGTTGTGAGGGGACCAAGACATGTGCTGGGCAGTGGCGGGGAGTCTGTGTGCTGGAGGGCACTAGGCACAGGGATCAGTGGTGGAGAGCTCTGGGTGAGATGCCACTGGGCACGGGGGTTGCAGGGCATAAGGGGTTAGGTGGTAGTGGGCAGTGTGGCAGTGTGGTAGGCACAGTGGCAGCACAAGGCTGCAGTTGGTGGCGAAGGTGGAGGGAAAGTGCAGGAGCTGGGGTGAAGGTAACACTGTGAAGGTGGCAAAAGGCAGGGGTTGGGCACAGGGGACAAAATTGGGAGTTAGATGGCAGAAGGGGACAGGGTACAGGAAGGAGCAGGAGGTCATGGCAAGGAGGGCATGGGATGTAGGTGCTGGGGTTGGGAAGCCGATGGGAGTTTGGAGAAAGTGAGGGGCACCGTGCCAAAATACAAGTTTGCCCAGATCACCTTAGTTTCCCTAAGACCAGCCCTGATTGCAGTGTATAGCATAAGCTGTGCTGCTTTTATGAGGCCTGATCCTGCCTTCACTGAAGTGAAAAGAACAGTAGCTTTGCTGTTGATTTCAGAACAACAATGCACAACGGCAAACCTATTTTCCCTTCATTTGCTGATGTTATTTCTGTGCACGTCATCGTAGCAAGGAGTTTGACATAAATGGAATAGAAATAAAGCTTTGTTAAATAGCAATCTGACAGTGAAGTGGGCCCCTTCTAACTTGATCATCTGAACTCAGAAAATCAAAGTCACACCTGCTCACAAAAAGCAAATCTAGCCTTTTCAGAAAACCTTTCCAATGTGATACCATTAAACTCATCTGAAATAAAATCACCCACACAGCAACACATGGTTGTTGCTAAACTAATATGCTAGACTTTTTTAAAATGTACCGTGGAAACATTTTCAATTTTCACACCTACAAAATGTATTGTATGCTCCTAAAAGTTAAAGAAGTGTTGGGGTTTCTCCTCAGAACATTATATCAGAAAGAAAAATCTTCCTCTCTTTCCGTTTTCACCTGATGCCATAAGTAATGCTTGAGGTTTGTAGTTGAGGAGTCACTGTTTGTATTCACTTGATTACTCTGAAATTTTTCAGTGCCATGTGGTATTTTGAAATAGTCTGTGAAAGTGACAGTTAAGATTTCCATGAAGTGGTGATTGCTCACTTCCTCTGAATTATATTGACAAGGAAAAAAAAGGCCTAGCTCCTTTTTCCAATAATCGTTCTCCTCCTCAGCTAGGTAATATAGAATGACAAAGCAACCAGGAGACAGGGGGTTTTGAAGGTTACTTTTCAGTTTCTGACAGCATGCAAAGTAATTTGACATAACTACCTAGATCTGGTGCTCCAGCAAAGGCAGTTTTGCATTTGTTCATTTTCTGTCTTCAATAGAAAAATGGAAGTGCACAGTAGTTATGTTAACTAGGGACAGATTAGACTGCAATTGCAAGTCCTGACTGAATGATGAGGAGCATACTTTTATACATCATTTGTTCTCTGGCATTAATCTACTCTCTTTTAAATGGCTAAAATAACATTCATTTCTTTTGATTACTCTTTAAATATATCTCATGGAGGCATCAGAATTGACTACACAGTTACGGCTGCATTTGATTTTCAATGAAAGAAAAGCTAAACTCTGTTTTATATATCATTGTGTGAATTTGTTCAGTCTCCTAATTTGGCAATGAAAATCCCCAAGAGTATAGAACATTTGGTGTATAATTTTTTGTTGTTTATTTGTTGTTGTTGTTATATACAATTATACTAGAGGGTTTTTATAGAGGAAAACTTTGAAAATGAACCTTTTATGAAATTTGAAATCTTTTCAAAAGGATTGCATTTTATTTATTTTTAATGTATATATTTATGTATGTATTTGCAATCCTCCAAGTTAAAAATAAAATAATTCACAAATTCCAAATTTAACCAACTAACTCATGTTAGATAAAATTCAACTCTACACCAGACATACATTACATTAAACTCATTTTGAGGACATAAGTGGAATATATATAGTGAGTACATACTGTGGGGGTTGTCTTTCAATGGAAGCCAAATTGCTGTTTGTGCCTTTGAAAAGTTTCCCTAGGACAACAGTCAAATCCAACTACCATTCTCCAAACATTAGCCTGCTACCATCATGACACCTCATGACACCAGTACACTAGTATTCTCTATAAGGATTTGTTCACATGCAGTAGTTTACTCACATATGAATTCCAAAGAGACATAAACTATATTGGAAAAGTCACTCTTATTCTGGATTAAGTGACCACATAGGGAGTTGTACCTGAAGGAACAGAATCTGGACACCGTATGTGAAGCAAGCAGGAGAGTTTATTACACACAGCGCTGTCAGAGTGTCACATCACTTGTTAGGGCTCAGTGAACACTGCCAAACAATAGGTTACAACTAATTATATAGGATGCCCAATGGACAGATCAAAGTGACAGGAAGGGGGGGAGATCCCAGACCCCCTGGATAGATGCTAATCGTGAGGCAAAATAAGAGCAATAATATGAAGTTACATAGTTTTTCCGCTCATAATACCTTACATCTAGTAAAACAAGTATTTAAACAAAGCAGCCATCAATTATCATTTATGTGTTAAGTGGGCATATGTCTGTTAGCTTCAAGAAGGTATCTCTACATGGATGTGGTTCATCTGGGGATTAAAGCAGAGACATTAGGAGTACTTGACAATGGTACATTTGTTCCTAGCACCATTGAATGTGTCATGTCCTGCCTCCCATCCTGGGTCATTAGCTGTATGATGGCCTTTCTTTGATGGGCTAGACTGGTGGGGAGGGGGATAACCATCAGGTACTGTGTTTGTGTGCCAGTCCCAGACTCCAAATTTAGAATAGGGGTTCTTAACAGAATGTCATAGTCTGCCTCAGAAATTTTCATCCTACAGTACCAGAGTAAAAATACAGTAAATTTCCCTGTATATACCAGCCCTAAGGTGCACACTTTCAGATAGAAAAAAAAATGTATATTTGTACTATATATTAGAAAATAATATTTCACAATGTCATAATTGAAAATATATTTAACATTTGATAAAAATAAATCTTTTTTATGTTATGTAAAATACACAACAAAATATGACAAACATGTCTTATATTTATAGCTATGCTTTTCCAAGTATATTAGGCACATAGTGTGTGTTTATAAACACAGAATACAATTGTATTTACATAGATAATTGCCAATGAAATATATAAATGTGAATTAATAAAATTAATACAAAGAAATATAAAAAGATTTATATAAATGCCTCATATGTCAAATAGACTACATTTTTTTTCAAAATGCCCTTGATAGTGTCCAATGAATTGTACATGTTCAGTATATATCACATAAGTAAATATTTGGTAACCATATTTCACTATCCCTGCATTCAGTACTAAAGTGAGTTGTACCCAAAACCAGCCAAAGTTGATTACTTTGACACCACTCTATCTGCTGAATACTTAAGCAAAGCAGGAACGAATTTTATTTACATAAACACACCCAAAGTCTCTCCATTTCCAGATATCCCTCAGGGAAGCATTCGTTCAGACCCTTCTAATTAAGTGTCCTGTAGCCCATGTCACAAGAGGGCGCTGTTGCACGGGTGATCAGTCCGTACAACAGTTCCATAGGCTGGGCTTACATGGAACAACGAATTCACAGCAGACAAAATATGCCTTTAACAAACTTTATTGCAAGCAATTAGGAAGCAGATCAAAAGCAGTACTTAACGTAAATAGTTAACAGTCTAATTCTTAACCCAATTTAACAGTCTAATTCTTAACCCAGTTTTGATACACACTCTCATAGGGTATGTCTACACTAGCCCCCTAGTTCGAACTAGGGAGGCTAATGTAGGCATTCGAAGTTGCAAATGAAGCCCGGGATTTAAATATCCCGGGCTTCATCTGCATCTTCCCGGGCGCCGCCATTTTTAAATGTCCCTTAGTCCGAACTCCATGCCCGCGGCTACACACGGCACGGAGTAGGTAGTTCGAATTAGGATCTGAGAGACTAAGGGACATTTAAAAATGGCGGCGCCCGGGAAGATGCAAATGAAGCCCGGGATATTTAAATCCCGGGCTTCATTTGCAACTTCGAATGCCTACATTAGCCTCCCTAGTTCGAACTAGGGGGCTAGTGTAGACATACCCATAAGCACATTCACACATACATCACTCACCCTTTGGGGCTGGCCAAACCCCAGGTAATGTTAGTTAATTTGGTTTGAGGTAGAAGTCCAATATGCACATCACCCCAATATGCCGAATCGATGGACTCCGACCCGTGTGGCAAATTGGTGGGGTATATATCCCCTCGGCAAGGGACAGTTAGGGTACGTCTAGACTACATGCCTCTGTCACCGGAGGCATGTAGATTAGGCTACCCGGCATAGGAAAATGAAGCGGCGATTTAAATAATTGCTGCTTCATTTAAATTTAAATGCTGCTGCGCTGAGCCAATCAGCTGTTTGTCGTCTCAGTGTGGTAGTCTGGACGCTCCACGGTCGACATCAAAGGCATTTGTCGACCTGCCAGGTACGCTTCCTGGGATGAGGTTTACCTGGGAGGTTGACAAATGCCTTTGATGTCGACCGCGGAGCGTCCAGACTACCACGCTGAGCCGACAGACAGCTGATCGGCTCAGCACGGCAGCCATTTAAATTTAAATGTAGCGGCGATTATTTAAATCGCCGCTTCATTTTCCTATGCCAGGTAGCCTAATCTACATGCCTCTGTCGCCAGAGGCATGTAGTCTAGACGTACCCTTAGAGTGGGGGGTGATGTCCGATGATCTCACCACCTGTGAGAGTGCTTATGACCAATCTTGGAACATCCTGCTTACAATACCCAATTCTGCTTGCCTAGCCACGAGTGATAAGCAATGGAATGTCCTTGGTCGAATTCTTTCCTTGCTGACTCCTCTTATTTGGGAACTTTGCCTCCTTTGTGTGTTTTGCTTCTCTCAGCACACAGTCTTTTTCTCAAAGTGATAAACAAGTCCATAATCCACTGGGGGCACTGACTCGGACCCTAGTATGGCCTCTCTTCAGCTCACTTACTGTTAATTCACTCATGCCAACCATTCATACTACCCATGATTTGTGACGCCCACACAAGTTCTCAGAGCGCTGTCTTTTAAAACAAAACAAAACAACATAGAGCATTGGGGTATTTGCATGGAGAGTGGATTGTCAGATGAATCTTTTATTTAGGTTTCCTGAATAGTAGTCTCTTCATTCTACATACTGTGTTTCAGACATGAGATATATAAACCCAAATTAATTTGTGGCTCCAGGCTCTAGGTCAATGGGGCAACTCTATACATGATGTAGCATAGTGAGTTTCCTTGCATTTTTCAAAGGCATAGCAGTAGAGTTAGTTTTACACAGGAAGACATGGTTCATTGTGAAGGATTGTCACTTCTGAATACCATTTCGGGGGATATCTGGGTTCTTGGAGTTCTAACTTTTGCTTCAGTTTCCAGAAGTCTGAATGCTGGAACAGGAAGACAGTTCTTCTTACAGAAGCTCAACAGGAAGGAAGTGGCATGTTAGGATGTAGGTAGAATATGGGGGTCATGACAGATTAACAAAGGTGCCTCTAAAATCAGGGTGAAAAGCGCTGAGGAATAAGACTTCCTGGTGTTCTCCAGTTACCACTTACAGTGGTGAGGAGAACCCTATGGGACTATCTGTGTCACCAGACCCAAAGCCAGTGGAGGCCATCTACTGTTTCTTTCAGATACAGGGTAACTAGGGGTCATATTGAATGACTGAAGACACAAGCCACAGGTCTTCAATCGTCCCCCTTTCAAACAAGGCCTGTTGCATAGGAGAGGCCTGCTGGACCTGGAGGACCCACAGCTGTAGAGGAGTCTGTAGATGGTGAAATGGATGAGGAAACCCTGGATTAACACAATCTTGGGGTTTCTTCTAGGTGTTATCCAGGCTTTGAACCCCAATTGAGTGTGAAAGTACTTTTTCCTATCAGGTTAGCATGGGTTTTGACAGCATATGTGAATCCTGCATGCACAGCTCCTCCACAATAGAAACACAGGTTTCTCATAATCTGCATTTTCACTCACCCAGGAATAATTGGGGCCATACTGTCTCAGAGTGCACAGGCTTGATCGAAGCCAAGCTTGTTTTGGCCTGAGGACTAAGCTGGAGCTAAGTTCAGGAGACAAATGGGACCCTCATACATTCCAGTTACTGTTGGTGCAGTCTGGTGTTTATCTTGATACTCAGATGCATAAAGGCTTTTAAACTAGCTAGAGAGTCAACCCATGACAGCTCATCTATTAGATCTTCACACAGACAGCACCATAGTGGATGGATTGGTATAGCATAATTCCAGCAACTGTCAGTGCTGAAATATCTGAACTGGGTATCATAAGAAGTAGCTGACACCAAGGTTTGCCATAGCCCTTATAATGTGACCTCTACCACATGGGCTTTGTGAGGGTCACCTGAAAGAATTGCAAAGCCCTGTCAGAATGAGTCTTGTTTGGTCACCAGCAAGTGAGCCTTCTCTAGAAAGTGAGAGGTCCAAGCCAGGGTCTCCCTAGTAAGCAGGCTTGGTACTAGCTGCACCTTGAGTTGCTCCTTGGGCTAGAGCATAAACAAGAGTTTGCATTGAGCAAGGAAACTGCAAAACTTACTGCAGGTGTCATCATATCTTTCCAGCAGTAGGACTCAGGGGCCTGTCAGCAAAGATGTAACTTGCACCCACATGAACTAATTTTTCATCTAGTTGTAGAGTTTGGCCCCTCAGCTTCTGCTTTTCTGATGGAGGGCAGTGATCTGCTGCTGAGTGTTTATGAGCCCAGGGGGCAATGGCAGGATGAGAGCCCTAACAGAGCCCATACTTAGTGTACAGGATCTGCAACAAGACCTGGAGGAGACCAAGGCAGTCTGAGCAAGCTGTTAGGGCCTGTAATGGGGTGACCTAGTGATCAGAGCTGGGATGAAGTCAGGGCTGCAGTTCTAAATCATGCCTAAGGCCAAAGACACAGTTGGAGTCTGAAGGTCTGAAAAGGGTTGATCCAGAGCAGGGATGGGCAAAAATTTTTGTCGGGGGCCACTTCAAAAATTTTTGAAGTAGCCCTAGGCCACCCCCAAAGGGGCGTGGTCCAATCAGGAAGGGGTGGGACCTAAATGGGAAAGGGTGGGACTCCCCCCCACTCTTTGCCCCCCTTCCCACTAAGCACCCATGCCCTGGAAGAGGCTTGACATGCTCCCCCACCTCCAGGCCAATCAGGGCCTGGGGGTGGGGGAGCACGGGAAGCCTCCTCCCATCCTGTGAGGAGCATGTGGCACTTTGAGGTGCTGTGGACTCCTCAGGGCTGGGGCAGAGCAAAGGAAGCTTCACGCAGCTCCCCCACCCCCAGACCCTGATTGGCTTTGTGGAGGGGAGCGCATGAAGCCTCCTCCACTTCCTCCCACCCACCCTGCAAGCAGCGCGCAGCGCTTCAAAGTGCCACATGCTCCTGGCAGGGCAGGAGGAGGCTTCGCGCATTCCCCCACTCCCAGGCCAATTAAGATATTTAAGATCTGAAGCACTGCACACTGCTCATAGGACAGGGGCAGAGTGGAGAAGGCTTTGGGCACTCCCCCACCCCCAGGCCCTAATTGGATCAGGCCCACGGAGGCCCTTTTGCCCTTCCCTGTCAGAGTCTGGAGCCACACCAACTGTCAGTGCCATGACTGGAGTCAGTAGCTACGTGGGTCAGGAAGGTGTGTTTCTAATGGGGCCCAAGTGGGGTTCTTGGCCATATTCAATTTAACATTTCTATCAATGACCTTTTAGAAAACATGAAGTGGGTTTTGCCCATGAAAGCTTATGATCCTATACATTTTTGTTAGTCTCTAACGTGCCACAGGATTATTCATTTATAAAATCTTCAGTGATAAAATTTGCAGATGACACAAATACTAGGCATGTGGTAAAAATGAACAGGATGCATCACTGATTCAGAGCAATCTGAATTGCTTGGCAAACTGGGCACGGGCAAACAATATGTTTACATAGGCTAATTGGAGCTAAATAGAGGAAGACCAAAGCTGGGACCCCAAGAGCAGTGACTAAGCTAGATAGAAGAAATAGTGAAGTCTTTCACAGAACTGTGGGACTGGTCACAAAACATTTAAGGCTGAGAAAAGGATTAAACTTGTTGGATAATTTATTCACAAATAAATTTGATGAGCTGTAACAATTAGCATAGAGGGAAAAGTCAGAGTCACACTGCTCACTGCAGAAAGAGCACCAATCATGAGACAAGAAAAAATATCCAGAAATAACTTTGTCTCTGCACATAGGCAGTTTTTGCAGACGATATACTGAAAACAGTGGAGCACACTTTGATGCCCATATTTGATCAACTTATGTTTTAAGCAACACCAGCAATAAATAACCTCATATTCAGTAAATATTGGTATGTAAAATGTCTTATGTCTATAGAGAATCTTTGGAAATATAAGACCACATACCAAATATTTGTTCTTGATCCTGGTTGCACTGCTGTCAATGATAATTTTATCACTGGCTTCCCTGGGACTTACTTTGGACCCTGTGTGTAGGAATGGAAGGTGATAAATCATAGAGAACAACCGACAATTTCTTTTTCTTCTCTGTCTAAGACAGGCTGCTCAAACAGACGTGCAGAACGATGCCTGAATGCACATTAATGAGTGCTGAATCTATCTAGTAGTCACCCTAATATCCCATTTAAAGTTAATAATACAGAAACAGCTTCCTCAGTACCAGTGGCGGGTGTGCACACATGGATGATAGGGAAGCATAGGTAGTCTTTACTTACTGCCAAACTGCCAATACACCTGAATTATTAGCCTTGAACTCCCTCTGATATCATGTAGCTACAACAAGAAACTCTCTGAAATCACTGAAGCTTTGATTAAGGCACTGATCTAAGCCAGTGGAATTAGAAGATAAATTAAGTGTATCTGAAAATAATTACTTTAGAGTAAGCCTGACATCCATGCAGCTAAACTGGACTGAGCCTTTTTTCTTCCAGCCCAGAACTGAAACAGAAAATTAGATTTCAGATGAGCAGAAGAGCTTACACAGTCTAATACTGGAAAACATATGCTTACAAAACTAACAATAGGAATTGTAACAGAACTGCAATATAATCTGTTGCCATCTCTTTAGGACTTTTACATAAAGTTACAAATAAAATATCCCTAGGAGAAACAGCAAGTTCTCCCAGGCAGTTTTATACAGAATGCTTTACAAGGAGCCATCAGCTTGATAGCTCCTGCTTTAGGGAATGGAATGCAATGGTATTCAGAGTCATGATGCTCAAACAATGTCTGGACATGAAAAGCAGCCAGTGAGGAGAGAGCTGAAATGTACAAACAGAAATAAATGAAAGTCAACTGTTGATACAAGGTTGCCTGACATTGCGAAAAAATATTTTCATACGAATGTTTAAAAAAACCCCAAACTGCCTAATTAGTTGAAAAATCCAGCTCTGTAGTTTTAAATGGCTTGCAGGAAGAGGTATCTATTTTATAGAAACTCACTGCTATTTAGTGGAATTCACACTGCAGGACAGGCGCTCCCCTGTAGGGTGGGTGAGATTTTGAGTCTTCTGGGTTAAAAGTGCAACCATTATGAAATGCATTCCAATTAAGAAAACAAAAGAAGGGAATGATAAAGCATAATAAGTACAAGGAACATGTCTCAGATGCTGCAGTTGCTAGGTTATGTAGCAGTCAGAAATAGCAAATTTTATTTATTTCCATTTTTTCAGATGATTTGGAATCACCAGAAAGAATCAAGTTGTGCAAGAGTTACTTATATAATCAAGTAACACAAATTTTCTTATTCTTATTCTCCCTTTTCTCACTTCTCATCTTTCCTTCTTTGTTTGTCACACTCATGTGTGGTATCATGTTTAAAACTAGGCCTCTAACCTGCAATGTAGGATCAGGGCCTTTGATTCCAAATTCTTAAGTCAAGAACTTTGTCTCATATATGTTTATAAGGTGCTCAATGCAATGGCTACCTGAACCTAAGGGGGGGAAGGTATGGATGTGATCCAATACCCATTGAAACAGAGCAAAACTCAAGTTCTGTGGACACTATCATAATACAAATAATAAACAGTAATAATCAATAATGAAACCGTCTTGGGCCATAGGTGACACATGGGTTTCCTTTTTCTTACTCGGTTTATTCCATCATCTATAGGGCTATGTCTACACAGCAGCGTTATTTCAGAATAACTGACATTATTCCAAAATAACATAGTCCACGTCTGCACTACAAGAAATTATTTTGACATAATGTCAAAATAATGTCAAGCTGGAGGACTTCTTACTCCGATTCCTGTAACCCTCATTTTACCAGGAGTAAGGAAAGTTGGAGGAAGAGTACTCTATCTTGGACTTCCTGCTGTGCAGACTGTGCCAAAAGCCAAAATAAGCTATTTCAATTTACGCTACGCAATTGACATAGCTGAAGTTGCATAGCTTATTTTGGCTTTAGCCCTGCTGTGTAGACATGCCCTAGGTGAGTACTGGTCTAATTAACATTGTGGAATTTTGCTTAAAACTAATTTATAAGAAGAGGATTATATGAGAGCATTTGTTTTCCTCAAGGAGCCCAGGTTTTGTAGGTGAGTGATATAAAATCTTGTTTGTTTGTTTGTTTTTGTTTGTTTGTTTGTTGGAGTGGGAGCAATTCTGGGAGCGTCTCCAAAAGTTGCAAATCATAAGAACTAATTAGTTTTAAAGGAAAAAGAAACTCTTCCTCTATTTGTGAAATGCACAGGAACCCCAAAGAGCACAACTATGGAATTGTCGATAAATCTGACAGAGCTATTCAGGTCAATTCACCCTTGCCATTTTGGGCTCCCTTTTCTTCTTGTTCTTTCATTCTGCATTACTTTTCTTTTCCTTTTTGCCTGTTGTTTTTAGCAAAACAGTTGGCTTTTCCCCTGAGCCACTGGAACCAGTTCTCCTTTCTTAATTTTGTTCTCTAGCAGGCAATTGGTAAAGGGCACTATATGAATTGATAAATAAATCTGTTTTTAAAATCTAGAAGAGCTAATTGGCACTTGGTAAAATGTGGGAATTATTTGTCTATTCTATGCAATGTAATGATTATCAGTTACTAGAGGCAAAGAAAAGATCACCTTTTTTGTAATGCAAACCTTTTCTTTTGCAGGGGCTGGTACACTGGCAGCTGAAAGATAATACCTCCTGCTGAAAATGTTGTCAAGTCACATCGCATCATTAGTTCTAAGCCCTGTTACATGTCATGTACAGTTAAAAACCAATTTCCCAAACCCTGTATGATGAGACTGAACGACAAAATGCTAATGTAGCAGAATTTAAAGTACTACTTATTCTCGCAGGGAAAAGAAATATTCATAGAATCATAAAACTGGAAGGGACCTCAAGACACCATAAAGTCCAGTCTCCTGCCCCCACGGCAGGACCAAACACTGCCTAGATCATTCCTGACAGGTATCTGTCTAATCTACTCTTAAATATCTCCAGTGATGGAGATTCCACAACCTCCCGAGGCAATTTATTCCAGTGTTTAACCACCCTGACAGTTAGAAACTTTTTCCTAATGTCCAACCTAAATCTGCCTTGCTGCAATTTAAGCCCATTGCTTCCTATAGCACTCTGCTTAGTTTTCCTGTCAAGTCCACATTTTGGATTTTCTTCCACTTGCTATGACTTACATGAATTATGACCTAATGGTCATGTAGGTTATGTGAAAATAGTATTCTGCTGCCCTCCCAGAAGACTTTTAGGGGCCGATTCCCCAGCTGGAGTAAATCAGTGTAGCACCATTAAAGACCAGGCCCTAGTTCTCAAGGAGCTTGGAATCTCTAGGTTGTATCTCATTAAAGAGAAGGGTTGTCTTGAGCAGGAAGAGTTGACAGAAAAGAAACAGCTTAATCTACAGTGGTCTGTTGGATTTGGTATATATCCTCCCCTTCGTGTATAAAAATGACAGCTCCATGTCTCCTACAGTAGAATGTTGTTGCTTAGGTGTCGTAGCTGGTGATCAGGCTAACAGAAAGGTCAGGAAGGCAGACCTTACAATCAGACTGGTATCCCCAGGAATAACAGCACCCTATCTTTGAGATTTCAGCTTGGGAGTACTCCCTTAACGCTCCACATCCTGAGAGGCCATTAGGTATTCTGCCTTTCTCCTTGGTGAGTAACCACTGCCCAAGGTCACCGAATAGCAGACAGGAACAGCTCTGGTCTTGATGGTGGTATAGGAAAGTGGTAGGTAAAGACATCCTACCCTTGCTCTTTGTGGAGGGGAGGTAAAAGTTTCTCCCTATGTTCTGGGGGGAGAATGGAGGAGAAAGAAGAGAAGAGAGAGGAAGAATGGAAGACAGAGATCGACTGAATGAATAGAACATGGAGAGAGAATGAACATAGAGAAAGTGGTGGAGGAGGAGGAGTGAATGAAGATTGAAAATTGAACTGGAGAGGAATGAAGTAGAAGAATGATAGGAAGAAGGGAAAAATAGTGGGGAGAATGGAAGAAGGAAATATATCATATCAGTACACTGTACAAAGGATAAATGTTACATGGTGTGTGTATGCATATCAATCTATGACATATAAGAACTGAGTAAATATTAATAGACTCATATGGTTCATTAAGCTTGAGGACAGAAGGGACCATAAGATTATCTAGTCTGAACTCCTGTAAATCACTGGCCATTACATTTCACTCCATTATCCCTTTGTTGGGCCCAATAACTTGCATATTATTAAAGCATGTCTTATGTTTGGCTAAAACATATCTTTCATGATCCAGTTGTGATCTGAAGATATAAAGAGATGGAGAATTCAGCATTTATTTGGCAGTTTTTTCCAGTGGTTAATCATCCTCACTGTTAAAAATATGCCTTCTTTTTATTTTGAATTTGGCTTCAGCTTCCAGTCATTGGTTCTTGTTCTGCCTTTGTGTGATAAATTAAAAGAGACTTTTAGTACCCAGTATTTTTTTCTCTATGAGGGTATCCTGTGCACTGTAATCAAGTCATCTCTCAATTTTATTTCTGATAAACTAAACAGATTGAGCTCTGTAAGTCTGTCACTGAGAGGAATTTCCTCCAACCATTGTGGCATGTTTCTGTACCCTCTCCACTTTCTCAGCATTCCTTTAAAAGGTGGACACCAGAACTCTACACAATATTCCTACACCAGTCTCAATGAAGTCTTCTAGCCCTGCCTACAATAGGGAGCTATTTCCAAATAACTCCTCTTATTTAGAAATAACAAGCAGAGCATCCACACAACCAAGCCCATTATTTTGAAATAAGGGGCTGGTTATTTCAAAATAATAACTCCTGCTTTCCACGAGGAATAACACTAATTTCAAAATAGCTATTTTGAAATAGCAATAGTGTGGATGCTCCACTGCTGCTATTAGAAATAACTACTCCCCAGAATCATTCAGAGTAATTTCTCCCCAGTGCTTTCTGGGTCCAAATTAAGGGAGCCTGTCTTAGATTAATTTCATGGCTTCCCTGTAGTGTGGACACTCTATTTTGAAATAGTTATTTCAGGAGTTATTATTTTGAAATAAGTTATTTCAAAATAATTTCCTAGTGTAGACATCTCCATAAAAGCATCTCCCTGCTTCTCACAACGTCCCTTGTTTTTACATCCTAAGACTGTAATAGCTTTCTTTCCCCCCGACAGCATCACATTGGGAGCTCATGGTGAGTTGGTTACCTTCTAAATCTTTTTCAGTCACTGCTCTTCAGAGTAGATCCCCTTCTGCTTTTCCAAGATGTATAACTCTGCATTTTGCTACCAAGTTATATAAATAGGGAGGCCTGAATTTATAGTTCCTTTGCATCATGCCACCCATGTTGGGGAAATCTCGCTCCCCTGGGGTACAGCGTCCCCAGAAGGGTCCGAGGCTGGAGGTCAAAGCAGTGAGGCAGGAGAGAAATCTAGAAGGAAAACTTTATTATGCATGCATGCAGGCTGACAGCTACCAGAGTGCGAGCAGCAGCAGCTCTGAGAGACAGTTTTAGGGATCCTTTATACAGCATGTTCAGATAGTTTAGTTGTTGATTGTTTTCTTTAACATATCAAAGTCTCAGCAGAAGTACTCTGAGACGTTTCTGTTCACACCAGAAGTGCTAGAAGTAAGTTTTACAGTACAAAGGCACATGAGAACCTGAGTGAGGAGTCTACATGGCAACCTGTGACAAAGATAAGAGTTTACAGGACAATTTGTGACAGACTAGGAGTCTCCATGAACTTGAGATAGGAGGCATTGTAAGGGTCTTGATTAGAGTTAAGATGATTTCTCTGTTACAGAGAGAGAGAGAGGCCTGGAAAACTTTTAACCCTTGCAGCAGTTTTCTTTTAGAGAGTTTTGATTTCCTGCACAGTCCCCCCTTAGACACAATTGGAGTTATTTGATTTTTCTCCCACACCCACATAAAGCAAACCTTAAGTCAGAGTAGCTAACTGCACGAGGATGGTTCCAGCACAGGAGATTGGACAGTGGTGCAGAAATGGCTTAGCAGTGCTTAACACAACATGGCTGCATTTTCTTATGCCCATGGCTGCCACGGTATTTCTGAGGATTAATTTATGCCTGAAGATTGCACTAGTACAGCATGCCCAAGATGGAGGGAACAGAAAGATGGCTCCTCTCTTACGGTGTATGCTTTTTGGCTACAGGAGAAAATCTGTGCCTGGATTTATAGGTTAGTGTCGTGAGAATCACAGGTCCGATGATGAATACCCAAGGGGGGAAGGACAGAACCAGGTGGACAGTTTTATCAAATAAAAATTATTTATTTATGACAGTGGTGAATTTATAGTATTTATTCTAAGATTTTTAATAGACCATGTTAATAATGAACTTACAGTATTTATTATATTTATTCTATGGTTTCTAGTAAAACGTGTCAGAGATATAAGGATGGGAATGGCAAGGGGAATAGTCTCTAATCTTAAAATATCCAGCTACAGTAATAAGATAACAGTGATAACTACAAACTCTTATGTACTACCCAAAAACAACTACAACACTAAGCTTATACAACAGGAAAAAAATCAAATCATACATACCAACTTACACAGCACACGGAACATTACAAAGATATCGGTTCAGTTGCGAAGGCCTTGGTTACGCCCGAGAGTAGGGGGAGGAGGCTGGTCGGTTGATCAGGCCGGCAGCGCTTTGAAGTATACGAGAAGGCACACGCACGGTGGTACGTGTGTTGCGAAGACCTCCTAGAGCAAACTGTGCCATGGGTATTTATCCCCAAATCTGCACATCGCTTTCCTGCGCTTGCATATTACCATATATGGCCCAATGGTCACCAAGTGGGGGGGGTCTGTGTCCCAGGGGTTGGGCCAAAACTGTGCAGGTTTCATGTGACCAGGTAAGCTCCGCAGTTCTCATGCCAAGGTGATGGGTGGGAGAGTCTGAGGCTATTTTCCCCTTTTCACACCTTCCCTTTTTCTAAAGGCAATGGTATGCAGGAAGGGTGCGGCCGGTTTCACTCAAGGAGTACTGCAGCCCACTATAGCAAGAGCGGCCTGGCCAAACTTTTTTACTGGGGGAGCAGTTTCTTTTCTCTAACAGTTAGCTAAAAATTGTCAAAGATCATTATAACAGGTTTATGTTAAGAGAGGGATGTAAAAATACCCAGGACAGAGAGGGATTATTTAGGGTGGTCATGATCCAACAGGCTGTATCTAAGAGTAATGGGAATCTGAGCAAAGGAAAATTTGGGCTGAGCAATGGGAAAAATTAAAAGTGATCAAGGAGAAGTTCTGGAATTTCTATCCAAGAATCTTTGACAAGGGAAGGACTAAATTAATTAGTAGGTCTCTTCTTTTTCTGATTTCTGTGCTCTGATGATTCTGCTCTGTAAGTTCAGGAATGTTGTATATGACAGTATTAAAAATGTGCTTGTGTTCAAGAGTAAAACCTGGTTTCCAAATTCCCTGGTGAGAATCAGACATGTAGTAGCATCTGAGAAGGACAGTTTTGCAAACATAATTACATTTAACAGGAACATTATACTTGGCGCTGCCAGAGCACGTGTTTTTATTTAAAAGTGAACTCGTTTCTTTATCTTAATTTACTCATTTCTAAAGTACTCTAACATCTCAGCCTTGCTTATTCTACTTGGCCGTCACACAAAATAGCACATCAAAAAGGAGGACATTTCTCCCAAACACTATAAAATAGATAAAAATGTATATGTTATAGAAGGGCATTAGGTGCTACAATGGTTTCTAAACTCTGCCAAAATGATGTTTTTTCTCTGAATGTGAATGCTGTAGCAGATGTAATCTATACAACAGATGTTTAGCTTTTAAAACACATTTTGGGGCTCTATCCTACTCCCATTGAAGTAAATAGAAATTTTGCTATAACATTCAGTTGGAGCAGATAGGGTCCTCGATAAGTAGGTAGCTTCTTAGATTTTCTGAACTGAAAATAATAAAAACATACAATTTAACTTCAGTGTAATAATATGCAGAATAACGTATGACCCAGTTAAAATGTGCAATTGCACCCATCTAGGACATTTTAATACCTAGCAAAAATTTTGTAGACAGCTTATTTTCAAAATATTAGGTAGATTGAATGAAAATTGGCCAAAAGACCTAAATCTGTCTTTATTACAAACCATGTTTTTCTAAAAAGAACCTTCAGAATTACATGCAAGCTACTATTCCTTTAGGAGTGGTTTTTTTTTTAAACTGAAATGAATCTAACTGATGTGTTATTGAATTAAATCTATAAAATATTTAGCAATGTGTTTACTATGTACAAGGGGCTAGATAGAAAGATCTGTGCCCTTTTTGAATGCTTTGTAAGACTTAAAGTTATGGGAGAAATGGACTAATTATGATTCTGCTATAAACCACCGTAAAACTGAATGATACTTCGGGAGACAGTAACACTGTTTCTGTCAATCAATGTACAAGCTCTTTCTCTCATGAGAGACTCATTAAATATAGAAATAGCATTGATAACAGGAAGTGCCAATTATAAAGAGCTTTGGAGAGTTCTAGTAACAGGGAGCCAAAAATCGTAGCCCTTAGAGACACTGTGGTCTCTAGTTAGACAAGGGGTCCAGGAATTAGGAAAATAAAGAAAAAATCCACACTAAAATGAAATACATTTTTCCCCTCTGTCCTTTTTCTATAGTTGTTCCCTTCTTCTCCATCAATCACCTGCACAGACACAGGCTTCCTGCTTCTCTTTTACTTTTCCATTTTTGTCTCACTTCCTGCCTCCTTCGTTTCCACTATTGCCACAAGCAAGTGTTGGCAGTTTGTCCACTTGGTCAACATGTGTCTCCCACATTGTCACTTATGTGTGGAATGCCTACTTGAATTGATTTGTAAAACTGGTTCTCTGTCCTCCATTAAATTCCTCCTCAAGACCAATGCCTGCTATCGTGCCTATGGAAAACACCCTGCCCAATAGATGATGGCTCAGGAGCTAGCCAATAAGGAACTGTGATATTATTCATCAGTTACACACAAACACACACACACACACAATTATAAAGACTCGGAATAATCAAGCAATGCATATAAATGGCTTATGTTAATACATGTTCTCATTTTCCTTGTTGTCTATCTCCTCCCCCTTCCCACTGATTGGCATGTCCACTACTGAATCATGTCATACACCAAGTGTGAACTTTCTGGGGAAGTGATTAACATTTTATCCAGAAGTGCTAAAATTAGAGGTATTATGGATGCAGCAGTTTTCAGTGGGTTAGAGTTTGGTTCGATGGCTCTCAACATCTGCACTATACAAATTGTTCCAGAACCCTTGCTTTTATCTGTGTTTATACAAGTAATTAATAAAGCCAGGATGAAGTAGGTCTAGGAAACTTTTGGACTCCTTCCTTTTTAGATCATAAAACTGTTGTCTCCATTACTTTAGAATCCTTTAATGATATTACTCTGACCGTATTAGTCATCTAACAAGGTAGTTAGGTGTGGTTAAAATCACCCTGCAATACTGTATCCTATGGTTTTACGCATCAAGAGAGCTGTTACAGGAATTTTTCATTCTGTCTTCCTCCTGTCTTGATAGTCTATAGCAAATGCTCAGTATTACTTAGCCTCTCCTTTTAGTCCTTGTATCCTTATGAAAATTATTCAACAAAAAACAATTTTGTATGGTCAAATAGTAGCTTTACTGACCTACATATTTCAACATAAAAAGAAACTCCTCTGCCTTAATATAATTGGGAGTCACCAGATGGTGTCATTTCAGACAGTCTTACAAGTTGCATGTATATGATTATATAGGCAGTTGGGACAAAAGCTGCTAGCTATGAAGCAGCACACATCAGCATAATGCCACTTCTCTCAAAGTGAGATTATTCATCTGAAGCGTATTCTCTTCTTGACTTTCTGTTACTGAAATAATTTTTTATGTACAGAGCTGCTGCCTACAAGCAAAACAAAGATATTACATGATGTCAGAAACATTGCACATTTATTGTTCCCTTTCTATTTCATGCGTGTGAATGGTAGAGAGACAAAGTTAGGTGAAGTAATATATTTTATTGGACCAACTTCTGTTGATGAAAGAGACAAGATTTTGAGAGATACAAAGTTCTCCAGCTAAACACAAGATGAAACAGATTATAGGTGTACACACAGATGTTCAGATCTATCTAATCTAATCTATCTATCCATCTATCTATCTCTGCATAGATACAAAATTTTGGATCTGCATCCACAAAAATGAGCCGTGGATATCTGCATGAACATCTACAGATGTGGATACCTCTGAATATAAAGCAGATATCCATGGATTTGCAGGACAGGGCAGACAAGGTTTCAAGTATGACAGGACTCATTTTTGAGGACTTTATTTTATTGACACTCACTTTTAAAAGACTAATGATAATTAGGTAATTGATCTATGTTTTAAATTTTGTTTTAATGATTAATTTATAAGAACATAACATAAGAATGGCCGTACTGGTTCAGACCAAAGGTCCATCTAGCCCAGTATCCTGTCTGCCGACAGTGGCCAGCACCAGGTGCCCCAGAGGGGGTGGACCGAAGACAATGATCAAGCGATTTGTCTCCTGCCATCCCTCTCCAGCCTCTGACAAACAGAGGCCAAGGACACCATTTTTCCCCTGGCTAATAGCCTTTTATGGACCTAACCTCCATGAAATTATCTAGCTTCTCTTTAAACTCTATTATAGTCCTAGCCTTCACAGTATCCTCTGGCAAGGAGTTCCACAGGCTGACTACACACTGTGTGAAGAAGAACTTTCTTTTATTAGTTTTAAACCTGCTACCCATTAATTTCATTTGGTATCCTCTAGTTCTTCTATTTAGGGAACTAATAAATAACTTCTCTTTATTGGCCCTCTCCACACCACTCATGATTTTATATACCTCTATCATATCCCCCCTCAGTCTCCTCTTTTCTAAACTGAAAAGGCCCAGTCGCTTTAACCTCTCCTCATATGGGACCCGTTCCAAACCCCTAATCATTTTAGTTGCCCTTTTCTGAACCCTTTCCAAGGCCAAAATATCTTTTCTGAGGTGAGGAGACCACATCTGTACACAGTATTCAAGATGTGGGCGTACCATAGTTTTATACAGGGGCAGTAAGATATTCTGGGTCTTATTTTCTATCCCTTTCTTAATAATTCCTAGCATCCTATTTGCCTTTTTGACTGCTGCTGCACACTGTGTGGAAGTTTTCAGAGAACTGTCCACGATAACTCCAAGATCTCTTTCCTGATTTGTCGTAGCCAAATTAGCCCCCATCATACTGTACGTATAGTTGGGGTTATTTTTCCCGATGTGCATTACTTTACACTTATCCACATTACATTTCATTTGCCATTTTGTTGCCCAGTCACTCAGTTTGGTGAGATCTTTTTGGAGTCCCTCACAGTCTGCTTCTGTCTTGACTATCTTAAACAGTTTGGTATCATCTGCAAACTTTACCACCTCACTGCTTACCCCTTTCTCCAGATCATTTATGAATAAGTTGAACAGGATTGGTCCTAGGACTGACCCTTGGGGGACACCGCTAGTTACGCCTCTCCATTCTGAAAATTTACCATTTATTCCTACCCTTTGGTTCCTGTCTTTTAACCAGTTCTCAATCCAAGAAAGGACCTTCCCTCTTATCCCATGGCCATGTAATTTACACAAGAGCCTTTGGTGAGGGACCTTGTCAAAGGCTTTCTGAAAATCTAAGTATACTATATCTACTGGATCCCCCTTGTGTGCATGTTTGTTAACCCCTTCAAAGAACTCTAATAGATTAGTAAGACAGGATTTCCCTTTACAGAAACCATGTTGACTTTTGTCCAACAAATTATGTTCTTCTACATGCTTCACAATTTTATTCTTTACTATTGTTTCGACTAATTTGCCCGGTACTGAAGTTAGACTTACCGGTCTGTAATTGCCCGGATTGCCTCTAGAGCCCTTTTTAAATATTGGTGTCAGGTTGGCTACCTTCCAGTCATTAGGTACGGAAGCCGATTTAAGGGATAGGTTACAAACCACAGATAATAGTTCAGCAATTTCCCATTTGAGTTCTTTTAGAGCCCTTGGATGAATGCCATCCGGTCCCGGAGATTTGTTAACATTAAGTTTTTCTATTTGTTCCAAAACCTCCTCTAATGACACTTCAATCCGGGACAGTTCCTCAGATTCATCACCCAGAAAGGACGGTGCAGATTTGGGAATCTCCCCAACGTCCTCAGCCGTGAAGACTGAAGCAAAGAAATCATTTAGTTTCTCCGCAATGGCTTTATCATCCTTGATTGCGCCTTTTATAGTTTGATCGTCTAGGGGACCCACAGGTTTTTTAGCAGGCTTCCTGCTTCTAATGTACTTAAAAAACATTTTGTTATTTCTTTTTGAGTTTTTGGCTAGCTGTTCCTCAAAATCTTTTTTTTGCTTTTCTTATTACATTTTTACATTTTTACACTTGATTTGACAAGATCAATTATAAAGATCAATTAGTAGGCAGAGCAAAAGTTTAAGTATATGCTTAAGTACTGTCTTGAATAGCAATGCATATTCATAGAAGCTATGAATTTCACCCTTATTCATCTTGATTAATATCTTACCCTGGGAGTAGTCCCTTTTACTTCAGTGGGACTACTTACAAATTGAAATTCTACTTATTGGACTAGATTGTGAGCTCCTCGTTCTCATTAGCGACCAATTAATTTCATGAGTTGACCCACTGAAGTCAATCTGATTGCTTGTGTGAGTAACTGTTTAATAAAAGGAGTAAGAAGTTATAATCCAATGTAAATGAGAGTATCAGGAACTGGCTCTAAATATTTTTGAACACATATTCAACAACCTTACTTAGTCCTTGATTAACTTTAATTCTGATTGTTACTGATAAAGAAAAAAACTATGCAGTCAGTCTGGAGACAGAAAAGGATTCCAGTGCATAAGGTAAATAAATTAATTCATATCCTAATTTGATAAAAGCAAGACAATAAATATTTCTGATTCTTAGACCTGAATTTATTTCCCTAGTATTAATGTTCCAGTGCTTTCCCCTGACAAATTATTAAGTATTGAAGATGGAAGCACTGTATACATATATATTTTTGAATAGCATGCTGTCAAAATACTTCTTTCTGAGAAATTTAATAAAAAGAAATGGAAACATGGTGGAGGATAAGTTAAATGGTTCTGATGAATAAATAATACCTGATTTGTTGCTTGCTGAATATGAGTAGTTATCTCCTTTTGACTGCATTTGTACTTGTTCATATTGATAATGTTGTATGTTGACACAGCAAGGGTTTTTGCTGTTATTAGTCAGCATGTTAGTTTAGGTAAGTCTTACCTGGAATGTTTTTGAGGACTTTTGAAAGCCAGTGTCCAATACCAAACCTAGATATGCAGGGGCCCCTGACTGACCATCTTAGCTCTCTGTCTGTTCACAGATAGATGCCCCACCCCTTATTCATGTAATTTTGTACGGTAGGAACAGGGCTGTACATTTTGGGCAAGCAAGGCTACCTAAAAAGAAAAGCTTAATGCTCCTAAAGGGTTGTTTACTGGTTAAGCTTAGTGCCCTAGGAGGTCTGTGTTCAATTTCCTGCTTTTTTTTTTTGTGAAATGGGATATGTTACTTGGGCTCAGTACTCAAAAATATTGAGCCATTTAATGTCTTTAATTGGAGTGAGAAGCCTCAGTACCTTTGAGGATCTGTGTGTCTGTTGGAGTTGATACTCTTCACCATCTTGAAGAAATGTTGTGAAAATAAGTATGTTAAAGATTGTGAGGTGTTCGGATATTGAGGCAATGAAGGCCGTGTAAGTACCTAGACAGATGGAGAAAACAGTTGCACAAGAAAGACTGAGGGGAAAAGAGGTGTGATAAAGGTGCACTTTTATCTATCATGGCCTGGGGAAGAACTCTTCCTCATCTGTCTAAAGACTGGAGACATGGCAAGAGGCATCTATGCCCCTACTCCCAAAAAAGCCAGTGGTAGCTTTGGGGACAAACACCCCCTGAGTAGCAGAGAGGGTTGGCAGGAGGGGGTCAGTTGTTGTGGGGCTAGTGTTTATGAGGCCAGTGACAGTGAACCTGGTCTGCATGCTGAGCTCCCACATCTACTGCTGCTTTTTGTAGATCTACCTGTCTAGATGTGTCCAGCATACTGCCAACAACTGTTTCATCCACTGCCAGAAGGAGAGAGAATATATTGTCTATGTGTTGTACCCTACATACACATTCCCAGATACTTTCCTACTTTGCAGCCTAGAAGATACATTATAGGTTTTAAGGAATTTTAAGTACCAGATAGAATATCAGCGTAACCAAGTGTCATTTATTTGCCCAGTCAAAAAGGGACCCTGATGGCTTCACTCAGCACCGTCGACTGGGCTATTAAAAGTCTGGCTGGCTTCACAATCCATTGGCTGGTTTTCAGCCAATGGAAGCTGAGGGGGGCAGTGTCTATGGATGAGAGTAGCACATGGAGACTCCTGAACCCCCCTAGGTAGGCACGGCATCTGCTAGCCACTTCCGGAATGCATCACAGAGGCAGGACAGGCAGGGAGCCTGGTTTAGTCTCATTGCATGGCTAACCAGGAGCTGCCCAAGGTAAGCCCAACCTCTTGCCCCAGCCCTGCCCCCCCCCAAACCTGGAGCCCCTGCTGCACTCCAGTTTCCTCATCCCCACCCCCCCAGTCTGCACCCAAACCCCTCATCCCCAGCCCCATCCCACAGCCAGCACCACCAGCTCAGAGCCCTCAGTCCCTCCCACACTTCAACCCCGTCTCACCCAGCAGCCTCCTCCCACATTCTGAATCCCTCAGCCCCACCCCCAGCCCAGAGCCCCCTCCTGCACCCAAACCCCTCATCTTCAGCCCCACACCACCAGAGCCTGCAGCCCCAGCCAGAGTTCTCACCCTAACTCCCTTCCCCAGCCCAGAATCCTCTTCTGTACACTGAACCCCACATTTCTGGCCCCACCCCTGGGCCTGCACTCCCAGAGCTCTCATGCCCTTCTGTATCCCAACCCCTTTAAGCCATCCCAGTGAAGTGAATGAAGGAGGGGGAGAATAAGCCACCAAGTGAGGGGTAATGTAGTGAGCAGGGGGCAAGGCCCCAGGGAAGGGGCAAGGCCAGGGTGTTTGGTTTTGTGCAAATAGAAAGTTGGCAGCTATATATAGTTAGTTAGGGACAAAGAAGGCCAAATGATTTTATGAATATTCACAGCACCCACTAGATGTTCTAAAAGACTTAGTCATGATCTAGGCTAATGAACCTTGGTCACAGGACTCACTTGGAATGCCAGAGAAAGGATAGCATTCTTGTGAACCACCATTGGTCTTCCCACCTCTGGGTTTCCACAAGAAATATGTGAGTATACATATGATCTACATGTATGAGTATGCATATATCTAGACTTTAGTAAGGCATTTGATATAATCTCACATGACCTTCTCATTAACAAACTAAGGAAACACAACTTACAAAGAGGTACTATAAGGTGAGTGCATAACTGGTTAATCATTCCCAGAGAGTAGCTATAAATTGTTCACAGTGAGCTGGAAGGGCATAATCAGTGAGGACCCATAGAGATCAGTTCTGGGTCTACTTCTGTTCAATGTCTACATTAATGTTTGAGATAACAGCATGGAGAGGTCTCTTATAATGTTTGCAAATGATACCAAGCTGGGAGGGGTTGCAAATCTTTGGAGGATAGGATTGTAATTCAAAATGATCTGGACAAACTGGAGAAATGGTCTGAGGTAAATAGGATGAAATTCAATAAGAACAAATACAAAGTACTGCACTTAGAAAGGAACAATCATTATAAACTGGGAAATAACTACCTAGGAAGGAGTATTGTGGAGGATCTGGAGGTCACAGTGGACCAGTCTAAATAGTAGTCAACAGAGTAACACTGATGCAAAAAAAAAAGCAAACATCATTCTGGGATGTATTTGTATGAGTGCTTTTAGCAAGATATAAGAAGTAATTCTTGTACCCTTCTCCATGCTGATTAGGTCTCAACTGGAGTACTGTGTCCAGTTCTGGGTGCCACATTTCAGGAAAGATGTGGACAAACAGCAAAAATGATTAAAGGTCTAGAAAACATGAGGGAACATTGAAAGCTCTAAGTTTTTTTTTTTTAAGTCCAGGAGGCATAGGTTGGATATTAGGAAAAACTTCCTATCTGTTAGGATGATTAAGCAATGGAATAAATTGCCTAGGGAGGCTGTAGATTCTCCATCATTGGAGATTTATAAGAGCAAGTTACACAAACACTTATCAGGAATAATTTATATCAGCAGTGTTCAATAACCACTCTAGATAAAGGAGTTGAGGTACAGAAGGTCATGAGAGCTCTGGGAGTGTAGGCCCAGGGGTGGGGCCAGAAATGCGGGGTTCAGTGTACAGAAGAGGATTAACATGATTAACTAGGGTTAGTTTCTGATGGGCTGCTGGTGCTTTATTTACCTGTGCCTCCACAGCTACAATTGCTTGCAGCTCCTGTTCACCAGAGATCACAATTCCTGGCCAATGGGAAGTGATATCTTGGTCCACGCCACTTCCTGCAGCTCCCAATGGCAGGAACATTGATCTGCAGTGAATGGGAGCTTCAATAGGCTGTGCCCATGAAGTACAGGTAAACAAAGTGCCAGTGGTCTGCCATGGGCTAACCCCGGTGAACCACATCTGGCTTATTGCCCACCCCTGGTCTAGACGGTGCTTGGTCCTGTCACAAGTGCAAGGTGCTAGACTTGATGACCTCTCAAGATTCCTTCCAGTTCTATGATTCTATGACATAACTCTTGATGTGAAATTAATATTGCTCTAGTGTTACATTCTTGTTTCAATTGCAATATTTGTGTTTTTACTAACTGTTAATAAAACTGTTGCAAATTTGTGAGTCTTGCAATGGTGCGCATTTCAAGTCCCAGTGAAATAATATATCTAATTCTATTCTGCCTGATTTAAGGACTGGAACCTATGAAAAACTCAGAGGTTTAATTTGTCAATTGGGGATTCCTAAGTAATCAATATAGACGATACAATCAATATATAATCAGGCAATAGCTCTCTCTATGCCCAGTCCTAGGTTGCTTAATTTCTTCAGCGTCCATTGGCCTTAATGAGATTTAAGTGTACTCAGAACCTTCTATGATGTACTCAGCATCTTATAAGGCTGGACCTTGATTAAGGAGGGAGGGAAGGATACACTGGTTCTATTACCTTCTTTCCTTTATCCTAATAGCATGTCAGAGACCACTGGAACAGGAAGTAAAAGGGGCGATGATGTCTGGCTTTCCAAACTGCAACCGTAATGGGCACCTCATCATGCAGAAACAGTTTCATTGTAACTACTGCTTTTCCTTGCAACCAATCTCCCCAGTCTTACAGTTGCTGGAGAGCACTTTTCTGCCTGGCTTCAGGTTGCCACACTCCCTTTGGGGGAGGCAGGTACATAGGTGCTCCTTTTGCTTCTCATTCAGCTTCCCCCTTTATATTCTTGGAACTACTGTTTGTAGCTGATGTATTCTGCTTCCTACTGCATTAATGGAGACCAAGAGATGGCCAGGGAAAGGGAGGGCCACTATAACCTGCCCTAGGAGATAATCAAGGCTTCTAGGGCAAGTGCACACTGCCTGTGAGCTATGACACTGCAGGTTACTGGAATAGAATGGACAGGACTTTGATCTCACCCTCACCCTCTTCTATTATGACACTTCCTAGAGATATCCAGGACCGAGAGTCACCTCACAATAACCTAGCCTTAGCTTGAGGAAGCCTTGTGTTTGCCTGCCAGCGGTCGCTCCCTCACTCTATTGGCCATGGGCAACATAAGCACTCTTCTCTAGGTCTAAGCAGACCCCCCTGTCTTTTCACAAGTTAGCACCACACACACATCAACCCCCAAGCACATCCCCGGAATGTACAGCCACCCACTCCTCTTTTTTAAAGCAGTTCCAGACTTTTACCCAGGACATCCCCTCTTCAAAGATTTATTTTAGGATTCTTTTGTCTTTGTAAATCCTCTGTCTCACACCTGGCCCAGACAGCAATCAGAGCTTGTCTCCATAGATATTCATTGATCTCCATACTGATTGAGTTATCCCTAAGGCTCACATTGACTCAGGTGACATGCCTTACTTCCACTGGACCAACTTCTGTTGGTGGAAGAGATAAGCTTTCAAACTTCACAGAGCTCTTTTTCAGGTCTGGCTTATCTCTTCTGCCAACAACAGCTGATCCAATAAAAGATGCATCCTCACCCAGCTTGTCTCTCTCATGTCCTGGGACCAACGCAGCATATCAACATGGCAAGTACTCTTTGCTTCAACAATTTTGAAATCTAATATTCTGCAGCTGTTTAAATTGTTTCCCATGCAAACATTGTGCAGTAATTATGCTAAGCAGTGGGCTACTGGCTTTTGTAGCCAACTTCACATGCCACCCTTTGATCAGTTATTATATAGATAATCTGGCTCTTCTTCAGGTCTGTGTAGCTTGAAAACTTGTGTTTTTCACCAAGAGGAGATAACCCACTGAAAAGTATTACCTTTTCAGTGGGCTATCTCCTGTTGGCAAAAAACAAAAGTCTGCCAATATCATCTGACCAACATGGCTACAACTACACTGCAAACTAATTTATAGCTATCAGAACCAGGGGGTATCCCTGTAAAACACTCTGCAACTCCAATCTCTCTGCCAGTTGGCACCTAAATGTCCCTATCTCTCTAAGTCACACTCATTCTATGCAGCAAAGCTAGTACACATAGCCAAATACACGGGATGTTCTGCAAAAGATGTTCATCATCATCAGTTTGGAAATCTAGAACATTTTGCTCAATGAGGCTGTAGTTTTCTGCTAAATCAGATGCACGGTAGACTCTGTCCCTGAAGTTATTGTCCTTAGTATAAATAACTGTGGCGAACCTCCATCTGCTCATAAACTGTTTTGCCCAGTGCACATTTGTACCCTTGCCCCGAAGAATAGACACTTCACTGACATTATGCTGGGTACTTCTTTATGTGTATCTGTTCTGTTTGACTAAATTATCACCTACCTTGTTTTCAGTGCATACAGTTTACATAACCTATGCTATTTTAGGTTATTTACTTGAATAAAGTAATCTCTGTATTGGTTTGGTTTTTTGTTGCCTTAACACACGGGTGATTAATTGTACTCATTTTGTACACAGTGATTTTTTTCTTTTGTGAAAATGGTCACCTCTGTTCTGGGATTAGACCTTTACACTGCTTAAAAGTTACCTGATACTAATGAATATTTCTTCCTCACCTCTAAAAAATGACTCTGTTTGTTTAACTCCTCTCTATGGGTATGTCTAGACTACATGGCTCCGTTCACGGAGCCATGTAGATGAGTTTACTAGACATAGGAAAATGAAGCGGCGATTTAAATAATCGCCGCTTCATTTACATCAAAATGGCCGCTGTGCTGTGCCAATCAGCTGTTTGGTGGCACAGCGGGGCAGTCTGGACGCGTCGCGGTCGACAAGGGAAGCCTTTGTCGACCGCTCCGGTATGCCTCGTGAAATGAGGTTTACCGGAGCGGTCGACAAAGTCTTCCCTTGTCAACCGCGACGTGTCCAGACTGCCCCGCTGTGCCACCAAACAGCTGATCGGCACAGCGCGGCGGCCATTTTGATATAAATGAAGCGGCGATTATTTAAATTGCCGCTTCATTTTCCTATGTCTAGTAAACTCATCTACATGGCTCCGTCCATGGAGCCATGTAGTCTAGACATACCCTATATTATGACAGGCTGAAACTGACTCTGATGTGTTTGGCTTGGAATTGCATTCATGCCTAAAGGAAAATTCAACACGGACATGGCCCTTATGAAATAGAGGGCTCTGACTCAAAAGCCACAAAAAACAGCCAAAAGTGGAGTACACAGTTATAAACCAGTATCCAGAATTGCTGTTTGGCTCTTTCATAAGGTTTTTTTGAGAGAAAGAAAAAAACCATGTGACTGTGGTGATCCACCTCTGGCTATAGACCAAAAAGGTCCTTCTGTATAGAAGTCATCAGATAGAACAACACATAACGGTATATGCCAAAGGATATTCAGACTTTTCATTCTGCAGACCACTTTGCAAAAGAGAGTGCCTTTCATGAACACTTCTACGCTCCCCAAAACCCAATTGCTTATTTCTCAAAATATTTTCTTCAGGGCCATCCGAGAGGGCTCCGAAGGGATAATTGCTATTCTAAGGTCCTCAGCATGAGAATCATTATTATACACCTTGCAATTGTCATTAGGAGCAGAGAATCCACTCATCTTGATTCTCTGTTTGCTTAGAGACCGAATTTTAGAAGTGGTGAGTGTAGTAAGTTGAGGGTCAGTAACATGCAGTCAGCAGGCCTGAACAGAGGCCTGTAACATGAAAACAGCAACAGGCCTGCAATCTAGTGAGCAAGACTTTGGTTCAGTAACACAGGAGCCAAGAAAGAGGCCCTACTGATAACTGTGTAATTGTGTAAGTTAGGTAGAGCATGGAAGGACACAGGGAGGCACTGGGTACAAACTGTAAGCCAAAGGGGAGTAACGGAACATCTAAATAAGAAGTGTCTTGCTACAAAGACTCCCTAAAAACTAATGCACATACTGACCTAGGTTCAGGCCAGTCGGAATTGACAGCATGAAGGATAGTGAATAAGCCCCTCTTCCGTAAGGTGAGGGGTGGTAACTAGTCAACAGAGGGTGGTAAGCTGGTATGTAAAGAAATGATGTAAGTTGTTTGTACCTGTCTATAAAAGGACACCGCAAAAGGTGCTCTCCGGCCGATCTTGGGGGGGGGCGCACTAGGTGCCTGAACGGCAGGTGTCATTGCCTGAACTTACAGAATGCAAGTAGCTTAACTTTGACTAACTGCTGTTAATATCTGTTATACGGCAATAGGCCTGCCTGGTGTTGGTACCTTGTCAACGTGGGCCATAGTGCCCAGTGGTGTAACATTGTACTGATACCAACTGGTAGAGCTTCGCATTTGACAATAAACCTGCTCGATTGATTTCAAACTTTGCCTGCATCTGTCATTTCCGGGGCCTCTCAGAGATCTCCTGTGTTGACCCAAGTGCACGGGGTCTAACACTCTAGATAAAGGGAGTACCGATTGTTACGCATGCAGCCGAAAGTTTATCATCACCGACGGAGTAGAGGTCCTGTCAGGAGCGCGCCAGGACGACCCTGACCAGACAACGCTGACACTGACAGTCCAGACCACCGAAGGTACCGAGGTACAAGACACCGAGGTACGACAGTGAGTAGCTGCAATTCTTGTTAGCTTCAGCTTCAGCTGCAGTTCTTAGAACACGTGAAAATCAGGCTTTTTTAGAGCCTACAACTATCCCCTGGGGAATAAAATGTGCCATAGTACTGTAGCTTTACAACATGAATCAGAGCTGAATGAATGAATGAGAGATTATATTATGTGAAAAGAGACTGTAACAAACTCTGCTTAGTTTGCTTTATTCATATTATGTTTGTTGAATTATGATAATTTCAGATTGAACGTTTTCTAGTTAATTTAGATCTATACCTTTGACTCTTTCAAGACTTGAGTTTACTGCATTGTTGGCTAAAGTTAGCATGTTTGAAGTATTTCACAGGCTAGCCTAGACCCATGGTAAAGATTAACTCAAGCTACTCTTGAGTTATTGTGCACATGCCATCATAGGATGGAGTCAAGTGTAGGTGCTTACTGTTAGCAGGTGAACCAAACTCCCATGATCCTTTGCAGATGAGCCAAACTCTTGTGAATCTTATATTGAACTTTAGCTGAACCTAGGGTGTTATCAATGATGAATTGGATATCCCCTTACTCTGACCTATTGACCCCAAGGAAATGTTTCCAGATGGCAGAAAGGGACTACGTGTGATTGATGAGGTGCAGAAGTTTTCCACGATTGATAATAACTTATTGAGAGATGCTTTGAGCTTATCAGGGACTATTCCTTTTTTTAAAATGTTTTCTACCATAATGACCTGAACTGATGTTTTTGCTTTATCCATTATGTAAATCAAGTTACGGTAGATCATAGGTCATTTTCCCTACATGCATAAACATGCATGGTATATAAGTAAGTAAATATCTAAAAGGTAGCTGAGAGAGAATCAAGCTGCAAGACCACTTCCACAGATTAGTATGATAATGTATGGATCTTCCTTTCTCTACTGTGATGTTTTAATCTTTGACTAATAATTGTTGCTTAGGGAAAGCTGGTTGAGCCTAATTTTCTGACCTCATAACAGAATCAGGCCTTTAAGAAAAAAATACAGAGCCAGGCAGGAAGATAATAATTAGTATCGGTTTGGGCCATTTAGTAATAGTTTGTAAGTTTAAACAGTGACAGCATTCAGGTTTTGTCATGGACTGTCACGAAAGTCTGGGTGCATAGCACACTCCAGTTCTGCAGTAAGGTGCCTTTAATGTGGGGCAATTAAAATAGAAAATAAAGTATTGAAGTGTTATAGGAGTGGACTGTTAATACAGAAAAAGAAAAGGAAAATAATATCAGACAACAACAGAGAAATACTCAAGCATTTTGTAGAAGATATATTATAGATCATGGAGGTGCTTCATCTGTGCTGGACACACTTAACGAAAGCAGATCCTGGGATCATGTTTATAATGCATTTAAATTGGAGACAAATAAAAAAAAGGAATGATAAGGAATAGAAAAGTATTTCAATGCAGAATCTTCACGTGGACTCCATGGTTTTGAATAGAGATAGCTAAATGGATGAACAAATAAGGGAAATGAAGGATCATTTGGAAGCAGAAAGGGAGAAAAACAACAGCTGGCCAGTGTGAGTAGTAACACCTCCTCATCTTGAAAGCTGCACAGAGCAAGAGATAATGCTCTCAATTGTTAAGCACAGTGTGCTCCAGAGAACAGTGAAAGATTAAGTTGAGACAAGATGGATAAGGTAATAACCTTTGACTCGTCCCACTTCTGTTGGTGAGTGAGACAGTCTTTCACAAAGGTCTTCTTCAGACTTGAAGAGGAGCTCTGTGTAAGCTCAGCAGCTTGTCTCACTCACCAACAGAAGTGGAATCAATCAAAAGTATTAACTTCACCCACCTTGTCTCCCTAATATCCCACTGAAGGCAATTATAGGTGATTTGGCCTCTAAAAAGGGTACAATAACAATGCGCAACAAGCGATTGATAATTTCTACTATATGACACTATTCAAGTAAAAATCAAGCCTGAGACTGTGTTAACAGTCTCGTAAGCAGGTAAGTGCAAAAACATGCATTTGATGTATTTGTCCCATAGTCACTGAGAGTGAGAGGGAAAGATTAGAGGACATGTAATTACTAGTAAAAGTTTCTAAAGCTAAAGTGCTAGCAGAGGAAAAAGAAGAAAGTGATGCTCTATTTTCACTTAGCTGGCCACCTTCTATTGGTACCTGTGGTACAGTGGGTGCTGTTTGTGCTGCCACTGGGATTGGGCTGATATTCTGGAATATAGGCGCTGACCCTGGGCATGCTCCAGCCCAGGTGTACCCATGGAAAAAATTAGTGGATGCTTAAATGTTTCACAATGTGCATGAGGCACTGGGAGAAGAGGGAGGAATGGGGATGGGCTATGCTCAGGGGAGGGGGCTAAACTAGGCGGGAAGTTCACTACAAGAGAACAAGGCTGGCAACAGACTTTACTGAGCCTTGGCAAGAAGACTGGGGTTTGAGTATGGGCCTCTGGAAGGGGGAGGAGCACAGGCAGAAGGGGCAGGGCTGGGGCTAGCTTTCCCCACCAGCCCTCAAGGCCACCCAGACTGCACCACACAAGGTTCCGGCAGCGATGTAAAGATACTGTTGCCTCAGCAGTGGTGACCAGGAGCCCTGGACCCTTTAGAATAGCTGGGCCCTGGGGCAGCTGTCCCTTTTTCCTCCCATTGTCAGCAGCCCTGCAAGAGGAACAACCCTATCTGCTGCTCTTTCTTATGTGTCTAAATTGCTCTCACCAGTTGAACTCAACTACTGTACAATGCATGTGAAAGTAGTTCACTAGCCACCTATTGGGCCATCAAACCCTTTATCTTTCTAATCTTCTCCACTCTGACCAGGTCAAGGATAAATAAGTTTCTAATGCCCAACTACCCATGGTGCACTGATACTGCAGGACAAAGACACAACTGCCCACTCTTAACCCAAACCCTTACATGTCCCTTTTGCACCTTTGTACAATGGCATCCCTCAAAAATGTTTTTTGCCTGCTTCACCTTACTCATTACCTCAGTTTTTCCACTTATTATATCCCTCCTCCAATGTATCATCTGCATTTTTGCAGATAGTTCAAAGTTTCTACAAGGATAGGAAAGCATTTACTGTTTTGATTTCTATGTCTGATACGTGCAGTTCCCTCTCTTTGTTGTGCACATCTCACTCAGCTCAGTATGCTGAGCTCATGGTGGCGGCTAATGCACTAGAAATATTTAGCTTCTTCTGACTTATATTTGCTTTCTCTCCCTGTTTCTGAATGGGTATGTGATGCCCTCAGAGAATTCTTTTCTTTATAGCACTCTCAAAACTTTATATCTTGTAATGGATCTCTCTTCACTCATGCGTCTCTCCTTTGTGACATTGTTTCCTGTCACATAAAAGTCATATGTGGGTTCTGCAGCTTAACAGGCCCAGGATGGAAGTTTCCATCCTAGCTGTACATAGCCTGGGACCCTGCAAGCGTAAACAGCAGCTGGCCCTTATCAGCTTTAACCCATGCCTTGAGCTGGAAAACTACTAAGCGGTAAACAAGTTTGACCTCGGTCTCAGCTCATGAGAATGTTGAAAGTGGCATTGAGCCAGTACACGCACACCCAGTAAATAACTGTAGTATAAATAGTGTAGGAAGTCCCATGCCTGGTGAGTCTCACCAGGGACCTAGACCTCAGAGAGTGCCCTGGATTTCCCCAGCTGGAGCCACATCCACTGCAGTCTGGTAAGAGGTGACAGGAGTGGGAATCCACGCAGACTGAAGGGGAGTAAGCATTTCTAATTGCTTGTTGCTCTCTTATGCATTGGATCTGCCTGTGCTTATTGATGTGTCACTTTGCAGTATCTATGTAACCATCTGGCAATATTAACCCTGTAATAGTAGTGATATAGTGAGATTAATAAAAGCAACTATCCCTAATCGACTCTGTTGTGAAGCAAATCCATAATCCTGTTTGGCCATGTCCCTGTGAGTTGACATTTCCCTCATTTCTTCCCTCTCTACTCCTCTCTTTTTTCCAAAAGTTAGAAGTCATGGTAAATGGCCCAGTTTCACTATAAAAATTCTGTAGCTAATACTTTTGCAAAGCAGAATGCTCAAAAGGGGGGAGAGATGGACTTCCTCACATAAAATTGCAAATGCCTCTGATTCGGCAGTTAGTACTACAGATACAGTACCTGTTTTAGCTGTCAACACTGCACAAGCTGTGTTTGTTTTGCAGGTGTAACACATTAGGATGCAGTGTTATTAGAAGCAATCAAACAGGTGCAGGTGAGATAAGAATTTTCACAGGACTCACCCTTAAAACCTTGTGATTCAAAATTGGCCTGAGGCATAGAGAGCCACTTATTCATGTACACATTGAATGAAAAACCACTATGTATGGTACCAGAATAATCTGGAAGGATTTAAATGTTTCATTCTATGATGTACCTTTGTGAGGTGTTTTGGGGTTTATAAAACCCACAGTGGAACTGAAGGGGTTAAGAAGCAACTGGGCCCAAGTGGCAGTGCCTAGTTGCATCTGGAGAGCATTCTCCAACTGGAGGGGGAGTTTAAAAGGAAAACCTACAACTCAGAAGGGAGTTGATTGGGCAAGGAGAAAGACCTATCCTGAGAGCTGGTGAAGAAGGATGTTACAGAGACCTTTCCTTGGAAGAAAGAGCCAGCTTGCTGAGCCCAGATAAACTGAATTTTCATTTACTCTCTTTTTCTTTGCTACAGTGTGAAACTGCACATCTTCGGGGGGGGACGCCAAGTGCCCCAAGGAGGGGTAGCCTTAAGACACTCTTTAGTGCCAGTTGTTGTTTCTCACAGAGTTTTGGGCTGGAGCCTGGTGGCGTGGAGGATATAGGCTCTGCTACCAACCATCTAGTTACAGACGGTCCAAAAGCCATCTCTTTCAAACTTGGAGAGGGAAAAGACTTTGCAAACTCCATGGCTGGGACTGGACACCCCCAGCAGTAACTAAACAGACTGAAGGTGTTTAAGGAAGCATGGAACCTATATGTATCTTCACACTCTGTTGCCCCAGAGAGGGATATGGTTAACTGACAAGCTTACTGGAGATTTTGGGTGACACCTACCAAAAAGCTAAATGCCTGACAGTGGCCAGTGAGAAATATTAAAGGTGAGATGGTAGAGACATATTATGCTAACCACTAGGTGGCACCATCAGAGAGTGCTGCCCATTACAGGAAGATATCAGGGAACAGAGAACAACATCCAGCAAATGGAAATGCTAGGCTGGTGACTACAAATGAAGAAGGATGTGAAAGAATTATGTGACAGTTGATTAACCAGTGCATAGAATAATACTATAAGTAGTAAGATCTGTGTTCCCCTTAGACCACATTGAACATTAGAGTCCCTACCATCAAACTCATGCTAAAAATCAGTGGTGGCCTGTCAGTACAGGTGACCTAGGCGGTCGCCTAGGGCACCAAGAAAAACAGCCGTTGAGGGCTTTGGAGGTAGGGACGTCAATCGCACGCCGATTGCATGTTTCACCTAGGGCGCCAGTTGCCAGCAGCTCATCTAGGGCCACTCCTGCTAAAAATGTGTCTCTATGATAGGAAAAATTGGAGACAATCTCATTACATTAAATTTCATGGCAATCAGGGCTACTCCTGCCAGTGCAACAAATCACACTCCCTTTGAAATAACAACAGGACAAGAAATGAGATTTCCAGAACATTTGTTGAGGGAAACAATTGATGCACGTATCAAAGGAGGTAGCATTGATGTTTTCATGAATAAATTCCAACAAAGGCAGATGCATCTGTATGTAGCTAATGAAGTGGAGAAGTCAAAACAGAGAAGCAAAAGTATATTTTGACAATGGAATAAAGGTTAGGGTTAGAAAGCAGGTGACTGAGTCATACTTCCTTTGCATGCCACACTGGAGCATAACGTGTGCCATAAATGTCCTTCTGTGCTGTGCATAAATTGAAGTAATCTCTACATAAGATTTGGCTTACTGGAAACAAAAGAAAAGTAGATAAAATTAATCGACTCAAAATGTTTATGGGAAAAAATCCCTCCCTCCTACAGAGAACTAACACTGCTGAAAGTACCTTGTTATTGATGTTGACTCTCTAATTGCTTGGGGTGCTGCTGAATGGAGAATTACAGCTCCCCTTTCCCCAAGAATCTTTGCAAGGTTTTAGGGGAGGAGACATTCTTTTTCTGGTAAAATATAATGCAATGGATTGGTTGTCACATAGAATATGGCAGTGGAACAGCTTTTTTTTATATGATATGATATGACAGGATATAGTATAATATTTCCTAATGGCGCAAAGCCAGGTAGGCATTAGGAGGAATGAAGCAGTCAGATATGAAACTAATGACTCTAACATTCAGAAGTCAGACGCACAAAGATTCGGGTCTGTATTATGTAACCATAGCAACTGCTATAGAGGAAGGCCCAACAATTCATGACACAGGCAGTATCCGTGGTGGATTTAGAGTTAGGGGGGCCCTGTGCGCAGTTCATTTTTTGGAGGCCCTTGGAGACCCAGCCAAGAAAAAAGAACATTCACTCTTCCTGTTCCTCCCATTTTTCATTCTTTTTTCTTCCTCCTCCTCGTATATTATAAGTAATAAGAAGTAAAGGAAAATAAAGTGAGGGGCCTTGATTGGTTTTGTAGTCTAACTTTTTTTTCACAGACCACTTGAAAATTGCTGAGGGTCTCTGTGGACCACTTAATGATCTTTCCAAATATTGTTTGTACCATTAGCTAAACTATTGTAAAGTGCTTTGGATAAGAGCGCTTTATTTAAATAACTCATAATAACCTTTCCTTGGTCCACCTGAATAGAGTTCTTTGAGCACAGTTTGAGAACTTCTCATCTAGATGAAAGCTTGTATTTGAATATGTGAAAAATGTGTAAAAATAAAATATATAGATGATGCATGAATGGAAAAATAAAAGTTAACTTCCTCTGAAGAAATGTATTCAGGTAAAAAATTATTCAGATAGCTTTCTTTTACATTTTTTCTTTATAAAACCATCAATTAAGTCATCGTAAATAATATTTTGTAAAGAGGCACTTTCAATTGTCAATACTGCTGAACTTGTCACGTATTTCTGACTCCTCATATTTTGCAAATAATTTTAACTCGCTTCAATACAGAAAAAGAAGATTCACCAGAAGTATTTGTGACAGGTATTGTTAAAAATATTTTCAGAATGGTTTCTACGTTTGGAAAGGTAGCCTGCAAACTGTCATGTATAAGTCTATACAAATCAACTGGTGATCTCAAAGTACAGACCTCATCATTTTTGATAAAATGAATGAAATGTTTCACTTCATCTTCAAAAAGATTTGTCTCTATGTTCTCTCAGTAGCATTCACTTAATATCTTACTGTAGTGGCTTTTAGCATCTTCATCCATGCTTCTGTCAAAAAACATGCAAAATAAATCCACAGCTTTCTTTAGAGATTCACCTCTACTCTGCAATTGCACTATTAATGTGTCACAAATAACAGTGACAGTCTCAACTATGGTCTTCTCTTTCCCTTTTAAATTAATTTCATTGTCTCTAGTTTCATCAATAAATAACTTCCTTTTTTTAAAATGCTTTTCATCAGATATATCAAAGGAACTTAGATTTTCTGTTACTATTAGTGCCTCTGCTTCCATGGACCTGTGTCATTTAGAACTTCCATGACAAAACTTGTGATTGAGGCTAAAGAATTATGGAATTATTATGGACCTATAGAATTATGGAATCACAGGGCTGCAAGAGCCCTCAGGAGGTCACCAAGTCCAACCCCCTGCCCAAAGCAGGACGAACCCTTGCTAAATCATTCCAGCCAGGGCTTTGTCAAGCCAGGACTGAAAAAACCCTAGGGATGGAGATTCCACCACCTCCTTAGGGAACCCATTTCAGAGCTTCACCACCCTCCTAGTAAAATAGTCAAACCTGCATGATCACAGCCCTAACCATGGATTACCTCATGCCAAACTGGTTCCCCACAGACAGCGGCTTCCTGAGGGCAACAGCAATGCACTTCTGCAGGGGATGGTGGGTCTCGTGGGTGTCCCATCATCTGAGGATGGGGCAAGCCACTCGCAGAGCTCCAGAAAGGTGGCCCTCCACATGCAGAATTTCTGGAGCCACTGCTGGTTGTTCCATTGAGGCAGGATGATGCAGTCCCACAAGTCGGAAATGGTCGCGCTTCACAAGAAGCGGTGTTCCATGGTGTTGGAAGGGGATAGAGGGGAATTTGGTTTATCATAAGTGCCAGGACCTGGGTGAAGAAGTCCCCTGGTCCAGGCTGGTCATCATGGTCCTTAAGCACCATGTGGGCAGTGTGGATGAAGTGCTCCATGAGACGCAGCATGAGGCCCATGAGCCCAGCATTGCTTTGCAGCAGCTCCAGCTCCATGCAGTCAGTGCTGTGGCATTTGCAAGGGCAACTAGAGCATGCAGCATGAGTTTGGTGCCCCACAAGGGAGCGGGCAGTGGAGAAGTGGTGTGTGAGATGCAGCCCTATAGGGGAGCCCCTTTAAGCATGAGTCTCAGCTAGCCTCAGCAAGCAGCTACAGGAAGTGACTGCTCTCCTGCTTCTGGGAACTTTAAATGCAATGCCAGCTCCCACTAGTAAGAACATGCTATTTCAGTATAATTCTGGGCTATTTCAATGGTGCCTTGTAGCGTGGATGTGCTATTTCAAAATAGTTATTTCGGGAGTTATTATTTTGAAATAACTTATTTCAAAATAATTTCCTAGTGTAGTTATGCCTTTAGTCTCTAAGGTGCCACAGGACTCCTCGTTGTTTTGATCCCTCTAGTAGTAGAAAGAGTGGGGTTTAGATGAAAGAGAGACAAAACCCACATTGAATAAATAGCATAGCATCTGGATGCAGAAAGTGAGAGAAAAAAACAATGTGATTTTACCATATGAACTTTTTCCCTGAAAATGTGGAACTATTCCAAGCATTCCCAAGAAAGCAGCCAATATTCACGATGGTGAGAGTTGTGCTGGAGCAGCGGTACACACATGTATCTGTCACGCAGATGTTTTATTTCGTATTGAAATTATTTCCCTTTTAGGACCATAAAATACTGCAGTGAGGTTGGGGGCAATCCGTGCATTTTGGAACAGAGTGTTGAATATGAAAAGCTATAGAAATCATAGTGTAACCCCTTCTTGTACCATATATGTGTGCCATTTCTCTTTTATTGCTAGTTTCTCTATCCTAAACCACTTAGTTTTTCAAGCAGCCTGCATTTGGTGGCTTAAATTGTTCTCTCTGAGGAGAGTCGTCTGGGTATCTCAGTTCAGCATTTTAAAACTAAGATGAATGTTTGTGTTTGAAAATAATTTCAATTATTGTAGCAGTGCCGTATGGTTGCGCATCACCAGAGCTCAGGCACCCATGCAGGAGCAGGATAAGATATGGGAGCCTACTAAGGGTAAGTCTACACTGCCATTTACTGTGCTGCAACTTTCTGGCTCAGGGGTCTGAAAAAACATGTCCCCAAGCACAGAAAATTACAGTGCTGTAAAGCACCAGTGTAAATGGGTTCTCAGTGCTGTTAGCTACTCCCTTTATGATAGGTCATTTACATAGAGCTCTGTCCTTCTCCCAGACATGGCCACACTTTCACTTTAAAGCGCTGCCATGGTAGCGTTGTCACAGCTGCGCTTTTATTTTAGAAATGTAGACAAAAGCCTTCCTGCAAAAAGTGCAAATATCTCACTAAGCTTCTCGCTGCCGATCCTTTCGCATACCCTACCCTCCAAAACAGGAAGCACAAGGGATTGCTTATCTAAAATATTTTCCACTGGTATCTTTTTTTCTTCATTAAATTATACTGATCAATACATGGTTAAAACAGAAAATCAATATAAACTCATCAAAGGGCCCAAGTACACAAATACAGCACCCGGAGTAGTCAATGCCTGATGCACACACATGAAGATTTACTTCTGGGGAAAAGCCTTTTTAAAGTGAATGGACTTTCCTTCAGGGGTAAGGTCTATGCCTGTGGATCTGAGAGAGATGGAGGCCCAGGAGGAGAAGCAGATAAGCTGTGCGGGAGGAGGCAGACAGGAGAATCCTGGACCCTGTGAAGGGACCAGATCCCAAAGGGTTCTTGGAACTAGAGGAAAATGAGGCAGGGAGTTGTGTGTATGATTTGTTGTTTTTCCATAGATTTGTATATTTCTTGTGTGGTCTGTCAGCAAAGTGAGTATGCGGTTTAGAAACTCCTGTAGAGTCTGTGTGTATTTTCCTACACAGTCATGTAATCCTCCAGAGGGCAAAGAGTAAACAAGACAGCTTAGGTGAACTCTGGGAGTATGCATCAGCTACTGGGCATGCATGGAAGAGCTGGCACTAGCTTCAGAACTAGACAATTAGGCTACATCTAGACTACAAAGAAAAGTCAGGAAAAGATACACAAATTGCAAAACGAGGTTTACAGGGATGGTGAAAGAACATGTCCACTTTTCCGATTTTTTTTCTGAAAAGCAAACGCGTTCCTTAGAAGCGGCATTGCTTTTCCGGGATACCTCTGGTGTCCCGGAAAAGTGCTGCAGTCTAGGCATAGCCTTAGAGCTTGAGGTCTCCTGCCAAGATGGTGTCAGACACAGGGTCTACACCTGGAATGAGTCCCTAAAAAGCCAGAAGCTGAGAGACAGTACATAAGCTCCACCCAACTGAGGCAAATCTAGAGCACCTGAGACCTAAAGTTCAGGTCTAGTAGAGTAGTCTGATGAGCCCCTATAAAGGAAAACTTATTGCAGATAATAGTAATCTATTATTTACACAAAGAGCCATGTCATTAGGTGTAGCATAAAAAATTAATATTATTAATAGCATAATCAGACAAACGGCAAATATTGAGCTACACCAAGTGATGATCTGCACTAAAGTAATTAACGCTATTGTTGGTTTGTTTTGCTTTGTGGTTTGCCAGAGTAGAGGCAGTTTCTTCCCACATATCTGGAAAGAAGAGTCAAGAGGGTAAAAGTCTTGCAGATTGTCTGCATTCTATCATACTACTCTCTATGGAGTAAGAACCACACTTAGAGTATGTCTACACTACATGGCTCCGTCGATGGAGCCATGTAGATGAGCTTTGTAGACATAGCAAAATGAAGTGGTGATTTAAATAATTGCCGCTTCATTTACATCGAAATGGCTGCCGCGCTGTGCCAATCAGCTGTTTGTCGGCACAGCGCAGTAGTCTAGACGCTCGGCGGTTGACATCAAAAGCCTTTGTCGACTGCTCCGGTAAACCTCATCCCACGAGGCATAACGGGGCGGTCGACAAAGGCTTTTGATGTTGACCGCCGAGCATCCAGACTACCGACTTGTGCCGACAAACAGCTGATCGGCACAGCGCAGCAGCCATTTTGATGTAAATGAAGCGGCAATTATTTCAATCACCGCTTCATTTTGCTATGTCTACAAAGCTCATCTACATGGCTCCGTCGACGGAGCCATGTAGTGTAGACATACCCTTACTTACTTACCACACTGCCAAGCCAACTTAAAAACATGGTTGGTGCCTAAAATATAGAGAACACCCAGTTCCTTATAGCAATTGACAAGGTTTAATCAAGGATAGAGGTAGACTTTGGTTATGTCTATACTATGAGCTTGGAGTATTTAATGGGGGTCTATAAACCACCTACTGAGCATAGACAGAGGGGAATAGAATTTTTCTTATTTACAATCAATGTGCTTGATCACACTCCCACAGAGCTGCCAGCACTAGGCTTTGTCTACACTGCACAGCTTTTAGGGATAGGCATGTATCGAGTAGCCATAACACTAACAGGCAATATAAACATTTTGTTGGTCTGCACTTTTGCAGACAAAAAAATTGCACCCTCTGGCTATGTCTACACTGCAGGGGTTTTGCGCAAAAACAGCTGTTTTTGCACAAAAACCCATGGCGCATCCACACCTCAAGCATACTTTTGCTCAAGTAAATCAGCAATCAAACGGCAGAACAGAGGGCTTTTTGCAGTGTAGGTAAACCTCCTTCTACGAGGCAAAACTCCTTTTTGCGCTACAGCTGGTGCACAAAAAAGCCATGTGTGGACACTCCGCAGGGGTTTCTTGCACAAATAGAGCCTATCCAAAAAAGCACAGGTGCTCTGATGGCCATTCTGTGAATGGCCATCAGAGCTTTCTTGCGCAAGAGTGTCCATGCAGTGTGGATGCTCTCTTGCACAAAAGCCCATCGCAAAAGCGATGCCCTTTGAGGTGTGGACGTGCTTTTGCACAAAAAGTTTTTGTGCAAGAACTCTTCTGCAAAAGACTTCTTGCGCAAAACCCTGCAATGTAGACGTAGCCTCTATGAGCAGTGTTTGCTTTGCCTGCAGGAGAGCACATTCCTGTCGACAAAGCACTGTTTGCACAAGTACTTGCTGTGACAGTACTTGTCCCTCCTCAGCCCTTCCAACAATCACAAGGACCGCCCTGTTAATATTATTTCATTTACTTGGTACCATATAAGATTGAAGGGTAATTGTAAGCTGGTTTTCCTGTGACATCAATACTCTTGGGCAGGTAAATATGAGCTTCCAAATCTTGCTGCTGTCAAAATCAGTTCTATTAAACTCAAAGTACATTCCCCGTTGGTTTTCTATATTACATAGGTACCAAAGACAGGCCTGGACTATATCCAAAATTTAGATCATCCTAGCTATATGGCACAGGTCTGAGAAAAACGTAGTTATGTCCTCATATCCCCCACTATAGACATAGCTAAATTAACAGGGGAATTCTTCTGTGGACCTTGCTACCACCTCTCAGAGAAGTAGTTTACTGGTGTTGATGGGAAAACCCTTTATTGTCAATGTGTGAAGCAAGTACATTTCAGCCCTATAGCGACCCAACTGCTGCATCATAGATGTGCTACTGTAGCTGCTGACATGTAGATATACCCGACTTTTAATGGGGCTTATGGTCCTAAACCACTTAGGTTTGTCTGAAAATCCCATTCCTAAATTGCTTCTATGTAGACTCCTAAATGAGTACTGGGAGACTAGCCTTAGGCACCCAGGTGAGCTTTAACAGATATCACTGTATGGATCGTCTCTTCTCATGCTTTGTGAACAGTCTTATATTCTATGTATATGTATCTCCTCACTGTTTATAGTTGTTTTATAAATAAAATGTTAAAAAGTCATGGTAACATTGTCTCAAAAACATGAAACTCATGGACTCTGATTCTCACGTCAGGCCTGGCAAAAAAATTGCCTCAGCAACAAATAACTAAGTAGCCTTATCGAAAATAAAACAAAATAAAAGGGAACATCAGACAATACTTTTACCAGAATTAAAATATTATATGCAGCCAGCAGCTGGAGAAGTCCTCTTCTCATGTTAAACAGACAACAATCCACTTTATCACCTTTGTGATGAAAGGGGCAGACATGATCAAATGTTGTTAATTTAGCCAGCTGCAATTGAGTTTTCTTATTTCTGTAATGATTTGGTATTGAATCACTTAATTAAAACAATTTTTTTTGTTTCTTCATACAATTAGATAAAACATCTTTGGAAAACTAACATGTAATTTCTAGTCAAGTGAAAACACATTTCTTTGATGAAGATTAATGCTTTTTTTGGATTAGAATCGTTGTAGTTACAAGCACTACTTTTTTTGATTAGCCTAAATAATTAGTTTCATGTCCATAGTCCTGTCTTTTTATAGTCCTCTGACTCTTGACCGTTCCTCTGTTTATAAAAATGTAATTACATAATTAATATCAAATACTAAAAATAATCCTCTCTTTTATATGAAGCCAATAGTGTCATAAAGGACAAACTATAGCAGGAGATGCACTGACTTTATCGAGCACCTGAGCTAGAGATAGCTGGCACAAATATGTTAGAACGTAAAATGAAGAACTCTGTGGTACAAACCATGAATTATCAAGGAAATTGTATTGATAGACAGAACCACTGTGCTGCATTATTTTACACATTTCTTGCTTGGAAACTAAAGCAATACTATTCATTTTATTGCACTTTTATATGTTTTTCCATCTAAAATTATATAAATCTTATTTAAGCTTGCGGCATCAGCCATTTTGTTTTCAAAACCATGACACATTTGATAGTGGGCTGTGATCTATTGCTTGTTTTTGTAGCTGCTAAAACTATGGTAATGTGGCACCAGCAAGAACTATGCATAAATTTCAGAATGCTATCCTGAAGTAGGCAAAACTCATCTGGGAGTTTCGCTACAAAAGCCAAAATTTGGGAATGGTTTGCCTAAAAGTTAGATGAGTCTCATGGACGTATCCGGTTTTCAGTTTCAGAATTTGATTTATTTCAAACCTGAAGCTTGCATAAAATATAACAAAAGAGTTTCACAAAACACCTGTGAACCAAAACTGACATGTTTTATGCAGCTTTATCCCTATCATAAACATTCAATAGTAAATAAAAAGTGGAGCATGTGACATAAAAATCTGGGAGAGAGAATAAAAAGCTTTGTAGCATAAATCATAAAATAAATGAATGTACATGACACATAGCACCTTCAGTGCTATTGTGCCTCAGACAACCTATGAGCATGCATGAAGATGTGGACAAAAATTGTATGTACAATATGAGTATTTGTGATTGCAAAAATGTCTTGCATGATATGAAATGACATGAGGACACATGGGCTACATCTACACAGTGGAGCTATTTTGGCATATCTCTGGCATCCCGAAATAGCTATTCCATGTCTTAAGACAAACCTGTTATATTGAAATATAACAGCTCACTATTCCAACATCCCTGTAAACCTCATTGCACAAGGGATAAAGGACATTTCAGAATAGTGCCTTATTTCAAAATAACATTGAAATAAACTACTCAATTTGCGTTGTACAAATTGTGTAGCTTATTTCAAGCTAACGGTGCTGTGTAGATGCAGCCCATGATGAAAAACACACACAGATTCTCAACTTTAATACATAATGGAACATGCAAACCTCAAAAAGAAAAGTTAAAAAAGACAGAAAGCAAGCAAGAAAGAAATCATTAATGCCTTCCATTTTCTGGAGAGCTTAATTCATCCAAAGCCTGCTTCTGATAGCTGGCTGGGTTATGCTGTTGTTATTCCCAGTAGAACCATTGCTCCTGAATGTTCCAATAATGGTTAATTGACTATGAAGTTGGCAGTTATTACATTTTACGTCCTCCTGTGCTTTTTTTAAACATCTAAATTGTCATTGATTACAAATTATTCTAAAGCTAGGATAGAATGTAATATAGCTGCAGACCCTATTGAATTATAGACTGTGTGCTCCTGTAGTAATCAATATTACATGTAAAACTAACTGTCTTTTTATCCCATGAAACTAATGTATTGTCAGAGGGAAAAATATACACAACAAAAAGTATGATCTCAGCATTTAGGGTCCACAGAGCTGTAGCTATGAGATATCAAAATCAATTCTGTTTCCTTCTTCTGGCCACAAGCCTCCACATGATTTATAAAGCATTTTATTACTGGGATGAGAAAAAATTATTTACGAACTCTGAAACCACAAATGAGAAATAGCTATGAATAATGGAATTACCTAAGAGGGAATACTTTTATTTTGTCCTGTTCTCAGATACAGTCCTTCAGAGCAGGAACTTCAGTTTCTGCCCATTAACTTCTCAAAGCACACGAACATCAAGCTGTGGATTTCAAAGTTAACAATGTCCTGGAACATTTTTACCACAGCTGGAAAAGAATGTCAAATAGCTGTGTGTCTGATAAAATGCTGACAGCACTGTCTTCCTCTGAGGGATGAACTTTCTTCTTCTTAGTGCACCAACTTTCACCTGGAAGTTATGATTGCAGCATTTCACTTTCTTGTGCCTTCCCCTCCCCCGTCCCCCGCCCAAAAAAATCCTCTTGATACAGATTATATATGACCTTGGATTCACCTGAGATGATGCAAGAGAACAAGCTATGTGGAAGATGCTGTTGAAAGAAGAGCTTGTCCAAGAACAATAGAAACAGCATCAGCAAAGGAAAAAACTAAATTCATATCATCATCATCAAACATTTAGAAGGTTAATTGCAGGGGAGACTTTCTTTTGAAACAGTGTTCTGGTTGTGATATGGTTTTCCACTCCTTTTCTGATCATAGAGAGAGAATGAAGAGTCAAAACAGCAGCATTTTAATTGTATATAGTATTTGTTTTAATGATTTGGCTTGTTTATTAAATTAATTAGTTAGCATAACAGCTAGTGCCGCATTCTCCGTTCCTTTTCATGGTATAAAATGTGACTTCTGTAATAATGACAAGTGTTGTAAATCTTTTATTTTAATGAAATCACTTAGGAAAAAGAGCAAGAAATAAAACCATCTTTTTTTTTTCTCACAAGCCTTTTGGAAATGATGGAAATCTTTTCAATCAAGGTTTCAAGAAAGATATTTTTAACTCACACACTGCAGATAAGGTAGAGCTTAAGTAAATCAGTGTCACTAAAGGGTTGTGATATTCTGATATAATTCAATATGCAGAGTACAAAAATGAATGTAAATTTTGTCCAGATGACTAATAAATTGCCATGAAGAAATGTATGTTGTTAAGTGAATATTGAAGTTAGGCTATTCCTGAAACTTATATCAAAATAAATTTTCAAACCCACATTACAGTCGTCCATTTTATAAATTGCCCATGTTTATCTGTTCCCCAGCATTTCATGGAATTTCTGATTCCACTTTTCACTTTATAATGGAAATAGAAAAGCAATCTTAGCTTCACAGGAAATGATGTTAGGCTAAAACACCCACTCCTGGGGAGAAACAAAGGCAAGGGGAGAAAAGTACGTAAGGTTCAGGTAACAGAAATGGTACCTGCAAGCTCAGTTGAAAGGCAGTGGATTATTATTTGTTATTTGTGTAGCACTTTGCAGATAAAGAGACAAAAAGTCCCTGCTCTTAAAAGCAGCCACTTGGAGGGGAAAAAGGACCACCTCCATAGAGCATGAGAGTCAATGGGAAAATCAGGCTTCAACCCCCATAACCAGAATCATCCAGATGACGTACCAATCTGCTTTGGACATTTCTGCCTCTGGTAGCAGGGAAGCCCAGGAACCATGCTATCACTGGATCCCACCACTGCACATTCAAAATGCTGCACTCTGAAGCAAGCAAAGCATGAAAGTTAAAGCAGCAAGGAGCAAAGTTAAGTTACGCAGGCTTTTCCTAAAGCATTTCCATGGTGTTGCTAGAGGACAGTAGCTGATGTCACGTTCTGCATCTGTATCAGCACCATCCACTGCTTTAGGGGCCACTCCACCCTACAGTCTTCTGCTTTCTCCTCTCTGTGTCACACAACAGTAGGAAACATCTGGTTCTTTACAATTTATTAATTATTATTAATTATTATTATTATATGCAGTAAATGCCTTGCGTAGCTTAGGTTAAAATAGCTTATTTTGGCTTTTGACGCTGCCTACACAGCAGGAAGTCCAAGAAAGAGCACTCTTTCTTCAAATTCCCTTGTTCCTCGTACAACGAGGGTTACAGGAGTCGGAGTAAGAAGTCCTTCAGCTTAATATTATTTTTATGTTATATTGAAATAACTGCTTGTAGTGTAGACGCTCACTATGTTATTTCGGAATAACGTTAGTTATTATAACACGTCAGTTATTCTAAAATAACACTGCTGTGAAGACATAGCTCCCTTCAGCTACGTCTACACGGCACAGTTATTTCAGAATGAGCTATTCCAGAATAGTTATTCCAAATAGCTTATTTTGAAATAGCACTTCTACACTGCAGGGAATCCTCAAAATTAGTCAGAGGCAGGCTTCCCTAGTGTAGACGTGCTCTCTCGATTAGCCGCAGGAGGAATAACTTAGAATGGCCCTGGTGAGGGGCTATTTCAAAATAGCAATATGGAGCGTCTACACATGCTTTATTTCGAAATAGCTATTTCAGAATAGGTGTTATTCTTCATAGAATGAGGTTTACAGAAGTCGGAATAAGCCATTCAAAATTATTTCGAAATAACAGAATTGCTATGTAGACGCTCACGTAATTATTTTGGAATAACAGTCATTATTCCAAAATAACTTTGCTGTGTAGACACACCCTCCAAGATCAGGGCTCCATTGTATCAGGTGCTGTTTCAATTGATATGAGATTATCTTTACTCCATAGTATTTACAGCCTAAAATAGACAAAAACTGACAGGATCCAGGAAAGAGAAACAACATACCAGCAATAGGCCCCTAGATCATGACTTTTAGGCGATGGCCCAGCAGCAGACAATGCAACTGTCATTCCAGGGTTCCCAGGGTCAACAACCTTTTCAAAACCAAAGAGCCAAATTACATCAAAATTTAGAACAAGTGGTCAATAAAGAGCCAGTATATAAGAATACCCATTTGCATGACTGAAAATATACAACGTAATATTATTGATAATTGACATGATGATTACTAGTAGCATAAAATGTTGACTGTGGCACTTTAGTCCTTTTGTGGATCTAGTTCTGTCTCCACTTGTTTCTGTTGGGTACCTACAACATTTTAATGCATTAATAATCAATAATAATATTAATAATAATAATATGGAAGTTGAAATGAAATACGAGACTTATCCCACCCAGGAGCCCTATCACTCACCTGCCAGGGGCTCCTGCCAGCCCTGCAGCACGGGGCAAGGGGCAGTGGGAAGTGACTCCCTGCAGCAACCCGAGAAAGCAGGAGCTGAGAGGCCAGAGTCATTGGACCTCTCCCCAGGGCTGGAGCTGGAGCCAGGGCTGAGTGATGGCTGTCCAGGTGCTCCTGGGGTGGGTCCCATGGCAACTTCCAGAGCTGGAGCCTGGGCTGCAGTGTGGCTGCTCCAGGGGTCGGGGCCATGGTATACCTCAGCCCTTTGAGCAACCACACCACAGCCTGGCTTCAGCTCTGGCAGCTGCCCGCCCTACAGCCCACCCGAGAGCAGCTGGGCAACCACAACGCGGCCCCGGCCTCCCACTCTCCCACCGAGCCCACCACCACCAGCAGCTTGCCTTCCACGTCCCAGGAAGGCGAGTGCTGCTGCGCAAGGAGGTGGCCGGATTACAATTCTTTGCGCATGCCCATGCAGGCACACACCCTAGCGGGAACTCCCAGCAGCAGCCAAAAGAGCCATATTTGGTTCCATCGCGAGCTATAGGTTGCTGATCCTTGCTACAGGCACATGTCTACTACTACCCCTTTTATGGAGTGCAGCCCATTCCTCAAGAATCCTATTTTGTGGGCTGCTATGGAATGGAGGGAATTCATGACCCTGCCTCTTCCTCATCTTCTGTGGGTTGTCATGGCTCTCTGTAGGGAAGTGATGGAGCCCACTTCTTCATGGCCCTTACATGGGCCACAGAAATGTAGGGGAAAGAAAACGAGAGGGACATGTCATGTGTGTAGATGATAGCAGGATCAAGGCAATTTACCAATATGGCCATTTATGGGATGGGAAGTATGACCACATATATTTTGGGGAGCTGTTTTTATAGAAATGGCACAAAATTACTAAAATATTTTTTCCTTTTTAAAAACTTGTTATTTAGGCAAAGTTACAATAAAATGTTAACATATGACATTGGACATTATTTATTCAAGATGAAATGTATATTATAAAAACTTGGCTAAAGCTTCTGGCTTGCTGGCTGGGGAGTCCTCCTCCTCTGACTCAGCTGAAAAGGAGACAGCATTTATAAATAACTATCCTCTTTTGGCACATCTCTTGTGAAATACTAGGTGGAAAGCTTTTCCATTACAGGGACAGTCTGTATTTTACTGTATCACAATTCCATAGGAAGAGTAGTTACATTTTTCCAATAACGTGTAATACAAAGCTGAGCTGCTAACAATAAAAAAGAAATTAATTTGTCATTCTGTTTAAAATGTAACTCCTGTAGTGGAGCACTGAGTGAGCAGGCCAGGGGATTACTAGCAAGACAGCATTTTGTCATAAGATGAATGTCTTTGTGACATGTCACTACTGCAAAATACATTTTAAAAATGAACAATTTTAACCCCGTCACCCAGGATGCTTCAATTTGTAACTGGAAGTACAACAACATTAGTAAACTGTTTTCTTCTATGTTAAAAAATGTGATCAATTGTATCCTGAGCACAAAAATCTACAGCAGGGCCTTGAGCAATTAAGATAGCATTACATATATATTGCTTTGGAAGAAGCAGAGAAATCCCCCATATAACATAAACTGTCTATAGAAGGCCACAATATTGTTACTTTTCAGCATTCCAAGAATGCACTTTATCACGTAATTCTTGGTTTTCAGACAACCTTTTCAGACCTAGAGGAAGGAGCAAAGGCTACTAATGGTAACATACATAAACTATTTTTTTAAATTAAAATATTTATAGTATCTCAAGGGTGGGCAGTTCCTTCCAGGAGCTGTATTGCCAGTTTGAAATTTCTTCTTTGAGGGTATGTCTACACAGCAAAGTTATTTCGAAATAACTTTCCTAACCTCTACACAAGCCAACTGCTATTTCGAAATTAATTCCAAATAGCGGAGGGCTTATTTTGAACTTGGTAAACCTCATTCCATGAGGATAGCGTCAGTTTTGAAATTGCTATTTCAAAATAAGCATTGTGTAGACTTATTTCGAAATAGGAGGCCTCCAGCGCTTCCCAGGGTACCCTGCTGGCCACCCTGGCCACAAGGTAACTTCTGACCTGATGCCCAGCCGGAACCAGTTCCGGCTGGCCTTAAATGCGATTCAGCATTCAATCAGTGTGGACGTGCTATTTCAAAATAGCAAAAAGCTATTTCAAAATGCATTTTGTGTGTAGACACATTATTTCGAAATTAGGTATTTCGAAATAATGCTGTAGTGTAGACATGCCCTTAGACTGGCCACATTTGGAGAATACAGCAGTTTTCAGGGCATCGGAATGCAAAAAAAAAAAGAGAAACGGTTTTCCAGTCCTGTAGAAGAGATCTGGCAATCTATGCTAGCGTGACATTTCTCTACATTTTGCTGACTGGAAGCATTTAGTCAGCTGTGAATTTTGACCAATCATATGTGTGCTACCAGCAGCAATTTTCTGAAATATGCTTACAGGATTGGGAGACAATTAAACTGGAAATTGGCCATATTCTCAGTCAGCACTGCCCATGCCTCCTTATCCCCTGCTACCCCATCCCCAGCATCATTGGAAAATCCTGGCTCAGACAGCAATGAAATGGCAGGTAAAGAGACAATCCTAAACTTTATTAGGTTCCTTGAATTTTCAGACCAGTTCCACAAGCCCCTCACCTATTCACTGTCAAGGGACATACTGCACTGTGTTTATCCAACCAACCCTGCCCCGTTTCCCCTGGCTTGATGGCAGGAGAGGTTTTGATTGACTGAGTCACATAGACTTTTCTGGTGAGGAAGACAGACTGGTCTGGCAGGGCACTAACACACAGTCTAAACTCCAGCCAGTTCACTCTTTCACCTCCAGGTATCTTCAGCAGCATCTTGCAGAGCCTTTTACAGCACCAGTCCAGCTCCTCTTACAAGGGGTATGTCCTACAAGCTCCATGGAGTGTCTCTTTCAGTCTTTTGCCACATGGTACAGGAGCCTCGTATGCTTGGTACATTTCTGGCACTGGGCTGGAGTTCACCCAGTGCTGCCTGCTTCAGGGCTATGACATTTCCTGGCACAGGTAGATGTTCCTGTCTCTCCAGGAGAAATTATGGAGGACAGTGTACTCCAACCACACAATGACCAGCACATGCATGTTGTCGACAGGCCAGCTGGCTGCTCTTGAAGCAAGATCCATTGTCACCTCCCTTGCTCTGTGAAGAATGCAGTAGCAAGTTGTTCTAATGTGATCAACACAACTTACTACTAGCAATGAAAACCAGGGGACCAATGACCTTTTGGTTTGGGTAAGGGTCAGGCAGAAAAGGGCTCAGTGAGTTGTGGGAAAACAAAAGGAAAAGCTATGTAGCACTTTAAAGACTAACAAGACGGTTTAATAGGTGATGAGCTTCCGTGGGCCAGACCCACTTCCTCAGATCATATTCTGGAAGAGAATTGGCATGATGACCATATATACCAAAGGAATACAATGAAAAAAGTGAACACATTAAACTGACAAATCAGATTTAGTACAGAAGGTGGGGTGAGGGAGAGGGAGGGAGGGAATAGCTATTTATGAGTTGTGGGAATCAGAATAGAGCACAATTGAAACTTGAGAACCTGATACTTGCCCCTTGCTCCTGTCTGCTCTACAAACTGGCCTGACAGGTACTTATCTACATCCCTCTGGCATGTTAGCTTCCTGTCCCTGCACTTGCCTTCACACCTGAGTTTCTGCACTTTAGATATGCACAACAAGGGGGCTGTGGCATGGCTACACACGGCACCATCTATGCAATTGCTAGTGTAGACATACCCTAAGTGTACTTTTTTAATCCTTATTTTTATTGCTGTAAACATGTCCTTTTTCTGCTCACTGATAAATAAATTGCATTTCCTTTTGGGCAAAGGGTAGGTTGGTGGTCCCCGGGACGACAAAATTTAAATGAGTCACACCTCATCAAACTTCACATTTTTCTTTTATGGTTTTACCAGTCATGTTTTCTCACTGGTACATAATTCAGCTTGCAAATGCCTCAGTAACTTCACTGTTTCCTTGGCACCTGTCACATGTTGTCTTCTTGCTCAAGATGTTTAGTGCATTATTATTCTGAGCAGGGGAAAGTCCTTGGAAAGTGTCTGCCAACACAGTGCATAAGCCATGGATCAACAAAACATCCAAATTGCAGCTAGGAACAAAATATGACTTCCTGAACAATGGCCTAGGGTAGGATACCAATATACTGTATTTTGCTTTAGCTGTCACACAAAATATTCTGACTGCTCCCTTATTCCTAAGACATACATATTACTTGTCTTTCAAAGACATATGGGGAGCACGGGCTTGATCCAATGCTCACTGAAGTTATTGGAAAGACTCCCATTTACATCAATGGCCATTGGATCAGACCCAAGATTTGCAAGCTATTTCTTTTCAAACAGATTCTGGAGCCTTGCCTGTGAGCTAGAATGCTGAGGCAATACTGGAACGATTCATTTCCTCCATCATGCAAAACAGACACAAGAAATACTTTATGAAGGTCCTTATCCTGCAATGTGTTCAACACAGATGGATCCTGGGCCCACACAAAGCCCCACACTGAAGTCAATGAAACTCAGTATAGGCCAGATGTCAGAGTGGAGCTTAGAGTAACTGCTCTTAAATGCTTAACTGAATGGGAACTCTGAGGTGGGGGTAGCTAAAATATTTTTATTTTGCTCTTTGAAGTAGGGTCAACACAACGTGCTCTTTCATTATATTTATTACATTAGTATTAGTACATCTATTATATCTGACATATAGACAGAAAGCATCAATAAATTGTAGAAGTAAGCAGCCAAGGTCTGTAACTCACTAGAATAGTTGCCATATATCAGGCCTGGGCAAAATATGGCCTGCGGGCCAGATCCAGCTCGCCAAGCTACTGGATCTGGCCTGTGGACACAGCGGGGAGCTCCAAACAGTCTCCGTGCTTGCCTTGCCCCACCCACACACCACTCAGAAAAGCAGCTGCTGGACATTTCTCTTTCAAAACTATACGCCCAGAGGGGAAGAGGAGAAGGCTTCAGGCGCTGCCCCCACCCTCAGCACAATCCCGTTGGCCGGTTTCTGGGCAGAAACCAGCCAATGGGAGCTGCTTATCTGAGTAACAGGCAGCCATGAAGCACCACACCTCCTCCCCTCTGGCTCGTAATTATTCACACACACACAGCCCTGCACCAGGCCAGCTGGCTGGCTGGCTGGCAGGTGGGTGGGTGCCTGAGAAACATGCTTGGCTGCTGGCTGGGAGTCACCCAGGTAAGTCTCCTGGCCCAGCCCTTTCCTTCCCTAACCCTCTGCCCCCCACTCCTGCCCCCCTACTCCACATATCTAAACCCTCTGCCCCCCTGCAGATCCCCTCCTAGATCCAGCATCCCAATCCCCTGCCCTCGGTCACAACCCAAACTCCGGCACTGCAGTCCCCTGCTCTAGGACCCCACACCTCCTCCATTAATATCATGGAAGAGTACAGCCCTCAACCATTTTCCAAATTCTTGGAGTGGCCCCCCCATCAAAAATTATTGCCCACCCTTGACTTATGTGACAGTGCCCCATCTCTCATGGGTGAGAGTCAATATAATATTGTCCATCCCAATGTGTATTAAAAGATTGATATTTTTGGCCAACAAATGTAAAGTTAAGTTTTCATAAAGTAAATTTTGTTTTGTACATATCTTTTTTAAAAGTGAATTTAGCATTTATGAAAGGTGCTAGATTGAGAGCCCTGGATAAATAAATCTTATATATCCCCACAGAAGAGGGACAGCACTATTAACTGAAGGCTCAGACCTCTTCTGGTAGGGGTCACAATAGGATTCACAGAGTTGTTTAGCTTCCAAAGCATTACAATGCTTGATCTCTGCTGAAACTACCCATAAGGCATCAGTACCAATGACAATATCAAATTGTGTAATGTGTTTTCCTGTCAGCTAAGAGCTGGGCCAGAACCACCCTCTTCATTTCAGTTAGGTCACCAAACAGCATCACTTGGCAGAATATGTGATTGATCAGCTTAACCTAAACTGAATTGATACATGACAATTTTTCTTCAACAATATTCTTTAATTTTCCAGACAAACAGAGAAGCATTGGCCTGTGCCCAAAAGAGCCAAAAGAGAGTGAATGAGGCAGAGACATGTTGAGTTTTGAAGGTGGGAACAGGATTAATTTGATGAATTTATCAACGTGATAATGCTCGATTCTAATAATTGATGCACTATGAATATTTCCAGCAAAGAAAGGTCCTACTGTAATGTCCATCAGCCTACTTACAGAAAATAATTGCAATTTGCATGTATACAGACCTGTAATGTGCACATCTAAAATGTAAGTCTATTAAGGGATGGTAGTATTTTGTCCACAAGTATTTTAAAGGTGTAAAACCAAAGGAGGATGAAATGGTTTAGAGGTGATAAAAGGGATTTTTTAACTCAGAAAACTCAGAGAAAACTTGAGCTGAGTCCAGGCCAGGACCCTTCCTCTTTTACATATAAACCTCTTTTCCCAGTATTCCTTTAGGCATTCCCTCTCTACATCCAAAGGACCCATTGCCACCACCTCGATCCAGGATTCTAATAATTGCATACAGTGAATGCAGTGATGACAAATGTGCATAGTTGTTAGAGGCAAAGCTAGTAAAAACTGCAAATTGTTAAGATGGTGTGAGCCAAATTCTGGCCTGACGTACAACCTCTGTGAGCCAACTAAATTCAATGTTGTTATGAAAGGTGTGTGTTGGGACACAATTTGATCCTAGGTATGTAAATTTAGAGTGGCCTAAATTGGTTTAACATAAAAGGGTGTGTGTATGAAAGAGGCAGAAGAAAGTGTTGAGTTACATACACTTACAGATATAAATCATGTAATCCAGCATTATAACCAGATCATCTGAGATAAATAGTCAAATACAACACCATTTTTCACAATTTGCTTTGAGTTTGTGGGGCCCCATGAATCTAGAACAAGTGATCTTCTAGTGGTTGAGTACTTTGGAAAACCAAATTCAAAAATTAGCATTCATCATAACTGTGTGAATCAAGGGATCTTACAACACTTGCTATACAGCTTGCAGTGACATGATGTATGAAGGAAAAGACAATTCAGACTGACTCTGAAAACTACACAACAGTCAGATATATTAGACCGTGGAATATTCTTCCCACAGCACTCTAAACAACATTACCTGAGATGTGTCAAACCAAACAGAATCCAGCACTAACTCTTATCCTACACAAACAATGAGGAGTCCTGGGGCACCTTAAAGACTAACTGATTTATTTGGACATAACCTTTCAGCTCTTGCCCAAATAAATCTGTTAGTCTTTAAGGTGCCTCAGGACTCCTTACTGGTTACACATACAGACTAACACAGCTACCCCTCTGAGTCTTATTCTATAATGAGTAAACCTGCAAACCTTAGCAATGAGCTGAAACAGCTTTTTAGACTCTATCTTCTTTGATTCTAGGATAACTTTTTAAAATAATATAGCAGCACACCTGCTCCTTGCTGGCCGTGAGCAAAATCTCAATTTAGCTTATGAATTATGGAAATGAATCCAGCTGTCTTTTTGTATTTTAATGTATTTCTGACTTCTATTATAGAAAAATGAAAATCATCATCTAAAACTCAGCATATGAGATGGCTGACCTGATTTCATGAATTATAAGGTAAGAATATTCAATATAAGAAAGGATTTGAAATATTGGAAAATAAATTTATTTAGAAACAATATTTTCTGCTAGCAGATTGACTAATACATGAATCAGGCATTTAAATCACACTGCATTCAAACACACAAATATTTCACATTGATTATTGTTACAACATTTATGAAGGCTGCTCCATGCCTGAAAAAAATTATGTAAAATCTTGTTCTTTCACACTGAGCTGCCATTATTGCTATGGATATGGAGAGCTCAATGTGAATTACCTCTAGGAAATGCTATATGGAAAGTTTGCCAAGCAGAATATTCACCTATCATTTGCAAACAGCAGCAGAATACTTATTATTATCAGGTGAGTACTTTCGACCTGATTTGATCCCTTTACTCATGGGGAATAGTAACCTCACCACATAAGTAGTTCCACTGATTTAATATTCATATAATTGAAACTACTCGTAGAACAAAGTATAACTCCAGCTGAGGAAGAGGGGCAAAATCGTGTCCTCTATATGTAAAATTTTTAATACTAGCTTGTCTGCTCAGCACACTACTTTGCATGCAGGTGCAAGTTAATGAACATAATTTATGGAACATGAACCCACAAAAATCAATAGCTGACACTATTCAGTAAGTATATAAATCAAAGGTCATCATTTCAGATCCAGCCTACACAGTTATTTGATGGATGGACACTGAGGCCTGGTCTACACTGGAGCAGAAGATCGACCTAAGATATGCAACTTCAGCTACATTAATTGCGTAGCTGGAGTCAATGTATTTTAAATCTGCATCCACAGAATGGGAGGTCGACAGGAGCAAATGTTTCCATTGGCTTCCCTTACTCCTCATGAGGAACAGGAGTACCGGCAGCGACAGGGGTGCCCTCTGAGTTTGATTTAGTGCATCTTCACTAAACTCGCTAAATTGAACTTGACCACAGCAGCGTCGATCTTCCCCGTAATGTAGATGTGCCCCGAGTATTTATTTTTTAATCTCTACAAAAGAAATAGTAATACAATCAAGATATGTCTATTGTCATATGCTAATGAATAGTTGTCGATACCAAATATCTATATTGGATTTATAAGGAAATTAAGTTTCTTCAAAGTCTAAAATTCACTGTAATCTGCAGTAATTCCACAAAGAATCCTAGCCAGAGACTTCATAAAATAGGCCATATTTATGTAATTATATTCTTCTTAGCAAAATTTGTCTTGCATTTGCAATTAGATTCAATTTTCTTCTTTGTTTCCTGTCCTAAAAGTGTGTATAAATCTGCAATTTTCAACCTTTTGGATCCATGTCCCACGAAATGCAGAGGGAAGCCCATTATCCAACAATACTTTGCAAGTCAAACATTGTGCCATAGGACAATTTATCAACCATTTTGTGAGTTGCAGATTAAAGAAAGTAGAGGTGAGGGTTTGTGGGGTAAATGTGGCTAGAATAGGAGAGCACCTGATGCTGCTGGGGATAGCCTCTGCAGCTGATATGGTGGAGTGTTTTACTATTGAGGTTGCTTTCCCTCTTTTCACCCCTTAAAGTGCCACTTCCCCAGAACTAGAACAGAGCCCTGGGGAATGGGGGTGAAGGGGAAATTGGGAAGTGGGGGAACTACTGTCTGAAGAGTATGGAGCAGTGAAAAGGCATCTACAACAGCAGTAGGAGTAAAAGGAGGAGGTAGAAAGCTCCTACTATGTCTATGATTGGAGGATTTTGCAGTCCTCATTTGCTGAGGCACAACCCAGTGGATCCTACTTAATGAACCGTTTTCAGGTTGTGCCGCAGCTGCTGCTGTAGATTAACTATGTTCTATTAGATGATTGGTGCCTCTCACTAAGAGACTAAATTCACTGTAATTCCACAAATTATTGATATAAAATCTACTGATCTAAAACTAGAACTGAACCCAAACAATGGCTCTAGGTTTGTAAATTGATTTGGGAATCTTTGGGAGGAAAGGTGCTATGGAAACTATTATAACAGAATTGAAATAATCATAGTCTGTCTTTCCTCAGTGTTTGAACAAAAGAGAGGACTATGCAGCACTTTAAAGACTAACAAGATGGTTTATTAGGTGATGAGCTTTCGTTATTATTAGGTTATTTCATCACCTAATAAACCATCTTGTTAGTCTTTAAAGTGCTGCATAGTCCTCTTTTTTGTTTCAGCAAGATCAGACTAACACAGCTACATCTCTATTACTATTCTCAGTGTTTGAGGCACTCTTGTGTCCTACAAGGGTAAGTCTAGACTACAGAGTTTTTCTGGGATACTGGAAGTATTCTGGAAAAGCTCTGCCGCATCCAAGGAATGCGTCTGCTTTTCTGAAAAAAATTTTGGAAAAGCAGACGTGTTTTTTCAGCATCGTTCTACGGGGAAGAAGGGATGTTCCGAAAGAGGGTTTTTTCTGATATTTGGCCCTGTGTAGACCGGCCAAATGTCAGAAAAGCCTTTTTCAGAAGAAAAGCGGGAAAAGATACACAAATGGTGGTTCGCAATTTGTGTATCTTTTTCCAACTTTTCTTTGTCATGTAGACATAGCCCAAATGAGTCGATATCGATGACCAAAGCAGATGCACCAATTTCTTTTCAGGAGAACACTGAAAACAATCTGGAGTTTTTGCAAGTTCTGCCTAAGAGTGTCACATTCATGTCACCCTGGATGAGCATCAGCATCTTCTTGTTTCTCTCTGACAAAAGAAAGCTGCACTGACTGCACTCCCCAAGGAAACAAATACTATATGGAAGTGCCAAAGTGCTTGTCAAGTTTGTCTTGGCTTATGTTGTTGTGACAGTTTCAACAAATTGCATAAACATTTACAGTACCATCACCTTCAGCTTTAGCACTATACAAACTGTGAAGAACTTTCTTTGCTGTTCTTCTTCCTGCTTTGCATCAAACAACGAGGAGGCATTCATGTCAAGGCTATAAATACCTTCCATTCTGCAAGTGACGAAGAGCTGGCTGGCAGGATTTTTTCAAAGAGTGTTGCTTACCACTTTTCAGATGTAGATATGAGTGTGAAATTAACTTTTGGTTTAACTGGGTTTGTCCAGGGACTTGCCCTCCATCCCCTACCGTAATTCCACTCATTCCTTCTTCTTCCAGGGCTATTACAGTGTCAGCTACAGCCAGGTAAAAGGCACGACAACATGCAGATACATGTTCTCACATTTGGGATTTGGACTGCAATGTCCTTCTCCAGGGCATCGTAGCAAAAGTAGGCAGGTATGCTAAATAGCTGAGCATTTCTATTTTAATCTATTTTGAGCATTTCTCCTCTGCTAGTTTCTCTGATGCCATTTTTTTCCTACAGGATGACTTCTGTGGGTGCATCTAGACTGCAGGGTTTTTTCGGAAAAAAGGCTGTTTTTCCAAAAAAACTTCACTTACATCCACATTGCTATTGCATTCTTTTGAAAGAAAATTGAAAGAACACAGGGTTTTTTCTGACATTGGTAAACCTCATTCTATGAGGAAGAATGCCTTTTTGGAAAGAGCTCTTTCAGATAAAGGCGTGTGTGGATGCAGAAAAGGAAGTTTTTTCAAAAGAAGAGGAAAGAGGAAAAAACACTGGTGCCCCGGTGGCCACTCCATCGATAGTAATCACAGCTTAAATACAAGATAGCATCCGCACTGAATGGATGCTATCTTTAGAAAAAGCAGATCGCTTTTTTGATGCGCTTCTGCAGTGTGGAAACTCTCTTTCAAAAGAAGTTTTTTCGGAAGATCTCTTCAAAAAAAATTCTTTCAAAAGAAGCATGCAGTCTAGATGTACCGTGTGAGGTACAGTTTGCTGGATTCTTAGGTCTACATGTTGTCATTAAACTCACAAAACAGGCTTTTGATAAGAGCCTTCAGTGAAATATTCTGAGGGAGGAAAAATATACCTAGGAACTGTTTCACAAAGGTTCTGAGCCATATCTGCACAAACAAAAATAACCCTTTTTTTATACCTGAGAATACTCCAGGCATGCCATGTTCAAAATAAGCAATGACTTTTTATAGTATTTCCAGTTCAGTTCTGTAAATAAAAGTGCTCCAGATAGTTATGATATACCCTGGATAGTATCTGAAGTTTTTTGATCTCTTAACTAGGATCACACCTAATTTATGGATTTCAAGTCTGGTTCCCCACTGTGTTGATATGATTTTATGCTAATAAGGTTCCGCTAGTATCACTGGAGAAACAAAGCATAAACAAGGGGTCACACAGTGGAGACTCAAGCCTGTTGTGATGTTTTCAAATCATTTCTTGCACATAAAGGGCCTGACTCTGATCCCATAGATATTAATTTTGCATGGATGTCATGCCAAGGCAACTTGTACATTTGTCACAGATTGTGGGTACAGAATGCAGAGACACATTTTCGAGACTGTATTTTCTCTGGTTTAGACTGCTTTTTAATGTCGCATTTTAAATAAAGTGCCTGGTTATATTCAACTACCTACTCCCATTACATTTAAACAGGGTAGGTAAAATTAAAGAACACAGTCTAAAAGCTAATTTTGAAAGTAATTTACATGCATTGTATCCTTTGTATTGTTGTTAAATCTCTGAGAATATTATTTTAGTGCCTGAGTCACAACAGACAAGACCCCAAAAAGGCCTCTGACCAACTACCAAGGGAAAGTGGTGGAAGTAGAGGTGCTGAGGAGAGGGGGGTGGGAGGAGGTTGTTGATGGCCTCCTGGCTTGAAGAGCTTTCCATTATATATAGGGTTTACAGTTTGGTTCAATGTCTCTTGGCACCCCACACTATATAATTTTTTCCAGCACCCCTGTCTGGTGGTATGTAAGGGGGAAGATGGCACATAAGCTTTATGTGCAGCTAGCTCAAGACAGGTATGTTGGTGCAATGTCAATAGTCAAAACTTCTAATGGTGAAACAGACTAATTATTGATGGAGGTGGGAGTGCATTAGGAAACGGCAGTGAGCCCTTTCTTGTGTGTTTTCATCTTGGATACTCTCACAAGGAACACATAGACAGAGGCACTTTGGTGGAGGTTATTCACAGATAATATCTTTCTGTGGACTAATTACAAAAACCTCACAATGCTGAGCATTATATCAACCCGTCATGTGGAACTGCTATCTCTGAAAAGGCTATGCATATCTTGAAAACCACATTCTGTATCTGCAGGTTAGACTCTGATTTCCTTTCTCCTCTGTCTTCATGAACTTTGGTTCTTTGAGTATATTCCTTAAACATATTTCATCAGATTCAGTAGTACTTTACTTGCGCTGGTGCTCCAGAATGGGACAGCCTGGGAATTGTTTTAATTTTTTAAATGTGATGTTAACAAAATAACATATTACTGAGGTTATAAAATGTCTCTAAGTTTTTACTTTTAATATGTTTAGCTAAATTCATACCAGCTCAGTTTGTGTCCTGTCTGTTTTTTTTTCTCTGCTCAGAATTTAAAACATTTGCATAAAAAGAGAAGTAAATTTTTGCCTACACTTTCAGCAATGTTAATAACCCCAAAGGAAACTTTATGATTATGGCAAGAGACTCAAGTAGATAGATGTTAATATGAACTAATCATAGGAATGCTATAGGGCAATTGATTCATGTTTCGACATACTTGTCACAACCAACCAAAGGCACAAAATCATGCACTTTTTTTCCCCTCTGTTAGCAGATTACAGCTTTTGAAGTAATCCCAATGAATGGAGCTGGAACCTTCTTGGTCTCTCACATTAAAAAAATGCTCTATTTTCAATTAAAAATGAGGGTTGGAGGAAGATATTAAAGCATTATCTGCCTTCAGGTAACTTTAGGAAGCAGTGTCTTGGAATTTCGTTGATTTTTCATGTGAACTAAAAGAAAACTAGTAGTACAAATATCTAAAAAGCTTTTGATTTTCATATAAGCAAATATCAGTTTCAAAACACCAAAAAATAACCCTGCTACTATGAAACTAAAGGAGTATAATCATGTCTCCTTTTTAGCATTGTCGGAGGGAAGAGTGGAGACGGCCATTGGGTATAGGAGAAACCAGTGTTACAGACCTGAAACCACTTAAGCATGTGTAGCTTCAAAATACTGTCTTCACAGCTATGTTTAGAGTGCTAGCATGAGCACCATAGCCTGATCCATTGATCCAAGCTAGGAGGCTTGCTTCAACATGCATTGTAGACATACCCTAATTGTTTATATCCTTTCCAAAAGTCTTGGGTTTTGCTTTTTATGTATTTGTAATTAACGTTATTACACACACACAAATACAAGAATGCTATTAGGTTAATAAAGTCAAGTTCTCAAAAGTTAGGAAACACAAGAGTTCCCTGTGCAACTTTAATTTGACCCACATGTGCATAGACATTGTGATACAGTCTTTAGTTGGATGATCACATGCTACTTTTTCTGCAGGACCCCTGCCTTATTTTGTGCACAGATTGTATGTTTCCCATTCAATTAGCAGCTCTTTAATGTTGTGTTTTCTCCTCAATGTTCAAAGTGTGGTCCCAAGCCTTGTTTGCTGCACACTGTTCAAACCTTATTCTGAAGACACAATTAATTACTTCCCCATGGACTTTAGCCATCGCTATAATATAAGTGTTTCACACACATCAGTTATTTTCAACTCACAAAAATAATCAACATTTACAAATAGGAAAAGTTTAAAAATTCTGTTTGAGAACTTATTTGAGTTCCATTTAAGGGCATTTTGACATGTGATGTTGAAAAATTGTGTTTTAAACATTACAAATGCAGTGTGTTGTGTCATTAAATAAGTGATTCTCACCCATGCATAATTTCTCACAATTGTGAAAATTTAAATCACTAAAAAATGTACAACCCATCATTCTGCACAACTGCGAAAATTTAAATTCATGAACATTGAAAAAAATGCTCAGAAACCAACATCTATATTATCCATCAAAATATTTAAAAAATAAAAACACCTTATGTATTCAAAGCATAGTTTCCTTCAATTGCAGCTGCAAGTGCTCACTACTTCTGCAAACCAGACCCCCAGGGTTTTAATCAGGCACCCAGAAAAGGGAGAACACACAATTATTAACCACCGTGAAAAGTTTGGTTTAAGGGACCATAATTCTCAAGTCATGCTGACATATCAAATGGGTCATCTGACACCTTGTGGATGAGGTATTGCCTCCAATTCTGGGCCCCCCACTACAGAAAGGATGTGGACACATTGGTGAGGGTCCAGTGGAGGGCAACCAAAATGACTTACAAGGAGAGGCTGAGCAATTTGGGTTTGTTTAGTCTACAGAAGAGAAGAGTGAGGGGGGATTTGATAGCAGCCTTCAACTACCTGAAGGGAGGTTCCAAAGAGGATGGAGACAGGCTGAGGCTCTTCTCAGAAGTGACAGATGCCACAACGAGGAGCAATGGTCTCAAGTTGCAGTGGGAGAGGTCCAGGTTGGATATTAGGAAAAACTATTTCTCTAGGAGGGTGGTGAAGCACTGGAATGGGTTACCTAGGGAGATGGTGGAATCTCCATCCCTAGAGGCTGTTGTTGTAGAGGTTAAGTCCCGGCTTGACAAAGCCCTGGCTGGGATGATTTAGTTGGGGTTGGTCCTGCTTTGGGCAGGAGGTTGGACTCAGTGACCTCCTGGGATCTCTTCCAACCCTGTGATTTTACTGCAGGCCTCCTGTGTCTGGAAAGCACTTTTAATAGGCTTCACTGGAGAAGCCTGCATGGAGTTCTTTCCAGGACAGTGGCTTTATGCAATTTAAAAAAAAAAAAAAAACACACAAAGCAAATCCAGTTACAAGAACCATTTAGTTCTACTCACAGGAAACTGAATCAGACATTTGAAATCCCTAATAACTGTCATTACTAATTAGTGTTGTGATATTTTTTTCAGGCTTTGTATTAAGCTAATAGCTTGAATGATATTTGAGTTGTGTTATTCTAACATAAACTTTGCAAGAACCTAAAACATGAATCTATTTTGTATAATAATATAATAAAAACATCACCATCATCCTTTTGTTTGCTGTCATATGCTTTTTCTTCAGTTAGTTTTTTCTAATAAAATTACCATTGTAATTTTCATAACCCCTTACGTCCTCTCTTTGTCCTTCTTCAGTCACATTTCTACAAAGATGTCTACAAGATGTAAGTCTAACAGAGAAGCCTACTTATTTTTTCCATCTTTTTAAAATGGATTTTTACTATGTCAGGGAATGTACTAGTTTTTGCTGGATAAGTGCATAATCTAATTAGGGTTTCCCCTCAACTTTGTCCCCTAGAGTTTTGTTTCCTATAGTTTTGTTTCCTCTTTGTTGTGCTTGTTTGAAACTAGGCCCTGTCCAGCAAAGACTTGCCAATATGCTTAATTCTAACCACATAATTAGTACCATTTAACTTAAAGTTAGGCACATCATTGGGACTACTCAGAGTGATGCATAATGGCTCTGACCATCTATAGGAATTTTCATTTTACCACTTTTGGGAGGGCACATTAAACACACCTGTTAAACCATATCAACACAAGTGCATATATCATATGCATAGAAAAAAACTGTAGTATACTCATCATTTTAATAAACTGTACCATTAACCTATCTCAGACACAGGCTACTTAATGTTATGGGAGGGAACATGTGCAGACCAAGCAGGCATACGTGCATCCATAACCTCATGTTATGGGGATATATGTATGACCGCAGTGAGTTTGTGCTCTGTATGCAATGCAATAGTTAATAGGCAGCACGTTTAAAATAAGCAAAAGGAAGGTTTTCTTCACTCAATGCACAGTCAACCTCTGGAACTGCTTGCCAGAGGATGTGGTGATGGCTAGGACTTTAACAGGGTTCAAAAAAAAGCTAAATAGATTAATGGAGGTTCGGTCCATCAATGGCTATTAACCAGTATTAGAAGGAATGGTGTCCCTAGCCTCCGTTTGTCTGGAAATGGATGACAGGAGAGGGATCACGTGAGGATTACCTGTTGTGTTCCCTCCCTCTGGGGCATCTGGCATTGGTCACTGTTGGAAGACAGGATACTGGGCTAAATGGACCTTTGGTCTGACCCAGTATGGCCATTCTTATGTTCTTATGTTAGTAGAGAAAGGGTAGGCAGGGGGGATAGAGAGCTTCTCCAATTGACCCAAAATTCTTCCCACCCCAGGCCACAGTGAGGACTATGAGCTCTTTCAGCCCTGAAGCCTGGAGGGGAGGGATGCAGAACTCCCTTTGCCCCAGGGCCTCATGTGAGGGGTGGGGAAAAACAAGTTTCTCCAGCCCCGGGGTTGCAGCAGAGAGAGTGGTCTCCCCACCACAACCCCAGAGCTGGAGGATGCTGCACACCCCCCCCCCCCCACTGATTATGAGAGGGGGAGGAGTTCTGTCCCTGCTTGCCCCCACTTGCATATGCCCCGGTTCTGACTTTTATCCAGTCTCACAATCGTCAGTATACACAATACAATGTCCTGGCAGGTGTGGGGGTATTCACATGCACCACTTCCTCTCTACTGCATGGTATTTCGGCTGTGTTCAGCGCTCTAGGATTGTCGTTCTCTAATCACTACGGGCTTACACGGGGAAGCTCCTTTAGCTCAGGGGACATTTCCCTCATGTTTTCAGTTTATCTGACAACCATAGTGCCTGTAGTACGAGCTATCAATTTGTTACAAAGCCTCTGGAGCCTGAGCTTGGGCTTTGTTATACAGGTACCTTTTTTCCCTGTACCTCCAGAACGCGGAGGCCTGTTTTTACTAAATTCTACGAAGAGGTGTTCTTGTCTTTTATGTCAGACTCATCGTCTACTCCTTATTGCTTCTCAGTAAGTGCTGGCTAAGTGTATTCAGGGAATAATGCCATTATTCATGAAGGAAAATATAATGAGGCTCTGTTCTCTGGAAGGACGGCTGAGTCACCCTTCCCCCAGACTCAGCAGGACTTGTAGGCACAGCCTGGAGATGGGCAGCCACCAGACCACAGGCAGAACACTAGCAGCTTTCTTCCTCTGGGAGGGACAGCACAGAGATAGCACCATTGCTGCTGTGCTCCTTTTTGGGATGAAGCTTAATGCGCTGAGGAAGGGCAACTAGCTCTGGAGATCAACGTTTAGAAGGGCATTCTGTCCTGCCTTTCCCCTTGTGAGATGTCATGTACCCCTGGGGAAACTGGGATGGGCTAGTCTACAATTATGCTCAGACTTATCTGGGGCAGGCGAACAGGGGAGGCTCCTCATGCCTCCCATCCTGATTGTACAATTGACTAATACATAGAATTCAACAATGGGTTTTATGCTATATTCACCAGGTTTGGTTTCAGCAATTCTGATTACTCCTTTTCCTGAGTGCTGCTAAGCTGATTCATGGCTCATTGTTTTTCTGGCATTTGCATCGTCTCATTTTTCAGTTTTTCCTTCTAGCACCTTTCTGAACTTATTATTTTAATAGCTTAGTACTTCCTGGCTTCTGATGGCTTGGATGTCCATCCAGAATGTCCTCCATTATTTAACTTGCCACAGTCCTTCAGATCTTCACAGAGTCTGTCATACTCAGCTTGAATGTCGCCATTCATTTAATCTAATGCAAGCCTCTTAAATCTGGGGTTTGAGTCAATTTAACACCCTTCACCTTGCTCACTGGGCACTTCGTAATTTGTCTTTGCTCCGGCATATTCTATTAGTTTAAATTAGTTCAGACTAACTACTATCTTATCCCAGCTCTGAGATGAAAAAGGTCTCCTCAGTCACATGCAATATAACCCCTTGCTGTTACACAGTTACCTCTCTGAGCTCACAAGGAGTGGAATCAAGGGGAAAAATATCTGCTACCGTTATGACAAATGAGCTCCTCAGAAATTCAAGCTGCTGTCAACACCTGGCTAATAACAATATCAGCAGCATGCCTTTGCAACAAGCACAGACACTCTCATCGTGTATTAGATTGTCAAGTGGCTGTATAAACATTCATCTATTACACTTCACAGCACCCCTATTAAGTAAGTAAGTGCTAGTAGACCCACAACTGGATTGAGGCAGTCTGAAGCCCTACGCACATCCTGGCTTGGAACCCAGTGTCAGGCCCCCCTTCATGTGATGGTTATTTCCACCATTTTGGATTAGTGATGGCCGGAGCTGCCCATAGCAGAGCTGTGACTGGGCTGGTGGTAAGTGTGACCTTGTTTTCCTTTGGGAGCACTGGGGCTCCCCTTCCTCAGACCACTACTGTTATGGGTAGCATCTAAGTCAATGGCTTTGGGTCTATGCATATCTCTAATTTATGTGATGGCTCCTTTACAGCCACCATTCTGCTTATTCATGCAATGCTGAAATCTCCCACCGCAATGAAACGTGTTCTCCAGCCTCTCCAGTTCCTGGAAAACTGGATCATACAGTGCCAATGGGACTTAGCTCTGTGAGATGCACTCCAGCTCGGTCAGTAGATCTACTTTCAGTTGCAGCTCTCCTTCCAGTCAAACAACAACTAAGGATTCTGATAGATCTACAAAATTACCTGGATCCCCTGGTTTCTACAACACTGTCACGTAGGGTCTATCCCTTTGCCTTACTATTGGCCCCTCAAAGAACTTGAGCTGCCCACAGTTTCATTGTTCCTTGGAGAACAACATATATCTAGAGCTCCCAGTGTGGCTGCTAATGCTAAGATGCTGATGAGCTTCAGGCTGGCACATGCTTCTCTGTCCTCATTCCCAACAAAATAAAATAAAAGCTTGACTTTCCTGCTTTCCTCCTCCCTTTGTACAGTGCAGGTCAAATGCTTGCTTCCACTGGGTCCAGCCTGAGCAATCCAGGCTTCTGTGAGACTCCCAGCTGTAGTGCATGCTGCTAACTGCCACATTGAAGAGTCTCACACACAAATAGCTGCCACCATGTTTCACAAGCAGTAGTAAGGCAGCAGGCAGTGCTGTAGGGAAGTTCTTGCATTATGCAGGCAAGATTACTTTCTGGGCTCCAGAGTTCTCCTGGATTCCTGAGCCACTATAGCACCACACTGAACAAGAGCCCTCCTGGCAACCGACCTTCCTTTTGCAGATTGACTCGTCATGCTGCAACTGCTTCCTGTTCAGGTGGGAAATGTTAATTTTCAAGCATTGATTAGAAGATGTTCTATGAGAGGTTTAACTCCCGCCACCCTTGCAGAGGGCCATTATTATGTATTTTGTCTTAATTGCCAATGTCTTAATCCTACATACCCTCATTTTACTGGCGCCTAGAGAGATTAAATAATTGGTGGAAGGCTGATAAGGTCAAGTAGTGTAATGATGGACTCCAACTACTATGGGTCTCACCATGCCAATTAAAGGATGTATTATTAATACAGGAGTGATTTTTGCTAGCAGTTGTGTTAAGTCTGAGCATGTTTAATATGAATGAGAGGTTTCCAGACATCTGAGCAAAATTACACAGACCAGAGCATTCTTGCAGTTCATAAAACTAATATGTCTTCTCTCCAGTCAGCCCGACTCCTAAGTGATAGGAACAGAGCCAGGACTGGAATTCAGGAGCTGGTAGTTCACAGCCTTGGGATCAAGCCACAAGACCAAACACTTTCATCTGATCTCATTCAGAATGCTTTTCTCTATAGTTTCTTTCCCCGCTGGTTTTGTGTATGCACCTCAGTGTGGGCCAAGAGTTCTTTCTGAGCCCCATCTCAGATAACTGGTTGAGCACTGAGGATCTCCCTGCAGATAGTACTGCACCTCCGATCTCAGCAATGACGTATGTGCTGCAGCCCAAGTGGCCTTGCCCTTTAAATGAACCAGTGGAGAAGGAGCCACTCAAACTCTGCCTACAGCATCCCCAGGAGAAAATTCTGGCATACACATCCCACACAGTGACTCTGCACCTCCTCATCTGTGTCCGGGTCCTTCTGCACAGGTGGAAAGGGCTCAGGGTTTGTTCCTCAGTGAATGGGGATCCTGTCTCAAGCATACACCTGTCTCTCTAGATATGTACTGAAATGACCTAGAACGTCACAGGAATTTCGATGCCTAATTCCTATTGATTTTGGTGTCTTTGAGGTTATGATCATGCACACTTAAGAAAAGGAAGGGAAAAGGAACAAAAGAGCATTTGATTTTTTTTGTCTTGTGTATTTGTATTTGCTGTCTATAAAAGTGACTAGTCAGGGAGGAAGAAAAAAAGACAGTAAGCACAAAAAAAAACCCTAAAAAACTCAGCAACATGCATTTATTTCCTGTGATTTTATCCTGCATTTGTGTATGCAATACAAAAGTAAAGAAATATTTTAATAGGTTTAAATGGACCTATATAGGTCTTAGTTGTCTTTTAAGTCATTGTTACATATGTGACACTCCAATTGCCATAAATAGGAGTTTTTGTTTATAGCAAAAGAAGAAGAGATCCCTTTGGTTTTTGGTCTTTGCTATATGTTGTGATTATAAATTAACTTGAGCTACAAAGTCTGGCTCCAAGTCAAAATCATTATATTATTTGTATTAATTTAGCACCTGAAGGTTCCAAATGAGATCATGTCCCCATTGGTTATTACAGTAATTTTGGTGCCTAGAGATGGTAAAAGTGCACAGAATGTACATTTATTTTTAATTGTCCAAATAACCAATTAACTCATAAAACTAGAATTCTGAAATTGCATTCATTTTTAAAGTGATTAATGGCACAAAGAGGCCTCCAGAATTCTTAATTTTCAGAAGAAACGCCCAGTGACAGTAGCCTCCTATTCATGCAGAGAAATACATTCCTTGTGCTATATAAAATGTCTTTTTGGAACACTATAGTTAAGCTACCAAACCATGAGTTTAGATAAGATATAATCACAGGAAATTAAAATGCACTGCACTGAGTTTTAGTTTTCTTTTATACTTAACTAGTGGAGAATCTGATTTGATTTCTCTGGGACTATTAATCGCAGAGCAAGAAAAACTAATTGACAGCAAAAGTGGAAGCATCAGGCTCCAATTTTTGAGCACCATTCTTGCTCTTTCTATTTCTCTAAGTTTTTGTATTGCTCTTATCCCTATAGTAGTATCTGAGCACTTTCTTCGTTGCTATTTGCCATTACTCATCTGCTGAGGCTCTAGGAAAGGACTATTTCATAAGCCATACAAGCAAGGGGGCCAAACTAGTTATATGCCGGCAGCTCTAATTCTAGTATATGTTGACTTTTGCGTACTTAACCATTCAACTTCTAGCATGGTGTCACAGTTGTAGGCCTGGCTGCATTTTGTCCTACTTCTCGTCTTTCAGGGTGAACCCCCTCATGTCTGGCCTTGTGCCTCTCCTCTCTCAAGACAGAATTGAACAGTTCTCCTACTCCTAGACCAGGCCTATCTATCAACAATTATTACCCATCATATCCTACTGTATTTGAGCACCTTTGGTTCTTTCCTTTTGGAATCTGTGACCAGAGGCCTACAAAGACCAGGCAGCCTTCATAAAACAAAAGCATGAATTATTTTAGCAACAGGAACAAAGCCTTTAGATAAAAGTAATTGTAAATCAAATTTGCACACATGGCTATCTTAATTAAAGCCCTACCATGTTGCAGTGATGACCTAGGTGGGCTAATTTCTTCAGACACAGCAGTAGGGTCTTTTGTCTCTCAGAGTTCTTTGTTCTTCTGTGTAGGGGGTCTTTTTCTATCCTTGTCAAAACCAGTTTTGTACGTTGGCTGGAAAAGAGGCAAAGTTACTAATAGTTCTGGCTTAGTCCTTCAACAGTCCTGAAGTGATTGCTGAGCACTGGCTATCTTAAGCTACTGTTTCCCTTCCTGGCTGAGAAGACTCCTGTTGTGTTCATACTGTAAACACTCCAATAACCAGACCAACATATAGGTATTCATAATTTATTACAGCTCCACTCCATATCTGTCACACATTACTTTTTGTATGAATATTTTAAAGACAAGGGCAAGGAGCCCTTTTACTCCAAAGTTTATTTTTCAAATTGCATTGAACCATGCTACCTGACTGAGCAACTTTATTTGTCAGTAGTATGCTGATTTTACTAGAGTTTGTTTATGATGATTAAGTATGGGAGTTCATATCTATAACAGCCAGTGTTTACCCAATTTACTAATTCTGCAAAAGAGAGATAGCAGAGTCATTACAAACACCTTCATTCAAAATTATATTGGCAAGGCTAGATTGGGTCCTCTTATCTGTTAGACTAACAGCAAATCACAGATACAGTTAGTTTCAGAGGAAAAAAAAAAGTCCTATTCTTCATAAATTCTCTCCTTAAAATTCTTCTGTGCCATGATGCCTAAAAAATGCCTTGACAATGATTAGGCAACTAGTGCACTGTTACCTCTGCTTCTCAGGTTGTTGTAATTGTCACACTGTTACTTGTGCTTCCCCGGTCTTTTTGTTGTTTCCATACATTCTTTTAGAGAAAAGAAATTGTAAATCAAGTCTACATACATGGCTATCTTAATTAAAGCCCTACCATGCTGCAGTGATGACCTAGGCAGGCTAATTTCTTCAGACATTGCAGAAGGATCTTTCCCCAGTCCTTCCTGGCCCCATACTCCTCACATTCCCGCTTTCACAGCCACTGCTAAATTCTCCTTTAAGCGTGCTGGCTTGATCAGAGCCAGTGCCAGTATGCTTCCTTGAGCTGGGAATCACACCCACAGCTCTAAGTATAGATATGCCCTTAGTCTACAAGTTCTTCAGTTCAGGAGTCATCTTTTGGTTTTATGTTTGCACAGTGCCTACCACAATGGAGCTCTGGTCCCTGCCTGGGTTGTTCAAGTACAGTACCACCACAATACAAATACATACAGTAATACATAACAATAGTAACAGAAAATAGGAAAGGGAATATGTAAATTCTTAACACTAATATACATCTTTACAGTACTGTATAGAGATTCAGTTCTACAATCCATAACTTTGTCTCTGCCGCTACTTAAATAACATGGGGGTTTTCTCTGCTGATTTTTCAAAGATCTGAGCATTTATCAGCATTCACTGAGGTCTGTAGGAATTCCTGGATGCTCAGTGCTTTTGATAATGGGGACATTTACATAGGTGCCTAAACATAGATTTCAGGGGCCTGACTTTGAAAATCTTGGTCTAAAAGACTAATTGTAAAATCTTGGTCTAAAAGACTAATTGTAAAATACGCAACACTCCCTATTCCTCCATAAACTGGAGTTGATATTTTTATCAAACAGGTCACTGAACTCTGGAAATATCAGGATGGGCTTCATTCATCAGAACAAAATGCAGAACCGCTGGACAGCCACCTGTGAAGTCAAGCAGAAAGGGTAGTAAAGGGTAGTGTAAAGTCAGTCTGCATGTTAGCAAGTACTGGAGAAAGTATGTGCCACATATAGACACAGGAGATGGGGGCCCACCACTGAATTCAACACAAACTGCTTTGTCCAACTCTAAGACAAGGTTCATTTTTCTCACTAACCCTTGGACTAAATTCTGTACTTATATAACCATTTCTTCCATGGGATTAATCTTGTCAAAGAAATGCATTAGAGAAGATGATTTGGATCTACTGATTGAGTGGTGCTGCCCACTTCTAATGCCTGTTTATCTGCACAAAGTGAAATTGCCACTACAGGCAGTCTCATCATTGGGGAAAAAATCCTCCTTGTATCTGTGTGATAGGGAGGAAAACCAGTTCTTTAGGCGTGTTTATTATTAACTGATACAGTAAGATAATTTAACCAGGCCCTAGTGCAATGCTTCTCCAAGCAGGCTGTGAAACCACTGTGAAAAACCTGCTAACTGGCCACTCCAGTGTGTTTATTTACTGGCTCTGTGGCCTGCAAAGCCTCACAGCTCCCATTGGCTCTGGTTCGCTGTTTGCAGCCAAGAGGAGGCGCGGGAAGCACCACATTTTATTCTTAGTTGCATACAACCCTATTTATTTTAGTGGGGGCTGCTGGGGATTCATTGGCAGTAAAATTTGTCCCATAATGTTTATAGGGCTCATTGTCTGGAAGGAGGGTATGATAATGCTTTTAGACCATAGTGATTATGCTTAGTATTATCTCTGTAAGGTTATTTCCTACTAATGTAGTGGTGTACTTGAAAAGTGGATAAACCTGAGCAGAGCCATGACTGTTCATTCCCTCTTGGCTCAGCCCACAGAAAGCCTTAGGTTCCATACTAATGCTTAAATATGCAGTGAAAGTTGCTTTAGGCTCGTGTTAGTGTTACTGAACCTGAAGCTACAAGATATTTTCTAGAAGGTCTCTGTTGTCTTACTTGTCTTTGAAAGGAGATTTAAATTATGACATCTATCTGATGTGTCAGTAATGCATGTTCTTATGATTTGCAAGACAGCCTTCTGTGGTCAGATAGTAATGGGATCAGACAGTTAAACCAGTGTCATACAATTTCATTACATAATTGCAAGAGATCTGAATTAGATTAGAAACGGGTGCTGCACTAGCAAGAGTATTAAATCACAATGCAGGCTCTGTTTTAGCTAATAATTTCCTAATTGTTAAAATGTGTTAAAGCAGAATCATAGATCTAAAAATACAGTCAAATTGGAGTCAGTGGTGCTCTGGGGAAATAAAGAAACATTAAGGAAGGCTGGTGTTTTGTTTTTGGTTTAAACCAATATTACATTTCCATTTGACCTAATATATCAATGAATGTACAAAATGGGTCTGATGTTTCCCAGAGGCCTCCTAGTGGGATGTTTCAAACTGTAATATGAAACACATGTGGAATTGAGGTAAAAAAGGGCAATGGAAGAGCAAGAGAAAATCTCTGTTAGTAATCATCAAAAATGGGATATAAATGTCTCGCTGTAATAAAATTGCCGTGCTTGTGTACATACACTTGATGACATTTCTACAAGTTTCCTTTACAGTTAAAGGTGGAACAAAATTTCCTAGACTGTCCTAAATACAAAAATACTTTTTGTTTCACATTTAGGTCTTGATTGGGGGGTGGGGGAGATGATCCAAATCATATATTGTGCTCCTCCTGAAAATACTTTCAGGGAAGCTAAGCTAGTTACAGATACAGATCCAAATTTTGCGATGGCAATTTTTCACTATAACGGGCATGTAGCAAGGAGGCATAGCCTCCCTTGGAAAGTGATAGAGAGGTACTTCAACGTGCTTTCTGGAGTACAGAACCAAGAGAGCCATATCTGTTCTGCTGGAAGTGGAAGGGCAGGAGACAGGAAGTAGAAGTACAAAAGGTGAGCCCTGAACCTCAGTTAGTCTACGTCTACACTGCAGCACTATTTGGGTTACTGGAGGTAACCCAGTATAGCTCTCCGATGTCTTAACAGCATGCCCATTATTTCGAAATAAAACAGGCTCACTATTCTGACATCCCTGCAAACCTCTTTCCATAAAGAATAAAAGACATTTCAGAATAGTGGATTATTTTGAAATTTTGTGCTTGTGTAGCTTATTTGAGATACGAATGCAGTGTAAACACACCCTCAGAGTGGAGTACCTGTAGGAGACAGATGCTTTAACAGGTGTGTTGTGAGCAGACACGAGAAGTCATTCTTCCGCTCTATTCTGTGCTGATTAGGCCTCAGTTGGAGTATCATGTCCCGTTCTGGGCATCACATTTCAAGAAAGATGTGGAGAAATTGGAGAAGGTCCAGAGAAGAGCAACAAGAATGATTAAAGGTCTAGAGAACATGACCTATGAAGGAAGACTGAAAGAATTGGGCTTGTTTACTTCGGAAAGGAGAAGACTGAGAGAGGATAGCCATTTTCAGGTATCTAAAAGGGTGTCACAAAGAGGAGGGAGAAAAATTGTTCCCCTTAGCCTCTAAGGATAGGACAAGAAGCAATGGGCTTAAACTGCAGCAAGGGAGGTTAAGGTTGGATATTTGGAAAAACTTCCTAACTGTCAGGGTGGTTAAACACTCGAATAAGTTGCCTAGGGAAGTTGTGGAATCTCCATCTCTGGAGATATTTAAGAGCAGGTTAGAAAGACATCTATCAGGGATGGTCTAGAGTCTACAGTCCTGGGTCCTGCCACGAGGGCAGGGGACTGGACTTGATGACCTCTCGAAGTCCCTTCCAGTTCTAGTGTTCTATGATTCTATGAACCTGCAAAGGAGCTGCTGGGGCTGCCACCTGAGAACTAGCCAGAGCTCCCAGGGCTGCTGGTTGACTGAGATGCTGAGGAGCTGTTGTTGCTGCCACTGGGCAACCACCTGGGGTATATAGCAGCAGGACAACTACAACATAGTGGTACCAAACACTGGGAATGTTGGGAGTAGCTCAGCCCCAGGGAAACTAGGTGACAGTCTGATTGAATGTTGGTCAGCATGTTGCAGGTGGATCCCCGCTGAACCAGTGGCAGACCACTCCACCACAGTTAGGGCCATGGGCTTGGATATGGTAGAGTCAGGCAGGCACGTGTCCTCCCCCACCTCCACCACTCCACCCTTAGGGTGGCAGCACCCCATCTTAGACAAAGAGATCTATGGTACCCTATGGTCCTCCCTCACTGTGTGGCACTCACCCTTACCTGAGCCACTAGATTCTGTGGGTCCTCACCTCAGCCTGAGCCCCATGACTCTGTGGTGCTTACCCTTACCTGGGGCTCAGATACTGCTTAACTGCTCTAGTTGCAGGCCAGAGGCTACTCACTGTTTACTGCCTCACTCTGACAAAAGGCTCAGGGCTCATAGACTGCCATACTGCTTTGCCCAGCTAGAGGGCAGGACCACTAGGTGCAGCTAATCCCCTGTCCCTTTTGAGTGCACCTTTACAGCTATATGACAGCCCATAGGAATGGCCTCCCTCAGAGAATGACAGGGAAGGATGGCTGCACAGCCTACAGGGTCAAACTAAAATTCTGAATCTGAATACTGTCAGACTTTGAAATAGTTCAGATGTGCATCCATATTTGGCTTGCACCAATCTGCAGTTACTGTTAGTGATTTACATTTGCCTTGCCCACCTAAGAGAAACAAGCATACACTTTACCTCTTTGTACCTCAATTTCTTCTTCTATAACATGAAAATAATAACTTATTCTCCTTTGTAAAGTGCTTTGAGATCAATAGAATAAAAAAGCTTTACCAGAGCTAAGTTTTAGAAGTATTCATCCTTCTGAACTCCTAAACTTTGGACATTGTCAGTCCCCCCCACTACTTCATCACATGCTTTCTCCTCTTCCTCTGCACTGTATTCCATTCTATTCCTTTTCTTCCACACCTTTCAGCAATTTCAAAAAGACTCCCTCCGAGTCTGTGTTAATAAAATCACCATTTCTCCCCACAACCTCTGAGAGGGTTACAGGGGGAACCAGGATGCAGACCAGTGGTACCTGTGGAGGACCTGAAGACAGGATAGGAAACGACCCAACAAGCAGACACAAGGCTGCACGGGTGACTTGCTACTCACAGAATCCTGGTCAGAACCCAGTGGAGCAGGGAGTTTCTGAGTTCCTCTGGCCCCAGCTTTGAGTTTTGTCTCTGGTCAATATGTTCACTGACTCTCACCACTAGGCATCACAGCCAAACTATCACTGCTAAGTTGTGTTGCCAGATTCGCACTTCAACCCCCTTGCACTGACAATAATCTGTGGCATCTCTGCCATTGTATATTAGGAATGCCTGAAGAGAGTACTGAAAATAACAAGAGCTAATAACCTTAGAGTGAATAAGGCTAAATGTCAACTTCAGGCAAAGAAAATAGCATCACTTGGAGAGAAATTGACCTCAGAAGCATCCTTTTAAAATGCCCTGCAATCGGCCATTCTTTGTTCTCCAGGCCTTCTGTTCCTTCCAGGTGGAACCTAATGTAAGATGTTGAAATCACTGTAGTCCTCCCTGTCCAGCTATCGATTTTGCTGACCCATGCAATGGAGCACTTCCACATTGGTTGTTCAATCTTGCCAATGAATTCCAAAGGTTCTTCTTAAGCAATGCTGGTGAAACACATTCCATTTCCTGTTGTGTACGTCTAGCCTCTGTCTCCTTTCTGATGTGTGTGATATTATTGGAAGGACAATGGCACTTCCAGATATTTCTCTAATGGAAAAATGTTCCACTGACTTAACTAATTCTTGCCTTTGCTTCTTTAGTAGCCTGGCCATTAATAGATATTGTATTCCCAAGATAAACAAAATCAACTCTTTCATACTCTTCTCCATTAATCACACCTCCATCAGTGTTGGTACATTACTCTCCTGTCTCCATTATCTTGGTCTTTTGTGCGCTAATAGGAAGTTCCACTTCAGCAGCTTTTGCTTTTATGCTGATAAAGTGTCTTTTCATTCCATCTAAGTTGGTGTCCTGTGGGACTAAGTCTCACAATTAGTTCTTGCACAAACAATAACTGTGCCCTCCTCCGCAGCCATTGCTTGTCTCATCACAAACCCTAGAAGAATGCAGAAGAGAAGCGGGGCTAGTGCACAACCATGCCCTACACCAGTAACAATTCTAAACCATTCTTTAGCTCCGCTCTCTGACCTAGTGCCGCTTTTAATCACAAGTGACCTCAGAGGGCTCTGGAGCTCATCTCCTGGTGATGCAAGAAACTCCGGCTGCTGTGCAAAGTTTAATCCATAGCCCCTGGAGCTGCCCCCTCTTGTCTGGGAACATATTTCAGTCCACCCTGGACTGAAGAGTGGCAGAGAGTCCAAGGAGTAGCAGAGGAGTGGTGAGAGGGCTGAGCTGCAGGAGTGGAGGGCTGATGGATAGGTGGATGCTGCTGGGTTCGGGGAAGGAAAGAGGCACTAGAATGTGTAGGAGAGAACAATAATCAAAATAAAAATGAATTAGTTTAAAAACTGAAGAAGTATTGCACTTGTTGGATCATGTGTCTACTCATGTAGTTATCAAAATTATACAAAGAAAGAAAAATGATATACAATTACTTCTGAAATATTTTGAATGTGACTGCATTATTTTAAAATAACCTCTAGGGGATTATAAATATAATTACTGCACTGAAATATACAAATCTCTGAAAGATGTTTGATGTTGCCAATGTATTGTTGTTGCACGTAAAGAATGTTACAGCTCATATAAATCTTTATTGAAAAATAATTGGAAAATTTTAGAGAGAGAGAAGGTGTTTTACAATTATATTGAATTACAGTTATATTGAAATGAGTCTCTTGCTACTTAGAACTAACCCATGTAAAATGAAATCTTAACCATTTTGCATCTTCTCCATTCTTATTCTCCTTTAAATACATTTCTGTACCTCCAGAATTCATTGAGTTTCCACTTCTATAAGGTTAACTTTTCAATCTGAAATTATCATGCTCACATTGCTAAAAAAGTAGGTGGCAGGGGATAAAAGACAGAGTAGAAAAAAAAGCTTGATGATGCTTTTTAAATCTCATGATTTGTGGAACAATCTCATAACTTTCTTTAGGATCTGACTCATGATTTTTGATTTCTTGGCATTGGAAATATTGCAGTTCACAAACTGGACACATTTTTTTACTCTGAGAGGGAAGAATGTGTTACCAACAAGACTTGCTTAAAGAGGAGATATGGGAGGTTGCAAAAATCCTATGAGACAGAGGGTATGTCTAGACTGCGGGGGTTTTCCAAGGTACCTCCAGTATCCCAGAAAAACTCGGTTGCATCCAGGAAACGCATTTGTTCTTCCGCTTTTTTTTGCAGAAGAGCAAACACGCTCTTTTAGAAGCCCTGTGTTCCTCATTCTGCAAGGAAGAAGGGATCTTTTGAAAGAGGGGGATTTTCTGAAATTTGGCCCAGTGTAGATACCCAGGGGAGGTATATAAGTGCCATGTGGCCCCTCCATCTTAGTCTTCAGTTTTGCTCCGAATCCCAGATGCAGCCTTGCAGGGAACAATGAGCCAGAAAGAACCGTGGACCCATCCTGACATAGGATGTACACCAGAGACTTTTAAGATAGCTGTTTATAACATCTCTGCTAAGAGCCTGTATCGAGAACTGGGTGATTCGATGCAAGTAATGTATTATCCTTTAACAACCTTACTCTCATGCTCTTCTTTCATTTAGTAATAAACCTTTAGATTTTAGATTCTAAAGGATTGACTCAGCGTGGTCTTGTGGGTAAGATCCAGAGTGTAAATTGACCTGGGAACTGTGGCTGGTTTCTTGGGACCAGAGAGACCCGTTCAGGGTAGGTGAGATTGGGTTCTATAACCCCTCACCTGTGTGTTAAGCCCAGGACTGATTGGGGCATAGGAAGAGCTGGTGTGTCTGAGGCTGTGCGACTGGTTTGTGGCCTATTTGGGAAGGGAATCCAGTCTGGGGCTGTAAAGAGCCCTGAGTTTGAGCAATTCGCCCTGAGCGGACGCCCTCAGCTGTGCCCAGACCCAGCCCGGTCTGTCACAGGAGGTATCCTGGAAAAACTCCGCCATGTCCAAGGAACATGTTTGCTCTTCTGCTTTTTTTGCAGAAGACCAAACATACTCTTTCAGCGAGCCCTGTATACCTCGTTCTACGAGGAATAAGGGCTCCACCGAAAGAGGAGGCTTTTCCACCATTTGGCCCCATCTAGACGGAGCCAAATGGTGGAAAAACCTCTTCCGGAAAAGCAATCAGAAAAAGCTACACAAATTGCAGAGCACAAGTTGTGTAGCTTTTTTCTGATAAAAGACTGTAGTCTAGACCTTGCCTGATTTTCGATGTTTTATGGTTGTGTTAAAGCAACCTGAAGGGTGGTAAGGTCAGTTATTATGTGTGTTGTAGTTTTAGTTTAATTTAATATTGTTAGTTCAGTCAGTATATTTAGAAAGGGCTTTAGTAAAAAAGATGGGCCATAAAGAAGAGTAGAAATGCCACACTCTCTATACATTCTCAGTGCAGACTTTCGTTTCTTGGGACACACTCTCTTTTAGGCACAAAAACAAAGAAGCTCAGGACAAGGCAATTGCCTGATGCAGCTTCACAGAGAAGCAAAAAATTAGCTTCCTCATTATTGTATACAGTGCAGTTCATAAAGGGCTTATCTCGCCACTGGTCTGTTGGACAAAGATCCAAAAATATGTAGCCTATTCAGAAAGTCTTAGACATTGTTATCAGGTTTTGTGCAGCTCCTTATGGCCAGAAGATAAGAAGGAAAGCCTTCTTTTTCTGGAGAGATTTGGATCAGAGAAAATGAACATGAAAATTATACTGTACTAGTTTTCCCCCAAAAGAAAGTGCATGGGCTCTCATCTCCCCATCCCCCAATCCAGTCCCAAATGAGCATTCCATTCTCTCAATTCCAGCATGCAGTCTTCCTGCCTCCTTCCCATGGTTACTTGTCATTACCAAAAAGCGTACCTCCCTCAATGCTAATTGCTTCACGTGCACATCCTGAAGAAAAGGACTAAGCCCAGAAGACGTAGATACATCTGCCCTGGGGCCTGGCAATTTCAGAGGGCCCAGGGCTCCCACCTACCACCATCACTATGGTGGGAGCAGCAGCAGCCAGAGGCCAGGCTCTTTAAATCACTGTCAGAACCCCTGGAAGCCCAGGCTGGACAAGAGCTGAAGGGCTGGCTGGGAAAAGTATCCCCCAACCCCTCCCCTTCTGCCCAAATCCCCATCCTTTCCACGAGCCAGACCCATCCCACCCAGCTTGTCAATGGGCCCAGCCATTCTGTCGACAACTCTGGGTATATACAAAAATGTTGTGTGATGCACTGTTAATGTCTAATGGTTTTATTCTCCCTTTCGACCCCTTTTCTCCTTTTTCCCCTCTTCTTTGGATCACATTTAAATAAGCACACCTTTGTGGGCTGGTATGTCTGCAAATTCAAATATTCCCATCTGCAGACATTCAGACAGATGTACGATGTGTTGTGAGCATGCTTGGTGTCATGCCCCCCATTTATGGCAATTGACAATTTTTGACAATTGACATATAAATATAAATATGCATAACTCAGACTCTTCATGCAAAATGCATCATGTTACGTGTTGATTTTAGCATTACAATCTGCTGAATCTGTATATCCTATTTTTGTGCATGTATCACTCTTGTATGTGCAGATAGAAATATGAATTGTGAATCTGGTTTTAATTCCAAATGTGCTAATGGGAGCCATTAGAGATACTTGATGATCTTAATGACTCAGTACTCAAACCAATGACTTCTGAATTGTCTTGTTTGTCCTATAAGCCCAAACTCTGGTTGGTCCTGGAAAAACATATGACCATGCCACTTGGTCCTGGAATCCATCTTGAACCCGGTATTTTTCCATGGGAATGGGGTATGCTAAACAAAGGGTTCCTGCTCTGGGGAAGTCTATTTAAGGCATGGAAAACAATCAGTTTTTGTCTTCAACTGGCGATACACATGAAGAGATCTGGAAACAAAGGACTCTAAAAAACACTGAAAAAAGCTGTAGACCCGGGCCAGAGTAAAGATCAACTCTGACCTAAAACATTCCACCTGAGATAAGATCAACTGTCTGGGTAAGGAATTTGCCTGTAACAAGTTTCTTAGTATATAAGTATTAGCTGGCATTTTGTGTTTATTTTAACTTAGGCTATGTATAAACTGCACTGTAAAATTGAGTGGCCTAAGGCATTTGCCTGGGGAATGCAGGGTTGTGGGTTCAAGTCTGGCCTCTCTTCTCTCCCCCCTGCAAGGAAGTGACCAAACAGCCAACACGGGATAAGGGGACCCTCTGAAGGTAGAGAGGTGGGGTGGGTTCTGGATTGGGTTGGGGGATAGGGCATCTGCCGGGGGTGGGTGGTTTGAGTTCTGCCCATCATGGGAGGGCCAGACAGCCAGCATAAGCTGCCCTAGGAATGGAGCTGGCTCTCACATCTGGAAAGCAGGACCCTCTGAAAGTAGGGAGGTGATGTGGGTTCTTGAGTGGACTAGGCAACATGCCATTTGGGTGGGGAGTGCAGAGTAGTGGGTTTGAGATCCTTAGGATAAGGGACTACATAGTGCCAAATTCCAAGACATCCCTTATTCCTCATGAAATGAGGCTTACAGGGATGCTGAAATAGCATGTCCATTACTTTGAAAATTATCTCTAAATAGCAGACACGTTCCTTGGACATGGGGTAGCTATTTTGGGATACCTTTGGTATCCCAAAATACCCTTGCAGTCTAGACATACTCCTGACATACTTACTTTGACCTGGTTTCTCTTGCAACCACTGAAATCCTATTTTTTATACTTAGCAAAAACACCTTTGTTTATTATCAAGCCCAATGTAAATAATTGTTGCCTGGGGTGGGAAGCAACTACTGTGCATATCTCTCTTTCATTGACAAAGAGGGCTGACCTGAGGTTTTGCTGTGTAAAACTTTTACACAGAGTAAAACAGATTTATTTGGTGTTTTGGTCCTCCTTTGGGTCTCTGTTCCAGGGTGTTGAGCCCTAATAGCTGAGACCTGCTGGAGCTGAACTAGTTTAGTGTCTGTGTTGCTCTGAAAGGGGTGGTAACCCCAACTCTGTGCTTTGGCTGGGGCAGACCAGACCTTCTGGCCCAGCAGGAGAGGGTGATGGGAAGTCCCAGAGGGCAAGAAGACAGGTGTCAGTGGCTTGATCAGCACACCAGGGGACAGCCCCAAGAGGATTTCTGTGATCTAACCCGTCACACTTGGTATACAATTTTCAAATGCTTATAATTTGTTTAATTTCAAAACCAACTTTACTTAAACAAGCAAAGCTGTTCTCAATCAGAGTCTATCTTTGTACCAATTATACAAGAACTGTAATTTGTTATTATCCAACTGGAAAATAAAGTTCAAAAATGTCTTTTTTCTTTATTTCCCTTTTTTGTGTTTGGTCAGTTGCCTGCACGTACCTTTATGAAGGTGCAGGAAACTGAACACACGCGTCTTTATGAAATTATAAAATAATTCATTTCTGAGCAGAAACCAAACATAAGAAATTTCAATTGGAAATATAATTGTTTGTGGAAGTTATGAACTGAAAATTTCCAACTAAAAATAGATGTTTAACGTGAAAGTGTCGACTCAACTTTAAATGCAGGACTGCTGGCAAGATGCTACAAAAAAAATCCCAATGTTGTTACACATTTCCACTTGTATTAATGTAAATTCTCAAGTTCTTAAAAAAATCTAACTTTCTCTTATAGTCTGTATTTTTTTTTTTAATTGCAATTAAGCATTATGAATTCTAACACAGTCTCTTGGCATATGTACAACTGTGCTGCAATCCCCGCTTCCAGATAAAAATGTAAATAATATTGCAGTTAGGCTATTAATTATGGTTTATAATAGCAATAATGCCATCAAAGTCTATGAAAATTATTGGTTTTGTTGCAGCACTGAACTGCTCTTGGCTTTTTCTCAAGATGGGTAAGTACTGTACCAAACAAACAGCTCCTTGGGGGGGAATGCTTTGTTGAACACACATTGTAGGAACAAAGGCTTCTAAGTTAACTTGCATGAAAGAACTAACTTCATTTGAAGGCATAAGCACTCTGAGTTTTATGGATATCAAAGGTCAATCACAGTAGTGTAGAGGTTAAGAATACTTTGGAGATATTTTATTGACCTAGCAAGGAGTACAAAACTTAACCCATGCTTCTTCATTGAACTATGGCTCTCAACTTTACAAATGGCCTTGTAAATTTTTGTTTTACAAGGCAAGTTATGTAGTTTTTTTAAAATAAAACATCCACCATTCAGAAGCCTTTAGTTTCTTTGTGATTAGCTACTATAGAATCCAGTAGTTTCAGGCCAAAACTGCTAATGGGAGATCATTCCAGCAGCTGACTAAAGCAAAGGAACATTAAAACTACCTAGTAATTTGACTCTGAGGTCACATGTTTCTGAGTCGAAGCAGAGATTGAATAGCAAATGGGCAAACGTATCCAAACTCAGAACACTGTAGCTCTTAACTGCAGTCCCACATGAGGGCCAATTCAGCAATGCAGTAACTGCATCAGATTCTTGTGATTATACATTTTAATGCAACACCCTTGTCATAACCATCTACCATAGAAAGAAATATATAGATTCATGTCCAAAAATGGTAGAATCATTACACAGAGAAACATCTGATTTGTAAATAAAGGCAATGCATTTTGCTGACTGTTATTCATAAGGTCAGTTTAAAAAAATTATGTCTTTAACCTATGACCCTGGACCAGTGACATTGATTGGTGAAGTCAGAGCTGGGATTATAATCCTATCAGCACCACATCACTCCTTGCCTTCTTGACAAGGGGGTCATATTCCTCTTGACCTGCTGTTCACAAAGAGGGAAGAACTAGTAGGGGCTGTAGAAGTAAGTGGCAAGCCAGGCAGCTGTGATTATGAGATGGTTGAATTCAGGATCGTGGCAAAAGGAAGCAAGGAGAGCAGCTTTCTCCAGGACCCTGGATTTCAGAAAAGCAAACTTTGACTCTCTCAGGGAACAACTGATGGTCAGGATGCCCTTTGAGGTTAATATGAGAGGGAAAAGAGTCCAGGAGAGCTGGCTGTATTTTAAAGAAGTCTTATGTTGCCTGTAGGGTTAACCTGCTTGCTTGCCTATAGATTTCTTATTTCCTTATGGTTTTGATTATATGTTTATTATAATAATTTACGGTAGGATTATATTGGCATTTTGGCTATAACACAAAGGACTTACAGGCCACATCCTGTTTGCTGAGCTACAGCAAAGCTAGTATGCATATGTCTGGGGCCTTTCACCCATATAGCAAAGTCAATGTGCATATATTCAGTAGCTTTCAACTATACAAAGCAACCTTTAGTGGCATAGGGACTTCTAAGAATACCCTCAAACTTAGCAGGTACATCATCACTTAAAAACATCTGAAATAACCTATTCAGACAAGACTAAGTAACTGGGTAGGACAGAAATAACAAATGTGATAGACAACCACAAAAGACCCATGGTAACAAACTAAGTTGAGATCATCTATAGGAATGTCACTTCACTATTAGTAAGGTGAGGAAATACAACTAAGGAGAAAAGGGAAACATCCTCCATTGAATATGTATCAAACATAACAATGTCAGCATAACTTATAAAAGTGGCGTCCCAGCCTAGGGCAGTAGAAGAAGAAGATGTAGTCCTTGGGAAGTGCCAGAATGATGGACACTGGTGATGATGGGGAAGGCAAAGATGTTGAGGAAGATGATGGCTAACATCTCAGGTTATTCCAGAAGGAATGGTGTGAGTATATAGCATGGAAATAGAGATGTACATTTCCTATCTACTTTATGAAACTGGGTGTTTATGACTGTGCTAAATGTGTTGATAAACTATATTTGTAAACATACAAGAGTTCCTAAAGTATGAGTGTCGCAACTGTGAACATCAGGGTTCCCAAACACATAATTAAATAATGGGCCTGATGCTGGAGCAAAAGACCTGTCAATCCTAAAGGCAGTAACTGGAAATTAATAAGTAATCTTATATCAGGCAACACTTACTGAACATACAAGAACAAACCATCCAGACCAGTCAGCCTCACCTCAGTCCCTGCAAAAATCATGGAGCAGGTCCTCAAGAAATCCATTCTGAAATATTTGGAGAGGAAGGTGATCAAGAACAGTCAACATGGATTCACCAAGGGCAAATCATGCCTGACCATCCTAATTACCTTCTGTGATGAGGTAACTGGCTCTGTGGATATGGAAAAAGTGGTAGACATGATATACCTTAACTTTAGCAAAGCTTTTGATGTGGTCTCCCACAGTATTCTTGCCACCAAGTTAAAGAAGTATGGATTGGATAAATGGACAGTAGAGTGAACAGAAATCTGGCTAGACTCGCAGGCTCAATGAATAATGAACAATGGCTCAATGTTAGTTGACAGCCAGTATCAAGCAGAGTACCCTAGGAGTCAATCCTGGGGCTGTTTTTGTTCAACATCTTTGTTAATGATTCAGATGATGGGATGGTGACATCCTCAACAAGTTTGTGGATGACACTAAACACGGGGAAAGTAAATATGCTGGAAGGTAGGAGTAGGATCCAAAGTGACTAGACAAACTGGATGATCGGGCCAAAAGAAATCTGATGAGGTTCAACAAAGACAGAGTCCTACACATAGGTTGGAAGAATCCCATGCACTGCTACTAGCTGGGGGACAACTGGCTAAGGAGCAGTTCTGCAGAAAAAGACCAGGGTATTACAGTGAGAAGAAGCTGGATATGACTCAGTAGTGTATCTGTGTTGCCAGGAAAGTTAACAGCATATTGGGCTGCACTGGTAGGAGCATTGCCAGCAGATTGAGGGAAGTGATGATTCCCCTTTATTTGGCATTGATGAGGCCACATCTGAAATATTGCATTGAGTTTTGGGGCTCTTGCTACAGAAAAGTGGTGGACAAATTGGAGAAAGTCCAGCGAAGGACAGAAAAAATTAAGAGTCTGGAGCACAAGACTTATGAGAAGAGGCTGAGGGAACTGGGCTTCTTTAGTCTGCAGAAGAGAAGAGTGAGGAGGGATTTGTTAGCAACCTTCAACTACTTGAAGGAGGGTTCCAAACAGGATGGAGTGGTGGCAGAAGACAAAACAAGTCTCAAGTTGCAGTGGGGGAAGTCTAGGTTGGATATTAAGAAAAACTATTTCACTAGGGGGGTGGTGAAGCACTGGAATTAGTTACTTAGGAAGCTGGTGGAATCTCCATCCTTAGAGATTGTTAAGATTAGGCTTGACATAGCCCTGACTGGCATGATTTAGTTGTGGGTTAGTCCTGCTGTGAGAAGAGGGTTGGACTAATGACCTACTGAGGTTTCTCCCAATCATAATCTTCTATGATTCTTTCAAGAAGATAGGCCCCATGTTTAAGTTAGCTCTGAGCAATGTCACCTGTGCTAGGACATAAAAGGTTGGGGCAAAAGCACCTGTTCACAATCTGGCTATAAGTTTTTGCTGTTTTATTTCTCTGTTATTGTAGAGAAAAGGAGACCTTGCTGTATTCATATTACTCAATTATGACGTTTTCAGATCATTAATTTTATCCATGTTTTTATGAGAAAATGAGCATAAGAAAACAATTTAAGAACTCCAAATTCAGCCATGTAAAGTGTCCCAACTTCTAATGGCTGAAATTTGTGCAACCTGACATTTTAAAAGGCTATTTGTTTCTAAATCTCAGGCTACTTGGGCAGTATTGTCAGGCTATTTGTTTCTAAATCTTAAAATCAGTAAGACTTCAGCTCCAAGTCAGGCCCCTGTAATTCTTCTGCAAGCTGCAATTAACTGTCATGGCAAAGTCCCTTGATTTACTCAGCATGCTAGTTCTCTAGGGTAGAAAATATGCAGCTGGATATTCATTACAAAATGGAAGGGTCTAATTAATTAAAGTTAAAACTGAATAACACAATCAGCACAGTATCTGTGGGTGTTCTTTATTTTAAAATTCAATTCAATTTATTTTAAGTTTCCCACAAATGTGTATTGTGTCAAATAATTTTGTACTGAAAACACAACTGTATTATACAGCAGTTTTGAAGCTTCATGAGATTCTGATGCCCAAACTGTGGGATGAAGAAGATTGATAAGATACACAAACAAGGTAATTTGAAATTATGTATCTTTTCTTGTTTTTGAAGTATCTATGTCCAACTGCTGGCCAGACTAAGTGGAAGAGCATTGTGTATATCTATGCCTACCTGTCTGTCTTTGTCTATATGTAAATTAAAGTATTGATTTATAATGCCTCAACCAAGTTTGCTTAAACTTTCATGAAATTTTACATCTGTATTAAAATAAACCATAAAAAGCATCAGCCCCCAAACAGGGAAAAGTTAAAAAAGAGTGATAAAATGGAAATTGGATCATAACCTAAACTGTCCATAGCTTGCTGTAATACATAATCCAGTATCCATAGTCAATAGCCACAAAACTCAATTGTGAAATCTTGGACTTTAGAGTCACCTGCACTATAAAGAGAGCACCAGAAATAAAGTGAACTAATGCCTAGTAAAAATGAAATCCCTGTAACCTGTTTGTTACAGACAAAATGCTTTAAAACTTAGAATTATTATGCAAAAGTGCACCAACAGCACAAAAACTGCTATAAAAATCCAGATCCAAAATCCATTATATTTCAATACAATTGGATATCCTCTCCTTTCTCAGAGGGATCACATCCCAAGATAGCTTGTTGCTCTGATTTCTTCAGCTCTAAAACAATCAGCTTCTTAGGGGGTATACCCAGTCCATGTGATTTACACGTCATTCAAATCATATGAAAACACAGAGGGTAAAAAACAGAGTTAAGACAAAAAAATTGATCTGTTTCTTAAAGGGAATAAAACTCTCCCCTCTCTCAAATCAAATTTAGTGTAGAATATTGACTGTGTTGCCAGTGTTATAGTAGAGAGTGGTTTATAAAAGCCGACCTATCTATAGTTTTTGCACTTTTCAAGCCCTTGTTTTTTCCCAGAATGAACCCCCAAATTAGCAAAACTATGACAGAATGCAGTGAACTGGAAATCTTTTTGTTAATGAGGCAGCAGGCCACAAAAGGGGGAAATAATGTGGCATTATAGAGATAGCTCCTGATTTAAAGAGTTGAGTTGGAAAACATCTTGCTCTGTGTCATCACCCTGCCCCCAACGTGGCTAAATTGTCAAGAATTCCAACAACAGCTAGGCACTCCGTTCTGCTTGCTCCTACTAAAGTCACTGTTGGCAGTGCCACTGAAATCAATGGGAGAAGAATCACTTTCTGGAATATTAAACTCTGCTTCTCAAATTATCCACCATTTGTGGAACATTTGTGATCTCGCACACTTCTACCATTCAGTCTTCCAGAGGTAAAGTCCAATGTAAAAATTGGCAAAGTGATGAAAAGTGAAGAAGTTTGTGGTGAAAATAAAATCCTTACTCTTAACTCAATATGCCTTCTGATTTCATAGACTACTTTCCCATCTGTTCCTAATTAGACCCCTCCAAAAGCCCCAAAATACCAATATTATACAGAAGTCTTTAGAATAGAAGTTAATGACTCACATATATACTGCATCTGTCATCCTATAGTGTCCCAAAGTGCTTTACATAGTTTTTATAACAGAGATCACTCCACTCGGCAGTGAAATGCTGTCTCATCTTTGATGGCAGTTATCCTGTACAAGCAATGTAGGAATACATAGGAATATTAAGGAGACAAACTGAAGACTGATCTGTACATGTCAAATTACAGGGGAATTTTAGATAATCTGAATCTTAGTAGTCATTGTGGAATTCGTTCATCACCACTTGATACAATATTGCAGAATTCCAGGACAGAAGGTCATATTTTCTCAGAGGAGCTTCCCCTACCAACTTCTCGGCACCATTGCCTCCAGCATACACTTCCTGTACCACCTGAGATTTCCCTGGATCTTTCCCATGCTCTACTAACTGTATTAACCCCTCTTAGCATACTGGGTAAATTTGACATTATCCTACTCTCCCCCAAATATAAGTGTTTTAACAGTGCATTGTCATTGAATAATACCTTTGTAAGCATCCCAAATGGAAAGAAAACATCCCACTACTATCAGCACATGTTCCAAATTTATATTCCATCGATCTACATTTTAAAGGGAGGCCATTTTGGGAATTTCTGGACACCCCAGAGGGGCAGGCCCTCTGGCAGAAGGGGTATGGTCAGGAGACTTTGAGTGCTCCCGGCCACAAATCCTGATTGGCCTGGGGATGGGGGTCCCTGCCAGGGGCACCTTAGGCATGGGAGCACACTCCCCCAAGAAAGAAAGAAAGCAAGAAAGAGCAAGCACAGTAGCATTGAGGTGGGGAGGGGCTGAAGGGAGGCTTTCTCCTTAGTTTAGGAAGTGCCTCACCTCTGCTCCCCACTTAGCACTTCCCAGCCATTCGGAAAGGCCTGGGGTCAGGGGAGTGGACATAGTCTCTGACTCCCCCACCCCTCCTGGAAGGGTAGCGAGAGATTTCATGTGGTCCCACTCCCCCAGGCCCGAAATGTACAAAGTCTCCCCCTCCCCCACTGCCAGGGGCGCATGGTTCCTTCTGGTGCCACTAGCCTCTGGCTGCATTAGGAGGACTTCGCACGCTTCCCCTTCCCAGGTCTTGATTGGGCTAGGGACAGAGGATCAGCCGGATGGCCACAGGCCAGATCAACCTGCTTGGTGGGCCAGATCCATCCTGCAGAGGCCCCTTCTCCCACCCCTGATCTACAGGTTGAAACTCTCTTAACTAGGATTCTCTGGTCGGGCAATATCCATGGTCTGGCATGGATGTTGCAGGACCAGAGAGTCCCTGTGGAGTGCCAGCAGTAAGGCTGCCTGCCGGGTCAGCAGCACAGTGGGCTGCCCGCAAGTAGCTGATGGTGGGGCCACCCAGACTGTGTCTGCCCAGCAGGGCTGGGAGTCCGGGCATGTGCATGGCTGCCCAGGCACGCAACACGCAGGGCTGCTCACAGAGCCCCAGTGCGGCGTGCACAACTGCTAAGGAAGCCCCAGCACACACTGTTGCCCGGAATCCCAGCACAGCAGCAATGGCTGCCCAGCAGGTTGTCAGAGCAGCAGGGTCAGCAGAAGGTGGGGGGCTGGCTAGGAGGCCAGTTGCTGGGCCAGGTGGGCTGGTAGCAGGAATCCAAAATTGACCTCCCCTAGTCCAGCAAAATCCCTCACCTGGGACCAGTCAGGCCCCAAGGGTGCCAGACCAAGGAGGACCAACCTGTATTTCATTTTATGGCACACATTACTGGAAAAGTTGCCTACATATATCAAATAATTCCAGTTTTCTGACAAAAAAGAAGAGAGTTTTGAAGTATTTATTGATGTTATTTTTAAATTTCTTTATTCTATACTAGATTACATTTCAAAGGGGACTGTGTATTCACATTAATTAAATGGCCTTTATATTGTTGAGAAAAACTTTAAAATACCCAACAGAAAACACTTCAGAAGTCAGGCTTCAATTATAGAGGCACTTATTTTACCACTTTCCAAGGTGATATGCAATTGTTTAAAGTTTTGAAACATAAGAACATGGCAAGATTGAATTTCTCCATTGTTTTTCCTCAAGTTCCTTACAATTTTTTGTAAAGAAGCATTCAATTGTGACAGGGATGCCATTAAAAATTACTTTATAAAAAGCATGTCAGTTGTAAAGCATGGCATTTGAATTTTAAAAAAAAAAAACTCAGACGTTATCTAGTGAGGAAATTTAATATAAAAGGCTTGATCAAAATGGCAGCTCTAATATTGACAGTAAATTGAGTTGGCTTTGGTGCTGTTTGACAGGGCTGATTACACCAGGAGACCAAGTCCCCTAATGATTAACATAACATTTAATTTGCAAAAGCTATTAACCTTTTTCAGGTTTGTTAACTAGGAGGGTTTATTACCTTTTGCTTTCAAAGTTAAGCCCAGCACAACTCCCAGCTGATAAATATTGGCAAGTCGCATGCACACAGTCTTGGTAAAACTCTCACATAAGAGCTGACATACAATCATTATTTAAAATGAAATTTTCCTGACCCTGGCACTTACTTTAAGTAAATGCATTTATACTATCACAATTTAACCTTTTTCATGCAATCATGACTTCTCTTGGAAAGTAAGAACTATAGTACGGTAATATATAAATTAAATAAGAAAAACGATGATATTTTTGGTAGTCGTAATTTTTTTAAAATCATTTATCAATAGTTACAAAGTAAGCAACTGGCTCTCCTGTGTGACTATATTCTCCACAGGGATGGCTCAGGTTGGAAGTCTAGAAAGATGAACTGCACAACTGATCGTCAGCCTGAAATCTACATATTAAATTCCCTGGGTAAAATAATTTCCTTCTCTCTTTTTCCTTTACCTCATCAAAAAAAAAAATCATTCCTCAAAATCCATTAATTCCATATTTTTTCTTCTCAGGCCCCTCATTCCTTTTCTCTGAGCCCTCCTGAACCATTGTCAGACATTCCTTTCCCAGCACTTCCTGGAAGGTTCCCTTATTGGTTGCATTGTCTGGCAGTGCTAACTCATAAAAGGAAACGTGCTGAGAGGTGGAAATTCTGTGGCCTCTGCTGATAGCTATGATAGTAGGGAATTGTCCTGAAGTGGCTGGCTCAAATCAGAAACAGCTCCTCTACAGTCATGGGCAGGGAGGGTGATTGGGGAAAGACTTCCATAGGTCTTGATGTAAGGGAATCTCCTCTACCCAACAGTATTCTCTCCTAGCTAGTAATACAGTGGCTGATGGGTTGGTGTCCAGTGGATGATGGGGACTCCAGGTCCTGCCTCTGCTGATTCTTCGAATTCAGGGATGGGGTGGACAGACAGGCACTGGCCACAAGAGGTGACTTTTAGTTGTTGCAGCACTACTTGAGTGTCTGATGATGGGAAGAAACTGGGACTATATTATGTATCCTTCACATACTCCTTGCAGCACTGGTAGAAGGATACAGCAGCTATGTTCATTCCACTTTTTAGCAGCTGCTGGAGCAATGACAGTAGGGGGCAAAGCCGATGCCTCAGAAGCTGACAATGATCAGCAGCCTCAGAGAAGGATGAAAATCTTCCCAACAAGAGGAGTAATGCTTGTGTAGGCCCCCTTTACTATAGGAGCCTCTGACTTTTACTGGGGGGGATGCTTTGTGCTGCAATTGAGCCCTAGAGACTGCAACTCCCATGATGCCTTGAGGAAAAGGAGGAAAACTGTTGTTCTCTTCCTTACAGTGCAGGGAGAGACTTGGTGGAGAAAGGAGCCCAATTGCGGTGTGGAACCTTTTAAAGTCCAGGAGTTGCTGCTGGAAGCCAGAGCCTGCTGCTGAGAGCCTGCTGGGGCTTGGATCTAGCAGGCAGCTTCGGGGGCTGTTGGTGATTGTCCCTGGAGGGGAGAGACCCTGGCTGTGCCTGTGGCTGAGAAATGCCTGTACAGAAGGAACTGTAATAACTGTGGCTCTTTAAGAAAGTGCTGCCTGGGACGGAGCACAGAAGACAAACTAACTCTGGGTCCAAAGAGAGCCACAGTGATCTGCCCAGGGAACCAAAGCTGCTGGTGTTTGGTGGAGCCAGCTGCAGTGGCAGAGGGATTGTGCAGCTTGTTGCAGGGGTGGATTTACAATGAAACATACCACGCCCCAGGGCCAGGCAGTCCAGCACTGGGTATGGCACCTCCCCTGCAGGAGGTGGCCACTCTGCAGGAGGACCAGTCCCTCTGCAGAGAGGACTGTGGGGTAGCAGGAAAGGAAAGAGGCTCACCTGAAAGCTGTAGTTTCAGGAGAGCTGGCAGGAGGTGGCAAGCAGCATGATCACAGGCTGGAAGGCTTCAGAGGAGCATGTGACAGCCGCACAGCCGACTGGAGAAAAGCAATGCTTTGAAGTGCGAATGTGCCACTTCTCTCTAGCTGCTAGCTGTGCGGCTACCCAGTGCTCCTCTGAAGCCTTCCAGCCTGTGTTCATGCTGCTGCCCACCACCTGGTGAATGGCGGCTGCCTGCGGGGTGGTGAGGGAGGGTGGCCAGCCGCAGCTGCTGGTGGTGGGAGGGAGATGACTGGATATTATAGAGCCTTTAAGCTGCACAGCCAGCAGGAAAAACCCGCATGTTGAAGCGGGAAAGCGCCGCTTCTCTCTGGCAGCTGGCTACGTGGCTGTGCTGCCCCCTCTTCCTGAGTCCTCCAGCCCCTGTAATGTTGTGCTGCTGTTGGCTGCCACCTGGTGTGTGGCCGTTGCCCACGGCGGGTGGGGGGGAGCACTCAAGTAGTCAGTGGAACTGTGCCCATCCCTCACCTTCAGGTGAGGCACATGTGGGTCTCTGCCCACTTCTTGGTCCAGCCAGCGTAGGGCCACTGGGGCACCTGAAGCTGTCCTCAGCAGCCATGGAGATCTTTGTATCTCCTCTGTCAATCTTCTTCTCCAGCCTCACCATGGTGGCTCTGCTCCAGCACTGGGCTCCCAGCTCCTCCCTTTCCACCCACAGCCTCGCCCCACACACATACCTTGCCCATTTGTCAACAGTCACTCTAATTGGAGAAATGTTGCAAGAGATATTGCTGATCATGAAACTTCCAAAGCTCATAGTAATGCTATGTGTTAGCTTGTTCAAATATGTAAATTATGTAGAAGAATTGATTCTGTGTAATTGGCTCAGTTTGAGAAGGAGTGTTCTTATTGGAGGAAAGTGTTGAGATATGTTGTTGCCACGGTGAAATTGCCATCTTCTTTGGAACTACCTCTAAGAGGACATGAGGAGTCATCAGGATCAAATCGAAAAGGTAATTTTTTAACCTACCTTGAATTTGACAATTTTCTCAAAGAACATTTGAAAAATTACACTGGTCTACAATTTTTTAGAAGTCGTCTGCTTCAGAGATAAAATGTGCTATTTATTATGTATTTTGATGTGCTGAATTCAAATATGACAATTAAAACAACTGATTGGCTACTGTTTCCAAGATATTTAAGTTTTTATATTTTACGTCTATGTATATTGTGTAGATAGTAGAGTTTTAATCATAAATTGTAAACCTAGGTCTTTTCATGTGTTTATGGTTGCTTTACATGATAATATTTCACCTGTCCTGTTTATGTAACACTTTAAAAATCAGCAAAAGGGTTATATAAATAAAATTTATTATGAAACAAAAGGCAAAAAACTATTATGTACATAGTTTAGTCATTCAGTTCACCTTGTGTTATGAGGTGTGGTTCAGAGGAGGAGGATGGGAGAAAATGTGGGTCCTGTGACATTGATGGTTCAGGACCAGAAGTTTCATCCTCTTCCTCGTCTGACTCAAGTGAGAATGATTCTGGTGCATCAGGAAGCGGCAGTCCTTCCCTGGGTGTTATGGGCATATAGCTGATGGAATGTTTGGATAATGCACAGTCCACTTTTTCTTCTTTGACACACCTTTCCCTACTGGAGGCATCATGCAGAAGTAACAATTGCTGGTATGATCTGTTGGCTCTCTCCAAATCATTGGCACTGCAAAAGGCATAGATTTCCTTTTCCTGTTCAACCACTGGCGAAGATTTGTTGCACAAGTGTTGCAGCATATGTGTGGGGCCCACCTCTTGTCCTGATCTCCAATTTTGCAGCCAAAATAAAGGTGATAGGCTTTCTTAACCATAGTGCTTATACTGCGCTTTTGTGATGCAAAAGTCACTTCACCACAAACATAGCAGAAGTTATCTGCACTGTTCACACAAGTACGAGGCATCTCTGCTCACTTTGGCTAAACAGAAATGTGTCCCTTTGCAAAATCGAACACTGACAAATAAGAGAGCACGACACTATGATTTCTAGAGCTGGTATAGGGCAATTTGTTCAGCAGAGTGATGTAAGCTTCGTTATGATTGCATCATCCATGACTTCTCAGAATAACATGATGCAATTCATATCATGTATGACGCAATACCAGCTTCAGATTGCATCGTTCATTGTTTTGCCTAAAAAGCAAGTACTGTCCAAACCCAGTCATAGATTTATTCATAGATCCAGTCAGATGTATTTTAGTCATTTCTGGTTTAAATTGAGATCCCTTCCCTTTATAACTCACTTGTCCTCCGCCATTCCCAAGTCAAGGGTCATATATACTGACCCAATAGCATATCTTGAAAACTAGAGCCAATCAACAATTTTAAGCATCATTTTTGTTCTCAGAGACCCAGAATTAGTAAAGTTTGACTACATTTATTTCAGAAGCATTTTGGCTGTAGAGCAGTGACCAGTATTGTGGCTCAGGGAAGACCAACTTTTTAATGCACCAAATCTACAATAAATTCATTAATATAATGGCAACACAGCTCAGAAACCACTTCTCTGATGAAGTCAAGGGTGCCAACTACTATTCCATAATAGTCGATTCAACACCAGATGTGAGTCATGGAAACCAATTAACATTAAATTTTAAGATAAGTGACCAGCAATGCTGAAGTTGTAGAGTGTTTTCTTTGTTTTCTCCCACTAAAATCCCACACCTTTGAATGTCTACAGACAACAGTTTTGGAATTCATTGCAAATTTAGGTTTGGACATCAAAAATGGTTTGGGGCATAGCTTTGATAACACCACAGACATGGCAGGAAAATATTCAGGTCTACAGGCAAGACTGAACAATGCAGATCCCTCTGCTTTATTCATACCAGATTCCAGCCATTCCTTAAATTTAATCTGCAACACTCCAGCTGCATATTGTGAGAGAGCTACACATTTTCGTGGCTCAGGGAAGACCAACTTCTTAATGTACCAAACCTACAATGAATAACAGCAGAGCAGCTCAGAAACCAATTCACTGATGAAGTAAAGAGTGCCAAGTGCTATTCCATAGTAGTCGATTCAGCACAAGATATGAGTCATGGAGACCAATTAACATTAATTTTAAGATATGTGAGCAGCATGGTAAAGTAGTAGAGTGATTTCTTTGTTTTGTCCCATTAAAATCCCACAATATCTTGAGACAACAGTTTTGGAATTCATTGCAAATTTAGGTTTGGACATCAAAAATGGTCTTGGGCATAGCTTTGATAATGCCACAGATGTGGCAGGAAAATATTCAGGTCTACAGGCAAGACTGAACAATGCAAACCCCTCTGCTTTATTCATGCCAGGTTCCAGCCATTCCTTAAATTTAATCTGCAAAACTCCAGCCACATCTTGTGAGGGAGTGTTGCACAGAGAACACTGCAACGTTTAATTTTAACCTGATTAAGACTAAACTGGGCTCACTCTGCCTACTAAGCTGTTAATGTCCCTGGATTCAGAAGCAAGGAACGCCTGATAAATCTGTATCTGTCACCGGTGATTTCTTTAATAAACAGGCAGACACCAAATTTAGGGCCAAAGCATATATTGTCAGAATTGTTCAAAAACAGCATACACAGGAAATGACAAACAGAAATACAACCCACCCTAACCTTAGAAGAAAGAAGACAGAAAATCCATCAAACAAAAGGAAATATACATTACAAATGATTGATGTACAGCCATTGCTCACGACCTGCAACGCCGCAGCTAATGTCAGGCCTTAGTGGAGGATCAGTGAGGAGATCCCTCGAGTACCGCTATCCAAGCTTTTCTGACACAGGACCATCCAGGAATCCTTGACCTCTCGGAACGTAGCTTTCCACTGGATCCAGAGGCAAATGACCCTTCAGTACATTCACATAGTCCGAAATGGTGGTGGCGGTGATGTATATGTCCAACTGCCACTATCCTTGGCCTCAACCCCCAAACGTGGGACTTCTCCACACGCAGGTGGCCCACAGGATAGCTATACAGTTGAGCCCACACTACATTCACGATGATGATAAAACTCAGCCACTCTCACTCACTCGTAAGTACATATACACAAACGCACACAGACAAAACAAACCATTCAAACAGACTGACCAACCATACCCACAAATGAACGAACCTGAACTGAATTGAACAGAGGGGTTTTATTAACATTTGGGTGGAAAAAGGTCCATGAGTGTTGAGTGCATAATTTGGTTACGTGTGCATAGATTCCACAGGGTGGTGTGCACCTATGTAAGGCTACGTACAACCTTCAGGTGGTGTGCAAAAGAGGACTGAGTGCAGACACTGGCTTTGGTGGGAAAACTCCTCTCCCTGGTCTCATGGTCACACAAAATGGAACCCATCAGAGACTCCATTTTAACTAAACTCCCTGACTATAACACTCATACGTTTATCCATGGTAACAGGAGCTACACATTTTTTTGGCTTTGTTCAAAACATGTATGCTTTTTTGTCGGTGGTCGTTTCCACACATCTGTGGAACATGCTACAATCATACTTGGAGAAAGCAAATGGAAAACATTTGACAGTCAAAAGAATTTGTGACACCAGGTGGTCTGCTCATGCAGAGGCTGTTTTGGCTTTGAAAATGAGCTATGAAATTATAAAGATAACCTTATTAGACATAGCCACATTACATTCTGAAAAAACACATGTGAAAACTAAAGCAAAATCCTTAGCAGAAGTTTGAAAAGTATGATATTGCTCTTTTTTTTCTATTTTGTGGAACCAATTACTTCAAAGAATTATTGCCATCAACAAATCACAGAAAAAAGTTGATACAAATGTATTGAACACTGCACAGCTGTTAGCCTCATTTACAAGTTCTGTCATGGAAGTTCTAAATGACTTATATGTCCATAGAAGTCGAGGCACTAACAGTAAAAGAAAATATAAGTTCATTTGATATATCTCATGAGAAGCATAAAAAAACCCAGGAAGTTATTTATTGATGAAACTAGAGACAATGAAATTAATTTAAAAGGGAAAAAGATCATAGTTGAGACTGTCACTGTTATTTGTGACACATTAATAGTGCGATTGCAGAGTAGAGGTGAATCTCTAAAGAAAGCTGTGGATTTATTTTGCATGTTTTCTTGACAGAAGCATGGATGAAGCTGCTAAAAGCCACTACAATAAGATATTAAGTGAATTCTACTGAGAAAACAGAGACAAATCTCTTTGAAGATGAAGTGAAACATTTCATTCATTTTATCAAAAATGATGAGGTCTGTGCTTTGAGATCACCAGTTGATTTGTATAGACTTGTACATGACGGTTTGCAGGCTACCTTTCCAAACGTAGAAACCATTCTGAAAATATTTTTAACAATACCTGTCACAAATGCTTCTGGTGAATCTTCTTTTTCTGTATTGAAGCGAGTGAAAATTATTTGCAAAATATGAGGAGTCAGAAACACTTGACAAGTTCAACAATATTGACAAATGAAAGTGCCTCTTTACAAAATATTAATTATGATGACTCAATTGATGATTTTGTAAAGAAAAAATATAAAAAGAAAGCTATCTGAATAATTTTTTTTAAAACTGAATACATTTCTTCAGAGGACATTAACTTTTATTTTTCCATTCATGCATCATCTATATCTTTTATTTTTGCACATTTTTCACATTTTCATATACAAGCTTTCATCTAGGTCAGAAGTTCTCAAATTGTGCTCCAAGAATTCTATTCAGGTGGACCGAGGAAAGGTTATTATGTTTTTTTTAAAACAAGCGCTTTTATCCAAAGCATTTTACAATAGTTTAGCTAATGGTACAAACATTAGGATTTGGAAAGATCCTTTAGTGGTCCACAGAGACCCTCAGCAATTTTCAGGTGGTCTGTGAAAAAAAAAGTTAGACTACAAAACCAATCAAGGAACCTCACTTTTTTTTTGTTTACTTCTCATTACTTATAAGAGGAGGAGGAAGAGAAAAGAATGAAAAATAGAAGGGGCAGGAAGAATTAATGTTCTTTTTTCTTGGCTGCTCTAAAAATGAAGCTGAGCACAGGGGCCCACTAACTCTAAATCTACCACTGTTGTGTCGCCTTGCCTGGACTGACACACACAGAATCTACATAGGGCTGTCAACTCCATCTGCAGATCTTCAAGCGTGATCACGCAAGTGTCTGGGACACTGAGATCCAGAGGAGTGCATACTCTGGGTGGGATAAATGGTGGCAGTGTAAATGCTGGTTAGATACGTTTCATTTTTTTTCCCGTGTACTTCTTTTATTTTATTCACTTTTAGTCTTTTAAACCCTGTTTCTTTAAGTGGTTAAGTAAAGGTATGTTAGTTCTAATTTAATCAATTACATGTATATTATGTATACTTGTTTTGGAATTAGAGCCAGATTATTACTGGAATAAGTTTATTCTTGGAGGCTCCCAAGGCACACCATTAAATGTGTACAGGGCCAGTCAGGAGGAGGCACTGCCATTGTGTATTCCTTTAGAATCAAGGGATTGCAGCAAAGAGCTGGATAGAGGATCCCCAACTATCCAATATCTCCACTGGGATACTCAGGATCTCCTTTTATGTTAAAACTATCAGATGCTCAGGCACACAGGTGAGTGTTGCCTGCCCCTGAGTAACCCAGGGAGCAAAGACGGGATTACACTTTTTTGTGTGTGTGCAGGATTTTGAAACAATTTCACCCCATCTTTCCAAATCAAAACCAATTCTGTCCACCATGCTTACACCAGTGTGCATGGGGCCTAGTGATTTGGGGGTGGTTCACTGAAATTATCCTTTAATTAACCCCATATTTAGTTAGCTTTTTTTATTAAAAGAGTCAGTGTAGAGAGGGGAGAAATCTGTTGCTTCCTTCCAGTTCCCTACTCTACATCAAGTTTCTTTTTCTTTTCAGCCTTCACAATTAGTTTACATCTTCATAACAAAAGAGGGCTAGAGACTTACTCTGCTTTTTAAAATGAAAGCTTATATTCTCCTTCATTCCTTCAGGGGAATAATAGACTGTTCTGCTAGCAAGGGATATATGCACATTCCCATGAGTTCCTTCCAGCTCAGCAATGCTCTGTGGTATATTTACTAAAAATAAGAGCTAGAATCCCTGAAGACTCTTGAGGCCCAGTTTTCCTGAGGGTTCACAGGCTCTTGCAGAAATTGTGAACTAGATAGGTTTGGTATTGAAGGTAAGCCCAAGTGATCGTTTCTGAAAAATTGAAGGAGATTTTAATGAAGGAAAAATAGTAACATCAGTAATAGTAATATATTCATGCTTTTGGACCCTGCTAATTTTCTTTATCTAAAGGAATGCAAGGAGATCCTGGAAAAGCCATGGGAAAAGATGATAAAATTACTAGAGATAAGCCCAAACCAAAACCCCACTTATGAATATCCCCAGCTTTGGAAATAATCTGAATATTGTGCACTGATTTCCAGACCCCTGCAGACCTCACTCTCTTTGTAAAAGAAGTGACAGGAATACACCAACCCTTGAGTCCTGTAGTGTCAAACCCATTATCAACTGAACCTTCACAGAATTACTATGTACACAGCAGCTTGTATGATTCAACTCAACACCTATACATTGCTTAATGTCACAACACTTAATATATTTATAATGAAAGCAAGTGTAAGTTTATTATCAGAGATTCAAGCAGAGATTCAAGTGATAATGAGTGAGAATATTGGAAATAAATGATTACATATAAAATAATATCATCATATGCTTTCCATAGTCTAAACTTAACTAACAAGTTACCCTACCGTCTAAAGAACCTTATCTCACCCAACTTATACTGTGGTGTTTTCAACCAAACATTGTTGAGACTCCTCTTTCATGAAGCAAATATGTCCTTTTACTTTTTTGATGAATGATGCCAAGATATTCACTTTGTTCTCCAAATATACCACAACAAACCTTTGACGTGCACCTCAAAATAGGTTTCTCCATTTCCACCACCAACACCAATGCTTGGTTATTTTTTCTCTCTGTTACTGCTCTCTCTGAAGTTTTCATAAAATAGAATCTCAAAAATGTAGGACTAGAAGGGACCTCAGTAGGTCGTCTAAGTCAGTTCCCTGAACTGAGACAGGACTAAATATTATATAGACCCATCTCAGACAGATATTTATCTAACCTGTTCTTAAAAACCTCCAATGACAAAGATTCCACAACCTCGCTATGTAATTTGTTCCAGTGCTTAACCACCTGTACAATTAGGTTTTACCTAATATCTAACCTAAGACTCCCTTGCTGCAATTCAAGTCCATTACTTCTCCAGTTCTTAATGGTTAAGGAAATCAATTAATTACCCTCTCTTAATAACAACCTTTTGTGTTCTTGAAGATTGTTTTCATATCCCCCCTCAGTTTACTTTTCTTTAAACTAAACAGACCCAATACTGTCAATCTATGTCTTCCAGAACTTTAATCATTTTTATTGCTCCCCTTTGGATTACCCCCAAATTGTCCATATCTTTCCTATAATGTGGTGCCTAGAACTGCACACAATTCTCCAGCTGAGGCCTAATCAGTGTGGAGTAGAATGGAAGAATTGCTTCAAATGTCTTGCTAGTACCACTCCAGGTAATACATCCCAGAATGATGCTTTTTTGTGATAGTATTGCATTGTTCACAACTCTTCATTAATGTTCAGTTCAAACAGGTGAGAGGGAAGACTCATTGTGAACCAGACAATGCTTAATTGACATGTAAACATCCAGATAGATAAGAATTCTTATCTGACAGCAAACATGTTTTACACCTTTTGCTGGTGACTGGCTCCTAAACGCCAACCTTAGTAACGTAATTTTCATTGTACAGGAGGCCCCCCGACTTGCAACGCGGTCGGTTCGTGGAGAAGCGTTGCAAGTCAGGGGAGTCATAACTCGAACCCTCATTTACTATAGGCATTGTGCGCCGTCATAAGTGTGGGCCGAAGACGTAAGTTGGGAGGTTTCAGCCCCTTCCACATTTACAAAAATGGTTGTAAGTGCTGGCGGTCACATCTCGGGCAGTCGTATCTCGGGGGCTTCCTGTATATACATTACTCCTTACAGAACTGTACATATATTTCACAATGATATTAATGACCAGTTTGACACTGGCTTTTATTTGAAACTTCACATGATATTCTTTGGTGAACTAGAATGCACATACCATACTTGAGCGGTTCCTGGTAACCCCCTTATATCTCCTTTGTATCTCTTGTCCATTGGCATTAGTATGTTCTTGGGTTACAAACAGGCAGAACTACAAATCCGTATCAGAACATCCTGAAATTCAGGTTGTTATAGCCCTGGCTAAGTTCTTTCCCCTCCCGGAAACCAGGCAATAGTTACCAAGCTTATGGATCTCATATGGGTTTCCAGCCACCTGGCTCTGGGCAGAGTCCAGTCACTCTGTCCAACTCTGGGCCTCCAGAGGATGCTTCTGGGTGCACATCCTTTCTGTCCCCCTCCTTTGGGATATGGGATCCTGCAGTTCAACTGCCCTAGTCCCTGAGAACAGTGCCAAAATCCCTAAGCCCTGCTAGTAGTTTCCATAAGCTTCTCCCTCAGCTCACCCACATAGACACTCTGGTGTACAGTTTAAGTCTCTGGGGACACAGAGCAGTCAAAGTGAGGAATGCATACTTTGCAAAAGAACTTGTTAAATACACACACACACATGGTTATTTTACTCTTGGAAAACATATGAGAGCTATAAAGTTATGGAATAACACATGAATGCAATTTCCCCTGTCCTCAGAATCCTCACCACTTGAGAGTTTTTGAGTTTTGGTTGGTGTCCTTTGGGGGACAGCTAAAGCCCCTCCTGCTACTACTCCACCAGCTGTGTCTTCTCTTCTGGCAGTGGAACGATCACCACTGCTTATAAACACAATCTTGGTCATGATCTCCAGTTTGAAACCCCATACCCCAGTCAAACTGAATTCATGTAAACATCATATTCGTAGGAATTTATAAAGCAGGAAAGAGATATTAGCAAAAAGCATCTTCCTGTGTTGGTTCTCCACTTTGTGTGGAACACCTCCTCCTTCTCTAGCCTTGTTAGATGCCAGCACCAGGCTATACATATACCAGTTCCTACTGGTGCTCAGCAGAGCCACAAAGTTGAGATTCCGATCTACAGTGCAGGTAACAGTGATAAATAATACATAAAAAAAAATTCATAAATTGTCCCAGCCAGATATATTTCTAAAATTGCCACAAAGCTGTCTGAATTTCTGACTGGGCATCAACCCGTCTCCACTGATTTCCTTTACCCAAGAAATATATTTGTCACTGTATGTAACTTAAATGAGAGCTTTAAGTGCTCTGCAAATTAACCTATGAAAACTGAGAAGATGGTGGGGATCTTGTCACTTAGGTGGGACTGGAAAATGGACAGGTGAAAAGGATTTGGAATTCTTGTGATTAGGGAGAAGGCTTAGGATCTGTCACAGAGAGAGTTCTGGGAAACTTTCAGGCAAAAAGCAGGAGGTTAACATTTGGGATGGTAATGTTTGGAACTGCATTTGGCACTTCTGCAGTAGTTGAGACAAATTGACTCCTGTGAAGTTACTGTGGATTTACATTAGTGTGTGTGTGATCACGTCAGGGGAGCTGACAACCATGCCATGCCGCTGGGCAAGGTGGGGGGTAGGTCTGCGCTCCTGGAAGAGGTGGGACCTTGGGAGGAAGGGGTGGGGCCAGGGGAACCCATCCCCCAGCTCTTAGAGCTGTCCAGAATGGGGCTCCAGTGGCAATTTAAATGGCCCAGGACTCCGGGCACCACTGATGCCACAGTAGTAGTGGCAGCTGGGAGCACCAGCCCCTTTAGAATTGCCAAACCCTGGGGCAGCTGCCACTTTTCCATCCCCCATCAATGAGCCTGGATCAAGTTAAGGAGGGACCCGATCACAGGCTATAAGTACCTACATGAGAAATAACATTTTGGTAATGGGCTCTTCACTCTAGCAATATAGCAGTATCCAAAGGCTAGAAGTTAGAGCTAGACTCATTCAGACTCGAGTGCAAATTTTAACAGTGGGGGAAATTAACCCTTGGGACAACTTACAAAAAGCAGTGATAGATTCTCCACTGCTGGAAATTTTAAAATCAAGCTATTCCTTAATTCAAACAAGAATTGATTCAGGGAAATCCCATGGCTTGTGCTATACAACATGTTAGACAACATGATCACAACCACCCTTTCTGACCTTACAACCTACGAATCTGGCCCAATGAGTTTTATCAACATTCTAGCTATTGAGTGTGAGTCTTCTTTCATTTACATTAGTTATACATTCAGTTTAATAGTTTTACTCCAGATTTACATCTCTGTATGAAACAGTCCCTTAAGCTGCTCTCAGTTCCATGAAAGTCTGGCACGGGGGGGGGGGGGGGCGCTTGGGTGCAGGGGACTCTGGGGTTAGTGGCTGGTGCTGGGGGTTGTGGAGGGCTCGAGGGGTTAGGGCTGGCACCAGCGTGTTTGGGGTGCCATGGTGTACCCCAGTCCCAGCCCCCAGAGCTGCCGCAAATAGCCAGGTTCAGCTCAGGCAGTCATCAAACGGCGGGCAGCTGCATATTCATTCACACAATTAATTTGCATATGAATTTGCATATTCATTTTCACTATGAATATGCACATATGCAAATAAAATTTCCCGGCTTACCAGTCTGCAGTATAACAAAGTTTGGGAATCACTGTTCTGAATGAAGCCTGCAGTGACATATGAAGCAGAACAACTGCAAAGTAACTTCTACTATAACTAAAAGACACAAAATCCTGATCTTCACCTTGCTTAAATTGGTGTAACATCAGTCCAACTCCAGTGATTTCAGTGTACATCCATGTCAGTAAGATCAAATACAAGTTCAAAGTGTCTGTTTCCAGTTTCTCCCGTCTCCAAAAACAGTCTAAGAAATGTAAACCACAATGAACAGAAGATTACTACTACTTACACATGCCCCGTACTTGCATAGCTATTGGGCTAGATTGTGCCCAGCACCACATAAGTACCCCACCCAGTGAAAGAGTGGAAGGAGTTTTCTCCCTGCATCAAGGCCGGCTTTACTGTGGTTAGGGGATGTGGTAATACTCTAGGTTTCTGCTGTTGCCAGTGCTAGCCCCTACAAAGGACACAAGGTGGACCACCAAGGAGAGAGGACACTTGATGGAAGCATCAGGTTCCTTCCAAAATTTCTCCCCAGCTATGGAGAAAGGGAACAGTTAAAATAAAAGCCTCCGTTAGAAATTTGCATTTAAAATGCTTTAACTTTTTTCTTCTTTTCCTGTATCTTCAATAAAGGGCTTGAAAGATTTGTAATAGTCCATTTGCCATAGTGCTAAGCAGGCTAGGATCTCTGTACACCAAACCTTGTTTAATGCTGCTTAATATTGCAAAGTTAGGTTAACACTTTTAAGTCTTCGGGCCTGCATGTCACATCTCAATGCTGCACTTGAAGGAATTCTGCACAACGTGGAGTTCTTGCTGCAAATACACTTTCTCTGAAGCCCCATGGCTGATAAAACAGCTGAACAAGAGAGAAGTTGCCATACCTCTCCTCTCTCTCCACAGCAGGAGGTGGTTCACAGTGGCTAAGCACAAGGAGCCATAGCTGAATAAGGCCTTTTTAACATAAATATTTAAGAGTGTTTATTGAGGCTGTGATGTTTCACAAACACGAGAGTTGTAATCACCCGTGAAGGCTGCTGGAATATGCAAACCTTGAAGACTATAACTTCATTCCAGGTTATAGAAACAACATGGCTGATACACAATACTTTCTTAGTTCATCCTGGGACAGGAGACCTTAAAACGGGCAAAATAGAACCAGGGTGAGGGGCATAAGACTTCCTTACAGACAGAAGGGAAAGTGTCTATTTGCTTTTAACTCTAGGTTTCCTGGTGGATAGCACTTGACTGGTAGTGTAAAAGCTATGCAACAAGATATAGACTAATGCAGCGCCATTTTCTTTTGTAGATGTTGTTAACAGTGCATGTTTTTCACCCCACACTGGAAACGTCATGTCATCAATTGCTCACAATAACCAACTGGTTTCAGTGGTTTCATTAACTCTTTCATTCACAGCAACTAGAATGGGCCATTTTGGGTTGATAGCCTTATATTTGGAAGCATTTTCAACTCACTCTTTATATGTCTAAAGAGCAGTTTAGAAGAATGGAGGTAGAAATTCAAACCCCAACGCACCTAAGAAAAACCTCCCTGAAGCTTAAAAATATAACCTGTAAAAATTAAGAGGTAGATTTTCCATTTGTGAATACAAAAGTAACCATCAATGCTTTGATCATACCATGAACCAGAATCAGCTTTCAGTTATACTGTTGTAAATCTGGAGTAACTATACTGAAATAAATGGAATTACATGGTGAAATCAGAGTATAATTTGGCCTAAGCCTTTCATCACAAAATGGTAATTTAGGCAGTTCTCCAAAAGAACATAAGAACAGCCATACTGGGTCAGACTAAAGGTTTAACTAGCCCAAAGATTTAACTGGAGGGAATGAACAGAACAGGTAACCATCAAGCGACCCATCCTATGTCACCCATTCCCAGCTTCTTGCAAACAGAAGCTAGGGATACCATCACTGTCCATTATCACTAATAGCCATTGATGGACCTAACCTCCAGGGGTGTGTCTAGTTCTTTTTTAACCTTTGTTATATTCTTGGCCTTCACAACATCCTCTGGCAAAGATTTCCATTGGTTGACTGTGCACTGACTGAAGAAATACTTCCTTTTATTTCTTTTAAACCTGCTGCCTATTCATTTCGTTGGGTGACCCCCTAGTTCTGGTGTAAGGAGGAGTAAACAACATTTCCTTATTTACTCTCCCTATACCGTTTCTGATTTTGTAGACCTCTATTGTATTACCCATTAGTTGTCTCTTTTCCAAGATGAAAAGTCCCAGTCTTATTACTCTCTCCTCAAATGGAAGCTGTTATTATACCCTTAATACTTTTGTTGCCCTTTTCTGTACTTTTTCCAGTTCTGAGATATCTTTTGAGATATCGATGGGGCATTGACATCAATATGTAGTATTCAAGATGTGGGTGTGCCATTGATTTATATAAAGGCAAGAAGATATTTTCTATGTCATTATCTATCCCTTTCTGAATGATTCTCAACATTTTGTTAGCTTTTTTGGCTGCCATTGCACATTGAATGGGTTTTATTCAGAGAACTATCCACAATGACTCCAACATCTCTTTCTTGAGTGATAACAATTAATTTAGACATCCTCATTTGATATATAATCTTGAGTAATTTTGTATCATCTGTAAATTTAGCCCCCTCATTTTTTGCCCGTTTTTCTAGACCATTTATGAGTATGTTGAATAGGTTCCAGTACAGATGCCTGGGAGACACCACTATTTACCTCTCTATAGTCTGAAAATGGACTATTTATACTTACCCTTTGGCTATTAACCAGTTACTGATCTATGAGAAGACCTTCCTTCTTATACCATGATGGTTTTACTTTGCTTAAGAGCTTTTGTGAGGGACCTTGTCAAAGAGTTTCTGAAAATGTAAGTATACTATATCCACTGGATCCTTCTTATCCCTCAAAGAATTCTAGCAGATCGGTAAGACATGATTTCTCTTTACAAAAGAACATGTTGACTCTTTGCCAGCAAATCATGTTAATCTATGTATCTGATAATTCTGTTCTTTACTATAATTTTAGCTGGTTTGCCCCATACTGAAGTTAGGCTTACCAGCCTCTAATTGCAAATATTGCCTCTGGAGCCTTTTTTAAAAATTGGTGTCACATTAGCTACCCTTCAGTCATCTGGTACAGGAACTGATTTAAATGACAGGTTACATGCCCTCATTAAATTATAACAGGAGCACTGTGTTCAATATAATAAAAATTGTGCTGGATTTATCTTTAACACAGTGACACTTTATTTGTTTTAGAAACATCACACCCAGTCTTAGAGCAGATCCATAATTTATTTTGTGTGTATGTTCAGGTTCTCTGAAGGAATGTGTGAAACCCTCAGAATTTATTGTTCTTACATGCAGTGAAAAACGTTAGCAGTTTTAACAAAAAATCCCAAACCTTTTGTCACAGGGTGCAGGGGGACGGTATTTATCGTTGCTCTTTTGGGCCAGTGTCTTCTCCTCTTAGCATCAAATTTTGGGGAAGCTTTTATTCAGACTCTTTTGCTTCCAGTATAATTGTCTTTTCTCTCATCAAATATAACTTGAAATGATACCCCAAATCACCCCCAAATCTCCCACCTTATTATATTATCTAACTTTATATTATCTAAAGCTAAGGCCTGGTTTACACTACACAGTTGGGTTCACATAAGCTGCTTTACATTGACCTAATTATCTGTGTACGCACTAAAGCCTTGCTCCTGCCAATGTAAATGCCCTACTATAACATAATAATTCCACCTCCATGAGAGTCATAGGACTTATGCCAGTGTAGTGTGTTACAGTGTCTGTAGGGGCATTCTGTTACTTACATCACCCATTGGCTGTCTGGTCAATTTCATGATTTTGAAATCTGGACAGCCAGATCCCAGCTGCCCTGGCTCCCCACTCCTAGCTGACCCGCTGCCTGCAGGCTCCCCATTCCATGCTCAGGGAGGCATGAAGCCTGAGCAGCTGATCCTTATTCCCAAATGAGAACAGGGAGCCAAGACCAGGGGGAGAAGCTGGGCTCCCAGCTCTGGTCTACACTAGGGAGTTATTTCAAAATAACCTCCCTTATTTCCAAACAACAAGCAGAGCGTCCACACTACCGAACCTGTTATTTCAAAATAAGGGGTTCGTTATTTGGAAATAACTCCTGCTTTCCACAAGGAATAATGCTAATTTTGAAATTGTTATTTTGAAATAGCGCTGGTGTGGCTGTTCGGTGCTGTTATTTTGAAATAACTACTCCCTGGAGTCATTCAGACTAATTACTCCCCAGTGCTTCCTGGGGCTTTAAGTTGAGGTAGCACGTCCACATTAAGGGAGCCTGCCTTGGACTAATTTCGAGGCTTCCCCATAGTGTGGACATGCTATTTTGAAATTATTTCAGGAGTTATTTCAAAATAACTTATTTTGAAACATTTTCCTACTGTAGACATGCCCCCAGTGGGTAGCTGAACTGAGCCCCCCCCCCCACACACACTACCCCTCTTCTGTCGATGGAAATGCTCATGACATAAGGAGTGTAGTATAGATATCAGCCACCTCAGTAATTATTGGGCTGATGTCTATGTAACCCACACACCTTCTGGGTGTGGTGTACTGTCCCATCCTTTGGCACAGAGACCACTTACAGAGAGAATAATGAGTCTGTTCTAAATCTTAGCTAATAGACAGCTGACTTTTAACTCATGTAACCTCATGCATTACAATCCAAAGGCCCCAAGTTCAATTCTGCCTCATGGCATTCCAAGTGGGGGCATGTCCAGGATTTGAACTCAGATCACTGGATTCAAAGTGCTTTGCTCCCTGGCAAAAAGGGCAGCGAAGTGCCGCTGTAGCCCCACTACCAGGCACTGCTGACAGGGCTGCCAGTAGGGCGGGAAGCAAAAGTCAGACATGTGTGGGCTGGTCCATCCCTGGTTTTTACTGGTGCCAATACTGTCATGATGTGGATTACACAAACAAATTCAATAGAACTATAGATAATTAACAGCATAAGTGCAAGTGTAGCCTGGAGAAAACTGTTTTTAATGTTTTTTCAGACGACGCAAAGGAGGATAATACTACCTATATCAGAAGTAGTCTGTGGGAAGTGATGTTTGTAAAGTGCTATAACTGGGCCCATTCTAATGGCCCAGGAAGTCAGTGGGAGTCTTTCCTCTCACTCCAGTGGGCACTGGATAAGGTGTTTAGTGCTAAAACCCTCTGGCAAACAATAAAACATGTAGCTCTCAAGTCCCCTGGCTTATTAGAACAAATGTCTTTTGAAAAACTTTTCTAAAACTGTTGGCAACTAGGCATGGAAAGAACTATACCCTGTTTGCAGCAGGAGGCTAATGGTAATCTGAGCATTAATTCAACTCTTTTATACTAAAACAAGTTACGTAAATGTAGAGGTTCCCTAAGGAAACAGCTTAAATACCTTCCTGGAAACCTTTGCGAGGGCTGATCCTCTGCATGGAATGCATAAAGTCATAGATTCCAAGGCCAGAAGGGAACATTGTCAATCTAATCTGACCTCCTGCATAACATAGGATATAGAACTTCCTCAGAATAATTCCTTTTGACCTAAATAATTCCCTCTGAATTATCAGAGGCACAGTAAGACTCCAAAGAGGGAAATGATTTGCCACTCTAATCTTGCTAAGGGTGGCTCTGTCTGATCTAGGGATGTAAACGACTAGTCGACTACCCAATAAGCAAATGCTTATCAGATAGTTGACAGGCTAGATGACTAGTCGTTCCCCACCCCCTGCTGCCTCTATCAGAAAGAGGCAGCGGGGGGCGGGGGGCGAGGGGGGGAGAAGTGGGGATACTTCAAAGCCGCAGCACCACATGAAACCTGGGGCCAGACCCCGGGCTCCACATGGTGCTGCCACTTTGAAACGCCACGGGGAGCCTGATGCTGGGCTCCCCGCAGTGCTTCAAAAAGTGGCAGCACCGCATGGAGCCTTAGGTCAGCAAGGGAGCTCCCAGCTATCCCTGGGCTCCACATGGTGCTTTCACCTTTGAAGTGTAGCAACAGCCCTAGAACTGTTGCTACACTTCAAAGGCAGAGGCACCCTTCTCAACTAATCAAATAGTCGACGCAAAATGCATCGACTATTCAAATAGTCAATTTCTCAAAATCTAACATCCCTAGTCTGATCCTCCCAACCGCAATAATATTCTGATGATATTTTGCTGTTGTAGATGGAGATCTTTAAGTGGTCACTCCCAGGGGCAGCCTGTCCATATAGGTGAACTAGGCAGTCGCCTAGGGTGCCAAGTTAAATGGGGCGCCAAATGGTGGCGCAATATCATTGAGGGGTTTGGAGGTGGGGGCACCGATTGCATGGTTCGCCTAGGTTGCCAGTTGCTGGCAGCTAGTCTAGGGCCGCCCCTGGTCACTCCAAAGTCCTGTATAATACATTGCCATGTCTGGTTAACACCTTTATAAGGCTACCCTGTGCTGGCATTCATTAGAAGATGGAAAATGCAGCTGAAGTTTCCCTGACAGGAAGTATCTACCTTAGTAATGTAAAGAACATGAAGAGAGCACTTTAATTACATTGCTCTGTTTTTCCTGACAGATCAATTGCTTTGAAGACAGAAAGTTCCCCTGACATGCTGGTTGGTGATTTTCTTGTAGTGGAAGTTAAATCACAACTTTTTTCTTAATGTAATTGACCTTATCTTAACTGTTCCCTGGTTCATTTATTTACCATGCCAATTTCTACCAATAGGCTGAGAGGAGTGTGTACCTTTTAGATTCTGCAGTCACTCTTTTTTTTAAAAATTAAAATTACTAACTTCCAACATGACATCTCATCTGATATATATGCTAATGTTCTGAGCTTCTCTATACATTGCTTGTAAATGGAATATTTATGTCAATAGGTTAAAAAAAAAACAGGCTTCAGATCTCACAATGTTTCTCTTCACAATGTATGTAGAAGATTGATTAGTTTAATATAATGTAGTCCAAGGCAGACTTGAGTTACTGTTGGACACCTGAGCAAGAGCAAATTGGGGGAAAAAATCTGAGTACACAATTACGCTACTTGTAAAATTGTGATAAAAAACTACAGTGCCATCTTCTGGAGTATGGTTATGACCTAAAAACACAGTTTTCTTTTCATATTTGATGCCACACAGGAACCCCATTCTAATGCTGAAATCTTTTTTTGCTGGACATTTTGTTGTACTACAAAAAAGGTGGCCCTTGACCACTCCAAATTCATGCAGCGCTACTGTAGACATACAGCCTTTCAAAAATCCTTTGAACAGCAATTTGAAGTTATGTCCTTTCTCCTTCATAGTCCTAGTAACCTTCAGAGTTTCTTGAGAATTCAAAACATTTCAAGAGCTATTGTAAAAAGATGTGGTTTGATTCCAGATGATAGGAAAAATGAAAGAACCACCTCAAAGCAACTCAGCATGCCCAGGAATCACAGACTCCTCCCACAGCATGTGGAAAGTGAGCTAATATGTAATGTTTCCTCACAGCTGTGAGTGTCTTCTCTGTCTCTCTCATGTGTTCTAAATCCCTGGGGCAAAGCTTTAATGTTTATACATACATTTATATATAATGTATAATTACAGAGGCCGTGACTGGATATTTTCACTTACTGCTTGTTGCTCTTGTGCTTTCTTGTTGAATGTGCCCAGGGACAGAGTATAATATTTCTAACACATGATCTCAAACACAATAAAAGATATAAGTGGGCTAAATTATTAGATATCCAGCTAAACTTAAAAAGCATTTACTGCCACACTGATCCAGCAAAAGCTGGAGTCAAACACCATGGTAATACAGTTGCATCCTGACAACTCAAAAATCTGACATACAACTGATAGCTCCTTTTATTGTTATATTTGAATCATAGGGGAATAGCAGCTATATAATCTTGTTTACACTAGTCACTTTAAAACTATAACAAGTTACCTCTCTTTCTGCAGTATTCCCTATATGCTTATTATAGGGGCTTCTGCAAATATTGAGGTAACACTACCTAGCAGAGTAAGGCAACTGACAAATTTATGAGTGACTGCTGTACTAACAAGATCTATCTGAAAGGATGCAACACACATCAGTAAAAGAAAATGGAACATTATAACTGACAGATCCTCTTTCTGCACTCTTATCAGTTTCTCTTGATTGAGTTTTATCCTTTCCTTTGAGTCTCCTTTACCTTTTTATTCCTTTCTCTCCCTCCATTATTGTACAGAAGACAGAAATTACTTATCCATAATTGTTGTTCTTGGGAAGTAGTGATTATAACAGATCCTAACCCCCACCTTCTTGCTAGTAAAAAAGTAGAAATGATAATATTGCATATCAGTTTTATTTTGCTCCATCGTGACCAGGTATTTAGATACTTTTCAATAAGTCCATCTAATTCATCTTCCATTTCAAGTGCAACAAATTGCAGATATAAAAGACAGAATTTACACATCTAGGCCCAGATCCTCCAAGGTATTTAGATGTTTAACTTCCATTAAAATAAATTGGATTTAGCCATCTAATAATTTAGGACCCAATCATGCACCAGTGGAGAACTACAATGGCTTCAAAGCCGAACTAATGAAAGTAAGAGGCTATTTTGAAAATATGGCCCAGGACATTAATCTTTTAGGTCACGGTCTATGACTCTCCAAGAAATTCTAATTTCATTAGTTCACTACTTAACTTCTGAAACTTCTTCCTGGAATTTGAAACCAGAAGGGTGAACCAACTATGTAATTTCTGCTCTTTTTCTTAGCAGATAGCACTGCATTACATATGAGTGAAAATTTACAAAAATACTTGCCTAATGCTAGGCTTCTAAATTCATATTTAGACACACAAATAAAAGATTAAATATGAATTTAGGAGCTTTAACTTACCACACCAAGCATTCAAATTTTGTCCTGTTTTCAAATTGTCCTATAATTAATATATTGTGTGCCACAACTTTTCTTTTTAAACTAAATTTATGAATTGTATTCATTTTAATAACAAACAGGCAACTTCAGTAATATAAAAAAAATAGACTATAGAGTTGTGCAAGTACCAATATAGTTCTATTTGGGGTTTTTCTTCCAAATCAGGAAAGAAACAAAATAATGTGAAATTTGCCATGAAATTATATTTAAAAAAATCATTTTGGGACAACTAAAATATTTGTTAACAAAAATCAAAGTACTGAATGCTGTTTTTGACTTTATTTTAGAAGAGGAGCTTAGCATTGCTTGGGTCCTTCATGGCAGGGGATGGGGGTATGAGGAGTGCAGGATCAGGCTAGAGGCTTAGGCATGTGGGGGGGCAGGCAAGAGTCAGGGTTGGGGGTGTGAGGAGGGCTCAGAGCAGAGGGTGAGGGTGTAGGAGTCAGGGCAGGCTGTTAAGAGGTATGGGTTCTCATAGGAGGGGGCTGATCCGCAGAGCCAGCTCAGGGTAGTGGGGGCCATGGAATCCAACCTCGGCTGCTTTTCAGGGCTGACCCAGGGCAGTGGGGGCTATTCTGGCTGACCAGTGGCTGCTCCCTGGTGCTGTGGTGCTTGCTGCCCCCTATGATCATTCAGCCTGATATCATAGCCCTCCTTTTCTGTTCTGAATCTCAGATTATTAATTTCCTCATGGGATTTCCTATGGTGCTCATCACTAGTATTTAAGTATTTCACAAACAACAAAATTCTCATTTCAGCACCTCTGTAACGTGAAGGAGTGTCATTATACCCATTTTACAATTGGGGAACAAAGGCACAAAGCAGTGAAGATAAAAAATGCTCATTAATTTTGTGTGTTTCATCAAGTTGGACACTGAGAAAATGAGAGATATCTGTGAAAATGCTGGTTTAAGTGACTTGCCCATTGTGGCATTTTATAATTAAAATATGGCCACTGTTTTATACTGGCAATAAATCTTATATACAAAGTGTGTCAAGTAAGGTGTCAATAGAAAAGTTATGATTTGCTGAATATGATTATGCTATTTGTATGCCTGTATTATTTTTTAATCTGAGTTACAAATAATTAACTTTGTATTTGTATTTCAAAATTTAGGTTCTGGGGAAACAAAGTGTTTATCCTGCATGTTGTGAAGGAAATATGCAAGTTGACTGAATATTTAACTCACAATAGACCATGGAAGATTCCTATCTGCACTTAATGGACTTTCCTGTGAGTGTTCTAACTACAGTATGGGTTAGGGTCTCAATTATGGCTAAGCGAAGCATCCTGGACATGAGACTTGCCCCTGTAATTCCAAACACCATCTTGTAAGCTATAATTTTCCCACAGTGAGAACAATGGATTTCCCTTCACTCAGCTAAAGCTATAAAAGGCCCTAGAAACATCTCCATTTTGTCTCTTTCCTGCTCAAACCTCTGGACTATAAAGTTACTTACAATGAACTTAATGGGAGCGCTCTAATCAAAGGATTGAGAACCTTACAAGGATTTGGAAGCAACTAGAGTTTCAACGAGCTGACAGTTTATTCCCTCACAGCTACAAACCGGAGTCAAGAACTTTGCATTATTGTGTGTATTTGATTCCTTTAGCCAGTTTTAACTCTCATCTTTCTTTCAGTAAAACTTTAGAGATAAGATACTAAAAGGATTGACAACAGTCTAATTATTGGGTAAAAGGATTGATAGTGTAATTATTGGGTAAAATCTGAGTTTTATATTGACTTGGATATGTGGCTGGCCCTTTGGGATCAGAAGAACCCTTTTGTCTGATGAAATTGGTTTTAAATAACTACTCATCATTAAGTCTAGTGTCTGAGTGTTGAATCCAGGACTTGAATACCTCAGGAGGCTGCAGTTAGTGTGTGTGCTTTGTCAGAAGTTTACTTTTGTCTCTGGTTGGTATATCTCATGGAAGAATAACTACCAGTTTGGAGATGTCTCTGCCCTATTTCTCAGCAGTTTGTCCTGAATTTGCTATTCTCACTTGTGACAAGGGGGGACGGGGCACTGTGACACCTGGCATCCCATAGGAACTCTGCAGCAGATGCAGGGGTAGAATGCCATTCTCCAAGGCAACATGAAACTTTCTTAACCATGAAACAATCTTTCTCTTCCTACAATCCCCTGCCTCCTTCATTGTAGACCTTCCAACTTCTGTAACAAATGTGGCATATATCAGGAGGGATGAACCCTATAAATCCTCCTCATAGACTGTGCTATTTGAGCAAATGGAGTAACTTACAGCAGTAATAGATTGTCTCCACAGGGAGATTGAACACCCTTTGCAGTTGGGTTATTGACAGCAGAAGAATGGTAGGGATTCCAGGCTGTGGAAAGCAGTGTTCCCTAGTGAACACAGAAACTCCTGCCTCATTTCCTCCAGTATGTTCTGTCTGCCCCAGTCCTCTTTCCCACTCCTAGCTCCTTGACCCAGTCCACTACTTCTTGGACACTGCTCTAGCTTCTCACCCTACTCCCAGATTCCTTGTCCAGCCAGTCTGAGTTTCTTTTTCCAAACTTGCTGTGTAAATTCCAGTCTGACCTCCACTGTCTGTCCTCTCCCCTTCCCCCCCCCACAGTCCCAGCCCCCTCCCCCTTCCACCCAAAATCCTTTCCCCTAGTCTCTCAGTTCCCCCTGTGAGCTCCTTGTCTGATTTGTTTCTTCTTGGTTCAGTCTTTTCCCCTGCACCATTGCCATCTCTCTCCTCTTCTACCTGCCTGAGTACCCCAGCATTGGTCCCTAATGCAAGTCTCCTTGTCCAGCTAATGCCAGTCTTTCCTCCTCCTCCTCTCTGCACCTCATCCAATTTCAGAGCTCCCTCCCACACAGTCTACTGGCTCCCAATCCCTACTGTCCCTCATTTCTTATATTGGCTGCCAATCCCAGACTCCTTCCACAGCTCCTGCTCTCAGTGTCATCATCCAACAAGTGCCCTCTCCCCCAATTCCAGCCTGCAATTCCCATCTGGCTCCCAGTGTCCTTGCTCTCCAGTTCCAGTCTCACTAGGCTTCTAGACACAGAAGGCACCTCATTGTTACAAAGGCCAGCCCCTGCCACATTTCAAAATCCAGCTCCAAAGCGTGGCAGTACTAAAGTTTTTCAAATAAAAGGTTTGTGGATTTTGAACATAGGTATACAATGTAGTTTTTCCTAGCCTGCTTTCAGAAATGACTGAACTATTTTAGCTGAAAGTTTTTCAAAGAGACAAAAACTCTGCATGTAAAATTGTACCCCAAGCACTTAAAGTTTGGCAATCATATAAGCAACTGAAAACAGTCTTATAGTGACAAATGTTGGACACCCTTAATAGGTGAAGCATCCAAGCCAGCTAAAATAGTAATAATTAATAATTATAACAATAACAAAAATAACTAATAATAATATAATAAAGCATTCCTGAAACAAGAGTTATTTGATTTAAAGATACTCTGTCCTCTAAAAACTCCATCAATGGAGTTGATATCAAGTTTTACAAGATCTGTTAAGTTTAGCATGTCCACTGAGACCTGGCCTAGCTTTCAGAGATCCACATTTTTCCAGAGAATAATTCAAACATTAATCCAAAATACTCCTAAACAATAAAGTTCTCTAAGGACTAATGAATAAAACAAACTTTTGAGGTATAACTTTACAAACAATCATTGGGAAACTTCCAGAAGGCCAGCCTCATGTCTCAAAAATGTCTTTTCCCACTGTCAATCTTTCCTTAAGCTTTTTGCTCTTGCTAAAGTCCACAGATAGTACATTACAAACAGAAAGGTGCTTTTATTTTCCAAAAAGTTACAGATGGATTCCAAAATCAGTCTTACAATGAAAACTAAGTTATAAGCCAATAAGAGTCAAATACACAGAACACATCTCTGATTCAGGCTGTTGCCTATGAAATCAAGCTTAGTGCTCCATGATTTTATGATACTATATTTAAGAATTTAAGATTTTACTAAAAAAACTTCACAAAACCTACCAATTTTTATATAAAGACCACAGGGCATCCCGTTTTAAGACAAAGTATATTATACATATTATGGATTGTTAACTATATGAGTATAGGAAAAGAGTACCTATACTGTTTTAATCTTCCTACGTATCTTTTAAACTATAGGACTTATTTTCCAAATTTGTTTATGCATAATTCCTATATGCCAGTTGATGACTTGCATTTTCTTAAAATAAAAAATTCAGTTTTTACTCCTATGATTTAATTTCTTGGGCTGACTGTACTGTGCATAGGAATAGCTCCATTTAAGTCAACATAGCTATATTGATTTAAACTACCTGAGACATTGGCCATTTATAATTTGTGTCTTTTTTAGAGTATAGTGTGACGGGGTGCGGTCACAGACGACCCCTCGGGGGTGCCTCCCGGGGTGCTGACACGGCCACTGCCACTCGCCTTCCTGCTCTCTGGGGCTTCTCATCGACCGGTCCTGCTGGGCCAGGTCTGCTGGTCTCCCCCAGCCAAGGCCCCGAGCTGAGGTCCCTGCCCCCACCGAGAAGCAGCACAGACACTGAACCACTTCAGGTCCAAGGAGAGTGCCGTTTAGGGCCCAGCCTCCTGAGAGAGCACTCCCCAGATGGGATCAAATCCCAAAGAATTAGGTAAGCCCCCTTTAGCAATGAAAGGGGGAATGTGCACACTGGTTGCCCCCCCAGGTAACAATCGCTTACACTGGGTTTGATAGAAAATAAAAATGGTTTTATTAAGTTGAAGCAGTAAGATTTAAGTAGTAATAAGTGAAAATAGGCAGAGCAAAGTAGGTTACAAATCAAAAGAAACAAAACCACTTGGCTAATTCTACACTGAAACCTCAGTGCAAACTTAATCAAACTCACCCTAAAACCTCTTTTCCAGCTGCCACTCTAACCAGGGCTCCTTTCCCCACCCTGAGGTCTCAGGCTCCTTCCCTGAGGTGCAGCCCAGCCAAAAGACCAAGGCCTCTCTTCTCCTATTCTTTTTGTTAAAGAATTGAGGCCCCTCCCTACCAACAGTGCTCAGACTGAAGGACAAAAGAGATAGTTTAACAGTTGAGGGTAACACCCTCCATGTCTCTCATTCACATGTTTGAAACCCACAGAGTTTTCCCCACTCCATGTGTCTAATTTTCCACACACAAATGATACATACAACAGAGTAAGATAAACAGAACCAGCAGATCATGACATGAAGATTGATGGGTTACATGAAATAATTTGCTCAAACCACCTTTGAGTTATGTATATTCGTGTCCATGAGTCCATTTCATAAAGTATGGGGGAGGGGGTCTGTCACATGTAGCATGTTTCATTTCATTACCCAGTATTGTTCCTGAAGAAACTGATTTTTCTCCTTGAAACACTGTGAGCATCAGAGAAGGCCACCTCTGCTGATGGGACATTGGACAGGATGGACTATGGCTCTGATGTGGCATTGAGGATTCTCCCTGAGTATGTCTACACTGCAGTGTTTTTCCAGAAAAACAGCCATTTTGCTGGAAAAACTGCACTTACGTCCACACTGCTATTGCATTCTTTCGACAGAAAGTTGAAAGAACGAGGGTAAACCTCTTTTCAGACAGCAGTAAACCTCTTTCTATGAGGAAGAAGCCTTTTTCCGAAAAAGCTTTTTTGGAAAAAGGCGTGTGTGGACGCAGAAGAGGGAGTTTTTTTCGAAAGAAGAGGCCTCCAGGAAATAACATGGGTGCCCTGGTGGCCACTCCGTCCATACTAATCCCAATTTAAATGCAAGATAGCGTCCAATGAATGTGGATGCGATCTTTTGAAAATGCAGATCACTTTTTCATTGCACTTTTGAAGTATGGACGCTCTTTTCAAAAAAGTTTTTCCAGAAGATCTCTTCCAGAAAAGCTTCTTCCAAAAGAAATCTGCAGTCTCTTTCTCCAGTGCTGGGTGGCCAGTCCTTGCTCACGTGCTCTGAATCTAAATTATCACCACATGCAGGGCCAGCAAGGAATTTTCCCCAGGTCAGATTGTTAGTGAGCTTACGAGGCCTGAACATTCCTCTGCATCTTGCAGATGCAGGCCACTTGCCAGGATTATCTGGGGGTGTCATACTCAATCATTTTTTTTTTTTTTTTTACCATTGCAGATGCCTTAGGCAGAGCCGTCCTGTCCCTAGGACAGTTCAGGGCAGGTACCCCTGCGCTTTGGGGGAGGGGCCTCCACGGCAGCTGTCCTAACCATCCTATGGGATGGTCCCTCATACGGAGGTTAGTGCCAACCTCATCTGCGGCGTGCCCTCATCCCCCAGCCCCAAGTCAGAGCAATGATTTAAATGAACAAGAACAAAACTTATTTGAATTAAGTACCCAAGCATGGGTAAATTTTCTAGTATAGATAGATATGAGATACTTTCCAGATTATTTGAAAGAAAGAGTTGTACAGTACAATGTAATAAGAAAACTATTTGTTCTTTCTGCCAGGGTTTTAAAAACCATCGAATCGTCAACAACTTGGGGAGGGTGGGGAAAGAGAAAACAAAATTCTGCACATCATTCTCCCAGTGAAATTTACTTTCTCTTTTAGAGTTAGATGTGTTGATTTTTTTTAAGTTGTACTTTTGTTTCAGGATCTTGGAAATTTGCATAGTATAACAATTATTTCCTCTTAAACTGATTTAAACTAGGGATGTAGTAGTGTAGTCGATTAACCGATTAATCAATAAGCAAAGGTTTATAGGTTAAAGCTATAGACTACATGCATTTCTCTTCCCCACTCCCTTGCCAGTAAATTTTTTAGCAGGCTGGCCAGTAGGCCAGCTCTGTCCTGGCTTGAAACAGGTCTGGGACCTACCCCTGCTGTGGCTCTGCTCTTAAAGTGTATTAGGAGCCAGGCAGGTAAGCAGTCCAGATCAGTTCTGACTCGTGCTGGATCTGGGAGCTCAGACCCCCCCACCCCGCCCTAAACAGGTGCTGCTGCCACCCTGTGCTTCTGCAGACCAGCTCCCACCTGGCACCCCACGCTGCTGCCTCTGGTACAGCGGCTGCCGGCCCCACCCTCAGGGACTATAGAATAGTCGACTAACTGATAAGAATTTATGAGGCTACTCAACTATTCAATTAATGGATATTTAACATTCCTTATTTAAACTATTTTGTTCAGTGTATTCCTTACCCTCAGAATTTAATACAACTGTTTTAACAAATTCATAAGATGATTGTGAATGTGCAACTCACCTCCGCAGCACCTCCCGCTGGATACTTGGGGAATCAGTTCTTCAGGTGTGGAGGGCTATGCCTGTACTATGGGGTTTTATCGGAAAAAGGTACACAAATTGCACTCTGTAATTTGCGTACCTTTTTCCAATAGGTTTTTTAGAAGAGGCTTTTCTGAAATTTGGCCTGTCTACCCTGGGCAAAATTTTGGAAAAAGCCCTCTTTCTGAAGAGTCCTTCTTCCTCATGGAAGGAAGAAGACAGGACTTCTGAAAGAGCACATCTGCTTTTCCTCAGAAAAAAGCATAAGAGCTGATGAGTTCCCTGGACATGGCAGAGTTTTTCTGGGATACCTCAGATATCCCAGAAAAACTCCATAGTCTAGACATAGCCGAGCACCCCTTTCCGGACAGTATCATGCCTGCTGATACCTGTTAATGTCTCCACCACTTTATGTTAGGACCCATGTCCTTCCCAGACCATGGCATCCTCCCCTCTAGGTACTGCCTGGCTACAGTGCCCCCACACTCTGGGGTCCTCCCCCTATGCCCACATTGCCTCACTGATCTACTTTCAGTCTTCATCTAGCCCCAGCCACAGGGGCAAACTGCAGTCTGAAATGGCTACTCATCATTGGCAAGGGGATGTAGCCCTGCTGCCTGTCTGCCTCTCTGCAGCCCTAGCACCCTCAGGCCTTGCTTCAGGTCCTGCAGCCTGGAAGTTTGCCTGGCCCAGAACTTTACCATCTCTGCCTGCCTTTCCCCAGCCCTGCTCCAAATCAGGAAGCCCCCAGCTTCTTGGCAACCAGATCCCTCCTGTTCCACAGCCAGAGCAAGAGTGAGACTCTCTGCCACTCTAGGAGCCCTTATTTATACAGCCCCAGGTGGGCCTTAATTGGCTGTATCTGCCTCAGCTGCTGGCTCCACCACTCCAGCCCTCTCCCAGGGCTGGGTTTTAACCCTTAAAAGGCCAGTGCGAGGCAGACACCCCGTCAGAGTGAAGCATAGCTTTATCTGTCTCACATGTTAGTAACTGTCAGTTAATGGCAGATTTTTAATCTTTTGGAAGAAACAGAAATATACAGATACAGACATATAGGTAATTATGCATTTTTGTATATGGCTTCAACATGCCTTTTAGTTTGCACCCAGTACAAGAAACACATTCCAAAAGATCTGAGAATTGAGCTGTCATAAAACAGCTTTAAGTTAAGGGAAAATGGTGAAAACAACTTTTCTAATACTCCAGAGAGTATCAGCATACATTTTAAGATCTAGAGATGATGCTATTATAATGAGAACTGGAAATATTTGTAAAATATTCCATGGACCATCAGAAGTAACAGAAAGTCAGAGCAATGCAAAATATATCATGCCGAATTATTGATACTACAACAACTGTAGCTGAATCATGAGGGGCCAACAATGGTTTAAGGAATGGCATAGTTAGAAAGACAGTAATATACTCAATAAGACACGAGAAGTCATTCTTCCACTCTAGTCTGCACTGATTAGGCCTCAGCTGGAGTATTCTGACCAGTTCTGGGCACCACATTTCTAGAAGGATGTGGAGAAATTAGAAAAGGTCCAAAGAAGAGCAACAGAAATTATTAAAGGTCTAGAAAACATAACCTATGCGGGAAGACTGAAAGAATTGGGCTTGTTTAGTTTCAAAAACAGAAGACGGGCAGGGGGACATGATAGCAGTTTTCAAGTATCTAAAAGGGTATTATAAGGAGGAGGGAGAAAAATTGTTCTCCTTGGACTCTGATGACAGGACAAGAAGCAATGGGCTGAAATTGCAGCAAGGGAGGTTTAGGTTGGACATTAGGAAAAACTTCCTAACTGTCAGAGTGGTTAAGCACTGGAAAAAATTGCCTAGGGAGGTTGTGAAATCTCCATCTCTGGCGACATTTAAGAGCAGGTTGGATAGACATCTATCAGGGATGATCTAGATGGTGCTTGGTCCTGCCGTGAGGGCAGGGGACTGGACTTGATGAACTCTTGAGGTCCCTTCCAGTTCTAGTATTCTATGATTCTATGATTCTAAATAAGAGAAGCAGGTCTGGGAGTATCCCAAATGGCCCCTAGTACTATTCACTGAAGATATTTCATAGTCTGGGGTTTCCTTGTTAGTTGCTCCTGCTGAACAGTGTGTCTGAGATGAAGATTCAGAACACATAGATTTATGATTCTTTGGCTTCTCATATTAACATTATGATCTCCCATGTGCATATAATGGAGAAGTTCCAGAATATTGGTATATTTATATTAGCTGATGCTCTGGAGCAACAGTAGAGACTCTGTTAGACCTGCTTGTGTGCCTCTTAAAAGTTAGATGGAGAATAAGCAATGGGAGAAGGGATTTAGCTTTGAAAGAAAGGGATCAATGAAGCCAGTAACTAGGCTTTGGTGGAAATAAGGAACAGATTTTTTTTGTTAGTCTCTCAGGTGCTAAAAAACTTGTTTTTTAAGCTTTTTTTTTTTAACATTGGGAAGGGCTTATTCAGATAGATCCAGACATGAACAAATGTATGTTTGCATTCAGCTTAGGAGACAGATGAGAGACTGTAACAGTTTCATTTCCCCAATTGAAACATACATTTGAAGATGGTAGGGTCAGATTCTCTGTCCCTATTCAGGAAAAGCTCACTTTTCAAATATGGCTCTGCTCTGCCAGATGACTGTAAAGTGGCAGTTGCAGTTTCATGTTTATTGTTTCTCGATGGTATCAGTATCAAACGAACGCTGTTGACAAGTAAAAGGTTATTTTTTTTAATCCATAGTCCGCGCACACGCACACTGGGATCTGAAAGTCATCATCCCGGGATATAAAATATATCGACACAATCATACCGGGATATAAAATATATCGAAAGGATAGAGCAGGCCGGGTGGGTGGTGGAGTGGCACTGTATGTGAAAGATAATGTAGAATCAAATGAAATAAAAATATTAAGTGAATCAACATGTTCAATAGAATCGCTATGGATAGTAATTCCATGCTCCAATAATAAGAAATTAGCAGTAGGGATATATTATCGACCACCTGACCAGGACAGCGATACTGACATTGAAATGCTGAGGGAGATTAGAGAGGCTACGAGAATAAAGAACTCTATAATAATGGGGGATTTTAATTATCCCCATATTGACTGGGTGCATGTCACCTAGGAAGAGAAGCAGAGATAAAATTTCTCAATGGCCTAAATGACTGCTTCTTGGAGCAGCTGGTGCAGGAACCCACAAGGGGAGAGGCAATTCTCGATTTAGTCCTGAGTGGAGTGCAGGATCAGGTCCAGGAAATAACCGTTACAGGACCGCTTGGGAATAGTGACCATAATATAATAACATTCAACATTCCTGTGGTGGGTAGAACACCTCAGCAGTCCAGCACCCTGGCATTTAATTTCAAAAAGGGGAATTACACAAAAATGAGGAGGCTAGTTAAACAGAAATTAAAAGGCACAGTGACTAGAGCCAAATCCCTGCAAGCTGCATGGAAACTTTTTAAAGACACCATAATAGAGGCCCAACTTAAATGTATACCCCAAATTAAAAAACATAGCAAGAGACCTAAAAAAGTGTCACCGTGGCTTAACCACCAAGTAAAAGAAGCAGTGAGGGACAAAAAGGCATCTTTTAAGAAGTGGAAGTCCAATCCTAGTGAGATAAATAGAAAGGAACATAAACACTGTCAAATCAAGTGTAAAAATGTAATAAGAAAAGCAAAAAAAGATTTTGAGGAACAGCTAGCCAAAAACTCAAAAAGAAATAACAAAATGTTTTTTAAGTACATTAGAAGCACAAAGCCTGCTAAAAAACCTGTGGGTCCCCTAGACGATCGAACTATAAAAGGAGCAATCAAGGACGATAAAGCCATTGCGGAGAAACTAAATGATTTCTTTGCTTCAGTCTTCACGGCTGAGGACGTTGGGGAGATTCCCAAATCTGCACCGTCCTTTGTGGGTGATGAATCTGAGGAACTGTCCTGGATTGAAGTGTCATTAGAGGAGGTTTTGGAACAAATAGAAAAACTTAATGTCAACAAATCTCCGGGACCGGATGGCATTCATCCAAGGGTTCTAAAAGAACTCAAATGGGAAATTGCTGAACTATTATCTGTGGTTTGTAACCTATCCTTTAAATCGGCTTCTGTACCTAATGACTGGAAGGTAGCCAACGTGACACCAATATTTAAAAAGGGCTCTAGAGGCGATCCGGGCAATTACAGACCGGTAAGTCTAACTTCAGTACCGGGCAAATTAGTCAAAACAATAGTAAAGAATAAAATTGTGAAGCATGTAGAAGAACATAATTTGTTGGACAAAAGTCAACATGGTTTCTGTAAAGGGAAATCCTGTCTTACTAATCTATTAGAGTTCTTTGAAGGGGTTAACAAACATGCGGACAAGGGGGATCCAGTAGATATAGTATACTTAGATTTTCAGAAAGCCTTTGACAAGGTCCCTCACCAAAGGATCTTGTGTAAATTACATGGCCATGGGATAAGAGGGAAGGTCCTTTCTTGGATTGAGAACTGGTTAAAAGACAGGAACCAAAGGGTAGGAATAAATGGTAAATTTTCAGAATGGAGAGGGGTAACTAGTGGTGTCCCCCAAGGGTCGGTCCTAGGACCAATCCTGTTCAACTTATTCATAAATGATCTGGAGAAAGGGGTAAGCAGTGAGGTGGTAAAGTTTGCAGATGATACCAAACTGTTTAGGATAGTCAAGACAGAAGCAGACTGTGAGGGACTCCAAGAAGATCTCACCAAACTGAGTGATTGGGCAACAAAATGGCAAATGAAATGTAATGTGGATAAGTGTAAAGTAATGCACATCGGGAAAAATAACCCCAACTATACGTACAGTATGATGGGGGCTAATTTGGCTATGACAAATCAGGAAAGAGATCTTGGAGTTATCATGGACAGTTCTCTGAAAACTTCCACACAGTGTGCAGCGGCAGTCAAAAAGGCAAATAGGATGCTAGGAATTATTAAGAAAGGGATAGAAAATAAGACACAGAATATCTTACTGCCCTTGTATAAAACTATGGTACGCCCACATCTTGAACACTGTGTACAGATGTGGTCTCCTCACCTCAAAAAAGATATTTTGGCCTTGGAAAGGGTTCAGAAAAGGGCAACTAAAATGATCAGGGGTCTGGAATGGGTCCCATATGAGGAGAGGCTAAAGAGACTGGGACTTTTCAGTTTAGAAAAGAGGAGACTGAGGGGGGATATGATAGAGGTATATAAAATCATGAGTGGTGTGGAGAGGGCCGATAAAGAGAAGTTATTTATTAGTTGCCTAAATAGAAGAACTAGAGGACACCAAATGAAATTAATGGGTAGCAGGTTTAAAACTAATAAAAGAAAGTTCTTCTTCACACAGCGTGTAGTCAGCTTGTGGAACTCCTTGCCAGAGGAGGCGGTGAAGGCTAGGACTATAATAGAGTTTAAAGAGAAGCTAGATAATTTCATGGAGGTTAGGTCCATAAAAGGCTATTAGCCAGGGGATAAAATTTTGTCAGAGGCTGGAGAGGGATGGCAGGAGACAAATCGCTTGATCGTTGTCTTCGGTCTACCCTCTCTGGGGCACCTGGTGCTGGCCACTGTCAGCAGACAGGATACTGGGCTAGATGGACCTTTGGTCTGACCCAGTACGGCCATTCTTATGTTCTTATGTTCTTATCCCAAGTAGCAAAAGTAATGAAGGTCAAACTAGAGCCTATTACCTTCAAACATATTTTCTACTAATTCCTGTGGAAGAACACTGCTTTCCGTGGATTTGCACAGCTGTAACTTCCTGGGGCTAAAAAGAATAAAAGGATGTAAAATGATAACTTGATATCTAAAATAAGTCCATATGAAAATTAGAAGCAGGCCTGTTGACATGGCCATTGTGCTAAATATAAAATTGTAAATGCGTTTTTTTTAAAACTTCGTCTAGGACTTTGACATGCCTAATACCTTTAACATTTTTCCTTAAAATTATTATCTACACTTTGCATCTACAAGTATCTTGTGTTTGAGGCCTTTTGCAACCTACACCTCGGACGGATGTTTCTATGGACTTGCGACAAACTCGTGATTTTTGAAGTGTTTTGTACTAAGTTGGTAGGAAAGTCAGAGATGCTTTCATTTTTGTTTTTCATTACTGCTTTCTCTCTAACAGCTTGCTAATAAAAAAAAAACTTCTGCCCCATTTGTGGCCCTAAAAATCATACACTTGTGCATCTAAGTATACTGAAAGCACAGGTGAGTTTAGAAATAAATGTAAAGTCTACCTTTCGCACAAAGTGAACAGTTCAATTATGGCTTGATAACGAAGAAGTGAGATAAGAAAGAAATGAGAAACTGAGAACAAACAAGACAAAGGCATCAGATTGACATTGCTATACATAATTGCATATACTGTACATCAGGCCATCATCTTGCTTACGCACAAAAGATACATCTGAACAGCAAAGAAACACCCACAGCTGGCTGATGCCAGCTGACTTAGACTCACAGGACTCAGGCTGTTTCATTGTCAGGAAGATTTCTGGGCTTGTGCTGTAACCTGAGCTCTGGAACCCTCCCACCTCACAGGGTGCTTGAGCCCAACCCAGAATCCTATACAACCCTGCATCCCAAGTCCTCTGAGCCTACGTCAGCTGGCAAGTGCAAGCTGCGGATTTTACTTTGGTGTGTGGCCCGTACCCAATAGCACCAATTCATAAAAGTTACATGGATCATTTAAGCACCTTTCACAGTGATTACTCAGCTCAAACAGCTAACTTAGGTTATAGCTCTTTGAAATTATTTTTCCCCATTCACGTTCCCATCTTAAGGGTTGGGCATTTGTACTTGTGAATGATCAAAAAGCAAAGAGTCAGCTTTACAAATGAAAATGTTCTTCAGTAAAATACAAAAAACTGCATGTATTTCTAAAGAAACTTTTGTATGTTTGTTTCTTTCATTAAAAAGTCAATGCAACATTCAGGTGGGAAAATCAAGCCTTCAGAAAGTTCCAGACATTAAATTACTGCCACAGAGTGAATGCAGCTTTACTGTACACATTGTGGGTGAAATCCTGGCCCCATTGAAATTAATTGGGAGGTTCCTTGATATAAATGGGGTCAGGAAAGATTCCACCTTTTAGTTTAGACAGTGTGTGTTATGAGTGACACGTACAATACATTTGTGATGGGTTGAATCACAAAAATCCCCTCGGGTAGTCACCCTGTTTGCTGATTAAGCCACTGATGCTCACCTTCCTGCCCTCTGCGGCTCCCCACCAACCTGTCCTGCTGGGCCAGACCTTCAGTCTCCCCCATCCAAGGCATAGAGGTGGGGAAACTGCCCCACAGTAGAGCAATAGAGACTGAACCAGCTCAGCTCCAGAAAAGCTCAGCTACAGGGCCATTTGCAGCACCCAGGAGCGCAACCGCCAAACTCGACCAAAACCTCAGATAAATCCATCTCACTCTGTGTAGTAGTTTGACACAGTGAAAGTTCATAATGTCAGCCCCCTTTATCAATGAGAGACATGCACAGTGGATGCTGTCCACCCGATAACAATTATTTACCCTGGGCTTGATAATAAAAAAATGTTTTATTAAGTATAAAAAGTACAACGTAGATGACTGCAAGTGAAAACAGATAGATCAAAGTAAGTTACTAAGCTAAGTAAACAAATCACATGAGTGAATTCTATTGCACTGAGAAACTTGTTCCACGCAAATTCTTTTCTTATCTCAGGGCAGCATTGATCTTTTTCTGACCCGGGCCTAGCAACTTTTCCTTTCTCCTTTCCCTACAGTTCTTTGTTTCCAGGTCTCTTCATGTGTATCCTCTTAGGGTGGGGAGGCAATTTCAAAAGCCAGCTGAAGACAAAGGTCTGATAGATTTCCATTCTTTCAACAGACTTTCCCCAGGATCAAAATTCTTTGTTTAGCACTCTCCCTCCCCATGGAAAAATACCAAATTCAAAATGGTTTCAGGCATCAGGTGGCATGGTCACATGTCTCTGTAGAACCAACTACAGTTTGGGCTTACAGGAAAAACAAAACCATTCACAGGTCATTGACATGATTACCAAGCCATCAAATTCCTAAAGAATCACTAATGGCTTTTACTAAAATACATGGACTAAAAAAAACAGGTTTCCACTTAATATTTTTAATTTCACATATAAGAAAGATACATGTACAAAAATAGAATATACACATTCAGGGGATTATTGGCTCTTGAGTGATAGGTTACATGATCTGTTTTGCATAAAGCATGTTTGAGTTATGAATATTCATACTCATAAGTCAATTTTCATAAAGCCTGGGAAAGGACCCCATGACATTAGTTTGCATTTAAGAAAGAAAAGGGGAATATAAATTATTCCCTTTGGGTTGAAGCAAGTATTCTATCATTCCCTGTGTTATTAAACATGGAGAAACAACACCTGTTAGTGTCTGATGATACATGACATAGAATAATATATCATAACTTAATGATTGAGGCCTACAGAAACAAACCAACATTCCCCTATGCATTGATAACACAGGGAATGGTGAAATAGTTGCTACAGCCCTTGGCCTATTTCGCAGTTGTTCACGGTATTGTTTTCAGGAAGAATATACATGTTAAGTATTCTGAATGCTAAACCAGACTTCTTCTCTCCTTATTCTGCACAACTTTTAGAAGTTGAAAGTCATGCCCATATGTATTTTCGAATACAATATCCCTTAGACTCTGAATAGTGGCTTATAAATAAAACCTTTTATCTTCATTTTACAAGGTATCAAAGAGTTCTGGACAATAAATATAGAGGCAACAAAGACACTTTTTGTTACATTTGCTAAAACTTGCAAAGGCAATTAGTAGAAAATGATGTCTAAAATTTTACCTAAATGCATGGATTATGCCATTTTTTGTGGTGAAAAGTATTACTAATGTACATGCAGTCTGAAGAGGAGAGATGCCTGCTATTATGTTGTTAAACAGCGGATATTCCAAGCAAACCAACAAAGTAGTATTGTTGACAGCACAATTGCTGCAAAAATATTCTGTTCACACAGGAGTATTATCTTGTGTTCTTTTTAACACCTTTCATTTCCCATGTATCCAATAAAACATAAAAATCATGGTCTCTTCTGACTATCTCTCATGGCCTTTCAAGTATGTAGACATTACAGTTAATAATACTTTACCAATTAACAAAGTAACCCTCAGATAATCCTGAGAGGTAAAGAAGAATTATTACCGCCATTTTACAGAGAGGCTCAGGGAACCACAGAATGACTAAAGATTCATTATTAAGTGTGCACACTTCTGGCCTGATCCACTGAAATCAACAGGAGTCATTTCGACCATGACCCTAATTTGCAGTTACCATGACTAGCCATGCAATTTGGGTATATGCAAATAGTCAATTCTAGTTGGTCATTTGCAGATGCAAATACCTATTGTCCACTTGCAACTGTGATGCACAATTATGTATGCTTTTTGTAATCCTCATTTGTTCACATGCATTTTTGAAAGTTAGTCCATAAATTATTTACCCAACAAGACACACAGCAAATTAGAGGCATGGCCAAGATCTATGAACTCAAAGAATTCCTGGCTCCCAGTCCTACCCTCTGTCCATAACAGAATGCTGCCTTTCAAGCTATCACAGAACATGTCAAAGAACAGTAGCAGGGAACAGACCCGGGGACTGACAAAGGGACTTTAGGCATTTCAGTGCTAAGCACTGCAAAGGGCTACACTCACCGGAAGACTTAAGCACCTAACTGCCACTTTCTGGACTTAAATCTCAGAATCTGTCCCTCTGGGATTCACAGAACCCACACTTAGGTGCCCTGAAACCTGTTGATGCCTAAACTCCCTTGGCACCTACATTTTTGTAATAGAAGGCACCCAGCCACTTTTATTTCTGCCTCTGGATATGTGCAGTGGAGCCCAAGCCATGTGTCCAGCTGCCTAAGTCCCAGAGGGCCACATGAACTGAGGGAAGATAGGTGTTGCCTTATTTGCCTCTGTTACCTGATCTGGAAAGTGCATTTAGAACTCACCTATACAAGCTTAGACAAAATGGCCAGAGGGAAGAAAGGATCAACCACAGAGCCTTTAGCCCCATGGTTAGGTACTCACAGACATGGGAGAGTCCCAGTTCACATCCCATCTCTACCTGCAGGGGAAGCTGAGCTTTGGACTAGGCTCTGACACCTTTCAGGTGCCTGTCCTAACCACTGGGGTATGGGATATTCTGACATGAGGCTCGCTCAAGCCATCCTGTTGAAACTGTTTCACTGTGCAGAAAATAATTTTAACAAGTCATAGGGCCAGAGAGAGAACGGCTCTCTAGCCTGATGGTTAGCACACTCCTCCAGGATCATGAGAGACCCAGGGTCCGTTCCCTCTGTGTCTGCTTCATAGTGGCACCACTTCCACAGGAGTGTTTGAGGGTGCTCCACATCACAATATGCCAGTGTTTAGGGCACTCCTTTGAAGTGGTAGAGTTAAGTGACAGCTGAGTGGTAGATTTAAAGAATGCCAGTGGTTCCTAAAGATGGAGTTAGGTGCCAAACTCTCTTTGTGGATCTAACCCCTGGTGCCTTTGCCAACATTCTTTCTCTCAATAAAAACAGATTCCATAAAAGTCAAGGGTATGTGGAAGAAATTGTTATGTCCCTAATGGCTAGCATGTTGTCCTAGTTGCCTCACTATCTGTACAATATCTCCAGTAACTCATTACTTAGTAAATAACTTTACCATACCTTGTGATTGAAAGTAATCACATAAAAGTACCTTCTGTTCTGCATCATTCATGATTTGAGTATTTTTTGCCTGAAATGAAAGGAGGTATAGTTGTCTGGATCTTTTCTCAGCATTCCTTCACCGCTTCATCTATTCCTTTTTACAGCCTATCTCCCAAACCTTTTTCTGCTTATTGTCTGCTAAGAAATCTGAAAACTTCTATTCTACTTCATAAGGCTTTGGTAGGACATTTGCCAATTCAGATGACCAGAGTTTCACCAAAGCCATAGCATCTCAAAACTTGGAAAGCTTCTTGCAGTGATTTCATCAAATTAAAAGGCAATATAAATACAAGTATTGTAATAAAACTCACTCACAAAATAACATCTGGTTGTAAACACATGTCTTACTTGCAATGATGTCTTTAGATGGTACTTATAGAATCAACCCTGGGATTATTTTCCCATATTGTAAGAAAACGTACATTAAATTTAATTTTAAAACACTACTGTAAAGCATTAAAGAAGAATGACGAATTAGAAGAAATTAAAAGGAGAAAAAAAGATTGATAGACTGTGCCATCATAAACAAGACAATTCTGAGCTAAGGACAATTGTCTACTTTAACTTTGCCCATTCCCAGAAGAATGATCTTGCCTAACACATATGCTACTGTACTGTGCCCAGAAACAATCTGAGATGGAATTTCAATGAAGCTTTGCTTCTCAGCTGAATCGATCAGAACCTTCCTTTTATTCTGATTGTAAAAGGTGGGAAATGGTTTTCTTTTCTTTCTTGTGCTGCCTTGTTTTACAGGGTATGCCTACACTTGCAGCCTATTTCGGAATAGGCTGCAAATGTAGGCATTTGAAATTGCAAATCAACCCCGGGATTTAAATATCCCAGCCTTGATTTGCATCTTCCTGGCCGGGCGCCATTTTTTGAAATTGACAAGCCCGGAATAACTGCCCGTGTCTACACGCGGCAGTGAAACGGGCGTTCGAAATAAAGCCCTATTTCAAACTACCTGTTATTCTTCCTGCAATGAGGTTTAACAGGTAGTTCGAAATACGGTTTATTTCAAACACCCGTTTCACTGTCGCGTGTAGACGCGGGCAGTTATTCCGGCTTGTAAATTTAAAAAAAAAAAAAAAAAAAAATGGTGCCCAGCCGGGAAGATGCAAATCAAGCCCGGGATATTTAAATCCCGGGCTTGATTTGCAATTCCGAAGGCCTATATTTGCAGCCCTATTCCAAAATAGTGTAGTGCAGACATACCCTCAGAGACTATGATCCAGTCTCATTATCTTTGTTTTTAAATTAAAGAAAAAATCTTGCCACTGCATTATTAGGGACTCACCATTCCCATGTAGATACTCTGGGACCCCATTATTGCTTCCTATTCAGAAATGTCCTATTTGAAAATTAAGAAATCCTTAAGGTTCATCTGCTGGGACAATTTGTGCACTGATTTAAAGCACATGCATCCCCTGCTCTTTCAATTTAGAGCCCATGTGGATTTCTGCTGTCATTGTTTCTTCAAGCACTTCTTATTCTTAATGCTGGATTGCCTCTCTCCTCCAAGAATCCTTCTAGGAAGTTCTGTAAACTATTTACTGATTCGCTCTGCAGTACACCATTTTCTGGAAGCAAACTTTGAAAATGAGAAGGTTCACTAAGAGTAAAGTAGCAGTAACAAGTGTGCTCACTGAAAAAAGCTCAAGTGTATGTGTGTGTATTTTTTCAGTAGAGGCTCTGCAGGCCGGGAACAGAAATTGAGGATTAAGTATGATTCTAGAACTTTTACCCGCTATTGGCAAAATGCAAAACAGAAAAGAAAGAACTTGTGTGTTTGATATGTGAATTATTTTGAACCAATATTAACCAACCAGCAAAAGGTTAATTCAATGCTTGCAATGCCTGAATAACAGAAATCCATCGGCAGAAGTCAGAAACGGAACCAATAATTATTTCTCGGATGCTCCTGTTTCTACTCTAGCCCAAGAGTGTAAAAGTGCTGCTGAATCTGAAGGAAAATAGCGTGCTTACATTTAAATTCTGATTCAGAATCCGTGTTGATGACAGGGCATCTGAGGGGAATGTCAGCAGGTGATGGAGCTTTTGTTTAGTGAAAAATTGTTGAATTAATCACTGCAAATTTTTCTGATTTAAAATTAAATTATGTCTTTTGCTCTTACGCCTTGTAATTTTGATGTATCTCTAGTATATTGCCTTGGCAAACCAAATGACCATATGTTATTAGAAAAAATATGTTTTTTATTAAAGAGTCTGATCCCTTCTATCTCGGTAATAGCCACACATCGGAATAATTAAAGAACAGCTAGGGACATCATTTAGAGAATCATACAGATGGTTCTAAATATCCTCCTAACGTAGACATCTGCAGCAGCTTTTTGTAGATCAGTGTTGAATGTCATTACAGCTTTTTCTTATTTGATATTTCTGTCAATTTTTCAGTCCAATTGGTTATTTTGATTCTTGTTGGGATTAAGAAAGAAGGGGGTATATAAGCTTTCTTATGCAAATCTGATAGTGTCTTGGATGCTACTCTGTGATTGGTTTCAGAATACATACGAATAAATATTCAAAATATTATTCTTAGCACATTACTTTGTAGAGGGAAGGATTCACATGAGCTTTCCTTGCATCTCAATTAACCTTGTATATTCAACAGTGAGAATAAGATAAGGACAGACAAGGTGGTACTGGCATGCAGTACCTATTTGCTTATGAAATGAAATGTTAGTGACACATAGTGATTTCACTAACTCACCAGTCCACCAGTTACTGACAGTTTCATGCATGTTCCTGGACCTCAATACTTAGCTGTCCAGTGCCCTGGATTCTAAATCACCTACTAGCTTCTATTCAAAAGGTATGCTTAGCCTTTAACACAAGAACTATCTAGGCCCTATTTTTTTCAAACACCAAATCTCTTCAGAAATGGAAAAGCAGACAGGTCTTAGTTTCAATCAGATGCATATCAGTTCAGTGTTTGCCCAGAGAACTGAAGACAGGGTTTGACGGTCCCTTACGTACCCATCATATACCTATACAGAACTAGAGCGTGGGTGAATATCTCTCTCTTTTCACCACTAGATGGCTGTGCCTGTGCAATGAATCTGTAGTAAGTCGAGGCTGGTCTCCACCTAGAGCTGCCAGTGTTAAACCAGATGGATTTGCTGTGCATCATTTAACTCTCAGTACTCGTCATACTAGTAGTGTGTACATTGGATGTCTATGCCTCTTTCAATTCACAATACCGTGTACACAAGGTGGTAGCTTGGTGCATACCAAATGTGGGGCATTCTCCCAGGGCATTCTCCTTTGCTCTGCTGCTGTACAGTTAGCATTTAATTTTTTTTTTCACTCTGCATTGTGTAGAAGTGGAATCAAGGCAGGTTTACATGTTTAAAAAATCCCAGGATTCCACTGTCTTCACCCCATGCCTCCTCTCTTCCCGGATGGTCTAGCGCCATCTTCAGATTGCTGTTGGTCAGCATAGGCCCAACCATGCTCCCTCTCTCTATGCCAACAACCTCAAATATCCAAAGGCTGTGCCACGCGCATTCAGTTTTGGACTTTGCCCATGGCCCCCCTCAACTGATATTGTGGCAGATTCTCCAGCAGCACAAGCAGCTCCAGAGCTGGTGGAGGAGGTGGGATGAGGGAGAGGATGAGGATAAAGAGGACACTGAGAAACTGCTGATAGAGGAGCAATTCCTGGAGCAGCTTTACACCATGCAGGACTGTTTCTGGGCTCAGGAACCATTAATGAGGAAGGATCGTTCTGCAAAGGGTGACTTTTTGGAAGTCTGTGTTGAACTAATGTTAGAGTTTCAGAGGCAGCATGTCAACATGCGGTGCCCCATCCCTGTGGAGAAGTAGCTCATCTTTGCCATCTGTAATGCAACCATGGTACAAATGCAACCAGGGAATGCCATGGAAAAGGTATTATTGTTCTGGGTTATAAAGCTTGGTTATGCTCAGGTGATTATCAATGGCTTTGCAGGCCTGGGGTTCTCACACTGTGTAGGGACAATCAATGGGACCTATGCGGCTATCATTTGTGTCCATATCCACCACAGCTCAGTGTTTATAACCAGAAAGAGGAATTTCTCCTGGTGTTCCAGGAGGGTGCTCCCTGCATTTATATTTGTAAACTCCACCAGGTTTACAAATATAAATGCAAGGAGGTCTGGAAGGGTGTCTGATGCCAGGATCTCTCTGACCCTATTGACTTAAATGAATAAAGGACCGAGTGCCTCCAGGATCATTATGAACAGGAATGGTGTGGACATTGCTCCAGTTATGCTGGGAGACCCAGTATATCTTCTGCTTCCCTCCCTACGTGGGCCCTTCACAGGCTACTTGGACAGAAGAATTGAAGGATCACCTATGCAGCTGCAGAGTGGCAGTCGAGTGTGCATTTGGCTGTTTGAAAGGAAGGTATGTGGTGCTTTTTACAGGCTAGGTTAGAAACTACACTGAAAGTGTGTCTAAGATTAGAGTGGTCTTTGTATTTTGCACAGAGGGTGAGGGAAAAGCCTGGGCCATTGACAGGAGGCTGAGGCACGGAGACTTGACTAGCAATTTGAGTGGGCAGCCAGGCATCCACTAGAAAACAGAAAGAGGCATTGCTATGCTGCCAGGGATGGCTACTGCGCCTCCTATGAGTCTCAGGCCTGAAAATATGTAGCTGTCTATCCAGCCGTTAACCTCTGAGGGGGTGGGACAAACTGTGAGCAGTTAGTGTGGTTTATGGATGGCAGTGAAGAGGAGCATTGTAGCAATTCTAGTTTTGCCTGGTGTCTGTGTCTCGATGTGTCTGTAAACCCCTGTGAATTATTTACTACCTATGGATCTTCTATGTAAAATGCATTGCTGACTCCTTGTAGGTGAATTTCAATGATTTTTATTATTGACTATCTTTTACGAGGCAAACAGAAACAAGCCTTTCATTAGATAGTCAAACACAAGCTCAATGTGGCAGTGCAGTGTAGGGCACACCTCGCCTCTGCCTCTTCTTCTTTCTTCTGATGCTGAGTGGTGAGGTTCCAAGTTATTAGGGGAAGTAGATGGTTCAAAAGAGCTGGGCTCCCCCATGTAGCTGTTGTCACTGTCCCAAGATAGGGACTGTGAAGGAATGGCCCTGGGAGCAAGACTGCAGAGGTGCAGTGGGAAGGAGTTGCTTTCTGTCCAGTACTCTGACTGCAGCTGTGGAACATAGCTGGATCCTGGTTAACAACACTGCATCACCTGCTGTCCTAATAGCAGCATACACTGCAGCACAGCACTCTGGCTCTGTATAACCCCCATTATTTGTCTCTGCAGCTTCCTGTCTTTTTCACCATGGCAACGCTATCCCTGGCCACTGTAGTGTCTTTGGCCACTCCAATGAGCCCCCTGGAGAGCCTCTTTTCTTTTACCCACTCCACCCTCACATACAGCCTCAACCGGTCCACTATTTTCATTTCTCTCTGGGACCCTGCAATGAGGTCTCTGAATCTTTCACCCTGCGTTTTCCATTTTTTCTCCCACCTCTTCTTGTGGATCTGGCCACTGCAGTTGCCCAGGCTGGAGGAGTGGAAGAAACAACAAAATCAAACCACATGCAGTTACCGATTACATCGTCATAGCCTTTCTGGAATATGATTTTGATATTCATTGTCGAGTTTTCCTCCCTGGGATTCTTCCCAGCCTTGAGAGAAGCTCACAGATAATAAGTGGTGTGTGGATGCAGAGGGCAATACTGGAATTTTTGTCCATGAAGCATGCGCTGTTTGGGTTTGCTGTCATGGCTTGGTGACTAGGCTGGAAGTTATATTCTTGGTTTGCCGATTGCTGGTTTGTTTATGCAGTGTCGGGGAGATTAGCAGGAGGCCTTTGGGGACACGCTGGATAATAATCTCCTGCCCATGCTCTTTTTAGGTTGTCCTGACTGAGGCAGATGACTAGAAAGCAGAGAATGGCTTTCCTCAAAAAAGGCAAAGGGCAGACCAGTGGGACACACTGAAGTTTTTCATCAAGGTGGTTACCTGAGAAATGCTGCAAGAGTGGAAGGGAATTATCAGCTATGCTTGAGGAAATAACCAGCAGTTATCCCAATAACCACCAGATGAAAAATCAATGAATTTCTCAATCTTTAATCCTGCTTTAATCAACCCTGGAGACTAGGTGGAAGTGCAGAGAACAGCAGATAAGGTTCATGTTCGGAAAGCCTTCATTATTGTAGGGCATTTGTATCTCAGCAGAGAGCTGTACTCTTTGTACCTTTCCAGGCATCCACTGTCTATGTCTGCCTCCTGGAAACTGAAAATACTAATCAAGCTTCTTTTCCTACAACCACGGCCTCATTAAACTCTTTGGTTGCACACAAATGAATGTTTTCATTATTAAACCTGGATGCAGGAGGGGCTGAGGCACAGGTGGCAGCAGCCATTTTCAAATGGGGTGCAGGAGGGGGGGAGAGGCAGATGTGGTCAGGGAAAGGAAAATAGGTAGATGAGCCTCCTGTGGCATGGGCCTAGAAACAGTCAGTAGTCAGGGCTTTCGCCTGAGACCAGGGGCAGATGCCCAGCCAGAGCTGCCACCAGTCTGAAAATGGGCATCCTGTGGGGGAGGTGTGGTGATCAGATAATTTGGGCTGAGGGAGGAGGACAATGGGGGTTGGACACTCAGAAAGGTTCCACCTCCTAGCTCACATCCACCTAAAATGATGGTAGCTGTAGGGTAACTGGAACACAAGCTAGCACAGCCATACAGCACAGTGATAGTAAATTGCAAACAGGGCTGGCCTTACCATGAGGCGAACTGAAGCCACCGCCTCAGGTGCCAGACTGTGGGGGTCGCCACTAGGACCCAGAGAATTGAGACCTTTCAAAGTTTTGGCCAAGCAGAGGGGCATGGGGGCATCATTGGAGCTCCCCGCCTCAGGTGCCAAAATGTTGTGGGCCAGCCCTGATTGCAACGATAGATGCATGTCAAGGTTCCCTCAAGAAGACCTTGCCTCCTAGGTCTTAGCCTTGGTTTCTGTTAGGGATTGGGCTGTGGTGCTTCATGGGAGAGACATGAGGCTTGTCTTCTACCTGGCTAACATCACAGTGCTGGGTCCCAAAGAGATCCTGGCTTTCAGGGAACAAGTCTTCCCTGGACTCCTCATGCTTACCCTCCAATGAGCCTTGCTGGTTGTCTTTGGTGGGTGTTAACAGAGTGGGCAGCAGCGTCCACTAACACCCTGGGTTGGACCAAAATCCTGAACGCCTTAGCATAATGGATTAGTCATATTTCTACCTTTCCTGCCATTCCTGTTTTGAATGTAAAGTCCTCCTGAGCTGTTTGCTCTTTATCCTGCACCCATCAGCACCTGAGTGGTGGCCTCAGTTTGGCAAAGTCCACAAAAAGAATTTGTATGCTGGCACTTCACTCCAGGTGAAGCTGAGATCCAGTGTCTCAGCACAGCTCCGGGTGGCTGCTCGAGGCATATTATGAGGCTTCTAGGTACTATCACAGCAATGCAGATGTATTTGAATCCTCCAAGAACAAACTCTGGCTCTGGCCAGTTTTTAGATGAGGGAGGGGACTTGCCACCAAAATGATCACAAACCAGGGCAGGACATGTAAATAAAGAGGTCAGAAATGGTTGCCTGCTAAGCAGTGGAAGAGGAAGGGTAGCAATTGGAGGGCTACCAATGTACTGCACAGCAGCTTTGCATGCACACACAAACTCAACTGGCATCAAACTTAATTACTCTGAAAGAGGATTCTGGAGTTCACATTAAATATGAAGGTAGTAAGTTATAATTAATTTCATCCTGAGTACCAGAGATGATCCTTATGTGCCAACACTGGGAGAAGTAGAGTGAGGGCAGCTGCTTCCCCAGATGTTACTGAGCGTGCCCAGTTCATGTGAGCATGCTCAGTACAAGCCAATCAGCAATTGTGGGGGAGCATGTGACCCTGTGAGTCCCCCACACATACATCACCTCAGATGGGCACACAAGTGTATGGTTTCAGGCTCTGATGTTGACCATCAGCCAACAGATTGCTGCAAATACAATAATATTGCTTGCCACTTATATAGCACTCCCCGGCTGCGTCTAGACTGGCATGATTTTCCGCAAATGCTTTTAACGGAAAAGTTTTTCTGTTAAAAGCATTTGTGGAAAAGAGAGTCTAGATTGGCATGGACGCTTGTGCGCAAAAGCACTTTTTGCGGAAAAGCATCCGTGCCACTCTAGACTTGGTTTTGCACAAGAAAGCCCCGATCGCCATTTTTGCCATCGGGGCTTTTTTGTGCAAAACTGTTCTCAGCTGTCTACACTGGCCCTCTTGTGCAAAAGCATTTGCTCAAGAGGGCTTTTTCCCGAACGGGAGAGTCATTGTATTTGCGTAAGAACACTGACGATCATACGTTAGATCATCAGCGTTCTTGCGCAAATTCAAGCGGCCAGTCTAGACAGCTGGCAAGTTTTTCCGCAAAAGCGGCTGCTTTTGCAGAAAAACTTGCCAGTCTAGACACAGCCCCCATGTTTGAAGTTATTTACAGATATTCACTAATCAATCATTGCAGTTCATCTGTTGAGTAGCGTTAAGCCAGCATTAGTAGCATCCACAGCTTTCCTCTGGCAGCGTGTTATTTGATTATGTTTACAAAAGTAACAAGAAAGTGGAGATAAGTCAATAGTCATTCCTGGATCAATGCAGAGTTTATTCTTCCATGGAGGTGATACACCAACTGTACCTTGTAGAAAATAATGTGCACAGCAGGGGATTTGTAAACTCTTCCAAACCCAAGTGGCTGAATGGATAGAAATGTCAAGGTTGGTGGGGGGGCGGGGTTGTTTTTGGGTTTTTTTGTGGCGCCATAACCCAACCAGCTTTTCCTTTATTATGTTTAATTTACCAAGAAATATTTTATACTACTGTCAAAAAAACCCAACAACCCTGATCACAGCACCCATTTTGTTTGTATAAAGTATTCAGATATGAGATGTCTCCCCTGGGCCCTGATCACTCTGTGATGAAACAGAGCAGGATGCACTCAAGGTGATCATTGCACCCTGGTATTATTGTGCCTTTAACTATAAAAACCAGAACCAGGGTGAAGTGAACATCTATTTCCTCAGAATTCACTTAATATTTGCCTCACATAAAGCAAAGAACTCATTCCGCACAGAGTATGTTTTATAGATGGCTGAACAAGCTCTCATTTGCATTAATCCCTCTATCATCCTTCATTTCAGCAGTACCTCTGGACTGCCATCAAACTGCTAGGAGTAAATGCATTCACACTTTGTGGAGGGAAATGTGTGCTTTATTGTCAATGTTAATTTTTATTTAGTTGTAGTTTTGAAATTATTGATGGGTTGACATATGTTTTCTCTTAATCCCCGAGGAAATGCAATATGGCAAGGATCTGAGGAAATCTGATGAGATTTTGTTTTTAAATGCAACAGATCCAACTTAAATTTATCAACAGAGCTGGGCAGCCTTTCAAGATAGCGGGAATAGTTTCAAGCATCAGTCTACTGGAACAACATGTCAACCAGGATTTCTTTACTGAGCAGATAAAAGTGAGGCAGTTAGTATGACCTGACACTTCTTTCAGTTTTTACAAGGTACGAAATAAAAATAATAAGTGTCACAGCTGGAGTTGGAGACCAGAATTTACAATCATTGACAAGTACAAGGTGAAAATGGAGAAGCTGATAATGTGATAAATGGAACTGATCATATCTATGACAGCCTTTTGATCACCACAAGCCCACTAGACTTGAAATCTGCTGATAAGGTTTTCTATAATTACCTCATGTTATTCAAGCCCTTTATACAGCTCAGGACAGCAGCAGATTGCAGGAGATATTGTTATGGAAAACAAAAGCCGATATGGCTTCTGGTCACCTTTGGGACAAGTTAACAGGAAAATAAGGGAAAAAACAAGCTGCAACTGATGGGGTTGTGCTGACAAGCAGGTTTGTATTGTTTTTCATGATCCTGGGATTTCTTGAGCTTTCAGACAGCTTTTCAAATACTCTTTCAGACACATCACCTTTCAAAAGGATTTCATTCCTTCAGCCTGTCCAGAAAACAGGAATTCTGCCTCAGTGCTGCAAGTTAATTGCTACTGCAGCAAGTCTCCTGGGTTTAGTTCATCATACCATACCTTTCATCTGTGTTCATTGCTCTAAAGCAGTGGTTAAATAAGGAGCACAAGGAAGCAGAGATGCACTCTGGTTGCTGTGCCTGTTCCCATCCGTGATGTGACAACTGAACACTATCAGACATATCAGTGGTATACAACAAGGTCATGGCAGGAGGAACCCAAGAATGGCTGCCTTTGTCCTAGGGTTTCTCCCACCCTGAACATCAGCTGATGCTCCTATAGGAGCCAGAAGTGATTACTCAAAGAGAGGGAAGCCAAGTAGCCAACAGCAGCTTCCCTACTCCTACAAGGAAAAGAAGAAATGACAGCAAGTGGTCCCCTCTCCACAGAAGGAAGAAACAATTTATATGTGAGGAACAGGTCATAGAAGCAAAGAGAATCTGGGCAGGGTTGAGGGATAAGAACCACCACTGAGAATGGAAAAGATAAGGACACAAGGGAGATGAGGAAGAAAAGGAAAAGGATAGGGAGGAGGTGGGGAAACAGATAGAACAAAATGACTAGCCCTGGAAAACACACCAATTAGGGTAGAGAATGTAAAAGATGTTAAGGGAAAGCAAGGAGAGGAAAGATGATAGACAACAGGAAGAGAACGGAGAAATTAGAATGAATGGACAGGCAGCCAGGCTGGGATAATGGCAAAGAAGGGAGGAATGAGAGAAAACATGGAGAGAGAAAGTTGTGAGGAAAAGGAGGGGATGACGCAGATGACAGAAGATGAGAACTCAATACAGTGGGGTCATCAGCAGTCCACTCCCTGGCTGCTTTTCAAAGCCACGCCAAGATGTAGGAATAACCTGTGCTGCAGCACTAGACAGGGCAGTCTAGTAGTTAGTGTGTCAGAGAGCAGACCAGACTTTGCCAGCAGCTACCAGGCTCAGTAAAGCACCCTTTGCATGCTCTGTCCCAGAGAATGTTGTGGGTACAAAGAAAATAAGCGGTGAAACCCATCCCATGAGAAACAACATTTCTTGTCAACTGCAGAAGATGCTACCTCATGAAAAGCTATTTTATGTATTGGCCAGGGAATCATAACCAACCAGTGCTGAACAAATCATGCAGAACGCTGGCATGTGTTAGCAGCCATACTTTGTTTTTAAAATGTTGGGTTTTTTGTAGGCACTCCAGGTGAATACAAGGAAAGGCAGTGAAAAAAGAACTTCAAAATCCTTTAACAAAATGAATTCAGCCAAGTTACTCTCTCCATGGTCCCCGTCCCTCCCTTGTACTTTGAATTTTGAGATAGATGAAGTTTATTTTAACCACCCCCTCTCCCAGAACATAGTGCTTGGCAACACACGGGAGTTTTTTTCTAATTAGCATTCTTCCAAAATTGCTAGCTCCATTGGCTGCAAGTAAGACATCTCCCCACTATTAATGAGAGCACTATGACATTTTCCCACTAGGTGATGAACCAAGCAGAAGTGTTGTTTCTGCTTTCAGGGAGGAAAAGGCAGGAGGGACAACAAACACATCAGCATCACCACTCATTATTTCCAGTAGCAGCAGTGTCCACTTCCTTTGGCCCAGCAGACATACAATTCAAATGGACATGTCAGTGAGCAAACGAAAGGTGCCTGCTCGCTTCAAGCTACGAGGTCAAACATTCTTGTTAATATCTGTCCAACGAGCAGGCACAGCCATCAAGCCTCAGACTTTTGTATCCCCAGTGACAGTGAAGCTGTGGTTGGCTTGACTGCAGCACGGAGTAAAAGATGCTTACTGTTTTGCACAAGCTTGGAAGTGCAGGTTAGATGAATCTTCACATCCAGGGGAGCCACTGGAAAATGTGGAAATAACCCTTCCTTTTGGAGAAAATATTACTTTTCTTTCTGTGCTCTTCAGGACACTGCTGGCAGTGGATTTGACTATATTCACTGCTCCAGTAGATGGTCACTTGCCCAGTGAAAACTGTAAATGAATGGCAGCGGCCTTGAAGGTGGATGGTAACCATGAGGTTCTCGTGATGCACTGATTATGAGGAGACTGTTCCTATAATTAGTTTGAATTGCTAAAAGAGACAGGAAGAGGCTGTAGTTATCTATGAACTCAGAACTGACATACGACAGGAGAGTGAGGGCCCAATTCAAACGTGGGAGAAGTCCCATTGGTCTAGTGGGCAGCACTAGCATGAAGAAGCACACTGCCAGATTTGCTATGTTGACTAGCTGAACCACAGGTGCCATTGTAAAAGTCAAGCAGCATTCAACAAGCCGATGCCTGGTTCTCACAGTGACAGAGTATTTCTCCCCATTGGTGGGGTAGAATTGGAGTCTGAAGCACAAAGAACAGTGCAGTTACCTTCTGTGAAGGGCACAGTCTCACCACAGACAGAAAAAAAAAAAGTTTGGGTTGGAAAATTGTGGGAAATTATGTTCTGACAGTTATGTGGAAAGAAAAGAAGGGTATGTCTACACTTGCAGGCCTAATTCGAATTAGGGCTGCAAATGTAGGCATTCGAAATTGCAAATCAAGCCCGGGATTTAAATATCCCATGCTTGATTTGCATCTTCCCAGCCGGGTACCATTTTTTAAATTGACAAGCCTGGAATAACTGTCCGCGTCTACACGTGGCAGTGAAACAGGCATTCAAAATAAAGCCCTATTTCGAAATACCTGTTATTCCTCCTACAATGAGGTTTAACAGGTATTTCGAAATAGGGCTTTATTTCAAATGCCCGTTTCACTGCCACGTGTAGATGCGGGCAGTTATTCTGGGCTTGTCAATTTCAAAAAAAAAAAAAATGGTGCCTGGCCGGGAAGATGCAAATCAAGCCCGGGATATTTAAATCCCAGGCTTGATTTGCAATTTCGAATGCCTACATTTGCAGCCCTATTTCGAATTAGGCTGCAAGTGTAGACATACCCAAAGGGAAAAGTAAAAAAGGGATCTTTTTATTAGAAGGGAATTATCCAGCACATGGGCAGTTTGACCTAGAGGCCAAAGCAGGAGGCAGACTGGGTCCAATGCCAGGAAGTCAGACTCCAAGATAAGCAAGCCAGAGGGCATACAGAAGTCAAGTATCAGGAAGCAGGCAAGTTAGGTTAGCAGGAGACAAACCTGAGAACAGAACTATGGATGTTAACCAGAGTTAGGCCAGGTCAGAAAACCAGGAAGTCAAGCCAGGGGAGTGGGAGCAGGAAATGTAAGGTGCAGGCCACAGCAGGGTAGATTCCAGTTGCATGAACAGCTTTTCCAGGCCTGTGCTGATTTTAAATAGGGACTGGGACCAGTCAGGGCCCCTAGCATTCCACCATTCAACTCAGAGGGCTGGCATCTTCTGTTTGAGTTCAGCTTCTACTTTGACAACTATTAGTAGGTCCTTGTATGACAAGTTAGCACTTGCAAGCTCCAAAAAGCCCTATAGATTAGGGTCCAAGACCCATTGTCCCTAACAAGCTGTAAATAAAATGTTTACAATGAATAAATCTAGTAAACCAATTTTCCCTCTTGTACAAAAATTTAATAAAAAAGTTTTATAGGACCTCTGTCCTTGAGGTAACAGGAAAATCTATTTGATGTTTCCTAGTCAATTATTTTGAGTTGCAATCTTAAAGCCTGTCATTTTTATTGTTCTGAGTTGGGGATGTGCACTGTAATTGGATTTAAGTCACTAGTGTAAGTCAAGCGTACCTGAGGGCTTTCCAAGTGACATGAACCCTTCAAAGAACCTAGAGATCCAACAGTAAGTCTGCAAGTAGCCACCATTGATTTCCACATAAGTGGCAGGCAGATAAAACGAAACCCTGGATACGATTGAACATAATTGTGACTTAGTCCAGAACTAAGATCCAATTGAAGATTGTATAGGCTTTATAAGCTGTTAAAATCCCTCAGGTGCTGGAGTTGCCAGATTTCTGATTTTTACCAGAATATCTGGGCCAAAAGGGGACCCTGGTGGCTTCAGTGAGCACCGCTGACCAGGCTATTAAAAGTCCAATTGGCACAGGGCTGGCTGGCTCCCTAAATGGCCCTGTGCAGTTCCCTGCAAGTGGTGATATGACCCTCCAGCTCTTAGGTGGAGGGATGGGCATGGGGGCACTGCATGCTGCACCCACACTGACCCAAGCACCATCTTTGCAGTTCCCATTGACTGGGAACCACAGCCTGGAGGCAGAGGCAGTGTGCAAAGCTGCCTGGCCATGCCTCCACTTAGGAGCTAAGGGATGTGTCATCTCTTGTGGGGCAGCTACCTTAGCTAAGCACCACCTGGAGCCTATACCGCAAAAGTATTCTGAAGCCCCAACACCCAGTCCTGAGCCCCTCCGGCACTCCAAAGCCCTTGGCACCAACCTGAAGCCCCCTCCTGCATCCTGAACCCCTCAGCCCCAATCCAGAGCCTTTTCCTGCATCCCAGACCCCTCATCCCTGCCACACACCCCGAGCCTGCACCCAAACACAGAGCCCATATCCCAGCTCCTTGCCTCAGCCCAAAGCCTCCTCCCACACCCCAAACCTCTCATCCCAACCCAACCCCAGAGCTCACAACACCCAGCCAATACCCTCATCCCCTCCCACATGCCAACCCTCTGCCCCAGTCCAGTGAAAATGAGCAAGTGAGTGAGTGTAGGGGGGAATGAGTTTGATCCCTTTGTGACTGTCACCCAATGTGCTGATCATACCACTGAGCCCCCCCCTACTTGCCCTCTGGGGTGCCCCACCAGAGAGTTCTGGATTAGAGAAAGATTCAACTAGTATCTGCTTCCACAACTGACTCTGTCCCGAGGAGCCCCTGTGTTTCTGTTTCCCCACCCAATAACTCCACAGCAGCTCCCTTGCCTGCAACTAGAAGCAGTCTATTCTCAAAGTCTGGACCCATTCCCTGGATGTCCTCTATTAGAGACACAAGCAGAAGTTCTGGACATACTCCTATACATACTGACAGAGAATTATTTGCCATATATGACATCTGCAGCTCATTTGTTTGCCTTCTGCTTGTATGTGTCTCTCAAGGACAAAAGAGCCCTATAAAATAGATGTTTGGGTGGATCAGATGATTTTTCTAACCCCTAGGTGCTAGCATAGATCAAGTTAAAGAGTTTCTATGACAACTTTCCTTGTAACTCTCAATTACTTCAACCAGTTCCCTGTGTGTAATGCCATAGATCCCAAACAGTCCTTTCCAGATTTATAAATGTTTCAATCTAAGTTGTACCTTGACTTTTTGAAAAAAAAAAAAAAAAAAAGAAACTTTCATTCAAGAGACCTGCAAATTTGAGTCCTGCCTTGACAGTGGAGGTTGTACTAGCCTGTGCCAAATTTGAAAAATTCCTTGAAGTCTGTAAATAGTCTAAGTGGGATAGATGATTGTTAGCTCTCTACATGGGCTCTCAGGGTAGAATATTAAACTAACATGAACATTTATTTTTGGTCTCCTCTTGTCGGAATTGATTTATGTGCATGACTACTCAATTCTCAGACTATGTTTTTTACTATATTTCTCCAGCAAAGTGCATTGGATAATCTCTTAAATGAGCAGCTTGTGGATAGGCTGCCATACAGAATTCTTTGGTTTCATGTAGAGCTGTGACCACTAACAATATTAGCATATATGCAAACAAAGCAACCATGCTTCAAGACATCAGATGTTAACTGAAACGCATATTTCACCTGCATACAGAATTAGTTCATCGGTTAAGCAGGGGACAGTTTACCCAAGATGTACATTGAAGACTATTTTTTTTTTATTTCAGAAGGTGGAGTAAGCTACTAGGGGAAAGGCAGAAAAGCCAATGAACAAAATCAGATTAAACTAGCTAGTGACAAAAAGGGTAACAAGAAAGCATTCTGTAAATGCATTAAAAGCAAGAGGAAGACCAACAGGATAGGTTTGTTAATCAATGAGGGGGAAAGAAGAAGAATGAAGTGTTTTGCTTGGGATATGGACCATCTAGTGGCTTGCACATGAAGAAGGCACCCTGCAGTATCTGGCTGAAGTATTGTTACATTCGCTTTCAGCACCATTGATACAGCATGAAGGAAAGGACAGTGCCTTCAGCATTTCTTGAGATGAAAGGCATTAGTGGGAAGAGCAGTATCATTGTCTTAATTAAGTTACACCAATGATATCAATTTAGGATTGAGCTCAGCCAGTGTCATGCATTGTTCCTTTGGAAAGCAATAATGCAGAAGCTATTCAGAATAAAGTTCGGAATTTCTAGATGGATTGATCTTAACTGATGTACCAAGAGTGGCACATACTTGTAAAGCTAGACTAGGACTCTGCTTTCATCAGAGTAACTGGATGTCTCACAGTGACATGCTGTGGCCACTGAAAGTGTACAGCATGTATATACTTCTGCAGTTGGCACCTTCCACAGGATGTGTCTTTTGCATTTTCCTTGCTATCTGCTTGCATTATGCAGGGACTTGTATAACCTTGATATTAAAGTTGGAAGTTCAAGAGTAATATTTCAAAGTACTTTAAAATGCACATATGTACTCTGATTTGATTTTAGAAGATAGTCAAGGAACTAGTATTATTTAAATGAAATAGAGGGAAGATGAAAGACTCTAATATGAAGTTAGGGTAGTGTAATCATGACACATGCTCTTATTTCTCTCTCAAGATACTAATATACCGCCCACTCTGTAGTGTCTGAACATTTCATAATCTTAAATGTATATGTCCTCACACACCCCTTGTGAAGTAAGGAAATTCTACTTTACAAATAGAAACTGAGTCACAGAGAGACAAAAGGTGTTGGATTCATTCAGATAGAATACTTGGGCTAAAAGTATCAACAGAAGGCAGTTACTGTCCACTATCAAACAGTGATAAACAAAGTCTGGGGTTAGGTAAACAGAAACTTTAGCCTGCTTTGTATCATGTCAAACACATAATTTTAAAAAATTCACTCATTAAAAAATATCTCCAGCTCAGGATTGCAGGGTCCCAGGAGATGGTGAAGCTTGCTCCAGTAGCCATTAGTTTTTTCCCTAAAGTCTAATTTCTGGGTGGAATAGCCCATTTCCTCATTAGTTAACCCACCAATAAGGCCTAATTTTTGACACATCCATTTTGCCTTATTCAGCTTTGGTCTTGCATCTGTTCTTGTTTACATCATCTTTACACAGTCCTTGGATTCTATCAATAGCCCATTTTATTTTGTATTCTGTAGACAGGGCAATCAAGAATTCTTCTGTCAACCTAGTGCTAGCTACATGGGGACTTAGGTCATGGGAACTGGCTTAACTATGCCAGTTGGGATGTGGATTTTTCATCATCTTAAACGTATATGATAATGTCCCCACTGATGACATTTGTAAAGCTGTCACATGAGTATCAACAAACACTTTCACCCAGCATCCACTCTTAGGGTATGTCTACACTACAGTGTTATTTCAAAATATCTTATTTCAAAATAGTTATTTTGCTATTTTGAAATAGCATGTCCACACTGAGTGGACTCTGAATAGCATTCAAGGCTGGCCAGAACCAGTTCCGGCAGGGCACCAGGTCAGGACTTACTGTGTGGGGCTGCTGCCTGAGGCTATCTGAAGTCTGTGCTTAAAGGGACCCTCCTGAACAGCCAGTTCTCAGGTTTCCCTGCTTGCTTGTCTACCTCGATGAGGGACAGCAAAGCATTTTGTCTCTGCGTGCTCTGGTTGCCCTCACTCGGGACACCACAGCACTCTGCAACATGGAGCCAGAGCTGCCTCTGGGCACTCTGGTGCTTCTCTTGGACGCGTTGCTGCGAGCCTGGCTGCACTTTCTGCAGGCTGCCATCCGGGAGGTCCATTGGGAGGCTGTCAGTATCCAGGAGGCCCTGCGGAAGAGCTTCCAGCCTGAGGAGCACTAAGAGCCTCCCTGGTCTGCCCTACTGGGGGCTTGTGCCTCATTCCTCCCTCATATCCTTCCACTTACCCCTTCCTAGCCCCCCTTCCTTATGTCAAATAAAATACACGTATTTTCAAAAATATAAACTCTGTTTATTTAACAAAATTGGGGAGGGGTATGAAACTCTGGTGAGACTGGGGAAAGGAGGTGAGAGAGGGGAGGAGGAAAACTGTGAGGAGGGAGCTGGAAGGGGGAAGCAAGGGCAAGAATGGGGAGGAGAATCTCAGGGCTCAGGGATGGGGGTCTCACCGGGCCAACAGTCTCCCAGCATGGTGGGTGCGGGGGCCTCGGCGTCCCCGGGGGGATGGGGAGGAGGGTGTGGAGGTTGAGGAGGGAGAGGTGGGAGGGGGAGAAGGAGTGGGAGGAGGAGCTGGAGCTGGGGAGGCAGCAGGAACTGGAGTGGCATGGGGCAGCATGCTCTGCACCAGGGTCTGCAGATGGGCATAGATGGCACAACCCTGGGCAAGCAGCTCCCCCCGGAACTCCCATTCGTCCTGCACCCACTGCTCCACGGTGCAGTGCAGGGCTCACAGGGCCCCCAGGTACTGGTCTCGGTACCCCTGCAGTGTTGGACCTGCTGAGCCCTCAGATGCAGGAGGATGTCCCGGGAGGGGTGGTGCGCCCTGCACGTGCATCTGGTGCGGCTGTGGAGAAAGAAGAGAAGTGGTCAGTTCTCCCTGGGGACACAGTGGGCGAAGCCCAGCCCCCCTGTGCGAGGTGAGGATGACCATGCCCTGCACCATCAGAGCCGCTGTGCTTGCACAGAGGCCATGGTCGGAATGTCCGGCTATCCCCGGGAGTGGGAGCTGCCATGAGACTGCACCCATGCCCCTGTGCTGTGTATAGTGTGGCCGAGGTTGGGGGGGAGATGTCCCCTGCCTCTGTGTAGAGGGGGCTTGTGAAGGGAGGGCATCCTTCTGTGTCCCACCCTGGGGTCAGGAGCATGTCAGGTCTCTTCACACACATGTGTGGCTATCAGGCCACGGCCCCTGTGTGGCACACAGCTGGAGCCACCTTCCCAGGGGTGGCATGGCACATGCTCGCATGTGCACAGGTTGCTGCGTGATCCGTGGTAAGCAAGGCCCACACGCGTGGTCCCTGGTCTCCCTCCCCATCCCCCCCCAGGAAGGGGACAGTGATGGCACATACATGGTGTGGCCTCCCTGGATGACCCTGGTGACTCTGCTGCTGGGACAGCTCAAGGGTCCGGCCGGCATGGCACTCTCCATGGCGGCTCCTCCTCTACGCCCTGGTCAGGGCCCTCAGGTCCCAGATCGCTGCCCCCCGGGGTGGCACGGACTGTCCCACCCCCCAGGATGCAGTCCAGGGCATCGAAGTAGGGGCAGGTGTCTTCCCCTGCTGAGGAGCTGCCCTGAGTGGCCTTGTCATATGCCTGCCGCAGCTCCTTGATCTTTATGCGCACCTGTTCTTGTGTGCGCATGTGGCCTTTGATGGTCCATATGTGTCCATAGATGGCAGCTATGTGTCCATAGACAGCAGCGTTCCTCGGTCTAGTGCGGAGATCATGGACATTGGAGGCCTCCCCCCAAACCTCAATGAGGTCCATGATCTCCACACTAGTCCAGGAGGCCGCCTGCCGTCTTCGACCCCTGGCTGGCTGCTGGGAACTGGGCGACTGGTTGGGGGACAACTGGCTGGCACTGGCTGCCTGGCTCATTCTCTGGTGACTGGGTGAGGGGCAGCGACTGCTGGCAGGCCTGGCTCTGGCATACAGTGTGGCCAGAGTCTACCCCTTTAAGGGCTCCGGGCCTGGAGGAGAGGAGAAGAATTTTCCTGGTTTGGCCCAGAGTGGCCACCAGAGGAAACTGGGAAGGGCTGGAGGCCCCCTATTTTGGAATAAGCATCTACACAGCGCTTATTTCAAATTAGCTATTTCGAATTTGGCGTTATTCCTCATAGAATGAGGTTTACCAAATTCGAAATAAGCACTCCACTATTTCAATTTTATTTTGAAATAGTGGTTTGCCTGTGTAGACGCTAGGAAAGTTAATTCGAAATAACTTTGATATGTAGACATACCCTTAGACACAACGCCACACTTGACACTCTCCTAGGGCATGCTAGATTACATAATGCTCTGAAGCCCCAGCCTTCCAACTAGGGACACTTCTTTATAGTCACCTACAGTGATATAAGGACACATATCATAAATAAGTGCTCTCCTCCCTTCTGTCCTCCCCTCTGCTTCAAAGTTGAAAACATAAGCTCTATGGCAGAGAAGGAACTGGGGGGAGTCAGATGGCACAGCACTGTACATGCATCTCACGCAAACAATGCAAGGATGGGGAATTGTGCAGCTGTGGTCCAGAAGGCACTGCTGATGAAAATCACAGGGCATGCTGCCATATCCACAGGAGATCACCAATAGGAACACATATCACAAAGAATCCGTTATAGCACAAGATAAGTAACAATCTTTTTTGTAGATCTTGGTCTGTTAAACAATAATAATCTGTTGGATTGTATGTACTATCATCGTACGTAATGTTATGAAGTATTGCCGTATGTGTTGCTGAAATATGTTGTGAGGTTGGGAACACCTACAATTGGCCTTTCAGTTACATCAAAGGAGTATCCATCAATAGCCAGATGTTCATTAATGGCTCGTCAACACACAATTGACTATCCCAGAGGCTTCTCAGAGAAGGCATGTACACAGTTGAGACTGTTTGACCAATGGGATCTGCCTGATCCCCACATAACAACAAGGATCTTACCAGCAAGCTAGAAGAAAGTATAAAAGAAAGACAGTAACATCATTACTTGACCTTCCCTCTCCCCAACCTCAACATCTGGAAGAACATCTGGAGAACAAAGACTTTGAACTGGGGCAGTTTGGTCCCAGGCTAGAAGATAGTCCCACATTCTTTATTAAGGAACATCTGCTTGTACCATCTGTCAGGATGAGAAAAGCTGTTTGATTAATACTTGCTTAGACTAAAAGATTTGGATTTAGAAAGCATGTTTCTATTTTTATTTCTTAAGGTAACAATCTCTGAGTTTTATGTCTACAGTTATAATAACTTAAAATCTATCTGTCGTTAATAAACTTAATAAAATGCTTGGGAAATCATCTCAGGTTACAAAGACTGGTACATGTCCAGTTTTCTTTGAAGAAGTGTCAAACTAAGTAAAGTAGTTACCCTGGTCAGGTCTCTGACCATGCAAGACAGAACAGTTCTGGGGTGCAGACCTGGAATTGGAGAGAACTTGCTGGAGCCTCTCTTTTGTTGGTTCCTGGGAGGCTGAGAGCCTTCATGTCACTCAGTGAATGTCTGTGTGAGTGCAGTGACTTGGGCTCAACGTTAGCATCATAATGTGAGAAGCAACCCAGGTGGGTGGGTTTAGATGGCTCAGTGGTCCCACTGTCCAGAGACCCTGTCACAGAGGCACAGTGAGCAGGATGAAATGTAATCTATTGTTCTGAAGGAGATTTGCACTTCATGCACCTAGGGTAGAGATGTGAAGTGTGGTGATGACTGAGAACATTCAAAGAACAGGTTAGCAGCTTGTTATGTTTTTTGTTCAGTTATTTTAGGAAAGGGAGTAGGGCCAAAAAAAGCAGAAAGATGAGTGAGAGTGATGCAATTGCAAAGTTCATGCTGTTCAGACAGCAGCTGGAAGAAATTAAAAAAAGAAGAAGAAAGGACATTAGCAAATCCTGGAGCTAAGAATCTGGAAGATGAAGCTCACCAGTGAGCAGAAAGAAGCAGAAAGGGCCAAAGAGGAAGCCACACATAAAAAAAGCCATGGAATTAAAAGAACTAGAAATAAGGACCCAGAGGCAGGCTGGGGAGTCAGTGGGCCCTACAGCTGAAAACCAAGGCGGCTCAGGACAGAAAGACAAAAAACACAACTGTATCTGTCAGACAAGCAGAATCACTCCCTGCCAATTCCTACCTCTCCAAAAATCCACAAATTAGAATAATTGTGCCTTGCATACAAAGAGACAGGCAATGCTCCAGAATATTTCACTATCTTTAATCTAGATTATCCTGGGGACAAGAAAATCCCTATTTTGGTTGCAAAGTTAATTGGTAAAGCTCTGAATATATCTAATGAAATGCCAATTCAGGATACCTTCAATTACTCTACATTCATAGAAATATTTTGAAATTATTTCAGATTAGCTCTGAAGCATACAGAATGATATTTAGGAATCATAAGAGGGGGGCTAATATGAGTAATATGGAATATGCAAACAGGATGACAGATCTAATGGGAACATGGATGATAGGGAAAGGGATTACAAGTTTTGAAAAAATGTTTGACCTTACTGCTCAGGAGCTTTCCTTCAGCATATGTAAAGAAATAGTGTATGGGACAAACATGTGAAAACGGTGGATGAGATCGCTTCTCTAGCTGGTGTCTTTGAGAAGACCTGGGAATCTATTGAGAGTAAACCACAGAAAGAGGGGTTTAAACCTTGGGGGAAGCAAGGTTCCCATTTTAGCCCCTGGAAAAAAGGAGGGTGGCTGGGACTTTGGGCACTCACCTCCTGAAAACAATGTCTCTAATCTCCACTCCAGGAGGAGGCAGGCAACCACGAGCCCATATTAACTCTGCTGTCCCATAGTCCAGGTTGCATGCTGGGGACCTGCCACACACCCCAACCCCTGAGACCTCCGAGCATTCCCCTGGAGTCTCCAGGCCCTGTTTCACTGGACACTCCCAGAATCCCCAGTTCCTTTACAACCAAACGAACAGCCTCCTCCCTGCAGCTTACCAGTTACGCCTCAGATCACACCTCTGCTTTATACAAAGCACTGTGATGGATTTACTGATAAAACAAGCAGAGGTCTACACTACAGGACAAAGAGCAGAGATTCTAATGACAGCAAGTAAAAATATTGGAAACAATTGGTTAGATGCAAAAAAATCATAACACCTTCTAGATCCTATACCTCATAAGCAACACTACATCTACACTGCAGGCTTTTGCCGGCAAAGAGTATGCTAATGAAGCGCTTATTAGCATTTGTTGTGCTGTCATTTGCATATCTCTGCTGATGCTTTTTGCACAAGAGGTTTTTGTACAAAAACAAGCAGTGTAGATGGGTCCATTTTGCGCAAAAAAACCCTTTTGCGCAAGAATGCTTATGCCTCAAAAAGGGAGGAGTTTTGCACAAAACAGACCCGTCTACTCTGCTTGTTTTTGCGCAAAAAGCTCTTGCACAAAAAGCATCAGCAGAGATATGCAAATGACAGCACGACAAATGCTAATGAGCGCTTCATTAGCTAATGAAGTTTTACTCACCCAAAGTCTTTCCCATATTTTTCAGTCATGTTGACTGAGACCTACCTTCATAAGACAGAATACACTGGCAGTGTGTCTCCTCAGTGAAAGGTACTCTCTGTGTCTTTGCAACCCCAGATAAATCAAAATAGCCCAGTGATCTTAATCCATTAACCGGACCCCCGCTTGTTATGTGTTCCTCTCTGTATATTTCACAATCTCTTTTCAATTTTGCAACCTTGATTAGCTGATGGTTCTGTATGCAAATAGACTTACATTGTCAGACCCATAATACATAATACACACCTGACCAGTCAGAAAATGTTAAGAGTACAAGAACCTGAACCTGTCCAAGGCCTGTGACCTCGTGATTAACTGCTTTTAACTTCAAGAATATAATTTCCAGTATAGATACATAATTCCTTAAACATTATCCATCCATATATCTAACAATGGCAATGATGACAAATGCATGTCGGTAGAGGCTTTACATAACACTGTTTAGTGAATTATTATCTACGTAGCCACAGTGGAGTCCTGTAAAATCCTATGCACTTCTGTGATCCACTCATTGGGATCAAGGGGTCCCTCCATTGCACGTGTCTGCTTATATAATAGGATGCCAGAGGGGGCATTTCTTGGTCCCAGCTAGGGAACGACTCATGGTGAAAGCAGGAGGGAGAGTGGCTAGGGAGACATTTACTGCATTTATCATTCTTGTCAGCTGGATCAAGCAGTAGGTGTCAGCCTCGATTATGGCCTGTTTCTAGGGAGCCAGTGGGGAGGTGCCCCACTCTCACTCTTCTTCTTGTTACTTGATGGTGGTTATGGCACGGCATGACTTGCCTTCTCTCTGACATTAGTTTCCCATTTGCAGTGATAACTTCCCTGCCGGGCCTCCCCGCCAGTTCCTGAAATGGGTTCTGAGTTATTCTTTCTTTACCTTATAGCACTAATTTTTAAAATTCTTCTTTAAACTGTTCATTTATTTTAATTAAACTCACCCACGGCTCAAAAGCTTGCTCACCAAATGGATTATCTTGGAGCTCTAATTTTTAATCGGTTGGCTAGATATGATGTGGAGAGTAAAAATGTCACTATTGTAATAATAAATCTGAGTTCTAAATCTATGGCTCTAATCACAGCAATATTTTAAGGTTAAGGGTTTTTTTTCATTTCTACTTCTTATGTGTTCTCTTACCTTTCTTATTTTCTATTGCAGTCATTTGTTACGTGAAGATTTCTATCTATACAGGGCATCCCCACTATGAGTCGCCCGGGTATACATCTGTTCCACACTAAAGTTTTTGATGCTTGTAGGGACTGACAGTGTTTCTCAACCTTTTTTAATAAAGTACCCCTTTTTCAAAAAAAAATGTAAGTACCCCCTTTAAAAGAGATTATAAGTACCCCTAGAACCTACAGTTTTCAGACACACAAAATTTTTTTCTACCATTTCAACACATTTGTTTAAACAACTTAATTGTAGCCAGGAGAGTGATGACATTTTTGGGTGTAAAAAGTACAAAAATAATAAAGCGCTGTAAAACTTAAAACAAAAAATCAGTTTTCTCCAAATTTCAGTTGTGTTGATGTACCCCCTTAAGGGTACTCATACCACTGGTTGAGAAACACTGCGTTATAAGATCTCCCATTCCCTGCTCTTAAGTAGCGCAAAAAAACCCCAAAACAATTTGTGCAAATAGAAGTCAGCCGTGGGAAAACAATTCCCTGATTTCAGTTGTTTTGCTATAAGTCCAAGTTTTTTTGAATATATCTTGGACTTTTAGCGAGGATGGCCTGTACTGGGTGGATGGGGATAGATAAGAAGGATGGCAGGTGGCATTTGTACAGACAGTATGCTAACCGACATATAATATTCTTATTATTAAATGGCTGACTTCACTGTTTGATATTTTTTACTGCGCAAATCCTGATTTTAAAGCTTCTCTAAATGTTGTCTGGTTACTTTTGCAACAGTTGTGGCTTACACAAATGGAACTATTATCACTGACAAAAACATCCATTTTAAACTTGAAATCCTCATATATAATATATCCCATAGATTTTTATCTAAATGATATGACAGAATTCTGCTGTTGTTCCCTCATAGTTGATGGTAGAATGAAGACACTTATAGTGTGTTATCCACACTGGCCACACTACTTTGGGGAAATGATGTTATATCATGTAACCCTTCTGGTTTGAGCAATGTAAATGATGCATCACTTGTTACAGAAGTTGGAAGGTGGGTAGTGAAAGGCAGGAGATTGCAACAAAAGAATGGAGAGTCTCATAGGGTGTGTCTACACAGCACCCTAAACTTGAAATACGATACGCAATTTATGCTATGCAAATTGTGTATCTTATTTTGACTGAATTTCGAAATAGGCTATTTCCAAATTTGGCACATCTACATAGTGCCAAATTTCAAAATAACACGCTATTTCGAGACATCCCTTAACCTTTGTGGAACAAGGGTTACAGGGATGCCACAATAACATGCCCATTATTTCGAAAAATATTTCAAAATAATGGGCAGCTTGTTAAGATGCAGGGTAGCTATTTTGGGAAATCTCTGGTATCCCAAAATAGCTGTGCAGGGTAGACCTACCCATAGTTGTGGTAGTCCTGGAATGTTGCTCTGGAGAACTGGATTCTATTCTTGCCTCTGCCACAGAATGCCTGTGTGATGCTGGGCAAGTTGCTTAAATTAAACTTTCCAAAGGTCTTCCCCCAGCTCCAGCCCCTCCCACTTCCTTGCCCAGTTAGTCCCAGACTGCTCATCTGATCTCAGTCTCCCATTCCAAAGGCTTCCCAGTCAATTGTTGCTTCTCTCCCTGGATCCCAATCTTCTTTCTGCTGTGACTTCCAATCCTGGTTTCTTTCCTTTCCTTCCTCCAATCAGCCTCCAGCCCTAGATTCCACCTACCCATGGCTCCTCATCCCACTCTACTTTTCATGACTCCTTCCTCCTTGATCTTCCTACATTTGAGTCAGGCACATTCCTCTTACACATTGTAAGGGGGCACTGAAAGCACAGAAGTGATCGTCTCTCTGCTTTCAATTCTGGTGCCTTGCCCTACTTGGCTGGCAACAACAGGGAGGCAAATGCAGGGAAATCCTGCTGATCTCCAATATTCCTGGCCTGGAACATGCCCAGTTGTTCTGTGGGGATGGCACATGCGCAGAAAGGTCTCATGTAGAAGCTGTTAGGGACTGGAGCATGCTCAGTGCAAGTGGAATTGTAGGCAATTTTAGCTACAAATCTCTAGAAAGTGTCTATGTGATGAAAATTTTTCAAATACTATATAACTTAGCTCTGTGTAACAGACTTGTCATGGGAAGAGAAAAAGGCACATCCCAGACACAAAGTCTGCCCCTCTACCAAATTTGATATCCCTGCAATATATCATGGGAAGGGGAGTAAGCTAGACTTTCTGCAAAAAGGGATGCCAGAAATTATTAACACAGCGAAATGTACTTTTTCCTAGCCTTGCTCTTAAAAACTGTTTTGACTAAAACTTTCTAAATGTAAAATAATCCTGAGGCAGGCACCCAGCATGGACATTTTCTGAGCCAATGCTCAAATGCTGATAAAGTTATAGGCAACTGAAAATGGGATTTTATAATGAGAAGTGCTAAGCAACCGTAACAAGTGATGCTGCTGGCTCTGACTACAATAATTTTCTTTTTAATTAGATTAACTAATGAATTGCTATATATTTCCAGCTTCAGTCCTGACTTATTGTTCATCTGTGTATAATAAAGTTATTAAATATGTGAATTACTTTTGATAACTAGCATTGACATTTCTATGGTGTATTCTTCACTACTCATTTTCTTATTCTATGGTAAGAATTTCAAGTGGGGGTGGGAAATAAATGAGAACACCCTTAGCTAACTGCAAATGTAATTTTTCATCTGATCAATTTAAATTTAAAATAAAATAATTTAAGTACAGAAGAAGATAAAAATATATATGTTTTTATTTTTTAAATAATTTTGTTTCAATAAAAATTACATGAAACACCTAATCCTGTGGCATGAAGTTAATGGGAAGACCTAGTCATCACTTGCCACCTTCACATTTCCTATAATGCTTTTGATAACACTTCATAAGATTAATAAGAGGTCTATAGTTATTTGGGCTAACATTATATTTTTGAAAAATTGAGCCAAAGCATCAGTGGAGTGGGTTGTGCCAAGTTTGTAGAGCTCTTTATAGAAACTAAAGATGGCTTCAGAAATATCTTTTGGTGATATACATACTATATCATGTTTATTGTGGATGGTTCTGATTCGACATGCAGAGCTCATTTGTCTTAGATCAGTGGTGGGCAACTTGCAGCCTGAGGCTAAGTCTACACTGTGGGTGTTTTGCGGAAGAGGAAATGCAACTGGAGAGCTCATTTGCATATCTCACGCTCTCATTTGGATATCTGCTTCTCATTTGCGGAAAAGGTTTTTGTGATAAAAAGCCCCATGTAGACGGGGCCATTTGTTGGGGGGAAAAAAACCCTTATTCCTCAAAAAATGAGGTTTACAGGCTCTTGTGCAAAAGGGTTTTTTTCTGACAAATGGCCCCATCTACACGGAGCTTTTTATCACAAAAAAAACCTCTTCTGTAAAAAGGATCGGAAGAAGTTATGCAAATGAGAGCATGGTATATGCAAATGCGTGCGCCATTTGCATTTCCCCTTCCTCAAAACACTCACAGTGTAGACGTAGCCTGAAGGCCCTATGCAACCCAATCGGGGTTCTGTGTGTGGCCCATGAGACCTTTTTTACCATTGCCCACATGCAGGGTTGCCAGATTATGCTGGTTTTGATCTGTGCAGCTTTTTTCCTACTGGTATTAGCAAAGTGACATGCACTTAAAGCAAGGCAGTGTGAAGTGAGGTACGTATTGATTGCACACGACATGGACAGTGAGAGCTGTGCACTCCCTCTGCATCCAGTAAAAGTGCTGCAATGGTTCAATCAGCACACCCCACAAATTCTAGATAGGTGCAGTTATCAAAACTATGCTATCCTAGGAGACTGTCTTGGTTACAACAATCTTGTGGCCCATTGAGATGAAGGAGGGCCATTCATGCAGCCCACTCACTAGCCTAGGTTGTCCATCACTATCTTAGATGGTATATCAGCATCTGGCAAGCTTTTTCACCCAATTCCTAGAAGTCGTGCCTGAGACAATGCCTATACTACAATCTTTGGTCAACCCAAGTTACACCTGCAGACAGCTGCTGCAGTTATTATATTGCTTATGTGCATGCATACTTAGCTCCACATTTCGGCAGTGCACACACCCACCAGGAGTGCTATCAATGAACAGTGTGGTACACCATATGTAGGGATCATAGTGTTCAATCCACCCACCACCTAGCTCAAAGTCTTTTGGGAATGTTGACAGTGCATGGTGGGGCAGAAACAAGTCATTCAAGGGTGACCGGGAGTAAGGGGTCAACTTCCCAGTGAACAACTGTATCCACCCCATAATGCCATCTATAGCTCATAAATGCCTTTTTTTTCGAAATCATACGAACTTGGGTGGCCCTCCTTGCTGCTCATCTTCTCTGACAAAAGAGTGGAGCTGGTTCAGCTCTGCATCATTGTCAGGAGTGTTGCAAACAGAGGATGCTTGAGCCTCCAGCATTTGCAGAGACACACAAGAAGAACCAAACAGGCGGGGAATGTGATTCCTTGGAGGACCGATTGCTGCAGGACACAATGAGAACCCATTCAATGTAGTTGGCAGCATTCATAGAGCAGCTGCAGATGGTGGTATGCCGCTTCTGAGCCCAAGAAATGAGCAGGGATTGGTGGGATTGCATGGTGATGTAGGCTTGGGATGATGAGCAGCGGCTGCTGAACTTCCAGATGTGCAAGGCCACATTCCTGAATCTGTGCACAGAGCTTGCCCAGCCCTCTAGTGCAGGGACACCAGAATAAAAGCTGTATTGACAGTGAAGAAGCAAGTGATGATCGCACTGTGGAAATATGCAATGGCAGATTGCTACCAGCCAGTGGGAAAACATTTTGGAGTTAGAAAATCCATTGAAGGGGGCTGTTCTCATGCAAGCTGGTCAGGTTCATTCATATGCAGGACACTGAGGATGGATTTGAGGGTTCCAAACTGTGGCAACTAGCAATAGATTGCCTGCACATCACTGTTTTGGCCTCAGACCCCTTGCCACAGAGTACACTAACTATGGTTATGCAAACTTTGGTGGGTCACTGGGGATGCTTCACTGACATCACTGTTGGCTGCTCAGAGAGGCTGCATGATGCATCTTTGGGTGCATCTACACAGAAGGGCTTAACTCGAAATAAGCTATGCAAATTGAGCTACGTCAATTGCATAGATTCTTTCAAAATAGCTTATTTCGAAATTGGAAGCATCTACACAGCACTTATTTCGAAATAGAGCACTCTTCCTCCTACTTCCCTTACTCCTCATACAATGAGGGTTACAGGAGTTGGAGTAAGAAGTCTTCCAGCTTGACAGTATTTTGACATTATTTCAAAATAACTGCCTGCTGTGTAGACATGGACTACGTTATTTCGAAATAATACTAGTTATTTCAAAATAATGTTGCTGTGTAGATGTATCCTTTAAGAACAAAGAACTTTTCAGAAAGCTACATGCTGTGGCTTTCTTTCTTGATGGCAAATTACCACTGGTAATGTTGACATGCCAGTTGTGATGCTTGACCCTTTGCTCCCATGGTTCATAAAGCCATACACCAGCCACCTCACCAGCTGCTAAGAGAGGTTCAACTACCAGCACAGCAGGTGCAGAATGAGTGTTGAATGTGCTTTTGGGAGATTGAAGGGTCACTAGCACTGCTTACTCATTGGATCTCAATGAGAAAAATATCCTAATGCTTATAGCAGCCCACTGTGTTCTTCATAATATCTGTGAAGCAAAGGGGGGAAAGTTTCTGCTGGAGTACAGCATCTGTCTGCTGAATTTGAACAGCCAGGCACAAGGGAGTAATATGGTTCAGGAAAGCATTGAAAGACCATTTGAAGAGTAAACCACACTGTGTTCTACTCAGCTCTGCTGTTTGGGGGCCTGTTAGGAACTGCGTAGTGCTTGGAGTACATGTTTGACTATAACACTGTCAATGCACCTAGTAACTTTGTTTGTCACTCATCCTATGAGTTGTGTCACACTGCACAATTTTTTTCTTTGCTTTCAGAACTACGAGGCACTCTGCAGCATATGTTGAACTAATAAGGATGATGAAGTGGGTTTTACCCACAAAAGCTCATGATTCTCTATATATTTTTGTTAGTCTCTAAGGTGCCAAACAGGACTACTCATTTTTAAAGTTACAGACTAACATGGCTGCCCCTCTGAGACTTAATAAAGATGAGTTATATGCCAAGTAATAGAATTTTATTCTGTAACAAAATCAGTGAAAAGAAAGATCAATGCAATTTTAAAGCAAATATATCAAACATGGAATTAGCAAAACAGAATTTATGAAGGGAAAAGAACATTCATGACCATTTTGCCTACACATATATCTATGTGGCATTCGTGTGTCAGTGCACGTGAAGCTGCTGTTGTCTTTACTGTCCACCTGGGTGGAATGGTAGAGGTAACAGTAGCAGTAGTGGCCCCGATACCATGTGGACTGTTGGGGAGTTATAGGGAGATGCTGCACTAGAGGTCTCCATAGACTGCAGATGAAGGGAAGTCTGGGATTCTTGAAGCAGCTGAGCCACCGGAGTCTTCACATCTGTGTTTGACACCGGAGAATCCCCATTACGTCCTGGCCTTTTCTTGCTGGGACTTCTTTATCCTCTCTGCTCTTTCCTTCTCCAGGCTGTCTGCAGCATCCACCTTCCAGTCCTTGGGCTCATACTCTGATGCAGCACTGGCCAGCAAGATCTCACTGGACAGGTCGCCTCCAGTCCTCCTTTTTCCCTTCCTTCTCTGGCTCAGGCATTGCGTGGGTTGGGAGGGGGAACCCCACAATGGCTGCAGCTGCAGGTAAAACATGCAAAAGTAACACTGCCGGTACAGTCACAACAGAAAGTGAAAGACAACTCAGAATTTCCTTCCATAGCTCCCTAAAGTTTTAAACAATGCATGCTCATTGACCCTGCTGCCTAGGCTTACCTGTGCGCAGCACCACTCACAGCACCAGCAATGGGGAGTGTGGGCTGCCAGAGGACAGGGAAATGAGGATGGGATTGCTCAGATGCATGAAACAATGACTAAGGTGACTCTATTTCCCAAAGTGAAAATGGCACACAACACTAGACTGGCCTGAGCCACCCGTGGACATGGTGACAGCCCAGTGAGTCCCAGTGCCTGATGTCATGACTCACCCACTTGAATCTTTTCCTTCACCCTGCTAGTGCTGATCAGCTGACAAGAACAAATGGGACAAATGCCCGTTTTCTCAAAAAAATCATTATGTCCAGGACAGAGCTTAAAAAGGGGACTGTCCCATCCAAAATGGGATGTATGGTCACGCTAACTATGGGTATCGGGCAAATCACTGTATACCGACACCATTTTCCGCACACACTGGTGATTTGAACTGATATCTCATTCTTGAGGGTAACAAAGAAAGCACAACTGCTGCTGACATCCCAAAGCCACCTGGATTCATATGCTACTAGCTTATAAATTGCAATGGTGCCTGCCAAAATTATTGCCAGCCGGAGTGGGAAAGTGCCCAGCTTTGAAAGTTCGCCAAGATTTCTCAAAAGGATTCAAGTGACATCCTTCTATATATTAGCTGCTCCATATGTCCCCCCTTGCCTAACTCTACAGCAGAGTGGAGAACCTCAAGCCAAAGGGCACATGTGGCCCCCAGCTTGACTGAATCTGGCCCTTGAGGCTCAGGGATCCCCAATTCCACAGCTTTGGGGAGCCAGTGCTGGTGCTCCAGCCCCCAGCTACCCACCTGCAGGGCCAGAACACACAAAATCTACTAGGCTGGGGACCCCTAAGCCCTGGTGTGTGAGGGGAATGTAGGGAGTATCTTTCTCCTTCTCAGTCAGGGCAAAAGTAACTGTAACTGTTGCAATAGTAACCAAACAAAATTTAGAGATGCAGAGATCTTGTCTGCTTTTCATTACCCTGTAGAGCGGGGATGGGGAACCTTTTTTGGGTTGGGAGCCACTGACCCACAGAAAAATCAGTCATGGGCTGCATACAAGTGAGGAAAAACAAAAACAAAAAACAACCCCTCACTGATGTGGCCCCTGACTGAGAACATTTAGAGACAAGAACTCTATAGTTAGTATGAGTAAATTAATGCGAAGTCAGTAGCGATGTCCCATTAAATTGAGGGCACCATCACTGTAAAGGGAATGAAATTTGCACACTTACCCAAGGATCTATCTCCTGCAACAGTCTCATCTGCCAGAAGTAACCAGCTGACATTGTCCCCACTGAAACAGAGACATTGCCTCCTCCCCTAGTGGTGTGCCAGCCGTCCTTTGTAGCTAGACAGCTTCCTCACTCTTAGCTGTCTCCACATGAATACTCTCAAGGAACATCTCCTGGGTACAGATGCTCCTTAGCCTAATCACGTCCTTCTGTAGCTCCTCTAATTATTTTTGTCACCCAGCTCTGGATCCCTCCATTCCACTTCAGTAATATCTCATCTGAGATGAGGAAACAAAAATGGAATCCATTATTCCAGGTGTAGGGGCCGTATCACTGATTTATGCAATGGCATAATATTTTCTGTATTATTTTCCATTCTATTAAGAAGGCCTAGGATCTGGGCCTAAGCCTGCAGAGTCAATGTAATACAATGAATCTAAAGTCCTTAGCTAATTTAATCTTTCTCAAGAGTCCACTTTCCAGTACAAGAATATTTGTAAATATAAAAAGCTGTTGAATATAGAGTTATGCATCATAAAAGAAGTCAGAACTTTTGAAGTAGATACCAAACCTTGTATGCCAATCTCTCTTAAAAACTTGAAATCCCATCCAAGAATGTTTCATACTGAAACATGTCAGCTCTACATAAATTGTTCATGAACGCCTTGAAGAATTGATTCAGCATCAGTACAAATTGTGTTATTTCATTAATGGCTAAGTTAATATTTCTGTTCTGGTAGACAAGGTTTATCACATTGACAAAGCACCCAAACTATATTAGGATTATACAAATTGTACTGGGTTTGTTATAAAAATAAGCAGCTTTGGAAGGCTCTCAGCCACAGACATTCATTTATCTCTAATCCTCTTCTAATTCTACTGCTCTGATGATTACTTGTATTCCCTTACTGTATCCATGCATTTTATTCTAAACAGGGGAATAAATCCTGCTCAGCTTTCTCCCATGAGCAATCTCACTGCCAGACCCTCAGGAAGTTTTCCAACACCTGCACTATAAGACTGTCCAAGGGCAGATTTTCTCCTGTCTTCTAGAAGCTACACTGGGTTTGAAGACCAGTCATTCATTTGTTTTGACAAGAGATTGTAGTGGTTTGGTGATGTGTGTAAATTGCTAGGGTGGGGCTACCAAACTCTTTTGCATTTATTGGGTCAGACAGAAGTTAAATGATAGGCAAGTGAACAGTCTGACCATTTTTATAGGTTTTAAGACTAACCTGTCTTCACTTCCCCCAGGTGGCCATTGGCTCCCTGCTACACATGCCTCAGAGACCCAAACTTTTGTGGAAGGGTTGGCAGGGCATTTGTTCTTCTTGTGGTAGCAGGACCTCACAATATAAACAACCCACTACTTCACCCTATCTTGGCAACTTCTATAAGGATCAGGGAAGAGGCAGAATTTAGCCCACTGAGGAGACAAAATCTCTCCTTTCCGTGTTACTGTTAGTCTAGCTGGAAGGAACTTTTTTGTGCTTCCATCTTCTGTTCATTCATCACCTTTGGTTGCTCTAAATGGAGTGCAACTCTTTATCTCAGATGAGGTAAAAATAAAGGGTGGGGAAGAGAGAAAAACATTCAATATTTTAAAATGATTTGTTGATAAAACATGTGCAGCCATTTAGGGAAAACCAATTTTAAAAACATGTTACTTATAGAAATTGTTTGGCAAAGTTTTGGTAGCTTTTTAAGAGTCAAGTATCAAAGGGAAATAACCATATTTCTTTCTGATAATCAGAATTATAAAGGCTCATATAGCTTTGCGAAAGGAGACTATTGCATAACAAAGCAAATGGAAACACTGTTCATTTTTGTAAATCTTTTGCCAAAAGACAGTTCAAAATAATTCTTTCAACAATGTTTGTAGAGGTGTTACTTTGTTCTCTACTAATATATAAAATGTTTTTCTGCCTTTATATATCTTTAGATCTCAATGTAGCTTTTCTTTTGTTTTTACATGTATTATTTCAAAGTGCCTGTTTGAATAAAGTAACCTTGATGTTTATAAAGCCAGATTTACTCAGTAAAATGTATCGTCTTATAGGTGATGAGTCAAATAAAACCCGCAGAGGCAAAGGTAACAACCTTCATATCTTCATTTAATAGTGCTGGAGGAATGCCTAGTAGCAATATTTTTTCTCCATTTTACAGATAACTAAATTGAGTAAACACATAAATAGAACATGGAAGGAACCATAACAGATGCAGATATAACTATAAAATAAATATATGAAAGAAGAACGGATTAGACTAGTGATATTATTTGTTTCTTATAATGCTTACAATGTGCTAGGCGCTTTCCACACATAAAAGAAAGCACAGGCGATCTAATCTAATCTAATCTAAGTAGATGTATAGGAAATTCCATATTAAAGTGCAACTAAGTGATATCACTGGCAGAATGGAATGTACAGAGGAAGGGAATATGGAAAAAATAAAAAAGTATAAGTCCATGTACATTGTATTTGTAAATGTATTTTCATTATGTAGTCCTTACAACATACTGCCTAGCTGTTACAAAGTAAATCTTTATAGTAAATCAGTTAGAATATGAATTTCATATAAACTGTTGCATTTTACAGAAAAGAAATATATTATTCTCAGTGTCAGTGTACACTTTTATGTAATGATTCAATTAATCATTAGTGTCCCGTTTAGTTATGAATTAGGCTACGGTGAAAATTACTCCTAATCCAGTACTGTTTAGAAAGCCAGTGAGAAACTTCTTTAAAAGAACACTTGAAGGGCTTCTATCCAGAGGGGGTATGGTACCCCTCAGATGGTGGGGACGGAATAGGAATAATAATTGCTCCAACCTCCCTATTTGCTGTGGGGAGAAGGAGGGAAAAGATTGTACCTCTATAGCCAGGTCTATACTACAGAAGAGTTGGCCATATAACAATATTGATCTATGACAGGAGACATTCCTGGGATGAAGTAGCTTATAACAAAAGGAAGTGATGGGTTTTGCCATTTTAACTAATAGTATAGTATAGTATAGACCTGACTCTATTATTTTATCATTTTTATTATTTATTTGTATTATTACGGCATTTAGGAGCCCCAGGACAGCACTCCATTGTGGCAGGTACTGTACAAACATACAACAAAAAGATGGTACATGTGTGTAACAATTTGTGCACTCCCATGTGCACTAGAGAGTTCTGGGTGTCATCCTGCTTGTCTAAATAGAAGATCCCAGAGCTTCTCCTGGGGCAGTAAGGCTGACTGTCCCCAGTTCAGGGCTGTGCCTAAACTCTAGTTCACTAAATCAACTTTATTTTCACTAGAATGTTAGGTAATCTTCACTTTGAAAATGAATGGAACAATTCCATTTCAGAAATTTCTTACACAAAATACTGGTGTGCTCCTAGACTACACTATAGCCTGTATCTGGCTGGATAACAATTCGTTTTTCCCTCCTTTTATTATCACAGCGACTGCAGTCTTATTTTCAAAAATCACTTGATATATACAGGGCCTCTGAGCAGTGATTTTTCTCAATTTGATTTCTGAACTGCAAAGTGCTAGGTGCTTTTCAAACAGAAAAGCAAGCACAATCTAATCTAATCTACCTAGATATATGGATCAATTGCATGGACAATTAGCTACTGATCTTCTTGCAGAGTGGAGAAAGACTGTCCACTGGGGTATGTAAAAGAGATGGGTGCCCAGTGATAGAGACAAGCGAGTCAGATCTTATGTTTTTAGATCAGATCCTTGAAGAGATCAGGAAGGAATCTCTCTCTTCTTCTCTCCCCAGTGTACAGCATTACACCATAACCGGTCAGAGACACTGCACATTTTGTCTGCTTGGTATTTGATTTCCCCTGAAGTTTTTGATACTGGCCATTTCTGGAGGCACTGGTACTGGACTGGGTGCCCCGAAGTTGAGAACCATTATGGCATATTCTGTATTCCTTCTGATCTTTGCTCAACAAAATTATCGTTTGCTAAATTCTTATGTACATTTTAACATCTCATTTGTATGGGATGTTCATTTCCTGCCTGTTAATTTTATAAAGCAATGTAGGAAGATTTTCCAATATGGTATTTTCCACAGCAGCTTGAATATTAGTATCAAAGTGCAATTATTTTGTTATTGCTTGTGTTCTGGTCCATAGTCAGGCTAATCTCCTTTAAAAAAAAAAAGCCGTGTTGAGATCATGGTAGAAACGTCTACAATTTGGTACACTTGGATAAGTTAATCCTTGCTGGTACAGTAGCGCTAAATTAAAAATCCACTGACTGGCTTACTGTGAGTTGCACTGCAAATGACTAATCCGTATGTACTATAGTAAGACAAAGTATGCATGATGGGTTATTTCTTGCTGCTCATGTAATAAATTAGGTTTTTGTTTGCAATGTTAAGCTTCAGCAAAGAATGATTAAATCATTTTTTTTCCTTGACGCGTGAATGCAAACTTTCCAGTATGAGAAAACAGAGTTCCAAAAATCTAGTAAATCCCCTGTAGTAAGTTGAGGGTCAGTAACATGGAGTCAGCAGGCCTAAATAGAGGCCTGTAACATGAAAACAGCAACAGGCCTGGAATCTAGTGAGCAAGACTTTGGTTCAGTAACACAGGAGCCAAGAAAGAGGCCCTATTGATAACTGTGTAATTGTGTAAGTTAGGTGGAGCATGGAAGGACACAGGGAGGCAGATGTAAGCCAAAGGGGAGTAACGGAACATCTTAATAAGAAATGTTTTGGTACAAAGACTCCCCAAAAAACTAATGTACATACCAACCTAGGTTCAGGACCAGGTCGAGATTGACAGCATGAAGGATAGTAAGTAAGCCCCCCTTCCGTAAGGTGAGAGGTGGTAACTAGGCAACAGAGGGTGGTAACCTGGTATGTAAAGAAATGATGTAAGTTGTTTGTACCTATCTATAAAAGGACACCGCAAAGGGTGCTCTCTGGCCGATCTTAGTGGGGGGGCGCACTAGGCACCTGAATGGCAGGTGTAATTGCCTAAGACTTACAGAATGCATAGTGGCTTAACTCTGACTAACTGCTGTTAATATCTGTTATATGGCAATAGGCCTGCTCGGTGTTAGTACCTTGTCAACGTGGGCCAAAGGCGCAGTGGTGTAGCATTGTAGGATCTCTGCTATAACTGTTAGAGCTTCGCATTTGACAATGAACTTGCTCAATTGATTTCAAACCTTGCCTGAATCTGTCATTTCCGGGGGCTCTCAGAGAGCTCCTGTGTTGACCCAAGTGCACGGGGTCTAACACTCCAGATAAAGGGAACACTGACAGTTATGCATGCAGCTGAAAGTTTATCATCACTGACGGAGCGGAGGTCCTGTCAGGAGCGTACCAGAACAACCCCGAGAACCCTGACCAGACGACACTGAAACGCTGACAGTACGGACCACTGAAGTACGACATCCCCTTCCTGGAGAGGACTCACAGTAAAGCTTTCTTTATTTCACAGTGGATTTATTACACCCCTCTCCCATTCATACCAACATATGGCTAAAGATTTCACACTTCCCTAAGGGGGACTACTGTTTTCCCATCACATGTAATCATTCCTAATGGAGAAGAACACCAAGGAATCATTGTTCTTTCTGTGTGCATTTAATGAATTGCATGAAATCTTTTGGTTTCAGAGGGGTAGCTGAGTTAGTCTGTAACAGGAAAAACTTAAAACACAACAAATAGTCTAGTAACACCTTAAAGACTAACAAAACATGTAGATGGTATCATGAGCTTTCATGGGCACAACCCACTTCTTCGGATGACAAGAGTGTTGGATGTCCAGATCCAAGAATAAATAAGGGAAGGAAGGAAAAATGGAGGGGAGGAAAAAAAAAGAGACAGTGAGTAGATAAGCTTCAGAGGGGTAGCCGAGTTAGTCTGTAACAGGAAAAACTTAAAAAACATCAAATGGTCTAGTAGCACCTTAAAGACTAAATAGTTACAAGAGGCTGATAAGAACCATTAGTTTGCACTTGGAAAGGAAGATGACCAACACCAGATTCTACACAGACATCAAGAACCATTAGCACCTTCACTGTTTGTTTTTTTGGTTAAGTCATTAAGATGTGGAAGATAATGTGCGAGCCATCTGATATCCCAGTTCAGACCATTTACATAAGAATTAAACTTGTGAATGAAGTTAAGTTCCAACCATTCTCTGTGTATTTGGCTTGTGGAATTGGTCTGAAACAAAATGGTGTTTTGGAGATCCATTAATGAGTGTCCAGGAAGATTAAAGTTTTCTCCAATAGGTTTTTGTGTGTTGCCTTTTTGGATATCTGATTTGTGTCCATTAATTCTTTCCCATAGAGACTGTCCAGTTTGACCAATATACATTGCAGTGGGGCATTGCTGGCATTTGATGGCATAGATCACATTAGTGGATGTGCAGTTAAAGGAGCCTCTGATTTGGTGGCTGATGTGGTTGGGTCCAGTGATGAAATCGCTTGTGTAGATGTGTGGGCAAAGTTGGCACCGGGGCTGATTGCAGGGGTGGGTTCCTGGATGATTATGATGGAGGTGTGTCACATGGTTACTAGAAAGAATATGTTTGAGGCTAGGGAGTTGCCTGTAAGTGAGAATTGGCCTTTCCCCCCCGGGGCCTTTAAGAGTGAGGGGTCATTTTCCAGGATAAGTTGTAGATTGTTGACAATGTGTTGGAGGGGTTTAAGTTGTGGACTGTAGGTGATGACAAGTGGAATTCTGTTGTTTTCTCTTTTGGGCCTGTCTTGAAGTAGTTCATGTCTGAGTACTTCAGTTTTAGGAATGATCTGTATAGATCCTGAAGGTGTTTGTGTCTGTCTGTGGGATTGGAGCAAATCCGGTTGTATCTTAGGACTTGGCTGTATACAATAGATTGAGAAATGTGTCTGGGATGGAAGCTGGAGGCACGAAGGTAAGTATAGCAGTCGGTGGGTTTCCAGTATAGGGTGGTGGAAATTTGTCCATCATTTGACTGTACTGTAGTGTCAAGGAAGTGGATTTCTCATGTGGACTGATCCAGGCTGAGGTTGATGGTGGGGTGGAAGTTGTTGAAATCCTTGTGAAATTCTTCAAGGGTCTCTTTCCCGTGGGTCCATATGAAGATGAGGTCATTGATGTAGCGTAAGTAGAGTAAGGGTGTTTTGTTCGATCAATGAATTTCCCATAAGTGTGATACAGAGAGGCAGAGAGCTATGATTAAGACTACAGTTTAGTCACAGAGGCTATGGAAGTCATGGAATCTGTGACTTCCAGAGACCTCCATGACTTCAGCCTGTGGTGGTCAGGAGCTAAAAGGTCCCCTGTCGCTCTTGGCAACTGGGAGGTAGAGGTACCCTCACCACCTCTGCTGGCCCCCAGAGCTCAAAGCCACTGCAGGCAGTGGGCAGTACCCCACAGCACCCAGATACTAAAGGTTGTGGGAGAACCCCAGAGCTCCCAGCCGCAATGGGCAGCCGGGGTCCCCAAGCTCCCAGACATAGGTGGCCTGCCCCTGACTTTTATTAAAAATATTCATGACAAAATCTTAGCCTGACCTACAACATCACATATGCCCAATTTAATGCCAATTTCAACAGCCTATTCAGGGACAATCGAAGTTAGATACAGATTCAATTACCAAGTGGCAAAAGTGACAGCTGGGGCACCAGCCTCCTGCATCGGGACTTGCACAGAATGACAGAATAAGAGTCCGTATGCTCCATTCCCTGCTGCCACCTGGAAAATAAATTCAACCCCATTGCAAGCTAGTATAGGAACAATGAATCATCCAGGTAGCATATGCTCCATGCATGGCTGTGTTTGTACCACTGCAGAGCTGTCTTCAAAATGTACCACGAACTAGTTATGTGATTCAAAACCAGAGACTCAAGACTCATGAAACAAAACATACCGACAAAAAACTCCTCTTTTCCATTTCCATGTTTTCGGTTCTCTGCTTGCAGTTTTGTGAATGATGGTAATGAGCCTGGTGAGGTGGCATTCATGGTCGTTTTCAGGCACTCATTCATGAGTAACTGCTTGTATCTTTATAGGCAAACAAACCTGACTCTCCTGAGACATGCAGCCCACTTCACTCCTGCTGGAAAATTGCACCCATCCCATGCCAGCGAGGACATCTGTGTTCTGGAGAGCCCTCCAGGGCAATGTGGGATGAGAACATCACTGAAACCCAGCAGCAATGGCACTGAAGGAAGGCAATTTTAATTTGCTTTTGGAGCTCCATAAAGTCACACTAGAGGACACCGTGGGGATAGGGAATGTTCTGAATTAGCATGCTCCAGGTGCTCTGGGTATTTCATAACCTCACTCAATACAACCTGTTTTATGGCTATGCTGGCCAGCAATGTGTTTCTATTGTACTGGGGCTGAGGATGACCTCTTTTTTCTTTGTACAGGAGCCAGCAGAAAGCGTTTGGTAAATGTTTCAGGCTTTAAAAAGTCCATTTAAATAAAGCAAAATTAAAATTGTCCTTTGATTTAATTTCAGAATAATTTTCTGGGAGCTGGAAAGTGCAAATTCTAGAGACTATTTAACAAATTGAACCTCAAGCACGTCTATTTATCATTTTTGGTCTGGTAGAATTAACTTAATTTCAGAAATAGTGGCAGATGGACTTCTTGATTTATGATTTATTTTGGCTGAGGCCTGAAAGAAACTCTTCAAACCCCTGCAGCAGAAATCTTATGTATTGACCTGTGGGATGACTGATCTCCAATAGAAGGTAAAATAAATTCATACTGTAGCTGCAAAGCCACATCTTACAAAAAGGGTTCATCAATCTTGATGCCTTGTTTAACTCTTTTTAAAGAGATTTAATCTTTTTTGGTTAGGCTGAAGTTAATAATGTGTCAAAAACAAACAGATAAAAACAACTCCAAACCAACTAGCTGCTGACAAGTTTCAGAGCATTTTGAAAGCAGCAACTTTGTTTCTAAAATGTTATTAAAATTTGACTTTTTTTCTTCAAAGACTGGGTCATCTTGGTAATTATGCTCCTTTCTCAGAATGTATTACAGATACTGCAGGAACCAATCAGGGACTTCTATTTTTCTCATGAGACTAATTATACCAAGTAAATCCAAAGAACTAAGGAATGTTACAGTCATCTGATGCCACTGAATCATGGATCTTGGAAACAGTTTAATTAAATAAAAACTTTAAAACTAGATCAATTAAATAGCCACAGAAGAGGGAGACTGCAAATCAGAAGCTATTTTGGACACTTGACTAAATCCAATTGAGCACTGTACCTGGAAAAAACAACAACATACATCTTGGGCCAAATTTTGCCTTTATTTATACCTTGTGCAACCCCATTAACCCAAAGAATATCAAAACAAAGCTAATTAGTTGTGTGCTTTTTACTTGGACAGTTATAGGTTGAAATTCTCCATCCTGTGCAGAAAGCCAAAACAAAATGGTTTTGAGGGGAGAACTTTGGAATTCTGCAGTGGCATGGGTGATGGATGAACCTAGGGCTGGCAGAGGCAAGCCCCCAGCCCAGCCCCACTCAAACTCCCACCGGGTGGGGGAGGGGGATGCAGCAGGCAGCCTCCCTAGCCCTGGAGTGTGGGCAGCACCTGGCCCCAGCCTTCCCAACCCCAGGAGGACCTCAGACAACCTTGGGAGACTGGGGGAGACTCTATAAGTGGGAGAGACTGGGGATGAAGTATGGGCGGGTGGGGTTGGGCTGCCAGTTTGAGAAGGCTTGCCTCTTGTACCTACTGCCCATGTGCAGTGGGTTGCAGAGACATAATCCGCTGCACACACAGGCATCATGGCAGCTCTTTCAGGGAAGGGACCCTCTTCTCATTATATATGTATACAGTGATTAGCACAATTGAGCTCCAATCCCTGATTTGGGCCACTAGGTGTTACCGCAGTATAAATAATAAGAAAAAGAAGGGCTAAATCACCGGTCCTCTGTGGCCATTGTAAACTAGATAAGCAGGCACTGACACTTTGCAAACTCTCTTTAGGAATTAGGACCAGTGGATCCCCCTAAGAATAGATATAGAGGTTCTGTTCCTGAACTCTCTCACACTACGCCTTCCTTTCTAGCCTCTTAAAGAGGGCACAGATCCCCTTCTTAGCACACACAGAGCATGCCAAATCACCCCCTACCTGATGGCCTCTTCAGGAGCATGGTGCATGCACAGAGTGTCTACAGAGCTTTAGGGATGCAGAGGACCTTGTAATTGAACTCTTTGCAAAAGTTTAAGAATTGGGCCTCTTCTGCTCCCATGGCAATAAGTAGCAAAACTGTCAATAACTGCAAGCCCCCGGCATGTCTCTGGAAGCACCCGCATGCTATACCTGAGAGAAGGTTTAATCTTCAAGAATGGCACCTGGTTTATTTCTTACTAGCTCATATGTTATGCACCATATATCATCTCTATTCCTCTCACCAGTTTGCAAAGCACACAATAAAACCAGGCTTCCTCAGCCATCATTTCTGCTGAGAACAGTTTCAGTAAAACTTCCATTTAACTCAGCAGATTGCAAGGATATACCTCCTGCAACAGCGAGCAGCACTGGGGAGCCGTATTCCTGAGCATCAGTGAAGATGCTGGGAATGAACAGCAAGATACTAGCCCTGAATAAAGCCACTGAATCCACGTTAAGTTTTGAAAAATCCCTTTAAAAGATGGTAGATTTTACCTCCTTAACAAAAGTTGATGGTTATTAATCACATTACTGGTATCTATTAAATAAGGGGAATACTGTGATTTCTGCACTAACTTTAATTGGCAAAAGGAAAAACTTCATTGTTTGTAACTACTTAAATAATGATTTAGTTCACTTGGAGATTAATAATGTCATAGAATTTAAGCCAGAACAACCATTAGATCATCTAGTCCAGTGTTTCTCAACCTTTTTTTTTAAAAAGTACCCCTTATAATTTTTTTTAAAGTACCCCCAGTACCCTCCGTTTTCAGACACACAAAAATTTTTTCTACCATTGCAACACATTTGGTTAAACAACTTAATTGTAGCAGGGCAAGCAATGAAATTTTTGGATGGAAAAAGTACAAAAATTATAAAATGCTGTAAAACTTAAAACAAAAATTCAGTTCTCTCCAAATTTCAGTTGTGTTGACGTACCCCCAGACTTCTCTCGAGTACCCCTGAGGGTACTCGTACCACTGGTTGAGAAACACTGATCTAGTCTGACTTTTTGAAAAGAATTCCTAAAATAATTTTCTCCTTAAAAAATCTGTTTTATCCAAATTCTCAGGAAACTATGTTACATATGAAGTATCTTAATAGATGCATCAGTACTGAATCTTGGAGTGAAGTGTAATATAACGTAATATAGGAAAAGCAGAGCATGATTGAAATAAATACAGGGAAAGTCTACACCACTGGGCTATCGCAGCATATCTGCACGGATATAGCTGCATCACTGTAGCCTGTCCGGTATATACACAATGGGCTGATGGGAGAGAACTCTCCTGTCGGCATAATTACTCCACCTCGATGAGAAATGGAGGTTGTGGCTCATTCTATACTGAAAACATTAAAGTGCTGCTGTGGCATTAAAGCTCCTCCAGAGTTCATGAAAGCCTCCTAAATGGGGAGCATAGCTCCCAGAGCTGTGGGAGTCCATTTACACTGGCGCGTTATAGCACTGTAGCTTGCTGCGCTTAGGGGATGTGTTTTTTTCATATCCCTGAGCCAGAAAGTTTCAGTGCAGTAAAGTGGCAGTGTAGACATGGCCTGTGGTGGCAGGAGAGTGTCTCCCACCAATATAGCATGGGTGTGGATAGCACTTAGGTTGAAGTAACTTACATTGCTCAGGGCAAGTCTGTGGAGGAGTCTTTTTCACAATTCTGAATGAAGTTACAAAAGCTGAGGTGTAGACCATTCCATAGTTACTTTTGCAGGCATTAGTGGATCACGATTAGATATGATTATCCCCAGGCTACAGTAAAGCAGCAAGTATCATATTTTGGGGGGCTGGTTATAACACAATAAAGCTGAGGGCAAAATCAGCTCTGAGTGTAGCAATTTAATAGTAAACCTAGAATCAATAGGGCCTGATTCACCTCTTCTTAGCATATTGTGTGTGTGTGTGTGTGTGTGTGTGTGTGTGTGTGTTCACAACATGGGTGCAAAAGGAAGGTATTCTAACTGACTGCTGCAGACACAAGGCTGGTGAGAATCTGGGTCTGTATTTCCAGGTCATGCAAAGCAAAAAGAAGCCCTAATGGCTATGAAGAAATTAAAGAAATAAAGTATGAAATGAAGTACCATCACTCATTTGGTAGAATAAATGTCATTCCCCAATGCCCCATGTGTGCATGGCCCATCTACCATCTCCAGAAGACCCCTGCTAACATGTTTAGGTATGAATAGAGGTAGAGATACTGACGTCTGGGGGACTAGTCTTTGTCTTCTCTAGAGACTTAGCTTGTTGCAAAACATGAGTTTTCTTGTTAACATGCTTTGTGTTCAGACACAAATACCCCTCAGCCATGCTGTAGTCATGCTTCACCATAAGGCAGCCACCATTCTCTGAGGTATAGGACAGACTACTAAGTAGCTTGTGTTTTTTTTTGCTAACTGTGGTTTCTTCAATGCTCGTACATGGCCACAACCAATCACTACAGTATGTAGATGATGATCCACCAATTTGTATCCACAAGTCTCCAGGGCACCCAGTGCTGTGTCCTAACTAAGAAGTTGCCTGTCTTCATATGGCTCTGTTTAGCATCTCACACTACTTATACGTCTGTTAGCTTTGGTCATCTCTAGTATCTGATGATAAAGCAGTGAGAAAAAAACCTGGCAAGAAATCCATATATCAGTATATAGCCACCTGGCTAGAAGCTGATATCAAAATCTTGGTTAACCTTTGGCCTCAAGCAAATCAAATCCATGACTTTGGAATTTCCAGAAAAGGAATTCCTAGCAGCATGATGACTAAGCTAGGAAACTGTTGGCTGAACATGGTAACAATAGGTCTGGAAGAATATAAAGGGGATCTAGGTGAGCTACAAGAAGTTCAAAAATAACAATTCCAAGTCTGCCACTGCCCAAGTAAGATGCCCGTTTTCTGAGGAGCTAGACAATGTGATGAGCAATCCTTTAACTACCAAACCAGAGGATTTTCTGGAGTGGATCTCTCTTAATCTCTCCTGTTGAAGCTGCTCCACTTTGTGTAAAATACTCAAGTAGTCTTTAGGTCAGAAAGTGAGAATCATTCTGAGGGAGGACACCAAGTATCCAGTTCCTGTCTGTGCATTATTATTATTTATACAAAGTGGAACAGCTTCTCTAGAGAAAGGAGCAGACATTTGAACCTGGGTCATCTATATCCCAAGCGAACACCCTCACCACTGGGTGATTGGCTATAAAGGGTAGCAGCAACACTTCCCCCTCAGTTGTTTTCTGCATCTAACTCTTCATTTCCTCCTCTTTTCTTGAAAATAGTTTTAAAATACCAAGAATGAAATGTTTCATTTTTGGTTTTGATTCCGTTAGAACCAATTTTTTTATTGAACTCCCAAAGAACCAAAAACATCAGTCATTTGCACAGCTCTAATAAGGATTGCTCTGGCCATTCAGACATGCACCACAACATTGGTATCAGTGAGAAGATGTAGGGATGGATGCAAGATGAAGAGGACCTGGAGCAGAAGCAAACATGACAGCGAGCTGATGGCAGATTATCTTTGCCATGACTGATAGATGTGGCAGTTCAAAGGGACATGATAGAAAGACTTGCAGGATCATGGGGCAATCAATTCAAAGATCTCCTGCACAAATCATCTGCCCAACTGTGTTCAGTCCCATCTCGTTGCCTCCAGGTACCATGTTCTGAAACCTATGATTAAATCTTGCTGTTGTAGGCCAGTCAATAAGCTATGTGTACATCATTAGCAATATTTGCTGCACTCTACCCCTGTTCCAATGTGAGGGAGAAGACTAGATATACTGATCATGGGGTGATATATGTAGCACTAAACATCTATGTTCCAGCCTTCACAAGTAGCCTATTGCTACCAGCACTAGGGCTAGAAAGCCCTGATACAATAAAATAAGCATGTTGGTGCTAAGGGCAAATTGCAGACTCATTGTTAACACACACAGAAATGAAATCCTTCAGCTGAAGTAACAAGGCAAGGCTCTGTTTAATATGAACTGAAATGTGTAGACATTGAAATGATGGCTAGGCCTTCCGATGTTTTATAGTTTAGCTCTTGGCACCTGACAAGACAGAAAGTTACATTGCTATGATTGTTTTCTGCTATTGTAAAGCAAGGTAACACTATGATTCAGTGACTGTGACCTTTCGCAGTTATTCTTATAATTTGCAAAGCTAATAGTCTCCATTCGCATTATAATGGCACCCTCTGGCCCCATTATACCCACATTTAAATACTACATGCAGATGTGGTCACCTCATCTCAAAAATATATATTGTAATTGGAAAAGGTTCAGAAAAGGGCAACAAAATGATTAGGGGGTATGGAATGGCTGCCATACAAGGAGAAATTAATAAGACTGGGACTTTTCATCTTGTAAAAGATCTGACTCAGGGAGGAAAATTATACAGGTCTTTAAAATCATGACTGGTGTGGAGAAAATGAATTAAGAGTTATTTATTCCTTTCCATAACAAAAGAACCAAGGGTCACCAAATAAAATTAATAGGCAGAAGGTTTAAAAGAAACAAAAGGGAGTACATCTTCACACAATCTATGGAACTCCTTGCCAGAGGATGTTGTGAAGGTCAAGACTATAACAGGTGTTCAAAAAAGAACCACACGGAGGTTAGATTAATCTATGGCTATTAGCCAGGATGCGCAGGGATGATGTCCTTAGCCTGTTTGTCAAAAGCTGGGAGTGGATGACAGAGGATGGACCACTTGAAGATTACCTGTTCTGTTCATTCCCTCTGAGGCATGTGGGATTGGCCACTGTTGGAAAACACAATACAGTGCTAGATGGACCTTTGGTCATTATCCACCCTATGAACCTATGTTTTCACTATATGTATTTATTAAAGACTGAAACTTGATATGTTTCAAGGTTTTATGTTGAAGCAAAATTATTATGTCACCAAACTTACCTCAAAACATTTTGGGCTGGGAGGGGTGTTTGTGTGTGTATATCTGTGTGTGTGTCGGTGTGTAAAATAATATAGTAGCAGTTATGAGAGTTTGAAACTTTGAAATCCTCAGAATTTCTCTGCTGCCGAGTAAATAGTTGTATAAGCCAATACAAAAATGTGTGTAATGTCCACTTCCACTGGTCTATAGGCTAACAGCCTACTCTTGATATTAGTTACTTAAGGTAAAGTGATAACAGTCTTTATTGTTTATTTAAAGGTGACTTCAAATTGTTTTGAAGACTCACATAGAGTATCAATAAGGTCCCACAGGATGATATTTTTGAGAGAGATTGGTTTAAGGTATTTATAGTTTGTTTTGGAGTCAGCGTTTTGTTAAACTAAGGAAATTATATAGAAAAGACTATTCTGAAAGAATCAGAGGGTTAGCCATGTTAGTCTGTAACTTTAAAAACAGTGAATAGTCCTATAGTACCTTAGAGACTAACAAAAATATTTATATAGTATCATGAGCTTTCAAAGGCAAAGCCCCATTTTCTCTCCACTCTGCTCATCTGAAGAAGTGGGCTTTGCCCATGAAAGCTCATGATACTATATATATATATATACATATATATATATATATATATATACACACACACACACACACATACACACACACACAGAGCTCGCCAAGCCGCAACGAGCCCCGCTCGCCAGCCGTGCGGTTTGGCATGCTGCGCATGCGCAGTAGATTACATTAATTGTCGAGCCCTGTACATATATCTATATTTGTTAGTCTCTTAGGTGCTACAGGACTACTCATTATTCTAAAAGAACTTTAAGTTTGATTTTGTTATACTCTTCAATGGTGTAGTAATATAGCTTTTATTCTATAGGACGCTGGCCTGTAGTATGCAGGATGGACAATGAATAAAGAAGAGGATTATAAAAAAGAAAAAGGATGCTTTTTTCTGTTTAAGGCATTGTACTAGGATGTAGGAAATCCCCATTCTGTTCATCAGAAGGGACCACTGTGATCATCTAGTCCAACTTCCTGTAAAACACAGGCCATAGAACTTCCCTGAATGAATTTCTACTTTAACTAGTGCTTCTCTTTTTTAGAAAAATATCATCTTGACTTAAAAATTTCTAGAGATGGAGAATCCTCCATAACCCTTGGTAAATTGTTCCAAAGGTTAATTACTGTCACTATTAAAATGTACTCCTTATTTTAAGTCTGCATTGTCTAGCTTCAACTTCCATCTGTTGGATCACATTCTACCTCAGTCTGCTAGCCCATTATCCAATAACTGTTCCTCACAGAGGTTAGGTAAACTTCCGTATTATCTGAAACCCCGAATCTCATGCTGGGGGCAAAGAATGGACTCAAATAATGCAGAGCTTCAGATAATAAAGCAGACACACACACTGTGAGATAGAGTATTAGCCCTGAATGCCAAGATTCATTTTTTCAAAATTTAGCAACTTCAGAGCTATCCTGAGCTCTTCTAGTCAAAAGTTGCAATAATTATTTTGCAATGGGAAAAATGTATTTTCCCCGTTTCACATAACTCAGAATTCACTTTCCGACAAAGACAATTCTGAAGAGTTTTGCACCCAAAAGTCCATGTTGTTAAATGTTTTGATCAACTGAAAAGAAGAAGTTACTCACCCTGTGCAGCAACAATGGTTCTTCAAGATGTGTCCCCCTGTGGGTGCTCCACTCAGGTTTCGGTGCCCTTCACACCTCACCTGCGCACCCAGGGTCTCGCATTCCTGTCGTTTGCCGAGTGTGCGTGTGGTGCAAGCTCCCTCTGTTCCTTTTCTACCTGAAGCCCCTTAAAGACTCCAAGCAGAGGGGAGGAAAGGAGGGTAGTGAAGCACCCACAGGGGGACACATCTTGAAGAACCATCGTTAGTGCACACGGTGAGTAACTTCTTCTTTATCGAGTGGTGTCCCTGTGGGCGCTCCACTCAAGTGACTCAGTAGCAGTACCCGCCAGATGGTGGTGGGCATTGGAGTCATTTATTTAGAGGAAGGACCACATCTGCCAGAGATGTGGAGGGTACTTGGCCCTTTCTGTAGGGTGTAATGATGTGCAAAAGTGTGATGGGGGGACCATGTAGTTGCTCTACGAATGTCCACCAATGGTACGATATTTAGGAAGGCCATTGTTGTGGCCATCGCGCACATGGAGTGAGCCCTAATAATCTGTGGTGGCTGCTTTCCACGAAATTCATAAAGCTGTGTATATGCAGCTGGAAATCCATTTACATGCTCTACAAATGTCCACCAATGGTACGTTATTTAGAAAGGCCATTGCTGTGGCCATCGCACGCGTGGAGTGAGCCCTAATAATCTGTGATGGCTGTTCCCATATGTGGCCCCGACCAAGCGATGAAGAGTCTATCCAATTTTCTGGTTCCTCTAGTTCTATCCAGGTAGAAGGCAATCACTCATTTTGCATTTAATGTGTACAAGGTGGCCTCTTTGGAGGAGGTATGAGGTTTAGGAAAATATGCAGGTAAGTAAATGGGTTCATTTAGGTGGAAGTTGGATATGACCTTCGGGAGGAACTTTGGGTGAGGCCCGAGTATAACTTTATCTTTTGTAAAGGTAGTGAAAGGTGGATCGGCCATGAGGGCTGCAATTTTGCCTACACATCTAGCTGATGTTATTACCACTATGAAGGCCACCTTCACGGACAGGTATTGTGGTGATGTAGTGGCTAGTGGTTCAAAGGGTGGCCTGGTGAGCATGTTGAGAACCAAGTTCAAGTCCCACGGTGGCACCGGGGGGTGTAGGTTTGGGAACGTTTTCTGCAGGGCTGTGAGGAATTGCTTCACCATCGAATGTGTGAAGAGAGAGAAGTCGTCCACAGGTTCGTGGAACGCCATGACCACCGAGCTGATAGAGAGACCTGTCTCACTGAGGACCATGAGATATTCCAGCCCAGTAGATATAGGGGCAGTATTGGGGTGTAAGCGGTGAGTCGTGCACCATTGTTGAAAACGTGTCCATTTGTTTTGGTAGGTGCTTCTTGTGGAGGGCCGTCGACTGTTCAGTAGGATGTGTTTGACCCTGTTCAAGTAGGTAAGTTCTTCATTCTGGAACCATGGAGAAGCCATGCTGTGAGTTTCAGAGTTTTGATGTTCAGATGGCATGTTCTACCGTGGTGCTGCGTTAGGAGGTTTGGCACCATGGGGAGAGGAATGGGTTGATCTATTGAAAGGTAGCGCAGGTAAGGGAACCAGGGTTATCTCGGCCAGGCACGGGCTGTCAGAATTATTGTGGCCTGGTCAGTCCTAATCTTGTTGATCACTCTGGTAAGTAGAGGGATTGGTAGAAAGGTGTAGAGTAGGGGAGCCATCCAGCAGATGGCAAAGGCATCCCCCTCTGATCTCTTGCCCATCCCTGTTCGGGAGCAGAACTTGTGGCAGTTGCAGTTGAGTGCTATTGCAAAAAGGTCTATATCTGGGAAACCCTGCTTGTGAAAGACAGAGAGGAGAACATTGGTGTTGATCTCCCACTCGTGTTATTCTGAGAAGTGTCTGCTCAATTTGTCGGCCCTCACATTCTGCTCTCCTGGTATATATGTGGCAGTTGGTATTATGTGGTTCCTGATACACTAGTTCAAAAATCTGATTGCTTCTGCACATAGTGAGCGTGATCAGGCACCTTCCTGTCGAATGACATAAAACATAGAGGGTATGTTATCCGTGAGGACACAAATTGTTCTGCCCTTTATCAGGGGAAGGCAGTGGCTGCATGCCTTGCGAATGGCCCTGAGCTCCAGGATGTTGATATGAAGGTGTCTCTCCTATTGGGACCATGTGCCCTGTATTCCCCTTGTGCTACAATGGGCACTCCAGTCCATAAGTGAATGCGTCCGTCATTATAATTACTGACAGATCTGGGCAGTGGAAGGGTATACCGGCAAGTAGGTTGGTTGGAGAAGTCCACCAGTCAAGAGATTGTAGTACTGATGGAGGAAGTGTAAGACGCCTTGCAAGGCTGTGTCGGGTTGGAATGTAGGTGGTTGCGAGTCAATGCTGTAGGCAGTGCATGTGTAGCCTCACGAATAGGACCACGAAGGTTGTGGCTGCCATGTGCCCCAATAATTGGAGGCATGTCTGGGCTGTGAAAAAAGGAGTATGCTTGATCCCCCAAATAAGGTCGCAGAGCACCTTAAATCTTTGTGGTGACAGGTAGGCTCTTCCTGCCACTGAATCTAGAAGTGCTCCGATAAATTGTATCTTTTGTGTAGGCTGTACGGTAGACTTGTGTATATTGATAAGCAGGCCAAGTCAGGAAAAACATTCCGTGGTAGCTGTTGTCATCGTTATAGTTTGTTGACGTGTGGATCCCTTGATTAGATAATCATCGATGTAGGGGAAGATGATGATGTTCTGTCTTCTGAGAAAAGCTGTGGCCATGGCTGGCGTCTTCAAGAACACTCGAGGGGCCATAGAAAGACCGAGGAGGAGTATCTAGTCCTGGTAATGGTCTTGACCTATGACGAATCTGAAAAATCTCCTGTGGGCAGTGTGGATTGTTACATGAAAATATGAGTCCTGAAAGTTGAGGGCTGAGAATCAGTCCCTTTTGTCCAGTGCGGGTATGATAGTTGCAAGGGTCACCATTCTGAATTTTGTGTTGAGGATGAACTTATTGAGTTTCCTGAGATCCAAGACTGGTCTCCATCCCCCTGTTTTTTTTGGCTGTTAGGAAATAATTGGAGTAGAAACCTCTTCCTCAATATTCTGTGGGAACGGGTTCTATTGCTCTTAGGGTGAGTAACTTTTGTGCCTCTGCTTGTAATAGGGGCTCGTGAGATGGGGGGTCCCTGAAGAGGGACAGGATAGGGAGTTGGGTAGGGGGTATGGATGTGAAGGGGATTGTGTAACCCGATTTGATAATTTCCAGGACCCACTTGTCTGTAGCGATTTGGCTCCTTTGTTGGTAGAAGGGTCTCAAGTGGTAGAAGGTGACATTGAAATGCACTGGATTTGTGGGGTGGTCGCTCAGACCCCTGACCAAGACTTCAACTGTGTTGCTTGTGTGAGGACGACTGAGTGTGGGAGGACTGGTTCTGTTGCATCTTCCTTCTGTTGGAGCATTCCTTGGGCCTGTTGTCAGATGGCCTCTTCTGTTGTCTGTAATAGTTATAATTATAGTCTCTTGGCCTTTGGTAGGGGACATATTTGCGTCTTTTGTTAGGTACATCCCCAGAATGCGAGAGTGTGATAGGAGAGTCCTTCATCGGGTATAGGACTTCATCTGTCTTTGTGGCAAACAGCTGGTTTCTATCAAAGTGGAGGTCCTCCACCTTAGATTACAATTCTTTTGGGACCTCTGATAACTGCAGCCATGTAGCCCTACGCATTACAATTGCTGTAGCTGTAGCCCTGGCTGCCGTGTCAGCGACATCTATTGCAGCCTGGAGGGCAGTTTTTGCTATAGATAAACCCTCCTTAACAATGGACTGGCCTCTTATTCTCAGGAAGGTCCTGTAGCAGGTCCTGTAGTTTAGCATAGTTCACATAATCATAGTTAGCCAGGAGGACTGTATAATTCGATATCCTGAATTGGAGGGTGGCAGAAGAATATACCTTGTGGCCAAAGGTATGCAGCTGCTTATGCTCTTTGTCTCAGGATGTAAACTTAAATTGTGGGTTTTTAGACCTGTGATTAATCAAGTCTACAACTAGTGAGTTTGGTTGGGGATGTGCAAAGAGGAAGTCCAGGTCTTTTACTGGGACGAAATGTTTTCTGTCCGCCCTGCAATTTGATGGCGAAATAGAGGCTGGAGTTTGCCAAAGCACCTCTGATGGTTCCAAGATAGCCTTACCCATTAACGAAGCAATCTTTGAGGATGCCGTGTGTTGTAGTATCATCAGTAATTTGTATTGCTTGTCTTGTACCTCCTGTGATTGAGCTACCTGTTTAAACAATTCTTGAAATTGTTTTAGATCATGTGCTGGTGGAGAGGGCAATACCTGGAAAACTGCCTCATCTGGTCTAGTGGATCTGGGAATGTGTGAAGAACTCTCAGAGTCGAAGTGAGGTAAGTTACCATTGTCATTGGAGCCAGCTTCTGTTATTACTGAGGGTGGGTGAGACAGTGAGGAATGTGCGGTTGTAGTCAGGGAGCGTATAGTTATGTGCTGTGGTAATGCAGATGCTGTATCTCTTGGGTGGTAAGCATGGGAGGAATGTGGCCGGTACCCCTGCCATTGTTCCCAATGGGACCACTGAGGCTGAAATTGCTGTGGAGGATACATCTACAGCTGGCTAGGCCATGGGAGATGTTGTTGTAGGGAATGATCCCGATATAAATACCAGGAAGCCACTGATCCCGATGGGGAGGAATGGCACGATGAAAATCTACTCTTGTGTCCACTGCCATAGTCAGTTCGTGGTGAGAGCACCGTAGGAGAATGGGGAGCCCTTTCTGGCATATGAATGTGCCCCTGGGCATGAGATACCAATGAGGAGCATGGTGAGCAGGCTCCTGATCTGAGCAGTGTGCCTGGCTGTGGGGATTTTTGTAAATGACATGTCTTGCGCAGCGCTTTTTTATGCTGCGGTGCTGGAGTGCGGTTGAGTTCAGGCTGACTAGGGATGGCTTGTTCAGGCACTGTGAAGGTGCCCATGGGAGCCGGCAGTGGTGGAATATGCAACTTTGTAGGTGCCGCTGTCTCAGCGGCATCGACCGGTGCAGAGTGCTTAGGTTCTGACTCAGATCTCCTGGCTTGTGCAGACTTGCTTTTCTCCATGGTGCCAGAGACTGATGGCACTGGGGAATGAGAGGCTTGGGGCAACGCTGGTAACGAGCATGCCAGAGAAACCCGCAAAGCTTGTGAGCTTTTATGGGGTGGTGAAGCAGCCCTGTCAACAGGCTTTTGCTATCCCCGTGTCTCCTCAGATTTGTCCCATGGTGGTTGTAGGGACTTCTCCCAGAGGAGGTTTTTGAGCCACATTTCTCAGCCTTTTCTGGCTCTGGATGCCATGTTCTGACAGTGCGGGCCCTTATGTGCTGCATGAGACTCTCCCAGGCATTTAACGCAGGAGGCATGGCCATCAGAAATAGGCATCGCATCCTGCCATGGGTCACATCTTTTAAAGCCAGGGGAACCCGGCATGTTGAAGGAAAAAGCCGTGGTGGCGTTTTTTTGGTTTTTTTTAAAGCAAATGTTGAAAACTGTCTTTAAACTGATTAAACTATGAAGAAATTCTACACTAACTATGGTATTCCTTTGTTTTTCCTGTCAGAAAGAAGAGCACTGCTCTGATTCCGTCTTCAGCTGAGGATGGTAGAAAAGGAACTGATGGGGCTCGCGCTGCGCACGCACTCAGCAAGTGGCAGGCACGCAAGACGCTGTGTGCGCAGGCCCGTCACAAGGGGCATTGGTTCCCAAAAACCTCCGATCAGCAGCGCAAGAACGCACCGAGACCCGAGTGGAGCACCCCAGGAACACCACTCAATGAAGAACAGGTTATAATGGAAATGGTTTTGTAAATTTTATAAGGTAGTCAAGATTAGCACCCACTCTAATTTTTGTTTTATATTTCAGCACATGCTGAAGGCTGAGGATCAACTCCTGGCTGGCAGGCATAGTGTCCTGGCTGACGTGCTCCTCTTCATCTTCCTTCGCCTTGTCCTCCTGCTCCACAACCCTGCCCTCGTGGAGGCTGATGCCGGGCATGTCCTGGCCGGAGTCGAGGACAAAAGGGGGGAGGAGAATGACTGCCCCCCCCAGAAGGCATCCAGATGCTCATAGAAGCAGCACACGTGAGGAGCCATCCCAGAGTGTGCACTCTGCTCCCTGGCCTTAGTGTAGGCCTGCTGGAACTCTTTTATTTTCACGTGGATCTAGTCAAGGGTCCACGTGTCCTTTTTTTGCCAGGGTGGTAGCCACCCGGCCATACATGTTGGTACTCTTCCTCTTGGTGCGGAGATCCTGTAGGTTAGTCTTCTCCCCCAGACCTTGCTGAGGTCCAGGATCTTCACAGCAGTCCAGGCCAGTAGTCTCTTTCATCCCTGGCCAGGGGCATCAGAGGGTGCTGCGGGAGTGCTGGCAGCCATGCGGGGGAGGAGCAGAGGGAGGGGCGCAGAAGGAATGCTGGGGTCGGCCATGGCTCCTATGCAGGGTGCTGTCTGACACGGGGCTGGCAAGGCTGTCCTGGTGCCACAAGCTCTTTCCCTTCTGCCTACAGCTTTAAACTTTGCAGGAGAAGGGGAGCACTGGAGTTGTCAGGGGTAAGTGCAGCCGTGAGAGGCCTCTGGAGGCCAATTATTTCGAAATAACAGCAGCTGAGCATCCACACACAGGCTACGTCTAGACTGCAAGCCTCTTTCGAAAGATGCTTTTTCGAGGGGATACTTTTGAAAAAGCCTCTTTTAAAAAGAGCGTCTAGACTACAATTAGTACTTTCGAAAAAGCAAGCTGCTTTTTTGAAAGAGAGCACCTAGGCAGTCTGGATGCTCTCTTTCAAAAAAGCAGTTTACATTACATAGCACCTTTTTTCAAAAGAGCACTTTCGAAAAAAGGCGTTATTCCTCATAAAATAAGGTTTTCTGCAGTCAAAAAAGCTGCCGCGTTCTTTCGATTTACTTTCAAAAGAATGCGGCAGCAGTCTAGATGCAAGGGAAGTGTTTTCGAAAAGTGTTTTCAAAAAAACCCTGTAATCTAGATACACCCTAACACTATTTTGAAATAACAATTTCAAAATAAGCATTATTCCTTATGAAAAGCAGGAGTTATTATTTTAAAATAACACGCCCACTGTTTCGAAATAAAAGGCTTGGTATTGTGGATGCTCTGCTCGTTATTTTGAAAAAGGGGAGTGTTTTCGAAATAACTAGTGTATACCAGGGCAGAGAGAGCTGAATCGTGTGGAGGGGGGGGCAGGCTAAGGAGAGATTACCCTGAGTTGCAGGTTATATAGCTAGGAATCCTGCAATCTTTGCACTGGAACCAATTAAATGCCTGTTTGAGGAAAGTATGAGCAATGTGGGAGTAGCACCCCTCTCCTATGCTACAATTGAAAAAAAGTTTAGATCTGCTGCTTAATTCCACCTATGTGTCATTTCTTATTTCCCCCACTGGGTCCACATCAGTTGAAACTTGTTTGGTTTTCAGATGGCTTATCTGCCTAGTTGCTGGTTTCCAGGCCTTTGAGTCTCCAACACAGCCTGGGATGCTAGGAGCATATTTTGTTTTGTAAACAACAAAAAAATGTTCCTGCTATGGAATGATATGGTGTTTCTAACACAAAATATTAAAGAATTTCATTTCCACAAACGTTTTTGCAGTTTTGGCTTTTCATTCCAATTCAAGTTGACTTTTTTCTCCAAAAAAATCTTGACATTTTTATAGAAGTAAAATTCACTTCTCAAGCCAACTCTAGATCACCAGCATGGCACAAACTGCAATAGCACTGATTTTGTTAATAGTAATAACACTGAAATCATTCCAGGAGCCAGCTTCTTGTAAATGTCAGGGTCCTGCCTGTGTTTGAGAATGGAGTAAGCAGGCAAAGATAATGGAAGGCACAGTGCAGCATGGACACCCACAGCTGGATATAATATTATGTCTGATTTCAGGCCTATGAGCTTTAGCAGTAACTCCTTTAAAACAAGAGAACAATTGAAAGGGCTTGTTTGCACTGTCTGTGTTGCAGATTTTGACAGGGCAATGAATAAGCCAAGTATTTCTGTATGATTCAATAATGGATACTACACAGCATTTCTTGCTGACTCACCAATATTTAGGGCATAGGTTCGTAATTGAAAATCCCATTATGTATGATACACATCCTACAATTTAAGTATTTGAATATCCCTGCAGTGTCTTGATTTATGTGGGAAAGATTTTCCAAAACGTAAAATAATTTCTAAGTAAGCAATTATTTTCTCTATATATTCTATACCTCCAAAATTTGAGTTAGAATAAATTTAGAATTTTTAGAAATTCTATTGATGATATCTGATATTTTAAAACATAATTATGTTGCAAAGTATTTTTCTATTGTAAAACTTTTTTGCAAGGGTTTAATTTATTTCAAGTGAGAAAATGCCTTTTATAAAATGGAAAATAATTTACTATATACTGAAAAATAACTCTTTAATGTTTTTAATTTTTAACATCTAAAACATTTTTGGGGCAACCAAATATGTCTCAAATGACTAAAAAATTCTTTTGGCTGCTTGGTTTGTTTAAAGAAAAGGACAAAAATAAATAATTGTTGTATAATCTGTTGCTACCACTGTTCACTATCAAACAAAAAGAAAATTCATATATAATTCACATCTGAATGGTAATCTGTAGATGACATTTTACCCTGCTAGAGTGGCAAAGTTATGAAAGCAACAAAATACATTTTAAAAAATGAGCTAAACCTTCCATTAACAATGCTAGAAAAGAGCATTACTGGGTAGATTGTATGACTGCCCACTAGTGCTGAACACATGCATAATGTGAATGTTATATCTGGGCTCGATGGATGATCACCTAGTGGAGGAACTCTAGCTTATATGTGGGCCAATATAGTAAAATCTTGGTTTACGATGCTGCTGCTTAACCATACGAATGTCTGTCTTACCTTTCCTGAAGACCCACATTCCAATTCAAACACAGACCTCTCCTTACATAGTATACTTCATTACTAATTGACATAAAGGCCTGATATTTGAAAAGCTGTGTAAGAAAAATGTCAGATCAAAGAGGATAACCAGCTGAAGTGGAAAAGAGAAATGTGGGTTCTTGTATCAGGAGCAAAATTATTGCCATTTTGGTTAGTATGAAGGCTGAAAGGAGTCTTTGATGGCAGCTTGACTTTGCTCTCTCACCTTTACTGTGGGGGCCCAGCACTGAAACTGAAGTGTAAACCTGCTTAATTTTACTTTTTCATCCTCATGCAGGGGAAGCAGAACAAGGAACTACAAGGTGTCCTTGACTCAAGCTATTAATGACTTTACCAGGGTAACAGAATGTGATGCTGTGAAAAAGTACCAATTAAGGAATACAATAACAATAACCTCTGGAGTAAAATACATGAAAAGCTCCACCGAGTTTTTAATTTTAACAAAGTCCCATAACAAATGACAAAGGAGTAAACTGAGGCAAATATAGGGCATTCTGGACTTAAAATACTGTGAGACTGCTACATGATTTGTTTTATAAATGAACAAAGGGACATAAGAATGGCCATACTGGCTCAGATCGAAGGTCCATCTAGCCCAGTATTCTGTTTTCTGACAGTGGCCAATGCCAGGTACCCCTGAGGGAATGAATAGAAGAAGTAATCTTCAAGTGATCCATTTCCTATCACTAATTCCCAGCTTCTGGCAAACAAAGGCTAGTGACACCACTGCTGCCTATCCTGGCTAATAGCCATTGAGGGACCTATCCTTCATGAATTTATTTAGGACAAAATGTTTTCTTGGATCTCTACTATAAATAATATGGAACAGTCAAACAATTGAACAGCATATGCTGAACACTCCTTAGAACACACTCCATGGGAGACTGATATAAAGAGATGGTAGTATAGTGAAGGTATTTGCAGTACAGTTAGATATGGTAGGCGGAAAAGTACAGTAGTCTTGTATATGAGGCATTATTATAAATACAGCCTTATAAGAAGATTGTAGTTTACAGTATAAGACATTAAGACCGTTAATTCCTACTAGAAACCAAAACCTTTTCTCAGAGTTAATAGGCATCCAATTAATTATGGTTATAATCAGTTACTGAGGCATTAGATTTTTGTTCTGTTAAAATTCCCAGCACAGGTTAACCAACACAAATATCAAAAGCTAGATTAATACCTTTGGTGGGTTTACTTTGAATCACAATTTCTCTCCAGAGCTCACAAAAAGCTGACAGTTTATTTAAGAAGCAAAGTAACCAAAGAAACATGAGCATGCAGCTCCCAAAACAGTAAAATAATAGCTTATTTGAACCTTAGGATTTTAAAAAAATAATTATAATAATATGGAGCATTTACCTCCCTCCCACACAAAACTCTTTTCTCTGGATAACCTGACTTACTAATTATTCATCAATCTCATGTCATTTGAGCCTTCATATTTGCAAAAGCAGTGGTGAATTTGGGCATATGTGTGTGGGGCTTGTTGCATGAGATCATAGAATCATATTGCTTCAGAGCGATTTTAACTCCAGACTTCAAAGAGAAGCTTCAGAATTGTCATTCATGCTTAAATTTGACACTTTATGTATGGGTCTCAACAAAGATGCTAATTATCTCACCCATTACAAAGATAGCTTCCCCAATTATCACCCCTAATGTCATTACCTCACAGACACTAACCTTCCCCCCCTCACCCCTCCTCTGTTCTTAAACCTGATTCATCATTTTTATATGTGTTCACTTTTTTTTGGATTGTATCACTTTGGTATATATGGTTGTGCCAATTTTCTTCCACATATTGATCTGAGGAAGTGGGTCTGGCCCACGAAAGCTCATCACCTAATAAACCATCTTGTTAGTCTTTAAAGTGCTACATAGTTCTGTCTTTTGTTTCAGCTAGGACTGGAAAGGACCTCGAGAGGTCATCGAGTCCAGCCCTCTGCCCTCATGGCAGGACCAAATACTGTCTAGACCATCCCTGATAGACATTTATCTAACCTACTCTTAAATATCTCCAGAGATGGAGATTCCACAACCTCCCTGGGCAATTTATTCCAGTGTTTGACTACCCTGACAGTTAGGAACTTTTTCCTAATGTCCAACCTAAACCTCCCTTGCTGCAGTTTAAGCCCATTGCTTCTTGTTCTATCCTCAGAGGCCAAGATGAACAAGTTTTCTCCCTCCTCCTTATGACACCCTTTTAGATACCTGAAAACTGCTATCATGTCCCCCCTCAATCTTCTCTTTTCCAAACTAAACAAACCCAGTTCTTTCAGCCTTCCTTCATAGGCCATGTTCTCTAGACCTTTAATCAATCATACGAAATTGCAGGCCACAAGGACCAAATTTCTTCAGGAGAAACTGAAGTGTTTGAGTGAGTTCTTATAATATTAAGACATAACAGGGCCCAGAACAATGCCATTATTATGTGACTATTTCAGTTTTAAGGCTCAGAATTAAAAAAAAAAAATCAACAATAAATTCTCTCCTCTTTCCTGGATATCTCCTTCCACTATGGTAAATCATTCAGATTAGAAGATGAAAAAAAGGCAGCAGAGAATGTGAATGCAGACTCTTAAATTCACTTCTTCCTTTGATCCTACAATACCTGAGTTTGTTGTCCTTCAGGACATAATGTCAGGCTCCTCTATTTGCTCTGTCTTTTGCTTTAGAGGGTGGCTGACTGAGAGGATTCTTTTTGTGACTGGGAAAAGGTTCTCTTTGAGGGTGATTATTATTTACATTTACTTTGCTGATTGATGTTTTTACGGTTGCACTCCATTACTCCTCACCTGCTCTCTGAGGAAACTACTTGGCAACACTAAAAGATTCATCTCCTGAAATTAGTTTGGAGGAGCAGAGGGTAAACACAGAAAACAGTATTATTTTTCTCAATATAAATATTTGGAGATTCAAGGAAGATGTCAAGGCTCTAATGCTAAACATTCCTTAGTTCAAAAGCGAATGTGAAACAAACATATAAGAAAATGTTTAGCAAATCTGCCGTGGTGTCAGATAGCTATTTACCCTGCTTGTGTGATGCCCAATCTTTAGAATGGGGCATACAAATATGATTGTTGGATGCTGGCAACAAATATCCCATTAGGAAGCCAGTATTTGCCTGTTTCAGAGAAATGGAGTGGATATAGTTTGGTGAAGGGAAAACTTTTATTCTGAGGGCTCCACTCAATTTTGACTTCACCATTCTATAAATCTTGGAACCTTTAAGTCTGTAGGAATGCTTCCTTGCTCACCAGACTTAATATTCAGGGGTTCTAGTCAGGATAAACACAACCAGAGCTACTCATAATCTTTATACACAAATAACACATTCCTTGCAGTTTTCACTAGACATACATATTCAGATACTGCCTGATAACAACCTTCTATTGTTGCATCTTCCTTAACCAAACTGTGAGGAAGACAACCTGAATGGATGGCTAATCCAGTTATGTCAGGGCAAATGGCACAGCCTTAGTGCCCAGCCTTTTCCGTCGATAAAAAAGAGACAAGACAGAGAAATTCCTACTGGTCTTTCCAGTCAGCAATACATATCATACTTCAGTCTTACAATTCCAGATAGATGACTTCTTAATTCTGGGGAAGTTGGGCACAGTGACCACCATGTAATGGGAAAAATTCTTATTCAGTGAAGAATTCACCAAGAGTTGCATATATCTTATTGTGAATTGTTGCTAAATGTAGGATTTTTGCTGAAACTCCTATTTTACGAATAGAAAAAGACAGAAACTGAATTGTAGGGCTGTGTTTATAAGTACTTTGGACTAAATCTGAACCAGAAATTAAGAATTTCCTTGTGGGAATTAAGTACTTAATTATTGACTTTTTAGGCAAGAAAGTAATTGATGGCAGGTCCACTGCCATCACTAAGCCATAGCATCTACTTCAGCCTTTAATTCTCCTCTTGCCCTCATCCATCCTCCAATCCAAGCCTAAACCAATAACTAGGCACAAGTGAAACTGAACCCAGCTCCAGTAAGAACCCAGTCCATCCTGTCACAAAACTGTTACCTCCAAGGTGTTCTTGTCAGTCCCATTTGTGAAGGATCATTGAAAGGACAAAGGACATTTACACTCTGGCTGCAAACTTTGTGATTCCATTTTCTGAGAAAACATGCTTTTATCGCAATGAGATGGCGATTACAAAAAAAAAGAAACTTACTTTATAATCTTCTCAAATGAATTTTAGTGACTCGAACTCATTGTTACAAAGTCCAAATCAGGCCAATTATCCTATAGGATGTGGAGAATAAACTGCTTTTATGCACAGCTAAGAAACAGCAAGTATGGAGGTGCTATGAATGCCTGAGGCCCCTGCAATGGCAGGAAATGGCTGTATGAGGCAGGCCCAGATGATCCCAACCAATGAACCCAACTTGATGTTGCAGAAAGTAAACCTCCCCCTCCCCACCAGGTGTCAGCCAATCTGACGTGAAGAAAAATCCTTTCCTGAGCCCAAATGTTGCGAGACAAGGTGGGTGTGGAAATATCTGTTATTGGCCCAACTTCCACTGGGGGGAGAGAAGCTTTTGAGCAACACGGAGCTCTCCTTCAGGTTAAAGCTTGAAAGTTTCTCTCTCTCATCAACAGAAGTTGGTCCAATAAAAGATCTCATCACCACCTTGTCTTTCTAATACCTTGGGACCAGCATGACTACAAAAACACTGCATACCCATATCTGGTGATCAGTTTAACCTTGGACACGTGAGCAAGAATCACATGACTCAGTGATGTTTCTAACCAAACTAGCTGATAAAAGACAATTAGCAAAACATCTTTTCTGATTATGATAATGCTAAAACCTTTTTGTCTTGGGTAAATAAAGATGAGTACATCTGATATACATGATACACTAGTGGGTCCCATATAACAACAATAATTTATAGGGCTCTTTATTTTACTTGTGTGTGTGCACTTCACTTTACATGCTGAATCCCGAATTACATTGTATGAATAGTTTTCATTACCTACACATAAAAAACTATTAAACTATCTCCATCATGTCCTCTTTGTGGAGTACTATAACCCTTTTTTCTATAGGAATTGGTATGTGAAATTTTAGTTGAAGTTTTCTATCGATCTTTTAAATAATTGCTACTTTGCAAATATGTCAATGCTTAATAAAATTTAATTCTTATTAAAAGGGTTAATTTAAAGTTCTTTTAAAAAAATGGGATTTTATTCTCATTACCATATTCCTCCACCCATACTGAGCTCAAATACCACAATGACCAACATTATAAAACAAGAATCAGACTATGAAATGCTGCCTGATGTGTAAGACAAAATAAAAATGGAATTTTCCCAAACAAGAAAACCTGAGCAATGACACAACTGAGAAATATTTCTTCCACTTTGTCTCTTCTTCTAAGGGTTTAAGTTTGGGGAGGAAGATAGGAAGAAACCAAAAGAAATGAGGACTTAGTGGTCATGAATTAAGAGGAAAAGGAGCAAAGGGAGTGGTGATTTAAAGAAAGTAAAAACAAAGACAAAGTGAAGAAGAAAAGAGCTTTTGTCCTCTGAGCAGTCCTGGTAGGCAGAGGATGGATTTTTTTTAACCTGATTTTGAAAATGTTTATTTTTGGTAGTAGCGATCCAGATATTAGCATAAAGAAACAAAAGGTTTAAGGCTATATAATTAGCTTCAAATTAAGTGTTTTCATTTAAAAAAAAGTAGTTTGGCATTCCTATCTAAGCCTGTAATAATTATGCCCAACAACATTTAGGACAAATGACAGATTAGTTCTGGAAAGACCTAGAAATAAACCAGCAGTTTAAAGGCATGGATCAAAGATGCGTTGCATGAGTTAGCTGGGAAAAGCTACTCAATGTCAGCGAATTGTACATAAGTATCCACAAAATGTTGTTAGTCACTCATTTGATCATTCAAATATTAATATTCATAGGAAAGCTTATGGGGTGGGAGAGATATGTGCCCAGAATTTCTTGACAATATTTTAAATATTTATTCCTGTTTGCAACTTGTGCCATATGTTAAAATGTAATGAAGAAAAATTTCCTGAAAATACTTTCACGTGATATGTTCAACTAAAACTTGGCAGTAAGATGTACATGTGAAAAACAGTACAACTAAGTAAGTAACACTATATATACAGTATGCTTTGTATACTGTGTGTGTATATGATAATACCTGTAATACTGTATACCCTACAAATGCAGGTAAATGTTATTTTCAAGGATAAAATTATTAAAGTGGAGGACTAGAGCTCTGTGAGAATCTCCTTGGTAATACTGCTACAAAGTGATGACTCAGAGATTCCATTTTTTGTTTGTGGTGGTGTTGTAAATAGGGTTGCCAGGTGTCCGGTTTTCTACCGGACAGTCTGGTATTTGCACCATCTGTCCGGTAGAAAAATTCAGAAAATACCGGACATGTGCAAACTGGAAGCCTGGCGGGGGCGGGGGAGCGACTGGGAGGCAGGGCCACGATTGGCGCTGGGAGCCCTGTGGTCGCACGCAAAAGCCGGGCGGGGTGGGGGCAGTGGTCGGGACTCCCAGCCACTCCCCCCACCCGGCTTCTGCACACAACCAGAGGCTCCCAGCACCAACTGCGGCCCTGCCTCCCGGCTGGGAGCCTCTGGTTGCGCGCAGAAGCCGGGCGGGGGGAGTGGCTCCCAGCCCCTTCCCGGCTTCTGCTCGCAACTAAAGGGAGTGCCTGCCGGCGGCGCAGCCCAAAGGACTCCAGCTGTGGCCAGTGGCTGCACACCCCTCCGCCAGGTCTGCTTCCCGCTTCCCTTCCTCCGGCCCCCCTCTTCCTCCCGTATAGCCCCACGGCCCCCAGGCCTCCCCCCCCCCCGCCAGCTCTGCTTCCCGTCCCGCCCCCCTCCTGGCTGGTTCTCTCCCCTTCCCCCCCCCCGCCCATGATCAAGTGTGTCCGGTTTTTTGGCAGGGTCTACCTGGCAACCCTAGTTGTAAAGGCTTTAAATGTTATTCAAAAGATCAGTAGGAATTATCGAGAATTAAATGATTGGAGAATAGTATTTTTAAATGAGCAATTGGCTGCTTTTATGAGAGAATTTACTTAAATTGAAGTGACAGTAATCCAAAGATTAAGCAGAGCCCTCATACAGTATCTTAGGTGAAAAATGGCTGACAGTTATTGTTTTGCAAAGGCACAAAGGCCACAGATTTAGGCCCAGATATCCTGTAGATAGCGTTTTTCTTGTCGTAACGTAGCAAGGATTTTCATTGCTTCCAATTTGTCAACTCCAGCATCAGTGCTTAAAATGTCCACTAAAGTATCATTCACATTTTTAGCCATGTGTTTTGCATCTCTGGAAAAGACACAGAAAAAATAGCACTTAGTAGCAGATTTCTCCTTCCACCAGCAGCCTCAGATACAGGATGTTTTTGGAAACAAACAATAATTTCTAAAATGAAGATGTACAGAATTTATATTGGCTTGCACCCCAGACATTCATTGCTCATGTACTTGGGAGTAGTGGTAATAGAAATACCTCTCAAACAGCTATGGTAGAAAGCTTTCAATACATTCAAAGGTATGTGGAAAAGAAACTCAGATCCACATTTAAACCGGAATTAAATAATTGCCTCCTGCTAGATGGATTTAGACTTTATCATGGTTATGCTGCGTTCTAGTTGCTCAGAGACACAAAGAATTAAAGCCCTAATACTGTTCACCATTATTTTTAGTAGAAGCCTAGCACCACATGTTCATTCAATTAACTGTAAATAATCAGGGATGCATTACAAACTGAGATGCTCCTAAAAATCCTGCACCATTTGCTTGTAGCCTATCTTACTTTAACTGAATGGACAGGAAACATGTCCTACATGAACAGGAAACATGTCTGAAACATTACATAGTGAAAACAATCGATAGAGTAGTGGACTGCCTGGCTATAATAAAAGAAAAAGATTAAGCTGTGGAGGTAGAAGACGAACATTATATCATAAAGTTTACACAGAAAATAGGAATATTTTAGTACAACAGAACCTCAGCATTACTAGCTGACCAGTCAACTACATACCTCACTTGGAAAAAGAAGTATACAGTTCCAGGGGAAGCGACCAGGGAAGTGAAGCAGACAGGGGGCTGCAAACAGGGAGCTTAAGAGGGAGAGCAAAAGATCCCGCCGCTCAACAGGCTACCAGGTGAGTGTGAGAGTACTAGCTTTTGGTGTGAGTGAGTTTGCTCGACTGTTTGAATTTTGATTTCAGGTGACTTCAGTTTCAGTGGCTGTTGGGACTAAGTGCCTGACCTTTGTTCCCTTGATTGTTCCCTTGATTGCCTTTGATCAGCCTCCCTCTGTGTGACTCGCCAGGGGGTAGGCCTGACCTAGGCGAGCAGGCTTTAAAAGCCAGAGGCAGAGCGACCAGAGGGCTGCAGACAGCGGAGTTTAAGAGGGAGTTTGACAGAGGGAGGCCTATGATGGTCAGGAAGACCCGCAACACCTGTGCCAGCACTGCTTCTGTCTCCTCCACCTGCGCCTGTAACCAGACAGACCACCTGTGCATGGATGCCTCTACCCAGATCCTGGTGTGGTTTTGAGGGACTGTGGCTTGCAATTCCCACTTGCTAATATCCAGGCTGGGGGGACCATCCACTGTGAAAGGTGCCTGCTGGTGGAATCTCTCAGGCAGCAAGTGGGAGAGCTACAGGAGGAGGTGGCTAGGTTAAGGAGCATCTGAATCCATAAGCAATTCCTGGACAGTGTTCATGTGGAGACAGCTGAGGTAGCTGTCCCAGTACACAGGATTGCTGACACATTACTGGTGGAGGAGGAGATGGCTCACAGTGGACACTGGCAGCTAGTTACTTCTGGCAGCAGGCAGTGCTTCACCCCTGCTCCGAACCCTCCCACCGTGGTACTAGGAAACCGTTATGCTCTTCTTGATACAGGAGATAAGGAATCACCCCCTACAACAGAGGAGAAGAAGCCTCGTACCCCCAAGGCTGGGAGGTCTGCTGCCACCACTGTGAGGAGGAAACATAGGGTAGTGGTGGTTGGAGACTCTTCTGAGGGGGATGGAGGTGCCCATCTGTTGCCCTGACATGTCATCTCGGGAGGTATGCTGCCTGCCGGGAGCCCATATCAGAGACATTATGGAGGCATTATCAAGGATTATCCAGCCCTCTGACTACTACCCCATGCTACTCATCCATGTGGGCACTAATGATACTGCGAGGTGTGACACTGAATGGATCAAGAGTGATTACTGGGCTTTGGGAGTACGGATGAAGGAGTTTGGAGCGCAGGAGGTATTCTCTTCAATCCTTCCTGTCAAAGATTGGAGCCCAGGCAGAGACAGGTGCATCCTGGAGGCGAATGCCTGGCTGCAAAGATGGTGTCACCAGGAGGGCTTTGGCTTCCTCGACCACGGGATGATATTCAAGGAAGGACTGCTAAGCAGGGATGGCGTTCACCTTTCGAGGAAGGGGAAGACCGTATTTGGATACAGACCGGCTAACCTAGTGAGGAGGGCTTTAAACTAGGTTCGACGGGGACAGGTGACCAAAGCCCACGGGTAAGTGAAAAACATGGAGACCTGGGAGATGGGTTGGAAATGGGAGGGAATGTGGGCTATAACAACAGCGAGAAAGGAGGGACAAGACAGAACTGGGAGGTAAGATCAAATCAGTATCTTAGATGCCTATATACAAATGCAAGAAGTATGGGTAATAAGCAGGAAGAACTGGAAGTGCTAATAAATAAATACAACTATGACATGGTTGGCACCACAGAGACTTGGTGGGGTAATATACATGATTGGAATATTGGTATAGAAGGGTACAGCTTACTCAGGAAGGACAGGCAGGGAAAAAAGGGAGGAGCTGTTGCCTTATATATTAAAAATGTACACACTTGGACTGAGGTGGAGATGGACATAAAAGACGGACGGGTTGAGAGTCTCTGGGTCAGGCTAAAAGGGATGAAAAACAAGAGTGATATCATGCTATGGGTCTACTACAGGTCACCTACCCAGGCAGAAGAGGTAGATGAAGCTTTTTTAAAACAACTAACAAAATCATCCAAAGCTCAGGATTTGGTGGTGATGGGGGACTTCAACTATCCAGATATATGTTGGGAAACTAACATAGTGGGGCACAGATTATCCAATAAGTTCTTAGACTGCACTGAAGACAACTTTTTATTTCAGAAGGTTGAAAAAGCTACTGGGGGGAAGCTGTTCTAGATCTGATTTTAACAAATAGGGAGGAACTGGTTGAGAATTTGAAAGTGGAAGGCAGCTTGGGTGAAAGTGATCATGAAATCATAGAGTTCATGATTCTAAGGTATGGTAGAAGGGAGAATGGCAAATTAGAGACAATGAATTTCAGGCAGGCAGATTTTGGTAAGCTCAGAGAGCTGGTAGGTAAGGTCCGATGGGAATCAAGACTGAGGAGAAAAACAACTGAAGAGAGTTGGCAGTTTTTCAGAGGGACATTATTAAGGGCCCAAAGGCAAGCTATTCTGCGTGTAGGAAAGATAGAAAATATGGCAAAAGACAGCCTTGGATCAACCAGGAGATCTTGCATTATCTAAAAATAAAAAAGGCATCATATAAAAAATGGAAACTAGGACAAATTACAAAGGACGAATATAGGCAAACAATACAGGAATGCAGGGGCAAGATTAGAACGGCAAAGGCACAAAACTAGCTCAAACTAGCTACAGGAATAAAGGGAAACAAGACGACATTCTATAAATATATTAGAAGCAAGAGGAAGACCAAGGACAGGGTAGGCCCATTGCTCAGTGAGCAGGGAGAAACAGTAACAGGAAACTTGGAAATGGCAGAGATGCTTAATGACTTCGTTGTTTCGGTCTTCACCGAGAAGTCTGATGAAGGAATGCCTAACATAGTGAATGCTAGTAGGAAAGGGGTAGGTTTAGAAGATAAAATTTAAAAAGAACAAGTTAAAAATTACTTAGAAAAGTTAGATGTCTGCAAGTCACCAGGGCCTGATGAAATGCATCCTAGAATACACAAGGAGCTGATAGAGGAGGTATCTGAGCCTTTAGCTATCATCTTTGGAAAATCATGGAAGACAGGAGAGATTCCAGAAGATTGGAAAAGGGGAAATATAATGCCCATTTATAAAAAGGGAAATAAAAAGAACCCAGGAAACTACAGAGTATTCAGTTTAACTTCTGTGGCAGGAAAGATATGGAGCAAGTAATTAAGGAAATCATCTGCAAACATTTGACAGATAATAAGGTGAAAGGGAACAGCCAGCATGGATTTTTAAAGAACAAATCATGTCAAACCAATCTGATAGCTTTCTTTGATAGGATAATGCGTCTTGTGGATAAGGGAGAAGCAGTGGATGTGGTAAACCTAGACTTTAGTAAGGCATTTGATATGGTCTCACATGATATTCTTATCAATAAACTAGGCAAACAGAACTTAGATGGGGCTACTATAAGGTGGGTGCATAACTGGCTAGATAACCATTCTTAGAGAGTAGTTATTAATGGTTCACAATCCTGCTGGAAAGATATAACAAGTGGGGTTCCGCAGGGGTCTGTTCTGGCACCAGTTCTGTTCAATATCTTCATCAACGATTTAGATATCGGCATAGAGAGTACGCTTATTAAGTTTGCAGATGATACCAAGCTGGGAGGGGTTGCAACTGCTTTGGAGGATAGGGTCATAATTCAAAATGATCTGCACAAATTGGAGAAATGGTCTGAGGTAAACAGGATGAAGTTTAATAAGGACAAATGCAAAGTGCTCCACTTAGTAAGGAACAATCTGTTTCCCAAATACAGAATGGGAAGATACTGTCTAAGAAGGAGTACCGCAGAAAGGGATCTAGGGGTTATAGTGGACCACAAGCTAAATGTGAGTCAACAGTGTGATGCTGTTGCAAAAAAAGCAAACATGATTCTAGGATGCATTAACAGGTGTGTTGTGAGCAAGACACGAGAAGTCATTCTTCCCCTCTACTCTGCACTGATTAGGTCTCAGTTGGAGTATTGTGTCCAGTTCTGGGCACCACATTTCAAGAAAGATGTGGAGAAACTGGAGAATGCCCAGAGAAGAGCAGCAAGAATGATTAAAGGTCTAGAGAACATAACCTACGAAGGAAGACTGAAAGAATTGGACTTGTTTAAGTTTGGAAAAGAGAAGATTGAGAGGGGACATGATAGCAGTTTTCAGGTATCTAAAAGGGTGTCCCAAGGAGGAGGGAGAAAAATTGTTCTTCCTGGCCTCTGAGGTTAGAACAAGAAGCAATGGGCTTAAACTGCAGCAAGGGAGGTTTAGGTTGGATATTAGGAAAAAGTTCCTAACTGTCAGGGTGGTTAAACACTGGAATAAATTGCCTAGGGAGGTTGTGGAATATCCATCTCTGGAGATATTTAAGAGTAGGTTAAATAAACGTCCATCAGGGATGGTCTAGACAGTACTGGGTCCTGCCATGAGGGCAGGGGACTGGACTCGATGACCTCTCAAGGTCCCTTCCAGTCCTAGTATTCTATGAATCAGACAGCTGTAGAGACAAAGCCCACCTTCCTTCCTCCCCCCCTCCGGAAAAAAGCTACAACAGCATAGTACTGTAAAATATAAACTACTACCAATAAGGGAAAGCAGCATTTTTCTTCTTCTTAGTAAAGTTTCAAAGCTGTATTAAGTCAATGTTCAGTTGAAAGAACAATCATAATGTTTTTTCAATGTTTTTTCAGTGAACAACTTCCATTACTGAGGTGTATGTAACTCTGAGATTCTACTGTACTGAAAATGCCAGTCATTTACTTGAAGTTGTTGCAAGTCTTTCAAATGTCTTCAACAACTTCTATTAAATGCTCACGCTGTTAGGCATTCAAACTCCAGTCTACTCACCCACATACATAGAAACAACCTCTCTCTTTGAGCAGGACTCTGGCAACCTCTTTAGCACAAAGTTGAATGTTGTCTTGCACATATTTAGTTGGGGTTTTGTCTGCTGCAGCTGGAGGGTCTCTTGAGAAACACACCTTAAGATGAGTTAATGTGCCATTTTCAACAAAACTTCTGAGCTCATCTCTAAAAGGCAACGCAGAACATTAAGAGATCAGTATCCTAAGAAAAAATACAAGGTGAAACAGAGCTCCAATACTACATACAGAACCTGCCTGAATAAGTAGTCTCTGTCCTTATGTCGGCAACCAAAAAACAGCCATGTCTCTCCAAACTTCCAGTCCATATGCTCTTCTTGGAGTTTCTGTCTAAATGCAAAAGGGAAAAAAAGACACAAATACATAATGTGTTAACTCGGTATCACAGAATCATAGAACCATAGAGTTGGAAGAGACTTTAGAAGGCCATCAAGTCCAGCCCCCTGCCCAAGGCAGGACCAATCCCAAGGTAGTGCAATTGATTAACCATTAAGCAAAAGCTTACAGGTTAATGCTATAGACTACACACATTCCTCCCTCCCTCCCCACCAATAAATTTTTTAGCAGGCTGGCCATTGATGGATCTAACCTCCATGAATCTATCTAGCTCTTTTTTGAACCCTGTTAAAGTTCTAGACTTCACCACATCCTCTGGCAAGGAGTTTCATAGGCTGACTGTACGCTGAGTGAAGAAAAACGTCTTTTAATATATATATATATATATATATATATATATATATATATATATAAGGGTTTGCCATTGCTGCCAAGTTCCAACAAATTTCTAAGAGAAATTTGCCATGGAACAAGAGATATGAACTAGTTTGCTGCCAGGAAACCTGCATACTTATATGGGGGAAAATAATCATTTTGCTCCTTACCCTGAATTAAACTCTCACAAACTGTGTGTGGGGGGGGGCGGGGCGGGGGGGAAGGATCTGTGCCCCTTACTCTGCGCCATAGTGCATCAGAACTGCTGTGTTTCAGCAGTGCTGTGGCCACTCCCGGGATCGCTAGAGCCACTCCCCCTATGGATACTGCTGAGGGAAAAACTTTCGGCACCAGTGCTCATGGCAAGCTCATACACCTAATGCAGAATGGATATGAAGCAGCACTTAGAGAGAAGCTATTACTACCACCACCGTGAGGAATAAATTTAGGAAGGCCTTTTCAAATGCATCAATCAGTAAATGAGAATTAAGGTAGAACTGTTTGAGCATATTGTGTGTGTGTACATCTTAGGTTATCACTTTTTTTTCTTTTTTTGCTGTTATTTTTTTAACTGCTGAGAACACTCTTTTAAATGATTTTTCTCCTAATCAAAGTGATTCTAGACAAGCTTCTGCTGCAGCATTTGAAAAAAAAAAAATGAACTGAAGAGAAATGAAGAAGTTACTCACCTTTGTGCAGTAACTATTGTTCTTCGAGATGTGTCCCTGTGGGTGCTCCACTCGTGGTGTTGGGCTTGTCCCAGCGCCGCAAATCCAGAGACTTGCATAGCTGTGCTCCTCCGGACCACGCATGCACGAGCAGCAGCTCGCGCCTTTGATCTGCTGCGCGCGATCCGGCCCCCGCTCAGTTCCTCCAGCCGCCCGAGTCTCTGAAACGATACAAGTCAATTCCAAAGCGGGGAGGAGGGCGGGTCGTGGAGCACCCATGGGGACACATCTCGAAGAACAATCGTTACTGCACAAAGGTGAGTAAGTTCTTCTTCTTCTTCGAGTGGTCCCTGTGGGTGCTCCACTCGTGGTGACTTCGGGGCAATACCCAAGTGAGAAACGCGATTCGGAATTACGGTTTATTAACAGGGGGAAGTAGTGCTGTTGCCACCGAGGAGTCTGAAGCCCAATGATGCAGTATTGCCTAATGTCTCATGAAAGTTTCATTGGAGGACCACGTTGCTGCTCGGCAAATGTCCCGAAACGGTATACCTCTTAAAAAAGCGGTAGATGTGTGGCCACTGCTCTCGTGGAATGGGCTTTTGGTTGTACTAAGAGTGGTTTATTACGTATAGAATAGCATGTGGTAATGCAGATCACTATTAAATTTGCAACGTGTTTCGAGGACAGTGGTTGCCCCTTGGAACGGGCTGCCAATGAAACAATAAGACAGTCCATTCTGCGGAAATTCTGCGTTCTGTCCATATAGAAAGCTAGTGCCCTGTGTACATCCAGGATATGTAGAGCTGCCTCACGTGATGAGGTATGCGGTTTGGGGCAGAAGCAGGAAAGCACAATGGGCTCGTTAATGTGAAGATCCAAGCATACTTTAGGAAGGAACGCTGGGTGAGACCTTAACGTGACCAAATCTTTTGTAAATATGGTATAAGGCGGTGATGACATGAGGGCTGCTAGCTCGTTCACTCTGCGTGTTGAAGTCAAAGCTAGTAAAAAGAGAGATTTAATGGTAAGGTGCAAAGAAGTTGTAGCCAGCGGTTTAAATGGAGAGCGTGTCAATGTCTCTAGCACCAAATCGAGATCCCACGAAGGTGGTGGAGGCCTTCGTGGTGAGTTAAGATTCATAAGCCCCTTCAGGAACCATCTTGTCATGGGGTGCGAAAACAAGGAAAAAAGCGTCTGTCATGTGACGAAAAGCAGTAATCACTGCTAAATGTACTTGTAAGGAGGCTATAGATAGACCGCTTTGTTGCAGGTGTAGCATATATTCGAGTATTTTATGCACCGGTGAAATATGAGGGTCGAATTCATTTTCAAAACACCATGCCTCAAATCTACTCCACTTAGCCGAATATGTGGCCCGTGTAGAGATCTTCCTGCTGGACATTAGTACATGCTTGACTGGATCAGAGCAGAGGTTCTCAGATGTCGTGAACCACTTAGCATCCAAGCTGTCAAATGTAGGATTTCGGGTGTCGGATGCCGTAGGGAGTTGTTCCGTTGAGTTAGTAGGTTCAGGGAAATGGGGAGACGGTATGGGGTTTTGACTGACAGCTGGTGAAGCATCGAGTACCATCGTTGCCAAGCCCACGCTCGGGCTATGAGGATCACGCGAGCTGCATCCATGGTGAATTTCTCTATGACCCTGGGTACAAGGACCACTGGCGGGAAGGCATAAAGTAGAGATGTTCCCCATTGCAGGAGAAAGGCGTCTCCCAAAGAATGACGACCTAGTCCCACCCTGGAACAATATTTTGGACACTTTGCATTGTCTTGTGTTGCAAACACGTCTATTGATGGAAAGCCCCAACGCCGAAAGATCCGATACCGGATGTCAGTTCGGATCTCCCATTCGTGATCGTGGGGAAACTGCCTGCTTAGTGAATCTGCAATGAAGTTGTTGACTCCAGGTAAGTACGACACTATGAGGAACGTCTTGTTGCGGATACACCAATTCCACAAGCAAACTGCAAAGCGATCGAGAGCGGGCCGCGCCTTATCTGTTGATGTAATACATGGTTGCAACATTGTCTGTGAGCACTCTGGTTGTTGTGCCCCTTATGTGCAAATTGAAATGCTTGCATGCTCGAAATACTGCTCATAGTTCGAGTATATTGATGTGCAGTAACATTTCTGCCTTGGACCACTTGCCTTGAACTGTTAGGTTGTCCATGTGGGCACCCCATCCCATAAGGGAGGCGTTGGTAGTTATTTGCTTTGATGTCTGGGGGCGATGAAAGGGGACACCCCACAAGAGATTTTCTGGTTTGGTCCACCATTGCAGGGATGCCCTGACGTGTGGTGGTAATACTACCAACTTATGGATACTGTGCTTCGCCGGAGTGTAGACAGAAGCTAGCCAGTGCTGGAGACATCTGAAATATAACCTTGCGTGTCGAACGACGAGAGTGGCAGCTGCCATGTGGCCCATCAACTGTAAGCAGGTACGTACTGGCATCGTTGAAGGGTGCGTGATGGTGTCTATTAGGTCTTGGATGGACTGGAAGCATTCTGCTGGTAAGTATGCCCGAACTACCTTTACATCTAGTTGCACCCCTATAAAAATCAAGTTCTCAGTTGGTTCTAGGGATGATTTCTGTACGTTTATAACGAGACACAGAGAGTTGAATGTTTGGGTTGTTATTTTCACTGCCTCGCTCGTCTTTGTATAAGTGCAACCCCTGAGGAGGCAATCATCTAGGTAGGGAAAAATCGTCACCCCTGCTTTGCGCAGGTGGGCTGCTACTACTGCCAGGGTTTTGGAAAACACCCTGGGAGCACATGCCAGGCTGAATGGAAGTACTTTGTACTGGAAATGCTCATCTGCTACTGTAAAGCAAAGAAATCATCTGTGCGCTACATGTATTGCAATGTGGAAATAGGCATCCTGTAAGTTGAGGACTGTGAACCAATATCCCTCGTTCAGAGCTGGTATAATTGTAGCTAGGGTGACCATTTTGAAGTGCTGCTTCCAAAGGTATCAGTTTAGATTTCGTAGGTCCAAGATGGGTCTCCATCCTCCATTCTTCTTTGGAGGAAATATCGAGAGTAAAACCCTTTCCCCTGAAACTCCTTGGGCACTCTCTCTATTGCTCCAATGGTGAGCAGATGATGGACATCTTGGTTCAACCGATCCTCATGAGATGGGTCCCTGAAGAGGGATGGGATGGGTGGGGTGGTTGGGGGAAGCGAAATAAAGGGAATGGTGAGACCGGAAGCTACAATTTCCAACACCCATTTGTCTGTGGTGATAGTGGACCAATGATGGTAATAGGGCCTTAGACAGTGTTGAAAAAGACATGAGATGGGAGCTTTGTTCGCATCCTCAACTAAACCTTCAAATTTGCTGTTTTGTAGATGACTGATTAGAGGTGCGGTTAGGCTGCTGTTGTCTGTGCTGAGGACGCTGACCGAATCATTGATGTTCCAGGGTGCGAGGCTGCTGTCTATGGAAGGAGAAATCATATCATCTTTGGTAAGTATAGTATTGCTTTCATCTGAAGTGGGGTGTATACTTCCCTAGTGTGCGAAGCATAGTTCGGGAATCCTTCCCTGAGTGCAGGACCTCATCCGTTTTGCTAGCGAAGAGCTTGTGCTTGTCAAAGGGCAAGTCGTCAACCTTATTCTGCAGTTCCTTAGGGACTGCTGCAGATGATAGCCATGAAGATCTTCTCATTGCCACCTCCGTGGCAGTGGCTCTTGCAGCAGTGTCAGCCACGTCCCTGGAGATCTGTAATGCAGCTCTGCAGGACACATACCTCTCTTGCACTATGGATTTGAGCAATGGTCTTTTTGAGTCAGGGAGATGTTGTAGAAGGTCTGCCAATTTTGAATAATTGTCAAAGGGGATGTCTACACTACAGTGTTATTTCAAAATAGCTTATTTCGAAATAGTTATTTCAAAACAGCTTGTTTCAAAATAACGCATCTACACACAAAATGCATTTCAAAATAGCATTTTGCTATTTCAAAATAGCGCGTCCACACTGAGTGGACTCTGAATCGCATTTAAGGCTGGCCAGAACCAGTTCCGGCAGGGCACCAGGTCAGGACTTACTGTGTGGGGCTGCTGCCTGAGGCTATCTGAAGTCTGTGCTTAAAGGGACCCCCCCCAGACAGCCAGTTCTCAGGTTTCCCTGCTTGCTTGTCTACCTCGATGAGGGACAGCAAAGCATTTTGTCTCTGCGTGCTCTGGTTGCTCTCACTCGGGATACCACAGCACTCTGCAACATGGAGCCAGAGCTGCCTCTGAGCACTCTGGTGCTTCTCTTGGACACGTTGCTGTGAGCCTGGCTGCACTTTCTGCAGGCTGCCATCTGGGAGGTCCATTGAGGGGCTGTCAGTATCCAGGAGGCCCTGTGGGAGAGCTTCCAGCCTGAGGAGCACTAATAGCCTCCCTGGTCTGCCTCACTGGGGGCTTGTGCCTCATTCCTCCCTCACGTCCTTCCACTTACCCCTCCCTAACCCCCCTTCCTGATGTCAAATAAAATACATGTATTGTCATGAACACAAACTCTCTTTATTTAACAAAACTGGGGGGGGGGAGGGAATGAAACTCTGGTGAGACTGGGGAAAGGAGGCGGGAGAGGGGAGAAGAAAACCTGGGAGAAGGGAGCTGGAAGGGGGAAGCAAAGGGAAGAAGGCGGAGGGGAAGCTCAGGGCTCAAGGTTGGGGGACCAACTTGATTGTCATGCAAACCTGCTCCTGGGTTCACATGTGGCCTTTGGTGGCCAGGCTGGCAGCTATCCTGCCATAGACAGCCACGTTCTTCCATCTAGCGCAGAGATCATGGACGTTGGGGGCACCCCCCCAAACCTGAATAAGGTCCATGATCTCCACCCTGGACCAGGAATGCTTCCACCTTCTCCGGGCCCTGGCAGGCTCCTGGGAGCTGGCAGACTGCTCCTGGGGAGCGGTGGAAGGCTGGCTGCCAGTGGCTGGCTGGCTCATGTTTTGGGGCCACTGGGTCAGGGGCAGTGACTGCTAGCTCTGGGCTAGCAGAATCTACCCCTTTAAGGACTCCGGGGAGAGGGGGGAAGGGAGTGGAGTGTTCTTGGTTGAGGCTGGAGTGGCCACCAGGGCACCCTGGGAAGGCTGGAGGCCCCCTATTTTGAAATAAGCGTCTACACAGCATTTATTTCGAAATAGCTATTTCAAATTTGGCATTATTCCTCATAGAATGAGGCTTACCACATTCGAAATAAGCCCTCTGGCTGTGTAGATGCTAGGAAAGTTATTTCGAAATAAGGGCTGTTATTTCGAAATAACTTTGCTGTGTAGACATACCCAAAGTTATGACTGGAAAGGAGAGCAGAAAAGTTGGCAATATGTATTAGTAACGTGGCTGAAGAGTACACTTTCCTTCCAAAAATATCCAACTTTTTGTTATCTTTTTCTGGAGCGGTATTTCTGTATTGTGGTACTTTTGATCTATGCTGTACTGCATCGACCACCAATGAGTTAGGCTGGGGGTGGTTAAACAGAAAATCCAAGTCCTTGGAAGGGACAAAATACTTCTTATCCGCTTTTTTACTCGTTGGGGGAGCGGATGCTGGAGTCTGCCATATTTCCTCCGCCACCTCCATAATCGCCTCAATAGGAAGTGCAATTTTATTCCGATGCTGTGGGCGTAGGTTTTTCAACAGGTGGTGTTGTTTCATTCAAATATCTGCTAACTACACCTCCTGGCTATTCTGCCACGCGTTTGAAAAGATCCTGAAATTGTTTCAGGTCGTCTGGTGGGGAGACATCACCTGCAATCACTGCCTCATCTGGAGAAGATGATGAGTAGTCTGCTGGTGATGTGCCCTGCTGAGGGTCCTCTGGATCAGATAATTGACCCTCTTCGGGCTTCGACTGCTCCAACTGAATCGTTGGGCTTTTTGGAGGAAGCAGCGGTGAATGATCGCATTGAGGCACTGGGGGTAAGTGTCGAGAATCGGTAGATGAACAGCAATATGTGCGTCTCCTGTGGCATTGGGAGGTCCGATCATGATGAGTAGGGTTGTAGTACCCCCCTATGATAATGACTATAGTATCATTCTTAGCGTGCTGGCGATGAACGTAGAGAAGAGAACACACTACTATGCCTTGTATAGTAATGATGCCTTGGCCGGATAGGCGATCATGAATAATGCAATGAGTGCCTTGGAGATGGAGACTGTGAGAGAGACAGCCTCCTCTCTCTGTATCTTGGCTCCCTATAGCAGGAGTCACTGGGCTGTGTGCCCTATAATAATGCAAATGATGTAATTGCGGGGAGAGGGGTGGCTCCGGAGAGAAAGTTGGAGAGGAAGAATTGAGCCCTGTATACACACTTGTATGTGTAAGGGCTTCCTCCGGTGCCACCGCGATATTAGCCTGCACCGGTGCCGGGGCATGTGGTGCTGAGGGCACTTTTTCCGGTGTCGGCAAGGTCACCTGTGGTTTCAACATTGCCAGTGCCGGTAGCACTGGTGCCGCAGGCACTGCAGCTGCTCCTGCTGCCGGTGCAGATGCCCCCAGTGCCGCTGATGTGGCTGTCAGTTTCTGCGGTCCCGATGGTGCCAGTGCCGACTGTGCTCTCGATGCCGCCGCCGGCATTTTTTTCCCGTTATCGTTCGGCGCCCACTGAGACTCTGCCCCGGCTATCCCTGATGTACCTGGGCCATCTTTTAAGCCCTGTCCGGTACCAAGAGTCGCTGGCAGAGACTCGGGTGGGGACGGCTTGGGCTTCTTTGAGGCAGAAGTCTTGCTGCCCATAATGGTGCGCTTGTGCCCAGAAAAGGTAGACGGCTCAGCAGACTGTAATGCTTTATCTATTGAAAGCATTTTCAAACACCTCTCCCGATCCTTGCGGGCTCTGGCTGTCAGCTTACAGCAGTGCTGACACCGCTGTGGTACGTGTCAGCACCGTATACACGTATCTCCCAAGCACCGTGTACACGCCTCATGCCCGTCCGATACTGGCATGGGCTCCCGGCGGAGTGAACATTTCTTAAAGCCTGGGGAACCAGGCATTCCTCACAGAGAGTGTATCCTCCCGCTGAGTAACAAATTTGTGGGTTTTTTTTTAAAAAGAACGTTGAACCAGAACAAGAACAGGTAAGGGTAAGAGAAACTTGGTTTGTCCGTAACTATTTACAGGTCTGAGGTAAGGAGAAACCCTGAGGGAAAGATGGAGCTCCATCCGCGACCAAGGGTGGTTGGAAGGAACTGAGCGGGGGCCGGACCGCGCACAGCAGATCAAAGGCGCGAACAGCACGAGCCACTGCTCGCGCATGTGCGGTCCGGCAGAGCACGGCTATGCAAGTCTCCGGATCCGTGGCGCCGGGATGAGCCAGACACCATGAGTAGAGCCCCCACGGGGACCACTCGAAGAAGAAGTAATAGTTTTCCTTGTTTTTCTTCCCTGCTTCAAGAGTGGATTGAAGGATAATTGAGATGACTTGTTTAAGAGCTACTGAAAATGACCCTTGGTTCTAACTCAAACAACAAAAAATGTAAACTTATTTCAATATTTAGGTTAAATATACCAATATTGTGACATTAAAATACACTTTAAATTCACAAAACATTTCAGAAGGTTTCTACCCATAACCTCTGGGGCTACGGACTACCATTAGAAACCGAAAATGTCTTGGTTTGTAACTACATAAAAATGTGATTAAACTTAAAAATTTCTGGCTGCCCCAAATAGCCCTTTAACAACAACAGGCTATTACCATCATTATAATATGTAGGAAATTAGTCATAGCAACAAATATATTCATAACTGTGCATATTATGATTTTCTTTAGTAGTAATAATGAGAGCAAACTTAGACAACAAATCTTCTTAAACACCTCTACATCAGCAAATGCAGTTTCTGCCAGTCCCAATTAATATTTTTCTAATAATTTATTACCCAAAGAAAATCATTTTACATTGCAACAATTCAATTTCATGCTTCACATAAAATCTCTCTCTAGTTTTTCCCCATTACTGACACATCATCATCTACTCTTTCATATCTCACAATGTAAGTTAAAAACAAAAGCACTGACTTCATGCTTTAAACCTATATGTTAAGACAGAAGCAGGCTGGAAAACGGATTTGCAGAGATTTGAGTCCAAAAACTCTCGTCTATTCTGTCACACATAGAGAAGCTTTCCAAATCTACTGCTTTGCTATAATAACCTGTCTTGAGAATTGTCTTTGTGCACATTTGAAACTCTGTAGAAATTAATGGAAGTTAACCCACAACAGTGTGTAAGACAAAGGGCTTGGCTATTGTCCAAAAGCATGTCAGAGATTATTTTATTACTGTATTTACAACATATGAAACAAAATTGTTCCAAAAATAACCAAGCTTAGAGTTGATGGCACTGTACTTAAAACCAGATATAAAATAACAATGAGCTCCCAAAAAATGTGTACCATTAAATATTTTCTTGTGTCTCCTATTTCTGAAGGTAAGAACAAACTCTGTTCAGCATTCCCCTCTGTGTAATCATAGATATGTTAACTGCTGAGAATTCTTTATACTCTACTATATATTTGAGAGAGTTTGTTTGTACATGTGTCTGTCTGTCTGTCTATACGATAACTCCTCTTAAACGGTAAGAGCTAGGACCACCAAATTCAATATGCAGCTTCTTCTTATCATTACTTAAATCAGGAGTGGGGAACCTAAGGCCTGGGGGTTGGATGCGGCTCCCAATTTGCCTGGATCCAGCCCCTGAAGCTTAGGGAGAGCCTGTGCTCCTGCAAAACCCCGCTCTCCCCCCGCTATCCTTTCACAGGGCTGGAACACACAAAATCTACTAGCCTCCCCCCCACCCTCCCTCTTCCCCCGGGCTCTGGTGCACAAGGAAAATGTGGAGAATGTCTTTCTCCTCAGTCAGGAGCCACCTCAGTGTGTGGCCTCCAACTAATTTTTCCATGGGCCAGCAGCCCCTGATCCAAAAAAGATTCCCCACCACTGACTTAAACCAAGGCAAGGGTTTTGTTATGCCAGTAAAACAGGATGAGCCTGGAATGGGATTGCTTCTCATAAGAACTTATAGCAAAGAGAAAGAATCACCAGGTAGGTGAAAGGGCCTGGCTAGACTGACAGCAAGGCTCTCAAGAAGTTCTATTTGCCATGGTAAGTTTTATGATGTGGACTCTAATTATGAAGGAAATGAACTGTGACTACTAATTCATTTCTCTTAGGCCAAACAACAGTGTAGTAATAACATGCAATAAATACTGACTTCTTCTGGACTCCTACTAGTGACCCAAGAGGAAAGATTTTGTTTCCCTCTTATCAGTTCCTTGAACCATCCAGTTTCTCCTGCGTCCAGCACATTTATGTGAAAACAGAATTTGTTCTATGAATTTAGACAATATAAAAATGAAAATAAAATGGTTTGCAACAACTGATGTTATACTAAGTGGCACGAGAATACATCCAACTAGAAACAACTGTAGAAAGTTACCCATTACATATCTACCCAAGATCACGTTATGAAATGTTTTTCTTAACATAACAAACTGGTAGCTTGTCATGAATAATGCAGCACGTACCTATGTTGCAGGAAACCAATAAAAGGTGAAATTCCTGTTCCTGGACCCACCATCATAAAAGGGACAGATGGATCTGAAGGTAAGTGGAAAGTGTTGATTGAGCGAGCAAAAATAGAAACCTAAAATGAAAATAAATATTATTACAATATAAATGAAGAAATTCTGGAGGTAGTCAAACTGTCATGTGGTCTTTGGAGTTTTGAAAATTGTATATGTCTACATATTTTTATATCTATGTACCCACATACATACACACACATAGAGAACAAATTAATGAGTTCTATTTGAATGACTGTAGAGTCTGCCTAAACTTCCCAGCTTACTGAAGTCATGTAAATATTTGAGGACAAATTTCAAACAGGTCCCTGAAAATACAAATGCAAAATTTGCAGTCTATCCACATGTGCAAAATGGGCAAATGGATACACAAACATGGATTTCTGAAAATGAAAACTGACACAATCACAAATTTAGGAGAGGCATTTTTAGAGGTTCTTGTGAATTATGATTTGTATTACTCTGAGAAAAAAACCGTTACTAAACTTTCAGAACTGTTTTCTTTGAGATGTGTTGTGTCCATTCTAATCAGGTGTGTGCACAGTAGTCAGATTTTTCCCCTACAAGCTAGCCATAGGGTCACCCTGGGCACCCTCTGGAGTGGCTCTGGCATGGTACCCAATATAGGGCCCTACCAACCCACGCCCTCCTCAGTTCCTTCTTACCACCAGTGATGGTAGCTGGAGCTTCCCCTTGTTTGTGAATGAATCAATGAATGAGTGGAATAGGCAGGAAGGCTTACAGTAGACAATCTGCCCACAATAGGAGGACACATCTGTGGTTGACCCGGGACTGTGGTTCTGGAAGAAGCAGAACTGTTGGCACCTCCTGTTGTGTTCTGTAGCAAGCAGCTCCAACTGGAGAAATCCCTAGCACTGGAAAATTAAGTTGACAATGTCTGGGCAAAGAAACCATTCGTGACCCTGAAACAACCTGCTGAGGTGTTCCGCCAGGTCATTCTGCACTCCTGAGAGGTAGGAAGCTGCAGAAGAATCAAATGCTCTACGCAGAAGTTCCAGAGCAGGAGGCTTCCCAGCACTGGGGAGAGGAGCGTGCACTCCCTATTTGTTGATATAGAATATCACCATAATGTTGTCTGTCATCACTTACATGCAATATCCTGACAGGTACGACTGGAAAGTCTGACACAGTAGGCGAACTGCCCTTAGCTCCTGACACTGATGTGAAGAATCAAGTTGGTCAGAGACCAAAGGCCCTGTCTCTTGAGGTCCCCCAAATGGGCGCTCCATCCCAAGTGTGAGGTGTCCATGACCAGTAACATTGATGGTTGTGGTGCTGCGAAGGGAACCCCTGAGCAGACCTCCTGTGGGTCTACTACCAGACCAAGCAATCAAGAAGTGGACAAGGCAGTAAAACTATTGTGTCTAATTCGTCCCTGGCTGAGCGATAAACTGATGTCAGCCATGACTGCAGAGGCACGAACCTGAGCTTGGCATGTCACAGCACATACATACCGGCGGACAGGCGGCCATGTAGTTTGAGGCAGTTCTTCATAGTAGCGGTGTGGAATTGGCAGAGATTTTGTATGATATCAGACAGGAGCTTAAACCTCAAATAAGCCAGGAAGGCTCTGGCTTGTGTTGAGCCCAAGACCACCCCTATAAACTCTATTCTCTGAACTGGCAACAGAGTGGATTTCTTTTTGTTCACAAGGAGACTTAGATCGTCAAATGTGATACCAATAAATGTGAGCTGGGCCACTAGCTGAGCACTGGAGTGGGCCTTGATCAGCCAATCATTTTGAGGGGGCGGGATAGCTCAGTGGTTTGAGCATTGGCCTGCTAAACCCACGGTTGTGAGTTCCTTCCTTGAAGGGGCCATTTAGGGAGCTGGGGTAAATCTGTCAGGGATGGTACTTAGTCCTGCCATGAGGGCAAGGGACTGGACTTGATGACCTCTCCAGGTCCCTTCCAGCTCTATGAGATAGGTATAGCTCCATATATTATTACAGGAACACCTGTATGTGATGTCTACAAAGGAAAGCGACTACCATAACCTTGCATTTGAACACATGGGGAGCTGCTGATAGGTAAAATAAGAGAAGGGTGAGAAGGCAGAGAATTAGATGGAGTATCCCCCATCTACAGTGCTGAGCACCCAGTGGTCTGTGGTAATATGGGACCATGCACAGTTGAAAGGGGATAGTTGGGAGGAAAAGGTAAGTGAGGGTGACCTCCTGGCTGGTGTGCCATCCTCAACTGTGCCTTCAAAAGGCAGGTTTCGGTCTTGAAGGTGATTTAGGGTAGCCTGAGGTTTGCCTCAAAGGCTGACATGGCCTCCTTCTGCCACTATGGTCCCTTCTCTTAGAGCTGTCTTGACAACCCTTTTGTGAGAAGCATTGCTGAGACTGTGGTCAGAAGTGCCTTCGCTAGGTGGAAGGGGGGTAAAGGCCTAAAGACTGGAGGGTAACTTGAGTCTTTGAGGCTGTTGAGCTTCTTGTCTGTCTTCTCCAAGAACAGTGAGTCCCCCTGGAAGGATAAGTCCTGGATAGTTTGTTGCACCTCATAAGGAAGGCCTGAGACTCATAGTTTGTTGCACCTCATAAGGAAGGCCTGAGACTTGTAACCAGGACCCCCTATGCATAGCAATCCCAGTGGTTATCACTCTAGTAGCCGCATTAGCCACATCTAATGCTGCCTGCAGAGACATCCTGGAGATGAGCCTCCATTCTTCCACAAATGCCAAAAATTCAGTCCTAGAGTCTGATGGAAGAAGCTTTGCATATTTAGTCAGTGTCAAACAAGTGTTGTAGATATACCTACTAACAAGGGCCTGCTAATTTGCAATATACAAATGCAACCTGCCCACTCAACAGATCTTCTGAGAAAATAGGTCTAGGCATTTTGCTTCTCTGTACTTAGAGGAGGATCCCTGAAATCTCTCTCTCCTTTTGATTGACCACATCTACCAAAAGGGAGTCTGGTTGTGGGTGAAAGTAAAGATATTCAAACCCCTTCGACAGGACAAAGTACCACTATGTCAACCACTGGGTCGGTGTCATCCACTAAGTCCTCTCCTTGAATACGCAACCCTTGGACTACCCTACACAATAACTGCTGCAAGACCCAAGAGTCCTCAAGGGCTAGAGCCACAGTTGAGCCTGCTACAGCTTCATTGGGTGATGAAGAGGAGGACACCACTAAAGGAGGGGGCTGTTCCTTTCCATTACCTCCTGCAGGGTCTCTAGAACCTGACAGCACCAAAAGTGAGAAGGGGATCAGTGTTGAAGATGATAAAGTGGATGAAGCCATCAAAGACTGCCCAGACAGTGCCTGAGCAACGGTACATTGGGAGTCCGCCATTGGCATCGGGACCAATGCTGCTGCCGCTGCCGGGTCTGACTTTGTGGCTGTCATCAGAGCTGATACTGGCATCATTGGAGCCTCCGGACACATGGACACTGCTGTGGCTGTGACTTGCTCTGGCGCTGACGTGGTCTGAAATGGTGCCATATTCACAGATTGTGACCACTGCTCTACTGCATGTGTTGACACAAAGGTGGCAGTCACCATGGATGCCATTCTGAAGTGTGAACCCTGGCTCCTGCCCTGACCCTGGTGAAAGGCTCAAGGGGTCCAAAAGAGCCACTGTGGAAGATTCTGCAACTGATATGGGGAATGAGGCATGCTCCAGGGATGATTGACAGGATGTGGGGGAAATCCCTAACGACCTATTTTAACACTAACACTACACTTACTGTCTGAGGGGGTAGCCATGTTAATCTACACTAACTGCTAACTAATACAACTATAACTACAACCAAGTAACTATATACAATGGTTTGAAAGAAGTACTTGTCTGCTTGCAAGGAAAGGACAAGCAAGAGGAATTTCCAGCTACCATCTCTGGCAGTAACAAGGAACTGAGGCAGGGGCCAGTCAGCAGGGCCCTATATTGGGCACCATACTGGCACCACTCCAGGGGATGCCTGGGACAACCCTATGTCTAACTGCCAGAGCAGGGGTGGCCAACCTGCAGCTCGTGAGCCGCACGCGGCTCGCAAAGAAAAAAACTGCGGCTCCTGACAGAACTGGGACGGAACCCGGAACCGCTCAGGTCAGCCACTCTCATAGCCGGGCTGCTGTGAGCCACATGCATGCTCATGGACCATGCCGTTCCGCTCATGGCCCCCAGTGCACTACGTCATATCCTGCACGTGCAGGCTGGGTCACACACAGCATCCCAGCCTGCATGTGCTAGCAGCCAGCTGCTAAGCGCAAGCAGCAGCAGCAGGTCGGGGTGTGGCAGCAGCAGCACCAGCGGTGGCTCCGGGACTTGGGCATAAGGTTAGTGGGGAAGAGGGATTGGGTTACAGCGGGGAGGGGAGGTGTCTGGCTCTGGGGAGGGAAAGGAGGTGGGGGGGTGAGCGTGGCATGCTGGCCACTCAGCACACGCACCCCAGCGCCTGGAGGGAGACGCACGGCTGTAGTGGCAGCAACGGCTCCGGGACCCGAGAAAGTTAGAGCAGGGGAGGGGAAGGTGCCTGGCTCTAGTCTGGGGTGGGGAAGGGAAGAGAAGGTGATTGGGTTGGGGGGGGGGTGCACAGCGTCCCAGCCAGCACATCTCAAGGCCGGCCGCTCAGCACACACGCCCCAGTGCCTGGAGGGAGACGCGTGTGGCTGTAACAGTGGCTCTGCCTCTGGGACCGAAGAATTAGGTTAGTGCAGGAGGTGGGAGGGGCTTGGTATAGAGGGGGGCCGATGCCTGGCTCATGGGAGGGGGGATTGGGTTGGGGTGTGTGTGTCTGGCTTTGGTGAAGGGGAAGGGAGTTGGGTTAGAGGGTATGTGTGTGCGTGCCTGGCACCAGGGAAGGGGAGGAGGATGGGGTTGGGGTGTGTGCGCCTGGCTCTGGGGAAGGGGAGGGGGATTGGGGTTGGGATGTGTGTGCCTGGCTCTGGGGAAGGGGAGGGAGATGGGTTGGGGGGGTGCCTGGGGGAGGGGAGGGAAGGGGAGGGGAAGAGCAGACAGCGCGCTTCCTGAGACCTGGGATCCCCAGGTACTGGCCCCAGCTGTCTCTGTCCCCTCACGAGTACCCTGCCCCAGCACCCTGTCCCCTGTCCCCACCAGCACAGTTGGGGCCACATTAATGAGTCTTGGGGGTTTTTGGAGGGGTTGTGTTTCTGCATCTCACCTGTGTGGCCCCGACTGACTTTTCTGTGGGTCAGTGACTCCTGACTCAAAACAGGTTCGCCGCCCCTCTCATAAATAAAGACAATGCTGAAACATTTTGTGTTTGACATAATATTTTATTTAAAAATGAAGCGTGGCCAACAAGCCCTCAGTAGGGGCCAAGCCCCCATCTGGCCACAGCATCATAACACTCCTACAACCCCCAGACCCCAAACCTGAGCCTATCATACACTGGAAGCCCCTGTCCTGAGCCTCTCACATCCCCAAACTCTTGCACATCCCCAGTCTTCTGCCACAACACTCCTGAACCATCCACACACTGCAAATCTGTGTCCTGAGCCTATCATACTCCCAGTCTCCCTGCCCTGAGCCCCTCAGGCACCCCAGCCCAAAATCCTGCACCCTCACAGCCACAAGCCTGTAGCTTGCTCAGCACCCCAACCCTCCACCTGACCCCAACACTCTCCATCCGGGAGGATCCTCCTTGAGCCAGCATCCTCTTCTCTACTTCCTCCTGCACCCAAATTCCTTCCCAAAGCTTGTGCCTCTCACCCCTTCCCAGTGCTTTTTTTTGCGCTTAGCAGTGGAGACAGCGTGAAGAGCCAGGGTAAAGATGTTGAGCCAAAAAAAAAAAAAAAAAAAGGGCAGGGCCACGAAGACCTGGGGCAAAGTTGTTAACAATAACAACAACAACAACAAAAAGCAAAGCTGTGCCCTGGGACGGATGTACCAGCACCTATTTACCCCCCAGCGCAGGGCTTTTTTTTGTTTGTTCGCTCAACAATTTTGCCCTGGCTCTTCATGCTGTCTCTACTGCTATTGTGGCTCTTCGTCTTGAACAGGTTGGCCATGCCTGTGCTAGAGCTGCAAGACTGACTCCATGTGAGAGAGTGGGGGAGAAAGAGAGACATTTTTCTCCCAACAGAATATTTTCATTTGAGTCTCAACAAAAATAGAACCATCTGTTGAACATTAAATATTCACTATATTATATTTGTGCCATCCTAATTGAAAATAATAATTACCCAGCTAAAAACAAAGTTAACAGAGTTCTCCTGTCCAGAGATTTAAAATATTACAAAATTTCACTACCACCAATTTGAGAGAGAACATTTTTAAAGGGATGGTTGAGACACGAGATTCACAGATCTAATGCCAGAAGGGACTGCTTTGGTTATCTAGTCTGAGCTCCTGAATAAAACAGAATAGCTTCCTACAAAAAATTCCTAGAGCAAAGCTTTTAGAAAAACATCCAATCTTGTTTGAAAAACTGCTAGCTAGAGAAAAAATCCACCACAAAAAGCTAAAATTAAAATGGGATCTTTAGATCGTCACTTCAATGCTCACCCAGCAGAGCTAGTTCAGCTAAAAGATAAAGTAAAACATCACCGTGGACAGCACTAGGGATGTAAGTGACTAGTCGACTACCCGAAAAGCATATGCAAGCAAGCAATGGGGGGGGGGGGGGGAGAGGAGGCGCAGAAAGCGGGAGCCGGTGTTCTGGGAAGCTGGCTTAAAAGCCAGTTCCCCCCAGCACCTACTCCATGAGGAGCCAGGGGCGTAGCAGGGGGTGGGGGACGGGACTGGGCGCAAGCAAGGAATCAGCTGATTCCAGGCTCATTCTTGGTCCCCACCACTGTACCTTGGCTTTTTCAATGTATTAAGAGCCTGGCCCAGAAGTGCAGCATCTGGCACCGGGCGCAAGCCAGGACCGCTGATTCCCAGCTCGCGCTCTGTCCCCCCACAGTGCCTCTTCTTTTTAAACGCATTAAGAGATGGCTGACTTTTAATACATTTAAAAGTCAGAGCCGCAGCAGGGTTAGCTCCAGCTGCATCTCTGGAGTTTCCTCCCGTTATCAACTACTCGAGTAGTTGATTAAATGCAATTTAACATCCCTAGACAGCACCACCATCCTTCTTGCAACTCAGGCCAATATTCTGGGCATTATCTTGGAGTCAGCCTTACACATCCAGACCATGTCTAAATCTTGCTGCTTCTTCCTGCAAAATATAGGTTAAATCTGCCAAATCTGGGACTCCCTGGTCCAGCAATATCCATGGTCCGACAGAGCCAGGGATGTTGCTGGACCAAGAGCCCTGGAGCAATGCAGGGGCTATGGATCCCCAGCTGGGCAAGACAGCATCTGGGGAGCCCCCACCCTGGCCCAGAACCCCCAGCATCAATGGTGCCAGGCAGTAGCCAGGCAGGAATCCCCGGCATTAGTGGGGCCACGTCACCAAGGAGCCCTGGCCCTAGCCGGGGAAACACCAGCTGCAGCTAGGCTGCCTTGGCCAGGAACCCTGAGGAACCCCTGGTGGCAGCAGGGCTGGGATGACCAGGCAGCCTCTGCTGGGAAATCCCCAGCTGAAGCAGGGTTTGCGGTGGCAGGCAGCCAGAATCCCCAGTGGCAACAAGGCGGCTCTAGTGGTGGGGTGGCCCTGGCTGGGGAAGCGCCAAAGGCTGTAGAGCGGCAGCTTTAAGTTGTTTTGCTGTAAGTCCAAGTTTTTTGGAATGTATCTTGGACTTGTAGCGAGGACCCCCTGTATGTGTCTCTCTTACAGGTATAGCAGGGCAGGACTGACTGAAGGAGCTCCTTAACCCATTGCCCAGCTTGGGGTTTGTATATCCCATCACACGTACATAAAAATAATCATAAAGCTGCGACATTATCCCTCAAATCACTCCTTAAACTCCACCTAAACTGTGATGCACACAGAACACATGGAAATGACTAGACAGCTGGTAAACTGTGACTACTGTTTATGGTTGCCAGATAGTTGCACAAAAAATACCAAACATGGCGGGGGGTGGGGGGAAGGGAGGGAGGGGAATTGGTTGAGCAAAAAGAAAGAAAAAAAAAAAAAAAGGACCCGCCAGACATGGGAATAACAGAAAATACCAGTATTTTCTGGGTTGTTGGGGGTTTTTTTTTGTACTGGACAGGAGACACGATTGCCACAACTGCGGGCAGTGTAGGGCTAGCTAGGGCTACAAGACACTGCTCCTTGCTGCAGCCAGCCTATTGCAGGGAAGGAGTTCTGGGGCTTGCCCAGATGTGGACACCCCTTCCTCCCTAAATGCAGGGAAGGGGCTGGGGGTGATTCTCCTCCTTCCCACTCCTGCAAGGTATTCCCTCCTCCCCCATCTTCCCTCCAGTCCTGCATGCCTCCTTAACTGGTAAGGCTCCAGTCTGCCAGAGGCTAGCCAGTCTATTCAGGGAAGGGGGGGGGGGGAGGGAAAAAGCTGTCCCTGCTGTGGCTTCCCCTTCCTTCCAAAAGGTGCCCCATTCAGGGAAGGGACTCAGGGGCTTCCCTTGCCTCCCACTCTGGGAATGGATCCCCTCCCCTCCCTTCTCCTCTCATTCTGCTCAAGGCAAAAGTAGTTTTGCTGGCAGCCTCCTGAGCCTTGGAAGGAGAGGCAGCCTCTTTCCCTGCCGCCTGGCTGACATGCCGCAGGGCTCCAGCACGTGGAGTTTCTCCCTCAGGCCAGATCTCCTGTGCAGCCTCTCCTACGTGCAGGAGAGGAACCAGAAGTATCTGGCCGTGCGGCAGGGGAGGCTGGGGGAAGTTTTTTAAGTGGCCCCAGAGACACACACCCCCCTTACCCGCCAGACGCAGCAGGGGAAAAATGTTCCCGCAGGCCTTCCATCCAAGAAAAAACAGAAAATACTGGACATTTTGCATGTCCGGTATTTTGTTTTTTTTTTTACCGGAGAGAAGACACAATTACCGGACTGTCTGGGCAAAAACCGGACACTTGGCAACCTTACTACTGTTTGTTATGTTGCAAATAATGATTTCACTGTTTTGTTGTGCTTCCCCCAACACTCTTGCTGCATCTATTTGCTATCTCCTGACTTACGCTTCAGACTGTGAACTCATCTGGGTAGCAACCATCTTTTTGCTGTGCATGTATGGTGAATACAGTGTGATCTTGGAGCTTCTAGCCCTTACTACAATACATATAAATAATAATGGAGCCGCATCCTATTCCACTGAAGTCAACGGCAAATGTCCAATTTATTTTTGTGAATTAATTCAGTGGAGCAAAATTAGTCCTTAACAATATTCCCTCTTAATTTTTAAATCCGTGGGCAGAATGAATTTTGTTATGTGTATCAATAGGGCAGTGATGTGTGGAAAGGGTGGGACTGAGGGGTTCGGAGTGTGGGAGGAGGCTCAAGGCTGCACCAGTGGGTTGGAATAAGGGGGACGATGGCAAGGGGGATGAGAAGTTTGGGGTTCAGGCTACCCCAGGGCTGTGGCGAGGAGAGAGGATGCCCCCTAAAGCCTCTCTCATGACAGCAGTCCATGGCTGGGGGAGAAGCTCTAGGGCTGTAGCCAGGGGAGAGGCGCCTCTCCTTGCTGCAATTTGCTTCTCTCCCACTTCTCTGTTGTCCAGGCCCATGACCATGCACCTCTGATACTCTGCTGCACACCTTAGAGAGGACTTAAATCCTTAGTTAAGGGAGGCCCCACATTTATTTGATTATTTTTAAAGTTTAAGAGGAGAAATGTAAGAACAAAGTTTAAAAAATTCTGCTCTCCCATGTAAAACAATTTTTATTGTTTAATCCTCTGGATGCATCTCCCTTTTATCATATCTGTAAAAATATTACAGAGCTATGTTTCTTTTTTTCTATTTAATTATAAGAAATTAGTGCAATTCTTGCAGAGGAAGCTGATATTTGTATTTTTTTAACAATAGTGCAGCATTCTACCATAGCTGAGTTAGTGAATTACTTTTACCATTATCTCTTCCAATACTGTGTGTGGGTTGATTTTTTTTTAAAATATCACTTCTGCAAATGGTTTATATGCATCTATTTTTAAAAGTGTTTGTAATTAATCTATTTCTGCTCAACATCAGCCTCATTCATTTTGTATTGGTATTCTACATATTTTGCAATCCATGTACATTGCTGCACATTTATCTATGTTCAAGTTTAGCTTACACTGCAGATAAAAACACCTTATAATTTTGTTCAGCCCACTATAGTAATTAACCTTTCATTCTTCTTCCCCCTCCAACTACCATATGTTTATGCTCCTTTCCCAAGAGTATATCCCAGGAGTAAGTTAAAAAGTGATAATATATTTTAAATCAAAAACATTTCTGAAAGCTGGGATAAACTACATCCTATGCACACTTACTCAATTTTCCTTGAAAAAGATTTTAAAAAATTTAAAATAATTTGTAAGACAGGTCTTGGTCTGGTAAATTTGACAAATTACCTTTGACTGTCATATTTTGCAACTGGACTCTAGTGTGGATTCCCTGTTTTAATCCACAAGATGATAATCTAAACTTTTTGGTGTCGGTTGTTTTTCCTTTCTGGCATTTTGATTATATAGTACCTTGCCAGATTTCTAGTATTTCACTTATTTCTAACGAGCCTGAGAGCATAATGAATATACATGATGGAAAGCAATTCTCTGAAAAAACACCTTATAAAACCTTTCTCATGAGGCAATAAATAATATACACATAAAATATTGTAAAATAGGCATCATCTTCCAAAAGTTCTCTGATCATAGATACACACCAGAAGTTTTTCAATTTTCTGATTGTTCAAGAAACTTTTCCAAAATAGTAACTTTCAGTAATCTGTCCAATTACCAGACCTCACAAGAGATGGGAAATTCATGAGGTTCACCACTATAAACCTTTTGCCCTGACCTGAGTGAGGAAAAAGAGGATCCTATTGGCAACACTTACAGTCCCCAATAATACTCAAGGGCACATTTAAACTTCTGGGAAGATTGACACTCTGGAGGCTGATCTTCCAGCATTCAATTTAGCGGGTCTGGTAAAGACCTGCTAAATCGAATGCTGAGGATGCCCCCCCTTGATCCCAGAACTCCTTGTAGTCGCAAGGAGGAAGGGAAGTTGACAGAAGAGTTTCTCCTGTCAACCTCCCAGTATGGGGCTGCCTCAGAAAAATTATAAAAGTATGTTGAATCCAGCTATGCAATTCATGCAGCTAGAGTTGCATATCTTGCATCAATTTTCTCTGCGAGTGCAGACCTGGCCTAACACAGGTTATAACATACCACATGACTAAGGCCCTGTGTAAATTATGATTTCATAGATTGCAAAGACATCGTTAAGTTAGCCCAATGCCACATTTTTTCAATATTCTTTTAAAAAATGAAAATGCGTATGAAGTATTTCATACAAAAAAATGATCTTAGCAAACTGTCCAATTCAAATGTTACATCTCCATCTATATTATTTTCCCGCATACAAGGATAGAGTACTACAAAGTAATTACATCATCAATGTGACTGAATACAATCTAGGTGGAAAATACTATACATTGCAAACAAAAATATGGATGCCTCTTAGAAATCTAGGACAGTATGGCAACTGTTTTACTTGTGAAGAAACAATATGATGACTTCTCTTGTTTCAAAATTCCACTGAAAATTATAATTCCCTACATATTGATCAGACACACACATTTGTTTGCAAAGATCTCTCTCTTAAAAAAAACTGGACAACAAAAGGCTATGGGAATTCTTCAGAAAGAAAGCAGCAAATGGGGGAGTGATTCCTTGATCAATCTAGCTGAGATAAATATAGGCTGTTATTACAACACCATTGCACGTGCTAGTATATAATTCCTGAATACCTTTTAGGTGGATTTTGACTATATAGTGCATCTATCTCCAACAAAACATCTATGTCAAAAGCTTAAAATCAAATGCTTTGGGATTACTGTTTAACTCAGTACCTGCAATGCTCACATAATAGCCTTTGCTAATGAGATCTGACGGACCGATTTCCCAAAGGCTGACAAGCTAACAAAGTTTCAAAGGGGTTTGTAAACATCATCCGAGTAGGAAATTCCATTTTAATGAAAATCTGCATAGGACACAGTCTAGACTATGAGTTCCAATGTTGCTGTGAAACTGCTCCCAAAACCAGTTAAGACAAGATAAGAAGCTGGTATGCTGCTATTGATTATAACGCACAGTACTGTTTAGTTGAGTTTGAGGGAACAAGAGATGCAAGTTACAAACACAACACTTAATATTTCTTATAACACAAGAATTAAGGGGTCACCAAATGAAATGAATCAGCAGCACATTTAAAACAAACGAATATTTTTCCATAGAACACACGGTTAATCTGTGGAACTCCATGCTAGATGTTTTGGAGATCAAGACTATAACAGGGCTTAAAAAAGAACTAGATAAGTTCAATGGATATCAGCCAGGATGAGCAGCGATGGTATCCCTAGCCTCTGCCAGAAGATGGAAATGGACGACAGGTAAGGATTGGAAATAGATGACAGGTGAGATCACTTGAGGATTACCTATTTCTGTTCCCTCATTCTGGGGCAACTGATATTGACCTCTGTTGGAAGACAGGTTACTGGGCTAGATGGATCTTTAAGCTGACCCAGCATGGCCAATTTCACTGCTCTACAGCGAAAATGCTTCTGAAATAAATGTAATCAAACTTTACTAATTCTGGGTCACTGAGAACAAAAATGCTTAAAATTGTTGATTGGCTCTAGTTTTCAAGATATGCTATTGGGTCAGTATATACGACCCTTGACTTGGGAACGGCGGAGGATAAGTGAGTTATAAAGGGAAGGGATCTCAATTTAAACCAGAAACGACTAAAATACATCTTTGACTGGATCTATGAATAAATCTATGACTGGGTTTGGACAGTACTTGCTTTTTAGGCAAAACAATGAACGATGCAATCTGAAGCTGGTATTGCATCATATATGATATGAATTGCATCATGTTATTCCTAGAGGTCATGGATGATGCAATCATAACGAAGCTTACATCACTCTGCTGAACAAATTGCCCTATACCAGCTCTAGAAATCATACAGTGTCGTGCTCTCTTATTTGTCAGTGTTTGATTTTGCAAAGGGACACATTTCTGTTTAGCCAAAGTGAGCAGAGATGCCTCGTACTTGTGTGAACAGTGCAGATATCTTCTGCTATGTTTGTGGTGAAGTGACTTTTGCATCACAAAAGCGCAATATAAGCACTATGGTTAAGAAAGCCTATCACCTTTATTTTGGCTGCAAAATTGGAGATCAGGACAAGAGGTGGGCCCCACACATATGCTGCAACACTTGTGCAACAAATCTTCGCCAGTGGTTGAACAGGAAAAGGAAATCTATGCCTTTTGCAGTGCCAATGATTTGGAGAGAGCCAACAGATCATACCAGCAATTATTACTTCTGCATGGTGCCTCCAGTTGGGAAAGGTGTGTCAAAGAAGAAAAAGTGGACTGTGCATTATCCAAACATTCCATCAGCTATATGCCCAGTACCCCACAGAGAAGGACTGCCGCTTCCTGATGCACCAGAATCATTCTCACTTGAGTCAGACGAGGAAGAGGAAGAGGATGAAACTTCTGGTCCTGAACCATCAATGTCACAGGACCCACATTTTCTCCCACCCTCCTCCTCTGAACCACACCTCATAACACAAGGTGAACTGAATGACCTTGTCAGGGATTTGAAACTACCCAAGAGTAAGGCAGAGCTGTTGGGCTCCAGACTACAGCAGTGGAATCTCCTGGCAGGTGATGTTAGGGTTTCCATGTTCCGTGACCCTCAAAAGGATCTTGTCCCATTTTTCTTCATGGAAGGTGATCTTGTAGCCTGCAACAACATCGATGGTGTGATGGCAGCCCTCAACATCGTTCACGATCCAGATGAGTAGAGACTGTTCACTGATTCATCAAAGACGAGTCTCAAAGCTGTTTTGCTGCATAATGGCAATATTTTGCCATCAATTCCAGTTGGTCATGCAGTCCATATGAAGGAAACCTATGACGACATGAAACAACTTTTGAGGTGCATAAACTGTGACCAACATCGGTGGCAGCTTTGTGGCGATTTGAAGGTTGTTGCTCTCTTGCTTGGTCTGCAGACTGGATACACAAAATACTGCTGTTTTCTCTGCGAATGGGATAGTCGTGCAAGAGATTCCCACTACATCAAGATAGATTGGCCACTCCAACAGTCATTGGAGCCTGGGAGGAAAAGTGTTCAGCATCCACCACTTGTTGAATCAAGGAAGATTTTGTTACCACCCTTACACATCAAGCTGGGTCTGATGAAGAACTTTGTCAAGGCCATGGACAAAACACAAGCAGCTTTCAAGTACCTCCATGGAAAATTTCCAAGGTTAAGTGAAGCTAAGATAAAGGAAGGTGTCTTTGTTGGGCCTCAGATTCGTGAACTTCTTCGAGATGATGCATTTGACCATGCACTACGTGGCAAGGAAAAGACGGCATGGAAAGCCTTCCAGTTAGTGGCAATAAATTTTCTCGGAAACAACAAGGCAGAGAACTACAGGTTGTTGGTGGAAAACCTCCTCAAGGCATAATAAAGCCTTGGTTGCAATATGTCACTAAAGATACATTTTTTGCACTCTCATCTAGATTTTTTTCCACCGAACTGCGGAGCAGTGAGCGATGAGCATGGCGAGCGATTTCACCAGGACATTGCAACAATGGAGAAACGCTATCAGGGCAAATGGAGCCCATCAATGCTTGCAGACTATTGCTGGACAGTGACAAGAGATGCTCCATTTAATGAATACAAGAGACAAGCCAAGAAGTGCCGAGTAGACACTGAATAGGACTAAACTATGTACATAATAGTTTTTTGCCTTTTGTTTCATAATAAATTTTATTTATATAACCCTTTTGCTGATTTTTAAAGTGTTACATAAACAGGACAGGTGAAATATTATCATGTAAAGCAACCATAAACACATGAAAAGACCTAGGTTTACAATTTATGATTAAAACTCTACTATCTACACAATATACATAGACGTAAAATATAAAAACTTAAATATCTTGGAAACAGTAGCCAATCAGTTGTTTTAATTGTCATATTTGAATTCAGCACATCAAAATACATAATAAATAGCACATTTTATCTCTGAAGCAGACGACTTCTAAAAAATTGTAGACCAGTGTTTTAGGTTCTTACAAAGTGTGAGGAGCTGAAACATTTTTTGCAAGATTAAGAAATTTAACAGCTATAATTCAGTTTTGTCATAAAATGGCAAAGAGTGTGCTGATTTAATCAAATGGTTTACAAGTAGAGAGATCTGCATTAATCAAGTGTACAGAAAAGTTGTTGACTTAATTAACAACTCACTAAACACTTAAAAAGGGAGCAAGACAGTGATGATGCAAGGATTCAAAGTCAATATATTAAAACTTTTATCAGAGTTGCAGATAAAATTACAAACTACAATTTCTACAAGTGCATGGAAAGGAAACCTCATTTTACCCAGCCAGCATACCAGCTCCTTAAAGTGGTAAGAGTCTTTGATACTTTACAAATACAGCAAAAGCTGTGCAAGCAAAAAGGAACAACTCAACTAATGGTACTTAACTTTAAATCAAAATAGAAAAAGAAATAACTGAACATATATATTTGTATATTTTGACTGCATATACATTTGTTTACTGCCAATTTTAGTTGTAAAATTAATTCCATGCATAATCCATGAAATTCAATAGTTTGCCCATTACATAATTTTCAGGCCAAAACAAAAATGTTTGCAGTTCATATGTGACCTTCTTAGGGGCCAGATTAGGAGTTTAGTCTTTTAAAGAGATGGAACCTTACTAAATCAACTATCCCACTGACTGATGCACAAACCCACCTTTTCACTCTTTCAACACTAGACAAACATCTCTTCTACAGTATTTTATTGAACATTGTAGGAGTACTTCTCACGCTTTCCTCTCCCAGCACATACATTGCAGATCTGCTTCTCTACCTCTGATTAGAAATCTTGGCTCTGACTGAAACGCACAGACAGAGAAGGGAACTGAGCACTTTCTCCCTAGTGCACCAAGGCAGAATAAAGTGACATAGCCCAATAAAGAGCTGGAGAGAAAACCAGGCAAAAGAAATAAAAAAGACTTTTCCTATGAATTAGTATAATAAATGTACCTTTTCAGTGCCTGATGAAAGATGTGATTTTTTTTTTCCTAAAGGAAGTCATTTCAAGGAGAAAATGGCAAGAATTAAATACTTTTTGAAAAGCAAAATAGGTCATCCGATCTGTATAATCAGGTTTGTACTTTGGTGCGTGACTGCTATATGTATATACTCATAGTCAGACTTTGTGTGGTGGGATCGAATCATGTGCAATCATTGAAGAGAGTTAGGGAATAGCAAAGATGCTGTCAATACTGCAGTGTTACAATCTTTACCCACTGGCTGATAAAATATAGAGCTACCTATGCAGGAAGACTCAGAAAGTGAGAGAAATAGTTTTAGGGGAAATTCTGACTGCAAGCCAACTGGCCCTTTCAAAGGGTTATAAAAGACAGAGACAGGTATGGAGGAGGCTCTCGTGGAGAAAGGAGCTCATGGACCCTGATCCTGATACTAGACTCACTTTTCAGTGTCAAAAGTAAATAAACTGATCAACAGAAGCTAGGGCTAACACCACCCATGCACTAAATTCTTTGTGCCAAATTCTTTGCTGAGAAAAGTCAATGGAGCTGAACCTATTTAAACCAGTAGAGAATTTCAATAAATGAGCTTTCATAGTGTTAATATCCTTTTTAATATGAACGTTTTAACTCCCACTAAGGTTACTGCAAGTTACATTTCAATGGGGGGATTAGAGATGAAGTACAAGCTGCAAATGAAGATCTTTTCCCAAACTTCTCCAGAGTCTGGAGGGGCACTTAAACCCAGATTTTGGATTTTGACCCAACATTAATAAGTCTGATTTCCTCCATGAGTTCACTCTCACACAGTGGTTATATATACTTTGCTGGGTATCCTATGCATGGCTAAAATTAACAAGATTTTAATCAGAAAAAATCCCTTTGGAGATATACTACACTGCAGATATAAAGAAATCACAAAGGGAACTTGTAATAAGTGTGGAATTGCCCAAACGGATAAATATAGCCACAATCAGAACATCTTAGCCTCAGATGAAAGAATAAGCAAAACTGTTTTTTCCAGAAATATATATTCCAATTATATTATTCTAAAAACACAAAAAATTAAACCTTATTTTGGTACCTTTACAGCTGATGATTTTTCTTCCTTTGAGTGTAGAGAGTTTTTATGTGGTTGAAGAATTTGTGCAACTAACTCAGTGAGCCAACCTGTGCAAACGCCTTTTCGAGAAATCAGTCGAGATGGGGAGGATGGAAACTCCACAACATTAAAAACAAACTGCAGTTTTCCTGGTTGAAACAAATTGGAGCTGCAATGAACAAACAAAATGAACAAAAGAAAAATCATGTCACCTTAATGTAGCTTCATTTTTGGCTTAATCCAAAACTCATTGAAGTTAGAGTCTATCCCTTGATAGTCTTACAAGGCTGGACTGGCAAGTGTCTGGACAATTCCAATAGATCTCTTCTGAATTTATCAGATTCACATGCATGAGAGTTCCATTGTCAGAGAGCACTGATAAAATTTTACCAGCCACTCAAAGATTGTTGCTTTATTTATGTGTGACACCACATGGGGTGTGTTTTTAATTAGAACATTATTATTAAACTATTAAATTAAAAAATAAACTTAGATTTCTTTCTACCCAGGTTTTATTTTTCTTTTCTTCAACTCTATTTCTTCTCCTCTATCTAACGACAACATCTTTTTGTTTCCCCTTATTCTAGAATTTATTTAATGTTTCAATATTTTTCTCTTTCTTTTTCTCTGTCTCCATTCCTTTCCTATCTTCCCACTTATTTGTACTGTGTCCACCATCTTCCTTAATCTATTTCCAGGTCTTCACTCTTAAATCACTCTTCTTCAGTTCCTTCCTTCATTTCATCCTCAGTCTCCCCATCCTCCATTCACACTCACTCCCTCTCTGTAACTCTTCCCCTTGCAATCTCCTTATCCTTAAATTTGCTTCCCACAGTCTCTCTCTGACAACTCAACCTGGCCTGCTTGGGAAAGCTACTTCTTTTCCAGAGACTGCCATGTCTGCAATTCTAGTCTGCAATACCCTGTTAAAGGATTGTTATGGATCTCTTCTTTCTCCTCTTTTTGCCTCACAGGATTTGGGGGATGGCAAATCAGGCTGCAGTGATCTTCTGTATTTCTACCCAAAGGCCAATGCTGGGAGTTGCCTGGCTAGACTGATTCAGCTGCATTAGTAAACAGGAGCAGACACTCCACTCAAGTCTTCTCGATCTGAGTGTGAAGCATTTCCTAAAAGAGTGGCATCTGACCAGCGAGACAATCCTACTAGTCATGGAAGACACTAATCCACTAGGTAGATGCCTCACAGCCAATCTAGACCTGAGATTATTTACATGCTCTTTGTCACTAAAGGCATACTGCACACTTTCCCTGGAAATATTCCAGATACCTCAAGGACATTTTCATTTGTTTAGTCTTGTCTCAAGATTTGTAATTAATAAACAAACAAATGGATGAATGAATAAAACAGCTCCACTGTAAAAGACTTCTGTAAAAGTAGTTACCTATGTGCTGGAACCATTTTTAGCCACTGGGGATTTGGTAAAACTGATTTCCACACTGACTGCAGTATCAAAATTCCATTAAGCAAAACTGAATTGCAATATAACCTAGAGTTTGCTCTCTGTAATGCTTTAACAAGGTATCTTTTTCTGAGGAAAAACTATGCCTGAATTACAGACAAGATATAATCTAAATGTATCAGTACCTTGCAGCTGTATAGGATCTGGCTTGTAGTTTAGGCAGATGTTCTGAAAAGAATAATAATAAAAAAAAACAGTGGTTATCACTAGCAATTCAAAAATAATATTTTTAAAAGCAAATTCCTGTATGCCTTTCTATAAAACACTGTGGAATAACAACGAATTTTAAATGTATTATTTTTCTCCATTAGTAGTGATGGATTACTTTTAGCATTCCAAAGAACTTGACAGGGAAAGCCAAAAAGTGAGTCTTGACTCACTAGTCTCCTGCTCTGACCACCCCAAAAACAAACTGCATGGGATTAGCAGATGTGTACAATGAAATATAATTTCTGATTGGTGCTGTCTGTTAATACACATTAACACAAAAACAAGGAAGAATTTGATTACTCTCAGTGTAGTGGACAGATCTGCAAAAATGCCAAAGGTAGGGTGACTCAATGGATGAGGTGTAAGTCTGCCATATTAAATAGAATCATAGGACTGCAAGGGACCTTAAGAGGTCATCTGGTCCAGTCCTTTGCATTCATGGCAGGACTAAGTTATTATTACCTATATCTAGACCATCCCTGACAGGTGTTTATCTAACCTGCTCTTAAAAATCTCCAATGATGCATATTCCACAAACTCCCCAGGCAGTTTATTCCAGTGCTTAACTACCTGATGTTAGGAAGTTTTTTCTAATGTCCAAACTAAACCTTCCTTGCTGAAATTTAAGCCCATTGCTTCTTGTCCTATCTTCAAAGGCTAAGGAGAACAATTCTTCTTCCCCCTCCTTGTAACAACCTTTTAGATACTTAAAAACTGTTTTGTCCCCCTCTCAATCTTCTCTTTTCCAGACTAAACAAACACAGTCCTTTCAATTTTCCCTCAAAGGTATTTTCTAGACCTTTAATCTTCTCTGCAATGAGGAGTAATGGTAGTCCGAATTAGAGGCTTTAGTTCGAACTACCTAGCCCGTGCCGCGTGTAGCCGCGGGCAGGGAGTTCGAACTACCGGGCATTTAAAAATGGCGGCGCCCGGGAACATGCAAATAAAGCCTGGGATATTTTAATCCCGGGCTTCATTTGCAAGTTTGAATGACTACATTAGCCACCCTAGTTCGAACTAGGGTGGCAGTGTAGACATACCCTAAGCGTATTTTCTTGTTACCCTCTATATCTCTAGTGAGTCTGATCTCGTTTTGTGCCTTGGCCTTTCTAAGTTTGGCCCTACATACTTGGGTTATTTGTTCATATTCATCCTTTGTAATCTGACCTATTTTCCACTTTTTTGTATGACACTTTTTTGATTTTTAATTCAATGAACATCTCCTAGTTAAGCCAGAGTGGTCTCTTGCCACACTTCCTATCTTTCCTATGCAGTGGGATAGTTTGCCCTCATGCCCTTAATAATGTCTCTTTGAAAAATGCCAACTGTCTTAGATTATTTTTCCAATGGGTTCTTACCTACCTACCAACTCCCTGAATTTGCTGAAGTCTGGCTTCTTGTAATCTTTAGTCTTTATTGTGCTGTCCTCCCTCCTACCACTCCTTAGAATCATGAACTCGACCACTTTCACCCAAGCTGCCTTCCATTTTCAAATTCTGAACCAGTTCCTCATGATCTGTCAAAATCGAATATAGAACAGCCTCTCTGATAGTAATTTTTTCCATCTTCTGAAATAAAAAACTGTTGCCAATACATTCCAAGAACTTGTCAGATAATCTGTGTCCTGCTGTGTTATTTTCCCAACAAATGTCTGGGTAGCTGAAATCCCTCATTACCACCAACTCCTGTGCTTTGGATTATTTTGTTATTTGTTGAAAAAAAGCCTCATGAACCTCTTCTTCCTGCTTCCGTGGTCTATAGCAGACAGCTACCATGAAATCACCCTTCTTTTTTACCCCTTTTATTGGGGTTTTATTACAGCTCTATTTAAGGGGATCTTTTGTAAAATATGGATAAAGCAACAGCCACAAGTGACATTCACTTTTCTGTGGCACTTGTATACATCAGCATTAAGGATGGAAGTGTCCTGGCATAATTTAAGACTGACCTTCCTAATCAGTCTGGAACAGGATACAGTCAGACATGCTATCTACCACCCATACCAGTGCATCTCCTTTCCAGGACAGCAAAGTAAGCTGATGTCTTGCATATCACAGGTGTGCACTTTAAAACTCTCTGTGCCACCTTTCACTGTATTCATATACCATAGCATGGACCATTGTATTTTGATATAGTGGACAGCAGTGTTTTATCCACAGCCAGGGCGGAGCTCCACAGCCACCTGGCTCTGCTGCTGGGGCCGGAGCTATTCAGTAAAGGGCTGGAGCGGAAGGCCGGAGCTGGAGCTATGCGGCTGGGGTCAGAGCTCCCTTGGCTGCCACTGAGGCTAGTGCTGGAGCTCCCTGGCCGCTGGAGCCAGAACGGGCCGGGGCAGAGCTCCATGCCTGCCGCTGGGGCCGGAGTGCCACACGGTGCCGCCTGTTGCCTCCCTTCCACCACCACACACACATATACTGGGATCCTGGCTGAGTTGCCGGTGCCCCCTATGGCATTCCTGCCCCACCACCAGACCACTCTGTTCCTAGGCTCTGTGGTCTAGGAACACCTGTGGTTTGTGCCGGACCACAGATATTGCCGGACCAGGGAATCCCAGTTAAGGGAGGTACAACCTATACTCATGTCTCATGTCTAAGCACTGTTCAACAGTTATATTTAACACCTAAATGACATCAAAAGCTAAATACCACATACTTACAGCCCACTCTATTAGCCTCATTTAGCATGAACACTATAACTGATGGGGTTTTTTTCTCCCCCTCTTCCCTCTCTTACTGCTCCGTGTCTCTTGTTCAACTCATCGGAAGAAGTGGGTTGTGCCCACAAAAGCTCATGATTCTATCTATATTTTTGTTAGTCTCTAAGGTGCTACAGGGTGACTCTTTTTTAAAAGTTTTTTTAAGTTACAGACTAACACAGGTACCCTGAGAGTTGCATTCTGTATTATTCATTCACATAAAAATAATCGCAAACATCTATTTACATATACAAGGCAAAAGTTAGTATTTGAACCAGCACTACCTTGTACAAAACAAATGCTTTTCAGGGTTGTTTTGTTTTCTTTAAAGATATCTACTGCATTGTTTCTTAAGAAAATTATGTTTACAAAAAAGGTATTTTTGGTTTGTTTTTAACAGATATATTGGATACAGGGGAACACAGAGTACCAAAAAAGAACATGAGAAGCTCAAACAAACAAACAAAAAACAAGTGTTGGAAAATGGGCCCTTGAAAATGTTAACCTTTTTAAAAATGTATTTTTCAAACTTCTTTTCCAAATAAAGACCTGATCCTGGAAACACTTATGCCAGTGCTTATCAATAATGTACAGGAGCAGGACAAAGTCAAAGGGACTACTCACACACATGACGTTCAGCATGTCCATCAGCATTGGCAGAATCGAGGCCAAACACTACAGGGTGAAGAGCAGATCTTTACTTTCCGATTATAATTTCAGTCTGATAACCATGGCTAATGATATTCCCCAAGAAGCAATAACTGAAGTGTTTTGGGTTTTTTAAATGTATATTCTGCTGCACTTTCAGAAATCAAACACAACTGAACTTAAATCAGCTACTTACCAATCAGCAGGTTAAGTGGGGGTTTGCATGTTGGAAAAGCACGGAGTAAATCCAACAAGCAGATATTAGGATCTCTGATGAAACTATTGTAATCAGAGGCTCCTTGTTTGCTGCACAGCTCCTGAAGTCTTCGCTTTTCTCTGGCATCACTGGTGCATTCTATGAGAGCTCGCAAAAATGCCTAGGGGGAGGAGAGAAGCGAGTTTTAATTTGGAAGAATTTTATTGTTTGTATTTTCATCGTGTTTTATTTATTACCTATGTGGAGATGTGCCCAACTATCTGGGAATAATCTGCATTGCCTGCAGGGACATCCTGTAGGTTAACAAATAATGCAATTTGCTATGTGTTATGTATTTTCACCTCCCATGACAAATTTTCCATTTCTTATCCACCTCTTCCAATGCCTAGAGCAGTGTAGCAGGTTACAAAATCTTATGTAGTGAGGTGGAGGATAATATATACTCCTGGAGACACCTAAAATTTCTTAAAGGCTTTTGCGTGGATTTGATCCTTAATCTCTTATTTGTAAGCAAATAGCATCATAATACATATTAACTCCAGGGAAACACTTTTCTGAATTACAAACACAGGGATAGAAGTAACAATTTGAGAGGTATTATGTGCAATATTAAGTACAGTATACTGAACAAAATAAATGTAATTTTAGTATTCTACTCTGTTCTCCTATGTCCACATACAGTAATATGAATTTTTCCTATGGAAAAATAAATTGTATATTACAAGACAGTGAAAATCATGTTTCAATATTTGCAGTATTACATTTTCACAATGACATTAAAATATACACAATACATAAATAAGAAACAGAAGAACCAAAATATTCAGTGTAATCAAAACTTGTATTCTTCCCCACAAAAATACTCTGAATTTGCACAAAATTATATTCTAGCACTAAATCTCTGCAGAAAGTAACAGCTTTGGCTCCAAAGTTATATAAAACATGTTGCGCACTGAGCACTATAAAGCAGATGGGTGATGAAAATTGTCTTGGGTGGTATTCCCTAACCATTATTCTACTTACTCTCTCATTGCTGACACAAATTTTACAAAACTGCATAAAGGCAGTTTTGAAAGGTTACATCAATTAAAAGGCTTTCTTCTAAGGAATATTGTGTAATACTGACATCTAGTGGATCCTGTTGTAAAAACTACTACAACTGAACAAGCAAGGTACATCTAATTCAGCACACAACATTCTTCTCTCCCAAGTTTGAGCAGTGGCTCATCTTATCAAGGGTCCAGTCTCTGACAGCAAACAGCACCCACTGGGGAAGTTTCTTTCCTGTCCCTCATTAGGAGATAGCTTATGCCTTGAAGCATGAGGATTTATATACCCATTTTACATACATTTTAATCTATATAATCAGAGCAGCTGAAAAAAGGGGAAAAATCAACTTTTTTTCTTTTTGAAGTGTGAGACTTTGAAATTACATTTAAATTACAAAATTCAAAAATTCCATCCAGCTCAAATCTAGTGTAACTTTAATGTTCAAATGTCCAGTCCCCTTTTTATGTTCCTCTTCGTATGTAAAACTCTCCATTCCTTCAGTTATGTTTCCTACCCATTTATGGACCTCTTCTGTTTCTTCCATATCTTTATTGATACAGCAAAGTTTTGCTAACAGCAATCAAGAAAAACCCAAAACCATGAAGGAGACTGCTGTATTTTTGATAACATGAAATACATCACTTTTAATTCCATTACACTTATGTCAGAACAGCGGTTTTACCTTGGTGTACGTTTTGGACAAATGCATTCTGCCTTCCTGAATCCCTTCTGTTACGTCAGTTAGATGAGGAAATTCTCACGGCCTGTGCTAACATTTGATTTAATGTTGCTAATATGTCTGCAACTGCGTATATAAATAAGCTCTGAAGTTTAGCTTGTTATGGCTGTAATTGATTCTGAAATTGAAATCATTTTAAATTAAACATTTTTATAATTGGCTTACTTCTTTGGGTACCATAAGGCCTTACTGTAACCAAGGGAGACACAGTAAAGAAATTTTAAAGCTTTATTATTATTTATTAAGCACTGATCTGCTTGGGGTTGTTCAAGGCCAGAAGACATTAGGAAGGATTCACAAAGTTTTCTGGGACCTAACTGCAGAGGTATGGATGTTGATTTTTGTTAGTATATTTCTAGTCCTAGCTCTGTAAGAGAGCTACTGGACTTTTGGATACCTTCTATTGCCTCTTCTCAAGTCGAGGCTTTGAGGAAGCAATCCTCCAGATAGGTTAATATTATGACACTTGTCTATGGAAGTGAGCTGCAAGGACTTTTGAGAATACCTGTGGAGCTGTAGATAAGCTGAAAGGGAGTACTCCATCCTAAAAATGATCTGTTCCCAGAACTAAACTGAGAAACCTCCTGTCTGAGAGATGTATTGTTATGTGGAAATATGCATCCTGGAGGTAAAGGGCCAAAAATTAGTTCTCTTCGGCTACTGCTGGAATTATCATTGCTAGAGTGACCATTCTAAATTGCTGGGTCTTCATGAATTTGCTGTCATCTTAAATCGAGAATGGGCCCATATCCTGGTCCGGCAGCTGTGTAGACAGAAGAGGAGTAATGGGAAGAGTAGATTTCCCCTTCATCATAATCCTCATTGTTGGCTGTTTTTACTGTGGTCGTTGGTGCCAGAGTGCTGTGCTGTGTACTGTGGAGGCAGCAGGTGGTGCCTGTCAAGGAGAGACTTTCTTGACTACCAGTGAGGGCAGCAACTGGTCCTTGGAGGCCTCTTCAACTCCCCTTCTGGATCGAGCAGCCTAACAGCCCCTGAGTCTATTCACAGTACGATCCAACAGCCTCAGTCAATATAAACTTACCCTGTGTTCAGGTTATTACAGCCCAGTGGACTCAGTTAATATACACACCCCCTATATTCAGGGTATTATGGTCCAGCAGTCTCAGTTAATATACATGCCCCCTATATTCAGGATATCATGGCCCAGTGACTTCAGTCCACATGTGCGCCCCCTGTATTCAGGGCATTACAGCCCAGCGGCCTCAGTCAATATACATGCTCCCTATATTCAGGGTATTACGGCTCAGCGGCTTCAGTCAATATGTGCACCCCCTGTATTCAGGGCATTATGGCCCAGTGGCCTCAGTCCACATATTTTAGGAGAAGGGAGGGAGTAGGGCGATCCGGGCCCTCCCCCTCTACCGGGTACCAGCACCGGGTGCCTGTTAGCAGTGGCATGGTCCGCTGCTCGCTCAGCAGGGAATCCTGATGCAACATATTGAGCTCTCGGGTAGCAATTCCCTGCCCTGGGCTACTTCCTACTGGATTCTTGTCAGAAGTCCTCTCCGTCCTCATGCTCAGGTCCCGCAGCTTCTACTGTATCCCCTCTCAGCCCAGCTGCCATTTGGTCTGGCTGCACTTCTTCCCCTAGGGTTCCTGCTGCGCCTCCTTCCCCTTCAGCAGTCAGCCCTGACTGAGCTGCTCAGAGGCTTTTATAGCCAGCCTCCAGCTGGAGCATGCCCAGCAGGACTGTGGGGGTGGAGCCCTCTCAGCCAGCTGAGCCAAGGTAACTCCGTCAGCTCCAGTGCGGGGTTGATACACCCTGTCACAGAGCTACAGACTGCAGTGCTGCTGAACAGCTTGATGTCATGTGGTTGAGCAGCTCCAGCATTACCACGGCAGGGATGGTACGTTTCCCTTTTGTACCTTTTTCTCGTCCAGATGCTGAGGGGTCTTTGGCTAGCACAGTTCGCATGATACTGGATGATCCCAGTCTCAGTGCGGTCAGTACCGATGAGGTCTGATGTGCTGGAAAATTATCTCTTTTTGGTGGGTCCCCTGAAAAGTGGCGGTTGAACCCCATTTCTTTGTCACCTTTTTGGAAGCGTGCTACTTCCTCTGAGAGGGCGATGAGCTGTCAAAAACCACTGCTAGAGACTGGTGCCCAGGAGGTTTGGATGCCAGGCACAGAGACTTTTCCATCATGAGAAGTTTTAGCTGTAGGTCTCTTGCTTTCCTGGTATGGGACTTCAGATTTTGGGAGTGGGAGTACTTTTGTGGTTTATTGTTTTGCCAAGGCAATGCACACTGTGAATGCCAATCAAAAACCAATGATGATGACTGGCCAACTGCGGCAATGTTTAAAACCTGAGGAGCAGGTCATGCACCTTAGAATAGAGATTCTCCCATGAAGGTGGGTAATTATACTACACTAAGAGGGAACCTAATAACTGAAACTTGTATTCTAAATAAGATTTTTCTTTTAAAAATAAAATGAATGATGAAGAGATTAATTAATTACTACCAATTAATTAGTACTCTAAAGTTAAAGCTAAACTTTACAATAAAGCTCTGAGGCACTGCCACTTGCTCCATCTCAAACCAAGGACAGTAGAGAATGAACTGAGGGATGGCTGGTTGCACAGAGCTGTGTAACTGCCTGAGCTGGTGCACGACTGGAACAGGGCATGACACACCCAACTAGGTACTATTAAAAATCTCTGATTCCAAGCACAGGGGCACAGACTCACATAAAGTGAAGCAACCACGGGGACATTTCTCAAACAACTCTCTTTTATGCCTGGATGTGAAGAGGAGCATCATGGAAATAGAAACTGACATGAAAATGTGGCATCCTGGCAGTTTGCACAAGTTTTGTGGACCTACAGCCACAAGAATGATTAAAGAATTAGAAAACATACTTTACAGAGATTGAGCTCCTGAGTCTGTCAATTTAGCTTAACAAAGAGAAGGTTAAAGGATAACTTGGTTACAGCCTACAAGAACCACATGGGAAATGAATACTTGATAATGGGCCCTTCAATCTAGCAGAGAGACAGGTGTAACACAATGCAATGCCTGGAAGTTGAAGGTAGACAAATTCAAACTGGATGTGACGGGGCACTATCGCCCCGCACTCCGGATGCCCCGACCTCTGCACTGTACAGGGAGTGCAGAAGCTGGAGCGCCGCCTGTGCCGCGTGTTCATGCGCCGCAGCACAGCTGAACGGCGCCTTAGTCTGGGGTGGGGCGCCGCCATGGGCGCGCCGGGAATGACATAGGGGGGGGGGAAGGCGGGGCTTGGGAGGCACGCAGAGGTGACATCACGGAGAGGAGAAAATAGAGGAAGTGGGGTGGGAGATTTAAAAAGGGAAGTTGGGACAGAAGGGGAGGATAGGCAAGGGAGCAGGTGAGGGAAGGGAAGTGTGGGTAATTGAGAGAGAGAGAGCAAGAGCGAGAAAAGGGGCAGGCTGCATGTGTTGAGGAGACGGCAGGGAGGGTTATGACACCCTCCAGACGTATCCAGGGTAGGAAGTAGCCCAGGGCGGGGCTCTCCAGTATAAGCCCACGGGCTGGCGAGTTGCAGCAAGAAGCCCCGTCAGCTGGACAGGAACCTGGCTAAAGCCTGTCCTTAGGGCCCTGGGCTGGGACACGTGAGAGAGGGAGGGTCCGGGTCCCCCTACCCCATCTGCCAAGGACAGGGACGAATATACAGACTCTTGTAAACCGACACTTATACGGACTGCTGGACTGGCAGATTGGACTGCTAAAACTCTAAATAGAGAAAAAGTTGAGGGCTCAAGTGGGCACTGGAGAGAAGGGAGTACGCATATGCCCCTTCACACTGTAAAGGTGTAAATTATCTAACAGTGAAGGTATTTAACCATTGGAAAAATTTATCAAAAATCAGGTAGAGTCTCCATCACTAGAATATTTTTAAAGCGAGATGCGATTTTCTTCTAAGAAATATGCTCTAGGAATTATTTTGGGAGAGTTCTATAGAATGAGTTATATAGGCAGTCACACTAAATTAGGATGGTTTCCTCCGGACTTAAAATCTGTAAGATCTTTTTTTAGAAACAGCAAAACAAGATATAAAAACCTTTTTGGGAACTGCTGTTATTTCCAGACACCATGTAAGAATAAATTCCACAGTACTTCCTTTAGGTATATGCTCTGGCTGAGCTGCTCCTGTGGAGTGGAGAAATGGAAATTAATCAATTAAAGCCACTAGCAGTATCACAATGCATTTGTTTTTTTACAGAAATATCAGAATTAATCTGTATTCCATATTCTGAATTATTATTGGCATTTTTACTAAATAGTTAGATAATATTCTCGAGTAAAGAACCTACTAAAGAACTCACACTTACTGAAAAGTTGGAAAATGAAATAATAGGGTTAGTTAAACACATATTATTATAGGCTTTACAGTTGAATGTTCAAGTCCTTGTTGCCATTTCCCCCATGATGGAAAAATCTCCATGGAGAGAAGCTCTCCAAACAATAAAACGTCAAAAAATATTTTTCCTTTTTTTTCAGAAGCTCTAATTACATAGAATTATATATATATATATAAATATAATTTACCTTCATGTTTCAGGATTTAAGCTAGCCCCTAATAAGGGATAGGAAGAAACTTCCCTCCATTGGAGAAGGACAGGGTTTTTCTACACACTAAAGAATTTGGTACTGCTTGCTCTCAGAGACTGTATCCTGGAGTAGATGGGCCACTGCTCTGACTTGGCAGACAAGAATGTTGTATGCTGAATTAGTCATACTGCTTCCTGCAGAATCCTGAGATTCCCTATGGACATCTTCTGTCCAAGCATTGAGGCACCCCGTGTCTTTCCCTAAGTGTGAGATCTGACATGGGACAAAGGTGGTATGTAGAGCATGGTTGATGCTACTGATATAAAATGCAGTTTTAACTTTCCATATTGCATAAGCTATAACTGATGCCATAAGATCCAATACAAAGACGAAGAACTTTACTTTCTAAGATGGACTTTTGAAGTAGAGAACAAGTGGTAGATTTCATCTTCAGGAATTTCTCCTACAGGAGGCAAGCTTTTGCCATTTTGGAGTCAGGAAATGCTCCTTAGAAAAGGTTATTTTGTGAAAATATCAGTAGAGATTTCTTTTTGTTGAAAAATAACAATCTTTGGAATAGAGAATTGAATGATTCCTTCAGTTAGTCTTTGGAAGCTGCTTTTAGGACCCAGAAACTATAGAAAAATAAAAGCTTCCTGTCTTCTCAGAAAAGTTGCCATTAGAAATAGCCAAGTTGTAAATACTCAGGGTACCATAAAAACAGCAACAAAGAGGACTCTGTATTGTAAATGGTCCTGCACTATGACAAAACAAAGAGACTTCCTGTGTGATGGTCTTATCAAAATATAAAAGTAAACTACATTGAGACTGAGAACAGCAAAGCAATCTAGATAATTCTAGAGTTGCACATCTGAACATTTTGCTTCAGAATGACCTGTTTACCCTTCTCAGATCCAGAAATGGCTGAAGGCTTTTATCTTTCTTTTGAATTCGGAAACAGCGAGGCTAGGTCTATATTATAAGGGTTTTTTTTGAAAAGGGTTCACAAATTGCACTCCACAATTTGCAAAGCTTTTTCCAATTGCTTTTCCGGAAGAGGCTTTTCTGCCATTTGGCCCCATATACTAAAAATGCCACATTTATGGACAGGTGGGCCAAAGTACAAGTCTCCATGAGTTCGAAAGAGAACAAGTGAGCTTGGACAGGATAAAGTTAAGGTCCCACTGAGGGACAGGTTTAAGCACTTGTGGGAAGGTCCTGATCAGGCCTTTCATGTATTGTACTGTACTGCTGGGTGAGCAAAGAGGACAGGTCCTTCCACTGTAGTGAGAAATGCACTTATCACTGATACAGATACTCTTAGTGAACTAATAGAAAGACTTGAAGTATTCATGGACAGGAGATCATCTAGAACAACCAGGATGCTTACAGAATCTGAAGAACACTGATGTAGTTGTGCCCAGGCTCAAAAGCATCTCTACTTAGCCTGATGATAGGTTCCAGTAGACTCTTTTCTACTCTGGTTAAGGATCTCCTGAACAGAAGCTAAAGATGAGCATTCTATGTCTGATGGGAGGAAAAGAATATCTGAGGCTATTCATCCTGGACATCAGCAAAGCATGGCCTTGGAAGTTGCAACCAATGGCTGCCCTGGAGCAACCTAGGGGAGCCGCCTATTAGTTTGGGACACAGAGATTCCATAGCAAAGTACTTCACTGTATAAATATCTCATTTAGGGCTGTGTTGTGAATCACCCATTCATGGTCTTTCAAGAAACTTCGCCTTAATTTGTCTTCCAGAAAGTTGTAAATATCAGAAAGCCATACTGCCTGTATCTTGATGTGGTTCCTGACACCAGTTCCAAGTCTGAAGGCTTCCTGGAAGAGATGACAAGATTTTGCTTGTCCCTGTTTGTTTATATAGACTACCGTAATGATATTGTCCAACAGTTTCTAAGCAATAAAGTGGAAGGAAGGTGTGATAAATGGGAGGGGTACTACCCTTTTCTGAACATCTCAACCATTCAGTTAACTAAATTGCCTGTAAGGGTTAAACCCAGAGACATAGGGTCCTTGAAAGTGTTCAGGAAGTGTTGGCAGGGAGCTAGGAGAGCCAATAAAAACAGATGGTAGTTTTTTGAATGGGAAGCAGTGATCTTCCTGCTGCAGTCTTTGTGTGACCAAAGGAGAACTACAGACATGAATCAAGCCAGGAAGCAAGGCATGGAATATTCAGCAACATCCATGCTTAGAGAAGGACTAAACTTTGGAACAAAAGATATGTGACTAGAACAAGGAATGTTAAGTTAGATGTAATCAGGTTATTTTCTTTATTTTGGAATTTGTTTAACTTAGGGTTAAACAAATGTGCTGAGCCCATGTTCTACCCCTCTCCTCCGATACACTAACATTTAAAATGAATCCCAGGGAAGCAATTCTCTGTGTTCTTAATCTAATTGAACATAATTTTTAACAGTGCCTTACAGAACTGAAAAAAAATGAAATGCCTAGCAACCAAATATGTCTTGTTTTGTTAATAAAAATCACCTTTTTAAGACTATGATCTGATTCCTGTGTTCTAGAAGGCAGGAAGTTCTGTGTGAGCGTGCCTGAGACTGAAAGGTCAGCTATTAAGAAATTACTACTTGTTTTCAAACTCCCTCCAGACAGAGGGTTAGAGAGCTTGCGGGTACACCACAGGAAGAAATTTCCAAGTGCATCTTCCTGGGTTCTGAAGAGGTTTTTACATTTGGGTGGTGGCAGTGTACCACACATGGTCTGGGAATCTCTGACCTTGGAGAGTTTTTAAGCAGAAGCCTTCCCTTAGGCTGAGGGAAGAGGCAAGGCAAAATGTTCAAACCTATAAGCATCCATTATATTTAAATAAGCAAGCTAGTATTATTTGTTGATTAATAGTGCATTATCATTACCTTTTATTTTAACAGCTTCTTTAATCTTTAAGCAAACGACACACTTTTTCCTTTCTGAAAGTCCCAAGGTATCCAGAAGTTCTTGTACCTCCCTGGCATTGTTGGGGCATATGACACAGAAGGCATCTCCAGGTTGGTAGGAAAACGCTGTTTTCTGTTATAAAATAAAGATTTTTTATAAAGCCGTGTAATAAACCATGGCCCATATTCTTGACTCATAAAACACAATCTTGCTGTTTAAGACTACACTGTCATTATATTTTACATTTTATTTTATTAATCTTATACTAGAAGATTACCTGGCATTGGCCAGGTCCTTCAAGGTAGAGGGCTGGGGGTGTGGGTGATGCTAAAGTCAGGGCAGGGGCTTTGGCATGTGGGGGGTTCAATAGTCAGGGTTGGGGGGGGTGAGGAGGGGCTAAGGGCAGGGGGTGTAGGAATCAGAGCAAGCAGTTGGGAAGGGTGGGGAGAATCAGGGCAAGATGATGGGGACTCACAGAATGGTATAGGGGTGGCCAATGGCTGCTCCCTAGGCCAGTGTGGGGCAGCGGAGGTTGATGGGGAGCAGTGAAGGCCACATAGTCCACCGGATGGCTGCTCCCCAGGGCTGGCCCGGTGCTGTGGGAAGCCACACTGGCCAGCTGGTAGAGGTGGCTGGGCAGCGAGATCTGTGCAGGCTGGCTGGCAGCTATTCTCTGGGGCAGGCTAAGGTGGCAGTTGCTGTGCTGCTGGCAGGTGGCTGCAGCCCGGAGCTGGGGTGCATGCTGCCCCTCGGTGGTCACTGGTGAGTATAAATGTCCCTGATATCACATCCCTCCCTTTCTGTTTGATGAGAAACAATCACATTTTATGCAGATCCCATTGTCCTGACCTTGCTTTGAGTTATGATAAGAGGAAGCTGAATACCAAATTTGGTAGTCCTAGCTCTTACTATTTAGGAAGAGTTCTTGAACCAACAGACTCATAGATGGACGGACAGATGCACAAACTCTCAAATATACAGTAGGGATGTAAGCAATTAGTTGAGTGACTACTTGACTACTCACTCCCCCCCTCCACTGCCTTTGTATCAGAGGCAGCAAGGGGAAGGGGAAGCAGGAGCCAGTGCTGGGGGGAGCTCACTTAAAAGCTGATTGCCCCCAGCACTGTCTCCACGGTGTGGTGGGGGGATGGGGGGAGAGAGGGCAGAGGGGAGGCAGAGCCGCAGCGGTACTGGAGCCGGTGATAACCGGGATTGCTCAGTCCCAGCTCGTGCTGCCCCTGGGAGCTAACTCCATTGTGGCTCTGCACTTTAAACGTAGTAAGAGCCCTCCTACATTTAAAGCGCAGAGCTGCAATGGTCCCGAAGCCGTGCGAACCCCTGGAGCTAATCCAGCTGCGGCGCTGCACTTTAAATGAAGTAAGAGCCCAGCAGCTCTTTCTACATTTAAAATGTGCTGCGAGCACCCTGCCCCCCCTCACAAGGGAAATTCCATCAACTACTCGATTAGGTAATTAACTGTTACTTAACATCCATAATATATAGTAGATTTGGTCCTGGTACATCAGAAATCTAAGCATGCAATATTTTCTTTTTAAATTTAGGCTTTCTACTTAGGAAACCTATTCGCTTACTGGTCAAAGAGTTTTTCAAATATTGAATAAGCCCTGTTAAACTGTTTATACAGAAAAAAAATGTGTTTACGAGGGGATGTGTATCTACTAGATAACCACACAATCATTAGCTGAATAAACACTGAATCTTCAAAGTGAATACATAATGTACCTAAATTTGTTATCTTTAAAAGAAAATTAGCAGGTTAACATACTTCATTGAATGGCGATTATAATTATATACAATTAGAAGACTTATCCAACACTGCACAAGTCCTTAACTCAATTAATATATATATATTTGGAAAATAACATGAAAATGTACATACTTCATCTAAATCATTGCCCTGGAGTGGAGATGGGAATGAGGGGTTCAGTATGCAGGCTGCACTGTAGAGAGAGGAGTACCCCAGCAGCTTGGAGCCAGGTGAGAAGCACTACTCCATGGCTGCTGAAGCTCCAGTGGGCACAGCCAGGGGAGGAGTATATGTCCCCCGGCTGGGGAGGATCTGGGTTAGGCTAGGTGGGGGCCATGGAAAGACCACCTGTCCCCCAACTCTGGGTTGGTGCCTTGGCGAGGGGGAAGAAGGGGGGTGCCAGCAGGTACTTCCTCTCCCCAGCTCTAAGATGGAGCTGCCATGGATGGAGGGGAGAGGTCTGGCACCTTCTACCACAGCCCCAGAACAAGGCAACCATAGCTGGGGGGAAAAAGGGGGGCAAAGCCCCTGCCATTCCAGAACGGAGCTGCTGTGGCAGCTCTGTGCTGTGACCTGTGGGTTGCAGTGGCACTCTGCATGCTTGCCCTGAGCCCACATCATTTGTAAACTTCATTTATAAGTTTGATTTCTATCAGGGAGGAATGAATAAAGATATCAAACAATGTGTACTTATTGAGGTGCAAATTGTTCTTATCACCCTCTTGTAATTTGAACCATTCACTATTTTTTTTTCTTTTCCTCCCCCACCTTCCCTTATTTATTCTTGGATCTGGACTTGCAATACTCCAGTCATCTGAAGAAGTGGGTTGTACCCACAAAAGCTCATGATACCATCTACATGCTTTGTTAGTCTTTAAGGTGCTCCTAGATTATTTGTTCGTTGGTAAGAGAGTTGTGGTGGAAATCTATGAGGGAGTTTAAGCTGTCTGTCCATGCAGAAAGTCCATAAGGTGGGTCCGTGGGGGATGAGTTTGTAGAGTTTCTCTTGGAGTTGTTTGGGAAGGATTTGATGATATCCTTAAATTCTTGGGTAAAGTGTGGTGTGACATCTCTTGAATTCCTCATAGTAGATGGGGTCTTTTGGCCCTGTTAATGTAGTCATGACAGCTAAAGACTATGATGGCACCTGCTTCATCTGCTGGTTTCATCACTATCTGGTGATTAGATCTCAGGGTCTGTATGGCTATCCTCTCCGTAGTGGAGAGATTATTGTAGATGTGATTTTTTACAAAGCAATCCTCTATGTCTGACCTATCAGTTCTCATCCTCAAAGGAAACCTGCACAATACTTTCAGAAGACAAGCTTCAGAGCTTAAATTCCTATAAATCATGGACTAAACAAAACCACAGCATTTCTGGTTAATTAAAACGGTCTGTAGCCCCATAATCCCTCTTTTTGTTCTCTGACTACTGAGGTATTAACAGGCAACTCTACTTTGAATGGTCCCTTAGAACAGTGGCTCCCAAACACCGGACTGCAGACCAATGCCAGGTCACAAACTCTGGCTGCTGGGCTGCAGCAGCTGCCACAGCTGAAGCTGGGTGTTTGCAGCTGCTCTGGGGGCTAAGACTCAACCCAGACCCCTGAGCTGCCACACAGCAGCTGGCTTCAACTCCGGCAGCTGTGGCGGCTGATTTTGCCCGGTGATGGAGCTGGGGCTGACGTGGCAGCAGGAGGAGGTGGAACAGGAGGCGCCTCCCTCCCTTGTCCCCCCTCCCACCCAGGTAAGATGGCGGCCCGACTAGAGCTTTGTGCTCCCCCCAACCCCCACCTCTATCAATGGGGACACGAGAAGTGCTTGGGGAGGGAGGATGCGCAAAAGAGGAGAGGGGTGCACGCCACCAACTGCCACTCTCCCTGCCCGCCCAGCAGCAACAGCCATGCTCCCTAGAGTGGGCAGCCTTGCTCTGGGGAGTGCGGGCAAAGGGATGCTGGTGAGGGCGTGGTGGGGTCACAGGACAAGAGGGTGTTGGCATGGGCTGTAGGGATCAGAGATTAAAGGATCAAAGGGCATGGGGCATAGAGGTGGGAGCTCAAAGGGTGTTAGACACTGGGGAGCAAGGGGCTGGGCTGGAGCTACCGGTTAAGCGGGGAGGGGTCACTGGGACACAGCTTGCCACAACTGGTAGTAATAGTGGATGCAGGACAGGCTCCAGGCAAAACAGAGGTGGCTGACAAAAGGAAGTTGGCAGCAGGGGGTAGGGATGTGAACGACTAGCTGACTATCCGATAAGCAAATGCTTATCAGATAGTCGACACACTAGTTGACTAGTCGCTTCCCCTCCCCACTCCCAGCTGCCTTTATCAGAAAGAGGCAGCAAGGGAGGGGGGAAGAAGGGGGTGCTTCAAAAAGGCAGAACTGCATGGAGCCTGGGGCCAGACCCTTTGAAACGCCGTGTGCAGCCCAGGGCCAGCTAGGGGCAGCAAGGGGAGGAGGTGAGAAGGGGATGTTTCCACACAGCACTGCCGCTTTGAAATGCCATGGGGAGCACGGGGCCAGTGGGGGACTTCTTGAGTCCCCCTCTGGCCCCATGGTCCCCGCAGCGCTTTCGCCTTTGAAGTGTAGCAACAGCCCTGGGGCTGTTGCTGCACTTCAAAGTCGGAGGCACCCTTATTGACTAATTGAATAGTTGATACAAATTGCATTGACTATTGGATTACCCAATTACTTTAAATTTAGCATCCCTAGCAGTGGGTGTTGGGAAGTGAGAGTTTCTGTGCCGAAGCTCTGGAGGCCGGAGCTAGGGTACACATTCTGGCGGGACAGGTAACATTTTATTTGCACAGATGCATGCTCATTATTTGCATGTCTAAATAATGAACATATAATATAAATATAAAACTAGTACACTACTTGAATATAAAACAAATATAAAACACGCTGAAGAGAAAAGTGAGGTTTTTCTACGTAACAACTATTAAACATGAGCTTAAATGGGCCATATCCTCTACAGAGAGAGATCCTTTGTACTACAAACAAGATTAATCTGTTGATCCACACTTCAACCCATTGTAGAAAGATATTTTAATAATATTACCCAGAAGATTAGCATATAATGTGCTTATGTGTAGTGCTGGGGAGGAGCCGGTGGTCGTGGTACATGTAGGTACCAATGACATAGGGAAGGATAGGAGAGATGTCCTGGAGGCCAAATTTAGGTTGCTAGGAAAGAGACTGAAATCCAGGACCTCTATGGTGGCATTCTCGGTAATGCTTCCAGTTCCACGTGCAGGGCCAGGTAGGCAGGCAGAGCTTCAGAGTCTCAATGAGTGGATGAGACAATGATGTAGGGAAGAGGGTTTTAGATTTATTAGGAACTAGGGACACTTTTGGGAGAGGCGGAGCCTATACAGGAGGGATGGGCTCCACCTAAACCAGGATGGAACCAGACTGCTGGCACTAAACATTAAAAAGGCCGTAGAGCAGTTTTTAAACTAAGAGATGGGGGAAAGCCGATTGGTGCGGAGATGCACATAAATCGGATGGAGACTTCTCTTAGAGGAGAATCCATTGATAGAGATTCTCTAAGCTGTAGTCAGAAAGAGAGGAGGGGAGAGGACAAACCATGGGCCAGAGCAGACAAACAACCGCATATAAAGGAATCAAATGCATCAGGGAAGGGCAGACAAATAAGCATTGGCAAATTTTTAAAGTGCTTCTACACAAATGCTAGGAGTCTGACTAATAAGACGGGTGAATTAGAGTACCTCGTATTAAAGGAGGAGATTGACATAATAGGCATCACTGAAACCTGGTGGAATGAGGAAAATCTGTGGGACACAATAATACCGGGGTACAAAATATATTGGAAGGATAGATCAGGCCGTGTGGGTGGTGGAGTGGCACTGTATGTGAAAGATAATGTAGAATCAAATGAAATAAAAATATTAAATGAATCAACATGTTCAATAGAATCGCTATGGATAGTAATTCCATGCTCCAATAATAAGAAATTAGCAGTAGGGATATATTATCTATCACCTGACTAGGACAGCGATACTGACATTGAAATGCTGAGGGAGATTAGAGAGGCTACCAAAATAAAGAACTCTATAATGATAGGGGATTTTAATTATCCCAATATTGACTGGAAACATGTCACCTCAGGAAGAGAAGCAGAGATAAAAATTTCTCAATGGCTTAAATGACTGCTTCTTGAAGCAGCTGGTACAGGAACCCACAAGGGGAGAGGCAATTCTCAATTTAGTCCTGAGTGGAGCGCAGAATCAGGTCCAGGAGATATCCGTTACAGGACCACTTGGGAATAGTGACCATAATATAATAACATTTAACATTCCCGTGGTGGGAAGAACACCTCAGCAGTCCAGCACTCTGGCATTTAATTTCAAAAAGGGGAATTACACAAAAATGAGGAGGTTAGTTAAACAGAAATTAAAAGGCACAGTGACTAGAGTGAAATCCCTGCAAGCTGCATGGAAACTTTTTAAAGACACCATAATAGAGGCCCAACTTAAATGTATACCCCAAATTAAAAAACATAGTAAGAAACCTAAAAAAGAGTCACCATGGCTTAACCACCATGTAAAAGAAGCAGTGAGGGACAAAAAGGCATCTTTCAAGAAGTGGAAGTCCAATCCCAGTGAGATAAATAGAAAGGAACATAAACACTGTCAAATCAAGTGTAAAAATGTAATAAGAAAAGCAAAAAAAGATTTTGAGGAACAGCTAGCCAAAAACTCAAAAAGAAATAACAAAATGTTTTTTAAGTACATTAGAAGCAGGAAGCCTGCTAAAAAACCTGTGGGTCCCCAAGACGATCGAGATATAAAAGAAGCAATCAAGGACGATAAAGCCATTGCGGAGAAACTAAATGATTTCTTTACTTCAGTCTTCACGGCTGAGGACGTTGGGGAGATTCCCAAATCTGCACCATCCTTTGTGGGTGATGAATCTGAGGAACTGTCCTGGATTGAAGTGTCATTAGAGGAGGTTTTGGAACAAATAGAAAAACTTAATGTTAACAAATCTCCAGGACCGGATGGCATTCATCCAAAGGTTCTGAAAGAACTCAAATGGGAAATTGCTGAACTATTATCTGTGGTTTGTAACCTATCCCTTAAATCGGCTTCTGTACTTAATGACTGGAAGGTAGCTAACGTGACACCAATATTTAAAAAGGGCTCTAGAGGCAATCCCGGCAATTACAGACCGGTAAGTCTAACTTCAGTACCAGGCAAATTAGTCGAAACAATAGTAAAGAATAAAATTGTGAGGCACGTAGAAAAACATAATTTGCTGGGCAAAAGTCAACATGGTTTCTGTAAAGGGAAATCATGTCTTACTAATCTATTAGAGTTCTTTGAAGGAGTTAACAAACATGCGGACAAGGGGGATCCAGTAGATATAGTATACTTAGATTTTCAGAAAGCCTTCGACATGGTCCCTCACCAAAGGCTCTTGTGTAAATTACATTGCCATGGGATAAGAGGGAAGGTCCTTTCTTGGATTGAGAACTGGTTAAAAGACAGGAAACAAAGGGTAGGAATAAATGGTAAATTTTCAGAATGGAGAGGGGTAACTAGTGGTGTCCCCCAAGGATCAGTCTTGGGACCAATCCTGTTCAACTTATTCATAAATGATCTGGAAAAAGGGGTAAGCAGTGAGATGGTAAAGTTTGTGGATGATACCAAACTGTTTAGGATAGTCAAGACAGAAGCAGACTGTGAGGGACTCCATAAAGATCTCACCAAACTGAGGGATTGGGCAACAAAATGGCAAATGAAATTTAATGTGGATAAGTGTAAAGTAATGCACATCGGGAAAAATAACCCCAACTATATGTACAGTATGATGGGGGCTAATTTGGCTATGACAAATCAGGAAAGAGATCTTGGAGTTATCGTGGATAGTTCCCTGAAATCTTCCACGCAGCGTGCAGCGGCGGTCAAAAAGGCAAATAGGATGCTAGGAATTATTAAGAAAGGGATAGAAAATAAGACACAGAATATCTTACTGCCCCTGTATAAAACTATGGTACGCCCACATCTTGAATACTGTGTACAGATGTGGTCTCCTCACCTCAAAAAAGATATTTTGGCCTTGGAAAGGGTTCAGAAAAGGGCAACTAAAATGATTCGGGGTTTGGAATGGGTCCCATATGAAGAGAGGCTAAAGAGACTGGGACTTTTCAGTTTAGAAAAGAGGAGACTGAGGGGGGATATGATAGAGGTATATAAAATCATGAGTGGTGTGGAGAGGGCGAATCAAGAAAAGTTATTTATTAGTTCCCATAATAGAAGAACTAGAGGACACCAAATGAAGTTAATGGGTAGCAGGTTTAAAACTAATAAAAGAAAGTTCTTCTTCACACAGCGTGTAGTCAACCTGTGGAACTCCTTGCCAGAGGAGGCAGTGAAGGCTAGGACTATAACAGAGTTTAAAGAGAAGCTAGATAATTTCATGGAGGTTAGGTCCATAAAAGGCTATTAGCCAGGGGATAGAAATGGTATCCCTGGCCTCTGTTTGTCAGAGGCTGGAGAGGGATGGCAGGAGACAAATCGCTTGATCATTGTCTTCGGTCCATCCCCTCCGGGCTACCTGGTGTTGGCCGCTGTCGGCAGACAGGCTACTGGGCTAGATGGACCTTTGGTCTGATCCAGTATGGCCATTCTTATGTTCTTATGTTGTTCTCTAATGAATATTTTTTACCCTTTCTTCCACCAGTTGAGGTTTTTTAACTTACTGAAATATCAAGTTCTAACAGCAAAGCAGTTTTTACTGCATCTTCCTTAGTGAGCTGAAATGCTTTGGTCACTGGAACATGGAAGACGGTACCATCCGAAATCAATGAGGACACACTAGGTTCCTGAAAACAAGAACATACAAGTTTGAGCTGATTAAATATAACCAAGTGAATGGCAGATGTCTATAACATGTGTAAATAAACACATTAGTAATTAGTCAGACACATTTTTTCATATTAACATCCTAAAAAGAAAATTCCAAACAACACTGTAAACATGCACTCTCAGGGGTGGGAAACCTTTTTTGGGTTGAGGGCCACTGACCCACAGAAAATCAGTTGGAGGCTGCACACAATTGAGAATTAAACCCTCACTGACATGGTCCCCGACTAAGAAGCAGAAAGACACTCCCCACATTCCCTTCACGCACCAGAGGTTGGGGGACCCAGGCTAGTAGATTTTGTGTGCTCCAGTCCCGCAGTGAGGTGGCAAATGGGCTATAATGCCAGCACAAGCTCCCTAATGCTAGGGGCGGAAGCCCTGAACTATGGGGGCCGGATCCAGGCAAGCCAGAGGCTGCATCCAGTCCCTAAGCTTTAGGTTCCCCACTCCTGCTTTATACATACATTAGCTCCCCCATGCCTTTTAAAAAAATTCATACCTGAGTACTAACAGGGAACTTGCAAACCAATTTTAAAGTATAGTAAGCCCAAATTCGGAAAAAAATACTCCTAAAGGGGATACCAAGTACAGGTACAGTAGTTTTCCTTTTGCAGTGTTACCTTACAAGATCCAATTTAAAATTTGCAATTATATTAGACACTAGCCAATTAGCCCGTCATTAGACGGGATTTTCAGGTTTCTCCTCCATGTCAGTCTTCTCTCCTGAGCCTCCGGTCTCTCGCTCCGTCTCTCTCTCCCTCCTCTTCCTCCTGCCTCCTCCCCCCCCCCAGCTCTCCTCCACCTCCTGCCTCTCTCCTTATCTTCTCCTCCCCCTCCTGCCTCTCACTCGGGGGACCGCGGAGCCCAAATGGCCTTTGGACTCCACGCTCCCCGTGCTGCATGGGGAGCGCGGAGCCCAAACGGTCGCTTGCACCACTTGCTCCCACGTGGCGGCCTGGCTGAGCAGCGCAGAAGTCAGCCGAGCGCCACTGCGGGAGGCGAAGGGGGGCGGGGCGGTGACATTCACGGCCAGGGGGCAGCGCCTGGAGCCGCTGTCATGCTACACGTCACCGCCCCACGCCCCTTTGCCTCCCGCCGTGGAGCTCAGTTGACTTCTGCGCCGCTCAGCTGGGCCGCTACAAGGGAGCAAGTGGCCATTTGGGCTCCCCCGTGGCAGCCCGGCTGAGCGGCGTAAAAGTCAGCCGAGCGCCACAGCGGGAGGCGAAGGGGGGTGGGGCGGTGACGTACACGGCCAAGCCCCACCCCCTGGCCGTGTACGTCACCGCCCTGCCCCTTTTCCCCTCCCGCCATGGCGCTCGGCTGACTTCTGCGCCACTCAGCCGGGCCGCCGTGGGGGAGCAAGCGGCGCAAGCGGCCATTTGGGGAATGTGGGGCCCAAACGGCTGCTTGCTCCCCCTCGGCGGCCCAGCTGAGTGGCGCAGAAGTCAGCCGAGCACCATGGCGGGAGGCAACAGCGCCGCCCAGAGGGAACAGCCAGCATTTCAGCGTTACAGAGTCACAAACATTGGGCTACTATATATATGATTGCATGAGGGAAAGATGAGAGTGGCTAACACCACTGCTAATGAATGTGGAAAGAATACAAGTGATTTCAAAATTAGTGAAGACTTAAAAATTAGAAAATGTTGGAATTCAGCTCATGTTAGACCTATAGGCAGCTTATGAAGGAAATCTTTAAATACAGTTGTATCTGTAAGCCTCAGAAGTCTAAAGATAGTACAACAAAAGAGAACCAGAATTCAGGTTTTGTGCTCACCAGGAGAGGCAACTTGCTCTGCATCCAGTATAGCACTACAGCAACTCTTTCTGACTGAATGAAGGGAAAATGCTTAAAAAAAAAATAAATAAAAAAAAAAGAGCAATTTCAGCCCATCTCTGCCACAGGGCATCCTCAGTTAAGGTGAGGCGCCAATTCTCATTTTACTCCCATCCATATCAGAGAACATCATGAACTACCATTAGAGAAGAGTTAAGAAAACTGAAAATGGAACACACATTATACTGTTTTCTCAGATGGATAGGAATTTTTGCATTAGCAAAATTCAACCCTTTCTACTCATAGCAAAGAAAGGTCTAGAATTTTATAAAATCCTTTAAAGATTAAAGATGAACATCCAAGAAAGCCTTAAAATTAAAAAGTGTGTTGCTGGCTACATTTTATATCTAGGAGATGCTCTAATTCATGTATTTGTAGCTAATCTGGGTCCCTTGAACTAGTTTTCTAAACTGTTATGAATGGCAAGATTCCTATGCTACGCTCCAGTGAGTGGCTTATATCAGTTTTGGCTAAGTAGAGCAGTTCTAGTTTGTTGCTTGGCAATGTTTATATTTTAGTTAAAAAAATGAGTTTTCATTATTTTTGTGCACTCAATTACTCACCTCAAATCTCTCTTCAGCTTCAGGTAAGCTGAGCTAGATAAACTCAGGTAATCACTAAAGGACTAGACTGTGAAATATGTAAGGGACAGCATGTTGTTGCACTGCCCCAGGAGTAACCTGGGAAAGAGAAATTGTGCTACACATTCCCTCACCCAACTCCGACTTCAGGGGAGGAGTAACTGTGCCTCGTCTATAAATGGGATAGTGCATGTACCTGTACAGCTCATGTACCACTACCCTCATGCTGTACCAGTACAGCTGCAGCACAGTGAAAACAACAGTTCATAGGAGAATCTAGTATACACATTTTAATTATTTTATCTGGCCTCACACACAAGGTTCATCAGTCTCCTCAAATGGCTTGTTGACTCAAAGGAACCAAAGCATTCAATTTTAGCCTTCATTTTCACAGTTTATAATCCTTGATCATTCTGCCATAGGGCCATGTTATCAGAGTCCAAAACATACTATTTCACATCTGATTTCCTAATCAATCTTTATACTAACATCAGTTTGGGGAAAAAATCCCACTTAGGCCAGCAATTTTTCTAAAAATGCTTATTGTTGCACTCTACATATGTTGTAGGGCTTGAACCCTAAAAAATAAAAATGCATTATTAGTTAAGTAAACTGCCTCAAAGTCAAATAGTAGGGTATTAACATCTATTCCCCCTTATGAGAAATAAGCTTCAACATTCTACAGCTATAATTAATTGCAAAAGATCCTAGCAGAAAAAAACCTCAATGAACTCACATCCTTCAGCAAATCTGGCACCCTCTAAATTAACCATTTGGTTCTCATACCACCCATTGTGATGGTGGGGGATTTGTGCATCAAGACTATACTCATCCCCATGCCCTCTTGCCCACCTACACTGGTATAGAGAAAACAGCAGCTCTGTAGGGGCTGCTTCTATTCCAGTGCTGCAGGTAACCAGGAGAGTCTATAAGGAGGCACGTTACATTCCTTCCTTTCCCACCTTCCCAGCTACCCAGGACATAATTTGAGTGTAAACACTAATCACCTAGTTGTACCTATTTGTACCAGTTACAGGATAAGAAAAACATCCAGTGAATTCAATATTGTGAAAACTGAAAAACATGATGAAATATAATCGGTTTCATATAGTGCCATATTATCAAATGCCCTACTTACCTTCCAGAAATTTCTAAATGTTTCCTGTTCCCAATTTAAAAATACACCCACTCCTGTCTTCATCGTCCAATGACAATTAATTCCATTCTCTAGCCACAAACCTATCCAGTCAGTGGTCACTCTACCTTTTCCCCTCTCAACTTCTAGTTCTGGAACTCTCTCATTGTGTCCTAGTAGGTCTCATATACATAACTAGAACCCTCATTTTCTTATGGTTTGCCTTTTAACTTTCTACAATTTTGAAGTTTTCATTTACAGATTAAAATGAGAGCTTAATGTTTCTAAAATTTAAAACAAAACAAAAACTATTCAAATGCATTAGTTGCATTGTTTCAAAGAAAAAGAGAATTGTTAAAATGTAATACACCACAATAATAATCCAAGATTTGCTAAATTCCTATAGAAGAGTTTTGGCTCCGTGAAGCTAAGAATTTAAAAATGTCCACTATAGACTACTAAATCAAAATGCACAGTTCCTTGGTTAACCAAGAAAGTTCTGGCTCCATCTGCAGAAAGGTGTTTATCTGGGGTCTAAAATATTATTTCAACACATTTGTCATTTCTTGGTTAATGTAATTCCAGTTAACCTTAGAAGATGACTCACCAAAGCGCCAAAAGGGCAGAGAGCAGTTTAACAACAGCTAAATGGAAAAAACTTAGATGTCAAGTTGATTTTTAAAAAAACAACAAAAGCAAGCAACACTACTTCTCTCAACTTTTAAGTTAACATGGGATTTTATTTCAAAACTATCACAAAACAAAGAACATATCAGAATTCCATCTGTCATCTGAAATGACCTAAATATTCAGGGTCTGGCAAAGAAAGTCTTGTCTGTAAGCTGCATTTTCTACACCATTCATAACTATAGAGTGCAAAGGATCATGAGCGGAGGCAGTGGAGAGTTGGTTAGGTTTCTTTTGTTTTGCATAGCATAGCACAGTTTAAAATGGCTACTTTGCAAAAACATATTGAGATTAAAGCCCAATATCAATCATTTTCTAGCTTTTAATCTGCAATTTATTTTTCTATTTACAACAGTAAAATTAATATGTAGCTATTATGGTGGCAATTTTGTCACAGTTATTGACTATGCAGCTGTATTTTACACTGGTTTTGCACAACAATTTCTAATTTTTGTAAAATACTATGTTTTGAATGAAAATTGGACTAAACTGATTTTAATGGAAGGGATTTTTCATTACTACAAAATACATTTTAGATGATTCCAGCAATTACAATTGTACACTTCCTGGCATTTTGGTGTGATTTTGTTAGAGATGGTGTATCATCTTGCCTGTTATACAACTCCCCTAAACTTACAAATATTCAGATTCTACCTATGATATATAGTTACTTATTACCTTAGAGACAGTTGGAAGGAGACACAAGCTTTTGAGTCATATAGAGTTTTGGATCAAATGGCTGTCTCTCACACCGACCAAAGTTAGTCCAACAAAAGGACCTACTACACTGCTCTTGTCTCTCTAATCTCCTAGGACGGACACAGCTACAACTATATTCCATTAAACTACAGGAACGTAAGTGCAAATATCTATTAATCAACATTTTCAATCTTTTCTCATCCAAAACTCTGAAGTCCTTACCTGACCAGTGCTGTCCTGAAATTGTACTTCTATATATTGCGGTGGCAGAGCAGGAATATTAAGAGCAGACTGTGAAAGAGGAGGGATTGAACAATCAAGTGAAGGTTCAGTGTCTTGAACAGACACCACAGAACAAAGATTAGCTGTTCTTTGGGATAAAGCAACCGGAGTTTGAATTTGTAAGTCTTCTAGCTTCAAATGCTGTAGTTCTGAGTCTAAACTGCATGCTCCTGACACGCTTGGGTCTACAGTCATTGCAGAGACACCATTAGAAACAGCCCTGAGATTGTTGCTCATGTCTTCTTTTGTGTTCCGAGAAGTAAATTCTCTTCTGAGGGCAAACCAAAGCCCATCAATCCATGGCTCCACCACTGTTTCCAAACTGAAATAAACAAGGTGAAGTAGATATAAGGAATGACTTAATTTACTTTTATTTCTTACGCACAACCAAAAGAACAAAAAAGGTGTGATAGTATTTTTCATTTTCCCATTACATATATGCAAACAACTGCTATTAAGAGGACTGACTTTATTAAAAATTCATATTTGTGTTTTATACCACTTTTTTTTTAGAATTAGGAAAGAAACACTCTGACAACTATACAACTTTTATCCTCTTATAAGGAAGCTCACCATCAGGCTATCAGGCCATTTTACGGAGGAGAGAAAAAACACAAAAATAATTTCAGGAAGTACTCACAGTAATCTTTCTACTATAGAAGGGTAAATAAGAAGACAAAAACAAAGTGCTCCAAGGACACCAACTGTTACCAGACAAAAGAAACTGATATGCTCAGCTGTGTAAACCTCCTTTGTATGAAGCTGAGGTCACAGGTTCGTTTGAATCCAGTCTCCATACACTAGCTAGAGGTCATATTACCCCCTATCTGCAATTAGGGTTACCATATTTGAACTTTCAAAAAAGAGGACACTCCTGAGAGGGAGGCTGTGTCTAACACTACAATGAAAAGTCAGAAAAAGATACGCAAATTGCAACCCGCAATTTGCGTATCTTTTTCTGCTTTTCTTCCGAAAGAGGTTTTTCCAACATTTGGCCCGTCTACATAGGGCCAAATGTCAGGAAAAAAATCCTCTTTCAGAACATCCCTTCTTCCTCGTAAAATGAGGTTTACAGGGATGCCGAAAAAAACACGTCTACTTTTCTGAATTTTTTTCAGAAAATCAGACGCTTTCCTTGGACGTGGCAGAGCTTTTCCAGGAGACCTCTGGTATCCCGGAAAAGCTCTGTAGTCTAGACATACCCGGAGTGTATCTGTATTAGTATCTACCAATTCACATTAATTATGTATTAATGTGCTACATAATATAAAAAACATTAATACAACATGAGTTGGTAGATACTGATACAGATACCCAGGGCCGGATTAAGGGGGGGGGCTAGCCAGGCAGCTGCCCAGGGCGCCAACCTATGGGGAGCGCCTGATGGCAGCTATAAGGGGCGCCGCACGCCCAGCGCCCCTTAGAGCTGCAATCAGGCGCTGCACGCCCGGGGGCCACACGGCACCCCTTAAAGCTGCCATCAGGCGCCGCGCACCCGATTGCAGCTGTAAGGTGCGCAGCGCGCCCGGGGGCGGAGCCACACATGCGCCGCACGCCCACTGCCCGGGGCGCAGGAATGGCTCAAACCGGCCCTGCAGATACACTCCCTCTCAGCAGTGTCCTCTTCAAATATGGTAACCCTATATAAACTACAAAGAATGTCACAGCACCTCTTTTCTCTCACCAGTGGCAGCAGGGAAATAACCATAGTTTTACAACATACGCCTCTTTAGCTCTTCCCTACAATGAGGATGGTGGGCCTAGGGTAATCAGCCCCACTCAAGCAAGGTTCACCTTCCACCTTCTGTGCTCCCTTGTTCATATTTCCAGGATAGGCCTAAGGGATGGCATAAGGCGTGATCCTCCACCAAATGGAAAGGAAACAGTCTCATACAAAAAAACCCCAGAAGGGTACCTTCACTGACCCCCCTCACTGGGGCAAATTGTCACCCTATTGGTTGCCCCAGGTATCAGACTTTTCTCTACCAGGCCTTGTGATTTGGGTGCCTCCCCTATGAGAAGGAGCATGCACAACCTCTCATCCTGGAATAGCTTACTTCCCTGCTGCTACTAACCTAGCAGCAGCTTGTCTTTTCCTCACTCTCCCCAGAAAAGTGGTTTTTAAAAGCATCAGGCAACCCTTAATTGGATTTAGGTACCCTTAATTGACCTTAGGTAACCCCTTCTCAGCTCCTAGCAAAAAGGGCCTTTAACATTAGGGCTATCAGCCTTCTGAGACCCTCTTGAAGCCATCCAGCCTGATTTTGTCACAAAAGATATTGTAAAACTGTGGTTATTTTGTATTTATAAGACTGAATTTTATTTGATTAAACCTAAAAACTAGTAATAAAACCTTGTACTCATAATATAGGAACAGAAAGTCCAAGCACATCAGTGTTTATTAAAAGGTCTTCACATACAGTTTTCAGAAGTGCTAAGTCCTCACAGCTTCTACTGGAATTGCAGATACTTAGCACTTCTCAGTAAACAGATGCATTCAAATCCCTGAAGATAAATGTTTCTTCTAACTCATACTGGGTTCAATCCAGTCAGGTGCATAGCTTCATTAACTGGCTTTACTGAGTGCTCAGCACCTGGCAGCATCTATCTGTAATCCTGTGTTCATAGGGAGAAAATAAAAAAAGCAATTAAACTAATTCTGCTCGTACCCTACACAATCATCTGCCAATCCAGTCTCATAGAAATGCTGTGCACCAAGTTCCTGGAGCCGTTTGTCTACTATCTTCCCACCATTGCAGAAGAACATGTATTCAGAATCTCCAAGACCTGAAAAATCCATGTAAAAAGGGTTTATGTCTATCAGATAGATAGATATAAAATTTACTGTAAAAATCAAGGTATTCTCTCACAAACAGGAAAGATCTTAAATTGACAAAACACATGCATAAACTGAAAATTGAATAAATGTTTGCAGTATTAAGATATAGCTGAAAAATCGTTCCTTTTCATTTACTCTGCCCAGTGCCAAATTCAAGCGGTTATGTTTCTGTTGCTACAGTTGTAGGCACTGAAAATACTCAAGCAACATCCTCCTGCCATGTTTTAGGTGTTTAACATCAGAAACAACTGTCAGAGAAACTCAAAACATTTAAACTAATTACAAACTAACTTTAAAAACAACAAATAGTCTGGTAGCACCTTAAAGACTAACAAAATATGTAGATGGTATCATGAGCTTTCGTGGGCACAGCCCACTTCTTCAGATGACTGGAGTATTGGATGTGTAGGTTGTAAATGTCACATGAATTCCCAAGAAATAAACTTACTTCAGCTAGAGCTAAAATTGTTAATATATGTCACTAATTTAATGGAGGAAAAAACATTAAACATACCAGAGAGAAAAAGAAGACAAACATTAGACATGCAGGAACATTTAAATAAATTTAAGGAAGTAAAAAAAAGGTAAATTTTAAAACCAGAGAGGTAAATGGAAATACATCAATGAGATATGGAGTGAAAAATATCCACACATAATTCTTAGGTCCATGTCCTCAATGACCTTAGTAAAACCTCCTGATCCAGCACAGGGTCAGAGAGGATATCTGATCTTAACTAAACTGTGAATACGCGGTCTCACTGCCTTCTCAATGGCTAGAAAAGCCACAGTAAAAGATGTAGTTGGTATTACAGTATAACAAAGGGTATTTTTCCCCACTATTCACAAAGAACCATAGAATCGTAGGTTTGGAAGAGACCTCAAGAGGTCATCTAATTCAGTACCCTACACTCATAGTAGGAATAAACATTATCTAGACCATCCCTGACAGGTTCATCTAAACTTCTCTTAAGTTTAGGGAGATTCCACAGCCTCCCTAGGCAGTTTAATCCGGTGCTTGATTGTCCTGACAGTAGGTTACCAACTTTCTAATCACACAAAACTGAACACCCTTGCCCTGCCTCCGGCCCTGTCACTTCTGCAAGGCTCTGCCTCTGCTTACTCTATTCCCCTCCTTCTATCATTCACTCCCCGCCCCGCCCCCCCCCCCACACACACATACATACACAAACTTGTTTAGGAGCTGGTGAGGACTCTGGGCTGGGGCCAGAAATGAGGGGTTCAGGAACAGGAGGGAGCTCTGAGCTGGGCAGAAGATCAGGGTGTCAGCGGTGAGGGCTTTGGAGAGGGGCAAGAGATGAGGGATTTGGAATGCAAGCGGCAGCTCCAGGCTGGGGTCAAGTGGTTCAAAGGTCAGGAGGGGGCTTAGGGCTGAGACAGATTGTTGGGGTGTAGAAGAAGGTGAGGGCTCTGGATGGAACGTATCTCAAGGGGCACCCTGGAAGCAGCGACATGTCCTTTAGCTCCTAGGTGGAGGCATGGCCAGGCGACTCTATGCTCTGCCTGCAAGCACTGTCCCCCCCCATGCTCCCAAGCTCCCACTGGCTGCATTTCCTCTAAAAGTCAAGGGACATGTCACCATGGGTATGTCTGCACTACAAAGTTTTTTTGGAAAAACTTCAATTACATCCACACTGCAATTGCGTTCTTTCGAAAGAAAATCAAAAGAACAGAGGGGGGTTTTCCGACATAGGTAAACCTCTTTCTATGAGGAAGAAGCCTTTTTTCCAAAAGAGCTCTTTAGGAAAAAGACATGTGTGGACAGGGAAGAGGGAGTTCTTTCACAAGGAGAGGAAAGAGGAAAAACCACAGGTGTCCTGGTGACCATTCCACCCATAGTAATCACAGCTTACATGCGAGATAGTGTCCATTCAGCGTGGATCGCTTTTTCTATGCGCTTTGGCAGTGTAGACGCTCTCTTTCGGAAGAAGTTTTTTCAGAAGATCTCTTCTGGAAAAGCTTCTTCCAAAAGAAGCCTGCAGTCTAGACATAGCCCATATTTGGTGAGCCACACAGAGGCAGGCTGGGAGCATTCCTTAGCCCCTCTGCACTGGTAACTGAACTTTTAACAGCCCAGTCAGCAACAATCAAGTTCTCTTTTTGACTGGGCATTCTGGCTCAAATTAGACACCTGGCAACCCTACCTGACAGGACACGTTTCCTAATGTCCAACCTGAACCACTGTTGCTGCAATTTAAAACCACTACTTCTTGTCCTATCCTCACAGATTAAGGAGAACAATTTTTCTACCTCCTCCTTGTAACAACCTTTTAGATACTTGAAAACTGTTAAGTCACTGGTCGACTGATATATTGTTAGTTTTAAAGATGTCATTAAAGAACTAAGAGACATGAAATCAATTACAAAAAATCAATACCCTGTTTCACATTCTCAGTTGTCCACCTTCAATAAATAATAAATACTGTGTTCTCCAAAATTAATATGATTATGGCTTCATATTCTTATACTCCTCAGAAAACTCTCATAACTTTAAAAATAAACTTCAGACTACAGATGACAAAATTTTGTAGCCTGATAGTCAAAATGCAGATTGAATACTCAGTAGCACTCTGGTAGTGGAATTAAATTTGTTCATATGAAATTTTGCATTTCCAGAACTGTTTGTGATTTACTTTTATACTTAAAGATTCCCTGATTTTTCCCCATTAAGTTACTCATAAGTGTGTTTCACAAGTTACAATTTTTACTGTAGTGAAATTAACAAACACTACCTGAAGTTTCTCTCTGTTGTTGAAATACGTCATGGTGACTCGTGGCACAAGCATTAAAAATTTTCCATAAAAAACACTGACATTTGTACACTTTCATATCTCCAAACTATGTCATTTTATTACAAACTTGGTAAAAAAAAAATATTTTCCAAATCCACACCTTGTATCCCAATTTGTAGTCTCAAATTATTTCTCACTCCTAAGAATGCCCAATCACAATGCTGTTCCAAAATTATTACACTTAAAATGTAGGAGATTGAACCTGTCTAGTAGTACCATCTTCTGGATAGATCCTTGCTTGTTCTTGCTGAGCCAATACCCTCCCTGGGGGAATTCTCTCTAGAACTGCCTCCTCAAGTCCAGGGAAATTTGTTTCCAGCATGATCAGTTATTGTGGTTTCTTTCCTTTTATATTAACTCTCAACAATCAAGATCCAAATTTCTCAGTCTCCCTTCTCTCCATTTCTATTTAAGAGAACAGTTCCTCCCAGCAGTAGCGCCAATCTGTGTCAGGTATTGCAGCTCCTCCTCTCCATTTCCTGCTCTTCCTTTTAGGAGAATCAGCCTATTAAGTTGCAGATTCTTTTACCAGCCGCTGGCTTCTGATCAATCAAATGGTATCCCATAAGCCTTTTCATACTTGTGAAGATATATTTACCATTTTAAAATAACTTTTAAAAAAAGACACCTCTCTACAGTGGGTACAACATAGTGACAAGTTAAATTTCTGATGATGATACAGAAGTACAGGAAATAGTAACACGGGAAATATTGTATTACCTAACAATCCATAACGTAAATGTGCAAAATGATCAGCTGACAGGGTCTTGTTTTTAATTTCCTTAACAAACTTGCGAGCAGTGTCTGGAGGGTCTCCAGTGCCAGTAGTAGAAATAACAATCACTAAAGGATCCTTTTCTGTTGCAAGATTATACTACAAAAAGAGGGAAAGAAAGCAAATTAAAAAGTATTGCCCAGGGCATATTTATAATCAGATGAAAAGGTTGATCCTGGAATTGTTCTCTTTTACAATTTGGATTGTCTCTCACTTTTATTTTTCTTCCTATCCCAAAGTTTTATGCTCTCTCTTCTCTTTTCTCCCTATCTGCATAAAACCATAGTAAGCCTTTTAAGTAATGACAAGTTTATTTGGGGGATATGACGTCTTATAACATCTTGTTTATTAACCTATTCTAACAGGTGGAACAGTTTGTATAGAAAAATCACATGACCTAATGTCAGAAGTCTCAATGCCAAGTCATCTCTTAACTCTATGTTGTATGTATAATTAACCTAAAGAACACCAGTAGTGTTACACAACTGATCAATGTTCATTTAATTTTGTACAAAATGAAAACAGTACTGTCTTACAAATATAGTAAAAAAATTGTACTCAGTAACACCACAAAAATCATATGAAACTCCATGAGGATGTAACGTGTGAAAGCAATACACACTTTCAAGCCTGTGAAATAATGGCATCTGCATATTTAGGGTCAAATTTTCAACAATCTCATACCTTATCATTTGTATCAACAACCAGTTAAAGATAAAATTCTGACCACATCATTTCTTGCATATCCAAACTTAGATGTGGTGTTTTGAAAATATGGTTCTTTACAATATCAGGCAATATCAGACACCTATCATTTGGGAAAAGCATCTTTTGCTTATCTCGCTTTTAATGATTGTTTGCTAAGTGATGTATGCTTCTTTCACAAGAACAACTATTTAATCAACTCAGGCATTTATTTACAAACATTTGAAAATTCTCAGTTTGAAAACAATTCAGGTTGTTTGACAAGTCAGCCTGCCCAGATCAAGAGAAAAGTGATTGCTGCTGCACTGTGAGCTTATTGGCAATGGCATATCAACTATAAGTTTGATTAATCAGACATCTATGTCCTCATGTATCCCTGCAGGATAAGCCTAGAATCACATGAAAAAGACAACTTTAATTAAAACACATTCCAATTGTTTTTATTTAAAAAAAATGCTTAAAACTAAATATTAAGGTCATGACAAATTATAAATAAAGATTATGACACAGATGCTAGAGTATCTTGATAATGCTACTAGTTCTTAATTTAAGCATCTACAGCACAGACAATAGGAGGTCTTATCATAAAAGCAATGTTAGATCTTAATTAGAACTTATATTTTGTGGTGCTTTTTCAAACCCATAATAATGTAAATTGTTAGGTTTTCCATATCTTTCTCATAAAAACACTATCCTCACAGACCCAGTCCCACTATACAATTCTAAAAAATTCTGTGTTATGAATGAAGGCAAGCAAACTAGGTCTATCAAGACAGGGTTTTTTGCAACTTTTCAAATAACTTGTTTTAGCTGTTTACAATGTAAACTATAAAACTACAAACCCATCTAATAAACCCTGCTATAATGTTTATAATACAACTGTGCAGGAATAAACCCACAATAAGGACAAATGGATCTTCTTTTTCTTTGTACAAAATAATGTACAAAGAAATCATTCTTAAAAAGTGTCTTCCATCAATTCACAGGCAAGACATTATGGCCTTATGCATATGCTGAGCATTCAGTCACACACAGATTTGCAAAACTACAAACCCTTGGGACAGTCTGGGTCAGAGAGGACTGGCAAACAATACAGAAGAGTGAAGACCCTTCCATGCATTGCTGAAGTCTCATGCACATGCATTAGTGGCATACATTCCTTCCCTATAGTGCTTTGGGAACTATCCCTATAGCAGAGCAGGCCCTCTGGAATCATTAAGGGCATATCAATTGCGTAGCTTAAGTTGAAAGAGCATATTTTGGCTTTTGGCACTGTCTACACAGCAGGAAGTCCAAGAAAGAGCACTCCTCCTCTGATTTCCCTTACTCCTCATAAAATGAGAGTTACAGGAGTCAGAGTAAGAAGTCCTCCAGCTAGGGATATAATAGTGTTGCCGATTAACTGATTAACCGATAAGCAAAAGCTTATAGGTAAATACTATAGACTACATGCATTTCCCCCCTCTCTCCCACCAGTAATTTTTTTAACAGGCTGGCCAGTAGCCCAGCTCAGTCCTGGCTTGCAATGGGTCCAGGACCTACCCCTCTGCATTTAAAGCGTATTAGGAGCTAGGCAGGCAGGCAACCCATCTCAGTCCCAGCTCACACCAGATCCGAGAGCTCAGACCTCCCCTGGACAGGGGCTGCTGCCACCCCGCACTGCTGCCTTTGTATCAGAGGCAGCAGCACAGGGCGAAAGGCAGCCAGTATGCGAAGGGAGCTGGTATTTAGACTGGCTCTCCTCATGGACCAGCTCCCGCCTGGCACCCCACGCTGCTGTCTCTGATACAGAGGCAGCAGCGCTGAGTGGCAGGGGGCTTCTTGAGAATGGGGCCAGAGTACACCGGCTGCTGACCCTGCCCATCATAGAAGAGTCGAGTAACTGATAAGAAGTCATAAAGTTAACTGACTATTCAATTAACCGATATTTAACATCCTTACCTCCAGCTGAACATTATTTTGACATTATGTCGAAAGAACTGATTGTAGTGTAGATGCAGACTATGTTATTTCAGAATAAAGTCAGTTATTCCAAAATAACACTACTGTGGACACATAGCCTAAGGGTATGTCTGCACTGTAAAAAAGCACAGCAGCAGCAAGACTCAGAGCTTGGATCTACAGACTTAAGCTCATGCTACAGCACATGAAATAGCCATACAGAATACATATTTTGGTTCAGGCTGGAGCTCAGGCTCTCATCCCTGAATTCTACTCTCCTTCTACAGCATGGGTTCCCAAACTGGGGGGCGTGCCCCCCTGGGGGGGCGTGAAGAAATTCCCAGGGGGGGGTGTGTGCAAGGCAACCCAGCCTCCCCCCCCACATCAAGTTTTGCTGCCCCATTTGGTTCCTTTTTTCCTTTTGCTCAATAAGTTTTGCTACTATTGGGGGGGGGGGGAGAGGGTTTTTCAAAAATCAAAAAGTGGGGCGTGGTGCCAAAAAGTTTGGGAACCACTGTTCTAAAGGCTTCAAACCCTGAGCTCAAGACTGGGTTGGAATGTCTATACAGCTATTTTATTGCCAGTGTGATCTCCGGACAAGGAGCAAGGGAACTTTAAACTAGGTTCGTTGGGGGATGGTGACAAAAGCCCTGAGGAAGTTTTTGGAGAATGTTGGGGATAACTTCTTGGTGCAAGTGCTGAAGGAACTGACCACGGGCCATAAGCAGCTTGACCTGCTGCTCACAAACAGCGAGGAACTAGTAGGGGAAGTAGAGGTGGGTGACAACCTGGGCACCAGTGATCATGACATGGTAGATTTCAGGATCCTGTCCAAAGGAAGAAAGGAGAGTAACAAAATACACACCCTGGACTTCAGAAGAGCAGACTTTGACTCCCTCAGAGAACTGATGGGCAGGATTCCCTGGGATGCTTACATGAAGGGGAAAGGAGTCCATGAGAGCTGGCAGTATTTTAAAGAAGCCTTATTAAAGGCACAGGAAGAAACCATCCCACTGCGCAGCAAGAAAAGCAAATATGGTAGGCGACCAGATTGGCTTACCGGAGACATCCTTGGTGAGCTTAAGCACAAAAAAGAAGCTTACAAGAAGTGGAAACTTGGACAGATGACTAGGGAGGAGTATAAATATATTGCTCAAGAATGCAGGGGAGTTATCAGGAAGGCGAAAGCGCAATTGGAATTGCAGCTGGCAAGGGATGTGAAGGATAACAAGAAAGGTTTCTACAGGTATGTTAGCAAGAAGAAGGTGATCAGAGAGGGTGTAGGGCCCCTACCAGATGAGGGAGGTAACCTAGTGACATATGATGTGGGAAAAGCTGAAGTACTCAATGCTTTCTTTGCCTCTGTCTTCACGGACAAGGTCAGCTCCCAGACAAATGCAATAGGCAAAGCAGTATGGGAAGGAGGTGGACAGCCCTTGGTGGGGAAAAGAAAAAGTTAGGAACTATATAGAAAAGCTAACTATACACAAATCCATGGGCCCTGATTTAATGCATCTGAGGGTACTGAGGGAGTTGGCAAATGTCATTGCGGAGCCTTTGGCCATTATCTTTGAAAACTCATGGAGCTCGGGAGAGATCCCAGATGATTGGGAAAAGGCAAATGTAGTGCCCATCTTTTAAAAAGGGAAGAAGGACAATCCAGGGAACTATGACCAGTTAGCCTTACCTCAGTCCCTGGAAAAATCATGGAGGGGATCCTTAAGGAATCCACTTTGAAGCACTTGGAAGAGGGGAAAGTGATCAGGAACAGTCAACATGGATTCACGAATGGCAAATCATGCCTGACCAATCTGATTACCTTCTATGATGAGGTAACTGGCTCTGTGGATATGGCAAAGTCAGTGGATGTGATATACCTTGACTTTAACAAAGCTTTTGATATGGTCTCCCACAATATTCTTGCCAGCAAGTTAAGGGAATATGGATTGGATAAATGGACTGTAAGATGGAGAGAAAGCTGGCTAGACTGTCGGGCCCAATGGGTAGTGATCAATGGCTCGATGTCAGGTCTAGCAGAGTGCCCCAAGGATCGATTCTTGGACCGGTTTTGTTCAACATCTTTATTAATGACCTGGATGAGAGGATAGATTGCACCCTCAGCAAGTTTGCAAATGACACTAAACTAGGGGGACAGGTAGATACGCTGGAGGGCAGGGATAGGGTCCAGAGTGACCTGTACAGATTAGAGGATTGGGCCAAAAGAAATCTGATGAGGTTCAACAAGGACAAGTGTAGAGTCCTGCACTTGGGACAGAAGAATCCCAAGCATTGTTACAGGCTGAGGACTGAATGGCTAAGTAGCAGTTCGGCAGAAAAGGACCTGGGGATTACAGTGGATGAGAAGCTGGATATGAGTCAACAGTGTGGCCTTGTAGCCAAGAAGACTAATGGCACATTAGGGTGCATTAGGAGGAGCATTGCCAGAAGATCCAGAGAAGTGATTATTCCCCTTTATTCGGCTCTGGTGAGGCCACATCTGGAATATTGTGTCCAGTTCTGTGCCCCCCACTATAGAAAGGATATGGACGCATTGGAGAGGATCCAGCGGAGGGCGACCAAAATGATTAGGGGGCTGGAACGCATGACCTATGAGGAGAGACTGAGGGATTTGGGTTTGTTTAGTCTGCAGAAGAGAAGAGTGAGGGGGGATTTGATAGCAACCTTCAACTTCCTGAATTGAGGTTCCAAAGAGGATGGAGAAAGGCTGTTCACAGTAGTGACGGATGGCAGAACAAGGAACCAAATAGTCTCAAGTTACAGTGGGGGAGGTCTAGCTTGGATATTAGGAAAAACTATTTCACTATGAGGGGGGTGAAGCACTGGAATGGGTTACCTAGGGAGGTGGTGGAATCTCCATCCCTATAGGTTTTTAAGTCTCGGCTTGACAAAGCCCTGGCTGGGTTGATTTAGTTGGGATTGGTCCTGCCTTGGGCAGGGGGCTGGACTTGATGACCTCCTGAGGTCTCTTCCAGCTCTATGATTCTATGTAGTTGAAGAGGTCTGGAAAACTTCTCTTCCCCTCCCCCCCCCCCCCCAAAAAAAAACTTTAATCAAAATCTCACATCTGCACATTTCATGTAATCAAGAAATCACAACTCAATTACAACTTGTTAAAGTCTGACAAAACAGATTTGTTACAACAGCGTGCCACCTGCATTCAAAAAGAGCTAGAGATGCTCCCTCTCCAATCTGTAGAGTGTGTAAGGAAGAGATGACCGAGCTGAAGCAGATTAGAGGCTACCTCACCTTTTGGGCTTACTTCATGGGCTTTCCATAACAACTGTTAATATGTATTAGTAAACAAGACATGCTACTATAAGATTATACAACAAGTGCTCTTTCACAAGTTGAGGTTTTGCTGCCATAAATGTGACATGATAAAAGGGGACTAGTTTACCTTTATGTTCTCCTTTATGATTACATGAAAATATCACTCATCCCTGATCTTCAATATAGGTTTGTTTTTCTGCTTATTTCATTTCCCCAGAAATGTCATATTTGATCTTTTGTTCTTGTTGAAGGACTCAGATGTGTGGATGTGGTCAGTGTTCGCTATAGACTGTGTGCTTGTGTGGCCACTAAGGAAAGATTCAAATTCCACCCACCTAATTAGCAGAGCATTCACAGATAGGTATTTTGTTTCCACTGGTTGTGCAGATTCACACATCTCAATGCACAATTTATTGTGCACATGGATGGAAAAGATTAGCGGGAGAGTTTCACAACTTTAACAGTGAACATGAGGGCAGTGAATTTTCTGAGGGTTTATTACACAGGTGTTACAATAAAACATAACTCCCAAAGAATTTTAATATTTCTGAATCGAAATCACAAGTTCTCCCTATCAGGTCTTTACTTCAAAAAAATCATGTGCTTTTTGCTGCATGATATGGCTTCCCATCCACTCCTTTCTGCATGTCCAAGGATCATTTCAACAGGCCATTTTAATGATAGTGTAGACATTCATCAAGAAACATATTCATATGCTCATTGACTACTCTACGCAAAACATTAACCATAAAAAGATACACCTGCTACAAGGCTGTTAGAGGCCTCATTTAGTATGAATCCAAACTGATATGGATGTTATAAAAATGTAAATGTACAGGATATTTTTTCTTCTCTATACATGCACATAGCTTCCATTTGCATAAAGAAGCACACATAGGAAAATACATTTCTTTAAAAGTCTATTTTTCAAAACAGCATAGAATATCTCACCTTGTCAGACTCATTTATACAGTGAATATCAGCTTCAAATCCATGTACATCCGCCTGTTCACATATTTCCTCAGCTATAGCTTTTGCCTGTCCCTTCTGTGTTGCGTAAAGCAGTAAAAACCTCCTCTTAATTTCACAGCACATTTTTAACTACACTACAGAAAGGAAAAGAAAAGGCAGGTTTACGTTATATAAAAATTGAAGCCTGGATCATCTGCAGAAAAACACATACACTTGAACCTCCATAATCCAGGTGTCCCTGATACAGGAACACCCATAGTTCGGACCCTGGCAGGGAAGGAGGATGTGGCTCGGTGTGCTGCCATTCCTCCTTCCTTTCTCCCAACTGGGGGAACATCAGCACAGGAAAGTGTTGGCCAGCAGTATCTGGGAGCAGCAGGAGGCATGGAGCCACATGTGGAAGCAAGGCACCGGTAAGCCCACCACTCCTATCCCCATCATGGCCAGACCTTGAACTCCTATTCTCCTTACACACCCTCCCTCCCAGGCGCTACCTCCCTCCCCACCCCAAAGCACTCTGCATTATGGCAAACACCCATGGTCTGGAAAATTCCATAATCGGACATAATTTATTTCCCAAATTTGCCAGATTAAAGAGGCTCAAATGTACCTGATTTCTACATTAAATAAGATGACTAAGATCCCTAGTCTAGAGAACACCCCATATCAGCAGTTGCTACCATCCACTACACCAAAACGAAGATCCTTGCTTTTGCTTATTCGATAATCAACTAGTCGATTAGTTGCTTACATCTCTAGCTTCCACCACAAAGGAGTTAGGTGTGGGATGAGTAAAGAAAAATTCTGAGGTATTAGTGGGTAGATAGCATTTCTTGTCCACTCTCTTGCACGTAGGTAGAACTGATGAAAGAGTTTGCCAAATTATGTTGGCAGAATCCAAAATTGCACAGTTGATGGCGAGGGTAATTTTGGATGACGGCAAGGCTCGGAGTATATCAGTGAGCTCATGCTGAGATTCGGAGACTTCCTCTGTATAATTTTAAACTCAGCTGCAACTCTCTTAAAGAGCTCATTAAAGTGTGCAAAGTCATCTGTGGCCAAAGGTGGAGGTGGCATCACAGCCTCATCAGGTGAAGACAAGGAATTGGTAGGGGTTGATGCGTCAGGAGGTGATTCTTCCATAGCCTGAGCCACTTGAGGGTCTGGCTGTTACACGGATGAAGTCATACATGGTGTAAAAAACTAGCCTGCTTATACAGGCTAGGCTGCAAAATACGATGTCTCCTATAGGAACCCCAAGGGCTCCAATAAGGCCATTGTGCAGGATGCAGCACCGGAGGAGGCATCCAGTGGTGTCCATACCACGTGGGAACAGCCCGTGGGTCCTAGCACAGCTTATAATATTGTATTGGAGAGCTATGGCGTGCAGAGAAGGCGGCCTGTATGCCTTCACATCTTCATCACTGGAAAACTGCAATGATACTGGGGACAGCACATGAGAAGTTGTCAGTGCAAGCAACACATCAGTGCCTAAAAGCGGTGATTGAGGGGCAAACATCACCACAAGATCAGCATTTCACATATAAGGCAACAGTGCCACAAGGATCAGTGCCGGAGTCTGCAGTGTCAGTCTATACAGTGCCAACAGCGTGGTTGGTGTAGATGGTAGCAACTGCTGATATGTCAGTAGTACCAAGTATATAATCAGTGTCGCTAATCTGGTCGGTGCCAGCGGTGCCAAAGAGCAAGCAGGTGCCATCGGTGCTGTGACAGTCGATGGTGCCATCAGTACCGTTGGACACGCGGGCAGTGCTGATGGTGATGGTGGTGCTGTAGTTTTCGGTACTGTAGCCAGTACTGATGATGTATCTGGCGATACCGATGTAGCCATCGGTATTGTAACAGCTACCAGAATGCAGCCTTAGGGCACTGCTCGGACCCTTTGTAGTCGGAGCCAGCCACAGCCGACAGTACTGCCATGCCTGAGGTACCTGGAGTGTCATAAGTACTGACGCATGACCTCTGTGCTGATGGTCTGGGCATAGATGGTTTCTTGGAGGAGGGCTCACGATGAGGCACTGAGGAACTTCTCCTCTTTGGCGCCTTTTTGCCCGAGGGAACATGAGGGCGATCGTACCTTCCTAGGTTGTAATCCTGGGACTGAGGCAGGGTGTGCATTCTTTTCCAGAATTAACTTCAAGCAGAGGTCTCTGTCCCTACGAGTCCTGGTCTTGAGTTTGGCCCAGTGAGAACTATCCTGGGATAAATTAAGTTCCTCTAGACCAGTAGTTCCCAACCGTTTTGAGCATTTGGACCCCTTTTCAATCTATTAAAATTTCATGCTCCCCCCCTCCCTGGGGGAGAAAAACAAAGAAAGAAAAAGAGAAGAAAAAATAACCATCAGGCCCACAATCCTTATTTTTAAACTTTCCACAGACTGCTTGCAGTACCACTGCAGACCACAAGGGGATCACAGGTTGGGAACCACTGCTCTCTATATCTGACTCACTATGACTGTCTATCAGAAATGGGGATTGCCTCTCTACAGGAGGCACAGCGTTTAAAGCCCGGAGACCCAGGCGTGGTGAAAAAGGGTTGTCGGTTTTTTTGTTTGTTGTTTGTTTAAGGTTTTTTTAAGACTTAACTAACCAACTAACAATAACAACAATATCTAAATAATAACTGTGAAATTACTTCAGAAATGTCGAATAAAGCAGAGAACTGCGGAGCTCCATCTCAGGCTGAGGGCATTTAAGAAGGAATTTGAGGGCTCGAGCCGCACATGTGCAGAGCCTGCTGGCACAGTGCATGCCAGTTGGTGCCGCACATGTGTGGTCCACATAGGAACTGCTTCAAAATTTTCAATCCAGGTGCCAGGACAGCACCAAGACAAAGCATGGTGTATCCATAGAAACCTCTCAAAGAAGAAATTGGAGAAGGTCCAAAAAAGAGCAACAAAAATGATTAAAGATCTAGAAAACATAACCTATGAGGAAAGACTAAAAGAACTGAGCTTGTTTAGTTTAGAACAGAGAAGACTGAGAGGGCACATGATAGCAGTTTTCAAATATCTCTAAAAGGGTGTTACAAGAAGGGAGAAAAAATGTTCTCCTTGGCCTCTGATGATGGGACAAGATGCAATAGGCTTAAATTGCAGCAAGAGAGATTTAGCTTGGGCATTAGGAAAAACTTCCTAACTGTCAGGATGGTTAAACACTGAAATAAATTGTCTAAGGAGATTATGGAATCTCTATCACTAGAGATATTTAAGAGCAGGTTGGATAGACATCAGGGATAATCTAGATGGTGGCTGGTCATACTGTGAGGGCAGGGGACTGGACTTGATGACTGCTCGAGGTCTCTTCCAGTTACAGTATTCTATGATAAATTAAACCTTTATACATTAATCTTCTATGTCACCATTTTGTTGCTGCTATGAAACTCCAATAAAAAACACTTTTGACCATAGAAATTATGCTAACTGAACAGGTATGAAATTAAAAGTTTGAAAGACTTTTTTCATATGGTCAGATCTGATTCTCATCACTACTCCATCTTCCCCATGCACACCCACATCAATAATTACGGCAGACTCTTAATTTTTGATTTGCATGCTTTAGTGTATTGACAACAGCATTTTCCTCTCTTCCCATGGGGAAACAGGATCTACACCAAGCACAGTCTGAGTACAAAGAAAAAGCAATTCACGTTTGGTGACAGACAGAGAAAATTGCATTTGAAGAGGCTAAGTGTCTCTTCCATCTAAAGGCTTGCTTTCCACATCCTCAAAGGGAGAGATTGCCAACTCCTTTGCCTGATGCTACAATGCAACCATAGTCACACAAAAGTATAGATAGTCTTATACATTACTTCATTTATTGGAACTAAAGAGTAACTCAATGACTGGCTTTTAAAATAATTATGAATAGAAAACACACCAATATCTATGTTTTAGGAAGGTACAAATGTATTCTAATTCCTCATAATACAGCACACCAGCAGAGGCAGCTACAGGACTTTTACTGGGCTGGAATCTCTGATGCTATCCAATGATACTGCAGGTCGTGCAACCCCTCCCAGAGAGTAGGGAAGGCCTGGGACAAGGGGAAAGCCACCTTGAGGCTTCTGCCAAGAATACAGGAGCCTTTCCAGAAGGTGGCTATGGATATAGCGGGACCCTTCGCTAAAGCTACCCGAACTGGGAAGAATGGTGATAGATTTTGCTACTTACTACCCCGAGGCAGTGGCTCTGTCCTCTATTGAGGCACTGTGGCAGATGCGCTGCTGACCATTTTCAGTAGAGTGGGGTTCCCCAAGGAAGTCCTTCCAGACCAGGGGTCCAACTTCAGGTCAGCTTTGCTCCAGTGCTTGTGGGAGAAGTGTGGTGTCCAGAATGCCTGTGCATCAGCGTATCACCTTCAGTCCAACAAACTGGTGGAGAGGGTCACTGGGACTCTAAAGCAGATGCCGAAAACCTTTATGCACCAGCACCCATAAGACTGGGACAAGTATTTACCTTACCTGCTGTTTGCATACAGGGTAGTGTCCCAGGGTTCTCCCTGTTTGAGCTACTGTGCAGGAGAGTAAAGGATCCCCTGGACTTGCTAAGAGATGAGTGGGAGGGGAAGGCCTACCCTGATGGTGAATCAGTGTCAGAATACATATTGGCTTTCCAAGAAAAGCTCGCTGAGCTCATGGGCCTGGCCACCGAGAACCTAGGCAGGGCCCAAAGGAGGCAGAAAGTCTGGTATAACCACAATGCAAGGGCAAATGCCTATGCCACTGGGGACTAGGGATGTTAAATTCAGATTAATTAACTAATCGAATAGTCAATGGGATTTCCATTGACTATCCAACTAGTCGATAAGGGCACTTCCGCCTTTTCAAAAGCAGAAGCCCAGCAGGGAGTGCAGAGTCAGCAGGAGACTGGCCCTGCGCATACTGTGGCGCCTTTGAAATGTACAAGAGCCTCAGCTTATGCTTATTGGACAGTCGACTAGTCGCTTACCTCCCTACTGGGGACCAGGTGATGGTTCTCATCCCCATGCAGAAAAACACTCTGGAAGCAGCCTGGAACAGCCACTTTAAGGTCATCAAGCAGATGAATGAAGTGAACTACATAGTGGAACTGTCAAACTGGGCTCACAGTCACCAGGTGTACCATGTCAATATGATGAAGCTGTACTCGGACAGGAAGAATTTGGGGTGACTTTATGTAGGCACTGGGAGGGGCAGGGAGATGATCCTTTGGTGGATCTGTTCTCTGGGACCAGAGCTGACTCCTGCCTGGAATTTATACCCCTCTCTGACCAGCTAACATCTGCCCAGCAGATAAAGATCAGAGAGGTACTACGTTCCCACCAGCAACTGTTCTCCAACAAACTCTTCTCTCACTAACACGGCTGTCACCACATACAGACAGGCACCGATCCCCTGTGAGATGCTCCCAGTTCAGGGGCCATCTTCCTCATGGCTAAGACCTAGAAAGAGAGGTCCAGGACATGCTGGCTCTAGGGGTGATTCAACCAACCTCTGACCCATCATCCTCTTTTGCTCATGATGGCTGGAGGTGGAAGGTGGGGGAAAGGGCAGTAGGCTTGGTGGGAGCCAGCTTACGTGGGGAGCCAGCTTCAAAGCCAGTTCCCCACATATATTGGCTTCTGCCTGCCCCGCCCCCCACCCTACTGCTGCCTCTGTAAGTGAGGCAGGAGGGCGGCTTTTAAACCAGCTCCCTGTGAGTACTGGCTCCTGCCCTCCCCCCCCCCCCCGAAAGAGGCAGCAGGCGGGGACAAGCAGCTTCGAAAGAGCCAATGGATACCACCTCTAGCTTCTCTTCCCCCCCCTCCCCAGCTGCCTTTGATACAGAATCATAGAATCTTAGAACTGAAAGGGACCTTGAGAGGTCGTCAAGTCCAGTCCCCTGCCCTCATGGCAGGACCAAGCACTGTCTAGAGCGGGGATTCTCAACCTGGGGTACGTGTACCCCCAGGGGGTACTAGAAGCTTGTCAACGGGGTACAGGGAATATTTGGTAAATAACTAGATTATCCTAATTGAAATATTCCAAAAGTAGTAGTGTTAGTGAAAAAAGTTGTGGATTCTAGAGTCTAGAATTTATTTCCTTTCATATTGAATAGGGGGTACGGGAAGGTTTACTAAAAGCCACGGGCATACGGGGACCGAAAAAGGTTGGGAACCCCTGGTGTAGAGATCATCCCTGATAGATGTCTATCCAACCTGCTCTTAAATATCTCCAGTGATGGAGATTTCACAATATGATAGACAGCAGAGGGTCTCATACAACTGAGAGGGTTAACTGATGAGTCCAGGCTCACTGGTTAACCGTATTCTTGACTGTATGGTCACATCCCTAATCAAAATTAAGTTTTTGTCACTAAAAAGTGTATTTATTATGTTTTGTTTGTAACTATACCTCTTTCTTAGCATAACTTGAAACTCTGTTGATTAACAAACTTAGTTTTACTTATCATAACAATGGTGTTGTGCTTAAGTACTGAGCCCTCAGCTAGCCTAAAAAGCTATTGCATAAATTTTGGAGTCAGCGAACTTAATCATTTCAATTAGCTTCCAGTGAGAGAGTCTGGATTACAGAGATGTCTGGGAAACTCGGGAAATGGAGCTCACTGCAAGGCAAGATTTAGAATGGCAGACACTCAAGGTACTGATGAAGTAGACAGAGTGGTGTGGCAGGGAGCTAACACACAATTTAATCTACAGCAAAGTCCTCACTTGCTGAGAAGAGGTGTGACACTGTGTCTTACAGTTGTGGTGTCCTGGACAGAACATCACACTGCCAACCAAAGACAAGCTGTATTGCCAGTGACACATCAGAAACAAATTGAGATGCTGTAGGCAAGTGAAACTGGTCAAAATACACCATGCAGGCATACAGTGTGGACACAGACTACAGCAATCTACAACAGTCGAGGAAAGGCTCAAACAACAACAACAAAATCAAGATGACAGAATTCAAAGTACAATTATTATATTTTCCCAAATCACTGCTAAAAAGTGTGTGTGGGAGTTCAGGTAGTTCACACCCTTTCATGTTGGAAGGAAAAGGAAAAAAAGCTTTTATACATGTTGACTCTAAATCAGGACTCAACATCAAAACCAAGAGTGAGAGTACTGTTGAGTTTCCACCAACCAGTTCAATTGAAATGACTAACTTGCCACATTGACAGACTACTTTGGACCCACCTTTGCCAAGCTAATGAGAGGCAGCTGCCTAATTGTAAATGCATTAATGAATGAAGGATGCCATAATTAGGAAACTCATCCATAAGACTCAATCCAGAAATAAACTGAGAACACAATCCTAGAGTCTTAAATCTCTCCAGGTCTGAATAGGACTTCTTGCCCAGAAGGATAAATTCTACTGAATGTTGAATGCCTACGGGGAAAAAAGTTCCATCCTACAAAACAGACATTTTAAAGATCTCAGAGATGCTATTGGGAAGTGCTTTGAGATCAAGAAAAGAACTATACAAGAGCCAAGCGTTATTACAGATTGAGCAGTTCAATAAGCACTGTTTACTGCATAATTTACTCCTGAGAGATTTGTGACATTGCACAATTTTGCCAAAATTTAATCTTGTGTATGCAGAATTTCCTCCCCTCTCCATAACAAAAATGGGCCATAGTGCTGGTGGTCACCTCTAGGGACAGCTAGACCTGGCAGAGTCCAGACGGCAGAAAGATGATGAGGTTGGGGGAGGGCTGGTGGAAAGGGGAGAGCAACCTGAAGGGTTTCCAGCAAGCCCTTAAGGAATGAGGCAGCAGTGCAGAGCAAATATCATGAAAGCCCAGGAGTAGGGCCCTACCTTGTGAAATCTTTAAAAGGGAAAAGCATGTAAAAGGCCACATTTCATCATCTGTGATGCATTTTTCACGGCCATGAATTTGGTAGCGACTCGTCTGCTTCTCCCTGTGGATTCTTCAGCTGCAGGAAGGTAGGTCTGTGAGTGTCCGGGCTCAGGGAAGCAGAGCTGGGGGATAAGGTTGTGTCTGGGCAGGAGGGGGGCACAGCTGAGGGAAAGGGGTGTGAACGTCTGGGGGGAAGCTGGCCTTCAAGGAGAGTGAGCATGAGTATCTGGGCTGGCAGGAGCCCACAGATGGGCTAGGTGGTGGTGGAGCACTGTGTCTTGCTCCCTACCTGGGCTCTAGGGGGCAAGAGGCAAAAGAGGAACTGGGTTTTCATAGGGGTTTCTTTAAATCACTACTCCTAGGGAAATTTGTGTGTGTGTCTGTACTGTTACAGACAGTGGTTCTCAAGCTTTTTGGGCTCAGGAGCCCTTTACATGTGTAAAAATGTATGTGGAGTCCCAGCAGTTCATGAGTGTATGTATTGTACCTATCAATGTTTCCAGTTTGTCAACCTGGTGGAGCCCCTGGAAATGTCTCAGGGAGCCCCGGGGCTCCGCAGAGCACAGTTTGAGAAACACTGGTTACAGACATACTTGCTGACAGGTAAATTACCAAACTAACTGAAACTGCCGTGATCAGTTGCAGAATTTTAAAATATTGTGACTAGATTTTTTAAAATTTTTGGCACAGGATTCCCCTGCCAGTAAATCCTCCTGGCAGAAGGAAGTGAGCGACCAAAGCACTTCCCGCCTGAGACCGGGAAATGATAGGAATAAAGGAGGTCCTGTGGGAGAGTGACAGCTCTTCGTTGTAACTCGGCCTTTCAAGAGCCAAGTGGGGGGGAAATGCCCAACGCGGAAATCAACCCTCCACCCCCACCCTAGTGTCAAGTCCCCAAAGCTCCCGGGCTCAGGATCGCGCCCCCGCCCCGACACCGGGCGCCACCGGCTGGTCTGGGCTGGCTGGGACAGAAACACGGAGGCGACGCCCGCGCCCCCCTTCCACCCTCAGGAGCGGTCCGGAGGCCCCGCGGGCATGAAACGGGATCTCAGCTCTTCAGCCGCCTCCAGGTCTCCGGGCCATTATCTGGCGTTCCCGCCACTACCTACGGGCGCGTGAGCCTCCCCGTGAGCCCATCCCGCGCAGCCGCCTGACAACGGTCACCCTGCTCCGAACGCCCTCGTGCCCTTCCCCCCCCCCCTTTGGGAAACGGCCCGGCCTCTCACCAGCTCCGCATTGCCGGGTCTCCCCGAGGTCGTCACGCCACCCAAACAAGCACCGCGCAGAACAGGCCCCCCCGCGAGCCAACTGGCGCGTTGCCCGGAGTTGAGCCCGACGTGGGGCCCGGCCCGTTCTCGACGGAGACGCGGGCGGGGCGATCGATTACTGCGGGTTAGCCTCTGGTTGGCCCGAGCGAGGGCGCTGAACGCCAGGCGGAGGCGGAGGGGGGGGAAGGCGGGGAGGGAGGGGTCTGAGTAAGGAAGCGCAGCTCACGCGCGTTGCTGGGGCAGCCCGAGGCGGGCGCCGCTCGAAGCCGGGCCAGGGCCGTGTCGCCAGGTACAGCCCCGGCTCCGTGCTCGGGAGGCTCTGCCAGGCGTGGGGAGCAGGGGGCGGGAGGGTTCCGCTCCCTCCGGGCGCTTGGCGGGAAGGCGGCAGCAGGTGTTAGGGCAGAAGCCCCGCTCTGGTGCTGCCAAGTGTCCTGGGCTCTTTAGGGAGAGATTAGTTACGGGCCGCACCTCAGGCAGAATCGCTCGGGGCTTAACAACGCGCGTTGGAGTTTTAAAACCTGAACATGCGCAAATGGGCTTCTTATTCTTCTACTGCTTTAACGGCGGGAGGATTGACCCGGCATTTCTCAGGCCCTTAACTCAGTTTTTGTTTTTCTTCATGTCAGTCATTGCTCTGGGTGGGGCTGGGGATGAGGGGTTCAGTGAGCAGGTTGCCCCAGGGTAACAGGACAACCTCTGCCCTCCCTAGTGGGTACAGCTGGGGTAGGGGTGTACAGGCCCCACCTGGGAGAACAAACAGACGCACAAAATACACATGAGCAGGGAAACTCTCTCAACTATGTAGGGGTTTAATCTCTCTAGTTTGGCACCCTCAAGGGCTGACCAGGGCTGAACCAGGGAATTTGCCAAACCATGGGAAGTCAATATTGCCTAGCATTATTACTAGCATTTCCACTCCTTACTGGGCCCTTAGAAGATCTGTAGGAGTAAATTAGAGCTAACTAACAGCACAGAATACTGAGAGCCAGGACTGGTGGCTGTAAACAAACTTTATGAGATTGTGGGGAAACTTGGCAATACCCACTGTAGTAGATAGCAATCCCTTTCTCCACTCCTGCCCCCTTTACTGCTCCGATGGGGTTATAGCTGTTTCAGTCCTTATCTCTGGCCCTTTGCTTCCCCCCCCCCGTCATTACATAGTATAACTGTCCCTGCTTTCCATCTCATATCCCCTGCTGCCTCCATGTGACCATTATATAGCAGAGCCCTCCCTTCCGTTTTATGAGAAACAGACCCATTCCAGACGTATCCCATTGTCCTGGCACAACCGAACCCTTACCTTGCTTTAAGTTATAAGAGGAACTGAAAGCTTATGATACCATCTACGTGTTTTGTTAGTCTATAAAGTGCTACCAGACCAGTTTTTGTTTTTTAAGTTTATCCTGCACAGACTGGCTCTGCTACCCCCTGGAGCTTGTATACTGAATTTTGGTGGTCCTAGCTCTTACTATTTAGAAGGAGTTCTTGATCAGACAAACTCAAATATGTAATAGAGAGAGACTGGACCTTGGGAGCAAAGCTAAGTGTCTCACATAACAAATGCCAGTTGGCAAATTGTTCTTATCCTGCAAAAGCTGCCAGATCTGGCACTCAATCACTGCTGGGAGAAGTTCTGTAGCATGTCATGGGAGTAGCTGTGGTAGTAATTCTCATTCACTGTTGCCCTTTTTCCTTTTGTAGTCATTTACTTACCCTCTCCAAAATGTATGTAAAATGCTGCCAAATTAGAAGAGGGGAATATTTTGCAGCTGCATTGCACAAGTGTAAACAAATATAGGACAGGTATAGTAGTGGATCAGGGTTTTTGTGTCCTTCATTAGATTATAATGCACTACTAGAGTGTAACTCTATATAGTTTTAATTTAGATGTAATGTGTCCTTTATGGGAGACCCATACATAGCCTTGTGTCTGAGTGGTCCAGATTAAACAATTGGACTCTCTTTCAAAGGTGTTAAGACTAATGTTATAAAATAGGAAGAAATGAGACTGATTCAAAGTCCTGCTTGAAGTGCCCCTCAGTATAATATATTTGTACTAGCAAGTGAGGCCTGTCCTTGACTGGGCAAAGTTATTTTGCTTAGATGTCACCTATAGGAAAGTTCTAGAAAATAAATGTATGTAATAGATTTTTTTATTATGTTCTTACAAAAGGCAAGTAAAAGAACAGCTTTAAATTTGTAGGATTTCAACTTCATTCATTTTATTGAATAATTACCATACAGAGTACATTTGAATCAGAAATGCTTAATTAGTGAAGAAAATTAATTGGCGTTGGTTGAAATAAATATAGAAATACATCAAAATAAAAACTATCAAAATAAATCTCTGGTGCATAAAAATCTTTAGACAATGATATCAAGCTATCAATTCTGATTCTTTATAATATTTATATTAGTAGGTAATATGCGAATACATTCTTAAAGTACATAAAATAAATATGAATGCCAAAAAAGATAACTCCTATTAAGTAAAGCTTCCATTACTCTTTCTGTAACTAATTTGAATTATTTTGTGATTGTAACAATAAATATTTTCTTTGAGCTAAAATGACAGTTGAATAAGCGACTCAATTTTAATTTTGCTAGCAAATATTTTTATGAACTCTTAATAATAGTCATGATTTTTTTCCAATGAAAAACAAAAATAATTATTTAAACCTTTCACCCAGCATATTCTGGTATAAAAAGTCGTGCATTCAGCTAATTTCAGTGGCAGGATTGTTTATGCAAAATTTGTTAATCACAAAGTATGACTTTATTTTTCATAAACAAATCCACAAACAAACTTCAAAATAAATAGTAGATTATAATTTTTGTATGTTTTTTATAGAGGTACCTGCAATAGGCTTAGGTACTTTCCAGGCAGGAGGAAAAAAAAGGAATGGTCTCTTTTCTAAGAAACTTATGATCAAAGGACAGAATGACAGGCAGACAAGTCTGCAGAAGTTTGGAGAAATGTGCATCACATACCAGTCTTTTTTTTTTTTTCGTTAATGTGCATGCCGAGTGGATTGTTGACTAACATTGCGGTAGAGCAATAATACTTTCTGAAACTTCTTTCTTTTGATTGTGTACTAGTTTAATTAACTCAAAGCAGAGCCAGTGTCCTTCACTTCATCTAGTTGAATATGGATTGTAAACACAATTTATCACTGTGCAGATAAAAAAAATACACTTGTCAAGAACAGGACTATTGCATAGTTTAAGAATTACTCTTTTAAATGAACACTGAATTCAAAATCAAGTCAACTTTACCAAGTGCTAAAAGTGGTCTCAGGTACAGCATTACACTTCCTCCTGAGTCCCCATGCCGATTCTTAGGGCCTCTAATTGAGAAACCAGGATCCTGGAGATGTTTACACAAATGCTCCTCTATAAGCATTGAAATCAATATTATAATTCATAAACTTGAAGTAGATTGGTAAGCGTCTTCAGGAATGGGATCACAACTTTTTTTTTTCTTTTACTCTTTTGCTATATGTGCAAGTCTTTTTACCCTTGAGTTGATAAACCAAAGCTGTGCTCTTGTAAATGCATGGGTATAAGCATGTGCTTGAACAACCTTAATAAAGGGCAGGGATCTAACTGACTATGCACATGTCAAATGAGCAAAGTAATCAAGCTGGGAAAAAAGCAGAGAAAAATATTTTGGTTTGATTTTGATGGAGGAAAATTTTTTGGGAAACAGAAGAAAGAACCCTTGTAGTCAGGTTGTTCAATAAGTGACCTCTGTGGCGTTTCTTCCCTCTCTTGCTTGAAGCATCTGGACTAGGGGCTTATCTAGGCTACACGGAACAGTGGAAAGAGGATATGCAAATTCCACGGGAATTTGCATATCTTCTTCCAATCACACTTTCGAAAGCAGAGCTTTTGAAAGTTAAAGTAGTTTATACGTGGCTTTTTCAGTGAACCCCTTCCCCTTTTGTCAAAAAGCTGCTCTTCCTCAAAAAATGAGGTTTACGTGGCTTTTCGACAAGGGGGGGTTCACCGAAAAAGCAGCGTCTAAACTACTTTCACTTTCGAGAGTGCGATCTGAAGAAGATATGCAAATTCCCACAGAATTTGCATATCCTCTTTCAACTGTTCCGTGTAGTTTAGATAAGCCCTAGATGGGGTAGTGGTCTAATGTGGTCAGGTAATTTCTGCATTTCTGTAATATTATCATTTTGTATAAAATGGTCCTTTCTTTTTTTCCTCCTGTAGGTAACTTCCAGGGAAACACTTGGCCTGATATGGCTTTAATTAACTTACAAAATTTCCAGTTTTATTCTTCTAGTGTACGCACATGCAGAACACTGAGAAACACTTTGAATCACCTTTGTAAGCAAGGAAGACAGCTAAGGTCATGGTGCTATGGTTCCTCAGTCTTTGGCACCGTACTTTCAAGATTTAGGCTTCAATATGTATTTAGTAGAAACTACCATGCAGAACTCTGGAACCAGCCTAACTCCATTATTGGATCTGTGCATCTTCACGGAGATGCTGGGAGCAGTTCTAAATCTTGTGGCAAATGGAGAGATGAACAAAAATTTTTCGTGGAGCTGAACAGCTGCAATTCAGCCAAAGAGATTTTTAAATTTCTGAGTTCTTTGGAAGTTATGTCTGACACAATGGCAGCAGCAACTTTGCAAAGGATCTGTGAAATTGAAGTGGATGACAGTGGATTGAAAAATCCTGAAGAGGTAATGGAGAATGAAGTCTTCAGGACATTGTGCTTTCAGTTTGAACATGAATCACAAAAGCTGTCAAACACTGGTCTCCTGATGGCATTGCAGGCTTTGATAAAGTTGCGTGTAGATCCCTGGAGTACTCTGATTGTACGTTTGGTATCAGAGAGTCAGGAACGGCTTGATAAGGGACAATTGACCATTAAAAACCTGTGTATTCTTGGAGAAAGCTTGCTTGATTTGGAAGGCCCAGGTTGTACAATGCTGGAACAAATTGTGACCCAATTAAGAGGAAAAAAGCTTGAAGAATGGACCGCTGAGGAAATGGCAATGGTTTATGAAATGCTGCAGATGAGTATTACAGAAAAACGGCAATACCAAGACTTGTTAAACCATATGAACAACATCACTTTAACCTTTGCTCCTCAACTTAATCCTAAATTGATAAGTAGAATACTGAATGCTCTGGTTGTTCTTGACCAAACTCAGGCAGTCCCTTTAGTAATAAGACTGTGTAAGTATTCAGTGAGGCATGTCCCTCAATTCACAGATGAGGAACTAGTAAATGTGCTGGGAGCTTTCATACATTTTGGACACAGTGATCAGTTCTTCACAGAAGCACTGGAAAGGCATGTTCCCAAATCCTCCTTCACCATGCACCCTGAAGTAGTCAGCAAAGTCATGCAATACTGCTGCAGAAAACTGCTCTGTTCTAAGCCCATCTTCAATGCAGTGGCAGAAAGCTTTGTTTATAATGCTGACAAATACACAACTGGACAGATTGCTGAGAATATTGTTCCATTTGGGACACTCAATTACCTACCACCAACTGCTTCCCCTCTCTTCAGAAAACTTGAAAGAATACTAAATGCTCGCTTTACTCAGTTTCGGCCTCACACCCTACTGAATCTGCTACATTCATGCACCCTTATTGAGCGCTATCCAGTCAATTTTCTGGCAAAAATATTTAACCCCTATTTTCTTCAACAACTGCAAGGTAAGTCACTAAGTCTGTCTGATGCATTTCATCTGTGTGTCTGTTACTCTGTTATTAGTTTCTCCTATTCCATCTCTTTGCCACCTGTGTATTTCAAAGTATCAGCTATTGGCGCTAACTGAAAAAAGAGGATCAGGAAGATTAAGGTGATGCTGCATTGTCACAGTTATATGATTTACAGCTTTTAGCAACTTGTGCTATTTTTCAGGCTTTGGCTAAAAACAGGATACACAATTGCCAAGAAATCTTTTTCCATATTTGCAAAACTAATGTTTTTGCTTTGATATGCATTTGAAAATGAGCACCAGGTTATTACCTGGTCAGGGAAAGTTGTACTATAAAAAGGTCCCCTGACTTAAATGTGGTTTTGGTGTAGACAAGCTATCACACTCAGGAACAATTTTAATGTTCTGCTTAAAACATAGGAAAAAAGGAATTAAAGAAGAAAATCTTGCCAAAAGCTCAAAGGGAGACAAAGAGTCAGTGTAGAAGTTTAGTAGTGAAGTGAAATGCAGCTGACATATTTTACAAATAAACTGAAAGGGGAGTTAAGCACATGCTTATATAGTACAAAGACCTACAGCTGTACAAATGCATGGTATTACAAAGCCCCCTAAACCCTTTCTTCATTGCAGTGTGGTTTGACAACTTTACAGTTCAGGTAGAATGTTAGGTTTTGATTGCTACCAAATTACCCTTTTTATGTGTCAGGGATCTTCCCCACTCTGGCACGCTGAGTGCAAAATGTGAGGGCCTGCAAGAGAGCTTCAAAACTTTGCCTCTACAGTCACTGGTTTCAAAAAACTTCCCCCAGAATCGTAATCTACAGATTTTGGGGAATCGCTGCCACCATCAAGTAGGTTTTTTTTATCCCTAAAAACCAGGGGTGGACACTTGAAATCACCCTCTGCAGTACCCCAAGCTCTTTTGCCCCAAAAGAGCTTGAAAAGAGAAAAACAAGCTGCAGTCTCTAGTAGCTGACCCCTTAGTCAGAGGCATGTAGATATACACAGACAGACCTACCAGGACACGAGAATCAAATCACCACCTTAAAAAAAAAAAAGTGATTTTTATTACAAAACAAAAGATAAACTTGATAAAACATACTTGGTTACTAGATGTTACAAAGCACTAAAGAAAAACAAATTTAAAAAAAAACAGAAAAGTCTCTGGGAACAATGCAAGGTAATAAATGGGGAGAGGAGACATAGATTCACACAGAGCAGTTCAAACCAAATCACAAATTAAAGAAAACTACCCTGAAATGACTGGATTAACTTTTCCATTTTACCCCTACCCGTCCCCGCCCACCATGCAGTCCCAGCAGTGGGAGCAGCCATGCCACTCACCTTCCAAATCCAGCGGGAAGATGAGTGCTGCTGCACGGCTCTGTGAAGCAGGTGGGCGGCAGAGAATTTTTTGTGTGCAACTTAGAGGGAACACTGGTCCCCAGTCCCGCTGCCACGACTGCTACATCGCCAGCCCCACTGCTGGGACTACCATATCTGCCACATCCCCAGCCCCCTGGCTCCACTGCTGGGGCTGATGCAGCTGTTATGTCTCCAGTGCCACTACTGGGGCTCCAGCCCCGGTCCTAGCCCGGCTAGGCTCTAAGCTACCAGCCCTCTTGCCACAGGGGCTCCCAGCCAGAACTCCCTGGTCCAGGAACATCCATAGTCCTACCAGATCATGGATATTGCCAGACGAGAGAGCCACAGTTTTGGGAGTTCCAACCTGTATCTCATGTATTAATATTGAATTGTAAATGATAATATCCTATCTAATACAATTTTTTTGCCTTAAGAACTGGAGATACTATTCCTGTCTCCTTAGAAACTAGATTTCTCTGCCAGTCCTTCAAAGTGATGAGTAATTTAGGTGCCTCAATTTTTCATTGTCCAACATGAAACACCTTAAAGAGGCCTGATATTCAGCAGGTGGAAGTTCACACAGAAGTTTCTGAAAATCAGGCCCTTTTAAACACATGATCCAAAAACTGAGGAATCCAAAATTATTATTTACTTTGAAAATCTTTGTTTAAATCACTGTATAAATATCACATTAAAATGTATGTTGTTTAGAGACCGAAACTTCTAAAGGAGAGCAGTAAGATAGGCTCCTTCCCTGCTTCAGCTGTTTCTGATTAAATACTAATACCCTCTTCATATTTTAAAAGTGTTTCATAAACATTAACTTGTTGATACTCGAAAATTAGTAAATGTTATCCTCAACTTACAGCTCAAGATACTGAATCACACATTGAATGGGTGGGAGGAAACGCTTCCTTAATTTACGTATTCTGTTAATGATTCAGGATAAAGCAGTTTTGTGTATGTTTATTTAAAAACAGCTGTCCTTTGTACAATTAATTGCATGGGAATTCTTGTTGAACGCATATCTGTACTGAATGTCTGACTCTCTTTTTGTTTCAGCTCAAACACCAGGTTTGGACAAGTTTGTCCTCTCCCAGCTGACCCAGCTCTTTTTAACAGTTACCTTGGAGTGCCCCTTCTATGAGGTAGCAGATATAAGTTGAAATATTGATTGGGATTTTTTAGTCTATGTAGAAATAATTGCATACTTTTTCCTTCTGAAGTAACAATGTAGATCAGTGGTCACATGCCTCCCAATCTTGCCCTCTCTGCCCCTCTTTCCTGGGCTGGGGGTGGCACTGTGGCTCCGGAGAGAAGAGGACAAGGCTGGGGCTAAGGCAGGGTGTGGGGGTGAGGCTGGGAGCGAAATTAGGGCAGAGCTCAGAGTAGGGCTGGGTAGCATTCCTTCACTGACCACCATGAGGGCTGACCCAGGCTCTGCTGTGCCTTCTGTTGTTTCAGTTTGGTGTAGTATTTGTATCCCGTTTGTTAAGGTCCTGATTCAACAAGATACTGAAGCACATTATGTACACTTTGTTAAAATAATAGACTGGCTAGTTATTAAGAAAATACTTACCCACCTCATTATTTTTAGTTTCTTAATTACCTGCATATGTAGGAAATGTTTCTATGTACTACTAAGGTAACAACAGAGCGGATAGAAACTTATAAAAAAAGTAAAATCTAAGGGAAAGTTTGAATATTTTCTTTTCTTTGCTCTTCTGATAGGGTCCTAAACTCCTTCCAAAATATCGAGTAAAGTCCTTTCTCATACCAGGCCGTTCAGTGGAGTCCTCAGTGGATGTTCACCTCTATAACAGGGTGAAGAATGGACTAGTTGATTTGCTAGGAACAAGAATGTATTTTGCTTCACATGTGTTGACACCATATTGCTATACGTTAGGTGAGTGACCTTGCCATTTCTTAAGGTAGAGGGAACTGGACTAGATGACCTATTGAGGTCCCTTCCAGGCTTACTCTTCTCTAGTTATTGTCTCATTATCTGGAGTGGCTCGAGACTGAAGAGTGCCAAATTCAGGGCAGACTCAAAAAGCATGGCAGACACTCCAAACTGCTGATATTATCTGTAATTAGATTTAATCAACCAAATAACAAATGTGAACTCCCAAGTACTACCGTAGTTTTCAAATGGAATCACAGACAATCCCCTTAGACATTCCATATAAGAATGGCCATACTGGGTCAGGCCAAAGGTCCATCTAGCCCAGTATCCTGTCTTCTTGCAGTGGCCAGTGCCAGATGCCCCAGAGGGAAAACAGAACAGGTAATCATCAAGTGATCCCTCTCTTGTCATCCATTTCTAGCCTCTGACAAACAAAGTCTAGGAACACCATTCCTACTCATCCTGGCTAATAGCCAGTGATGGACCTAACCTCCATGAATTTATCTAGTTCAGGGGTTAGCCACCTATGGCTCTACAGCCAAATATGGCTCAGTACAGAACCAAATATGGCTCTTTTGTCATTGCCAAAATACACACAACTTTTAAAATGAAAATGAAAAATTGAATAATTTAAAATTTTAAAAATGCATAATTACTCATGTCAAGATGGGTTGGGTTTTTTGTCTATTTCACTTTTAACTGTTCATTTTAACAACCATCCATTCTCTCCACTCATTGGGGGTTGTGCATATTCTCTTTTTATTTGATTGGTCAAGAAATCTTTCCATCATCATACCTGATGGTGAACTCTATAACCCCCTAACTGTAAAAATGGTGAAGAGAGAGAGATGACAAGTACCGAAATTTTCAAAAGGAGTGAGCAGACTCAGATGCTTTGGGGATAGATCTGGATCTCCACACTGTCTCATTTGTAGTGAGAGACTGTTCCCAAACAAACAAACATGCAGCATTTGCTACAAAATACCCTGAGGGTGATGCACGGAAAAAAGCCTGAGAGGAGCTGCAGCAAAAGATGAACATAGAACAAAATAGCCTGCTGGCATGGTCAAGGTAAAAGCTTAAACTCCACATGTTTTGCAGGCTTATATAGCATTATTCGAGAGGAGAAGCCTTCATTGATGGGAATTATGTGAAGAGATGCATGCTAAAACTTGGTCATAAGCTATTTGATGAATTTCACAACAAAGACAAAAATCTTACAAAAAATTCAGGACATGCCATTATCAGCAAAACCAGTTCATGACAGAACTATGAAAATGGCCCATCAAATAGACAAGGAGCAAATGTAAAATTTGAGTACAGGTACTTATTTTTCGTTTGCTTTGGACAAGACAACTGACATATGTGACATTAATCGGTTGTGTATTCTGGGATGATATCTTTGTGGAAATGCTGTGCACGAAGAAATGATTGATAGTACCAATGAAAAAGGGCAAGACATCCTTAAAACTGATGAACTTTGTAAATGAGAAAGAAATACAGTTGGCTAATCTTGTGTCCGTGTGTACAGATAGTGCACCTAGAATGGTTGGCAACTACAAGAGATTCCTTACTCTTGTCAGAACAGCTGAACCACCCGCTTTTGAACTTTCATTACTTTGTGTGCAGTCTTGTGGAACTGAATTCGGAAATGTAATGGGACTGGTCATTCACATTGTCAGTTGGATTCTTGCCCAAGCCCTTAATCACCGTCAATTTCAGTCACTGCTCAAGGAAATAGATTCCAAATACCCTAATTTACTAATGCACTATGTTTGCTGGTTATTTCGTGGCAAAGTTTTATCTTGTTTTGCCACCTGCATTAATGAGATTAAGTCATTTTTGGATATGAAGGGTATCAAACACATCACGCTTTCAGCCTGACTTGTTGCTCAAGTTTCACTATCTTGTCAACATTACCAGTCATTTGAATGCATTTGACCCTTAAGCTAGAAGGGCAAGAAAATATTGTCCTGACTCTGCAACAGAGTGTCAAATTTGAGTCAAAATTGACCGTCTTCATCGAAGATATTGAGATGGACAGACTGGCACATTTTGAAAGATTACAAATGTTTTGTGATTCATACCAGAGAGAGAATCCAAACAACAGCCTTGATTTGAAGCAGCTTGCCAGGTTTGTTTCTGAGCTCCTTATGGCATTCAAGTATCGTTTTGTTGACTTTTGCAAACACAGTGCTCTGTTTAAGTTTATGATTCGTCCACATAAAGCGTCCGATGGAAAACTGGATTTGACAGTCATTCCAAGTATCTCAGTCAGTGATTTGGAAATGGAAAGAGCAGACTTCAAGGAGTCAGATATTGGGGTAGAAAATTTCGTCAGGCTGAATTCTGATTTAGAATGCTTTGCTCAACAACATGTAGAATTGGCAAAACTACACAAACGGACTGACGTGAAGAAATTGGAGCACAATGATAATTTGATTCTGCAATCTTGGAAAGAACTTCCTGTCACATACAACACCATCCAGAATGTCAGCTTGGCCTTACCTTCAATGTTTGGCTCCACCTATATTTGTGAGCAGGCTTTCTCGCATTTGAATCACATCAAAGATAATTTGCGCTCAAGATTGACAGAAGACAGCCTGAATGTGTGCATGAAGCTAAATTTGACCAGTTACAATGTAAACTTCAAAGAAATGTGCAAAACGATACAGCAGCAGAAGTCCCATTAAATAAAGTCCTTGAGTACAGTGTTTCATTTATGCTATTATTAATCATCATGTCAATTATTAGTAATATTAAGTTGTGTATTTTCAGTCATGCAAATGGGCATTCTTAGACTGGCTCTTTGTTGACCACTTGTTCTGAATTTTGATGTAGTTTGGCTCTTTGTGAAAAGGTTGCTGACCCCTATTCTATAGTATAACTATCTGTCAAAGCAAAAATGCTCCTCTCTGTTTAGGCAGCTAACAAACAGCTTTATTAATTAATAAAGCACAGCATGAGCCAAACGTGGTCCCAGCAAAGCCAGACCCAGTAAGGCTGGCTAATACAATCAATCCTAGTATTTTATACCCTTAACCAAACAAGTCTGACGTCAGGGCAAGAAATCAAAACGAACTTCAGAGAGGAATTATCAGCAAAGAAAGAAACAGGTTTAGAGGGAGTTCGAGCTTCAGCTCAAAATAGTTCATTAACACATTCCAACAGCGCATCCCTCTGGCCTCTCCCCACCTCGGTGAAGGCCAGTTCACTCCCTCTAGTATATGTGCAGACACAAGAAACTGAAATGGCTTTTGTTATACAGAATGGCTTCTAGCTAAATATGAAATGGTTTCTAGACTGGCTCTTTGTTGACCACTTGTTCTGAATTTTGATGTAGTTTGGCTCTTTGTGAAAAGGTTGCTGACCCCTATTCTATAGTATAACTATCCTTCCTGCCAGATTCCTCCCATTCCATTTTATGAGAAACAGTCAAATTCCAGGCACATTCCATTGTCCTGGCACAACCCAAGCCTTATCTTCCTTTAAGTTATGATAAGAAGAAGCTGCATACCAAATTTGGTGGTCCTAGCACTTAGCATTTAGGCGGAGATCTTGAATAAATGAACTCACAGATGGACTGACAGACAGATACACATTTCTAAAACTTAGATAAGATGTATATTGTGATCTCAGAGCAAAATAAATAAATAAATCAGACAAAATTAAGACTAAAGTTTTTTAAAACAGTATATCAAAATATTATAATTTGAAATTCAGAGTTCTTAACTGACTCATGGCACAGTGCTGATACATGTGCAAAAAAACCACTGAAACTGAAGGGGTTTTTTCTATTTAAAATTTTGTTTTCAAATTATCTTCAAATGATCTTGTCAGGCAGGGAAAGGTAACCTCACATTTGCGTGGTCACATATAAATCTCATTTAGTAGTTGCTCACTCTTTTTAAACTTTCATGTGGAAAGGATGTTTTATTGAGAAGGAGGTGAGGAGTGTGGTAGTTAAAAGGAGATACAGAAAGGAACATACTGCGGAATAGACTCCTATCACAGGCGATAGAGCTATAGAAAAATGAAGATATGCCATATTCTGTCTTGAATGTCAGAAATTTCTCCACTTCAAATACACATAAGGCCAAGGAATCATTCCTTGATTAAAGTCTTGGAAAACTGAACATCTCGATTAACTGTGGTAATTGCTGGCTGCCCGGGTCATACATACCCACCAATTGCATACTTTATATCTTTTTTAGAAATATTTTCCATATGCTTGTCTGCCTTGTTTATTCTGTAATCATTAACCACCTCTCTCTTCTTCTTATCTCCTCTTTTTAGATAGGTACATGGATAGATGTAATGTGCAGTAGAAAGCTATGTTTGCAGTAGAAAGCTATAATTACAATAAGCAGTGTATATTGCATACAATAATCATTTGTTTTTCTTTCCAATTTCTCCCTCCCCCAACCCAGATGTTGAGATTAAATTAGATGAAGAAGGTTTTGTATTACCTGCCACCCAATATGAGGAGGTGTACAGGAGGTAAGAGAACTACAGGTTGTATCTCCCTTAACCGGGACTTCTGGTCTGGCAACATCCATGATCTAGCAGGAATAGGGATGTTCCTGGACCACAGAGCCCAGGTATAAGGAGGTCGGGTCGTGGGGCAAGAGCACAGTGGGGGGGGGGGGGGGGCGGGTGGCGGCGGCGGCAGCGACACAGCTGGGAGCCCCATCTGGGAGGGATGCGGAGGGGCGGACAGTGCTGCTGAGGGTTCTGCCCCCTGTGGCTGGGAGGTAGCAGGGGTCAGCAGCGGCCTTGAAGCTCTGGCTCCATCTGCAGCCAGGGAGCTCAAGCCCCAGCCGTGGTGCTCGGGTCCAGCATTGGCTGCAGAGCTCCAGCCCTGGCCAGGGAGCTCAGGTCCAGCAGGGCTGCGGAGTTCCAGCTGCAGAGCTGGGGTCTGGCAGCAGCTGTGGAGCCCTGGCCACGGAGCTTGTGGTCTAGCAGCGGCTGTGGAGCTCTGGCCCTGGCTGCGGAATTCAGGGTCTGGCAGCGTCAGCTAGGGAGCTCCAGCCTGGGGAGCCACAGCTGGTCAGGCAGCAGCAGTGCTGGATTGGAGCCCTAGCAGGGGACAGGAGTTCAGCATGTGCCATGTTGGGAGGGACCTCCCCTGGTCCGGCAAATCCCCTTGATCAGGGCACCAAGGGTGCCCGACGAGGGAAGTCCAATCTGTACAAACTCTAGAAGCAAAGACCATCAGACTGTAACATTTGCCTTTTTTGTCAGTGTTCATGTTCAGGGTGAAGTTCTGGCTGGATAGATGTCAGTGGGAGGTTTGCCATTGATTGCAGAGAAACCATATTTATAACCTGGTATCTTAAAACCTTGATTTTCAGCGTATCGTATATAGACCCAGATTGTGAGTGGTGGTGAGCGACAGGCAAGAAGCTCACTCTTCATTATGTGGGAGCCAGAGTGGATAACACTAAATTTCTAATAAATAAATAATATTTAAATCGTATTATTTTACTTACTTCCATTAGTTACTTTTCTTTCCATTTTATACTTTTAAGATGCTGAAGTGGATGTTCAGTACTTGTTTCTTTAGTTTCCTAATTGGTTCTAAATATCAGATTTTACATACAGATTTTTTTTCTACAAATTAATTTCATCCTTAAAATGTCATCTGTTCTGAAAAAAAATAAGTCCAAGGCTTCATTAACATAGTTCATATGACACTAGCACAGCCTCAGAGACTTAATAAAAAGCAAGGAACCTGTATTATATTTGCAAATTAACTTCCATAAGAAAGCTGAGATGCTTTGACCAGGCTGTACTCCTCCATCAGACTTTGTAGCCTGATATCTATGGGTCTTATGCTCCTAAGTCATGCAGATGCTTTTGAAAATCCCACCTCTTACTGTATAAATGGGGGGTTAGACCTGGAGTGCGTCTACACTGCAGGGCTTAACTTGAAATAAGCTATGCAATTGAGCTACGTCAATTGCGTCGCTTATTTCAAAATAGCTCTTTTCAAAATTGGGAGCATCTACACAGCACTTATTTTGAAATAGAGCACTCTTCCTCCAACTTCCCTTACTCCTCCTACAATAAAGGTTACAGGAGTCGGAATAAGAAGTCCTCCAACTTGACAGTATTTTGACTTTATTTTGAAATAACTGCCTGCTGTGTAGACGCAGGCTAAGTTATTTCAAAATAATGTTACTGTGTAGACATACCCGTAGACTTTTACTTTTGAGAAGTTTGGCCTACCTATAAGCTTACTAATGTATTAGAAGCATTTGTTCAAAACTGCTCATTGTGAAAGATGAGGCACATTTTGTTGTGGAATGACAAAATGAGAAATGTTTAATAAGAATACAGTTTTTTTTTCCCTGATGCTGCAAACATATAAACATGTTTAACTTTAAGTAACAGTAAGTAAAGCTACCAGCTTAAAGGTTTGCAGAATCAGACTTGTTTTCAATATTTTATTTTTACCTGTATTAGTTTTGAGATTCAAATAAGATGTTCCTCCACTAGTGGCATTAAAATAAACAATTTAGATAATTTGCTTCAGTGTATATTTTCTAAAATTCCTGTATATTTTTTTCAAATTAACTTTAGAAAGTCTCAGCCTGATTTACATCAATGTTGTAACAAACAAACTCCTTAAATGACTTTGATTTAAATCTCTCTACCCTGGTAGAGACCAGTCACAGTACCAGCTCCTCCACTCTGGCCAATTGGTTCTGTCCCGCTAGGGGACCATATTCTCTAAAAAGGGGCGGGGAAGACGCAGTACCCCTGCCCTGTTCTTCGGAGCCCACAGAATAGGTCTAATGATAGATAATATTGTTTTTAAAATGTACTTTTGTGTTTGATTTTAGAATAGCCCTGTGTATTGATGGTCAGAAAAGATTTTGCAGCAACAGCCACATTCTTCTAGGCAAAGAAGCTATTAAACAAAGACATTTGCAGTTACTTGGCTATGACGTTGTGCAGGTAAAGGCTAAAGCTATCAGCTTGTGCTTCTCTAGCTAGAAAAAGATGGAAGGCTAATTTATAATAAAGCTACTGCTGTAAGCACTTCCCATGCTGGTTGTGTGATGCTTCCTTGGTCTCTTCTGCTTGGCTTCCTTTTCTTTATTTTTAGTTCATTTTTTCTGCCTGCCATTTGCAAATTTCTAGCACACTCAACTTCTATGACTGTTTTCCCATTGATTTCAGTGGAAGTTTTGTCACTGATTTCCATGAGTCTAGGATTTGGACCTAAATGTGTCACTTTCCTATTTTCAAAAGATCTTTATGGATTATTTTTTACACAAAAATCCTCTTTCTATTCCTGGAGTGTCCCCACAACCAGGTCATCTCCTTTATTTTGCTTGCTGCTCATATTTACTTAATTTTTGGAGAATTTGTTAAATCAGCTAGTTTTATGCACCTAGCTTTTTAACTGACTGATCCTGCAATAAACTCCACACTCAGTACCAATGGGATCTATTTACATAGAGTCAGTTGCAGGACTGCAAGCTTAATGTGCATGTTTAAAAGCTTACCATCACTTATGACATGACATTATTTATCTATTAAAGAATATCGAGTCTAACACAGTTGTTCATTTAACACCATTTCTCACAACAATTTCTCTCTCTGACTTTCAGATTCCGTTTTTTGAGATTGAGGCTTTAAAAAACAGCAGAGAAATAGTAGAATATCTGCACAAGAAAATTTTTCCTCATACCTACAGGCTCAACTGGTGATATAATGCAACAATAATTGAGTACAGACTGGTCTACAGTACCTCTAGGTACTGTGAAGTGTAAATATTTCACATGGAAGAACCATTCTACTTTCAAAGTAATTCCTCATAGGATGATTATGGCTTCTTAATGTGAGGCCCTCCAGTTCCTGGGTGGATACATGTACAAAGAATTAAAAAGGGCAATAGAATTTGTTTGATTTTGTGTGAATACTTACTCCAGCTGAATAATAATGGAAAATGCTTGCAAACAGTTCATGCTGAAGTTCCTGGGTATTGAGCTCTGCCCTTTAGAGTTAACAGAGATATGCTTATAAATGGGCAATACATGATTACATGTGGAGAAACTAGTTGTTGTTAGATGTCCAAGTTGTTACTAATCAGGGCTTTTCTCAGTGGTACAATAAATTTAGTTGCACTGTTTCAATTTGTGCCCTATCTTACACTCTGCAACACTGGAATTATTAGAGTTTTCCACAATATGTGAAGCAGGATAAAATGTGCCTCTAATGTGAATCAAAAGGCTTAATAATTATGAAACACATGTAAATATCCTAAAGAAAAGTATGGTTTATTATAGTCATTTAAATCTGTATTGATTTTCTTTAGTAATATGATAAAGTATGCAAGTTTGCTACTTACCAGGATTTTTAAATGTGAAAAAAATCAGTGCATTTCATTCATATTTGCCCATGCTCTTATTTATATTTCTCACCATTTTAGATTTCTCAGTTGTATTTTATAAAACCCAAGATGATATTGGTTTTAATGTTCAGTGACTCCAATAAAGATCAATTGTCCATTGATCAAACAATAAAATAATGTATTTGCAAGTACGAAAAATGTATGACATTGCCATCAGTCCAGTACTGTTCATTATAAAGCTGTTTTTCCAGATAAAATGAAGAATTATTCTTAAAGATGAAATTTGAATTCCTAACTACCTGATATTGTCAAGTCAACATTATTTCTCTAATAGAGAACACTCCTTGCAAGCTAATGGAGTCACACAGAGGGCACTGAGTTGTTGAGCAGTATCTGTACAGCTGGAGATGATGTATGAAACAGAGATACTCAGCTTGAGGACAGACAATGATTTCAGTGGGGAATTCCAGTGATGTATGGTTACTTGCACAAATAGTAAAGCCAGCATACAAAGTTAAGGAAGATTGACCCTAATTACTATAAATGCCAGGTGACCTGAGTCAGAGGGGAAATTCCTATATTTTTAAAATAAAACAAAAAAGCTGTTATTTCATTAAAGCTTCCTTTTCCTCTAACATGGATTCTGTTTAGTTTTTTTTCTGAGTATATCTATACAAAAACCCACAGCTGGCCCAGGTCACCGGACTTAGACTCACAGGATTCAGGCTCTGGTCTGAAAAATTGTTTTGTAAATGTTCAGGCTTGAGCTGGAGTCACTGTTCTGGGACGCTGCAAGGGGAAGGGTCCAGTCTAAGCCTGAATGTCTCTATAGCAATTTTTCAGCTCAGCATGAAAAACTCTGGTCAGCTGAGGCCACCTTTGGTTTTTTTTATCCCTGTACAGATTTAAGTTAAATGTTCCTCTTAATTGTTTTTGAAATGCAGACATCTGTCAGAGCTGCCAACCAGTACCCCACAGTCTGAGGTTGATTTGCCTGAGTGGAAGAACATCCAGATTTGATTTACCCAGATGTACTTTCTCTTTGCTTTGTCCTTTGCCACTCCCCACTCTTATTGGTGTGGGAGCACAGCACTCTGGCAGATTGCCAGCCTGTGCCTCTTTTCTTGTTCAGTTCAACCATTCAGTCTCCTGGCTCATAGAGGTAGGAAATGGAATCGAGCACCACTCAAAAAAGAGCTTGTGTTTCAGGCCACCAGGTGAGTGAAGCTGAGGATTAGGCTGTCAGAGAAGTCTTAGTAGGTGAAGTGAAAGGGAGCAAAAGAAAAGCCTTAAAACCCTTATTAATTATTTGTGACTTCTGGGGCTCTAGTCATAGTCCAAGATCCAATTGTGGTAAGCACTTAACAAGCCCAGAACAAAAATACTATCCTTGCCCAAAAGAGCTTGCAATCTGAGTGTAAGACAAGAGGCAACAGATGGAGACAGACAGGAGCCTACAAGAAAATGAGACCACACTGGCTAGCATGATATGGTTGTGGCATCAGCACACCAGCATCTTAAGGATAAGTGAAAGTTTGAAGGAGGATAATATGATAGTTTTCAGAAGTTTGCCGGGAGCTGCTCTCAAGCATCAGGGGCAGCATGTGAGAAAACAAAGGTGTTTGCTTGAAAATTAATAAATGGGTGATGGAAGCTGATATCACAGGCCGATCAGCTGTTGAAGTTGACATTTCAGCAGGGAATGAGAAATGATAGGCTGCAAAGGGGCCTTAAAAGTGAAGATGAGCAAAGAGAAGGAAGGAGTCTGTGGAGGGATGAAAAAGAGGGGTAGTGTGATTAAAGGGCTAGGAGAATTGCCTGATTCAAGCTGGAGCAGGCCCATCTTGTCAGTACTTCTTTTACGAACATGAGGTGCTGCTACTTGTTTCTCTGACTACCCAACAAGTGGTACTGTAGTTAAATGGCTTGATGTTTCTAAGTCTCAGAAAGGTAGCCATGTTAGTGTGTATCTGCAAAAACAACAAGGAGTCCTGTGGCACCTTAAAGACTAACATTGATTTGGGCATAAGCTTCTGTGAGTAAAAACCACTTCGTTAGATGCATTGATGTTTTTGTAGTTTTCAAGCAAAAATCGAATGTGAATGAAGTCAGTCCAGACGTGAGGACTACATAAATCTTGCTCTAACATATTTCACCAAAAGTAACCTATATGGAATATAGGTGTATACACTCCGTGCACATGTGAGGTAGGGGGCGGGGGCTGGCAATAGCTCTTGTAAAAGTTGCTACAGTTTGGACCTCCCTGGTTTGGCACCCGCGGGACCCAGATCAGGGAGTCTGCTGGACCAGGGGAGGTTAGTGTTCTATTGGCTGCCCTGCTGCCAGCTCCTCTCCCTGGGTCTTCCCTGCCTTCCCACCACCCTGCTAATGCTTGCCACCTGGAGCTCTCCCCTGCTGCCTGCCCACTGTTGCTGGGGGTTCCCCAGAGTTCCCGTGAAAGGCTGCAGCCTGCCCCTCTGCTATCAGGGGTTCCTCTGCTGGGGCTACTGGTGGTTTCCCTGGTTCCCCAGCCAGGGCTGCCAGGCCAGCCTCACTGCTGCTGGAAGTTTCTTGGGGATCCCTGGCCACAACCGCCCAGCTGTTGCCACTGGTCAGGCCAGCTGCTGCCCGGCTCCACTAATGCTGGGGTTCCCTGGCCCAGCCAGGACTCCTCAGCCTCTGTGTTCTCCTAGCCTCCAGGGCTCTTTGGTCCAGTATTATTTGTGGCCCTCTCAGACCATGGATGTTGCTCAAGCAGAGAGTCCTGGATTTGGGAGGTTCAACATGTACTACAAAATGTTTTCCTTATTAGACTTTGTTCTTGGTACCAAAATATAAATTATGAGTGAAAGAAAATCTCCTAAAGGTGGTTTCAGCTGTGCTCCCTCTGCTCCACCTCTAGATATGCTTCTTACTTGATTGTCTGCTTATGAAAGCCAGGAGCAGGAAGGTTTTTACAAAAACAGCAGAGTTGAGCTTTGATCATAAAGGCTTAGAGCCTGCTTCTCAGAAGTGCTGAACAGTCACCACTGCACATGAAGTTGATAGGAGCTGTGGGTGTTCAGCCCCTGTGATAATCAGACCACTATTAATTGGAACAGTGTTTACTAACCAGTCTGGCTTTGCTAGAGTTTTAAGTGTTAGTGAATAGTTCTTGCGGAAAAGTTTTTTTTTTTTGGCTTCTTGAATAACAGCAAAAAGTCTCAGATGGGTGAATCAATGTGTGCTCAACTCCTAATTAGAGAGACAAGATGGGTGAGGCAATGTTTTTTTATTAGACCAACTTTTGTTGGTGAGAGGCAAGCTTTAGCACCACACAAAGCTCTTCTTCAGATCTGGGAAAGGTACTCTGAGCACTGTGGCTAAATGCAAGGTGGAAGAGATTGTTTAGCATAAGCAGTGAACACATTATTCAAGGTAACTTTGCTAGTCACTAAAAATCATGGACTGAACAGACACTGGATTTGTGGTTATTTACAATTATATAACTGGCTAACCTGATCTTTTTGGTCTATGATTGCTGAGGTGCTAGTGGGCCACTCTAAATAGCACATATTCTAAGGGATTATTCAATTTATTTACACCAAACAATCTCTTCCACCTCTTGTTTAGCTGTGATGCTTTGAGTTCCTCTCTCAGTAGTGAACTTGGGAGAGGATGATTTCTGGGATTACCTTCTTACCCTGAGGCTTAGATCTGAAAACTCTGTAAGGAGGGGTTTTGTACTCCATAAAGAAAATGAATAAATGAACCTTCACAAAGGGAGTCTGTTGTTTTCAGTTCCTGGGTCTGGGAATCCTTGCATGTCTGAGGCTATGTCTACACTACAATGATCTGTCAGAAAAAGGTACGCAAACTTTTTCCAATAGTTTTTTCAGAAGAGGCTTTTCTGAAATTTGGCCTGTCTATACTGGGCCAAATTTCAGAAAAGCCTCCTGTTTTGGAAGAGCCCTTCTTCCTTGTGGGAGGAGGAAGACAGGAATTTCGAAAGAGTGCATCTGCTGTTCCACAAAAAAAAAAAAAAGCAGAAGAGCAGATGCATTCCTGGAACGCGGTGGAGTTTTTCTTGGATACTCTGGTATCCCGGAAAAACCCCGTAGTGTAGACATAGCCTGAAAGAGGTTAGGAAGTCTGCAAGACCTTGCTGTGTCACATGGGCATTCTGAGGGGTATTGCCCCCATCTCAGGGTTGATGGAAACATAAAATGTTCTGGTCCAAAAAAATCAAAGAGAAAAGGTGAGGCAATATTTTTTATTGGATCAGTTTCTATTGATGAAAGAAACAAGCTTCTGAGGTTATTTTCACCCCCAAATGATTTTTTTTTTAATTTCCAGTTTGCCAAAAATTTCAACAAATTTTGTTTCCAGATTGATCTGAATATATATTCTGATTATAGGTTCAGCACCTGTTTTGGAAAATCTTAGCCTTATCCTCTTTCTGTTTGTTTTTTCATCAGGATAATAATACTAATATAATAGGAATGGTTGTGTAGATTTTAAGTTGATGTTTGTAAATGCTATGAAGAAGAAACATGCTCTATCCTTTTGAAATACATGGTCATTGAAAATTGGTGCAGAAAATCATTTGCAAGAGTTTAATGAAATGTCAAGGTCCGTTTACATTAGCATGAAATTGACAGCTATTAGGGCTTCGTTTTTTTATCGAAGTTACTCTCGTGGTCAGCATGTTACAGGAAAAGGGAAAACCTTTTTTATTGCTGTGCAAACTGTTTCATGTGGCTATGGGTCAGGAGCTTCAAGATGGTTCAAGGATCTGAGAAGGTTTTTCCAACAAGCAGGTGATTCCATTTTTCCTGTAGAACTCTTCCTGCACACGGTTGATCCTTGCATAATCTCTGACTGACTGCTCTACAGGTTGGTTTATGTGTCTCCCATACTCTGAAGAGGACAAAACAGCAATGGGTCTTGCCAATTCCTGTAAGAACATTATACGTTAAGGATTATAAAATCCAAATAAATACACATGGAAAAGAGTAGAGGAGTCACTGTTGCGACAAAATTTAGGTTGCTACATCAGGTGTAGCAGCTGGTGAGATGTGAGCCCTCTGCCTAGATAGAATTGCATAATGTTTGTTAGTACAAGGCACATTTGTTTGGCATAAACAGTTACAATGGGGTTTGGATAACTGGTATGTTGTCCATAATTCCAATTCGTGACTGAATTTTAACAGTGATAAAACACGAATGCATCAGGATATGGAAATAAGCTATGAATAACTATACCCATGCCCAACCCTAAATAGGTGGAGGTGATTTCCATGTGATTCAGATCATGTAATAATTTATTATGCTCTTTTGGGACAGTAGAGAGGTTTTATTAGCACACATTTGGGATGACTTGTACAAAGCACTTGTGGCTGTGATGCTTGTAATGTTCCCATCTGGTTTTCATGCTCTGCCATGTCAGTAACACCTTCATGTATTCTACCTACAGCTTACTATAAAAGATGAGTTGTTAAAATCTGAGCTTGAAAATATCAGCTCACTGATTCACCCCTAGTAAGCAGGCAGCTTTCCCTGGAGATTGTAGAGAACTAAGCCACTGATTTCTATGCCATAAAAGGTCTCATTTATAAAAAATCTCCTTATAGTTATGAAAAGGGCCCTATCAAATTCATGGTCTATTTTGGCCAACTTCAGTCATAAATTTCCTGATTTCAGCTATTTGAATCTGAAATTTCAGGGTGTTGTAATTGTAGGGGCCCTAACCCAAAAAGGAGTTGGGGATAGTGGTTACAATGTTTTTTTAGGGGGGTTTTGATGCTACAATTTTGCGCTATTGCCGGCCGTTGCTCTGCATGCGTATCTGGGCCCTGTCAGCAGTTGCCATTCTCCCAGCCATCCAGCTCTGAAGGCAGTGAAGAATTAAGGGTGGCAGTATCACAACCCCTCTATGATCCCCTGGCAACTCCCTTTTGGGTCAAGACCTACAATTTGAAAAACACTTGTTTCCCCTCTGAAATGTGCATAGTACAGGGTAAAAGCACACATAAGACTAGATTCCACAGTCTGATGCGTTTTTCATGGCCAGGAATTTGGTAGGGCCCTAGTTCTGCCACTGACCTTGCAAATTTGAACTAGCTGTAAATATAAACAGGCACAGCTGCAGTCAAAAAAGCCAACAAGGTTATGAATCATTTAAAAAGAGATAGAGAATAAGACAAAGAATATCTTGTTGCCTCCGTATAGATCCATGGTTTGCCCACATCTTGAATACTGTGTACAGATGTGGTCGCCTCATCTTAAAAAAGATATCTTAGCATTGGAAAAAGTTCAGAAAAAGGGCAACAAAAATGATTAGGGGCTTGAAACGGCCATATAAAGAGAGATTAAAAAGACTGGGACTTTTCAGCTTAGAAAGGAGGAGACTAAGGGGGGGATAAGATAGAGGTCTATAAAATCATAACTGGTGTGGAAACAGTAAATGAGGAAAAGTTATTATTCCCATAATATAAGAACTAGGAGTCACCAAATGAAATAGGTCACAAGTTTAAAACAAACAAAAGGAAGTATTTTGTCACGCAATGCCCAATCAACCTGGGGAACTCCTTGCCAAAGGACGTGAACACCAGGTCTTTAACAGGGTTTGAAAAAGACTGAGAGAAATTCATGGAGAATAGGTCTATCAATGCTTATTAGCCAGGATGGGCAGGAATAGCAACCCTAGTTTCTGTCAGGGTAGGAGGGGAGGAATCACTTGATGATTACCTGTTCTGTTCATTCCCTCTGGGGTAACCTGGCATTGGCCACTGTTGAAAGACAGGATACTGGGCTAGATGGATCTTTGGGCTGACCAAGTATGGCCGTTGTTATATTAAGTTTCTGAGTACTAGGAGATGCTGGAGGCAGAAGAGACCAAAACCTTTCTTCCGTCCAGCATCTAGCATGGATAGGACTCCAAATTTATCAGATAACTTGTATGTTTGTACAGTACCTAACACAATGGGTCCATGCATCTAAGTGGTTTTTACCCACAAAAGCTTATAAATCTGTTTGTCTTTAAGGTGCCATAGAACTCCTTGGTGTATTCCCAACACTGACACCCCACTTGTACATGTAAACACTGCTAAAATAAAAGGAATTTAATGTGGGGAAATACAAAACATGCCCCAACCAGAATTTTGACCCCACATGTGGAGATAAATCAAATACTCCATGAAGGCTTCTAGGCACTAGCAGCAGGAAGTTGCTGATACAGAAGAGACATGGGGAATGTTCCCTGATCTACACAGAATCCCAAGACCCACAGAGAAATCAGGTACTTCTCACCATTGTTAGAGCTTCCTAACACAGCATTTGTCCTCCCATGCTGGTGTTCCTAAAGGCAGTGTTAACTCTTACAATAATATCTCCACATAGACATCTGCAAAGCCCCAAGAGGGAATTCTGCAGGGAATGGTTTCAGTTTAGCTCTGCTCCCAAAATTCTACTATGCCCTGAGGATACAGAAAAGATGCAGTGGGGATATGGCTACTGCAGGCAAATAGGTGGGCTGTGTTATAGTAGATCTATACTGCAGCAGGCAGTGTGTACATCCCCACTGAGGTAGATGGAAACATGCTAGCACTGCTTGAGCTAGTGCATTAAAAATATCAATGGACTTTGCAGTCCTGGGAGCAACTTGGGATAGCAACCCAAGTAGATGGCTGTCTGACACCTTCAGTCTCTGCTTGGGTGACTAGGCTTTGCTGCAACATCCACACCCGTCTATCCACTTTGGAAGGCATGGCTTTACTCTTTCCCTGAACCTGGCTTAGGATACTCTGGGAGCCTAAGTCTCATTTATAGACATTGAGCCACAGAACTCCTGCTTGGCTGTTGATTAATGCTGAAGATGCCTAAAACTCATTCAGCACCTAAACTGTTAGCTCTGCACACATGTCCTGCAGTCTCACGCTAGATGCTTTTCTCCTGTCTGAACATGTGCACTACTTCCCTGAGATAGGTTGGAGATGAGGGTTTGGCTACCTGAGCCACAGTGAGAGGCACAAACTGGGAAGGATAGGCATTTGGCTGTTTAGATCATACATGGAGCCCCAAACAAAACAGCTCAGAGGTGGGTGGGAAGAAGGACCTCGTTAGCCAAGTGTTCTCAGCCAGGATGGGGAAGACCCTAGTTCAAGTTCTCCCTTGCCTTCCCTGTTCCTCTGCAGGGTAGAATGAAGTTAAACAGTAAGTTTCCATGTCTCATGTGCGTTGCCTAACTATTAGGCAATAGTTAAACTCACAGGGTATGTCTACACTACAGCATTAATTCAAGTTAGCTTAATTCAAAATAGTTAATTCGAATTAACACAGCTACACACAAAATGCAGTTAGAATTAGTGTTTTGCTAATTCAAACTACTGTGGCCACACTCATGGATGCTGAATCGTATTTAAGGCCAGCTGCTGCCAGTTACCAGCAGGGCATCAGGTCAGTAGTTGCTCTGTGTGGCTGCTGCCTGAGGCTATCTGAGGCTCGTGCTTAAAGGCCCCCCCCCCGGACAGCCGGTTCTCAGGTTTCCCTGCTTGCTTGCCTACCTCACTGAGGGACAGCAAAGCATTTTCTTCTCTGTTTGCTTTGGTTGCCTCGACTTGGGACACCACAGCAGTCTGCAACATGGAGCCAGAGCTGCCCCTGGGCACTCTGGTGTCCAATTTGGAAGACTTGCTGCCAGCCTGGCAGCAATTGCAGGAGACTGCCTGGCAGCAGCTGCTGCAGCCTGACCCCCAAGCCCTCTTCTGGACCCCACAGGAGGGCGAGGAGGAGCAGCAGCATCTCCTGGATGCCAGCGTGCCCTGCCGCATCTGGCGTCAGGACACCAGCAGCAACTGGTGGGACTGCATCATCCTGGAGGGCTGGGGAGCCCAACAATGGACCCAGAACTTCAGAATGAAGAAGGTCACCTTCCTCGAGCTCTGTGAGTGACTCGCCCCTGCTCTGCAGCGACGGGACACGCACATGAGGCCCGCCATTCCCCTCCACAAGCGGGTGGCCATTGTCCTCTGGAAGCTCTCCACGCTGGATAGCTACCGATCCATGGCGAATCAGTTCGGCGTGGGGAGATCCACCGTCGGAGCAGTGCTCATGGAGGTAAGGCAATCTCCAGCCACTGAGCCAGGGGGAGGGGAGGAAGAGAGGGGCTGCCCCAGGGAAAAGGGGGGAGATGGTGCAAGTCCCCTCCACGGGAAGGTTTTTTCTTTCCCAGCTGCACTACGGACTGCCCGCAGTGGCCAGGATTGCAAGGGGGGTTGCTCCTAGGGAGTGGGGGCATGGGGCATTGGCGGGGAAGGAACACTCTTGGCCACCCTGGCACCCCAGTCATTCTCGGTTTTGTGTGTCTCTCTGCAGGTGGTCAGGGCTGTAAACAGAGTGCTGCTCTGCAGAGTTGTCCGCCTCATGGATTTGGACACTGTGATCAAGGGGTTTGGCGCCCTGGGGCTTCCCCAGCTGTGGGGGGCAATCGCCGAGACGCACATCCCCATCCATGCCCCGGAACACCAGGCCTCCCACTACATTAACCGGAAAGGGTACTTCTCGGTGATCCTGTAGGCCGTGTCTGACCACTGGGGCCGCTTCCTGGACATCAGCGTGGGCTGGTCCGGCAAAGCACATGACACGCAGATTTACTGCAACTCCTCCGTGTGCCAGAGGCTGCACGCCGGGACCTTCTTCCCCGACCGCCACATCAGGGTTGGGGATGTGGACATGCCCATGTGCCTGGTGGGGGATGCGGCCTACCCACTACAACCCTGGTTCATGAAGTCCTACACGGGACACCTCAACCATTCCCAGCAGGCCTTTAATGCCAGGCTCAGCAGGGCCCGCATTGTGGTGGAGGGGGTGTTTGGCTGGCTGAAGGCCCGATTTAGATGCCTCCTCACCCACCTCAACCTCTCCGAGAGGAATATTCCGCACATAGTGGCAGCGTGTTGCGTGCTGCACAATTTGTGTGAGCGGAAGGGGGAAGCTTTCCTGCCAGGCTGGATGGCAAAGGCTGGCCCATACATGCAGCCCCACACGGCTGCCATCTGGGAGGCCCATCGGGGGACTGTCAATATCCGGGAGGCCCTGCAGGAAAGCTTCCACAAGAGCAAGACTGAAGTCTCCCTGGTGTGCCCCACTGGGGCCTTATTCCACCCTCACATCCTTCCACTTACCCCTCCCTACCCCCCCTTCCTGCTGTAAACAATAAAGGACACGTTTTTTCAAAAATATAAACTCTGTTTATTTAACAAAACTGGGGGGGGGGGGTTGAAACTCTGGGAAGACTGGAGAAAGGAGGTGGGAGAGGGGAGGGGGGGAAACTGGGAGGAGGGAGCCGGAAGGTGGAAGCAAGGGGAAGAAGGGGGAGGGGAAGCTCAAGGGTGGGGGGGTCTCGCTGGGCCAACTGACTCCCAGCACCATGGTCGGGGGCCTTGGCATCCCTGGGGGGATGGGGAGGAGGGTGTGGAGGTTGAGATGGGGAGTGTGGAGGTTGAGGAGGGAGAGGTGAGAGTGGGAGGAGGAGCGCTCGCTTGGGAGGCAGCAGGTGGTGGAGCGGCATGGGGCAGCACGCTCTGCACCAGGGTCTGCAGGTGGTCACAGTGAGCATGACCCTGGGCAAGCAGCTCCTGGCGGAACTCCCGGATGTCCTGCACCCACTCCTGCATGGTGTAGTGCAGGGCTTGCAGGGCCTCCAGGTGCTGCTGCGTGTACCCCTTGAGTCTGCGGGTGGTCCTGCTCAGCCCTTGGGTGTGGGAGGATGTCCCGGGTGGGGTGGTGCGCCCTGCACGTGCAGCTGGAGCGGCTGTGGAGAAAGAAGAGAGGTGGTCAGTTCTTCCTGGGGGACACAGTGGGTGAAGCCCAGCCTCCCTCTGCGAGGTGAGGATGACCATGACCTGCACAGTCAGAGCCAATGTGCTTGCACAGAGGCTATGGTCGGAATGTCCGGCTATCCCTGGGGGGGTGGGAGCTGCCCCGGGACCACACCCATACACCTGTGCCATGTATAGTGCGGCTGAGGTGGGGGGGGGAGGGGGAGATGTCCCCTGCCTCTGTGCAGAGGGGGCTGGTGAAGGAAGGGCGTCCTGCTGTGTTCCGCCCCGGGGTCAGGAGCATGTCAGGTCTCTTCACACGCATGTGGCTATCAGGCCAAGGCCCCTGTTTGACAGGCAGCTGGAGCCACCTGCCCAGGGGTGTCACGGCACATGCTTGCATGTGCACAGGTTGCTGTATGATCCATGGTAAGCAAGGCCCGCGCGCGCAGGTCCCTGGTCTCCCTCCCCACACCCCCCGGGAAGGGGACAGTGATGACACTTACATGGTGTAGCCTCCCCGGACGACCTTGCTGACTCTGCAGGTGGGACTGCTCGGGGGTCCTGGTGGCATGGCGGCTCCTGCTCCGTGCTCTGGTCACGGCCCTCCAGTCCCGGCTCACTGCCCCCCGGGGTGGCATGGACCATCCTGCCCCCCAGGATCTGGTCCAGTGCCTCGAAGTAGGGGCAGGTGTCTGCCCCTGCTGAGGAGTTGCCCCGAGTGGCCCTGGCGTACACCTGCCGCAGCACCTTTATCTTCAGGAGCACCTGCTCTTGGGTACGCCTGTGGCCTTTCTGGGCCATGATGCCAGTATGCGTCCATAGACGGCAGCGTTCCTCTGTCTAGTGCGGAGATCATGGACATTGGGGGCCTGCCGCGAAACCTCAATGAGGTCTATGATCTCCACACTAGTCCAGGAGGGCGAGCAGCATCTATGGCCCCTGGCTGGCTCCTGGGTGCTGGGGGATTGGGCAGGGGACAGCTCACTGCCACTGGCTGCTTGGCTCATGCTGTGCTGAGGGTCTGGGACTGCTTGCAAGCCTGGCTCTGATAGCAGCTGTGTGGCCAGAGTCTACCCCTTTAAGGGCTCCAGGTCTGGGGGGAGCAGAAGAGTTTTCCTGATTTGGCCCAGAGTGGCCACCAGGGGGAACTGGGAAAGGCTGGAGGCCAGCTAATTCGGACTAAGCATCTACACAGCGCTTATTCCAAATTAGCTAATTCGAGTTTGGCGTTACTCCTCATAGAATGAGGTTTACCAAATTCGAATTAAGTGCCCTGCTATTTCGAATTTAATTTGAAATAGCGGTTTGCTTGTGTAGACGCTATGGAAGTTAATTCGGAATAATGGCTGTTATTCCAAATTAACTTTGCAGTGTAGACATACCCACATTCTGTGGAACAACTTCAACAGGGGACACTTCAAAAGGAAACCCTTTCTTGAGCATGTTCCCATGGTTAGAGCACTCATCTGTGAGGTAGCAGATCCATGTTTAAATCCCTACTCCTCAAGTGGAGGTAAGACTTGAAATGGATCCCAGGTGAGTACCCTATCTCCTAGGCTAGAGGTTATACGGGAAGTCCTTCTGTTCACAGCTATGTTGTTTCAGGCCCAACAAACAACTTAGGGAGCCTAGCACCTATCTGCCCCGTTAGTAGATGACTAGCACAACAAGGCGCCCACGTGCCAACTGGACTTAGGTGCCTATCTCAGAGAGGGACAGGACTTAGCATGTCCCCCCTCTGGTTGGTGTCTACCACTGGTTCACTTAGGCGGCTCCCTGCCTAGTGTGCTCGCTTTATGGATCACAGTCTAAGGCACCTATTATGACAGTTCTTGGGATACCCAAAGACTATTATTCAACTACTTACCCCCTGCCTCCAGTGTGAGGCAGCCTTGCGTCTGGTAACTGGGTGTTAGCTCCCTAGCACCATCAGCCATTCAAGCACTCTCCTTCATATTATACCAGCCTTCTCTTTGCCTTGCAGGTTAATAAAGTGCACCCCAACTCCAGAGTCCTTTTGAATCATTCCCCTGTACTATCCAACCCATAATACCAGCCAGATCCTATGCACACAAAATTGTAATGTATCCCAATGTACCAGTTTGACCAACGGTGCTGAAAATAGGGGTACTGAAGGTAAAGTAGCACCTCCTGGCTTGAAATGGTTAACATCATATACAAGACTTCCCAGTTTTGTTCAAAGGCTTTAAGCGCCCTCATTATAAACATTATTCCAATGCCACTGGTTTCATCTTCAACCCCTGCTCCTCTAAATCACACAGCACTTGCCAGCACTAATCATAAAAAAGTAGTTAATTATTTAAGAAAAAATAAAGATGCAACTAAGTGGTGAAAACAAGTGGTTATAATGCAAGACACAATGCTAAAATGCAAACTTGGGTCTACACTTTCAATAGTTACCGCCGCTATATAATAAAGTTCACACCAATCTGGCTGGTTCCATGACAATTAAAAGCTACACATTCATGAAAGATCCTCACTTAAGGGGTTTCCTCAGTGAATGGATCCAAAATGTGTTTTCCTACACCCTGTTACCCTGAAACAATATTTTTTACTTTTTTCATAACCAAGGCAATCTCCTGTTGTCTCTAATGTTCCTCTGTACCTCCAAGTGGTTCTGATCATTTGCAGTTGTATCTGATGGTTTTCCATTGAATGTTCTGGGATGTGGCAAAGGTAGGCAATACAACCTGGCATTACTTGGCCAGCTGGCTAGGGGGAGATGACAATTTTCTCTTATCTGAGATTACCCCAGTGACAAGCCTTTACTTCAAGTCCATAAAATGTAATTTTAATATAAATACATTATTCCTTAAATATGACTTGGTCATATATTTCACAATGATTATGAAGTTTGACAAGGTTTCTATAGACATCCTAAGTGTTACTCTTTATGGATAAAAATAGCTTGTAAGATTATTGCTTGGTATAGTGAGTTTGTGAGGTCTGAGGTAAGAGTTCTGTGCAAAGAACCAGGGGCCCCATTGTGAAGTGGTCTCTGTCATGTCGGTCTTCCCATTAATTGTATAGGAATGTAGGCATCTAACTCTAGTGTTGTCAAAATGAATGAAGCCACTTTAATGTCAGTTTATAAACCTTACCTCATCATTAATGTTAAGACCTCGACTATTTGCATGTTCTCTGTCACATCGGTGGAGTTTTTCATTGTAACCCATTGGCCTCTTAAAAATGGAATCATATGTGGAAACAATTCCTGTCTTAGGATAAAGAAAAAATAATAACTTACAGTGGTATTCAACATTGTGAGGTATAAAATAATGTGATAGCACTATTAAATGGTGCACGTGAAGTACTGGATGCTGCAAAGAACATTGGTTATTAGCAACATTTGGGATACTATTTTGAAATATTCTGAACAATTGTTACAATTCTTTTATGGATTTGCCTAATTTGTGAAAATGTGAAACCAAAACAACTTGTACAGTAACTGAAAAAAATACTGCCAGACAATTTTTCACAGTATTTTATCTCCCTGTTTTTCGCTTTGTAATTTACAGTAACCACCTGGTGCTTAAATCTGTTTCCTCCTTAAACTACTTTTCTACAAGAAACACATACACTTGATTAAAGAGACACTTTGACTGAAGAAAATCAGAGAAAGAAAGGCAGTTTTGAAGTTCATTTTGAAAGAAATAGATATTGGAAGTACTCTGTGAATCAACTTTTATCTTCAAGTTAATGCATATATTTGCGCAGCTCAGTAACATACTGCATGAGTAATCTCTGGCTCCAATAATATGTATAAATGAACACTTACCACCCTTCAAAGAAACATAAAAATGACAGCGCTATTAAAACATCTTTTAATATTAAAATCTCAGAGCTCTATTTAGTGTCTCCAGTGAATCCCAGTCTTGCATTCCTGGTGTAGTCGAGACTCCAGCTGATTGCAGCACTAGTTTTCTATATACAAGAAATGAAGCCTTGAGTCCTTGAAATCCTAAAGTGCTAAAAAATGCACAATTAGCTAGGGGCACAGTTAGCGGAGATTTATTATGGTCTTCAAATACTGAACCATGTATGTTTCAGAAAAAAATATTTGAATGAAGAAAAGACCTTTTGCAATATGTTAATAGTCACTTATGAAAATCATCAAAGGCTCAGCACTTTGACTGGAGAAAATCTCAACCTACCATCCTGCTCTTGTGACACGACCTAAAAATCTGAAAAAAGTGAAACTTTCAAAACGTCAGCCTTCCTTTTTGGCTCAGCAATGATGCAATAGTAATTAGACTAGGGATGTAAGAGACCAATCGACTAGTCAACTATCCAATAAGCAGAAGCTTATCGGATAGTTGATTAGTGATGCGACTAATCGCTTCCCCCCCACACTTGCTGCCTCTATCAGAAAGAGACAGCAGGAGGGGGGAGGGAAACAGGAACCAGCTTAAAAGCCGGTTCTCCCCCAGCATTGTCTCCATGGGGGGCAGGGGAGGTAAAGGCACAGCAGAAATCCTGTGAGTGGGGACTGAAGCAGTGTCCGCTTGCGCCACTTTTGCTGTGATTCTGCTTTTGAAATGTACAAGAGCCCCACCAGAGAACCAAGGTATGAGCATGTTGCTTCCTGTTGATCTCAATCAAGGGGGAGAGATTAGATGAGTGCATCATGGGACACTGATGATATGAACCCATAACCACCCACTGCACAGTTTTGGTCCCAGCATGCACCAGGAGCATAATGCAGAATGCGAAGTGGCACAGGCGCTGTGGGATAGCTACCCACAGTGCATCGCTCTCAAAGTCGATGGCAGTTTTCCTAATGGAGATGCATTACTTTGAACCACACTGAATCTTTCCCCACAGTGGGGACACAGACCTTAAACTTTGCAAAATCAGATGGCCAGAAATTTACCATAATAGAACTGACCTTATCTTCTGGTGTAGATGTGGCCTCAGGTGTATGAAAAATTCATAACTCTGAGCCATGAAGCTGGATCGATCTAATTTTCTAGTATACACATGTCCACCAGTTGGGATGGAGAGAGGCTTGCATCTCAGCTTGCAATTCTCAGCTATAAACCCTGTCCTAGAGTCAGATGCCTCTTGCAAGAAGCTTGAGGAATAAGGCTTCCTTCATAACTTCTGGCTCAACGGTTAGGGGACTCACCTGGGATATGGGAGACTTCCACTTAAACTCCCTGCTGTGGAAAGGGAGAAAGGGATTTTAACAGCAATTTCCTACCTCTCTGGTGCGTGTCATCACCAATGGGCTAGGACATATTCTGATGTAGGGCTCCCTCAGTATTTCCTGTTGGTGTTGTTGCACCAACATTAGCCAAGACGGACAAGAGTGAGGGCACGAGAATGACTTTGTAGCCTGGTTTGAGCACTCACCCAGGATCCAGTCCTGCACCATTTTGTGTGCAGTTATTGTGCTCAGAACACACCTGACATCACGTAGCACAGGCAAATAAAGTAGAGGAACATCCCTGTTCATACATCACTCTAGGGTTTAGGCAATCCAGATGTCTACACTCTAGAGTAATGCTGCAGTGCACATGCCCAGAGGCAGAAATACAGGTGCCTGGGGACTATTCCCACTAAAACTTACTGGCTACGTCTACATCGCACTCTCTTGCACAAGAACATATGCAAATGCATATTCATCTCCGTGACTCATTTACATACTTAATGAGCCATCCTTTTGTGCAAGGAGCAGTCTTCACTGCTCCTTCTTGCACAAAAAAATCCCTCTTGCGCAAGAGCCGTTCTGCCTGAAAATAAGCGAAGACTGCTCCTTCTTGTGCAAAAGCCCCTTGTGCAAAATGGTGGCTCATTAATTATGCAAATAAGGTGCAGGGATATTCATCACCACACCTCATTTGCATATGTTCTTGAGCAAGAGAGCGCAATGTAGAGATGTAGCCACTGAGTTTAGGTGTCTACAGGGTTCAGTGGCAGCTAAGTGGGGCATTTTGTGAATACCAATGGTGTCTAAATCTGGGCTTAAATCCCTTTTGAATTGAGTCCAGAGTATTTAATCATATGCATGAATGTTTGTAGAATCAGGGCCTTACAGATGTTGAATTATTTTCCCTTTCTGAGCCAATAACTAGGAAGCTATTTTCAACTGCAATCTCTAGAACAGCACAGACATCTAGCAGAAATTGGATACCTTAGCTATGCCAAGTATAGATCCTTACTGAGATATTTTCTATAAGATTATGATCTGAAATATGCTTACAGGTTCAAAGGGAGAACAAAATTTGTCAGCTCAGTGTGTTTTGTTAAAATTCACTCCAACTCCGTGCATGGCTTTGGACAAGTTACCTAACCTTTCTGTATTATTTTCCCCAATACCTTTCCACCTCCCACAGCATTATAAATATTAATTATACTTTGCAAAGAACTTTGAAAATGAAAGGTGCTAAGAAAGCTCTAAAGTGAACTTTCCAGCATAAAGGCAAAAGTGTGACACTCTAACACAGTTGATTTATGTGCCTTTAAAATATTGACATCAACTTTCAGATAGTTGTGTTGTCATAAGAATGGCCATACTGGTTCAGACCCAAGATCCATCTAGCTCAGGATTCTGTCTTCTGACAGTGGCCCATGCCAGGTACCCCAAAGGGAATGAACAGAACAGGTAATCATCAAGTGATCCCTCCCCTGTCACCCATTCTCCAGCATCTGACAAGACAGACTAGGGAAAACAGTCCTAGCCATTGTTGGACTTCTCCTCCATGAATTTATTGAGTTCTTTTTCGAACCCTGTTGAAGTCCTGGTCTTCACAACATCCTCTGGCAAAGAGTTCCACAAGTTGACTGTGCATTGCAAAAAGTCTTCCTTTTGTTTGTTTTAAACCTGTTACCTATTCATTTCATTTGGTGCCTCCTACTTCTTCTCATGTCTATTGTGACTAAAATCAACCGATCCAAGTCTGATTAGCAGCCTGCATATGCAAATACATGTTCCTGGATTTAATTGGACTGCATAAAAGGCTGCCAAAAAGATGAAATTATACATGCCCTTTATTAATTTGGCTAAGGCTCAGTAAATCCCAATATAACCAGTTTTTCTGTAAATTATACCCTAAAGAGCACAGCATTTTCCGGGAGCTGAACATTCTGTTTGGTATTAATTATTTTACTTAGGGGGGGATGATGAGTGCTGACTACTCAGGGGCCTGGGCTGTGCATATTTTAAGCAGAGGTTGAGATTTCAGGGTGGGAAGGAGAGTCAGTCAATAATGCATTTTCCTCTCCAGGTGAAATGTACAAACCCCTATTTACTTCCTTGCACTTCTGTGCGTGTGATACCCGCTGCCCCCCCCCGCAGTCGCCTCTTCGTTTTCACTCCTCTGCCCCCACCTTTCCCATTCCTCCGATTTTCATTGCCTCTCCCCCGCCCCACGCTGCGCTCTCCTCCCTGCGCCCTGCCCTGCTTCCCCGACTCCTCCCCCTCACCTGGAATGCCTGGTGGAAGTAGCTGTGCGCCGCGGGGTCCCTGCGGCCGGGCGGGATGTAGCTGAAGGCGGACCGGGCTGAGAGCGGCAGCTGGTGTTTCCCTGTCCTCTGCTCAGCGGGTTTCTCCTCCTGCTGCCCGCCCGGTTCCGTGCGCTGCATCCCGCAGCCAGAGCCCGGCCAGTCTGGGCAGGGAGGCCCTGCGGCAGCGTCCGCTGCGCCGGACTGTCTGTGTTCCGTGGTCACTAGGAGACCGCTTGGCGGCCAGTTGTGAGGTGACACCTAAAGGGGGGGGGGAGGGAAAGGCGTGGCTGTGGCCCCCTAAGTCGCATAACGAGCAATAGGCGCGGGCTGGCGCACAGGGAACGCCCAGCGGCCCTAGGTAAGCTGGGCCCAGCAAAGCGCTCGCAGGGCGGGGGAAGTTTCCCTTCCCCCCACATATTCATTTCTCCGGACAGCCTCGCCCGGGCGGCCCCTCCCGTGGCGTTTCCTCTGCGAGCAATCCCAGCGCGCCGGCCGCCTTTGCCCAGGAGGGTCGAAAGAGCGTGTGTCAGCCTCGCCCGTCACGGGTTGGACCGTGCTGCGGGGCTCCCGCTTTGCACCTCCAACGTACGGGCGCCGAGCCTGTAGCTGGCCACCGGCTGTTGCGCCCCTTTCCCTGTGCGGCGGCTGTTTGCTCCTGCGGTAGTTCTGTGGGGGGCGGGGGCGGGGTTGTAATTGTTCTCCCCTGAGACTGGAGCGTTAGGGTGATGCTGCTGGGCTGGCCCTCAGGGGTCAGGTGGGGGGAGCTGTTGCTGCTCAGGAGGGGAGTGTTTCTGAGTCTGAGGAGCGCGGCGCTGTAGGACCGGCTCATGCTTTGTTTGCATCTAATGGTCCAACCGCTAAAGTTCCCCAGGGAAGACTGAGCAGCTACAACAGGTGTTGCCTGCAGCCATTGTGAGGGGCAGGCTTAAACCCAGGAGGCCACCGCTGGGGGCGGGTCACCTCGCCTTGGGGCAGACCGAGGGCGAGGGTGGATGCCACCTGGTGGTAATGATTTGTTGTGCCTGGGTCTGGGTCTGGTACAGTTTGATTTTGTGGTTTGTGTTTCTTTTTTTTTTCTTTTTTTTTTTTTTTTTGTGCTGGTGAGAGCAGCACACTTGTTATGTAGGTGGTAGCCTATTCAATACCTGGTGAGAGCAGGGAGGGCAGAGGAAGGTTCTTGGTGAGAGATGATTCCCTCTACCTGCCCACACTGGAGGTCAAGGAAGGGGCGTGTGTTCTGTTTTTTGTTTTCATTATTATGGTTGTGGCACCGGTGGGGTAGCTCAGGGGGAGGGTTCAGATGGCATAGTGGGAGTCATGACAGGCAGGGGGAGATATAGTGGTGGAATCAGGACATACCAACTGAGGGGGAATGAGGTTTATACTGTTATGTGCTAGTCCTCATTCTGGTCCTGCTCCCAGTTTCAGTGACCCTGGGAACTTTAACAACTGGCTGATGATGCTGTTGCTGAATGCCAGGTCAGTATCCTGCAAGATGACTATCATTCAGGATTTAATCTTGGATGAAGGGGCCCACCTGGCCTGTATCACTGAAACCTGGCTGGGAGTGGAGGGAGATGTTGATCTTTCCCAATTGTGCCTGGCTGGGTCTTGGTCCAGCACCAGCCTTGCCTTGACGGTTGGGGGCGGGGGGGAGGGGAGTGTGGCGATTGTCTGTCAGGGTACTATTTCACTGCCAGGGCCCCAGTCCAATGAAGTGCTAGATTTGAGTGTTTGTATCTGGTGTTGGGTGGTTGGGATAGGTTGGGTGGTCTGCTTGTGTACCACCCACCTCGCTGCATGGCAGACACTCTACTTGAGCTGGTCAAGGTGGTCTCAGATGTGGTGTTGAGGACCCCAAGATTTTTAGTTTTGGGGGACTTTAATGTTCATGACAAGGCGGTCCTATCTGTCCGGCTCAAAACTTAATGGCCACCATGATGATCTTGGGACTATCCCCCAAAAAATTGCCCCCGTACACGTGGCAGGTCATATGCTCAATCTGGTCTTTTGGACAAGGGGTGATAGAGATCTTGGGATAAGGGATGTGGTTACACTCTCTGTCATGGACTGATCACTACCTGGTCAAGTTTAGACTGTTTGCTGACCTCCCCCTCCACAAAGGCAGGGGACCAATTAAGATGGCTGATTGATCAGGAGGATTTCCGGAGGTCCCTGAGGGACTGTTCATCTATTATGTCTAGTGGACCTGTTGATGCCCTGGTTGATGTATGGAACATCAAGGTAGCCTGGGTGGTTGACATGATAGCTCCTAAGCACCCTCTTTGGACCAGTCGAGCCAAGTTTGCTCCCTGGTTTTCTGGGGAGTTGCAGGCAACGAAATGGTTGGTACAACAGACAGAGCGTCACTGGAGGAGAACTCAAGCCGAGTCTGATTGATTGCGGGTTAGAGCCTAATTATGAGCCTACTTTGTAGCAGGACTGATGGCGAAGGAAAGTTACTTCTCCGCCTTCATCACATCTCCACCAAAGTTTCCTCTAAGCTGCGTGACTGCACAGCTATTTTCTGAGCCCCGCACAAAAGTTCAAAGCCCCCTGTGCAGACAGGGAGCCCAGCTGCCTGGCGGGGCAGTGGGAGTAGTGGGGTGTCTGTAAACAACAGCTAAATGGAGCTGCTGCATGCTGAACTGAAGAACTCCCAGAGCAGAAGAGCAGCTGAGATAAGCAGCTGAGACAAGGAGGGTTAATCAGCTGGGGGGACGGACGGACGGACGGACGGACAGAGGGAGGGAGTTATTTATTAATTGGCTTGGGGTAAAGTCAGAGGGGAGGGGAGATTGGAGAGTCCTGTTTGCTGGACACCCTCCCGCCCCCCACGCAGTCTCTTCAACCCTTCTGGGCTGGGAATGGGGAGGTAAGAGGCTTGACTACATTGGATAGGTGGGAAGCAGGGGTGAGGTGGATGCTGGCATCTGTGCAGTGAGGTGGAGCCAGGGGACAGTTTTGTTGGGGTTGTCCTGATTCACTTGGTGCAGTCCTGTTAGGCTGGGTGTGTAGTGGCGGGGGGGGGGAGGGAGCAGACTACATGCTGTGTGTGTGTGTGTGCGTGTGTGCGTGCGCGCGCACATGCAGGCTAGGAGAGCATTTGCATGATTGCATTTCGAACAAAGTTTACATAGGCGTTAATGGCTTAAGATAAGAAAGAAAAAGATTCTTTTAACAGAATTTTTTTGGAGCGTTGCAGATATCTAAGATATCTATGTCTAGATTGCAAGCCTCTTTTGAAAGAGATTTTTTTCGAAAGATACTTTCGACAAAAGATACTTTCGAAAAAGCCTCTTTCGAAAAAGAGCGTCTAGACTACAACCAGTACTTCTGAAAAAGTAAGCTGCTTTTTCGAAAGAGAGCACCCAGGCAGTCTGGATGCTCTATTTCAAAAAAGCACAGTTTGCATGACATAGCGCCTTTTTTCGAAAGACCACTTTTGAAAAAAGGCGTTATTCCTCGTAAAACGAGGTTTTCCGCAGTTGAAAAAACTGCCGCGTTCTTTCGATTTACTGTCGACAGAATGCAGCAGCAGTCTAGATGCAGGGGAAGAGCCTCAGTCAGGGGGAGGGGCTACCAGAGCTATATAAGCCTATGACTCAGCGACCAGGGAGCTTGTGAACAGGAGCAGCTAACAGGGAGTTTAGAGAGGGAGTTCAGAGGGGGAGGTTAGAGGGCACGAGGGACTTCTGACCTTCTTTAAAACATAACTCTTATAATAATCAATATTCCAGAGGTTTAAAAAGAATCCCAGTTTCTGCTTAAACTTATTCATTAGAAAAATGGAGACAGCCCCCACTCTGCTGCTGGGCTTCTATCCTGTTTATTGCGTCAAGTGTAACATGTATGATTACCTGCCCTGTGGGTGGGTGGCATATGTGTGCACCCGTTGCAAGGAGCTCCTGACCCTCAGAGACCGGGTTCGGGCTTTGGAGGCCAGGGTGGCTGAACTGGAGGAGCTAAGGGAGGTAGAGAGATATGTTGATGAGACTTTCTGGGACATTGTAGTACTGTCCCACCTCCAGTCTGAGAGCCCCAGTGCTCTTAAGGAGGATGAAAGTCTCAAGCGAACAGAGCATTCAATGGGAGCAGAGGGAAACCATCCCGTAGTTGGGACCCTCCTCCCAGAGGATGTTGCGGTATCCTCTCGCACTGAGGATACCTCTGAGGGGGAGGGAATGCCAGTTAGGAAGAGGCAGGTGTTAGTAGTGGGTGATTCGATTGTTAGAAACATAGACAGTTGGGTTTGTGATGACCGGGAGAACCGTATGGTCACTTGCCTGCCTGGTTCGAAGGTTGCGGATCTCTCGAGGCATCTAGATAGACTTATGTGTAGTGCTGGGGAGGAGCCGGTGGTCGTGGTACATGTAGGTACCAATGACGTAGGGAAGGGTAGGAGAGATGTTCTGGAGGCCAAATTTAGGCTGCTAGGAAAGAGACTGAAATCCAGGACCTCTATGGTGGCATTCTCAGAAATGCTTCCAGTTCCACGTGCAGGGCCAGGTAGGCAGGCAGAGCTTCAGAGTCTCAATGCGTGGATGAGACGATGGTGTAGGGAAGAGGGGTTTGGATTTATTAGGAACTGGGGACACTTTTGGGAGAGGCGGAGCCTATACAGGAAGGATGGGCTCCACCTAAACCAGGGTGGAACCAGACTGCTGGCACTAAACATTAAAAAGGCTGTAGAGCAGTTTTTAAACTAAGAGATGGGGGAAAGCCGATTGGTGCGGAGATGCACGTAAATCGGAGGGAGACTTCTCTTAGAGGAGAATCCATTGATAGAGATTCTCTAAGCTGTAGTCAGAAAGAGAGGAGGGGAGAGGGCAAACCATGGGCCAGAGCAGACAGACAACCGCATACAAAGGAATCCAATGCACCAGGAAAGGGCAGACAAATAAGCAGTGGCAAATTTTTAAAGTGCTTCTACACAAATGCTAGGAGTCTGACTAATAAGATGGGTGAACTAGAGTACCTAGTATTAAATGAGGAGATTGACATAATAGGCATCACTGAAACCTGGTGGAATGAGGAAAATCTGTGGGACACAATCATACCAGGATATAAAATATATCGAAAGGATAGAGCAGGCCGGATGGGTGGCGGAGTGGCACTGTATGTGAAAGATAATGTAGAATCAAATGAAATAAAAATATTAAGTGAATCAACATGTTCAATAGAATCGCTATGGATTGTAATTCCATGCTCCAATAATAAGAAATTAGCAGTAGGGATATATTACCGACCACCTGACCAGGACAGCGATACTGACATTGAAATGCTGAGGGAGATTAGAGAGGCTACCAAAATAAAGAACTCTATAATAATGGGGGATTTTAATTATCCCCATATTGACTGGGTACATGTCACCTAGGAAGAGAAGCAGAGATAAAATTTCTCAATGGCCTAAATGACTGCTTCTTGGAGCAGCTGGTGCAGGAACCCACAAGGGGAGAGGCAATTCTCGATTTAGTCCTGAGTGGAGTGCAGGATCGGGTCCAAGAGATATCTGTTACAGGACCGCTTGGGAATAGTGACCATAATATAATAACATTCAACATTCCTGTGGTGGGTAGAACACCTCAGCAGTCCAGCACCCTGGCATTTAATTTCAAAAAGGGGAATTACACAAAAATGAGGAGGCTAGTTAAACAGAAATTAAAAGGCACAGTGACTAGAGCGAAATCCCTGCAAGCTGCATGGAAACTTTTTAAAGACACCATAATAGAGGCCCAACTTAAATGTATACCCCAAATTAAAAAACATAGCAAGAGACCTAAAAAAGTGTCACCGTGGCTTAACCACCATGTAAAAGCAGCAGTGAGGGACAAAAAGGCATCTTTTAAGAAGTGGAAGTCCAATCCTAGTGAGATAAATAGAAAGGAACATAAACACTGTCAAATCAAGTGTAAAAATGTAATAAGAAAAGCAAAAAAAGATTTTGAGGAGCAGCTAGCCAAAAACTCAAAAAGAAATAACAAAATGTTTTTTAAGTACATTAGAAGCACAAAGCCTGCTAAAAAACCTGTGGGTCCCCTAGACGATCGAACTATAAAAGGAGCAATCAAGGACGATAAAGCCATTGCGGAGAAACTAAATGATTTCTTTGCTTCAGTCTTCACGGCTGAGGACGTTGGGGAGATTCCCAAATCTGCACCGTCCTTTCTGGGTGATGAATCTGAGGAACTGTCCCGGATTGAAGTGTCATTAGAGGAGGTTTTGGAACAAATAGAAAAACTTAATGTCAACAAATCTCCGGGACCGGATGGCATTCATCCAAGGGTTCTAAAAGAACTCAAATGGGAAATTGCTGAACTATTATCTGTGGTTTGTAACCTATCCCTTAAATCGGCTTCTGTACCTAATGACTGGAAGGTAGCCAACGTGACACCAATATTTAAAAAGGGCTCTAGAGGAGATCCGGGCAATTACAGACCGGTAAGTCTAACTTCAGTACTGGGCAAATTAGTCGAAACAATAGTAAAGAATAAAATTGTGAAGCATGTAGAAGAACATAATTTGTTGGACAAAAGTCAACATGGTTTCTGTAAAGGGAAATCCTGTCTTACTAATCTATTAGAGTTCTTTGAAGGGGTTAACAAACATGCGGACAAGGGGGATCCAGTAGATATAGTATACTTAGATTTTCAGAAAGCCTTTGACAAGGTCCCTCACCAAAGGCTCTTGTGTAAATTACATGGCCATGAGATAAGAGGGAAGGTCCTTTCTTGGATTGAGAACTGGCTAAAAGACAGGAACCAAAGGGTAGGAATAAATGGTAAATTTTCAGAATGGAGAGGGGTAACTAGTGGTGTCCCCCAAGGGTCAGTCCTAGGACCAATCCTGTTCAACTTATTCATAAATGATCTGGAGAAAGGGGTAAGCAGTGAGATGGTAAAGTTTGCAGATGATACCAAACTGTTTAGGATAGTCAAGACAGAAGCAGACTGTGAGGGACTCCAAGAAGATCTCACCAAACTGAGTGATTGGACAACAAAATGGCAAATGAAATTTAATGTGGATAAGTGTAAAGTAATGCACATCGGGAAAAATAACCCCAACTATACGTACAGTATGATGGGGGCTAATTTGGCTACGACAAATCAGGAAAGAGATCTTGGAGTTATCGTGGACAGTTCTCTGAAAACTTCCACACAGTGTGCAGCGGCAGTCAAAAAGGCAAATAGGATGCTAGGAATTATTAAGAAAGGGATAGAAAATAAGACCCAGAATATCTTACTGCCCCTGTATAAAACTATGGTACGCCCACATCTTGAATACTGTGTACAGATGTGGTCTCCTCACCTCAAAAAAGATATTTTGGCCTTGGAAAGGGTTCAGAAAAGGGCAACTAAAATGATTAGGGGTTTGGAACGGGTCCCATATGAGGAGAGGTTAAAGCGACTGGGACTTTTCAGTTTAGAAAAGAGGAGACTGAGGGGGGATATGATAGAGGTATATAAAATCATGAGTGGTGTGGAGAGGGCCGATAAAGAGAAGTTATTTATTAGTTCCCTAAATAGAAGAACTAGAGGACACCAAATGAAATTAATGGGTAGCAGGTTTAAAACTAATAAAAGAAAGTTCTTCTTCACACAGCGTGTAGTCAGCCTGTGGAACTCCTTGCCAGAAGAGGCTGTGAAGGCTAGGACTATAATAGAGTTTAAAGAGACGCTAGATAATTTCATGGAGGTTAGGTCCATAAAAGGCTATTAGCCAGGGGAAAAATGGTGTCCTTGGCCTCTGTTTGTCAGAGGCTGGAGAGGGATGGCAGGAGACAAATCGCTTGATCATTGTCTTCGGTCCACCCCCTCTGGGGCACCTGGTGCTGGCCACTGTTGGCAGACAGGATACTGGGCTAGATGGACCTTTGGTCTGACCCAGTACGGCCATTCTTATGTTCTAAGTTTCTTAAAAAAAAAAAAAAAAGGCCACTTTTTTCAAAAAAACCCTGTAGTCTAGACACACCCTAAATCTCTGAACTTAATGATTTTTTAAAATCCTGTGTTACGAAATAATGCATGGTAAATTGTATTACATTAAAACCAGATCTTTGCTATGTGGTAGAATTCAGGTGCTTATGAGTCCGAAGTAGCAAGTACTAGGTGTGATGCTAATTTTGTAGGACGCAACCTTATTTGCAAGCTCTTTGAAACAGGGATCTGTCTACAATCCTCAAGCCCTGTGTTAATTTGTTCTGGGGCTTCTACTTTTCCTTGTTTAAGAAGGCTAATTCCCTGCATTTGTACAACACCTTTGTGGTCACTAAGGGTACCTCATAGCAACTAGACACATTTTAATATATTTTCTTCCATACATATGGACTGCTTAAAATTTGTGTGTGTGTGTGTGTGTGTGTGTTGTTTGTATTGGTGGTGCACATCCACACACTGCCTCAATATTGGTGGTGCACATAAGAAATTTCAACCCACCCAAAAGAAAATTCAACCCGCCCAAGGATAGAAAATGTTAGAAGGAACACTGGTCTGCACAGTGCCATCCAATGGGATTATTTCGAGTAGTGCGGGGCCTCTTACAATCTGGCCCTCAGCAATCCACTGTGACTTTTTTGCGAAACATTTTACAGATAAGATCACTCGCATCTGGTCTAACTTTGATTCTGGCTGTCATGTAAGTAGGGTTGCCATGTGTCCGGTATTGACCCGGACAGTCTTGTATTTTTGCCTCCTGTCTGGTAAAAAAAATTCAGAAACTACCGGACACCTAAAATGTCCGGTATTTTCTAGGTATTTTCCCTTCCAGGAGACGAAAATACTGGACACCTGGCAACCGTAGAACACACTCAGTAACTGCACCCAGCCCCCGGCTCTCCCCCTGCCCGCCCGGACCCTCGCGTAGGGTTGCCAGGTGTCTGGTTCAAAACCAGACAGTCTGGTATTTGAGGGTTCTGTCCAGTATTTTCTAATTAGGTAAGTTTTATTGTTATCAGGAGTATCAGTACGTAGTTGCGAACTTCCTGGCTGGTAGACACGCTCACGCTGCGTGAGTGTGTCTACCAGCCAGGCAGTATGCAACTACACGAAGGGGAGGGGTGGGATGGAATCCCCAGGGCCGGACACACTCGTGCTTCGCCAGGACCGTGCGTGGGATGGGCAGTGCCCCGGGATCTGTGTGCCCGGATCAGTCCCACTCCCCGCCGGCCGGTTCTCTTCCCCTGCTCCCCCCCGATCTCCCCTGGCTAGTCCCGCTGCTCCTGGCCAGCCCTACTTCCTGCCAGCTGGTTCTCCCCTGCTCCTCCTCCCGATCTCCCCTGGCCAACTCCGCTTAGGGTTGCCAGGTGTCCGGTTTTCACCTGGACAGTCTGGTATTTGCGGGCTCCATCTGGTTAAAAAAACCATGTGAAATGCCTGGTATTTCCTGTTTCCCTGGGACGGAAGCCCAGCGGGGACAATTTTCCCCTGCCGCGTCTGGTGGGGGCGGGGGAGTGAGGAACGCGGCAGATGAAGGGGGGCAGAAGGGGGCATGTGTGGGGCACCACACTAGGGGGGCGTCAGGCTGGGGTGGGAGCGGAGTGCACGCTGCTCTGGCCCACGTGACCAGCAGAGACCAGGAACTGGCCACGTGATGCCTCCCTCTGTACGATGCAAGCCGAGGCAGCCAGGCCAGGTGGCAGGAGCAGCCACTTTAAAAGTCAGATTGTTCCTCCGTGCCTGGCTCTGCGGGGGCGGGGAGGAGGAAGATTTGATTGGAGCGGGGGCTCCCGACGCTGGTGATGCCTGCCTCAGGGGAAGGGGAGTGCATTGGGATGGGGGGGGCACTAGGAGGCCTGGGTCTGAGGCAGGGGTGAGTGCATTGGGATGGGGAAACTGGGGGGCATGGATCAGGGGGAGGGTGGGTGCATTGGTGGTTAGCGTGTGGTCCCAAACTGGACGGAGTGGTGCAACTTTTGCTTAAAAACTTTGGTCTCCCCCTTTTTTTTTTTCCTCGACAGAATTTTTTCCCGGTGGTTTTTGGTTTTTTTGGTTTTTTGGCGGCGGAGGGGTATTCGGTATTTTTTGTTAAACCATCTGGCACCCCTAACTCTTCTCCCCCCGACCACCTCCTGGCTAGTCCTGCTTCCTTCTGGCCGGTCCCCTCCCCCCCGATCTCCCCCAGCCAGCCCTGTTGCCCCTCCCCCCCGCCAGCCCTGCTTCCCCCCGGCCGGCCCCCCCCCCCCCCCCGGCCAGCCCCGCTCCCTCCTGGCCGATCTGAGATCAAGTGTGTCCGGTATTTTTTTTGAACCCACCTGGTATCCCTACCCCCACCCCTGGACCCTCTGCTTACCTGGTTCCGCAGGGAAGCTGCCTTCTGCCTTGACCAAGAAAACAAGATGTCCACCAGCATAAAGCCTAAAGACCTGAAAGCAAGGGGAAGCAATGCCTTCCCTGGGTCTTAGTGCTCAACCAGTCCCTCTTCCTATCCCTATTCTGACTCTGCACACACTTAAACGGGCCATGCTGTTTTGTTTTATTTTATTTATTTATTTATTTATTTTTGCTTAACTCTCAGGGTCCTTTTTTTCTGCTCAACAACTCTGGTCTCCCCTCTTTTTTTCCCTGTTGTTTTTTTTGGGGTGGGGACGTGTTTGGTATTTTTGGTTAAACCATCTGGCAACCATACATGTAAGCAGGGTCTGGAATGTGTCGAGTGCACTACCAGTAGTTTTTCTTTGGATCGGCTCGAGTTTTTGTAGACTGAGGATGTGGGCAAGGTGCTTGGAGGAGTGCCAGTGACCATGTGCTCACTTGACCCTCTGTCCCTCATGGCTTACTAAATCAAGCCGAGCAGGGATGACTGGCTGGGTCCAGAGGATTGTTAATGCTTCTTTTAGATCTGGGATGGTGGTCCCTGCTGCCTTGAAAGAGGTGGAGGTAAAACTGTCCCTTAAGAAGCCTTTCCTGGACCCACGTGACTTGAATTGCCCAGTTGCTTAATATTCCCTTCCTGGTATTCAAGCGAGTGGTGGTGTTGCAACTCCAGGCTTTCTTGGAAGAAATGGATTATCTGGATCCATTTCAGTCTGGCTTCAGGCCTGGTTTTAGAACAGAAACCACCTTGGTTGCCCTGGTAGACAACCTATGCTGAGAGATAGATGGGGGAATGCATCCCTGTTGACTCTTTTGGATCTCTTGGTGGCTTTTGCTACCATCAACCGTGATATCCTTGTGCAGTGCCTGGCGGAGTTGGGTATCGGAAGCACTGATCTACGGTGGTTCTGGTCCTTCCTGTTGGGACACTTTCAGAAGGTTGGGCTAGCGATTGTGCTACAGGATCCCTCAAGATTCCATCTTGTTCCCTATGCTTTTTAACATCTACATGAAACTGCGGGGAGAGGCTGTAAGGTGATCTGGAGGGTGGTGTCATCAATATACAGATGACATCCAACTCTCTCTCTCTGTGACATCAGATCCAGGTGTGGCAGCGACTAATCTGAACCAGTGTCTGGAAGTGGTGATGGACTGGATGAGGTAGAATAGGCTGAAGCTGAATCCAGGTAAGATGGATCAGGAACCATCTAACCAGGAATATGTGTGTGTTACCTATTCTGGACGGGGTCACACTCCCCCTGAAAGAACAGGTACGCAGCTTGGGAGTCCTGCCCAAGGACTGTCTCCTCCCATATGAACCTGCCTGAGGAATAAGATCAGTTGGGGAGGGTCTGCTCTGTGTTCCTCCACTTATGGAGATAAGGCTGACATCTACGTGGAGCAGAGCCTTCTCAGCTGTTACTCCTAGACTATGGAATTCCCTCCCCTGGGGCAGTCGCCTGGCATCAATGTTGGCATTGTGTCAGTGCCAGGCTAAAGCCACCCTTTTACCCGTGTGTGTGTGTGTCACTCCTCCTCTTGTGTCTTAGTAGGTTTTATGCCACTCTCTTTGGGTCTTTTATTCTACTTCCTTATATATTCTGTTTTAAAATTTTGGAAGCCACCTCGAATATTTTAAATAGAGAGGCGAGGTGGAAATATTTAAATAATAATAACAAAAACTCTGGCTGAGATGGCACAAATCATTTTTTTCTGCATATATATATATATATATATATATATATATATATAAAAATGTGACCTTGAATCCTGGACATTCCTGCACCTCCCCCTGGGTGTTCCTTGGCACCTAACCCTTCTTTTCTGAGGAACGCTGCAATGGATTAGGATCTTATCACTTACAATACAATGCCAAAGCAATAGAATTGGTCCTTAAAATCCCCTGTACCCTGCAAGAGCAAAGTGGCCTGTTAGATATGAGAATCTGGCCCTATTTTTTTTGCTCTCTAACCTGTGTTCTAGTCTCCTGTCTTGGCAAAGAGAGACTGGCTTCAGAAGAAGGTGTAGCTAACAACTTGACATCCTTCCCTTTTGCACCATTCTGTAATGTTCAGGACCAAGGCAAACAATAGTAACAACTTGCAATGAAAAATTGCTACAATCAATGGGATATAAACATGGAGTTCAATGTTCTTTTCCTCCATCTTTTTTTTTTAAATATAACAATTGGGGATTCAAACCAGATGAAGAAATCCTGCAGTTTCCAAACTGTCTGATGTGCTTGCATGCTAAAATACATTCCTCACAATCCCATGTTGTCTGTGCATCTGTTTATTTCAGACATTTGTTACCTCCATCACCATAAATTCTAAAGATATATCTGGGATTGCTAACAGAATAGGCACAATGAAATCTATTAGTTTATTGTGAAAATGTCCAGCAAAGAGGAGGGGTGGAAGAACCCTGACACTCACACTAGCAAATGTTGTCCCCATGAAACCAGCAGTTCCAAATATATGGAAATATATGGCTGCTGGCACAAAAGTGCTTCCACAGACACTCACACTGTTGTTTAAAACCATTTATAAGCAACTATAGTACTTTTTTATGACTATAGTACTTTTTTATAACACCCTTGTGTGACATAAATTATAAAATTGGAAATTGGTACTGAAATCTAGCATGTAAAGTCTCAATCACTAATTAATACTGATTCATTAAAGTTGTTTGAACTAATGTAACTTGCAAAGAGTAAAGCAATTATAGAGAAATGGATGCTTTGGTGGTAGAGTACAAGTCTGATGGAGCTGAAGTGTGTATTATGAAATCAATCATTTTGCAAAATGCTCCCTTATCTCTTGTAGGCTGCTGGAATTGAATACAACTGGGAGCGGCTGCAGCAGCATGCATGTTTGTATTATACTAGCAATAATTACATTCCTGCTTCCTTGCCAGTAAATAAGTCTCACCATTCACACATGCTAACATGGGTTGTTTAGAGGTGTGATGCCTGTCATGTTCGCAAACACCAACCTACGCAGCTCAACCCATGAATTTTTACATATTGTGCCAAAGAGCCAGCCTCCACTATAACAGCTTTCTCAGCCTCCCATCCTCAGTGGACTGGTCCCAGAGGGGCATATGGACTATAAATGCTGACCAGTGCGGTACAAAACTAAAATGTCTGACAAATAATTGCATTGTGATACACAGGTGCACTCCTAATTCAATGATTATCACAGATTAGGTATAAAAGCTCTTTTAAAGCATTCTTGTCACTTGATAGAATCCAGAAGGCAAACTGTACTTTTTTTCTCTCAGTCCCCTTTTCATCCCCAAGGCTCAGCTGATCCAACTGGCTCAGCTATTCTGACAGACAGACAGTCAAAAACATTGAGTGCCTGTAATAGCTTTGTCTGAAAGCCCTCATTTAATGCATGGGACGGGGCGGTGCACGGCAAACCTTCTTTGTCAGCTGGTCAAAAACTGGAATTTCCATTTTAAAAAAAAAAAAAAAAAGACTACTCTTTTTGGGGAGAAGGTAATCATTCAAAATCAAAACAAAATTCATTTCCCACCAAATCTTCTAAAAACATTTGCTCAAGATCAATCAAAATGTTAATTTTGATAAAACTGAAGTGGTTTGTTTTGATTCTCCCCCTTTAAAATATTTAATTTGTATTTAATTTGATTTTATATTTTAAAATAGGGCATAATACTTTATATTATTCTAATTGAAAAATAACTTGGTGATTGGTCTTCTGCTTGGTTGAATTATAACTGATTTGGCAACTGGTACTTAGTTTGCTCAGTTTGTATTCTAACTTGCTATTTGTAATGGATGTTTTGTTTGGTAATTTGTAAATGACCCAATAATATAAAATACATTTGAAAACATTTTGAAAAAAATGACCTTGCCAGAGTGCTTAATTTTGATTCATTTTAAAATGAAATGTTGTTGAAATTGATGTGCAAACTTCATTTGCTACATACACTAACTCTCTCTCTCTCTCTCTCTCTCTCTCTCTCTCTCTCTGAGACAAATGCAAGGAAGTAAAAATTTAAGTCTCCTATCAGGATATACCCTATAAGCCCTATAAGCCTTCACACTATAAGTCCATTCCTTACCATTACTGCAGTGCCTATGCACCACCACCCTTCTGCACACAAACATCCAAACTTCCCCAAACAACATAATGATATATACTACACCAAATATCTGCAACAACTAGGAATGGGAAATATGTGGTGAGTTTAGGTGGAGGTGTATAGTGATGGTAAAGGTAAGGTCTGGGCTTCTGAGTGGAGGAATACAAGTTTGTACGGTTTTCATTGCCTTGCTTTTGTGGGTTTGTCTCAGGTATGCTGTGTGCGCAGTAACTCGAATTGGTCCTGTCATAATCAGGAGTGCTGACCAGCACCCAGTGACCAAGGGGTTAACTAATGTACCTAGCCAAGGTGTCGGGCAGTCAGCCAATAACAATGCAGGTAGGAATTTCAAACTGGAAGAGAGGGGTTTTTTTCTCTCTTTTCTTTGTTTGAGATCAGAGCAGTTCTCCCAGGTATTGAGGGAGATGCTTCTCTCTTCAAGAACGGACTTCGTAAAATGTAAGTAGGGAAAAATTTAGGTAGCCTATCAGGATTTGTTGTTTTCCTTGTTTGGGGGTTTGGAACCCATGTCTGAGCTTGTTAATTGTTTTTTTTCCTCTTTTGTAACTAAGCCTTACAGCCCAGGGGTTTTCCCTGAGTATCTATATCAAATGGTGGCTCTTTTCATCTAGCCAAATTACTATGTTTGCAACTGTAGTTTTGTTTTGATAAATAAAAGATTGTTTCTTTTTTCTAATTAACTGGTATTGGTTGAGTCTTGTGTCCTGGAAGGTCTGTTTGTGTGTATCTGCATGCCTCTGACTGAGGGGTCAGCTACCAGAGACTGCAGCTTGTTTTTCTCTCTTCTTTTTCAAAATGTTTTGGGGGGAAAAGAGCTTGGGGTATCCCTGGGGTTAGTTTCAAGTGTCCATCCTGTTTGTTTTATTTTGGCGTTCAAAGCACTTGATGGTGGCAGCAGGTCCCCCAAAATCTGGGTATTAGGATTTTGTGGGGGGAAGTTGTTGTTCCAGACCCTGTAGAGGTAAGATTTTTGGAGTGCTCTTGCGGGCCCCCAACTTCTGCATTCATCGTGCCAGAGCGGGGAACAGCCTTGACAGCTCCATAATACATTTTTTTGGTGCATTAATTCTTTGTTTGCTTAAAACTCTGCTTCTGTGAGCACTCCTGACAATGCTAATTTGCTATATCTACAAAAACACACATCACACAGACACTGCAGACACCAATTAAATTTTTATTTTGGCAAACATGTATAGGAAAATCTTGAGGTATTGACCCAATTCTAATCAACATATTATTAAAATATGAGCTCATAACACATCACTGTATCATTTAAGGATGTAACATAAATTGCTTAAGGCTGGATTATGCCTGACTTTGTGTACTCTAATGCAGGCAAGGATGAGGGGTGGCAGAGAGACTATGAGGCCGTGTTTGGCTCACTGCCTACTGACTGGCCTATAGGAGCTGATCAGCTTCAGGAAGGGTACTTAAATGCATCTCAAAGGTCAGTAATGGCACTTCAGCATGCCTTGGATCTCTAGGAGGCAGGGTGCCTCTGTACAACCTCTTCCAATGTGTTTTGCTTTAAATGAGCCTGTCATTGAAACTGAACTGTATCCAGTCAGCTCTGGAACTTCATGCTGCGAGAAACTCAGTCACATCTGGCATGGCCTCCTGAGTCACCAAGAACAAGCAGAGAGCAGGAATGGAAACTCCTCACCCTGCCAAGAATTTGGGCTTCGATGGTGGCTCAAATGGCAAACAGGCCCCTATATGTAACTCTGAACCTTGCCATTGCTAGATGGCAAAAGTTAATAGAGTGTATATAAGGCTCTGTCTATACTGGAAAGGTTTGGCAACAAAAGTGCTGTCGACTTGCAAAAGTCGCCAAAAGTGAAAAATGTTCAAACCTGTTTTTCTGCCTTCCATTGTCGACATTTCATGGACATGTTGCTAGCACCCTGTTGACAGATAAGAGCAACACAATATGGGTAATCATCTCACAGTGCAGTGGTGAGGAAAGGCAGAGCTGATCCCTGTACTACTTGGGATTCCTTCCTGGCTCTGTGAGCTCTTTGTGCTGAGGAATATCAAAGCAGCATAGCAGTCTCTCCAGCCCTCTCCCGGAGACTGCAGCAGCAGTCTGCCTTGCTGTTGTGTTTCTAGTGGGTTGGAACCGAAGAATTCAAATTAATTGTTTATTGTTCCCCATACAGCTGTCAGATACTTCTTGGAGCTTTGAAAGGGGAGGGATGCATACCTGCAGGGCAACAGAGATCACAAAACACTGAGCACAGCCAATAGGGTAGGCATTATGGGATAGTGGTGGCAGCCAATACTCTTGACAAGACCGAGAGAGTCCACGCTGGGCTCTTTGTCAACAATAAAGGGAGGGGAAAAAGAAAGAACTTTTTCATAGGGGTAGAAGTTTTCTGTTGTCAAAACTGGGTGTTTTTCCCAACAAAAGTTGCATTGTAGTGTTTATGCTCTCACTGTTTTGTCACCAAAAGGCAGCTTTTGTGCAAGTCATACTTATGGATTCTGGCAGACCAGGTGCCAGCTCATGCCAAAACCTCAGCCTCATTAAACATTTACAAATGCATAGCTGGAAGCCAGGCCAATTCACTTGTATATTAGTATAGATCAAAGTGATTGTTAAGAGTGTACCTGGTGTGTACAGTTCATGAAAACTAATGGAATGTTACAGACATTGTTTTCACTTATCTGTATTCTGTTATAAGGTTACAGCAAACATCTACATTGCAAATACCCCACTAACTAAATAATCTATCAAAGGTGGAAAAAGCCTCGTGTAATGCAAATGAAGAACTTGAACAGGAAAATGCTAATTCTTGTGCATTTGAAGCCAAGTGGTCGTAGTGTGTGCAGATCAGAGACCAAACAATCTAACTCTGCCCCCGCCCCCTCTCTCTACCAGTCAAAGAAAGAGCCTACAAAAGTGGTGATCTTGTCTGCTTGTGCTCAGTGAGAAGAAGCTGGAAAAGATCCTGCATCTCTGGACTGTTTGTATTTTAAAAGGGCAGAATAAGTGAGTGAGTAAAACAGAAATCCTCAGGGTTACTCTGAATGACTTTTGGGAAATGGACCGTTTACTACCTTTATGCTACCATTTGAAATTATAGACTATGACTCACCTGTACATATATTTTACCAGTTTTAACCTCTCAATAATGCTCATTCAGCTTTCTTAGCTAATAAACCTTTGGTAAGTTTACTGGAGAATTAGCTACCAGTGTTGTCTTTGTGAGACCTAGGAAGCAAATCAACCTGAGTGAGTGGCTGGTCTCTTTGGGACTAGGAGTAACCTGTAATGTTTGTGATTTTTGTGTAAGTGATCATTTATCACATGGTCCTGCTTGCTTGGGCAGTAAGATGGATTGGTGTGTCTAAAAGGATTGCCTGTGACCCCATTATAAGATTATTCTAGTACTTTGGAAATTCACATTTGGTACTGGGTTGGTGAAAGCTAATTATAGAACTTACCACCATTTTGTGGTGCCTGCCGTACTTTTGACAGTGTGCCCTAAGGTTGGCACTCATGTCATAAGTCATTCTGGGCAGCATGACAATACTAAAAATCCCCACCTCTCACCACCATATCTAGCCGTCCTTTTTTCAGGTAGAGACAAAAGATGTCCACAAAAGAGGTGTCCAATACCATGTGTCAACTGCCAGTCTCCTAGATCCCTCTGGAGGAAAAGTTTCTGTTGCTCCAGACATAAGAATCTTTGGTATTAACAATATACATGGAATTTGGACTACTTTATTTACCATTTGACACAACACAAAGATTAATTACTTAAGTGTTTACAAAGTAATCTAAAAGTAAAAGGGCAGATTTAGATTTAAGTTTTGTGAAAACTTTTTTTCCAATGTTCTCTCAATTTTAGAGACATTGGAAGGGCAGCTTTTCACTCTGAAAATTTACTGGGCTACGTAAGGGTTAGGTATTCCTTTTTCAAAATGTCTTGGAAACAAGTTTGTTCCATTACACCATAAGCAGTTTGTTAACTCCTCTCTTGTGGGGCTATTAAAAAAGCCACTAGCATGGAGGTTCTCAAACTGTAGTCCATGGACCACCAGCGTTACACAAGCTCCATTGAGGCAGTCTGTGAATAGTTCCCTTTAAGGTTCTCTGTTTGAACATGCACTAGTCTTTGACAAAGGCAAAAAAAGAGACATTGAAGAGGATATTGTTGCTCTTAAGCAACAGTTTGAAGATTGGTTCAGCTTCTGTTGAAAAGTAAACAACTGGATATGCAATCCTTTCAGAAGTGAAATCAGTGAGCTGCCCACTGGTTTGTTCAATATGGCACAAAAATGCTTGTTGGAGCTTTCTTGTGATGAAACATTATGGTCAGAATTTAAAATACATTCCCTAATTGAATTTTGGATTCAAAGAATTGGAGAGTACACAGCATGTCCATTTCCTACTATGTACTTATGCGAGACAGGATTTTCATCACTTACCATAAATTAGTGTATATAACCTGCGGGTTATACATGTTTTTACAAACCCCGCCCCCACCCCCGTGGGGTATACACGTTTACTTTTACTCACGGGGTTGCGCGCCTGCACTGTGCTCTCCATTCCCCTGCCCGGAGGAGGGTGAGCTGTGGCTGCGCGGGCCCGGGGGCGAGTGCGGCTTCCCTCCCGTGCTCTCCATTCCCCCCCGTGAATTAGCGTATAGAACCTGCGGGTTATACTCGTCCGTGGGTTATCTTAAGAATTTTTCTACACAATCAGGAAAAGCCACGGGTTATACACGAGTGCGGGTTATACTCGTGTGCGGGTTATATACACTAATTCACAGTACTGCTCTCAAGTCTATATACAAAAGTGGGAAGAATGCTGAACATGACCTAAGGCTAAAGCTGATAAATATGATTCCTGACGTCCTTCAACTTTATTCACAGAAACAGACGCAGTCATCACATTAGAAAGGTAAGACTGCTGTTGTTAATATGAGTTGTGTGCTTTTATTTGTAATTATAATTAAGGTTTTTTTTTAAATAGTTCCTTTATCCAAAACACTTCACAATAGTTAGCCAATATTTGGAAAGATCATTAAGTGGTCATCGGGATATCTTTCTAGCTAAGTTTATGTTGCACTGTGCTCCTCATCACACTATCAGAGCACTGCATGGATCTCAAAGCACTTTATAACTTACATGAGGGCTGGGCAAGAGGTGGTCTGGGGGCTGGATCTGGCCACTTTCTATTTATATCCTGCTGCCCGTGCCACCGTGGTGGCTCAGGCAGCAGGATCCTATTTAAATGGCTCACAGTCGCAGCACTACCTGGGCGAAGCCATGAGCCCGTTAAATAGCAGCAATTTAAAGGGCTTGCAACTCATGGCTCTGCTGCTACCATGTTGCCTAGCAGCTGCCCAGAGTGCTGCGGCTATTTAAAGGGCTCCCGGGTGTGGTGCTACCCTGGCAGGGGCCAGAGCTGCAAGCCCTTTAAACAGCCACAGCAACCCCGAGTGGCTGCCAGGCAATGCAGTAGCGGTGGGGATAGAAGCTGAGAGCCCTTTTGGTGTGTTTTTAATTCAAAGCCTCTGGTCCCAGAGAACTGAGGGGGGAGGCTAGTCCCCAGCCCTGCCCTTTCCATGTCAGGCTCCCCCCCCCTTCCAGGGGTTGGAGCCGGCCTGTGACCATGTACCAAAATTCATTAAGTGGCCCCCCTGCAAAAATTATTGCCCACCCCTGATCTACAGTATATAATGGGTTATGCCTCTCAACATCCTCTTTTACCAATGAATCTGAGGCATAGATAGTGAGGACTGCTGACAGACACATAGGAAACGTGTGATACATCAGAATTAAATCAAGGTCATTTGCCCATCAGATGTGAACAGAAGTCAGCAGCTACCATCTTGTTACATACATCAGGGACAGAAAACGGTGGTTGTAGTTTTTTAAAAGAATACTATCTTTACTTCATTTGTTTTGAGACACAACATATAAATAATTACATGAATTTAGAAACGGCGTCAGCATTTAAAAAAAAAAGCCAACTATTAGCTCTATCATTTTGGATGGTGTTCAGTTAATTTAGTTTTATAAGTACTATCAGTTGCTCTGCTTAAAAGATAATCTTTTTAATATTAAAGATATTGACTCTCACTGGAGAAAGAAAGCAGTAAGGCCACAATAGTGACCCAAACCCATTAGCTTCCTCAGTTAAACGGTTAATGGAAAAACACTATCAAATATCAATCAACAGCTCTTTTGCACGCGGTCTTCCCTGCATAGGCAGAGATGGAGTCCCCACGTGTGCTACATGTACAGCACAGTTGGTTTCCTGAAGGAATACAGTATGATAGGTTGACTTCAAAAGCTGGGTGTAGTCTAGGATGACCAAACAGCAAGTGTGAAAAATCAGGCCTGGGGGGGCGGTAGGGAGTCAGGCACTTCTATAAGACAAAGCCCCAAATATCAGGACCATCCCTGTAAAATCGGAACATCTGGTCATCCTAGTGCAGTCTGTAAAATTAAATAGTTTTCACTGTCCATCAAGGAAATCTCTGAGACTTACAGCACACGTGGTACACTTCAATTTAATAGGTTCAATTAAGAGCCTCCACTCACAATTATGCCATTACAGCTTGAAGGACTATGTGAGGTTCAGGGGCTTTCAGAGCATACCAACAAGGGACAGCACAGGCTCTAAAAGGCATTCACATAAAAATGATGCCATCTTGTGTATTGCACAAAGCACGCTAAGTTAGTTTAGTGTGAAGCAGTAAGAATGCTAGGGCTGACACTGGCTGTTTTATTCCTCTGCATGCTGGATGTTTGCTAGTTGTGACAATACTCCTGTCCCAGCATGGGAACCCCAGTTTAGAAAGGTTAGATCTCCTGAGCTGGTGAGGACAGGTAATACTGGTGAGGAGACTCTTTTGGTGGGTGGGTGTCTTTAAAAAGAGTAATATGTCCATTTGACATTACTGACTTAGATGGTAATGGGAGCGTTGGTTATAACTATCCTATCTGGTGCCAATGTGTCACATTGACAATCGCTGAGCGGAGATGTCAATATTAAAGGAAGAGGAACCATGTGGGAAGAAGCAAAACTAAGAGACAAAAAGTGTAAGACAAAGTACATATAAACTTTTAATGAATTACCTTACAAAAGACACTGGCGTTAAAACAGCTGACATGTTTGTACAAAACTGCTCCTGTGTTGTTAGGACTGTCTCAAAAGAATGCCAACCAGGTGCCCCCAACATACCACCGGCTATGAGACACAACTGGTGAACATACCCAAACTGGGTATGGAAGGACATAATCAACTTATTTACAAATACTGTATATTTTAATGTCAGACTAGTGAATGCTATTGGGGAGCTACTGTATCTTCCAGGAAACATCATGCACCAGAAAATATTATGCACCCCTAGCTTTATTGCCTTAAGGTTTTTTTTTTTTGTTTGTTTATCACCAACATCATCTTAGTCCCTTTGGTATTAGCCTCTTCCTCAATCTCTGTTTCTTCTTTAACTTGAAGTAACAGTGCAAGTTGCAGTACAGTCTTCCAGTCCTATAGAACACAACACAACTGGAATATAAGAATAGCGAGGTGCGTACTGCTGGATCATCAGACTATTCTGCAGCCATACTAAAATAACAGTTCCATAATATTGGAAAATAACACGCACATTCATGTTAAGGGCCAAAATGGAGTTAAAAAGTGTGTGATACTTTCCTGAAAAGATGGTATCGTTGACACCTAAAATATTCTTCAGGATGCCACATTCCCTTGTGAAAGGGATCTTGTCATTTCAGTATGTACAAAATATGTTTTCAGTTCTCCTTTTCCTTTTACATTTATTATTCCTCTGCAAGTGCATATATAGCCCAGCGTTTGTAAGATGTTGTTCGTCTCCTCTGTAACCTGAAACATAATACAATTTTTAAAAAAATGAGCACAAAAAGAGAGAAGAATAATCTCTTTAGCATCTAAGAGAAAAGTCAGGCTGTTATTGCCATGATAATCGGAAGATCTTTAAAAGGCACCTGAATACTGGAGTCACTATGTTAAGTCACTCAGGGTACATCTAGACAGCAGTGATATTTTGGAATAACTGACGTTATTTCAAAATAACATAGTCCACATATAGACGACACGCAGTTATTTTGACATTATTTGCACATTTTGTTGAGCTGAAGGACTTCTTACTCTGACTCCTGTAACCCTCATATTACAAAGAGTAAGGGAAGTTGGAGGAAGAGTGCTCTTTCTTGGACTTCCTGATCTGCAGACAGCACAAAAAGCCAAAATAAGCTATTTTGACTTAAGCTACGCAATTGACGTAGCTTAAGTTGTATAGCTTATTTCAGCTTTAGCCCTGCTGTGTAGATGTGGTCTCAGGAGTTCCATATGCAAGCCATCAAATAATTTGTATTTAGGTGATTAACACCTGTGTTATGCATCTACTTTATGTGCTTAAGTTTGCAAACACAGGGTGTTAAGATGCACAATTAACACGAAAAACAACATTTGTCTAATCTGCCATATAGTATTCCAAAAAGCATTTCTGATGTTCAAGAGCTGGGTGTCATTGTGAAGAGCCCATAGGCTGCACAGAGAACTGGATGTATAACTTATTACAACAATCTGTAACTGACCAACTCCCTCTTTTTGCCCTGTGACTACAGAGGAGTTTAATGGGCCATTCTACCTTGCATGGCCCCTTAGAATAATGTGCTTTGTAGTTATGCTAAACAATCTGGTCCACCTTTCATTTAGCTGCGATGCTCAGAATACTTTTCCCACCTGAAGAGAGAAAAGATATTACCTCACCCACCTTGTCTCTCTAATATACCAACAGTCATTTTGTTACTGCTCCTTTCCCTTAGGCTACGTCTACATGCTTCTTGTGCAAGAAGCCTTTTGTGCAAGAATTTTTGCGCAAAAATGTCTTGCACAAGAGCACGTCACACCTCAAAGCACATTGCAAAAGTGATATGCTTTTGCACAAGAGAGCGTCCACGCTGCATGGACGCCCTTGCGCAAGAAAGCTCTGATGGCCATTCAGAGAATGGCCATCAGAGCACCTGTGGTTTTTTCCATAGGGGTTTTTTGTGCTAGAAACCCCTCTGGAGTGTCCACACTTGCTTTTTTGCTCAATAGCTGTAGCGCAAAAAGGAGTTATACCTTGTAAAAGGAGTAGAGAGGTAGCCATGTTAATCTGATCTTGCTAAAACAAAAGGAAAAACTATGTAGCACTTTAAAGACTAACAAGATGGTTTAATAGGTGATGAACTTTGAAGAAGTGGGTCTGGCCCACGAGAGCTCATCACCTATTAAACCATCTTGTCAGTCTTTAAAGTGCTACATAGTTTTTCCTTTTGTTGTAAAAGGAGGTTTACCTACGCTGGAAAAAGCCCTCTCTTCTGCTGTTTAACTGTTGATTTACTTGCGCAAAACCACATTTGAGGTGTGGACGCTCCACAGGTTTTTGCGCAAAAACAGATGTTTTCACGCAAAAACCTTGCAGTGTAGACGTAGCCACACTGACTACATTTCTTTTACATCTTTATTTCTCTTCTCTGTGTGTGATCGTTCTATACTGTGCATCTGTGACTGCTGGTCCACATTCTGTGACCCTTTTCGATGGCAGCTGCCTGGTTCACCACTAAGAATACTTCAGAGATTAGTTTCATCTACCAACAGGATGATGTCTTTCTAATGGGGTAAGTCACTTATACAATACCATGAAAAAATATACCTGTATTTTATCTAAGACACCCGTGCTGTCCATTCTGCTTGCCACATTCACTGTGTTGCCCCAGATGTCATACTGTGGTTTCTGAGCTCCAATTACTCCAGCTATTACAGGTCCATGGTTAATGCCTGTAAAACATTGGTTGACCTTCTACTAATGAGAATTTACAAATAAGGGTGACTAGCATATATAGCCCAAATATAAAGTAAAGGAATATGTCACTTGGCCTACACTGGATAGAGTGGATGGCAATAAATGACATGGCCACAAGTGTATTTCATTTTTTTCTGCATCAGGGTACTCGTAATAAAAATGTCAAGTTCGATCACCTCTATTTCACAAAAAAGATTTTCCTGTTATAGTTTCTTAATAATCTGCTAGTGCCATCTGTAGAGGGAGTCTCTACCTTCAATTAAATAGATGTACCAGAATTTCCTTCTGTTTATATAGAGAATGGCAATAACCTTCCATCTATTTACTTTTACAACATTCTTTGTAGACATACAAAGTAGACTAAAGGACTCAGAAAAGGTCTGTTCTCACTCATAGGACCATCTTTTGCTGATAGCATTGACCCAGAATGTTTGGGCTAATCTGAGATCTTCATACAAACATGCTCTTGACATCAGTAGGAAATCTGATGGGGGGTGGGGACTGAGAACAGAATGTAACCCCCCAATTATAGCCTAGACTATGAACCATGCTTAAAAAATGAAAAGGAGCTTCTATAAAGTGAATGAAGCACATCCATAATAAGAGCATAGTTGCACCTGCCTGGTCCGGGACTCTTGGAACCTGACTGGTCTCGGATAATGGATTTTGCCTGACCAGGGAGGTCATTTCTGGCCCCCTGCTGCTGGTCTCACCCCCTACCCTGCACACTCCCCCCCATGGGCTTCTTGGCTCCCCCCACAACCCAGCTGAACCAAAAGCTGAATCTTGCCCCCACAGCTCAGCTGAGCCACATGCCAGCTCCCAGCCTCCTCTCCCACACAGCGCAACTGGGCTGTGCATTGTCCCTCTCCACACACATTGTGCCGGTCTCCCAGGCCCCCACCTTCCTGCAGCATGCTGGGACTCTCTGATCCTAGAACCACGAATGTTGCCAGACCAGCGAGATTCCAGTTTATAGAGGTGCAAACTGCACTGCCAATGCTTTGATGGGTTTCTATAAAGAAGTATACAGCTCCTATTCAAATGCTTCTACTTGGCAGATGCACTAATTCTCTGAAGGAATTAATCACCCCTGTTAGGGGATGACGATAAAGGCCTTATAGGGCTCACTAGCACTGGAGGAAGTGGCTACAGCTGTTAAATAGAGACAACTGGGAAAAGGTGCAGCTCCCAAGTGATACCAAGCTATGTTTTTCTAAGCACCTGGCTCCTTAGCTTCTGAATATATCATTCTGTTAATGGCTTTCTAAGGCCTTCACTAGATTCATTTGAAAAGGCAAAAACTGTTCATTAGGCTTAAGATATCATGGTATTGGATGGCCAAAGGAGACTTGCTCTCAATTTGCTTTTCTTATTTTTGATCTGCCTGGTAAGACTGCATGGAAGAGATACTATGGTGACTGACATTCTAGAAACAGCTAAAATAGCTTAGACAGTTTAGATAGACAAATGAGATTGTGTCTGCTATCCAGTAACAGCAACACAAAATAACCGGCAAGGATGTTCAAAATCAGTAAAAATGTAATCCTCTCCTTAACTAGTTGCAGGAGCATCACGACTGCACTTGGTACGTACGTACACACACACACCCCTCAGCACCCAAACTATGTCCTTTCTGATTGTTATTTGAACAACTATTAACATCTTCTCTCCTAACCCCATTAAGCAAAGGAGCACAACTTTTATAGAATAGACTATACAAATAAACTCTCATTACAAGTCCTAGTTAAATAGCGATGCTTAGATAAGTTTGCGCCATGAACGCTGCTTCAATACAATCTTTTGTGGTACAATTAGTTTGTGTATTTAGCCCTTGACTTTCATCAGTACTTTTCATCATGTAATACTAATGCTATTGATTCCACTGCCTTACAGTTTGTGTTGTACGAATTAAATCATTGATGGCAGTAAGATATTAGAGGAATTTTTCACATTCCACATGAAACATTTTTCACATTTGTCACATCTCTTGACAAACCCACTGACTTGTATTCCCTTTGAACTGAAAGGGAAGGGAGAGGGAGATGCTTCATCTTTGTTTTGCTGTTCCTATTAACTGTGGCTGGTGCTACAAAGAATACTCCCAAAGGAGTCATAGATTCTAAGGCCAGAAGGGACCTCTGTGATAATCTAATTGACCTCCAGGATAACTCAGACCACAGAACATCTCAGCAATAACTCCTAGAGCACAGCTTTTACCAAAACATCCAGTCTTGTTTTTAAATTGCCAGTGATGGCAATGCCATCCCACGACTAACCAAAATGACTTTTGAGGATACATGAATAATTAATATGAGATGAATGCCATACTCTTGCCACAGGGTGGCACTGTGAACTAACCATGAGAGAGAGCACAAGCAGCAAGCACAATAAATGGGAGGTACACTGCAAGAAAGACTATAGGTGACTAACTGCTGTATAATTAAAGACTACTTCAGGCATGTTTACAGGATGGATTGATGGGTTTCCAATAGCTATTCACTGCTTGCTTTTCACATTTTCTAAATTTCATGTTGTATTCAAAAACTATTACACATTATTACTAGGAAATATGGGCTTCTGCCAGTTCTGAATGCATTTTGTCTTCTTTTCCCATCTTAGTGATAAAAACCCTTGCATTTATTTTGGAAAGCATCACAATACTCTAGGAGAAGAAACCAGAAATTGAATAAGAGATATCCTTAACAAACAGAATTGACTAACAAAATCTTAGTGTTTGAGGCTGCTATGTTCTAATAATTGTAGGTGTGTATTGGAAAGGAGAAGCAGACAACATAACATTAGTTCTGCCAGTTATGCAAACTGATGTGGCCCTCATCTGTATGTGATTCCCAGCTGTTTTTGAAGGAAAGAGGTGGATCCAACTTTCTTATACATGGGTAGGTTTGATTTAAATGCAGAGAATTAGATTTATACATTTTACAGAAAACAGCATATTTTGTGCTATTTTTATCACTTGAAAAATAAGAGGACAGTTTAAAAGGAACAGCAACCTATATACTAGAGAACAGAACATAAGATTTTGTTGTTTATGATTGGGCAAGGTGGGTCTTATTTTCAGTACCAAATGACTTAAGTGCTTTTGAAAATCCCACTCTGGATTCTTTATGGGTCCTCTCCCATTAACATTTTAAAAATTAAAAATGTTTTCAAATATTTAGCTAAAGACTGAAGAACCATCAAACCATTTCAGACACGAAGGCCAACATTCTCAAAGGAGCCTATACTTCTGAATGCCTCCATTTTTTTGGGTGCTCAGCTTGACACACACCTAGGGCCACAATTGCAGAGGAAGTCCATGGTAATGCCATTTATTGTCATGTATAACGGGAAAAGTTGCTTATCCTCTTAGCTAGTGTTACTAGCTTTTAATGGGTTAATATTTCACACTGAATTCTCTCTGACAAAATATTCTTGAAAGACACGTATGTCACATACCTATTCGTAACTTGAAGTCATTGAATGAATGCTTGTTTATTACATCCAGTTTTGCCACGAGGGCAAATGCAAACTCCACCATAGTTCCTATGTGCATATACTGTCGTTCAGGTTCCTAAATATAAATAAGCAAACAAACAGGAATTGAAACAACCAGAATCATCAGAAGGTTTTCTGTAAACTCAATTGTTGCAAGAACATACACAAAATACTAAGACTCTTCAACATATTGTAATACTAGAGTACCTTGCATGAGAAACAAAGCTTCTGTGATAGACAATACCTGGTAATGGGAACTGAAATCTGCTCAGCTTCAGCTAGGATCAACTAGGGCATAATAATGCATTGTCTCTTTTACTTAATGGATGCCCAGGATGAGTGTGCACACGTGTATGTGTCAGTAAAATCCTTTTCTTTTCTAGATACCTATAAACAGCTTCAAAAATATAAAGCTATGTGTAAAAACACAGTGAGTTTGATCTTATAATTTTCTTCTACTTTCAGTTTTATAAGTGCAATTGATTTTAGTAAATCAAATAAATACAAGTCAAACAGTTTCAGATTGTAATGGGAAAGCGTTGCTGCAGCAGTCTGTTGTGCTCAAAGCATAAAATTACATTCACTGATTTGCTAATAGGCAATTTAAGTAGGAACACAAGCTGTAAACAAATAATTTGAATGTAGGTAAATATTTTGCAGAAAAAGCTTAATATTTAGCAGAAAGATCCTAATTAGGTGACAGAAAAAGAAATCAATTTACTCGAATAGAAGCCACTGAATATGCTTCATGACAGTTATGCTACAGCAAATGACCTGAAATATAACATTTGATTGATACGGTAAATGTATTTTCGGAGGCTGGGTGACACGATTGATAAAGTAACATCTTCACGACTAGGATCTTGCTTTAAATTCACCAAGGATGTCTCAATTTGATGTTCACTGACAACTAACACTCGGAAGCAGTCTAATAAGATTTAACTGTTTGAATCTACCCTACTTTCTGTCTCACATTGCTGTTATTCCACTGATTTAAATGGAGTAAATCCCGATTGATAACAGTGCAGGTGAGAGGGGAAACAAGCTCTTTGTGTTTGATCAGGAGGAGACCAGTACTGAATGAGCAGGGATCCAGAAGTGCCTGTTACCCCTGGAAGCTAGATCAGTGAACTGAACTGAAAATTGGCTGAGATGACAACTTAGCCTAGTATAGCTAAACTGTAATATTATACACTAGACCAGTGGCTCACAAACTGTGGACTGTGACCTCAAAGTGAGTCATGACCCTGTTTATTGGGGTTGCCAGGGCAAGTGTTAGACTTGCTGGGGCCCAGGCTCCAGCTTTAGCCTGGGGCAGTAGGGATCAGGTTACAGGCTCCTTGCCAAGGGCTGAAATCCTTGGGCTTCAGCTTCTCCCCACCCCAGCGAAGTGGGGTGGGCTCTGGTTTCGGCTTTGATTTCCCCTCCCCACCGCACCTGGGGTAAGTGGGGCTCAGGCAGGTTCAGGCTTCATCCTCCCCGTCCTGGGGTTGTGTAGTAATTCTTGTTGTAAGAAGGGGATCACAGTGCAATGATGATGGAGAACCCCCGCACTATACGGTACAATTAGGTAAGGGAAAAAATACACTGTGTCTGGCTTTTCCTTCTGGCTATCTTGATATTAATTTATGGCATTAGTATCTAATACTGAAACTGACTGGAATTTCTGTGTGGCTGAATGATTTACAACTAATGGCAGATCATATGTTCCTGAAACAACACAGTGAAAGTTTGATGTCTAGTTTATAGTATTTTGTGTGTACAAATAATCTTTCTTCTTTCACTGTGGCAGCTGTGATTCCCACTCTGATTACAATTCATGACCATCATTTTGGAGAAGCTAGATTACAAAGGATTTTTAATTTGGACATTCTTTACTTTTAATATTTTGATATTTAAAATTCTTATTAAAAAACTTTGTGTGAACATGCACACAAGAACATAAGAACATAATCACAGGCATATTGGGTCAAACCAAAGGTCCATCTAGCTCAGTATCCTGTCTTCCGACAGTGGCCAATGCCAGATGCCCCAGAGGGAATGAATGGAAACAGGTAATCATTAAACAGAGGCTAGGGACACCATTTCTACTCATTTTGGCTAATAAGTGTTGACGGACCTAACCTCCATGAATTTATCTAGTTCTTTCTTGAACCCCGTTAAAGATTTTCACAAACTCCTCTGGCAAGGAGTTCCACAGGTTGACTATGTGATGCATGAATAAATACTTATTTTTGTTTGCTTTAAACTTGCTATTTACTAATTTCATCTGGTGACCCCTAGTTCTTATGTTATGGGAACAAGTAAACAACTTTTCTGTATTCACTTTCTCCATATCTGTCATGATTTTATAGACCTCTATCACATCCCCCCCTTAGTTTCTTCTTTTCTAAGCTAAAAAGTCCCAGCCTTTTTAATCTCTCTACTATGGCACCTGTTCCAAACCCCTAATAATTTTTGTTGCCCTTTTCTGAACCCTTTCTAATGCCAACATATCTTTTTTGAGATGAGGTGACCACATATGTGTACGCAGTATTCAAGATGTGAGCATACCATGGATTTACACAGAGGCAATAAGTGTGAGAATAGCACTATGCCTACCCTGCCATAATTGAAACTTATGTAAAGTTTCTTAGACTTCCGGTAGTACCATCTTGCAAGGTAGCCCAAATTCAATCATATATGCATTTTACAATATGCTGGGGAAAAAAGACATTATTACTAATGTATGTGTACTGTGGTGGTGCTTAAGGAACTGATCAGGACCTCACTGTGCTAAGTATTGTGCTAACTTGTTTAGAAATAATAACTCCTGAAATAACTATCTTGAAATAGCATGCCCACACTATGGGGAAGCTTCAAAATTAGTCTGAGACAGGTTCCCTGAATGTGGATGCACTACCTTGACTTAGAGCCACAGGAAGTACTGGGGAGTAATTATTTTGAATGACTCTGGGGAGCAGTTATTTCAAAATAGCAGCAGCAGAGAATCCACATTAACACTATTTCAGAATAACTATTTCAAAATACGCGTTATTCCTCATGGAAAGGAGGAGTTATTATTTTGAAATAACCAGCCCCTTATTTTGAAATAACGAACTTTGTAGTGTAGATGCTCTGCTTGTTATTTTGAAATAACTGCCTAGTATAGACCAGGGCATAGAGATCAGCCCTGCCTCAAGGAGCTTAGAACCCTAGTGGTCACTTACGTAACTGTGTGTTGACACAGTTGTTGTAATGTGACATATTAGATGTTGTAATGATATATTTACTCCTTTCTCTGTTTAGACAAGTGCTTACATCGCACCATCTCTGGGCATTGAAAGTAAAGACGTACTGGGTCAGTAAAAGACTGCTGCTCCATTGCAAAACGAAAGCCCTTTACAAAAACTACCCTTACAACATGCCTGGAGTTAAACAGACTGGGGTGTTACAGATCCAGGGAAAAGCAAAATCTACAGTTATGTGCCCTCCACTCAGGATGTTCCTCTGTCAACCTATAAATGTCCAAATCAAGGATGTTTTACCAAAAGCTCTTCAGATGCCCTCCAGCTGCAGAGGGGGGGAAATGTGACAGGCTATCCAGATACTCTCTGCTCTGTCATGCTTCATTTCAATTCCAATTTAAATTGTCATCACCAGATGACCAGGCAGTAAGACTGGTCTGTGTGACCATTCATGGAATCATGGACATTAGAATTAGGAAAGACCTGTCAAGCTCATCCTGCCCATCCCCCTTGCAACAAAGGATTAAGTCTAGCAATTTGTGTGGATATCTAACTTCACAGTAAGTGACAGGAGTAGTTTAATGTGAACTTAAGTGCTTTTTAGTTCATGCTTATAGGTCTACTAGGTATATTAACAAAGCAGCATGCTAGTGGAAGCTCCAGTTTAAATCCTTGTAGTCAAATAGCAGGCCCATGGGGACAAAATATACAGCTGATTATTTTTTCGCTTGGAACACATTTAATGAAATACTAATTTTTGAAATCTTTCATAGAAATCTCTAAATCTATTCTAGTGAAGTGCTTCTGAGAACTATAGTACTATAATAAAGAAAAATGGTTTTGGAACTAAAATGCCATATTTAGGAGTGAGGAAAATATAAAGACATCATTTTATGTTACACTTTGAAGAGTAATAATTCACAGGAACTTGAAGAATTTAGTGAATAAAACATACAAAAATCTTGTCCAATATAATAAAAGCCATGCTAGTCCTGCAATACATTGAATGTACGTTGAACTTCATGTGAACACAACTTATACCTAGCAAGCTGTTTATGTCTTTGCTGTACCTGACTATGTTCTTGGCTGGGCGTAGCACTCAGTCCTGTAGCTGCCATGTACGTGCTTCCAATGGTCTTGATCTTTTCAACTCCACTAAATTTTGGTTTGGACAATAACTATGAAGGAATAACAATTATTCAATTACCCAGACTTTCAGTGTCTGATAGCTAAACATCTTAACAGTATTCTCAACACTTAATTCTCAGTGCTGTCTTCTACCTCTTGTTAGAAGAAATTTTGAGTAAATAAGCTGATGGATGTAATTCCACAAGGAGCTTTGTACTTGTATAGATGACCTTAAAGTGTAATGGCCAATTTCATGCTTACACTGAACATCTTTTCAGTACTGTATGATCAATACAAAATGTGTTCAGTGTACGTAATCTAGAGTATAATAGTTGGTGTTAAGTACAGGCCAAATTCTTCCCTTTTACATGTGCCTGAAGCCAGTAGGATATGCATGCATCAGAGGACATAAAGACTTCTACGTGTGTCACGTGAACCAATGGATAAGCCTTTTTCTACATTTTGAGTATGTGACTTTGACTTTGTTTTTTTTTAAAAAGGAAGAAGGACTTAGGTTCAATGTTTGTGTCAGGCATTTCAATTTCTCCCTGTGTGTTCAGGTTAAATGCAGCCTTCTGTGTGTTGCTTATCTGTAACTGTCTTCAAATTCTGCCATGAGTTCCCCAGCCTGTATCTGCCTTTAGTGTAGGAGAATGATGGGTTTTAAAATCTTAACATTCTTATTAGTGACTCAAAAATCATGCCATCATTAATGCAGAAAAACATAGTCTAATACAGATCAGAGGGAAGGAAAAATTATTAATTTTAAAGGAAACAAATTTAGGTACCAAGTATTAGGCACTACAGTTTGAAAACTGTGGTTACTTTCTCATATGAGTGTGCTATGTAGAATAAAGGGCTGAACTTCTCCCTCAAACGCATGTACAATGCTCTCACTGAAGTGGATCAAAAGCAGTAGGATCCATATGGCAGAGTAAGATCTACTCCATTACATATGCAAATCTTTTCTTAGTCCCAAATCTCTACCAAAACATCCATATGAAATAGCCATTTAACAATTTCCTCCCAAATTGTCCCCTCAATCTCTCTCAAACATTCTCATTCACTGTTTTACAAATTGGGGTTCTCACAGTTTAATTTGTGTAAAAATTGTTGTTACCAGTACCTACATCATCAAAGTCGGCAATGATCTCATTTAGCAGTCTGAGACATTCCAAGCCTTCTTTATTTACATCAGATTCTGTGTAAAATTCTTTAAAATCCGGAATAGAGGCAAACATGACACAGACGCAGTCATATGATTGGTGATATAGATCCTGCCCAAAAGAAAAGAACAAAACTCTAAATACAAAAGATTTATCAACAGTATACTGCACGGCACAAAGAAAGAGAAATGGTGGAGAGGCATGTTAGTAGTAGGAGTAGAAGTCCTCCCAAGATTCCTACATTCTGGTACGTAGAATTAACTTCTTACAATCTAATGTTTCTTATTCTTAATAGCTAGAGTTTGTTTAAGCTACAGTGGACAATTAAAAGAAATTAAACATATTTGTTAAACTATTTATGTGCAGAATTAAACATTCAAAATGTTTTAAAGCTACTTGATTTTTTCCATTAACACAAACTTTGAAAAATAAGATAAATATCCTATAATGTTAGTGAAATAGGATCCATTTCTGCATGCCTTTGATGCACAGAACTGCCTCCGACTTGAATGGGACTGACCACAGGGCCGGCCCTATAATTTACAAAACAATATCAATGCTATATTAACTCCTGGAGGACACAGCCAAAATCAGGCCTGCATTGCTCTAGGAACAGTTTACAATCTCAAGAGACAAGATGGGAGAAAGTAAGCATTATCCCCCTTTTACAGAGAGGGTATGGAAACAAAGAGTTTAGTGAGTGGCATTGAAACTGACTGAGGTCAAAAGCTTTCCATTGACTTCAAAGAGCTGTGGACCAAAGCTGAAGTGATTTGCCCAAGAGCACAGAGGAAGTCTGTAGCACAACCAAGAATTGAACCCAGATTCCATCAGGCCCTGTTTCACTGCCTTAATCACTGTGCATCCTTTCACATGGAGGATAAATGTAAGTCACTTATAGGAAACAAACAATACTTTAGATATTAGGGAGGCCAATACAAAACTTTAAGATGTGCCAAAATCAACTATCCAAGAACAGGCTGTGCAGTATATGGATCTTAAGGAAGATGATAATGGTGTTATAAGGACAAATCCTGTTAATATTATTTACATGTGTAGTTCCAATGATTTCATTTCCATCTTAACATAGATGTGGCCCATTTTCTGTGGGGACAAAAAAATGAGAGCAGATAGGATAGCATGTCTCCAGTCGGAGGGAGTTAGGTGGCTCTGAGTATTGCATTTTCTGTCCACGTTCTAAGAATTCAATTACAACAGCATTCAGGAAGCTTTATCAGAAGCTTAATATGCTTCTCCTTTTAGCTTTGAAGATAAAATCGTTAGTAGATTAATGGCCCACATGCGAAGTACCACTGTGCAAGGTGGGAGGACTGGAAATAGTATTTAGTAATTCATTGTTCTTTGACATGCCACTGTAGCGAGGTCCAGCAACATTGCCTATGTCTGAAGTTTTATTTTCACCCAGGTATACAAAATCAGTATAATTTAACAGTGACTTGGCATGGCAATATGAAAAATTAATCGAGAAAACGTGTATTAAAAGTGTGCCACAAAAGTCTGTGGAGAACAGCACTACACAGGTAGGTCTTGAGCAACCTTTACAGACAATAATCAAGTCCCACAGTTCTATGACCAGTATCTTACTAAATACAGGCAACCATGAATGTGTTTTTCTGGGATATCAGGCATGCTGGCCGGCTAATCTGTTACAGGGAGCCATCCAGCCCCCAGTTCTGTCACATTATTTAATCTTTTTATGTTTTTCGAGTTCACGTTTCAAAATTACAATTCTAAAACACAGCTGAAAGAGTGGGTAAAAGGGCCTGATTCTCCACGGGGCTGACCAACCTAACTCTCCCACTGAAGTGAGCTGCTTTGAGAGCTCTGAGGACTCATCAGATTGGGCCCAAAGTGACTTTTCTAGGCCCTTGTCGGTTGGCTCAGTGGTAAAGCCGAGTGTAATGTCATTCATATCCCAGAAAGATGTAGTGAACATCTCTGCCTGCAACTACAAGGCTTAATAGAGTTTTAGCCAAAGGTTAGTTTAGACTTATTTATGTGCTGATTGCACCTTATGGCTTAGTTAATGGGGTCAGACAGCACACATTTTTTTGTGGTCAGCTCAATTTTCATTTTACTTTAAGTCATTTTCATCCTTATTTAATTTTTGTTTTTTAAGTGAAATAGTCTGAACCACCCAAACAGTGCTGGGAGTTCAAAGGAGTTTGGTGGGAGCAAATGGTGGAGAAACTATTCAATAATCTTCATAAAAAGAATGGGGAAAGGATTTAGAGCAGGATCTAGCTAATGCACTAGCTAAAAGAACTGTTTTTCTTTTCTCATTAAATTATTATAGAAGGTTTTAATTATTAATGAAGCATCTTCTTAAAAATAAAATGTACAAGCATATCTACTGTATATTTGAGAGAGTGAGTTTGTTCAAGAACTCCTCCCAAACGGTAAAAGCTAGGACCACCAAATTCAGTATAGAATGTCCACTTATCATAATTTAAAGCAAGGGAAGGGTTTGGTTGTGCCAGGAAAATGGGATGTGCCTAGAATGGAATTGCTTCTCATAAAACCATAGAGAAAAGAGACAAAATCACCAGGCAGGTGAAAGGCATTCTTTGGGGGGAGGCGTAAAGAAAGGGGAAAGTGCACAGTTTGCTGCGTTCCTCACTCTGGCCGGCGAGCATAGGGGCAGACGAACCGGGACCTGCCCCAGCTGGGGACATGCACCTCTCCCCTGGCTGTGCCCACTGGAGCTGAAGTGGCCATGGACAGGCTCTTCTCATCTGGCCCCAAGCTGATGCAGTGACAGAGGGCTAGGGTAGTCCTCTCTCCCTGGGGAAACCTGCATACTGAACCCCTCATATCCAGCCCCACCCCAGAGCAATGATTTAAATGAAACATCTACATTTTAATTTTATTTTTCAAAAACAAAAATTAATTGAGTTAAGGACCTGAGCAACACTTGGTAAATTTTCTAGTTACAAATATTAGCATAAACTACACATGCCAAAATAAACAAGATGTGGTGATCATTCATCCATCTTAAAAATTGGTGTTTGTTCACCTACTTGCTAATTTGGAAAATTTAGTAATTCATAAAGTACCTCCTGGGCCTTAATTACTGTTAATTAGCAAACTTCTAATGTGCTGGATTCAACATACTGTTTTAAGTTGAAACAGCTCATTTATGCAATAGACATACCGGGCTAAATTCTACAGTGCCTGAAATTATGCTGAAGTCACTAGATAAGCTTAGCTTATAAAATAATAGGGCTGTCAAGCAATTAAAAATTAATCATGATTAATCAGACTGTCAAACAATACCATTTATTTAAATATTTTTTGAGATTTTCTATATTTTCAAATACTGTATATTGATTTCAGTTGTAACACAGAATACAGGGGGTACAATACTCACTTTATATTTATTTTTATTACAAATCTTTGCACTGTAAAATCTAAAAGAAATAGTATTTTTCAATTCACCTAAATACTGCGTGTCATGAAAGCTGAACTTACAAATGTAGAATTATGTACAAAAATAACTAAATTCAAAAATTTAAAACTTTAGGCTACGTCTGCACTACAAGGTTTTTGCACAAAAACCGGTGGAGTGTCCACACCTCAAGCACGCTTTTGCGCAAGTAAATTGGCAGAAGAGAAGGTTTTTGCTGGTAGAGTTATTCCTCTCCCCATGAGGAATAACTCCTTTTTGCACAAGAGTTCTTGCGCAGAAAGGCAAGTATGGATGCTCCGCAGGGGTTTCTTGCGCAACAAACCCCTAAAGGGAAAAGCACAGGAGCTCCGATGGCCATTCTGTGAATGGCCATCAGAGCTTTCTTGCGCAAGACCGTCCATGCAGTGTGGACACTCTCTTGCGCAAAAGCGATGCACTTTGAGGTGTGGATGCGTTTTTGCGGAAGAAGTTTTTGCGCAAAAACTTTTGCACAAAAGGCTTCTTCCGCAAAAACCCTGAAGTGTAGACAAAGCCTCAGAGATTACAAATCAACTCAGTCCTATTTCTTATTCAGCCAACTGCTCAGACAAATACATTTGTTTACATTTGCAAGAGTGTTATCGTAAGAGACTGGTAATGTGGGAGTATGAGGGACTCAGGGCAGAGGGTTCAGATGTATAGTGGGCTCAGGGTTGGTGTGGGAGGGTGCAGGAGTGTTATGACACTGCGGCCAGGTGGAGGCGGGGCCCCAATTGTGGGCTTGTTGGACAGGCTTCATTTTTAAATAAAGTAAAATAGTATGTCCAACACGAGGTTTCAACATTGTCTTTATTTATGGCAGGGGTGGGGAATCTTTTCTGGGTCGAGGGGGACGAGTTTGGGTGAAGAAGGTAGTTGTGACCCAAGGCACAGGATTGGGGTGAAGGGTTTGGATTGTGATTTAGGACTGGGGATTACAGTGCAGAGGTTTGGGCTGTGACCTAGGACAGGAGGGGATTGTTTGTGATCTGGGGCAGGGGATTGACGTGCAGAGTCTGGGAGGGAGTATGGGCTCAGGAGGGGAGCAGAGGGTTTGGGTTATGTGGGATAGGGAGATACAGGGCTGAGGGGGAGGGGCTAGAGTGCCAGAGGCAGGCTCCAGGCTAGCAGCCCAGCATGTTTCTTAGCAGCCTACCCTGCCCCTGCACAGGCTACAGAGCCATGTGCTCTGTGAATAAGAGCCTGAGGGGAGGGGGGATTGGTGCTTTGTGCGCTGCCTGTTTTTCAAACAGGCAGCTTCCATTGGCCAGAAACCAGCCAATGGGATTGTGCTGGGGGCAGGAGCTGTCGTGAAGCCCAACTCTTCCCTCTCCTCCCAGCTCACAGTTTGTGAAAAACAAACGGCCTGCAGCTGCTTTTTCCAATAGAGCATGGGGGCAGGGCAAGCAGGGGAGTCTGCCTGGGGGTTCCCTTGTATGTCCATGGCCAGCTTGTTTTGCCCAGACCCGCTGTAGCACCAGTGCAGGCTCCCTGCTGTGGGGGGAGCAAGGGAGGCTGGGCTTGAGCTTCAAAAGAGCATATCTGGCTCACGAGCCATAGGTTGCCGACCCCTGCTATAACTGCACTGCTCAAGGAGTGTGGGTTTTCCATGCTCTCAAATGATGGGGTTACACTCACATATGTTTGTAGTGAAGCCCAGGGCTAAAATACCAACAGGTGAGGTTTACACAAAGCCAAGCAGTCAGCATGGCTGATGCAAAGACGATGAGAGGATTTCAAACAGGAACTCCAAGCTAATGAAGTTATTTGGCTTGTTGATAGAAGAGCTTCCGCAATCAGATATCTTTTTAGAGGAAAAGCATTTGTCTATAATGCAAAGCTTTCCAAAATGTTAAGCAAAAGCACCTGCGCACTTGAAAATCAAATGCAGCAGACATCAATGCTTTCCCTGACTGTTACCTAGACATCCTGAACAGCCGTAAATAACTCAAAGGAAAGGACCAGTTCATCTCCATATTATGTTATCAAATATTAAAATAAATCATGACTTAAAGAATATATGCTTTTGAATTTAAGATAAAATCAGTGAAACAAGCTTGCACTTCCGATTCTGAGGAAAAAGTCCTGGAGAAGGATCTTCAGCTTAGTTGCCCTGACCTCCTCAAGGGACAAGGAGCTGGAGATCACCTTTGAAAGAAAGTAGTTCCCAGGACATGGAAGGCAGCACCTTCCAGAGGGCAAAGAGGTACTAATGGGCGAAGAGAGGGTAAACAACCTGGGAATGCCTGGTTTCCATTGCTCACCCAAATTAAAGTTATGCATTTTGCAGCATGTCCCCTTCCCTCTCCTACTGAATCTCAGCATCTTCTGCCAGCCCCTCCTTCTGCCCTTTCCCCTTCCACAGTCCAGCTGCTCACTTGAAGCTGATGTCCTACAGCTCTTGTGAAGAGTGGAGGAACAATCAGGTCCTGCTTCACACTGTTTGTGACAGGGGCATGGCACTGCTTCCTTTCTTTCCATCCCTCCTAATGGGGCAGACTGCTGGGCGGGCTAACCCAGCAGCAGTGGCTACAGAGGAGGAAGAGATTATTCTGTCAACTCGTGGACTCTCTGGTGGGCCTGCAGGTGAGCTCACAGTAGTGAGGTGCTCACGTTACCTGGGTACTTTGTCCCTTACAGAAATTGAGGGTGTCAGAGATCTTGAGCCTACGACGCATGTTAAGTGGATAAACACTAATGAAGACTGGATCTTTCTAATCCCAGCCTTGCCTCCTACCCTTTGCATGCACCCTTTCTTGTCTTCCTCATTTCTCCTGATGGCAACGCTCCCAGTTTGCTGTCTGATACAGACGCAAAATCTAGGCGATTCCAACAAACAGACATTACAGTTTGCTCAGACACCACTGCCAGGGGAGCCAACAGCCTCTGTGGGCCCCTGAGCAAGATGAGCAGTGGGGTAGCTCTGTGCTCCCAGAAGAGGCAGAGCCTCAGATGGAAGGGGCGCGGCTGGGTCAGCTGCGCCACCTGTAGTGTGGTGCATTTCCCCCTGCCCTCAGAGTCGCACAGTGTTCTGGTCATCACTGTTGCTGTGGGTAGCAGCTAGGAGCTCTAGGCCCCTTTGACTTGCCAGCCCTAGGGCAATTGCCCCCTTTATCCACGCCCCCCTCCCCTCCTTTGGCAGGCCTGACCACTACATAAGTAATTTGCACTTCCTGATGTGGACCACTAATGGGTCTTTTAAAGACAGATTCCCACTAGCTGATCCCACTCATTTGGAATCTACCTCCCTTTTTCCTCTTCTTCCCTACCCAGGTTGTCTTGTTTGTCTTTAACATAAATCCCACAAATTAAATTCGTCACTAGGTCCTATATTACTACTTTTAAAACAAATTTTGTTTAATTAATAATTAAATTTTAGAATCAGGGTCAACTGTTTTCCACAAACACAGTCTTAAATAAAATTGTGTTTGTACAAATGTGTGGAGCAAACAAATATAATGAGCTATGAACACAGAAAATGTATATTGTCTGATTCACTCAAAATGTTAAAAATTCTCTTTACCCAGTAAGATACATGCATATGCATACACACTCTCCCCGTCTCTCTGACCACAAAACTGAAATGAGGTCAGCTCAAAGAGTTTCTTTTCACTCCGTTCTGACTTTCTTTATATATGTTATCATCGTTCCACTTATCTATTCTAATTACAATGCCTGTCCCCAGTATTAGAAATCTTGTAGTAAGCATAGAGGCAACAAATCAGCAAAACGGAAAGTTTTAAATGTTTTTTCATACCCTTAATAGCATTAATTAAAACAAATCTGAGGAAACAGTTGATGTTTAAAACACAGCACACATAAAGCAATAATATGTTAATATTCCTAAATGTTTCCAAAGATTCATCTAGTAGCTGGATCTTGTCCATTTGAGAAATGGGTTTGAAGCTAGGTGAACAGAAAAATAACTAACAGAACTATCAATCTACTTTTTTTTTTAAAAAGGGAGGCCCATTAAAGCATGCCAAATCAATTTTTACTTTGCTTGGCATGATAGCTTGGGGGGCTCAGTGCATCACAGCACATACATCTAAAGCTAATTTCAATCACAGTAAGCTTGAGGGTGAGAATACAAATCTGGTTAGGTGAACAGATGGTGCTACTCTGTCAGGGAGCATTGCAATAGCATATATGAGAAAGCAGACTCCGGGTGGCTTGTTGTCTTTAACACCTGAGCTGAGAAGTGGAGCTGTGCCAACCCGGCACAAAGCCAAAGCCATCAGTGGTTCACAGGTATTGTCTGCCATTTTCCCACACTGGATACCTGCTAATGGGCAGGGAAAAGCAAAAACGTTTTGCCATGCAGTACTTTACTATTAGGTCTTACCACAAACTGAAATGATGGAAGGAAACACTGTCCTTTACCTATCCATCAAACAGGGCCATCTCTACCAATATGCAAAATACACAGCCACATAGGGCACCATGAAATTAGGGCACCAAATTTCACGGTGCCCTATGCAGTTGTGTGCTGTGAATGGAGCAATGCTGCCAATCCCTCGCTCTCCCACCCCTGCAGGCTGCATCCAGCAGGGCCATCCCGTGGCCTGGGGCATTAGTGAGGAACTTGGCGCCAGCAGCAGGAGTGGGGCCTGCCCCATACTCACTGGTGGCAGAAAGTGGAGCAACCTGGCCCCAGCCTTCTCAGCAGTGCCAGCTCCCAGATGCATCACTCTGCTTCCTGCTGCCAGTGGGTGTAGGGGCAGCCCCTCTTCTTCCCCCCAGGCTCTGCCCTAGAGCAACACGTCTGGGAGCTGGCAGAGTAGAACGGGCTTGGTCCAGTTTGCTCCACTTTCCACCACTGCTGGTGAGTGAGGGGGTGTGCTTAACTTCTGCTACCTCTCTGCCCTGCTCCTGCCCCTCAGAGCCCAGTGTCTGCCCCCCTGAGTTCCTGCTCCTGCAGCCTTTTAGAGCAGCCCCCCCCAATGGAGAGCCTTCCCTCCCCCGTGGAGGGCACAGATGCTTGGGCTGCATAGAGCACCAGAACTGCTCGGGAGGGCCCTGCCATCGAAGGTGAAACACCACAGCTAAGTATCCCTTTTGATAAGTTATGAAATAATTACTCTGCTAAATATATTTTAACACAGTTCAGTTCCCTGAAGAATTTCACTCTCCGCTTTATAAAGACTTTCTTTAGTTCTTCCTTATACACCTTTAGGATCCTCGATAAGCTGGTCTACAGCCCACTGAAGGCAAATGGGAGTCTTTCTATTGACTTCTGTGGACGTTTCATCAAGCAGAAAAGCAATTGATACAGAGGCAATTAGAGAGTGGCATTTCCTCAGGTTTTTTTAAAACTTTCCCCTTGATAGCTAGGTTCTCCTGACAACAGCAGCAAATGCACCACTCAAATACAGCTCCATATCACCACCAGAGGAAAACAATCAATTTCTATGTATATTCAGGTCTATTCAATCATCTCCTTTTTCCTCCTCCCAAGCCTGCATCTTGTTTCCTGGATGACAAAATACAAACTATTTTCTACTTTCTATGGCAAGGTACCATGCCATGGTCTGTGGTAAAACAGACCTTTAAATGATCATAAAGAAAATAATCAATCCTATCAATATGGGCTGATTGCTAAAATGATTGTTTTGAATAGTATGCCCAGCCCATCTGGGTTCATCACAGAGTAGCAGATATTTAATAGTCTCTGACCTCATTCTTCAAGTTCCTGGCCAAGAAGTGTTCAGCCACATGTGCAGGAAGCACGTTCTCCAGCAGCACCCGATTCAGGTTCTCCATGGTCTCAATCTCCTCACGCTCTTTTTTGAACTTGTTCTTCCACAGGAAGTCTAACCTACAGTAATATTCATTCTGTTACAAGAGGACACAGAAGTAAAGAAACAATAGGCATCTTGTCCTGCTTGAGTACAGGTTTTCAGAGACAAAATAAGCACAGTACACCCTGCTTAAGAGGCTCCCTGTTATCAGAGTTCTCTTGTATATGTAGCCACTCTATTGTGGCCCATACCCACTGAAATGATTCCCAAGTACCTACATTTTAACATATGTTTTATCTCCCAACTTAGTAACGTCAAAATATGGGACACTAGCAACAAACCCCACAAGGGTTTGCCTTAAATGATAGGGAACTTGCTTTTTTAAATTTGACCATGCCTTTCATTTCACAATTCAAAATTTATGATAGAATGAATTTGGAATTACTAAGTAAGGTAACTTGTTGGGATTTAGGCAAACTGGGGTCTAAAACACAGGATTTCTTTTGCGATATGGGAGACAATGTAGGTGAGGAAATATCTTTTTTTGGATCAACTTCTGTTGATGAGAGAGAGAAGCATTCAAGCCACAGAGAACTCTTCCGTGGGTCTGGGAAATGTACTCCGAGTGTCATAGCTAAATGCAAGGTGGAAAAGATTGGTTAGCATAAGTAGGTAGCACATATTCTAAGGCCATGTCTAGACTACAGAGAAGATCAACACTGTGGCATTCAATCTTCTGGCGTTCAATTTATCAGTAAAGACCTGGCAAATCTAACACTGAAGGCAACCCAATCGATGCTGGAACTCCTATTCCTTGTGAGGAGTAAAGGAAGTCAGTGGGAGCATTTCTCCCATTGACCTCCCACTGTGGGGATGGTGCTCAAGCTCGGCTTAATGTATGTCAACGCTAGCTATATTATTTACATAGCTGGATTTGTGTACCATAAGCTGACCTTTGGCTGTAGTTTAGACCTGGCCTCAGAGACCATCCAAGGTACAATGAGTGTCTCTCTCACCAATAGCAATTGGTCTAATAGAAGATATTATCTCACCCACCTTGTATCTTTAATATCCTGGGACCACCACAGCAACAACAACCCTTTGTAACAGTTAAGAACACAACATACCTATACTCATTGTCTTTGGTTCATGTAATCAGCCTGATAAAGAGAGTGTACTACAAAAAAAAGCAGTTGATCAGTGCAAATAAGATTAGCAATGTTTGAGTATGGACACAGTTTCATAAAGCAAAAGAGTAACAAAACTAAATATATTAAAGGGATACAGTCAACCTGGATTTTTAAAAATTGGATATTTTAAAATCTTTTGAATTAAATTGCCCATAAAATATATATCCTAAATCACTTTAAAAAAAGATGCGTATCAGTTTTTCTTCTCCCCTACAGTGTTTATAAAGGTTTTTTTTGGCAGCCCCAAGAACAATACCTAAAATGACTTGGCTTATGCTGCAAACAAATTCATTTGCCTGCTAACCTGGAGATACAAATAGGAGAGCAGATCCTTCCAAAATAACATTTATTTTCAATGGCAGTAGATCAATGATAGATTAAATCCCACCATATGAGTAGATTTAGTATATATTATTTTCTTTTCAACCACAGCATCTCCATTTTAATTTCCCATGCTGTTCTAAGTCTCTTCATTGCTTTCCAATTTCTTGTGACTTGGCAATGATCATGTATGTAGCTGAGAAATTTCATTTTATTTAGTGGCTTCCTGACTCTTGCACAATGCCATGCCTTGAGAAGGAACATTTTCTGTTATAGCTAGACCCCTGTATACTGGCATCTACCTTGATAGACATGGAGAACGGAAATTCCTAAATCTAGGTAATTCACAATACCATGAAATTAAGATTGTTGTTACAGAATTATTGTGGTATGTTGTGCAACTGTCAGTTCATCATAGTGACTTTATTGTACAGATATTGAAGTGTGTGCGTTTATCCATTTTGGAGATGCTTGCCAGCTTATTCCATTAGATTAACATATTTTAGGATAAAACCAATCTATTATTTCTATAGTACATTTAAAGACCATGTGGGCCCGATTATGGTCTAATTTAGACTGGTAAAAGTCAAGAGCAATTCCAATGTAGGCTGTGGTGTTCTAGCAGTGTAAAACTGTTCTGAGGGCTGAAAAAGGCTCTTAGACATTGCACTAAAGAACCAGATTATGGATTGAATGCATTCTTCAACTGCTACTTAATAGTCTTCGTAAGCTTTCACACAAAAATGCATACAGACTTTCTGGATGGAAGATTGCTGCCACTGTATATACTGATGTATAGTTGTGTTTTGAGGCTACAGTCTGAGATGTTAAAGCAACAGAATGAGACATTATTACAATGATTTTATGTAGTTTCAAAGGATATGTGGATAAATGACAGTGGAATGAAAAGGGTACATGTGAACATATACTCTAAAAGGAAATAGTAGAAGAAAACCTGCCTCAGTTTAACACAGTATATTAATCAATGCACTGGAACTGGCTTTAGATACCAATGACAAGCAAGGACAGAGTACTGTGCACATATTTTAGTTACAAAGCAAAAGGAAAAACTGAAAGAATTAAATTCTTTGTCAGATTAATTAACTTATCCACATAGATCTGTCTGCTGTGGGAGGAAAAATGTAGGTTTAAATTAAACTGAGCACTAGACATATAATGTCACTGCAACAAAATGAGAACAACTCTATTCATGCAAGTTAAATGGGTCTTAGTATTTCAGCAGGATCATGCTGTCCCAGCTAAACTGAACAAGCCAAGAATTTGTAGCTTGTGAGGGAGCTATATGTATTGCTATAGAGTGTTTTCAAGTGGTAAACAAAAGAAACCAGAGTGGGAAGAGATAAATGTGTGGAGAGGCAGATTTTAAAGGAGCAGAGAACCTGTACACAATTCACCTTTGTTAGGATTCTATTGTTGACCTCTGCAGTCATTCCTTCCACCAAATGACAATTCCTTATTACAAAGAATCAGTTTATAACAATCTTGTTTCAAAATTGACCTCATTATGCAAAAGGCATCAGTTACTTTTCTAGAATACCTATTTTACTGTCCAATTAAGAGAAGTACTCTTTCAATTCATTGCTGCAGTCAAAGTAAAAAAAAGTGTCATTTTACAGTGAAAAACAAACAAGCTTTTCTACTCAAGCTCCTGATAAGAATGACAAAAGAAAAGGCCACCAAGTATGATAATGCAGAATAAGTCTATTAAAAAACTGAAATACCAAAGCGATTGCTATAGTATAGTTAAAAGTAAACAAGAAAGCTGCAACACAATTTTGAAGTCATGAATTCTAAATATCCTATCAAATTTCAATGTTGATGTCAAACATCTGTGTTGAAAAGACTGGGCAAGACTAGGTGCTTTGTGAACTGTAATATGCAAAAGGACTTCTACTTTGTTTAAGGTATATATTCAATAAATCGTTTATTTACTGCTTTATTACTTTATCTCTTTAAATGTGAGATGCCATAGTAATATTGAGAAGAGCACTTTGACATCATCAACATTAGCTGTGACTTTAACAAGAAATGTTAGGAATTACTGCCAAAGTTGTATACACTAAAACAGCATTCTTTCTGGGCTAGATTTATGAAGGAAACCTAAAGAGGCAGTTAGGCACTAAGCCCAACATTTAAGCACCAGTGACACTGACAAAGACAGTGTTCAATTTCTTCCTAACACTGTCCAAGCCCATGTTTCCATTGGTGGATATGTTTAAAGCCAATGAGCTCCACACCTAACCAGCTGTTCAGAGCTCTTGCTCATGGTTTAGTCCCAGAAGGCTTCTCAAACCTGGCATTCCCCCATCTATATTATGTGTGGAACCCAACTGGTAGTTGTACTCAAACCCTACCCAACCCACAGCTAGAAGGTCAGAAGGGAGAGTATGTATCCATCCCTAGTCCACCCAATAGCCAGGCACTCCTCTGAAACATGGGAGATCCAGTTTTGAATCCCTAGTTAACCTGATTTGGAGCAGGGACTTGAACCCAGATTTCTCACCTCCCAGGTGAGTGCCCGGACTGCCAAGCTAGTGTTCTCAGTTTCTCTTTGGGTAGAAAAGTTGTTCTACTTTGTATGTATAAATAATTAAATATTTATAGGAGCAGGGACTTGACACTATCACAACCTAGGTGCATAACATAAACACGTTATAGGATATAATAGGATGGGTCTGTCACTCGCCCTTTCATTTTTTGGTGAGAGAGGTCTGACCTGGTTTAGTAGCCTAGATCCAGGAAAGGGTTTATAGCTATGAATTTGTGAATCCTGAGCAGAGGGAGGTGTCTCTCCCTGATCTGTCAGTCAGGCACCTCAGGCCCAGATCAGTGGGAGACAGGTGCTGAAGAAATTCCGTGAAGCACCATCCCACTTCTCAGTATTTCTCTCCCAGTTAGTATAGGTGGCTCCCCACTCAGTTTGCTGGCTTCTGGAAACTCCTTTGTTCGGCATGCAACTGCCCCGGGATTATGTAGGGGAGCCTGAGCACTCTACGGCTGTGAACTTCACTTGGTGGCTGGCTGCCTACAGGCTAGGTGTTATAATGCCATTTGTCCTCTTGGTGAATTTAGCCCTCTTTCCCTATGTACTTAGATCTTAGAAACAAAAGACTAGCTGCTCTCAGTTTATTTGTATTGACTTTGTTTTTAATGCTCATTTTTATTAGCATATCCACAGTATCACCAGTGTTATATTTAGCAAGGAAAAAATCCTGCTAAATCTTATTTTTATAGACAATGTAAAAACTAAGATTATTTCCGACTTTTGCCTGTTGGTCAGCGGTATCTCCTGAATGTTCCCACTCAGGGATTTGTGAATATCTTGCAAGCCTCACAAGAGGAGTCCCTGCAGGTACAGTATCCTCTGTTTACTGAAGAGACCCAGCTTTCCTATTAGAAGGATCAGCTGCTTTCTTGCTGTGACTCCTGACCTTGTACACAACAGAAAGGATTGAGAGAAAGTGCTGTCTTTATCTTTGAAGAACACAGCCCTACAGAGAAAGCTCACTAGAAGTAATAAAGGGTGATGCAGAGAAGTACTGGTAAGAGACTGACCCAAGTTTAGAATCTACAGCTTACACCTACATTACTATACCACAGTGCATCTCAGTAAAACACTGAATAGTTCTTTGTTTAGTTCAGCTAATAGGCCTTTGCGCTTTTCAAGTGTTTTTTTAATGCCATATTATACATAAAAATCAAAGCACTTTCCACATTCACTTAAGCATGATTAGCTCTATTTTACAGTTGGATTAACCAAATAAAGTGCATGTAAGGCAATATTACCTACAGCATAAAATGTGAGTTTATTGTACCAGTTATCAAGCTTTTCTTCCTAGCTCAGCCATGAAATTCCTATGCAAGCTGTGGTATTCCACTCAAATTTTGTAATCCTCAATTACAATTCCTGGAATATGGAGCAAATCATGTCAGTCCACCTTGGAATGGTGGTGTAAGTTCTCACTGAATGAAGACTGCGGGGTTCATAGATTTATTAAGGATTATCAATGGAAGAGATAGAGATACAAAGACCTGTGTTTATTTCCCTAGATCCATGGAGAATTTTAATGGAAAATATAGCAGAAGTCACTATCAGACCATGGGGATTTTTTTTATTTTACAAAACCAGCCTGACACACATTGGAAGACTACAAGTAATAGGTACTCCACTGCCGTGTGTTCTTTTTCCTTCATAGATAAATCATAAACATAAAATGACAATTTATGAAACTTCTTAACCATTCTGCTGAAAAACACCTCTAGCATGACCCAATATCAAAATCTACCTCTCTTTCAAATTTTGCAATGCAGTGTGATTTAACTGGGCAGACAGAAATGACAGATACTTGGGAAAAGTGTTAAGAGGAACAAACAATTTTAAAGTATTGTACTATCAAAATATATGCAACTGCTGTACAAACTATGTTTTGAAAAATTTGTAAGTGTCACTTAGGGTTATTTCTAAAAAATGTGAGGAATTTCTTCTTGTCTCTCTTTTTTGCAGGGAGGGGCAGAACGAGTTACAAGGGGACTCATGGTCCGCAGCGAGGGCACTGCCTTTTCCTTTCTGCCAGACCCATTTCCTGCAGCAGGGAAAGGCTCCTGTAGCTGGGAGGCAATGGGTCACTACATGACTTAAAATACTAATGCAGACGGGACGCATGGCTTGGGCAAGCAGAGTCTGTAGGGTACATACCACATCCAGCAGGTGTGTGTCTATTCATCTAACCTTTGCCTCACAGTCTATTGTACTGCTTAAACTCATGTACCAGAGTACATACTATACATGCTGCTCAAAGAAGTACACTGTGTAGATGAAGTTTTAAAGCTTTGGACAATTAACAGAGGAACAAACGCATACACATTTACATTGTTCTTTGTTCATGTACAAAAATTCCAGATGAGCTGAATGGAAGCCAGACTATCCTTTACTAGCAAGACTATGTCTTTGATGGGATTGAGAGCAATGGGGGCATCCCATTTCTTTTTGCCTCAGCATGTTGGGGCAGGGGTAGATGGCAACAGGGAGTGGGTGGGGCAGCACTAGGTGCGCACCCCCATCTTGACAGCCTACAGAGAGAGAGTATGAGGAGGGTGCTTCTTCTTTCTTGTTTCCACTCCTCCGCTTCCCATGCTGCTGGGAGAGTGAGAGGACAGGCTCTCTCATGTGGCATCCAAGTATGGAAACCAGTGTTCCCTCTAAGCTGCCCAGCAGCACAGCTTCACAGGTGATTAATCAGCCCCGCCCAGTCAGAGGCTTAGGGCTCAGTGCACAGACTGACTGGGCGGGACTGATTAATCACCTGTGAAGCTGTGCTGCTACGTAGCTTAGGGGGAACACTGATGGGAACATGTCCCATTCACTCCTACTGATATTAGACAGTAGTGTCTGCAGAGGGTAACTAATAAGCTGATTAGCAGGTAGCCTTTTTTCTCTCTATTCTAGCCTCTTCTTTCCCCCACTCTTACCTAGTAAGATGGATCTCTTATGATGCCAGGGACTACAATGATCACCGAATTTTCTTTTGAGCCTAGAAGGGGTTTTCCCAAATGGCATGGTTGGCAAACTGCTGTGTAGATTTTTTTTTTTTCACATTCTAGCCAGCATCCTAGAGGTCTGCTTTTGGGAGATATGTATGGTTTAAATTACATTCATTGTAATGTTGGTGGATTCCATTAGAGCAGGTGTGTTAATATGTGTCTGATATGAGATGGCTTGCTTGAGTATGGGGTCTGAGCATCAGACTGAGGTGGTATACCTCCAGGCCTCACGTATCCTGTGGTTCCCTGTATCTGATCTCTCTTACCTCCTAAGTGGAGGAATGGACTGGGACTCTAGCTCCCAGCCCAAATCCCTGGGCAGGCCAGAGATATACAGGTTAATTCATTAATAGCTGTTTTAAAATTGCAGCCTCTATATTGAACCAAATGCAGCATATATGTCTCATTGGGTCTGCATCATGGGTAATGATTGTGAAGAAATCAGACTGTAATATGCAACTCTAGCCAAGGAATTGTCAAGGTAATAACTAAATGGGGAGGTTGATGATGTACTCGTTGGACTTCTCTGGTCTGGCACCCTTGGGGCCTGACCCATTCTGAAAGAGGGAAGTTGTCAGATCTGGGGAGGTTTCCTGCCAGTGGCCTTCCAGGATGCTCCCTGCAGCTGGCTCTACTCCGGCCCCACAACCATTGGGCTCCAGTCCCATGGCTGCAGGGCTTGGAACTGGGCTCTAGCGCACTGCCTCTGGGTTCGCTGGGGCTCCCCAAGGATGGAGCTCCCCAGCTGCTGTGGCCACGCTTCTCGCCCACCTGGCCAGGGATCTCTGGGGATAGGGCTTGCTGGCTGCCTTGTTTCTACTGCATCCTGGGGACAGGGCTCACTGGTCCTGCTGCTGCCCCACCCAGCCCGGGCTCTTTGGGGACAGGGCTCCCAGCCGGTTCACCATTCCCGGGCACTGGACCAGAGAGTCCCATATTTAGGAGGTTCAACCTGTAGTACCAAGCGGTGTTTGAGTAAGAGGAATATAAATACATATTAAATAAAATGCAAAATTCCAGATCAGGGCAATTTTTAAAATGATCTGAAAATTCCAGTTTGCCAAAAGATTCACCTTACTTCTTTCTTCAGAGTAATCTAGCAATCTTGTAGCCTAAATAGTTTTCAAGGGTAAAATTACAGGGGTTCTAAAATGAGGGGTTTATTAGGGAAGCTGGTTGGAATTTGATTAATTATGTACACAATGCCACTCTAAATGTATATGTACACACACACACATATGCATTCAAATACAGTAATGCAGATGAAAAGAGCATGCTTCCTACCTGTCTACCAAGAACTAGTAATGTCACAAAAAATATACAGAGAGACACAGAACCCATTGTCTTCAGGTCTTTCAGTACTCCTGGCCTGTAAAACAGAAACAAAGCTAAAATGAATTGCTCAAAAAGGAGAAAAAAACCTGTAATTTTAATCACAATCTTGTCCCTCCCCCATTTCTACACTGTAAATTCCTTGCACAACTTTTTAGTACTCAAACTAAAAATTTAATCATAAAAATTGCTTTACTGTTTTGTGGAATATTAAAGCTATACTGCATTTATTTATATAATTAGCCCTGATTTTTGAATGTATAATGTAAGCCTGGAGAATACTATTAAATTTAATATATTTAATGCTTTTCTTTGCTATTAATGAAGAGTTTCTGATTGCTTTTCAAGATAGCGGTTTAAGTAGACCATAGTGAGTTTGTGATGACAGTGCTATATTCTGTTTCCATACTGAAGTAACTATCCATGAGTGTGAAGAAGTGAAATGAAATCATAAGGCATCAAGAGGCCTCTCCCACTCAGAACCACATTAACCATTTCCCTTGGACAGCTTATTAAAACCCTCAATTATGAGAGAATGTTTGGCGAGGGATCTAGTTTACAATTCCAGAAGCAGATCTATATCAGCATGCCCACTGTTGCTCCCACTGGTGGGAAAGTATTATGAAAAGTACTAGTATAGACAACTGTGCAGGTAGTCAAAGGTGTATGTGAAATGTAACACACATCAAGTGGTTCTGCAAATGTATCACGTGACTGCCACCTGCATATGTGGTGTATTCATATACACAATATATTACACATCCCCTCACTATCCTGTTTGTGTTACACTTTGTATTTTCAAAGGCAAAAAGAAACACAATGCAAGTATGACTATTCTAATCAAATTGGGTATGTCTACACTACAGCACTAATTCGAACTAACTTAATTCGAATTAGTTAATTCGAACTAAGCTAATTCGAACTAGTGCATCTAGACCTAAAAACTAGTTCGAATTAGCGTTTTGCTAATTTGAACTAGCATGTCCACATTGAGTGGACCCTGAACCGAAGTTAAGGCTGGCCGGACCCAGTGCCGGCAGGGCATCAGGTTAGGATTTAGAGCGTGGAGCTGCTGTCTCAGGCTAGCCGAGGGCTGTGCTTAAAGGGACCCGACCCCCACCCCGGACAGACAGTTCTCAGGGTTCCCCACTTGCTTGTCTACCTCGATGAGGGACAGCAAAGCAGTCCTGACTTGGAGTGCCCTGAGTGCCCACACTCGGCACATCATAGCACTTGGCCATCAGCCCGGCTGCACTTGCCGCAGGCTGCCATCCGTGGGTGTCAATAGGGGGGCTGCCAGGATCCAGGAGGTCCTGCAGGAGAGCTTCCACCCCAAGGAGCCCGCAGAGCCACCCCAGTCCTCCCCATCGGGGGCTTGTGCCCCATTCCTCCCTCACCTCCTTCCACTTACCCCTCCCTAGCTCCCCTTCCTGATGTAAAAAATAAAGGACACGTGTTCAAAACTAGAAACTCTCTTTATTTAACAAAACTGGGGAGGGAGGGATTAACCTCTGGGGAGACTGGGAAAAGGAGGTGGGAGAGGGTAGGGGGAAACTTGGGAGGAGGGAGCTGGAAGGGGGAAGCCAGGGGAAGAAGGAGGAGGGGAAGTATCAAACTATGGTACACCATATCTTCAGTACTGTGTACAGATGTGATCTCCTCACCCCAGAAAAGATATTTTGGCCTTGGAAAGGGTTCCGAAAAGGGCATCTAAAATGATCAGGGATTTGGAACAGGTCCCATATGAAGAGAGGCTAAAGAGACTGGGACTTTTCAGCTTAGAAAAGAGGAGACTGAGGGGGGATATGATAGAGGTCTATAAAATCATGAGTGGTGTGGAGAGGGTGCATAAAGAAAAGTTCTTCATTAGTTCCCATAATAGAAGGACTAGAGGACACCAAATGAAATTAATGGGTAGCAGGCTTCAAACTAATAAAAGAAAGTTCTTCTTCACAAAGCAAATAGTCAACCTGTGGAACTCCTTGCCACAAGAGGCTGTGAAGGCTAGAACTATAACAGAGTTTAAAGAGAAGTTAGATAAAGTCATAGAGGTTGGGTCCATGGAGTGGTATTAGCCAAGGGGTAGAAATGGTGTCCCTGGCCTCTGTTTGTGGAAGGCTGGAGATGGATGGCATGAGACAAATGGCTTGGTCATTGTCTTCGGTTCATCCCCTCCAGGGTACCTAGTGTTGGCCGCTGTCGGCAGACAGACTACTGGGCTAGATGGACCTTTGGTCTGACCCAGTATGGCCATTCTTATGTTCTTATGTTCTAAGCTCAGGGCTCAGGGTCGGGGGTCTCACTGGACCACCTTGATTTTCATGCAAACCTGCTCCTGGGTTTGCATGTGGCCTTTGGTGGCCAGGCTGGCAGCCATGCAGCTGTAGACGGCCGGGTTCCTGTGGCTAGTGCGGAGATCGTGGACGTTGGAGGCTTCCCCCCAAACCTCAATGAGATCTACGATCTCCGCACTAGACCAGGCGGGCGCCCGCCTCTTGCGGCCCCGGGCAGGCTCCTGGGAGCCGCCAGCGTGGTCCTGGGAAGAGGGGGAGGGCTAGGTGGCAGCGGGTGGCTGGCTCGTGCCGTGCCAGGTGCAGGGTCTGCTGGCTGGGTGCTGGCAGGTTTGCAACTGGCACGGACACCGTAGCCAGACCGTGGCCCTTTAAGGGCTCCGGGGCCGGGAGGGGGGCAGAAGAGTTTCCCTGGTTGTGCCCAGAGTGGCCACCAGGACAAGCTGGGAAGGGCTAGCCTCCCACTAGTTCGAATTAAGTGGCTACACAGCCCTTAATTCGAACTAGGCGTTAGTCCTCGTAGAATGAGGTTTACCTAGTTCGAATTAAGCGCTCTGCTAGTTCAAATTAAGTTTGAACTAGCGGTTTGCATGTGTAGCGCCTATTAAAGATAATTCAAACTAACGGCTGTTCGTTCGAATTAACTTTGTAGTGTAGACATACCCATTCTTATTCCATGGTATCCTAGGCCATGTCTACATTAGAAAGTATTTCTAAATTACTAAATTTGACTTAACTCCTGATTTAAGAAATTCGAACTTGTGTGTCCACACTACAGGGAAGTCTCAAAATTAATCTGAGGCAGGCTCTGTTAATGTGGAGACACAACCTCAGACTTAGAGCCCCAGGAAGCACTAGGGAATAATTAGTTCAAATTACTCTGGGGAGTAGTTATTTCAAAATAGCGGCACTGGCGCATCCACACTACCTTTATTTCGAAATAACTATTTCAGAATTAATTCATTACTCCTGATGAAAAGCAGGAGAACAAATTTTGAATTCCGCAGCCTGTTATTTTGAAATAATGGGCTTGGTAGTGAGGACGATCCGCTTATAAATTCAACCTTGGGGGATTATTTCAAAATAAAGTCCTTGTATAGACCAGGGCCCAGTGTCTTAAGACTTGGGATCAGTGAAGGGAGTTAGACACTGAAATTCTACTCCAAGAACTAACGATTTTCTGCCATGGCATATACACTGTCAACACATGCTATCTTTATGAGAATGTACTTTTTAAAAAAGGCTGGGGAGAAGTAACACATGCCCTTTCTACATTGTATGAGGAAGGTTATAGAAAGTTATTATCTTGCCCACGGCAAAGACCCAACTAACTCAACACAAGTTATACATTCATTCACTTAAAAAGTCATTCCCAGTTATATCTATTCCTTTGTCCTCTCAAAGAGTAGTGTCTGCTCAGAATATCTCTCTTTGTTATCATGGCAAGATACAGAAAAGCTGCTAAAATGGACTGTAGGTCTACAAACACGTTTCAAAATCTGTCATGCACATATTACATTGTTAACAACTACACTGTTAACACTAATGCTGGGAACAAAATGATGGTTTGGCTGCTACCAAAAAACACATTTTAACATGGTTCAGGTAACAAAGAACAAATGCCACGCCCTTTTTTATGACAATGCAAATGAAACTACAACATAATACAAACACTAAATGATTTATGCAGTCTGAACACGTTTATTTCTTGATTTATAACACTGTTACATATACAATCAAGTCACATATTTAGAACATAGGAGTCAGTTATCCTGAACTGGGATTTGTAGAAATATACATTTTTCCCAAACAAGGCAACCTCTGTTCTGCTCCACTACACAAGCAATATTATTAATTGTCCTTTTCCTAATAGTGTGCTTAAGAAACCCCAACAAAACCAAAAAAACAACTTACCTCTTCATGGTTTCCATTTTATACAGGAATGTGCTGTATTCCTCAAGCTTGGAGCCATGAGTGTGCAGGAGGATGATATGGTAGCCCACCAATGCAATTAGCATTATCACCATTTTCAACTCATAATTTATCCGCAGGAAAACAGAACAGGATATCAGCCCCAGAATGCAGCTATAGATAAAGTACTGACACACAGAAACCAAACAAGACAAATATTTAGGATTCGACCTTGTGAATATTAACTGGCAAGAAAAAAAATAACTTGTAATGCAATGTCTACATTAGCTTTACAAAAATGATTAAAACCCATATAAATTAAGAAATCTTTCCTGCCTACTAAATAATCAAACAGAGCCCTGGGGACATTATGTCCAGGAATCACTAAATATATGACAAGGATGTCTTTGATAAAATTATAACAAATCAATACTATTCTCACTTGGTGCAGACTCACACTAGATATGTCATTAAGAGCTTACTTAAACCCACATCCCTGTAAGTTGTGTTCCTGCCCAGCAGTTTTCTGAGCTCTGCTCAGAAGTTCCAAGGTCATGCCCAGGCAGGGAGCTCTGTTGATTTGGGAGGGGGGAAGGGTGTCTCACTGAGCAAGCAGCTAAATGGAGCTAGTTGCCTGCTTGAATTGAGGAGCTCCAAGAGCTGGTAAAAAGGGAGATAAGGAGACAAGTAGTGGGTCTGGGGGAGTGAGTAAGTAAGTAATTAATTGGCTGATGAGGAATCAGAGGGGAAGGGAGTTTAGAGCATCCCTCTGCAGGAGGAGAGAGAGGTAGAAACTCTGCACTCTCATTCCTCCTGAGAAGGGGGAGATAAGGGGCTGAATGCATAGGGATAGGTGGGGGAAAGAGAGGGTAGATGGGTGCTAGTGAGGTAGAGGCAGGGGGGCAGTTTGTTTGCAGTGTCTGACTAGCTGCAGTCCTCTGTCTGACCGTTGAGGGAGGGAGCAGGTTGCAAGGGAAGTGTGTGTGCCAGGCCATTTCCATGATTGCATTTCAAACAAAGTTTGCATAAGCTGGTAATGGCTTAAAATAGAAAAAGAAAAGAAAAACGTTCTTTTAACAGAATAAACTTAAAAAAACAACAAATGTTTTGGTAGCACTTTATAGACTAACAAAACATGTAGATGGTATCATGAGCTTTTGTGGGCACAGCCCACTTCTTCAGATAACGGCTACCGCCAGAAGCTTTTAACAGAATATTTTTTTGTTGTTGATATCTAAAACTCTGAACTGAATAATTTTTTTAAAATCAGTGTTACTAATTAATACATGGCATACTGTATTGCATTAAGGCCAGATCTTTTCTATTTGGTAGAGTTCTGGCTTTTTTATGATGAGTCAGAAGTAGCAAGCACTAGCCTGAGCTGTTAAAAAGATTGATACATATACTCCAAGGGCAGTGTTAATTTTCTTTTTTATTTAATTTCATATTAAACATCATATGCATTGCTCTGTGTTAAATATCCCTTGTTTTAATATGTTTTCTTCCACATATATGGACTTCTTAAAATAATGTGTGTGTGTTTTATTTGTATTGGTGGTGCACATCCACACACATCCACACAACCTCAATATTGGTGTTGCACATAAGAAATTTCAACCCACTCAAAAGAAAATTCAACTTGCCCAAGGATAGAAAATGTTAGAAGGAACACGGCTCACATCCCCTCTTCATGCCTATTCTCCATCAACTCGCTGACACTTTTTCCTAAAATTTCCGATTAAGGGCATGGGGCACAAGATTTAACAATGCTCAGACTGGGAGGGCTATACTTGCCCTAGTGCTTACTTGTGCCCATGCACGGCATACAATGAAACTGGAATGCAACTAATTACCTTGTACATCATTATCTGTAAGGTAAGGATTTGCAGGAAAATGTCCAAACTGTCTGCAGCTACCTACCCAATGTGGACCTTGTTGTGACTCAGGGATTTGTATATTCACATTGTACTCACTACTGCAATAAAATCTGAACAAAATATGCCTTATGAGGTATCATATGAAATTTAATAACACATTGGTTATTAATATAATTGTAAAATGCATTTCTTAATACTGTGAAGTTATGAATTCCTTCTGTATGACGTTTCTGAAACATGTTTAAGACCAGAGTGATAAATAGGTTATTCCTAGACTAAGGGATCTGGGTTTAATCTAAAGTTTACATATTTGCAGTAAAACACATGAAGCTAAACTTGCAAGACAGAGAATAAGGAATGCCCCACACATCGACGAGACACAAAAAATTAGCGATATTAGATATTGTGTAACTGAATAGTTGTGTAACCACATAAAATCTTAGTGGTTACACTATTTGATAGTCCCCAGAGGTGGGGCTGGCAGCCAGTGCACTCACAGCCCCACTCCCGGGGAGCCCCCTGCTACCCCGCACTGCTGCCTCTGATCAGAGGCAGCAGCATGGGGTGGCAGGTGGGAGCCGGTCCACCAGGGGAGTCAGTTTTAAACCATTTTTGATGTATCAATCCTCGAAAAAAATAGTAGTTTTCACTATTTGAAAGTTTCTTCTCCACTTGATCTACATGTATATCTTCAATATAGACACAGTTTGAGCTTTTTAGATTCCCTCATTTAATGTTAATGTTTGTGCATCCAAAAAGGAACACACAGACCAAGAAACTTTGTTGTAAATAAAGGAACAACATTTAGAAATTCAGAGCCCATTTGCTAATGTTGCTTCAATGGGTGGGTCTGTCTGATACAAGTTCAGAAGCCAAAAATATAGGTACCTCAGATTGCGGTGTAGTTTTGAAAATGTAGCCCTAAGTTTGTTTCTTTCATTTCTTTGGGTATGCCTATGCTACAGCCTGTCAGCATAACTTATGTCTAAGGCTACATTTTTTTCATGGAGGTCACAGAAGTCATAGAATCTGTGACCTTTGTGAGTTCAGTCCCAACAGCTGGGAACTGTGGGCGCTGGGTTCCCTGAAGCTCCATGCAGTCATAGGTGGCAAGGATACTCCAGAGCTTAGACTCACTGAGGGCGGTGGGGGACTGGTTGAAGAAGACACTGCGGTCCTACGAGTGACGCAGGTCCAAGAAAAGACAGCGGAGTGACAAGCAAGACATCAGCCTGAAGGGGGTGTCCTGCTGAGTGTCAAAGCTAATTCCCAGAGTGACCAGCAGGAGGCACCATTGTGGTGTGTAAACACCATTATAGGATTTTCATATCAAAGACTGCTTTCCTTCCTGGTGTACATGTACCTCACCACTAGTTGTCTTCTTCACTCCCCTGCAGGGTACAGAATACCCAGACAGCAGCTATTTTGAAGCCACAGAGCTGCACTGTTGCCAACTCTTGTGATTTTATCATGAGACTTCTAGAAAAAGAAGAAATAAGCTGATAGCCCACATGGTTGTGGAGGAGAATTTTGAAAGTATGAATTCAAAGGGCTCAACAACTAGAGGCACATAAAAAGAACTGCAAATATATTATAAAGAAATCTCATGGTATTCTGGGAGCAGAGTAATTAATTTTGAACATTTGGGGCTGGCAATACTGCAATTGTGACTGTATTCTGTCTCTTACGGAAGGAGATCACGTGGGTCTAAAAGATACAAATTCTGTATAACTTCTAACATTTGGAGACAATTTTGCAGCCTCCTAACAAGCCAAAAAGACAAGCAGTCCCTTTGCTGCTGATTAAGTATTCCCTGACAAGTCTTGTATATCTATCTGCAGGATGCACAGTAATGTAACTAAGAACACCTCAAATGGCAGCAAAAAATATTAACTAACATGGTTCCAAATAGGGCTCAGTTCTTCTGGGATTGAAGCAATTTAAACATCTCTTATTCATTCATTTTAGATGACATACTCAACAGATCTGTCAGTTTCACTTTTTATAAGTCACAGGAAGTTTCTCTGTGGGAGTAATGTTTAATGCCATTATACATGTATCCAGAAGACTGACTTTTAATTTTAACAAACGAAAATGTTTTGCCACCATGAGTGTTCAATATATCATTCAATAAACATGGCATAGTTTTTTCTATAGATTTTTAATTTTTGTAAATCAACAATTTTTAATCATTCAAAAGGATTTTCTCTCTCTCTTGCTGCCTTTATCAAGTCAGAAATGGTGACCTCTGAAATGCTTAGTGTGGGTAAGGATGGAACTACTATATAATTAGGAGGTGTTTAATAAATAAATAGGAAAGAGGAGTGTTAAAACCTTTATTCTACCATAAATTAGTTATTGTACCTGAATTATTAACAAAGCAATGACAATATTTTTGTCTATTTCTGTCATAAATGTTAAGCCCATTTATAAAGTGATAGACAATATAGTTTTTACATTTAAAGAATGGGGTTTGATATTTAAATTTTAAAACTATGAAAGAGCAGTTACTATAAATAGTTGCAATACCGTGAAGACCTGGGTATCTTAGTAAAATACTGGATAGTGTCAAGAAATCTTAAACTTATCCTTTGTTTTGGTGAAAAAAATCAAAGAAATATAAAGCACAATAAAATAACATAGCAAAGTGAACATAAAATGCTACTGTTTAAAACAAAATAAAATAAATTAGTGGATTGACAGTTTTTCCATGTATATACATACAGAGGACCAGGGAAGATTAAGATTAGTTTATTTACAGCAAAAGCTCTTTAATCATATCTATTCATATGAAAGAAATGTGCTACTAATAACCCATCAGTTCACAGTAACAGATCAGGAAATAAATGTTTTACACCTCCTTAAATATTCCTGGGTGCTAGAACTCCTTGCAAAATTTCAATTCTAGTTAAAGGAGAGAGAAGATGCTTTTATAATTTTTGCAAAAAAGTCCCCTTTTTAGGCCCACTGACTAAAAAATAAAAATGTGCACAAAGTTTATCCCCATTTAGAATAGCTGCTTTCACACCAACAAGTTAAAATTGATGCGAGTTGTAAGCGGTCAGACCTCCAATCAGGCACTGGTGATTAAAAATTTCTTTCAGAATAAATTTTAATTTATTCTGAATCATAAACATGTTAATGTTAAACTAGTTAATCTTTACAACACCCATCTGCATTAGTAATTATTGTCATTTTATAGATTGGAAAACTATGACAAAGATCTTGAATGGCTTGCCCAAGGCCACAGTGAGAGACAGAACTTAGAGAATTTAGGTCAAGAGGAACCATTACATCATCTAGTATAACCTAGTGTGTGTGTGTAAATATATATCACATCATTAAATTTTACCCAGTTACCCCTTTACTGAGACCAAAAACTTGTGTTTGGCTAAAACATATTTTTCAGAAAGACACCTCATCTTAGTCCGAAGACATCAAGAGCTTGAGATTCCACCACCCCTCTTTGTAGTTTGTTTCAATATTTAATCATCCTCAGAATTAAAATATTATGCCTAATTTGAATGTGTCTTGTTTCTGGCTTTCAGTCACAGGTTCTTGTGATGCCTTTCTCCACTAGACTGGAAAGCCCTTTAGTACTTGGTATTTTCTCTCCATGAAGGAAGTTAGATAATAATCATATGTCTCAATCTTCTTTTTTGATAAGCTAAATAGATGGAGCTCTTTAAAACTCATTGTAAGGCACATTCTCCAGCCCTCAAACCATTTTTGTGTCTCTTTTCTGAACCTTCTCCAAATTTTCATCCAAGGATCACATGAGCCTTTTTAAAAAATTTGCTGTAGCATTGCACTGGAAGCTCATGTTGAACTGCTTGTCCAAGATGACCTTCTAATTCCTGCTTTCCAGGATATAGTCTTGGATTTCTCTGTATGACTGCCCTGTCCTCATTATTTACTACTCCACCAATCTTTCTTTCATCTGCAGATTTTATCTGCAGATTTTATCTGCAGTGATTTTATATTTCCTTTCAGATAATTGATGCAAGTATTGAATAGCAGCAGTCCCAGTGCTGGTACCTCTGGAAAGCCACTAGACACAGCCCCATTTGATTGTTTATTCCTCACTGATAGCTACTCTCAGATCTGTATCAGCTAATCAGTTCCTGACCGATTTAGGGTATATTCTACTGATACTGTGCAGAGGCATTTTTTTTTTTAGAATTAGAACTCGAGAATTCTTGGTGACTAGACCTTCAAAATCGCTTTCTTAATCTGAAATTCATTGAAATTCAAAATTAGGGCCTGCTTTTCAGCAGCATTGAGATGCTGCACCTATCCTTGACTTCAAATGAAGTTGCAAGTGCTCAATGCCTCTGGAAAAAAATCAGTTCTTTGGAGCCTTCCTGAGAAATCCTCTGAGCCACTAAGCCTCAAAAGGTCCAGTGACAGTAGGTTTAAGGTAGCCATTGCAAATTATAAACAAAGAAAGAAAAGTAAATGAACTTACTGGTAGGTAAAAATAGTTCTTTTCTATATGCCACAGTGTTTGATTACTTGAATTGAAAAAACTTGCATTTGATGAATTAAAAATTGGGATGAAAGTTAGCACAGGACCATCCAGGAAAAACTAGAAGAAAATAATATGAAGTCTGTTAGTGCCTTCAGTGGTGACAGATCAAAGACATAAAGGACATGAGTCATTAATTACTTATCATTGGCTTTTCATTGTAAATAGAAAATGCAAAGGGGAAACAGTATCAGTTGATTGCCTTGTGCCTGCTTGCTTCAGACAAAAAATAATTTTGTTAACCTGTATCTGAAGCCTTCCATTTGCATAAGAGATGAAATGCGACTATATGAAGCTCTAATCAGCAGCTTTAACACACCAGGGCCACAATAAAGAAACCTTAATCCATAAAATATTCCATCTATGCCCCTCAGCCATACCTCTTATTTAAGTGAGGGAAGATTTCCAGAAAGAGGCTCTTTAATTTTTTATTGCCATTCAGATTTAATGGCCCAATCCTGCTCCCATTCAAATAGATAGACAAACTCCCATTTATTTTTATTGGAGCAGAATCAGAGGTCCCACTTTCTTTTTTGAATGAAACACAGTGGGGTTTGTTTTCAAATTATCATCATGTGTGACCACAGTGCAAAAGAACATATGGAAGTACTCATGTAATTTTATAGGTAGGCTGGGCAGAATTACATGTTTATTTTTAAGTATTTTGTATTTATTCAAATGTACACAATTGTGCAAAATTAAGGAGGGATCAGACAATAATTATTTAATGACTACAGACACAGAATCAGAAAGTTAAAGCTTTGTAACTGTTAAAACAAAAATAGTGAACATCACATGTCAAAACATGCAAAGTAAACATCATTAAGCAGTATTAATAAATTATCAAACAGCATTTTTATTACTTTGTCTATCCATAAATTCCTATGGAATGGAATCAATGGAAATATTTTTGTCCGCTTGTGTGTATATGGCGACATCAGCATTTACCAATACAAATCTAATTTTTCTAACCAACATTCATCTATCTTTAACCACTGTCATTAAGCAGTCACATTTCTACCAGCTCCCTGAGTTTGCTAAAGTCTGCCTTCTTGAAATCCATTGTCTTTGTTTTGCTGTTCTCCCTTCTACCATTCCTTAGAAGCATGAATTCTATCATTTCATGATCATTTTCACCCAAGCTGCCTTCCACTTTCAAATTCTCAACTAGTTCCTCCCTATTTGTTAAAATCAAATCTAGAACAGCCTCTCCCATTATAGCTTTCCCCACCTTCTGAATTAAAAAAACATCTCCAATACATTCCAAGAACTTGGTGGATAATCTGTGCCCTGCTGTGTTATTTTCCCAACAGATGTCCAGATAGTTGAAGTCCCCCATCACCATCAAGTCCTGTGCTTTGAATAATTTTGTTCTTTTAAAAAAACCTCAGCCACCTCCAGTATGCCAGTATTTCAGCATACTGGTAAATTCTTTTCACCTTTAATTTAATTTATACTCCAAGCAGATTTAATTTATATTCCAAGCAGATTTTTCTCTCACATTCATATAATTGTCTCTCCTTTGTTGTGGACCATGTGCAACACAGGATGACAATGCTTGCTGCACTGATGATCCTTTGAATAGGCACATAGGATGAGACTTTTATGCTTTTCTAATTTGTCTGACCAGAAGACTGTACAAATGCTAGGTAGTGACACAGGGCTCTTTTCAGCTTCATAAGTACTTTGTTAACTTCCAGGTGTGTGTGAACTGAGGTATTTAGGGTAAAGTGGCACTGCGATCAAATCTAACAAAATCAAGACCAGGTTGTTTAAACATGTATTTTTATCACTAATTAAAACTAATGTTTTCACAAAAATGCATGGTTAAAATTAGGGTTCTCTTATACCTTTAAAGCATAGCCTCACTCTGGGGCCAGTTTAGAGGGTCACACTCTCCCATGTGTAGTTCCCAGAGGCACTGTGTCTGGGATATGCAGATCAGAGAGAGTTTTAGGAAGTATAGCCCCTGCTTTAGCCTTTGAAAGGGTGCAGAATACACTCCCTTCCTATGTAAGGCCAGCTTTGCTGCACAGCACAGAGAGTGATAGGACCATAACATGGCTCTCTGCACATCTTTGAAGAGCTCACAGCTGCTGTAAGCATTGCCATTGTTCAAAAGTCTCAGAGGGATACCTGTGTTAGTCTGTAACTTAAAAAAAACTTAAAGTGCAGCACTTGCTTAGTGCAAGAGCTAACTGGGATGCCTTACCTACCTGTGTACCTGTGCTAGACCAAACATAATCTTTCTCTAAGATGATACTGCTTTGTAATGCATTTGTATAATTAATTGCTTACTTTATAATTATTTACTTGTATTACAGTATCATCTAGGGGGCTGAGACAGGCATCTCATAGTGCTAGGTACTGTACACACACAGAAATAGTGAGAGAAGAAATGCTGAAGAAATCAAATCTGAAGAATCAGGAAAGAAACAAAAACCCTCTTTCACCATTTGCATTGGCATGGAATCATAGAATCACAGAAGATTAGGGTCCAAAGAGACCAAAGGAGGTCATCTACTCTAACCCCCTGGTCAAAGCAGGACTAACTCTAACATACAGATGTTGGCTTGTTTTGTCAGTTTCTAAAGCACCACATATTGGTCACTGCTGACAAAAAACAGAATACAGTGACAAAAAAACAGAATACAGCATTGGACTTGTGCTTTCATCCTGTACGGCAACTTCTGTATTCTTGACATTATAAAAAAAACCATGAGGTACCCATGGTGAATTTAAAATTTAATTCCATAAAAACAAATGTACTGATATGTGCGTGCATTAAATCAAAATGGGTCTTAATTCCAAAAGCATCCTTGAAAAATCTGTACATTTCTATATTCGTTCATTTTTGTTTTTTAAAACATGTTTCGGCCAATTCTAGAGTTGATGTCCAAAAGAAAAAATATTGTTCTTCAAATATTATTTGAACAAAGAATTGTAAACATCATACTTTTACTTAGCTGCCTAAGGTAAATGTCACAGACTTGTTGGATTTAAAATCATTGAATAAATATGATGCACACAGTCATGTAGCTAAATACATTTAGTTTCTCCCTGAATATGTTCACAAGATTCTGTCAACACATGCTAGACACAGGATAAAATTTGTAAACAACATTAGGGAATTTATACACCTTCCATTAACCATAATGGAAATCACAGAGATAAATCTTCCTCTTCTTTAGAGCTCTGACACCAGAATTTATTTACAGGATAAGTATTGGGAACTGTGTTTTATGAAGCCTTAATCAAACCCACCCTAAGTAATAAATCACCATACATTTACTAAATTACACTCAAAATTTCCTCTGTAATCCCTGTATTATATCATTGTGGTACCCAACAGGAATATCTGTAGAGGAATAAAGATTTCTTCATTGAAGTATAAGTGTTTCTTTCTGAGAAATAGCTTGTAAGTTAAAACTGATTTAAATATAAAATACTTCAAGACTTTAAAAGTCTTTAAAATAAATGACAACTTAGAAAATAACCTTACAAAATAATGTACAATGCAAATTATCTGTGGGTGTAAATTCACATATTCATAGATTCCAAGATTTAGTTTGATCTCTTGTAAAACACTGGACAGAGAATGTCTCAGAATTAATTCCTGCTTCAAGTCCAAAGACTGTGGTTGAATTAAAAAAATCTTTTGGAAGACAAATCCAATCATGATTTAAAAATTGCCTCTTATGGCAATGCACCAGAATCCTTCAGATATTATTCTAATGTTTAATGTTTCTCATGTGCCTTATATCTAGTTGGAATTTATCTGAATTCAATTTCCAGCCACTGGATCCTGCTGCACCTTTGTCTGCCTGAACAAGAAGCCCTCTATTTTCAAATTTCTGTTCCTCATGTAAGTAATGACAGACTGATCAAAATTACCCCTTCACCTTAATTATGAAAAGCTACATTTATTGAACTTCTTGAGTCTTTCACTCCACAATATGAGTAAAAGGAAGCAAAACTTAACAGCAACATCTATTTCCTGAAAAAATGCATGAAACAAAACATCATTTCCAGAGAACTCATCATCTGTAATGCTCTACTACCTACAACTCCTGAGCAGTGCAGCAGGACTTCAGAAAAAATGAGAAACCATCTCTGCAGCAAACATACTATGGAAGGGACCACTGAAACAAGAAAGGAAGTTTCTTACCTGTGCCTGGAGGTTTCTTCAAGATGTGTAGTCCCTATTTGTATTACACTGAGGTTTATGCATCTAAAGTCAGAGAATTTGAAAGCAGTGTCTCTTCATAAGTGCATGAGCCCTGTTTGTCTCATGCTTCTGTTCAAGGTCCTAAACATAGGGTAGACCGACTGCATCTCCAGTTCCTTCTCCATCATGAATCAGACATATCAATAGCAAAAGCAAATGAAGGCAGGGAGTGGAATACAGACAGGGACCATACATCTCGAAGAACCTCCAGTTACAGGTAAATATCCTCTTCAAATAATGATCCCTATGGTATTCTGCGGAGGGTAATTACAAAGCAGTACCTAAGTGGAAAGGGGGTGTGAGAACGAGGACAGAAGGGTTATGCGCACAACTGTCATGTCAAAGGAGGAGACTGTCGCAGGGTCCTGCACCAATGTGTAGTGTGTTACACAGGTGTGCACAGAACTCCATGTGGCCACGTTACATATGTCCTGGAACAGCACATCCTGAAGGAAGGTTGTGGCAGAAGCCTGGGCTCTCTTATAGTGAGCCCACACCTCAATGAGGAGAGGCAGGCCTGCTAGTTGGTAGCAGACTGTAATGCAACCCAAAATCCATTTAGAGACTCACTTGGTGGAGGCGGCCTGTCCCCTGAGCCTTTCTGCCACTGCAATAGTCTCTGAACTCCCAGATGGATTTCATTCTCTGCAGGTAGAAGGCTAAAGCCCATCAGACAGTGTTCCTCTGCAGATGTGTGTGGCTTTGGGAAGAAAATAAGTTAGTGAAAGGATTGATTGGAGTGATACCGGGAGATCATTTTTTTAAAAAAATTGAGATGCAGGCATAAGTTTCAGGGAAATTGTGAAAGGCAGGTCTACCACCATAACTTTGAGTTTCCCAGCCCTTTTAGCAGAAGTAACAAGGAAGGTGACTTTCATGGAAAGGAGGGATATAGAACAGTGACAGTGGTTCAAAGGATGGTTTAATTAACATAGATAGAACAGGTTTCAGATCCCATTGTGGTACTATTGGTTAGATGTGTAGGAAGGTTCTAAAATCTAGTGATTAGTAGGTTTGTAAAGACAGAGTAACCTTCCACAGAATGGTGGAACACAATAATTGCCACCAGATGAACTCTCAGAGTTTTCACAGTGAGACCTCATGCCTTCAAATATAGACCTTACCCCTTCAATGTAGTCCAGGAAGTGGAAGAATCCTGTTGATTCAGGTAAAATTCCCTTTTCTTGGACCCAATTGGTGATGCATTTCCATTATGTCTCAAGATTCCTTCCTGTAGTATCTACTTTAGAATGGATGTGTTCTTTAGCTAAGGTTCATTCTAAAGCAGAAGCCCATCCAAATACCATAGTCTGAGGTGGAGGGCCTGTTAATTGGGATGTCTAATCTCAGCATTGCACTGCGTCAGTAGATCAGGGAAGGTGAGAACAGGAATGGTTAAGATGTGAAGGAGACTGGGAAACCAGAACTGGCTGGGCCAGCAGGGAACATTGCTTGGTATTGTTGGATCTTCTGGAGTAGCAGTGAAGTAGAGGAGGGAAGACATAGTTGATTTTTTCTGACCAGGAGAGTAGTAGCATTGCTGTGAGAATGGTGGCCGAGACCTCCCCTGGAACAGTACATGGTGCATTTGCTGTTTATATGTGAGACAAATAGATCTCTAGTTGGAATCCCCCATCAGATGAAGATGTCACGTACCCACTCTGCTACCAAATGTCAGGCCTGCCTCTTCCCATCAACGTGTGGGCTCACTCCAGGAGAGCCCAGGCTTTCACCACAACGTCCTTGTAGGACGTGCTGCTCCAGGACCATGTAAAAATGCTCCGTGTTTTTGGCCACATGGAGTTCTGTGCACACCGTTGCGACACACCACACATTAGTGCAGGACTATAGGATCTGGTGATCGATGCATCAGTTTTAGAGACTGATCAATCTTGTGCCCACTTCTTTGCTGATGTGGACAACAATGGTGGGTGTCTGACAAGACAAGAACATGATGGGAACAGATGAACAGGAGAAAAAATTGGCATGCTCTCTATGCAGCTTGGAGTTCCAGGATATTAGTATGCATTTTGCATTCTTGGGGAGACCATTTTCCTTATGTCGCATGATTATCCATGTGCTCTCTCCAGCCTAGAAGGGAAGGACTGTTGATTATCAACTTGTCTGGGGAAAAGCAGAAGAAGGGAACATGTGTGATATAGATCTGCATATGTGATATAGATCTGTCCACCACTGAAGGGATGACAGTACCTTGGCAGGGACTGTCAGCATGAGATCCATGCTGTGACTTTTTGGCAAGTTAACTGTCTGAAGTGATGTCTGGAGGCAGCGTAGGCAGAGTCCAGTGAAGACAGTCATGTATGTACATAAAGCCATGTGGCCAAGGAGGGACAGGCAAGTCCTGTCTGGTATACAAATATTGTTGATAATGCAAATTATGATTTCTCTAATTCCTGGGAACTTCTTCATTGGGAGGTAGGCCCATGCTGTAACTGAATTGATGGGTAGGCCATATAAAGTCCAGGGACTATGTGAGGGCTAGGAGCGATTTCTCAACATTGATGCTGACTCTGAGGGACAAAAGAAGGCTAGGTAAGGTGGAGGTTGATGTTTGGGTGTTGTGCCTACACAGCCAGGGTAAGAAGCCAACTGTCAAGATATAGAAACACAAGGACCTTGTAATATCTGACATATATGATGTAATATATATATGTAATATCTGTCCCTATGATGAAAAAAAAACGTTGGTGAAGACTCTGGCAGTTGGGGCTGCTCCAGTTGGAAGCACACTGTACTGGATGCTGACTGTGAATCTTAGGAAACATCTGTGAGCTCGATGGGTATTGATGTGGAAATAAGCATCCTACATAGCAAGAACTTTAAATCACATGCATTTTTCTAAGGATGGTATAATCACTGCTAATGTGACCATAAGCAGCAGAGATAGAGGACTGGTCTCTACCTGCCTTTCTTCCTGGGTACCAGGAAGTAAATTAAATAGAACCACGCTTCTTGACATACATTCTACCACTCCCTACTGTAGTATGTAATTAATCACTTGGATGGAAATGCTGTTGTGAGAGTGACAGAGATGAGGGCTTTGAAGGTGGTAGCATGATGGATTTGATAGCTGGCCATGGTGGATGACATTCAGCACCCATTTGTCTGTTGTTATTGCACTTCAGGTACAGGAAAAGAGTGCTAAGTGTCCCCCCAAAATAGGTTAAGAGGGTCAAGTGGTGGTAGGCAAAGTGATTGATGGGTCTCAATATTGTCTCAGAAATCTTTCTTTGTTGGAGTTTGTATCTGTGACGAGGAAGCATGTAAAAGAGTTCCCAGGAGGCAGGGTTTCTGGGTTTTTTCTTGCTTCCTTGGTGGCTCATTAAGGTCTCAGAGGCTACATCTGGGGAGATCTATAATTTTGGGTGGATGCTGGAATTTACAAGAGCATAGATGCCAACTGAGCAAAGGGTGGTTCCGGAATCCTTGGATGTAGGAATGATCCATTTTTGAATGAAAAAATGTGAATAACTGATGGGGAGTCTTCATTTGTATTTAGAAAAAAGAGAGGGGTGGACCAAGATACCATACACATAACTGGCCATAGTAATGGCCCTGGAGGAATTACCTGCTGTGTCCATTGCTGATTGGAGTGCTATTCTGGCTACTAGCTTCCCTGTCTCAATGACTGCCCCAAAACTAGACCTCTTTTGTGAAGGGAGGCTGTCAGTAAATTCCTCATATTAGCTGTAATTCAGAAAGTCATATTTGGCTAGAAATGCCTGATAGTTCCTTATTCTAAACTGGAGAGAGTAGCTGAGGAAAAGGCCTTATGCCACAAAAGGTTCAAATACTTGCTCTCCTTGTCAGATGGTGTAGTACTAGGATGTTGTTGCTTGGCTCATTGAGTCACTGCACAGTCAACCAGGAAGTTTTGGTGAACGTGTGAGAAGAGGAATTCTGACCCGTCAGCCAGAATTAACAACTCAGTCTTCTACTGAGCCCACAAACAGTGGTGCTTGCTTTTAGAGACTCCCCTCAGTTTATCTTGTCTTTCATGGCCCACGCTTTATCCCCCACTCTTTAAGGAACCTAATATCAAGGGATGCAATAAAAGGGATTCTGGCCAGCTGTGTGTCTCCTGGCCCACTCTGCAGATCCCCACAGAGGCTGGTTAGAACTTGGTCCAAAGAGAAGAAAAAATACACCCTCTAACAGATTTTAAATAGGTTAGTGGTCTCTTTCAATTTTTTTCCAATTAGGTATTACATGCAATACAATAAAATGTACAAGTATCTGGATGCTCTATAAACACACAGCAAGAGAAAAACAGCCTCAAAGAGCTCACAAGCTTATTAGCTAGATGGAAAAAGCAGTCACAGGGCAAGAAAGGGTCTAAGAGAATTCTGTGGTGGTTCAAAAATGTCATGTTAGTACCACATTTAAAAATAGTTTTGAGTGGGATTTATTTCATTATTATTTATTATGAATTATGTATATATGGGTGGATGTGGTAGAAGCAGGAAGGGATTAGCTAAAAGCAAAAAACAAAGTAAGGGAGAGGTGACACCTAGAGGACAGGAGGAATAGAGAGGACCAGAGAGGACAGGGAGAAGAAAAATTAACTGAAAAGACGGTGGAAAAGGAAGCAGGTGATCCCAAGAAAAAGGAAGAAAGGAAAGCAGCAGAAGATGGATCCTGGATTTCAGAACTTGGATTCCCTTAGGGAACTGATGAGCAGGATCCCCAGGCAGCATAATATGAAGGGGAAAGGAGCCCTGGGGAGCTGGCTCTATTTTAAAGAAGCCTTATTGAGGGCTCAGGAACAAACCAACACAGTGTGCAGAAAGAACAGAAAATATGGCAGGTGATCAGCGTGGCTTAATAGAGATATCCATGGCAAGCTTAAACACAAAAAAGAAGCTTTTAAGGAGTGGAAACTTGGACAGATGACTAAAGAGGAGTATAAAAGTATTGCTTGAGCATGCAGGGGTGTTAACAGGAAGGCTAAAGTGCAACTAAAGTTGCAGCTAGCTAGCAAGGTATGTGAAGAATAACAAAGAGTTTCTCCACGTATGTTAGCAACAAGGAGGGTGTCAAGGAAAGTGTGGGACCCATACTGAATGGGGAAGGCAACTGTGACAGACCACAGCCTGCAAACTGCAAAACTTTTATAGAAGGCAGCCATATTTGGGAGGTGGGTTAATGCTTTCTTGATTCCAAATTAGCCTCACCTGAACACAGCCCAGCAGCCAGGGTAGAAAATAGAGTCCTAATTAGGAGGCAGCTTGCAGCTGGGGTTAATTAAGCACCTGCTGCCAATTAAGGCCTCCCCACTTCCTATAAAAGGATTCCTCCCAGGCACCTGGGGGGGAGGGAGTTTTTGGATGGTGCACAGAGCAAGGCAAGGCAAGGCAAGGCAAGGCAAGGCAAGGCAAGGCAAGGCAAGGCAGAACAGAACAGAACAGAACCGAACCCCAAGGACTGGCCTGTGATGAGAATGACTCGGTAAGCGGGGACCCTTGCCTCTAAGGAAATCCCAGGGCAACAAAGGGGGCTCCGTGAGTCTCTGAGGCGCTCAAGTAACCACCAAGAAGCGCAGAACCCCCAGGGAGCTACCAAGGGACTTTGTCACATAACCTAGTGACAAATGATGTGGAAAAAGCTGAAGTACTCAATTTTTTTTGTGTTCATCTTTACAGACAAGATTAGCTCCCAGACTGCTGCACCAGGGAGCAGAGTATGTGGAGGAGATGTTTGTACATCTTCATTAATGATCTGGATAATGGACACTCAGTGAGTTCAAAGACGACACAGGGATAGAATCTAGAGTTATATAGATAAATTGGAGGATTAGACCAAAAGAAATCTCACGGGTATCAACAAGGACAGAAGAATCCCATGCAATGCTACAGGCTGGGGAGTGACTGGCTAAGCAGCAATTCTGCAGAACAGGGAATTACAGTGGATGAGAAGCTGGATGAGTCAACAGTGCACCCTTGTTACCTAGAAGGCTTAAGGCATTATTTGGAGCATTGTCAGCAGATCGAGAGAAGTGATTATTCCCCTCTGTTTGGCACCGGTGACGTCACATCTGGAATACCGTGTCCAGTTTTGCCTCTCCCCCCACTATAGAAAGAACGTGGACAAATTGAAGAGAGACCAGCAGAGGGCAGCAACATGATTAGAGGGTTGGGGAGCCTGACTTATGAGGATAGGCTAAGCAGAAGAGAAGAGGGGGGATTTGGTAGTAGTGTCTAACTACCTGGAAGGGGGTCTAAAGAGGATAGAACTAGGCTGTGTACAGTTCTGGTAGATGACAGAACAAGGAGCAATGGTCTATAGTGGCAGCAGGGGAGGTCTAGGTTGGATATTAGGAAAAACTATTTCACTAGGAGGGTGGTGAAGTACTGAAACGGGTTACCTAAGCAGGTGGTGGAATCTCCATCCTTACATGTTTTTAAAGCCTGAGGTGGACTGATTTAGTTGGGGTTGTTCTTGCTTTGAGCAGCGGGTTAGACTAGATGATCTCCTGAGGTCTATTCCAAATCTATTCTTCTATGTTTCTATGATTTACCTGACTTGCCTGCGGTGTGCGTAAGACTGATATAAAAATCTGCCATTCTTGGGAGCATCAGAATTCCCTTAGGTTTGTAAATGCTCTAAGGCTACTCTCACCAGAGCTTTAATCCTGTTAGAAACCAAATTTGTGGAAACTGACACAGACTGACAGGGTACACTGAGAATTAAGGTTTTATATCCTCTATCTAGCTACTTATTAAATCTCCCAAGTTTGGTGACCTAATAAATATTTGCTGTATCTGTCTCCCAGAGGGTTCAGGATTATTCCCTATAGTATATTTTCTAGTGCTTTGTTCCAGCCAGTTAAAATTTCTAACAAAAGGAGCATCTTCCTTTTGTAACCCTGAATGATTATTGCGCACTCTAACTTACGTCACTATGTCTAATCTTCAGTGAGACCTGAATTAGTCCCCCATCTGGCACAGTTCAAAATATTTCTGATAGTGAAATTATATCCACTAATTTATTTAATTTCATCTCATTATTCCTGGCTATATTACTGTAACAACATTAAAACTAGATTCAAATATGCAGTAAAACTACTTTGAACCATAAGTGTCACTACAACTGTCCCTTGAAATATGAGGGATGAGTTTTAGTTGACATTTTGGGTTTGATTTTATGATTTATTAGATGTAGGATGGGTAGATATTCATTAGACCTTAATGGCTGCATTTTGCCTTTTCTTAATGAAAGAGTTTGTGGAAATAAATGCAGTTAATGGACTCTGTTCTTAAGAACATGTTGCTTGGAGATATAATTATAATACTTGCATCTCACCTACAATTTGCTATTAATATTAAGCCAATGCAAACTTTGCAATAATATTTTAAAGTTATTTTTGCATGTCAGCTTAGATTTAGTGTCAAGATGTGAACTGTACTTAAAATAATCATCTCATGAATATTGTGGAACATGGTTATTTACTATATTGCAGTCAAAAGTGCTGATTCTACAAGATATTACGGCTTTTGAAGTTCTACAGTAATTTGTATTCTGAATAGAAGAATTAATTAAAGCCAATTTGTTGAACCTCCCCCATCATTTTGACCTTGTTCGATTTCAGAATAATTTTTAATTTTATGAACAATCATGCAGTAGTCGTAGTTTTAACTGAAACCCAAAAGTAAACTCCTTTGTTGCATTTCGACGTATAATTACCAAAAAGAAATGCAAAATTTGGATCTAGACTGAAAATGGAAGTTAGTAGAATTTTGAGAATGTCTGGATGTGGGATTTGTTTGGAGCCCATCTCATCATCAGACAGGGTAGGAAATGTAAGGGTAACCCTCCATCCTCCAAAAGCAAACGCTGCAACCAACCTACAATTATTTTCATAGACTGAACTAGATAAAGTTCTAATAGACCAGGGGTTCACAAGATCTGGCCCACAGGCCAGATCTGGCCCACCAAGCCTTTTGATCCAGCCCACACCCGCCCCTGTGCTGATCAAAGCAGCTAGCTGCTCCCTGTGGCTCTCTGTGCTGCGGGGATGGGGGGAGGGAGAGCCTTCAGCAGGCTACCCTCGCCCCCTAGCAAAATCTCTCAGATTTTGCTGGCAGCAGAGGCAGTGCAGCACAATTTCTCAGCTCCCATTGGCTGGTTTCTGACCAATAGGAGCTGAGAGATTTTGCTGAGGGTGGGGGAAGCGCATGAAGCCTCTCCCTCCCTCCCCACTTCCGGCAGCATAGAGAGCCACATGCACAGCCAGCCAGCAGTCTGGGACTGCTGGCAGGGGAGCCTGTCTAAGAGTGCTGCTGGTCAAGAGCTGTTTAGGTAAGTGTCTTCTAACCACAGCCTGCCTCTGGCACCCCAGGCCCTCGTGCCCCCAACTCACTCTCAGACCCTGACACCCCTCCTAAGCCCTTCCCCAGGCCAGAATCCTCTCCTGCACCCATACCCCCTCCTGGAATTTGCACCCAAACCCCTGCCCCAGGTCACATCCCAAACCTTCTGCACCCTCCTCCCTAGGTCACAATTCCCCCTCCCTTCCCCCAGACCTTCCACCCTCTCCCACAACTCTTCCCCAGGCAGAATTCCTCCTGTACTCATACCCCCTACCAGAACCTGCACCCCAATTGCTTGCTCCAGATCATAACCCCCTCCCTCACCCAAACTCCCACTCAGACCCCACACCCTGGTCCCCTACCCAGAGCTCCCTTCTGCACCCAACCTCTGTTCCAGACCTTGCAGCCCCTCCATAGAAAAGCTCTGCCCTTACCAAAATGCCCTTACCCCTCTCCACTTACCAAAATGTTGGAGTGCCTCTCCCCAAAATTATTGCCCACCCTTCTAATACATCTTGCTCCTTTCACAGGTCTTACATTTCAGGGTTTAGGAACTCCGACTAGTGGATTTCATCTTTAACATATTTCATGTGTAGTTATGACAAATGACAAAAAAAGTATTAACACATTTCTGTAATTAACCAGACACTTGCCATTTTCAAAGTATTTTGAAAAACTCAGTGTAATTAATCCTAGGCACCACCATGTCAAAAAATGAAGGGTACAATTATCAAAACTGCTTTCTCTAAGTACCATTGACTTTCAGTGAAACTAAGGCTATGTGTACTCTGCACAGCTTAATGTGGCACAGTTATAAAGTCTTCCATGTAGTCACTCTGCAGGAAGGAGAGAGCTTTCCTGTTGTCAAAATAAAATCACCCCCCAACGAGTGGCGTAGCATTGTCAGTAGAAGAGTGTCTCCCACCGACATAGTGCTGTACACAGCAGTGCTTTATGTGTGTAAAACTTTTGTTAACTGAAGTGTTTTATCATACCTCTTACTGATACAAAATTTTACCAACAAAAGCGCAGTGTAGACATAACCTAAAACTCCAAGTGCCCAAGCCCAGATTTTTAAAGTATTTAGGTGTTCAAAAGGAATTTTAACACTAAGAAACCAATGTCCCTTTGACTGCCAATGGAATTTTAGTTCCTATGAACCTAAGTTCCTTTTGAAAATGACATTTAGGCTCCTAAATAAGTTAGGTATTGCACTGATAAGCACAGCAATGCCAAAATATTTTAAACAATTGGAGTCAATATATTTTGAAAAAAAAAATGACCCTACATAAATAGTACTAGTCCCATTTTAGATGGACAACGAAGGCACAGAAAATACAAGACTTAATCAATTTTAAAGAGGGAACGAGGCATGGGGCCAAGAAAATAAATAGTTCTGTAATGCAACTAAACCATGTGTCCCTCATGGTAGGCAGGCAGAGCTTCAGAGTCTCAATGCATGGATGAGACAATGGTGTAGGGAAGAGGGGTTTGGATTTATTAGGAACTGGGGACACTTTTGGGAGAGGGGGAGCCTATACAGGAAGGATGGGCTCCACCTAAACCAGGGTGGAACCAGACTGCTGGCACTAAACATTAAAAAGGCTGTAGAGCGGTTTTGAAACTAAGAGATGGGGGAAAGCCGATTGGTGTGGAGATGCACGTAAATCGGAGTGAGACTTCTCTTAGAGGAGAATCCATTGATAGAGATTCTCTAAGCTGTAGTCAGAAAGAGAGGAGGGGAGAGGGCAAACCATGGGACAGAGCAGACAAACAACCGCATACAAAGGAATCCAATGCACCAAGGAAGGGCAGACAAATAAGCAGTGGCAAATTTTTAAAGTGCTTCTACACAAATGCTAGGAGTCTGACTAATAAGATGGGTGAACTAGAGTACCTAGTATTAAATGAGGAGATTGACATAATAGGCATCACTGAAACCTGGTGGAATGAGGAAAATCTGTGGGACACAATCATACCAGGATATAAAATATATCGAAAGGATAGAGCAGGCCGGGTGGGTGGTGGAGTGGCACTGTATGTGAAAGATAATGTAGAATCAAATGAAATAAAAATATTAAGTGAATCAACATGTTCAATAGAATCGCTATGGATAGTAATTCCATGCTCCAATAATAAGAAATTAGCAGTAGGGATATATTACCGACCACCTGACCAGGACAGCGATACTGACATTGAAATGCTGAGGGAGCTTAGAGAGGCTACCAAAATAAAGAACTCTATAATAATGGGGGATTTTAATTATCCCCATATTGACTGGGTACATGTCACCTCAGGAAGAGAAGCAGAGAGAAAATTTCTCAATGGCCTAAATGACTGCTTCTTGGAGCAGCTGGTGCAGGAACCCACAAGGGGAGAGGCAATTCTCGATTTAGTCCTGAGTGGAGCGCAGGATCAGGTCCAGGAAATAACCGTTACAGGACCGCTTGGGAATAGTGACCATAATATAATAACATTCAACATTCCTGTGGTGGGTAGAACACCTCAGCAGTCCAGCACCCTGGCATTTAATTTCAAAAAGGGGAATTACACAAAAATGAGGAGGCTAGTTAAACAGAAATTAAAAGGCACAGTGACTAGAGCCAAATCCCTGCAAGCTGCATGGAAACTTTTTAAAGACACCATAATAGAGGCCCAACTTAAATGTATACCCCAAATTAAAAAACATAGCAAGAGACCTAAAAAAGTGTCACCGTGGCTTAACCACCATGTAAAAGAAGCAGTGAGGGACAAAAAGGCATCTTTTAAGAAGTGGAAGTCCAATCCTAGTGAGATAAATAGAAAGGAACATAAACACTGTCAAATCAAGTGTAAAAATGTAATAAGAAAAGCAAAAAAAGATTTTGAGGAACAGCTAGCCAAAAACTCGAAAAGAAATAACAAAATGTTTTTTAAGTACTTTAGAAGCAGGAAGCCTGCAAAAAAAACCTGTGGGTCCCCTAGACGATCGAACTATAAAAGGCGCAATCAAGGACGATAAAGCCATTGCGGAGAAACTAAATGATTTCTTTGCTTCAGTCTTCACGGCTGAGGACGTTGGGGAGATTCCCAAATCTGCACCGTCCTTTGTGGGTGATGAATCTGAGGAACTGTCCTGGATTGAAGTGTCATTAGAGGAGGTTTTGGAACAAATAGAAAAACTTAATGTCAACAAATCTCCGGGACCGGATGGCATTCATCCAAGGGTTCTAAAAGAACTCAAATGGGAAATTGCTGAACTATTATCTGTGGTTTGTAACCTATCCTTTAAATCGGCTTCTGTACCTAATGACTGGAAGGTAGCCAACGTGACACCAATATTTAAAAAGGGCTCTAGAGGCGATCCGGGCAATTACAGACCGGTAAGTCTAACTTCAGTACCGGGCAAATTAGTCGAAACAATAGTAAAGAATAAAATTGTGAAGCATGTAGAAGAACATAATTTGTTGGACAAAAGTCAACATGGTTTCTGTAAAGGGAAATCCTGTCTTACTAATCTATTAGAGTTCTTTGAAGGGGTTAACAAACATGCGGACAAGGGGGATCCAGTAGATATAGTATACTTAGATTTTCAGAAAGCCTTTGACAAGGTCCCTCACCAAAGGCTCTTGTGTAAATTACATGGCCATGAGATAAGAGGGAAGGTCCTTTCTTGGATTGAGAACTGGCTAAAAGACAGGAACCAAAGGGTAGGAATAAATGGTCAATTTTCAGAATGGAGAAGGGTAACTAGTGGTGTCCCCCAAGGATCAGTCCTGGGACCAATCCTGTTCAACTTATTCATAAATGATCTGGAGAAAGGAGTAAGCAGTGAGATGGTAAAGTTTGCAGATGATACCAAACTGTTTAGGATAGTCAAGACAGAAGCAGACTGTGAGGGACTCCAAGAAGATCTCACCAAACTGAGTGATTGGACAACAGAATGGCAAATGAAATTTAATGTGGATAAGTGTAAAGTAATGCACATCGGGAAAAATAACCCCAACTATACGTACAGTATGATGGGGGCTAATTTGGCTACGACAAATCAGGAAAGAGATCTTGGAGTTATCGTGGACAGTTCTCTGAAAACTTCCACACAGTGTGCAGCAGCAGTCAAAAAGGCAAATAGGATGCTAGGAATTATTAAGAAAGGGATAGAAAATAAGACCCAGAATATCTTACTGCGCCTGTATAAAACTATGGTACGCCCACATCTTGAATACTGTGTACAGATGTGGTCTCCTCACCTCAAAAAAGATATTTTGGCCTTGGAAAGGGTTCAGAAAAGGGCAACTAAAATGATTAGGGGTTTGGAACGGGTCCCATATGAGGAGAGGTTAAAGCGACTGGGCCTTTTCAGTTTAGAAAAGAGGAGACTGAGGGGGGATATGATAGAGGTATATAAAATCATGAGTGGTGTGGAGAGGGCCGATAAAGAGAAGTTATTTATTAGTTCCCTAAATAGAAGAACTAGAGGACACCAAATGAAATTAATGGGTAGCAGGTTTAAAACTAATAAAAGAAAGTTCTTCTTCACACAGCGTGTAGTCAGCCTGTGGAACTCCTTGCCAGAGGCGGCTGTGAAGGCTAGGACTATAATAGAGTTTAAAGAGAAGCTAGATAATTTCATGGAGGTTAGGTCCATAAAAGGCTATTAGCCAGGGGATAAAATGGTGTCCTTGGCCTCTGTTTGTCAGAGGCTGGAGAGGGACGGCAGGAGACAAATCGCCTGATCATTGTCTTCGGTCCACCCTCTCTGGGGCACCTGGTGCTGGCCACTGTCGGCAGACAGCATACTGGGCTAGATGGACCTTTGGTCTGACCCAGTACAGCCATTCTTATGTTATGTTCTTATGTAATGCAACTAAACCATGTGTCCCTCACATTAAAAGTGGTCAGCTGTTTCCAATTCTACATGGCGAAAGGTTCAGAGACTTCCCACCTCTTTAGGTGGGACTTTTAGAAATCAGTCAGTGACCCTCTTTCCCATAGCCACTAAAATGAAATGATTCATTTACTTGTGAATTATACATTTAATAGGTTTTTAATGGAATTTTAATACAATTACATGATTTTTTCCCTATTACAGTAGAAGCAAAAGCACACACCTGTATTATTGGAAATGAAAAGCAATTTGTCATTTTGGCCTTTCACAAAGAAGTTATCAAAGAAGATAAAGAAGAAAAAAAAAGAGCCAGGATTTGGCCTTTTTAATTTTAAAGAGTAATCCTTCTCATTTTGAAATTAATTTTTCTGCTAACTGAATTGGAGCCTCAAATAATACATTTAATTTCATATAAATGAGAAACAATTAAACTGTACTAGAGTTTTTATTATATAGCAGACTACCCCAAGACACCTAGGATCTTCAACAAAATGGTTTAAACATTTCTCATTTTGTCAACCATGACTCATTATTGAAATAATAGGCACAGATTGTGGTTTCCGCCATCCTGGGGAGGAGAAAGAAAAGGAGAACAGCTCTAGTGCTGGAAGGAGTAGAGGGTATCTAAGTCATTATGCCTATGAAGGACAGAATGGCTTAGGGGAGTCAGTGCAAATATTCTCAGCACTAGAGAAGGCATTTGAGAAAGAAACAGTGCGAGTTCCCCTAGTGCTAGCCACTGGACAACAGCTAACGTGCTAGGTCCTATCTATACTATCTCCCCCTCTCCCCACATACACCTTCTTGGTGCTATGGAGTATCACTGGATATGTTTGCCTGGCTCTGCCTACCATATAAGAAGAGCTAGATCATCATTCTGCCTAGAGGAGAGAAGAGGAATTAATCTCTGTGTCTGCGCCTCGCCATTAACGCATAGACATAGGGCAAGAAAGAAATGTACCCCATACATTGTTTCTGTGTTCATTAAAATAATTGTACCTAGTACTTTTACCCTGTCTCACTACCATGCTCTCTGATTTAAATAACAGATAATGTGCATAACATTTTCAAAGGCACTTTAGTGATTGAGCTAGCCTTCATTGCTCTAATTTAGGCTCCTAAGTCTCTGTGAGACTCAACATTTTAACCTCTGTCATTTAAAAACACGTTTTCTATTTTTTAACAAGGAAGAATTTTACATTAAATGGTTTGTACATTATGAACATGTGGTGGGGAACAGACAGGTATGGGAAAAAACAAAGTGAAATTCATGCTCTTCATACAGCATTCGGCAATCATTCTGCTAACAACCTACTTCACTGCGCTGATCCATAGATTGGGCCGAGCAAATATTTTTTTTAATAATGCATATTTGAATTTTGAATTAGAATGATTTATGTCCCCCCTCAGGATCTTTTAAGATTCCCCAAACCTTTTAAATTAAAAAAAAAATTCTCGTAGTGAGACCTGAATTGTTGAGAATGTCTCATGCACAAAAGTCAGAAATGATCACCCCACTATACTATGTTTTTATGTTTCTTTGCTCTGAATCTCTGAATCATTGGAAGGCCATTACTACCATTCACCCTAATGACATAACTACAGACCAAAATGTCATCAAAACAAACAGTAAAAATAAAATGAGACCTCACTAATGTAGAAAGAGAACTAAAACATCATTCTGCTTACCATATTGAATATGGCCATTGTTAATGTTATCGTCGTAGTTGTCAACGTGAGAGTGATTCGTGGCCAGGGATGGTTTGCAATTATTCCAGATGACTTCAAAATCCACAACAGTGAAGCTGATGCTTTCTTGCTGCATTGCTAAGTACCAAACATGAAACACACAAGACCATGAATATTCTTAATTCCTATGAGTTCCTTTAGGTTATAATTAAGAATGATCACAATTCCAAATGGCATTAATATGTAGGTCAATTAACTCAAAAGAACATTGCACAGATGTGCTCAACTGTTATCTTGCCACAGTAGTTAATTATCTTTCTTATAAATTAAGAAAATTCTTGACATAATAGCAGTTCTGGGATTTAGACAGAAAACTAGACAACAGTTTATTAAACACCCTCAGTACAATACTACTAAATAATAAAGCATAATGAAGAATATAAAATTTTAACACCAACATCATTGTCACTATTAATAAACTTTATTTTAAAATAACCAGAGCCCCAAGGCTTCTGGGCATATAAAGCAACAATGAAGGGTATGTTTTCACCGCACAGTTAACTCAGGCTCTTACCCAAGTTTTTGCCCCTACAATTCACACAGAATGGAAATGCTTTAAGCCCAGGCTAGTTTACACAAATGGGGATGTAGATTAGAACCCACTCACTTTACTATAAAGTTGCAGGGAAATCCCACTGCAGTGTTGACAGTCCCCTATGGCCTTCCTACAACTGCCTCTGTAGGACAGGCAAGTTTTCCCACAACTGACACAAATGACTGAGAAAGTCTCCCCACAAAGAACCAGGGATGTCTGTCCCTCCTACTCTGCATGCCCTTTCTTCACTCCCTTCCTCCTGAGCAAATGTGGAAACAATAAGGACACAGTAATGCAAGTAAAGCTGTGCTGTGGGGATATTCATATCCAAGGTAGGATAACGGGTGCTCAGGCACACATGCCAATTACCCATGTTGACCGTGCAGTGTGGATTCAAACTAAGCTCTTCAAGACAGATTCAGGAATCTGGCTATATAAAACTGTTTGCAAGACTGAGACTTTTTAAATGCATATATTCCAATTAGTAACCCATCATAACTTTTCTACTACTGCATCCCTGAAGAGGCAGTGAGTACCACGGAGTAACTGAGATCTTGAGTGGATGAGATCAATTTGGGGAGGATCAATTTGAGCTCCAGCTTTGAATAAAATATCAAAACCAAGTGATTTCATAAACACATGGGGCTTTTAGGTGGCAGTATTTCAGGAACTCCTCACTCAAGTGACACCAATTTTGGAGGATTAGATCCACCCCACACCCTCAAAGGGCAAATCAAATTTTGAAACAATCTGACTCAGCACATGGTTTTAAGGCTTTTAGCATAGTTGTCTTTTAAACGCAAGTGATTCAATCTTGTATCAGCAATAGAGATGTAGCCATGTTAGTCTGGTCTTGCTGAAACAAAAGACAGGATTATGCAGCACTTTAAAGACTAACAAGATGGTTTATTAGGTGATGAGCTTTCGTGGGCCAGACCCACTTCCTCAGATCAAATTGTGGAAGAAAATTGGCATGACCATATATACCAAAGGGATACAATCAAAAAAAGTGAACACATATAAAATTGACAAATCAGATTTTAGAACGGGGGTGGGGGGTTAGTGTCTATGAGATAATGATATTAGGGGTGATAATTGGTGAAGCTATCTTTGTAATGGGTAAGATAATTAGCATCTTTGTTAAGGCCCATTCGTAAAGTCAAATTTAAGCATGAATGACAGTTCTGAGGCTTCCCTTTGTAGTCTGGTGTTAAAGTCTCTTTGAAGCAGGATGCGTGTAGTAAGGTCATTGAGACAATGCCCAGTCTGGTTGAAATGGTAAGAAACTATTTTTTCTTTGTGAAACTGTCTGATGTCTGTTTTGTGTGCATTGATTCTTTGGCCAAGTGTCTGAGAAGTTTGTCCAATATACATAGCAGACGGCCACTGTTGGCACATTATGGCATAAATTATATTTCTGGATGCACAGGAATATGTGTTCTTGATCTTGTAACTGACATGGTTAGATCCAATGATGGTGTCAGCAGAGTAAATATGTGGACAAAGCTAGCAACGGGGTTTGTTGCAAGGGAAAGCTCCAGGGTTGGTATTAGTGTGGTATGTCCTGTGGTTGTTGGGAAGAATCATCCTGAGGTTAGGTGGTTGTCTATAGGAGACTATGGGTCTGTCTCCCAGAGCCTCTCACAGAGTGTAGTATCCTGTTCCAGTATAGGTTGTAGTTTATTGATAATGAGTTGGATGGGTTTAAGTTGGGGGCTATGGGTGATGACAAGTGGTGTTCTATTGTTGGTTTTCTTGGGTCTGTCTTGAAGTAGATGGTTTCTGGATATTTGTCTGGCTCTTTCAATTTGTTTTTTTATTTCTCCGGGTGGGTAATTGAGGTTTATAAATGCTTGGTAGAGATCCTGAAGTTTCTGGTCTCTGTCAGTGGGATTAGAGCAGATGTGGTTGTATCTAAGGGCTTGGCTATAGACGATGGATCGTATGGTGTGTTCTGGATGGGAGCTGGAGGCATGTAGGTAACTGTATGAGTCAGTGGGTTTTCTGTAGAGTGTGGTATCTAATTTACCATTGGTGATTTGTACTGTGGTGTCCAGGAAATGGATCTCTCGTGTAGAATGGTCCAGGCTGAGATTGATGGTGGGGTGTAGGTTGTTAAAGTCTCTGTGGAATGTATCGAGTGTTTCTTGGCCATGGGTCCAGATCATAAAGATGTCATCGATGTAGCGTAAGTAGAGAAGGGGTAAAAGGGCGATAGTATCTGCCATAATCCCTGAAGCTGTACCACACATGGGCAGTGATCTCAGATCTCACAAATTAAGAGGGGTTGATCTGAATAATACTTGATCAAGAGACTTCTAAGGAAAACTGAAGAAGGGAAAAGACTGAAATTGGCAGGGAAGTAATATTAATGATTCAGAGGTAGCATTGTCTTGAGGCATTATTGAACCAATGTCTCACCACTATTGTGCTATAGAGAAATGTGCTGCTGGAGATGGAAGCCTCAGGACATGACCACTTGGTAAAAAAAAATCCTTAATATGAACACAATAAGCTATGTTTTATTTGCTATTTTTGTTTTTATTTCAGAATCTTAAAAAAAATCTTATACTGCTCAATAAAGATATTGGATATACAATATCATAAAAAGAAAATCCATATTGGGTATCTAGGGATAAGCAACACAAAATTATTTATCCCTGGTTTATTACTCTACAGACGCCAAGAAACAACAACTTTATATTGAATGGTTGCTTACCTTAAATGAAGGAAACCAAAATAGCTTTTCTGTACTCAGGTCTGAAGATAAATTTAATTAGACAAAATATACATTTGTAATCCTCTAGTATATAGATTTTAAAGCTAGCTATGACCTATTCTGATTTTCTGAATGCCACAATCCATACATTTTCACCTAATAATTCCAATATGGATGCAAACATATGTCCTTGAGCCAGTACACATCTTTATAAAAAACTTCTAATCTTGATTTAAAGACTCCAAATGAGTCATATCCCTTGGTAACCATTCCATCTGTTAATGAGCCTCGCTATTAAAAATATGCATCTTATTCACAGTTTAAATATTTAGAATTAGTATCATTTAAATAACAACAGTACAGTTTTGGCACTGTAAATGCTTTTATCAATAGTAGTTGTTGATGTTGGTATATAGCTTTATTGTTTGATAGACAACTGTATAATATTGGCTGTCTCTGGAGGGAAAGGATTATAAAAACTGCAGTACCACCATTCTGTGCAGCAAGTCTGAATTTTCTTTGTTAAAATCCATTGTCAAACTGAATCAAGCTATTAATACATTAATATGTCAGGAATCATGTGAACAATCTACAGTCTCTCATGGATCTACAGGGCTCTTAATCTCGAGAATAGTACTCGACATTATACATATTTTTAAAAGGCTAATGGACTGAATTTTGTAATTTCTTTTAAAAATTACTTCTCTGATTTTCTATTATAACAGTGATATTTATTACTATATGTCCAAACAGCAGATTTATTTTTTGACCAAGGAATAAACCCTGGAAATTAAATTGCATTTGAAGAATACATTATGTAGCAAATAAAAATTATCAATCAAAAGTTGTTTTGGTTCTCTTTCTCTCTCCATTAGTGTCATCTTGATGCCATTCAATCTACATATACGGCAAACTTTGAACTAAAGAAAAATGTGCACACAGCCATTTTCTGAGTTGATTTCTCAAGTTGTAGCTGGTTATTTCCAGTCCCCAAATACCTTTTAGGAGCATATCAAAAGGTCTCAAGCTTTCATTTTGTGCAGTGCATCCAACCAAGATATTTTTAGAAAACTTTCTTCTAGAAGACAAGCCAATTTAGATTGGAAGATCTATCTGTCCATAGAAGAAAAGAAAATTGCAATCTTGATTTTGGTAGGTTTATCAGTCAGTTCCATTATTTGTTTTAAGATAGAAGAACTTAGAAAGTACTGAAATCACTCCCTTTTCTTAAGACCTTAATTTCCCCTTCCAACACTACAGAGGAGGCTAGAAAAATGCTGTTTTGTTCTCAAAAGGCTCAGAACAAAAATGCATGGATTATAACATGGGTCTTCACTAGATCTTCTAATGTAACATAAGGAATAAAACCAAATAGTAAATGTGTAATTTGAACACATTCCTATGTTAGGTTTCTCTGAACATTTCATATACTACTTTTGTGTTAATTAAAAAATTAATAGTACAAATAACAAGGGAAGATATTAAAGTTTTTGAACCCTTAATATTTATATAGGGCTATTTCTTTCTCAGTGCACAAAATTAACCAAAACTAACTTTGTAAAGGGATAACAATTGAGGCTATTTTTGTTCTCTGAATCTGTTACTGCCACTAAACCACATTGCAGGAGTATGTGCTTAGTCACACAGTTAATAAAACACTTTGAAGGAAGTCTTAACTCACAGGCTATCTACGTTACTAAGGGTATGTACTGATCTTCCCTGTATTGACTGAAGTCTCTAAACCAGCATGTTCCAGAGATCACTTAGCTAGGGGAACGACAGGTTCAGCAGTGTGCATTCTCACTGCTCCCACATCTGAAATCTTTAGGACTGGTCCATGAGTTTTGGCTTATACCTTCACAGATCGCTATTCTCTCAGAAAATTCCCTGACAAATCTGAAAGGGAGTAAGTGCTGAACATGAATACTGAGACTAATATTTTGCATGATGCTAGATAAAACTATCAGAACACAAGTAAAATAATTTGAGTAGTGTGAATGCAGTCTAAACAACTACACAGCCACCATAGTTCATTACCACTGGAAAAATCAGGCAAAAATCTGATTCTGGGAAGACCAATAAAGTGGGATCACTGAATTGCAGGACTGAATTGGAGAAAAAAATCAGTTACTAACATTTCATAATGGTTACTCCTCTAGACGTGTTGCACATATCCATTCCACTCTTTTAGTGAGCACATTTCAAACATAATTGCCATAATTTTTTCCCTCAGTGGTACGTGTCAGGGTGGCTCAAGCACCACTGGTGCTGGTATAAATGGTATTCATGGCCCCGCAAACCCAGAGCTTCCTCAGTTCCTTCTTTCTGTAAACTCCCATGTTGAAGATAGGAGGGGGAGTTGTGGAATGGACACATGCAACACATCTCAAAGACAAATTATGGAATGTTCGTGACCTTTTTTTTTCTTCTTCAAGTAATTGCACACATGCAATCTATTCCTGGTCACTTCCAAGCAGTAATATAGGAGGAACCAGAGCTGAAGTACACAAAGAAATCTAGCACATCTCTAGAATATTGGGTAGTGACATAATGGGAAGTGCAAGCGTGTAAAATAAATAACCAGGTTGTTGCTTTATAAACGTCCTGCATAGGATTGCCATTGAGGATGTTTGCATTCTTGTGGACTGAGCATCTCATCTGGTGATGAAATGCCTGCCAGATAATAACGAGATCAGATACAAGAAGTAATCCAAGATGAATTTCTTTGCTAGGAGACTGAAAGAACTTTCATTCATCTGTTCTAGTCACAAACAGTTGGGTGGACTGCTGTAATAGTTTGATCCTGTCTACGTACAATGGTAGTGCTCATTTAATTTTCAGTGTGTATAGCCATCCTTATTTGCATGTGGTTCTGGGTAAAAAACAGATAAATAAACTAACTGATTGATATGGAAATTTGAAAGTTCTTTAGAGAGAAGACTTGGATGTGGGTATAAGTAGAACTTATCTTTAAGGAAAACTGTACATGGTGGTTTGGATGTGAGAGCACAGTTCAGAGACGCTTCTGGCAGAAGTTACAGCAATTAGGAAAACCACTTTCTAGAAAAGGTAGAGTAAGTCTTTACAGGATCAGGGCCTTATTGCCCAGACTAAATGACTGCCAAGTGACAGACATTCTGTTATGGAAGTAGGCTACTACTTGTGCAGTCTTCTTTATTAGTATTGGCAAACAAACCTTTATAATTAAGAATCTAAACTAACTAGAACACTGTGTCCTTCTAACAGCCTGAAACTTGCAGTCCCATTCACACATTATGTGTGGCCACTTCAAAGGCAAAGTTTGAAATAAAAACAATGGGTTCACATCAGCAGAGCCTCACATGTGTGCTACTTCACTGGTAGTGCTCAGAAGTATATTTTGTTTTTTCTACCAGTTCTGTAAGAGCTGTGCACTAACCGAGAACTGCAAATACCTTTAAACAAACTATTTCTAATTAAAATGCAAATTCTATATAAATATATGCAAAGGCTGTTTGTACTTACTACAGAAGATGACCAAACTATTAGATCTAAACTCAGCTGCCTCATTGTAATAGTACTGCCCTAATGAAAATAAATACATAAATATAATAATAATTAATAATATTTTTTCTTTATGGCTCTTGAGTACAACATAGACATTTCAAAGTTAAGGCAACACCTATATAGGATTGGAAAAAATCCTTAAAAACCAGCAATTACAGAAGAGAGGAACAGAAAGGGGCATGACAAATATATAAGAACAAGGACTGGGAAAGAGAAAGTAGGTACAGAACTTATTTGTACTTGTTCATAATATGGGAACAAAGAGACTTCCAGTGAAACTGAAAGGTTGCACATTAAAAATGGATAAAAGAAAATACTTTTGCACCCAATGCACAGTTGGAATGTGAAAGCCTTTGCCACAGAATCTTTCTGAGACCAAAAATTTGCAGCATTAAAAAAAAACTGGAGTTCAGAAGGGCTATAAAATTCTCATGCTCCAGGATACTAGCCAATCTCTAACTAATGAGGGTTAGCAAGAAACATTCCAAACTGAGCAAGTTATTGTATAATTGTTTATTCTTACACATCCTTCTGAGACAACTGATACTATTCACTGTCAGACACAAGTTATTGGGCTCGAGAGACTTACTGTCTGATGTAGCATGGCATTTTCTAAAAGGAAATAACTAAATTGTGGCGGCAATATGCTAGACACTTCAGAATGGCTATATTTTTAAGAGGCACATACTTGATCAATAATGTCATGTGTTGAAAAACTGCAGTGTTCTGGAATAGTGTGATCAATAGGTCATTAACTTATTATGATGAACCTCAAGTGAAAATCAAGTATAAATCTTCTACCTTAGAAGGTATTGAGTCCCCAAACGATATAGACAGTCACACAACTCTTAACATCTTTAAATGAATTCTCCTCCAAAGAGCAGATTGAGGTGAATGTAAGTATTTTTTATGTTTTCTTTCAAATGAAAAGGAAATGTGCAAGAACTGTTAAAGACTGACAATCATTTCACATCTTATTCCTTTTGCAAGGATGACAACCATTAAAAACCAGAACAGATTGAGAGGGCAAACAGGTGTCATTTAAATAATATGAGTGCACAGTGTGATGACAGCCAGATGTACTTAATTTCAACCAACCAGAACCTAGGAGCATTAATATGACAAAAAAATGCTGGTATTTCCACTTTCAATCCTCAAGAAGATTATAGGATTTCCCTTAAATATTTGCCTGGGATTGAAATTTGGCATACTAAAGTTTAGCCAGTAGAACCCTGCATGGATACAAAATTTATATCCGCATCTGCAAAAATGAGCCATAGATATCTGCATTGACATCCACAGATGTGGATACCCACAGATATAAAATGGGTATCTGTGGATTTGCCGGGCTCTATCGCCCAAGTCAGGATACTATTAGCTATTTATTTTTGCACATTTTAAAATGAAATCCATTGGTAATTTTAAGTTATATGAATACATGCACACACACAACCAGGAGGACAAATGCTGCCCTCAGCTATGTGTATATGTCTCCTGTCGACATAATGTGTGCAAGTTATGTGACAGCGGAATGTGGCCTTGAACATCTTGTTTAAAATTGTACACTACAAGGTGTACAATTATGGTGCACAATGCATAACAATCATGCTGCGAATAGGAATGATTACAATAATGCACAGCTATAATATAAGAACCTACTCTGCAGCTGCCAATAGCTTACTGACAGCCAAGCCCACAAGCACAAATAGAAATAGTGCCCGTACAGCTTGCAGCTGCTCAGGTCTACAAGATATCTCACAGGTCACAAAGATACAATTCTGGATCTTCCTTCAGGGGAAACATTTTTATATGTCTCAGAAAATGTATGGAAAATATATTGTGAGCATTGAAAATAAATATCAGCTATTCTTAAAGTGGTGTCATTTCTGGACATTGCCTATGCTCATTCAAACTTTTGGGGGCTACTCCTTCAAAAGAAAAGCCCCAGACAAGCATGTTTGTATTCCCCCCCTAAGATGGATGAACAAGCAAAGGTTCTAGTGGAGTAGGTCTGTCAATATCATTTGACTGGAATGAGTCAGGACCCTATCTAGAGTTTTCAGGAGTGAGCTGTCTCATTATGAACAGTGCTCCATCAACATACATTTCTGTTCTGTCCCCAGTGCTGCAACCAGCCACGGAGCTCTGCTGGAGCAATCTATTTCTTATTTCCTTCTTTTTGCTTCACTATTCACCATTCACTAGCACAGCTTGCTGTATCATATTTTTCCTGATGTCAATTACAGACAGCAATCAAAATGATATTGTTTTAGGTTTGTATGTAAGAGCTAAAGAGATAATTTGTACTAAAAAGTAAAAATACCACTCAGTTGTAATCCCGTGGCTTTATCTAAAAATCTCAAAGCACTTTACAAATGTAGATTAAGGCTTGGACCATGAGTAGGAGGTGGCATTGTTATCTGTATTATATAGTGAAGCAAACTGAGTCTCACAGAAATTGAGTTCCCCAAAGGCACACTTCAATTCCATACTAGATTGCAGGGAAAAAATGCAGAGTCCTAGGGCTACATTAATGAAGGACTTTGGATACTGCACTGTATGGGGAGAGCAGTCAAGAAAGAGATTCTGGGATGCCAGCAAGGTGAGTGTGGAGCCCCCTAAGTAGCCAGGAGTGAAATGCAGAGATGGATGTGGCTTTATGGTCCAGATCTTCACAGATGTTTAGGCACCTAACTCCCACTGATCTGAGTCTTAGGCACCCCACTGATAGGCTGGAAGGAGGCATCCAGCTCTTCTTGGGGTTCTCAGCTATGTATGCTCTCCTGGAATAAGGTACCTAAGCCACACTAGCCATTTCTTGCAAAACATGAGAGAAAGAGAGACGGTGTGCATGTAGTTTGGGCACTCTCCTGGGATGCTGGAGAGTGAGCTCCGAGTCCCTGTTCCAATGAATATTGAGTTTTTTATATACATTGGAACAGCTTCTCTGGAATGAGCATGATCCATACAAAATGCCCCACAGTGCAGTGGTTAGGGTACTCTCAGAGAAAGTGCAAGGCCCAGGTTCAAGCCCCTACTCCAGACAAGGCAGGGATTAAAAAAAAAAAAGGTCTCCCACACTTTGGGTGAGCACACTAGCTATTGGTTATTCTGATGAACACCAGCCAGTCAGACCCACAATTCCTACCATTCTTGCCCCATACTGTCTTTTGTGCAAGTTACGCTACTTTAATTTGTGTTCAGGATAGTCTACATTGACCACATTGGTCCACACAGATGAGAAAGCCAGGGAAATACATTGTTTGACCTAGTTACAAGCTAGGTCTCCAAGCAGCTTACTAGCTAAAGGGTGGTCTCAGGTCTGGGCAGTCTTGTGCATTTCTACCTGTGGGGATTCAGGCACCTACAGGGGCCAGCAGCAACTAAGGCCTTGTCTACACTGAGACACAAGGTTGAGTTTATTAAGGTTGATTTTCTGGCACCCAATTTTGTAAAGTTGAAGGTGCATGTCCCCACTATGTACAACAGTTTGATGTAGTGCATCCCCAGTAGGGTGGCTACTGTGGACTTTGACAGCAATGCACGGTGCACAGCTATCACACAGATCCTGCCCCCTCTTGCATTCTGGTTTACAGAACCAGTGCCAATGGGACCAAAACAGTGCTGCATGTGGTTCTGAGTACGTCATCAGTGTCCTATAATGCACTCATCTCCTCCCTCCCCCGACCTGAAAGCAACAACAAACAATCTTTTTGCACCGTTTTTTCTCTGACAGACGCCATAGCAGGATAAGCATGGAACCCAGCATGGAACCTGTTCGGCAGCAAAGTACTATTGCAATCATACCAACCACTGTGTGCCTTCTGCTGCAGTATGTCCAGAGCCTAATCAGGGCCTGCCAGAATGAAGAATAATCTGAGGAGGCCATGAACATACTCTTCTATGAAGCACGAGATATGCGACTGGCATCTGATGGTGGTGTTCCATCTTCTTGACATAGTGGAATGCCAGTTCTAGCGCCGTCAGACAAGCACAGATTGGTGGGATCACATATTAATTCAGCTATGGGATAATCAGCAGTGGCTTCAAAACTTTTGCATGCATAAGGCCAGTTGCCTTGAATTTTGCGAATTGCTTTCCCCTGCCCAACAGCACAGCAATAGCTGAATAAGACCCACACTGACAGCTGAGAAGTGCGTGGCAATAGCCCTGTGGAATCTTGCAACACCAGACAGTTACCAGGCAGTTGGGAATCAATTTGGAGTGGGTAAATCTACAGTAGGGACGGTTGTTACCCAAGTAGCCAAGACAATCAATACCCTTCTGCTATGAAGGGCAAGCACTCAGGAAAATGTGCAGGACACAATGGATGGCTTTGCCACAATGGCATTATCTGACTGTGGTGGGGTGCTAGATGGTACACATATCCCTATATTGGCACCCAATCACCTTGCATAAGTACATAAACCACAAGAGGTATTTCTCGATGGTACTATAGGCACTAGTGGGTCACAAGAGCCATTTCACTGACATCAAAGTGGGGTGGTAGGAAAAGGTGCATGACATGCATCTTTAGGAATTCTCGTCTCTTCAGAAAGCTAGAAGATGGAACTTTCTTCCTAGACTTAAAAATTAACATTGGAGGTGTTGAAATGCCAATAGTGATCCTTTGAGACCCAGCATACCCCTTGCTCCCATGGCTCACGAAGCTGTACATGGGCAGCCTAGATCTCAGTCAGGAGCAGTGCATCTACAGGCTGAGCAAGTGCAGAATGGTAATAGAATGTGCTTTTGGATGTTTAAAGGGACGATTTCAGAGTTTATTGACTAGATTAGACAGCAGCAAAAGGTCCATTGTTGTGGCTGCCTGCTGTGTGCTCCATAATATCTGTGAAAGTGTGTGTGGGGGAGGGGGACTTTTATGTCTGGGTGGAGAGTCCTGGCAGAGCACCTAGCCACTACTTATGAGCAGCCATACACCAGGGCAATAAGAAGAGCACACCGAGGAGCACTGAAAATCAGAGAGGATATGAAAGAGTCTTGTGAATAGTCAGATACTGATATGACAGTCATACATGTTGCTCTTAATGAGGTGTCCCCTTCATTAAGTGTGCTTGCCTGTAAACATCTCCATTAAGTGTGCTTGATTGTAAACTATCCCCCTCATCAACACAAGCAATAAAGAGACTATTGTTGAGAAATCATGCATTTTTATTGAGGGAATACAGGAAAGCAGGGATAGAAAAAGGTTCAGGGCATTCCCCTTGTGCAGCAATTAGTGTGAGAAGGACAGCCTTTTGTTCTGGGACATATCCCTGAGGGCTGAGAGTGAGGCTGCCCTTGACTTCAGTTGGCCCCTCCCCCTCCCATTCTAGGGCCCCTGGGAGAGGAGGCTACAGAATTTGGTGAGAAGGAAATGTGGAGTCTGCATGGAACAGAGGAAGTGCCTGTGCATCTGGCTGTCCTATGAGTCCAGTATGCGCATCATCACCTCTGCCATGACTGTCAAGATTTTCTCCTGTGTCTTCACTTTGCATTCCCTGCATGCTTTCCTGTCCTCATGCTTCACTCGCATCTCCCGTGTCAGTGTTTTCCTCCACTCACTTAATCATGCCCTGTCCAAGCAGGGGGATTGCATTTGCTCATTCAACATATCATCCCTAAAATGTTTTCTAGTTCAGATCTGTGCTAGCCCAATAGCAAGGAGGAGCTGGGCCTGGGGGAGTGCACAGAAGGCTTCCTTATGCGCCTGCTATAATGTGAAGAGCATCCCAGGAGATAAATTGTGAAGCATAAAATCTTCATGGGGCTCATGCAGTGACTGTCTTTGGCACCCTCCCCCATTTGCTACGAGAGTGCAACTTTCCCTTCTCACAGGAGCTTGTGGGCAAGAGGGGGTCTGGGTATGCTTGCAAGGCAGGGATAGGGGCTCATGCAGACACCAAAAAGCCTGTAGCTAAAAGGGAGGGGGGATCTGGGCATGGTAGCAGAGCAGGGGCTCAAACAAAGCTTTGTTGGGATGAGCAAATGAAGGTATACTGCTGTGGTATCAGTCATAGCTTCTCCTGTTTCATCCAGGTTGCCATGCCATTCTTCTCTGAATCACACAGAGTGATAAGAATCTGACGCTGACTGAATGTGGCTAGAAACCTGGGCCTAATGATGCAATGCTTTGTGCTGCAGTGATTTCAGACCACTTAGTGTGGGAAGGTGTCCTACCATGGAGGACGGAATAAGACAGGACTCCCCAGAAACCTTGTGAGAAGGATGACAGGGTTCCTTTATGAGAGCTTTCTAGAGACGTGCAGGGAGGATTCCTGCTCCATCTCCAGATATATTAACAAGTTGTTCTAAGAAGCCCCCCTCTGTAGGCCATCACAGACCACACTCAAATGCCTTAACCCATTTGTAGCACGATTAAAAATGTGAACTCCTCAGAAGTGCTCTCCCTGCCACCACGGCCCAGCAGTGAGACATCATGGGAGGAGGGGATTGTCTCAAAAGTTAACAAAAGGTCTTGACTGTGGATGAGATCAGATGCTCTGCTCTCCTGCTCACCATTCTCCTCCTCTTCTTCTTCATCCACACTGTCCTCCATACTGCTGCCTGAGGCTGTCAGAGAAGTGCCTTGGGAGGAATCCACAAATTGGCTTGGGAAACTGGTCAGGTTTCCCAACCCCTAGAATACCATGAAGCTGCTTATAGAAGCAGCAAGTTTGTGGCACTGACCCAGACCGTCTGTTTGCCTCTATTGTCTTCTGGTACAACTGCATCGGCTTCTTTATCTTCACGTGCTGCTGGACATCCCTTGCATATCCTTCCTCCACTATGCCCTCTGAGATCTTGGCATAGGTATAAATGTTTCTTTTCCTGCTTCATCATTCTGCCTGAACTGATTCCTCTCCCCACACAGCAATGAGGTCCAGCAATGAGGTCCAGGATCACTGTCACATGCCATGCTGGTGCTTGTCTCTGACCCTGGGCATCCATGGTCAGGTGTGCTGCTGAGGTGTCCTACCTGCTTGCTCTGACGTCTGCTCACCAAGTTGGGCATATAGGAAATGAAATTCAAATTTTCCTGGGGCTTTTCCTGTGCACTTGGAGAGTAGCAGAGTTGAAAGTTGTGGCCAGAGCTCTCACAGAGGCCAAGAACATCAACTTTCCCACTGCAGCATCTGCATTGCCCTAAAGTCAACCATGCAAGGTTAAATTTACCGTTACTTCTCATGAAAAGCAGGACTATCGAAATCAACTTTAACGGTCCTTAAAGTTGATGGAAAAGAACCTTTACACATTTAAATTAGCAAAACATACACTATTAGTTCAGTGGCAGCTTAAAATTTGGGCCTAACCTTATAAATTATTTCTTTCTATATTTAAAGGGTTATTAATGCAGGTGATAATCAGCGATGTTCATGCAAAGGATGCATGGGAGATTCTTTTTCTCCACCATGAACTGAGAGGAAGGTGGTTTCTCCTTCTTGTCTCTGAGTACAGTTAAAGGGGCATCCTCAACTTCAGAAACTACAATTTTGTCAACTATTTTTTGTCAACTGTTGTACAGGTAATGGCTCCTAATATGACTATTCATGAAAGAGGTTAGAGGGAAAATATCTAATATTTCACTTTATTTACTTTGGGCCCTTGATAGCACCATGTATATTGTCACTTTCACTGTTTCTCTGTAAAATCAGTTTACCTGTTTTCTGTGTTGCTGTTATACGTCTTTAACATGGGGAAAAGTTGGAAAGACCGATTGTAAAAATGCACAACGGACAGAGGTGAAGGGGCAGGGAGATGGTGAAATAATCTGAAGTTACTATTAGCTCATTTAAAAAAATGACTAGATTTCAAGTAATTGTCATTTTAAATAATCTAATTATGAGTTTTAACTCTAGGTTGTATACAAATATATTTTAAAGGCAAAACATTTGTTTATCAAATACATTAGATTGTATCCAAGGATGACTTCAATGAAGCCATGACTTCACCTAGTACATTTTTTCATGAAGCAACTACCTGTATAAACATTTCCAATCGAATGTGCTTGAAACAAGGTCTGTTTGCCAATTTGTGTTGTTTCTCTCCTTAGGGTTATATTGAAGTGTTTATTTAAAAATAGGGAAAATAAATGAAAAGGATTCTGTAGGTACTCCTTGATTTTTGTAAGGAAGAGTGATATCACCTGTTTTATTTGCATCATATTTCTCTGCTTATACCTATAAATATTTTATGGTATTCTTTAGTTAAGACCTGTAGTTCTATCTTAGAATCCTCCCATATTCGCATGTCTGAATTAACTTACACACAGACTGAAGGCTCCTCTAGTACTAGGGTCCTCCATTACCTCTTGATTTCTGAGACCCTCAAGAAAAACTGGAAAAATAATCGCTTTTTCTCCATCAATCCCAGAATCCTCTTTTTTCTTCCCGCTTCAGTGGAGTCTATGAGTCCTGATCTACACTATGGCGCTATTTCAAAATAATCCCCCCTATTTCAAAATAACGAGTGGAACATTCACACTACCAAGTCTGTTATTTCAAAATAAGGGGCTGGTTATTTCAAAATCTGTACTCCTGCTTTCCTCAGGGAAAAATGCTAATTTCAAAATAGTTATTTCAAAATAGAGGTAGTGTGGACGCTCCAGTACTGCTATTTCAAAATAACTATTCCCCAGAGTCATCTGAAGTAATCATTCCCCAGTGCTTTCTGGGGCACTAAGTCGAGGTAGCATGTCCACAATAATGGAGTCTGCCTTGGACTAATTTTGAGGCTCCCCTGTAGTGGGGACATGGTTATTTCGATTTTGTTATTTTGGGAGGTATTATTTCAAAATTTCAAAATAATTTCCTAGTGTAGACATGCCCTGAGTGAGCAGAACATGCAGAGCACTAATATACTCCAATTGATGCAAGTGTACCAGGGAAGCAGGAAATAATTCTATTATTCATTTCAAAATAGAAGAAATCATTGGCAAACAAAGACTAGAGAATAAGTTTAAAGAATCAAAAGAGCTTAAATTTGATTTAATATGTCTGTGAGATGATACAGTCCAAATGGCAAAAACACATTTTAAGTAATTAATGTTTTATTACACCATAATTATATAAATAATATCCAGTTAGATTTTTGTTAATATTAAGAGCCCAATTCAGCTTTAATTGACACCATTGTAAAGCTATAACCACTTCCTGGCTCTCAAAGGAGTTATTCTACCCCACTGTGGCTGAAAAAATATTTTGCCCTAAAATAATAAATATTTGGTAAACTTTCTATTAGCATTTAATAAAATATATTGCTATCCTATTCAAATGCAAATAATTTAATATTTAAATGACCTTTTATGCAATTTACAGAGAAGAGTTATGCCAAAATCTTGCATTAAATATGTGAAATACTCAAATTCTACACATTAACAGATGGACTAATATGCAGACAGTAACATTAACAACCCATATGGCAACAGTATACTAATATAAAATTTCAGTATATAGTCTGTCTCATAGTGTTTAAACCATTATAAATATTAAGTATGTTATTAAATATAGATTACACAGCTGTTTACTATTTAAAAAACATATAACATTCCATTGCAACATGATAATATTTACCAAGTAATCATAAAAAGTTAAAACTTCCAGACCATATCAGTGCAAAATCAAAAAAAAAAAAAAAAAATCAACCCCCCCCCCCCAAAACCTTTTGTACCTTATAAAATAAAGCAAATCAATCTATTTATAATGCAAACCTGGCAGAGAATCTGCCCCCAATTACAGATATTGTATGCAAAGATTGTCATCAGTTTGATATTTTCTGTTTTTCAGATCATTCAAAAATCAGAGAGTAAGTTAATCTAGGGGAATAAAGCCAAGTCTACACTACGCGGAAGATCAACGCTGCTGTGGTTAATCTTCCGGTGACCTATTTAGTGGGTTTAGTGAAGACTTGCTAAATTAAACTCAGAGCGAGCACTCCCATAGGCTTCAGTACTCTTCCTCATGAGGATTAAAGGAAGCCGATGGGTGCGTTAGCTCCTGTCAACCTCCCATTGCATGGATGGCGATTTAAGATACATCAACTCCAGCTACATAATTAATCGACCTTCCACTTTAGTGTAGACCAGGCCTCAGAGACCAGCAACTCTAAGCCTTACTCAGGGAAAAATCCCACTGAAACCAATGGAAGGAACAGGTCCTTACTAAACTGGCATTTTTCAAAGGTCACTGGATTTGGAAAAAAGACAGGAGGTTCTGTGATCTGGCTTCTTATATACAAGAAATTATACACACCACTGAGTTATATCTTCTGATTACTTACCAAAAGCTGTCCAGCAAAACAGATAAAAAGAATGAAGGAAAGGAAGAGAAATGCCACCCCAAAGGAAATTCCGAGGACAGATGTTCTATAAGACAATAAGAAAAAAAGTATTAGAAATTATGCAAATAATGTACACATGTCTACAGAGCAGTCCTTTTTTCACAATGTCAGTAAAGACAATTAAAAATAATATCTCAGGCAGTAATCTTGCCTAAAATGCAATTTTTAAACATCAATGACAAAGGGAAACAAATCCAATCTTTTTCCAGAAGGCTAATAAGCATTACCTCTAAGTAAAGGTCTACTTTTTTTTTTAACAAATTTCAATTGTCTAAATCCAACCATAACAGCAAGATTGCACTTTTTTTTTTTTTAAACAAAAAGCACATTTTGAAAATATGGTAGATATGGTCCTGCCCCACAAGCATTCTCTTCCTTCTCAACAAAGGCTGAATCGTCTTCTGTCCATGTTTTCCAAAAAATGATACATCAGGAAGAGTCCAAACCTGGAAAATTTCTGCCCATTAATAACTTCAGAAAGTTATGAATGGAAAATCGTGACTGATAACCAGGGCTTTGGAGCGGAGCCTGGAGCTGGAGCACGGAGCAGTGGAGCTGCAGGTTTTTGCCTGGAGCTGGAGCGGAGCTGGAGCACAGAAAATCTTGACTGCTCCACTGCTCCAGTTTTTTTTTTTTTCATTTTCAATCCAAAATGAATGATATTTAGCAAGAAAGTCCTAAAGGTGCCAAAAAGTTTCAGATTGTATAACAATTGAAATTAACATCTACTTTACCACTTTACGTAATATGTCACAGTTATTCTCACTTCGGCCGAAATCAAGATTTAATGTACAGATACAAAATTACAAAGTTTTTTGGAGATATATTTTATTAAAGAATCAGATAATTATCAGACATCCGGCAACACTGCAGACTGCTCCCACCCTTGTGCCAAGGTTAGGTGAGTACGTACTTGCATAGATTAGTTAGATAGTTAGATTAGTATGTGTTTATTTTGAACCTTGTAACGTGTAGCCTCATTACTTCCCAACAATTAATGTTGTAGAACAGCGATAGCACGTACTAACGCTATGGCACATACCACATTTCATTCAGGCTGCCTGTAGAACTGCTTCGAGCATGCCAACAACTCAAGCTAGTGTAGAGCGACTGTTTTCAGCTTTAAAGTTAATTTTAAATGATCTGTGGCAGGCTATGAAAGACAACTTGATTGCTGCAATAATTTTTTACAGATTGAATTATGAATGATTCTAGTTTGTATCATTGTTGATGACATTTAAATTGTTTTAAAACTCTGAATAAAAATAATGTTTTTTCAAAACTACAGTATGCACTTTTTTATTTAGTTAAAAATTAATTTGAGTCGGAGCAGTCACTATTGGTACCGGAACGGAGGTGGAGCGGAGCAATTCAAAAATTTGATTGCTCCAAATCCCTGCTTATAACATTATATAAAACCTTAAATATAGCTGTTGATATAGTGATTCCTGCATTGCTGAATGTTATTGAAGCAAAGGCAACTGGTTTCTCCTCGCCTGTAGACATAATGTAGGATGTTAAACACAGATGTCTTTACAAATTCTTAAATGGCAGCAGACATCTGTAGTATGCTTTTCTGTAGAAACTGTGTAATAAAGGAGAATTTTATTGCTAACCTACTGCTGTTTAATTATTTTAGAGTCTATTTAAATTCCAAAATTAACAGCAAAAATAATAAAGGTGCCATAGAAGAGAAACAAAATGAAAAACAGTAAACGGAACCTATAAATACATAGTAACAAAAAAGTTTTAAAAGTACCTGAGCCATCAAAAATAACAATGAAGAAAAAAATCAATATTCAAATGAGAAAAAAAATTATACAGGTTGGACCTCCTTGGTACTGTACCATCAGAACCTGTTTGGTTCCAAACGAGAGAATTTGCTGGACCAGGAGTGGTGTCCCCTGCCACCTGCCCTGAGCCAGTGGGCCTCCTGCACAGGCGGTTAAGGTTCCCTGGCCCTGCACTGCCATGTGCTTCCAGGCTTCTCCAGCCCCTAGCCTGTGATGTCATGGGCAGTTGGGGTTCTCTAGCCCTCAGCTCTGTGCTGGCATGGGTGGCTAAAGTTCCCCGGCCATGCACTGCCATGGGCTGCCAGCGTTCTATGGCTCTGGTGCCACCACTGATGTGGGGCTCTTCCTGTCCTGCTGCCCTAGTCCTTGCTGAGCTGCTGGTACATGCCCAGGCTCTCTGGTAGAGGAGCATCCATGGTGCCTGACCAAAAGGTGGCGGATTTCAGAGGTGCAACTTGTAGTTTATCTGTTAATAAGCCTCTAATCTAGCCTTTTCTGTATGGTACTAATGGGAAAACTCTAGTGTGAATATCGTTCATATATGCCCATTAAAGATAGCAGTGAGTGACCATAGCCGACATGTCATTTTGTTCCAACCCTTCAGGTACTGGAGCCTTCTTCTCCTGCAGATTTTTCCATTTTATATCAGACTATTGCCATTAAAATATTTTTTTGCAGGTCTATACATAGGACTCCTAAGTGCTACAGTAAAAAATAAACGAATAAATAGTAAGCGTTTTATATTATAAGCTTTCTAACCAATTACCTGTACACCTTTAAACTCTGAGCATTAGTAAAAATTTGATTTGGTATGAACAGTTGAATAAAAGTATATGTGAGATGTCATTCGTAATACCCTCAGCATGAATTCAGTTTGAAATATTAAGAATTTTGAAAAGTTTCTTGGAAATGTGTATTATTAATTAATAAATATTTGTGTTACAATAGCTGCCACAATCTCCAATTAGGAGGGTGGAGCCACATTCCATTTAGACAGCGCACCTGGACTTGTGAAGATGCAGGCCCTGACCTCAGAGGTATTTACACAACTAAATCACGGTGAGATCAATGGAGTTAAACCTAGCTGCCTTTGAGAAGATGGACCATACTGCCTACACTGAAAAGCTTAACATATAGAAAGACAAGGGATACACAAAGGCTGAGAGAAGAGGGATGCAATGACATGCATATAATTTTTACCTATGTTAACAACTTGCAATAGTTATATAATAATAGAGCTATGGAGTAAGTGCCAGCTTACCTCTTCTGCCTCCCAAGCAAGTATTCATTTGCTGACTTTTAGGGCTTGTGTACATTGGCATGTTTTATTGCCAAAACTGCCTTTCTGGTGACAAAACAGTGAGAGCATGTATACTACAATGTGACTTGTGTCGGGAAAGACACCCCATTTTAGCAAGAATAAACTTCCATCCCTGCAAGAGACTTTTGTCTTTTCCCCTTTATTGTCCACAAAGAGCCAGTGTGGACTTCAGTGCTTGTTTTATCAAAAGAAATAGCACCCACCAGTATCCCACAATGCCTACCCTGATGGCTGTGCTCAGTGTTTTGTGATCTTTGCTGCCCTCAAGGCATGTGCCCCTCCCCTTTCAAAGCTCCGGTAAGTATCTGACAGCTGAGTGAGCTGCTCCATTTGGGGAGGAAACAAAGAACAAATCATTGGAATGTTTCTGTTCTACCCTGCACTGAGATCACAGCAGCAGGCAGACAGCGGCTGCAGGAGGAGAGCTGGAAAGACTGCTGTGCTGCTTTGACATTCCTCAGCATGGCATACTCATAAGCTACCAGGGAATCCCAAGAAGTGCAGGGATCATCTCTGCCTTCCCACAACACTGCATTGTGGGATGCTAACCCACATTGCTTTGCTCTGTCAACATTGTTGCTAACAATGTGGCCATGAAATGTCAACAATGGGGGTATGTCTAGACTACATGCCTCTGCCGACAGAGGCATGTAAATTAGACTACCCGACATAGTCAATGAAGTGGGGATTTAAATATCCCCGGCTTCATTAAAATAAAAATGGCTACCACGTTGTGCCGGCTCAGCTGATCGTCGGCACAGTGTGGCAGTCAAGATGCAGATCAGTCGACAGGGAACGCCTTTGTCGACCGCTCCTGTAAACCTCATTTCACGAGGCATAAGGGAGCGGTCGACAAAGGCGTTCCCTGTCGACCGATTCGCATCTTGACTGCCACGCTGTGCTGACAATCAGCTGAGCCGGCACAACGCGGCGGCCATTTTTATTTTAATGAAGCAGGGGATATTTAAATCCCCACTTCATTGACTATGTCGGGTAGTCTAATTTACACGCCTCTGTTGATGTAGTCTAGACATACCCTGGGAGTCAGAAAAACTGGCTTGACTAGTTTTCATTTTTGCTTGCCGACAGCACTTTTGACGCCAAACCTTTCCAGTGTAGACATAGTCTTAGCAGTCACATCAGAATTGGATACTGAGGAAAGATTTGATGGAGAAGGTAGGGGCCTTATAGACCAGGTTTTGGAGGGTATTCCATACATATAGGCAACGTGGAAGAAGGCACGAGGAACTGACTATAAGCAGAATAGAAATGCATTGCTGGCACAGTTGTGAATGAGCTTGAGGATCATGACAAGAAGCTTATACTGCACGGAAGAGGCAGTGAGGAATATGAAAAGTAGGGTGATATGGTCTAAATAACTGTCAGAAAAGACAATCTTAGCATCTATATTTTGTATGTGTTGAAGGGAAGCTATGTCACAAGCCAAGGAGGTTTCAGCAATCATATGACAGATAATAAGAGCAGGTATGCGAATGCTGATTGTCTGGACCTATTTAAATGCCCTCATTTCCAGAAGTTCCATCCCAAAATGTTATAATTATTTACCTCACTGAGCTCCTGAATTGGCCAAGACTGTATGATACAGCCCGTGGAGGGATTGTTTTTGAAGTATGATGAAAAGATTTAGGAACTCCCTGGTTTTCACCATACCTTTAAGGATGAGCAATTGATGATCCTCAGTATCTATATTATTGGCCACCTTAACTTATTCTTACGACTACATCAGGATAACTATATTTTGATCAATCTTTTGTGAGATTGTTTCAAATTGAAAACATATCAGTATTATATACAACTCATGCTACCAACAGCTGTCATGATAGTAATATGTTTTATTGAAAATACTGATGCACTGTAAAGAGTGACATATTAAAAGATAGGGTGGGACTGATTTTCCTTGTTCCCCACTCATATTGCTATAACACAATATTATGTGCATTACTGGAGATATCTTTAACATTTCAGTATATGCTCTGGTAATTCATGCATCTGTTTCTTCTTGGCAGGGAACTAATTTTCATAATTATTTGACTGTAAATTTTATTTTTTTGCCTAAAAGCAGTAAAGAAATATTTTTTAAAAGATGGTGGTTATAACAAGACAACACAAAATTTAACTTTGTTTTTGTAATTTAACAATAGCTACATCCGTGGAGAGTTGGCTGATGCATTCGCTGAACCTTCCACAGATTCAATCAGTGCAAATACTCTAATAGTACTATTGCTTCATTGTTGAGAAGAATCCATTGAATATTAAAACTCATTTTCAGTCCTTTACCAGGTGCTGCAGAAAACAGCTCATAATGATGCAGCTTTTTCCTCTTCTATTCTATTCTATTTTGCAAGCTTGCTCTCATACAAAGGTGCTGCTTTTGTTCCTTGTCAAATTCAGCCTTGGACACTGTTCTAATCCCCCCCCAGAACAACTTCCTGAGAAAGTCTCACGTAGAGACCTTCATGAATCTCCATGAATGCATGATATAAGACATAATGATGCCATTGTTGACCACTGATACCTGTCAGAACAAAGCCCTGAAAGAGACCTCAGATAAAACCAAGGATAAATGCAGTACAAGCACGACTGCAAACCCTCTTACTTGTATTGATGAGCAGTCACCCAGGCAAGCAGTCCCATTGAGTTTGACGGGCTACATCTGTGAGTAGCTTGTCACTAATATGAGCTCACAATTTAGCATTCTGCATTTCAAAAACCAATAGTGCCAACTTAAAGTCAATAAATGACATATAGAGGGCAGGATAAAGAACTTTAGTCAATCACTTTCCTGAAATATAAAGTGTTATAATAATCTTCTAAATATCATTTAAATGGTGATCCTTATTCACACTATATTACTCCAGTTTTATATTATCACAGGTGTTGTTACTGTACAAAAATCCAAGGAGTTGTTGCAGCAAAACAGGAGTAATATAACACTAAAGAGGACCCCATTATGGATCCAGTTCTAGGTCCAATTATCTCTCCATGTTCACTCAGATAATTTCCTTGATTTTTTAAAGCTTTTACTCTGCTGTTATGTGTGTCTTCGCTCAACCAACATCACTCAGAAAGCAGGAGAGTCCATTAGTATACAGTCACAGGGAGAAAAGGTTCTAATCTTCCATTATATCCTTTTAATCAGGCAGTGGTGAAAACAGCTCATAATCATGAATGACTTTTTTCCTCTGTTATATTTTGCCAGATTATTTTCTGTCAAAACTACCAAGTATTGTTGCTGTCCTTCAAGAAATTTAACTATGTTGGCCTAGGCATACGGTTGTAATACCATCTCAACATACATATACATATATAGATATTTGGGGGAAGGGTTGCGATATTTTATGGAGTCAGCTGTGTGAAGGTTCAGAATGGGACAGAAGCCAGGCTTTGGTTTAAAGAAAAGATGCAATTACACGATCCATATTAAACAGAACAATGATCAAACTCTCTAGCCTGGATCAACAAAGTGACTTAGGTACCTCATGCCCAATCTGAGGTGCCTAAGTCCCATTTTTAGGCAGCACTATGATCCACAATAGTCCTGGCTGGCCACCACCTAATTCCATAAGTGCCCTAGGTTCCCTAGGCAGCTCCACTCCTAATTCTGAGTATCTGATTCTTGCATCACTCTGGACACTGTCCCCTAAGCCCTAAAAAGATCCATGATACAAGAGAAGATAAGTATCAGATGGGTAGCTTTGTATCTGCAAAAGCGACGAGGCGTCCTGTGGCACCTTATAGACTAACAGACTTATTGGAGCATAAGCTTTCGTGGGCAAAGACCCACTTCGTCAGATGCAACTTTCAGAGAAGATAGTGCTCCTCCACTGAACTTGGGTGCAGGGCCCTATACAGTAGGCATGCTCAGAGGCCACCAAACTCCACATAAAATAGCTGGAGTAGAAGAGTGCGTGGAATGCCTCACTCAAAATCTTGTGGTTATCATACTCACCTGGGGATGCTCAAAACCCCAGGTTCAACTCCTTACCCTGCCTGATCAAAAGGGACTTAAACAGGAATTTGTCACCTCTGGTAAGTGTTCAAGCTGCTAAGCTACAAAGTGATTTCAGCTCTCTCTGAACCATTTACAATTAATTTTTCAATTATTTAATTAAACAGAAAGAACTTCAATAGGATAGACTGAGGGATCTTCAGATCAGAATATTAAGTAACCCAGTGGATTATCTTAAAAACCAACAAATGGTCTGGTAGCACTTTATAGACTAACAAAACATGTAGATGGTATCATGAGCTTTCGTGGACACAGCTCACTTCTTCAGATGACTCCGCTCATGATACCATCTACATGTTTTGTTAGTCTATCAAGTGCTACAAGACCATTTGTTGTTTTTTACGTTTATCCTGTACAGATTAACTTGGCTACCCCCATGAAGCCAGTAGATTATGACACTCCCCTGAAAGATGACCAATACTTGTTCATCAGATGAAGGGAGAACTGAAATTGGGGAACTCTAAGCAAAATATTATCCGATAGTCGACCAGTCCCTTGACTAGTCCCTCCCCCCCCATGCTGCCTCTATCAGAGGCAGCAAGGGGGCAGCAAGAGCCGGTGCTGGGGAGAAAGGGAGGCAGGGGGGCAGAGGGGACCAGGTGCGAGCGCTTAATACATTTAAAAGGCAGAGGTGCAGCGGGGTTAGCTCCCGGTGCTGGGAGCTAACCGTGCTGTGACTCCCCCACTTATCCACTAGTCAATGGAGATTCCATCGACTAGTCAATTAGTTGATTAAACTAAATTTAACATCCTTCCTAACCACTAGGCTAAAGGTTATGAGGGAGTCCTATTGCTGCCTCTTCCCCATCAGAGAGGTTCTGCATGTAGTTAGGTGACCTCATAGCACACATATCCAATGGGGCCTGGCATGCAAGTTAGGAAGAAGAGCAATTATTCCCTTCAGCTCAGGGATCGCGGGCAGAGAAAGGTGCCTTCCCCCTTCGCAGATGTTGGTATTGAATGCTGTGAGGGGAATGGGTCTTCAGACATATTCCTCTTGTCAACATCTCTCATTGGCTGTCTTAGGCAGCTCCTTTCCTAGTGTGCTGGCTTTTGTGGTCCAGATTTTAGGGTGCCTGTCTCTCCCCATGCATTGTAGAGAGACCATTGATACCAAACTCTGGCTTTGCAGATCACAATGTTGTTCCTGTGATTGTTTTAGATGCTTAAAAGTTAAGAGCTGCAACGCTCACTGTCACAATCAATTCCTTTGTGGATCTGGGTTTCAGATCATATGAAACTTTTACGAGTTTTGAAAAGCACTGAGAACAGGAGTAATGCAAAAGGATCTATAATATTACAAACATGTCGAGGAAACAAAATGAGATTCATCATGGAAAAATGCAACCTTAAAATGAAAACGTCTGGACAAATATAATCCCAAATAAATGCAAGGCTAACTGTGTACTGGGATTTACTAAGATTATAATTTGGTAATTCTACCAAAAAAGCGCAAATTTGAAGTGTCTATGTAAGAACTCACATGAGAAGAATCAGAAAGTAGTATTTATTCCCTATACAGCTCCATTGTCACCACACCTGGAAAATTTCATTCTGATCTTGGCATCTCATTGGAGATTGACAAATTGGAGTGAGTCCAAAGATGAACAATATGGTAATGGGGTAAAAGGATTTCATTATAAGGAAAGATTTAAAAAGCTAAATAAGTATAGCTTGGCAATGTGATTACTAACATCTGCCACATCAATTCATAAACATGTGAAGGGTGTTAGAACACCAAGAAAATATAAATGTTCAAGAGTGGTTCATGATGATGTAATCCGGAGTAATGGAATAAAATGAAGAAAGGGTAAATTTAGGCTTTCTTGCAGTGAGAGGTATTGATTTGTACAACAAAATCCTAAAGGAATTGATTATACCATTATTGTTTGGGACTTTTACAACTAGATTTTGCAAAACTCTAACAAATATACAGTGAGAACTGATACTGCACTTGCAGATCAAAGGACTGGATGATCTAATGGTCTGGATAAACCTTTTTAGTCTCTAAATTCTGCGATTCTCTCTCCTGATTCCTGATCCATGCAATGATTCAAACTCATTTTTCCTCTCCAAAAAGAGGGAAGAGGCAAATATTAAATTTTAACCTTTTTGAAAATGCAATGAAAATTATAAAAAAAATCTATAGACAAAGATAAAGAAAAAGTCAGAATTTGCCCTCAGATACGCATATACATATAACTCTGCAAATATGTGTTGCATAAAAAAGCCTCTGCCTGAGCTTACTTGATTTATATACATGGATTTTCTAAAGCTACACCAAACTGTAAGGTCTAAGGTTTTAAACTGCAACTCATTGTGATCTTTGTCAAACTTTTTAATCTGTGTAACTCTCAGGAACTTACTGTAAACTGCAATTTTGTAATCTTTTTAACTCTCAGCCACCTTGCTTGTAACTTTCTCTAAGCTGCACTCCCCCCTGAGTGAATAGAGAGTGTGTGAATGTGTTTTTTGTGTTTGAAGAAGACGGGGAACAATGGACCACATGGCAATGAGTCATCACAGTATGGGCATGCTCCCTGCTGGATAAAGGGAAGTCTGGGCATGCTCTCTGGTGGATAAAGGGAAGTCTGGGCATGCTCCCTGATGACGAGGTGAATGAGTCACAGGAGCCATTCAGACACTATATAAAGAGAAGGAGCACATGTGAGACGCTCTCTTTTTTCCTTCCCCTGCTCCTGAGAAGCTTCTCTCCAGTGTCTCTCCTCCTGACCAGCTTCCCCAGCCATGATGAGCATACACCCTCCAGAATCCACATGCCTTGGCTCCTTCTGCAACCCATATGTCTGTGTAAGTGTGTGAGTGCCTGAGGGCAAGAATGAATAGGTGTGAATGAGTGAATTAATGGAAGGGTGTTTGCTTGCTTGCTTGTGTGCGTGAGTGCGTGAGAGAGAGAGAGAGAGAGTTTTATCTTCTTTAGTTTAAACTTTTGGTGGCTGCTTACTCCTCTTTAGTTTTACCTAGTGGAAATAAACCCATACCAGTGTAACCCTGGGTGGTCTCCAGTGAGAATATTTTTGGGGTAACAAGATAAAAATCTGAGAAGCATTTGATCCAAATGTTCAAGTAATTTGTCTCATGTTTAGATTTTTTATTATTTTCTGCCTTATTGTATTTTTATAATGTGTAATAAAATGGCTTACTCTAGCATGCGAGTCAGAAGCAAATATTTCACTCTAAAAAGCAATGAGTTTTATTCTTTAAATTTTCCTACTTGCTGAAAGTGTTATGTAGTTGATTTTACAGTTTAAAATGTACCCTTATGAAGCAGAAAACATATTCTAAGTTTGCTTCATGGGGGAAAAATTAATCATACTTGTTTTTCATTTTCTGTGTTACGGAGGTAAAAACATGAGATGACACCAGCAGATAAGAACAAATAATTGTTTACAGTTTTCCATGCTGAATATGGCTCCAGTGAGAAACTAACTATAAATATTTCTTGACTTCTAGTGCAAATAATGTATTTAAATGATTTGCTCATCTAAATGAAGATACAGAAAAAGGGAAAAATAAAAGTCCTATTACACAGTGATAAGATCAAACAATAATACTGCTAATCTAGTAACCTATAAGTGAATTTAACTCTTGCAATGTAACAAAAAAATGTGCCAGATGGTGTTATATTGTGAAGAGCATAAGACAAAATGTCTTCTCTCACTTGGTTGGATGAACAATACTCTAGTAAACTCTGAAAGGTTCAGACTGTCCCTAGTCCTAAGGGGAGTTTGCAACACAGGAAAGAAGTAGCTAAAGGAAAGTAGGTCAGTTGCAATCTCAATATGTGGTAGAAATGTGCTAGGGCTTGTCTACATTACAGCGGCTACAGTCGATCTTCCAGGGTTTGAATTAGCAGGTCTAGTGAAGACATGCTAATTCGAGCTGAGAGGGTGCTCCTGTCAGCCCTGGTAGTCCTGCCCCTATGAGGAGTAAGGACAGCTGAAGGGAGAGTGTACTCCCATCGACCTCCCGCTGTGTGTACGGTGCCAAAATGCGATTTAAGATACTTCAACTCCAACTACATAATTAACGTAATTAACATAGCTGGAGTTGTGTATCTTAATTTGAACTTATCTCCTAGGGTAGACCTAGCCCTAGAAAAGTTCAAATGCAAATGTTAATGCTTTTTAAAATTTTAAAATAGAAATCTCACCAAATTTTTCAGAAAATAATATTTAAGGGATGCAAAATTAATGAATGATGAAAATGTCCATGGAGTAGGAGGCCAGAAAGGATCATGCATCACACAAGCCATAGCATTGCCCTGAATTAATTCCTCTTTGAACTTGAGCATATCTTTTAGAAAAAATCCATCACACAGAATGACACTGAAAAACAGTCACAGATCTGCAGAGCTCTAGTCTTCCATTCTACTATGAGATTTTGAGGACACTGTTATGCATATGTGGATTAACACTGACTTCAATATCTTTCCACAGGGAAAGAAGTGTCGGTCAATGTGGACCCTGTTGCAGAACAAGGGGCTTAGTTAGGAGATCCTCTGGCAAGCTGGAGCAATCAAAGAAGCACAGGCAATCAAACTCATGTCTGCCAGGTTTAAAAGCAAAGACTCCTACCACTTAAATGAAAGAAGTATTTTCTCTCACTAGTATTAGGATCTGTAAGATCTACAAGTCATCTACTGGAAGGCAGTGGTATACATACACTTTAATCAGTCATCATAACAAGCCACAAACAGGGGTAACCAAAGAGGTAAATTGCAATGTCTATTTCTAATGTATTAGATATATGAAATAAAACATTGGAATAATTTTCTCATTTCCCTCTGTTTCAAGTGCTCTGCAGTAATAAAGAGTTCAATTCTTTAGTTTTTACTTACTTAAGCAGTTATAATTAGTCATTAAAAAGTGAATGAGGAATACAGGACTGGACTTTGAATGGCCTCCAATAAAATTCAGGACACTCTCGTTATAATGCCCTTCATAATTACAAACCTTTGGCTATAAAGAACCTGGTCTCTAGATCCCAACTACAGTATTGAAAAGGCTGTAAGGTGGAGTGAGTGGGCAGTTGGCCTGGACACAAAGTTTCAGAGGCAGAAAAACGGGGCAGAAAACGAGACTAACAACAGTAGCAGGCAGAAGCATGCAGGGGGACAATATCATCCCATCTTTACTTGTGCTGATGTCTGGGCACCCAGAATCTGAAGGCAACGCAGCCTCCAGCAGCAGTACAGAAATAAGGATGGCATGGTATTATGTTGCCATAGAAATTGGAGAAATTAATTATTTTATAAGAACTCAGACTTAAATCAAAGTCTTGATTTTTTATTTTTTAACTGAAAATATGTTGATATACTTTTACATTTTTCGTGTTCAACTGGTTTTGAATGTTTTGTTTCAATCTCAGATTTGTGGTGGTTTTTGTACTGTTCTGCAATGAATTAATTCAGAATACTGGATACATGTCACAAATGCTATTAGTAATAATAACTGACCTCCAAGGTGATTTAATTAACTTAAGTCCAGCAGTTTATCATTTGTTTTTGATTATCCTTTCACTATAATGTACTATTATTTCAGTACAAATGAGGTACCATATGCCCCATCTATCAAAATCAATGGAGAGGCATGGGAGAATGTTGATTATTTTCTCTACCTTGGAAATTATCTTTCAGCCAAGGCAGATATTGACGTAGAAATCCAACATCATCTGAGCTGTGCCAATGCAGCCTTTGCTCGTTTATGGCACAAGGTTTTTGAAGATCACGACATTAAAACAGACACCAAACTTCTTGTCTATCAAGCTGTCATTCTCCCAACACTATTGTATGGGTCTAAAACCTGGACAACCTTGAAAGTCCTTGAGAAGTATCACCAACAATGGCTTCCCAAGATCTTGAAGATCAATGGGAAGACAAGTGCACTAACATCAGTGTTCTGGAAGAGGCAAAGACCACCAGTATAGAGACAATGATCATCCATCAGCAACTTCACTGGACTGGTCACGTTGTTCAGATGCTAGACGATCGCCTCCCAAAACAGGTCCTCTTTTCTCAGCTGAAAGAAGGATACCACAACATGGGAGGACAACAGAAGCGTTATAAGGACTTGGTAAATGATAACTTAAGTGCAACATTGATGTTGACACTTGGGAGACCCTTGCCCAGGATAGCTCAAAATGGAGACAAGTCCTATGCAATGCCTCCCTGCATTTTGAATTTGCCTGCTGACAAGCTGAGGAGAAGAGGAGCAGGAGGAAGAAGAGACTGGTTTCTAGTCATGGTCAACAGCCTCCTGCTGTATACAGAAACATCTGTCCTCACTGTAACAGAACTTGTGGTTCAAAGATCGGCCTTATCAGCCACCTGAGAGTCCACAATTCCCATGGAAGATGATCAGACTTGGCAACAACTGATCACCATTAAAAACTGTTATTTCAATATATTATATGTAAAGTGGTAATTTCGTCACTGATGCTTATTCAAAAATATTAAATTTCCAAATACAGTAACACTAAATAACACTATTCCATTTTAAAAACTAACATAATTTATCATCTTAAATACAATTTTTTTTCAGATCTTTCTCGCTAAAATTAAGCAAAGGACATCACATTTCTTTAAGCCTTGTATTGTATGCTCCAAATGGCGACTAATTAAAATGTAGCTTTAAATAATTCCTTTAGATGCACAAAATAAGTATGTGGTATAAACTTTATTATGATGTTATATCAACAATCAAAACAATATTAATTATTCAGGAACAGTGATTGTAAGCATTTTCTACTAATTTGAAAATATCATTTTTAAAACTAACTTACTGCATGCTATAACAAAGGCATAATTAGTGGATAGAGAGAATGAAACAATATTACCACAATGGCATATTTTGAATTCATATTATTAATTGAGGCCTGATATTGCAGTCTTTGCCCAGATAATGGTCTCACCAAAATTTTGTCTGTGTAAATTCTTCAGGTTCATGTATGACTATAGTTACAACAATTACTTATGGAAAACACTGGATACTTTCTCACATTCATTTGAATTTTATCCCTGTCCCCATCATAGGTCTAACTTAAAAAAATACAAGTATTCAAGTATTAAAGCATCAAAATATTATGATATTTAAAAACTTAAGTAACAAAACCTAGCTCTGAAGTAATCTGGAATGCTCATTCATATCTCTTTTACTTTTACCTGACAAAAGCAAACTTATTAACCCATAGTTTAAGGATGCTACTATTTTTTATTTATGATCCAATATGTAACAATACAAATGCACTGAATACAAACCAAGAATTTTTAATAATATTTACTTACTTTGGTAACACCAGAATCTGCACGATAAAAATGCAGAAGAATATGAGACAAGCACAAGTCACATAATACTTGAATGCTGGCAGTGTAGTTGTTCTGTACTGCAGAATAAATTAGAAATTGTTAAAATTACAGTTTCCAATATAGAAAAAATTGCCTATTAGCCTAAGACATTTTAAAGAGGCAGATATACATACAAACTTTTTGGCAAAACTTAATTATTTTATTTATTTTAAGGATTATCCTCCCCACTCACAAAACATGAGATATTTGGAGCCAGACATTGTCATGCAAAGCATAGAAGCTTTTGCTCTCTTCCCACACTTTAGAGTGTGCTTTTTCTATAAAACTGAAATATCTATATATTCTATCTACACAAAGAGCACGATTATAATTAAACATCCTAGGAGAGAGAATTAAGCTAACTCTGCAAACTTTCAATTCCTGGAATGAGAACGAGTTTCTGCCAAATTTCAGCCATAAATAAAAGTAAGGGATGAGAAAGTTAAGTGAAATTACAAATTAATTCAAATTCTTCTACAACTATAGCTAATGGCATAGGTGTTACAACACATTCCACTGTGTCTAGGAGTGACCTAGGAGTAACTCAGGCCCTATAGAATGAACTAGCAATGACACCCACATTCAGGTTGCCTAATACTTTCCATTAAAAAATTACCTTACACATTACAAAGACAGCCTCCCCACCTTTTGATATGCATAGTACTCCAGATTAGCCATTTTAATTAACTCTTACAATAAGCAATTTCCTCCTTCCTTGTCTCTTCCTTGTCCCCTCACACCCACCTTCTGTTCTATGTAGCTGACATGTTAGTTTATAATTTGTTTGTTTACTTTTTTTCATTATATCCCTCAGTTATATAATGGTCATGCCAATTCACTTTCAGAATATGATCTGAAGAAGTGGGTCTGCCCCACGAAAGCTAATCACCTAATAAACTATCTTGTTAGTCTTTAAAGTGCTACATGACTTCTTTTTTTGTTTTCCCAAGATCAGACGAACATGGCTATCTCTGTGTTATTAAAAAAGATGTTTGTGATCTTTTTCTGACAGGCTCTCATACGCCCATTGTTTGCAGTAGGTCTTAGAAATTTGGCAGAATTAGAGTCTGCTAGGGTAAATACTGTGATGTCATTAAATTATATGCATGCAATTCCATCCTTATCTTTAGAAATACCTAATTAGTTTGCCCAAAAACATATTTAAAAATAAGAAAATATTTATCACAAGAAATGCACTGTTTGCTAGGTTGAAATAGAAATCTCTCAAATCTAAGCCAATAAAGCACTCTAAAAACAAATGATTTAAGCATTAAAATTGTTCAGGGTCTAGGAATTCAGGGGAATATAATTACATCAAAATGGATCAATGAGTAATTTCAAAAATGCTCAAAAGGCAAACCTTATAAATTATAAGTGGATGAGTTGTGCTTTTTAACTGTAAGAGCACACAGCTGTGCCTTTATACTAAAAGTCAAATTCTGCTCTGAAACACATGCACATAACTCTAAGTGCATGTCTATGAACAGAATTTAGCCCATAATGTGCATCTTAAGACTCTCCCCAACCCCCACCCCCTGCAGGCAATCTTGAATTCTGTAGCACATTAAAAACAATTTCTGTCAGATGATGAAATGAACTTTAAAGCATATGGCTGAATATATCTGCAGTTGGTTCTGTTGTTGCAGCTGCTGAAGTGGTCTGTAGTATTTTAATGGAACCACTGAAAATTTAAGACTTCCTGCTGTTATAAACTCACAATAAATTTCTGACCCACCTGACACACCTGCTCTTAAATATCTCCAGTGATGGAGATTCCACAACCCCCTCAGGCAATTTATTCCAGTGTTTAACTACCCTGACACTGGAATAAATTGCCTAGAGGGGCTGTGGAATCTCCATCACTGGAGATATTTAAGAGCAGGTTAGACAGACAACTGTCAGGGATGATCTAGGTGGTGCTTGGTCCTGCCGTGAGGGCAGGGGACTGGACTCAATGACATCTCAAGGTCCCTTCCAGTTCTTCTTTTATATGGTTCTGTAAGTCTAATGAGAGAAACAATTTAAGAAATTCAAGAAGCCAACCACATTATTTTCTTGCAAGCCTGTAAAAGGGCGAAATATTAAAACAATGTGTCAGGTGGGTCAGAAATGTATTACTTTGTTTTTTCTTTCAGATCAAGTAGGGCCCAATGTTTCTCTTACTGATGTCAAAGACAAATCTTTCACTGGCTGCAGTGGAAGCAAGAGTGAACCCATATAGACAATAAAAGACAGTGGAGAAGGAAATTAAAAAGCAGGTTATTAAGAGAATCATTATTTGTCACAGGCTAGCTAGCACTCAGCAGCCCACACAGTGATCTGTGGTCCACTATGTTCAGCACTGTACAGATTCTTTTTAAAAAGTCCCTGCCTCAAGCAACTTTGACCCTGCAAATGCTTACACGCATGCTCACCATTAAGCAGAGTATTCCCATGAATGGGTCTATTCAAGCAGTTAAAACACACATGTAAGTTTTGCAGGATTGAAGCCTAGCACATCATTTCCCCTTCTCCACTCAAACTGACTTGCATTTTCCCTCCTTCTCTCTCCTGCTCTTCCTCTGCCCACCCCCACACATTCACTTTCACTGTCCAGGTGAAGAATGGGGGGGGGGCAGGATGTGTGATTAGGGGGTTGGAGCACCTGACCTATGAGGAGAGGCTGAGGGATTTGGGTTTGTTTAGTCTGCAGAAGAGAAGAGTGAGGGGGGATTTGATAGCAGCCTTCAACTTCCTGAAGGGAGGTTCCAAAGAGGCTGGAGAAAGGCTGTTCTCAGTAGTGACCGATGGCAGAACAAGGAGCAATGGTCTCAGGTTACAATGGGGGAGGTCTAGGTTGGATATTAGGAAAAACTATTTCACTAGGAGGGTAGTGAAGCACTGGAATGGGGTTATCTAGGGAGGTGGTGGAATCTCCATCCCTAGAGGTGTTTAAGTCTCGGCTTGACAAAGCCCTGGCTGGGTTGAGTTAGTTGGGACTGGCCCTGCCTTGGGCAGGGGCCTGGACTTGATGACCTCCTGAGGTCTCTTCCAGCCTTAGGATTCTATGTGGGAAGAGAGATGACAGGAGAGAGGTAGAAAAAGGGTGACCAGAGACAATACAAGAAACAGAGTGATACTGCTCACTTCAGAAACTTCTGAAGAGGCCTCCTTTTAAAATTATTGCGCACCCTTGGGTTAGGGGGTGGGGGAATGAATCCCTTCTCACTCAGGCTCTAAAAGCCAGAGAAAAGGAGATCTTTAGAGAAGAAGCAGATATGATGATAAATAAAGAGTGTTCTATGGCCCCTTTCCCACTTGTGCTGTGGGTGAGAAAGAAGCTTCTGTCTGTCTCTTACTTCAAGTCACCCGCTGCATAGGAGAAATCTATCCTGGAACACTTATCTATGCACACTGGTAATAGGGAGAACAGACACTCAGGCATGGCACCTTTGGGGAACTTGGCCCAGAATCCTGAAGAGCATGAAAAATTACAGTATTCTGTATGGACAGGATGCTTCACACTGTTCTTCACTATCATCCTTTTACCTATACACCTCATGTTAAAGCTCCTAATGCTGTATTTCAGCAAGCATAAAAGAAAACAGACACATTTACAATAATATTTAAAAAGTTGCAAATTATGAGTACATTTTCATAAAATGACTGCCCATTTAAAAAAAATAAAAGAAAAATTGAAATCTGATAAAATGCACAATTTTTTATGTTGAAAATGCTCATTTACCCACACAAGCATGTTTGAAAATTAAGCTTTTACATATATATCATATTCTATTTTAACAATAACATTTGGGAAAGAGAAAATCAGATCTCCACCCTTTTCCACTCTCCAACCTTACCACATGCAGCACTAAAATTAGCTACTAACATGAATACGCTGTGTGGTGTGCACCAGGGCAAGAAAGATGCACTGAACTCTGATGTCTTAATTCTCCTATGTCAGCACCATTTGTTGCTGAAATTGAGATAGACATTCGGAAATAGCTTATTTAAGTTAGAGGGACTTTTACAGGCTGCATTATTTTTTTCCTATGCCAAACTAAACAAAACAAAGAAGCAGGTGATAAGATTTTGCATTTTAAAAACAAAACATATTAAACACAACAAATGTTTTGCATTATTAAATTACTATATAGAGATCACTGATTCTGAGGTGAAAACAACTTACTTCTTTTTCCAGAGTTTTGTTATAGAAAAGTAGTGATATTCTTTGAATATCTTCAGATTTAAGCCATTGCCTGAAAGAAAACAGAAACATACAAAACATTATAAAGAGCACCAAAAGAGATTAACCCTGTTTTTTCCCTGTCATGGGAAAGCTGTAAAGTAAGAAAAACAAGGTGAATGAGGTAATATCTTCTTTTGGAAAATTTCTGTTGGTGGGAGAGACATATTATTGAGCTACACTGAGCTCTTATTTAGGTCTAGGAAAGCTACTCAGAGTGTCACAGCTAAAAATTAAAATTGTTTAGAATAAATAGATAACACCTATTATAAGAGAGAATTCAAAGTAAAGTGGCCACTGCTGTCATAGGACAAAAAAGGGAGGCTAATGGGTTACAAACTGTTGTAATAAACTAAAAATCTAATGTTGTTATTAAGACTATGGCTTTTAGTGTGTTGCAAAATTATGAATTTAAGCTCCAATATTCCTCTATTCAAGGTGTTGTGAACATTTCCTGTGAGGTCAACGACTGAGGCCAGATATGGAGTGATCATTTTGTGAATAGAGTTCTCCCTCAGGTGAACCAGTGTTATTGGCTTTTATCATTTTTCTGTGTGAGTTCATTGGAGAGCATAGTGATTATCTGGTTTCACCCACATAGTTGTTATTGGGGCATTTTGTGCACCGGATGAGATAGACCTGTATTAGGCATGTGCAGGAGCTATGGATCTTGAAAAGCGTGTTACTGGGGGTATTGATCTTAGTAACTGTGGAGACAGAGCAGCAGGTTTTACATCTGTTGTTCTGGAAGTCTGGTGCTGCTTTGAGTTGGGGTGTTCTGGTCTGGAGGGAGCTTGCTTCTGGTGATGAACTTCGTGAGGCTGTGGAGGGGTTGATGGAAGTCAGAAGAGGGAATTTGGGAAAGAGTTCTCTCAGGATGTGATCCCCATGGAATATAGATTTGTTTATTTATTTATTTATTTAAAATATTTTTACCCTGACTCTCTATTTAAAATATTTGCGGCGGCTTACAAAATTTTTAAAACAAAATACAAATATATATAAACATTTAAAAATACGAGACCCCAGAGGGACATAGAACCTGCTAAAAGCATCTCGAGAGGAGGAACACACACACATACAGACTCAAACACCAATAAAAGCATGAGTAAAAACGGTGGCTTTAGCCTGATGCTGAAACAATGCTAATGTTCACGTCATGCGAATATTCCGAGCAATTCCACAGCCTGGGAGCAAAAGCCGAGAAGGCCTTGCTCCGTGTAGATGTTAATCTTATCTGCATAAGTGGGGGGAACACTAAGCAGAGCCTCCCCAGCTGATCTCAATCCCTGGGCAGGTTCATATGGGAGAAGACAGACCTGCAGATACCCCGGACCCAACCCGTTTAGGGCTTTATAGGTCATAACCAAAACCTTAAATTGTGCCCAGAAACATATCAGAAGCCAGTGCAGCTGCCGGAGCACTGGCATAATGTGCTCCGTATAACGACTATTAGTTAAAACTTGAGCAGACGCATTCTGGACCAGTTGAATTTTCCGAAGGCTCTTTAGAGGCAGCCCCACATAAAGCGCATTACAGTAACAGTTGGGATGTAACAAGAGCATGGATCACTGTGGCGAAGTCATGCTTGTTCAGGAAAAGTCGCAGCTGGCAGATCAGACAAAGCTGCCCAAAAGCACTCCTGGCCTCTGAAGAAATCTGGTTCTCAAATGTTAAAAAAGGGTCCAGGATGACTCCCAAGCTGCGTACCTGTTCTTTCAGGGGGAGAGTAACCCTGTCTAGAACAGGTACCACACCACATTCCCGAACAGATGGCCTCCTGATCCACAAGTCCTCAGTCTTATCTGAATTCAACTTCAGCTTATTTGACTTCATCCAGTCCATCATTGCTTCCAGACACCAGTTTAGATCAGTCACCGCCACACCTGGTTCTGATGTCACAGGGAAATAGAGTTGGCTGTCATCTGCATATTGATGGCACCATCCTCCAAAACTCCTTACGACCACTCCCAGCAGCTACATGTAGATGTTAAACAGCACAGAGGACAAGATGGAACCTCGCGGGACCCCATAGCACAATTGCCACGGGGTCGAATAGCAGCCCCCTAGCTCCACCTTCTGAAAGTGTCCCAACAGATAGGACCAGAACCACTACAAAACTGTGCCTCCAATACCCAACTCCGCCAGGCTCTCCAGGAGGATACCATGGTCAATGGTATCAAAAAGCGATAAGAGGTCCAGGAGAATCAAGAGGGATGCGCGCTCCTGCTGTCTATCTCCCAGCATAGGTCATCTACTAGGGAGACCAAGGCGGTTTCCATTCCAAAACCTGGCCTAAAGCCAGTCTGAAATGGATCTAAATAATCTGTTTCTTCCAAGAAAGCTTGGAGTTGCAATGCCACCGCCCACTCGAGTACCTTGCCCAAGAAGGAATTATTAGCAACTAGGAGATAGTTATTCAAATCATGTGGGTCCAGGGAAGGCTTCTTAAGGAACGGTTTTATCACTGCCTCTTTCAAGGCGGCAGGAATCATACCAGATCTAAAAGATGCATTAATAATCCCCTGGACTCAGCCAGTCAACCCTTCCTGGCTAGTTTTAATAAGCCATGAAGGGCAGGGTCCAGCGAGCTCGTGGTTGGTTGCACTCCTTCAAGCACCTTGTCCACATCCTCAGTCTGCAATAGCTGAAACTGTTTCAAAGAAAAACGACTGGGTGGTGTGCTCAACACATTCTGTGCCCCACTTACATAGCAGCCAGAGTCCAAATCAGACCGAATGTGAACGATCTTATCTGCAAACTGTTTCGTGAACAGATCACAGCGGGAAGCCAAGAGTTGCAGTTGTTTAGTGACACTCTCAGTATCTTTCCCAGACCTTAAGAAGAGCTCTGCATAGCTTGAAAGTTTGTGTCTTTCACGCATAGGCGCTAGGGTTGCTGTAGCGCCCCCTGACTTGATTTCCATTATATACAGGTTTACAGTTTGGTTCCAGCACCACCACTGTACACATTGCTCCAGCATCTCTGCTTTCATCGACAGAAGTTGCTTAAATAAAAGATATTACTTCATCCACCTTGTTTCTCTAATATTCTGGGACCCACATAGCTACAAAAAACACTGTCAATAACAATGTATAGTAAGATATCAGTTTATGTATTTTGAAGAAAGCCAGTTATTGTGCTTTAGAATGGAGAAAGTAAACCACATTAACTGCAACAGATGATCATGTAGTTCCAACTTTCCACTTCGCTACACACACACACAATCACACACACACAGGCATGTAGTTTCAACTTTCCACTTGGCATCTCACACACTCACACACACACAAAATGGGAGGTGAACTCTGTGGCTGTACCTCTGAACTCTGGGTCTGCCCTGCCCAAGGACAGCAACTGAGAGTGGGGGGCAGAGAAGGGTTGGGCATGTGAAAGGAACATTTACAATGCTGGACTTAAGAACCTGAGGGGAAAAGGACATCGCCCAACCTATCTGGGGTGGGACTGTTACTCATGCTTCATGTTTATGAACCTTGTTTGTGGCATTTTTCCAAACTAATGCCAAGTCACTTCCCTCCCTTTCCTTACAAGTTTCTTTTCTATACTCAGATTCTGTGCTTGCGAGTGGGGAAGCATTGCCTCTCAGAGGCGCCCAGGGGTGGTGTGTGAATTTCTCAGATTACTAGGTGGGGGCTCGAGCCAGTTCTGTGTTGAATGGATGGAGAGGAATGCCTAGATATTGAACCCAGCCTGGCTGTTGCTGGCTCCACCTGACAGAAGAGTTACACATAAACATACATTGTTATATTTTAATTAAATATGCTGTTGGTAATGTGACTTGGGAACCTTTATGATGAAAGGCTATATATGGGTATTATATTATGAGGGTTGAGAGATTTAGGGTCAATCCTAGTTCTAACTGAAAACAATCTACGGAAGACAGAAGAAAAATCTTATTAAAACACTTCAGTAAGCAAAATATTCCTTTTTCATTAGTGCCACTATGCTATTTGATTATAATGGGGCTACTCTTCTTGGTCTCCAATTAATGGAAGCTAATTGAGAATCTGCAGCATAAACAGTTTCCCCAACATTAAAGACCCATTATAGATTTAGAAAAACATTTTAGTTACAAATGGTACCTGGAGTGCATTATCATCTTAAATGAAATTACAGGAAAGGGCAAGATGAAGGTAATTTTCGTGTGAAGCAAAATGAAGCAACTTATTAATTAAGGCGCATTTATCAAATTGTGCAATTACTACAGATGGTAGAAACATTTAGAAAAGGTGAATTCAGAGGAATGTGAGCAGGCAGTGCCTTTATCATGACCTTTAAATGTTGTTTCTACCTGAAAAGTGACTCTGGAAAAACTACCTTCTTATTCAACTGATCTGAAACAAATACACACCACACAACAAAAAATACTAACCCAGGAACCAATCTCTGCAGCAAACCCCATTGCCAACTCTGTCTACCCATCTACCCTACCCTATGATCATAGGACCTAACCACATCAGCGATACCATCAAAGGCTCATTCACCAGCACATCTGCTAATGTGATACATGCCATCATGTGCTAGCAATGCCACTCTGCCATGTACACTGGCCAAACCAGACTCTCTACGCATAAGAATAAATGGACACAAATCAGACAGCAAGAATGGTAACACAGAAAAACAGTAGGAAAGCACTTTAACTTCTCCGGACACACAGTTACAGACTGTTGCCCTCCTCAAGCCAAAAAACAAAACAAAGCAAGCAAACAAACAAACAAGCCCTCAAAAACAAAACTAAACCAAATCTTCAGAAACAGACTTCAGCATGAAACTGCTGAGCTGGAATTCATATGCAAATTTGATACCCTGATTCAAGTTCTAAATAAACATATGGAGTGGTTCTCCCATTGCAACAGATAATTTCCTATTCAGGTACTCTCACCTGCTCACCACTGTTAGAGGTGAGCCACATCCATTCTGATTTAATTAGCACTGATGTCACACTTCCACTTCCTTCCTTCCCTCCTTCCTTCCGCATTTGAGGAAGAGAGTTGTAGCTCACAAAAACTTATGCAGGGGTGGGGAACCTAACGCCGTGGGGCCAGATGCGGCCCTCGGCTTGCCTGGATCTGACCCCCGAGGCTCTGAGCTTCCCTTCAGCACTGGGGAGCCTGTGCTGGCACTCCAGCTCCCCTGCCCCACTGTTCTCAGTAGGGGGCTATGTCAGCGAGGGTTTTTTGTTTTGTTTTTGCTTCTCACTTGCATGCGGTCCTTGACTGATTTTTCTGTGGGCCAGCATCCCTGAACCAAGAAAGTTTCCCCACCCCTAGCTTATGCTCTAATACCCTAATACATTTGTTAGTCTTCGAAGTGCCACTGGACTACCTTCTTGTTTTTAATGTGTGTTTTGACTAAATTAACTGCTTCAAAGTTGTTGCATCCATTATCTCAATTATAATTTATTTATCACATGCTATAAGATAATACTTAACTTTTGCTTTGTATCTGTAAAAAAATGTTTGCTTGGAAATTGTGAACCTAGCCAGAAAGGACCATCTCCTGCCTATCAAAAAGGGCTACCCAAACTAAATGGGCCATTGTGGGACAAAGATCACAGAACAAAGATTTTTATTAATTGCCCCTTAGACCCATGAAGAAGCTATATGCAAAAGGGCTCTTTCTATCAGTTTGAATTCTGGAAGAAGGAAATACAAAGAGTTGACAAAATTATTTTGATCTCTTTTTGCTGTTTGGACTCTCACAGAACTGGAGCAATGAAACAGAAGCAGAGAACCCAAGGATCAACTTGGGTTAGCCCTAAAAGACATTGCCTTGTAATAATTCTCTCATTTCTTTTCTTAGGATATGTCTGTACTTGCACCCTCTTTCGAGAGAGCGATGGATGCAAATGAAGAGATTTGAAATTGCAAATGAAGCCAGGATTTAAATATTCCGCACTTCATTTGCATATTCGCATTATGGGGCTATTTCGAAATAACAGATGCTGTTAAGACGCGGTTATTTCGAGAGAAAACCCTTCTCTCGAAATAACTGGTAAACCTCATTGTATGAGGAATAAAGGTTATTTCGAGAGAAGGGTTTTCTCTCGAAATAACGTCTTAACAGCATCTGTTATTTTGAAATAGCGCAATAATGCGAATATGCAAATGAAGTGCAGGATATTTAAATCCCAGATTCATTTGCAATTTCGAATCTCTTCATTTGCATCCCTCTCTCAAAAGAGGGTGCAAGTGTAGACATACCCTTAGTTAATAATCCCTTCGTTTACTATAGGATTGACCTCATGCATTGTTTTTGAGGTGAAATCTAAGTGACAGGTCCTTTGGGACTGGGAGTAACTTTGTGTACTTTGGTACACTGGAAGTGCCCAAGAGAGCCCACGTGACTCCATGATTAGACTGTTACAGTACTTTAGGAGTTCATACATGTTACTGTGAAGGGGTGGGAGAGGGGATGGCTTGCAGAATCTGGAATTACTAAGGAGTGATTATTGCAAAATGCTAAGTGGGTTACGTAGACTTCCAGACTTTGAACCTGACCTCCAGGGGAATATAGGGAGAGTCTGGTCGTATCTGTTGTCAGTAGGCTGAGGTACAAAGCAGGACTTTTGGTATAAAAGGCTGAGGTCAAACAGATACATGACTTCCTTTTTGATTTGGCAAATGGACAGGACCTTTTGTCTGAGAAAATGCTCCAACTCTGCTGAAAAGCTAGAAGGGACATTGGCCTAACAGACTCCCCATGTGGAAGATGGGGGATTTCTGGTACCTTAGCAGTACATACAAACTTTTTTGAAAAGCTGAGTGGTAACTGTAACTGCTGGCACAAAATGGTCATTGTTGTCACAGAGGGTAGGTCTAGACTGCACAGCTTACCCAGGATACCAGAGGTACCCCAGAAAAACTCTGCCACGTCCAAGGAACATGTCCGCTTTTCTGAAAAAAATGTCGGAAAAGTGGACGCGTTTTGTCGGCATCCCTGTAACCCTCGTTTTACGAGGAAGAAGGGATGTTCCAAAAGAGGGTTTTTCTGAAATTTGGCCCCATGTGGACGGGCCAAATTTCAGAAAAGCCTCTTTTGGAAGTAAATCAGAAAAAGATACACAATTTGCATACTGCAAATTGCGTTTCTTTTTCCGATTTATCTTTGTAGTGTAGACATAGCCAAAGAAAGCAAATCCCAGGTGCTAGCCTTTAGGCAGAACAGTTTCCTGGAGACATCACAATGTATGGCAAGGGCCTCAAAAAGAACTAGATAAATTCATGGAGGTTAGGTCTATCAATACTTACTAGTGAGGATGGGTAGGAATGGTGTCCCTAGCCTCTGTTTGTCAGGGGCTGGAAATGGATGACAGGAGAGGGATCACTTGATGATTACCTGTTTCTGTGCACTCCCTCTGGGGCATCTGCCATTGGCCACTGTCCGAAGACAGGATACTGGCTATAGACGGACCTTTGGTCTGACCCAGTATGGCCGTTCTTATGTACCACTTTAAAAAACCCGATCAGGAGGAAAGAACATATGGGTCACATTCCCATTTCCTTCCTCCCTTCCAAGTGATAGCTCAGAGCCTAAAAGCTCATGAGGGTGATTTTGAGGTACCAGAGAGGAGGAATACAAGTACAGTTGCCCAGAAATTGCAATCAAGCACCAGAACTGACTGCAAGGAAGCCGTCCTTCCTGCATTCTTATCGTTCTTCATTCTGGGGCCCAGGTAGTGAAGAGAAGGAGGAAGAAGCCCAAATTAGAATGCAGAAGGGTGAGGAATGAGAGAGGGAGGGGAAATGGGAGCTGCAGGAGGGAGAGTGGGAGAAGAACAGTAGCCAGAGAGTGGGGAAGCAAGGGAAGATAAGAGGCATGGGAGTGGGGGAGCAGGTAGGGAGGAGGACAAGAGCAGGGAGGCAAGCTTAGGAAGAGAAGCAGATATACGGGGCAGAGAAGACATGAGGTAGGGAAGATAGACAGAAGCAAGTTTATGGTAAATGGGAGCAGAAATGTTTATAATCATCTAAGTACCTCCAGAACCCAGAACTCAGATTGGGAGCTCTCAGGCTCTTCTGCTCTCAGCAAATATCTCTGAAGCTAACTGGCTACGTGAGTGTCTCAAGTCCCATCAATGCCTGAGCCACACAGGCACTTTATTACTGGTATTAGTTAATCTGGCAACAGAGTGCAACTGGCAGGGATTTGTGCTGTGGATTTAAAAGTTCAGACGCTGCTGATTACCTAAGCTAGTGGCCAATAAGTTCCACCCGATGAATTTTTTGTTTGTTCCGATTTTTTTAAAATAGGAAATTCTATAAAAGAACTTGCATGATAAGAACATTACTAAAATTGCAAAGCCAAGCACTCAAAGTTAGGAAATTCCAAACGTAAGATTGTCCAAGCACTGAAGAGATGGTAATTCAACTTTCCCCCATTCCTGTTCAAAGTGTGACACAAGGTCTTCTAAATACAAAATCATGTATTACCTCATAGGTGCATTCATCTTAACCAGTTAATTGTGAAGCAACCAATTGTGAACATTTTGGCTGAAGCGATTTGTCCAGAATCACATAGGAACACAATTCTCTATGGGAACATTCAATTTCTTTTGTAATCATAAGTCTGTCCTTTCTCTTCCTGAAATCCTCCTCCTCACTTACTATATACTATCTTCTGTAACGTATCAGTAGGTTTGCAGATTTGTCAGAGCATTTTTATCAAAAATCATAGAGCGGTCATAGTAAATTTAGCAGAAATTAACGCTCTGTGATTTTTTATAATAAATGCCCTGCAAGTTAGGGAACACCAGCCACAGGCAGCAACACCCTCCTCCCAGCAATACAATTCTAAACCTGGCTCGGTGAGGGAGGGAGGGTTTGGGGGTCTGGAGAGCAAATCCATCCTGGACTCATGCCAGCCTTTTATGTCCCATGAGGAAGAGTGTGCCGGTTAAGAGGGAGCCCTGAGCACAAGCAGTGGCAGGTCTGGACCGGAGGGAAGTCAGACCAAATTTGAGTGAGTGCGGCTGTGACCCTGTATGCCATGTTGAAAATTGTCAAAACTGTCTTTTTAAAACTACAGGCAGCCTGATGAGATTATTACACATGGAAATTAAGTGTAGTCTGTGAGTTTCTAACAGTTAGGTGCTATATACACCCTATTCAATTGAGTAAAATTGTGGACACTTGCAGTGGAGAGTAGAATTCATAACTATTAACCCCTATTTCTGCAAATGCAATCCCCCTATTTCACCCTAACGTGATAGTTAATATTCAAAGCAGCCTTTACACTTCAGATAGAATGGTATTGACCTTGCTCTTATCTGTTCACTAACAGGCTCAATAAGTGTTGCTCCAAGGTCATATACCCAGCATGTGCTTCTCTGCCTCTGAGAACAATGTACGCGTACATACGAGCTACGTTATGTTCTAAGGAATCAATGGGCTAACTGAAACAACAGTTATCAAAAGAAGGCACAAGAGGCATTTCTAGTTCGGTGGATCTAGTTCTGTCACTCTCATTTCTTACTATTCTATTCTCTTCTCATTTCTTACTATTCTATTCTATTGTGACAGATGATTCTCCTGAGCCAGAGCAAGTGAATGTGGAACACAGCTAGAGGAGCATACTGCTTTATTCTCTTTCTCTACCTCTGTTTTTAACCCAATTATTAATTATTTTCATTTTCACTCTTACTGCTAAGGTCCTTTGTTCTTTCTGCTCATCCCTCCTCTGGCTTTTCAATTACTATTTTAAGGGGCATCTATGAAATCAATGAAATAAAAAAAATCTATGAAAAAAATCTATGAAATCAAGAAATTAAAAAATTACTATTTTAAGAGGCACTTATCTATGAAATCATAAAATAAAAGAATAAATCTGATACCCTATTTCACTAGCAGTCTCATCAATTTGGGACATAATATACATTTCCTAGCTGTATATAAGGCTTTATACCAATTCTCAGCAGGATCTGGAAAGGTGTCACAGACATAGAGGCTTAGAGCCAAATCTTGGATTCCTGCAGAAGGCCTCAGGAAGCAATGAGCAACTTAGACTAGTGAGTGGGCCACATGCTCAGTAGACTGAAAGATTATTGCAATCAAGATGGTATCCTGGGAGAGGGTAGTTTTACTAACTGAACTTGCATATCTAGAATTTGCAGGATGTGCCTAATGAACCATAGCTGTCGTTTGATTGGATGCTGAGGTAGTGCACAATGCTCACTATCAATATTGTGTGCAATCAGCATGAACTTCACTTCACGTGCACTTGCTTTATGTGTGTATGTTGTGTGTGTGTGTGTGTGTGTGTGTGTGTGTGAGAGACTTTAGTAGTAATGGTAGGAAAAAACCCTATGTGGACGGAAACCCACAGGAATCTTGGCAACCCTGGAGTGGGCAACAGTAAACAAAATGTCTCGTGAGCCACACACAGAACCCCGCTGGGACACATGAGGCACTTGGGCCACAGGTTGCCCACAGTGGCCTAAAGAATCAAGTTTTGAGCAGGAGAACTTCAAGGGGCAAACTGAATCTTCCTGCACCGCACGATTCACAAGTGCAGTAGCTGTTAGAACAATGCCTTTATGAAAGCTGCTGCACAGTGCAGTTCCTCAGCCTGCAGGGAATATAATGTCTCTCTGAGTGGCCTATTTTATTTTATGAAGTGAAACGATGGATATTCCACTGCTTTTTTGGGTTTTTGTGCATCACTGTAAGGAGAGGCTGCAGACTCTACCACCATGTTAGTTGTAGAATAACATAAATGTTAAAGGGAGGAGATATCAAAATACTTCTGAGCATTGATTCCATCAATGGCCTGAATCATCCTCTCATTCAATTCCTCTTCAAACCGTTTCTTCTGTGATTTTGTTCTGTAATGAAAAAAGGTGAGAAATTATCATTGTGGAAAAGTTTTAAATTGTTAATATTAACTTTCAACTTCAAATCAAAGGTCTATGTATGACAGTCAATGGAAGGGAAGTAACAGAAAAGTAGCCATCTTAGTCTGGTCTAGCTGAAACAAAAGGCAGGACTATGCAGCACTTTAAAGACTAACAAGATGGTTAATTAGGTGATGAGCTTTCATGGGCCAGACCCACGAAAGGTCTGAGGAAGTGGGTCTGGCCCACGAAAGCTCATCACTTAATTAACCATCTTGTTAGTCTTTAAAGTACTGCATAGTCCTGTCTTTTGTTTAATGGAAGGGAAGTACTTGTTAACATTCATGTTGCAGTAGCACATAAAGGTTCTATCCAAAATGGCTCTCTCTGTGCTAGGCAATTACACACATATGGGCAGTGACGGGGGAATAAAAAGGAGAAGCTGGAAAACTACAGACCAGTCAGCCTGACTTCAATACCTGGGAAGCTACAATAGCAATGTATAAAAGAGTCCATTTGCAAATATCTGGAGGATGAAGGGGTGATAACTAGCAGGCAGCATGGATTTACCAAGGAGAAATCATACTAAGCCAACTTGATTTCCTTCTTTGGTAATTGGCAAAAAGTAATGGGTTTTGGTGGACAGGTAGAATGCAGGGGACATAATACACCTGGAATTCAGCAATGCTTCTGACACAGCCCCACATGGCATTCTAATAAGTAAGTTGGAGAAATGAAAGCTCAACGGAATTATCATTAAGAAGAGGTTAAACAATCTCTAACAAAGAGTAACTATTAATGAAAGTAATAGCAACATGTTTTTTAAGTACATCAGAAGCAGGAAGCCTGATAAATAACCAGTGGGGCCGTTGGATGATCGAAATGCTAAAGGAGCACTCAAAAGACGATAAAGTCATTGCAGAGAAACTAAATGAATTCTTTGCTTCAGTCTTCATGGCTGAGCATGTTAGGGAAATACTCAAAACTCAGACATTCTTTTTAGGTGACACATTGGAAGAATTGTCCCAGATTGAGATGTCAGTAGAGGATGGTTTAGTACAAAATGATAAACTTAACAGTAACAAATCACCGGGACCAGAAATGCATTCACCTAAGAGTTCTGAAAGAATTCAAATGGGAAATTGTCAAACTATTAACTGTGGTTTGTAACCTATTCTTTAAATCAGCTTCTGTACCTAATGACTGGAAGATAGTGTGACAGACCACAGCCTGCAAACTGCAAAACTCTTATAGAAGGCAGCCATATTGGGAGGTGGGTTAATGCTTTCTTGTTTCCAAATTAGCCTCACCTGAACACAGCCCAGCAGCCAGGGTAGAAAATAGAGGCCTAATTAGGAGGCAGCTTGCAGCTGGGGTTAATTAAGCACCTGCTGCCAATTAAGGATCCAGGATTCCTATAAAAGGATTCCTCCCAGATAGCAAGGGGGGGGGGGGAGTTTTTGGAAGGTGCACAGAGCAGAGCAAGGACATGCTGAACCCCAAGGACTGGCCTGTGATAAGAATGACATGGTAAGCAGGGACCCTTGCCTCTAGGGAAATCCCAGGGCAACAAAGGGGGCTCTGTGAGTCTCTGAGGTGCTCAAGTAACCACCAAGAAGCGCAGAACCCCCAGGGAGCTACCAAGGGACTTTGTCACAATAGCTAACATTATGCCAATATTCAAAAAGGGCTATAGAGGTGATCCTGGCAATTACAGTACTGGGCAAATTAGTTGAAACTATAGTTAACAATAAAATTGTCAGACACATAGATGAATGTAATTTGTTGGGGGAAGTCAATGTGGTTTCTGTAAAGAGAAATCATGCCTCACTAATCTACTGGAGCTCTTTGAGGGGGATCCAGTGGATATGGTATACTTAGATTTCCAGAAAGCCTTTGACAAGGTCCCTCACCAAAGACTCTTAAGCCAAGTATGCTGTCATGGGATAAGAGGGAAGGTCCTTTCATGGATTGATAACTGATTAAAATACAGGAAACAAAGGGTAGGAATAAATGGCAAGTTTTCAGAATGGAGAGAGGTAACTAGTGGTGTCCCCTAAGAGTCTGTCTTGGAACCAAACCTATTCAACTTATTTATAAATGCTCTGGCGAAAGGGGTATGCAGTGAAGTGGCAAAATTTGCAGATGATACCAAACTGCTCAAAATATTTAAGACCAAAGCAGACTGTGAAGATCTTCGAAAAGATCTCACCAAACTAAGTGACTGGGCAGCAAAATGGCAAATGAAATTTAATGTTGGTAAATGTAAAGTAATACACATTGGAAAGAATAATTCCAGTTATACATACATTAATGATGGGAACTAATTGAGCTGGAACTACTCAAGAAAGATCTGGAATCATTGGGGAAAACGTCTGAGTTGAAAACATCCACTCAGTGTGCAGCGGCAGTCAAATGCAAACAGAACGTTAGGAATCATTTAAAAAGGGATAGAAAATACAACAGACTATCGTATTGCTTCTCTATAAAACCATGGTATGCCCACATCTTGAATACTGCATACAGGTATAGTCACCTCATCTCAAAAAAGATATATTGGCATTGGAAAAGTTTCAAAGAAGGGCAACAAAAATTATTAGGGGTTTGGAACGGGTTCCATAGAGAGAGAGATTAAAAAAGAGGAGACTTGGGGGATATGATAGAGGTCTATAAAATCATGACTGGTGTAGAGAAAGTGAATAAGGAAAAGTTATTTATTTGTTCCCATAATATAAGAACTAGGGAGTCACCAAATGAAATGAATAGGCAGCAGGTTTAAAACAAACAAAAGGAAGTTTTTCTTCACTCAGCACACAGTCAACCTGTGGAACTGCTTGCCAGAGGATGTTGTGAAGACGAGGACTTTAACAGGGTTCAAAATTCATGAAGGTAAGGTCCATCAATGGCTATTAGGTAGGATAGGTAGGAATGGTGTCCCTAGTTTCTGTTTGTCTGGAAATAGATGACACTCCCTCTGTGTCATCTGTCATGGGCCACTGTCAGCAGACAGGATACTGGGCTAGATGGACCTTTGGTCTGACCCAGTATGGCCATTCTTATGAAATTATATCAGATTGGAAGGATGCGTGTTATTCTACAAGGATCTCTTCTTGGCAGGGAAGCTGACAGCCTTGCTGGGCCTCTGGGAAAGGTTTGTGTAGTGGTGGCCCTGTGCTTCCAGATGGGGCAGAGCCTTTGGTGGAAAGGTGGAGTTCGGGACAGCCAGTCCTCAGTGCTGCCTGGAGTGAGCCACGCTGTGCCTACCCTTCCCAGACAGCCCTGAGAACTGCTCCAGTGGTGATTTAAAGGGCCTGGTGCTCCAGCCACCGCCACCACTGCAGTAGCAGCCGGGAACCTCGGGCCCTTTCAAATCACCTGGCCTCACTGAAGTTGCCCCCTTTGCCCCTTTCCCCATTGGTGGACCTGCTTCTGGGTCCAATGTAGTTTAACATTTTATTAATGTCCTGAACGTAGGTATAGAGAGGCTAGAGCTAAAATTCAGAGATCCTGATTGGAAAATTGGGCTTTAGACACCAAAATGAAATGCAACAAAGACAAATATAAGATGCTAAATGTACAGAAGTAAAATCAAATGCACAAATGAGGAATGAGGGGAAGCTGGCTTGGCAGCACTGCTACTGAGAAGAATCTGGGAACTCTGATGGATCACAGCCTCAACATGAGCCAGCAATGGGATGCTGTTTCAAAACAGCAAATGCAATTTTAGGTTGGAGTAACAGTAACATAGCATGCAAGTCACAGGAGGTGATAATACCACTCTGCTTGGTGTTGGTTAGGCCTCAACTGAAGTACTGTATCCAGTTTTGGTCACCAATTGTTTAGAAGAGATGTAGAGAGACTGGAAAGGATCCAGAGGTGAGCAACAAAGATGCTCAAAAGGATGGAAAACAAACCATATGAGCAAAGCTGAAGGAACTGGGTATGTTTAGTTTGGAAAAGAGGAGATTAAGGGGACAAATGATAATGGACTTTGGATACTTGTAAGGCTGCCATAAAAAAAGATGGTTTAAGTAGGTGGCTAAGTAGTGTTCCCTTTAAGATTTTTCATCCATAAGCAGAATGAGTTTTGTCTTGTGCACCAATATTGAAGTCATGGGCACTTGTTTGGATGTGTGCCACTGTGGTACCCACCAGCTACTAACAAATATCTTTCATATATTTTAAAATTATTTTTTACCACATCCAAAAGCAAATATACCTATGCCTAGCTCGCATGCTGTGCTTTTCCTCAGTAGATCACACACTATTTTATACATGAAAGCACAACCATTACTATTTTATAGATGTAGAAACTGAGGTATAAACCATCAAAGGTCTGTGACACATTCAGGAATAGAACCCAGCTCTCCTAAACCAGTGGTGCACAACCTTTTTTCAACCATGACCTCCATATACTCGTGTCGTGACCCCCAAGATAATTTGAGCAGCATGGTGCAGCACTTAGATTGGGCGGCTGGGGGCTGGGCCCAGCTGTTGGTGGCTCCACGGTGTGGCACTTAGATCCGGCTGGGGGACAAGCCCGCCCATTGGTGGCACCCCAGGAAGACATCCACGACCCCCAGAGAGGTCACAACCCACGCATTGAATACCACTGTCCTAAACCACAATCCCATGCACTAGCCATTGGGCCACAATGTTATATGGAGGGGTTAAGGTCACAATTTTCAAAATCAGGTGACTGAATAAATTATCCCATAAACAGAGATGTTCAAAACTTGCATCTCCCACAGATTTCAGTTTCTGTATTTCTCAGTGTCTCACTTTCCCTGTCTGACACACGCCAAATTCTTATGACAAAACAGATTGATTTTAAACATGCATAAAGTGTTAGCTGCTTTCACTAGGGTTTCCAGCTCCTTTTCCTGGGTGTGGTGGGTGGTTTCAAAACACACAGATGCCAATTAATCAATCATGTGCTCCTCCCAACCCTGCTCTATATAAATGTATTCTATACTTCCCACACCATCCCCTTTTCCCCTGGCAACATTTTTCAACTTACCCGCTCCCCATTAATGAGTATGCTTAGAATTGCTGCACTCCTGCGCTGTTCAACTACCATTAAGAATAAACATTCATACTTGTACATGCTAATACCATTCCCATTTCCCCAAGCACACAAACATTTTGAAGAAAGTCAGTTACCTGTCTGCACAGTCAGACAAATCTTTTTGTCTTTACCCTTAAAGAGGTCACCCCCTGCTTTTTGTTTCTTCCTCTAGATTCTCTTGTTCAGATGTCAATCTCTCACTTTGCAAATGGCTCATCCAGCAAGAGCCGTAAAGGGTATGTAGGGCCAGAGAGGGAGACAGGTATCTGTTCTATCCTGATTCTTCCCCAGCTAGCCCCAAACACTGGAGCGGCCCCTCACCACTCGGCCCTGGCCTCTGGCCTGCGACATGGCTCACCTCTGGCCACAGCTGGGGCCACCAGAGCAGCTGTCACGCGACACGTGGCTGCACACATGGCTCTGGCCTTGGCTGTGGCCACCGGAGCAGCCGCCACCTACCCCCAATGCAACTCGGCTCTGGCCCCAGTCAGGGCCACCGGAGCAGCTGCCACCCACCTGCAAAGTGGCTTGGCTCTGGCCCTGCCTGCGACTACCGTAACAGCTGCAGCCTGCCCGCAACATGGCTCAGCTCTAGCCCTGGCTGGGGCAGTTGGAGCTGCTGCTGCCTGCCATGTGGCTCACAACTCCAGCCCTGGGAAAGGGCTGAAGCTTGGGCCAGGACCGTGTGGTGGCTACCCATCTGCTCCTGGGGTGGGGCATCTGCCCACCACGTGGCCCTGCCCCAGAACAACTGAGCAGCCACTGCACCGCTCTGCTGAGGTGGGCAGGAGGCAAAATTTTGGTGTGCATCCACACAGGTGCCCACCTTAGAGGAAACACTGTCTAAGAGGCAATGGGTTCAAGCTACAGGTATTGCAGATTTAGCTTAAATCTCAGGAAAAAAGTGTCTTGTCAGAAGTTGCGCAAGTTGTCAGACTGTGCAAGTTTCCTCACTATAAGCTAACCCAGATAGGTGGCTATCCAGCCTCCTTTTGAAAACCGAGTCACAACACATCCTGCATCTTGGCAGGAGGCTAGACTAGATGACTAAACTGCGGTCCTTTCTAACACTATTGTTCCTTTATTCTGTGACAATCCATTCCCCAAAGAACACAGAGTTTAAAAGCAAAATGCAAGATGGTCCTTAAATTAAAAAAGGAAATATCTTGTAAAAAGTTAGTTTGTTAAAGGAAAGAACTCACCTCAGTAACAATTTTATTAAAAAAATAGTTTCAGCTCCTTAAAATGTCCATGTTAACTGCAGCTATTTTTGGTAATATTTGGTTATATCTGTTTGTGCTGTATGACTAGATAGTAACATGCCATTCACATTCATGGGAGCACTTTTTATGGTCTAATTACAGGATCTGGAACTTATCTAACCTTATCTAGTAGATAACTGATCATCCAACCACTCCTAGTGAGATCAAAGGGAAGAGTGAAGTGAGTCAGCACTTTTATAATCCCGTAGTCTTAGTTCTTTTGAAAATTACTCTGCTTATCCAAGTGCCTTAATATGGATATAGAAGCCTGGTTTTAGGTTCCTATTTGTGAAATCTTGCTCATACATTATATTATATTTTCAGGCCAAGTTATACAATCACAAGTTTTTCTAAACCTCTGGAGCCTATTTTAGAGTTCAGTGAAAGAATAAGAAAACAAAAGCATTCCCAGCATCTGAAAGAATTTCATTCTAAAAACCACTACAGTAAAATGATTCACTTTTTCACTACAATGTTGACATTCACAATTTTTACATTCTGTACCATCTGAAATGTAACTGGCTTTAAAGCCAGGATGTGTTTGTCAGGTCTTGTAGGATCAGCCAAAGGTTGGTCGTCTTATGGGCTCCAGAACTGCTGTTGATGAGAATACCTGGCTCCCTGTTAACGTTTGGATAGTATAGAACAGGGCTACTCAACATGTGGGCCGCATGCAACCCGTGGCCCGCTTGTTTGCAGCCCATGGTGCAGATTGGATTTATGTTGTTCTCAACACCCAGCTTGCGGGTGGGAGCCAAAATAAAGAAGTAATCAATGTAATGGTCTTCTGTTGATATGCATTTTAGTAGTGAAACTCCTGGATTGTCATTGCTCATTAAAAGTGCTGTCATATGGGTGGAAATTGGGTAAATATTGCATTTTATTAATACAGCAGAACTGACTTAAATGGGGCCTATGTGTTGTGTAGTCTTGCCTTAATCTTTGTATTCAGTGTGAAAAGCTATTTAAATATTACGTGCATATATATTTGCATGTATATGCAACCACACTTAAGTTGTGGCCCTCGGCATGTGCTGTGAGTATCATTGTGGCCCCTGGAGCTTCCAAGGTTGATTAGCCCTGGTTTTGAGTATATTTATAGGGCACGGACATAGGGAGGAGAAAAAAAAGAGAGAGAGACCATAGATAGGACAAATTACCACTTAAGCAAAGGGAATGAAAATGTTAGTTTTGAATGGAAATGGAATGCTTCTTTCAAACCAATTTATCTTTCTTATATCACTTATAGCAATGAAAAATATGCTATTTGCAGTTTAGCTTTCTCAATTTTTAAAAAAATATAGTATCCAGCTCCATATTTCTTGCAATATAGTGCTAATTTTTTTAAAAATGAACTGATTAAGTGGTTTTCACCCATGAAAGCTTATCTCCCAATAAATCTGTTAGCCATAGGACTCCTCATTGTTTTTGCAGATACAGACTAACATGGTTACCGCTCTGAGACTTTATTTTCAAAGAACAGGCATAATCTTGTCTTGTTTTGGAAGCTCTCAAAACAAGTTTGGGAATTTTTAATGAACTTTCAGTTCACTAACAACCACTTCATATTATTTCCTAGTAATGGAAAGTTCAGCCATCAAAAATGAACTTCATCATGTGAATTCATAAACATTTGTCTGTCAGTAACACAGATTATGGCACGAAACAGCCCTTGAACCTCAATACTATTTTGTGAAACTACTTTTTTTTATTTAAAGAATGCAACACTCAAAAACATAAAAACCCTTGACAGAAGTCCCACTAGATTTAACTGGCTATCAAATATTCAACACAATGAGGCAGCTTCACTTTCAAATGATCAACACTGTAATGTACTGCAACTTTTTATAGGGCTGGTACAGGATATGCCTAGTATTAAATCAACATATTGAGACTGCTCTAAATTAATGCGGTTTGTTGGCAGATGTGCATCCATAATTAATAAGCACTACTTTGAAATATATCTATTTTTACATCTATTTGTGGAAGGATTTACTCTACAAATCATATTAAAAAAACGCTCTTGGTGATTTAATGGCAAAAATACTGTATCTATTGAACTTTATATGAGTAAATGTATACATACCTTTCTCTGCAGCGCTGGAAATGATACTGACCCATTGGCACATCCTGAAAAGAAAGTAAAAATTAACAATAAAAAAACCCCTCATATCACTGTAGAAGTTTCTGAAAATATTCCTTATTTTTCACATTTTTGTTTGATAACTGCAGGGCAAAATTTGTGAAGAAAACGAAGTAAACCCAAAGCAAATGCATTCGTGCTAATCTGTAACCAGCTCAATATATGACGTTTCAAACCGGTGTTAATAATTAAAAGCATTTTCAGCTAAGTTTTAATGCGGCAGAAAAAGGGAACAATTTGGAAAATGTGATTAAGCAACAAGCTTCTATGTAAACATTATTAATATGATTGGTTGGATCCAAAAAGTATTTTCCATATAAATTTCACTACTCCAGAACCTAATCATGATCCCACTGAATTCAATGCCAAAACTACCATTGCTTTTAATTGGAGCTAGGGTTATTCAGTGCCTTTGAAAATTGAACATTATCTGATTAGGTGCCCAAATATGAATTAAGGACATTCATTTTAAATGATGATGATTCCTGATAACTATTTAATTATAAAAATGGTTTAGTTCTTTTAATGATTAACATGTTACATTTATTTTATTTTTGTTTCAATGTACACAACTTATTGACCAAACATCTTTAGAGTATATGAGAAATTAAATGGTTCAACCCTGCTTTCTCTATGCAAGGAACATGGCACTGAATTCAAATGAAGAATACAACCAGAATTTCCTTTTTATTTTTTATTGGCTTTTTCAGTTGCAGATGAGTGATATGCAGTGATAGAGATTATTGGAACTGAATGAAAAGAGGACAATAATCTCTTATCTATTAAGAATATAGAATTTACTGGTTTGCTATAGAACTATTGACCCAAATCCTCATCTAGGGCTCAGGAGCCCACAATAAAGCTTGGAAAAATAGATGCTGTTGGCTTGAGTACTCCGGAATAATTTAGAATAGTCAAAGAGCACAGGAAAATCCTGACCACACTGGCTTTTCCCCAACTATGCCTATACTGCAGAGAGAGTATACCTCTCAGAGAATCTCTCTGTCCTGGTATTGTCCTCCCATGGCTGTCTATCACTGGCTTTAAGTCCAGAAATTACTTGCATGGTGGTGCAAAGTAACCACACTAAATATTGGGTTATGGTCATAAGTTCTGAAGGCTCAAGTTTGCTCTCCAATATGCACATATAGCTCCTGTTGATTTCCATTGCACTTGCACTGATATCAGAGTTTGGCCCTTTAGAATTTGATCCAAAGCCCATTAAGCCAATGCAAAGCCCCCCCCCCCCCATTGACTTCAGTGGGCTTTGGATCAGGCTTTTAAATCTCAAAAGAGACACAATACAGAGGCATAAGTTTTTGTTTAACAGGACAAAAGTTTTTACAATGATGTTGCAATCATATCTGTCCCAGCATATTACAACCACAAGGTGGATGAAGTAATATCTTTTATTGGACTACTTACTATCTTTTACCTGAAAAAGAGGCCCATATAAGCTCAAAAGCTTGTCTCTTTCACCAAAAGAAGTTGATCCACTATAAGCATAACCTTACCCACCTTGCCTCAGGAAATAATAGAACAGAATTTAATTTAATATTTCTATCAAAATAGCTAAATAGCTTGAAATGACATAAATAGGCCCATACTGTGGTACTAATCTTGCCATTTTCAGTGGTCATGCTGTCTCTGTGGTGTAAGTGTGCAAATGGCTTGGCTGCACCCCAAGATTCCAGGTACCGGGTCATGCGGACAGAGGCTCTCATCTTAGCTCCATCTAGTGTATGCCGGGGTCGGAAGTGGTGCTGAGGACTTCGCCTTTCTCCCTAAAGGGGAAAACAGATGAACAATTGTAGTTCATTTAATATAGTACATGCTTACATCCTGTTGTAAAACACATCTGCTCATACACACACACATGCATTCCCTCATGATTTTATATGGTACTATTATATATGCAAACATTTAGGGTCTAAAACTGAGAGGCGCTAAGAACATGCAATTCCCCATGGCTCCAATCGGAGTTGCAGATGTTCATTTCTTCTGTGGGTTTGGTCATTACTGTGTATATCAGACAGAAGGTTTCTTTTCCAGTCCAGGTAATACTAGCAAAGTACATGCAATGTTAAGTCAAAATCATTTTTTCTCTCATGTAACATTTTGAGTACATGTGTGTTAAAGAGAATAATAGTCTGTTTAAAAATATCAGTATGCTGATAGCCTAATATAAGAACTACTGACCTTCGGATTGATTACAAAGTAGGTTTTAACATTATGCTCCTTCAGATATGGGTCCCTTGCATCTCCATCCCCTTCTTCCACTTTGTATGCTCCATTCAAATGCGCCAAAGTGACTGAAGTAATGTGAACACGGCTGAAAATGTTTGTTAAATAAATTATTAGAAATACTGATTTATCACATCAATTTTAACACACACTATATATGTTGACATTTTGTAAACGAAAGATACAATAAGCAGAGGTGTCATTTTCGAAAGTTCTTATGTGCACAAATCAGGTAGAAAGCAACAAATCTGCAGTTTTTCATTCAAAAAGTATCAGCTCAAATCATATGTTTCCTCAAGAAAACAACAACTATATTGATAATCTTGATAAGTAGTGCTAAGTCCTGGGTAAGATTTTTAATAAAGGTTTGTCATCAATTATGTATGTAGTATGTATTTGATAGGAAAATGTATTAAACTTCATATGTACAAAAGTTAACAGAAGTGCCATACCCTGGGATTCCTCCAGCTTCCATGTGGTTTGCCAATGTAACATCATGTGACCATACATCATACTGCCACTTCTGTAGCCCAATAACACCACAAAGGACATTTCCAGAATGCACTCCTACACGCATATTGATATCAACTCCAGTTGCATCTCTGACCTTCCTAGAGTTAAGAAGAATAATCATTAGGACACAATATAGGGTCATAATTTTGAATTTACCACTTTTCTTTGGCTTTTTGTAATGCTACCTGCTTTTATTTATCTCTAATACCTAGTTTCTCAGACATTTTCTTTTGCTGAAAGGTTTAGTTTTTATACATCACTATCATTACATTTTTTTGAACCATTCATTTGCAACAAATACGCATTCTAAAATCCAAAGTAGAATTCCCTTTTTTCATACTCATCTTAATTATTTCAGGAATAGTAAGTCATACAGAGAAAAAGTGTGTCCTTCGTGGGTAAGCACGAACTGTAACTCTTTGAAAGATCTTTGTTCTATCGCAGCTCTATTGGCGAGTATGTGTGAGACCCAGGATAAAATGTGTAAGTCCTCTACAACTCAGTTAACTGACAGTATCTACCTACCTCAAAGAAGTGTTTTTAAAGTTTGTAAAGAGCTTTTAACTCCATGGAATGAAGGTGCTAAACTATTCACTTCTACTCCATTCCAGTGACACAAAGTAGCTGTAATCTCCTATTTGTGATCAGTTAAGCAGTGCAAAGCAGCTGAAGCACACTGGTGAATCTAATCCCCTGAAAATTTTGTTCCAAAGTAGAAAGCACTCAAAGTTCTTGTGATCCCAATGTACCAAACCTGGAAGATACTCAGCATGGGAAATCTTCTGTTGTTGGAGGTACAGACTGGCAATATGAAATACTGCTACAAAGAGAACCTGTATACAAGAGTTATGATAGGGTTTGGTACAGTACACTGGTCACATAATCAGTCTAAGGGAAGTAGTGCATTACTTGCAGATTGAATTACGGAATGAATATGGAACAAATATGCCACTGAAGCACCAGAAATGGGGTACTAGGACCTAACAAATGACTGTTTTAATTTGGTATGGCAAATCCTATCTTCCTGTAACACTTCTGAAACCGTCTTTGACCTAGATGCTGAAAATAAGTGTTTTATTTGACTGCCAACGTAACAGATAAATCATGCTTCAAAATTATTTTTTATGAAAGCTGGGATGGAAGTTTTCAGATACTCCAAGTCCCACTCACTTGATAATATATGTTCAGTAGCATCTTTCCTTTGCACTACTGCTCCTTTACATTGCTTTTCTATAACTGGCATACTGTTTGTAAACAATCTCTGTAAGCACCGCAGTCAGCATAAGATAAATACAGCTTCATTCTGAAGGCCTGTAGTGCAATACATCTTTAACAGACTCTAATATGGAAAATCAACATCCTTAGGAGTTTCTTGTGCTTCAGTAGAGGCAACAAAGTTCTCCAGTTTTATTTATGTGTTTTGTATCCTACCTTGCACCTTTGATAGTCATTTACATCTGTGCATTATGTCAGTCATCTGTATAAAGCAGGTATAAAATGCTATCAAATCAGAATAGCAGCATTTAGCAGTGCTTTGTACATTGGTCAAAGGCAGTTGAAATTTAGGCCTTAAATCTTTTCCCAGTGATACCCTAACCAAAAGGTAAGCAGTAAATTGGCCTCCACATTTCATGTTAGGTCATAAAGTTAACAAACCTCATATAAAATTTGAGGATTTGAATTAGTTTAAAACAGGTTTAATGGTCACATATTCTCTGTGTGGATCACAAAATCTAAGGTGGTTTTTATTCTTGACACAGGGTTTTCGGAGAGCAGTGGGGGTAGCAGCGAATCCTCATTACTCAGGATGCAACTCCTAAGTATAGCCCTGAGGGTACAGTTATTTGTTACTGCCATGCCCTTGCTTCACAGATGGCCAATGTATCTATCTAGCAAAAGCATTCCTTCTGCAGACCAACTTTTCCTTGGCCCAAAACTGTGAGGTGTGGGAGCACGGATAGAGCCCACAAAGCTTTGCCCTTCGCAGAGACTCTGTGCCCTGTGAATGCGTCTCAAATCCTACCCCACATGCCCTACTCAGTGACCACACTTTTTCTACTGAATATTACACTTTCCACAGATGTGGAAGAGAGCAAAATATGTTCCATACAGAAGTTAAAAAAGAAGAAGAAATAAGTAGCAGAAATAATCAGACTCATATAAAAAGGGAATAATCTCAGTAATTAAAAACACACAAAAAAAACCTAAACCAGAAAAGCTTAGAATAAATTAATTATGTTGATCCTCAGATCACAAAGCAGCCTCGAGAACACTGTAAAGAAAGTAAACCATTATTTATTAAGAATTGCAAAAATACATAATTTAGTAAATCAAATAATTACAAATTGTTTTGATAGTATACTGAGGACAGTAAGACCAGAAAAATAAAAGTTACTGTAAGAAAATAAAGACACACTGGAAACATATCCATGGAAGGAAGAATAAAATGTCTGGAATGGCATGTCTAAAGGTTGGGATTGTGCAGGAAGCAATTACTGTACATCCCTGTATTAAAAGGAATGAATCATTTAAAAATAGTTAAAGCTTTGTTTTGTTCTTAATATTTCTCATGTACGATGAAGTGCTGTTCTGGCTAACTGGCAGGATTTTTCAGAGGAAATCAAAGGAAGTTCTTGGTTTCTTTTGGACTTCGTAAAGAGGAACGTACTAACAAAAGTACAAATAGAAAGACTATTGTAAATCAGAGTTACGGATGCAAAATATCTAAGGCTGCTTAAATATCTTGTTGAGCTGGGCCTAAAAGACTTTCTGATTTGAATAAATATGCATACAGATAACTAGATACAGAAATTAAGGATATACAAAATCTGATCAGTAGAGCACTTAGGCTAGCATTTTTGAAAGGAATAAAAAATGAGTTAAAAGTACCCCAAACCCATTTAATTTGATTTAATTTGGGACTTGGACATTTTGGGTCCCATGGAAATCTCAGTCTTAAGCACAGGCTTACGTGCTTTGCTGAATCAGGACTACAGAAACAGGAATGCTGGCTCAATTTAAAGGGTTTCTCTCATGCCATTGAGAATGTTCTCTGAACAAGAAAGAATGGCATGAGATTAAATCAAAGACAGCTGTTGAGAACCTCTGAGTAATATTTAATTGAGAATGCCACCAGATGGTTGTGTGAGAGAAAGATGAAGGAAAAACAATAGAAGAATTTAAAATGAAATGTAGACATTTTTTGTACATAAAATCATAGAATAGTATGACTTCAAAGGAGCCTCAAGAGGTCATCTAGTCCAGTCCTCTGCAATCATGGCAGGATTAATTATCATCTTCTAGACCAGGGCTACTCAACTTTGGAAGCCCTGGGGCCACAATGATACAACACATGCTGAGGGCTGCAACTTAAGTGTGGTTGCATATACATGCAAATATATATGCATATAGCTTCTTTCACACATCTCCATTTCCATTTCTCTGCAAAAGCGAATTCCATCTCCCAAACAGGGTTAAAAACCCTGTGTTCATCTAACAAGTGTCTCTTCTTTGTTGACATTTTTAATGATTTAAAAAAAAAAAAAAAAAAGAAAATTGTATACCAGTGTTTTGGGTGTTTAGCTTGCAGCTTCAGCTTGTGCGTTTCTTGAAGTGATTGTACTGTAAAAAGAAAAGTTTCCAAGCCAGAGCACTCCAACCTGTGGCAGGCAGGGATCTGGGAAAGTCAGGGCGGACATGAGAGGCAAAAAAGGACATCTGCTTGGGAGCCCTGTCCTGGATTCCCACAGGGCTGACGTCCTCACATGGGAGTCCATCACTCCGTGCAAGACAGAGGCAGGACTGCCCGGCTACAGCGCTGGACCCAAACATGGCCAGTGTAAGCCAGTCAGCACCTCTCAGACACTGCCTACAAGGCTAAACATCCAGCATTTCCCACAATGCCCCGGCGCTCCCAGCATCACCTCCCTAGTGGCTAGAAACACCGACACCCTGTACCCGTCGGTTCCAGCCAGCCCGTCTGCTTGCATCTTTCAATGCTCACCCCACCTGGGAGATGCTCCACCGATGTGGAGTGTGTTCCCAGTGGAGGCCATATTCAAATGATCCTATCCATGGGCCGCATGTTGAGCCCTACATAAACCCAAATCGCACCGTGGGCCGCAAACAAATGGGCCGTGTGTTGAGTAGCCCTGCTCTAGACTGTCCCTGACAAGTGTTTGTACAACTTGCTCTTCAAAATCTACAAGGTTGGTTTCCTCAGCCTTGCTGTGCAATTTATTCCAGTGCTTAACCACTCTGACAGTCAGGATTTTTTTCTTAATATTCAGACTAAATTGCCCTTGCTGCAATTTGAGCCCTGTGCTGCTGCTTCTATCATAATCAGTTAAATAACATAATTTTTCTCCCTCCTCCTTGTAACACCTTTTTAGATACTTAAAAGCTGTTACCATGTCCCCTCTCAAGTCTTCTCTTTCCCAGACTGAATAAACCCAATTTTTTTCAATCTTCCCTCATAGGACATCTTAGCTTTATGCCTACGCCTCCCAATAAAGGAACAATTGCTGGTAGTAGAATAAGAACCATACATGTATATGATTTGATGGGTATATAAAATCATGAGTGGTGTGGAGAGGGCCGATAAAGAGAAGTTATTTATTAGTTCCCTAAATAGAAGAACTAGAGGACACTAAATGAAATTAATGGGTAGCAGGTTTAAAACTAATAAAAGAAAGTTCTTCTTCACACAGCGTGTAGTCATCCTGTGGAACTCCTTGCCAGAGGAGGCTGTGAAGGCTAGGACTATAATAGAGTTTAAAGAGAAGCTAGATAATTTCATAGAGGTTAGGTCCATAAAAGGCTATTAGCCAGGGGATAAAATGGTGTCCTTGGCCTCTGTCAGAGGCTGGAGAGGGATGGCAGGAGACAAATCGCTTGATCATTGTCTTCGGTCCACCCTCTCTGGGGCACCTGGTGCTGGCCACTGTCGGCAGACAGGATACTGGGCTAGATGGACCTTTGGTCTGACCCAGTACGGCTGTTCTTATGTGAGTTGCGGGCACTGAACTCCTTTATAATTAAGCCAATAACTATAAGATATACTGACTCTAAATTGTGTAGCAACCACAGAAGTAAAGCAATCTGAAATCAAGATGATCAGTACGAATATTCACATATTTACATGGGAGTAATCACAACTTTTTACTTCAGTGGAGGGCAAATTATGTACTTAAGAATCAGGCTGAAAAGGGATTAAGACTACATATGACTAAATGGGCTTTCTAATTTTTTTTTAAATCTCTTAATTTGGTTTAATTCCTCTCCTACTTTAGGGGTCCTTGAAGCTGAAATTATTCTCACCAGCAAAATCTATATACAATTAACAGTTTCAGTATCAAAGTGCTTTACTTTTGTAGTTAGGGTACTGACCTGAAACAATTAAACAAAATATTTCAGAGAGAGAAAAATAAATCCCAAGCATATTAGATGACACCCTTCCACAGGCATTGTTTTCCTTTTAGATTTTGCAAGTAGTTTTTAGCAAGTTGGTCATCACACAGATGTAGTGACAATGCAGAAAAAATAAAGTTAAGAACAACAATAATGTTACAGACATCCACAAAAATTCCAAATCTTGACTTAATTTAGGCTTAAGCCTTTAAAACATGTTATACAGCAGATGGTGTTGCTGTATTTCAAACAGAGGAGATGTAGGTTGACAAACTGCTAACCACAAACCCTTGCTAAACTATGAAGTAAATTTCTCTTTTACATTCTACTATACTATACTTTATAGTATATAGGCATATACTTTAGGCCTATACACTTACAATAGAGAGAGATAGCAGATCAAACAATTTGTTATAATACTGTAACAGATAATGTTATGAGTTGAATAAAATAATAAAGGTGATAAAATAAACAAAATATGTCAATTAATATTATAAAAAATGTTACTAGAACTCCTGTTGTCTTAGGTGGGGACTTGTGATTAATTTGCCAAACCACAGGAGGTCAATATTGCAGTGACTGGGGTGTCTATTTTTATTTCACCAAGGTAAATAAATGGAACAGCACTTGCAATGTTGCTTAACAATGTATGACTGTTCTGACACACCCTATGTAAGTCTAAACCTAGCCAAGGCTGATCATCTCTCTTCATAAAAAAGCATTTGAGTTGTTACACAATATTACTGTGTTGGCACCAGGGATATAAGTGACTAGTCGACTATCCGATAAGCAATAAACTTATTGTGTAGTCGAGTAGTGACTTCAGTAGTCTCTTTCCCCCATTGCTGCCTCTATCAGAGGCAGCAAGAGGGAGGAGCAGGAGCTGGTGCTGAGGGGAACCAACTTAAAAGCTGGTACCCTCCAGCACCATCTCCATGGGAGACAGAGTCACAGCGGGGGACTGGGAGCAAGCTAGAGATCAGCTGATTCCGAGCTCACGCCCAGTCCCTGACGCCACACCTCTGCTTTTTAAATGTATTAAGAGCCGCCAGGGGGGACCAGGCACAAGCCAGGAATCAGCTGTCCCAGCTTGTGCCTGGTTCCAGTCCCCTCCTCCCCGCTGCACTTCAGCCCTTTAAATGTATTTAAGAGCCGCCAGGGGCCAGGAGCTAACTCTGTTGTGGCTCTGCAGTTTCCCCCCTTATCGACCAGTTGATGGAAATTCCATTGACTAGTTGATTAAACACAATTTAACATCCCTAGTTGTCAAAAGGACATAAGTAGATAAAACATTAAAACAAAAACAAAAAACAACAACATTTACCAGTACTTTCACTTGCTGGGCTCTTAGAAGACATTTAGGGGTAAATTAAAACTAAATAACATCATAGAACACTGAGAGACAGGACTGGTAGTTGTAAACAAATTTTATGGGATCATGGGAAACTTGGCCACACCCATGATAAAAGGACAACTGACTAACTAAAATCATGCCTGGCCACGGATTTTGCCAGACTAGAGAGGTTCAACCTGTAATAATGAAGAATAAAAATGAACCAGGTTTGCAAAAGTAAATATTAACTTTACAAAATCTCACAACACCCTATCAAATAACTAAATCTAAGAAAAGCAGCAATCATACCAACAGCTAGCACTTATATCCCTAACTGATTTGTATTAAAAGAGATTCTTAACATGGGCTCTTACATGAGTAACATTCATTAGATGAAGATGTGGTCTGTTAAGACATGCAGCTTTCATTTCTTATCTGTGCGTGTTAGGAGAAGTAGTCCTTCCAATTTCAATTCTGACAATTAAGATCTATGTGTCCTGGAAATACCTTGCCTATTGAATTCTAGGATCACATTTGCATTTTTTCACATTAGCAGGTCATAGTCTGCCTGTGATTTATCAAAACACCTATATCGCTCTTCTCTGTCACTTTCCAATCATGAAGGCTCTGCTTATACAATAAATTCTTATTAGTCCCTAACTGCATGACCTTGCACTTTTTACTATTAAATTTCATCCCATTTCTATTACTTCACTCCTCAAAATCATCTAATTCTTCCTGCATAATATCCCAATTCCCCACTGAACTGATGCTTTCTAGTTCTGTATCAGATTTAATCAGTATACTCCTACTTTCTGTGCCAAGGTTATCCATAAAAATGTTAATGAAGATTGGTCCCAAGACCAATCTTTGAAGAACTTCATTAGTAACCTCTCTCTAGCTTGGGACAATTCTCCTTTAGGCACAACCTTTTTTTCCTCTCTCTTTGAACAGCTTTCTTGAGCACAAGAATTGTAAGGTTGCTATCTCCATCTTTAATGTAACTACTAATTTCCCATGTGGTACCACATCAAACACTTTACTGAAGTCCATGTATATTAGATCTATTGCCCTTCCCTCATATAAAGAAATATGACCTACCTTTCGTGACCCAACATTCTGAACATCCCCCTTTCAGTTTACAACCATGAATTTCAATATTAATTCTTTCAAAATGTGTTCTAATGCTTTGTATACTATTTAGAACAGACTAATGTGTCTATAGTTTCCCAGATGACTTTTCTTCCTCTTTCTTAAGTATAGGTATAACTTTCCTATTCCTCAGTCATACTCAAATTGACAAATTTCCTAAAAGTCTTTACTATCAGACTCGCAATCTCATTTGAATCAAATTCACTAATACCATCTGAGTACCCTGTTAAAGTAGAGTTAAGATATACCTAGTAAATCTGCCTGTTTAAGTGCTTTTTAGAGATGTTTTCAATTGTTGAAGTGCATCTGTGAATTTGGCCCTTAGTTTAAAACTCTGTGGGAATTCTTTCTTTGGTTTTAACCAGCCCAGAAAAGCTTGACTATGAATAACTGATAACAGCAATATAATAATGAGTGCCTACCATAAAGCTGGACTAAAAGGACCTGAAATCACTGCACTCTGACCAAATAACTAAATTGTTCCTCTGATGAGGGAGACCCAAAAAAGACACAGCATCCAAATGTGATCTAACACGCACATTATAAAATGATGGGACAATATCCTTAGCTTGACACATTTTATTTCAACAACCTTCAGTTGCTGCAGACAGCGTCAACATTACCGTTTTGGTTCATGACTTGAAACATGAACACAGAGCTACTGAAATATATAAACCAAAAGCACAACTGCAGATGGAAACAAATGACTTTTTTACTCTTGGCAGAAAAACATTGTCAGTTACAAAACCACTGCACTTACTTTATGGCTTCACACATGTCTAGTCCCATTTTTACACAGTTCTTGGCATGATTCTGAAGAGATATAGGTAGGCCAGACACACAGTAGTAGCAATCGCCTAAGATTTTAATTCTCATACATTCATTTTCCTGAAGGAAACAGTGAAATCAATCAGAAGATAAGTCACATGACAAACTACATAAACAACATAACTTGAGTCTGATTTTTGTCACATCATGATATATGTAATTATACAAGCACAATAGAGAAATCTTGTTAAGGAAGAACAGGATCTCAAGAATAGGTTAAAAAGGGCTGTTAGAAAATAATGTGCAACTTCTTCTCTCTCATTTACCTTACTTTACACGTGAAACCAGAAAAATGCATAGCCTATAACATGTACATATAGCATTACTTGGCATCTGAGACCTATAAAATTAAATTAAAAAATAAATCTTAATCTAAATTACAGAAACCTTTCAGGGGAACATCTGTAATTAGAAACCCAAGATATGTAGCCTTCTATACATAAGACCCTGTGAAAACATTTCAAAACACTTCCTTGGTTTAATAATCAAAATTATATTCCAACAATACTTGACAGCATTAACATTAATCCCTTCAGAAAATAGTCTACTATATTAGTAAAGCATCTGCAAGCTGGCCTAAAACTGAGATTTTTGTAACTGAGTATTCGGTATCTGAGTTAGGACGTGTGTGTGTATTGACATAGTGCCTCGTGGCCAAAGAATGGATCCAGGCCCTGCTACACTAGATGCTGAGCAAACACACAACAAAAGGATGATCCTCTACTCTACAGTACTGAGAGTCACTCTTTGTGTAAAGGAGACTCATTCAGTGTTGCTACTTGGAAGTAAGGATAGTATGCAGAGTTTTGTACTATTAGTTAAATTACTATAGTTATTTGATCATATTTTTCACCATAAAGTTTCTTAACAAAGAGTAAGTTAAATAAAGCCATGCTAATAAGACTGTCAATATTCTGTTTATGTTGTCCACTTAGGTGTGCTTTAGTTTAGCCTTCAATGATATGGATGACTTATTCACCTTGCAGTAACCCAAATTTTTAAAAATATGTTGTCACTATGAGTAGTGCACTTCAGATTGTGCATGTGTTCCATAAACGGAACATGAGAATTTCTGTTTAGTAGCAGTTATGCCAGTGTTTCTTAAACTTTTTAAGACTGAGGAACACCAAACTATATTTTTTTAATAGGGAACACCAAGGATTTTGTGTTAAGCAAAACATTTTTTGTTAAGGTCGGGGGGGGGGGGGGCGCGGAAGGTTTGGGGGAAAGTTATTGAGAAAAAAAAAAAGGTTGCCTGGCTGTTTAAGGGAGGCCATTTTGAATTCTGTTGTTCTCCGCGGCATACCTCTGACTGCCTCGTGTGCCGCGGAACAGTTTAAGAAACACTGAGCTATGCAGTCCGTGTATGCACCCCCCTCTGTTCATGTTCTGTGCTGGCAAATAAAGAGGGCTGCCAGAGACTGCCAACATCCTAGTTCCTTCTCTAACACTAGCTCCCAGTAGGGGGAAACTAGGCAGTAGAGAAGGAGGGTGAGTAGCACAGTATACCCAAGGACAACTTATCTCAAAGATATCAAGTTACTGCAATGTGAGTAACCCATCCTTCTTTGAGTGATCATCCCTATGTGCCATTAAGCGGTGTTTCTGTAAGGTGCTGGGAGTACTATAATACAACATATTACAAAAATATTCTGCCTAGAGAGGAATCAGAAGCACCTGTGCATGGCATGGTGTGCATGAGAAGATAACCTTTTATATCAATCTGGTGGGTTTCATTTCTGTCTGGACAGATAGGCTATGGCAAAATTTTGAAGAAGATTTATCCTCCTGGAGAATCTCTGCATAGTTCCAGTACATTGTCCTGAGGATTGTGCCCTTGTCAAGAGGACAGAGTGTAGAGCTCCCATAAGGAAAGTATTGCAGAGTAATAATAAATAGTTATAGCAGAAATGAGAAGTTCTAGCAGATCATCATTACCTTTGCAATTTGATCAAACTTCCCAAAGAGCTCATTAAGCATATGTACCAGTTCTCCAGGTGAGCAGTCACTAGCCAGGCGAGTGAATCCCACAATATCAGCGTACAAAATACTACAAAGGAAAGGAAAACTATTTGATTATCATCAATTTCCCTGATGTTAGAATATAGATGTATTTACCCCTAATTAAAATTGTAAAAAGTGCTCAGCATATTGCAGAATCAGGACCACATACACGAATTGAGATGTTTACAGCCATATAGTCTCAGCTCCTTAAAAATACTTTCAACTTTGTGTGACAAAGTAATGACATGCCATTGCACTAAGACAATCGCACATTCTTCTCGGAAGTATTTCTTAATTCACACTATGCTTCTTTCATAGACACACTTTGTTATGTCTAAATTAGAAGATCCAGATTTTTCCAACAGATTTTTTAAAAAACCTTTCCCATTATAAAATCCATAAAACTACTACAGGTTTGACATCTCTTAACTGGCATGCTCGGGACCTGACCGGTCCCGAACCAGGGAAGTTACCGGACTAGAGAGGGTTCCCTGCCACAGCCCCCAGCCACCGACTGTGCGAGCTGGGTCGGGCAAGGGGGGGGGGGGGAGGGAGGACGGAGGATTACCTCCAGCCCTTGACAGGCTGCCTGCTGGGTTTCTGGCCCCATTGCTGCTGCTTTAGCCGGACTGCCTGCTGGGCTCCAGCAACCCGTGCTGCTGAAGGCTGCTGGGGGCTGGCTCTGGCCCTGGTCAGGCTGCCAATGGCTGCTAAATGCTCGGGCTCTGGTCCTAGCCTTGCGACAGTCTGCACATTCTGGCCACACTTCCGCGGGCTACCTAGGGCTCTAGCCCCATGCTGCCATGTGTTGCTGGGGCTGCCACCAGCCCTGGCCCAGTCCTGCTGCCATGGCAGCCCACAGGCTCTGGCCCTGGCCCCGCACTGCCATGGGCTGTCGCAGGCCCAATCCTGAGCTGCCAGAGGCTGCCACGACCCAGTCCTAGTGCCACAGGCTGTAGGGAGCCAGCGGGCGCTGTTGCCAGCTCCAGCCCCACTGCTGCAGACTGCTACCAGCCCCAGTCCCTGCCCCATCCCACTTCTTCAGCCTAGCCCCTTCTGGATTGCCCTCCTGCCAGCAGGCTAGCAGGGTTCTCTGATCAAGGAACATCCACGGTCCTGCTGGACCACAGATGTTGCCAGACCTGAGAATTCTGGTTTTGAGAGGTGCAACCTCTATAATGAAAAAAAATGATCATTTTCTCTTAAGTTAGATGGGCAGATTTGATTTTTGATAAGGTTAACTCAGTTTGTTCTGCTTTTATAACTTTTTGTAATAACTCTTAAAAACCAAGGATGTACAGGATGGTTCAAGAGGACAGCGCCACACAGCTGATCCCAGGCTTTGTGTGGTGCTGCCCCTTTGAAACGCAGCTGTAGCATTTCAAAGGGGCAGCGCCGCCCTATCAACTAATCGAATAGTCAAAGGAAAAATGCATCGACTATTCAATTAGTGAATTATGCAATACTTAACATTCTTAGAACATATCAGCATCAATGAGGAAGGCCCATTCTAACGTAAATCAGAGGGTTACTTCTATAAAGTTCTCTGATTTTACTCTAAAAATAGCTATGCCTGCCTGCAACATCAAATTAAGCATTTAAGTGGTTAAAAAGCCTAGTAAAACATCCTTCCTTTCACACTTTATTTTTCAAAATGCTTTGCTGACCTTGTTGATAAACGTTGGTAAAGTACAATACCTCACGTTAGTGTGCCTCTTGACATACAAATTGTGAAAGTTGTTCGTATTTTCCAGTTGGCCGGCTTTGGGGCCTTGTAACCTCTGAATAATCTCAGCTTTCATTTCCATGGCAATGTGAGCAGGCAGTAAAGAAAGTAGAAGACGTTCCTGGAATTAAAAAAAATAATTTAAAAAAAGTCCACTATTTCTATATACAAAATCAGAACAATATGAAAAGCAAAATTCTGATACCTGTTCACTATTGCAAATAAGCTTTGAATAACTACGTGGTTTCCACAGTTGTTTAAGATGGCTACAAAGGTTACAAGCCATTTCAAATACTTGAAGTAGGAAAACACACACATATCCAAAAATATCAAAATGATTAAAGAGTTAGGGTAGATCAAAAAATATAAATGTAGGACCATTACTCTTCCAATTATTTATTTAAAATCTAGGTGGATTATAGAATATCCAGAGATAAAGGATATATAAACTGAAAGAAAAAGAAAACAAAACACATTTGGTATGACAATTTAGCAGGGAGGATTTTAATTAAATACAATGCTATTGCACAACACTGTTTTCAATTGCTTATAACTTTGCCAAAATTTTAGTCATTTGGGCTGAAATTTTCCATACCAGTTGTCTGCCTCAGGTTGAGTTTTTTTATTTTCAGTCAAAATTGTTTAGCTGATTCCAAGAACAAGTTTAGAGAAAAATACTTTGTTGTGTCCCTGTTAATTTGTGTGTGATCTTTTCATTGATAAATTCTATATTTTGAAGCAGAGACATGAAATTTGGAAAGCAGGTGCCCTACATGGCAGACAGGGGTGACACATGGTGGGCATGAGGGATCATATGCCCCAAGTGGGGAGACCAGAGGAAGTGCCTGGTGCCCACAGCAGGGGGACATCCCCCCCTTGCACTCACCACCAGCAGTGAAGGGGGGAAGCACAAGCAATGTGACGCCAGGTTGCACTGTTCTCTGGCCACGTGGCTTGGGAGGTGCGGGACCACCCCACACTACCCGGTGGAAAATAGGGCATCGTGGCTGGGACAGCAAAGTGAATTGAGGCCACCTTGCTCCATTTTCCACATTGCTGCTGGTGAGAGTGGGAGTGGCGCACCCCTGCAGCCAGCACCTTGACTGGGAAAAGAGGCAGGGCGTGGCAAGGATGGGGTGGGGAAGGAGGAAGGGCAGAGAGAGGCAGGGCTTGGGGAAGAGGGGATGTCCCTATGTAGCCCTGCACCTCCTTCCCCACTGAGACCTTGCACGTCTGGACCCATTCATTCCCTGCCCATGTCTGGACCCATTAGGAGTGGGATATCCTCGCTGCAGTGAGACCTTGCAGCGGACCCACCCAGGGCTGGCTAGGCCACCCTACTAAGACGGGAGAAAAACAAAATGGAGGATGTAGTAAAGGCCCTCATACAAGCCACTGCAGCACAGCAAGAAGTTACCCGGGCTCAGATGGCTGCCCAACAGGAGTCATTGCGACTACAGCAGGAGACAAACCAGCTGCTGATGAGCCAGGTTGCCCAGGATTGAGTCACCCTGTAGGAAGTAATAATGCAGATGAAGGCTCTGACAGCTCAGGTGCATGGCTCAGACAGAGCATGGTCCCTGCGGGCCAGCAGTTTCCTCCAGAAAATGACAAGGGAGGACAACGTGCAGGCGTACTTCCTGGCCTTTGAAAGGACAGCCCTGCGGGAAGGTTGGCCCCGAGCCCAGTGGACCAGCATCCGGGCTCCATTTGTGTGGTGAGGCCCAGAAGGCCTATTTCGACATGCCGGAGGAGGCTGCTACCGAGTATTCCCAGCTGAAGGCTGAGATCCTCGCCAGGTTGGGAGTAACCACTGCTATCAGAGCCCAAAGGATCCATGAGTGGCGATACGGGGAGGGCAGAGCACCAAGGGCACAGCTGTTTGACCTGATCCACTTGGCCCGAAAGTGGTTACAGCCGGAGACCTACAGCCCGGAGAAGACTGTGGAAATTATTGTCCTGGACCGGTTTATGAGGGGCCTACCACCCGATCTGAGAGTCTGGGTCAGCCAGAATGAATCCTTCTCATGACGACATGGTAGCCCTTATGGAAAGGCAATTAACGACTAAAGGACTCTTGCAACCCCTCAACAAAGAAGTCCGGAGAGATAAGAGAATGGGACTAGCCCCAGAGGCCCATGGCTATGAACCCTCGAGTAAGACGTGGCTGGGGAAGAGGGAGACAGAAGAGCAGCCCGAGGCCATGAAAGGACTCGGAGACTGGGGGCAGGAAGATCAGGGGGTAAAACCCAGTAGCCCAAGAAATAGGAGGATGCCCCGGACAGGGTATCGATGCTATGCATGTGGGGAGATTGGGCATATAGCAACACACTGTCCAAACATAACAGAACCCATGCAGTGTGACCTAGGAGACCTGGGAGGCCCCTGCAGCCTCATAAATTTGGCAGGCGTAGCAATGGCCCCCCCATCTGTACACCCGACCCGTTAAGATGAATGGAGTAGAGACCAAGGCCTTGGTGGACTCAGGGAGTGCTGTCACGTTGGTCTCCGGGCAGCTGATGGAACCAGACCAGCTGACCCACGCCAAGCACACCGGACTCTGTGTCCATGGAGATGTCAATTATTACCCTGTTGTCCCGGTACAAATAGAGATCCAGGGGAATGTTACAAGAGTCACAGTGGGGGTAGTTCCGAGGCTCCCACACCCAGTTGTGATTGGGCGGGAATTCCCTGGATTTAGTGACCTGCTCCCTACAACTGAGGGAAAGGAAGAGAGCCCCCTCCCAAGCTTCCACAAATTTTCCCAGGACCTATTTTCTGAGCCTGGGGAATCCTGGAAATCAAGGTGGGAAAGGAGGGCAGCCAAGAAACTGGGTACTCGAATTCTGACCCAGAACCTAAGGCAGGCCCTTGCCGGCAGGGAAACTGAGCCCACTGATAATGAAGCACTGAGAGAGGCAGACGAGCCTGAGGCTGGACCTAGCTCAGCAGGGCCCTCTGGTATGGAAGAGGCCGAAGGTCCCGCAGAGCCCAGGCAGATAGGGCCCTCGCATGAAAATTTTGGACAGGACCAGGTCAACGACCTAGTATATCAAAACATTTGTAAAGAGGTAATTGAAGTAAACGGAACCCCCGTAGAAGGAAGGCTCAAGGGCCCTAGACCATATTACATTATTAAGAGGGATCTACTGTACCAAGTGTTACCAGGCCCGGGACAGGAGGTGGAACAGCTCTTGGTGCCTCAGAATTACTGGTGAGCCATGCTGGACCTAGCACACAGTCATTTATTCGGGGGGTCATCTAGGAGTTGAGAAGACCCTAGATCGGATTTTACAAAGGTTCTACTGGCCCAGGGTATATATGGAGGTTCGGCGATACTGTGCCTCTTGCCTTGAATGCCAGCTTCATGGGCCCCGGCCGTACTTGAGAGCCCCACTGATACCTCTACCTATTATTGAGGTCCCTTTCGAACGCATTGCTATGGACCTAGTGGGCCCATTAGAAAAGTCAGCCTGAGGACACCAGTACATATTAGTGGTCCTGGACTACGCTACTTGGTACCCTGAGGCAGTACCCCTGAGAAATACCCATTCCAAGACAACAGCAAGGGAGTTAGTGCGAATCTTCTCAAGGGTGGGGATACCCAAGGAGATCCTAACCGATCAGGGTACTCCCTTTGTGTCTAAGTTAATGAAGGACCTGGGTGCACTACTCCACATATGGGCTCTGAAGACGTCAGTATACCACCTGCAGATGGATGGCCTCGTCAAGCGGTTCAACTGCACCCTCAAGGACATGATCCGGAAGGTAGTGAGTCGGGACGGGAAAGATTGGGATGACCTACTCCCATACCTCATGTTTGCCATCCGAGAAGTACCACAGGAGTCCACAGGTTTTTCCCCATGTGGGCGAAACCCCCGGGGCCTTCTAGACCTTGCCAAAGAGACCTGGGAGGAGCAGACAAACCATGGACGCAATATAGCAGAGCACGTCCTGAAGATGAAGGACAGGATCATGCGGATAACCCCCATTGTAAGTGAGCACCTAGAAAAAGTCCAGCAGGCCCAGCAAACCCACTACAACCATCGGGCGACGGTCCAGAAATTCCAGGTGGGTGATCGGGTAGTGGTGCTGGTCCCAACAGCGGAGAGCAAGCTCCTTGCCAGGTGGCAGGGACCCTATGAAGTGGTTGAGGTCATAGGGGAAGTAGATTATAAGGTGCAGCAGCCGGGTTGCCGGAAACTGGAACAAATCTACCATGTTAACCTGCTCAAACCACGGTGAGACGGAGGTGGAGCTGGCTGCTCTGGGGGCAGTAATACCGAATGAAAGCCAACAGGGACAGGTGGGGATCTCGCCAGAATTAACCACGGGCCAGAGGGCAGAGGTTCTTGCAATGCTGAAGCGACACTCAGATGTGTTCTCAACAGAGCCTGGCCGGACCACTGAAGTCAAGCACCATATAGTCACGGACCCAGGCGTAAGAGTGAATGTCAGGCCATACCGAATCCCAGAAGCAAAGCGAAAGGAGGTACAAAAAGAAGTAAGGAAAATGGTAGATCTAGGCATCATTGAGGAATCCCACAGCCAATGGTCCAGCGCCATTGTCTTAGTGCCTAAACCTGATGGCAGCCTCCGTTTTTGCAATGATTTCCGGAAGTTGAATGAGGTGTCAAAGTTTGATGCATACCCCATGCCGCGAATAGATGAGCTCATTGATCAGCTGGGAAAGGCTCAGTTTTTGTCCACCCTCGACCTGACCAAGGGATACTGGCAAATTCCGTTGGCCAGGGAAGCCAGAGAGAAGACAGCCTTTGCCACCCCCGAGGGCCTATATCAGTACACCATCCTCTCGTTTGGATTACATGGGGCCCCTGCAACTTTCCAGAGACTTATGGCTGCGCCCTCACCGTACATATGCGGCTGCTTATCTTGATCATGTCATCATCCACACTCCAGACTGGGACACACATTTAGAGAAGGTGGTGGCTGTACTGCACACCTTAAAGGAAGCTGGCCAAACTGCAAACCTGGCAAAATATGCAATAGGACTAGCAGAGGCCAAATATCTGGGGTACATAGTAGGGGAGGGGCTTAGTGAAACCCCAATTGAATAAAGTGGCTGCAATACAGAACTGGCCCCAGCCTGTACGTAAGAAACAGGTCCGGGCATTCTTGGGACTAGTGTGGTATTACCAGAGGTTTATCCCCCATTTTGCTTCAAGGGCATGTCCCTGACAGACTTAACGAGAGGCCGGGGCCCGGATGTGGTGAAATGGACCCCAGCAGCAGATGACGCATTCAACATCTTAAAATCAGCCCTGTGCAGTGACCCAGTGCTCATAGTCCCAGATTTTGAGAGAGAGTTTGTACTACAGACCGACGCCTCGGAAGTCGGATTAGGTGCAGTATTGTCCCAAACGGTCAGAAGTCAGAAGCTCCTCCCAAGGGAACGAAACTATGCTATCGTGGAGAAGGAGTGCCTTGCAGTAAAGTGGGCCATGGAGAGCCTACGATACTACCTGCTTGGAAGACAATTCACCCTCGTCACAGACCATGCGCCCCTACAATGGATGCACCAGAATAAAGACAGGAATGCAAGAGGAACACCGTGGTTCCTGTCCCTGCAACCGTTCCACTTCCAAGTGAAACAAAGGGCTGCAGCCAAGCACGGCAACGCCGGCTTATCGAGGGTGCACTGCATGCCGTCCCAAGAAGCCCAACCCCACAGTGTTGAGCAGGGGAGGGGGATATGTGACAGAGCAGGGGTGCCTATTGGAGTCCAGGAGGTGGGCAGGCATAAGCCCGTCCACATCTAAAGGACCTCCTCGCAGCCTATGGAGAGGGTCCACTGAGCCCAGGAAACCAAGTAATTACTTGGGACAAATAAAAAGAAAACAGGGATGGGTGTGAGGGTCAAAGAGCTAAAAGAAGGGAACCAGACAGGGACACCAAGCAGAGAACCCCGGACAGCGCCCACTGCCCCTCGAAGAGAGAGCCAGCGGACGCCACCCAGTGGAACTCTGCCCGGATACGTGAGCGGATGCAGGAATGGAAATAGGACCCACAGTCGCAGGCCCCTCCCTCGGCCAACTTCTGCTCCCTGGTCTTATAAATTACCATCCTGGCGATAGCCAGGAGGAGGTTGACCAGGAGGTCCCGCAACTTTCTGGGGCCTCGGATGGGGTGTGTGTAAATTAACAGGTGAGGGGAGAAGTGCAGCCAGAACCTCAACAAAAGGTTCTGGAGGAGCCGAAAGAGGGGCTGTAACCTGGCACACTCGAGGTAGACGTGCGCCAGGTTCTCCCTCTTGCCACAGAAGGGGCAAGTGTTCGGAATGGGGGTGAACCGCGCCAAATACACGCCCGTGCTCACAGCTCCATGCAGGATTCTCCAGCTGATGTCCCTGGTGGGCCGTGGAACTAAGGTGGAATAGAGACTGTCCCACTGGGGCTCCCCACCCTCTATTGGTGGTAGGAGGTCCTGCCATTTGGTGTCTGGGCGGGACACGAGGGTGGGGAAGTGGAGCGTGTGAAGCACGAGCATGTACAGGTGACTCGTCAGCGCGGTTCAGAAGGGGACTGGCTGCAATGCATGCAGCCAGCTCGGGTGACGAGTGGGAGGTGGTTGGGCAGATACGTGGGGCTTAGGGCCGATAGATAGATCAGGCGGGCCGGGGGTGAGGGGCAGGCGGGGTGCACCCTCTCGCAGGACCTTGTCGAGATAAACCCGAGCAGTGGGCGGCAAAGCGTCCTTCACCTCCTGAAGTACGTGCTGGGGAGCACGTAGGGTGGAGAGCCCCATTCGCTGGGCGAGCACCTGAGGATCCACCTAGTCTCCCTGGTCGTAGTCCAGGAGGTCTCCGATCCTTGTGACTTCTGCCAGGACCAGCCTCTGGCGCACCGAGGGGGACTCTGCCGCCTGCACACGTAGATGGGGATTGTGTAGCAGGGGCTCCGCGAGGAGGTCTGCCCCCACGGTGGCTCCCAAGGACCTGGTCGCCTCTAGCAGCTTCCTGGCCCAGAGGAGGTCCTGGTAGAAGGCCGGCAGCTCAGAGAGGTCTCGCGGAAAACCTCTCAAATAAAGGAGCTGCCGGTCATATCGGAGCCTTCAGAAGCGGCGAAGGAAAGCGTGCGCCAGCGTGCTCCACGCCAGACTACCTGCATCAAATAGGAGCCTCTGCAGGGCCTGGAGGCAGAGGACACGAACCCACATGCGCAAACACGTCAGACCCTGCCCTCCCTCCTCCAGGTGAAGATGGAGAACCCCTGCAGAGACCCAATGCAGTCCTGGCCAGAAGAACCACAGCATCAGCTGCTGGATCTGATCCAGGAACCCGGGGGTAGGACCAGGGTGCTGAGACGGTGCCAGAGCATGGACAGGACTAGTTGGTTAAGCACCAGTACCCTCCCACACAGGGAGAGGCACCGGAGCAGTCCTGTCCATCTCCGCAACCGCTCAGCCACCCTGGACTCTAAACCTTGCCAGTTCTCCAGCGAAGAGGGATGCGTGGCAGAGAGAAAAACGCCGAGATAGAGCAGCGGACCCGCGCTCCACCTGATGGCCTGAAGCGTGGGTGGGAGGGAGCTTGCCTGCCACCCGGCCCCTACCACCAGGCCAGAGCACTTGACCCAGTTGACCCGGGCGGAGGAGGCTGCCGAGTAGACGGCTTGTCAGGCCTCCACCCGTGCCAGGTCTCCTGGGTCCTGGATCACGAGGAGCACGTCATCGGCATACGCCGACAGGACCAGCCACATCTCCGGCTCACAGAGCAGCAACCCCGTCAACCTCTTGCAAAGACGACGGAGGAAGGGCTCGATAGCCAGAGTATACAGCTGGCCTGACAGCGGGCAGCCTTGACGTACTCCCCGCCTGAAGCTGACCGGTGCGGTCAGGGTCCAGTTGAGCTTGACCAAACACTCTGCGGAAGCGTACAGCACCTGGAGAAAGCCCACAAAGCGGGGGCCCGAAGCCAAAGGCCTGCAGAGTGCCCAGGAGATACCCGTGGTCCATCCGGTCGAACGCCTTCTCCTGATCCAAGGACAGGAGGGTGAACGATAGACCATCCCTACACCCTAGCTCTAGGAGATCCTGGACCAAATAAAGGTTGTCGAAGATGGTATGGCCTGGGACAGTTTAGGTCTGGTCTGGATGGACCACGTCCGCCAGCACGGACTTGAGTCTCAGGGAGATGGCTTTGGCGACGATTTTATAGTCCGTGCTGAGGAGCGAGACGGGACGCCAGTTCCTCAGATCGCGGAGGTTCCCCTTCTTGGGCAGCAAGGCGAGCACTGCTCGCCTGCACGATAAAGGGAGGACTCCGCTCTCCAGGGACTCGGCCCAGACCTTGGCAAGGTCCGGGACGAGGACGTCCCAGAACACGCAGTAGAACTCCACGGTCAGCCCGTCCATGCCCGGGGACTTACTGGTGGGCATGAGACGGAGGGCTTCCGAGAACTCGGCCAGAGAGAGAGGCAGCTCTAGCCGGTCTCAGTCGCCCGCGCTGACCGTCGGGAGTTCGTTCCAGAGGACTCTGCGGGCGTTGGTGTCGGTCGGATCCGGCGAGAAAAGGGAGGCGTAGAAGGCGCGAGCCCTCTCACGCATCTCCACCGGATCTGACGGGGGGCACCATCCTCCACCAGAAGGCAGACGATGTGCTTTTTCGCCCCCCTCTTTTTCTCCAGGGCGTAGAAGAAGCAGGAGCCATGACCCATCTCCCTAAGAAGGTGGATGCGGGAACGAACAAAGGCACCCCAGGCCTGAAGGTCCTCCTGCTTCTCCCGGTACGTTCCGTAGAGGGGTGGATCTCTGAGGCCGGTGGCCAGCCGCCTCTCTAGCTCTAAAACCTCCCGTTCCAACTGCTCTATCGCCGCATCCCTCCACCGCCTGGCCCCCTGGGTGTAGTCACGGCAGAAGAGCTGCGTGCGCACCTTCCCCACATCCCACCACCGCCACACCGAGGGAAAGGCGCACCGCCGCCCGTGCCAGGCCAGCCAGAACTCCCGGAAGGACGCTACAAAGCCCACGTCCTCCAGCAGGCTGTTGTTAAAATGCCAGTAGGCTGGCCCCAGCCTCTCCGAGGAGAGAGAGGCCATCACAGCCATCAAGTGGTGGTCCAAGAACGGGGCCAGCCGAATGCTGGAAGAGTGGGCTCGAAAGAGATGATGACGTGAGAGATAAATGCGGTCCAACCGGGAGTGAAACAACCGTTGACCCTCCACCCGGACGAAGGTAAACGCTGCATCCTCGCCCGGGCGGAGGTCATGCCAGACGTCCACCAGGGAGTGTTGGTCTACAATCTCCCTGAGGACGTCCATGGTGGCTGGGCACCGCTCGGTCCCCGTGCAGTCCTGTTCCTCGAGGGTGCAGTTGAAATCCCCACCCAGGACCAGGCACTCGTGAGGATCCAAAGAGCCGAGGAAGGCAGCCGCCCACTGGTAGAAGCGAAGCCTCTCCGGGCCGGATGTCGGGGCGTAGATGTTAATGAAATTTAATGTTAGCCCCTCTATCCGGACCCGGAGGTGCAGCAGGCGGCCTTGCACAACCTCGGCAGTCCCCAGAACCTCAGGCCGCAGGTTCGGGGAGAACAGAGTCGCCACCCCGGCTTGATTGGCCGACAGGTAGCTGAAGTACACCCTGTCTCCCCACTCCAGCCGCCAGCTCGCTTCGGCAGCCGACGCAGTATGGGTCTCCTGCAGGAAGATGACAGAGTACCCCCCCTCCCGAAGGAAGGAGAGTACCCAGCACCTGTGGAGACCCAGCCTGCAGCCCCAGGTGTTCAGAGTGGCAATGACGAATGGCGGCACCGAGAGGGCTGGGGAAGATCCTCGCTGGCAGGAGTGCTGACAGTCCCCATTGGGCCCCGCAGCAAACCGTGACCATACCCAAACGTAAGCAGGGCAACACGGAAGCCACGGGCTCGCTGGTAGGCTGCAGCCTCCCACTGCCCAGTCCCTTTGCCCTCCCCCAAAATGGCCCTTATGGTCTGGAGGATGAGATGGAAATCCCCCCAGCGCTGAAGGGCGAGAGCCACTTTGTTCTTGGAGCCACGAATGAACTCCAAGAAGCTGCGCATCTCGCCCTTCAGCGCGTCGGGTGTCGGGGCCTCGGGCCAGACCCCTCCGCTTGCCCCGCAACTGACTGATGCGGGAAAGCGGGGACTCTGAAGTCCCTGCTGGGATGACGACAGGGGTAGTGGCGGAGGGAGAACAGCCCCAGATGTGCTGGGAGCGGGAGAAACAAAAACCGCCTCCCAGGGGCCAACATCTGAGCTGAACGTGGCAGCCCCGCGGGCAGCAGTAACAGTGTAAGGGGAGGAAAAGAGGTCAGGGAAGGGATCAGGGAAAGGAGGAAGGGGAGTAGGGGGAGGAAGAAATGGGGGATTAGGAAAAAGACAAGGAGAAGGGGGAGCAGGAAGAGAAGTGGGAAATTCGGTTGGGAGAGGGGCTGAATGGGGAGCAGGAGTAGGGGCTGAAGCCTCAGCGGTGGAGGCACCGGGTTGCGGTGTCTCCTCGCAGGGTGGGGGATCGGTGGCAGTGGTGGGGGAAGTTAGTGTCTCCCCAGCGCCAGGCTCCAGCACCACTAGGAGTGCAGCACTGGAGGCTCCAGTGCCAGGGGTAATGGGGAATGACGGGAACTCCCGCCCGCTAGGATCCCCTAGGGGTTTGGTGGCCAAAGTGCTGCCGATGGCTGGGCAGTTGGTTACACCCTGGGACAACCCGGAGGCAGGGAAAAGGGAGAGCGGTGGGCTAGAAGGGGAAGGAGAGGCCGAGTGTTGTCCCTCCAAGGCATGTTGATCCCCCTCTGAGGCAGCTGGGGTTAACCCTAAGGCCTCCACCTCTTGGAAGGCGAGCCCGCCGCCACGTCGTCACCCTTGTTGGTGGCAGGGTCAGCGGTCACCCTCACAGCGGAGATGGGGACGGTGGGAGCATCCCCTGTGGACACTCCTCCTTGCAGGGACTCCGGGAGGGAGGCATTTACCCCTTCCACAACCGCCGCGGCCACCTCAGCTGCCTCACGGCGCTGTGAAGCGTCCGGGGGCTTGGAGGGAGGGAGGGATGGCTCCGACACCCACCCCTAGAGGCACGAGGAAGGTATCTTCCCCTTCAATAGGTGGGGTGGAACGTCGGGATCGTTTGCAGCACCTCCCCATGGCAACCTCCCAGCCCTCAGAGGAGGAGAGTTGGGCCCGATTAGGGGAAGAACCAGGGGGCGAGGACAGCGGTGGGAGGGTGAGGGAAGACGGGGGCTGGGCAGCTGGGGAAGGGGAAACCTCCCCTGAGGTAGGCCCGGTCCGAGTCCCATCTCTGACCCCGCCGCCCTCTCCTCCGCAGGCCTGGCCTTGCCGCTTTTGGTGGTGGCAGCGGCGCCCGCATGCTCGTCTGGGACCTGCGGAGCCCGAGTGGGATTGACGACGGTCATGGTTGGAGGAGGGGCGACCCCAGGGTCTAGACCGTCAAGGCCACTGGCGATGGTAGGGGTGGTGCCCTCCCAGACGTCGGGGGTCCTGAGTGCATCTCCGAGCCGGGCCAGAGGGCAGTCCCTTTGGACGTGCCCCGTCACCCGACAGAGAAAACACCGGGCCTCCCCCAAGGTGTAATATACCCGGTACCGGGCCCCTTGATAGGGCACCAGAAATGACCCTTCTAGGGCTTCCCCACCACGCCCCGCCGGCAGGAATTGGATTTGCACCTGCCGGCAGAAGGAGAGAACGTGGCCGAGGGTACGGTCCTTGCAGCCCAAAGGAAGGGGACTAAGGACTGACAAGGGCCTCCCCAGGGTGGAGAGGAAAGCAATAGGGCGGCATTGGGGAGGAACGGAGGAAAAAAGACACCCGTACGCCCAGGTCCTCCAAAGGCTCGAGTGGGACATGGACTCCCCCCACCGCCAAACCCTTCTCCACCGCTTCCTGGGTGGCGGCCTCCGACACCAGGAAGAATACCACCTTCCCGAACATCTTGGAGGCCGCCACCACAGCCGCGGGCCCAACCATGCGTGCTAACGCCCGCACGTAGGTCTCCACGTGGGACGAGGTCGACGCCAGGAGGCAACGGACCCCGTGCCTCCTGGTCAGAGTGGGGAAGGGGCCGCAACCACCGGGGATGGAATTCTGATAAGCGGCTTCGGTGGATCGGGAGGCAGCAGGCGGGGGGGTGGCGGCTACCTGGGCGTATGCCCTAGGGGCCGGGACACCGTCGCCCCCAGAGCTGGTGGAAGGAACAGCGGGACAGGAAAGAGGGGAAGCCGAGGCCGCAGCAGGGGGGTGAGCCTTCACCACAGGAGGTTTTGCCTTCCGGGCAGGGCTCTTGCCCTTCTTGGTCCCCTGGCCCTTCCTGCCTTTCAGGGAGGCTTTCTTGGTGGTGACACTGGTGGCAGAAGGTGCCGCGGCAGGAGGGGTCGGGGTCCCAGGATCTCCATCCATGTCCACCACCTCCGCTGCATGAGTGGGTGGCCTGGCAGCCTCAGAGGGTTCAGGGTTCATAGAGGCAGTGGGGGGGGGGGTGGGCAAGAGGTGGTAGGGGCATCGCACGACTGACCCTCCATTATGTTCATGGATGGAGGGGCGGGGGGAGACAGGAACAGACAATTAGGGGAGACCAATAGTGTCAGGGGGTGGAACAAGGAGCAGGGGAGAGGGGGAAAAGAGAGGGAGAGAAAGGCTCACCACTCCCCCCGCTAGGCTGGAAGCAGGGTGAGAGGGCAGCAATGCACATGGGGGGGGGGGTAAAGGAACAAGGGGTACAGCTCCCAGCACAGGATGGTAAGAGCAGCTCCTCTGGCTGCACTGGGAATGTGAGAGGGTCAATTATTTGAAAGACATGTGGGAAGTGAAACGGTGCGTGTGGGAGGGTAACTAAAGGAGAGTGGGAAGCTCAGGTGCCAAACGGGGGCATGGGCACACGAAAAGAGGAGAGGGGAATGCAGGCTGTGAGGAGGGGTCTGCTCAAGGAAGCAGGGGGCAGCAAGACACTACTGGGAAGGGGGGGAGGAAACTAGTGTGCCCACGGGCGCCTGAGTGGCAGGCTCGCAGCACCAGCTGCAGGACCCAACAGAGCAAGGGAGGGGTGGGGAGGCAAGCAGTGGGGCCAAGGATGGAGATGGCCCCTGCAGCACCTGGGGCTAGGAAGGGAGCAGCAACAGCAGCAGCAGAGATGCAGGGGAGACAGCGGGGGGCAGAAGGAGCCACCCCCCAGCCCAGTACCTCAGAGAAGCTGTGCCAGCTGCCACCTAGGGGCCCAGATGGCAGGAGGCCCCTCACATACACTCAGCCCCTCCACACAAAGTTGTGGAGGGGAAGGAAGAACCCCAGGAGCTGCTATAAAGCAGCCCCCTTACCTTTTCTACTCCAGAGGGCGTAGCAGCCACAGGAATGGTGAAGTCCAAGCCTGCAGCAGTGAAGAAAGGGGCCAGGCAGTCCCCAAAAAGATGGAAAATGGAAAAATGGGGGTCCCGCTCCCCCCACCAGGGTGAGGGCAGCAAAGGCCCCCCTATCCACCCCCACACTCCCAGCAGCTCCTGCAGCCAGCTGAGGGGAGGTGTGTGGGGGGGGGAGACTGCCTGCAAACAGAGCAGGCAGAGAGAAAAGGGGACCTGGCCCAAAATGTAGCCAGGGCCTGTGTGCCACAACCCCAGTAGCCCCCCACACACCCCTCCCAAAAGAGGGGAGGGGTGCAGGGGGGAAAAAGCACAACAAGCCCAGACCAGCAGCCTGCTGTGCTTAGTGGAAGAGTGGTTCTCTCTCCACCTCAAGGTCATAAGACAGAGCCGGGGTGCTACAGCAGGTAAAAGAGCTTGGTGGAAGGGGAAAGAGGCAGCTCTTGCAGAGAGAATCAGCAATCCTGGCGAATTAGGGGCAGCTGGGACAGTGCAGCTGCAAAATCAATTAAGGCCCAGGTGAAACTAATTGGGGCTGCCTGGAGGCCTATTTAAGAACCCTCCCTGTGGGTGAGGGGAGAGAGAGCTGAGAAGGAGTTTGGAGAGCTGTGAAAGAGTGTGGAGAACTGAGAAGGAGTTTGGAGAGCTAAGAGAGTTTGGAGAAAGAGACCAGGGGAGCCAAAAGAGCAGCAAAGACTACAAGGAGGCGACAGGCCCCAAACCAAGGTGAGTCAGCCATATACTGTGACTCTTAGACTATGGGACAGTGGGCTGAGCAGGGGTTGGGGGCCCAGGAGTGGGACTGACCCTGCCACAATATATATATATCTGCAGCTCATTAACTATGCACCCACAGAGTGGAACTGAATTCCCCCAGGAGAAGCAACTGCAGTACTGGCCTCCTGCAGTCTCAGGCAGGTCCATGTCTGGGCTCTAGAAGTTAAAAAAAAAAAAGGACACAATCTCTCCTGTGCTCTCAGTGCTCTCCCTCACAGTACTCAGGCACTGTAGAGAAGAAAAAATGGGGAAAGATCAGACAGACTTGAGGAGGATTCTGGGATTGGCTGGGAAAGAGGTGGGACAGGAGGGGGGAGGGAGATTAAGTCCTCGTTAAGATTCAGGGTGTTAAGTATCCACATGAGGAAATATGGATACCTCCAGTACATCCGCAACCCCTTTCTTTAACCATGGTTTCTCCTTTTAAAATACACTTCTCTGTGATCATCTTTGTGTGACAATATAATGGTTCATAGTAACAGACATGCACTGATGAAACAGAAAAACCTTCACATACTTTGCCTTTCTACTGAAAGAGTAGACAACTGTGAAGGCAAGTCTTCATAAAATTGAATCACAATTAGACTAATCCTGCAGAAAACTCCCACTGATTTGAATAGGTGAGGACTCAGATTCTATATTATTTGGCACCCAAAACTGATCATGTTGGCTTTGGAATAAATTGGTTTGTTTTCTTTTGAGACCTGTAACTTCGATCATGTGCTTTTGTTGCTGTTAGTTTTGATGTACATACCCACTGCATATCAGATGCATAGCAAGCAGTGTCTTGAGGCAAATGTCATAAGCAAAGATATATCTGTTGCTTGTTTTACTTGATACTTGTATGTTTTATTCAGAGAGATGCTGATCCCCATAGGCCTCAAGTTTGACTCTTTCTAACAAGCAGCTAGTATATAACATGCAGCGAGACTATCAATGTAAAAGGTTTTCATTAAAAAGTGACTGTGGTTGTATTTCTCTGGATGAAAGAGAAAAGTGCTGTTTAAGTCGAAATCTGCAAGAATTTCCCCAAATGTAAGCAATTTCAGCTTTAATACTGCAGACTTCGAAAATGTCCATTTTCTTCGTTGAGATATTTTGACAACCACCGAGAATGTCCATAAAAATAAAGGGGCATTAAGCACCTAGTGTGAGCCTACACTTACAGGCTTCTATTTTCAGAACAGCTAGAGGCTGCATGTGCTCTGGCAAGGTACAGGTCAGAAAACATTAATTACTAGAAATTCATTACAAATGAACTACTGGTAATGTTAGGCAAAGTGATGATATGCTCATGTCTGATTTTTTTGCTAGACGCTTCTAAGCAAAGATTCTTATTATTGCAGGCTTGTTTGCTAGCTTCCCTACATTAAATCTAAAAAATATCCAAAGTGTTTAAGAATGAAACTATATGCAAAGGAACCCAGTGCAAGCAACCTGAGGTAAAGATGCCTATGCAGCAGACAATCAATTTGATCGACAGGAAAAAAAAAAGATTATTTTAAATTCCCTCAAAGAGCACCTATGTATATAGCATGATTCTGGTCACACGGTGACACTCTTGTCTACAGTGGGTGTATGTTGTCTCACTTGTTCTTGTGGCTAGGTTTCAACTGAACCATATAATGGAAGAGGCAGCACTAGATACCGACGCTAGCATAAGGGTAGAGAAAAGAGAAGGAAAACACATTAAGAAAGGAGTAGATAAACTTCTGAGTCTGAGGCAGAACAAAAACCAGCCATGAACATGACACACTGGTAAAGTAGAAGGAAAGAGTAAATCTCATCATACTGTAACTCTCTCCTGTACAGCAGAAAAGAGCAAGAGTGTACTCTTTTGACAGGAAAGATATAGACAAAATCTACAGCTGACAACCTATCATAAGGGCTAGTGGCCTGGCCTGGAGAGAAAGGTGACACCACATCATTCTGCAACATTTACCAGCAATGGCAAACGTGGAAGGAATAAAAAGGATGGAACTAGGGTTCAAAGCATGAGACAAAGCTGACCGAGGGGTGGGCTAAAGAGCTCTAAGCTAGGAACAGCATGAGGAGATCAAGAATGGGTGGGAGCCTGGACTACACTTTATACTGTCTTATCACTGATTTGTTTGTTAATAAAAATCCAATGCTAAGATGACATTGAGCCTGAGCAAGGCCCATGTTGTTTTAAAATAGCAAGGAATAGGGACTGCTGGCATGAGGGAGCAAATAAAGTGGCAGAGGAAGGGAGAAATAAAGAAAGAGGGAAAAAACCAATTAATGAGATACATGCACAATTCCTCTCAGTCACAATGCCTGCTTGATATATTCCTTTCCTCCATTCTGTGTATTTTATCTATTTGAATATGAGCTCCTTGTGGCATGAACCTGCCTTATTCTACCTGCTTAAGTCAACTAGCATTCTTCTGGGCACTTAATTAATAAAACAATTTTTTCTATAGGCATACCTACAGAAAATGTTAAAGTAAGAGCTTGTTCGTAAACAACTAGGACAATCTTGCTGCAAAGTACAGTAAAAATAAAACAAAGAATGACATACTTTTGGCAAGACTGAAAACATTAAAGTTCCTGAACTTTAATTGTTACTACAAAGCAAAGGTGCCATCCCAGAAAAGGGTGAGTGCCTCTTAAAGGTAGATGCCTTGGAAGTTTGGCTCCATAACACTGGGAGAAGGTTTTAAAGCCTATATCCAACCTTGATACAAACTAAAATAGGCGATTGACTTTCAGAGTCTACTACCACACTTACTGCACATACACTTCTTCTGGTGGTGATGGTGGGGGGGGGGCTCCATTTCATATTCAGGTTTTTTTGGTAGTTTCTGTAGGATAGCTGATTAATTTAGCTGAATTTTTTCTATATACATGTCATTCCTCAGGATCTGTCAAAGCTGTTCACAGTAGTAAGTGGATACATATATATTTTTTTAAAAAACATATGCATATATTTTCAAGCTAGAAGCAGATAGCTTAAACTTTGCGGACAGTGTAACTATGCCCTGGTCTATACTAAGACCTTATTCTGAAATAACTTCCCTCCCCCAAGCTTGAATTTATAAGTGGTGTGTCTACATTACTGCAGAATTCAAACTCAGTACTCCTGATTTTCATGAGGAGTAATGGTAAGTCTGAAATAGTTTTGAGATAACATTAGTGTGGATGCTCCAGTGCTGCTAATTTGAACTTACTGGCCTTTGGGAGGTCTCCCGCAGCTCCCCCGAGTACTTCCTGCAGCTCTAAAGCCGAGGTAGCATGTACACATTAACGGAGCCTGCCTGGGACTAATTTTGATGCTTCCCTGTAGTGAGGACACACTAGTTCAAGTTTGTTAAATGGGGAGTTCTTAAGTCAAATTTAGTAATTTTGAAATTGTTTCCTAGAGTAGACATGGCCTATAAGACTTTTTGCCACAAGGCTGCCAATGTGCATGAGGAGACTGTTAAGGCTTGAAAACAGAGACTGATTGAGTTTTTTTTTTCTGGCTATTATCCTGAAAACAGGCAATATAAAGGAAATAAGACTGTTTCCCTCTCATTTACCCAAAAGTTCACATACAGTAGCAGCAGATAAAGCCAATAGTGGCAAATTAACTGAATCCTTCAAAGATAACTGTTTGAATGCATGAATGGTAAAAAAGAAAGCTAAGTAACATAAATCATAAATATTCCATTACATGAAGACACAATAAGAAAACCTAAATCACATTTCACACAATGGGTTAATATTTAATTTCTTTTAATAAAAAATGAAACTTGTCATGTCTTATTGTTTACAGACATTTCCAATCTGTTGCTATCAATTTGTCAAAAAGAAAAAGTAAATTGTAGCTTCTGTCTGAAACTAAGGGATGCTGGCAAACTCAATTTTTTAAAAAATTACATATGCCTCAGTGTTTAGTGAGATCTCTGACTGTTAAAAAGCAAACAGCTGACAACACAACAATGCATTCTAAATATAGCACCCTGTTTGATTCTGTGGAATGAGCTGTCTGCAAATCAGAATATCGTGAAGAATATGACAATTCAAAAAATGTATTTTGTTTAAAACATTGGCATTGTACAGAATACTGCTCGCTCAGATATTGATGGGAAATCTGCAATGCACCATTTGAGAGACTCACTGACTACATATTAGATAGCATGCCAGCTGCAAAGAACGTGATAAAGATAATCTGCCTGTTTTTAGGAGTTAGGTATTTTTTAGAGCTACAATTCTCAGGTCCAGCAATGACCACAGATGTTTCCTGATCATGTGAAGTCTGGCTCAGGAGTAGACCTACCTCAGTCACAATTATAAAAGCCATAGCAACGTGGTCTAAGAGTCCCACATGTGTACACAATTGTCATTGTTTTGGATTTTAGGTTATTTGCCATCTACTATCACGGGGTGTTAAGTTTTGCTGACCGAAAGTTGATCACAGTCCTATGAATTCGATCATCGGTGATAGTACAGGCATAGGTGCTGTCCACCAAAAGCCTCACCAATTAACTCCTCTGCCTCCTTCCCAGTGCTTTCTGCTTGCTGTGGATCTGCTATTTTACAGCTTGCAGGAGGCTCTGGGAAGATAGGGGAGGAGCGGAGATGGGGGTGGTGGGAAGAAGCAGGGCAGGGGTTGGGACTTGGGCAAAGGGTGGAGTGGGAGTGGTGCCTTGGATGGAGCACAGGTGGGAGAGCCGGGACGGGGAGCAGGCGGAGCCTGGGGAAGAGTAGGGGGTTGAGCATCCCCCAGTCCAAGAGGAAGCCAATGCCTTTGGTATAAGGGATGATTTCTCATAGTTCACAAGCAGTCCTAGTTGAGAGAAAGGGAAAAGGCTGCTACAGTCATAGAATCATAAGGTCAGAGGAGACCTCAGGGGGCCATCAAGTCCAACCCTCTGCCCAAAGCAGGACCAACCCCAACTAAATCATCCCAGCCAGGGCTTTGTCAAATCAGGACTTAAGAACCTCTAGGGATAGAGATTCCACCACCTCCGTAGGGAACCCATTCCAGTACTTCACCACCCTCCTAGGGAAATAATTTTTCTTAATATACAACCCAGACCTTCCCCACTGTAACTTGAGACTGTTGCTCCTTGTTGTGTCATCTGTCACTACTGAGAACAGCCTCTCTCCATCCTCTTTGGAACCTCCCTTCAGGTAGTCAAAGGCTGCTATCAAATCCCCCCCCTCATTCTTCTCTTCTGTAGACTAAATAAGCCCAAATCCCTCAGCCTCTCCTCATAAGTCATGTGTTCCAGCCCCCTAATCATTTTGGTTGCCCTCTACTGGACCCTCTCCAATGTGTCCACATCCTTTCTGTAATGAGTGTGTGCGTGCCCAGAATTGGACACAGTACTCCAGATGTGGCCTTGCCAGTGCCAAATAAAGAGGAATAATAATTTGTCTACATCTGCTGGTAATGCTCCTCCTAATGCACCCTAATATGCCATTAGCCTTCTTGGCTACAAGGGCACACTGTTGATTCATATCCAGCTTCTAATCCATTGTAATCTCCAGGTCTTTTTCTGCCAATTGCTCCTTAGCCAGGTGGTCCCAAGCCTGTAACAGTGTTGAGATTCTTCCATCCCAAGTGCAGGACTCTTGTTCTTGTTGAACCTCATCAGATTTCTTTAGGCCCAAACCTCCAATTTGTCTAGGTCACTAGGGACCCTATGCCTAGTCTCCAACATATCTACCTCTCCCCCTAGCTTAGTGTCATCTGCAAACTTGTTGAGGGTGCAATCCATCCCCTCGTCCAGGTCATTAATAAAGATTTTGAATAAAACCAGCCCTAGAATCGACCCTTGGGGCACTCTGCTTGATACTGACCACCAGCCAAACACTGAGCCATTGATCACCACCCATTGAGTCCAGCAATCTATCCAGCTTTCTATCCACCATACAGTCCATTTATCCAATCCATACTCCTTTAACTTGCTGACAAGAATACTGTGGGAGACCGTATCAAAAGCCTGGCTAAAGTCAAAGTCCACTGACTTCCCCATATGCAGAGAGCCAGTTACCTCATCATAGAAGCTAATCAGATTGGTCAGGCATGAATGAATGAATGTTGTGTGTGATTGTTTCAAAAGCCTTGCCAAAGTCCACATATATTATGTCCACCGCATTCTCTCTATTTACCATACCAGTTTCCAATTTACCATATCAGTTACCCTGTCAGATAACCAAACTGATTTTGCATGATTTGTTCTTGGAACATCTATGCTGGTTTCTAGCGATCACCCCTTTATCCTCTAAGTCAGGGGTTCTCAAACTTTTTGATACCGCAACCCCCTAAAATGCTCATTGAATTTGTGTGACCCTTCCTCCCCTCCCCTCCCCCCCCCACCACCACCACCACCAAAATTGCTGAGGGAAAAAAAAAAAGGAGCCAAAGCTGTGGGAGGGAAGCGCACTTCCAGGATCCCCGGAAGTGGTGCAAAAGACCCCGGCAGCTGCGACCACCCTGTAACTTTGAGAAACGCTGCTCTAGGTATTTGCAAACTGTATGTTTTATATACTGCTGTAGTAGCTTCCCCAGTACTGAGGTCAAGGTGACTGGCCCAGAGGTCCCTGGCTCCTCCTTTTTTCTTCTCTTTGATTATGGGCACTAAGTCATCATCCTGAGTTAGATTCATGACTTGCCACTGGTAAGAAATTGTTTGTTTGCATAGACTGTTAAGGCTAGTAGGGGGATCATCAGATCATCTAGCTGGTCTCTTGTATATTGCAAGCCTTTAAATTTCAACCAATTACCCCTTCACTGAATGAGGAATGGTGGCCAAGCTGTTTAGCTATAATCCTGCAAATCGTGGATTTGAGTCTTGCTGAGTCTCAGATGGAAAGGCTGTCTCCTGTATTTCAGCATGTGTTTAATATGAACATATGGAGTAATTACCACTGCTTAGTTTTAAATGAGATAGCGAGGTAGCCTTTTAATATTTTGTACTTCTATACAAATGACATAGGGTCAGTTCTGTGTTTGTCTCATTTGCACACACAAAAAGCATTGTGCTGGCAGAAAGTGCTTAATATAATGTATTACTGTACAAATGTGCTTCTGCAAGTTACAGGACAAAACAAATGATAATGTTCCCCATAGGCCAAAAGGCCAAAGAAGGAGCAGAAAGCGAAGTTACTCACCTTCGTGCAGTAACTGTCATTCTTCGAGATGTGTGTCCCCGTGGGTGCTCCACATTAGGTGCTGGGCTTGCCCCGGCGCCGCAAGAAGGAGATCTTTAAAGCCATAGTCAGCTGGAGCGCGCATGCGCGGGGGAGGGGCGTCTCGCGGCATTCGCTCTCTCCCGCACTGCGCGATCCGGTCTCAACCAGTTCCTCGGAGCCATCTCAGAATCTGTAAAAGAGAACAGACTCCAAAGCGGGGAGGCCGGGTGGGTAGTGGAGCACCCACGGGGACACATCTCGAACGACAGTTACTGCACGCAGGTGAGTAACTTCACTTTCTTCTTCAAGTGATGTCCCCGTGGGTGCTCTACATTAGGTGACTGAGAAGCAGTACCCACCCGAAGAAGGAGGTGAGATTCGGAAGTCACTGTGTATGTAAGGAGGAAAGCACTGCGGTAGCCACAGAAGTATCTGAGGACCATCTGGAGTGAATGGCATAGCGTTTAGCAAATGTGTCAAAAGAAGACCAGGTGGCGGCCCTGCAAATATCGGCAAGGGGGACGCCTTTAAGGAATGCAGTAGAAGTGGCTACTACTCTAGTAGAATGGGCTCTAACAGATTGAGGCAAGGGAACGTTACATTGGGTATAGCATAGTGATATACAGGAGACAATTAGCTTAGAGATTCTCTGGGACGAGAGGGGCTGTCCTTTGGATCGTTCTGCTAAGGAGACTAATAATCTATCGGTCTTACAAAAGGGCCTAGTGTGCTGCAAATAAAATGCTAAAGCCCTGCGAACGTCTAAGGTGTGAAGGGTTGCCTCTACAGCAGATGCATGAGGTTTCGCGTAAAAGGTCGGTAGGACTATAGGTTCATTAAGATGGAATTGCGAGCAGACCTTAGGGATGAAGGTCGGGTGGTGTCTCAGGATAACACTGTCCTTGTTGAAGACAGTGTATGGAGGCGATGCCATCAGTGCAGAGATCTCGCTTGCTGGGTGTGCCGACGTGATGGCAAGCAGGAAAACCAGCTTCTGGGTGAGGGTCTGGAGAGGTATGGTAGCCAGAGGTTCGAATGGTCGTGTCATCAAAGTGGAGAGTACCAAGTCCAAATTCCACAACGGTGTGGGGGAATGTACAGGAGGGTTTAGATTCATTAAACCTTTAAGAAATCGCTTCGTCAGAGGGTGAGCGAAGAGCGAGATTCCTCCTATTGGCTGTCTAAATGCAGTTAGTGCCGCGAGATGGACCCTTAAAGATGCTAAAGCCAATCCGTTTTCTTGTAGATGCATCATATAGTCCAAGATGAGAGGAACTGGGACAATTTGAGGATCGAGGTTGCGGTCGGAACACCAGGAAGTGAAGCGACGCCATTTTGACAGGTAAGTGACTCGTGTGTTTTGTTTCCTGCTATGTGTAAGAACATTCTGAACACTATCGGAGCAGAGGGCTTCCGAAGCATTCAGCCATCTAGGTACCAGGCCGACAGATGCAGTGTATGTGGCTGGGGATGAAGGAGGGAACCTCACCTCTGTGTTAGGAGATTGTCCATTAGTGGTAGCCGATATGGTGGATGTTGTGCCAGGCGCAACAGAATCGGGTACCAATGCTGGCGAGGCCATTCGGGTGCTATGAGGATGACCGAGGCTTTGTCGGACTTGATCTTCTGGAGGACTCTGAAGATAAGTGGGATAGGGGGAAAAGCGTACATGAGGGGACCGTTCCAATCCAGTAGAAAGGCGTCCCCTAGCGAGTGGTGCCCTAGGCCTGCCCTGGAAAAGAAGCGGTGACACTTCCTGTTGGCAGCCGTGGCGAAAAGGTCTATTTGAGGAAATCCCCAGCGGCGAAATACAGAGTGAAGTACATGGCGATTGATCTCCCACTCGTGTTGTGTCGCAAAATTCCTGCTGAAGGAATCGGCCATCGTGTTGTTGACGCCAGGTAAGTAGGAGGCCACGAGTGTGATGCCGTTGGCAATGCACCAATTCCATAGTCAGGTTGCCTCCGTACAAAGAGAACGGGATCGTGCACCTCCTTGGCGGTTGATATAGAACATGGTGGCTACGTTGTCCGTGAAGACGGCCACAGTGGAATTGCGGAGATGTGTACGGAAATGTCTGCAAGCGTTGGCAACAGCCCCCAGCTCGAGCAGGTTTGTGTGTAAAAGAGATTCCTGAGGAGACCAATGGCCTTGCACGGCGAGATTGCCCATGTGAGCACCCCAACCGAGGAGCGAGGCAGCGGTGGTGATGTGGACGCTCGGTGACAGATACCGGAAAGGAGTGCCAGAGAGTAGATTGTCGCCTACTGTCCACCACTGGAGAGAAAATTTGACCATGGTAGGAACGGGTACCCATTTGCCCACATTGTGTGATACGGGATCGTATATTGTGGCTAACCAATGCTGTAGCGGGCGAAAGTGAAGTCTGGCACGGGGAACGACGTAAGCAGTGGAGGCCATGTGGCCCATTAGTTTGAGAACTGTTGCTACTTGCACCGAGCAACTGTAGAGAAGCTGATCCAGTAAGTTCTGCAGTGTTTGAAATCTAGGTAGAGGTAAGTATGCCCTCGCTGTGACTGAGTCAAGGAGCGCCCCTATGAACTTGAGTCTCTGGGTTGGTACTAGGGTGGATTTGTCCTCGTTGAGAAGAAGACCCAAGGAGAGGAAAGTGTCGATTGTAACCCGTACCATGTGCGTGGTCTCCGACGAGGAGCGTCCTTTTATCAGACAGTCGTTGAAGTAAGGATAGATGATGACCAACATGCGTCGTAGGTAAGGCCACGACTATGAACGTTTTCATAAAAACTTGTGGTGCGGTGGCAAGACTGAATGGAAGTACTCGGTATTGGTAATGGTTGTCCCCTATTGTAAAGCGAAGAAATTTCCTGTGAGCGGGATGGATTGTCACATGGAAATAGGCATCCTTGAGGTCGAGAGCAGCAAACCAATCTCCGCGCTCTAGCGCGGGCAGAATCACGGTTAAAGTCACCATCTTGAAGCGTTGTTTCTGAATGTGTTTGTTTAACTGACGAAGATCCAATATGGGCGGGCCTCTATCCACCAGTCTTTTTCTTGACAAGGAAATAATGGGAATAAAATCCTCTCCCTTGAAACTGAGGTGGCACTTCCTCTATTGCTCCTATGTCGAGGAGGTGAGGATCTACTTCGGGTTGAAATCTCTCGTGAGAAGGGTCCCTGAAAAGGGACGGGGATGGGGGAGTTGGGGGGGTCTGGAATGGAATGACGTAGCCGGAGCAGATAATTTCCAAGACCCACGTGTCTGTGGTGATTTTTGCCCATTGGCTGTAAAAGGGTCTCAGACGATGGTGAAAGATATGACCGACGCTTCAAGGAGGGGGTTGCTGGCTCTCGACCAACACGTCAAACATGCTGCTTATTGGTGGATTGCGGTTGCGCCCGATTAGTTTGGTTTCGGTGCTTTATGGGCCTCTGTCGCTGAGATTGGCGTGATTGATCAAACTGACAGTGTTGTGGTTGCCTGTGTTGTCTGGGATGGTAGTAATCGTAACGCCTCTGAAAGGGGGAGTAACGTTTCCTTCTATAGGGAGGGATGTACATCCCCAGGGACCTTAGGGTTGTTCTCATGTCCTTGTTGGAATGCAGAACCGAGTCCATCTTGTCTCCAAAGAGAGAATCTTTCTCGAATGGTAAGTCCTCTACCTTGGACTGTAACTCCTTAGGTACGCCCGCGGACTGGAGGAGCGAGGCCCTGCGCATAACAACTGCAGTGGCTGTGGTACGCGCTGCAGTATCTGCAACGTCCATGGCGATCTGGAGGCTAGTACGAGTGGCAGCATAACCCTCCTGGACTACTGACTTGAGAAGGGGTCTCTTAGCCTCTAAGAGTGCCTCCATAAGATCTGTGAGTTTTGCGTAATTGTCGAAATTATGATTTGACAAGTGCACCAGATAATTTGAGATCCAGAGGAGCAAAGTCTAAGAGGTATATACTTTCCTCCCAAATAAATCGAGCCTCTTTGAATCCTTGTCAGCAGTGGTAGACTTATACTGAGGCGTCCTTGCGCGTTGCTGGGCCACGTCGAGCACCAGAGAATTTGAGTGTGGGTGAGGAAAAAAATTCAGATCCTTTTGGGGGCACAAAGTATTTCTTATCAGCCTGCTTGTTAGTGGGGGGAACAGAGGCGGGAGTCTGCCAGAGCTCATTAGTCACCTCCAAGATAGCCATACCTCTGGATGAGGCTAACTTAGTAGAGTGAGCAGTCTGTAAATTCTTTGAGACAATGTTGTTTGTCCTTAACTTCTGTTAATTGAATTTCCTGAGAGACTGCTACTCTTTTGAAAAGGTCCTGAAATTGCCTTAAGTCATCAGGTGGTGAGGTGTCTCCAGGAATAACAGCATCGTCAGGAGAAGAGGATTGGTCTGTAGGAGAAACTTCAGGAGGTTGCGACTGAGAGGAAACATGAGGCTGTTCCTGAAGAAGAGGAGACAGACGAGTGAAGGGCAAAGCTTGGTGGGCAGGTGGAATAGAAGGAGAATGTCTGGAAGAAGAGCAAACTGTTATCGAATGTGGAGGCGATCAAGGTGAGTAATGACTCGTGAGATAGTGAGGCAATGGATCTCTGCAATAACAGAAATGGTGGTAATGGTCCCGGTAGTAATGGGAGGAGCGGGACGGGGAGCGAGTATAACGACAGTGAGCGATGTAGTCGTAATGTGAAGAAGACCTTCTTGATTGAATAGATGGAGAAGGGGAATATGACCTGCAGTGCAATGGTGAAGGCGAGGCTGAAAAATAGCGCGAGGAACCTCGATGTGTGGGAGGCGTCAAAAAAGGAGATGGCAGTCTGTCTGGTGAAGAGTACCTCCTAGATAGCCATGGTGATCTCCTGCTTGATGGAGAAGGAGGAGATGGAGATGGAGTAGGCAGAATACAGGCACTGGAGAGGCCGGAGAGGGGCTACGGCGGTGATGTGTCTTAGACCGTGTTTTAGTCATTGTGTGTTCCGGTGCCAAGGCCGGTGCCGCATGTGTCGGTGCCGAGGCCAGTGCCGAGCGATGTTTCTTGGCACGGGAAACACGTGGGCGGGTGGAGGCTGGTGCTGACTGGATTTGAGTCGGTACCGGAGTGTCTTGGGTCGGTGCCATAGGTTGTTGGTCCTGCGAGTGTGGGACCGGTGCTGGGGTCTCATCTTGAGCTCTTTGAGGCAAAGAACGATCCTGTGCAGAGCTCGGTGCCGGTTGCTCCTGCACCGGAGTTATTAAGTCCCCTGAAGAGGACGACGAAGTAGATGCGGCGTGTGATGGCACCGAGGGCGGCCTCGGTGCTGGTGCAATAACCGGTGCCAACGGTTTCGGTGCTGGGGGAGTTTTTGGCGCCGGAGAAGTGTCAGTAGCATGACGAGGCGCTGAAGACACTGTTTTAGGCGGTTTCGAAGCAGAATGAGCGCTTGAAACTGCCATGTCGGACTTAGATCCCTGAGTAGCTCTGCCCTGAGACGTTAAAGGGAGAGATCTATTCGGTGACGGTCTGGGCTTCTTAGGGGGAGCTCTAGATGGGGAAGAGGTGCTCTGTTTCTGAGGCTGGTGCACAGGCCGAGTCGGGGAGGCTGGCGCAGGCGGTTGAAGGGCCTTATCAAATAAAATCATGCGGAGCCTCATTTCGCGATCTCGTCGGGCCCTTGCTGTGAGTTTGGAACAGTGTCCGCATTTTTGCGGAACATGGCTCTCGCCGAGACATCTTATACACGCCGCATGGCAATCAGAGACAGGCCTGGGGTCCTTGCATGAAGAGCATTTTTTGAATCCGGGAGAACCCGGAATCTTAAGGGTTCTAAAGCTGCGGCCACAAAGTTTATGCCGCTGCTCTGTGGTTTCTTCTTATAGCCTTATTTCCTTTTGTCTGTCCTGTCCCCCCCCCCCCCCTTTTTTTTTTTGTAAACTGTGTACTCAACAACAGGTAGGGAGAACTTGGAGCTAACAATGAACAGGTTTTTTTGTTTTTGTTTTTGTTTTTGTTTTTTTTAAGTAGTAACGAAAGAACTTAACAAGGAAGTTAATATAGCACGAAAAACTGAAGTAAAACTGAAATTTTTTTCCTCACAAAGGTTGGACAAGGAGAGATGATTCCTCCATCTGCAGCCTAAGGCGGTTGAAGAGGAACTGGTTGAGACCGGATCGCGCAGCACGGGAGAGAGCGAACGCCGCGAGACGCCCCTCCCCCGCGCATGCGCGCTCCAGCTGACTACGGCTTTAAAGATCTCCGTCTTGCGGCGCCGGGGCAAGCCCAGCACCTAATGTGGAGCATCCACGGGGACATCACTCGAAGAAGAATTATGAGAATGAATCATCAACTTTCTGTTAAAAAAATGTACTATACCAAGTACTTGTGATTATTTATTTATGTATTTATTATTTGTAGCACAAAACAAGGAGGGTCAGAACCTTGATGGGCAAAAATTGGCATAGATCCACTGACTGTAAAAGAGCTACCATGACTAACAGTTGAAAATCTGAACAGTGTTCATCATATTTTATGAGACAGGATGATGCATTTTTATCTAAGTTTAAAACAAATCTATCAAAACTAATTGCACAAGCATTTTTACCTATGTGATAAGAGCTGTTGATTAATCACAGTTAACTCATGTGATTAACTAAAAACAGTCATGATTAATCAGTTTTAATCACATGGTTAAACAATAGAACACCAATTGAAAATTATTAAATGTTTTTGCATAGTTTTCTACATTTTCAAATATATTCATTTAAATTACAACACAAAGTGTACAGAGCTCACTTTATATTAACATTTCTGATGACAAATATTTGCACCGTAAAAATGATAAACAAAAGAAATGTTATTTTTCAATGCACCTCATACAAGTACTATAGTCCAAACTTTATAGTGACAATGAACTTTATTTCTTGTTTCATAATGACACTCGAAACCAAAACTGTAAAATCTTGGCTCCTATGAGTTCAGTCCCAGTTTTTGCTCAGCCAATCACTAAGACAAACAAATTTCTTTACATTTACGGAAGACAATGCTACCCACTTCTTATTTACAATGTCACCTGAAAGTGAGAACAGATATTTGCATGTACTTTTATAGCCAGTATTGCAAGGTATTTAACGTGCCAGATATGCTAAATGTTTGTATAAACCCTCCATGCTTCAGTCAGCATTCCAGAGGGCATGCTTCCATGCCGATAATGCTTGTTAAAAAAAAATCATTAATTAAATTTGTGTCTCCTTGGGGGAGAATTGTATATCTCCTTCTCTGTTTTACACACATTCTATGATATACTTCGTGTTATAGCAGTCTCAGGTGATGACCCTGCATGTGTTCATTCCAAGAACATTTTCACTGCAGAGCTGATAAAATACAAAGAAGGTACCAATATGAGATTTCTAAAGATAGGTACAGCACTTGGTGCAAGATGTAATAATCTGAAGAGCCTTCCAAAATCTCAGAGGGATGAGATCTGCAGCATGTTTTCATTAGTCTTAGAAGAGCAACACTGATATAGAAACTACAAAACTCAAACCATCCAAGAAAATCAGCTTTCTGATGGAGGACTCTGACAAAATGAACATGCATCAACACACAATGCTTTGGATTGTCACTGAGCAGAGCCCATCATGGATGTATGTCCTCTGGAATGGTGGTTGAAGCGTGGAGGGAAATCTGGCACATAAATATTGTGTGTCTCCGACTACAACGGGGCCATGGGAATGCCTGTTCTCACTTTCAGGTGACACTGTAAACAAAAGTGGGCAGCATCATCTCATGCAAATGTAAACAAGCTTGTTAGAATGACTGACTGAACAAGAAACACAAGGCAGGAGTGAGGGGTTGCTAACACTTTCCAGGATGCAGCTTAAGTTCAAAGGGAGCCTGATATGCTGGAAAATACATTGAAAGACATCAAAATGAAATTTAACAAAGACAAATATAAGGTGCTATACCTCGGTAAGAAAAAACACATACACAATTACAGAATGGGGAATAACTAGGTTGGCAGCAGCACTTCTGAGAAGGATCTGGGAGTTAGGGAAGATCACAATCTCAACATGAGTCAATAGTGCAATGCTACTGCAAAACAGAAAATGCAATGTTAAGTTGCATTAAAAAAGGCATAGCATGCAAATTAGGGGAGGTAATAGTATTAATCTACTTGGCAGTGATTAAGCCTCAGCTGGAGTGATGTGTCCAATTTTGGTCACTGCTGTATAGAAAGGATGTAGAGAAACTGGAAAGGATTGAGAGATGAGTGACAAAGGGAATCAAAGGGATGGAATGCAAGTCACGTGAGCAAATGATGAAGGAACGGGGTATGTTTAGTTTTGAAAAGAGGAGAGGCAGGCGGTCTTCAAATACGTGAAGGGCTGCCATAAATAAGCTGGAGAAAAGCTTGTTTCTCATGCTACAGAAAGCCAGATAAGAGGCAATGGGTTCAAACTACAGTATAGCAGATTCAGATTAAATCTCTCAAAAAACTTCCTAACTCTATGGACAGTAGGACACGGAACAGACTGCCTAGAGAGGTTGTGTAAGCTCTTTCAATGGAAATTTTATAAATGATACTGGATAGCCACCTATCTTGAGTGGTTTAGACACAACAAATCCTGCATCTTGTCAGGGTTTTAGACTAGATGACCTTTGCAGTCCTTTCCAACCTCTGGTTCTTTGATTCTATGACCTGGTCCTCTCTCACTGCAACTCTCATTTCAGAATCAGAAAGCAGATGAGATGGGTGAAGGACATTTCAGCAGAAGTGTATCACCCTAACAAGGTGGTGGCAGGCCTTGTTAAGGTGATGTAGGCTGGAAGAAAACATGGAGCAGTGAAGAAAGATGGTGAGGATTTAAAAGCTATGGGATAACCTCATGCCAACCAGGAGTTCTGGGGCAGAACAACATACACAGAGTCGTGAGACTACACTGTCCCAAGATGAGATAGTTACTCCAGAATGTCTCCACAAGAAAGCAATAGACACCTTCTTGGAGCTGTATGACATTCTCGTTCTAGTGCTCAAGGACCCGGAATATTAAAATTCATTTATTTGGGTAACCATGTAACCGCTGAAATTTTCAGCAAGTACATATTTACACTAGGGATGTAATAGTGTAGTTGATTAAATGATAAGCAAAAGCTTATAAGTTAATGCTACAGACTACACGCATCCCATCCCCATCCCCAACCCCCTTCCCCCTCCCCCCGCAGTAAATTTGTTAGCAGGCTGGCCAGCAGCCTGCCTCAGTCCTGGCTTGCTTCAGGTCCAGGACCTACCCCGCTGTGGCTCTGCATTTAAAGTGTTATTAGGAGGTAGGTGCACAGGCAGCCTGGCTCAGTTCTGGCTCATGCTGGATCCAGGAGCTCAGACCTCCCCCTCCAGACAGGGGCTGCTGCCATCCTTGCAGCAGCATGGGGCAATAGGCAGCTGGTCCGAGAGGGGAGCTGGTTTTTAAACTGGCAGACGGGCTCCCACCAGAAACCCCATGCTGCTGCCATGGAATGGCAGGGGGCTCCTTGGGAGTGGAGTCAGATTGCATGCACTAGCTCCCCCTCCTCTGCCCCCGCCAGCTGCTTTCTCTGTATCAGAGGCAGCAGCATGGAGGGCAGGCAGCTCTGTGGCAGCCGATGCTTGTGCGGAGCTGGCTTTTAAGGGTACATGTTCACATTCCTACTGAGCACCAGCACATTCAGATGAGGGAGACACTACAGGTCCATATTGATTACCTGACCAGGAATGTGATAGTGACTATAAAATGCAAAGGAGATTAGAGAGGCTATCAAAATGAAAGACTAGATAACAGTAGGGGATTTCAACTATCTCCATACTGACTGGGTACACGTCACCACAGGAGGGGATGCAGAGATAACATTTCTTGATAGCTTAAACGACTGCTTCTTGGAGCAGCTGGTTCTGGAACCCACAAGGGGAGAGGCAATTCTTGATTTGGTCATAACTGGAGCCCAGGCTCTGGTCCAAGAGGCAAAGATAACTGGACCACTTGGAAATAGTGACCATAATGTAAAAAAAAAGTAACATCCCTGTGGTGGGAAAAACACCTCAGCAGCCCAACACTGTGGCATTTAGTTTCAGAAAGGGGAATTACACAAAAATGAGGAGGTTAGTTAAACAAAAATTAAAATGTACAGTGAACAAAAGTAATATCCCTGCAAGCTGCATGGACACTTTTCAAAGACATCACAATAGAGGCCAACTTAAATGGATACTCCAAATTAAAAAACACAGTAAGAGAACCAAAAAATGCCACTGTGGCTTAATAACCAAGTAAAAGAAACAGCGAGAGATAAAAAGGCACTGTTTAAAAAGTGGAAGTTAAATTGTAGTGAGGAAAATAGAAAGGAGCATAAATTCTATCAGATTAAGTATAAAAATATAAGAAGAAAAGCCAAAAAGGAGTTTGAAGAGCAACTAGCCAAAAAGTAATAGCAAAATGTTTTTAAGTACATCAAAAACGGGAAGCCTGCTAACCAACCAGTGGGGCCCCTGGATGATCGAGGTGCTAAAGGAGCACTCAAAGATGATAAAATCATTGCAGAGAAACTAAATGAATTCTTTGCTTCGGTTTTCATGGCTGAGGATATTAGGAAGATTCCCAAACCCAAGTCCTTCTTTTTTAGGTGACAAATCTGAGGAACTGTCCCAGACTGAAGTGTCATTAGAGGAGGTTTTGGAACAAATGGATGAACTTAACAGTAACTAGTCACCGGGACCAGAAATGCATTCACCCAAGAGTTCTGAAAGAACTCAAATGTGAAATTGCAGAACTATTAACTATGAATTGTAACCTATCCTTTAAATCAGCTTCTTTACCTAATGACTGGAAGATAGCTAACTTGATGCCAATATTTAAAAAGGGTTAGAGGTGATCCTGGCAATTACAGACCAGTGAGTCTAATGTCAGCAACAGGCAAATTAGTTGAAACTATAGTAAAGAATAAAATTGCCTAGTTTCACGAGGCATAAAAGATCTGCTGATGAAGGGTTCTGGGGTCGGCAGATCCCTGTCTAGACTGCCACACTGTGCCGACAAACAGCTGATCGGCACAGCGCGGCAGCCATTTTGATGTAAATGAAGCGGCAATTATTTAAATTCAGATAGCTTTACAACCTGAGACATGCATTTAGGACTTGAGACTAAGTACATGTTTAACTTTTAAGTGCACACTCAGTATCAATGGGACTTCCTGGATAGGGATGTTTTTCTCAATTGGAATCTTAGTTGTCAGTATTCGTATATTTTATAAAATGTATATCAAGCTGCAAAGTGTACACAGGTAACCAGATGGGAGAATAGATCCCAAAATCAGTATTCTTGAAACTTCTGACAGCTGAACTGGCCTTCATGAAAATGGAACATACCACAGCTTCGTTTAATCCTGCCACATATTATTCATATTTTGGGATTTAATTAAAAGAAATTATGTAATTTTTAAAACATCTATACATAGCTTTTTATTTTAAGCAATGCTAGTCAATAATGGATGTTAAGAAATGTTTGAATACAAATTGTCCCAGCTGATCTTTTACTAACAGTCAGTAACAAAGTATTATGATTTACCCAGTTCAAGAGCTGGCAAATGTCCTGCTGTGAGTGAATGAAGCTGGCTAGAGAGCATACTTGTATGGCTATGCCTAACACTTTACTGCTCTAAGTAATTACAAAACATTAATCGCACATTTATTTCACCGGGAAAGGAGAGTGCTGAACATCTCGGAAAATCAGGCAGCATACTATGCAGCATAGTATGCACAGAGACATCATGCTTATTGAAAGAGTGCACACACACAGCAGAGGAAGCAGACTGGGAACAGTGTGTCTTATCACAATGTGTCCACTAGAGGAGACAGCTGGATATTTACAAGAGCTCTTCCACCCAGCCATTTAAAAGGCCAGATATCAGATCTAAAAACTAAAACATCTTTCAGCTTGGGGAGCCATCCATTCTTTTGTGAATGGTGTAACTTAAAACACTTTTCCTTTTCAGGCAAAATTACTAATAAATATTTTAAAAATTGTTTAATTTATTCATGGCAAGGCAATGTACAAAAACTTGCCTAACTTTAAGAATATGAACAGAACCATTGACTTCAACAGGACAACTCAATGGCTTACAGTCAGTCAAGTGTTTGAATATATTGCTGAATAATAGCCTTCAATAACATAAAACCTCTTAATTTTACTTTTCTTCCTTAATATTTTTTAAAAATATAGTTAAGCCTGTATCAATGCTCCACTCTACGTCGGGGTGGGCAAAAGGGCCTCTGCAGGCCAGATCTGGTCCGCCAAGTGGGTTGATCCGACCCGCAGAGGCCCTGCAACTCCCCTGCCCCCAGGCCAATCAGGATCTCAACTGTGGCAGTTGACTCTAAGCACCACGCACACAAAGGCAGGAAGCGAGAGACTTTGCATGCTCCTCCCACCCCCAAGTCAATCAGGACTTGGGGGCGGGGGGAGCATGTAAAGTCTCCTCCCGCCCTGCTCCCATTCTGCAGGGAGCATGTGGTGCTTAAAGGTGCTGCATGCTCCTTGCAGGAAAGGGGCAGGGCGGGAGGCAACTTCACATGCTTCTCCCCCACCCCAAGCTCTGACTGGCCTGGGGGGAAGGAACGGGGGGAGCATCTGAAGTCTCCTCCTACTACCAGGGGCATGGGCACCTAGAGGGAACTGCCAGCTGTTCAGAACAGCTGGTGGGTCTCTCTGGGGAGCAGCAGGAGCAAAGACTTCACATGCTTCCCTACCCCCAGACAAATCAGGGTCTGTGGGTGAAGAAGCATGGAAGTGTCCTGGCCCCGCCCCTTCCGCCTGTGGTCCAGAACCTTCCGGGGCAGCCCAGGGCCACTTCAAAATTTCTAAAGTGGCCCCTGGTAAAAAAATGATTGCCTGCCCCGATCTACCTAGAAAAGTGCAAATGACTATCACAGACAAAATACACTAAAATAAAATAAAATAAAATAAAATAAAATAATAATAATAATTGATGCTAGTCTTTTCCTGAAATTACATATTGCATTTATCTTAGCTGAATGATCATAAGTAGGACTCTACCAAATTTGGTCAATACTGATCAATTTCACAATAATAGGATTTAAAAAAAAGTAAATTTAATTATTTCTGCTACTTAAATCTGAAATTTCAGTGTTGTAACTGTAGGGACCCTGACCCAAAAAGAACTTGCAAGGGTGGGGAGCAAGGCTGTTGTGGGAAGGTACTGATGCCCCCTGCATTTTTGCCTGCCACGCTGGGCTCTCATTCAGCAGCCACTACTCTCTGGCTGCCCAGCTCTGAAGGCAGCAACAAAGAAGAAAAAATGACATAGCATGCTATTGCTACCCTTACTTCTGCGCTGCTGCTGAGGCACTGCCTTCAGAGCTGGGCTCCCAGTGAACAGATGTTGCTCTCTAGCTAACCAGCTCTGAAGGCAGCACAGAAGCAAGGGTGGCAATACCATGTCCCCTTCTGATGCCCCTACAATTCTCTTTTGGATCAGGAATGCCAATTGAAAAAAGCTGACCTCCCCTGTGAAATCTATACAGTATAGAGTAAAAACACACAAAAGACCAGATTTCACAAAGGGAGACTGGATGTTATGGTATGCTGTGCATTTTTCATGGTCGTGAATTTTGTAGGACCCTAATCATAATACTGTAGCTAGGAAGTGATAATCTGTAATGATATTTTATCGGAGAAAGAATTCTGGTAATAAAAAGAATGTTGAAGAAATGCCTGTTGAAAAGAAAGCAAAAATTAAGAAGGGAAATGGTTTGAACAGATACTTATTCTCATACACCTGTGCATGTGTTACATAAAAAAGTGATGTAAAGGGTTTGTCAATATCTTATTTTTTGAGACATCAGAAGATGTGTAGTCCTTTTCTAACTGCATGTAATACAATACAATAAATAGACATGTTGACATTTTATATATTTTTATAAGTACCTAAGAAATCAACCCTGATTGTAGTATTTTGGACCACAATACAAGCATCTATGCACCTTGCTTATAATTCATCACTTTTCTGAGGATGTGAAAAAGAATCTGGGCTGCAAACGTTCTGTGCCAAACACATAGAATGTATTTTAAAAACAGGAGACGATCTATAGCTACTTCTACATATATATGGTTGCAAAGTCAAGAACTCAGAAGTTAGTCTTATTCAGGTATTTCCTATCCCTTCCTCAAGAGATACCTCTTTGTGTTCTTAAGACAACAACTTCCTTCACTACACAATTCAGAGTCATCCCCAGAGTGGATGCTTTTTGTGCACAGAATGAGGAAGAGGTATGTGGAAAAAAATGCGTGATCATATAATATGTTTTATTTCATGTGGCATCTGAAACGAAAACATGCTGGAACTATAATTGAATCTTAAGTTTTGAAATATATTCTAATGCTTTTGTGGTTGGTAGGTGGATTCCCCTTGTACCATTGCTCTAAGCACGAATGGGGGCAGTTATCCATAATGCGTTGAATGGTTTGTACCTCACTACGTTCACAATTTGGTGACTTTACTTTTCTCCATTTGTATAGGAAATAGCCACATCTTCCATGTATTGTGAAAACATGGTTGGGTCAGAATCCTGGGACTTCTTTCATTGAATCTTTAATCAGGTCTTTGTTTGGGATGACACAAGTGGTTCTCAAGTTCAGCCAGTGATTGCTGGCGTCCTTTCTGTTGGCCTAGAGCACTGAAGCTTGGGTACAAAAAGGATTTCTAGATATGAGGTGGGAGAGTGGCAGTAAATGGAGATCTTGGTGTACTAGCCAGTCCAGAGACACTGGGATCTTGCTGTAGTCACAGACCACAGCAGCATCTTGCCTGATATTGGCTGATATAATGCCCACCAAAACTGGAAACCATGGTATTAGCACTGATTTGATGTTGCTGCTAACAATCCCAAGAGTGGCATAGAGATAAGTGTCAATGAGATGTGGGAGCGGTTGTACCAAACTGGGATGAAATCATACAATATGCCACTGTTGGCAAAACCAGAGCTTTTACTGACATTTGAAACGTGTGCACCACATCCCCAGGATGTGCCAGTGAACTTTATCATCTTTTTGGTGTTGTCAAGCTGTTGGACACACTCAGTTTCCAATCAAAGATAACTCCAAGGGCACTATGGATTGGGGTCATGTGATAGAGGCAGACCACAAAAGGACACTTTCATCAGCACTTTGACCTCATGGCTATTCCAGCGTAAGGCAGAGTTTGTAAAGCTTTAGCTTTCAGTTGCCAACCTTTGAATACGACTCAAGCATTTGGATTTAACCTTTTTTGTGGCCTTCAGAGAGAACATTTGTATTCATAGGGCAATGACTGGAATGTCACTGGTACAGAGATTGAACAGTGCAGGCATCAAAACAGATCCCAATTGGAGACTTTTCTTCAGTCTTTGATTCGCTAGCTAATTCACCAAGATGTATAGTGAATCTTCTATTACTCAGCATCTCGGTGAGATTTCTGATGGTTGAATGGCATTGGAAAGCTAATGATAATTTCATCAGGAGACCTGTGCACCATACAGTATAATACTTGGGAAAAAGAAAAATGTATGCTGCTGCTGTTTTTAATTTTCACTGGGAGCCGGATTCTATATAATTGGTTAAGGCCAACATCTGGTAACAGCAATTGCAACCAGCTCTATATCCAGCCTGTTCTTTGGGAATCAGTTGCTCCAGTATCAGCTGTAGCTTTTGAAGTAGGAGCACCTTTATAAATGGACCAGTAGCTTTTTCTGTGTCAGTGTCCTCTCCCAGATTTCAAAATGGCTACCTCGGACTCTTTTGGTATTATACCAAAAATGGATATTATGAAAGTACACTTTGGGACCAGGGTCTTCAGAAGTTCTGGAAATATTCCACTCATTCTTTCTGTCCTGGACTTAGTGTTGGACAGACCCTGGTCCACTTCATTTATTGTATAGAGGACAAAAGGGACAAAGACAACTGATACTGATTTAGTGAACTGTAAAGTTGTTTGTGGACTTGCTGCCTTGCTTTTATCCATTGGTGCTCAAGAGTTGACAATTAACCATGCAGCATTGGCATCTGCATTTTCTTGAGGTAGTTTGTAAGCCTAAAAGATGAATGACAGTCCTGGTTTTGTGGCTTGACTTTGTGAAGTCAAGAGCTAGTATGGTTTTGCACCATATTTTTTTTTCTTGCTGCATTCAAAGACTCAAGCAATGCCATTGAACTTCTGGGGGTTTGGTTGGCTTGATATTGCCTGAAGAGTGCCTCACTCTCTTCTATCCAGCGTTGAGTGCCAAATCAGACATTGCAAGGAGCATTCAATTGATATTAGTAGGTCTACAAAGCAGCAGTAATGAGCTGGATCTGCTGGCATCAGGTTTATTGAGCCCTCTATGATGGTGGCATAGCAGGACAAGTGAGCAGGCTATAAATTCTACAGCACAGCATATTTAGATCAAATCTCAGGAAAATCATTCTGCCTGTAAGAACAGTAGGATGATGGAACAGACAGCCTAAGACAGCTGTGGAAGTTCCTTCTCTGGAGGTTTTCCAGTCAAGGTAGGATAGCCACTTCTCTTGGATGGCTTAGACACAACAAATCCTCCGTCTTACCAGCGAATAGACTAGATGACCCTGCAGTCCTTTCTAAGCCTCTGGTTTGATGAGTCTATAGTTACTTGGCCCAATTGCTAAAGTTAATCAAAACCACCACCTAACAGCATATACAGCACACACACAAAAACCCAACACATATAGGCCCTCGTAGCAGTACAAACCCCTCATTCGCCATCTGCACAAATCAGCAAAAATCTCCCAGCATGTCATGGGGCGTCTGCCCTGCACTGGCCGTTTAAAGGTTAAAATCCAGCCCTGGCAGTAGGGTTGCCAGGTGTCCGGTATTCACCGGACAGTCCAGTGTTTTCGCCTCCTGTCAGGCAAAAAAATTCAGAGAATATCGGACACCTGAGATGTCTGGTATTCTCTGAATTTTTCCCCGGCCAGGAGGCGAAAATGCCGGGCACCTGGCAACCCTACAAACTCTCAGCGCCCGGACTCCCCCTCCCTCGAGTACCCCCCTGATCCCCAACACCCCCAGCCCCCCGACCCCCATACTTACCTGGTTCCCCAAGGCTGCCGGCACAAAATGGCTGCGGGCCAAAAGACCTAGGGGAAGCAATGCTTCCCCTGGGTCTTAGTGCTCAACCGCTCCCCTGTTCCTATCCCTGCACTCACTCTTAAAGGGGACATGCTGTTTTAATGCTGTTTAATTAAAAAAATTTTTTTTGGCTTAATAAGTCCTTTTCTTTTTTGCTCAACAACTTTGGTCTCCCCCCCCCTTTTTTTTCCCCTTCAACAGAATTTTTTCCCGGTGTTTTTTTTTTGGGGGGGGGGGAGGGTGTTTGATATTTTTGTTTCAACCATCTGGCAATCCTACCTGGCAGAGGGCTGAGAGTGTGAAGCCCATAGTTGAGGCAGAGAGAACCAATTAGGGCCTAGCATGGGCTGCATATATGAGGGGGCTCCTGGAGGGAAGGAGAAAACAGTCTCTTGCTCTGGCTGGGGAATAAGAGGGACCTGGATGCCAGGGAAGCTGGGGACTTCCTGAGACAGAGCAATGCTGGGAAAGGCAGGCAGAGCCACAGCCACGCACTTCTCCCTCCAGGAACTGGGGCGTATGCACAAAGAGGGCATGCAGCTCCTAACAAGTCGTAACCCTGAGAGCCGCATTTCTGTGAGCAAAGAGCCGCATGTGGCTCAAGAGCCACAGGTTGGCCATCCCTGGTCTAGGGGAACTGGGGGGATTCCCTGAGAGAGGAGGACCCCAGAGAGCAGGGTGACCTAGGACAGTCTAAGGAGGAAAGGCACCATGGCCAGGAAGGGACATAGGGCTAAACCAGCAGAAGACCTGCAACTGAAGCTGGGACACCGAGCAGCAGAGGGCACTCTGAGGGTACATCTAGATTATGTTCTTTTTTTAAAAGGAGATGTGCAATTTCAGTGCTAATTTGCATATCTTCCGATCACTTTTTCGAAAGCGTTTTTTTTTTAAAGTGAAAGCAGTCTAGACGGGTTTTTTTTTTCAAAAGAACCTCCCTTTTCAAAAGAACCCTGTACACCTCATTTTTTAAAGAAGAAGGGTTCTTTTGAAAAAGGGGGGAGGGTTCTTTTGAAAACCCCCTGTCTAAATTGCTTTCACTTTCTAAAAAAAAACACTTTAAAAAAAGTGAGCTGAAGAAGATATGCAAATTTGGCGTAATTTGCATATCTCCCTTTGAAAAAATAACATAGTCTAGATGTACCCTGAGTGTTGATTCCCCAAATGACCAACAGGAGGGTCTGTGACACAGCATAACCTACCTGACACAACCAGCACACTCAATAACTTCAAACACACATAGTGCTTCATCATTGTACACACGACTCATTCGCTATATGCAAAATTATACACAACTTTTAAAGCACAATGCCACTACCCATACAACTCATCCAGCATACACAATAACACCAATCACACACAGTATCTCATGGAAGAACGTTCATTCACCAGCCTGCCTGCACAAATCAACACAAAACAATCCACACACAAAAAATCAACACAACACTCGCAGTATAATATACACCCTCACCCACCCTCACTCATATTAACCGCAAAATCACAGTTGCTGGTCATCACTGGGATAAATGATCTGTTACTCTCCAATTTTTAATGTAGACATTTTTTACTTTTTTCTACACACGTTTACAAATTACACCCACGTGCCAGCACAGGCTTTCAGCAACCAGTAAATAGAAATATATATACACATTTTTTTTAAATGTCGGGTAAAATGGAGACGAAAAAGCAGAATTTATACAAACTGATTTCACAGTCCACGTTTTAGTCTATAACATGTAAATAGTTGACAGGTAAGTACAATACAAGGTTTATCGAGAACTAGACATCTATAGCAGGCTTGGTCTACACCACAGAGTTAGGTCAATGTCTACACTACAGCAGTGCTCCTGCCAATGTAAGTGCCCTACTACGCCACCACCATAACTTCACCTCCACGAGAGGATATTGCACACAGCAGTACAGTTAGGGAGACACAGTACCTGGGCGTACAGTGTGTTACTTATACTGGCTGTTAGCTCTGTAGTCCAGTGGTCCCCCACTCTCCTGAAGAGCTGGGCATCTGGGCCCTGCTCCTGGCTGGGAGCCAGGGCCAGAATGAACCCCACTCCCAGCTGGAAGCCATGAAGGGCAAGATCCCACTCCTGGCTGTAAGCTGGGGCAAGAAGCCAGGTAACTGGATCCTACTTCCAGACTGGATCCAGGAAAAGCCGCTGGGCTCTCAATTCCCCCATTGCTCCTCTTAGGTTGGTGCAAGTGCTCCTTGTGAGGATGTGCACCACCAACCCAAGGAGGGTAGTGTGGACATGCACCACCTCAGTAATTACTGAAGAGGCTGTAAGTCGACTTAATAGAAATATGACAAACCAAGATAGAGGGAGGGAGTGTGGGCTATAATGGCAAAGAGAAAGGAGGGTCAGGGCAAAACTGGGAGGCAAGGTCAAATCAGTATCTTAGATGTCTATATACAAATGCTAGAAATATGGGTAATAAGCAGGAAGAACTGGAAGTGCTAATAAATAAGTACAATTATGATATTGCTGGCATCACAGAAACTTGGTGGGATAATACACATGATTGGAATGTTTGTAGAGAAGGGTACAGCTTGCTCAGGAAGGATAGACAGGGAAAAAAGAGAGGAGGCGTTGCCTTATATATTAAAAATGAACACACTTGGAGTGAGGTGGAGATGGACATAGGAGACGGAAGTGTTGAGAGTCTCTGCGTTAGGCTAAAAGGGGTTAAAAACAAGGGTGATGTCACGCTAGGAGTCTGCTACAGGCCACCTACCCAGGTGGAAGAAGTGGATGAGGCTTTTTTTAAACAACTTACAATATCATCCAAAGCCCAAGATTTGGTGGTGATGGGGGACTTCAACTATCCAGATATATGTTGGGAAAATAACACAGCGGGGCACAGACTATCCAATAGGTTCTTGGACTGCATTGGAGACAACTTTTTATTTCAGAAGGTTGAAAAAGCTACCGGAGGGAAGCTGTTCTAGATTGGATCCTAACAAATAGGGAGGAACTGGTTGAGAATTTGAAAGTGGAAGGCAGCTTGGGTGAAAGTGATCATGAAATCATAGAGTTCACAATTCTAAGGAAGGGTAGAAAGGAGAACAGCAAAATAGCGACAATGGATTTCAGGAAGGCGGATTTTGGTAAGCTCAGAGAGCTGATAGGTAAGGTCCCATGGGAATCAAGACTGAGGGGAAAAACAACTGAGGAAAGTTGGCAGTTTTTCAAAGGCACATTATTAAGGGCCCAAGGCAAGCTATTCCGCTGCGTCGGAAAAATAGAAAATATGGCAAAAGACCGCCTTGGCTTAACCACGAGATCTTGCATGATCTAAAAATAAAAAAGGAGTCATATAAAAAATGGAAAGTAGGACAAATTACAAAGGATGAATACAGGCAAACAATATAGGAATGCAAGGGCAAGATTAGAAAGGCAAAGGCACAAAATGAGCTCAAACTAGCTACGGAAATAAAGGGAAACAAGAAGACTTTTTATAAATACATTAGAAGCAAGAGGAAGACCAAGGACAGGGTAGGCCCACTGGTCAGTGAGGAGGGAGAAACAGTATCAGGAAACTTGGAAATGGCAGAGATGCTTAATGACTTCTTTGTTTCAGTCTTCACCGAGAAGTCTGAAGGAATGCCTAACATAGTGAATGCTAGTGGGAAGGGGGTAGGTTTACAAGATAAAATAAAAAAAGAACAAGTTAAAAATCACCTAGAGAAGTTAGATTCCAGACAGGAGAGATTCCAGAAGACTGGAAAAGGGCAAATATAGTGCCCATTTATAAAAAGGGAAATAAGAACAACGCAGGAAACTACAGACCAGTTAGTTTAACTTCTGTGCCAGGGAAGATAATGGAGCAAGTAATTAAGGAAATCATCTGTAAACACTTAGAAGGTGGCAAGGTGATAGGGAACAGCCAGCATGGATTTGTAAAGAACAAATCATGTCAAACCAATCTGATAGCTTTCTTTGATAGGATAACGAGTTTTGTGGATAAGGGAGAAGCGGTGGATGTGGTATACCTAGACTTTAGTAAGGCATTTGATACGGTCTCGCATGATATTCTTATCAATAAACTAGGCAAACAGAACTTAGATGGGGCTACTATAAGGTGGGTGCATAACTGGCTGGATAACCGTACTCAGAGAGTAGTTATTAATGGTTCACAATCCTGCTGGAAAGGTATAACAAGTGGGGTTCCGCAGGGGTCTGTTTTGGGACCGGCTCTGTTCAATATCTTCATCAATGATTTAGATATTGGCATAGAGAGTACGCTTATTAAGTTTGCAGATGATACCAAGCTGGGAGGGATTGCGACTGCTCTGGAGGATAGGGTCATAATTCAAAATGATCTGGACAAATTGGAGAAATGGTCTGAGGTAAACAGGATGAAGTTTAATAAAGACAAATGCAAAGTGCTCCATTTAGGAAGGAACAATCAGTTTCACACATAACAGAATGGGAAGCGACTGTTTAGGAAGTACAGCAGAAAGGGATCTAGGGGTTATAGTGGACCACAAGCTGAATATGAGTCAGCAGTGTGATGCTGTTGCAAAAAAAGCAAACATGATTCTGAGATGCATTAACAGGTATGTTGTGAGCAAGACATGAGAAGTCATTCTTCCGCTCTACTCTGAGCTGATTAGGCCTCAGTTGGAATATTGTGTCCAGTTCTGGGCACCGCATTTCAAGAAAGATGTGGAGAAATCAGAGAGGGTCCAGAGAAGAGCAACAAGAATGATTAAAGGTCTAGAGAACATAACCTATGAAGGAAGGCTGAAAGATTTAGGTTTGTTTAGTTTAGAAAAGAGAAGATTTAGGGGGGACATGATAGCAGTTTTCAGGTATCTAAAAGGGTGTCATAAGGAGGAGGGAGAAAACTTGTTCATCTTGGCCTCTGAGGATAGAAGAAGCAGCAGTGGGCTTAAACTGCAGCAAGGGAGGTTTAGGTTGGACATTAGGAAAAAGTTCCTAACTGTCAGGGTAGTCAAACACTGGAATAAATTGCCCAGGGAGGTTGTGGAATCCCCATCTCTGGAGATATTTAAGAGTAAGTTAGATAAATGTCTATCAGGGATAATCTAGACAGTATTTGGTCCTGCCATGAGGGAAGGGGACTGGACTCGATGACTTCTCGAGGTCCCTTCCAGTCCTAGTATTCTATGATTCTAAGATATAGATATAAATACTTGATTCTGAACACTAAATGTACCGAATGGAAAAGTATACCTAGGTGGGTTTTTTTATTCTGACTCTGTAGCATACTGTACCTGCCTCAGCTGATGAAAGGCCCATTTACTCCACACATTTAAAAAAAAACAATGCAAATAAGTGTAAATAGGTGTGCAAATAAGGAAAGTGCAAATAAGTGTTCCTGTTCCATGTGTTCTAAAGAATATGCTGGCTTATGTCTAGCCACAAAGCCATTTTCAGGGCCTGATCTATTTTGTCATTGTGTGTTGGATTAGGCCCTAAATATATGTTCCGCAAATACAAATGTAGAGTTTAGTAGTTATTTAATAGTCTTCTATATTTAAGATGGCTATAATTCATGAAGTATTCATAATATTTAAAAATCAGTTTTCACTGATAGATGATAAAAATTTAATCTCCTGCACTACCAATGCAGTTTTAAATCAACCTAGTAATTAGATTGTTGGCACTCATTACAAAGACAGATGCATTCTGCTACTGTTCTCCTTGTAGAACAGTTATGTTAGCCACTTCATTGTTCCTTTGTTCATACATTTATCAGTACTGTGCATCTACTAAAATCATATAAAATAAACAGATCTATTAAACTTGTTAACCAATTTATTTTAAACCATTCACAACTTTAAATTGGCAGTATTTTTTATTTAATTGTTCCAGGGTATACAACAAAAGTACCAGTTACTTTAAATAGATTAATCAATATCCTCAAATAAAGTATAGAATTTAGGATGAAACTGCACTGTGGTAAACTACGTATACAAGATGAAGAATTTCAATTTATAATCTTACTTACGACTTCACCTAAAGACCACTAAAATCAACAGGCCCTTAATAACAGTGATTATGTTTGATCATTTAATGCATGCAGGATTTATGTGACTTTATTGTTCATGAAAGTCTTGTTCTACCACCACAGATTCTAAACTGAATGATGACATCTTAGGTGTGTTTATCAATGTAATAATTTCAAATAAAAGTGAAATGAAGGATTACTGGAATTGAAAACAGTTGATATTGCTCACGTGTCTAGCTGTTACGAAATCCAAGAAGCGATAAAGATGACACCACTTTGAAGATAATGATATTTATTTCTAATGATTATATGTACAGCAAATATTAGAGATAAATTTTAGTTGTACAGTGTATTTATATATAAAAAGAGGGATTATACTAAAGCACCCCACGGTTAGCAATCACATCTGAATAAAAAAGTACACATCAGTATGGTATGATATTGTATGACTATATTATTGACTTTTATAAAGAACAGTATAATTGAAAATAATGAAATCACATAATTTCATTTTAAAACTACGCTGCTGGAGCAAGAAAACAAATTGATGTGCCTGTGCATATTCCAGACAATTAGCATATACTCAAAATGGGGAAAGGCACATACAGATTTCCATCCAATGTTGGCCAATAAACGATGTTCAACACTTGCTCTCCTTTTTCATCCAGGGCTATTTTCCCCATTTTCAAATAGGTCTCAAGGTGATAAAAGTGCTGGATTCACCTGTCTCATACAGCTTCACAGTGAAAAGAGCTACTACTTACAGCAACTTCAGGTCTTCCAGATTTTGTAGCCAGTGTAGAATACAACAGGTGTGCAAGGGCATCACACAGGCAAGATCAGATGTTTAAAGAGAAGTGTTCTTCAGGGCTGTATGTGTGCCCTGTGCCTTCCTGTGCTTCTATCCAAGGATGAAAAGGGTACAGCACTGCTCTTCCCCACACTACTGCAGATTACTCACAATTCAAGCCTATGTTAATGAGAATTATAAAAATAGGAACAAAGGGATACCTGTGGGTTCCACACCGACCACAACATCTTAAAGATCCTGTAGTAGGGGTGGGCAATAAAATAGCAGCAGTTCACTAGGCTTAGCTCCTAGTGGGCTGCTGCCACTATATTTACTTGTACCTCTGCAGGTACGGGCAATCACAGCTCCGATTGGCTGGCAACAGCAATCTGCGGCCAATGGGAACTGTGATTCCCCCATACCTGTGGAGACACAGGTAAATGTGGTGGTGCGCTTTCAGAAGAAACAGTTTCGGAAAAAGGCTTGTTCCTTGTAGAAAGAGAATAACCAATGCCAGAAAAACACCTCTGTTCTTTCGATTTACTTTCGGAAGAACGCGATTGCAGTGTGGCCGTAACTCGGGTTTTGTCGGAAAAATGGCTGTTTTCCCAACAAAACTCTGTAGTGTAGACATACTCTTAGATGCTCTGTCCTAGGAGAAGTGATGCTTTGTCTCCTTATGGGCTAGCATCTCTCAATGTCTGGATAGTTTTTGGGGTCCACATAATTCTGCTTTATAAAAGAGGGAGGAACCAACATCTTCTCATAAGCCAGTTCCTATGGACCATAGTTTGTGAAATTCCAGAACTTATGATGAAGGATATAGTTATTATTTCAGAGGGGTAGCCAAGTTAGTCTGTAACAGGAAAAACTTAAAAAACAACAAATAGTCTAGTAGCACCGTAAAGACTAACAAAACATGGTAGACGGTATCATGAGCTTTCGTGGGCACAATCCACTTCTTCGGATGACAGGAGTTCTTACTGTAAGTCAAGGTAATATGTAGATTGCAAACACTATTATGTTAGATATGAGGAGGAAGGACAGAGAAGTATTGAAAAGAAATGCAGGCAATGGAAACAATTTCAGTGAAAAGGAATGCCATGCATTGTCCAAAGACTAGCATCCATATAGATCAATTTATCTTGATCACATGTAAACAGATTAACAACTGCATTCTGAAAGATGAAAATGTTTTCAAGTTACAAGAATTAATAGCAGCCCGAAATCACTTTCTAATTTACTTCTTCACTCAGGCTATGTCTACACAGCAGCATTATGTTGGAATAACTGATGTTATTCTGAAATAACATAGTGCACGTCTACACTACAAGCCTTTATTCTGAAATAAAGTTGAGATGAAGGACTTCCTTCTCTGAGTCCTGTAACCATCATTTCATGTGGAGTAAGGGAAGTATAAGGAAAAGTGCTATTCCTTCGACTTCCTGCTGTGTAGACAGCGCCAAAAACCGAATTAAGCTATTTGGACTTCAGCTACACAATTGAAGTAGCTGAAGTTGCGTATCTTATTTCGACTTTAGCATGTTGTGTAGACGTACCCGCAGAGTTAGAAAAGAAAAAAAAGGAAAATATATTTCAACCAATTTTGGTTGACGTTAATGACTAAAAAGTATTTGCCTCAGCAGGGCTGAGATCCTGAATATTTCAGTTAAATTCATACTGATTTATGTGGTTGAACTCTTAATCTCTACAAAATATGGTGTAGGATGGAATGGTGATAGATCATTAACCATTCAGTGGGTTCATTTATGGTCTAGTACAGAATATAATTAGCCACTAATTACAGCTGGTCCTCGCTAATTTAATTTTTAAACAGGCTATTAAGAATGCAAAGGTAAAAGAAAAGAGCACTGCCTATTTAAGAGTTCTCATAAATGTTTAACTTTACTTAACAAAAAACATTTGCAGCCAAACTCTTAGTATCCGAGAAGATATTCTGGAACAGGAGTCAACAGAATCAACAGCTGTTGTAAGGTCAGTGAGTTACTAGTACGTTTTTCAAAATCAAGGTCACTGGGAACGACTGAATAAATTATATGCCTGCTTGTGGGACTCAGTTAGAAATTTACATGAAAACAAATCCCTCTTAAAAAAGAATGAGTAGTCCTGTGGCATCTTAGAATATGTCTACACTGCAGGCTAAAACCAAGTTAAGATATGCAACTTTAAGTACATTAATTGCACAGCTGAAGTCAAAATACGTTAACTTGACTTTCGGCGCGGTCTACATAACAGGAAGTCAAAGGAAGAACACTCTTCCTTTGACTTCCCTTACTCCACATGAAATGAGGGTTACAGAAGTCAGAGAAGAAATTATTTCAAAATAACAGGCTTGCTGTGTAGACATGCACTCATATTTCAAAATGAGTTATTTTGAAATAAGCGTAGTGTAGACATACGAAATATGCAGCGTAGACATAGCCTTAGAGACTTAGAAAAATATATACAAAGTATCATGAGCTTTCTTGGGTAAAGCCACTTCTTCAGATGAGATGAGCGTGTTCACAAAGCAGTTAAGAACACGTAAAGAAAATCTGAAAGAGATAAAAGTTCACATCTGCTCTCTCCACTTTTTAATTCTTTTGACAACACTGGACTTGTTCAGGTGGAGTTCATTAGTGACTCTGGTAGCGTCAGTGGATTTGAGAAATTGAATGTCAGATTTCAGGGATCAAAGCTATCCAGAAGCAAATAATATGATTTAAATATGGATAAATATGAGTTACGGACTTCAGAACAAAGAATATAGGACACACTTTCATGGTGGAGGATTTTATCATGGGAAGCAGTGCCTAGAAGAAAAATTTAAGGGCCATTGTGGAGAATCACTGAACATAAGCTTCCAGTGCAACATCACAGACAAAGGAGCTAATGCAATCCTTGGATGCATAAACAGGGGAATCTCAAGTAGGGATAGATATATTATCTCCGCACTTAGTAGAGGTGTGACCACTGCTGGAATACTGTGTGTAGTTCTGGTGTCCACAATTCAGGAAGGATGTTGATAAACTTGAACGGGTACAATGAGAATGATTAAAGGATTAGAAATCGCACCTTTTACTGATACACTCAATCTATTTCTCTTAACAAGGAAAAGCTAATGGGTGACACAATCACAATTTATAAATATGTACACAGGGAACAAATATTTGATAACAGCCTCTTCAATCTGGTAGAGAAATGTGAAACAAGATCCAATGACAGGAGGCTGAAGGACAAAGACATTCATTCTAGTAATATGGTATAATCTTTTAACAGTGAAAGTAATCATGAGAATCATTTGACAAGGGTGTTGGTGGATTCTCCCTCACTAGTAATTTTTCTATCAAGACTGGATGTTTTCTATATGCTCTAATTTAAACAGGAAACATGTTGGGGACATTCTATGATCTGTGTTATACAAGAGGTCGGACAAGGAAATTCAGGGAGTGAATAACCTTCATTCTTATATAATTCAAAAAGACTGAACACATTTTTCTTAAGTTTTGAAAATTCCACTTTTCTACGTGACTGAGGGTACACAATTTCAATGCAGCAAGATAATTTTTCAGAGTTATTAGGGTTTCAAAATGGAGAGCGATAATTAAAGCAACTTGGCCATTTTCAGTTATACTGTTCATTGCCAGTCAGATGTTAACTTTTTTGATGAGATGGCAAGCATTGTAAAAATAAATGTATTGACATAATATAATTAGACTTCTGTAAATATATGACTTAGTACCACATGACATGATGATTTCAATATTAGCTGTACAAAATGAAAGAAGCAAAAATTGATATAGATTAAACTCTGGCTACCTGATAGATGTCAAATGTAATTTTCATTGAATAAGGATGCTGAAAGTTGATTCCCTGACAGATCTGCTCTCAGGCTAATACTATTCAATATAAAATCACGTGCTAAAATATGTAAGCGGCACAAAGATTGGTGGGGTATATAATGGCAGGTTAATTTGAACACACATCTATTAAGGCAGCCAAATGCAAGGCTGCAACAAAGCATAGATTTCATATTTACAAGATAGAGGACAGTATCCTAGAAAGCAGTGACTGTGAGAAGGAGAAAGAAGTCATGGTGCATAACCAACTGAAAGTAAGCTCCCAGTGGGATAGGCTAATGTGACCACAGGAAATATAAACAGAGTAGAAATAAGAAGATAACATTATCTCTGTATAAGTCATAGGTGAGATCATAACTGGAATACCATGTTCAGGAGCTAGAAAAATTGAGAAGTGTTCGAAAAAGAAGCACAATAATGGTTTGAGGTCTTTAAGACAGGCAGAAATACCTGCTTTAAAGTGAAAGACTTAAGGAATATGTCTACATTGCAAATGGGAGCATACCTGCTGGCCCATGCAGACAGATTAGTGTTAGCTTCGCTCAAGCTAGTGAACTAAAAATAACAGTGTGAATGTTGTGGCATGGGTGGCAGCATAGGCCATTACCTGAGTGGGTCCAAACTAGGATGGCTAGCTCAAGCTGCTGTGCATGCTGAAACATCCTCAATGCTACTTTTAAAGTGATAGGTTGAGCAAAACTAATATGATCTGTCTACCCTGGATGGGAGGCACATTCCCAGCTGCAGTGTAGACATTCTCAAGAAGCTCAATCCATTTACCTTTTCAAAGAGACTATGAAATGGCCCCCTGGTGCCTACATGGAGAAAAGACTTCTGAGAGTGGAGGGCTCTTTAATCGAGTAAAGACATAAAATTTAAGTTGAAGTTACACAAGTTCAAATCAGAAATAAAAGTTACATATTTTAACAGTGATGATATTTAACCATGGAGACAACTTCCCCGGGGGACATGGTAGATTCTCTATCACTTAAAAATAAGACATTGTAACAGGGAGGTTGGAGGGCCAGGAGGCCCACTGTTTGAAGTGCTGAGCTTTCAGATTCCTGTTTGGTTAAAGAGACTGAGTTTGCAAGGTGGGGGTGCTGGGACAGTATTGGGGACTCTCGCTCTTCCTCCCAACTGGAGCTGTGTCAACCCCTAAGAAGTGGGAACCCTCCCAGCTAGGAGTCTACAACTACTACCATGGGCTATTTTCTACCACTATCCCTCCAGTCTGGAGTGTAGCCCCTATAATCCAATTCACTGGGTGGCCTGCCTCCCATATGGCGTGCTACCACAGTCCCAGGCTCCTTCAGGTAGAACAGCTACAAGCTGGTGAGGCCAAACCCCACAACATCTCTGTATTTTGCTCACCGAGTTATCTCAGGTTCCAGAGGCTCCTACTTCTCTTCTACAGTCTCCCTTTACTGGGAACAGAGCACTTTCTCCCTGGTAGTAGGGTTACCAAGTAGACCCCCCCCCAAAATACCGGACACATTTGATCGTGGGAAGGGGGGGGGGGGAGGGAGGGACCGGCAGGGACGGGGGTGAGGCTGGCCAGGAGGAAGGGGGGTAGGAGGCGGGGCTGGCGGGGGGAGGGGTCGGGGGCCGCAGGGCTGGCCTGGAGGAAGAAGGGTGGGAGGTGGGGCTGGTGGGGGGGGGTCGGAGGCCACGGGGCTGGCCAGGAGGGCCGGGAGCGAGAAGCAGAGCTGGCGGGGGGAGGGAGGGTGCAGCCACTGGCTGCAGCCAAAGTCCAAAAGGCCGCGCCCCCGGCAGGCACTCCCTCTTGTTACTAGTAGAAGCCGGGCAGGGGCGGGGGGAGTGCCTGGGAGCCACTCCCCCCGCCTGGCTTCTGCACGCAACCAGAGGCTCCCAGCTGGGAGGCGGGGCCGCGATTGGCGCTGGGAGCCTCTGGTTGCATGCTTTTGCAGGTGACCACAGGGCCCTGCCTCCCAGTCGCTCCCCCGCCCCTGCCAGGCTTCCATTCCGCGCCCAGCCGGAAATTCAGAAAATACCGGACATTGCACATGTCCGGTATTTTCTGAATTTTTCTACCGGACAGAGGGCACAAATACCGGACTGTCCGGTAGAAAGCCGGACACCTGGCAACCCTACCTGGTAGCTGCCTCAGCTGTCAGGCTAGTAACCCTTTCTCTCAGATAGGGCAGTAGCTAGTTCCTGCCTCTTCACTGGTCTACCCCGAACTGAGCCAGGCTTTCTCCTTTTCTCCTCTATCCAGGCCTGCCATTAGCTGCAGGTATAACAGGATAGGCCTAGCTGGGCCCAAAACTCTCTAACTCCCGCTGTGCTAGCAGGCAGCTTCATCACACATATCTTTCAACCAAAAATTATAGGAGCTGCTATACCTGTAGGAATCTCTACGAGAAATTGTATGGCTTGTGTTACAGAAGAAGTCATATAAATTATCATAATGATCATTTTTGGCCTTAAAATCTATTCACAAACTATGTCCCATATGATGTGCTTATGGGAGACTCAACTGAACAGAATCAATAAGTCAAAACAGTACAGCAGGTCTGTACTTGCAAGACATTATCCTATTGGTGTGTATATATAAAACCTTTTCCTGCCATGTGACAGAATGACATCATCAGGCTGCGGGGGGAGGGGGAAACTGGTGAGCATAGCGAGCAGGGGGTTTGCATAAAGAGCATGGGGTTGGCAGGTGTAGCAAGCAGGGGACAGCCTCCTAGTATAGATGGATTTTAAATTCCATCCATTAGATTTAAAAATACTGGCCTGTTTCCTTGGCTCCTGAGGTAACCCAAAGTGGACAGAAACCAACCCTAATTAGGCAGTAGAGGGCTTTTCCCACACTGGCTTGATTCCTGCAAACAAAGAGAGCTGTCTAGTCTTCTCATTTAAAGAACTCTAGAGCAGTGGGGTTCCCAACCGCTGGTCCACAGACCGATGCCAGTCTGTGAACCGCTTGCTGCTGGGCCATGGCGGCTGCCGAAGCAGAAGCCAATTATTTGCAGCAGCTCAGCTTCAGCAGTGGTGGTGGCTGATTTTTGCACTGGGACTGAGATGGCAGCAGGAGGAGCAGGAGATACCTCTCTCTCTCCTCCCCCGACCCTTCCAGATAAGATGGCATCTCCTCTGCCTGCGCAGCAATAACAGTCATGCTCCCAAGGGGTGCAGCTTTGCTCTGGGGAGTGTCGGGGTGAGGTGGGGGCAAAAGGGTGGTGGGTGAGGGCGTGGTGGGGTTATGGGGCAAGAGGTGTTGGCATGGGATGTAGTGGTCAGAAATTAAAGGGTCAAAGGGAAAGGGGCATAAGGGTCAGGGTTAAAGGGTGTTAGGCACTGGAGAGCAAGGGGTTGAGTAGGGGCTAGGTGGACTAGTAACATAATGATATGCAAATATGCAAATAAAATGTTACCAGTCTGCCAAAAGTGTGTGAATGGGTTTTGCCAGTCCACAATATAAAAAAGGTTGGGAACCACAGCTCTATAGCACTGAAATTCTCAAGCTAGCTCTGGAAGGGAGACAGCAACTTCCTTCAGATATTAAGCAATTTTTAGTTTCCACTTGACCCTAGATCTCCAAAGAAGGTACAGGTTGGTTAAGTAGAACATAATCTACATTATCAGGATTGTGAAAAAAGAGATAACTTCCTCTGTGTCCTGTCCTGCTGAGTCTGAAATGATTTCTGTAGCTTCAGGGGGTAGCCGAATTAGTCTGTACAGGTAAACTGAAAAAACAACAAACAGTCTGGTAGCACTTTACAGACTAACAAAACATGTAGATCAGTGGTCCCCAACGCAGTGCCTGTGGGCGCCATGGCGCCCGCTGGGGCATTTATATGCGCCCGCCGAATCATCTGGGCCGGCCCGGCGTGTGGCACATGCGCAGCGCCAGTGCCGGCCCATGGCGCATGGGCGGCCCCTGCCCCGGGCGCACAGCACATGTGCGGTCCTGGACCCGGGCGCAGGGTGCATGGGCGGCCCCTGCCCCAGGCGCGCGGCACATGTGCAGTGCCAGGCACGGGCACATGGTGCGTGGGCGGCCCCGCCCCCAGCAGCTCCTAAAGGTTGGGGACCACTGATGTAGATGGTATCATGAGCTTTCGTGGGCACAGCCCACTTCTTCAGATGACCAGAGTGTTGGCTGTCTAGGGTTTTGTTAGTCTATAAAGTGCTACCAGACTATTTGTTATGAATTCTGTAGAAAGACAAGATGGGTGAGTTAATATATTTTACTGGTCCAATAAAAGATATCACTGCACCCCCTTGTCTCTAATATCCAGGCACTGACACAGCTACAACTACACTGCATAGAACAATTGAGGATTTCTGTGACCAAAGTATACACAGAGAACCATTTGTCCTTCCCCTTGTTGCTTCTGCCATTAAACCCATAAAATTTGTGATCTATGGATAATGGTCATGTCGTGAATATTAACCCTAATTTGAGAGTCATATAATAAAAGTCTAGAATGCCTGGCTTCTTGATGTGTGGTATTCAAAGAACTTATCCAAATCTTACAATAGGAATTCTGAATAGTTTTCTCCTGGCAGCCTACTTAAGTTATTATCACACACCTTTTTCTAATAATGAATGATGGTATATCAACTCTGCTATACTAATATACATCGTAATCTGAAAGTAAACGTAGCAGTACTAAGAATCGACACATATTTAGAGATCTATCACATTCAGCCAAAGTTATATAGAAAATTGAATATTTGAAATATTTACAGTACTAAAAATGTCTGTAAGAATGAAATCTAGTGGAATCTGGCGCAACAAGCAAGCCACAGGGAGTATTTTATTCTCAAGGAATACCTGACTTGATAATTCATAAGGCCATCCTCCTAATGTTTCGCAATTGCATCTCACTTTCAATGTCACCTGCCTTTTGTCCACAAATGGCTGATAATTATTTGATAGCATTAAAGTGAAATCACTTTTATTTGCTGAGACTGGAAACATGGTATGTCAGTGCTTGACCTTTATGATTGTACTAAAAATAGCCATTAAAATGCTGTTTTTCTAATTTCCTATTAAAATGGTAAAAGCCAGGAGGATCAGATGTGTTATATGGAGACACCAACAGCACTGAAATCAATGAACAGTGCAGTCACTTTTATGAAGAAATAAAAAACAGAGATTCAGATTCAGTATGTATAATGAGGTTATCAAAAGAATAAAGAGATAAAAAGAAGTGGAAAAATCTTATATATAGGAGACTAACTAGTGCACCATGGCCACAAGATATTTAAAGCCTCTATTGGCAGCTGCATTAGAGCAATAGTGTCCCAAGCTTGTTTATTTCATTCTTCACTTGAACATAAAAATAGTCTAGAATTTATATTCAGAAATAGACAGAAAATACGGAAAACCTAATTTCACAGCCACTGTACTGCAGGCCAGCATTTTGAACACTATAATCTTTTTCGCTCACCTCAACTACTAAGAAAGAAAAATCTGTCATTTTAAATAATGGTGGTTTAGGATAGGTTTAGAGTGTTTTAGCTAAGTTAAGAGGGTACACATCTCATTTTCAGAAGAGGCTCAAGACTCCCATATTTCAGCAATATATGTTCTCTTGATGAAAACACTGTGGATAGAGCCAAATTCAATGGGAAAACATAAAAATACAGTGGAAATGCATTTAAAAAAACCCCACTATGTCCTTAAAATATATGTTATGTTGAAAAAATGTTAAAAACTACAAGCCACAGAGATCATGTAAGAAAAGCAGCACAACATTATATTTCAGCGTAAGTACAAGATGATGAATATATCAGAGTAAAGAAAGAACACTCCTGGAATCAAAGACACTGTGAACCACTTATATTGTTGGTCGGGGAAAGAGAAAGACATGATGGATAAAAATATTGCCCTCTAGTATAACTAGTGTGATATGTTGTTCTTTTATTTTTTCTAATACATGTTTACTTGTTGAATAAAGATTTACCCTGTGAATTAATGGAGTGCACAGCATGTTGATTGTAACTAAACCCATTTATGATCACACTTTCATAGCAGGTGGTATTGCATAAAGACAACAGCACATTTGAAAGTTATGTATCAGTAAACGAAGTTACTTTGAGATGTGTAATCCTTATCTGTATTCTGCACATGGGTACAAATGTGTGCCTCATGCTTGAGACCAGAGAATTTGCTACCAGTGTCTGTTAATTCATGTCTGCATCTTGATGTTTCACGTGCTCAGCACAGAGAACATAAGCAGAGATGCAACTGAAATGCTTATCCAGTTCCTTCTCTACAATGAATGCACACATAATTCAAAGTAGAAGGAAGGCAGGGTGGATAGTGGAATATAGATAAGGATCACACATTTCAAAGAACAGCCAGTTACACATAAGTAACCTCAATTTCTTCTTTAAATGCTTGTTCCTATGTGAATACATGTCTGTAACATTTCTTTTCTGCAGATTATGCCTTTGGGACAGGACTGGACTAAAGCATAATAATTTGTGAAGGTGTGGATGGAACGCCAATTGCCACCTTTCATATTTCCCCTGTAGGCACTAACCCAGGAGATACTATTGAAGTTGCCCTAGTGCAGGGGTGAAGAACCTTTTTTGGGTCAGGAGCCATTGACCCACACAAAAATCAGTCGGGGGCCAGACACAAGTGAGAAGTAAAAAAGGCTCCCTAACGGAGGAGAAAGACTTTCTCCTCATGCACCAGAGCCTAGGAGGGCCCAGCCTAGTAGATTGTGTGCTCCAGGTCTATGGTCAGGCAGTGGGGGGGGGGAGGGGCTGTTGCGCCAGTGTGGACTCCCAAATACTGGGGGCTCTGAGCCTTGGGGACTGGATCCAGGCAAGTTGAGGGCCAGATCCAGCCCCTGGGCCTTAGGTCCCCACCCCCCACTGCACTAGTGGAATTGGCCCTTATCCTGTGGGGAGGAGGGAGACACACTAAATGATAGCAAAGAGTGATGCAGCAGGAGATCCACTTGGGGAGTCTCTGAACAGATAGCACTTATCTCTCAGATCCTGGGCTGTAGAGACAAAGAATCTAGGCATGTCTCTGATTGCTTTTGCTATTTGCAGGTAGACCACTGAAGCCTGCCTGATGTTGAGGGAATGAAGGCTGTTCTCCTCAATGTGAAAAATGAGGTTTTGGAAAGAATAGCAGTCAATGAATAGACAAGACACATGAAACTTGGAAATTACTTTAGAGATCAATTTTGGGGGTAGGTACAGGGAACTTTAAGAACGATCACGTATGACTAGTTGACCATGGGCACTCCTAGTTCACTCATCCTTCTGGCTGATGTGATGACAACGAGGAAGGTGACCTTCCTGATAGATGGGATATCAATCATGTGACCAATGATTCAAAAGATGGGCTGGTAAGCACTGAAAGTACAAGACTGAGCTCCCATTATATTGTTTTCACTACTGGCAGGAAAGTCCTAGAGACACCCTTCAGGAATTTGATTGTTACTGGGTGAGTAAAACTAAAATAGGCCTGTCCCAGAGAACAGAAGGCACTGACTGATTTTAGGTGGACCCACAGTGAACTAATAAACCCTGACAGCTTGGGTATGTCTAGACTACATGGCTCTGTCGCCAGAGCCATGTAGATTAGTTTACTAGACATACCCAAATGAAGCGGCGATTTAAATAATCGCTGCTTCATTTAAATTAAAATGGCTGCCACGCTGTGCTGATCAGCTATTTGTCGGCTCAGCGCGCTAGTCTGGACGCTCTGCGGTCAACATCAAAGGCATTTGTCGACCTCCCCAGTAAACCTCATCCCACGAGGCATACCGGGGAGGTCGACAAATGCCTTTGATGTCGACTGCGGAGCGTCCAGACTAGCGCACTGAGCCGACAAACAGCTGACGGGCACAGCACGGCAGCCATTTTAATTTAAATGAAGCGGCAATTATTTAAATCGCTGCTTCATTTTCCTATGCCGGGTAGCCTAATCTACTTGCCTCTGTTGCCCTTGATGGTAAGGAGATTAGCATAAAACAGCAGGAATACATTCTGCTTCTGTGGATATCTGTTCTGCTGCAGACAAAGAAATGCCTCAATTTAGCTAAACAGCATTTTCTGACGTGACAGAAAACAGTTTGACTGGCCTCCAAACCTGAAGGCTTAAGGTCTGACACCCATCTAAGTACTAGGCTGAGAGATCCTGAGGATCTGGTTTGGGATGTCTCATTTTGCCATTTACCTGAGTTAGCAGATCTGGAAAGGGTCACATGCTGATAAGAGGATGGGTTGATAGTCATAGGATATTCAGAAACTGGAAGTCTCTGAGCCAATTAAGTACAATAGGACTGAGTCAGACTTTGTCGTGACTAATTTTTTTTTTTGGCAGAATCTGTGGTGGCAGTGGCATGGGGGGAAGACGTACCTTGAGTGGTCTATTCAGGACAATGGAATAGCAGTGGAGATTGAAGTTGTTCACATGGAAGGAGAGTAGATCCCAGGCCCCCAATATGGGTATAGCTTATTTCAAAATAGCGCATCTACATGACAAATGCCCATCAAAACAGTGCTGAACTATTTTGAAAAAGCGCGTCCACACTGATTGGAGCCTCATTCGCATTTAAAGCTCCCCCAGAAGCACTTCAGGCAGGGCATCAGGACAGCAGTTCTGTAGCTGATTCCTGAGGCTTGTGCTTAAAGGGAGCCCTGCCCCTCCCCCCCCCCCAATCATGACTCAGGCTCCTCTTTACCTACCTCTTTGAGGGACAGCAAAGCATTTTCACTACCTGCTCTGGTTGCCCTTGAGGACACCACAGCACTTCTGCCATGGAGCTGAACCTGCTGCAAAGCAGTCTCCAGCTCCTGGTGCAGTTTCTGCAGGCTGCTCTCGTGGCCCTGCAGAATCTGGACCTGCAGCTCCCTGCGGGGGACCTCCTCACTTCTCTCAACATGCTGCTCATGCAGCACAGCCCCTCCCACTCTTCCCTGCACACCGTGCACTGCTGCTTCTGGAGACTGGACACCAGGTCCGACTGGTGGAATCAGATCATCATTAAGTGGTGGGACAACCAGCAGTGTATCCAGAACTTCCATATGCAGAAGGATATGTTCCTGGAGCTATGTGAGTGGCTCGCCCCTGCCCTCAGGTGACAAGACACCCACATGCAACCTGCCAACCCCCTCCAGAAACAGGTCACCATCGCTCTGTCGAAGTTTGCCATGCTGAACAGCTAACACTCCATTGGGAACCAGTTCAGTGTGGGAGATTGACCATCAGGGTTGTGGTCATGCAAGTACAACTCTCTTACTATGTTATTGGGAGGGTGGTGAACTGCTGGAATGGGGTTTCCCAGGGAAAGGGGGAGTGGTGGTGAAAGGTCCCTTCCCCGGAGGCTTTCCAGTCCCAGCTTCCCAAAGCCCTGTGGGTGGGGGGGGAGGGAGATGGTGAGGGCCATCAATACCATCCTGCTGTGCTGGTTCATCCTCCTGGGCAAGGTGGACGGGCTTTCCTGCCATGGGCTTCCCCAACTGCAGGGGAGAGGCCCGCTGACAGTACCCACATCCCCATCTGATCCCCTGACCACTGGGCATCCAACTGCATTAACTTTTCCATGGTCCTGCAGGCCATTGTGGACCACTGAGGCAATTTCACTGACATCAACATCAGGTGGTCGAGGAAGGTGCATGACACCCGCATCTTTAGGAACTCCAGCCTCTTCCAGAAGATGCATGCTGGCACTTTTTTTTCCTGACCACACCATCAGGTTTGGGAACGTGGACATGCAAATGTGCATCATGGGGGATGCTGCCTACCCTCTGCTCCCCTGCCTTATGAAGCCCTACACCAGACACCTTGAGCAAAGCAAGGAACGGTTTAATGCCAGGCTCAGCAGGGCCCACATTGTGGTGAAGGGAACCTTCGGGCATCTCAAAGGGAGGTTCTGTTGACTCCTCATCTGCTTGGACCTTGGCAAGTGGAACGTCCCACAAGTGGCAGCGGCATGCTGGGTCCTCCACAATATTTGTGAGAATAAGGGGGAGACATTCCTGCCAGGGCAGGGGGGCACAGGCTGAGTGGCTCGCCACGGCTTCTGAGCAGCTGCGCATGGCTGCCATCCGTCAGGCCCATCGGGGCAGTGCACATCCAGGAGGCCCTGAGAGAGAGTTTCAAACAAGGACTCTGTGAGACTCTCCCCTGGGCCTCCCCACAAGGGGCCTGTGCACTGCCTCTCTGTGCCTTTCCTCCCACACCCCTCCCTTTCCCCCTCCCCTTCCCCCACTGATAACATAAACCAGACCTTTTGTTTTGAACCAAGCAACTCTATTTTTGGTTTATTTGGGGTAATTGTAACGGGGGAGGGACTGGGGAAAGAATGTGAGAGGTGGAAGGGAGAGGAGGGGGGAGGAGAGGCTCAGGGATTGGGCTGAGATTAGTGCCTGCCTCAGCTGGTCCCACCTCCTCATGTGCGGGGCCCTCGGAAGCCAAGGGAGGGGCTTGAGGGAGAAGCTGACGGAGTGGGGGCAGAAGCAGGAGCGAATGTGGGGGGGACTTGGGAAGGAGCAGGGGTGGCTGCTGGACCGCTCAATGGCTGCGAACAGGCCGTCAAAGGTGGCAGTGTATACACATTGTGTGGTCCTGTACAGACAGCTCCAGCCAGGTGGTGCACTGCAGCTTCTGATCCACTTCCCACCTCTGGTCCTGCATCTCCAGAGAACACTGGAGGCTACGCAGGCAGGCGATGTGTTCCTGCTATAGGTCTTCACAGGCTCATCTGCGACGGCAGCTCCCATGGGGTTGGGAGGTTGGCACGGGAGGTGTTGTGGTCCAGCAGCGTCCCTCAGGGAGAGGACTTCTATCCCTGCCTGCTGGACGAGAGGGTGTTAGGGGAGGCATGTGAGTGGCAGATGCCGCTTGCCAGGAGCGGGTGCTAATGGGGTCCCCTCCACTTCCTTCCCTTCCCAGATGGCTCCCCTAGTAAGGGCTCGGTGTCCTCTGCCTTGCTGCGCCTGCCTGGGAGCGGACGCTGTCCTGAGAGAGCAGACATGCCTGTGTGCTATGCACGGCCTTGTGTGTGTGTCCCTGACCCCATCCTCCTTAGTGGGGGCTTATGGTAGGAGAGTGTCCCACCACGGAGCCAGAAGTAAGCAAGTTTCTCCAGAAATCCTGTGAGCAGGAGCACAAGGGTCCTCTGAGGCAGCCTCACGGGGGCTGTCTGGTTTGGACTGGTGCTCTATGTGCACAGGCTGCAGAGAGATCCCCAGGCCAAGAAGGCTGACCAAGGAGCATGCAAACCCCACTTCCTCCCATGTGTCTAGGGCAGCGTTTCCCAAACTATGGGCTGCGGCCTGGTACCGGGCTGCAGGAAAAAAATACTGGGCCTCAGCGTGGCTGCCTGGAGGGGAGCAGAGTGGGGCGGGCTGGAAGAAGGTGTGTGCGAGGTGGGGGAAACCAGCCGCCGGGAAGCAGGGTTGGGGGCAGCAGGGCTGTCCCGCGGAAATGGGCGGGGGGCAAGCGGCCGGTGGAAGCAGGCTTAGGGGTAGCAGGGCTGTCCAGTGGAGATCTGGGCAGGCAGGCAGGCAGGCAGCGGAAGCAGGGTTGGGGGCAGCGGGGCTGTCCGGCGGAGATTGGGGATGGCAGACGGCAGAACCAGGGCTGAACAGGGGCAGGGGGGGCTGGCCAGGGGAGATCTGGAGGAGGTGGACTGGAGAACCACCATCTGGAAGCAGGGCTGGAGGGGGCAGCGGGCTGGCCAGGGGATGAGGCGGGGGGGAGGGCTGGATGGGGGAGATCAGGAGGAGGAGGACAGAAGAACCAGCTGCCGGAAGCAGGGCTGGAGGGGGGCAGCAGGGCTGGACGGGGGCAGCGGGGCTAGTGGGGGGGTCATCGGGGGAGCGGGGCTGACCGGGCGAGATCGGTGGGGGGGAGCCGGCCACCAGAAGCAGGGCTGGATGGGGGCAGCAGGGCTGGACTGAGGAGATCGGGAGGAGAAGGGGGGGGAGCGGGACTGACCCGGGCACATGCAGACCCAGGCACATGAGTGAGTCCAGCCCCGGGGATTCCATTTTGCCTCCCTCCCCATACCCTCCCTCGAGTAGTTGCGAACTGCCTGGCTGGTAGACATGCTCATGCAGCCTGAGCACATCTACCAGCCAGACAGTTTGCAGCTAAGGACTGATATACCTAATAATAATAAAACTTACCTAATTAGAAAATACTGGACATTTTATATGTCCAGTATTTTCTCAATTTGTTTCCCGGACAGAAGCCTCAAATACTGGACTATCCGGTACAAAACTGGACACCTGGCAACCCTCCCTCCTAGCCAGATACCCTACCCCCAATCTGCTCCTGCTCCTGGAGTGCCCATGTGGCACCGGGTCCCCCAAGCTCTGGCCTAGGCTGGACGGAGGATGCAGCTGGGTGAAACACTGAACATTTATTCATTTTTAATTCTTTTTTTATATGCGTTTATATTTTTGGGCTGCAAAAAACAGTACTGAAAAAAAAACGGGTTCCAACTAAAGTAAAAAGTTTGGGAAACCCTGATCTAGCCAGCTTTCTATCCAACTTACAGTCCATTTATCCAATCCATATTCCCTTAACTTGCTGGCAAGAATATTGTGGGGAACTGTATCAAAAGCTTTGCTAACGCTGGCACTGGGGGCTTTGGGAGGACCAGAAACAACTTAGTTGAATATTCATCATTTGCTTAATGAATATGCAAATATGCAAATGACTGTTACCGGTCCTCCAAAAGCTCGTGAATGGATTTATTGGTCCCCGTGTCAAAACGTTTGGGAACCCCTGGTCTAGAGAAAGTAGTGGAACTCACCTGATAGGCCTTTCCCAGCTTCGTCTGATCCATGGGCAACATCCTGGAAGGATGATACCAGCTCCAGGGACTGTCTGAGTTCCTGGCTGGCAGGCATTGTGGATTCATTGGCCTGCTCCTCCTCCTTGGCCATAGGCCTGCCCTCTGGGATGGTGACAATAGACATCTCCCAGCCAGAGTCCACAATGAGGGGTGGGGAGAAGGGACTGACCCCCTGCCCTGGATGCGGTGAAGCTGGTGAAAGTAGGGCAGGTCTGGGGTGCCACCCCTGAGTGGGAGCTGCGCTCCCTGGCCTGAGCATAGGCCTGCCTAAGCTCCTTGACTTTCATGTGCACCTGCTCCTGGGTGTGCATGTGTCCCCTCTGGCCCAGGCTGTCGGCCATTCGGCCATAGATCTTGGTGTTCCTGCGCCTGGTGCAGAGATCCTGGAGGTTCACCTCGTCTCCCAAGATTTCAATGAAATCCAGACTCTCCAAACCAGTCCAGGAGGAGCCCACCTCCTCTGCCACTAGGCAGGGGCTTGGGAGCTATCTGCAGCTGTGCTTGTAGCCATGGGGGTGCTCAGGTGGTGTGCTGGGGTCTGCCATGGTAGCAGGGAATGCAGAGCTGGGTGCTGCTGTGTGGCATGGTGCTAGCAGGGCTCACATTGTGCCACAAACTGTTTCTCCTGAGTCTGCAGCTTTAAGGGCTGCAGGGGAAGGGAAACTCTAGCGTTCTGATGAGAGTGGACAGAGTGGCCACTAGGGCACCTATGGGAAGCTCCGGAGGCCACTTATTTCAAAATAACTCCAGCTGCCTCATCTACACTTAGAAATAACTATTTCAAAATAGGCATTATTCCTCGTAAAATGAGGATTGCCGAATTCGTAATAAGACACCCGTTATTTCAAAATTATTTTGAAATAACAGGCTTGCTGTGTAGATGCTCACTTTGTTATTTCAAAATAATGCTGCTGTGCAGAAATGCCCTAAGTGAAGATTTTGTTCAGGGCTTTGAATTGTGCATCACCCACTCATGATCTGTGAAGAAATATCTAATGAGATTCTCTGCTAGAGAGTTTTGCACATCTGTGAAGTATATTGCCAGTGCTGTGATATGGTTCTGGATACACAAGTTCCTTAAAGGGACCACCTCTACATAGTAAAGAAGATATTTTGTTCCTCTTTGTTTAGATAGAGGACAGGCAACATCTTTGCTATTAACTGGAGGTGTGGCCCATACAAGTTGAAGGAATGTATTGCAGGCCATTTGGACTTCCCTTTGTTCTAGGAGATTAATGTGTTTCATGGCCTCCTGAGAACTCCACTTGCCTTGTGCCATGCAAGTGCCTATGTGCAGTCCCCATCCTATAAGGAATGTGTGTATGATTATGGTCACGTTGTTTGTGGGCAGAATGAAAGGAACTACAGCACACATCTGCTCTAGGTTTATCCACCATAAAAGGGAAGCTGTGACATTGGTGGGGATAGTTTGTTATTCGTGTTGTCTCTGTTTTTTGAGTAAACACACCAAAGCCCGATCTGTAGAAAACAGAAGTGAAACCTGGCAAGCACCATTAGATAGATACATGAGGCCATGTGGCCTAGCACAAAAAAACCTTGACTGGGGTTCGAGGGCTGATGGTGACTTTTTTTGCCAGGCTGTTGATGCACTGGAATTTGTCCATAAGGAGGTTGGCCTTTGTGGAGGTAGAGTCTAGGGTTGTTCCTAATAAGCCTATGATTTTTGTAAGAATCATAGTAGATGTTCCCCCATTTACACAGATTCCCAGGGATGCCAGAAAGCAGAGCAAAGATAAGACTGTGCCATAGCTGGATCATCAACAAGCAAACCCTGTACTCAGAGCTGGTGTCCACAATCATGGGAAAAGTCAAAAGCTGTGCAGATCACAGGAAGATGACAAATTAGAGAGTGGAACAAAGAATGGGTACCAAGAACCAGGCTGGGTCAGGATACCAATAGTGCAGAGACAGGAGATAAACTAGAGATCAGAACCACAAGTTGGATGCCAGGAGTCAAGCCAAGTCCAAATGCTAAGAAGTCAAGCCAGGGGAGCAGGAGCAGGAAGCACAATGCACAGTCCAAAGCAACTGTATGGGCAACTTGCTCTTCCTGGGCTGGGTTTATATAAACGCTCTGAATCTGTCAGGACCTCCAGCATTCTGCCAATGAGGTTCCAGGACTGAAAATGTCCATCATGGTTCAGCTTCTGCCCTATCATTGGGTGGAAGGCTGGAGCTTACTAGCGCTTAAGTGTCCCGTGCACTGATGTTAAAGACCTGTGGCCCCTTACAAGCTGTTGACTGGTGTTCACAGCTGGTGATACAGGTTAGGAGCCAACTGTCCAGGTACAGGAAGAAGGCATAGCTCCTTCATCTCATCTGAGCCAACAACGAGAAGACTTTTTTGAATGCTTGTGATACTGTTTCCAGTGAGAATGGAAGTACTCTGAACTGGTAGTGCCTTTGTCTTACCAGAAATTTGAGGAACCATCTATGTCCACGTGAAAATAAGCATTTTTCATGTTTGGAGCTGTGAATCAAATAAAAATAGAAACATAAATTGAGAATGGGTCTCCATCTTCAGTTTTTCTTAGGGGCTAAAATATTGGGAGTAGAACCATTCCCCTTGATATTGAGGTGGCATTTTCTCTATAGCCCCTTATTGGAAGAGAGAATTCACATAGTGAGAGAGGTCCCTAAAAAGGTTGAAAGGGGCAGTTGCATGGAAGAAACGAAAGGAAATTGATAGAGCTAGAGTGGAAGATATCTAAGATCCAGTTGCCCATTTCTCCGCCCGCCCCCACTTCCAGCTGTGGGTTAAGTATGCTAGGTGCCGCAAAGTTCAAGGGAGGAAAACGGGATGGTATCACTGATAGTATGCTATTCTTGAGCATTCAGTCAAAAGTAACTGCCAGTTGGTGGATGAGGTGGAGCAGCTAATGCCAAAATGGAGGTGTTCCAGTCTTTGTACCTTCTGGTGTTTGTGTGGCAGTTCTTTTGGGTGCTGGGTAACAGAAAGGTTGTGGGGGAGGCCTGGGCTTATACATTTGTTCACACTGTTTCCTTGTCAGAGCTGGGGCCCAAATGCCCAGGAAGCTAAGGGCTGTCTTGGAATCTCATCACTCTTCTTGTAGAAGAGGCTGGATTCAAAGGCAAGTCCTTTTTTGTACTCCAGGAGCCTGTGCTCATTGCATAAAGATTTTTTTGTAGTGCTACATTTGATATGAAATTTTATCATTAATACACATTACGTTAGGATTACCAACACCATTTCTAACATTCACCTACACTACACCAACTGCAAAGGGCCATGTATGAAAATGAGAGCTACTAAACAAAAGAAAGAAATGGTAAATTCTAGATAGCCCATTACAAAGTCAGTCAATAGGAAATGATCAACCATCTTAGGAAGAAATGTTTTTTAAAACCATGTTCTCTGTCAGTCAATATTAAATTTACCAAGGAAATGTGTTAACAGGCTATATTATAGCAGTATGGCATAAAACTGTTGAGGTCACCACCATGCACATGAATATGATTATATAGTCATAAAACTTAGGCCAAAATTTTCTAACCTGAGTGCATAAAGTAGGTTCTTAAATCTACATTTTAGCTCCTATATCAGACTGTCTTGAACGCAACAGGTGCTAAGGACTACTATTTTTGCCTGTGTTAAGTATTTGTAAAAGTATCTAGAGAGGTCTGAATAGATGATTTAAAGAAATGTGAATAAATGTATACTTTTATTTAGTTTAGAGTGCTGTGTAGATGCATCCTTATGGGTATGTCTACATTGCGTGGATATTTAGGCATACTAGAGGTATCCCAAAGTAGCTACCCCACGTCTACACAAGCCACCCATTATTTAGAAATATTTTTTGAAATAACGGGCGCACTGTTATGCCATCCCAGTAACCCTTGTTCCATGAGGGCTAAGGGATGTCTCAAAATAGCACATTTTTTCAAAATTTGGCACTGTGTAGATGTGCCTAATTTCAAAATAAGCTATTTCAAAAATAGATTTGAAATAAGATACACCATAGCAATGCAAATTGCGTATCTTATTTCGAGTTTAGGGTGCTGTGTAGACACACCCTAAATTTTTGGTTAGTCTCTAAAATAGTACCATAAGCTTTTCATGGGCACAACCCACTTCTTCAGCTGAATCACAACTTGAATGTGATAAATAATAATGACTTTTATAAGTAAAACTGATCATTATTATTATTTCTGGCATTATGCGTCTGTAAACAGTATCCTGTGCTCCCAGCAGGGATTAACAAAAATTCTGGATTGTTTTGCAATGACTGGGAGGATTTTTGTTGATGAAGATGTAATTTATTTAACCACAGAAAAAGACTATCATATTATTAAACAGGGCACCATTTCCTTTTTCATTTTGTTCTGTTTGGAATCACAAATACTCATGTATTTCAAGACATCTGGCTTTAAAAAAAAAAGTACTGAATAATCTGTTTTGCAAATGAGGAAACTTTGTAGCTTGATTAATCTGAATTGCGTGATGGCTGACAGCTAAGGGAGTGTAATCTAAAAGGACAGGCATACTCAAATGTACTACGGTAATTCTGTTTGCTTCGGTGTCCCTATTTTAACTTTTCTTTGCTGAACCAGCATGTGCAGAGTTACCTATTGAGAATTCAACTATTCTATGAACTAACCCATTATCCGATTTGTATGCAGAACAAAATGTACCATATGACAGCTCTGCAACAGAAAAGGTATAGTTTCTACTATCTGGATCCTATAGGGGGGTTACCAAAGGTATGAGTCACCTGTTAATTGAATCTTATACAAGAGGAGCGTGGGGGGTGGAGGATGACAATTTTTTTATGAGCCATTTTCTCGAAATGCAAATGAATGAATAGCTTCCAGAAAGGTTACTGTTTTGTTTAGATTTGTAAAGAACAGTTTACCTAATAACACATTTACTACAGAATCACAGTTGTGCTTGCAAGACCCTACTGTGCTTCCATTAGCTCTATGTAGCTCATTCTGTCTTAAAAACACCCACCATTTCGTCTGAAATTGCTCATCATTAGTTTCAGGATTAAAGACGATTTTGTTAGAGTGCAAGGCTAGCTAGCTTGTTCTGTTATAAGGCTCTGGAAAGGTTACATTGTTAACATTTTAAAAAGTATCTATTTAGGCCACTACTAACTCAAAAGCAGTTGGAGCTGAAGACTTGCAATTTTCACGTAAGATCAGAGTTTGATACACAACGGTATTGTGTATCAGCACTTCTTTCAGGCTTGCTGCCTTCTTGTGCTCCAGAATCTAGGCTTTCATTTAAATGTCATCTTAGTTAACTATTTCACTGCTCATCAAACAGTTTAAGACAGGAGATGGAGGATCATATTAAGAATGTCTACACAATTTACTGAGAGCGACAGCTTGTTTTGGCACCACAAGTGAGTAGTTTTGGGAGATACTGCCAATTCACTGTTTCCGTGATACTGCTAATATCTTCCCCCTACCCCTGCTTCCCCCCATACAGTAAAAAATGAGCTATACTAAACCAGCAAGGTAACTGAGCCCCGTAATGGGACACTAAACTCATGCAATATTAACAACCACCATATTTTAATCCTGAGCCTATAGTGCAGACTTTTATTATTTGGGCAACAGAATTAAACACATTAGGTCCTGAGCCTGTTCTCACTGAAGTCAACTGCAAAACTTCTATTGTCTCCAGCAGTACAGTATCAGGTCCTAAACTCTCAGCAGGAAACTGTTATCCTGTATGAATAAGCCTCTAGCCAGAGGTGCATAGCACACTAAAAAAAAAATAAATAAATAGCTGACCTATACACAAATAGCCCCATTTTACAGACAGCATTGCCAACAATGGTATAGCAGAGTCTTGCTATGAAGCAATGTAACTGAGGCTATGTCTAAACAGCAACATAGTCCATGTCGACACGACGAGCAGTTATTTCGACATAATGTCAAAATAATGTCAAGCTGGAGGACTTCTTACTCCAACTCCTGTAACCGGGCCCTGCCTTTGGGCAAGGCAGTTGCCTTGGGCCTCACACATTCAGGGCCCCGTGCTGTCCAGCTCCCGGCCTTGCCCACCCGGCCGCTCACTCACTGCCCTGACTGGGAGCTGCATGGCCATGAGGCTCAGCCAAACACAGCATGCTGCCTTGGGCCCTGCAAACTCTTTGGCCGGGCCTGCCTGTAACCCTCATTTTACAAGGAGTAAGGGAAGTTGGAAGAAGGGAAGTTGTGGTGCTCTCTCTCAGACTTCCTGCTGTGTAGAGAGCACCAAAAGCTGAAATAAGCTATTCTGACTTAATCTATGCAATTAATGTAGCTCAAGCCGTGTAGTTTATTTCAGCTTTAGCCCTGATGTGTAGACATGCCCTGACTGAATGAGTCTTCTGATCCTAGCTTGTGTGATTTCTCACTGGGGTTTTATTAATCATAAAAATTGTAAAGGATACAGAATGACATCAGTCAGTAGAAGAGGTGATTCTAGAACTCATGGTGTCAGCTTTCCAGTTATTATTTGAGGTTTCTGGAGGAGTAGGGTTCTTGTCCTGCTCCACATAGCCCCTCCGGAAAGGAAGATGGACGGTTGGGGGGTCATGTACTGGGTCGGGGAGGTGGTCAGAGGAAATAGCCTCGCTTTTTTCCCCTGGCCTGATTTCCACCATTACAGCTGCTCTGGTGGCTGAGCTGTTCTTTCCCAGAACAGTTGTGTACTGAAGGGACTGTGCCTTAGACTATTCAAGCGTTTTGGCATGGTGCCAAAAATCAAGTAGTGATAATTATAGCCAAGGCAAGGAAAGGGTAATTTTCAGAAGTTTTTATTCAGCCTTATCAGACAAAAAAAATCAGGAGATGAACAAAACACATCTCTCTAACCCCAGAGTGTTCTCCCTGTCAGATAGCAAAGCCCCGCTGCAAATAATCGAGCTTTTCTAAAAAAAAAAGGTTTCAAGGCTACGTTGTAATGGAATGTGTGAGGCAATTTAAACCTCCTCAGGAATCAGGGCCTGCAGTAGAACTAGTCTCCCAGCTGCCTCAACAGTACAGCTGCCACCTGACTGGCTGCAGAGGCCAACAGGCTGTTCTTAAGCCAGGAGCAGCAGCAGCTCATGGCTTCTCAGCGCTCAGGCCCACTACTGAGCCTGCTCCTGCTACTCTTGCCTTGCATCCAGCCTTGCCTCTGTCATGCTCCTGACTTGAACCTCCTCGCCCCGCTTGATGCTCTGCTCCCTCCAGTCCCTGTCCTCCCATTTCATCCTTGGCTTTGGCTCCTGACAATGGCTCTGCCCCCATCCATTAGGTTTGTAGCCTGCTCTGACCACCAGACTAGACCACCTTTGTCCTGGTCAGCTGACAAACACAGGGCTTGCTGCCAGGTCCCCCTTTTATATTCTAATATTTGGTGCCAATGCCTCTTCTTATGTGAATATTACCTAAAACCTCCATTGATACCGAGCTTTTATAAAGACGGAGATCAGTAGAAAGAGTTCAGTTATAGCAGTCTGTGGCTCTGCATCTTCTAGCAGAATAAAACAGGACTGAACTTCCTTTTAATTTCTGGTTCTATGCCTGACTGATGGCACTAAAGATTAGGGATGTTAAAAAGCATTTTTTGTTTGTTTTTGTAAACATGTAACCACTGAAAAAGTCAGCGGTTACACATTTAAACACCCAGGAGAGGTGGCTCTGTGGGACCCCATGTGCGCAGGGAGCCAGCATTTAAACCAGCAGCAGCACAGAGGAAAAGGGAGGAGCAGGCAGGGCAGCAGCACAGAGAGGGAAAAGGCAGGCAGCTCTACGGGAACTGAAACACACAGGGAGCCAGTTTAAAAGCCCGACTCCCCACAAGTACCATCTCCCGCCTGTCTCCTTTCCCACATGCTGTGAAGTTCACTGATGAGCTCAGGCTCACCCTGGTTAACCGATTAAGTGTTTAAACCAGGGCGGGGCAAAATATGTCCAGCAGGCTGGCTCCTGCCCACCAAGCCACCAGATCTGGCCTGTGGATACAGTAGGAAGCCTCAGGCAGGCTCCCTGCCTACTCTCCACATGCTGCTGGGAAATTCTGCTGCGGTGGGGCCCTCTTTGAACAGCTGAACAGCTGCAAGCCCGGGGGAGGGGGCAGAGGCTTCACGTGCTGCATCTGCCCTCAGCACAATCCTGTTGGCTGGTTTCTGACCAATGGGAGCTGCTTGTTGTCAACATGCAGGTTGTGAAGCACTCACCTGCCTCCCCTTAGGCTTGCAGCTATTCAAAGACCACTTGGCCCCTGCAGCCAGTGTGGGGGTGGGGCAGTCAGGGAATCTACTTGAGAAGACTGCTGGTCAGGAGTCAAGTAGGTAAGTTTCCCAACCAGAGCCTGCCTCTGGCACCTCAACTCTGTGCCCTCCCACCACACACACCACAAACACTCTGCTCCCCTGCCTGCACTCCAATCCCCTACCCCAACACAAACCCCTGCACTCCCCTCCTGCGTCCTAGTCCTCTGCCCAAGGTTACAACCCCCCCCCCGCCCTAGATTGCAGCCCAAACCCCTGCACCCTAGTCCCCTGCCACAGGTCACAACTGCCTCCTTCACCCAAACTCCCTCCTAGACCCCACACCCTCTCCTGCACCCCAATCCCTCACCGCAAGCTGCCTTCTGCACCCAACCGCCATCCCAGACCCCGCATCTCCTCCACTCATACCACGGAAGAGTGTGGCCTTGCCCACGTTCCAAATTCTTGGAATGGCTCCCATCAAAAATTATTGCCCACCCCTTGTTTAAACTATCACATCCCTACTGAGGATTGCTGAATTTTTCCATGCTTCTCCTTATCTATGCTTGGCTTTGCAAGAAAATCCACCGTTGCTTAGTACCACTGTCAGCAGACAGGATACTAGGCTAGATGGACCTTTGGTCTGACCCACTATGGCCATTCTTATGTTCTTACCACTGGTTAGTTTCCTTTCAAATATATCATAATGCTCTGCCTCGTGACATCTGATGCAAAGAAATATGCAAACAATTACATCTGTAATTTCACTGTCTGGATCTAGGAATCCAGCAGGAACTTGCTGGATACTATATTCTCACCCAGCAAATGAGGTGGTGCTTCAGAAACTGGCTGCAGATTTAGACACCAGGCCCACCGACAGGGGAGGGAAGGGAGCAAATCAGGCAACTGCCCCAATCCTGGTGAGTCAAATACAAATGATATATTATCTGTTTTAGGCATAAAGTGAACTTTTATGTATTCATTTTATAAATTCTTTTATTAGAATATTTTTCAAATTTTTCCATTCATTCTTAACAGTTTCAACTTCTCAGCAACTTGGAGTAAGACATCTTCCTTTTGGATGAATTTAAAGGTAGTGCATGAAGGTTTTTCACTCTTATAACACATGATATTACTGTGTGTTTCAATGAGATAGTTAAAATCCCACTCAATCATTTGAACTCTCTTTCACTGAAATCTGTTTTAACTTGAGAGCTCTGTTTCTAAACCCATTATTACCTTGCCCCCTTTTCAAAGAGGGTATCTGAGAGCCCACTGAATCATCACCATCTCTATGCACTTCCTCTACTACACTGTAATAATTTCTCAAAATATTTTTTCTGTCTCATAATGCAAAGCATCAGCAAAGAGTTAGAAGGGTAATTATGCTAACTACTTGTCAACGTCAAAATCTAACATAGCTTCAGATTGATGATCCCTGCTAACTGTCAGCCAGGGTGTATCAGAGGGACAAATACTTTTTATAAAAGGGAATTTGAAATGCATAGGCTGCAGCAAAGTTGCATATGTTAGAAGGTCAGAGTAATTTCACATTTCATTTTACATTTATTAACAAGAGGGAAAGAAAAGATGAAGCAGCATGTATAAACAGCTATGAAATCTGTATTCTGAATGATACCTTTAACCATAGAAGTGTAATACTAATGATGACACACTGTGTCAGTGAAACTAAAATCCACTGTTAACATAACCATGACTGACAAAGTGCAAAATGTGCTAATAAGACACTTCAAGAAGATGCCATCAGTGTTGCCAAGGGAATTTCAGGGCCCAAGGGGCTGCAGTTAGTGTACCCATTCCCACTGCACAGCTTCATTTTCTGCCCCCTCTCTGCTCACTTTCACCTTTTACTGTTAAACATATTCAGGAGCCCTGAGTCCACACAAAAACCTGATGGACCCAATGAGGATCAAAGACGGAGAAGCCTGTGGAGGTGAAGAAGTTTAAGTCGAGATTTTTTTTCACCCATGAGACAAAGCATTTTCATTAGATTTTTCTCTGCTCAATTCTATAATTCAGAATGGTCAGTTGACTTTGCAAATTTTTTTCCCCCCAAGTAAATCTAAAATAAATCCTACATGGTGGGGACCATGAAGGCCTTTATACTATTTACTTAGAATATAAGGACTTTAAAAGTCCAGCAAATCTTACAAGGTTTTAGGAAAACTAGGATATTATTATTATTGATAATGGAGGATCTGCTCTCACAAAGGCACATTATATACAGAATTAAACTGAGTCACCAGGATACCTTCAGTGTATTGCCACCCCAGCCACTGACTCATCTGAATAATACTTTGTGATTGGCACTTTACAAACATTGCTTAATACAGTCTCACAATACATCAGTTATGTGCATGGATAATGAATGGCGAGAGAGAGCCTGGATGATTATCCTCCTGTCCTCACCCAATATTTAAGAAAAAAATGGAATTTCCCAGATAATACAGAAAAAACAACAATCCATAAAATGGAACTACTTGGCTTAACTCTACTGGAAAGCCTACTACTGCATTAAACAATAGAATCACAGAAATGCAGGGCTCAAAGGGAGCCGAAGAAGTCATCTATTCCAGCTCCATTCACTGAGGTACTAAACCTAGATCAATGATGGACAATCTAGGCTAGTGTGCCAGCCGCATGAATGGCCCTCCTTCATCTCAATGGGCTGTAAGATTATTGTAACCAAAATGGTCTTCTGGGACAGGACAGGTTTGCTAACTGCACTTGCATGTGGGGGTGTGCCAAATGAATTGCAACACTGCTTTGACTGGATGCAGAGAGAGCACATGGGTCTCACTGTCAATGTTGTGTGCAATCAGCATCCATCTCACTTCATGTGTCCTTGCTTTACACGTGTTTAACTTGAGTAATACCAGGAAAAAACTACACGGACAGAAACCAGCAGGCTCTGGCAACTCTGTGCATGAGCAACAGTAAATAAAATATCTCACTGGCCACACACAGAACCCTGATGAGCCGTATGCGGCCCACATGCTGCCAGTTGCCCACCACTGACCTAGACCATCCCTGATAGGTGTTTGTCCAACCTGTTCTTAAAAGCCCCCAATCCTGGGGATTCCACAACCTCCCTTGAAAGCCTATGACAATGGAGGTGGGTGACAGGAGAGGGATCACATGAGGATTACCTGTTGTGTTCCCTCCCTCTGGGGCATCTGGTATTGGCCACTGTCGGCAGACAGGATACTGGGCTGGATGGACCGTTGGTCTGACCCAGTGTGGACGTTCTTATGTAGAACGATAACTACAGTTAGAAAGGTTTTTCCTAATATCTAACCTAAATCTCCCGTGCTGCATATTACATCAATTACTATTTGTCCTGCTTTCAGTGGACATGGAAAACAACTGATCACTGACCTTTTAATAACAATCCTTAATATATCTGAAGACTTATCAGGTTCCCCCACATCTCCCAGTTAAAAGAGCGTATTTTCTCAGTTCCTTAAACTTTTCATGTAAGTTGGGTTTTCTAAATGTTTCATCTTTTTGTTTATCCCCTCTGGACCTCTCTCCAATTTATCTACATCTAGCTGACAATGTGGTGCCCAAACAGGACTCAGTACTCCAGTTGAAGCCTCATCAGCTAGCTAGAGGACAAAAAATCCAAACCAAACCAAAAACTACACAAATAAAATCCAGTTCAGATTGCAAATTCAACACTATGAATTTAGGGTTGGTTAAGGACCTTAACTGCTTAAGACATTACCAAGGCAATTTCCCCTCTCTGAATATTCACAACTCCAGACTAAATGCTAAGAATGACCCACTTCCACCTTGATTTGATTAGCTTAATTAACAAAAGCAACTCCTTCCTTATATATACTCCTGCTTCTGTAACTTCCACTTCAATTCATCTGATGAAGTGGGTTTTACCCATGAAAGCTTGTGTCCTAATAAATCTCTAAGGAGCCACAGGACTCCTTGGTAATTTTTGCAAATACAGACAAACATGGCTACTACCACTCTCAAATTTAATTGGGCATTATTAAATACTTAGCCTCTCCTACTGTTTAATATGCCTCATTCCTACAGTGGCAAAACATTAACACTAATCCACACTAGAATTTAATTTTCCTAATTAAAATGTAACACTGACAGCAACTTTTGTACCCACTCAGCAACATAAGTAGCAAAGAAAGACAAAAATAAATTGGTACTTTATTCCTGTGCTAAAAATGTTGCAGACACAGCTTGTTCAGCCACCCTAGGAGGGGAAAAATTTCAGATTGTTCTGAAGCTATATATCATTCATTATTTTACCTATCTAGATCGTCATACCGCATTTACCACCATCATAAGCAGCAAAGATGGGATTTCAATGATCTACACTTCTTCCCTTCTGTGGTGAAAGACTGGCAGGTGTGACACAGGTAATTTAAACACGGGAGAGAGGGAAAAAGAGAGATCTTTGGGGAAAAAAGGGGCAGAGCTAGTCGTGGTCACAGGGCGGATATAAATAATAATGAGTTTATAAAAGAACATCACTGGTTTTTCAGTCCAGTTCCATTTCATGCATGCCACTGACCCACCTCAAATTACCTATAACATGTAGAAAACCAGAACTACAGAAGTTATTCCTAGCATTATATATGAGCCAAAGTGGATGATTAATAAAAAATTTCTTAATTGGTTATACTGCATACTTATTCCTACTGAAGACAAGATTGAAAGTAAAGCCTTAGCTCACTATAAGAAAAAAAAGACAATGAATTTTCCACCATTGGTCTATCATGACAGAGTATGTTAATGAAAGGTGGTTGTTATTGCTTATTTACACTTCTACATTTTATCGGCCTCCCAACACTGGGACTACTGTCAAAACAACTCTTGAAGGCAAGATAGATCAAACACCTCACAGGGAGTTGTAAATATGCAGTTGTTTCCTGTCCATCCTCAGAACTCCAACTACTTTTGACTGATGCCTTTGTGGAAGTATTGGGAAACTTGAAATTGCTTGCTGAGAGATACTGATATCCCTGAGCAGACAATGCACATTGAGGGAAACCTGAGTCTAAAACCAGATCGTGTCCTACATCAATGATTTTTTAAAATATTTTTCTACCTTTTCGTATGCTACTCTGACCTTTTGTAGACAAAGTCCCTTCCCTGATTCTGATACTAATTAGGCATACCAAAACACCAGCTTTTCTTAGATGAGAAAACAAAATATTAAAATAATACATAGGTCTTTGATACTCAGCTTTGGGCAAGGAGCACTCAGCAAAGCTCACATGAGGGTGCAAGCTTTGGTTCCTCAAACAAACAACAGCACCCTCATTCTGATTATAGATCAGTCTGGTTGCTGATGGCTCCAAGCAGCCATTATGGCATCTGGGGACTTCCAGAGCACAGGGAAGACCTATATCAGCTTTCCCTAATCATGTTAGCTGAAGGGAGGGGGCTCATCACAGGACCCATCATCCCATTGGAAGATTCCTCTACAGTGGAGTGATACTCTTGTGTGACTAGCTGTGGTTGCTTTGCTCTCATAGCGTGACTCCAAGCAAGGATATTTCAGGGACAGTCTGGGTCATTATCACATGAAAAAACACTGAGAAAATGTATATAGTAAAACACGCATGTTTATTACAACATTGCCAGCAACAAAACCTTCTTAGCCAATACAACGCACTGCTAGTGGAACATTATAAGTATTTGCTCCTATATAACTATGGACACAGTAGCACCTGATGCAGATTTCGCAATTGTCATCAAGGCTTTTGTTATTTCTGAGGCTTTACTACTGTAGTATGACCTACTAAGGGCTACCCTAAATGTACACGCTCAAAACTTCAGCTAGTAAAGAATGTAACTGCCCACCGGAGCAAAGTCGGCCAGGGTGAACATGTCACACTTCTTCTCAGGTCTTCGCACCAACTCGTTTGCATCTAGATTGAGTGGTAATCTTTAAAGCCCACCATTGTCATGGACCCAGGTATTTGTGAGACTGTCCCCAGGCCTGCTATCCTGTCCTAAGAGTTAAGATCATCTGGAAAACATTAACTATTAGAACAATCATCTGAATATTCCACTTCCAAAAGCAGGAATTTCACAGCCCAGGGTTCTCTTATTTTGAATTTCTGAACCTTAACAGTTAACGAGAGTCTGAATCTAGTGACACTTAGGACAAGATGCAGTTATTTTGTTTAGCATCTAATGAGCTATTTGTGCTTTAAAATTCTGTTAACTGTTAGGGCGACAGGCACTATGGAGAAAGAAAGACAGACAGAAAGAAAAAGACTTTTCTTTAGCTATTACAATAAGTGATCTTATTATGAACTTCCCACAGCATTTTGTTATCCTATTTTAAGCTTTCTCAAAGGCAAAGATCAACATCACGTGGCTTATCCAATGAGAAGAAAACAACCGACAGTCTTGAATACAGGTTCTATGTAGTGCCTTCACCATCCATTACCACAACATGTTTTTCATTCAGTAACTCAAGGGAAAAGGCGTAGTTGGGAATATAAATAATAAGAAGTCATTTTACATTCAGATAAAAATATGACAGATTATGTATGGAGTTTATTGCAAAGCTTCCAGTGACTTAATCAATAAGCTTTCTTGCAATGACAAAATGGATTATGTTCTGATAAACTGGGTTCTTTGGAAAAGCAACAGAATTCACCAAGGAAGGGAAGTAACTTTACCTGCTGCCGCTTCTCAAATTCCAACTTAATGCGGGACTTGATGCAATTGCAGGTGTCCTGATATGTCTGCTGCAAAGCTAGTTCCATGAGGTGCTTGTGGTATGCTCCTGCCAGGTTTCCACAGATAAAAATGATAGCATTTGCCAATATCTAAGGGGGGGTAAATAAAGAACATGCAAGTCAGTGAACTTATTTAAATGAGGTATCAGGAAATGATTACAAGCAAAACAGATTTCTGTAGTTGATTTGTTATGTTCCTATTTGAAGTTTACATTTAATAAAACCTCTCCTTTCAAAAAGTTCTCAGAATTACAGTTGCAAAATTCCCAGAGATTGACCCTTGTTTTGGGTTTTTTCCATTTTTCTAAATTTATAATTGAAAAATTGAACTCTGATGAACAATGTGTTTGCCTATTTCACGATCTACTGAAAAAAATAATTCAGTTCATTTCTATGTGCAATGCTGAGCATTAATTAGGCGCTGACATACTTTACTACTGTTAAATGACAGTCTCTGTGACTAGTAACATTGCTTGAAACTATGGTATTGTTAAAGTCTTTCAAAAAAACATTTTCTTTAGTAGTATGAAGTACAAGCAAGGTGGAAAAAAATCACCCAAATAGGAAGTTGCCAGGCATTTTTTGAAGCTCACCCACCACTATCCTGGATTAAATTTCACAGAAATTAAGTGCTATATTCTGATACACATAAATTGGGTGCCTAAGACCCTTGTGTTTCAGCTCCTGAGCATGTGCACTTTGCTGCCTCCCACTAGGCATTCAGACACCTGTCTCATTCTGATGCATCAGAACAATTCACAACCCAGGGGAGAAGATAAGCATTTGTCTAAGTTGCAAATGGGGCCTGACCCTGTAGGTACCCTGTGAGGAAGCCTACGAGCTTGGATCCCTCAGCTGAGTTTACACACAAGAGCCAAAGAGGAGTTCCCTCAGAACTTTTAGTACAGTGGTTAAGATACTCACCTGGGATGCAGGAGACTCCCAGTTCAAATCGCACCTCCATGTGAGGGGGAGAAGTGATTTGAACTGGGATCTGCAACCTTTCAGGTGAGTGTTCTAACCACTGTGGGGCCCTCTCAATCTCTCCTTTTGAAGTTGTTGAACTGTGGAAAAATAATTAAAAAGTCATTGGAGCAGCGTGACTAAATATTGTGTCTATCACATACTGGACCAGTGCGCTAAACCATCAGGCTACAGAATCATTCTCATGTTGTGTACTTTCTCTACCCTCCCACTCCTTGAGTAGAAATATTCACTCAGGGAACTCATATCTTTGCCCTCTAATGACACCATGCAATAACCAAACAATAATGATTAAGGTATTTGAGTTTTGGTGGTGCCAGATTAAACTGATTTTTAAAATACATGACATTTCCCGACCCCCATCATAGTCTACAGTAGTGTTTCTCAGCCAGTGATATGAGTACCCTTGGGGTACTTGAGAGAAGTTGGGGGGGAGGTGGGTATGTCGTCACAACTGAAATTTGGAGAAAACTTAATTTTTTGTTGTAATTTTTATAGAGCTTTATTATTTTTGTACTTTTTACACCCAAAAATTTCATCACCCGCCCGGCTATGATTAAGTTGTTTAAACAAATGAGTCTAGCTCAGGACCCTGCTTTTCAACAGAGGCCACTGACAGATTCTTCAAAGGGAATATACAGAATAGGGCAACTATGAAATGATCCCATTCCTGTCATCCAATCACAGCATCTGGCAGTCAGAGACTTAAGGACACACAGAGCATGGGGTTGCATAATCTTGGCTAATAGCATTGCGGAACTTCTCCATGAACTTATCTAATTCTTTTTGGAGCCCTTTTATACTTTTGATCTTCACAACATTCCCTAGAAATAAGGTTGACTATGGGTTGTGTGAAGAAATACTTCTATATGTTAGTTTTAAATCTGTTGCCTATTAATTTCATTGGGTGACCCTAGTTCTTATGTGAATGGGGCAAATAATATTTCTTTATTCACTTTCTCCACACCATTTCTGATTTTATAGACCTCTATCATATCCCTCCTTTGTTGTCTCTTTTCAGGATGAACAGTCCTAATTCTTTTAATTACTCCTCTTAGGGAAACTGTTCCATATCCTTACATTATTTTTGTTGAATTTTTTTTTATTTTGCAATTCTAATGTGTCTTTTTCTGAGATGGCATGATGAGAACTACATGCAGTTTTCAAGATATGGGAGTACCATGGATTTATAAAGTGGCATTATATTTCCTGCCTTATTATCTATCCTCTTCCTAATGGTACCTAATAGTCTGTTAAGTTTTTTTTTTATTGCCACAACACATTTAGGGGATGTTTTCAGAGACCTTACTTCAGTAGCTCCAAGATCTATTTCTTGAGTGGTAACAGCTAATTTAGAGCCTATCATTTTGTATGAATAGTTGTGATTACATTCTTTAAAATATGCATTACTTTGCATGTAGCAACCACGGATGTGAATGGTTAACTCAGTGTGGCCCAGGCTGCTGCCTCCTGCAGGCCCCCTTGGCTGCAAACAGTGAACCGCAGCCAATGGGAGCTGTAAGGCTCCATGGCTGTGGAGCCGTTAAGTAAAGAAACTGGAGTGGCCTCTTAACAGCCCTCTCAAAGTTGGCCCATGGTCCACTTTGAGAAACACTGGGTTAAACGATTACCAGGCATGCTTACCGGTTATGGCTAACTGGTAGGCTGGAGCAGCCTGTCTGTGGCAGACCTGGCCTGGTCCTCCTTTTTTTCCTCCACTCAAGATCATCTCATCTGAAGAAGTGGGTTTTGCCTATGAAAGCTCATGATACTATATATATGTGTGCATGTCTCTGTCTGTCTCTAATGTGCCATAGCACTACTTGTTTTTAAAAAGTTACAGACTAATACGGCTACCCTTCTGAAACATGTCTTCCATGAGTGCACCTTTAGCTTCTCAATAGCCCAGTGGCCTCACTGATTGTCAGGCTTCCTGCTTCTGATGTACTTAAAATTTTTATTTTGACTAGGTTTTGAGTCTTTTGCTAGTTGCTGTCCAAAATCTTTTTTAGACTGCCTAGTTAAACTTTTCTCACTAGAGATCATGCTTCTCTCAATTTTCTTCAGTAGGGTTTTACATCCAATTTTTAGAGCAGGACTGTATGACCCCCAGACAGAAGGCAGGGGCTGGAAGTAGTGCAGACATATTGCCAGAAGGACCAATCAGCATGGGGAGATGGCTCCTGGGAGCCCTGGCACCACATTCCTCTTCTTTGGCCACAGTCTCTTTCGGGAGTAGAGCCCTGCAGATCAGCAGATACCAATTACTATCCACAGATATCCACATCTATGGGTAGAAATTCTTACTTGTGTAGCGCTCTACTGATCTATTATCACTTAAACTGTGGAAGTGGGAACACTGTAGCATCCGTAGCTGGACACAAAAACTTTTAACATTAGACATCCCAGTGTACTGCAATAATAATGCAAACCTTCAAAATTTTAATCTTTTTAACAACCCAGCAGATTGAATGACTTTTTCTGGCAATTGGCAAATCTATTAAAAAATACCAGCCAGGCCAACCTAATACCGGCCAGTAACTCTAGAGACCCAAATGCCTGGGAAAGATAATGTAGCCCTTTCTCCCTGGAGTGTCAACTGAAAGGAAAGAGCGAGGGAAAGCAGTGAAGTGAATCAGAAAGGGAGGGAGTATCCAGCTCCCTTCATAGACTGATTGTTTTTACAATGTTCTCAATCCCCCATTGGGGAACTCTGCCAAGTGAGGTTCCCCCGGGGCCTGACACACCATTGTGAAGAAAATGACAGCCCGACAGACAGTGCAGCTGGCTGCTGCAGCTGTCACCGCCTACAGCCTCATCACTGACAGGTAATTCTGCCAAGGAGGAAGAGTAGAAAGCTTATATCTACGCTTGTTACCATAGCGTGAGGAGGATTCAGACCATCTCTTGGAGCTGAAAAGCTATTTCTGAGTCCCCAACAGCACTGCAGAACACTGGATCCCCCAGACAAGACAAACAGCAGTAACAGGAGATACTGGTGCACCACCAATGGGGAACTGAAATGGACTGACATGTTAGAGGTAGGGTGGCCAATCATGGTTGGACATATTCTTGGAGGTTAAATCATAAAACAGTCTTTACTTAAAATTTAATCTTTAATTCCTGTAGATTTCAGGATAATCCTGATGTGCTCGCAACCCTAGTTAGAGGGTCAATTTAAAATTAAGAATCAAGGAAACATTGTGCTGGTTGTCTTAGCATTTCTACTATATAAAATCTAGTCAGAGCTGTGTGTATAATTTAGCATAACTCATTCTTTGCATTTCTGTGTTTATCATTTTTATTATTTATAAAATGTCGGTAATTTGACAATTATGTACTTATTTATTAAGTGAGTACAGTATCTGCTGTTAGGATGGATTGCCCATTATTTCCAAGAAGGCACAATCATTAGAGCATCAGTTTGAATAATCCAGATCACAGGGAAAGCACTCATGAGTTTGGCATACAGACCTACATTGGCAGAATGACTCATGACTTCAAGAAATAAAGCACATCCCACATCTCCTGAGTTCGCACTCTCAGAGGTGCTAAAGGTATTTCAACAGCAAACAAAATGGGGGAAAATCCACTAACTGACCAGGAAGTAGTGGTGGAGAAGAACATGACTCCAACCCATAATATTCTGAGTAACCCAGTTAAATTCCTGTTGACTACTTTACTATAGTGGCCTACTGTGCCATCAGAGAGGAAGAGAGGAATACTTAAGTTTCCTTAAAGATAATGGGATGTGGATACCCAGCCTCTTTCCTGACAATCTAAAAGGCAGCATGCTGCTCTGTCTCCTACAAAAAGGAGAGATGGCACTCATTTTGAAAGGCAATAGTTCTTGATATAAATCCCTGTTGTAGAATATTATTCTTCCACCTTCAGCCCCATACTGACAGTTATGAAAAGCAGTAAGAGAAAGATAATCCTTGAGTCTTTAAAAATGGTAAATGTCAATTATTTACAAGATTTCTCCAAGTTTAACTTATATGTGAATTTGAAGCATCTGTGTTAACTCCTTTATTAAGATAATTTAAGAAAAACGTTTTGACACACGACACTATATTTCCTAAAGGAATCATTTTAAAATTAATATAAATTCTCAAATTAACTAAGAGTTTCTAAACTCAAAAGTAGATGCTGTAAGTCTGGATGTGGGAGGGCTATGCTATATTTCTCAGACATAATAAAGACTTTGAATTTCTGTGTTAAATGCCCAACTCAATTTAATCTTTATAGATGGCTCCATAATCTGTGGGAAAGGTTACTGGAGGAGATTACTAGATGGGAGAGATGCCAAAAGAAAACTGGGCCTTGAGTAAAAAGAATAAGTATTTAGGTTAATTGGGACATTAGAAGAGAATTCAAATGAGAGAAAAATAATATTAAGGGAGATGAAAAATAGAGAGCGATTGGCAGAAAGATCAAGAAAGGAATGAAGGTGGAGAAGGAGATATAGATCTAAAAGCAATGTTCTAAATGTATCAATAATGAAAATAGCAAACGAGCCTTCCACCTTGTAAAAGTTCGGATGAAGGAAAGATGAACCAAAGCCAATGCAATTCAAAGCAAAGAAGAGAACAATCTAACAGAAGAAAGGGACATCATCAAGAGGTGGACAAAATACCACTCTGATCTATACAATCACCAGATAAAGGGAGATCCTAGAGTCCTAGGCAGCCCAGATTCAACAGAGGAGGATGACTTTCCAATACTGTGTAAAGAAGTGGAGACAGCTATGAAATTACTGAAGAATGGGAAAGGCTACATGTATTGACAACATCCCAGCTGAACTGATGAAATTCAGAGAAACAGCAGTCAATGTACTCAATAAGATCTGCAACAAGATCTGGCAGACTGGTGAGTGGTCCTTTACATGGGGACAGTCAGTCATTAATCATCATTCTGCCAAAGAAAGGGAACCTGCAATTGTGTCAAAATTATCATATCATAAGCTCAGTTAGCCATCCCAGCAAAATTATGTTGAAAGTCACATTGAACACACGGAGATCACAAGCAGAGAATACCATTGCTGAAGAAAAGATTTGCTTTCAGATTGGAAGAAGCACCACAACACAGATGTGCAACCTTTGTATTCTACATGAGAATTATTTTCAATACAAGCACGATATCTACCATGTCTTTGCTGATTTCAAAAAGGCATTTGACAGATTATGGCACAATGCTCTCTGGGAAACCATGAAGTAGTACAGTGTTGGTTGTAAGATTATTCTTACCATTAAACAACTATATGTTGAGGCCAACAGTGTAGTTCACGTCAGTGGCACAATAGGGGAGTGGTTTTATAGCACTGTTGGAGTCCAGCAAGGCTGCCTTCTTTCACCCCCAGTGTTCAGCATCCACTTGGAGTTCATAATAACTGTTACCCTAGAAGATCACATATGCAGAGTCAGCTGGGGGGGGGGGGAGAACGAGCTCAAATCTTCCATTCACTGAGGACATTGACCACCCCACATGTAGCGAAGATGAACTTGCCAACCTTGTGAAACAATTGAATGAAACCTCCACCAAATATGGCATCGAAATCAGTGCAGAGAAAACCAAGCTAATGATAAACATGATGGGATCAGCTCATATTTCACTGTCAGCGGAAAAGAGCTGAAGATAGTGAAACAGTTCAAGTTTTTGGAGGCAATCATCACTGATCAAGATCAAAGGTAGGAATTCCAGCAAGAACTGCACATCAGTGTAAAGCGGCAAGCTAAAGCTGATTTGGAAGAACAAGAACATCTCTCTGGAATCTTGCTCATCTTCATTTTTCCATATGCATGTGAGACTTGGACCCTTACAGCAGAACTTGACTGGAAAATACAAGTACTAGAGAGAAGAAATATTTCCATAAAATCCTGGGCATCTCCTACTTCTACTACATTACTAATGAAGAGGACCATAACATAATCACTCAGTGTGCTGTACCACATGAAGTCCTCCTTATGACCCGGAAGTAGTGCAAGCTGAAGTGGTATGGCCATGTAACAAGATCATTTGGCCTATCCAAGATCATCCTCCAAGGAACAGTACAGAGGAAGAAAGAAGAGGTGGACAAAAGAAGAGATGGCTTGACAACATAAAACAGTGGACAGGAATGGACTTTGCAGAGACTCAAGTCAGTGGTGGAGGCAATTGGTTGATTGCTCTGTGACGGTGCCCCAATTACCAATGTGACTGGGGGAGTGATGATGATGTTGATGATGGTGTCCACTCTCATTAGTCTTCTCTTTATTAACATCTGTAATCTCTCTTCAGCCTGGACCACTTCCTTCAAAACATAATCTGGTGCTTAAATTTTACTGAGTCCTTATTCCAAGAAAAATCCCAATGCCTTCAGAATTTGGCTGAAGAGGAGCAATATAGCTATAATCCCAAAGAAATATTTTGAGGATAAGATTTTCAAAAAGTGATCAGCATTGCAAAACCCTATCAATATCAAAAGGAAGAGAGGTGTTCTAATTTAGAGTCTTTTTGAAAATCTCACCCTAAATTTATCTGTTCTTAAACATTATCAAGATAGCTAGATAACTCACTTGAGCCACTGAGTTTGGTAAATGAACCCGAACATTAAAAATGTGCTAAACAGCCAAAACCTATATTTAGTTTTCAAATTGGTACTTGATCTAAATTCTCAACAGGATGAATACATTTTAAATATGACTGATTTTCTGTTAATAAGCTAGGATTTGCCTGCACATCATTTAAAACCTTATATAAACTTTGGCACATTAAAAGACATTGAGGATTTTTATGTTGTGCCTGAAGATTAAAATTTAACAAATGAAATTAATGTGTTCATGAGTTATTTTCACCTGTGTAACTTGAATGTTTGTGTGTGACAATATTACCAATCCCCTCCTTAAAGGACTACAAATATCAGGGGGAGAAGAAAGATGGTCAAAGTACTAATGTAGAACTTTGAAATCCTAGATTCCATTCACTAGTCTGACAGAGATTTCCTGTGTGGGCAAGACAGTTACATGCATAAATCCATACTGTGAATGCCATTTTATATGCCCAATAGTTAGCTCACTACTTAGGATGTAAAGGCATATCTACACAGCAGGGCTAAACTCAAAATAAGCTACGCAACCTGAGCTACGCTTTTGGCGCTTCTACACAACAGTTATTTTGAGATAGAGCATTCTTCCCCCGACTTCCCTTACTCCTCATACAATGAGGCTTACAGGAGTGGGAGTAAGTGGTCCACCAGTTTGACATTATTTCAACATTATGTCAAAATAACTGCTTGTAATGTAGACACGGACTTAATGTTGTTGGTAGACATAGCCTAAGAAACCTGAGTTTGTCCCTACCTGGTTGATTTGGAGCAGAGGCCAGAATGCAAGTCTCCCAGGAGTGCCCCCCAACCACTGAATTATTCTCAGGTTGATTTCCCTCAGTCCCTGCTGTTGAACCTGCTGTTCCACCTTATACACATAACTGAATATTCATTTTGCTAGAAGAGTGAATGTGAGAATAATCATATAGTCTAATGGTTACTGCATCCAGGCCTCCTCCAATGATATCTAAATATTTCATGCAAAGTGTAATAGTTTGAAGAGCAAAAACAGAGAGTCCCATCCTAGAATACTCCATATTCCAAGGTTAGGACACTTCATTGGGGACGAGTGGGGGGATATGGATTCCAGTCCTTGCTCTGAATTAAGCAACATGGGGATGTGAACCTCTGACTCATCTGCTGGAAGATTACTCTAGTCACAGAGCTAAAAGATGGGGGCAATGCTTTCTTATTCTCCATTATTCTTGAGAAAAGGCTGACTTGACTTATGTGCTTATCTCCAGGAAGGCTAGGCCACATCTCTTTCCTCTACATTTCCTATGGAATTGCTTAAGCAGCTCAGTATGCTGGCTTCTGGGAGTCTGACTTTCGGTACCTTACTTTCTCACTGCATTGTACAGGGAACCTGGGTGCCTGATTTGGAGTTGTGAATTTGCCTAAAATATAGGTGCTGCAGTACACCGTGTTGCAACATTGAAAATGCCCCCTTTCACTTTAGACTAATGGTTCTCAACTTACTGGCTGCCCACAATGTGTTATCTGGGCCACGGGGGCCAGATGGTAGGGCAGCAGCAACCTGGATTCAGAATCCTCAGAGCCTGCTGTCCACCCTATTCCTGGACCTCTGCTATGTGGGGCTGACCAGCTATCCATCTGAGACTGCTGCTGCACAGCTACCCCGGATCCTGTAGGGCCTGGAAGGAGCCCCAGATGTCTCCAGAGTACCAGCAAGCGAGCCTGGGATACTTAGGGTACTCTGATACAGCTCCCCAAAGGGTGGAGTGCCCTTTGATATAGACTTGGCATGGGCTCAGTAGGACCTTTGGAGATGAGTGGGTCATGGTGCCACTACGTACTCGTGGTCATGTCACACATCATAGCGACTCAGCTCCTAAAAGATCTTTGCCAAAGTGGAGATACCTAGAGATATACTAACTGACCGGGGGACTATTATGTCATCAAAATGAATGGTGTACTATATTGGCCATTGAACATTTGAGTGCTCAAGACCACCACTGTACCATTTCCAGACCAAATGACCCAGTGGAAAGCTGCAATGGGGCCCTAAAGGCCATGCTTAAGAAATTTGTGGATGATGACCTGGAACACTGAGGCAAGTTTAAGCCTGCACTGTTTGCTGCACAGCAAAGTACCTCAAACTACCAATGGTTTCTTCCCATTTGATCTCGTCTATGGGACACAGCCCAAGTGAATCCTAGATTTGCTTAGGAAGACATGGAAGGAACAACAATCAAGGGTCATAGGGTCGGTGCCATTATAACTTCAGCAGTATCTCTAGATGCTTTGGAGAGGTTGGGACAGAGGTGACCCACAAGACTCTACCTTGGGCACAACGAAGCTAAGACCCCCAATGCATCTGAAGAGCTAAGCTACAGATGTTCGAGCTCAGAGACTGGGTCCTACTCATATTACCATCCTCAAAGTCCAAGTTACTCGCCAACTGCTGGGGTCCATTTGAGGTAATTCAGAGGGTGGAACTAGTAGATTATGAAAGCCAGTTGTCCAGGCAGTGGAGGGATGTCACATTAACCTCTTGGAAGCATGGAAGTCCCAGGAAGGTCTGCTGACTCCTCCTTATCTCCCTGAAACAGAGCTGGGGCTACTGGCCATGATGTCACCAAACCCAACACCCATTTCAATTGGACAAGTGTTCACAAAAAGCAACAGGAATAAGTACAACTTGCTAAGGCATTCCCCACCATATTGTCAGCCTACCCCCAGATGAATGGACACAACAAGATGCCATACAGCCACCAACCCAGGGAAGAAGACCAGAGAGCACCATTGGTTGCTTCTGCAGAGGCTATGGGACATAGCCTGGAAAGAATTCAAAGGGATGCTTGCCCTGGGAGTCAGAGAGGAATCCTGGAGTGTGTGGTGGATCTCTATAGTCACAGTCCCAAAACTCAATCAAGTAATACAGTTTTGCATGAACTACAGGAAGGCTAGCACTAACTCATGTTTTGATACCTACCCAATGGGTATTAGCAGATACCCTGACCTTAGCATCCCAGGAGAAAATTACTTTCCCCACACCTTTCAGCTTGTTCCCATTTCTTACCGTGCCATATGGACTGGGTGAGCTGCAGCCACTGCCCAGTGGCAGATGGACCAACTGTTGCAGCCACACTACCCAGTATGCAGCTGCATGCACAACAACATTGCTGTTTACAGCTCCAGCTGGGAGGAATAACTGCAGCATCCCAACGGCCTGCTGCAAGCATTCAGAAGAGTGGGGCTCATCATAACCATGCCAACCATCATTTGGGGGGAAAAAAGGTGACCTACTTGGTCATAGTAGTGAGGAGACAGCTGTGCCCATTGGTGAATAATATGCAAGCCCTATGGAACTGCACAGACAGTTCCTCAGGCTGGCAGGGTATTATGGACACTATTGGACCTAGCAAAGAACTCCTGAAAGGTCCAGTGATTGGAGAGCTGTCAGAAAGCCTTCTAGACCCTGAAGGAAAAACATATCCAGGAGTCATTCCTATTTAACCCAAACTTTACAAAATCATTTATCCTCCCGCCAGATGCCTCAGAAGTTGGCCCTGGATTAGCATTATCTCTGGAGGCAAATGGGGAAGAGCATCCAGTCCTCTACCTAAGCCAAAAGGTTCCCTTGGGAGACCAAATATTCTACAATAGAGGAGGCCACAGTGGGAAATTGAAGCCCTGAGATACTGTCTATTCGGGAACCCCTTTCAACTGGTCACCAACTATGTGCTCCTCCACTGGATCATGAAGGACACTAACGCACAGATTATGCAGAAACCGCTCTCCCTCCACATTTATAAGTTTTGCATACTCCATCATCCAGGTAGGTCCCATGCTAACACATACTTCTTCTCCCAATAGGAAAGGAGGAAGAAGTGTGAGAGCTCACAGCAGGTTTTATTCTTAGGGAGGAGGATGTGGGATGGGTGTATCAACCCCACATAGGCCCAGCTAGAACTAACCAAATCCTGTAAGCCAAAGAGATCATATCATGCCTTCTTGCTCTTGCTCAGCATGCTCTGACTGGAGACAGAGCATAAAAGAGAAGCGCTCAGCTCAGTCTGGGCTGAAGAGGAGGAGAGCAGTTATATGTTGCAGGCTTCTGCCAGGAAGCTTCTGGAGCCCCTGGCTGTGAAGGCCAAATGTACTGATGCCCTTAAAGACACCCAGTTGACCACCAAGGATGGCAGAAACAAGACCGTGGACGCCAGGAGACTACCAGCACTGGAACTAAGGGTAGAGAGGGACCCAGGGAATTGAATTCTGTCGGTGAGACACCAAGCCTGAATGCAGGAGTATCAAATCGTCAGGGCCTTGGGTTAGACCCAATGGAGTAGGGTGGGCTCAGTGTCCCTATCCCAAAACTGGATGTGGTCACCCCCTGAAGAAGCAGTTGCCACTGTCCAGGTGCTTTAAGCCCAACTGCTCCACAGGCCAGGACAGCTGCACTGACTCTAGCAATTAGACCATGCTACACCAACTCAAGCCCCAGAATCTGAGTTTGCCATGAGGCATACCGGGGAGGTCGACAAATGCCTTTGATGTTGACAGTGGAGCGTCCAGACTACAGCGCTGTGCCGCCAAACAGCTGATCGGCACAGCGCGGCAGCCATTTTAATTTAAATGAAGCAGCGATTATTTAAATCGCCGCTTCATTTGGGTATGTCTAGTAAACTAATCTACATGGCTCTGGCGACAGAGCCATGTAGTCTAGACATACCCTTACTGTCCTCAGCCCTTACTCACTCTCACTGGGTTGAGACAGGAGGTGCGGGCTCTGAGGTGGGAATGAGGGATTTGGGTGTAGGAAGGGGGGAGAGGTGCAAGCTCTGGGAAGGAATTTGGGTGCAGGAGGAGGTGGAGAAGGGGATGCTGGCTCGTGGAGGTGGCTCCAGGCTGGAGAGTGCTGGGGTCAGGTAGAGGATTGGGGTGCTGAGCAAGCCACAGACTTGTAGATGAAGGTGCGGGAGTTTGGGTTGAGATGTATGAAAGGCTCAGGGCAGGGGAGCTGGGTGTATGATAGGCTCAGGGCACAGAATTGTGTGGTGTGGGTGTTGCAGGAGTGTTGTGGCACAACACTGAGAATGTGGGGGAAAGGGGAGGCTCAGGGCAGGGGGTTCAGGTGTATGATGGGCTCAGGGTTGGGGGCACGTGGGGATGAGGGGTATTATGATGCTGCAGCCAGATGAGGGCTTGTTGGCCAGGCTTCATTTTTAAATAAAATATGTCCAACACAAACTGTTTCAACATTGTCTTTATTTTAGTAACTATAGTAACAAACATTGTCTTTATTTATGTGAGGAGCGGGGAACCTTTTTTGGGTTGAGGGCCACTGACCCACAGAAAAATCAGTCAGGAACCACACAATTGAGATGCAAAAAACCAACCTCTCCAAAAAAAAACCCAAGCCTCACTGATGTGGCCCCAGCTGAGACACCCCACTCCCCTGGCACTGCAGCACCATAGGACTGAGGTTCAAGCCCTCAGGCCAGATTAACTCTTCTGGGGTTCCAGGGTTAGTGGATTTTGTGGCCCCCCCAGGCTCTAGGGTGAGGCCAAAAATGAGGGATCCAGTGTGCGGGACAGAGCTGCCAGTGAGTGGGATAGGGATGGGGGCGCAGAAGCTGGGTAGGAAGTAGGGTACAGGACCAAGCTGTGGGTAGGTTTCTGGTCAGGGGAAAGGGGGCAGGAATAGCTCAGCCAGAACCTGGGGGTCTCCAGGGATGCAGATCTCTCAGGCAAGATCTGCAGGCAGCGCTATGAGAAGTACATATGTGGCTTCTTTAAGAAATCCTATGTGGACATCTTAACACCTCCCCTCCCCGCAACCAAGCACGGAAGAAGGAAGGAAGACAACAAAGCGTGCGCTGCTGTGGGAAGGGGAGAAGCTGCACGCATGTGTGCTTCCTCAGAAGCTGGATCTGGCATGGAGCCACAGGACTTCTTCCCCCGCCCCCACAGGAAGCTGGCACTGGCTCCAATTTTGTAAGGGGCGGGAAGCTGTAGTGCCAGCACAGGCTCCTCATTGCAGGTGGGTGGAGTCGGGGGAGCTGGGAACACTGCATTGAGATTGACTGGCAGTGCTGGTCGATCATGATCGACTGGTTGGTGACCACTGATCTAAGAGATGTTCTCTGTGTTTTAATTTGTTTTACTCAATTGCTCTGTAACACCTCGCAACCAAGTATGCTTGATCAAGTATATCTTTTTGTTTTGTTAATAAAATCACCTTTTTAAGGTGATGATTTGATTCTTGTGTCTTGGAAAGTAACAGGGGGTCTGTGTGTGTGTCTGCCTGCCTAAGACTGAGCGGTCAGCTACCAGAGACTGCACTTTTTTTCTCTTTTGTTTTTTTCCCAAGCTCTCTTGTGTTAAAGGGACTTGGGGGTATCCCTCTGGAAGGGGACCAAGTACTTTCATCCTGGGTTCAAGAAGAAAGGGGTTCACTTGGTGGTGGCAGCTACCTCCCAAAGTCTGTGAATCTCTGACTATGGGAAGTTTTTGTAAGTAGAAACCAAGAGAGACAATGTATTTAAGGTCTCTTGCAGCCTCCCCTCTTCTGCACTCAGAGTGCCAGAGTGGGGAACAGCCCTGACAGACCCCCACTTCTGAAAGATTTTACAGCACTGGATCATACTACAGTGGTATTTCATGGTGAGATATGGGATCTTTATAGCAATAGAAAGGGGTCAGTTCCCTAATTCTTCACTCCCTCAAGACTTCTAACATTCTTGTAGTATGGGCAGTCTTAAAAGTAGCTATTAAATGTTGTAAAGAAGTGTATTTTATCACAGAAATGTTGTCTCCTTTCCTACAAATATGAAATTACTTCTCCATAATAAAGATGGCTCAAGGTCCAGCACTCGTGATACTCAGTTCTGAACCTGTCACAGGTTTAAGTCTCACATCTCGTGGAATAACAGGGCTGGAAACAAGAATTTAGAATGCAAGGAATCTTGAATTCCAAATTGATAAAGCTTTATTGCTTTAAGGTCTTGAAATTCATGGCATTAGTATGTACTTAAAAGCAATTTTATAAATCTTTAAAAGATGCCAAAGCAGTGGTGTACAAACTTTTCCTGTCACGACCTCTCCCTGATCAGTAATGGAATCAATCCTCATCCCACCCCTTCTATTACTAAACAGATAAAGATTCCTCAGCAGAGGATCCTGGTCTGCAGACAGAGACCGGATAAGAATTAGAAAGTGAATGAGGGCAGACCCAGCTTGGGGGTAGAGCAGAGGACAGAGTGGAGTGGCAGTGTCGGCCAGACATGGGCTTGGAATTGAGCAGCAGGCAGGGCTGGCCTTACCATAAGGCAAACTGAGGCGGCCACCTCAGGTGCCAGACTGGGGGGGGGGGGGGCGCCACTAGGACCCAGAGCATAGAAAATTGTGTCTGCTGCTGGTGCAGCGAGGGGGTATGGGGGCGTCATTTGAGCTCCCCACCTCAGGTACCAAAATGTTGTGGGCCGGGCCTGACAGCAGGCAAAAAGAAATTGCAGCTGGGGTCTGAGCAGAGCCTGGGCTGGATGTGGCTAGGGACAGAGCCGGGGGCTGAGCATAGCTGGGCTGGGGACGGGGCTGAGATGGATGGTGCTTCTTTCTTGTCCCCGATGGTGGCTACACTGGGCCCTCCTGTGTGCCCCTCAGAATGTTCCCCCATACCCTTATGAGAGTGTCCCCCACAGTTTGAAGACCATTGTTATAAGGTGTATAATGTAGATGAACAAAAGATGTACCAAAAACACTATATATTTTTCTCTCTCCAACAGGACATCCAGCCCAGATCATGCACCACATTCCTATCCCACTCACTAGCAGCCCTGTCCTCCACACTTAACCCCTCATTTGTGGCCCCACCCCAGAGCTTAGGCAGCCCCACAAAATCCACAAATGCTGAGACCCAGAAGAGTTAATTAGTCCTCCCTGCCCCTCCCTCCACAATGGGTCTGGAGCACCAGGGGAGTGAAGTGTTTTACTAGGGCCCACACCAGTGAGAGTTGTGTTTTTTTGGAAGGGATGGAGGGAGGCTGGCTAGCATAGCAACCAGGGATGGGGGGAGCTGGTGAGCGTAGCAGCTGGGGGCGAGGGGGGGGGGAGTGTTGGTGACCGTAATGAGCAGGGGATGCAGCCCCCTAGTGTTTTTTAAATCACAGCTGATGGATTCTGCTCAGAGGTTTGTAATATTAGAGTAATCCCAGTGGAGATGTATTAGTGAGGAAAGCAAAGGAAGCCAGTTGAAAGACTATATAATAAGGATAATATGTTCACATTGCCATATGCCAGTAACCATGAGAGCTACTGCCTTTTGCATGAGCATCATTCTAAATGTGAAATGAGCAGGAGTGCCTAAAAATAAAGAATTACAGCAGAAAACAAAGGCAGCATTTTTCAGCAGTTCTAATTTGCTGAGCCATTGTCTCAGGTTGACAATATTTTCCAGACAAAAAGTTTTAGCAACAAAATGAAGATAAATACACATTGTATGAAATGAACACACACATTATCTTCAGATTTATGTTAACACCCACACTTTTAAGTTTAAAGATGCTGTCAATAATACACCCTCAAGTGGAAACACCTTAGGGGGATAATTACTTATGAGTTCCTTAGACCATTAATCACCAATTCTGTTCTGTTCATCTTCATCAAAACAAGGGGTATCCATTCAAAAATATCCTGAATATAAATATCCAAAGTCAAGCCTCACTGTGATAGTTGGATGGAAGTGCAAATTATACAAGTATCATCCGTGTAGCTATAATGAAACAGGTTATTGTTCTTATGATTCAATCAACTGAAACATGTAAATGGTCAAATGAAGAGCCCCTCCCCCCCCAAACAGATCCTCTTGGGGATTAGAAAAAAAAGAATTCAGGATATAATCCACAATAACCGGAAGATGTTTCAGGAGTGTATAAAATATGAAAAGCCGTATCAAGGACTGTACCAGGCCGACATAGACTCTGAATGTCTGAAAAGAACACCGTGTTCTACAGTTTCCAAGGCCAATGAATGGTTCAAAAACAACTGAAGTGACATCACTGTAGCATATAAACACTTAACAAATCTTCAGTGTATTAATTCTCTGAACAGAAGTCCTATTGTACCCATCTTAGGGTGTGTCTAAACTACATGGCTCCATCGACGGGAGTCTAGACGGGAATCTGCCGACCCCAGAACCCAGAAACAAGGATTACAGGAACTGCCGATGAAGGGTTCTGGGGTCGGCAGATCCCCGTCTAGACTGCTGTGCTATGCCGACAATCAGCTGATCAGCAAAGCGTGGCGGCCATTTTGATTTAAATGAAGCGGCGATTATTTAAATCGCCACTTCATTTCCCTTTTTCGAGTAAACTAATCTACACGGCTCCGTCGACGGAGCCATGTAGTTTAGACGTACCCATACAGACAGAGAACTGAAGTACAGAGATGTACCCAAGGCCAAACAGGAAGTCTGGGGCACAGTGGAGACTTGAGTCCAGGCTTCCCAAGTCCAAGCCTAGCACCCTAGCACAAACTTGCTGGATCCCTGTGAAACTGCATGTTCTTTCAAGTGCAGGGTATTCTCTAACCTATATTTTTATATTCAATTTAAACTTAATACAGGAAGTGAAAAATTGCTTATAATCTGAGATTTCTGCTGGATAAATTACTAGCTGGATGGGTTTAGAAACAGAAGATAAATTTAAGTAAATCTGACTCTGCTATCACTAAAGTGTAACAGAAGTCAACGGGGTGATTTGAAGAAATGACGGAATAATTCTGACAGTAGTGCCATTTTGTTCACTCACCGATGCTGCATTTTTCTAATTCTTCAACCAATTAAGCCACCCTAAAGGGGTATATGCATTTACTGCACTGTGAAATACTATACTGCAAAAAGAGGGGAATTGTAAAAGAGGGTATTAGTTCTGAAGGACAGTTTATTTGTAAAATATCTGAGCCCATGCTGCTGAACAACTGAATGGAAAACTCAGCTCTCTAGATATTCAGAGTTTGTTCCCACTTAAGGTGGTACTTTACATCCATGTTTTCTTCAATACCCACTGTACTGCGCTCTCACATGTAATTCATGCATGAACAGAGTTCTTGCAAAAATAAAACCTTTTCTGAAATTGAAGGCAAAGTGGTAATCGAAGCAGTACATTTTCTCTGCACTAAAGTCCTGAAGACCATGCTTGCTTGTAATTTAAAAAACCCTCTCGAATAGATATAATTTATTATCATTGAAAATAGCAATTGGATCCTTATTAAAATGAACTAGTACTCAAAACTGTCAACCCGATTCCTGTTATCCTCTTACTGTCAACTTTCACTTGAACGGATAATTAGTAGGCACTATGAAACGGTGCAGCTGGACTAGGAAGGAGCAGAGATGAGGAGGAGTACTTTGACGCCTGAGTTTTGTCTATTATATGAAACTGAATAATTGATGAAAATGGTTTTCAGCAACATGCATGGATAGATAAAATGCTCTAGAAGATGGGTGGGAGCACAGGTAAACGATCTGTGAGTATTTCTGGAATCCCATCAGTAATTGTCAAGCCAAATCAGACAGAACTTTTTAAATATTTCATAAAGCATGATTGATATTAGTAATGGAAACAGTTTGGACCACACTACACTAGCAGTTAAGCCATTTTCATTTCCTGCTCAGAAGGACCCACTGTTGGAAAACATTTTCAGCAACAGTTGAGCATTCCAGAATAGGTAAAATTCTGGAGGTGACTGAAGGCATTTTGTTTCTCTTAAATTGTATTTTACCTGCTGTTACTCCTGTCTAACTAAACAGGATTGTAGAGCTCCCACTTTTTCAGAACCAGTCACAGCATCAGTACCCTATTTCTGAGAATATAGTTGCTTCCTCCTATAGGCCACTGAAATGATTGAACAAATTGGGACTTTGAGGCAGCTGGAAAAGAGGCAGTGTGAAACCCAAATGCTTTTTAACACTAAGGCTTATCATGCTTTGCTTGGCACTCCAGAGTGCTGCAGCCAAGCAGCCAACCAGTAGATCCATTAGACACAGCAGTGAGAAAGCAGCCCCATTGTGTGTGCCAATGTTTTGGGTAGAACCTTCACCCCACAAATAAGCAGAAAACTTATAATTATGTGTAAAACATAAAAAGGAAATAAAAATGCTGCTCTGCAATTGGTGCAAAGCAAATGGCCAAATTCCAGGTCTTCACAGGATGAGAAAAACAGGAGTAGGGAGCGGGGGGAGACAGATTTAGGGAGGGAGAATTGGGAGCTTATGCTCGCCTCATGGAAATCATTTGGGGAAACCTGGGTGTAAAATTACTGCCAGAGTCCAGCCCCTTCTTGTACTCTGAAAGTACAAGAGAACTGTCCATTTTGTCCCCCTTTCTACTGCCCTGCACAAGACCAACCCAGTTTAAAGAAGTGGCTAAAGACCAACATTTTTTCCTCTTGGGATATTGATGATGTTTACTACCACTGTTAAATAACAAAAATTACTTCTGGGAAGATGAAATGTATAGTCATAGAATCACAGATTTTAAGGACAGAAGGGACCACATGGAAGTCTAGTCTGACCTCTGGCATAATACAGGCCACAAGGCTTCCTTGTATTAACTCCTGCTTTAGGTTCAATAGCTTTGTTTGAATTAGACCATTTATTTTAGAAAAACCTCAAATCTTGATTTAAAAAAAATTGCCAGTGGTGGTGAACTGTCAGTGATAGAGTGTAGTGAACCCACTACAATCCTCAATGAACTCAAAAGGAGAATTTAAAAATGGAATTACTTAGGCAACCTGAACTGTAGCCATCTCCATAGAGCCAAGCACTACATAATATAAACTATTATTTCAAGAAATATTTTTCCATTGCTTTTAACTTGCCTATTTAAAACACACAAATTTAACATCTATTTCACTGGTACTCAAATGTTCCATGCAGCACAGCACACTGCTAGTCTATCTAGTGCATTGCCTAGTCACATGATACTGGCTCATCTTCCTTCCCACTTTTAGCTGCTACATTGCATTAAAAGAGGTGAAGACTTTCCTACTATTACATCTCATGTAAGTGTAACCCACACACCTAGTGGGTGTGGTTCACTGTCCCATGTAGTGGCACTCAGACATTAGGTATGTGGGTTACATAAGCAATACCTGTAGCTGTGAGGTGAGCAAAAGGAAAGGTACGGTCAATCAAATTGTGAATGGAAGTAGAAATGTCCACAAGACAAATCCCCTAGTAAAATGTGATTATAGTATGCAAAATGGGAGGTTCCCTTACTGTTGTGACAGTCTGTAACCTTAGGTTCATCCCTGTTACAAGAGGTAACTTTTGTACTAAGTATGACTTGTGGGGTATCACTTCAAAATTCATAATTTTCTGATCATGACTGTCCTAGTAAAATGAGTGTGGAAACACTGCGTGTAAAGTTGTAAGATGCTACTACATAAAATTACTGAGACATATTCCAAGTCTGAAAAAAGAGCCAAATCCAATTCCTCAGAAACAAAAGGCAAACCAATGACTCAGCCTGGAATCAACAAAATCAAATGGTCTATCACCCAGTCAAGTGATAATTCTTTGGCAGAAAAAAGGGTGAGAGTGACAAATTTACAATTTGGCAAAGAAACAGCTGAAAGTTCCCATCTCTACAAATTTTGTCACCTGAACCTTAGCTGGAGATGATTTTTGAACGAAAAAAAGTAACTATACGAAAGGAGAACAGATGCCCCAAAATACTCCCCCCTTTTCTCCCAGACCATGGTATAAAAAAACCCCACAACCATAAAGGACAAGGAAAATAGCACATAAATGGGGGAAGTGTCTTGGCTGAAAGACAGTAAGATTACAGAAGCATGTAGTGAGAGAGACTTTTGCTTTGAATTCACTTAGGGTAAGTTATACATTAAATTTGTTTTATCCTTTATTTTCTTGTAACCAATTCTGACTGTTGAGCCTCATTACTTTTAATCACTTAAAATCTCTTTTTCTATAGTTACTAAAATTGTTTTATTATTTTATCTAAACCAGTGTGTATTTTGATTGAAATGCTTGGGAAATGCCATTTGGAATAACAGGATTTGAGCATATCATTGTTCTATTAATAAAACAACAGATTTTATATGAGCTCATACTATCCAGGAGAGGGCTGGAAAGAACAAGATTCTCATTTGTGGGGGAAAGTCTGGGATTGGGACCTTGTTGCTTTTTTCCCTGCTGGTGTAATTCATGGGAGGCTGCCTATAGTATGCACACAGTATAGCATACAGTAATTTACATACTAAAGGCTGCATGTAAGCTCTCACAGTGAAGTGGTGTAAAAGGCACCCCAGGTTAGAGAAATGAGGGGACACAGCTGTTCAATAGTTCAGGTTGTACCTTAAGTAATGTAACATCCGTGTTATTTTATTGCTTATTTAGAATGACCATGGCTTTCTTACATATGTTTAAAGTAAAAAAATTCTTTAAATCCTTACATATTGTAAGTTTTATCTAGAAAAGATTATCAAAAGAACATATAAATGATGGAGAAGGAAAAAAACAGGACATTAGATTAATCAGACCCTCAGTCAATGTGAGAAAGATTCAGGGGGTGAGACCAGGGATGTAAGAGAGTAGCGAATTAGTCAACTACCTGATAAGTTTAAGATTATCAGGTAATCAAGTCAACTACTTGCATTCTCCAACCTCCCCCCACACACACACCTTTGCTGCCTCTCTATCAGAGGCAGCAAGGATGTGGGGAAGAAGGAACCGGAGCTAGGGGGAGCTGGCTTAAAATGGGAAGGGGAGGCTATTCTGGCAGCAGCCCCTACCCATGGGGGGTTCCAACTTCCTGCTGGGACCCCCTGCGGACAGGAGCTGCGACCACCTGGGCAGGCAGCCCTGCTCAGTCCCTGCTTGTGCCGGATCAGGGACCAAACCTCGCTGTGCTTCTGCAATTTAAAACGCAGTAGGAGCCAGGGGGCAGGCTGCCCAGCTCTCACTGCCTTTTAAATTGCAGAGCTGCAGCTGGGTTTAGTCCCAGTGCGAGCCGGGATTTAGTGGGGCTGCCTTCCCTTATCGAGTAATCAAGTAGTTGATAAAAATTCTATCAACTACTAAATTACTAAAATAACCTAAATTTAACATCCGCAGGTGAAACAAAAGGCTCGGCAGCAGCAACTCCCTTTCTGGTCTTGCGAGGGGCCTCCTCCCCCTTTGCAGCAAGAGGTAAGTGCTGCCAAAAAACGTGGACCCACTCTGGACCTGATGTTGGGGCATTGATGTTAAACATGATTCAGTGCCTGCCCCTCCATACAAGCCTGGAGCTGCAGCAGGTGACCTGACAAAACCTTGGCAGCCCCCAGAACTCCAACCCCTTTCCTCCTAGCATGCTTCTAGTGGATGAGAACCCAGCCCTCCAAAGTTTTAGAGGAGGGTTGGTCAGCAGAGGCAGGGCCAGGAGCCAAGGATGATGAGATCAGGGAGGTGACAGAGGATAGTGTAGGAAAGGGAAAGGTCCCCCTGAAACAGGCCCTTCCCTATGCCTGGCAGCAACCCTGCCATCCTTTCCTCCATAGGCCCTGCCAAACTGCACATAATGGGAGCGCGGCCCACCTGGGACCTGACGGCAGGCTAGGGAAGAGGACGGGCAACTATGGGCACTGCTAGGGTTGCTGGTGATGACAAGGCTCATGTTCTCCTGGGGTTTGGGAGCCCTAAGCATCCCTTCGTGCTAAGCCAGGAGGCATTCCCTCTGGATGTACCCCACTGCCTGGGAGAAACAACATTGGGCCTCCCCCAAAGAGTAGTACACCAGGTACTGGGCCCCCCTGAGGGGGCACCAAAAAGGGCCTCTCAAGCACCACTCCATCACATGATGCTGGCAGTGGTTAAATCTGAACATGCTGGCGGTACGAGACAATGACACAGAACATGGGGTCTTTCCAGCCTACCAGGGGAGGGCTGATCATTCACAAGGGCAGAAGGGAAGCATTGGGGGGAAAAGGGCAGGACAGAGGTGAAAACCCCCTGAATGCCCAGATCCTCCAGGGCACCAGAAGATCTTAATCTGCCTCTGATCTTAGATCCTGTAGGAGAAGAAGAAGTTACTCACCTCCGTGCAGTAACGATGGTTCTTCAAGGTGTGTCCCCGTGGGTGCTCCACGTCTGGTGTCGGGCTCGTCCCGGTGCCACGAATTGGACACTTCACATAGCCGTGTTCCGCTGGACCGCACATGCACAAGTAGTGCTAGAGGCCGTTCGCACCTTTAATCTGTAGCGCGGGGTCTGGGCCCACTCAGTTCCTCTCACCGCCTATCTGAAACGAGAGAAAGAGGAGATTCCGTAGCAGGGAGGAGGCAGGGTCGTGAAGCACCCAAGGGGACACACCTCGAAGAACTATTGTTACTGCACGAAGGTGAGTAACTTCTTCTTCTTCTTCGGGTAGTCCCCATGGGTGCTCCACGTCTGGTGACTCCAGAGCAGTAATCCCAGCTAAGGGTGGGCTACAGAATCACGGTCGTGGTAGCGAGAGAACACTGCTGAGGCTACAGCAGAGTCAGAGGCTAAGTGTTGCAAAATCACATAATGTCTCACAAAGGTAACGTTTGAAGACCAAGTAGCTGGTCGGCAGATGTCCCGCAGAGGGACTCCTCTTACAAAAGCTGTTGAAGTAGCAACTGCACACGTAGAATGAGCTTTAGGTTGTGACAGTAGTGATTTGTTACAAATAGTGTAACATGTGGCAATACAAGAAACAATCAGCTTCGAAATACGTTGGGTAGAAAGTGGTAGACCTCTAAAATGATCTGCAACAGATATAAGGAGACGATCAGTCTTTCGTATATCACAAGTTCTATCGATATAAAACGCCAGGGCTCAGCAAACGTTGAGTGTGTGCAAGTGAGCCTCGTGCAGCGAGGTATGTGGTTTAGGACAGAAGGAAGGTAAAACGATTGGCTCGTTAATATGAAAATCACTACAGACTTTTGGTAGAAAGGCGGGATGAGTCCTCAATGTCACAGAGTCTCTATTGAAAATAGTATATGGGGGCGATGCCATAAGCGCTGCCAGCTCGCTGACTCTACGTGCAGAGGTTATAGCGAGGAGAAAGGTTACTTTCGTTGTTAGTAGCTGCAGGGAGCCGTGGCCAGCGGTTCAAACGGCGGGTGTGTCAGAACATCTAGAACAAGGTCAAAATTCCATGTAAGTGGTGGGGGGGTCTGCATGGTGGGTTAAGATTAGTGAGGCCTTTGAGAAACCTCCTTGTGGTAGGATGGGCGAATACAGACCATCCCTCAACGGGATGATGGAATGCTGTGATGGCTGCCAAATGAACTCTCAGGGATGTTATCGAGAGCCCCGCCGTCTGCAGGTGAAGAATATAGTCGACTACGGCATGTAATGGTGAGGCGGAAGGATTCAGGTCATTAGCGTTACACCACTGTGTAAATCTAGACCATTTTGCTAAGTATGTTTTTCTCGTGGAATCCTTTCTGCTATGCAGCAGAACGTGTTTCACCTGCTCTGAGCAAAGATTCTTGGATGTGTGGAGCTATCTATCATCCAGGCGGACAGGTGAATGGTCTTTACTTTCGGGTGAAGTAGGGAGCTGTTCTGTTGCGTTAGCAAGTCTGGGAAGAGAGGAAGTCAGTATGGTGTTCAAGTGGACAGTTGTAGGAGGGTAGAGTACCATGGCTGTCAGGGCCAAGCTGGGGCTATCAACAGTACCCGAGCCTTGTCCATGACAATTCTTTCCAGTACTCTTGGAATGAGAACAACAGGGGGGAATGCACATAATAGTGACTTCCCCCAATGGAAGAGAAATGCGTCTCCCAAGGAATGTGCGCAGATTCCCGCCCTCGAGCAGTACGCCTTGCACTTCGCGTTGGCACATGTGGCAAAAAGATCTATCGCAGGGCAGCCCCAACAGTGGAAGATATGTTGAAGAACATCTGTGCGGATCACCCATTTGTGGTCGTGGAGGAAATATCTGCTCAGTGAATCCGCGATAGCATTGCTCACACCGGGCAGGTACGACGCTATGATGGTAATATCGTTGTGGATGCACCAATTACACAGCCGAACCGCCTCTGCACAGAGGGACTGAGATCTGGCCCCTCCTTGCCTGTTGACATAATACATGGCAGCAACATTGTCCGTGAGGATCCTGGTGACCGTGCCCTTTATGTGTGCTTTGAAGTGTCTGCAGGCGTGGAATATCGTTCTGAGCTCTAGCAAGTTGATGTGCAGCAGCATTTCTGTTTCGGACCACCGACCCTGAGCTGTTAACGTCCCCATGTGCGCGCCCCAACCAGTGAGTGAGGCATCTGTCATTATCTGCCTCGAGGGTTGGGTTTGGTGAAAGGGAACGCCTACCAACATGTTCTTGGGTTCGCTCCACCAGTGGAGGGACTCTTGAACATACGGTGGTAACACTATCACTTTGTGTATGTTGTGCCTTGAGGGATTGTATACCGTGCTCAACCACTGTTGGAGGCATCGAAAATGTAATCTTGCGGACAAGCACCGTGGCGGCAGCCATATGACCCAGAAGCTGTAGGTGGATGCGCACAGGAAGTGTCAGAGATTGCAGCACTGTCTGTATCAGATCACGCATAGCTTGGAAGCGCTCTGCCGGTAGGTAGACTCACGCTGATAGTGAGTCAAGTCGAGCTCCTTTGAAGGTCAGTGTCTGAGTGGATTCTAGATGAGACTTTTCCATGTTTACAACGAGGCCTAGGGACTCGAAGAGACTTCTCGTTACGGCCACCATGTTGTGAGTCTCCGATTGAGTGCGACCCCTGAGCAGACAATCTTCGAGGTAGGGGAAAACTGACACCCCTATTCTGCGGAGATGCGCGGCAACAACCGACAGGGTTTTGGAGAATACCCTGGGGGCTGAGACCAGGCCGAAGGGAAGTACTCTGTATTGAAAGTGCTCATCTCCGACTACAAAACACAGGAAGCGTCTGTGTGCTATGTGTATAGTAATATGAAAATATGTGTCCTGCAAATCGAGGACCACGAACCAGTCTCCTTTGTTCAATGATGGTGTAATTTTTGTCAGCGTGACCATCTTGAAGCATTGCTTCTTGATGTGATGATTTAGGCCTCTTACATCGAGAATTGGCCTCCACCCTCCAGACTTTTTGGGGATGAGAAAGTACCAGGAGTAAAACCCTCTTCCTCGGAATTTCATAGATACTTTTTCTATGGCCCCAATGGCAAGAAGATGACAAACTTCTTCCTGGAGCACGGTCCCGTGACATGGGTCCCTGAAAAGGGACGGGGAGGGTGGGGAGGTGGTAGGCAGGGAGATGAAAGGTATTGTGAGGCCTGATGTTATTATTTCTAAGACCCATCTGTCCGAGGTGATGTTGCGCCACTGATGGCAGTATGGCCTCAGGCAATGATGGAACAGGAGGGTGGGAGGTTCTTCCGTGCAGACTACTGGAGATGTGTTTGTGTCCTCGACACAGGAGTCAAATTTGCTGCTTTGTGCTAGGCCGAGCTGGTGTACGGTTTGACTGTTGATGCTTGCATTGTGGGCGCTGCCTGAATCGGGGCTGATCAGATGAACGCTGCTGTTGCTTATGGAACGTGTAAACGTATCTCCTTTGGAAGGTATAATAACGTCTACGCTTAAAAGGAGGTGTATACATTCCAAGGGTCCGCAGAGTGGTGCGGGAGTCCTTCCCGGAATGTAAGATGTCGTCCGTTGAGGTGGCAAATAATTTCTTTCGGTCAAATGGGAGATCCTCTACTTTACTCTGTAAGGTTATGTCTACACTAGCCCCTTTGTCTGAACTAGGGAGGCTAATGTAGGCATTCGAAGTTGCAAATGAAGCCCGGGATTTAAATATCCCGGGCTTGATTTGCATCTTCCCGTAGTCCGTAGTTCCCCCTTAGTCCGAACTGACTGCCTGCGGCTACACGTGGCAGTCAAAAGTTAACTCGAACTAAGCCCTTAGTTCGACTTAACTGTTACACCTCGTGGAATGAGGTGTAACAGTTAAGTCGAACTAAGGGCTTAGTTCGAGTTAACTTTTGACTGCCGTGTATAGCTAGTTCGGACTAAGGGGGATTTAAAAATGGCGCCCACACGGGAAGATGCAAATCAAGCCCGGGATATTTAAATCCCGAGCTTCATTTGCAACTTCGAATGCCTACATTAGCCTCCCTAGTTCAGACTAGGGGGCTAGTGTAGACATACCCTAACTCCCTTGGTGCTCCCGCAGCCAGTAGCCAAGAGGCCCTGAGCATGGCGATGCCTGTTGCCATGGCGCGTGCAGCAGTATCCGCGACGTCAGGAGTGATTTGGAGAGACGCTCTGCAAGCAGTGTAACCTTCATGAACTATCCATTTTAGCAGAGGTCTCTTAGCCTCAGGGAGATGCTGCATAAGTTCCGGTAATTTAGCGTAATTGTCGAAATTATGATTTGAGAGGAGAGCTGCGTAATTAGCAATTCGCAGCAGTAGGGTTGACGATGAATACATCTTGCATCCAAAGAGATGGAGCTTCCTAGTGTCCTTATCTGGAAGGGAATTTCTGAAGTGAGGCGTCCTGGTCTTGCGATGGACTGCATCTACTATCAAGGAGTTAGGTCGGGGATGATTGAAAAGGAAGTCTAAGCCTTTAGATGGAACAAAGTATTTCTTGTCTGATTTTTTACTGGTTGGTGGAATCGATGTTGGAGTCTGCCAAATCTCCTCTGCCACATCCATTATCGCTTTGTCAATGGGAAGTGCGATCTTACGTCTTTGCTGGGGGGTGTAGATTTTTGAGCAGCTTATGCTGTTTCACCGGGGCTTCAGTCAGTTGTAACTCCTGGCTCTGCGCCACACGTTTAAAAAGATCCTGAAATTCCTTCAGGTCATCTGGAGGTGAGGCATCAGCTGGGGTTACAGCTTCGTTCAGTGAAGGAAGTGATGAATGCCTGTTAGCCGACATGTCTGCCTCAGTTTCTGTCAGCTGCCCCTCCTCCGGTTCTGAATGTTCCAAGTGGGCAGCTGGGCTCCTTGGACGAGGCGAGGGTTGAGCTGCCGACTGTCCCCTAGGTTTGGCATGCAGCGAACTTGGGCTGATAGAACGGCAGGAGCATGGTGATCTTCGATAAGAGTGTGACCGGCTGTGACGAGATGATACATAGTAGTAGGGTGTGTGATAATGACTGTAGTGACGGTCCAAACGCCCAGGGGACGACTGCCTAGACGATACGACACTACCGTGTCTAATGTAGTAAGCATGGCATGGTGAACGTACAGGTGAGCGCGGGTGCCAGGAAGGGGACCGCGATCGAGAGTGCCTTGGGTGTGCCCAGCTAGGTTCTCTATGGTGGCGATAATAAGGTAACACACTACACCGTGGACGAGTCACTTGCTCCCTGGTATGGCCAGAAGGTGCAGAAGAATGGGGCTGCGGGGATGGCTCTGGAGAGAAGACCTGGGAGGGAGATCGTGAGCGTGTGATTTAGAGATGGCCTTCTTCAGTGCCGTTGCTGGCAGATCTGGGTGTGCAGGCAGCTGAGAGGGCACCAGTGCTGAAACAGCTGCAGGCTGAGGAGTTCAGAGCACCGCTTGCTCTAGCTCAGGCACCGGCGGTGCTGATGGTGCTGAGGACAGCTCCTGAGCTGACAGAGGTGGCACTGCAGCTGGAGGAGCTGAGGAGACCTGTGCCGGGGCTGGCTCCTTAGAACTGCATGGCGGTGCCGTGGGGGGTTGGGCTCGTGGCTCGGTGCCGGCCAGCTTCTTTGCACCCTGCATGCGTGCGGTGCCGGAGTTGGAGCCCGAAGTCCTGGGCTTAGTAGTGCCAGAGGTGGAGCCCGAAGTACACGCTTTATCTTCTGCACTCACCCGTGTCTGCGGGAGAGCTGGCAGGGATTGGGCTGGGGAGGCTCTTTTCCTCTTTGAGGAAGCCGTCCCCAGAGAGGTAGCCCGCCTTTTTCTCATAGCGGGGTCAGGCGCAGCCAAGCAGGAAGCATCGGAAGGCATCAGTGCCTTATCAAACAAAATCATATTTAGGCGTCTTTCTCGGTCCTTGTGGGCTCTGGTTGTTAATTTAGCACAATGGGCGCATTTTTGGGGCAGGTGTGCCTCCCCCAAGCATCTGATACAGGCGGCGTGGCTGTCTGAGACCAGCATTGCCTCCCAGCACATAGAACCTTTCTTAAAGCTCGGGGAGCCAGGCATTTTCCCGCTCCAGGTGTATGACACTCTCTCTTGTTTCCTTTAAGTATGTTTCTGTCAGTTTTCCATTTTTCTTTCCCTTCTTCTTTTCTTTGTTTTTGCTGTTGTTGGTGGGGTTTTTTTGTTTGTATTTTTTTTTGAGGCGGCTAATCCGCTGAACTAAGAACTACAAGGCTAACAGTAACTAACGGAGATAAACATGTACGTATAGTCGGTCTTTTTTTGTTTTTATTTTTTTGCTTTTTTGTTTTAGAGAATGACTGAAAGTATGTAGAAGGAGAAACAAATAACGGCTAATTAGTATTTCCCTTAACTATTCACAGGTAGCTTGAATAACGCTGAGGAGAGGGGAGAGCTCCATCCGCGACCAGGGGCAGCTGAGAGGAACTGAGCGGGGCCGGACCACCCACTACAGATGAAAGGTGCGAACGGCCTCTAGCACTACTCGCACATGAGCGGTCCGGCGGAACACGGCTATGTGAAGCCTCCCATTCGCGGTGCCAGGACAAGCCAGACACCAGATGTGGAGCACCCACGGGGACTACCTGAAGAAGAAATAATTATATTAATTGGCGGTTTGGGGAAGAAGTGCCACCTCAAAGCCACAGCATCAGGGCAATACCCCAGAGAAGGGGCAGGGAAAGATATTTTCTTTTTGCGTTCTGACTTTGGTTCTTATCTTTGGCTGAAGAGGAGTACTGCTTGGACGTCCCCTGGTAAATATTGAAAAAGTAACCCAGTGAGAAATAAAAACTTTCTGGAGAGGTACTGATTTATACCGGGCCCCATGACCCCCACTGACAGAAGGAGAAACACTGAGTTCAGTGAGGTGAAGGAGGTCCTAGCCACAGTATATTATATAAAAATAAACATGTATATTTAAAATTAGATTGAAAAATATTCAGATTACAATGATGTTAAGAAGTGGGTTCAATATCATCTACTGGTGGATTTTTCAGAAGATTACTTAGAATTTACTTATTCTAGCATTCTAAACCTCAGATTAGGGGATGTTTAATTCAATTATCTTTAGATATTTGCTCAGATATTGTTCTCCTTGTATCATTGATGTAAAAAGTAGAAACAAATTTCAAAAGCTTATCCTTGGATTTACTGGCTAATATACTTTGCAGTCAGTAAAATGGGTTCATCTTTACGAGTTTTGTAATCTGCTAATTGTTGGCATGTTTAATTGGAAACTGGATTATCTTTAAAAGGTAATGAAAACAATTTCTGCCACCTTCTTCACTCCCTTCATTAAACTGAGAATAGAATAGGTTACATATATTATTATAATAGAAACTGCTAACATTTTACATCTTCTTTCTCTACTGTTTGCTTACATTCTGTGATTTTTCATTTTATGGTGGAGAAGACATATGATTTTTAAATGTCTTTTTAAAAGGACATTGTCACCTGCCATGTCTAAATAAAAGTATGATTCACAGAATCAATGTTTTTTTCCAATGTAATGTTTCTTCATGAATTTCCCACAGCAATCATACTGTCTACATTGTCTACCAACCAAAAAAAATATTTCTCAAGTCATCTATGAGTTTGTTTGGTGACTAAATAGACATGATTATGAGAGTTATTGTTAGAGTTATACATCTCTCATATAAGTCAAGAAAAAATATTCCTTGACTCACAATAATTCAGGAAGAAGGATGTACCTCAGAAGGCAAAAATAAGAATTTTGTGGGCCTAAAAGTGGGAAACTTTGGAAACACAAATCTGGATTATACCAAACCTTGAAGCCCTCACAGCCAAAATATGTTTTAAATATTTATAATACATATAATATTTTATAATACATATAATATTTAAGACCTATATTTCACTCAGTTGGGATGTCAAATCAACATTCACATTAACATATAATTGGCAGATTTCTAATGGGAAAAGTTACTCTTACCAAACCTGTAGGTCAGATTTTTCTGGTGTCAGATAAGCACTATCAGACAGTGTCAGTGATTCCAAAATCTTCTTCAGAATGACCATTTATATTGTTTTTATATTGAGGAAGGAACAAAGTGCACATTAAAGCCTCCGTATGCTGCTGACAACTCATTAATCTTCCTATCAAGGGATGCCAGTTTCATTCTTCCATGTTCCAAGACTGCTAAGGTGTTACTTGCTCTGTGCAAGCCTATTACAAAGTACCATCACTGCAGGACTATTACAAGCACACAACCACTAATGTACTTGAGGGTAAACAAAGTTTATCCATTTCTCATCTGGGAAATGCACAGTTTAGGCTACTGAACCAAATTCTATTCTAAATTAGGGTGGAGTAGCTTTACAAGTTTACACTCTTGTAAATTATCAGAGGGGTAGCCATGTTAGTCTGAATCTGCAAAAGCGGTGAGGAGTCCTGTGACACCTTATAGACTAACCGAAGTGTTGGAGCATAAGCTTTCATGGGCAAAGTCCCACTTCATCAGATGCATGTAGTGGAAATTTCCAGAGGCAGGTATAAATATGCAGGCCAGAATCAGGCTAGAGATAACGAGGTGAATCCAATCAGGGAGGATGAGGCCCACTTCTAGTAGCTTATCTGCCACTTCTAGTAGCTTATCTGGAGGTGTGAATACCAAGAGAGGAGAAGCTGCTTTTGTAGTTAGCTAGCCATTCAGTCTTTGTTTAATCCTGAGTTGATGGTATCAAACTTGAAGCTGAACTGTAGCTCAGTGGTTTCTCTTTGAAGTCTGGTCCTGAAGTTTTTTTGCTGCAGGATGGCTACCTTTAGATCTGCAATTGTGTGTCCAGGGAGACTGAAGTGTTCTCCTACAGGTTTTTGTATATTGCCATTCCTAATATCTGATTTGTGTCCATTTATTCTTTTACATAGGGACTATCCAGTTTATGTAGGGACTATGCCGATGTATATAGCAGAGGGGCATTGTTGGCACATGATGGCCTATATTACATTGGTAGATGTGCAGGAGAATGAACCAGTGATGGTGTGGCTGATCTGGTTAGGTCCTGTGATGGTGTTGCTCGTGTATATATATGTGGGCAGAGTTGGCACCAAGGTTTGTTGCATGGATTGGTTCCTGAGTTAGAGTTATTATGGTGCGGTGTATAGTTGCTGGTGAGAATATGCTTCAGATTGGCGGGTTGTTTGTGGGCAAGGACTGGCCTGCCTCCCAAGGCCTGTGAAAGTGAGGGATCATTGTCCAGGATGGGTTGTAGATCACTGATGATGCGTTGGAGAGGTTTTAGCTGAGGACTGTAGGTGATGGCCAGTGGTCATCTAAACCAACAGAACAGAACGCTGAGCTACAGTTCATCTTCAAGTTTGACGCCATCAACTCAGGATTAAACAAAGACTGCGAATGGCTAGCTAACTACAAAAGCAGCTTCTCCTCTCTTGGTATTCATACCTCCAGGTCAGCTACTAGAAGGGGCCCCATCCTCCCTGACTGGATTTACCTCATTATCTCTAGCCTGATTCTGGTCTGCATATTTATACCTGCCTCTGGAAATTTCCACTACATGCATCTGACGAAGTGGGACTTTGCCCATGAAAGCTTATGCTCCAACACTTCTGTTAGTCTATAAGGTGCCACAGGACTCCTCGCCGCTTTTGCACTCTTGTAAATGACAGCGCACATTTGGCCCCTTGTGCTTACAGAAGGAGGCTTTGATTTCTAAAGCCTCCTGATTTCCAATAAACTTTAATAAGTAATTAGATGTTTACAGGGGGATGTTCCCTTGGGAAATACAATAATATTTTCCATACGCCAATGCTTGTTACATAACTGTTAACTTAAATATAAACGTGGCATAATTTCCCCCATCGTGTATGATGCAATAAAGTGAGTTGGTATGGCGTTAATGTTTAAAACTTCATTGGAAATTCCAGAGTTAAAGCTTGTCACTACATTAGATGAGTACTTTTGCCTAATTAACAATACAGGGAATAGAAGAAATAATACACCCATGAGGTTTAGATTTAAGATCATAAAATGTCTTAAGAAATGTGTTCTTATTTAATCAAAGAGTGAGTAAAGCACATTCAAAACAATCAGAAATGAGAAAACATACCGACAGCCATGTAGCTGCCTTCACATGAGATGGGCAGAAAGTTTAATGTGCAGTTGCGTGTTCCTTCCCCCATGCTGTTCCCAAAAATCTCCTGCTGTCCCCTTGAGTTATTACTTCTTTTCTCTTTCTCTTTGAGTTACTCAATCTCTCCCACTCACCCTCCCAAATGTGTCTCCAGTTTTGAACAAAAAACTGGAATCCCTGGGTAAGTGTGTGAGAAGAAACAAAAGCACGTCTGGTGCATGAATGGCTTCACTGGTGCCTCTTGGTTTAGACTAAATTAGAAATGCCTTGCTGAGTAAATGGTGCTTTCTGAGTGCTTTTGAACATGCCATGTGTGCACTCAACCATTCACCACACACCTAAGTCTAGCTTGGGGCACCTGTGCACAAATGAAAACCTTTAGTTGCACAAACATGTCCTAAGCCCAAGCTTTTGAAGGTTACAAGTTATCTGTGTTCATCATGAGGCTCAGTAAAATAATAGGCTTTGGAACTTGCAGTATCCTTCCCCTCCCACATGGTTCTCCCTTCTTTTGTCTGACAGGGATCAAATCTGTTCACCTTCAGAACACTTTGTAAAACCAATCAATTTCCCAGGCTTTTTCCTGAGGCAAAGAGTGATTAAGATATTGAAAAATGTACATGCACTTAGAACTCTGAATATTTTTATTGAAATGACGGAATATTAAAGAATAATTTCAAATGGACTTAAAGCAAGATCTGATGTTTTAAGATCATCCTTTTCTACAAGCTGGTAAAACAAACAATCAAACAAAAAACATTAAAAGCCTTGATGTGTCCATGTTATTCTCCCCACTCCTTTGCACCAGAAATCTAGTCTGCCCTGCCTTTTCTGAGTGGTATCTATGCAGAGGTGAAAGTAAACTGGTGCTGCCCAGTTCGGTGCTCCAAGGAAGAAGCTGGCCAGCTAGGCCACTCAGCTACAGATCCCCAGCTCCTGGCTTCCTGCAGGATGCTGCACTCAGCAGCAGGCGGCAACTGGGCAGTTAGAAGGATTGCCTGGGAGTACTCTTCCAGCCCTGAGTCCCTCCCCCTCCCCGACGCCATTTCTGGGGGTGAGGGGCTGCTCAGGGCTGTCCTTAGGATTTATGGTGCCCTAGGCAGGATTATTAAACTGGTGCCCCTATGCCTGACTTGCTCTTCCACCCCTACCCCCTCCCCTTCCCAGAGACCCCAGCAGCCAATCCCCTCCCTCAGACTGTGCTGCAGGCAGCGCATTTGGCCCTCTCTAGGACACAGTCCTGCTGTTACATGTGTAACCCTCCCGCCAGGTAGGCCTGGCAGCAACCAGGGCCGGGTTCAATATGTCTACACTGGCGGGTTATTGCGCAAGAACGGCTGTTCTTCTGGAAAGCGTCCACACTGCCCACCCGCTCTTGCGCAAGAAGATGTACAGGACGGCATGGTAAGAGAGGGCTTCTTGCGCAAGAGCTACGCTCTTTTTTAACAGGTGTAAGCCCTCTTGCGCAGGAGCTCTTGTGCAAGAGGGCAGTGTGGATGCTCAGCAGGGATTTCTTGCGCAAGAAAGCCCTATGGCTAAAATGGCCATCAGAGCTTTCTTGCGCAAGAGAGCATCCACACGGCCATGGATGCTCTTGCGCAAAAGCACAGCTTGCACATGGCAGTGTAGACGTGTGCAAGAAACCGCCAGTGTAGACACAGCCTAGGGGTTCATCTCACATAGAACCAGCTTGAGCCCCCACCCAGTAGCCTGGGAAATTCACACACCCCAGGCACCTCTGAGAGGCAATGCTTCCCCACTCGCAAGCACAGAGTCTGGGTGAAGAAAAGAAACTTTTAATGAATTAGAGGAAGTCACATGGCATTATCTTGGGAAAATACCACAACAGAGTTCACTTACCCAAACTTTTTCTGTACCCCACTTCAGATGCCCCACTTACAGCGCCGTCCAGTCAGTGCAGACCCTGACACATCATCCAGATGACTCCCCTCCTTGAGCCTGAGGCTAGGCCACCTTTGTGCTACTCCTGGGCTACGTCTACACTGGCAGCTTCTTGTGCAAGAACTCTTTTGTGGAAGAGTTCTTGTGCAAAAACTCTTCCACAAGAGAGCGTCTACATTGCCATGTGCTTTTGCACAAGAACAGTGCTTTTGCGCAAGAGCATCCATGACAGTGTAGACACTTTCTTGCGCAAGAAAGCTCTGATGGCCATTTTAACCATAGGGCTTCTTGTGCAAGAAATTCATGTTGCCTGTCTACGCTGGCCTCTTCTGGAAGAGCTCTTGCGCGAGAGAGCTTATTCCTCATGGGGAGAGGAAGAACTCTTCTGGAAGAAGCTCTGTTTTCCAACGCTGTACTGTAAATTTACTTCTGGAAGAACGCTCATGCAGTGTAGACAGCCAGCAAGAAGCTGCCAGTGTAGATGTAGCCCTGTAGTCTGCTGGCCGCTCCCGCCAGCCGCTCCACTGGCTGCAATGGGTCTGGCTCCCAGCCAAACCAGTAATTTTAGCTCTTAGTGAATTCAACTCTTTAGCCATCACCTAGGCTGGCAAAAGATTCCAGCTTCCACTGGACGAGCAAAAAGACTCCCCATGGACTCTGCTTTAGGTCTGTCCTTAAAACCAGGGGGAAAGGGGCAGGCTGAGCCAGTCTTTCAGCTCCCATCTGGCAGGCATGAAGAAGGCCGCCTCAGCCCTCAAGCCCTTTCCACCCTAACTCAGTTCACTCAACTCTAGCAGGGGGAAGGCTTGTTCCTCTGAGACCTCTTACAATGATGGTGTCTCTCCTGCAAGCAGTGGTGTCATATTTTACAGTTCCCACATTTAGGGGCAGCATGATTTGTGATCCCCACAACAGCCCCAAATCAGTTACAATACACCACATTCCATTCCAACACTGATCCTCCACCAGCCCTGGCTGAATTGGATTTACATAACCACACCTCAGATTCCTTCCCCCTCCTGGCATGAGCTGTATTTACATATCAGCAGTTAACAGTTAATTATCTTGCAGAGCTAAACAATTGGAATGAGCACACCCACCCCCCAGGGCAGCTCTCCTTTTAGCTGGCTGATAGCAAGCAGTAGTTTAGCCCCTGCTCACACATGCTCCACTGCTTCTGTCCGTCCCAGCAGAGTGGTGCCCCAGAAATACTGGTGCCCTAGGCAACTGCCTATTCTGCCTATGCCTAAGGACGGCCCTGGGGCTGCTGTTGCTTTTCCTGCTTCCTCTGCCTAGAGAGCGAGAGAAATGGGCAGAGCCTGCTGCATTCCTCCTCTGCCCCTCCCCTAGGCAGCCAGGAGTGAGAGGAACACAGCAGGCTCTGCATCTTCACCTCGCTCTCAAATCACAGGAAGCAGGAAAAGCATCAGCAAACTAGCATTTGTGGCTGCAGCCCCTCTACACCCCTGAAATGGCACCCTTGCCCTCCACTCACCCCTATGTCCCAGCCTCCTTCCCTGAATCCTGCACCTCCATATTCCCCTGCTCTGAGCCCCCATACTCCCAGCCTTCTGACCTGATTTCCCTCAAACCAACCTCTACCCTGAGCCCCTCCCCATAACTCCTAACTCTGACTCCTGCACTCCCAGCCCCCTGCACCAAGTCCTTCGAACACCCCAACCCTGACTGCTGTGTCCCCTATATCCCCAGCTGCCTGTCCTAATTTCTGAAACTCGATCTCTGCTTTGAGCCTCCCCCACTCGACCTCACACTTAAATTTCTTACATTCTTAAATTTCTTGTATTGCAACATCCCCCCCCGACTCTAAACTCCACCCCCAGGGGGTGGGTTGTGAGAGGACAATACCTGTAAGAAATTTAAGTTATTTTCACCCCATATCTATATATTTTAGAAATGTGCTTCGGTCTGTTCAAGAACACCTACTAAACTGTAAGAGCTAGAAACACCAAATTTGTTATGCAGCTTCCTTTTATCCTAACTTAAAGCAAGGTCAGGCTTTTGTTGTGCCAGGTCAATGGGATGTGTTTGGATTAGATTATTTCTCATAAAATGGAAAGCCAGGGCACCCTGCTGTCCTTGGGACAAAGTCAGTAGTCAGGGTGTGCACCTCCACACGCTCTGGGCTGACCCAGGAAGAAGCCAGCAGCCAGGGTGTGCGGCCTCACCCCACCCTGAGCCGGACCCGGGCAACATTGGGTAAGTCTTCTAGTCCAATATAAAGTTCACAAATATTGGAAAGAATTCCATCATTGGCTGTCCTTATGGCAAAAAACAGTGAAGTATAATGACAATGATTCAATAAATCCATATGAAGAGTCATCTCACAACAAAATCAAAGAGACGCTTGGTTCAACAACAAATGCTGCAAAAAGATTTTCTCCCTAAAGCAATTTTTTTACAAAGGAATTCTCTTGCTCCATACGTACATATGCTCTTATTCTAATTCCCAGCAACCTACCCCATAAAAGTCACAAACCTGGCACATTTATGAGGTTGGAACTCCAAAGGAAAAGTGGGAATAAGACTTGAAAAGAGATATTACTAAAATATAAAGCCTTTTGCCACACACCTCAATTAGTCTTTAATGTTTGCACAGATTGAACATTTTTGCTTTGGCAGATTAGCTTTGGTAGAACAAATGGACCCTAAAAATTGCTGTTCAAGTCACGGTTGACCAAATACCAATTTGATGAATGGGCTCATCTAGCAGCAGCGCGTGGTACTACAGCAAGCACAACAGCTTACTGCAAGCTCAACTGCTAAGATAGCTCTGGAGGTAATTAAGCTACAGTGCAACTAAGTTTCTTACAGCAGAAAAATTTTAAGAGAAAACAGTAGTGTACAAAATTAGTATGTAAAAAGGATTTAAATTTATATTTTTATTGTACTCTTGAGCAAATTTTCAGTAATCCTGATGTCTTAATTTCTGCCCTTCAAAGATAACTTAAATAGTGACTAATTGTTGTGAAGAGATGGTCAGAATTAAAAATACATACTGTGGACTAACTGGGAAACACATAAAGAACTTATATATTCTATACTGAGTAGGCTTTATAAGAACAGAAAAATGGCCCTATGGCAGAGATGGGCAAAGGCCATTCAGTGGGTTTGATCTGGGCCACGCGGCTGTTCCAGGCCCCGCCCCCAGCATGTTGCCTGGGAGCCATGTGCAAGCCCTTTTAACTGCTTCTATTTAAAGGGCTCACGCCTTCCATCCCAGGCTCCACCCCTTTCATCAGAGGCCCCCGCCCCTTTTGGGGCAGCCCGTGACCACTTCAAACATTTTTTAAATGGCCCTCGCTGAAAAATTATTGTCTACCCCCTGCCCTATACCATCAGACCAATGGTCCATCTAGCCCAGTGTCCTGTCTTCTGACAGTACCAGTACTAGATGCTTCAGAGGGAATGAACACAACAAAACAATTATTTAGTGATCATCCAGAACGTGGGGTTACAGCTTGACTATATTAATAGCCATTGATGAACTTATCATCCTGAATTTATCTAATTCTTTCTGAACCCAGTTATACTTTTGGCCTTCATCCCATTCCTCTGGTTGATGGTACTCCATGCGAAGTACTTTGTTTAAACCTGCTTCATATTTATGTCATTGAGTTTCCCTGGGTTTCTGTGTTATATGAAAGGGTAAATAACACTTTCTTATTCGCTTTCTCCGCACCATTCAAGGTTCTATGGATCCCTATCATTGTGTCCCTTTGTTGTCCCTTTTCTAAGATGAAAAGTCCTAACTTTAATCTCTCTTCCTATGGAAGCTGTTCCATTTGTGCTATGAATCTGAGGTGCTCTTGAGAGATCTTGCCAGTGAGGCTGATATTCATATGGATTAGAAAGGAATACGTTACCTTAAGCATTCCTAAAAATTTTCAACATAATATACATAAAGAAAAATTATAGTAGTCAATGATAAAGCTGGCAAGAACTGCATTTATAATAGTTTGTGTTAATGTTTAGCTTTAATTGCTAAATTTTGTATTTAAAATATTTTCATTTAATACAGTTTCTTTACAGTCTGTATATTGCCCTTTCATGGTGTGAAGTGTATTGATGCCCATGAGATTTGAGAGGCAGATGCTTAAGTGTATCAAAATACTTTGCAAAAATCATCAGACCTTGTCCAAAAGATCCTGTATACAAAGCTTAAATATATTAAAAATAAGTGACTAGCAAATATATGAAGAAAAAAGCAGCACTTCAGTGACTGAACACACTTTTTATCAATTCCCATAACTATTTTCAAATTCACATAACTGGAAGATTAGATGCACAGAGTTATTATAATGTATTCAGTGTATTTTTAAACTTTTGATGTATGAGTGAAAGCCAAAAAATAAATGATTAAATAGTAGTTCTATAACATAACCCCTGATTATGGCACATTTGCCTTTCCTTCTTTTGTATTTGTAGATTCTGAGCAGTAGAGCATCCTGATAGGGAAATGTCCTAGCATGTATCCTACTAGTGACAATATCGACCATACTGATATTGAGAAGTCATTTCTTCCAGCTGCAGATGGACATTAACCTGTAAACTCACTTTTAAATGTACTGCATGTTTTTGTAAAGCTTTTTTTGTAACCTTAAAGACCACAAAATATAAGATAAATATTAAACAACCCTACAAAAACATGAAATAATTGTATAGAAATGGGACTGACTTAACCCCTTCATGCCAGAAATAATCTAATGCAAGTATAAGTGTTTAGTGTGACAACTGTATGCCCAGTGTTACCTCCAGAAGAAGCCAACAATATTTAGCCCTAGCTTTTCATGGGCATGCAAAATACAGTGGTTTCACTAGTATCTTCATTTTGCAAATCAACTCAATAATCAATAATTTACAGAAAGCCACCAAAAACATCATCATAACAGTTGGAAAACAAAACAAAACAACCCCCCCCAAAGTCTCACATATCAATGTGCAATATATGCACACACACATATATTATAAGTTCATGTTATACAAACAAAGACATAATCGTGGAGTTACAAATATTTAAATCCTAAATTGAAGCAAAGACCCTCTCCTGAGAAACTCCAGACCATTGAAACTCCACAAAGAATGTAGAATTAAACTCTGCAGTAACTCGCTTTCTAAGGCCTGAAGAAGGATGTTGGTATATCACCCCAGGAGAACCAACAGGAAAGGTGTCATAGCCCAAAAAAGCACAATTCCTCCACCCCTGACTCCAATCCCTTTATTTTGGTAGACCAATCTTGATTTTGGCAAAAACTTGGGATCAGGTCTAGGAACCACCTTGTCTTTATCAAATCTAGTAAATGTGGATCAGCCATCAGAGTATGCAATTCACTCCTCTTCTGGTTGACATTATAGCTACATGACTACAACAACACTGCAAATATTGTAGCGATAGCACGTTTATAGATACTAAAATAAATAACATTCTGCCAAGGATTCAAAACCAAATTACTATCCTATGGTGAAATCAGATCCCTCAATAGAAGAGGCATCTTAGATAAACCCTTCATAAACATTTTAAGCACATTATATGCCAACAGCGATATACTGTACGTCAAACCATGATAAAGTGACAAAGTTCCAAAATGAACTCTTAAAGAAAAATTAGATAATCCCTCAGATTTTAAGCACATTAGACACTCGATCACAGGAAACAGAAACTGTAACTGGGAGTCAGATTTTCTCATACCAAGAAACAAATCTAGTGCATTTCAAATAACAATCTAGTGCAGATTGTTTTCTAGCACTGAGGAACAGGATTGTTTAATATCAGTCAATGTCTGACAGCCCAGGCTGTCATATGGAGAGAATGAGGATCCACATGAATGATCCTGGCTCTTTTTGCAACAACCCATCTGGACACAACAGAGATGCTGCAGACTCCATACAACAGCTGAAGCTAGTCTGGGTAGCACTGCTGTCTCAGCCAAGGTAGGCCATTCAAACGAATCCTTGCCCTCTCCTAGCACATCATCTTTATCACTCTCTGAACTAATGGAAAGGGAGGCAGGGAAAGCACACAACCCCCTTCCCCCAGAGCAGAAGGAAACTGAGATGGGTTGATTGCTCTTGAAGAGAAGAGACAATACCTGTTAAGCCAGGGGGCTAAAGAAAACCTTTTAAATCACTTGGTCCTTATTTCATCACTTGTATATGCTAGAACTGTCCCAATGTGTTATTCTGCCAAGGCATTGCTCTCCCCTGCAACAAAATTCATAAGTGGCTGGCTACAGCACTCATATAATATAGTCAGAAGTCATTTACATGCTGGAAGCTGTGTGATATCAGAGCAGGAGTGGTTGCTCTCATAAAAAAGCACGATAAAATCCATCTCAAGATTGAGAATTGAGGGGACACCATATGTTCAACGTGTTTGTCCAACCTAATATTTATACTCTCTCCACCTAGTCTACTTCTCTAATTTTGGCCACCTCGTCTATGTTCCTGCCTCCCAACTCACCAGAGCTCTGTATTGGTATTAAAAATGTATCCTGCTCTGTCTGGAACTCACTCCCTCTCTGAAATACTGACTCACTTTCCTTCAAGTATCACCTTAAATCCTTCCTGTTCACTTAATTTATAATTAACTTTAAATCCCATTCATATTTCCCTTCCAACATTACCACTTTCTTCCATCTTCTACCCACTTTAACTGAGTTAGGCACCTACACTTCCTGTACAATGAATGGGAAGAGACAGGGCTCTCAGAACATGATACATAAAAGTCAACATGCTACATAAGAACGGCCATACTAGGTCAGACCAAAGGTCCATCTAGCTCAGTATACTGTCTGCCAACAGTGGCCCATGACAGATGACACAGAGGGAGTGAACACAACAGGCAATCACCACATGATCTCTCTCCTGTCATCCATTTCCAGGCAAACAGAGGCTGAGGACACCATTCCTATCCATTCTAGCTAACAGCCATTGATGGACCTAACCTCCATGAATTTATCTAGTTCTTTTTTGAACCCTGTTAAAAGTCCTAGTATTCACAACATCCTCTAGCAAGGAGTTTCATACGTTGACTGTGCGCTGCATGAAGAAAAACTTCCCTTTGTTTGTTTTAAACCTGCTACCTATTAATTTTATTTGGACCTCTAGTTCTTATGTTATGGGAACAAGTAAATAACTTTTCCGTATTCACTTTTTTCCACACCAGTCATGATTTTATAGATCTGTATCATATCCCCCCTTAGACTACTCTTTTCTAAGCTGAAAAGACCAAGTCTTTAATCTCTCTTCATAGGGGACCCATTCCAAACTCCTAATCACTTTTGTTGCCCTTCTCCAAAACTTTTCCATTGCCAATATATCTTTTTTGAGATGAGGCGACCACATCTGCACACAGTAGTAAAAAAGTATGGACGTACTATGGTTTTATATAGAGGCAATAATATATTCTCATTCTCTATCCCTTTTTGACTGCCACTGCACACTGAGTGGATGTTTTCAGAGAACTATCCACAATGACTCCAAGATCTCTCTCTCTTTAGTAGTTGTAGCTAAATTAGTCCCCATCATATTGTATGTATAGTTGGGATTATTTTTTCCGATGTGCATTATTTTACATTTATCAACATTAAATTTCATTTACCATTTTGTTGCCCAATCACTTAGTTTGGTGAGATCTTTTTGAAGCTCTTCAGTCTGATATGGTCTTATCTTGAGCAGATGGTATCATCAATTTTGCCAGCTCACTGTTTACCCCTTTCTCCAGATCATTTATGAATAGGTTGAATAGGATTGGTCCCAGTACAGACCATTGGAGGACACCACTCTCCATTCTGAAAACTTGCCATTTATTCCTACTCTTTGTTTCCTCTCTTTTAACCAGTTATTAATTCATGAAAGGACCTTCCCTCTTATCCCATGACAACTTACTTTACGTAAGAGCCTTTGGTGAGGGACCTTGTCAAAGGCTTTCTGGAAATCTAAGTATACTAGATCCACTGGATCCTGTTTGTCCAAATGTCTGTTGACCCCCCCCCCCAAGAACTCTAGTAGATTAGTAAGGCATGATTTCTCTTTACAGAAACCATGCTGACTTTCCCCAACAAATTATGTCCATCCATGTGTCTGATCATTTTATACTTTACTATGGTTTCAACTAATTTGCTGAGTACTGATGTTAGACTTACCAATCTGTAATTGCCAGGATCACCTCTAGAGCCCTTTTTAAATATTGGCGTCATGTTAGCTAACTTCCAGTCAATAGGTAGAGAAGCTGATTTATAGGATAAGTTACAAACCACAGTTAATAGTTCTACAATTTCACATTTGAGTTCTTTCAGAACTCGTGGGTGAATGCCATCTGGTTCCAGTGACTTGTTACTGTTATCAATTTGTTCCAATATGTCCTCTCATGACACCTCAATCTGGGACAATTCCTTTGATGCGGCACCTAAAAAGAATGGCTGAGGTTTGGGAATCTCCCTAACAGCCTCAGCCATGTAGACTGAAGCAAAGAATTCATTTAGTTTCTCTGCAATTACTTTATTGTCTTTGAGTGCTCTTTTAGCATCTTGATTGTCCAAGGGCTGTTCAACAGGCTTTCTCCTTCTGACTGTACTTAAACATTTTGCTGTTACTTTTTGAGTTTTTGGCTAGCTGTTCTTCAAACTCCCTTTTGGCTTTTCTTACTATATTTTTACATTTAATTTGATGGAGTTTATACTCCTTTTTATTTTCCTCACTAGGATTTGACTTCCACTTTTTAATAAATGCCTTTTTCTCTCACTGCTTCTTTTACTTGGTGGTTCTCTTACTGTATTTTTAAATTTGGGGTGTACATTTAAGTTGGGCCTCTATTATGGTGTCTTTGAAAAGTTTCCATGAAGCTTGCAGGGATTTTACTTTTGTCACTGTGCCTTTTAATTTCTGTTTAACTAACCTCTTCATTTTTGTGTAGTCCTCCTTTCTGAAATTAAATGCCACAGTGTTGGGCTACTGAGGTGTTTTTCCCACCACAGACATATTACATTTTATTACATTATGGTCACTATTCTAGATTGGGAGATGCTAACAAGATGGGGTGAATGCTAAGCCCCAGGCTTCTCACAGAGACAGGTGCCCCTCTCTGCTAAGATTTTACTGCTGGGAGCCCTCTTTAGTCAGACACTTCTAATATTTTTGCAAGGGCCTGGTAGTTGCCAAGTAGGAAGGCACTCCCCTCATAACTTTTAGCCTAGTGGTTAGAGCACTCACCTCAGATGTGACAGACCTCTTGTTCACCTTCACACGTGAAGGGGGACTTGAAGGACTTTGAACAGGAGTCTGCCATTTCTCAGATTAGTGCCCTAACTTTTAGCTTTGGAATATTCTGATGAGGAGCTCTGTCAGTCTCTCCTGCTACTCTGGATAAATAACAAGGGTGTCATTTGAACTAGAGAAAGAGAACATAAACATTAGAAGGACATTGTGTCCTGGTGGATATAGTTCTCACCCAGGCTGTGGGGACCCTAGAATCCATTGCCCCTGCTCCAATGACACTACATCCACAGAGCATGTTTAACAGCAGAGACTGAGGGAGGGCTACATTAGAATGGCAGATAGCCAAATGGAAGGGCACTCAACTGAGAAGTGTCAGATCCTTGTTAAAAGATATGATAGAGCTCCTCAGCGCCCACCTCCTCCCCACTGTTTGGTATGAACTCCAGTGAATGGCTCGTTGCATCAGGCACACGCAAAGGATGCTAATGGATCTAGTCCCAAATGTGACTCAGGTGGCCAAAATCCTGTTTTCCTCAGCTTTATTAATTGCTTTGGGTCTTAGGTGGGAGATAAGTACCCAGACATCTAGAGTCAAACAGCAGTGCACATGCTCAGGAGGAGAAAGACAGCTAGGGGAACCTTTCTGCAGAAATGTAAACACTGAGTAAATTTAGATACCTACATGGGTCAGAGGCAGTTGTGCTAAAACTGGGAGGTAGGCACCTACTTTTTTTGCGCATCCAAGCCTTAAAAATCAAAACCCCCAAACAGACAAAAAACTTCTTGAAATTTTTGGCGCTGTAGAGGCCATCTCTTGGCCCTGTATTTAGGAGAAATAAGGGATGAGAAAACTGATCTGGAGAATCGTGGGCATGGGCACTCCTTCTGTGAGAAGAAATGGCTTTATTTTCCAGGTGATAAGAGGAGACTGGAAAATGCAACGGAGGGACAAAACGTGGTTAACCATGTTCTCAGAGATTCCTTTGATGCTTCTGACACTTTAGCTACAGCACTGGTATGTTCAGTTACTTGAGGAGACATGCATGGCTATGACCATCATCACAAGCTGTGGATACCAGGGTGGAAATTGAGGACCTCCCTTTGGAAAGTGATGGTCTTTTCAGTAACAAATGATTTTTTTGCAGAAATTAAAAGAAAGTAGATTTACTCTTTGACCACTCTAGAAGTATACACTGCTGTTATATGGAGGTATCCTACTCTTCCCCCCCCCCCCCCCCGCCATCAGAAGCAGTTTTTAGCTTCAGTACTCATCTAATTGGCCATTTCAGAGACATCAGTATCAACAGCTATAGATCACATCTTCATCAGTCTCAAAATAAAAAATCATTCCAATCCAGACCTATATCAAAGTGATCTGCTCCTTCTGCTTCAACTTCACTGAATACAAAACATCTCCTTTGACACAAAAATTGAGAGTTATGGAAGGACTGGCAAGGATGCATCCTTTCCTATATTTGGAGATAAGCTAGCCTGTTCAGTAAACAATTGGAAGATTATTACGCTGGGCAAATGAGTTGCAGAGAAAGGATATGCAATTCAGTTAGAAAGTTACTCCCCTTCAACCCCCAGAACCCTTTAGTTTTCAGTGAACCTTCTAAAGGGGTTATTCTTATATGAGGTGTTCAGAAATTGGTGCTGTTGAAGTGGAACCCAAACAACTATGGATTAAGGGGTTTATTGAAGATACTTCCTGGTACCAAAAGAAGATTGTTTTATCCCATTTTAGGATTTAGTAAAACTGAACAGGTTCATCTTAAAGTTTTAAGTTTGAACACTTAGCCTCCATAATTCCTTTGTTTTCAGTTATAGATTGGTTTGCATCTCAGTTTAAAATATGCGTATTTCTCGTCTCTCAAATCATTGTATTGGTTTCACTGTGGCAATGTGATGCTCTTAACTCATAGGGAGCATAGACTAGTGATCAAGGGTGTGCATAAGATCTGTAATTTTGCAAGGTCAAAGACGTGGGTCATCAGTTGAGATATAAAGTTAGTGCCTTGATGCATGAGGATCTCCTTCAGGAGCCTTACTCAAGTAAAGACTTTCAGCACTTCTGTAGCAATAGTTTTTGAATGTGTGTTATGCATTGTGATTGCCTCAGGAGAGCAGGCAGCATAATCGACTATTACCAATATATATATTTGTACCCCACTGGACTTCTTTCCAAGGGGCCAATGAGATTTATCCTAGTCCATTCACAGAGGATGTCAAAGATGAGCAGAGGGGGACCAGAGGGACTTTTGCTACTTTACATCAAGTTGATAAACCCTCTTTTTATGGATTTGGTACTGTATCTGTATGCCAAAAAAAAAGTCAGAGCTCTGCCTAACTCGGAGAATCTATTTAATAGATTCTCTACAGGACTGAGTAGCAAGAAGAGCTTTCCTTCTGGAAGAAAGGTTTTTGAAGATCAATTGTTCTATTTCAGAACAATTGTCATTATTAAAACCAGAAAGTGGTTTTCTTTTGAGATCTGATGGCTTTTATGGTAGCAATCACTTGTGTTACTCCATTTGCATGTCTCAGAATGAGGTCAGTGCAGGATTAGATGTCCCAAGTTTACAGACCCAATCTGGAGAGTCTTCAGATTTTTGTCACCATGCCTCAGAAAATCCTAAATTTCTTGATATGGTGGGCAAACAGATCAAATGTTCTTGGAGGTGTCTAGTTCAATCCCCCTTCATGGTCTATCATGATCCAACAATAAGAACATAACATAAGAATGGCCATACTGGGTCACACCCAAGGTCCATCCAGCCTAGTACCCAGTCTGCCGACAGTGGCCAATGCCAGGTGTCCCAGAGGGAGTGAATCGAACAGGTAATGATCAAGTGATCTCTCTCCTGCCATCCATCTCCACCCTCTGACAAATAAAGGCTAGGGACACCATTCCTTACCCATACTGGCTAATAGCCATTTATGGACTTAACCTCCATGAATTTATCTAGTTCTCTTTTAAACCCTGTTATAGTCCTAGCCTTCACAACCTCCTCAGGCAAGGAGTTCCACAGACTGACTATGCACTGTGTGAAGAAGAACTTCCTTTTATTTGCTTTAAACCTGCTGGCCATCAGTTTCATTTGGTGGCCCCTAGTTCTTATATTATGGGAACAAGAAAACAACTTTTTCTTATTCACTTTCTCCACACCACTCATGATTTGATATACCTCTATCATATTCCCCCTTAGTCTCCTCTTTTCCAAGCTGAAAAGTCCCAGTCTCTTGAATCTCTCCTCATATGGGACTCATTCCAAACCCCTAATCATTTTAGTTGCCCTTCTCTGAATCTTTTCTAATGCCAGTATATCTTTTTTGAGATGAGACCACATCTGTACACAGTATTCAAGATGTGGGCATACCATGGATTTATATAAGGGCAATAAGATACTCTCCGTCTTATTCTCTATCCCTTTTTTAATGATTCCTAACATCCTGTTTGCTTTTTTGACAGCCGCTGCACACTGAGTGGACATTGTGGCGATGTGTCGGGGTCCCCCGACTCCTGCACCCCCGTAGTGGCATAAACAGACTCCACCAGCCAGTAGAATAGAGGGAGTTTATTGCTTCTCCAGGATACAGCACAGCATAAATGTAATCTGGTTACAGGGCCAGGCCGAGGATGCCTCAGCTCCTCTTGGGATGGGGGAGACTGGGCCCCTAAATCCCAGCCCCCCTTTGCTCAGGCTGCTTCCTCCATGATTCCAGACAGAAACTAACTCTTCCTTCCAGCCCTGCCCCCAGCCAGGGCTCCACTCCCCTCCTTCCCATTGTTCCGCTCCCTGGGGGATAACTCGTTGGACAGGTTCAGAGCCCCCTTGCATACTGACTCATCCCCTGCCCTGCTGGGCCCTGCTGCAGACAGCAGCCAGCGGGGGTCACCCACAGCCCACTGCCCAGCATAGCAACCAGCAAGGCACCCCCCGCTACATCACAGACATCTTCAGAAAACTATCCACAATGACTCCAAGATCTCTTTCTTGATTAGTTGTAGCTAAATTAGCCCCCATCATATTATATGTATACTTGGGGTTATTTTTTCCAATGTGCATTATTTTACATTTATCCACATTAAATTTCATTTGCCATTTTGTTGCCCAGTCACTTAGCTTGGTGAGTTCTTTTTGAAGTTCTTCACAGTTTGTTTTGGTCTTAACTACCTTAAGCAGTTTAGTATCATCTGCAAACTTTGCCACCTCACTGTTTACCCCTTTCTCCAGATCATTTATGAATAAGTTGAATAGGACTGGTCCTAGGACAGACCCTTGGGGAACACCTCTAGTTACCCCTCTCCATTCTGAAAATTTACCATTTATTCCTACCCTTTGTTTCCTGTCTTTTAACCAGTTCTCAGCCCATAAAAGGATCTCCCTCTTATCCCATGACAACTTAATTTACATAAGAGCCTTTGGTGAAGGACCTCATCAAAGGCTTTCTGGAAATCTAAGTACACTATATCTATTGGATCCCCCCGTCCACATGTTTGTTGACCCCCTTCAAAGAACTCTGAGTGTATGTCTGCACTACCACCCTAGTTTGAACTAGGGTGGTTAATGTAGGCATTCAAAGTTGCAAATGAAGCCCAGGATTTAAATATCCCGGGCTTCATTTGCATCTTGCCGGGTGGGCGCCATTTTTAAATCCCCTTAGGTCGAACTCCGTGCCCACGGCTACACGCGGCACGGAGTAGGTAGTTCGAATTAGGATCTCTAATTCGAACTACCGGTACACCTCATTCCACGAGGAGTAACGGTAGCTCGAATTAGAGATCCTAATTCGAACTACCTACTCCGTGCCGCGTGTAGCCGCGGGCATGGAGTTTGACCTAAGGGGATTTAAAAATGGCGCCCGCCTGGCAAGATGCAAATGAAGCCCGGGATATTTAAATCCCGGGCTTCATTTTCAACTTCGAATGCCTACATTAACCATCCTAGTTCGAACTAGGGTGGTAGTGTAGACATACCCTAATAGATTAGTAAGACATGATTTCCCTTGACAGAAACCATGTTGACTTTTGCCCAACAAATTATGTTCTTCTACGTGTCTGACAATTTTATTCTTTACTATTGTTTCAATTAATTTGCTCGGTACTGACGTTAGACTTACCGGTCTGTAATTGCTGGGATCGCCTCTAGAGCCCTTTTTAAATATTGGCGTTACATTAGCTATCTTCCAGTCATTGGGTACAGAAGCTGATTTAAAGGATAGGTTACAAACCATAGTTAATAATTTCGCAATTTCACATTTGAGTTCTTTCAGAACCCTTGGGTGAATGCCATCTGGTCCCAGTGACTTGTTACGGTTAAGTTTATCAATTAATTCCAAAACCTCCTCTAATGACACTTCAATCTGTGACAAGTCCTCAGATTTGTCACCTACAAAGGATAGGTCAGGTTTGGGAATCTCCCTAACATCTTCAGCCATGAAGATTGAAGCAAAGAATTCATTTAGTTTCTCCACAATGACTTTATCATATTTAAGTGCTCCTTTTGTATCTCGATCGTCCAGGAGCCCCACTGGTTGTTTAGCAGGCTTCCTGCTTGTGACGTACTTAAAAAAATTTTGTTACTACCTTTCGAGTTTTTGGCTAGCTGTTCTTCAAACTCCTTTTTGGCTCTTATTACATTTTTACACTTAATTTGGCAGTGTTTATGCTCCTTTCTATTTACCTCACTAGGATTTGACTTCCATTTTTTAAAAGAAGTTTTATCATCTCTCACTGCTTCTTTTACATGATTGTTAAGCCACAGTGGCTCCTTTTTAGTTCTTCTATGCATTTTAATTTGGGGTATACATTTAAATTGGGTCTCTATTATGGTGTCTTTGAAAAGTGTCCATGCAGCTGGCAGGGATTTTACTTTAGTCATTGTACATTTTAATTTCTGTTTAACTAACCTCATTTTTGCATAGTTCCCCTTTTTGAAATTAAATGCCAGTGTTGGGCTGCTGAGATGTTCTTCCCACCACAGGAATGTTAAACGTTATTATATTATGGTCATTATTTCCAAGTGGTCCTGTTCTGGTTACCTCTTGGACCAGATCCTGCGCGCCACTCAGGACTAAATCGAGAATTGCCTCTCCCCTTGTGGGTTCCTGTACCAGCTGCTCCAAAAAGCAGTCGTTTAACGTATCAAGAAATTTTGTCTCTGTATCTTGTCCTGAGGTGACATGTACCCAGTCAATATGGGGATAGTTGAAATCCCCCACTATTATTGAGTTCTTTATTTTGATAGACTCTCTAATCTCCTTTAGCATTTCATAGTCACTATTACTGTCCTGGTCAGGTAGTCGATAATAGATCCCAACTGTTATATTCTTATTAGAGCAGGGAATTACTATCCATAGTGATTCTACGGAACATGTTGATTCATTTAAGATTTTTACTTCATTTGATTCTAAATTTTCTTTCACACATAGTGCCACTCCCCCACCCGCACGACAAGGGCTGGAATGTTCATCTAAGTAATTTTACAGCTCAAGGTTACTGGGGATTTAAAAAAATAATAATTTAAGAGCCATTCATTTGTCTTTGTGTGACATTATCCAGGGTACAATCTGGCCTGTTAAGCTAGACTTTAAGGTAGGAAGCTAGCAATGGTGAAAGAAAGATGGAGATGATATGCAGGGTAAGAAAGTAGTGCAATGTTTTTTCAGCTTTTGGAACCAAGAGAGAATGCATTTAAGGAAAACTATATATGTATATATTTTAAAAAGAGAGCTTAAAAAAAGGAATATAATCATAGAATCATAGAGCTGGAAGAGACCTCAGAAGGTCATCAAGTCCAGCCCCCTGCTCTAGGCAGGACCAATCCCAACTAAATCAACCCAGCCAGGGCTTTGTCAAGACGAGACTTAAACACCTCTAGGGATGGAGACTCCACTACTTCCCTAGGTAACCCATTCCAGTGCTTCACCACTCTCCTAGTAAAATAGTTTTTCCTAATATCCAACCTGGACCTCTCACTCCACAACTTGAGACCATTGCTCCTTGTTCTGCCATCCGTCACTACTGAGAACAGCCTTTCTCCATCCTCTTTGGAACCTCCCTTCAGGAAGTTGAAGGCTGCAATCAAATCCCCCCTCACTCTTCGCTTCTGCAGACTAAACAGACCCAACTCCCTCAGCCTCTCCTCATAGGTCATATGCTCCAGCCCCCTCATCATTTTGGTTGTCCTCCGCTGGACCCTCTCCAATGTGTCCACATCCTTTTTGTAGTGGGGGGCCCAGAACTGGACACAATACTCCAGATGTGGCCTCACCAGAGCCGAATAAAGGGGAATCATCACTTCTCTGGATCTGCTGGCAATACTCCTTCTAATGCACCCTGATATGCCATTAGCCTTCTTGACTACAAGGGCACACTGTTGACTCATATCCAGCTTCTCATCCACTGTAATCCCCAGGTCCTTTTCTGCAAAACTACTACTTAGCTGGTTGGTCTCCAGCCTGTAACAATGCTTGGGATTCTTCCATCCCAAGTGCAGGACTCTGCACTTGTCCTTGTTGAATCTCATCAGATTTCTTGTGGCCCAATCCTCTAATTTGTCTAAGTCACTCTGGACCCTATCTCTGCCCTCAAGCATATCTACCTCTCCCCCTAGCTTAGTGTCATGTGCAAACTTGCTGAGGGTGCAATCCATCCCCTCATCCAGGTCATTAATAAAGATATTGAACAAAACCGGTCCTAGAACTGAACCTTGGGGCACTCCGCTAGAAACCGACCACCATCCTGACATCGAGCCATTGATCACTACCCGCTGGTCATAATGAGGAATTGTGACCAACTAGCAGAGATAATACAAGGCTGACTTGTTCACAGTATGTGACAGGAAGTGAGATCAAGGATGCCTTGAAAAATGTCTCGTCTTGAGAGCAAAATGAAGTTCTGGTTTAAGTCATTTATATCCTGGGTTTTTTTCCCACAGTTCCAGTATACCAGAAAAATAGTTTGGAAAATTAGATGCGCAATTTTTCATCTCATGCTCCTTGAAATAAGTATTTAATAAACTAAACTGGTGTTCCATTTCCAGATCTATACATATATTTAATGATTATTATTACATATGGCATTAGTAAATCATGCATCAGACTTGAACCCCACAAATAATATTCTAGCACAACACCAGAGTGAGATACTAATTTCCAGTGAAAACAAGTAATTATATCAAAGGGCTATTCTAGAATTTCTGAAGCAAGAACTCTGTTAGATGGTGTGAAAGGGGGCTATGGCTCCAGCTGCAGTTCCAAGAAAAATTCAGACTGCAGATAACAGAATTAAGCAATGTCACACATCGTGGTGTGTATTATTTATTTTCATTTATCCAACTGCATACTGCAGGAGAACTCCTTGGTTTTATTTCCCCATCATGCACCAGAGCGGTGAGAACCAAAACCTCGTCTATGTTGTTTAACATTCTAAAAGTCAGTAATCAAACCTAGCTGAGTAGAAAACCAGCAAGTTGTATTTTCAAAAATGTCATGAGCTTATCTGAATTTTTCCAACATTTGTTGACTACAACTTATTGATGTCTGTGTTAGTAGAGCAAAAGATACCAAAGAGATGGAGATGAAAATAAAAGGTCTCTTAAAATAACTGAAAAGGTAAACAAAAAAGAACTAGATGGAAAGCTTAACAGGAATTAAATTAAAATAAAGAGAGAGTCAGAATGATTCATTAATGTGTTTAATGAATAGCTTGATTAAGAGTAAATTAAAATGGATTTCAAAAGCATTTCAAAAGAAAATATATTAAGGTTTAAGTAGCACTCTATTATTCCAATAGCTTTATGTATAGTCTCCTGGTATGTCCTCTAAGCCCATATTAAATTGATATTTAAATACTTCCCTATTGAGCTGTGGTTTATGCTTAATATTCCATCCAGAGCTCATACTATGAAACAAAGTATGCATATGCACTCCAAAAATATCTGAAAGAAATCTAAACCACCACCACCAATGTATCATACACCAAAGATACATTTTAAAAACCACTCGTTTCCACCATAAGAAATATATTTAAAAAACCCAACAACCCACAAATGGTTCAAAGCTCATAAGCACTTTCTAATGTCAATAATGGAGAAATTATGGTTCTGCCACCATCATACATCCAATACTGAAGATGGATGATCAAGGAATACTGTTCCAAAGGACGACAAAAATTAAGTTGCAGAAGGACCAATGAGTTAAGCGTAAAACATGAATATTCACAGCACAGGAATTTGGTTAGCGTCTACAAACATGCAATGGCCGGGAGAATACAAGTTTAAAGTTGTATAACTAGAATTAACTGGATAAAAATAAGAAAGGTAAAAAATCAGAATTACAGAAAACTTCCTAACAGTGATAGTCATAAGACTGTGGACTAACTTCTGAAGGAAAGTGGTTGAATCTGTATAGTTTGTGGTACTTTAAACTAGACTTGGAAAATTACTCAAAGTACTATGGGGAAAAATCCTGGAGAAACTGGAGAAGAAAACAATCTTCATTGGCCTTTATTGTTCTAACAGACTGCCTGTAACTTTTTAATCAGAGTGAGCTTATTCCAAATGCTTGAGCAAATCAGCTATTATAGAGAATAATGAAGAGAAATTCGTATTTTAAATATACAAACTTATTTTCATCTTTGTATAATATATTTATGATGAAGTAATATTACCAATGTCAATTTGTTCTGCATTATCATTTTAATATAACACCTGTGGAAAAACATCATGTATATTGAATGGAAGGCACTGAACATAAAAGGAAACCAATAAAAATAAACTATTTTTCATCCACATTACCTAAAATATGTAAAGCTACAGATTGAAAAATAATCTACACACATTATTTCATTTATAGAACATTAGTAGTGCCATGGCCTCTGTGCTAGAAAAACTCTGAAATCTCAAATGCAGCATTTAGTTGTCTCCGAGACAGTTTGCAGTACAGCTGCAGTATAAAAAAAACACTAAGGCTAAAAGACATTGAAATACCATTTTTTCCCCTTAAGAATACATTAGAATGCCATAGTTAGGTTGAGTCCACAGTGTCCTACAAACATTTGACATGGAGGTACACATGATACTTAACAATTAGCAATTAAAAAGTAAAATAAGGATATTGATGGTGAAGGAATTAGCAGACCAATGAACCCTATTTCAAAGTTTTTGTTAAAGATTTAACCCATAAAAATAGACACATTCTAAAATAATCTGGGGTGCTATGCTTACCTTCACTTTAAAAGTAGTATCTTATTTGACTGTATCAGTTTTTGTTTATATTGCAACATTAAGTAGTTGATGTCTTAAGAAACATGACGTGATTACTTAAAAAAAAAAAGTAAAAGAAATTGAAAGTAATATTGTTCCTAAAAATACAGTATACTACTCCAAACTGCCTCCCACCACATGACAGTTACAGAAACTACTGAGAAATCCTAGAAAATACGGTAAATTCATTAACAGCTCAATCACTTAAACTGCCATTTGATAAAAAACGTTTTGTAAACAAATGACTCTGGGATTCTTTTAGCTTTCCTATGCAGTGTTTATTTGCTAGTTTCTTGAAGATAAGTCTGGGCAGGGTACAGTCAAAGTAGCATGTGACATTGCCAAAATGTGACAAACTGGATCTTTAATTAAGGTCAACATGACCTCTAGACCATAGTGAGCATCTTCACACTAATTCAGACAAGCAAATACAATCCACAAGATAAAATCACGTTCCTTTGTATACAGAGAAACAATCTAATCTAGGTAGGAAAATGCAGACGTAGCAACCCTTAGCCCTCACAGTGGGGGGGGGGGGGCTCTATATAAATATTCTTTGCAAGACAGCACTAATGTAAAAAGTGGGTAACGTTTTATTAACGAAACATTCAGGCCTAAATCATGTTTCAGCCAGCAACAAGGCTGTGCAGAAATGGTTTTCAATGTCTCATGTGCTTAGGATCTGGGGACCATTCTCTTTCACTTCTGACCCAGAAGCAGCATACATATGGGTCTAATGCATTTTGATAGCCTATAGTAAAGAAGGGAAGGTGATATTCACCATGGAGGGCAATAAATAGTCCTTAAGGGTGCTTGCAGTACTGCTTGAGCTTAATGATGTGATCCTGCCCTCATTTTTGCAGAGAAGACAGACATATCATAGAATCATGGAATACTAGGACTGGACGAGACCTCAAGAGGTCATGGAGTCCAGGCCCCTGCCTTATGGCAGGACCCAGTACTGTCTAGACCATGGGTTCTCAAACTGGGGGGGTGTGCCGAAATTCCAGGGGGGGGCACGAGGCAACCCAGCCTCCCCCCCCCCCCCATCAAGTTTTGCTGCCCCGCTCAGTTCCTTTTTTTTTTTTCTCAACAAGTTTTGCTGGTTTTTGGTTTTTTTTTTGCAGGGGGGGCGCGTGAGGGTTTTTTCAAAAATGAAGAAGAGGGGCATGATGCTGAAAAGTTTGGGAACCACTGATCTAGACCATCCCTGATAGACATTTATCTAACCTACTCTTAAATATCTCCAGAGATGGAGATTCCACAACCTCCCCTAAGCAATTTATTCCAGTGTTTAGCCACCCAGACAGTTAGGAACTTTTTCCTAATGTCCAACCTAAGCCTCCCTTGCTGCAGTTTAAGCCCATTGCTTCTTGTCCTATCCTCAGAGTCCAGGAAGAACAGTTTTTCTCCCTCCTCCTTGTGACACCCTTTTAGATACCTGAAGGGTATATGCCCCCTCCTAGCTCTCTGTACAGCAAAAGGCCAGACCTATGTGTAAGCAAGTGAGATTGTCAGCTTGTACATTATACATTCAAATTCTTCTTTTCCCAAAGCTTGATTTTATTGGTAATTTAAAAAGCATAAACCTCAACCTATGCTTTCTAAGTGTTGTTGTTATTTCTAAGGTTTCCTGTAGGACTTACTTGGGTATGTTTACACTGCAATGTAAGCACAGGGTTTGCAGCACTCCAGTTAGCAGACCCTGGATTTGTTAATTTAGGGTTTAAGCATGTACACTCATTTGTAATCCATGGTTAGGAATTGCTGAACTCTGGGTCCCAATCTGGGGCTTCACCATTTACACTACATTATGCTGGGGTGAGTCCAACCACCCATATCCCAGAACTTCTTAGCACATGCCCAAAATGTGGCCACTCTAACCTTTTGTTCATTGTGCAATGTGAAAAAACCATGACTGTCCATAATACTTGACTGTCCAGAGGACAAAGAAAGTCTGCCGGTGATTGCGGGATACTTTTGGTGGACTCCCAGTAGGCAGGGCTACATCTATGCTGTAACCCTCAATTCCAGCTTAACTCAGGCTGACTCTCCATCCCCACAGAGTCCTGGAACCCAGGGCCCAAATCCTGAGCTAGTGCACTTTGTGTTTAAGTGGAAAGGAGTTTAATCTTGACCCTGAGTTCACACCCTGGGGTTACACTGCAGTGCAGACATACCTCCTGTCTCCATCCTTAGTTAACTCTTACCAGACAGTCATGCCTACCTTTATGAAAACCTTGTGTAGTAAAACCACACCTGCAATATATAGTAGGGATGTTAGATAGTGGGTAATAGAATAGTTGACTAACAGCATGAATTCTTAGTGGTTACTCAACTACTCTATAGTCCCCAGGGGCAGGACCAGCAGCCAGTGTGCTCTGGCTCGACTCCGGGAGAGCCCCCTGCCACCCCGCACTGCTGCCTTGGACTCCCCATGCACAGGGGTTGTTGCTGGGGACAGATACAGAGGCAGCAAAGCGAGGGGGAAATGCATGTAGATAACAATAACTGATAAATCTAGGCTTATTGGTTAATCGTATAGACGACTACACGTCAACATCCCTACCTGGCACCCTGCCTGTGCTTCTGCCTTTGATACAGGGGGACTCCCTGAGAGAGGAGCTGGAGCGCACTGGGTGCTAGCCCCACCCTCGGGTACTATAGAATAGTCCAGCAGTGCGCAACCTGTGGGCCACCACCCCTTTGGGGGTTGCAGCTGTCTTCCTGGGGGGGGGGGGTGTCACAGCCGTCAGCCAGCATTTTCTTTTCCTGGCTCCCAATGTACACGTGGCAGGACAGCGGATAGGCACTTTAAAGGGGCTGCAACAAAATGTTCCCATGGCTTTTTTTTTTTGCTCAACAAAAATTTTCCTGGGGGTCACGAAAATTTCTGAGGGTCATGAATGAAAAAAGGTTGAGCACCACTGGAATAGTCAACTAACCACTAAGAATTCATGCGGTTAGTCAACTATTCTATTGTCCACTATCTAATATCCCTAATATATAGTCAGCAGCTTTATGCATCAGTGTAACTCCTCACAACATTGTAGCTCAACAACAGATACCCCTATTCCACTATACTACCCATCAATTCCATTGTTTCTTTGGCACACTCAAGTACCAAGTATACTGCTGGCACTGTACAAAAAACAACAAAAAAAATTTCTAGACTTTCTTCTTGGGCCATGCTAGCTCTGTCCTATGTGTTCTCAGGGAAGAATAATTAACACTCCTCTCCACCCCACCCCACCCCTTTTGAAAAAGTGCTTTAGACTATAGCTATGCAAATCTCAAAATGTAAGATTTAATTAAAACTATGGGTTTTTTTTTTTTAAACAGAGCAAAGTGCTATTGCTATTTTGCAGTTTTCCTCTAGCAAGTTAAGTTTTTACAGTGCACTTTTTATCTCCCACCCAATGATTATTGTGAATGGAAGCAACAGAAAGATGCTGATGAGCATGAGTTAAATATATGGGCTATTATTAAAAAGTATATATAGAAAGCTAAAATTAAGCTGTTACTAGGGTTGCCAGGTGTCCGGTTTTCACCTGGACAGTCCTGTAACTGCATCTTCTGTCTAGTTAAAAAAAAGAAAATACCGGATATGCAAAATGTCCGGTATTTTCTGTTTTTCTTCAACAGAAGGCTTTTTTTTTTTTGCTCAACCAGTATTTTCCCCACCATATTCGGGATTTTTTCTGAAAGTATCTGGCAACCCTAGCTGTTACGTGCATATCTGGGCACCTAAATAAGAGGCCTAATTTTCAAAAGTGCTGAACACCTGGCATATCTCACCAATTTCAGAAGGAGTCTATTGACTTGAAAAAATCAGACCATGTATTTCCATGAACTGTTGCTAAACACTGCTTAAACAACACAGCACCATGAGGAGAGACTGTTCCCAAAACACCAGTTCACACTCCAGGAAGGCAGACATTGATAGTTAAATGAGATGAAGCAACCCTTTGGGAAAAATAAATGAATTCCATGAATTACATACTAACAGTGTTGTGGTCTCTGGCAGTAGGAAAAAAAAACCCATCACAGTTGCAGAGCTCTGTGGTACTGCATCTGTGATAAGTGTTTTCCACTACAAGAGACCATTATAAGGTATCACAGATCCCTGTAACATATTACAACCTACATATCCTCAGTGAGTCTGAACTAGCTTAGGAGTTTGCTGAGTACATACCATGTGCATTGAGAGGTCGGCAAGGGTAGGGGGAAGCACCACCCCCCCAACAGCCCCTCCCTCCTGAAGCTCCAGCTCTCACATCCAGACCTACCCTCCTGGAGCCCCTGGCTCTCCCTGAGTCCCCCGCACCAGCACCGACTCCGGGAGGCACAGCACCCACCCCCAGTACCACCTATTTTCACCCTCCTGGAGCCCCTGCATAATCCCACCAGCCCACCCTTCTATAGCCCCTGACTACCCCCATATCTCCTTACCTTGCTGTCCCTGCTGGCCAGCCCAGCCCCCCAGGTGATGGGTCTTTCCTGCTTCCCAGCCTTGGTGGACCCCCAGCACCAAAAGAAGCCTCTGTTGCACTTTTGGTAGCTAATGAGTGAGGGCCCAGCTGCCAGCATCTGGCTCAATGCAGAACAGGATCTGGGTGCCACCCAATCAAGCCAGCTCTCTCCCTCCCAGCCAGGTTTTAAAGGGGTGGGACAGTGACCTTTTGGGTGAGAGAGCCTCTGTAGAACTGAAGGGCCCTAGATCCAAGCAGCGGAGAAATAGATACTTAAATTATCCCACAGACAGCACATAAGTTTCTTTTGTTAAGAAGTGGGCTATTACTTGGGGACTGTTTTCAATGAAAAACCATTTTGTGACATGTGAAACATTGTTAATCACTTGCAGAGCAATTTGTGAGTCTTCTGTGATCTGAACTTGCCGTTGTGTATTAGGACCTCAAATGCCACCTGTATTATGACATCTCCTAATGTCCAGAGTGTTTTTGAAAATCTCTAAGCAGCAGCACAATTTGCACTGCACTCCCACTGTCAGTCAGGTAATGTGCATGTTCTGATCTAGCCTCTGTGCACATAAATTTGGTATGAAAGACATACAGACATTTTTTATAAACACAGGTGCCTTAAGTTACAAGGTCACACAATCAACTCAAACAGCTATCAGCTTAAACACACTAAAAGTGGTAGTTTTCAATATTACCCCTTAGTTCCCTGGGCTATTCCTGCAATTCTAAAATCCCTTAAGTTTTCTATTCTTCCCTGCTACTATGTGAAAGAACCACAAAACACACAAGATAAATTGACTATGTAGGAAGTAGACACTCATTTTGAATTTAGATGATCCCATATTCTCTGAATAAACTTAAAAAACAACAAATAGTCTTGCAGCACCTTAGAGACTAACAAAAAATGTAGATGGCATAATGAGCTTTCATGGGCATAACCCACTTCTTCAGTCCATATTCTCTGGACTATATTCACACTAGTGTTGTCTTAGAACTTTAAATGTCCAAAGTTGGATTTAAATTTGTGGAATGGAAAGACAGTTAGAGATTCAGGAAGGAAGATATAGTTACAAATTTCTTAGCAATATATGGTAGGCTAGAAGACTTAGCAAATAGCTTTAAAAAAAGAGTTTAACAGTAATATTGCTGCATTATCCCAAAATGGCATAAGGACATTGGGTGGTACATTGATATGATTCTCTTCTTTGCACCCTACTGGCATTTTCTAAAGTCAATTCTGCTCTCTCCCCTACAGTGGGCTCCATTTTCGCAGAATCAGTGTGGCTCTGCTGAATGGTGATTGTTGGATAATGGCCCTGCCAGTAGTCTGAGTGTGATTTATTTTTAACCAGTGGATCTGGGAGAGTCCTACTGAAATCAGCAGGTTGTTAGCATCTAAATTCCCTGTAAATTACTGTTTCTCAAAGTGGTCCTCAAAACCAATTTGAGAAACCTGTTAACTGGCCGCACCGGTTTGTTTACTTACCAGCACCACAGGCACAGAGCCTCATGGCTCCTGTGGACTCTGTTTCACTGTTTGCAGTCAAGGGGACCTGTGGGAAGTGGCTTGGGCCAGGCTCCCCTTGGTTGCAAAAGCCTCAAGGGAGCCAATAATAGCTGTGAGGCTCCATGGCTGCAGCACCGCTAAGTACACAAACCAGCGCGGCCAGTTAATAGGTTTCTCAGAGTGGTTTCGAGGACCACTTTGAGAAACACTGCTGTAAAGAAACCAGAACCGAGGCAAAACACACTCCATTGAAATAAACACTAGTTGGATGGAAAGACCAGAGCTAGGACTTTGATTATGAGATCAGCTGAAATGCAACAATATTATTGGCCACAAGCAGTTCAGCGAGGGTGGAGTCTTCAATGTGCTGTCACAATGCCGCTGACTTCAACACACCAGTATATTCTGTCAGAACCAATCTCCGCATCCCAGGATCACAGTGAAGTCGAGATTAGGCCAACCAAGAGCCTGATTCCCTGGCTCTGCTAGGGTTTTTCCAACCAGGAGCTATGATTATTATATATGGTCCTACGACAAAGAAAAAACAACTTGGATCCAGATCTTATTTGGCACCAGTTCTGCCACATAAAGGGGTATTGGGAAATAGGAGTTTGGTTTGTGTCCATCTCCAACTGAGGAAGAGAATAGGGATCATCATCAAAATCCAATGATCCCCACGGGTGAATCCACTGGGACTCCCAAATGCATTCAGAAAGAGACATTAGTCAATTCTCCAGATGTCCTAGGCTTGCTTCTTCTATTTGTGTACTACCTGGGAATTTAATTCAGACCCTTCTCTAAGCCAGTATGGCTCAATGGAGTCTGAAATGAAGAAACAGAAAATAAATAAATAGAAATTACAGGCCTACACATCTATAATGTAGCAAAAACCTGAGTGTGACAGGTTTTGTGCCAATAAATACCTACCAGGTAATAGCAGAGAGAAAGAAAGAATTATTCACAGCCTCAAAACAAACTATGATACAATCAGGGAGCCTAAAGCCAAGTTGGGAAACAGTTAGCTAAAACACGAGGGGAAACAATCACAGTAAAAGCAATTGTTTAGTCAGTGGAATAAGGAAGCGAGGGAGGAACCATGTCTGCAGAGATTCAAAATGGGATAAGCAAAACAAATGAGTAAATACATAATATAAACAACAGTCAATAGGCAGCATAAGATAAGATGTTGTATTGCTCACGGTGTTATCGAATCTTTTCTGCTGTCCCTACTGATTTTTATGTTTGTCACCTTCTTGCAAAGTAAGTTTCCAGACTCTGTCTTTTGTTCCTATTTGTTGTCTATTTTGTTTCATGGATCTTCTTGTCATGATCTATTTGTGCCCTTTTAACACTTGCAAAGTGGTCAGCTAAAACTTTTACAATTTTGGACTAATCAAATAAAAACCTGCGTGGTCTTTCCAGCACAACTGAGTCTGAGTATATTAATTTAATTCCCTTAAAGCAAGCCATCAGCATCTAGGTATCAGAGCAAGGACTCACACTTAGGAGACAACAAATGGACTCAAATAAATGTTTTGGAGGGTGCAAGATCAGTCAAAATGTAACCACCTCACTGATCAGCTTCAGTTCAGAGCTGCGATCATTATGGTGATGGCTTCACTAGAGTGTCACAATGCGGATCTTTTTATGACAATCTCTCCTGCCCATAGTTCCGTCTAAGATGCGCGCTTGTACATCTGCGCACAAGCACTTGTACGCCCACTCACCTTCTTCTCAGAGTCATGCAGCAGCATTCACTTTCCCGCTGGAAGGTGAGCAGATGGCTCATTCCTGCTCTGGCAGCAGGCGGGGGGCTGCATTGTGGGCAGTTGCCCCGTGCATGCAGCTGGAGCTGGGGCAGCCTCACCGCAGCCCCAGCTGCAGCTCCGGCAGCAGCTATGTGGCCTGACCAGCAGGGCTGGGCCGCATGGCGGGTGGCTGCTCCAAGGCTGGGGCTGCTCTGGGGGCCAGCTCCAGCTCTTCTCCACAACTAGAACTGCAGCCAGGACTGCATGGTGGCTGCTCGGCTGCGTCCTGGGTGGGTCATGTGTCAGGCATCTGCTGAAGCTGGAGCCAGGGCTGCAGTGCAGCTGCTCCTGGGGTTGGGGCTCCCTGCATCCCTCTTTCCCCCTTCCACACTCCTCTCCCCCCCGCCACTGCCCCCTGTCCCTCCAACCTCCTGCTGGCTCCCTATATGTTGCTGCCCCAGCACCTCACTCCCTGCAAACCCTGGGCACTGGCAGCCACTTCCCTCTGCCCCAGGTTAAGACTCGCAGCCAGCCCTGTGGGAGCAGCCTGGGGCAGTCCTGCCCTGCAGACAGGCTGCCGTGGGAGCAGCGCTCCCGGGGGTGGGTCTGTCTCACCTTCTCCCCACGAGGTAATGAAGGGAGGCGCTGCCTGGGAACAGGGCTCGGGGGCCATGACACACAACCAACCGCACAAGCACACGACATCATTATTGGCACACAAGAAAAAACCTCTCTACTCATGGATGAAAAATTTTAGAGGGAACACTGGTCCTGCCTCTGTTACTGGGGCTCAGGCTGGAGGAGGAAGAGGTGCAGACACAGTCACTAACAAAATGGCAGCGTACCATTGTTGCTACAATAAAAATATATTACATTTCTTTCCACAGGTCTAACAGCACAAAGGCACCAAATTCGTTCATAAAATGAGCAAACGAGAGAGAGAGAGAGAGAGACACACACACACACCAACTAGAGAGCAGAGACCATCAACAAAACCTGAGACCCCAGAAGTAGCTGTTCACACTCTGCCACATACTCACAACCCTTTCATCAACTGAGATGGGGGTGGGGGATGTCGTACGACTATTTGCACTCTACTATCTGGCCTGTTGACTGTAAACTCTTTGAGACAGCGTAACATCTATGTCAGTGTGCACTTTACATAATGGTAGAAGGGCCAAATTCTTCCACGTGTAGGCTAAGTAGCATATTACTCTGAAAGACATGGCACTGAAATTAACAGGCTATTCTGCTCAAAGTGAGTATATAGGGGACTGAATCTGGCCCTCAGAGATGTTTATCACCTTGAGTAGCACCTCATTGTTTATTAAGAAAAATCAGTAAAACAACTCATGGAATAAGATATTTAGCCTAAGTGTAGGCTGGTAAGAGCTCCTCTGAGCTAATGAAACAAATAATGAATAGCTTGATGAATAGCCATAAAGAGTGCATTCCGAAATGGTGGAGAAAATACAGCCGGTCCCCGAGTTACGAACAAGTTACAGACCAAACACTTGGCCGTAACTCGAAGTGTTCGTAACTCGGATCCCATTGAGTCACATGGCAACCATGCTGTTCGTAAGCGCGGATTGCGTTCGTAACTCGGGGATCGCATTTGCGGCCGCTTTGGTCATAAGTGCGGATGGTCGTAAGTGGAGGTGGTCGTAAGTCACAGACCAGCTGTACAGTGCATTTCAGACATAACATGAGATGTTCTACAAATACCCAAATATTTCTTCAGTCCTATGGAATTCTAGCTAGTTGCCATCTTCCTGAAGCCAGGCATAGAGCTGTGAAGTGCAGAATAAGGATGAATACCAGACAGAGTGGCTCAACATGGAGACTGGTATGAAAGAGAGCTGAATTTTATCTCTGCTCTTTGTCACTGCTGTACACTGCATAATAAAGTGCATTAGCAGCACAAAGACTGGTGTAGGATAGATAGCAGCAAATGCCTAAAAGACCTAGATTTCACTGATGACATTGTGCTATTAAGCAACACCCACAAAAAATTGCAGAGAGACAGATAAACTGTCAAAAACAGCAAATCAAGCAGAGCACCTGTAATGGATGGGAGGAGAGCTGTCCTTTTCTCAACATCCCAGCATTCAGTCACTAAAGGATTAAACCCAGGTAGCTAGGAAATGTTGGCAAGGAGCCAGGATAACCAATGGGACGAAAGTGTTGAGATGTGAATTGAAAGGGAATCTGTCTGCTTCTTTTCTCTGTGGGAATTTTAAATCAGGAGCTGGGGGGGAGAGGGGGAAGGAGATGAATTGAACTACAGGGATACCTATGCCCAGAAAAGGAATACCCAACATGGCATTAAACAGATTAAAAAATGGCTAACTGATTAATATCACAATGTAATTGTGAATGAGGATTCATCTTTGAGCAGCTGAGTTACTAGTGAGGTCACAGTGATCTGTTCTTAGTTTAACAATATTTAAAATTTTTATTAATAACCTCAAAGAAAACATAAAAATCACAGAAAGTTTGCAGATAAGACAAAAAAGGGGGAGTGCTAAATATTACAGAGGACAAGTCAAATATACAGAACAATTTGGGTTGCTTGGTAAGCTAGATGCAGACAGACATCATGCATTTTAAATACAGCTAAATAAATAAATAGGCAAAACCCTTACAGGTCATATTTACAGATTGAGGGTTCTATCCTGGGAGGCAGTAATTCTGCAAAAAAAACTTGAGTCATGCTGAATAATCAGCTGAACATGAACTTCCAGTGTGACACCGTGTCCAAAAAAGACCAATGTAATCCTTGGATGTACAAACAGAAAGACATACAGTAGGACTAGAGATTATTGTATCTCAGTATTTGGTACTGGTATGACTTCTGCAGGAATACCATGTTCAGTTCTGGTCTCTACCACTCAAGTACAAAGCTGATAAACTGCAGAGGGTTCATAGAACACCCCAAGAATGAATAAAAATTATAATGAATGACTTAAGCTCAATTTATTATGCTTTTTAAAGAGAAGGTTAAAGGTGACAGACTAAGTATCTAGATAGGGAAAAAATATTTGAAAGAGGGCTCTTAAATCTAGCTGACAAAACTAATAAGGTCCATTGGTTGATAATAGACCCCCCAAAAAAAAATCAGACCAGAAATAAAATCAAGATAAGGTAAGGATTAATTTGACTATGATTGTGGAAATTCTCACTGAAAATTAAAATCAAGACTGATTTTTTCCCCCTAAAAGATATATTCTAGTTCAAACAAATTAATTCACACAAGCGCTATGGCCTGTGTATTGTAAGAGATAAGACTAATCAGAATGGTTCTGTCTGGCTTTGTAATCTATGAATCTCTTAAATTTTCACCCATACTGTGGTTACTTTTTCTTCAATAAAATGTTAACATATCAGAGGGTCAGGGTGTTCCCATAGATGCAGAAACAAAGGGGGAAAAAACCACCACTCTTCCCCCCACCACACAGGAATGAGAATACACACCTAGTACAGTCAGTAGCTAAGTAAAATGCACCTGATACTTGTTTGTTTTTTCACAGTTTAACTATTAAAAAAAAAAAGAGGGAGACAGGACTGAAAGAGTGAAATGAGTGTTTTGTTACACATTGTTAGTACTATTAAGGTTGACCTTTGAATATCCTAAGTCTTTTGGATATACATTTTATTTTCAACTCATGGTGGTAAAGTCTGTTTTAAAGACTAATCAAAGCTAGTCAAGACACTAATATACAACTGAGTCTGAAAATTATTCATAAACTTTGATTCCTATCAGTTGGTGAGCCGGGGATCAGAATAACTTGCAAAATGGTATAACACCACAATTTTGAATGTCATTAGAAGACATAATGCTCCTGAAAGAAATACCCTTGGAAGTGACACATTGGAGAAACACCCATTAGCCAACATATGTCATTTCTATAACTGGGGTTGCCAGATGGTTTAACAAAAAATACTGAACTGTCCCTCCTTCCTCCCCCCCCAAAAAAAAACACAGGGAAAAAATTCTGTTGAGGGAAAAAAAGAGGGGGGGAGACCATAGTTGTTGAGAAAACACACACACAGAGCATGGTCGCTTTAAGAAACGCTTTGCTTTTGAGGCTTTTTGGCCCTAACAGGCTGCCAGCGGCCATCCACCATTTTGCCTCCCTGCGCCGGGCTCCCCTTCGGAACCTGGTAAGCACCCGGGATTTTCGCCTCCGGGCCAGGGAAAAAAAATCAGAACATACCGGACATTTTAGATGTCCAGTATTTTCTGAAATTTTTTTTTACCAGACAGGAGGCGAAATTACCAGACTGTCCGGTTCAATACCAGACACCTGGCAACCCTACACCCAAGCACCTTTGCTAAAGAGCTGCTGGTGCAACACAAAACCAAGCCCTGCTCTCAGACCTGAAGAAGAGCTCGGCATATAGCTTGGCTCTTACCAGTGCTCCCTGCCCATAGAAGGGAGCCTGGGTCACAAAGCACCTGAATCCAGTCCAGCTCCGCTCCCCACATCCCGATTAAACTGCTCAGAGCGGGCGGGGGTTAGGCCCTGTGTGGCTACTATCAAGAGCCACCAAGCTGGGAATGACAGGGCAGGAGGCAGAGCCTGCTCTTCAAAGCAGCCGCCTGCTACCTAAAGCAGAGAGGCAGACCCCAGGGCAATGCAATGGCAGGGCAGGGGAGTGGCCATGGGGAACTCTGAAATCAGGCAGCAGGCGTGGGAAGGTGACACCCCCATAGTCAGGTTTTTGGGGGGCCTAGTGGGAAGAGGCAGAAATTCCACCCCAGTCAGTTTTGGCTGAGAGCCCATGGAAGGCACCTAAATGCAACCACAGAGCACCTGCAGGCTTCTCTCCCAGACTACGGCTTGAACAGCGCTCAGGAACGCGGACAGGGCTCCTCCTCCTCCCCAAGGCATCACTCCTAGGTCAGAGCAAGGAGACGCAACCAGCTGAGGGCTCCCAGTACCGACTATGGCCCCACCTCCCCAACCACTCCCCCCACCCCCGCCAGACTTCCATCAGGCACCCAGCCATAAAAGCAGAAAATACCGGACATTGCACATGTCTGGTATTTTCTGAATTTTTTTACTGGACAGAGGACGCAAAAAATGGACTGTCTGGTTGAATACCAGACACCTGGCAACCCTAGGAAGTACCCAGTTACAGACATTAGAAATCTAAAGAATTTGTAGATCACATTGCACTATTGTAAAGTTACTAAGTTCTGTATATTGCCAAACAAACAGAAGTGGAATGCTATAATGAAAATTCAGTTTCTATACAAATTCAGTGCAAAAAGTGCTTTTTCTATTCTCTTCATACCAAACAGGAAGATAACTTTTCTCTTTGATGCAAGGTTACTTGTTCCACAGAAACCATTTCCTTGATAGACTGTAGAAACATTTTTCACCCCACCAAACAAAATATACTCAAATTGTCACCTTTAAGGCAAAATGACTAGAGCCCTGGAAATCCACAGATACCCGCAAAAATGAGCTGCAGATGCAGATATGGACGGGTTTTAACCATGACTGCTACAAGTGTTACCGAAATAGAGGTTCGGTTCGGTCATCTCCTCAGTTGAGGAAAACAGAACGGGTACTTTGCCAGATAGTAAAAGGCACTAGTAAGTTGCAAAATGGCCACAACAGTCATGCAGCCATTTGATTGTGCCAAATTTATAAAAACTAGAAAAGCATTCAGGCAAAAAACCCAAAAAAACAAAAAAACCCAAAAATCTTGTAACTGTTGTAATTGCCATCATAATCATACATGGATGCTCTATGCAGAATCCATTTTCCTTCTATTTCTCAGTTACACTCATACATTTAAGTGGTAGCTACTACAATTATCAATAATCATTTTTAAAAATATAAAATGAATGTTTCATAGAGAAAATTTTGTCCTAAAGTGACAGTAGCCCTTGCAGAAGGCCCAGAACAAGGGCTGCTAATGGGGGAGCAGAGGGCAAAGAGGGCAGCTGCTCCAGGACCCAGCAATTCAAAGGGGCACAGGGCTCCTGGTCACTACTACTACTACTATTGTGGCACTGGCAGTGGCCGGAGCCTGATCTCTCTCGAATTGCCACCAGAGCGCCACTCTGAGTAGCTCTGAAAGCTGGGGAGGGGTAGGGAGCACACACCATGATTCATGCGGTGCTGACAGATGGCTGCCCCAGCCCTGCCCCTTCCTCCTGAGGCTCCGCCCCTTCCAAGAACCCAGACCCATCCCCACACCTTGCCCCGGGACCTGCAGTGGCTGTTGGCCATGCTGCCCAGCACAATTGCACTTTGTGTTCTCTCAATCCTAATCCTAGGATCAAAAGTCACCTCCAATTGCCAGGAAGAAAGTAAGGCCATAATCCTCATCCATGTGAAACTCCTACAAAGAAAAATATTGATGCCCCATTCAATATTCTTGATAACACAATCTTTAATTCAGAATTAGAACTAAGATGGAAAATCTACTTCCCTAAAGTTTGTGTTTCAGTATATTTAACTTTGACATTCACCTGTGATTTGGAACATGTTCTACACAACATATACTTGGAGTTGGATTTTAAAAAATTTTTCTAATTAAAGCTCCAACACATGAGTGGAAAAGGTTTGATTCTTCAGCAGCTTATAATGAAGTGTTTGGTTGTTAGTCTTACTGCCAATTTTCTTGCCAGTTTCATTTATACATTTGCAAAAATCTAAGCAAATTATTTTTAAACAATTCCATTTCAGTGCAAAAGAAAAACAAGTCTATCTATTTCTATAAGGTTAGTCTAAGACCGATAACATGAAAATTGGCTTCCAAATGAAATATGAAGTTTCTCCTCAAAATGGGTTTTAAAATCAAAGCTGAGATTTGCACATTTCTTTACAAATTTAAATGATCAGAATTTTAAATTTGTAGTAATCTATAAAATGTGTTTGAACATAATGTCTCATACAAAAACACTAGCTAAGTTATAAATTAAAAATAATCTTTATGGTAAAAAATGGTATAATTCTACAATCAGGATAATGGATATGCCACATACAAAAGTTATGCTATCCTTAGCTTCTCTGTCCGTGATGGCTAAACAGCTGTTGATTCTATTCATGGAGTGTGTATTCAGCTATCTGTTAACATTACTGACATTTCACCTTAACATAAGAAAATATGCAGCTGTGAATTAGGTTGGCAGGCAATTAAAATATGCTAAGAGAAATAAATTCATGCTCCCGAGCATGAACCACAGCATCTGCTGTCATGTTACCTGACAATTCAGTGCATAATCAATGATTAATTCTACTCATCACCTACCTGCCAAACCAAGTGTTCCTTTACAATGGCTGTAGCTGATAGGCAGATGCTCAGCACAATGGTGTGGGATGAAGAGGTCAAAACGCTGGCAATTATAGCATCTCTCATGTTGAAGGGCAGCATGGTATACACCACAAATATAATGAACAAGAAAAATGATACCTGTGCAAAAGAGTAAGAGAAAATAAATCTGTCAAATTCACTTTGGAATAAATAAGTTACCACACAACATTAAACTAGCTAAAATGACAACCAAATTTTCTTTACAATTAAACTTATGCTAACATATTGAAGAAATGTAAATTTTTTTATACAGATGCCACACAAAAGTACTGAATTACAGATGATTTGAAAATCAGTTTTAGAAGTTGCTTGGTTTCCCAGAGTTGTTTTACAAAATCATTCAAATCTGTCATAAAACAATAACAGTTTCATAGTATCATGCCCATAAGAACGATTATCTTGGAAACAGAAGCTACTCACCGTGTAGCAAGTAGAGCCGCGTTTCTCAAACTGTGGGTCCCGACCCCCTTCCCCCCCCGGGGGGTCGCGAGCAACTTAGAGGGGGGGTCGCAGTATCAAAGTTTGAGAACTCCTGAAGTAGAGCTTTTTGAGATGCATGATTCCTATCTGTATTACATTATGGGTACACATGTATTACATGTGCGTGACACTGGAAGGTTCTTGCTAGCAGAGTCTGTTGGTCTGTATTTCCTCCTCACAGCTCTCTCATGCTCTGAGCTATACAAGGTATCATGGACCAATAACCTTTCCAGTTCCTTATCTACCTTAAATTAAGGAAAGAATCTGAAGCACATAGGAAGGACGACAGGAAGTAGAACATAGATAGGGACCATATATCTTGAAGAAATTCAGTTACTTCAAGGTAAGTAACTTCTTGCCCATATGTCAGTCACCGACAGTGGAACAGAATACACAGAGATCACCACTCAAAGAAGAAAGAAGTGAGAGAGGATCTAAGACTGCCACACATCAAAGAATGTGTTAGCTATAAAGGCTTGCTCTATGGCATAATGTATCACAAAGGTATAAATGGAATTCTATGTTGGCTACTCTATTTCTTGAGGTGAGGCTACTAAAGCCGCTCACAATCCCATTAAAATGGGCTCTTGCTTCATGTGAAAGAGGAAGAATCGCCAACTGATACTGCTGGATACAGCCTGAAATGCTCTTGAAGACTTTCTGAAAGAAGATCATCTGACCTTTCATTTACTCTACTAGGGAAACAGTCTAGATAACTTGTTGATAAATATTAGTGCAAAGAACAAAATCTGACACAAATATTGAATGTAGTTTATCTTCAATGCTGGTAGAGATTACTGTAGCGGTAAATTTTGGATATAATTCAAGTACCTAAAAGGGTGTTTCAAGGAGGAAGAAAAGTTGTTTTCCTTGACCTCTGATAGGACAAGAAGTAATGGGCTTATATTGCTGCAAGGGAGGCTTAGGTTGGACATTAGGAAAAATATCTCAGCTGTCAGGGTGGTTAAATACTGGAATAAATTGCCCATGGAGGTTGTAGAATCTCCATCATTGCAGAACAGGTTAGCGAAACATCTAGCAGGGATAACAGGATATTTGATCTTGCCTTTGCTCTGGATCAAAAGGTCCAAAATGGATGGGATCATAGGTGACTTATGGTAGCACATAGGAGGTGCACTGCCCCCAGAATCCCTGCCAAAATTCTAATTGCTAAATGGAGTGGCCACCCCATGCTCCCTCCCTGTCCCTCTTTGCATCCTCGCCCACCACAGGCATCAGTCACCTGTCGAATGAATGCTGCTAGATGGACACATTGACATGTGAAAAGAGACTGGAAAATCAAAACTGCCAGAGACATCAGGCAGGGAAAAAAATGACTGTCACTCCATCCAATGGTACAGAACACTTTTAAAAGTGCGGGTGCTAAACCACATGAAATGTGAAATAAAGCACAATTCCTGCCCACACGACACAGGTGCGGCACAGCTCCCAGATTCTCAAGAATGGCAAAATAAGAATGGCTTCATTCTGACAGCACCAGCAAACTTTTCACAGTAATACTTAAGGGTTTTGTAGCACCCCCAGCATGCACACCTATGACTCCACCCTGTTGGATCATTCAAAGAACTCGAGGTAAGTATCTTAAAAGACCTCTCCCTGAATGTAAAAAGGTATCAGGAGTCCAACTGTCCTGACCCTGAGTCCCTTTGGAGAAGTAATTTTTGTATTTCCTAAGATGTGAAGAATCCCAATATGGGGTTCCCCAATGAGTGAATATATTCCTCATCATGGAATCATGCAGCTTCCATTCATGGTTGGTCAAGAAAGGTCTATTGAGGCTGTCTGCTAGTGAATTGTGCATGCATAGGAGGTACTGCTGATGGTGCATTTGGCACCATATTACCCTAATTCCACAGAATGATCACTGACTATAGCAGCTGATGATGATGATGATGATGATGCCATATCTACTGCATCAACTGAAGCCTGTAGTAACAACCTAGCCACCAACTTGCCTTCACTGATAAGGGCCTGAAATCATATCCTGTCCTCCTGAGGGAGTTTACCCTTAAAATCTGAGAACTTGAGGTAGAATTTCATGAATTATTTAAATAGTATTGCTTTGTAGTTGGATATTTTGAATTTGAGACTGACAGACATCAATACCTTGCATCCCAGAAGGTCCAAACATTTGGCCTCCTCAGATGCAAGAGTAAATCTTGCATGCTGTTGCATACTCCTCTTTGAGCACTTGCACCAATGAGTTCAGGGCAGGATGGGCAAACAAAAATGCTGCTTCTTTGGATGAAATTAAGTCCCTCTTTATCAAGTAGGAACATCTGTTACTGGAGTATGCTGTACTGTTCTGAGCAGTTCTAGAATGGCTTCCTTTATGAGGAGTGCTAGTCTCATAGGTACTGAGATTTGTAAAATATCCAAGGGCTTACAATGAGACTCCTGGAGCCTCTATGTGGATTTGGGAGTCTGCCACTCCTCATCCAGGGAGATTGCAGATATTCCTGATAGTATCAACCACTGGATCAGGTTCCTCTTCAATCGATTCTGGATGGAGCTCTGGTTGGTCTAAGAGGATAGAGTCAGAATCATAGGTAGAACTAGAAAGTCCTTGAGAGGTCATCTAGTTCAGTCCCCTGCACTTAGTACAGGTGTAGTCATTATCTAGACCAGGGGTTCCCAACCTTTTTCGGTCCCCATACCCCCTTGGCTTTTAGTAAACCTTCCTGTACCCCCTATTCAATATGAAAGGAAATAAATTCTAGACTCTAGAATCCACAACTTTTTTCACTAACACTACTACTTTTGCAATATTTCAATTAGGATAATCTAGTTATTTATCAAATATTCCCCGTACCCCCTTGACAAGCTTCTTGTACCCCCTGGGAGTACGCGTACCCCAGGTTGGGAACCCCTGATCTAGACCATCCCTGACAGGATTTTGTTTACCCTGCTCTTATATATCTCCAATTATCGAGATCCCACAGACTACCTAAGCAATTTATTCCAGTCCTTTACTAACCTGACAGTTTGGAACTTTTTCCTAATGTCCAACCTAACATTCCCTTGATGCAACTTAAGCCCATTGCTTCCTGTTCTATCCTCAGAGGTTAATGAGAACAAATTTTTACCCTCCTCCTTGTAACAACGTTTTTTTAAGATACTTGTAAACTTGTCCTCTGTCAGTCAATTTCTTCAAATTTTCCACACAAGTAGCGTTTTCTACAACTTTAATCAATTTTGTTGCACTTCTCATGACTTTCTCCAAGTTGTCCACATCTTTCTTGAAATGTGGCACCCAGACTTGGACACAATGCTCCATCTGAGGCCTAATGAGCATAGAATAGAACAGAAGAATTACTCGTTGTGAACAAGACACTACATGTCCTAGAATGTTTCAAAGAAAGCAATGGCACAGCTGGAGGTCACTGCTGATCAGAAAAGAGTAGGAGCAGGAGATGCAGTTCTCAAGACACAGAATCCTGGACATAATCTGGGTCCTATACTGGGAAGAGGTAGGAGGTTCCTCCAACAGGAAGAGATGTACCCATATTTTAATAATTAATCCCTAAGACTAAAACTAACAAAGATCTTATTTACATATTTAAGGTTTAAAGTCAGTAGATCAAGTCCATGGACATTGAAAGGTCTGTGACAGACCATGTTATGGTAAAAAGGAACTAGAGAACTGGTCAATCTACCCAATCCTGTGTCCTCTGCTTCAGAACACACAAAGAAGAAAGGTGCAGACCAATGCTCAGGCACAAAAAGCCCATGGGTGCCCACAGTGGAATACACAGACAGACCAGCACTCAAAGAACTGAGCTTTTCAGGCAGGAGGGCTGATATATTTTCAGAAAGCATCTATTTAGCACTACAAAAACTTGCTATACTACAAAGCAAAAGACATTATGTTAAATGAAAACACATTTGCCCCGAAATTTGTAAGAACATTATACAAATCTTGATAAGCTGAAAAATATTCCCAGATAAATGAATATTTGAAGGTAGATGTGGCCCAGCAGCCTTTCTGTATATGAAGAATTAAAACTGATTTGTATGTATGTGGGGATAATGGCTATGAAAAGTCAATGGAATTGCCTATAAAGCTGATTTGGACTCCCTGAAATGGCTGCTTCTCAGTCCATCATACATTGAGCAGCTTCAGGGCTGGCCTTACCATGAGGCGAACTGAGGCGGCTGCCTCAGATGCCAGACTGGGGGGGGGGGGGGGCACCACTAGGACCCAGAGTGTAGAAAATTGTGTCTGCTGCTGGTGCAGCAAGGGGGCATGGGGGTGTCATTTGAGCTCCCCACCTCAGGTGCCAAAATGTTCTAGGCCAGCCCTGAGCAGCTTAAATGTATAAAAGGATTTAGGTGCAACACAACACACAGTGTCACAACACTGTATACTTCATGCTCACTATACCACTAATACAGATTTTTCCAGATCATGCTTGTGGGGAAAGGTACTCCTGGGAAAAGGTACTTCACTTCTGCAAATAGAAGGACTTTAAATTTAGAGATGTCTGTCCAGCAGCATTTTGAGTATTATGGGCTGAATCCTGCTGGCACTGAGGTCAATAACAAAACTTCTTAAATTTTATAAATAGTTACACATACATATGAATGTGTACGTGTGTGTGTACGCACATGTACATACAAAGGACTTAAGTTACAGCCCTTCCAACCTCAAATTGAGCTGAAGAGGAAAGAAAGGAAGTATATCATGCAAGCAGAAGTAGCAGGAAGTGTGACGTCCATATTATTCAGGAGCAGATGTTTCCAGGAGCATTGAGAAATTTTTCCCAATGCATTTATCAACTATATAGCGTGATATCTCACCTAGCACAGCCTTCTGGCAATAGCTACTTCTGTGTATGGGAAGAAGGCACACGGTCACACTCCTCTGTCACCAAGACACAACTTCGTGTACCTCTGACCATTCTTGTCAGCAATAGCAATTCCCGAATTTCAGTGAATGTCTCTACAGAACCAATTCTCATAGAGCATTTGGACAACTTGCATCTTCTCCCACTCTGAACCACCATAGCTTGGCCCACACTGTACACTGCATAACACTACTATTTGAATTTAGTTGCATAGTGACTGAAGTAATCTGAATTTCTTAAATGAAATCTGAAACAACAACAGCTCAACATTTTGCTCTTCCCTCATGCTTCCTCCCCTAAGTTCCATTTTGTATTCTCAAATTTGCATTTCATTGACTCATTCCTGCCTATACAATCAACCTTGAATACAACAAGTGGGTCTCAAGAGCAGCAGAACTGTAAATATCACGTTTAAGTACTGCCACCACAGACACTCCTTAGACTATGTTGACTTCCCCTTCCTCTCCAGAAGTCAGATCTATGCATTTCTGTTTGAAGTTACAAACAAACCACACCACACACTAGAAATGTACAATAGCAGTATTTGACTTCACATTAAAGGCATGGCAAAGAATGCCTAACAATGTTTGTTTATGCAGCTGACTAGTACATTCAGACTATTTTCCATTTTCAATGGTTTCTCCTACTGATTTTTTCCCTCTGTTAAGATAGTTTGAGGCTTAGTAGGTTTCATTCAGCAGCTGTTTGACTAGACTGTGATCTTGAAAACTGGGTGTCAGAAAGCTGCTACAAAATGGAACACAACGGTGACTGGAAGTATTTGTGGAAGTATGTTGACAAAGTAATGCATCTATTTGAAAAATTTCAAGGGAGCTGTAATTTGCATAGCAGAATTTAAAACCTACCAACATGATTTTTTTTTTTTTTTTTTTGCTGGTGCTATATATTAGCATACTTTTTATCTCCTCTTTTTCCCTTGTTTGTACTCCCTGTTTTCAGTTCAGAATTTGTTTTCATTCATTTTTCTGAAAAATGAACTCCAATTGAGTTGAAAAAAAAGTTTAGATGTTTTGAATAGTCTTATAATCAAGATACAATTTAAAAATACCTGCGTGCTCAGTCATCTCACACTTTATGCACCGTACGAAGAGGAGTAACTAAGATGCAGGAGAGGTAGATACACAAGCTTCACAAACTTGAAAAAAGATCTGTCATGCTTACTCTGCACGGGAGGGTTTGGAGAGATGAAATGTAGCCCCACCTTCAGGGAGAGGGTAATGGTTGCTTGCAAAGTGACTGTTACCAGTGTTACTATCTTTTCTGACTTCCCATAAAATATCAGTGGGAAAGAACAACCATTGCAGTCTCTCCCTGCTAGTGGATCTAACTTATTCTGTCTCCATCTCCTTATTCATACTTATGCAGAAGAGTTTAAAGGGGTTTCATGGGGTTTTTCACCTTGGTGTGGAGAACCAGCACACTTTACCATCTGTTCACAGTGCCGGATAACAGGCGCAATTCAATTTCTGTTCAGTCTCAGAAGAGGCATATCACTGGGCAAAGGTGATGCAAATAAAGGGAAACATGGCACTGCTATGCCTCTCTGTTCCAGAGTGTCCCAAGCAGATGCATATTACACTCATCTGTAGACCAGCACTGCCACGATACAAGAGAATAGTGGTTCCACGAAGGATGGTGTGCCCATCCCGGAGCAGCCACAGTCACCGCAGAATGAGACCCCCCAGAGAAGAAATGGCTCCTACCCTAGACCACCAGTTAGGGAGGAAATAAGGAGCTGAAACAGCCCATTCTTTTAAACAAATCTAAAGTGACAAGTGATACAGGCTCTACCAATCGCACTGGATCACTAAGAAAATTTCTCTCTTCCAGGCATGAGCAACATTAGTTTTGGTTCAAGCCTCACTTTAATTTTAACCTTGTGGAAGATTAGAGCAAATATTTCACATAACTGATATTTTCAGGTTTTCTTGCAAAATTAATATTTATAGTTTATTGGTGCCAAGCGAGAGAGTAAATCAAACAGGCAACAAAAAGGGTGAGAGAAAGAAGTCTTATATCACCATTTTACTGAAGGGAAGACAGAGATTAAGAGACTTGCTCAAGGCCACCTAAAAAGTCTTCAGAAGAGTCAGGAATTGAAACCAGATTCATCTTTCCCATACATCTTAGCCATAAGGTCACAATTCCTCTTTTTCTTTTGTTTTTACTTTTATCAACACGGAAAAAAACCCGACAATTTGTCCCTCACATCAATTTTACATGACCTGCTCTTCTGAGTACTCAGGGGAAGGATATATTGCTTTTTTACATAAAAAAGCCAATGGATGAGATGCTAGATGTGCCTTTTGCATCAATTACATTCCAACAATGACCCAGGATTTCTCTAACTGCATCTGACTTTTAAACTATTGGTAAATGGTTAATCATAACTAGTCTGGAATTATGTAAAAGTCACCCGACTTAAAGTGTTACTGTCAGTTTTTCCCCCCAGAGCTATTTTCTCTAAAGAGAAACATCCAAGCACTGAAGCAGTCATGCAGATCCAAATACACTGTTAGTGTGAACAAGGAGAAAGCATTGCTCTGGACAGATGGTGGTAATGAGGCATAAGCCAATAAAACATTTGTAGTTAGGCAGGACCATATTTTACTTGTAAATATAGTGACAGCAACATTTCATTGGGAGAATAATAGCTTTATGTTGTGTCCCCTAGAAACATCCTGTTGCCATCTGCAAATATATTCACTAAGATGACTGATATGTTAAAGGATAATTCTCAAAATATTTATCAAGATCCAGCTTTTTTATTACAGAAGTAAACGGAGCAAACATTTCTGAAAAGTTAACTATCCCCTTAAGAAGAGATAGTTGATTAAGAATACTGATTTCAAACAAAAGAAATGGTATTTCTAATACAATACAAAATAAACAGAGCTGAAGAAATAAATTACACACAACATTTAAGTTTATATTCCTTTTGTTAATGTCTATAGATCTTATAAAACTGTTTGTACATATTTAATACGATGCATATTTTTAAAGTTTTAAGAGAGTACACACCAGCTGTATTCGCTATTCCTACATAAAGAGGAAGTGTTACAATTGAATCCTATCTCTTTGTGCCTTTCCTCAATGTAAGAGTTTAACTTCTCAAACATCTAAAAACCATGGTGCAGAATTAAATGTCATACTTCCCAAACAAGTTTCACTTCATGTTAGGATCACCTGCTCTTCTGGAAGTGGCCACTGGGTCAGCTGCAGCACCAAGAGAGTGACCAGCAGGGCTGGGGTGCCACATCCTGCCTGCCCTGAAGCCTACCATTCTCCCCCCTGTGGAGAGCTTGCAGGTCCTGGCAGGGGTGTTATGGGGGGAGGACAGTCCCCAGAGCCTGCCCCCTCCCCATGGAGAGCCTGCAGGCCAGGGGGGACACTGGAGGTAGGAAGCCCCCAAAACCTGGTCTCCCCACAAACAACCTGAGGCTGTGGAGGGGGACTATCACTGCAGGAGGGGGGCAGCCCCCAGATACTCACCTCCCAGACAGCCTGCAGGCTGCAGGGGGCGGGGCACTAGAGAGGGTGGCAGCCTATGAAGCCTGGTTCCTCCCAGATAGCCCTGCAGGCCGTAGGGGAATTCATCAGGGGAGTGCAGCCCTGGCCCCTTGAGTGGGGTTACTGCCAAAGCAGCACCACCCTTGCTGCCTCAGGCAGCCCTGGTGAGCCCCCCTCATCTCCCAGCCCCCTGTCCTGAGTCCTGTCCCTCCCATCTGCCTTGACTTCAGCACTCCCTCCTCCAGCCCTGAGCCCTCCACATCTTCCAACTGTAAACCACCTACCCCGTGCCCCTCCTCACCTCAGGCTTAATTTTCCTTCTTTTTTTGAAAGAAAGGAAGGCAGACAGACAGACAGACATTCCTTCCTTCCTTGAGTTACAAACACGAGCTTTGATGGGTACAACTGCTAGTAAAATATAATGGACTTGATTTTTAGCAAGTAGGCAAGATAGTAGCTCCTTGTACACAGGGAGGTGCAATGGGAAGGACTGGGCACTAAAAGATCCAAAAAGACTTCAGACGGAAGAGCATTTCATAAAACCATCTACCAGTTAAAAGGGGTTGAGATATGAACAAAAAGGGCCTTTAAGATAGGAAGTCCTGTTCTCAGATATTACAGGCCTAGGCATAAACCCAGAACTTCTATTTGGGCTACATAAAAAAACCTTGTTATCTATCTTGCTGTAGAGGACACATGCTACACTTCAAGATAAAGCCTGTTTGCTATTTGAGAGATTGTTATTAAAACAGCTGTTTCACTCCAGTAGCTCACGTCTATTTACATATTTATGCATTAGAGTTTCCTAGTTTAAGATTATTGAACATGGATTTATTTTTAACAGGAGAAAATATATACATAACCCCATAAATCAAAGTGGCATTACTCAGTCTTTATTCAGGGAGAACACCAAGACCAAGTCTATGTCTAGACTACAAGCCTCTTTCGAAAGAGATCGTCTAGACAGCAATCAGTATTTTTGAAAAAGAGCTGCTTTTTCAAAAGAGAGCACCCAGGCAATCTGGATGCTCTTTCGAAAAAGCACTGTTTGCGTTCAATAATGCCTTTTTTCGAAAGAGCACTTTCGAAAAAAGGCGTTATTCCTCGCAAAATGAGGTTTTCCACGTTCAAAAAACCTGCCGCATTTTTTCGATTTAATTTCAAAAGAACAGCAGCAGTCTAGACGCAGGTAAAATTTTCGAAAAAAGACCACTTTTTTCCAAAAAAACCCTGTAGTCTAGACACACCCTAAGTGTAATTACTGTTGCATAGAGGACAGTACTTTAAGCTGACTAAGTTAACAGAAGTCCAATAAAGCCTACTCCATAAAATGATTTATGAAAGTCAGTAAAACGTGGCGACAAATAGGTTGGTACAAACTGGATTATTTAAGAGAACTGTATCTTCAAGGCCCCTGGTGAAGTCATGGGTTGATATGACAATGAGCTGAAATTAGGGGGAATTTCTATAGTTGAAATCCCTAAGGTATGTGTGACTGGTTAATGTTAATGTGATACAGTTGTCAATCTTCCAGGACACTGTATATCTGAGACTCACTAATGGGAAATGCGTGAATTAGAAGGAGCAACCTTTACTACTGTGCCTGCCATTCCTCGATCCCCAGGGACTGTGAGCCACATGGCATTGCTGAACCTTTGTCATCCTGATCCTAATAGGCATCTTACTCAGAGTAAGTCAGAAAGGGAACCAATGATATCGCCATCTCTACTAGTTTCAGCTAAATCTTCAACACCCAGAATGTGTGACTGAGGTTCCTGCTGTGATCTCCCCCCAATGTGGCATTTTCCTTCTCCCATAATTTCTCCATTTCCCTTCTGCGTAATAAGAGTTTGGCTGAGCCAGCCAAGACAACACGGATCATAGGCTCTCAGTAAAGACAGCCAAAACCAAATCCTTAAGCAGCTGGACACAACGACAAATTTGCCAGGTCTCTGATAAGACTGATGGCTGATAAGACTGGGTGCTGTGCTCGTGGGTATGTCTACGCAAGCAAAAAGACCTACTATGGCAAGTCTCACAGCCCAGATCAATTCTGGTTTGTTGGAGATGGTCCAACATGAGCCCAATCTGAACAATTCTATTTTTTTCTGGCTGCATGAGTCTAAGGGTGTGTCTACACTACAGCGTTATTTCAAAATATCTTATTTCGAAATAACACGTCTAGACACAAAATGCATTTTGAAATAGCGTTTTGCTATTTCAAAATAGTGTGTCCACACTGATTGGACGCTGAATCACATTTAAGGCCGTCTGTAACTGGTTCTGGCAGAGCATCAGGTCAGGAGTTAGCCTCAGGCAGCAGCCACATAAAGTATCTGAGGCCTGTGCTTAAAGGGACCCCCCCTCCCCCCCCGGCCCCGGACAGCCAGTTCTCAGGTTTCCCTGCTTGCTTGCCTACCTCGATGAGGGACAGCAAAGCATTTTTTTCTCTGCGTGCTCTGGTTGCCCTCACTCAGGACACCACAGCACTCTGCAGCATGGAGCCGGAGCCACCCCTGGGCACTCTGGTGCTTCTCCTGGACGTGTTGCTGTGAGCCTGGCAGCACGTTCTGCAGGCAGTAACAGTCTCCCTGGTGTGCCCCTCTGGGGACTTGTACCTCATTCCTCCCTCATGTCCTTCCACTTAACCCTCCCTAAGCCCCCTTTCTGCTGTTCAATAAAAGACACGTGTTCATTACAACAAAGTCTCTTTATTGAGCAAAACTGGGGTGGGGGGATGAAACTGAGGTGAGACTGGGGAAAGAAGGTGGGAGGAGGGAGCTGGCAGGGGGATGCAAGGGAAGGGGGAAACCTGGGAGGAGGGAGCTGGCAGGGGAAGGAAGGGGGAGGAGACGCTCAGGGCTCAAGGTTGGAGGTCTCGCCGGCCCAACTGTCTCCCAGCACCGCGGGTTTGGGGGCTTCGGCGTCCCCGAGGGATGGAAGAAGAAGCGGGAGGGGGAGAAGGAGTGGGAGGATGAGCAGTAGCTGGGGAGGCAGCAGGGGCTGGAGCAGCAGGAGGCAGCAAGCTCTGCACCAGGGTCTGCAGGTGCTCACAGATGGCACAGCCCTGGGCAAGTTGCTCCTGCTGGAGCTGATGATCTTCCTGCACCCAGTGGTCGAGGGTGCAGTACAGGGCTTGCAGTGCCCCCAGGTGCTCCTGCTGGTACCCCTCCACTGCACGGGTGGGCCTGCGGAGTCCTCGGGTGCAGGAGGATGTCCCTGGTGGTATGGTGCACCCTGCACGCACAGCTGGTGCGGCTGTGGAGAAACAAGAGAAGTGGTCAGTTCTCCCTGGAGACAGTGGGTAAAGCCCAGACCCCCTCTGCAAGGTGAGGACGACAGTTCTCCGCACCATCAGAGCCGATGTGCTTGCACAGAAGCCATGTTCGGGTTGTCCTGCTATCCCCAGGAGTGGGAGCTGGCCCGGGAGTGCACCCATCCCCCTGTGCTGTATATAGTGTGGGTGTGGGGGGGGGCGGGGAAGGGAGAGGGAGATGTTCCCTGCCTCTGTGTAGAGGGGGCTTGTGGAGGGAGGGTGTCCTGCTGTGTCCCACCCCAGAGTCAGGAGCACGTCATGTCTCTTCACACACACTCATGTGGCTAACAGGCCAAGGCTCCTGTGTGGCAACCAGCTGGGGCCACATGCCCATGGGTGGCACGGCACATGCTCGCACATGCACAGGTTGCTGCATGATCCGTGGTCAGCAAGGCCCACTCATGCGGTCCCTGTCCCCCCCCCCCCCAATAAAGGGACAGTGATGGCACTCACATGTTGTTGCCTTCCCGGATGACACCGGCAACAGGTCTGCTGGGATGGCTCGGGGGTCCCTCTGGGCTCCTGCAGCTCCTGGCCCCCCTCCTCCTCCATGCCCTGGTCAGGGCCCTCTGCCCCAGGGTTGATGACCACCTGGGGTGCACAGACCATCCCGCCTCCCAGGATGCAATCCAGGGCATTAAAATAGGGGCAGCTCTCTGGGTCTGCCCCTGTTTGGGAGCTGCCCCTGTGGCCCTGGCACAGGCCTGCTGCAGCTCCTGAGTTTGGATGTGGCCGTTGGTGGCCAGGCTGGCAGCCATCCAGCTGTAGACAGCCATGTTCCTCCATCTAGTGTGGAGATTATGGACATTGGAGGCATCCCCCCAAACCTCAATCAGGTCCATGATCTTCACACTGGACCAGGAAGGCGCTCGACTTCTCTGGCCCCGGCAGGCTCCTGGGAGCTAGGGGACTGGGCCCGGGGAGCAGTGGAGGGCTGGCTGGCACTGGCTGCCTGGCTCATGCTAGGGCCATTGGGTCAGGGCAGCGAATACTGTTTCTGGGCTGGCAGGCCTGGAGCTGCCACAGACACTGTGGCCAGACTCTACCCCTTTAAGGGCTTCAGGGAGGGAGGGAAAAAAAGAAAGGAGTTTTCCTGGCTGGGGCCAGAGTGGCCAGCAGGGAACCCTGGGAAGGGCTAGAGGCCCCCTATGACACTCCGCTACCTGGCGTGCCCTCCCCTAGATGATCAGGCTATCCCTGATCACTCTCGCAAGGCACCAGTTTCATTCCCACTCATGTATTTTACTGGTCTACAATTTCTTACATCCAGTGCAAGAGCCGCTCTTTACACACAACAGCCGCTCTGGCCCCGGGGCGGAAGGGGGACCTGGGCCCACCCACTCTCCAAGTCCTGACCCAGGGCCCTAAGGACAGGGATCCTTCCCCGTTCCGGTTGGTGGGGCGTTACCCCTAAACACACCAACCCTCGGACATCCACTCAGCCCTACCCTGGGTCGCTTCCTTCCCCCCAAGCCTCTGCTGGGCTTTGCTCACCTCGCCTCCTCTTCTGTTTCCTCCTTCCCCCTCATCTTCTGGTGTCCCATTTTATTTCCTGTGGCCTTTGTGCCCCACCCCCTGTGTCCCCTGTGCCGTCCCTCCTTTCTCTGTGTCCTGTCACCTCATTCCCTGACGTGCTTCCCGTCAAGCCCCGCCCTCTCTTATCGTCAGCAGTCTCTGACTCGGGCACCGCCAATGCTTCTCCCGGCTGTGTTTCAACACGGTTCGCTGGTGAAGCACTCCTCCTCCCTGAACCATGTGCCGCAGAAGCAGCGCCATTTCGACTGCTCCACAGCTTCCCTATTCCCCGTCTACACAGTGCTTATTTCAAAATAGCAATTTCAAAATAGGCGCTATTCCTCATGGAATGAGGTTTACCAAGTTCAAAATAAGCCCTCCGCTATTTCGAAATAGCGGTTGGCTTGTGCAGACACTAGCACAGTTATTTCGAAATAATGACTTATTTTGAAATAGGGTATGTCTACACAGCAAAGTCAAGTCAATCGACCAGGGTTCTGAGACTTGCTGCTACAGAGTTTGTTAGGGTTTTTTAGATCTACCTTCTGTTTTCTCCAGCACTATGGTGGTAACTCTTCCTAGCAATCTGACACAGAGGCTTCATTTTCTTTGTTCTCTCTCTCCCCTTTTGGGTTTGTACCTCTTGTGTTGTCTTTTAAGGGCACAGGATCAGACATCTCCAAAAACAGCAGCTATCACCTCAACTACCATTTCACCTTTCCCCCCAAAAGCCCACAGAATTTCATTTTTAATGCTATCTATAGGATTTTCCTTTGAAAAGCTCTACAACTAAAGGGAAAGGGACTAGGGCATATTGTTAAAATAAATTCTTTATATTCCAAGACTTCTGAAAGTATGCTCCACACCTCCTCCCTCTGAGATTTTGGAAGACACTTCAGATTCTTAAACCTTGGACTGAGTGCTATAAGAATTTTTAGAAATCTCACACTGATCCCTTCCCTGCATTTTGTCAAATCTGCAGTGAAAGTGTTCTTAAAATGAAGATGTGCTTGGTCATCGTCCGAGATTGCTATAACCTGAAATGCATGTCTCTTTTATCTTCAATCTGACAGACATGCAACTCTTCCCCCCACGGAGTTCAGTCACAAATTTAATAAATGCATTTTTAGAAGCATCACCAGCATGAAAGCACGTCCTCTGGAACTGTTACCAAAGCATGAAAAGGCAAATTAATGTTTATCACACCTGACACAAATACCTTGCAATGCCAGCTACAAAAATGCCATGTGAATGCCTACTCTCATTTTCAGGTGATAGTCAATAAGTGGGCATTATCTCCTGCGAATGTGAACAAATTTGTCTGTCTTAGTGTTACTGCTTCAGCCAATCGCTGAGTGGACTTTTAGACTCTAAATGTTTACATTATTTTATGGGCAATTATGTAACAATCTGCATATGTAAATTTAACTTTCATAACAGATTGCACTATAGTACGTGTATGAAGTGAACTGAAATATTTCTTTTGTCATTTCTACAGTGCAAATATTTGAGATAAAAAATAAACTGGCCATTTTAAAATTTCTATTCTTAAATCAATATATCTGAAAATGCAGAACACCTAAAAATATTTCATAAATTTGAATTGGTCTTCTGCTATTGTTTAACAATGCAATTAAAAACTATGATTAATCACAAGTTGTAAATGTAATTAATTTAATCACACCAATCAACAGCCCTAATAAAAAACATGATTAAGATACAAAGATACAACTAAATTAAAGGCAAAGAAATAAAAGCACAAGGAGGTACAAATTTGGATTCAATTTGTTATGTGCAACAGAATAAAGTCTTCCTCAGTGCTAAGTAAATTTGATGCTTCAAAAGATGAAAGTTGTGGAAAATCAGCTGGAAAAAAGGATTTAAAACAGAAATGTATAAATGATCATTAGGCATCGTCTAAAATATTTTACTAGATGCAAAAAAGCCACACGATCTTAACAATGATATAGAGTAATTATTAGATGAAAATGGGTAGAACTGTCAATAATGTAAAAAAAAAAAAAGGCTAAAGTGTTCAATATATATATATTTGTTGTATGTTAAGGAAAAAAGCCAGATGTATCCTGGGCACTGCTGGGAGACAGGATACTGATTAGTTGGACCACTGGTCTGAGCCAATATGGAAGTTATTTATCTCAAATAATAAATACTTCCTATTCCAACAATAACTGAAGAATATGTTAAATCTCATATCAAAAGCATGCATTTTAAATCAGCAAGTTCAATAATTTGCATTAAAGAGTTTTAAGAAGTGGCCAAGGAGTTCTCTAGACCATTAATGTTTACTTCTCAAAAATCTTGAAACATTGGGAAAGTTCAAGACGACCAAACATATGCAGCATTGTTCCAATATTTTAGAAGGAATGACCTCTAAGTAATTATGAATGGTCACAGTGGGACAATCTTGGGCAAAATAATGGAATGGTTCACGGGGACCATACTAATAGGTTAACTATGCCAACCAACCTAAGTTGATGGAAAAAATAATATTTTCAAACTAGATTTTATGAGAAAGGGGCACTCAAGGTGGATACTCCAGGCTTGCCTAGAAAGTCTATAAGGAATCAACCAATCATAGTACAACAAACTCAGATTAAAGAAGCTTCAGGGGGTAGCCAAGTTACCATCTACATGTTTTGTTAGTCTATAAAGTGCTACCAGACCATTTGTTATTTTTTAAATTTATCAGATTAAAGAGGCTGTATGGACTAAGCAGGTCAATTACTGGCTGCAACCAGTAGTATGAGGAACAACTGGAAGACTGTGAAATTCTCCAGCTGAAGAGGAAACATGGAAAGCAGCCCAAGGCAGCAGCAACTAGTAAAGGAAGTGCTCCCCCGGGCAAATGCCATATTCCCCTAGTCCAGTGTTTCTCAACCTTTTTTTATATAAAGTATCCCCTTTAAAAAAAAATTGTAAGTAGCCCCAGTACCTACAATTTTCAGACAATTTTTTTTGTACTATTGCAACAAATTTGTTTAAACAACTTAATTGTAGCTGGGTGGATGATGAAACTTTGCAGTGTAAAAAGTACAAAGATAATAAAGTGCTGTAAAACTCAACACAAAAAAATCTGGTTTTCTCCAAGTTTCAGTTGTGCTGATGTACCCCCCCAGACTTCTCTCAAGTACCCCTAAGGGTACTCGTACCACTAGTTAAGAAACACTGCCCTAGTCCACTCAAGAACCCACATCACCTCCCTATCTTCAGAGGGTCCCTTATCCTGTGATGGCTGTCTGGTCACTCCCGGGGGGGGGGGGAGGGAAGGAGGGGGGCACCAGGATTTGAGCTGCTTGAATTGTTTTATCTAACCACCAAGCAGATTCATTATCAATGCTGTCAATCCAACTATCATGCTAGGTCATTAAATTTCTCTAATTCCAACATCCAGGCATTTTCAGGGAGAGGAGCTAGAATTTATCTGAAGGCCAAAACTTTAGCACGTTAATGTAACTTTTTGCAAATAAGGAAAAAGTTATACAAGTAACTTTTTCACTAAGAAATTCACCTACATAGGAAGAGTATCTTCTCTTTATCATTTTTATTCTGAAGATAGAAAAACAGAACTGCTAGAAGTATCTATGAGGGACTTTATGAATCAGGACTGAATCAAATGCAATTCTTCATAATTAATTCTTATTGGGTATCTACCTGAATATTACAGTTCTCTAAACACAATGCTTTTTCAAGCACTTCTGCAATTTAAGGAACCAATGAGAATAATGATATTCAGACCAAGGTATCTGATCAGAACTGGGTTCCCAAGGGAATACGATCAGTTTATTTTCAGTTTTAAAAGGTCACGTGACTTTGTATTTAAACCTGTGCAAATAGTACAGAGGCCTCAGTAGGTGCACAATGATGATTTCTGGGTACTCTGGTAGTTCTTGATGGTGCCTGGACACAAGCCACTCTGCTAAAATCACCTTCTGCTTACAAAAAAACTCTTGACTATATTTTCTGCTTTCTTTCCCCTTTTACCAGAGGGAATGCACAAATACTTAGAAGACCCAGATTTTATTCTCACCTTTCCTGTTTTCTGTGGGACCTTGCCCAAGTCACTTCAACTCTTTGTACCTCTATTTCTCCATCTGTAAATAATAATTATTGTCCCTGTTTATTATTTCCTATTTTACAGATGGAAAAACTGAGATACACGAGGTGAAGTCATATCATGATATATGACTAGCATACTGATATTACAAAACATATTACAATACAATTGCCTGATTTCATAATGTGGAAGGCAACTAGAAATGAAATGTGGTTGTTTTCAGCAGCACAATAGGGAATGCTGTTAATGAAAGGAAAGTACTTTACAAACTTTATTTCAAAAATTACATGAATTTGCAGATTTTCCTGTGTTTTCACTTTTGCTAATAATATTTCTACCATGACTGGATAAACTATTAATGGAAAAATCATTATCCTAAAAACCAATATATGACAGATATAAAATACTATTAGTTTGCAATATTAAGGTATATAAAGATAAAGCCAGAGAGATGAATTTTTGCAAGTACAGCATTATTTAAAGATGGGAAACTAAATTTAGCCCTAAGGAATAAATGTAATGGAAATTTTGTTCCAGTACATTTTAGCAGGTTTTGTAGTACATGTAACTATGTTTCAAATATTTGTGAACAACCTGCTAAATAATTTACATATTTCATATGAAGTTCCAGTAAGCATTTTATTAGCATCCAGTTATTTTCCAATCACTAAAGCTGTTGCCCAAAGTATTCCATGGGCTTATTTACCCCACAGTAAACCACAACTACTCAATATTTCAGAAAACTAGTCTAACGTTCCTTCTGAAAATTCTTGGGAATCATTATTTTAAATCAAGACCTACAGTTTCTGTAGTAAGCAGAATAAAGGAAATACTTCAGATTATGAAAATATTGATGTTTTTGTTGCAATTGGTTTTAAAAAGTACAGACTAGAAATCCAAGACTAGTACAATAAAATCCTTAGTCCTGGTAGACATGACTGCAAGAAGACCAAGGCTGCAAAAGATTAACAGTGAATTTTTACAGAGAGGTTTAGAAAGACAGCAAGATCACGTTCAGTGGTCCTTAAATCAAGCAAACTTCACTGAAACCAAGAGGTACTTTGGTTCAATAAGGACTGCAGAATCTAGCCCCACAATGAGAAGTAGGAGAAATGGGCAGAAAACCAAGGATGGAAGAGACAGATAGCAAATCTCAAGGTTGTCATGGAATGGTAAAACGACAATCCCATCAGAGATTATCATGTAAAAGAGGGTCTCACTGTTACACACGTTATACCTGTGTACATAATTTAATAGACAAATATAGTCAAATGTATTAGGAATTTAGGACTAAATACTGTTCTGCAACATAAGGTTATGACTTGTATTGAAGGAGACAATTGGAGCCATAGAGTTCTTGCCTTTGGATTAGTCTTATTGATATAACTATATGGCTACAACAAAAACAGAGGATGAAATTGCCCCTCGCAATTTAAGAACCACAAAAGGTCCCAACAATATATCAGACTGACTATTTCCACTGTATGAAGAATGGCATGCAGTGGGGACTCTAAATTCACTGTGGGCTGAAGAGGGCAAATGCCATCAGTGGGAAGTCTTCTGATGCCGTCACTGGGCTCTGGATTAGGCCTTATATGAACTGGAGAGGGGTTCTACACCTGACAAATATGTAAAAGGATTTTGCATGAAAGAGTCAGTGATCAAAACCCCCTTAATAAAGGAGTGTACAGGAGCTGATTAAGAACCAGATACTGTCAAGCCACCTTATGCGCTGCACATAGCTTATATCTGGCCTGCTCAGAGAATTAACATAGTCATCCCAATAACAGTAACCCAATATTTGCTCTTAACACAGGCTGATCTATCCCTGCCTTTCAGTAGCTTCTCATACAGTCAACAGAAGGCTGACAATACAATGTTATAGCATCTGGCATAAGAGAATCTTCAGGACAGAGGAGTGATCACCCAGCACTCTGGATTTCCTATGAGAAAAGGCTGCAATCACTCAAGCTTAATTCCATCTATTCTTGCCAGGGTCCACAAGAGTGGCAACAAAACCTTGGGATTAATTATACCAAGATAGCTGATTTCTCTACAAGTGCTGCAAGAACACTTGATTTTTTTCCAGTCTCAGGAGGAGATCTTCAATCAAAAACACCAGAGCTGTTTGAGCCACCCAGGTCTAAAAAAAAATCAGACCAGATGACCTGGAAACTTGAGGATGCTGGCAACCGCCAAAGTTACTTCACGATAGTCTTCTCAACTCAATGTTCCTGAGTACATGAAGAACAGCTATAACAAGATAATCACAACAATTCAGTACCAAGTGTAGCAAATGGTCAGTGTTACTGTGATGAGTCTCACACTTCCCTTTGGTGAAGTGGGTCAGGGTGTTGCCCCTTGCTCCATTCTTTGGCATTGTGGGCTCTGCTCATGCCCTGGTAAGAGAGAAAGGGGAAGGAGGAAGGGATCTGGGTCTGAGCCCCAGTCCTCTCAACCCCTATGGGTTTCTTACTTCCTGGGTAGGGTAACACTCCCACAGGTTCGCACCCAGGATGGTAGTTCACACATAAAAGTGCAATCAGTGGAAATGGTGCCAATGGAAGTGATACAGGGAACTCAAACAACTATCCCAAAGAGACAGATGAAGTCTAACAGATTTAGGAATGGAATTCTGGAGTCCTCAGTCATAGTTTTCAGCTCTTTGAGATACCTATGGATAAATCTGGTGATTATTCTGCCTCCTGTCCATCTCTGCAAGTAGCCTGTTCCTACAGAAGTAGTTCAGCAAATATTTGAAATAAGAATGGCAAAAATCGTGAATTAAAGATGCAGGGATTAACATTTTAAAATAGACTACTATAAAAAGTGACACTCCGCAGCACTTTTTGCAGTTACTGCCAGTCTAAAAAGAACAAATTTTAAATGAGACAGCCTACTAAACTGGCAATGTAGGAAGCATTTTTGATAACTATGCCAAAGTTGAGTGTATAGATAATTTTGGTCCTGCACTTACCAATATAGTTCTAAAAAAGCACCATCATCATCCTAATTATTCACATTCTATCCTAAATATATTACAACACATCTATTTCTATTCTTGAGTCTTATTTTAGTTTGCAAATTAATCCAACTTCTCTTTCTGGATCAAGGTATTTTAATTTATGTACATGTTTGAGAAGCTCTTCTGATAAATCAATATCCCTTCAGTATGCAAAAGAAGATTCCCAGGCACAGGCAGTCTGGCCCCAATCCTGTGGAGAGACAGACAGAGAGAGTCATGAGCCCACACAGACTTACTCACTCCACATATGGGAAGAGGTCTGCCTACAAATTACCTTAAGGGATCATGGCCTAAAAGCTCTGATCCTGTTATGTGGCCTGAACTATACAACACAAACACACCTAAGGATCAGGTCCCAAGGATCTTTCATCACCAAACAGTAGAAACAAATTAGTTGTTTCTCAGTAATCCCCTCCCTCGCACTGACAGTTAATATCTTACTATATTGTATTACCTTGTTTGAAAGGGAGGCGAAATGTTCTTTTCTGCATCAGTAAAGCATTACTAAAATATCACACTGACAATACACAATGGAGGGAAGCAGGTTTGAACTTAATATAGACAATACCCTAGTATGGAGAACGGGCCAGTCTTCTACTATTGCTTCTGCACTGACAGAGGTTTACCTATTCCATAGCGGGGGAAAACAAAGCTTGATAGGATAAGGGCTCCAGCTCCTCTTACATCCTAACACAAGCTGTTCACATATGAAAATATCAGAGGTTCACAAAAGTTCTTAAAACTAAAATATTCCACAAGCTTGACTTCCCACAAAAAATGGTTAGCTTTCATCATTTACACAATCCATCTCTTTCTGTTCCCACCTTTGGAGTGCCATAACTGCCAAACAATTCATATAACACCAATATTTGTTCTGCGTATGCACACACAAATAATTTTTACATTGCATTTCTCCTTTAAGACTCCACACACACACAAACAAAAAAAAATCTGTTTCAAGCATTTCTATACGAAACTAAAAAACAAACAGATCCACAAAGCATAGAAATAAAAACTCTTTCTACCTCCTGATGCATTATTAGTCTGTCCTTCTCAAGAGTTCACGTAAAAAATAATTAAAATGCTGCTTGAAACTAGTTTCAGATTTAAGGTCAGTTCCTTAGTTCCCAATTGGTGTGTTAGACATTTTCTTTGATTAAATAACTAAACTGATGATCCCTATTACTCTATTGTAACAGGGTGGGCTCACCACTCCAGCACCTCCTGCTGGCCAAGCTGAGAATTACTCATTCCAACAGCACACCTCTTTGGGTGGTGTCTTGCCCACTATCACATCCACTGTCTCCTACACTCAGAGACCTGCATCACTCCCTGTATTTCAGCATCCTCTTCTGGACACAGTCCTGCAGCTGTGCCCCTCTTCATTATCTCTCCCTTCTGGAAGGCTGGCAGTACTTAGTCCTGCCACTAACTTCAGCAGCCAACTGCAATCCAAGGTCCAGCCTCTCACTTCAGGGGTAAACTGCAGCCTGGATTGGCCAATCTCCTTATTGGCAAGTGGATGCAAAGGAACAGGAGACCTACATCCACCAATTAATCTGAGTCCCGATCCAGGGACCCTGTACCCGGCAGCCACCTACTGACCTGCCTCCAACCTGCTGCCATTTCCCCATAGCCTCATTGTGCATGTATCAGGGCTTCACTCGGGCAGCCAGTCAGGCTGCAGCTTCCTCTCGCTCCCCTGCCCTGACCAGACTGCTCTGAGGTGCTCCTTCTGGCAGCCAGCCCACTCCCTTGCTGGGCAAGCCTCCTTATATGGCCATCCCTACCCTGACTAGCTGCTTCAACAAGCCTCCTCCTTATTGGCTCTCAGTAAACCCTCTTCCCATTGGCTTGGGTTCTGCACAGCCTTGGAGGGCTGTTTTAATCGGTATGTGGGACAACCACTCCAACACAACTAGGAATACGGTTTTTTTCCCCAATTTAAACAGGTTATTTAAAATCTAGACAATTTCCCATTCAACAATGTTTCACTTTCTTCTGAAATATTATACTCTACTTCTAAGGGCAGACCCAAAATATGTATGCATATTCCGTTTTTAATAATATTTTCTGTTTTCCAATATCCTGTTAAGAAAAAAGTTACTTCATTCAAACTAACACATTTTTTGCATCTAAGCTACAGAGAAATGAGTTTAAGTCAGTGAGTCAATGTTTAATCTATTACTTCCACTTTATTGTATAACCCTTTAAAACCTCTGTGGAAAGACTCCACACATCTCTAAAGAATCAATGGAATTTCAGTAAGGTTGAAAAAGTTGACTCGCTAGCATCTAGTGAACCAATCCAGCTGCTGGGATTATATACAAAAAAATTCTCAAATGCCAAATTCCGGGCCTCCACCTTATTCCATTTTTTAGATTAAAAAAAAAAAAGAATGTGATCACTTAGATGCCTTCAATACATAATTCAAAGTACAATCAAAGAAAAACAGCAGTGCCATAACTTACAATACCAGCACACAGTAGTCCCTTTTTCAATGTGCTGAATGGAAGATACCACACTCTTTAAGATCATGGACCAGTATGAGATTATTTGTTGCCCACTCCAATAGTTGTTCACTGTTAGGGCCTGCAATCTGATAACCCCACTTGCTATGATGACTATTAAAGTCACCCACCTACATGGCTGAATGCTTAAGCCTTGGGAGAACTCGAGGACTGCATATTTCACCCAGTGGCTTATATACATTCACGATTGAAAACCCACCAACTTCAATCGTGTCACAAAAGGGTGCAGATTCAATATGGACAGCACCCAGGATATCACTCAGCTATGTTTTGCAAGAAGATCAGGACTGAACAGATCAAAACCAGCGATCTTAGACAATTCCATTTAAGATCTTAAATCTTCATTCAGTGTGATTTGAGTTTCTTGTAAATAAATAATGTCAGATGGAGCTTCCTTTGTGAGAACACCAGTTAGTTCCCTCTTGGTGGAAGACAATCCTTTGACATTCAGCTGAAGGACCTTAAGTGCCAGATCTCAAACCTGTTTGGCAGGTTGACCGAGATTTGAGATACTGGAGTTTTTGATCTGTTAGTTGAATTGTCCATTTCTCCAGACCACAGACAAGCTGCAGCTGGGCACTTAGAGGGCATGTTGTGAATGCTGATCCATTGTCCCCCAACTCCACTGTGAGCAGTTACTTTGGAGTTAACTTTGGCCACAGGAGGCCATGTCTAGCTGGGCATACTCCACTGTGAGTATGCCCAGCAGAAGCAGCAGAGCATGGCTTCCCGCGTCTAGAACAATTCCTTAATCCTCGCTTCACCAGTGTGAAGTTTGTACCCATCATCAGAGGCTCCCAGAGTGAATGAGAGCAGTCAGAGGCTCCTTTTATTTACAGCAGCTTTCAAAGGGCTGCCAATGGAGCAGCCTGGAATCTTCAAAGTGCTTGGAAATTTGAAATCCCAGTCTCTCCCCCAGTATACTTCTGTGCCAGTGCTTGCACAAGAGTGGCAACTGCTTATAACGAATACCACTGCTTCAGGAACTCTGTCCTGACAGCTGTAGACTTTTTAGAGTTCCTGTATACTGTCAGAGTAGTATACAGGGACTCTGATGTGGGAAACATTTGTCCTGCAAGGTCTGATTCTTTCCAATTTACACCTGTTTAAATCCATTCCTTACTTTCTCCTCTGGTCATCTTTCTTCTCTTTCCTCCATCTTTGTCTAGTCCCTCCCTAACTTCAAAACTCAGCCCTTTGGAGTTAAAAAAAAAAAAAAAAAAAGTATTTCTTTCATAGCTCCCTATGCCCTGCTAAAATCCAGAGTGCTCTTCTGCTGAAAGAGGCACTATCAATCAGGGTATGTCTACACTACAGAGTTGGCCAACCACATTTGAAGAACGTCCACACTGCAATTGTATTCTTCAGCATGAAAATGGAAAGAAAAGAGGGGTTTTTCCGGCATTGGTAATCCTCATTCTACGAGGAAGAAGCCTTTTTTGCAAAAGAGCTCTTTTGCAAAAAGGCATGTGTGGACAGGGAAGAGGGAGTTCTTTCGGAAGAAAAAGAGGAAAAAGCACAGGTGCCCTGGTGGCCATTCCATCCATAGCAATCACAGCTTACATGCGAGAGAATGTCCATTCAGTCTGGATGCTCTTCCAAAAAATCAGGTCGCTTTTTTGATGCCCTTTTGCAGTGTGGATGCTCTCGGAAGAAGTTTTTATGGAAGATCTCTTCCAAAAAATGCTTCTTCTGAAAGAAGCCTGTAGTCTAGATGTAGCCTTTAGAGAAGCAAAAGTCAGTAACTACTTGCATATGATAGTGGTGTGTTGTCAGCTCTCCTGGTTTTATTACAACCCTCACAATTTTCAGAGCTTTTCTTAAAGTCCAAGCTCCTGGATTCATATGATTACATGATAAATTCAGCTTTAATTTAAAAATAGCATCTCTTACTGTTGGAGAGAAAAATTTGAACTTGTGACCCAAACGCAGACTAAAGGTGACACCAGAATATAAATAAAAACCCCAACTTATTTTAAAAATCTTGTGATTTAAAGCAATTCTCTTTTTTGGCGGGCTGACTTATGATTTTTGAACACTTGAATTAGCAATCCTTCTGAGCTTCTTGTAGTTTCATTTCTCTCAGCACTGACTAGAACATGGGTTCCCAAATTGGGGGGGCGTGAAGAAATTCCAGAGGGGGCACAAGGCGACCCAACCCCCTCCCCCCCCGGCAATCAAGTTTTGCTGCCCCAGTCAATTCCTTTTTTTCTCAACAAGTTTTGCTGCTATTTGGGGGAGGGGGAGCGCGTGAGCGTTTCTCAAAAATCAAAAAGGGGGCGTGATGCTGAAAAGTTTGGGAACCACTGGCCTAGAATCTGAATGAGTCTCTGCTGCCTTGTGGATTTGACTTAGAAGAGCTGATCCACACAGAGGGGGCTCACTAAGAGGTTTTGCAATAGTAGAAGAACTGGTGGCAGTGAGTGATGGGTCTGGTGGAGACTGAACTTTGAGGTGCTCGTGTACTCAGACTGGCTCTGCTGGCCAGCAGTTACTTCCTGTGACCAATCTGCAGGGATTTAACATAAAAATGAGATATGAATACTAGAATAGGCTCTGAAAACAGGAAGATCTTGTCACCAGAGTCTAGGGAAAACTGGTTTTGAACAACATTGTTTTTCAGTTTCTATAAAAGCTAGTGAACAGTTTAAGCAATGGGGGATTTTTTACCCACTAATAAGTGGTCTAATTAAAGAACAGAATCTATATAAGCACTTTTTACATGATTCCCCACAGACTACAGAACAGAGCCACACTATAGTGTTGTATTGTATAAAACCCCCTACTTATACTCACAACAACAATTAAACCTCCAATCATAAATCAAACTTCCCCCACAGAAATACCTTCCCATCCATTGAGAATGCTAATTTGTACCACTCAGATCCAAAAAATCTTTAATTCTGCATCCACTGAAAATGTGAAACTTTACTGTCTTTGAACATCACTGTAGAAATTAGGACTATAGAACAGCAATATAGTGCTAATACCTACAGCATGTCCGCCCCTCTACCAACAAATTACCTGTCATCTGCAGTTTGTCAATTCCACATTTAACTCAAACAGCAAACAATTTCTTAAAAAAAAGTTAATCAGATAGCAAAATCTATACAGCTAAATCAATTACAAATTCTGTTTGCCACATAAAACCAAAGCAAAACTCAATTTTTTCTTAAATGTATATATGTAAATTAGACAAAATTGTGCAGTTGTGTCTATAAATAATTGGTATTCTTTTCTTGGGCTGACATGTAACAAATAATTCATTAAAATATATGGAGTTCCACAGGAAACATTTTCTAGCCATATCCATAGTGTAAGGCAAAGTAAAACTGGCCTGAGTTGAAGGAACCTCATTTACAGTCCTCAAAGAAAAGGAAACAATGGGAAAGTCCAACTCTTATAAAAGTGCTTCCCAAGTTTCTTCATGTGGCCTACATTTTTCCAGGGTACATTCCTCCTCTCTTATGTGCAACTGCAGAGACCACTTCTCACATTCACATTGGGATACATATCTATGGCAATTTCAATAATTACTTAAATATGGGACAAGTAACACTGGAAAGTTTATACAGAGAAAGACAAAAACTGTGTGCTTAGTACTGTGTTTTGTCCTTTATAAAAAAAAAAAAGCTAAAAAGGAAAATAGATTTTGATTTATCTTCATCTCGATGCACATCTATTGTTCTTCTTTCAGCTTTAAACAAGCAGCAGAGCTAGTATCATGCCACCAGCAAGCTCTCCACACACCATCAGCAAGTGCTCTATGGACCACCAGCGATCCATGAACCTGGGAATCCAGAAGTCTGGGAACTGCTCCTTTAGAACTTTTGCAGGGCTTGCTGAAAAGGAGAAATCAACATGGCTAACAAAGTTTGACTGCATTGTTTGAAAACCACATTCCTTTATTAACCTCTACTTCATTCCCTTATTAGTCCCAACTCCAACTAGATGGGGAACAGACAAGGGTAACAGTGCCTGCTCTATCTTAAGATGAGTCCATCTTAGATGCAGTTGTTTAAGTTGGCACAAAGAATTTTTTTATATATCTATTTTGTACCAGTTTGGCTCAATTTAGCCCTGTATTTTTTCAGGGGATAAAACCCTCCAGTGTTCAGAAAAATATACTGATTACCCACAAAATTAAAGTAACAAAAAATTCGGAAAAAGACTATTAGATTTGGACATCTGGTTAAAGATAGAGATGTGGTACACAACATTTCTGCAGGAAGTGTTTGTTGACAGTTCTGTTAGATATCAAAATGTTTCCCTATTTAATCACTAGCTGATTGTTTTGCTTATGTATAATGGGTTCTGGAACAGTTTATGATGAATGGGTTATTATCCTTCACAGATCTCTGTAGGAAGTCAATATTTACTGGTGACAGTTTTTGTCCAGAGATATCCGGTGAGTTAATAAAGTTCCCTTTGTTTCTTTTCCTCTCTGGAGTGCAGCTGCCCATGGTTAATGAAAAGAAGTATGTTCTCAAATGTGTTCTGTTAGCATAACTTCTCTCATTGACCCAGTTTTCATAACTAGTCACTTTCACTGCTAGTGCTGCTTCTTTCAATACTATATTCATTCTGTAAAGCTAAAGCAGTTTCCTAAAGACTGTCATGAGTAGATGTACTTCATATCTGGACCTTGTGTATGAAATATGCGAGTTTAAATATATAGAAACATTTCTTGGGCTACATTCTATTTCATAGAATCACTCTAAATTTAAACTGGTATACAATTTGAAATCTAATGTTTGTTTAACTCTAAGATGATTTAGGTTCACACAAAGTTCATAAGTGATATATAAATCCAGGTAAAATTCTGATAAGCAAAGCTTCTGCACATAAGGATTCTTTCAGCGTGTACGCTGTTCATTGCAGAGGCATCTAACAGCAACTCCATACATAGTTAAGAGTTGTCTTCAGAAGTAGCCTTCAAATAGGACTTCCGTTCCTGCTTTTCTATAAAAGTAGGATTATAATAGTAAGACATTTCACACATCAGTTTTTATGACTTTCGAGTTTTCTATGTAGTCGGTTCCATTTCTCTTCATAAATTTTTGATAAGTCTCTAAATTTGAGCTCTGACTGAAATTGTTCCTTGATAGTTCCACTTTTTACTGTTAGGCAATATTTCACAGGAAACAGTAATCATTTCACAAAATTTGGTGAAGAGATATATCCTAAGTGGATCAGTACAATAGGAATGTATCTATCTATCTATCGACAGATAGTTACAGTTAGACGGATAATATGCATGTTGGTCATAGGTTCATTTTTTGCTTTATTCACATTATAACTAAAAGTTTCTGCATTGTGCACATGAACCTTATTGGCCGATGAGGACTGAGCACATGCAAGTCACAGTAACATGTGGGGAGCTCACACCTGAACTTGACTGATGGGGCTAAGTACAAATAAACCTCATCAGGAGCTCCTCTTTCTTTTTTTGTGACAGATTTTCTTCTTCAAACGGAGGCTTCATGTTCTGTTACTGCCACACAAAGGGTTCTTGAACCTCTGCTTACAGGTAAAATATTCTCTGGCAGCACCTGCACTTTTACTCTCAAAGATCTGTACTAGGGATGTGAAAGTGTAAACGTGTACATGATTAACTGATGAACCTGGGCTCATAGTGAGCAGCACCAGCTCCCAAGGAGCAACCTGCCCCATTCCTCCTCACTGCTGTCTCTGATACAGAGGCAGCAGCATAGGGGGAGCAGGCGGGAGCCAGTGCTTGCAGGGAGCTAGCTTGTACCAGCTCCCGTGGAGCTGCTCCCCCCCATATGTCCCTCATGCAGGTGCCTCTGTAAGTGGTTCAGCAGGAGCCGCCCTCCCCTTCCATGTAACACATTTACCTAAATAAATGTATTACAACATCCCTAATCTATACTCCACACCACCAATTTACCCTAGGAGAGTAATGCACACAGAACTTCATTATAAAGCAGTTAAGACACACAATGTAGCTAACATATACAGGTTGAATCTCCCTGGTCTTACACCCTTGGGACCCAACTAGTCCAGAACTAGGGATGTTAGTGAATAGCCGACTATCCAATAAGCATAAGCTTATTGGGTAGTCAACTGGAGTATTGACTATTTGTTTCCCCCTGCCCCTTCCTACTTCTATGAGAGGGCTTGCCCTGGGCAGAGGCTGATTGGGCAGCAGCCCCTATCCATGGGGGCCTCAGCAGGGAGCTCCCCTGCCCCCCGGAGACAGGGGCTGCTGCCACCAAGCAGCTCCTATTTGCAACGGCCCAGGCTGGCCACACACAGGGGCCTCTGTTTGCAGCAGACAGGGCTGGCCACCGCAAACAGGGGCTGGACTCTGCTCAAGCTGGGATTAAGCAGTCCCAGATCATGTTGGTCCAGGATGCTGCACCTCTGCATTTTAAATGTAAGAGACCAGCGGCTCTTACTATTTTTAAAATGCAGAGCCTCCGCGAGCTACCCCCTTCCGCCCCCCGGCGCTGTGCAGAGTGGCCCCTTACCGACTAATTGTGTTGTCAACACAAATGTATCGACTACACCATTAGCTGGATAACCACAATTTAACATCCTTATCCAGAACCAGGGAATCTGCCACACCAGGGGAGGTCAATGCTGGCCCCTCCACTACTGACCTCTGCCCTTTAGGGCACTGGCCCCCTCACCTCCCCAGGAGCTCTGGGGCTCCATTGCCAGTCCCTGGGATAAGGTTCCACACCTAACTGCCACCCCACTCCCGTTGCTTACCCCCAGGGTGCTGGGGTTCCACTGTCAACCCCCAGGGCATGTGGCCTATGCTTCTCCATCCCACCGGGCTCACTCTTTCCTGGTCCCACACCACTCTTGGCCAAATGCCCTTGTTTTTTCCAGTGCGTGCTCTGGCCCCGGAGCACCCACTGGGTCACCAACGATGCTAGAGTAGAGAAGTTCAGATTAGGGAGGTTCAACCTGTACCCACAGAAGCAAATAAATGAAAAAGGTAAGCCACATAATTGTACAAATCTTTTCTATGGTAACGGAATGAGGATTAAAAGTTGAAGAAGAAAGAATGGAATTCATGGAAGGAGGAACATATATTGCTAGGACTCCCATGAGGCTGGGACCTCACACGCGCAACTAAACATTTGGATGAAAATTAAATGATAATACAATATATGGTATAATCAAATGTACTGTAAAATCACTTCTTGGTTAAACCTTGTGTCTTGGTGATCTTAGATTTGTAGTGAAAGAAACAAATGACATTTATTAGAAAAGTCTTGGTACAGATTTTTTTGTTCTCATTAGTACTCATACTTGTGATGTTGATGTTTCACATGTTGGGAGGTTGTTTTTTTTTTTTTTTTTTTAATTTAAAGGAGTTTCAAAGATGTCTGATTTCAGCTATGCCTGTATCAGACAGATGGTCTGCTGTGCAGAAGGTTCTCCACATTCTGTTTATGCCTTCTACAGAAATGCATTTTATCTAAAATTCTATTTTAAATTATATAGTTCTGTCTCTGAACAGTAATGATGAGATACTGATCATTAAGAGAATTTTAGATGATTTTGTTACTTAAAAACAAAGTATTGAAAGTTTCAACTGGTTTATATTTAGCATTTATTGTTCTATTTTTATTTTTTACAACTACATTTAAAATACAGGAGGCCCCACTTTACGACAGCCAGATTTACGACCCCCCGCATTTACGACCTTTTCTGTTAAGTGCGGAAGGGGCCGAAATCCCGACTTACATCCTCAGCTCCACATTTACGATGGTGCACTACGCCTGTTGTAAATGCGGGCTCGAGTTACAACGCCCCTGACTTGCGACGCTATGCTAATAACCGATTGTGTCGCAAGTTGGGGGCAGCCTGTATATCATTTTTAATCAGCTGAAAATTATAGTTCTGGAAGTAGCACTGATCACAATGGTGACAATGAAATTAAGATTTGGGTTTTCCAAATTTATCCCATGTATAAATTTCATAGCAAATTCATATCAAGCTTTAAAAAAGTTATTTTTCTATCAACAGGCAACAAATGAACAATTTGGTATCTGAAAACCAAGCTCAGTTTGTTTTATATCACCAATTCTGCAGTCAAAATTCAGATGGTAATTCTGCTGAAGATACATAGAATAGCAAATTGCAGCCCACTGCCATAATTATAGTAGAGGTACTAGTACATAGTGGCTGACAAATTGTTTGGTCAGTTTTAATTAACCAAATATAAAACTTAGAGGAGACATATGACCTGATTCTGATTTCCTTTTATACAAAATTTTACACCAGTGTAACTAACTTCATTGGATTTACTCCCAGTTAATGCTATTTTCCATTATTAGATTAGAATTATTTCTACAGGAAATAAGTGTGCATTACTCAAGTACCATTTACACAGTTCTCTCACCACAGCCAGAGTTTAAGAAAATCCCTCCTACTATACTGGGGTTTTCCCCCCAAATTTTAGACTGATTTTTGACTAGGGATGTTAAAAAGTGGGGTTTTTTAAAAACATACAACCACTAAAAATTTCAGTGGTTACACATTTACATGTGGTGGGGTAGCTCCATGGGAGCCAGCTTTCGGAGCCTCTGCCACTCTCCTCCCCCCACCCCTCTCACACTACTGTCTCTGTATCAGCAGAGAAGCCTGCTTAAAAGCCCTCCAGCACCAGCTCCTGCCTGCTCCCTACCCCACCTTTGTGCTGCTGTCTCTGATCTAATACAGAGGCAGCAGCGCAGTGGGGGAGGAGGGGAGCTTGTGTGTAACTGTGAAGGTTAACCAATGAGCCTAGGTTCATCAGTTAACCATTTAAATGTTTATACCAACACATTCTTAATTTTGAAAAATAAATTAAACACATGTGGCTTTCCTCTGTCTTCTCCATTTCCTTAAATGGACAGAAAACCACTGATGCATGTCACGCTTTCATGACCTTGATTGATATGTTGTGAGTCAACAAATAATTTCTCATGATTACACAGACAATAGGACCTTCTTCACACAGAAAAAGAAATACACTATAGATCACAATTCATAACCTCCTAATGAAGTTATAGATATAAATTACATATCTATGCACTGTCTGTGGAAACTGCAAAATATGCAGTTATGTATGATTTATTTCAACTCCTGACAGCTGGAAAAAAATAAAAAATGTATACATAGAAAACAAATTTGGAACACCCAAATTGTAATTTCATTGTCGCCATGCCAATCAGTGGCATTTTCAGAACTGTTTTCAGCTGATTAAAAATGACATATTGTTCTTATTTTAAATGTAATTGTAAAAAAATGAAAAAGCAGAATAAACGATAAAATTAAACCAGTTGAAGCCAGGGCTTTCCATACATACTTTGTTATCAAGTAGCACATTTACATGCTGGGAGAATTCAAGGCCCAAATGTAGTCAATAGGAGCAATGGAATATGATTTCACCCAAAGATGTTTTCTGCTTCTAGTCCCACATGTACTTGGTATTTCTGGTTCTTGTTACTATCAATGCACATTACTGTATGGAAGCAACATGGTTTTTTTTAATTGGTTAAAGAAACTGATTTAATGTGCTTATGCTTCATAAATGTTTGGATACGGTCATTAGAATTTATGCTAGCCAAAAACTCAAATGGTCAGGGTTGAAGTATTCATTCATGCCAATTACATATCTTACTACATTCACAGCTTTAGATGACTACTCAAATCTATACTTGAAAATTGTAACTAAAGCATCAAAAGACTAGAGTAAGGAATAAAATCTTATATGCAGACTGTTACATTATAAAACACTAAATTTGCCTGTTTCAGGAAAGTAACATGCCTCCATCTATTCAAATTAGAGAGACTATTTAACTTCCAGCAAAATTTGTTTCCAGAAATTTTAATGATTACTCTGTCTATAGGCAGGAAACCTGCCTTGCAAATTTCATTTTTTCCATATTGAACTGTCTTACCAAGTGTGTCTCCAATTTAGAATCATTGGCTTCATACTCTCAACAATACAATTGTAGCCTGCTATTTACCCCAAAATGTAAAATATGTTACTTGTGGGAAATACACAGCATGGTCTGAATACAATCAACAACACTAACATTTCCCATTTACAAATCTGCAATCTATTTATTCATATAAACACCATGCTATGAAGAATCAACCAGAAGTGTGAATGAATTGGTAACAATGCAGGGGGTGGGAGGTAGTCAGCAGCATCTCTCGGCAGCAAGCCTGGGCCTGCTGCGGGCAGAGGCTACTTTGTAGCAGCAGCCCCTGTCCACAGATGTTCAAGCTCCCCTCAGGCAGAGGCTATTCTGCCTCCTGAGCGGACCCCCCGCAGATAGGGGCCTGCTGCCACTTGGAGCTTGTATCAGAGACAGCAGTTGTATCAGAGACAGCAGTGTGGGGCGACAGGCAGTTGGTCTGCATGGGGAGCTGGGTTTAACCGACTCCCCTTGCAGACCAGCTCCCACCTGTCACCTTGCACTGCTGCCTCTGTATCAGAGGCAGCAGCATGGATGGCAGGGTGCTCCCCAGCAGTGGGGCTAGAGTGCACTGGCTGCTGGTCCCACCCTCAGGGACTATAGAATAGTCGACTCACCACTAAGAATTCATGTGGTTACTCGACTATTCTATTACCTGACAGCTAACATCCCTAGCAAAAAGTCTTATTAAAAATAACTCATTGAGATTAGTTGCATGATAAGCTACTAAACAAATCAGTCTTATGGGATGATGAGAAATTTTGGAAAGAAACAGCAGGTTATATTTTTAATACAAACATATTTTAGATGTCCAAAAAGAAGGGTTTTCTATAGAATAAGGTGAGTTATGTTGTATGGTGCCAAATTATTTCAAAGCACTGTTTTGCCACTTGAGAACAATGTCATTGCAATCTCATTCAATATTAGGCTTCATATATACTTAGATGGAGGTTAGGCTTGCCATCCATCTCAAATTGGGTGGAACAGTCCTGAAATGCATAGTTCAAGTCCCAGTGCAGAGCTAAGTGACTGAGACAGCATTTGTCACAATCCCTTGTGGTACTGCTCTATGCCTACCTGCAGTGGAGCGGAGGAGGATGGCTGAGATGGGCCTCAGCCCCTGCTCACCAAAAAGCCTCGTCCCCTGGGCCCTGCTTCTCATCTCCTTCCCAGGCCTGCATGTCCAGGCCAGAAGCCAGAGCTAGACAGTGGTAAAAGCCATTCAGGGAGCCTGGGCAACTGTGGGGAGCGCCAGATCTTCCACCTACCTTGGGCAGAATGTTCCGGAGAGCGAGCCTATGGGTTAGAGGCTGCTTTTGGGCACCTCAGCCTCCTGCTCAGAGCAGATGTAGGGCCTCGGGCTCCCACCAGGGGCCAGGGTTCTCTGGGCTGCTCTTATTGGCTGGCCAGGGAACAAGACCTTGGAGTGAAGAGAAGGAGCAGAGGGAGAGGGGCTCAGGAGAAGAGGAGGGTCAGGGCTCCTGCATGTGTCTCCCTTTTGCCTTTTTTTTAAATATCTCCTACCCTTCTAGGAGGCATTTAACAACATCTGAGGAATCTCTTGGAAGGAAGCCAGGTATGAGTATGATAGGTCTGCTGTTGTTACCTGCACAGCATGTGCCATGTTTATCTTCCTCCCAGAAGAAAGAAGGGATTTCATCTGCACTAAGTGCAAGCTGGTTGCCATTTTGGAAGAAAAAATTAGAGGACTTGAGGCCCAAGTATCAACCCTACGTTCCATCAGAGAGGATGAAGACTTCCTCGATAGAAGGCAGCATTTAATCCTGCAGGCGCAGCAGACTGAAGAGCCAGCGAGGGCAGTACAGGACAAGGAAGAGAACTGGCAGCATGTAAACTCTAGAAGAAGAAGGCGGCAGCCAACTCAGGTATCCCCCACCCCCATTCCTGTAGAGGTAAGTAACTGCTTTCAGGTTCTCTCCACAGGCACTGTGGCAGAGAATGATTTGGCAGAGACCTCTCAGGGAAGAAATCAGAAGGGAACACCATCTACTGGAAGGCATGGGATGCCTAGTCCTAGGGATGGGGGTTCCATGACCACCACTTCCAAAAGAAGACTACAGGTGGTGGTGGTTGGGGACTCCCTCCTAAGAGGGACTAAGTCATCCATCTGCCGTCCAGATCTGGAATCTCGAGAAGTGTGCTGCTTACCAGGAGCTCACATTCGGGATGTGACAGTTTTCCAAAACTGATCAAACGTTTGGACGCTACCCCTTCCTGCTTCTCCATGTAGGAACTAACAATACGGCCAAGAACGACCTTGAGCGGGTCACAGCAGATTATGTAGTGCTGGGAAGAAGGATCAAGGAATTTGAAGCACAAGTGGTGTGTTCTCGTTCATCCTCCCTGAAGGAAAAGGTCCAGGTAAGGATCATCGAATTGAAGAAGTAAATGTGTGGTTGCACAGGTGGTGTTGGAGAGAGGGCTTTGGTTTCTTCGACCATGGGACTCTGTTCCAGCACAAGGATTATTAGGAAGAGATGGGATCCACCTAACCAAGAGAGGAAAGAGCATCTTCACAGGCAGGCTTACAAACCTAGTGAGGAGGGCTTTAAACTAGGTTCATTGGGGGACAGTGACCAAAGCCCTGAGGTAAGTGAGGAACTTGGATACTGAGAAGAAACACAAGGAGGAACGAGCAACAAAGGAGGACCCTTGATTTGAATGGAGAAGGTAGGGTGATCAACTGGCTATCTAAGGTGTTTGTACACAAATGCAAGAAGCCTCAGAAACAAACAGGAAGAATTAGAAGCCCTGGCCCAATCAAAGAACTATGATTTGATTGGAATAACAGAGACTTGGTGGGATGACTCGCATGACTGGAGCACTGTCATGGAAGGGTATAAACTGTCCAGGAAGAACAGGTGCGGGAGAAAAGGAAGAGGAGTTGCATTATATATAAGAGCAGTATGTTTGCTCAGAGCTCCAGTACATAGAGGGAGAAAATCCTGTGGAGAGTCTATGGGTTAAGTTTAGAGGTGAAAGCAACAAGGGCGATGTTGTGGTTGGTGTCTGCTAAAGACCACCGGATCAGGTGGATGAGGTAGATGAGGCTTTCTTCAGACAACTGAGAGAAGCTCCCAGATTGCAGGACCTGGTTCTCATGGGCTACTTTAGTCACCCTGACATCTGTTGGGAGATCAATAAAGCAGTACACAGACAATCCAGGACATTTTTGGAGAATGCTGGGAATAACTTCTTGGTACAAGTGCTGAAGGAACCGACCAAGGGCCATGCACAGCTTGACCTGCTGCTCACAAACAGGGAGGAACTAGTAGGGGAAGTAGAGGTGGGTGACAACCTGGGAAGCAGTGATCATGAGATGGTAGATTTCAGGATCCTGACCAAAGGAAGAAAGGAGAGTAGCAAAATACACACCCTGGACTTCAGAAAAGCGGACTTTGACTCCCTCAGAGAACTGATGGGCAGGATTCCCTGGGATGCTTACATGAAGGGGAAAGGAGTCTGGGAGAGCTGGCAGTATTTTAAAGAAGCCTTATTAAAGGCACAGGAAGAAACCATCCCGCTGTGCTGGAGGGCAGGGATAGGGTCCAGAGTGACCTAGACAGATTAGAGGATTGGGCCAAAAGATGGCAGAACAAGGAGCAATGGTCTCAAGTTACAGTGGGAGAGGTCTAGGTTGGATATTAGGAAAAACTATTTCACTAGGAGGGTGGTGAAGCACTGGAATGGGTTACCTAGGGAGGTGGTGGAATCTCCATCCCTAGAGGTTTAAGTCTTGGCTTGACAAAGCCCTTGCTGGGTTGATTTAGTTGGGATTGGTCCTGCCTTGGCCAGGGGGCTAGACTTGATGACCTTCTGAGATCTCTTCCAGCTCTATGATTCTGAAAATGTTGTCACCTTCTTTGAGGCTAGGATTATTTTTCATATTCAATAGCACCAAAATGTTACATATTTCTTCTGAGATTTTAGACAAAGCAAGGAAAGTTTTCGAAGTTCTGCTCTCACAAGATCTCTTCTAGATTGGTGGAGATTTTATAATTTTTCTGTCATGGGCCAAATCTCATGAAAATTGTTGTTTTCGTGTAATGTCAGCCACATCTGAATCACAACTGGAAGACAGTCTCCTCCTGATCTAAGAACAAATGTATAACACTCCCTCCCTCTTCATCTTAAACTGAAACCTGCGATTCGAAACTTTGATGATGTCTGTGTCTCTGAAGAAGCTGCACAACCACTGACAGTGCTACTTGTTGGTCGGGCAGGTGTTGGCAGGTCACTGCTCCATTGAATTAGTTCATGGGTGGTACACCTTCAAAGCTCAGAGCAGCCAACTGCTCCCTTCCTCTGAAATGCCCTGCTCCCTTTTTACAGCCCTGCCTCCAGCTGATGCAGGTGTGACTGAGCAGGGCCACTTGGGCACAGAGCTGTTCCTTAACCCCTTACTCTTCAGTACAGAGTTCATACACGATCATAAACTCCCTGTGTGTGTGTGTAAGTATACATACACACAGAGACACCCCTGTCTTAAGGTAATACTACTTATACTGTATCACTTAGAAATAAAAAAAATGTGTATCAGTTATATAGCACCTTTCAGCAAAAGATCTCTGTGTTTTACAAAGATGTGAGAATTAATATTCTATTTTTGCAAATGAGCAAATAGTCAGAGAAATTAAGTAGCTTGCTCAAAGTTACACAGAAAATCAGCTACAGAGATAGCATCAGAATCTAGGTGGAGGCTTCAAAAAAAGAATAAAAAACATCCAGGCAGCCACTTACTTCCTTCTTCTCAGTTGCTATTTTCCCCCCATTGGAAATGAACAAAAAAAACCCACCCTAACAGCAAGTTAGAAGAAATATAGAATACTAGTTTATTAAACCAATTATTGTATTAATTTTCCATAAGCAATAACCAAATTAACAGTAACATTTTGTATCAGATATTTTGATTTTGTCACACTGCTGCACAGGAACTAAAAACGATTTCCACTGAAAACCAGTCACCTCACTGAAAATCAAGCCCTACCTCCCTTCCTGATTAATACAATTCAAGCCACGATACAGTACAGTAGTTCCACCCACCAGCCAAACAAACCAGTTCAAAATATCAGAGAAATATAACCATTCAAAAAAAAAAAAATCAATTTCTTACATTCTAACTGAATTCAATATGGATGGAGAGATTATGACTTTTTATAAGAAAAACGCCTTTAAAAGCCTTCTGGGGACTATGCATTAAAATGGAAGCCATCAACTCTGAGTAGGAAATTACAAGTCACAAAAAAACAGCCTTTTAAAAACAAAATAAATGTATTTAGATCTGAAACTCCCAGTCACTAACCCTATCACTGAAAACTAGGGTTAGTGGGTGGGCAGTACAGTTATATTCCCATTTGAAAATGAGAACATACACATCACTACCAACTAAAGCCATATGAATCCCATCTACCAGTTAGGAAGCCTAGGACATTTCTGTTTCTTCTAGTGAACATTATTCACTGACTAGAGTTAATTTTCTAATACTCAGTTTCAAATCAGCTAAAAGCTAATGCTATCTTAAAGTTTTTATTTCTCTTACAAGCTTGCATATAATGTTCCCCATGTTTTTACATAGAACGTTAGTTAATACACATCAATTAATGCTGTTTTTGTAAAAGGAAATTATTGCATGTTAAATGAAATAAATGTAGGTTTTCGTCTCTGTTTAATGGGGGCGAGATAATTTCGATCAACTCTAATCACGTGACTAATCTGAACTTCTTTTGCCAACAGCTAGTATATTGGATTGTTTTGTCAACCATCATGCTTATAATCCCATTCCAGGCATTTTTAAAAACATTGTAATTTTTCTGAAAGTTAGGAGTATTGTTGTTATTAGGAGTATTATTCAACTGATGTTTAGAAATTTAGCATTTATCTTATGTTTTATTGTTAAATACAGAACAGTATAACTGATAGGAGTCATGAAAGAAAGATCTAGAGGTCATAGTGGACCACAAGCTAAATATGAGTCAGTGTGACACTGTTGCAAAAAAAAGCAAACATGATTCTGGGATGCATTAACAGGAGGGTTATCAGCGAGAATGAAGTGACTCTTCCGCTCTGCTTTGCACTAACTAGGCCTCAGTTGGAGTACTGTGTCCAGTTCTGGGCACAACATTTCAAGAAAGATGTGGAAAAATTGGAGAAGGTCCAGAGAAAAGCAACAAAAATGATTAAAGTTCTGGAAAACTTGACCTATGAGGGAAGACTGAAAGAATTGGGTTTGTTTAGAAGAGAGAAGATTGAGAGGGAACATATTAGTTTTCAAGTAACTAAAAGGGTGTTGTTAAGGAGGAGGGAGAAAGATCAAGGAGAATAATTTCTGATAGGACAAGAAACAATGGGCTTAAATTGCAGGAAGGGAAGTTTAGGTTGGACATTAGGGAAAATTTCCTAACTGTCAGGGTGGTTAAACGCTGGAATAAGTTGCCTAGGGAGGCTGAGGCATCTTCATCACTTGAGATATTTAAGAGCACGTTAGATAGATATCTATCAGGGATGGTCTAGATCAGTGGTCCCCAACACAGTGCCCGCGGGCACCATGGCACCCACCGGAGCATTTGTGCGCGCCTGCCTAGCACTGTCCCCGGGCGCCCGGCGCGCGTGCGGCCCCTGGCCCAGGCGCACAGGTGGCCCGGTGCATGCGCGGCGCCTGCCCACCAAAAAGGTTGGGGGCCACTGGTCTAGATGGTGCTTGGTCCTGCTGTGACAGCAGGGGACTGGACTTGATGACCTTTTGAAGTCCCTTCCAGTTATAATATTCTATGATAATTAATATGTACCAGTTCACTATATTTCTATGTGCTTTAGAGATGAACAATGTTGAAAGTAAAGGGGCTACTGTATTTGAAGGAAGTTGGAAGAAAATACTTAACTCCATTATTTTTTACTAAATTTAAATGTATTAGGGGAAACAACCTAAAATAGGAATTCCCTAACATTTTAATATGTCGCTGAATTTAAATTAACATCTACATGCTTCTAACTAAAAGTGAAGGAAGTTCTGTGCATAAGAAAACACAGAAAAGTCAATTTTAAAAATATCTACTTTCAGGTGGCAGCCAAAAAGAAAAACGGGATGTTTTATTCATTTATAACGTTTTATATCTGACTTGTTTCACTTTAGTCTTCATTTATTGGACAGTCATATACATCACTAAACAAAAAAGCTGGAACAATAAAATATTTTCACCATCCTTTTTCTCTTGTGGTTCAAAATCTGGTACTGCCATGTTACAAACCATAAAATGGCTGGTAACATTATGGCCTCACAACTCTCTGCAGAGAAACCCAAAAGAGCAAAGGGGAAGGAGGAGGAGATCAGGTCCTTGAGTGTCCTTATCAGCATTTCTTTTATTGACCCCATCACCATCCCAAAACTCTGAAGAAAGATGCTTCCATGTAGCAGCCACAAAAAACCACACATACCCCCACCACACAACTTGCAGAGTTACAGGGAAGGGATGGAATGTGCTGCCTCCCTCAGGTGTATTAGATCCATTCTGTCCACAAAAGCAAAGTGGTCCATGTAGGCCTTAATTATTAAGCATTTAAAAAGAAGGAATACACCTCCTAATACTGAAACAAAATAATTATCAATGCATGTACAGCACTTTGAATATTTGAAAGTGTTATTTATTCGTGTGCTAAGAAGGATGAAAGAAAGGAAAGAACAAATCACACTCAAAAGTTGAATAATGATCATTATATGGCTGGGATTTTCAAAGGATGTTCAACTCATCTCTTTATGGGGGGCGGGAAGCAGAGTCAAATAATTGTTCAATTTAACTGAATCAAAATACTTGTCATGGAAAGAGGAGGGAAATGAAAGGGTCCATAGGACTTGTAGTAATACAAATAAGTAATTAATAATCTTTATGGGAAACATCACAAGAGAATTGCCTGACTTATCTATATTAAATGATTTAAACTAAAAACAAAGCCATAAGAGTTATCTAATTACAAGGAATAAAGCCCATAGGCTCTCAAGAGCTTTCAAAGATTCAAATTCAGTTTCTACTTGATGACAATAATTCTGCAGGAAGCCAAAGTCTGAGACAGTTCTGCAGAAAAGGACCTGGGGATTACAGTGGATGAGAAGCTGGATATGAATCAACAGTGTGCCCTTGTAGCCAAGAAGGCTAATGACATATTAGGTTGCATTAGAAGGAGCATTGCCAGCAGATCTAGAGAAGTGATTATTCCCCTTTATTCGGCTCTGGTGAGGCCAAATCTGGAGTACTGTGTCCAGTTCTGGGTCCCCCTCTATAGAAAGGATGTGGACACATTGGAGAAGGTCCAGCGGAGGGCGACCAAAATGATTAGGGGGCTGGAGTGCATGACCTATGAGGAGAGACTGAGGGATTTGGGTTTGTTTAGTCTGCAGAAGAGAAGAGTGAGAGGGGATTTGATAGCAGCCTTCAACTTCCTGAAGGGAGGTTCCAAAGAGGATGGAGAAAGGCTGTTCACAGTAGTGACGGATGGCATAACAAGGAGCAATGGTCTCAAGTTACAGTGGGAGAGATCTAGGTTAGATATTAGGAAAAACTATTTCCTAATAGGGTGGTGTACTGAAATGAGTTACCTATGGAGGTGGTGGAATCTCCATCCCTAGAAGTTAAGTCTCGGCTTGACAAAACCCTAGCTGAGTTGATTTAGTTAGGATTGGTCCTGCCTTGGCTATGGGGCTGGACTTGATGACCTCCTGAAGTCTCTTCCAGCTCTACTATTCTATGGCAGTTTCAAGAAGCAAAATTAGTACAGAGTTGAGCATTAAGAGAAACTATCATTGAGAGCTAAATCTTTCAGGGATGGCTCTCACAATTAAATGTATACCTTATATACACTCTGAATTTGTCTTGGTTCAACATCCAGCCATTAGATCTTGTTACACCTTTCCCTGCTACACTGAAGAGCCTACCACTAAATATTTGTTCCCATGTTACTTACCAACTGTGATCAAGTCACCCCCTTAAAGTTCTTTTTGTTAAGCTAAATAAACTGAGCTCATATCAATGTAAGGCATGTCTTCTAATCATTTAATAATTCAAATGGCTCCTCTCTGAACCCTCTCCAATTTAGCAGCCTGCTTCTTGAATTGTGAACACCAGAACTGAAAACAGTATTCAATCAAACACCACACCATTGCCAAACACAGAGGTAAAATAAAGTCTCTCCTCCAACTTGAGATTCCCCTATTTATTCATCCAAGGATCTCATTAGCCTTGATTTTCACAGCATCTCATTGGGATCTAATATTCAGCTGACTGTCCACCATGACCCCCAAATCTTTTATGGGGTTCACTGCTTTCCAGGAGAGTCCTCACTCCTGTAAGTACAGCCTACATTCTTTGTTCCTTCTTAGCTGTATTAAAATGTGTATTGTTTGCTTGTGTCCAATTTACCAAGCAATCCAGCTGACTCACTCTAAGTGATTTATCCTCTTCATTATTTATCACTTCCACAATTTATGTATCATCTGCAAACTGTCAGTCATAATTTCATGTTTTCTTCTAGGTCACTGACAGAAAAGTTGAACAGAATAAGGCCTAGACCCCACTAGAAACACACCCATTTGATGAGGATTCCCTATTTACAATTATATTTTGAGTCCTATCATTCAGCTTTTTATCCATTTAATATATGCTATGCTAACTGTATACTATTCTAGGTTTATTTAAAATTAAAATGTTGTATGGTACCAATTTAAATGTTGTACAGAACTCTAAATATATTACATGAATGCCATCATGTACAACCAAACTTTTAATCTAATAAAAAAATATATATCAAGTTAATTTAACAGGATCTATTTTTCATAAACATACATTAGTTAATATTAATTACATTATGTCCTTGATTCTTTTTTACTGAAGCTCCGTAGCAGCCATTCCATTATCTTGCTGAAATTGATGTCTGACTGAAAGGCCTATTACTATCCAGGTCATTCTGTTTAACCTTTTAAAATATTGGCACAATAGCTTCTTTCGAGTCTTATGGAACTTCTCCTGTGTTGCAAGACGTAATGATAATCAACATTAATGGCCCAGCAATGTCCTCAGTAGGAATGTTAGATATCGTGTAACTGAACAGTTAAATTTTAACAGTTACATGACTATTCGGTAGTCCCCAGGGGAAGGGACAGCAGCAGGTGTGCTCCCAGCCTCACTGCCCTGGGCAGGAGTGGGGGGGGAAGGGAGAGGAGGAGAGAGGCGACTCGATGGGATCCAGTACTTGTGGGGAGCCACCTACCCCCAGCACCGCCAACAGTGCTGCCTCTGATACATCAGTGCTGAGGCAGCAGTGCAGGACAGCAGCAGCCCCTGTCTATGAGAGGCCCCTACTCCCCACGGACAGAGGCTAAGCCAGCATCCCACTGAGCAGCTTCCCCTGCTGCCTCTGATAGAGGTAGCAGCCCGGGAGGAGGGGGGTGGAGGACCCAATGTTCAAGGGGGAGCCGGCTTTTAAGCGTATTAGCTCCCTCCTGCCCCTACCACACTGCTGCCTCTCCATCAGAGGCAGCAGCATGGGAGGGTGAGATAGGAGGCGGCTCCGTGGGATCTAGTACTCATGGGGAGCCAGCTAAAAAGCTGGTTCCTCACAGGCACCAGCTCCCACCTTCCCCCCCCCCCCCGCACTTGCTGCCTCTGATACAGAGAGGCAGGGTGGGGAGTGCATGTAAAAGACAAGGTTAACAATCAATAAGCTTGGGCTTGTTGATCAGTTAATCGTGTAGTCATCTACACACTGACATCCCTAGTCATCAGCCAGATCTTTTCATAAAAATCATAAAAACAAGGGGACTGGAAGGGATCTCAAGAGATCATCTAGTTCAGCTTCCTGCACTAAGGCACAACCAAATAAACCTAAATCTTCTCTGGGCAGGTGCTTATCCAACCCCTTACTGCACATCTCCAATGATGGGGATTTCACACCTCCCTGGGAACCCCAGTCAAGAATTTAACAATCATTATAGCTAGAAAGTTTTATTTAACATCAAACCTAAATCTCCCCTGCTGCAGATTAAACCCATTGCTTTTTTGAACCACTGATCACTATCCTTCTTATCAGAAAAAAAAAAGGGTATCAAGTTAGCAGGATGGATAAGCACCTGTCCAGGAATGGTTTAGGTTTATTTGGTCATGCCTTAGCATAGGAGGCTGGACTAGATGAACTCTTGAGATCACTTTCAGTCCTCTTGTTTCTATGATTTTTTATTATAAGATCTGGCCGAGGACCTTGCTGGACTGTATATTAGGAAACTTAAGAGGTCCTCCTTCAGTGTTCTGTTCAAGACTAAATGCGGCAAGTTTTCTTTAACATACCTTTACAGGTCAAATTTTCTAAACCTTTTAGCATTTTCTGTTGCTCCACTCTGAGCTTCTCCAATTTGGTCTTATTCTTCCTGAAGTGTGTGGGGCACCTAGAATTAGACACAGTACTAAAGCTCAGACCTGACCAGTGCCAAGTACAGCACAACAATTACCTCCTGTGGCAAAGCTTTTGCCATGTCCTGTGGGTCCTGCACTTCCTGGAGATTCATGGTTGCCTCAGGGGCTTGCTGTGACCCTCCACACAGCCTCTGGCTCTTTATTAGGCTAGGTCACAGCCTACTGAGCCACCCTCATCACAAGCAAGTCCATAGTTTGGGGTGAAACCCCTCCATAGACCTGGTCCCCCCTCTCAGGGGCAGACTGTAGTGGCATGGAGAGTGTTGAGGGGAACCAGGGACCACCCACTATTCCAAGTTCCAGCCCAGGGACTCTAAGACAGGGGCAACTGGCAGTCTTTCCCTGGGCCACTTCTCCAAACGATCCCCGCCCCCCAGTACCTTCTCCCTAGTACCTGAGCAATATTTCCTGCTCCACCACAGCACTTTTCCACACTCTCAGTCCTTAGCTCTCTCCATACAGCTTTTTCCATTCAATCCTTGACCTTCTCCCCTACCCTACCTGAGGGGAAGCCTTTTAAACTGGCCCCAGCAGGCCTTAATTGGCTGCAGGTGCCCTGATTAGCCTGCTGCTTCAGGCAAACTCTTAATTGGTGCCAAGTGCCTGCCTGCCTTGATTACATGACAGCAGTGCTTGGCCAGCTCACTCATGGAACAGAAAACTATTACCGAGTTTCCTGTATATTTGCCCTCCACCAAGCTACTGTTGCCAGCTGCCCTGGTTCTGTCACACTCCCATGTCTTACATATGACACTGCTGTTAATACAACCCAGAATTATATTAGCCTTTTCTTCATCTGAATCATATTGATGGCTCATATTCAAATTTGTGATCCACTCTGATCTACAGATTCTTTTCAGTAGTTCTACCATCTAGTCAGTATTCACCATTTTGTAATTGTGCATTTGATTTTTCATTCCTAAGTGAAGTACTTCATATGTGTGTTTATTGAATTTCATCTTTTGATTTCAGACCAATTCTCCTATTTGTCAAGGTCACTTTGAATTCTAATTCTGTCCTCCAAAGTGCTAGCAAGCCTTCCAGCCTATTTTCCTCTCCATCATCCATCTTATTAATGAAAATAATGAATATTTAAAACTCTTGGATGCAATTTATCTGGACCTGCATTTAACATCCTTCTGAAACACCAGTCAAATGGAAAGAGCACCACCCTATGACATAACTACACCATTTGTTTTTCCCAAATGCAGAAAAGAAATATTTATTGAACGCTTCTGCCTTTTTTGTATTACTATTAATAGTTCAACTACTTCTATCTAGTAATCAACCAATACTATTGTCAGCCTCATAGAAGATAGTCTTTTCTTTTGCTTCCAGGTATCTGAACTGTTTCTTGCTGTAGTCTTACTGATCCCACTGCATACTGTACTCCGAAGATACTCATGTTATTTAAAAATAAACCTCCAACTTGCTAAGCCTTTTCCACATTACTGTCTGATTAGGTGCAGCTCCATCTACTCCCTGAAAAGCCAAATTCAATATATGTGATGAAGCAGTTGAGGATACAGTCCAAGATGCATGCCCAAGCTCTGAAACATGCTCATCTGTGATCACACACTCTATCCCCTCCAGCACCATGAATACCACCAAACTCGGATTTTCAGATTAGAAGTATTGTAAAGGGCAGTTGGGAGGTCCAGACAACCTGATGGTTAGAATGTGTGGTTCCAACTCCCTGCTCAGTTGTGGGTGTCAGAAGTAGGTGTAACCCTTCCTTACCACTGGGTCCCAGCCCATGACTCTGTATTTGTCAGCACCTAAACAGGAGCAGCCTTTTTGGCAAGGAATCTAAATTCACTGCCCTGGACTACTTTTTACCAATCTGTTCATGTTGGGCCATGCCCCTCCAATGCACATAGTTGGATGACCTGCTTCTGGTAGGGTCCATTTTGTGAGTCTTCAATGATACCTAGTCATGGTTGCCACCTCCTTCAAGCAGGTGGCAGCAAATTTGGGCGGGTGAGTCCCACAATGTTCCAGTGCTTCGTCCATTCAAGTTGCCTCTAGAGCTAGGAGGATCCTAGGTCTCCTCCAGAATCTCTCTAGGCTGTGGAAACAGTGCTTTCTCTCATGATGGCTGCCTTCCCAGGCAGGTTAGTGCTCCCCTCCTCAGTTAGAGGTGGCTAGTTCCTGCCCCTTAGCCAGTCAGCCCCAACCTGGGTCAGGCTCTTTCCTTTTCTCCTCTGTCCATGCCTAGCTTCAGGTATAATACAGTGGGGCTAGCAGTATTTTCAATTACAGCCAATATAAAAATGGCGTGTTTATTCCCTCCCTCTACCTGGGTCAAAACAGTTTCTAGCCTCACACTTGATACGCTGGTTTGCAGAAGAAATTCTTTGGTGTAATTGGGTCTGTACAAAATGGATTCTTGTCAGAACTGAGACTTAAAGACTTGAAAGGCTTCTTCATAACCTTTGGTTCACTGCATTGTCTTCTGGCCCCATTCTTGAGAAGATCTGTCAGGGGGCCACACCAGTTTTAGAAACTCAGAAGAAATTGGCAGTAGTACCTGGCTCATACTAAAAATCGCCACACCTGTTTCTTAAAGGAAGGTGGATACATCTGGAGGGCTTGGACATTATTAACCAAGGGTTGCACCATGTCTTTTCTCAAAGCGTATCTAAAGTAGGTTGGCATTTGGAAGGATTTGCAGTCAGGCCTGCCTCCTGGAGGCATGCCCATGACATGTTTTAAGTGGTCCTGCCAGTCTGGACTACAATGTCATCTAGGTACTGGCTATGTGGTTGGAGGATCCAGTCCATTAGCTTCTTGCTGGAACATGGCTGGGGTACCATGCAACCCAAAGGCAAGTGTCTTGAACTGAAACAACCCAAAGTGAGTTGAAAGAGCTGTTTTCTCTCTGGACTCTAGTGAGCGGGAATCTGCCAGTATCTCTTCCTCAGATCCAGATTGGTGACATATTCTGATTTTCCTTCTCCGGTCAAGCAGTTCATCCACACAAGGCCTCAGATATTGATCAAATTTTGAGACTTCACTGAATTTTTGAAAGTCAATGCAAAACCAGGTGGTCCTATCATGGCTAGTGTATTGGTAGACAGAATATGAACTAAAGTTAGGTAAAAGTCCCTCCAAAACTGAAGAGAAGGGTCAGTCAGGCATGCTTAGTCCAAAGCGAAGTGAGGGTCCCCAGACACAGGTGCCAGCTTCCTCCTTGCTCCAGCAGTGCTCAACCCTGCTCCATCCCAAGCCATATCCTACTCCATCCCTTCCCCCAAACTCCCACCCTGACCTTGCCTCTTCCTGCCCTTGCTCTGCACAGGCCATACTCCCACTCCACCCCTTCCCCCAAACCCTACTCACTCCCACCCCACCTCTTTCCACCCAGTTCCACTCCCTCCCCCAAGTGCACCCCATCACTGCTCCTCCTTTCCTCCAAGTGCCTCCTGCACATCGCAGCACAGCTGTTCCACAGCATGAAGGAGGAGCTGGGAGATGGAGGAGTTCATCAGCAGGGCCATGGCCAGGCAGGAGGCACTGTGTGGTGGGGAGAGAGAAGGAACTGGCTGCCAGTGGGACTGGAGCACCCATGGAATTGGTGCCTATGTTTCACAAACCATCATAATAGAGATCCCCTAGTACTATGAATTTTATAGCAGATCTGATTGAGAGTTAGATTAAGCAGTTATGATTGGTCTGTAAGTATGGACCAATCAGAGAGGGTCTCAAGATAATTGGAGGATATATATGCTAATGCTAAAATTGGGAAACAAGCCAATCAGAACAGGCCAAAAATGTTATAAAAGACAGAGAGCAAGCAGGCAAAAATCAGTCAAGTTAGGCATAGGAGTAGAAGGAGAACCAGCAAAAAGAGACTAGAAGAAATGTAAAAGGACATAGAGAGTTCCTTGGTAAACCCAGACAATTCTACTAGCACTGCCTCCCTGCTTTTACCTTGCAGTAAGAGATTAATAGGTCAACCTCTTGGGAACCTGGAAGTAAGCAACAGGAGGGCGACTTTGGAATCCCTGAGTTTGTTCTTGGGGTAACAGACACTTGTCTTCCCCTGTTTCCATGCCAAAGAATGGCCACTGATAGGAGATAGGCCATCAGCTTTGATGACACCTGAATAAGGGTGTCAACTTGTCCTCTGTCTTTTTAGAGTTCCACCCACTTCCCAGACTTGACTGGTAAACACAAGTCAGTCATGATTTCATAACTTTACATATAATGTTGCTACATGCATTCACTTCGATATTACAGAATAGCACGTTATTTGTTTACAAATGACAAAATACAAAGCATATTTTATATAAAAACTATTACAATAGTGTGTACTGTGTGAATACGGGGTGCATTCCATCATGGTGTTTAAAGTGAACACAAGCAAAAGGTTACTTAACAGAAGAGTTTCAAATGATAGCAAGTGTAAATATTGGAAACAAATGCTTACATACAAAATAAAATCACAACTTGCTCTGAAACCTAGACTTATTTAACTACATACTTTCATATCATATAGGCTGTGTCTAAACTACATCCCTTTTCTTGAAAAAGGGATGTAAATTAGACACTTGGAAATTGCAAATGAAGCTGGGATTTAAATTTCCCGTGCTTCATTTGCATAATGGTGGCCACAGATTTTTTCGAAAAGGGGCTTTTCAAAAGAAAAACGGCTGTTTAGATGGGGATCGTTCGAAAATAAAACCCTTTTTCGAAAGATCCTGTACTCATTTTTTCAGGCTTCATTTGCAATTTCGAAGTGTCTAATTTACATCCCTTTTTCGAGAAAGGGATGTAGTTTAGACACAGCCACAGAGCAAAGGTTTCCCCAAGTCTTTATATCATTTTTCATCCAAGCATGGCTGTGATCCTTTATTCCATGAGATAAATATGCCTCCAGCTTATCCCTTAGGTAAAGGATACTGTGTGTATCTTTGTAATCCTAGATGTATCAAAACAGTCCTCTGACCTTTAATCATAAACTAGGCACCCTCATTTGCATTTTCCTTCTTGAAGATTTCACAATCTCTTGTTCATTTCACAATCTTGGTTAGTTGATGGCTCCATGTACAAACAGACTTACATTATAAGATGCACAACACATAATGGCCAGACCGCAATTTAAGCAGTACCTATTCAAGGCATATCACCTCCTATTGCTATTCCTTTAACTTCAATGCTTTAAGAACACAATTTCCAATATAGATTCTTAAATATTATCCATACATACATTCTGCATTGATTATGACAACTGTTGGGCTATTTGTTCTTAGTACATACCTTACATGCCACCCTTTGGTGAATTAGGCTACATCTACACTGCACCTCTCTTCCGCAAAAGCCTATGCAAATGAAGCATGGATTAGCATATTGCCGTGCTTCATTTGCATAATTAATGAGAGGCTGTTTTTGCGCAAAAGGCTTTTGAGCAAAAAGGAGCTGTGTAGACAGCTCCTTTTTGCACAAAAAACCCTCTTGCGCAAGAGCTGTTCTTCCTCATTTTTTCAGGAAGAATGGTTCTTGCACAAGAGGGGGGTTTTGTGCAAAAAGGAGCCGTCTACACGGCTCCTTTTTGCACAAAAGCCTGTTGCACAAAAACAGGCCCTCATTAATAATGCAAATGAAGTGCGGCAATATGCTAATCCGTGCTTCTTTTGCATAGGCTTTTGCACAAGAGAGGTGCAGAGTAGACGTAGCCTTATTGTCTACATACTTTACCCAGGGGGTCCCTGAAAAACTCTGTATTCCTCTATGCCCTCTGTCAGTTAGCACAAAGAGGTTCCTGGCTCACAGAAGGGAGAATTTTTTCTTCTAAATCATACTAGGAAATGTGGAGCATGTCTCCACAAAATCCAATGGAACTGATCTGAGCTTCCCCTGGTGTAACTGACAACAGAATTTAGACTCAGTTATTTATCCAAAAGTAAAAAAAAGTCACAGGATTTAAAAAAGGTTTGCCATCTCAAAGCTCTTTTTCAATGCCATTTGTTAACCAAATACACACGCCTACACATCATTTGATATGATCAATATAACATTAAAATACAACTGATATTGCATTTCATGATACTGAATTAAAATTAACTAAAGGAAATTTAAAACAATGCAAATAAAATTGCATTGGTTTTGGAGAGGTTGTTCAATAATGAAGCTATCCATTGAAACATTTTCACAAGTTGAGAGCGAACAGTTATCATGGGAAGTGCATATAGTAATTCATGTGTAGAAAAGCATGCACTTGAGTTGTACCATTAATTCTAAAATCTCCTTGTATTTAATATACAAAAGAGTGATTTCACAGACTGGAGGACAAAGGTTTTGTAAATGTTCCCCATTATACCCATCACTGTAAATGGAATCTAAAGATTTATACATTTTACATGAGTATAAGACTGTCTGATTGACTTCAAACAATGCAAACTTGATAAAGCGTTCATATATCTTTATGCTGGCCTCTAATTATTCACCAGGTAGGAAAGACAAGCTCAGCATACTTTGAAACAACCACAAAATTACTTTGGCATTAAACTGGATTCTTCAAGACGCCTCCAGCACCATCCAATAGTAGGCATCAAAATATCTTGTCTTTTCTAATGTGCTTTTAATACATTCTTGAAATATAAAACATGTCAAACGCCCTGCAAAAATATCAGATGGCAAAAGCAGCCTGAGAAGAAGTTGAGAAATTATCCACCAGCACAACAGAGATTAGAGCAGTGGTTTCCGCCATGGCGCCCTCCAGGGCATTTATGTGCGCCCGCCAAAACATCTGGGCTGGCCCCGCCCCCGGCGTACGGCACATGCGTGGTGCCGGCCCCGAGCACGTGGGCGACCCCTGCCCCGGGCGTGCGGCACATGCGCGGTGCCGGCCCCGGGTGCAGGGCGCGTGGGCGGCCCCTACCCCCGGCGTGCGGCACATGCGCGGTGACAGCCCCGGGTGCTGGGCGCGTGGGCGGCCCCTACCCCAGGCGTGCAGCACATGCGCGGTGCCAGCCCCGGGCGCAGGGCACATGGGTGGCCCCTACCCTGGCGCGCGGCATATGTGCGGTGCCAGCCCGTGGTGCGTGGGCGGCCCCACCTCTGGGTGTGCAGCACATGTGTGGCCCCACCCCCAGAAGCGCGGCGCGTGAGCGGCCCCGCCCCCGGACGCCCAGCATGTGAGCAACCCTGCCCCCGGGCGCCCAGCAGCCACAAAAGGTTGGGGACCACTGGATTAGAGAGAGCTTTGGGCCGGATCAGCCCTACGCTGTTATACCTGCAGTCAATGCCAGTCTGCAGTGCGTAGGTGAGAACCTGATTCAGTTCAATAGCATTCAACAGTCACCAGGAGACTGATGATTCCGGGAGACTCCAGGCCAATCCTGGAGGTTTGGCAGCCAAGACAGCCACCAGGAAGCACATTATGTCTACCAGCCAAGGGAGGCTGCAGAGGAAACCTGGGTGCTTCCAGCAACTGAGGGCGCTATGGGAGGCAAGTCACCCAGCAAACTGGACTCCAGGGGCCATGCCACAAACTGAAAGGACTCTGGTAGGAAGTAGCCCAGGGCAGTGGTTTTAGACTCTCTGCTCAGAATGCCCCAGTTCAGGGGTTGACACACACAGAGCCCTGAGATGGGACCCAGTGTATTCGAAGGGTTCAGGTTCTCCTATGGTCAACTGCCTGAAAGACTGAGGCGCTCTGACGAGAGAAACAAGGGGCCAGGAAACAAGGGGCCAAACCGAAGTCAGGTGTGCTAGCCACTAGGAGATTTAGCTCTCCATGCAACCTGTTATGGAGCCCATAAAGAAGAAAAAAGATATTTTTAAGGAGGGGTTCATCAATTACTGTAACACATCAAGGAGAACACTAGTTCCAAATTTATTTCTCTTATTTTTAAAAATCTGACAAGCGCATCAATAGTAAGCATAATTAAATATATTGTACTATAGTCCACAGTTAAACACCTCCAAATAATGAAAATGTTCATATTCCTTCAAATTAGTAAAACCCACTCAGTAGTCAGACATCAATAGTAATCTAACTTTTATAGGTTTATTTAACCTAAGGCAAAAAGTTAAAGGCATGTACCCTGGTTGAAACTTTTTGTTAGTTTGTTTTAATTTCATCCGCATAATTTACAAACTCTGAAAAGGTTTTGGAGAGTAATGGGTATGATTCTTCTGACAAAAACCTTTTTAGTTGCATCTTACAGGACCCTTGCCTGGCCCAAAATTGGCACTGTTGGTGGCTAAACTTCAACTCTGAGAGCATTATATTAGAGTTGGATAAATATCATGTGACCCATCTTAATGGGAAATAAAGATTTCTTTCTCCACTTCACAGCCACCTCTTTTTCAATTCCTTTTAGAAGCTTTCCAGTTCTTTAAGTAAACACATTTCACTTCTAATCCATTAGCCTGTGAAGTTCCATCAGAACTCTATGTTCAGAGAAAATCCATCATGTTTATTTCACTGACTTACTGGACAAGACTAGTCACAGATGCTAAAACAATAGTTTTAGTTAAAATGACATACATGGTCCAATGCATTACATCTGGGTCACATATTACAGCCTATGTATTAGAGTTCAATCTGAAGCCATCAAATTCAGGAATAGAGACACAAGATGTCTTAATTACCCTCTACATTAGGAATGTTAAATTTCAATTAATTAACTAATAGAACAGTTGAAGGGATTTCCACTGACTATTCGATTAGTCGATAAGAACTAGCACAGCGTTCCGCCTTTGAAATGTACAATCCCCTGCTGACCCCGGGCTCCCTGCGAATGCTTCCGCTTTCAAATGTACATTTCAAAGTTAGAATGACGCCACTGCGCCCCTGCCCCCTCCCATGGGGCTGGAGCTAGGGGGAACCAGCTTTTAAGCCGCTCCCCCTAGCACCTCCTCATTTCCCCCCCTTGCTGCCTCTTTCTGATAGAGGCAGCAAGTGGGGGGAAGTGACTAGTCGACTAGTGTGTCGACTATCCGATAAGCTTTTACTTATTGGATAGTCAACTAGTCAATTAGTCTCTTACATCCCTAATCTACATAGAAATACTCGTGTACGATTAATTTAAGTATTGCTAAGTAGCACGCAACAGACTAAAAGTATTGTGGTCATTACATCCTTTTATTTTAAAATAAGGATACATTTTGGTTTTATGCATGGCTGACACAATGTGGAAAACAGAGAGTTTGCAACAGCTACTCAGAGTTTCTCGGCTCTAACCAGACAACAGGGCTCAGCCTACTTTGGGGACAGGAGTTGAGGCGGCCAAAGCAGAGAAGGTGGAATGGCCTGGCCTCACCACCTCTCTGAATGACCACTTTCCCTTAAGGCTTTGGACTCCACTGAAAGCATTAGCTAAGTCCCTCCTTATCACTCACACATACACCTAGTACATAGTATCTGGTTCTAATAAGGCAGACCTAGATGGGGAAGAAGCTCTCTCAAGTCAGTGGTAGTTTTGCCTTAATAGAGAATAAGTTAGGACTGGATCTTCTCTATTGCAGACATTTTTTGTCCATTTCACAGAAATGATGTCTTTCCACCTGTCCAAGGAAAATGTATTTTAGTCCCTTGTGTTAACTTCTCACAATCATATACTTAAAATATGTTTATTATTTTGTTTTGAAAATATACTAATTCATATCTCAGACTTTATTTCCAACAGAAAGAATCCTGCCATATACCTACAGTATGCACTGTAACAGAAGTTGACATGAAAATAGGTAAGGCATTAGTGAGAGAAGCTTCACAAGGCATTTTTCAGTTTTCAAAAATGGATATAAATACAGTATGAACTGAAGCAACAGTCACATCCCACTTATAAAATAAACTGCAATATTATTTCTGGTTGAGAAAACCAGGGAAGTAAGAAAAATATGAAGTTTTCCTGAAAATGGAAGATAGGAATCGTAAGAATCAATTTGCTAGAGAACCGAGAAACATATTCCATTGTAAAAATGTTGAAATGATAGAGAAGATAATGTGCTTCATACTGTAGGAGTTACAGTTCAATTCATGATTGTGCTTATACATAATCTTGCAGTAAAAACAGTAGACTCAAAATCAGTAAAACAAAGTTCCATTCACCTGCACCAGCCCTGGGAAAATCATCTAAGAATAGCTCTACAATGGGGATTTAATATCTAAGGGTACATCTACACAGTAGCACTTACCTCGAAATAAGCTACACAATTTGAGCTATGCAAATTGAGTAGTTTATTTTTAAATAAATCGTTATTCCGGCATCTTTCTTAATCCTCGTGCAATGAGGTTTACAGGAAGCCAGAATAACAAGCCCGTTATTTCGAATGTATTTCGAAATAATGGGCACGCTGTCAAGATTCACAGAACACTATTTCAGGATAACAGATGTTATCCCGAAATAGCGCTGCTGTGTAGACGTACAGTGTCCTTTTGGCCATCACTGGAATTCACAACCTCCTCACACAAGCTGTTACTTAATCATGGAGGCACATTAAATGCCCAGGTGCCTGAATTTAAACCAATAAAGCCCCCTGGTATGTACCTAAATTTATCCTGATGGACAGATGCAAAGCCACCGAAGTCTAGATGCCACTGACTTACTGCTGCTCAATGCCTAACTAACACTTAAGCCCTGGCAGGATTCACAAACAAGTCATTCCGCAGCCATCTTCCCCTGTGTGGCCTGATCCAGAAGCAGTACCATTGCTTATACCCCAAAAACAGTTTTTAAAGCGCTCATCTGAGAGTTGGGAGACTTCAAATCCCTTTTCAGCCCAATGAGGAACAGGGACTTGAACCAAGGTTTTCCACCTCCCAAGAGAGTGGGTTATTTAGGGGACAGGTTCCTTTCAATCTCTCCTGTTGAAGCTGTTCACTTTACATACAATTAACAGATGTTCCTGGGGTTGCTCAGATTTTAACTGAAGGGTTTTTTTAAATAAATGAAAAATATGTCTGCGTTATTTCAATTATTGTATTTTTGAAAATGAAGGTTGGAGTGAGAGTATGGGGGTGAGCACGGACAGGGGGTGGGTGGCTTCAGGCAGAGGGTTGGGAGGTATGGGGGGGACTCAGGACAGATGGGGGGGACTCCAGGGCAGCAGGTGGGGGTGCAGAAGTTAAGGCAGTTGGGAGGAGCAGGACTCAGGGCAGGGGACTCAGGACAGGGAGCTGTGAGGTGGAGGGACGGTTTACTGGGGCTGCCCATGGTGCAGAGGGTGGCACCGCTCCAGCGGCAATTCCTCCCAGAGAACCAGGACAGTGCTCTCCTGCCAGCACCCCCTTCCCCCCCACCCCCAGTCTCCTACCTATGGCCTGCAGGCTGTTTGGAGGGAGCAGGCTCCAGAGGCTGCTGCTCCCACCAATGCTCCCCCCATGGCCTGCCCCCAGCCTCCAGTGCCTCACCCCCATGGCCTGCAGACTGCTGAAGTGGGTGTGAGGCTCTGGAGGATACCCCCCCTCTACTGCCCCCTTGCAATCTGCAGGCTGTCCGGGGGGAGGCCAGGCTCCAGAGGCTGCTGCCCCCTTCAGCTGCCCCCCTGCGGCTTGCAGGCTGTCTGGGGGTGGCTCTGGAGGTTGCCCCCTCCTGCAGTCCCACCCCCCCCCCTCAGCCTGCAGGCTGTCTGGGGGAGGGCAGGTTTCAAAGGCTGCTGCTTCCCCCACCGGCCCACCCTGCCTCTGGGGGCTTTCCCACTCTCCACTGCCTGCAGCCCGCAGGCTTTCCATGGGGGGCAGGCTCCAGCCTTGAGGCAGGGGGGCTTCTTGCTGGTGTCCTGGCAGGCAAGATGGCAGCCCCCCAGCCCTGCTGGCCACTCTCTTGGTGCTGCAGCTCCCTCCAGTGGCCATTCTCAGTATCACGTCCCTCCCCTTTCTGTGCCTCTCCCTTTCCATGTTATGGAAAACAGTCCCATTCCCACAACTTCACATTGTCTGGGAACAACCAAACCCTGATCTTGGTCTTACTTTGGGTAAGAGGAAGCTGCATAGCAAATTTGGTGGTCCTAATTCTTACAATTTAAGAGAAATTCTTGACTAAATGGACTCACAGATACACAGACAGACACACACTAAAATATATAGAGAGATACCTTAATATTCATTGGACCATAGAGTGTTAGAATGACTCTACAGCCCTGTGTTTGGGTCAATCACCTGGGAGAAGTCAGATGGCTCTAGCCACTGGGTTATTGGTATAGGTGTACCATCACCACTTCTTTCTTGAGAAAGGGGTGAGCTTACCTAAATGCTCAGCTTCACAGCTCTGAATCTCAAGGAGCCTAACTCTGGGCCAGAGCGAGGCACACAACTCTGTTTGAGGGCTGTCTCCATGGCTTTTCCTGCTAGTTACTTTAGGCAGCTAAGCATAATGGCTTCTATGAATCCAATTCTTAGGGTCCTGAGTCTCCCTATGCATCGTATAGGGAGCTGAGCTGTTATTTTGGAACATGAATTTCACTAGGTGGCAAAGCACTTGAAACTTATGATCAGCTTTGCAATGCCTATATACCCCCTTATGAATCTAGCCCTAAAATTTTCTATACTTATTAAAAAATAGATGGCTACAAATCAATTCATAAACTGAAAGAACACAGACTTTCTGCAAACTCTATAAAACTAAACATCATGAATATATGAATACTCACATTTAAATTACTGGTAACAGTTACAGTTATAACCTATTCAGATTAATTTTATGAAACAATTAGACATATTAATTGGAAGAGTTTTTTGCTTGGCAAGTTTTTCCTTACAAAATATGCTGAAACTGTGACTATTTTTAGGTGTATTTTAATCCTGGTAATTGTATTTTGTAATTTCAAAAATAAACCTAGCATAGTAAGGTTGGCTTCTTTGCAAAGCTTTTCATTCCTACTGCAGAAAAAGGGATGATGCAGAAGTAGATCACAGTGTTCTTGAGATTTTTATTTTGTTATCCATGTGGTCTATTTATGAACTACAAAAAGTTCTCACTAGTACAATTTCACATAAATTTTCCAAGGACCATATTAATTTTTCTTTGTTAATCATTTGCATCACGTCACATTGTGTTTAAAAAAATACACTTTTTTTAATCGTAAAACAGCAGATGGTGATGATATATTTTAACCAGTAATTGAAATGACAGCCTGAATTACATGACTTTGTTTAAATCCAGATCATCTTCAAGAACAGACAAGTGCTAACCATGGGCAGTAATGTAGATTAAGTACTTCGAGGAATGGTCTTTTTACTATGTGTTTATGCAGTGCTTAGCACAATCAAGCTCTGATACATGACTGGGAGCTCTACATAATAGTGAAATACCAATAATTATAATAATATTGATCTTTGGCATACGCATTTACATTTGCAACTAACCTTAACCGCCACTAGCGGTCACTATTACCACAAGCATTATAGATTGCAGAATATTTGTGTGGCTACACATGCAGGTCTCAAACCTGAATCGTAGAGTCCCCAGTGAATGCTCAGGCCATAACCCTCACCCAACAGCTCTGAAAAGAAGCCACACAAGGGAACAAGCCAAGTGCTAGCTCACAGAGGGTCATGCTCCCAGACCTCTTGATTGGAGGAAACCTAGAATCATAGGGTTGGAAGAGACCTCAGGAGGTCATTGAGTCCAACATCCAGCACCGCCAATTAGCTGGCAATCTCTATATAAATCAGGAAGTATCACAGGAAGTTATCTAAGCCAGTGGCTCTCAACCCTTCCAGACTACTGTACTAGTCTCAGGAGTCTGATCTGTCTTGCCTACTCCCAAGTTTCATCTCATTTCAAAAGTACTTGCTTACAAAATCAGACATAAAAATGCAAAATGTCACAGCACACTATTACTGAACAGTTGTCTACTTTCTTATTTTTACCATATCATTATAAAATAAATCAAATGGAATATAAATACTGTACTTACATTTCAGTGTATAGTATATATAGGAGTATAAACAAGTCATTGTATGAAGTTTTAAATGTATACTGACTTTGCTCGTGCTTTTTATGTAACCTGTTTTAAAACTAGACAAATATCTAAATGAGTCAATGTACCCCTATCTCCAATAGGAAACATATAGGTACACTTATATGTACCACTATGGGTGCACGTACCCCTGGTTGAGAGCAAATGACCTGTGCAATGAGTGGAATCCCTGGATGGCTAACTTCTATGGACTCTTCCTGCTTACCTGACTCCTGGTTGTGGCCTCTCTGCCTGCTCCTGGTTCTTGTCCTGATTCTAGACTCCCATCTATTCCCAGTTCCTGCCTTTCTTCAGGTCTTTGTTCCTACACCTTACTCCAAAACTGGTTCTGACCTTCAGCTTCACACCTGACACTGTCTTATGCTCTAACAGACTCATGCTCTGACTGCTAGACATGATTGCCCCTGCCTTGGTCACTGCACAGAGGTATGACATTTTTCTGAGAACTAAATGAGAGCAAATAGGACTATTACTGGGTATATATTGCCACTGCCTCCTTTTGTCCCCCCCCCTCCCATTTTTTCCTCCCCCTCCTTCTCTTTTCCCCTATTTATTTTGGTTCTGGACATACTACACTCCAGACATCTGAAGAAGTGGGCTGTGCCCACGAAAGCTCATGATACCATCTACATGTTTTCTAGTCTATAAAGTGCTACCAGACTATTTGTTGTTTTTTAAGTTTATCCTGTACAGACTAACTCGGCTACCCCTCTGAAGATTTTTAAAAGGGAAAATCTAGAGAGAACATCATGGACATTTCCTTAATAATAAGACAGTGAATATCCTTCCCATGAGGTGATGCAAGCCCTATTGTTTGGGACACTTAAAACTATGTTGAATAAAGTTCTAGGACATATAGGGTATGTCTACACAGCAGGGCTTAACTCGAAATAAGTTACACAAATTGAGTTACATCAACTGTGTAGCATAGTTCAAAATAGCTCATTTCGAAATTGGGAGCGTCTACATAGCACTTATTACAAAATAGAGCTCTCTTCCTCCAACTTCCCTTACTCCTCGTACAACGAAGGTTACAGGAGTTGGAGTAAGAAGTCCTCCTCCAACTTGACAGTATTTCCACATGATTTCAAAATAACTGCCTGCTGTGTAAATGCGGACTAAGTTATTTCAAAATAACTAGCGTTATTTCGAAATAATGTTGCTGTGTAGACGTACCCGTACTGTAATAAAGAATCTTTCACTGGGAGGATCTCCTTATTACTAGAACTTTAAAAATGTTTAAAAGAACATTTTTTAACAAATGTATTGGAAGTAAATGTGTGCTTCATAACTAACATTCTTGCTGTCAGTAATAATTGATGCTTTCTGTCATCAATCACAATTATCAAACCACTATGGAGATAGAATGCAGTAATATACATAAAATATCAGCAATGATCTGATGGTAAAATTTTTAGAAAAGACATGCAGATGCTGCAATAATTAATTTACTATTCTATACCCAATATATTCCATTAATGGCTCTGATACTATAATAATTTAACTTTCATATTGCAGTTGGACCTAGAGGCCTCAAACAATTTGAGACTAGAGTGTTACAGACACTGTATGGACATATAGTAAAGTAAATAAAATGTCCCTGTCCCAAGAGGCTTATTTTGATACACAATCAGAGCAATGAGACAGCAGATTTTTTTTTAGGATTATTTTTAAAAATTAAAACTAGAACTTGGAAATCTTATTAAGCTAATAAGATGCACAGATATTTAAATTAGGGACATAGGATACACAGAGAGAAGAGGTCAGCAAATTAGTAACCTACTATGAAAAGATTTTAATGTTTCCAGAATTTAACACTAGAATGGTTCACATGTAAAGAAAAATCCCATAACAATGAGAACCTTGTCGAAGTACATCATCTACTCCACTATTAGGATCCTTTTAAATAAGGGGTAGGCAATAAGATGGTGGCAGGCCGCCTTCACCTCTGGATTTACCCGCGCATCCACAAGTATGGGATATTACAGCTCCTGTTGGCCATGGATTACCATTCCAAACCAATGGGAGCTGTGAGAAATAGTGCAGACTGGGACTCCACGTCCCACAGCTCCTCTTGTTTGGGAACAGCAATCTGCAGCCAAAGGGTACTGTAAGCACCCATGCCTGCAGAGGTGCAGGTAAATATGGCAGTAGCCCGCCAGGGGCTAACTCTAGCGAATCACGTCTGACCCGTAGGCTGGGATTTGCCCACCGCTGCTCTAAATTGTCTCAACCACTGTATGCTTCTTAAATTGTTATTTACTCCTTCACAGAATAAAAGAACCAGGGGCACCACGTGAAATGAATAGACAGTAAGTTTAAAACAAACAAATACTCCACATACAGCACAGTCAAGCTAAGTTCATAGAGGGCTAATAAACTTGATAATTGCCCTGGTTTGTTCATTCTCATGAATCTATCATTGGCCACTGTCAGAAGACAGAATACTGGGCTAGATGGACCATTCATCTGACTCAGTATCACCACTCTCAAGTTCTTAAATAAGACTAAAGCATTAAAAAGAAAGTTATGGAATTAAAACCTGCTATTGGACCTCAGGATTCTTGTGGAACTGCTATTCTATTTCCACTAATACTGGGTCTACAAACTGATACATTACTCTCAACTTCTAGCTAGGCTTACATTCGGAGAGCATTCGTACAATTTTATCAGAATAGTTCACATGAACCAGATGTTAATAAAGCACTTTTGCACTGCATTCAAGGAAGAACTTAAACCTCGGCTCTGTACTGGTTATTGTCTTATTTTATTCAAATACTCATTATTTATGTTCTGATATTACTTAGATAAGATGGTACAGGCAAGAAGCAAATTTGAAAGATGTAACTTAGGTACAGACATGATTATTAGGTATTAAAGTTAATTATTATAATTGAAGATAGCTATGCCAGAGTACCATTATTCAAGTTATTCTAATTAGACATATATTACTTTGTCATAAAGTAACACATTTATCAGGATGTTTGTTTTAAGGTACAAAATTAAGAGATAGCATTGCTATTAAAATAATGGAAGCTCCCATCTTTTTCCTAATTGGCAACATGCAGCATGCTGCACAAGACACATATAAAGAACACTCGCTTATTAAACTAACCCTCTAGCATTAATTAAGTATATGACTTTTAAAACTGTGTTGGCAAAGAGTAGCTTATCATCACTGCCACAGTTGCAGGCCTACCTACACCTCTTGTTCCCTTTCTGGTCATTCTCTGTGTGCATCCACACTGAGGTCTAGCCCCGGGCCTTTATCTATTCTAGGATGGAATTCTCCAGTTCTCACACTCTGAGACCTAGGCCTGGAGTTACAGTATCGTATATATCAAATATTCTCACCCTGCAGGTCTACCTAATTTTGAGCACCTGCTGTTCTTCCCTTTGGGAGTCTGTGACCAGTGGCACCCTTCATTCCAGCCTTCTTAAAACAAAAGTAGTGTGGTTTCTTCTAGCAGTAGGAACAAAGCTTTAGGATAAAAAAAGAATTTTAAAAACAACCATCTGCACATGGCTATCTTACCTGAAGCTCCACCATCCTGTGATGGTGACCCAGACAAGCTAAACTTCTCCAAACAATCCAACAGTATCAGGCATTTCACTTGGTTTCCCTGAACAACTACTCTGTCTGTCTCTTGAGAGAGGATCCCTTTCCAACCCCTCAGAGTTAGAATCAGTATTGACAAGTGGCTGGAATGAAGATAAAATTACAGCTAAACTAGTACTGGCATTGTCCTCCAACAACACATACATGTTTGCTGAGGGGTCATTCCTGCTTGTTTTTCCAGACAGATTCCTATTAAGTTAAACCAACATAGATATTCAGAGTAAACCCCAATAACTAAGCCAACATACAGTATTGACACTTGGTTAACAAAAAAAAAAATCTGGTTGCCACTTAATAAATGAAGCATCAGTTATCAAATGATGATGAGTAAAATCCTTCCTGGGAAGAGTGTATCATACTGTATTCTAGCCCAAACTGAAACACACTGTCACACCACTCCCATTATTTATAATCTAGTGATCTGTGAGTCTGCTTCCTATTTCCTCAGAATTATATAGCGAATGTAGAGGGTTTCATTGCACTAATGAATGCCTTTGAAATTTTATGGTATCTTCTGTACCATAAAACTTATTTCTCACATACTGGTTAGACAGTAAAAGAATAGAGTGGAAGAGAATGAAGCCCATGAAATGGGCATAAGTTTCAGTACTAAAGAGTACCTGACTCCAGTAACAAAGAAAATGAAAGTTCATTATAAAACTCCAATCCTTGCTAGCAGTGAATCTAAGTCACATATTTCATTTCTAATGCCCACTGTACTTAACCATCCTTATTCATACTATTGCTAGGATGATAAAATACAATTATATGTAGATTATTTTGACTATTCAACAGGTTTGACACAGTAATAGCCATACAACTGTCTTACATTATGTGAATTCACATCAACATTAATACACTGTAAACAACAGGTATTCCAATATTTATATAATTATACAGATTCATATGGATATCCAGGAGGCTGACATTTGCTGAAATACATTCATTTTAAAGCCACCTCATTATAGGCTGAATTCACTCAGAGGCAAATCCTGCCATCTGGCTTAAAAAATAGCTCCTATTCTGGGAGAGAAGCAAATATCAACAAAGAAAAACAGCAAAGTTTGTCAGAATATCCCAGATGACACTTTCATAACAAGAACTTTAGGCTAAAACTTGCAAAAATTCTCTGAATTCTCATAATTCAAATAATTGAAACTGATATCTATTATTAAAAAGCCTATTAAAAGGGTTACTTTCTAGCATGAAATCAACTATTAAATGCATGTGAGGCTTGTAATTTCGTCTCTATGAAATCGCTTTAGAACATTAGAGTCAAATAGATGCACCTCCAGGTCAGAAGACTAGGAGCAAGTCAGACAAAACAACATTGTGTAATATTATTTAGGATGAGAATCTCTGTTTTGTTTCAGATGAGGAGAGGGAGACCATGGATCACGCAGCAACCTGTGCATGTGCCGTGCCACCCCTGGGCACATGGCCCCAGCTGGCTGACACACAGGGGCCTTGGCCTGTTACCCACACGCATGTATGTATGAAGGCACGACGTGCTCCTGACCCCGGGGTGGGACACCGCACGATGCTCTCCCTCCACAAGCCCCCTCTACACAGAGGCAGGAGACAGCTCTTCCCTTCTCCCCCCGCACACTATATACAGCACAGGGGCATGGGTGCAGTCCCAGGCCAGCTCCCACTCCCGGGGATAGCAGGACATGCCGAACATGGCCTGTGTGCAAGCACATCGGCTCTGATGGTGCAGAGATCTGCTGTCCTTGCCTTGCAGAGGGGGGCTGGTCTTCACCCACTGTGTCCCCAGGGATAACTGACCACTTCTCTTGTTTCTCCACAGCCGCAGCAGCTGTGAATGCAGGTCGCACCACCCCACCCAGGACATCCTCCTGCACCCGGGCCAGCAGGCTGACCCGTAACCAGGAGGAGTACCAGAGGCAGCACCCGGGGATCCTGCAAGGCCAGCACTGCACCCTGGACTAGTGGGTTCATGAAGACCTGCAGCTGCGGCAGGAGAGCTTGCGGGAGCTGCTTGACAAGGCCCGTGCCATCTCTGACCACCTGCAAACCCTGGTGCAGAGATTGCTGCCTCCTGCCGCTTCAGCCCCTGCTGCCGCCCCAGCTATCGCTCCTCCTCCCCCCCCCCCGCACCCGCTCTATTCCAGGAACGCCGAGGCCCCCGCACTCACAGTACTGGGAGACAGGAGAGGCAACAAGACCCCCAACCCTGAGCTTCTCCTCCCCCTTCCTCCCCTTGCCTCCCCCTTCCAGCTCCCTCTTCCTAGGTTTCCCCCTCACCTCTCCCACCCTCTCACCTCCCCTCTCCCACCCTCATTCCCCCCCACCACCCCAGTTTTGTTCAATGAAGAGAGTTTGTTTTTGTCAACACATGTCTTTATTTACATGAGGAAGGGGGGTTAGGGAGGGGTCAGTGAAAGGATGTGAGGGTGAAATGAGGCACAAGGCCCCAGTGGGGCACACCAGGGAGACTTTAGTCCTCCTCTGGGTGGAAGCTCTCCCGCAGGGCCTCCCGGATTCGGACAGCCCCCCCAACGGGCCTCCCAGCTGGCAGCTGTGTGGGGCTGCGTGTATAGGGCAGCCAAGTGCTCAGCCTCTGCCATCCAGCCTGGCAGGAAAGCCTCCCCCTTCCGCTCGCACAAATTATGTAGCACATAACATGCTGCCACCACGTGTGGAACATTCCGCTCGGAGAGGTCCAGGCAGGTGAGGAGGCATCTAAATCGGGCCTTCAGCTGGCTGAAGGCACCCTCCACCACAATGCAGGCCCTGCCGAGCTTCACATTAAAGGCCTGTCAGGAGGGGTTGAGGTGTCCCGTGTAGGGCTTCATCAGCCAGGGTTGTAGGGGATAGGCCGCATCCCCCACCAGGCACACAGGTATGTCCACGTTCCTGACCCTGATGTGGCAGTCGGGGAAGAACGTCCCGGCATGCAGCCTTTGGCACGTGGAGGAGTTGCGGTAAATCCGCGCGTCATTTGCTTTGCCGGACCAGCCCACATTAATGTCCACAATGTGGCCCTGGTGGTCAGACACAGCCTGCAGGATGATGGAGAAGTATCCCTTCCAGTTTATGTACAGGGAGGTCTGGTGTTCCTGGGCATGGATGGGGATGTGTGTCCCGTCGATCACCCCCCCGCAGTTGGGGAAGCCCAGGGCGCCAAACCCCTCGATAACCGCATCCACATCAGAGAGGCGGATGACTCTGCGGAGCAGCACTCTATTGATGGCCTTGACCACCTGCAGAGGGACACACAAAACCGAGAGTCACTGGGGTGCCAGGGTGGCTGAGAGTGCTCCTTCCCCACCACTGCCCCGCGCCCCCACTCCCAAGGAGCAACCCCGCCTGCAATCCTGGCCACCGCAGGCAGTCTGTAGTGCAGGTGGGACAGAACAAACCCTCCCGGGGAGGTGACTTGCACCACTGTCTCGCCTTTTCCCTGGGGCAGCCCATCCTCTTCTTGCACCCCTCCCCCGGCACAGTGGCCGGAGATTGCCATACCTGCATGAGCACTGCTCCAACGGTGGATCTCCCCACGCCGAACTGGTTCCCCACGGATCGGTAGCTATCCGGCGTGGAGAGCTTCCAGAGGGCGATGGCCACACGCTTCTGGAGAGGAATGGCGGGCCTCATGTGCGTGTCCCATCGCTGCAGAGCAGGGGCGAGCCACTCACAGAGCTCCATGAAGGTGTCCTTCTTCATCCTAAAGTTTTGGGTCCATTGTTGTTGTCCCCAGAGCTCCAGAATGATGTGGTCCCACCAGTCGCTGCTGGTGTCCAGATGCCAGATGCGGTGGGGCATGCTGGCATCCAGGAGCTGCAGCTGCTCCTCCACGTACCTCAGGAGGGTCTGGATGACGGCATGAGGGTTGGGCTGCAGCAGATGCTGTGAGGCAGCCTGCAGAAAGCACTGCCAGGCTCGCAGCAACACATCCAAAAGAAGTACCAGTGCGCCCAGGGGCAGCTCCGGCTCCATGGTGCAGAGTGCTGTGGTGTCCCAAGTGAGGGCAACCAGAGCACACAGAGAAAAAAATGCTTTGCTGTCCCTCAGCAACGTAGGCAAGCAAGCAGGGAAACCTGAGAACCGGCTGTCCAGGGGAGTCCCTTGAAGCACAGGCCTCAGATAGCCTCAGGCAGCAGCCACACAAAGTAACTCCTCACCTGATGCCCTGCTGGAACCGGTTTCAGCTGGCCTTAAATGTGATTCAGCGTCCAATCAGTGTGGATGTGCTATTTCGAAATAGCAAAATGCTATTTCGAAATGCATTGTGTGTGTAGACGCGTTATTTCAAAATAAGATATTTCAAAATAACGCTGTAGTGTAGACATACCCCTTCAGATTTGCAATTACAATGCATTTCTATTAGGGATGTTAGATAGTGTGTAACTGAACAGTCATATAGCCGCATCAAATTTTAGCAGTTACACGACTATTCAACAGTCCTCAGAGGCAGGGCTGGCAGCTAGTGCGCTACTGGCCCCACTCCCAGGGAGCCCCCTGCCACCCTGCACTGCTGCCTCTCTATCTCTGATAGGAGGCAGCAAGGGGGGGCAGGTGGGTCTGCAGAGCCGGCACGCATAAAAGCCAGTCCTCACACATATTGGCTCCCGCCTGCCCCCGCCCCACCCTCCACTCTGCTGCCTCTCTATCAGAGGCAGCAGCATGGGGAGGCACTGGCTCCCGCTCCCCCCCCTCCTTGCTGCCTCTGATACAGAGGCAGCAAGTGGGGGGGGGGGAGTGAGTGTAATCGACAGGATTAACTGATAAGCCCAGGCTTACTGGTTAATCATGTAGTCGTCTACATGATGACAGCCCTAATTTCTATGGAATTTTTGTAATAGTCTCCTTGGCAAAATATACACATGTCCTTCCACAGAAGATCTCACAATAATCCCCATAAAACGCACTGTTAACTGAATCTGCATTTACATATGCTCAGCCATATAAAGGAAACTCCTAGAGTACACATAATTCACTAATGAGAAAAATGCTAAAAAAAAAAAACAGAGGTTTCAAAAGCTTGTTTAGATAAGGAGTTAAGAGATAATTTTATCATAAACCATATTAAATCTTTTCTGGTTTAGAAATGTGTCTCACAAGATTTATAATCATTCCTGTACCTGCAGACCTTGGAAATATGGCTAGAATATCATTTCAGGATATTTCAACATTTCAGATTCCTGATCCAGGTGAACTCTGAAAAGGTGAAAGCATTCAAAAATTAAAAAAAAAAATTACCTGCAATATTTTAAGCCTGAGAAAGATCTGGTGTTATTTTTGTTTCAATTTCAGGCAAAGGTTCACACTGATCTTTATTTTACCTGAACTAATTCACTCATCCATATATGATAATAGATACAACCTCCTGCATTGAAGGAATTTTGTCATATTAAAGCTAATCTCATTCATATTTCTAACTCTGCTGCCCTGTTCCATGATGCTAAGGGTTTTTGCATATCTGGCCACATAATAAGCAAATGATATCCACAATACATTTTTAAAAAGATTTTTTTCAAATAATCAACAACATTAATTTCACAGAAGGCATGATAGAAATTATGCACCCTGAAAACTTCATTTAAAGCTAGATTCTGTCCCCAAATGCATGAAAAGCATCTAAAAATAATTATAAATGGTATGTCTCAGCAAAGCAAACCCAGCAGGCCATCTGCAAACTAGTATTGTTTACAAGGTCTAAATTTCAGAACACATTGAAAAAATGCTGGTGTTTAGGTTTTAGTAAAAATAAATAGCATTTATGCTCAAATATCCAGAAGAGCTTAATCTCCAGTATTTATGGGACTCAGAAGTGTCAAACCTTACCTGAAATAATTTATGCACCATGATTGAGCATATAGGAGGAAATAAATGGAACACACCTGGTGCCAGCACTGTATAATTAAAGTGAGATGAATACCAAAAATTCAGAAATTACAAAATCATTGCAGGAATGCTATCTGAATAGCTCCCTTCTCAAGATCCACTTAAACAACACTTTTCACCCCCCGTATTTCAGTGCACAATGAATGGCTTGTACACATTTAACATATCCAAGCACACTGACATACCTTCAATACAAAAGACTGACAGCTATTAAATATGTCACAAGACTATGTAAAAAGGTGACTGTTGTCTAATAACTCAACTGTCAGTGAAATGAAAGGAAAATCACCCAATCACCACTCTGACTTCTCCTATAGAGGCAGACTGTGATTACGTCTTCCTCACTCTGTTGCTAGTTATGTCAGTTGGGTTATTGGAGGCTGATAAGGTCTTGACAAATTCAGGTCCACAGCTGAAGGGCATAAGCATGTAACATAAAAATTGCCATACCAGGTCAAACCGACAGTCTATCTAGCTGGCATCCTGTCTTCTAACAGTGGCCGGTGCCAGATGCTTCAGAGGGAATGAGCAAAACAGGGCAATTTATCGAGTGATTCATCCCATCCTCCTGTCCAGCTTCTAGTAGACAAAGATTTAGAAACACTCATAGCGTAAGGTTGAGTTCCTGATTATCTTAGCTAGTAGCCATTGATGGATCTACCCTTCATGAATTTGTCTAATTTTTTTCCAAACCCAGTTATACTTTTGGCCTTCACAATATCCCCTGGCAACAAGATCCACAGTTTAACTGTCTACTGTGTGAAGAAGTACTTGCTTATGTTTGTTTTAAACCTGCTGCTTATCCATTTCAATGGGTGATCACTGGTTTTTGTGTTACAGGAAATAACACTTCCCTATTCACTTTCTCCAGAACATTAATGATTTTGTACACTACTATCATATCCCTCCCTCTTTTCTAAAGTTAACAGTCCCTATCTTTTTAATCACTCCTCATACACAAGCTGTTCCAAGCCCTTAATCATTTTTTATGCTATTCTCTGTATCTTTTCTAATTCTAATATATCTTTTTAGAGATTGAATGAACAGAACTGCATGCACTAGTCAATGTGAGGACCTACATACACTTGTATAGCTACATGATATTTTCTGTCTTATTGCTTATTCATTTTAATGGTTTCTAACATTGCTAACTACCACTGCACATTGAGGTGTTTTCAGAGATGACTTCAAGATCGTTTTCTTGGGTACTAATAGCTAATTTGGACTTCATTATTTTGTTTGTAGAGACGGGATTATGATTTTCAATGTACATTACTTTGCACTTATCAACACTGAATTTTATCTGTCTTTTTGTTGTACAGTCAACAAGTTTTGTAAGATCCTTTTGTAACTCTAAAGAGCCAACTTTGGACTTATCTTGAATAATTCTGTATCATCTGCAGACTTTGCCAACTCACTATTTATCCTTTTATCACTTATGAATGTGTTGTGCAGTACTATTGCGAGGTACAGATTCTTGGGAGACCTTGCTATCTACCGCTCTCCACTGGGAAAACTGACTATTTATTCCCTACCTTTTATCTTCTACAATTTAATTAGTTACTGGTTCATGAGAGGACTTTCCCTATTAATCCATGACTGCCTATTTCATTTAAGAGACTTGCTAAGGAACCTTGTCAAAGATGATCTTGTCACAGAATTTTAACAGATTAGAGGCATGATTTCCCTTTACAAAGGCCATATTGACTTTTCTCCAACATATTATCTTCATCTCTGTGTCACATAATTTTGTTCCTTACTATAGTTTCTACCAATTTACTTGGTGCTGGAGTTTGATTTACCAGCTTGTAAATGCCAGGATAGCCTCTGAAGTTTTTTTTAAAAATCAACACTAGAATATAAAAATGATCAACATTAGATAAGTAGCAGTCACCATGGATTTTGTCAAGAAAAAAGTGTCAAACCAGCCTAATAGCCCCCCTTTTTTTTTTGGATGAGGGAAGCAGTAGATGATGTACATTTTGACTTCAGTAAGGCTTTTGATACTGTCTCATATAATGACCATATAATAAACAGACTAGGGAACTACAACATAGATGGAGCTACTATATGGTGGCTGCATAACTATTTGAAAAACTGTTGCTGGAAAGTAGTTATCAGTGATTCACAGTCACGATGCAAGGCCACATGCATTGGGGTCCTGCAGGAAATGGCCATTGGTCCACTTCTGTTGAATATCTTCATCACTGATTTAAACAGCAGCATAAAGAATATACTTACAAAGTTTGTGCATAATACCAAGCTAGGCGAGTTTCAAGTGCTTTGGAAGACTGGATTAAAATTCAAAATGATCTGGACAAACTGGAGAAATTGTGTTAAGTAAACAGGATGAAATTCAATAAAGAGAAATGCAAAGTATCCTCTTAGGAAGGACCAACCAATTGCACACGTAGGTCTGGTCTACACTAGACCAGGCAGGTTGGCTTAAGGTATGCCATCAAGCTATGCAAATTGAGTAGCTGGATTTATCTAACCTTAAGCTGAGCCACCACAGTGTCTACACTGTGGGAGGTAAATGGAAGCACCGCTGCCATTGGCTTCCCTTACTCCTCACAGAATGAGGAATACAGGATGCCAGTGGGGGCTGCCCTCAGCGTTCGATGTGCGGATTTTAGACCGAGTTCCCCACGGACAGAGGCTGCTCCATGGCAGCAACCTCTGTCCCTGGGGATCTCAGACCACCTGTAGACAGGGGTTTCTGCTGCCTCTGTATCAGAAGCAGCAACGTGGAGTGGCAGGCAGCCGGTCTGCAAGGGGAGCTCATTTTTAAATTGCCTCCCCTCGCAGACTGGCTCCACCTGCCACCCCACATACAGAAGCAGCAGAACAGGGTGGCTGGGGTGTCCCTGGGAGTGGGGCCGGAAGCACACTGGCTGCCAACTCCACCTCTGGGGATTACTGAATAATCGTGTAACTGCTTAAATTTAATGTGGTTACATGATTATTCAATTACACAATATCTAACATCCCTAGTTCACAAGAAGAATTTTTGCCCTTTTCCTTGTAACAACCTCTTAAGAACTTCAAAACTGTTATGTCCCACCTCAGTCTTCCCTCCTCCAAACTAAACAAACACATTTTTTTTCAATCTTTCTTCATAGGTAATGTGAAGGACCTTTAATAATTTTTGTTGCTCTTCTCTGTACTTTCTCCAATTTCTCTACTTTCCACAAATGTGGCACTCAGTTGTTGAGCAAAAAAAACACTCCTGCTAAATACATCCCAGAATTAGGTTTGGGATTTTTTTACACCAGTATTACACCTCAGACCTCCCATGGACAGGGGCTGCTGCCACGAAGCAGCCTCTCTCTGTGGCAGGCGCAGGCTCACTGCAGACAGAGGCTGCTCCATGGGATGGAGAGCAGCTTCTGTCCACAGGGAGATTAGGCCCACCACGGACAGATGCTGTTTCGTGGCAGCCCCCCCACCCCCCCCCCAAATGCTGCTGATAGAGGCAGCAGCATGGGAGAGGGGCAGGTGGCACTGGGGAGCTGGTGCTGGGGGGGATCTGGCTTTTAAGATGGCTCCTCACAACCCCCTCCTCTGCAGGAGGCAGCACAGGGGGGAGGGGTGAGGCGGGTCCACGGAGCCAGCAAGCAAGGGGAGCCTGCTTGAAAGTCAGCTCCCCATACGTATTGGACCCCCCTCAACGTCCATGCTGCTGCCTCTGTATTAGAAGCAGCATCACAGGGGTGAGGGAGGCAGGTGGATCCAGCTCTTCGGGAGTCTGCATGAAGCCAACTCCTCATGGGCATTGGCTCCTGTTCCCCACCCTTGCTACCTCTGATACAGAGGCAGCAGGTGATGGGAGAAATGCTTGTAGTTGTCAAGATTAACCGATAAGCCCAGATTTATAGGTTAATCGTATAGTCATCTACATGATGACATCCCTATTGTTAACCTCTGAGAATATAACAAGAAGCAACAAGCTTAAATTGCAGAAAGGAGGTTTAGGTTGGACATTATGAAAAACTTCTTTGTTAGGGTAGTTAAGAACTGGAATCAACTGCTTAGGGAGGCTGTGGAATCTCTGTCATTGGAGGTTTTTATAGAACAGGTTAGACAAACACCTGTCAGGAATACTCTCGTTATTATGCAGTCCAGCCTTGAGTGAAAGGGAGATGACAAGACGACCTCTCCATATCCATTTCATGCCTACATGTCTGTGATTAGCTATCCCACAGTCATCCCACAGAGGCTGATTTAGGTGTTAGGTTATGTATTCCTTTAGAGCTCTTGGGTGAACACCTAAGTTCCCTCTTAGATGAGCAACCGCCAATCCACGCTCTTCAAGTGCCCTTCCCTCCACGACTGGGCTGCTTCTGACCTCTGCCTTCTGCTAGCAGTGCGGTGGGACGGGGGGTGCTGATCTCAGGGTGTCCTCCTCTCCCCTGCTTTTGTACCCCATCTCTGCAGAGCAGAGGCAGCAGGGACACAAAAAGGCTTGGGAGTGAGACAGAGGGTGCTTGCTGGTGGCTGCTGCTTTAAGTGCCCATCTACTTAAAAGGGCAATGTACTGAAAGGCACAATGTGTGTGTGTCACACACACACTGTGAGATTGTTAAAAGCACCCTGTGTCTCTATCCCTCTGTCACACACTGTCTTTCATTCATACCTCCCAACCCCAGTATATACTTCCATTATTGTCCTGGTTACTACTTCTTGATACTTCATGTAGACAGATTATCTATAGTTTTATTCTTTCAAAGTGCTGTTAATTTGAGTTTTCTGACAGGCCTATGCATTTCATATTTTTTATTTCTCTCTTATGCTTACATTTAATTCTTTGAGTACTGAATGCCAAAATGCCTAACCTGTGCTGGCTGGAACAATTATCCCCATGGCAGCTTTTGAAAAATATATATTATATCCAGGTTTTTTGTTTCTACTGATGGTGCACATCCACATATTACCTTGATAATTTGATGCATATAACAAAATTCAATCAGTACATGGTTGGAAAAAGTAGAGGGAACATTGGTGAATAACATCTGGTCCTGCTGATTTATTACTGTTTAATGTATCCAGTAGTTTTTCAAAACCTCCTCTGCTGACACCTCAAGCTGGGACAGTTTTGGGAATCACCCTCAGATACTCTACTGTGAAGACCAATGCCTTGTCTTCCCTGCTTCATTCATTGCCTCAATAGTCCAATGGCCCCACTGATCGTTTGGCAGACTTCCCTCTTCTGACGTACTTAAAATAATTGCTCGGGGAGGGGGGGTTGTGTATTTTGCTAGTTTCTCTTCAGATACTTTTTTTTTTGATTGCTTGCTTATACTTTTAGACTTGACTCAACAGAATTTATGCTCATTTCTTTTTCCTGATTAGGATTTGAGCTCTAATTTATAAAAGATGTCTTCTTATATAAAACTGCCTCTTTTACTCTGTTTTTTTGGCCCAAGGTAGCATGTTTTGGTCCTCCTATATTTTTTCCCTATTTTGGTTATCATATATTTTGAAACTCTGTTATGGTGTTTTAAAAATATTTCAGTGCAGCTTGCAAGTATTTCACTCTTATGACTGTTCCATTTAATTTCTATTTGACTATCTGCCTCATTTTTTTAATTCAATTTTTGAATAAAGTGCAACTGTGATAGATTTCAATTATGTTGAATTTAATTACATTATGGTCGCTATTGCTAAGTAGTTTAGCTATACGCATTTCTTGGACCAGATCTGGTATGCAATTTAGGATTATATCAAGAACTGCCTCTGCCCTTATGGGTTCCACACGTATGTTCAAAGAAGCAGTTATTCAGACTGTCTAGAATTTTTATTTCTACATGCAATCCTGAGATGACACATATTCACTCAATTGGAATAGATGAGAGACAAAAGATTAGATGAGACATAGTAAAAGGACCAAATAGCCTATAGAGCAGTGTTTCTCATAGTGGTCCACGAAACCACTTTGAGAAACTAGCTAACTGGCCACTACGTTTATTTACTGGCTCCGCGGCCATAGAGCCTCGCAGCTCCCATTGGCTCTGGTTCACTGTTTGCAGCCAAGGGAAGCAGCATGTGCCTGGCTGCCACTTCCCGTGGCTCCCCTTGGCAAATGGTGAACCGGAGCCAATGGATACCATGAGGCTCTGTGCCCGTGAAGCCAGTAAATAAACAATCTGGGGTGGCCAGTTAGCTAGTTTCTCAAAGTGATTTCTGGGAGGACTTTGAGAAACACTGATCTAGAGAGATAGCCGTCTCATGCCAACAACATTCATGTTTTTTGTCAATTTCACATCAAACCACAGGATTCTAACTAACAGCAGTGACACTGACAGTCATTTCATTTTCACTCTTCTGCTTGGGGAACTATAGCAGTCGTAGACACATCTGAGCTGTTTGTCTGCCGACTCTACATTACCTCTTAAATCAATCTAATTTACATCATTCAGCTATGTGAAGAAGTCTCCACCTCTTGGATGACACAATTTTTGCACTGTCCACACTGGTGCTATCTTGGTGGAAGACACTCCCTCCAACACAGCTTCCACTTCTCATCATGGTGGAGTAATTATGACCACAGGAGAGCAGTTGCCCTACAATAGTGCAGTTGCATAAGTACAACTGTGCTGATTTGTAGCACTGTAGTGTAGACTTGCCCTTGGGAAAACCATACTACTTCAATTCAGTGCACATTAGGAAAACTTCTTTCTGAAACCCTTTTAGAGATTTTTATTACAAAATCAGCTTTGAAAAGAAACTTATTTAATGCTTGAAGGAGGCTATTTTATGGGTTTGCTTTTGTGTAGATTATATCACCTGGCTTCTAAATTACTGTATTAATGACACAGTTTAGGAGGCAGCAAACACTAAGGGCTTGTGTACATGGAGACATCAAGGAAAATAATCCAAATTAACTAAAGGCTTGAATGTGAAGTGGATTCGCTAAAACGTATTAAATCTCTATAGGAACCCTCTCATTCAGAATTCATGTCTTGAATTCAGTTTAGCTATTTAACTTTCAAAGTGAATTAAATCAAACTGAATTAAAACTACTTTAATTCTGAATAACAGTGTCCATAGAAGGATTTTATATAGTTTAACAAACCCACTTCACATTCATACCTTTAGTTGATTTGGATTTATTTTGCTGGATGTCTCTATGCATGCAAAATATAAAGGTATTTACATATCTATGGGTACTTTACTAATTATTTTAAGTAATTTGTAAACATCCAAAAATCACATGGATGATTAATTCTGCCATTTAAGAGCATACAACATTCTTTTTCTTTACTTCACTTTGAATTTATACTAGACAAAAACATGCATTCAAAAACAGCCACACAGTATTAAACATAAATTTAAAGGAAAATTATTCTTTTAGTCAGTTAACAGTTAATATACTGAATTTAAATTCTAAAATATAAATAGAGCCTCAAAAATTCCAATATCACAACTCTGAGCCAGCATCAGAAATACTCAGTAGAAAAGCAAATGACAAACAGAAAAGTAAAGGGAAACAAAAAATACTGAGGTAAACCCAAGGGCGCCACCGATGTATTATTGGGCATGTTATCCATACATATATTTTACAGTGTATCTGTCTGTATGTGCATTTTTTGTCCATTTGTTCAAGAATTCCTCCTAAACTGTAAAACCTAGGACCACCAAATTTTGCATGCATCTTCCTCTTACCCTAACTTAAACTAAGGTCAGGGTTTGGTTGTGCCTGCAAAATGCAAAGTTCCAGGAATGGGACTCTTTCCCATAACACAGAAAAGGGAAGGGCACAGAGCGCAGGGATGAGAGTGGCCACTGGGGGCAGCTGTAGCGCTAAAGCAGGGGTAGGCAGTACTGTTTTATTGGGGGGGCGGGGGGGGGAGAGAGGTACTTTAAGAATTTGGAAAGTGGTTGAGGGCCGCACTCTTCCAGTACAGCTGCTCCCTGAGTTATGAACAAGTTACGGACCAACATTTGGTCCGTAACTCCAAGTGTTCGTAACTCGGATCCCATAAAGCTACATGGCAACCGCGCTGTTGGTAAGCGCGGATCGCCGTTCGTAACTCGGATCCACATTTACAACCGCTTTGGTCGTAAGTGCGGATGGTCGTAAGTGGAGGTGGTCGTAACTCGGAGGGCGGCTGTATATTAATGGAGGAGTGTGGGGTCTGGTTGGGTGCAGAAGGGACTTTGGGGTAAGGAGGGAGTTGTGACCTGGGACACTGGACTGGGGTCCAGGGGGTTGGATTGTGACCTAGGGCAGGGAATTGGGGTACAGGAGGGGGTGCAGGGATTTGGCTTGTGAGCTAGAGCAGGAGGGGACTGGGGTGCCAGATCTGGGAGGGGATACGGGTACAGGAGAGGGGCAGGGGATTTGGGTATGTGGAGTAGGAGGCAGGAGTGGGTGGCAGAGGGTTGGGAAAGGGAGGGACTGGGGTGCCAGAGGTAGGCTCTGCCAAGAGACTTACCAGCCCGCAGAGGTCCCTGAATCAGCCTCCCCGCCTGACCCGCCCGTGCACAGGCTGCAGCCATGTGCTCTGGTGGCTGCCTGTTATTGAAACAGGTAGCTCCCATTGGCCAGTTTCTGGCCAGAAACCAGCCAATAGGATTGTGCTGGGGGCAGGAGCAGCTCCTAAAGTTTCCCCCCCTCTCTTGTGGACTCACAGTTTTTAAAGAAAAAATGCCCCACAGCTGCATTTCTGAGCAGCATGCAGGTGGGGCAAGGCAAGGCAAACAGGGAGCAGCAGAGTCTGTGGGCCAGACCTGGTGGCTTGGATTTCGCCCAGGCCTGACCAACAGAGTGGCCAGCAGGGCTGGGGCTGTGCTATCTCACCTGCTAGCACACCAGTAAGGAGCTCCCCTGCCCCAAACTTGGAGCATAACCCCCCCATGGAGAGCCTGCAGGCCACGGGGGGCCACTGGAAGTGGGGCAGCTGGATGGAGGCAAGTCCCTGGAGACTCACCCCCTGCAACATCCAATAGGCCTAGGGGCCGCTGGAGAGAGGTTGCTGGGGGAGAAGCTCCCATAGCTCCCTCCCCCAGTTGCCTACAAGACACGGGGGGAGGGGTAGCTGAAGGGAGCAGCAGCCTCTGGACACTGCTCCCACCCAAGACCGCCTTCAGGCCGTGGAGAGGGGGTAGCTGAAGGGGGCAGCAGCCTCTACAGCCTGGTCCCCACCAGACATCTTGCAGGCTGCAGGGAAGGGCAACTGGAGGGGCCCACTGGCAGGGGAGTGCTGCTCCAGCCCTCTGGGAAGGGTCGCCGCCAGAGCAGCACGACCCTTGCCACCACCATCAACCCTGGTAAGCCCCCTCACCTCCCAGTCCCCTGCCCTGAGTCCTGCACTTCCCATATGCCTTGACTTCAGTACCCACTCCCCCACCCTAAGCTCCCACCATCACCTAACCCTCTGCCCTAAGCCCCTGCCCCTCCTCACCTCCGAACTCACTCCTGCCTTAATTTTCCTTCATTTTTGAAAAATATAATCACTGAAATAACACAGGTCTATTTTTCCAAAAAAAGACATTCCTTCAGCTACAGCCCAAGGCAATGCTGAGTACATCTGCTAGTACTTCAATATCTGAGTATTGCTGGTATTTCCTTTAGCAAGCATAGGGAAGTAAAAAATGATTGCTGCAGCTATTAAGTAAACTTTACCTACTCAGATGAAAAATTGCAAATTTCTAAGGGTAGCCCCTGTACTCTTACTCCTATCTTCTGCAAAAATTGTAATGTGTGTGTTGTTCAGAGGTACAGTCTGAAAAAAAAAAAAAAAGAATGTTTGAGTAATCCAGCCTAGAGATCTGAAAAGTACTATCTAGAAGAGACTTCTTCTCACTTCCACCACTTCCTTCCTTCCTTCCTTTTTATAATAGAAAGCTGTGACATGGGCATTTAGTGCCAATCAGTCATTAACAACTTGAACAGAAAATTTATTCTTTCTACTATGGCATATTCATTAACACTTACAGAGATGAAGGCTCTAGACCTATAGTTATTAACATATGTGCTCAATTTTAAGCACAAGTCAACAGTTTTAAAAGCAGATATTCATGTGTTTAAAGTTTAGCATGTGCATAAGTGTTTGCAGGATCAGGGCCTAAGTAATAAGGCAGAGATCTTTTTGAAGTCATTGTTTCTCTTAAAGGATTAGTAGCCACCATATACAGTAGACTTCCGATAATCCGGCACCTTTGGGACCTAAGTGATGCCGGATTATCGGACATGCCGGACTATCAGGAGGTACTATAAGGGGGCATACTCCCAACCACTCTAACCTAATTCTCGGGTCCCGGAGCCACCGCTACAGCCGCGCGTCTCCCTCCAGGCGCTGGGGCACGTGCGCTGAGCGGCCGGCTTTGAGCATGAGCTGGCCAGGACACCGTGCGCAACCCAATCCCCCTCCCCTCCCCTTCCCTTCCCCAGAGCCAAACACCTCCCCTCCCTGCTGTAACCCAATCCCCCTCCCCCTCAACCTTATGCTTGGGTCCCAGAGCCAGAGCCGCTGCGCTGCATCCAGGACGCCATGCACACCGCCCCAATCCTCCCCTTCTCCAGAGCCAGGCATCTCTCCCCCCCAACCTTATGTCCGGGTCCCGAAGCAGCTGTCTGTGCTCAGTGGCCAGCTGCTAGCACGTGCAGGCTGGGACGCTGTGTGCGACCCGGCGTGCACATGCAGGGTACGACGCAGTGCGCTGGGGGCCATGAGCAGAATGGCGCAGACCTGAGTAGTTCTGGGTTCCGTCCCGGTTCTGTCAGAAGCAGCAATTTTTTTCCCATCAGGAACCTCGGGTTGGCCACCCCTGCACTAGGCTCTTGCCATTTTGATGCCGGACTATCGGGAGTGCCAGACAACTGGATGCCAGACTATTGGAGTTTTACTGTATGTAGCAATAATATTATAAAGATTCTACCAAATTTTCAATCAACAAGATTTTGACAAAAGCAAAATTTAATTTACATGATAAAATCCTTGTTATCATTCAATAGCAGAAAAAAGCAAGAAAATAAAAGTTGCAAAATAAACTCTGTAATACAGTGGACTAATAATAAGTGTATTAGAAATATGAAAAATACATCACAGTAGATTATCAATTTAGGTGTCAGTTCTGTGCCAAATGAATTTAATGGGTATTCTGACAGAAGGAGGCGGTCATTACTTCCTGCAGCGATATTCATGGGAATGATGCTGACATGGGATAAGGCAGAAGACTCCATCAGATTTACTTCACGTCGCTCAAATTCTTCCCCCCTATGAGAAAGTATCGGACCGGTGCAAAGAAAACAGGAGGTGCAACCTCCCAAACTCATAGTTTTCTTCTAAACAGATACTTGGGATCCCCCGCTTTTGTGGAGGGGCTGCCCCCCTCTATGCACTAGGGATGTAAGCGACTATTCAAGTAGTCAAGTCACTACTCGATTACTCGCTCCACTGTCTCTCTATCAGAGGCAGCAAAGGGAAGGGAAGCAGGAGCTGGTACTGGGGGGAGCTGGCTTAAAAGCTGGTTCCCCCAAGCACTGTCTCTGCAATGCGTGAAGGGAGGGGCAGGAGGAGGCAGACCTGCAGCGCGGGAACCGACACTAGCCAGGACTCGGCAGTCCCGGCTCGCACTAGGTCCGGGACCGCTGAGGCTCTGCTTTTTAAATATAGTAAGAGCCTATGGTTCTTACTACATTTTAAAAGCAGAGCTGCAGCAGTCTAAGACCCAGTGCTAGCCAGGAGTGCTGAGTCCCAGCCCACACTGGGTCCCAGACCTGCCCCTGCTGCGGCTCTGCAGTTTAAATATAGTAGAAGCCAGGCTGCCTGCGGTTGCACCCGGCTCCTGCATTTATACTGCAGACCAATCACATACTCGATACACATTGTATCAAGTACACAATTAGTCAATTATTCACTTAACATCCTTGCTATGCACTGCTGCAACTGCACCCTGGCATAGTCCTTCTGATGAGGTGCAATAACTGTCATGGAGAGTGGGTTCACAGCAGGGCTTAATTCTCTTGAAGCAGCATTAACTCACAATCAGATTTTTGCATAGAAATCCACAAACTTGGCAGAGGCTTATGTCATAGATCTTAACTGAACCTAAAGGGCTTCAGTGAGGAGCTTCGGTAAGAGCCCATAGAAGCAGAAATGGTGTCCCTCACTCCTCTTTTCCACACTCACACTATCCAGCAGAGATTTTCCAGCCAATCTTTCAATTTCAGAAGTCTAGAGATGATATGGGCCTTAGTTTTAGATAATTTATATGTCTCAGTTGCTTTTGTTCTCATAGGTATATTTTATATATCTAATTTATAAAGCAACACGCTGAGTCTATCATTGTCTTATTCACCTTGTCTAGTTCTTATACTAAGAGACTGAATACTGCATTTCCTAGCAAGTGCCAACAGCAGAGCATGTTGGGGGAGGATGTTTGTTTTTAGTTTGTCATATTAAATTTAATACTTGTATTTATCACACTTTGCTTATTTTCCAAGCCTACACTGAAAGTAAAAGATAATTATTTCTCTGGAATAAGTTACTTAATGGAGGAATTCTAATACTCATTTACTTGCTTTTTCAAGTAACTTAATCTGTCAGTTAAAGGATACAAGGGCATTATTCAATACAACAGGACTCTTTTCTCCTCTTATTTGTTCCCTGCTACAGAATTTCATGTGTTGCTTAATGGTTACTGATATGAATAAACCATTATTCACTTTCAGTGACTTTCCAAAAACATCTACATTAATCAGAGGCACCTCTTTTTTAGTTTGTTTTGTCATACATTAGGTGTAGGCATGTAAAGATCTGCAAAGTGGGTTTTGGTTTGGGGTTTTTAATTGGGCTTGTGCCTTACCTTGCTTCTATAAGACATATGGAGATAGTCTAGAAGGTTGTGGAGCAAAGTATTTTTCTTTCCCTACTTGTTTATTACATTAGAAATACATGGAGTGTCCAGAAAGATTGTTTTTTTCTGAGGATCTTTTGAGGAGCTCAGAACATTTGTATTGCAATCTCTTCAGCCCTAACTGAAGGGATGAAAATGTTCAATCTTTAACAAATACTCTTTTCTTCAATGGGGTGGAATCGGAATTTATTGAAATGGAACAAGTGTTAACAAAAAACAAAACTTTAAACAGTCCTTCCCTCTCTTTACTCTTCTAATACCACTACTGCAATAGTTTTTCAATCACCCCACAATCTTCCATGACAGAAAAAACAGAATGTTCAATCTCTAAGCAAGCAGGCAAAAAGAAAAGATATATTTCAGACCTTCTTTATACAGCATTAAGATAAAAAAGGGAACACGCTCTTTTTTTCCTTTTTCAAATAGAAGTACATTTATGTAGAGTCTAAGTCTGCAAACCCTTACTTATGCAAGTATTTCACATAAGCTATACCACTGACAGGAATGAGAATACTTGTATATGAAAGTGTTCTCAGGATTTGACTCATTTTCTAAAGAGAAAAAAATTAAAAAATAAACTTACCTGGTCCCAGGGACAGATGATACCTCCAAAACACATGAAGAGATATCCCATGGCAACAAGACACACCCACACCACCAAAGAGAAAATACGGAGCAGCTTCTTAAACACAGATTCTATGCAGACAAGGATAAATATGGCAAAGAAGATTGCTAGGGCTGTTGGAACGGTTATTAAAAATGCCACATGATCGTCAATTGCCTGGAAAGAGAGAAGTGAAAAAGAAGTTAAAACTTAAAGCACTTGGGCTCACAAGTAAAACTTGTCAGTCTTCCTCACAAATATTTAATTAATTTTTCTCCTAAATTGGTAGCCCATTGAGTCTGAATCTCACAAAGGCATAATGTTGAATACACTGCACTATTTTTTCGCTTTTAATATCACATTTTGGGCTATTTTCATAGTACACAAACTATTACCAATATTATTGTATTGTGCATCCTACAAAAAGTGGAGGAAATTATCATTACAAAGAAGAATCAAGAAGATCATTACACACACTGAAATGGGACCTAGCCATCTAAATAGTTTAGGCTTGCAATGCTTAGCAGAACAATGCCCCCTTTACAAATTTGGGCTTAACTCCTTATTACCTAACCCAGAATAGCACCAAAGAATGTGCGGGTAATATAGGAATGTACTATTCACACTTCTGTGGATGTTTTCTTGTATCAAAAGCTGTGTAAGTTACTCGTTTAAATGTACATGTATGAATTGAGTTTAATTTCATAAGCCCTCTTATTGGAAATGTAGTAGTTAACAGAATCCAACAACTTGGGAAAATCAGATACATATGAATCAGATTTCAATCCTATCCTATCTACAATTTGATTTATTTAAACCAGTGGAGGACAACCTGTAGGCCGCAAGCAGCCTACTGGGATTCCACCTGCAGCACAAAGGCCCCCATCTGCTCACACGCGCGCACCTCTGTCACACTGGGGCTCTGGAGCCCCACACTCCCTACTCCTCCCACTCCTTCCCAGCACTTTCGGAGCACCACAAATTGCCTAATTCATGCTCTGTGCCCGCTCCTCCTTCTCTCTCCCAGAGCTTGAACTGCAAATCAGCTGTTCGTGGCTGTTCAAACTCTTGGAGGCAAAAGGAGGATCAGGGATGGAGCATAAATCAGGCAATTCATGGTGCTCCAAACACGCTGGGAGGGAGGGAGAGGAGTAGGAAGTGCAGGCTCGCAGGCCCCAGTGTGCGACAAATGTATGCAGGGGGCCTGAGGGCTGCAGGTTGCACACCACTGTTCATGAAGACCACTCAGATGAAAAAAGGCCATTCACTTGTGTTGGGTGCCCAACACTGATTTAAACTAAGCAATACTTCAAATTATTTTCAGAACCAAAAATAAGTAACCCATTATTACATGGCCTTACAGCCTTCAAGAAATAAATCACTTTAATAACATTATATTGAAATAAAATTAACTGTTTTATACCATTGTATTAGCACTGCAGTGCTTGTGGTTATTAAACTTTATGGTTAGAGGCACTAGCACTGTAAAGACCCGACTTTCAGTCCTTACGCACACAGATATTTCCTTATGTGAGCAGTCCCACAAACTGCAATGGGACCAGTAATGTGAGGAAGAGCTGCAGAGTCAGGACCCAAAACCCTATTTTTGAACAACTCAAAACTCCCAGAAAATTCCCCTGTAGGATGAAATTTCTTATATTTATTTCTTAGCCCAAAGGTGAATTCTGGATAATATGAAAAATCCCATTTGGTTGATTTTGAGATGTGTAAGTGTTTCTTATTCTTTAATTCTGCAGATGCTCTTTTTGTGCTCTGATAAGTTTAAACACAAAGCCAGCTTTAAGTTTAGAACTTGGCATGCCATATAATAGTTCTCAATGGGATGTGCTTTTCTTTTGTTTGAACAAAAATTGTCTGAGTAACAATGAAGTTACATAAGACTGAAAACATGTGCAGTACATTCTCCTTCCTCTCCCCACCTCCACATAAAGATTCAAGAAAATACTGGATATCAGCAGAGATATCCTTAACAGCTTTCCAAAGTCTCTGGTAAGTTGTCCCTTTCCCCCTCTACGCCCCACTGCCCAAAATATCACCTTTGTTTGCAGTATACGATCATTGCATATATAATTCATATTTCTAACATTCAGGTGCTTTGCAATTCTTAGTATACCAATCCCAGCAGGCAGAGCAGGACAAACACCTGTGCCCCGACCACGCTCCTGAGCGGGAGGCGCCCCGACCCCATTTGCCCAATAAGCACCACACAAGGTGGAGTAGGACAAGCACCCATGTAGAGCCCTTTTCATAGTAAACACATCCACTCCAATATCCACCAAAACAAATTGTGGATCTGTAGATATCTGTGGGCTTGTATATGTTTATCATTACTGATTAAAGCATGCGTATACATGTTTGCAGCAGTAGGGTCAAATATTAACGCAAATTTACAAATGTACGCATACGGACTGCAGAAATACAACACTTCTGCACTTCTAGTCTGGGTTGCATAGATCTGAGACCAGAATACTGTTATAGTCGAAAGAGTAGTTTCCCTAGACTATTACATATTAACAGTAAGTTCCATACGTTGTGTCTTACAAAAGGTGATGTTGCTAGCATTAAAGATGACAAGGCTATTATTGAATGAAACTAATATTGAAGAGAAACAGGGACTTAAAAGTTTGCTGAGGCTACAGGTCAATAATGAGCACAACACTGAAAATACCTGTTTTCATTATTTCACTATATTCAGTTGCTTGTTTATAGATTATTGTCAAAGCAGGCATCCATAGGAATTCAAAACTCTACCCATTCTCCTCTTTTCAACAGCCAATTAAAACTAATTCAACCTAGTAGTTGTGCCCCAAAACAGAATGTGACCAAATAGGGAGAACATAATGGGACAGAGCCAAGGTTTATGTAAATAAAAACCATCTCTGATTTCAAAAGAAGCTACACCCATTTACATCCCCTAAGGGTCTAGTTCATATTTTTAATATCCAAACCTTTCATATGTTGTTATGATTAAGTATATGTCAGAGTCAAAGAAGTTCAAAACAATGAAGTAGTTCAGAAAAGACATACGCAAATCACTGAGTTGGGGTTTTTTTCTGGAAAAAAACCCCTTGGGTATTTCACAACGCTGCATGTAAGAATAAATGTTAATTTATTGTCAATAAGGGTGGAGGATTTGTCCCATAATTTTTATTTGGTACCAGCTTTTAACCATAATCTTTTCTTATATCGTTTCATGAGGATTGAGGATGATCAGTGACATAAATTAAAAGTCTGAACATTTAAAACTTGCAAAACACTGATTAAGAAGTTATAAACATTAACAAGATCAGTAGGCTAACATCAGCAGACAAGCACAAAGGGATGAAACCCTGAAAAACCCAATCACATTTCCTTAGCTCTTTTTCAAAAACTAAAGAAAAATATTTTGTCCTTTCTATCACTGGTGTCAGAGATTAAAGTACACTGAAGGTAATGGAATTAATCTGACAGCATGGTGCCTTGCAACATAATGGCTTAGCCTACAGTATATGGTTCTTCTTTGATCAGCTCTTTATCTTTCTAAACGTTTTCTCCCTTGCTGTCTTTTAATTACTGAACAAATTAAATAGGTACCACTGTTCTGGACAGAATTCTGAGCTTTTATGCAATATGCAGTAATCCTGTAATCTCAGGTTGAAACTGCAGAATCACTCTCTTAGGTCTTTTCAAGAAGCTACAGGTTTTTATCATCCTTTACACAATTATTTCTTTGTCCAAATAAATGGCACAACCTCAGTTTAGATTTTAAACAATAGAACTACTGTACAACACTGAACTCTATTATGGTAAATCATGCATTTTAATGAAGTGTCTCTATAAAAGAATAAAAACTTAATATTTTCAATTTAAGCAAATAATATGTTTCCATAAAATACTTTAATCCTTTGGCAATTTATGGTTTATTCTGTACTGCTAATATAATTTGCTTCCAGTTTATGTGTAGCAGACTACTGCTGGGGACCCAATTTTTTTATCAACCTTGTGTACACGCAAGCTGAACTAACCTGAATAGCTTTTTATGCCCGTAGATGAACATTATGAAAAGTTTTCTAAATTTAAGTGTAAATGTAAAAGGAGAATTTTGAAATGCTTCAAACAAAACAGCAAAGTCTTCTCATACTTATTAAACGTGGCTCTATTCTGAAAAGCAACTGTTACAAAAATGGTACTTTAGGGCTCAAGGATGATCAACCCTCAATTATTCAATTATTCTTGTAGCAAGTGCGACTAGTTTAAAACTTAAAAAAAAATACTTTTTTCTAACTTCCAACCTAGCAAATTAAACTAAGGCTATGTCTACACTGGAGCGCTATTTCAGGATACCAGAGTATCCTGAAATAGCTATCCCAAGTCTTCACAGCAAGCCTGTTATTTTGAAATATAATGGGTTTGCTATTCTGACGTCCCTATAAACGTCATTCTACCGGGAGTAAGGGACATTTCGGAACAGCAGGTTATTTTGAAATGTGGTGCTGTGTAAACAGCGCTAAATTACTAAAAAAGCTATTTCAAAATAAGATCGAAATAAGATACACAATATGCATAGTTCAAATTGCGTATCTTATTTCGAGCTACAGCACAGTGTAGATGCACCTTTAGGATATAGAAGCCAAACTGGGTTATTTCCCATCATACATCATCACCACCAGTAACAGAAGAGTCTTCAGGACAAACGATGCCCTCACTGGGATTTTTGCTACCCATGAAATGGCAAAAGTGTAAATTATCAGGAATTTAGTGTAACAACTACGTTCAATGATGCACTCTTGGCTCTGCAGGGTTAACAGAAGTGAAAAGCAGAAAATGTATTTGTCACTAAAGTGACCTGATATAACTCTGAACACACAAAGGGGTCTATTGAATAAGATATTTTTTCATACTCTTTTTGCAGAGCATGCTAAATTAATATTTAATATTTGATAAATTCCTAAAATAGGTTTTCCAGAAAATAAATGACAGCATTAAAATACACCCTATTTTAAAAATTACATAATCATTTTACTAGCATTTTGTTCTCCATCTAAATAACAGACTTCATCAGTTAAATTCAGCTCCAGTGCAACTCTTTTGGATTCAAAAAAGAGACAAACCACTGGTAGTTTGGATGTCGGAGGAAAGTCGCTATACATGACTCACATTGACAGGGTGATTTCTGTATACTGTTTTTATGCTTGACTATTGCACAAAGCTGAAGAAACCTCATGGGAATCAATGCAGTTACACCACCATAACAATGATGTAAGAGATCTGAATCATACCCTACATGCTAGTATAAGTGATTCTTGCTTAATGACGGCTTGGGCAATCCCCGGAGACCTGGCCCGAGCTGTTCTGGCTCCAGCTATAAATCCATTCTTCTTGTTATTTCTTTTTTTCATTCTATAAATGTCACATGATTTTGGCAGCTTGCTGTATCTGGAATTCTTATTCATTGATTTGCATCGCTTGACTTTGTTAATGGTATATGAAATAAAATCTGCCAGTGCATATTAATAATTCATCTTTTTGGTGCCAAGGGACTGGATGGAGCTCAGGGAATGCAAAGCCTTCCACTCACATGGCATCATTTGAAATCCAGCCCAGCATGGCAGTAGCCAACAGTTGCTCCCATGTGAGGATATTAAACTGCCGATGGAAAATAAATTAGTGATCCCAGGCCAATTCCTGGTAGACTGGTGTCCACATCATAAAAGCTACATTTATAATTGCTGCTGGGTGGCACTCACAGAAGAAACACCACACACTAGGTGAGAAGTAATTATTAACTATATTTTCACTCCTTGAGGTGCTCCCTCAAAAAGGGCATAATAGTAGATAAGTGCATGAAAGCAAAAGATGCATCTACCCTTTGGTTAACAGAGTATTTCATTGTCCAACACTAGCAATCTAGCACCCTTCCTGGACATTATATTCCATTTTGAAATGAATTAAGACAAAAATTAGTTTTCCTTTTAGCATCTATTGCCCTACACTTGGCTATTTTGAATTAACCTCCTCATGTGTTCTTTACTAAGTTTAGTGAAGTCCTTCTGGATTTCCTTCTTCCAAATTCTCCATAATCTAACCAATCCAAGTACAGTAATTGTCTGTATTTTCAGGTCAGATTTTTCAAATACATTCATCTGATGTTTAATGTATTTGAAATCCAAATACTCAGATATACATATATTTCTGAAGATACACTTATTTAAGTATATTGTTTCAATTTTCAGTGTTTTAAACAATAACAAATTTAGTGCAAAATGTTTCAGTAATGCAACATTCTTATGCAGTTAAAATATCAATGATAGTCACAAGAGTCAAAGTTATGATTTTCAGAGCAACAGCACCTGGTAGACACAGCAAAAGTCAAATGTGAGCTTTTTTATATTCATGCAGACCACATGAAGTCAGGACCACTGAAGCAATGAATATCCAAGTCTTGAACCATTAAATATTGTAATAATAATTTTGGATTTTGACTCCCACTTTCAGATCAGCTGCTAAAAAGGTAGTTTTTTCCTATAATTTTGCTCCTAATATAGAACCAAATACAGTCCTCAATCAAGCACTTAATCAAGTATTTTTCTTGAGACAAAGACTACATAAGAAATTTTATATGAAGGACAAGAAAATGATGCTTATTTATTTTTATTTTTAATTAAAAGACTAATAGATCCATACTATTTCTGGGTAATTATTTTAAAACTTTACATTTTTTTTAAGAATTGGTCCAGAAACTAGAGAAGTCACTATAACTAAATAATTATTTAAAACACAACAGTGACTACTGAATAGTGTTTCAAATGTGTTGTAACAACAAATCTTTATGAAAAGTTACAAAATGCAGTAATTATCACAGAAAAGATTCATTAAGTTTGCCCCCTAAAGACACATTCCCCCCTCTTTTATGCCTGTGAATCAAATTTATTTCAAATTAAAGGGATTTTATTCTGTTTAGGATTGCAGGATCAGACCCAGATTCTGCCTCTATAATAATGGAACACCATCATCTGATTTTTTCTTAAAGAAAAAAACTAAGCCAAATGCTGGTAGCTGGAATATGAGCAAAATTCAGACACAACTACACACAGTACATAGGACATTCTACTATTTAAAATAAATGTGATCAATCTAACAAGTTAGTGGATTTAACTTATTTCACATGGTATTTCTACTATGATGTGGCTGATAAAACAGCCATCTAAATATATATGCCCTTTAAAAAGTAATTTAAGGCTAAATGTTTATATATATGTAGCATCTCCCTTCCAAAAGTGACCCCCCCCCCAAATTTAATTTAGGTATGTCAAGAACAGAATGTTACCACTGTAGATATTTCAGACACACACCTTCACAATTTTACATTTCAATGACCTTCAAGCTCAAGATTAACCATTTTTTTAATTTCTACAAATTGGGATTAAAACACAAAGATAGCAAGAATTATTCAGTGTATTGCTGGCAATAGTGAGTATTTTCTATACTAAAAAGGAGCAGGGGAATCCATCCCTCCTGCTCCTTTCATGTGGAACATAGAAACAACAAGAGAGTAAGTAGCTACTGAAAAATAACACAGACATCTGGAACTGCTTTCTTAGCACTGGAAGGCTCTTAGGGATCTGGGAATAAGGAATTTGCTCTCCATCTTTTCAAGCAGCTGACAAAGATGGAACCCTGACCTGTTTCCATAGTGTTTGATTTATTATATATATTTATGTCAGGTGCAGAGAGGCAAAAGGAACTACCCGATAGGATATTTAAAAGGCTGACAGTCACAGAGCAGGAAATAAAATGTACAGCTATCATTTTGAGCTTCTACTTTGACTGTTCATTTACCACCATCCCAGGAATTATATATTTAATGTATAAGATGTTCTAAACTTTTCAAAGGTCAAAAGTACAGCATTCCTATGATACGAAACACAATCTACAAATAAACCATTTAAATAAAAACCAGTGTACTGCATAGTTAACAGAATTAGATTTCAAATGGCAATTTGAAATTCAAACCACCTTCCTTAATGAAATTCTGGTAAAGCTTCTATTTTTTCATCTTACAACTGGTATTCTGACAGGTCAAAATAAATGACTAAGTGCAACATTTCCCTGTAAGGCTGGCTATATTTTGGAAATAGTTGACTGCATTATCAGAAAAGAAAGATGACATCTAAAACAAACATGAAATATATCAACAATCAATTAGGCACGGTAATCAATTTTAACAAAACAAATAAAAACAAAAGCAAAAAGTGTAGTCATCTTATGACTTTCAGCCTCAAATTTTCTTAGGGAATGCCTGAAATATAAAAATGCTTAATAGCTTACATTCTTTCATTTATCTGACATCCTGATTCTAGTGTTCATGTCTGATATTGAAATTAGAAGTAAAAATGAGAAAATTAATGAACTATTTTGTGAAATGTCAAACTGGAATTTGTCTTCACAATGCATTTAAGATTCTTTCAAAATAATATTAACTGTATAGTAAGAAACCCAATGGTGTAACTGTTAAAGATTTTCCTTAACTTCAAAACATGGTATGTAACTTTTCAGATATAGCATTGTGTTGAGCTGAAAGATGACTTCATTTCTACTTTGTTACTGTCTGACAATTAAATATTGCACACAAAAGCACTACAATTGTATGTGCAAAATAAACTCAGAGTTGATAGTATTCTAGAATGACTTTTCCAGATAAGATATGAATGATTTTATATATAATTGCCCAGATTCCTTCATTATATAGCATCCCATATAGGACCGTATGATTATGGTCCTATATCTAGGTAAGGAGGATGTAAATTCTAAATCAGATATAAAAGAAACAGATTTAAGCCTTCAAAAATTCCTTAGCTGTGAATAAATCAGGGCAAGATTATTCTAAGAAGACATTTTTATGTGAAAATCTAGGCAATGATCCAAAGAATTTTGTCCAATATCCAGTGGCTGCAGTCTCCAATGACAAACTTTCACTCCGTCTTGAAAATGAAATCACTTTCACCTCACAACTGAACAGTCAAAGAAGAATCCTTTCTCTCTCCTCACTGACTCCTTTCATTGTCAACCACTGGAAAATGAAACCCTGGAAAAAAAGTTCTAAAAACACTTTTTTCTCTGTGGTATGTCTGGAATTCCAATGACAGACTGAACTATAAAATACAGAGTGTTTCTGAGGTTGTAACTCATGGCAATACTTGCCAACTCATACAGCTCTGTTTCCATAACTCTCAATAGTCTTTCAGTTTAGACCTGCTGTTGCGCCTCTCTTAGTATTGCAAATCATTTACTTCAGAAATAGAGTTATGAAACTGAGCATGTGCAATATGTTATAAGAAGTTGTGAATTACACAGTAGATCAGAGAAATGAATGTTGGGTTTTATTTTAAAAATGTGAATTTTAGTACAAATGATTTCTAGGTCCTTGGCACTGCCTTGACCCAAGTAACCCGCAAGTAGGTGCTCTGCAACCTTAGCTATGAGAGCACATTTTGGTATTGGCATCCACACCTCTGCCACATGCCTGCTTTTCCTTTCCTGGGTAATTGTTAAGCACATTGAACTGTGCGACAGTGTCTTCAACACACTACAATGAGATCATCAATGCAATCTGTGTTTGAAGACAGGGTTTTCTGAAGTGAAACACTAATGCATTAACCTACTGTGCTGTATCACTAGCCACTTCTGCCGCTGTACTGGTTTGATGTTGCTTTGTATCTATCCCTCCACTTGACAGGTTGGGAATCTTACCTTAAACAAACACACACACACTTCATTGTGTTTCTTTACCTAGTCTAAGTCCTCCCCCCCACACACACACGCCAAAAGACACTTTTCATCCAGCTGTCAAGAGAGAAAGCCTCAGATGCTGCCTGCCAAGTAGGTAAGAAAAAAAAAAGTACCCTCAGGTTTCACCAGTAATATCCTTCTTTAGCTAGTGACAGAGGAGGTGTAAAGCTGTTCAACTTTATCCTCACTTGGAGACCAGTAACTATGGCCAATAAATTTTCAGAGGCCAGTCAGACAAAACATAAAACCTGAAAACCAGAAAACCCCACTCGTCCATTTAAAATCTCTAAGCACTGTTACTCAGTATACAGTGTGACAACCTGAACGTGAAATGTGGAAAGACGCCATAACGAATAGGAATTTTACTGCCCTCTACAGCTTTCCCTCTCTGTTCAATTCAAGGGCACAAATCCACAGATTTTTGAGTGAAATCGTCAACTGGTAAGACTGAGCTCACTGTTGAGCCATTTTATTTCCCAGCTCCTAGAAGCTCTGCAGTCAGCATGCAGGAAAGGGAGCGGACACAAGAAACTTTCAGTCTCCTAAAAATTAAAGGCTGCACTCTGCAGCAGAACCTCTGGCTGGAAACTGGGTCAGTCTCTGGAAACGCTGTTCCTCCCAAGAAGAGGAAAAGGCTCCACTACCTTTCTTCTATGCCATAAAATAGGATGATGTAAAATGCTCCTAGGACTAATGGTTTTTGTAGATTTAAGCCCTGCCACTAAAAAAAAAAAAGGTCAATACGGCTAAACTGCCAGTGGGAAGGAACCCGAGCCAATGAATTAAATGAATTAAACTGGAAGCAGTTGTCGCTGCAGCTTCAGCGATGGGAAATGGGAGCCCAAACTTCCCAGTAGGCTGCCGCTGGACGGACTCGTTTTAAGAGTAGAAGCGGCGAAGTTTGCGGGCGGAGGGTGGCCAAAGGCGCCCCAGCCGCTGCCCGCCGACCTGCCGCACCACGACACCGCGGCCGATGCAACTTTCTGTAACAGGGCACCTACACCCCCCGCCCGCTCTGCGGAGCCGAACGAGGTCAGCAAGTTAGATAACACGGCCCGCAGGGAGCCCAGGCGGCGAAGGAGAAGGGCCGGGGGGGGGAGGGGGTCGCTTACCAGCTCCGAAGCGAAGAAGACGGCGAGCAGCGCCAGGCAGGCGCCCATCACGATGAGCAGCAGGAAGACGAGGAGCGGGTGCTGCTGGCTCATGCAATAGTAGGACTCGTAGAGCCAGTCCCGGGCGCGGGGCTGCTCGCGGCTCCCCCCGCCGCCGCCGCCCTCCTGCTCTGCCCGCTCCAGCAAGTAGCGGCGGCGCCGCATCATCGCGCCTTGCCCCATCCCGGCGGCCCGCGGCGGTGCCCGGCCCGAGCAGGTGGCCCCCTCAGCGCCGCCGCTGCAGCGGGCGGGCGGGCTCGGGAGCGGGGCGCAGCCCAGCGCCGGCCCCCGCCGAGAGCAGCATGGTGCGCCGGCTCGCAGCGGGCTGTGGCTCAGCAGCAGGCACCACCCCGCGCGCACATGCCCTGCCCCGCTCCGCCTGAGCCGGGCGGCGGAGCAGCTCCTCCTCGCGGAGGGGCGGTGCCGGCAGCAAGCGCCCGGGGCAGCGGGCGGTGCGCCCCAGCCCAGCCAGCGGGCTCCCCCGGCTCCCCGGCTGGGCTCCCCCTCCCCGGGAGGCGGCCGGGCTCCCCTCAGCACTCGAGCGTCAGCTCGCCCGGCCGCAGCTGCTGCGCCTCCCGCCCAGTCCGCTCGCCCCGCGCTGGGTGTGTGTGGTGCGTGTGCGAGTCTCGCTTGAGCTGCGCGCCCCTCCCTCCCTCCCGCGCTGTGCAAACACTGGCAGCCGGCAGCGCTCTGCGCACCGCCGTGCGAGGGGCAGCGCGGGAAGGGGGGAGGCGAAACATGCGCTCAGGCCGGCGTTGGCTGGAGGGCTAGTTGGCATTCGTGTGAACAAGCTCAGACTCCCGCTCAGTCCTCACCCTCCGCTGTGGGCATGGTGGGTTCCCCTCTCCCCCCCCCCCCCGGGGGTTCATAACTCTCAGCGTCTTTGGGAGAGAAGGCAAAAGAGCTTCACTTCACTCCGCAGCGTGTTTGAATGTGCCCCTTGCATAAAACGTGGACGCGAAAGTCGGAACAGAAGATGCTGAAGGCGAAAAAAAGGCAAAGCGAGACATGGGGAGCCGGGCCACGGTGTCTTCCGAAGGGCACACGCTCAGAAAGATTTGCCCGCCCAAACGCCCCCACTTCTGCAAGAAGGGAAGGAGAGCCACATCTTTGGGGATGGTTCCAGTTGTGACACTTGGGGCAAGAAAATGTTAATCTGACCCACCGCTGCACTGCAAGATCTCGCAGCACACGCGGCAGATACTTTTCAAATCGCCTTAAAATGATTCCTAAATGAGGCAGATTTGTTTCACTGAGTTGCTTTGCTGAAGATTGAATCCTCTCTTGTAAATCATGTCTTCGTTTTTATCACAGTAAGAATTTAATTAGGGAAATGAACTTGCCGAGTTCTTATCTTTGTAATGTAGCCGCATTTCTTTTGCTGGAAGGCTTGGCTAATCCTAACAAAATAGGAAATTGAATCATAATAATTTCAGTTGTCCGTCTCAAATAATGCGTCTGTCACACACATGAGACTCGCAAAACAGATCGCAAGACTTTTAAATCAGTTTTAAAATAGACTAAAAGTAAAAGTAAGAAGAGAGGCAATCCTGGAAAAGCCAGTTATTAGTCTTGGGTGAAAGATACAAACACGAGTACAAAAAGTACAGATACAGACAAACTACTTGGCAGATTGGATTACTATGTTTGAGCGGACTCATGATTGGTGTCACTGCCTACCATATATGCAATACATGTAAGAACATCAAGGAAGGGGAAACCATGACGTACTAGCTCCCGTTTCCCTATCAGTTCCAGCCTTTTCCACACGTATGAATGTGTGTGTGTTTTTCTAAATACATTGAGACCTCCCTCTGTTTTCTTCTGCAGGAGGACGTAGGGAACAGCAGCAGCTCCTGGAGATACCAGTTATGTAAGGTTCTACACAGTGGAAGACAGGGGCATTCACATACACAGTAAAACACGTGCTCCCAAAAATCTGATACCTACTTATTTATGACATTGTATTTTTTAGGCATGGGAATTCAAACTAACAAAGTAGACTCCTAATCAGCTACTCTGGAAGCTAAAAGAGCAGCAGCTCTCCTAGGTCAAGTTGCACTGAACATTTTGGCACAATTAACTTTACTATCACACTCCAATAGCAAATATCTAACACACATGCTACTTGGTGCACAGAGTAGTCTGTTGCTGTTACACAATGTGCCCTACAGTATTTCTCTGTAATATATTCATTTTACATATTGTCATACTTGTGTGATTTAGCTAGCATCTACACAACAGTCAGAGCAGTACAAAGGATGGTGGTCTCTGCACTGAATTACTGTCACCATCCAATACAGTTTATGTGACTATGGTATATTTTAATCTATTTGTAAGGGCTAACTCATGTCCATCTGATTGGTGGAAAGATAAGATGTGCTCTCCCCCAAATGCTTCTGGTTAATTTTAAGTGGGTTTTTTTATTACTTTCTACCATGCCACACTTAACCAGAGGAGACAACATGGGCAATAGGTACATTCCACAAAATTATATGGCAATGAGGTCATTTGTTTGCTCGTTTAATTCAGTCACCTGAATGACTGAACTAGCTAGTTCCTCATTAAACTATTTTCATGCAATTTTGCAGACTTAATTTGACCATCTTGTGAATATTCAGTTATGATGCACTCCTATGATCGATCATAAGCTGTTTTTTCCACAGGTGCCCTACAGCATTCAGTACAGCAGATGGAACTATTCTAGGGTTGAAAGGAGGCTGCTGTGTATAGGGGTCCTTGCTTCATCTTTTGCAACAGTTGGAAGGTCTGAGGTAATGAATTGGGAACTGCAAGATGAGAAAGGAGCAAATGAAGTAACTGGTAGCTGTAGAAGCCATCTTCTCTATGGACATTTTACTAGAGGGGTGCAGAGATACATATTTGCCCAGTGGGTTTCATGGCTATTTGATAAATAGCAAAGGAATAGTGAGTCTCATGGATTCAGTTCCAGGTTCTGTAGGAAGTGTCAGAGGGCATACAGAATGGGTGGGCAATAATTTTTGATGGGGGCCACTCCAAGATTTTGGTAAGTGGTCAAGGGCTGCACTTCTATGGAGGTGGTGACTGGGGTGGGACAGTGAGCAAAGTGTTTCCCCTCATCAGAGGGAGCCACAAGCTGTTTTGAGCAGCTGCAGGTTGCAGCAGGCAGAGAGCCCCTGCTTCAGGGTCTTAGCAGCTGGGGCTGGATAAAAAGTCTTGGTGGGCCACATCCAGCCCATGGGCTGTATCTTGCCCACCTTTGGCATACAGCCTTCTCAGCACCCCATCATGGCTTGAGATTGTTCAACAGGCAGCCTACCTCAGTTTTCTCCCCTCAAGTGGCTCCTTAAAAATCAACTCTGCACAGAGTACAATGCCACCATGATTGGGGTCAGCTTTTATCAAGAGACTAGTTCAAATCAAGTCTTCCCAAGTCCATCCACACTCCTGGGCTACATCTACACTGGCCAGTCTTGCGCAAGAACATATGCAAATGAGCTGCCATTTTTGCGCAAGGGGCTTTTGCGCAAGAGCCATTCTGCCTGAAAATAAGTGGCAGAATGGCTCTTGCGCAAAATGGCGTCTCATTAAGTATGCATTTGCATATGTTCTTGCACAAGACTGGCCAGTGTAGACGTAGCCCTGAGGCTTTCCCACCAGTAGTTTTGCTTGCCTTTTAGTTCATTCCCAAGTCCCAGCTTTCTCCACTGGGGCTTACTTGTTCCCACCAGTGTCTGTACATCTCAAATAACTAGAGCTAACTGGCCACAAGTGTATAGCCTTTAATAGGCTAGCCACACTGTTATAGGCAGAATACTGTAGTGCCTCCAGACCTCGATGCTCCTGTTTCCTTAGTGTGTACACGCATACACACACCCTCTGCTGCTATCCCTCTATTTTCTGCCATGTCCTCCACATCTGTTTCTGTCTCCCTCTTCCTGGATCCTATCCCTGTCCTCACCCTGCTGCTATTTCCCCTGCTTAACTCCTGCTTCAGTTTGTCTGTTTCTATTTTCCCATTTCTGCCCTGCTTCTTTCCTACTCCCTCCTCTGCTCCCATCTTCTCCTGGCTCCTGCTTCTTTACCCCGTTCTGGCTCCTTCTCTTCTCCCTCTTCCATCACAGTCTCCTATATCTGCTGCATCTTTCCCCTGCTGCTCTGCATCTCTTTCCTTCCCGCAATTCCTCTGCATGGGCATTCCAGTCAAGGAGCTAAACTTCTTCTCCTTGCTGCCCGGGTGCAAGCTAAGTGAGGATTGAGAATACATACAACACACTGTCCCTGCTCTCAGTTAGCCATCTGTCTTGGAGGGTTCGGACACAACAAATTCTGCATCTTAAGTAGTTATACTAGATTATCTCTATGATCCCTTCTAACTAAAATTCCTGGAGCCAGCACCATGGTAGTCTTGACAAGAGAGCAACTGCAGGGAAAATTCTGCTCAGCCTCCGTAGCTCTGGGACGGAGTGTACTTAGATATTCTAAGGCATGGTGCATGCAGTCTGTCAGCACTAAGACCAATGAAGGGATGGAATCTGCAGAAAAGTTATGTTTTCAGTCTCTTAAGTCTCTACTCAGAACGTACAACCTGAGGTTTGGGGGTGGGGGGGTGTTAAGTCATCACTTCAACAATTTTGGGCAGATTAACACAGGGAGGGATAGCACAAAGCACATCCCTGTCAGCAGGGAGACCCTCTCTGCTGCAAATGTCAAGTCTTTGCCTCAAACCATGGAATCAGTAGAACTTTTCAACAAAACCATTGTAAGAATTTTTCTAATCAGAGAAAAACAAACATATTTTCCCTAACCTTATTCTCCGAAGTGGTATAATCATTTTTGCTGAAACTTTTCCCACCAAAATTAAGCCTTAGGCTGACAACTCACATGGAAAATTTCAGCCCCAGCAATTTAAATTTGACAAAGGTACAAACAAAACTGAAAACCGGATCTTATCATGGAAAGTGACATGCAGCCTTAGCTATAGACATTGCTAAGTGCCCCACCTGTAGTGGTCATGAAACACTGTTTATTTCTGTTGCTATTTTAGTTTTTTAATAGAATCATAGAACACTAGAATTGGAAGGGACCTCGAGAGGTCATCGTGTACAGTCCCCTGCCCTCATGGCAAGACCCAGTATTGTCTAGACCATCCCTGACAGACATCTATCTAACCTGCTCTTAAATATCTCCAGAGATGGAGATTCCACAGCCTCCCTAGGCAACTTATTCCAGTGTTTAACCACCCTGACAGTTAGGAACTTTTTCCTAATGTCCAACCTAAACCTCCCTTGCTGCAGTTTAAGCCCATTGCTTCTTGTTCTATCCTCAGAGGCTAAGGAGAACAATTTTTCTCCCTCTTCCTTGTGACACCCTTTTAGATACCTGAAAACCACTATCATGTCCCCTCTCAGTCTTCTGCTTTCCAAACTAAACAAGCCCAATTTTTTCAGTCTTCCTTCATAGGTCATGTTCTCTAGACCTTTAATCATTCTTGTTGCTCTTCTCTGGACCCTCTCCAATTTCTCCACATCTTTCTTGAAATGTGGTGCCCAGAAATGGACACAATACTCCAACTGAGGTCTAAGCAGTGCAGGGTAAAGCGAAAGAATGACTTTTCGTTCTTGCTCAAAACAAACCTGTTAATGAATCCCATAATCATGTTTGCTTTTTTTGCAACAGTGTCACACTGTTGATTCATATTTAGCTTGTGGTCCACTATGATCCCAAGATTCTTTTCTGCAGTACTCCTTCCTAGACAGTCGCTTCCCATTCTCTATGGCTCTGTCTAGACTACACCTCTCTATCAACAGAGACATGTAGATTTGGCACGTCGAAATTGCTAATGAAGCAGGGATTTAAATATCCCACCCTTCATTAGCATAAACATGGCTGCTGCTTTTTTTTGAAACAGCACTTTTAAAAAAAAAAATGGCAGTCTAGACGTGGATCTGTCGAAAATAAACCCTTTTTTGGACAGATCCTGTAAACCTCATTTTTTGAGGAATACAGTATCTGTCGAAAAAGCATTTATTTTTGACAGATCCATCTCTAGACTGCCGGGTTTTTTCGAAAAAGCTCCATTCTGAAAAAAAGCGGTGGCCATGTTTATGCTAATGAAGCGCGGGATATTTAAATTCCTGCTTCATTAGCAATTTCGATGAACCGGAGCATAAGGTTGGGGGGGAGAGGGGGATTGGGCTACAGCAGGGAAGAGAGGTGTCTGGCTCTGGGGAAGGAAAAGGAAGGGAAAGGGAAGGGGGATTGGGTTGCACATGGTGTCCTGGCCAGCTCATGCTCAAAGTCGGGTGCTCAGCGCACATGCCCCAGTGCCTGGAGGGAGACTCGTGGCAGTAGCGGCGGTGGCAGCTCCAGGACCCGACAATTAGATTAGAGTGGGGGGAGGAGAATTGGGTTGGAGGGGGTGTGTGCCTGGCTTTGGGGAAGGGGAGGAGAGGGGGATTGGGTTGGGGGTGTGTGTGCCTGGCTTTGGGGAAGGGGAATAGAGGGGAATTGGGTTGGGGGTGTGTGTGCCTGGCTATGGGGAAGGGGAGGCGAGGGGGGTTGGGGTGTGTGTGCCTGGCTTTGGGGAAGGGGAGGAGGGTGGGATTGGGGTAGAGCGTGGGGGGATTCCTGGCTCTGGGGAAGGGGAAGGGGACGGAGACTGGGTTAGAGCAGGCTGCTCTTCCCCTCCCCTAAACAGCTGACACACTTCCTGAAATGCTGGGTCTGTCGCACCACCAGGGACTTTTCCCCGCTTCCTTCCTGTGCTGCCTGCCTGCACAGGAAGGAAGCGGGGAGGGAGCAGGAATCCTGGGACTGCATGCCAGCTCCAACTTCTCAGGAAGCACATGGCTGTCATGGGGAGCAGAGGAAGAGCACGCACTTCCTGAGATACTGGAGCTGGCATGCAGTCCTGGGACTCCTACACTCTGTGCCAATATCTAAATCATTGATGAAGATATTGAACAGAACCAGTCCCAAAACAGACCCCTGCAGAACCCCACTTGTTATGCCTTTCCAGTAGGATTGTGAACCGTTAATAGCTACTCTCTGAGAACGGTTATCCAGCCAGTTATGCAGCCTCCTTGTAGTAGCCCCATCTAAGTTGTATTTGCCTACTTTATTGATAAGAATATCATGCAAGACCGTATCAAATGCCTTACTAAAGTCTAGGTGTACCACGTCTACCACTTCTCCCTTATCCACAAGACTCGTTATCCTATCAAAGAAAGCTATCAGATTTGTTTGACATGATTTGTTCTTTACAAATCCACGCTGTCTGTTACTTATCACCTTATTATCTTCCAGGTGTTTGCAGATGAATTCCTTAATTACTTGCTCCATTATCTTCCCTGGCACAGAAGTTAAACTGACCAGTCTGTAGTTTCCTGGGTTGTTCTTATTTCCCTTTTTATAGATGGGCACTATATTTGCCCTTTTCCGGTCTTCTGGAATCTCTCCCATCTTCCATGATTTTTCAAAGATGATAGCTAAAGGCTCAGATACCTCCTCTATCAGCTCCTTGAGTATTCTAGGATGCATTTCATCAGGCCCTGGTGAAAGTTGTAGACATCTAACTTTGCTAAGTGATTTTTAACTTGTTCTTTTTTTTATTTTATCTTCTAAACCTACCTCCTTCCCACTAGCATTCACTACATTAGGCATTCTTTCATCAGACTTCTTGGTGAAGACCGAAACAAAGAAGTCATTAAGCATCTCTGCCATTTCCAAGTTTCCTGTTACAATTTCTCCCTCCTCACTGAGCAGTGGGCCTACCCTGTCCTTGGCCTTCCTCTTGTTTCTAATATATTTATAGAATATCTTCTTGTTTCCCTTTGTGTCTGTAGCTAGTTGAGCTCATTTTGTGCCTTTGCCTTTCTAATCTTACCCCGGTATACCTGTGTTGTTTGCTTATATTCATCCTTTGTAATTTGTCCTACTTTCCATTTTTTATAGGATTCCTTTTTTTTATTTTTAGATCATGCAAGATCTCCTGGTTAAGCCAAGGTGGTCTTCTGCCATTCTTTTTATCTTTCCTACAATGTGGAATAGCTTGCTTTTGGGCCCTTAATAATGTTCCTTTGAAAAACTGTCAACTCTCTTCAGTTGTTTTTCCCTTAGTCTTGCTTCCCATGAGACTTTACCTACCAGCTCTCTGAGCTTACCAAAATCTGCCTCCCTGAAATCCATTGTCTCTATTTTGCTGTTCTCCCTTCTACCATTCCTTGGAATCATGAACTCTATGATTTCATGATCACTTTCACCCAAGCAGCCTTCTGCTTTCAAATTCTGCACCAGTTCTTCCCTATTTATTAAAATCAAATCTAGAACAGCTTTTTCAAACTTCTGAAATAAATAGTTGTCCTCAATGCAGTCCAAGAACTTATTGGATAGTCTGTGCCCCGCTGTGTTAGTTTCCCAACATATGTCTGGGTAATTGAAGTCCCCCATCACCACCAAATCCTGTACTTTGGATGATTTTGTTTTTTTAAAAAAGCCTCATCCACATCTTCCACCTAGGTAGGTGGCCTGTAGCAGACCCCTTGCATGACATCACCCTTGTTTTTTATCCCTTTTAGCCTAACCCAGAGACTCTCAACACATCTGTTTCCTACGTCCATCTCCACGTCCCTGGGCTACTTCCTACCTGATATGGTGGGATAGCATCCCACGTGCTTGCCGGGTCCACTACTTCCCTGGTGGCTGCTCCTCCCTTGTAAACTGCATCCCAACTGGCGTTTGAGTCTCTGCTGTCTTCCCTCTGATTGGCTGGCTGGTGCTGGTCAGGAGCTCCCCTCTGAGGTCTTTCCTCTCCGGCAGTCAGCCCAGACTAAGCCTCCCTCCAGGCTTTTTTACCTGGGCTATAGTCTGAGCATGCCCAGCAGGATTGTGGGGGCAAGGCTTCTTCAGCCAGGTGGACCTGATTAGGCTCAGCCTTCACAGTGCGGGGCTAGTACACCCCGTCACATTCTGTGATACCAACTATGTCATAGTTGTATTTATTTATTAGCACTTCCAGTTCTCTCTACTTATTACCCATACTTCTTGCATTTGTATATAGACATCTAAGATACTGATTTGATTTCGCCTCCCAGTTCTGTCTTGTCCCTCCTTTTTCTCAGCTATTATAGCCCACACTCCCTCCCATTTCCGACCCATGTTCTTCACTTACCTGTGGGCTTTGGTCACTTGTCCCCGTCAAACCTATTTTAAAGCCCTCCTCACTAGGTTAGCCAGTCTGTATCCAAATACGGTCTTCCCCTTCCTCGAAAGGTGAACCCCATCCCTGTTTAGCAGTCCTTCCTGGAATAGCATCCCGTGGTGAAGGAAGCCAAAGCCCTTCTGTACAATTAACTGTACAATCATTAATTGATTCTGAGAAATATGTTCTTGCACTGTAGCCTGTCACAGTCCATGGAAACTGGCATCTAGGGCTGTGTCTAGACTACATGGCTCCATCGACGGAGCCATGTAGATTAGGGTTGTAGGCAAAGGGAAATGAAGCGGCAATTTAAATAATCGCCGCTTCATTTAAATTTAAATGGCTGCTGCGCTGAGCCGACAAACAGCTGATCAGCTGTTTGGGATGAGGTTTACCGGGGCAGTCGACAAAGGGCTTTGATGTCGACTGTGGAGCATCCAGACTAGCGCGCTGAGCCGACAAACAGCTGGTCGGCAGAGCGCGGCAGCCATTTAAATTTAAATGAAGCCGCAATTATTTAAATCGCTGCTTCATTTCCCTTTGCTGAACAAACAAATCTACGTGGCTCCGTCGATGGAGCCATGTAGTCTAGACGTACCCTAGGAGAAAATGATAACTTTCTATGTGAATGCAAGAAGTTCAAAAGCAAAAATAACTGAACTGTAATGTTTTGTAATGTGCAAGAACTTTGGTAATAATAGGTATTAGACATTACATAGTAGAGTGACAAATGAGTATTGTAATGTCTAGGTACAAACTATTCAGACAAAACAGACTGCCCTGAAGAATTGGGGACTAGCACTATATCTAAAGGATTCCAAATAATCTAGCAAATTAAAAATTTTGCATAGAGGCAATTACACAGTTGACTCTATATGGAAAAGATTTCAAGCTGTAATATAAATATACTAATAAGGCAATGTGTCTAACCTCTGCATTAAAAAAGGCATTTGAGAACACAATACAGAGGGAGATCAAAGAGGTAGCAAAATCTAACAACAAGATATCCATGCATACACTGGTCAAACAGCACAACAGAGCAAAGTTTCAGATAAACAATTTATTGAAACTTGAAGTAATTGCTTCTAAGAACAGCTAGTTCTAGAACACACAAGAGGAGTGGTCACTCTTGATTTAAGTGATACGTACACAGGGTATGTACCACATCAGTCTGATATAGTTCAATCACTGCACTCAGAGTGAACTCCATCCACACCACTTTGTTTTGCTAATTTACAGTACTTTATTTGCAGAGCTGTGTAGATGCAATACTTAGCACTAGTTCAAATTAACTGTTCACTGTTCTGGTCAGGTGTACTATGGTGCAGTGTTCTCCTGTTCATCTCTACGATCAGTGATTTTTTGCACAATGCATTGTGGAATGTCTGAGAAAAAGCGGGAATTCTGGGGATAAGGGTCACATTAAAACCTCCCATGACTTCTCCCCGGCATCTATTAATTTGTCCAGCACCATTTACGAACTGGTATCAGGCAGAATGGAGGTCTCAGTGCCTACTACCATGATCATGACAATTATTAATACAAAACAGGATGATACAAGGCATTTGTCATCACACAGGTGGATGGATTTGGTTCTGTGTCTTCATAGTATTTTTGATGCTGCAGCAATATTGCTAATGGAGGAAGAGGAGCAGCAGGGGGATGAAATCAAGCAGTTATTTCTCATGGGCATTTATCTGAAGCAGCTATATTTGGTGGAACACTGCTTCTGGGCTTTGTCAGGTGGGGGTGACTTGTGGGAGATGGTAGTAATGCAGAACTGGGGATGACAGAATTTCAGAACTACAAAGACCACTTTCCTAGAAAGTCAAGGCTGAACACCAACATGAGAGTTCCCTTCACTACAGGGAAAGTGTTGCCATCACCACTTGGAAGCTCATCACACTGGATTGTTACCATCAGCAATTTACCAATTTGATTGTCAAATCAAGTGTTGGGGCTGTTTTCCTGGAGGTCTGGGATGCCGACTGGAGGGAGCTGCTGTGCTGTGTCAAAACTTGGCAATTTACAGAACATTATTATAACTTTTCAAGGCTCGGGTTCCCAAACTGATGTGATACGTTAATTGCGTAGCAGAAGTCGAAATAGCTTAACTTGACTTTTGGCGCTGTCTACACAGCAGGAAGTCAAAGGAAGAATATTTATCCTTCAATGTCCCTTACTGCTCATGAAATGAGGGTTACAGAAGTTGGTGTTATTTCAAAATTATTTTTTTAAAATGGGCTTGCTGTGTAGATGTGCACTCTCTTGAAATAACATGAGTTATTTCAAAATAAGCATGTAGTATAGACATAGCCTACCAAAAAAAGTGAGTGAAATGTGTTTGTTTTGATTGTATTAAAAATGAGGAGTCCCGTGACATCAAAAGTAACAGATTTATTTGGGCATAAGCTTTCATGGGCAAAAACTCACTTTGTTAGATGCAATGTGGGTATCTTTAAGGTGCCACAGGATTCCTCATAGTTTGAGGCTATAGACCAACACAGCTACCTCTCTGGTACTTGTATAGGTTGAGTTAGAGCCAAATAAGCTGATCAGTATAACTTATAAGATAAGCTTCATTTGGTTAAATGTGAGAAATGTCTTGCAATCACCAAGACAAAAGCTTGCTGAAGGCCAATCAGGAATTCTAGCAACTTAAGTTCAGGAGTTTTAGGTATTATCTTTGGGTAAAACTGTGTGCAAGAGTGAGTGGAGATATAAAACTGATGGAGAAAGCCTGAACAAGTGGATCAGAGGGAGCAAAAACATAGCAAAAGCCTTGAGAGCTTTTAATGCTGTTGGTTGAAAGATTTTTGTTCTTTGGACAAGAGTAATGTCTATTGCTGTTTTCATTCCCCCTTTATTCAAGTAAGCAGGATTTGTGAATTCTTTATAATAAAAACGATTGCATCAAAGATACCAGACTTCACCTTCACTTTCATCTCCCAAGTAGAACCACTCATAAGCCTGAACTTTGACTACTTGGATCAAAAGGAACAACAATACTAAAGGAAGGGGAATGCTTTATCATGTATGGATTGAGCTGTATTTAAGTGTACATCAATTTTTCAGCCAAGTTGTACTAAAATGAACTTACTGAATTAAATAACATAGATAACATTGTTTCATGAACAAAAACAAAAAACAAGAACATGGCTCAAACTTAAGATCAGTGGTACTGAGGCGTGACCAAACTAAACAGTAATCAAAAAGTTGTGTTTGTAATATGCTCAGGAGGGATCTCCCTTACTAAAATCTGAAATGGCAACCCTGATTGGGCTACCAGCTCACCATTTGGCTGAAGATGATAATACTATTAAATGCCTAAGCACATGGCCGATGATGATGGATGGATCCAAAGGATTGGAGCATTGAACCAGTTGCACATCTATTTTTTTAAAAAAAAAGGTCATGGAGTGATTCAAGGAATTATAGAACAATGAGCCTGATACCTGTATCTAGCAAATGGTTTAAAAGATAATCAAGAAATCATATGGAAAATCATGGCCCTACCAAATTCACAGCTGTGAAAAATGCAGAGAGTGCAATCCAATTTCCTCTGTGAAATCTGCTCCAGCCACTTGTCTCTGCTCATGCTGGGATTTCCTCTCCCCTCCTCTCCTTCCCCCCATGTAGGGGCTGCTGGGCAGGCAGCTTCTAGAAAAAAAACTCAGACATTACAGTAAACCCTCCATACCATGCAACATTTGCTTTTCCACTGCTGCTGCAGGAAGTGGTGCTGGCTTTAGAGCTAAGCTATCCAGATGCCACTGATCTCTGGCTGCCCATCTTAGAAGGCAGTGCCCCTGCCAGAAGCAGCTTAGAAATAAGTATGTCAATCCCATGATCCTCCTACAAGGAGCTTCTGACACTGTCTCCCATGATGGGCTTTTGGGTCAGTACCCCATGGTTAAAATACCTTGAAATTTCAGATATAGACACACCTGAAACCATGAAACTTTTTAAAACATCCCTATGACTGTGAAACAGACCAAAATGGGCCATACGTTTGGGAGGGCCTATCACAGGGTGATGACAGCTCCCGCTGGGAAAGGGATGAGTGTATGTCCCTGGGACCACAACCAACCCCACATGTCCTACAATGCAACTGGGGTTATACACCATGTCCCTCTCACCAGCACAGTACAGCCTAGCTGCTGGAGTCAGTAATAAATGTGCACTGGCCCCCCAGCTCAGGGACTGAGAAAGTAGTAAGGGGTTCTAGCCCAGGGCCCTATTAGCAGTGGCACAGTCCACTGCTCTCAGCTGGGAATCCCTCCAAAACACACAGAAAACCACAGACTACAATATACCAACCTGGGCAACTGCTTACCATCCTCTACTGGATTCACTCCAAGGTCCTGCCTTCAGATCCTCTGTAGCACAGATGTCCCTCTGGCAGTTCACTTGCCAGAGCTTTGGCCAGGACTGCTTTTTTCCAATCTCCTTCAGTAGTGTAGGTGTCTCACTGAGGAGTACGGGATCTTTCAAAAAAGGGTGTTTTTTTTAAAAGAACCACGTCTAGACGGTGCTTTCACTTTCGAAAAACTCTTTTTTGAAAAAGAGCTCTGACGCCATTATGCAAATGAAGTGCGGGATATTTAAATCCCTGCTTCATTTGCACTTTCAATTTGCCTAATTTACATCCCTCTTCTGACAGAGGGATGTAGTTTAGACATACCCTCAGACAGTTCACCTGCAGACACTCAGGCAGTACCTCCGTACTCCTCAGCAGCTAGCCCAGACTTGAGCTTCCTTCCAGGCTTTTATACCTGAGCATGCCCAGCGGGACTACGGAGGTAGGGCTTCTTCAGTCTGGTGAGCCTGGTTAGGCTCAGCTTTCCCAGTGCGGGGCCGGTACACCCCGTCAGAGGGCCCTAGCGATAGGATAAGATATAGACAGCCCTGTTTCCATAAAGGAAAATCATGCCTCACTTGTCTCTGAGGCTAGGTCTACAATACAGCTTTTTCCGATTTTTTTTCGGAAGAGGCTTTTCCAAAATTTGGCCCGTCTAGACTGGGCCAAATTTCAGAAAATCCCCCTCTTTCGGAAGAGCCCTTCTTCCTCATGGAATGAAGAAGACAAGGCTCTCGAAAGAGCCCGTTTACAGTTCCGCAAAAAAAAGTGGAAGAGCAAACGCGTTCTCTGGATACGGCAGACTTTTTCTGGGATACCTTTGGTATCCCAGAAACCCCCCACAGTGTAGACGTACCCTTAGAAATGTTTGAACATCTCAACACGTTAGTGAAAAGAGGAGACCCAGCTGACATCGTTTATTCAGATTTCCCAAAGGCCTTTTATAAGATCCCTCACAAGAACTAACAAAAAGGCTGAGTATGCATGGGAGTAAGAGGCAAAGTACTGTAATAAATCAAAAATTGTCTAGGAAACAGAACAAAGTGGTCAAGTTTTATTAGGATAAAAAATTGACAATGGGGCTCCTCAAGGATTTTTTCTAGTTCTTATGTTGTTTAATAAATATATTAATGATCCAGAAAGTGGGGAGGGATGACGCATGGGTTGGCAAAATTTATGAAGGATAAAATTATTTATCTTTGTCAGCACCAGAGAGGACTGAGAGAATCTTCAAAGAGAAAATCTAAATGAATGTTGCAACAAATGAAGCTCATTGGCAGAAGCATAGAAAGGACTAAATACACACTGGAGGGGGAAAATAAATGACTAGTACTCCTTCTGGGCTTTAAAATTAGCTATATCGACTCAGCATATAGAGGTGTGGTGGCTGAGTAATTAAGGTGCTTGGCTACAAATATGGGTTTTAGTTTTGCTTCTTGTTGTTGTGCTGAAAGGCTCTCTCCAGTTCATGCAGCTACAAAATGGATACCCAGTCCATTGAGTTAGGAGAGTCAAGGGTAGTTAGTCATGATTCTGGTTATATCACTCCTTGCGTAGCATTGGCTATGAAACTGATGTGCCTTAACTGCATCAGCCTGATGAGACAATGGCTTGAGGGAACTTTGAACTCAAGAAAGGAACCTGGGCATAATTTCAGACTGCTCAAAGAAAACCTCCGCTTAACATACAACTGTGGTAAAAAAGTAAACAAAGATGCTCTGATGCATGAGGGCTGGTGAATAATACAAAGAACATTATTGTGCCTTTCTGTAAATCTGTATCCAGTATTGGAGACCCGTGTAAGCTTGTGGCCTTGGGCACACCCCCTTGTGACATGACATGATCCTGCGTGTTCTGTCTTAGTAGTCCCCAGATGTCTTGTGACCTACCCAGGCTGTAATATCAGCCTAGCCCTCTGCCCAGATGAACTCACAAAGTGGGTCTACACTGCATGGTTCGTTGGCCATGTATCACCTATGAAACTTCGTAACTTCCCTAACATGGGTATAAGTAGCAGTGTAGATGGCAAGGCACTGCTGACTTAGGCAAGTAAAGGCACTTCTGAAACGATGAGGGAAAGAATTTGGCTCCTTTCTCACCCAAAACATGACACTCTGTCTACACGGTTATTTGGAGCAGAAAGTCAGTTTGGTCAGTAGCTGAAAGGAAGCTCTCCCTGAGAAACCTCAAGGTACTACAGGGAGAGATGCTGAAGAACCAATGTTCCAATATGATGTTAAGGAGCACTGTACTGTGACATATAAAACTAAGGGCATGCTTTGAGCTATGAGAACTGTTCTTGAAATTTGAATTGCAAATGAAAGCTGGTAGTGATTTGTCTAATTTTGTTCAGATCCGTAGAAATTTTCTGCAAATTGTGTGTGAACTTTTCCAGATTGCTGATCAAAAAATAATTTGTGACATGTTGTCTTAAGTGGCCACATCTCCTATGTGAGCAGGAGAATCAGACTAGTTCAGCAGAAACCATTTGACTTAGCTTATCAGAAAATGCATAGTCTACGTTATAGCAGAGTTCTCTACTCCACCTGGAAAAGCAACAAAACCTTTTTTTCCTATCTTATGTTTTCTGACAAGGGCAATGACCCAGTAAAATTGTATCTTCTTTGATTCCTCAACTCTTGAGGAACTGTCTTTTCTATTATAGGTGGGGTTGGTAGCACCATTCACTATTAAGATGGTCTGACACATCCCACTGTAAGATCCTGTTCTCATTTGCTTATAACTTTCAAAATTTTAACTATTTTTAAGATGGGATTTTCCATGCTGTGTGTCTGCTAGAGGTTGATTATTTTTTGTTTTGAAAGTGTCAGCCAAAACAGTTCAGCTGATTACAAGGCTAGGGAAAATAATTTTTACAGCTTTTTTTAAATTAAGATGCTCTATTGCCTTCATACCTTATAAAAGGGACATCTCCTTAGCATCAAAAATCCCTTTAAAAAATCACTCATGTTTGGCCAAGTTAGTTATAAGCCTCTGAAATCTCAGTTCGCACATGCTCAGTAGAGACTTGCAAGAGTTTTCAGAGAATTTAGCTGCCAGGTTTCTTCTTCACTGAACATGCTCTAAAACAATATCTGATCATGTAACTAAAGATTGTATTATAATACATGCACAAGGAGGTTGAATTAAGGTTAAACAGACAACCTTAATTCTGGCATCTCATAACTTCTGGGCATTCAATTTTGCAACCTTAGCACTGTAACTTTAAGATAGTGTGTATGTAAAATATATGTTCCAAAGGAAACATATGCCAGTTTCAAAAGCTTTCTTAGACCAGGGCCGTCCTTAGGCAGAGTATGCAGTTGCGTAGGGCACCACAGTATTTGTGGGGCACCACTCTGCCGGGAGAAACAGGAAGCAGTGAGCAGGCAACAGCAGGGCTGCTGGGTCCTAGAGAGAGCCCAATGAGCTGCCTGCAGCACAGTATGAGGGAAGGGATTGGCTGCTGGGGTCTCTGGAAAGGGGAGGGGGGGAGGAAGGAACTTACCTGTGTGACTCTCTCCCCTCGCGTAAGGTGAGGCAGGCTGGCTGGGCGGCTCTGGGGCAGTATCCTTTCTTCTTCCCTCACCCCACGGAGCACCCCTCTCTCCCCCCTTCCCTCCGGCAGGGCTGGGTTGGGTGAGGTGCTAGGGAGAGCGGGGGTGCTGGAGGGGAGGGGAGGGGCTGGCTGCGTGCTGACTGGGGCAGTGGCGGACTGGCCCGGTGGGCCGTCTCCCAAAGGGCCGGCTGGTGGCAGATATGCGGGGCGCCAGCACGCCGCAGCCTGAGCCTGGCACCGGCACTTTAAATTCCCCGGTGCCAGCCAGGGCACTGTGTGGGGCCGAGGGAGCACCTGCGCGGTGTGTTTAAATGCCGCGGAACAGCTGAGAGGGGAGAAGCCCCAGCGTCTTCCCTCTCAGCTGGTTTGAGCTGCACACATGGATGCTACTGCCGATAGGGTTACCAAGTAGACCCCCCCACAAAAAAACGGACACACTTGATCGTAGATGGGCGGGAAGCAAAGCTGGGGGGCCACGAGGCTGGCAGCGGGGGTGCAGCGGTGCTGGCCGGGGGAGATCAGGAAGAGGAATGGGCCGGCGGGAAGCAGAGTTGGGGGCGGTGCAGGAGGGCTGGCTGGGGAAGATCAGGAGGGGAAGTGGGGGAGAACAGGCCGGCCGGGAAGGCAGGAGGTAGGGGGCTGAGGGCACAGGGTTTGGTGTGGGGCATTAGGGTTGGAGTATAAGATTGCAGGGCTGGAGTCAGGGCAGAGATATGGGGGACTCTTGGTAAGGGGTAGGGGTTAAGATGTGTGGGCATGGGGCTGGAAGGTTTGTGAGGGCAGCTCAGGGCAGAAGGTGATAGAGTGAGGGCAGGAGGGGTGGATTCAGGGCACAGGGTCTGATGGGGGGGCTCAGGGTAGGGAGGTGGGGGAGCAGGAGTCAGGACAGGAGGTAGAGGGTGCAGAACTCAGGAGGGAGCTGGAAGAGATTACGGGGCTTACAAGGGTGACAATGCTGTGCTGATGACTCCTCCCAGGGGGACAGAGCTTCGCTTTCCTGGGACTCCCCACACCCTCCCCCTCCTCGCAGGATGGCATCGCAGAGGTAAGTTGCTGGGTTGCAACAGCCCCTGCTGCTCAGGCAGCTCGCACGCCAGCTGTTTGGGGAGGGGAAGTGCAGTTGCACACTTCCCAGAGGTGCTGCAGGATTGCCAGATACTGGTCCCAGCTGCCCCTATCCCCTGCCCAGACCCCCCACAAGTACCCTGTCCCCTGCCCCCACCAACAATGTCACCAGCACCCAGCACCACCCTGCCCCTGTCCCCAGCACCCTGCCACCCACCATAGCACCCAGCACCATCCTGTCCCCGGACTCTGCCACCCACCGCAGCACCCAGCACCACCCTGTCCCCAGACCCAGCACCCTGCTACCCACTGTAGCACCCAGCACCACCCTGTCCCTGGACCCAGCACCCTGCCACCAACCGCAGCACCCAGCACCATCCTGTCCCTGGCTCCAGCACCCTGCCAGCTGTGCCAGCATCCTTGGGACCGCATTAATGAGGCTTGGAGGGTTTTTTTTTTGGCATCTCACTTGTGTGGCCCCACCTGACTTTTCTGTGGGTCAGTGACCCTTGACTCAAAACAGGTTCCCTGCCCTTCTCATATATAAAGACAATGCTAAAACCTTTTGAGTTTGACATAATATTTTATTTAAAAATGAAGCCTGGCCAACATACCCCCAATTGGGGCCAAATCCCCATTTCACTGCAGCATCATAACACTCCTGCACCACCTGACCCCAAATCTGAGCCTATCATACACTGGAACCCCCTGTCCTGAGTCTCTTACATCCCCAAACTCCTGCATCCCTACATTCTCAGTCTTCTGCCACAATATTCCTGCACCTTCCCCACATGGCAAATGTGTGTCCTGAGCCCATCTTACTCACAGCCTCCTTGCCCTGAGCCCCGCACATATCCAACACAAACTCCTGCACCCTCACATCCACAAGCCTGTCGCTTGCTCAGCACCCCAACCTTCCACCTGAGCCCCACACTCCCCAGCCTGGAGCCCCCTCCCTGAGCCAGGATCCCCTTCTTCTGCATCCAAATTCCCTCCCAGAACTTGCATTCTCACCCCTTCCCACACCCAAATCCCTCATTCCCACCCCAGAGCCTGCACCTCCTCTCTCAACCAAGTGAGAGTGTATAATGGCTGGGATAGCAAGTGATGGAGAGGAGGGGAACAGAGAGGATGCGGCCTCAAAGGGGTGAGGTCTTGCGGAGGAAAGTGATTTTAATGTATTGGTGGCTTCCTTTTTTTTTTTTTTTTTTTTTTTCTCCACAAACCTAGGCATAGGGGCACCAGTTTAATGATCCCACGTAGGGCGCCATAAATCCTAAGGACGGTCCCTGTCTTAGACTCACACAGAACTGATCCCTAGTCTCTGTGTTCACAGCTGAGGCCTTCTGCAGTTCTCTCAATTAGTGGGAACCATCTTATTATCAGAACTCTAGTTCTAAATATCTTCATATTTTGGAAAAGTTAGGCTTGAAAAATCAAGTTCAAAACTGGAACCAATCTATAATTTGCATGCCTCTCAATTTTACAGGGTCTTCTATCTCCTTAGTCATAAGGGTCAGAATCAGATCTGTCACTTAGGCCATGTCTACACTATGAGATTAGACTGAATTTATTAAGGTTAATTTTTAGCATCCAATCCTGTAAAGCTAAAGGTGCATATTCCCACTGTGCACAAGGGTTCGATCTACATTCCACTAACAAAAGCAATAAACGGATGTTTTGGCCAACACAGTGGCTGTGGAGAGATAAGAAAAAAGTCTTTTGTCCAATTTTTTCTGTATCTACAAAAATAAGTCATTGCATTATCAAAAAGGACTCTGAGGCTACGTCTAGACTGTACCGTTTTTCCAGGATACCAGAGGTATCCAGGAAAAGCAATGCTATGTCCAAGGAATGCGTCCACTTTTCTGAGAATTTTCGGAAAAGCAGATGTGCTCTTTTGCTATCCCTGTAAACCTTGTTCTACAAGGAAGAAGGGATGTGTTGGAAGAACAGGTTTTTCCGAAATTTGGCACCGTGTAGATGCGCAAAATTTCAGAAAAACCTCTTTTGACAGAAAAGCAGTTCGCAATTTGCGTGTCTTTTTCTGACTTACCTTCACAGTCTAGATGTAGCCTGAAAAGTTACCAAGTAGTTAAATAGAAGCACTTTGCTGTTAAGGACAAAGTTAAATTAAGATAGGCAGCTTCAGCTACATTAATTGTGTAGCTGAAGTCAAAGTAGCTTAACTTATCCTTGTGGAGCTGTCTACGTAGCAGGAAGTTGAAGGAAGAATGCTCTTCCTTCGACTTCCCTTACTCTTCATGAAATGAGGGTTACTGGCATCGACCGGAGTGCCCCTCTCACTTCAAATTAGCTGTCTTAACTAGACTGCTAATTTGAACCCCTGAAGATCAACAGCAGCAGCTTTGGTCATCCTCTGTAGACGTATCCTTTGTGTCTGCCACAGACTCAGCTGTATGAATAAAGATAAAGAGGAGCCACTGTTTCTGCTGCTACTGCCCTGCAGATGATGATGATGATGATGATGAAGAAGAACACCCATAAAGGAAAGGAAAAATTATTCAATTATTTCCTCCACTGGCATGTATATTCTATTGTGGGACTGGATCTTATGTAGGATAAAGGACAAAGAAAAATGTAGGTTTGGCTGATAGTCTCTGTTCTATTGGTTTCCATACCTGCCAGACAAAGCCATCCGTTCATGTACGTTGTATGGATTTTCCTGTGATTAGAGCATATGACAGAATCAGGAGATATGGGTTCTGCTTCTGATTTTCCCACTGTCTTCCTGAGTGACCATGGGCAACTCACATACTTTTCCTGTCTCAATTTCCTCAGCCTTATCATGGGGATAATAGTAAATAATAAATAATAATAAATAGTACTACTAATAATAATCTGGCTCATGCGGCGTCTGTGAGATCAATACATTGGCATAGAGTATTTTGACATCCTCAGAAGGAAGCTGCTATAGAAATACAAAGTATTACAATTATTCACAACTTTAAAAGTTTGGTTTCCTCCAGTGTTTGGAAGTTCTAGTAGTTTTTACAAAGCTGGATCATAAGTTATGCTGGAAATCTATGATAGCTAAGAGCCTATCAGTGTGCTGTGGGGATTTCTCCCGAATACATGGTTTAGGCCTGACCCTTGAAGCACCAAATGCAAAGGTCACTGTACAATGGTATCACACTTGGGAGACAGGCGACTCAAATTATTAGGGAAAGAAAATTCTGGGCTCATGCTGGAACCCAGGCTTGGAATCCTTTGCAGGGGGGAAGCACGGTGTGTCCCAGTGCTTTGGCTGCAGCACAAGCCTGAACATCTGCACTGCAATTAAACAGCCCCCTAACCAGGCCCTATGAACCCATATCAGCTGACATGGGCCAGCTGTGGATTTTAATTGCAAGGTAGCCATCCCTTTAGACTCTCCCATTCTTTCCAACCACTTGTCACACTCAATTTTTGCATTCTGTATTAAATGAATTTGAAAGCTTTCTGGAGTATGACCAGATCCAGAGTAAGTCTCTTAGTACTAACATAATACAAATAATAAATAAAATAATAATATGTACAGTCCTTCTACAATTTCAGATGGATACATTTTCTTCTCCATTTTGTGTTCTTAACTGCTGTGAATAGGTTTTTTGCTCTGTTAACGCACCATATTTCGCCATAGTGATTGGTGAAATGATTCCCGTGTTTTATAAGGTACGTTTCCTTGTCAACATCCAGAGCACAAGTGGCACAAGCTAACTCTTGCATGTATCAGATAGTGCTAAGTCCACAGAACTTGACATAACATAGTTTTCTTTATTTAATACTGTCTAAAATAATTACATGCATTGACTAAGAAGTAGAGGTTTTTAAAATACCCAAGCTCTGACAACTTATACAATGGTACTAAGTGCATTCTGCAGTACAATAAGTGAGGTCTGTCAGCCATAAGGAAATATTCAGTCAATGAGCCTTATCATTTTAGAAACAAATAATTCTGATCACTTATTGTGTGCAAGCCTTGTAAATCCCTGTGTGGCTGAAGCATGTATACCAGTCATACAAATTATTTACACTGTTACCGGGAAACCTTGGACATTAGTTTGAGATAACTACATAATAAACACTACTGGAAGCAATGGTAACTAGGAAGAAGTTGCACTGAAAACCATTATTATTGTTATAGCTTGATACTGTAAATAATATGAACATAACTTGTTTCGCCAGTGATGTCTGCATTCCCTCATTATTACTTTATGGTAATAATAAACTGAATGTGATCTTTAAACTAAGAAATTATGAGCTTTTAGGTGGTTTTTGGTGGGGGAGGAAGACAGCAAGAGAGAAAAATTATTACAACTATAGTGCTAATGACAGCTATAGTTAGGGTCACCTATCTCTTCATTGTGTTTCATTATAATTTTCTGTTATCAGCAGTATGGGACTTTCATCTTTCAGGCTGAAACTGTTCTCTGTCAGGTCGCTGCCTGAAAGAGGTTTTTGTTTCTTTGTTTCTTTTCTGGACTAAGTAAAAAAGGTTCAACCCTTTCAATATAAGGGTGAATTTAAAAAAAGGAAAAAAAGCACCCCAGCCCTCCTCTCTCTAACACTTCTCATTGTAAAGAATTTTTACAACCTCTTCTGAGCTGTTCTAGTACAGAAATGGCTAGGATAGAAATTTGAAATTTGGTAGGGAAATAGTCCTCTAAAGAAACATGCCCTGGGTGTGGAAAATTCATTAGTATTCTCACTTGCTACTGTGTTCCATACCAGGCCAATCCCTCTCTCCTCCCTTTCCTTCCTTCCACACCTCACTCTGCTTCTGCAGAATGTGCCACTTCAAGATACTATGGAGCCAGCTGCTTTACCTGACAGCATAGTTAGTATCATAGTTTAACTTCTATGGGGAGGGGAGGAACAGGGCAGCTCTAGCCAGACCAATGGAGCCATGTGAGAAGGTGGGGCAAATTCTACACCTGCCTGAGGCTATGCCAATTCCTGACAGCTAGATGGATATCATGAAGTGCCATATATCCCCAGAGTGGAGCATAGTGCATGCAAGATATTGGGGTAATGAAATAGGAAAAGGATCCAGAATAGTTTTTATCTACTCTGTGGTGGGTTTTCTATCCCACCACACTGTAGGTGAAAGTGTTAATGTAGACCTCAAAGGCAAGTTAAACAACTTGATTGCATCTGGAGTGTGGGCCAGGTATAATTAAAGATAAAGCACAGCTATGGAGAAGGTTTGGGATATTTTGCTTGTTACAGAGAACCTAGGAAAGGTCTGTGAACATGGCTAATGATAGGAAGCAGTCCAGGGTTGAAGTGGCAAGGTTTCTATTAGAACAGACATTGACTGCTTGTTCTAGGGTGGACCTAGATTTCTCTACTAGCCACTGGGAAAGTGGTGTGGGGCCTATGGATGTAAGGTGGTGGAAAGATTATTTACAGCTTTTTGGGAGAGGTATGATAGATGGCACAAGTTGTTTTTGTTGTGACTAGTAGTTTGTTTTTGAGCTGGGTTAGAAGACTCCAGGAAGAAAGCCTGGTGCTATGCCTCTCACAGAAGAGGAGACTGGAACAGGAGTTCTGAAAGGGCAAAAAATGTCATATTAATGGCCCATATTAAGTGGGCACTAGCCATTTGGGCTACTGATACCTCAAAAGGAGAGAGACTTTAAAGTGAGTTGACCAGAATGTCAAGTCAAAGAGGCAACTGCAAAGCCAAAATTGTATTCTGCCGTAGGTGTTGGATCAGGAAAGAGCTGCTATGCCATGTCCAGCTTTGAGGGGGCTGCTAGAGGTGAGTAATTTCTTCTATATAGCCATAGTTTATGAACATGATCCTCATGTACACAGCTCTTTGTGGACTAGAGTAATTACAAAAAATCTATAAGGGTGACATTTTGGCTCTGCTGACATCAACGAATGCATAGATTTTTACCCAAGCTGCTTTTTTGGGGGGGGAAGGAGGGAAAAGTGGGGTGCCCTGGGTAAAAGGGTGATGAACTTAAATCTTGCAGTAGTGATCAGTTTTTAATGTTGTAAATTATGTAGTGATGGGAATGCCCATGTGAATTGAGACTTAAAATTTACCTGAATTGTGAGCTCAACTGTAAAAAAATATGTAAAAATTCTGAAGTATAATAGTAAACTATAACAATAATTGTTGATAGGAAAAGAGATGACAGGGAGACATAATAGCTGAATTAGTCTGATCAAAAAGGCCAAGTTGATATGATTCAAGCACTGTGCTGAAATTATGCTTGTTAAACAAGAGATGTGGAGCAGGAAGTTAATAAGTGAAAATTGGCATGTGGGATATGAAGCCTAATTGTTGGGCAAAATAATGAGGAGCCTGGCTATTCTACCCATCATACACTTTGAGTCCTTTAAAATAAAGCAATTTTATGGGAAAAATGTGAAATAACAAAGGCTACTGAAATAATCCATCATCAGGGCTGCATTATTTCTGAAAGGTGTCCTGATTAAAATGTGCCAGGGTGAGAGGAACCCAGATAGCATTGCTACCCATATTGGCTCTAGGGGAATCCAAAATGCCACCTGGGATGTCATTCATTATTATCACCTTTCATACCATCTAAGAGACTGTCAAGTAAGAGGGTTTTTTTTCCTCTTAAAATCTCTCTCCTGATAAAGGGCACAAAAAATGTTAAATCGACAGCCTTATTAAATACTTCGTTTCAAATTCTTCCCAGTTTCCTAGTTATTTTAAATAAAAGGTTAAAAGGATTTTTAGTGGTCTGTGTGCTACTCAAGCTGAGGTCTCTCAGTACCAAACCCTGAACTTTGCTTACAACTGTTAATGTTGGATAGGGACTCTATGTTAACACTGGTCCATTTATTCCCTCTAAATTAATGCAACATATTTATCTTTAGAATAATCCTCATGGTAGTATATTTAATTACATGATTGTGCTATTTTTTTCAAATAATGCATCAAGCTTTTTTCTTACAATCTTCAAGTTGGACAGTGAATGAAGCAGAGTGCCGCAGCTGACCTGCCTAATTCATTTCGGGTATTGTGCGGAGAGAGATTGACTGAGCAGCTGGTATATAAATAACTTCATAAGTTACTTTCATACACAAAGTGGAATCCATAACAGGAGATGCTTACATGTATTTCCAAGTTTCTATATATTTACGGTATCATATTGTTTATGATGGTATAATTCAATATTGCTACACAAAAGGGAATTGAATTAGGGTTGCAGATGCAATCTTCAGTTTAAAATGTCCAGACATTTGGGTGCAGTGTTTCATTTTTTAAAAATGAAATCTAGATAACAAATCTGACAACAGTTTGTGCAAGAATTAGTAAAAGAATGTTTTAAGGAATTTCAGTTAAGTACTTCCAATGTTAAAAAAATCCAGAAAGAGAGAAGGCAAACTCTATGCAAGATGGAGTTGTTATAAACTAGCTGTAAAATCACAGATAATAGAACTGGCTGGAAGTGATTGTTTCACATTTATAGAAATGAGAAAAATGGTTCATATTCATAAACAAATTCCATATAGTATTCAGCAAATATATAGGGGTGACATGTTCATCATGGAAAGTGTGTCCATATATTCTATGTTCTCTAAATATCTTCATGGAATAGGTCATATAAAGCCTTATATATTTTTGAGTTTTCCTTGTGGCAGTCAACATGGTAAAACGTAACTACTGTAATTTCTGGCACAGACTCTGTGTATCCTAATCGTTAGTGTAAATGGAATTTATAGATCTGTAAAAGGAAAAGAATAAATATCTAATCTTTCAGTATCTTTGTGATGTATAACAAAAGTCTGAAATACTACTTATTTAATTGTAAAGGGGTGTATGGGAAGGGGGAGGAGGTGGTTCTCCTTTTATGCACCTGAAAGTTAGGTCTTGTCTACCCAGCTTCTCTTGCAAGACCATAGACATTTGGAGAACCTGTCCGATTATAAACTCAGACACTGTGCAAGTGAAATCTGATCTAGAGAAGAATTTTTTAAATGTAAACTGTTTAAAATCAGTGAAGACAAGACTTGACATTCTTCTCTCTGCTTGCCTTTACCTCAAATATCAGGAAAGAAAAAGGGAACCTTTCAGGTCTATTTTATTACATTAATTCATATTATTCTCATATCTTAATGCCCACAAACATTTTCAAAAGAATTCTGGAGAAAATTAGTCTGCTCACAGTTACAACATGTTATAATATAGCTAAGTGTAAATGTGTATCTCTAGGAATAAAAAATGTAGGCCACATTTACAAGAGGAGGGATTCTACCCTGGGAAGCTGTTATTCTGAGAGAAGACTTGAGGATTGTGAGGAACATAAGGTTTCAGTGAGGCACTGTAGCCAAAAGAGCTAATGAGATCCTGGGATGCGTAAACATGGAAACTATAAGTTGTAGCAGAGCTGTTATTTCGCATCTATTTAGTACCGGTGCAACCATTGCTGGAAATTCCAGTTCGGGTGCCCACAGTTCAAGAAGGATGTTGATAAATTAGAGGGCTCAGAGAAAAGAGATGAGAAAGATGAAAGGATTAGAATGAGCTCTTGGATTCTACTTAGCCTCTAACTTTCTCTTTAAGCTAACTTGAGTAGCTTATACATACCTACATAGGGAACAAACATTTAATATTGGTCTCTTCAGGCTCAGACAGGCATACAATCCAATGGCTGGAAGTTGAAGCTAAACAAATTCACATAGGAAATAAAGTGTACATTTTTAACAGTGAGAGTGGAACTATTTACCAAGGCTCATACTGGATTCTCTATCACTGACAATCTTTAAATCAAGATTGGATATTTTTCTCAAAACTGTGCTCTAGGAGAATTTCTATGACCTGTGTTATACATGGGTGGGTGTGTGTGGGGGGGTAATGTCAGACTTTGATTCCATGGAATTAGTACCTTAAACTAAGAGGTAGCAACCACTACAAGGGGGTGAGGGCTTTTAGCATTTTGTGTGTACAGACCCATTTATATCAAGATACAGAGCCTTCCAAAAAAGGGCTCAAAACTGCCAAATGCATCCTGAAATTACATTTAAGTCTAGCTATTGTTTCTCTGAATATCTTCTCTTACAGTGAGATATTACTTGTTACTACAGTCTGCTGGTCTTTTGAACACATCCAATCTAATAAATTACTTGTGGCATCAAAAGGTAAAGTAGCATCTTAATTATTGTAAGTCTGAAGTATAATATTGCAACTGAAGTGTGGTGTGTTTGGTGTGTTTTGTACACTAGCATTAAAAGAAGCAAATACACGTTCTTTAGAAAGCTATATCTTCGAATTCCATTCAGGAAGATGTTTGTATTTTAACTGTCCTCATTAACTCAGCAAAAAATGTTAACCAAAACTCAACATATTGGATGCCTAAAAATAAAGCCTTTAAATATTGCAATAAACAGCAATCCCAGAATTAAATAAACATTTTGTAAACATTTACTGCTTCTTTCTAAATGTCCATCCTCCAATATGTGTCAACCTCATAGTCGTCTTCTGTTGCTCCAGCCATGTGACCTCCCCACCCCCAAAAAAAATCCTTTCACCAGTTTCTACTTTCCTCCAACAGTTACTGCATCTCATCCTTTCTTACATTCACTCTACACAGCTCTTTTTGCTCACTATGCCATATCTAAGTCTTATGCATTCCTTAGAACTCCTCTTTCAACTTCTAACTTTCTGCCTTCCTTACTGCCCCAGCTTTTGCTTGGAATAGCTTCCCAGTTATTTATTTATTTTTTTTACTCAAATGCTCTTATTTTTCTTCAGAGTAACCTCTTGTAAACTCACCTGCTCCTTGAAGCATTTCAGCTCTACCAAAGATATCCCACTCTTTAGTTGCTTTTATTTTATATTATTCTGCATTGTACTCCTTTTGGCTTTCAGATTTATATTGTCTATCAAATATCATGAGGTGTTCTTCTGTGAGATTTTTGCCTCCAGTGGCATAAATCTCACAAGATCTGATCTCCTGAAAATTCAGCCATCTTGAGAAGAGCTCAGTACTTGCAGCTCCCACTAAATAAGTTACCTCAGTAGGAGCTGTAGGTATTCAGCACCCCTAAGAATTTGATCTACAGTGGTTTTTGTTTTGAAATGTTCTCATTTGACCTTTTATTTTCCTTTGGATACATGGATTTCAGGCAGGGAAAAATTCCTTCTGCTTGTTCAATTTTAAATGGACTTGACTCCTGTATTAAATGTCACCTAAACTGTTACTGAAAAAGATATTTCTTGGCAAATAATGTTGCTCCTCTGAACTGGCTCGAACACTGGAATATTTTACATGGGCAGCTGGAACAAGAAGACTATTTTGATCACTAAGTGAGAACATGCTGTAGTGATCCTAGCCATTCCATAGTAATTTAAGAGCTGACAATTCCACACAGGGGCATAATCTTCCTGTGACATATGGGATTCTGGCACTTTGGAGAGTTCCTCACATGAATAATGACAGTTTTATGATACAGTATGTTGATGTTCAAAAAGTTTACAAACATTAACTAAATCTCTCCAATGGAAGGAAAGTTTTATTGTCATCCCCATTTTATAGATGGGGAAGTGAAACACACTGAGATTAATTGATTCTCTCATGGCTATAGAGATATCTATAACTTATAGATTATAACAGGTCAGAATCTAAAACTCAGTGATGCCTAGCTCTCCATGTCCCATCACTAGGTTACTTACCTATCTATGCCTTTTAAAAAAAGCTGGATATTAGCAGAATGAAATATATTTAATCAGGACAGCTCACTCAGGATTTGTATTTTCAAAACTATCCTATACTGGTAATATTGCCACAGTTTATCATCACCCAAACAATTGAGATAATGGATAGAAATTCCCATTGAGTTAAGGGTTTTCTGAATGCACTGCTCTGGACATGAACTCAGAACCTCTGAAAATGCTGAGAAAATTACTCCCATGAGTAAAACGCTGTGTGTGGCATTATGGTAAGGGCTCTTCGTAAGGACTTGAAGAATATTTCCCTATCCTGCAACTGAGTGAATGGGGGTGGCAGGCAGGATTAAGCAGAAGGCTTACCTGCTGATCACTGTCTCACAACTATGTGAGATGAACAGATATGTAGGGCAGTTTGGACAATCCTTCAAAATTTAAATGGTTTAAAAAACATGAACAGTCTCCCAAGAATAATGCTAATGGCATTTCGGTAAGTGAGTGGGGATCCTGTGTGTGTTTGGAGCGGGGGAGTAGATTATTTACAAATTTAATTGGGTTTTTTTGACAACACTCCAAGGTTTGCTCACTCTCACTTTGAGTTTTCAGTTTGCACAAATCTGACATCAAAAGCAAAACTGGGGAGTGTTGACATCATGGGAGGAAAACTTACTGGTTCAATGTGCCAAAACTCACATGAACCTAAATTAGAAGGTTAAGCACAAACCTAATTTTCAGCTTGTATCCTTGCTTGAGTTTGAGTAAATATTTTCTGCTTACTTGTACAGTTATTATTTGCATAACTCATTCACAGTGATTCTCACTTGATGTGACTTTCTCTCTTCACACGTCTAATTTATATGTTGTATTGCTTTCTTTTTTAAAGAATTGCCATGCTTCCCCACAGACATAGATGCATTTAGTATGTAACATGATTAACATTTTACAGTTTACATTTTCTAGCAAAAAAAGAATATTGATGCAACAGTAAAGGTGAGTAATCAAGTACACAAAGTCAGGAAATGCAAATTTAGGATTGAAAATTCAACATGCTTCTTATACTTCATTTTCTATCTTTATAAGTAATTTGTCAATTAAAATGATACAAATAGCAATTTGATACAACCTTACAGTCAGGTACAGGACATGCAGGAAGAATTTGAAATGCAGGTTAGCAAGCACAAGTATCACATAGTTGGTATCACAGGCTTGGTGGGATAACACATGGCTGGAATACTTGTCTAGAAGGGTACAGCCTGCTCAGGAAGGATAGCCATGGAAAAAAGGGAGTAGGTGTTGCCTTATACATTAAAAATGTATACACTTAGACTGAGGTTGAGATGGACATAGGAGACAGACTTCTTCAGAGTCTCTAGGTAAGGTTAAAAGGGGTAAAAAAACCAAGGGTGATGTCCAGGTAAGAGTCTAATAGACCACCCAAGCAAGTTGAAGAGATGGACAAGGCTTTTTTAAAACAACTAACAATCATCTAAAGCACAGAACTTGGTGGTGGTGGGGAACTTCAAACATTCAGACATCTCTTGGGAAAATAACACAGCAGGGGACAGATTCCAACAAGTTCTTGGAATGTATTGGAGACAATTTTTTATTTCAGAAGGTGGAGAAAGCTACTGGGGGCAGGCTGTTCTAGATTTAATTTTAACAAATGGGGAGGAAGTAGTGGAGAATTTGAAAGTGGAAGGCAGCCTGAATGAAAGTGATCATGAAATGGGAGTTCATGATTCTAAGGCATGGTAGATGGGAGAAGAGCAAAATAAAGACAACAGATTGCAAGAAGGAAGACATTAGCAAATTCAGAGAGCTGGTAGGTAAGGTCCCGTGGGAAGCAAGACTAAAGAAAAACGTGAAGACAGTTGGCAATTTTTCAAAAGGACATTAATAAGGGTGCAAGAGCACATTATCCCACTGTATAAAAGAAGTATGGCAAGAGACCATCATGGCTTAACCAGGAGACCTTGATTGATTTAAAAATCAAAAAGGAGTCTTATAAAAAGTGGAAACCAGGTAAAATTACAAAGGATTAATATCTATTATATATTTGAGAGAAAATTTGTCTGTGTCTCTCTCTGTCTGCACCTTCCTCTTACATTAACTTAAAGCAAGGTAAGGGTTTGGTTGTTCCTATAATGGGATTGCTTCTCAAAAAAAAAAAAAACATACAGGAAAAAAAACCCAGGCCATTAGCTGTCATCTTTGAAAAGTCACAGGAGAGATTCCAGAAGACTGGAAAAGGGCAAATATAGTGCCCATCTATAAAATGGGAAGCAAGGACAACCCAGGAGTCTATAGACCAGTCAGCTTAACTTTTGTTCCAGGAAAGATAATGGACCAAATAATTAATTTGCAAACACCTGGAAGATAATAAGGTGATAAGTAAAACAATTCTTGACAGACCAAACTGAATGCTTTCTTTGGGTATGTCTATACTTGCACCCTATTTCGAAATACGGATGCAAATGTAGGCATTCGAAATAGTAAATGAAGCCGGGATTTAAATATCCCGTGCTTCATTAGCATAATCGCATCCGGGCGCTATTTTGAAATCATGCCATTTCGAAATAAAACTCCTTGTTTAAGAAAACCCTTCTCTCAATAACTGGTAAACCTCATTGTATGGGATTATGCTAATGAAGCATGGGATATTTAAATCTCAACTTCATTTACTATTTCGAATGCATGCATTTGCATCCCTATTTCGGAATAGGTGCAAGTGTAGACATACCCTTTGATAGGATAAGAAACCTTGCAGATAAGGGGGAAGTGGTAGTGGTAGATGTGGTATATTAGACATTAGTAAAGTATCTGATGCAGTCTCACATGACCTTCTTGTAAATAAACTCAGGAAATACAGTGTAGATGGGGCTACCATAATGTGGGTGCATAACTAGTTGGGTAATGGTTCCAGAGAGTATTTATCAACAGTTCAGTCAAGCTGGAAAGGTATAACAAGTGGGATTCCTCAAGGGTCGGTTTTGAGACTGGTTCTGTTCAATATCTTCATCAATGATTTAGATAATAGCATATAGAGTATGCTTATAAAGTTTGTGGATTATACAAAGCTGAGGGGGGGTTGCCAGTGCTTTTGAAGAAGGATCATAATTCAAAATGATGTGGACAAACTGGAGAAATGGGCTGAGGTAAATGGGATGAAATTCAATGAATACGAATGCAAAGTACTCCACTTAGGAAGGAACAATCATTTTCTCACATACAAAATGGGAAGTGACAGTCTAGGAAGGAGAACTGCAGAAAGGGATCTAGGGGTCATAGTGGACTGCAAACTAATTATGAGTCAACGGTGTGACACTGTTGCAAAAATATGCATCTTTCCTGAATGCGTTAATAGGAGTATTTGTAGGCAAGACATGACAAGTAATTCTTTCTCTCTACTCTGAGCTGATTAGGCCGTAACTGGAACATTGCGTCCAGTTCTGAGCACACATTTCAGAACAGATGTGGATTGGAGACGGTCCAGAGAAGAGCAACAAAAACAATTAAAGGTCCAGAAAATGTTACCTGTGAAGAATGATTGAAAAAATGAGTTTGTTTAGTCTGGAAAAAAGACTGAGGTAGGTCTTAAGAGTTTTCAAGTACATTAAACGTTGTTACAAGGAAGAGGGCAAAAATTGTTCTTAAACCCTAAGTATATGACCAGAAGGAACAAGCTTAACTTGCAGCAAGGGAGGGTTAGGTTGGACATTAGGAAAAACTTCCTAACTGTCAGGGTGGTTAAACACTGGAATAAATTGTCTAAGTAGATTGTGGAAGCTCCATCATTGGAAACTTTTAAGAGGAGGTTAGACAAACATCTATCAGATGACACTCACAGGAAATGTCATGTTTTTAGGCAAGGTTTTTCTTTTAAAAATAACAGGAGGGATATTTGATCCATTGACCAAACATTGGGGGGAAAAAAACATTTTACAGTGGTTTTATCATGTTTCAGTGATTCTGGACCAGTGTAAGGTCTAGCATTTTGTTCTGTTTCTGTTGCTCAGGATCAAATTTCATGCAGATACAACTTAAATAACAAAGCTTAGCACATTTTTTGAAAGACCAAGTCCAGTACTGACTTTCCATCATCAGTGATCAGCAAACTTTGGTTCCTGGCCCATCAGGGTAAGCCAGAATTTGTTTATCTGGAGTGTCTGTAGGCACGGAGCCCTTCAGCTCTCAGTGTCTGCAATTCACCATTCCCAGCCAATGGGAGCTGCAGGAAGTGGTGCAGGCTGAGGCACGTGCTGGCCACCACTTCCTGTTGCTCTTGTTGGCCAGAAATGGCAAATTGCAGATACTGGGAACTGCATGATTCTATGCCCGCAGATGCTCCAGATAAATAAAACATCCCAACGTGCCAGCAGCTTACCCTGATGAGCTGGGAATTTAAGTTTGCCAACCACTGAAATATAGGGTCTGCTTAGGTCATAGTATTTTGCCATTTTTATCTGTTCATCTTGGGGAAGGCGGTCAGCTTATAAATGAATAGGCTAATGAATGAGTATATATGGTAATTATCACAACTCTGCCATATGTAATTATTTATATTGTGTATCTCTATTATGCAGCATATTTAATACTTACAATGTATAGCATAAGAGTAAATCTTTGTTCCAATTTGGCAAAACCAAGCCTGAATGGTACATTAAAATAATGGCCCCATAGATCTAATTTTGGGTTCAAAAGACTCAATGTGATGCTTTAAGATTAGTTCTATAACAGTAGAGGAAAATAACATACAAACATAACCATATCCTCTTCTGTACCTAAAAATTTTGTCGCTATTCAAATACAGTAAAAGCTTTATGCGGCATGTTGGGGAAAACAGTGGTGCTGGTTAGTCAAATTCTGGTTACTGAAGCATTGGGGACTCGCAGCCAGAGGCTGTCTCACCTCCCACCCCTCTATGGGGTCCCCCAGACTGCCATGCTGCTCCTGGTGTGGGCTTGGCCCTGGCCCCCCAGTCTTATCCCGGATTCCCCCAGGCCTGCCCAGCAGTAGGAACAGTGTGACCATGGCCACAGGCAGCAGCAAGTGCAGGAGAGGGAAGACAGTGTGAGCTGATTGAGAAATACCAGTTTCAGAGAGTTTTTTCCAGTTGGTAAAATGCCAGACAATACAGCTTCAGTACACAGGCCATCTTTCATCTGACAAGTGAAACTTACAGTGTGCCTTGGGAGGCAGGCCAGTCCTCACCCACAGACAACCCGCCAACCTGAAGCATATTCTCACCAGCAACTATACACCGCACCACAGTAACTCTAACTCAGGAACCAATCCCTGCAGCAAACCTCAGTGCCAACTCTGCCCACATATCTACACCAGCAACACCATCACAGGACCTAACCACATCAGCCACACTATCACTGATTCATTCAACTGCACATCTACCAATGTAATATACGCCATCATGTGCCAGCAATGCCCCTCTGCTATATACATTGGCCAAACTGGACAGTCCCTACGCAAAAGAATAAATGGACACAAATCAGATATTAGGAATGGCAATAAACAAAAACCTGTAGGAGAACACTTCAATCTACCTGGACACACAATAGGAGATTTAAAGGTAGCCATCCTGCAGCAAAAAATCTTCAGGACCAAACTTCGGAGAGAAACTGCTGAGCTGCAGTTCATCTGCAAATTTGACACCATCAGCTCAGGATTAAACAAAGACTGTGAATGGCTAGCCAATTACAAAAGCAGTTTCTCCTCTCTTGGTGTTCACACCTCCAGATCAGCTGCTAGAAGTGGGCCTCATCCTCCCTGATTGGATTCACCTTGTTATCTCTAGCCTGATTCTTGCCTGTATATTTATACCTGCCTCTGGAAATTTCCACTACATGCATCTGACGAAGTGGGTTTTTGCCCACGAAAGCTTATGCTCCAATACATCTGTTAGTCTATGAGGTGCTACAGGATTCCTTGTCACTTTTACAGTGTGAAAAATCACTTTTTAGGGCACAGGAAATGGGATAATGAGAAGTAGCAGAACATGCTTAGTCATCTTTCATACTATTTGCTAAGTAATGGCACTATTTTGTGTCACACCACTGCTATTAGGAGTCTGGGCAGTTAGGTAGGACTAGTGGCATGAACTCGGTGGGGAAGAACAACTGTCAGGATTAAGAGAGTCAATATCAGGGCTTATGGACCAGCCAAAGGGCAGAGATGGAGATTGGTCAGTGGTCAATAGTGGGTATCGGGGTCCATGTGAGTGTTGCAGGAGTCTAAGTCAAGCAGGAGTCTAAGTCCAAGTCAGAGCCAAGGTCAGTAGTGGAAGTTCAGGAACAGGTACAGTGTAGGGTTGCCAGGTGCCATTCAAGTGGTAATGAAGCCACTTAACAGGCATTTGCCATACACCAAGGTGTATACTGTCAGTTTTGGAATATACTGTTAGTTGACAGGACCTTATATTTTTAAAGCAAATTTTAAACTTTCATTAGTGTGTTGCTGAGGATTATAAAATCCTCCTCCTCCCCATGCCCTCGCCCCCGCCCCGGAGCTGCTATTGGGCATAATGGCACCAGCTTAATAGTTTTGCGTAGGGCCACATAAATCCTAAGGATGGTCCTGCCTGAATCTCTCTCTAGTTGAGCTACAAGTCAGGCTGAAGGGTGCAAAGCAGACAGGTTGGATGTCAGACTGAGGGTCAGAACCAGGTATAAGGGGCCATGTGGGTGTTCCAGGGTTAAAGCAAGAGTCAAGATGCAAGTCAGAAGCCAGGTAAATACCAGCTGTTCAGGAACAAAGAATGTTGGGTGGTCATGGCAGCTAACTAGTGATCCATGTTATCTGGCTGCTTCCTGGAATGCCTTTGGGCTTTGTCTACCCTGAAGGATTTTTGTGCAAGAAGCTTTTTGCAGAAGAGATCTTGAAGAAGAGCGCGTCCACAACTCAAAAGCACATCGCAAAAGCAATGTGCTTTTGTGCAAGAGAGTGTCCATGCTGCATGGATGCTCTTGCGCAAGAAAGCTCTGATTGCCATTCATAGAATAGTCATCGGAGCACCTGTGCTTTTTCGGATAGGCTCTTTTTGCGCAAGAAACCCCTTGCCTTTTTGCGCAAGAACTGTAGCACAAGGAGGAGTTATTCCTTGTGGGGAGAGGAATAACTCTCCTGGCAAAAGCTCTCTGTCTTTTCTATTTACTGTGTGTGTGTGTGTGTGTGTATAAAATATATTTATATTTTTTGTGTGTGTAAAAACATGCTTGAGGTGTGGCTGCTCCACTGGTTTTTGCATAAAAACCTTGTAGTATAGACATAGCTTTGGAGCTTACATAGGGCAAGAAGCTATTTAGGTGCATTGAGCTGCTGTCTGCTGAGCTTCTTGAGGTGGGATTTCAGGCACAGACCACATGTACTAGGTCATGAGCAGAGGAGTGAGTGTGGTGCAGCTCCTAATGGGTGGCAGTGTGGTGGTGTTTGTTGCTAAATATTTGCCCAGGTTTGAGTCTTGCTGGGCCTTGCAGCTGCTGAAAGCACATGTGCTGCTAATTGGTAGCTTTAAGTTGCACTGTCCTATTCTGTGGCAGGAACTGAATGTGTAGGGAAAGGACCTCTTATGTGCACCTTTGAAATACATACTTAAGAGTGTCCAGGCTAAAGCTTGTCCACAACCAAATAAAGTGCCGTGTTACATTTAGCTATCATGTAGTTTAAGATTCTGCAACAAATGTACCTGCCTTGCTACACAGGGAAACAGATACAAAAATGAAACTTCTTCGACAAACATCAATTCAATATTGATGCATACTGCCTTCAGCAAGCATCCACAGTATGGCATAAATCCTGTAGCTGTGTTTCATTTCTGTAAGCAGAATAGCCTTGAAAAGAACAAGGATACGATGCCAGAAAAACAGCATATATTATTCCTCATTAGGACTTACCTGTATACCAACAATTCTGCAGCATGCCATTTTAGTACAGTAATGCTAGTTTGTTTGTTTTTTCACTAGAAGTACAACATATGCTTCATGAATCTGTAGCAGATGCTACAGTTTGTCAAGGCACATCAGTAGTCAGTGATCTCATCCTTTGTTTCATGTGCACTTGATGCATCTCCATTTCCGGAAGGAACAGTAAGGCATAGGCACTTGCAACGTAATAGCCTAGCATGGATTTCAGAACTAAAATCCTAAGACAATGGCAGAAAAGCTATTGTAGAATCCAACAAAATAACTTTATAAATACAGCTGTGGCTGCCACGATTTCTGGCTCCATGTAGATAGCTCCTGTGTGGTTCGTGGCAATACAAAACACACCATTTAAAGCCGTAATGGTATCAGTTTTATTGCACAGAGACCCCACTGTCTCAGACAGTAATCCCTTGCTAATATCTAATGCATGTATTAATCCCAGTTGATTTCTGAATGGTTCTAATGGATTTCAGTGTTTTGAAGAGACATAGCTGCTGCACAAATTTAACATTTCATCCTTCTAAGGGTGGAAGTATGACAACATCTTCACTTCTGCAAGAGTCCTTATTTTATTATTTCTTTTGATTTGCAGAGGTGAATATGGCAGCATGGCACTGAGACTGGCAGCCATAAAAGTAGCAGTGAGATGTGCTGTTTAGATTTTGCCCTTATAAAAAAGGAACAGGAGAAGAAAATACTCTCTATCTAATCTGCACAGGGGTAATTCTCACTTATGTAGAAAGCCACTTCAGTCCTCAGCACGAGGCCCAGATGAGAGAGGCAGGGAAGTTAACAAGAGTGTTGTGAGCAAGACACGTGAAGTAACTCTTCTGCCCTGCCCTGCTCTACTCTGAACTGATTAGACCTCAACTGGAGTACTGTGTCCAGTTCTGGGCATCACATTTCAGGGAAGATGTGGAGAAACTGGAGAAGGTCCAGAGAAAGCAAAACCAAAAATGATTTAAGGTCTAGAAAACATGAGCTATGAAGGAAGGCTGAAAGAATTGGACTTGTTTACTATGGAAAAGAGAAGACTGAGAGGGGACATGATAGCAGCTTTTGAATACCTAAAAGGGTGTCACAAGGAGGAGGGAGAGAAATTGTTCTCCTTGGCCTCTGAGGATAGGATAAGAAGCAATGGGCTTAAACTGCAGCAAGGGAGGTTTAGGTTGGACATTAGGAAAAACTTTGTCAGGGTGGTTAAGCGTTAGAATAAATTGCCTAGGGAGGTTATGGAATTGCCATCATTGGAGATATTTAAGAACAAATTAGGTAAACACCTGACAGGGATGATCTAGAGGGCCTGCTGTGAGGGCAGGGGACTGGACTTGATGACCTCTCTAGGTCCCTTCCAGTTCTAGTGTTCTATGAAGCCAAGAGGGAGCTTCGGTTTAAATATAAACCAAACACTAGGAACTCTAACTCCAAATGCCAGGCCTTCCATAAATTCATAATGGGCACAGTAAACATGAGGTGATGGAGTCCCAGTGTAGGGGATACAAAAAATCTCTTCTGTTTGTGATGTTTGATGGCTTTGTGTAAATACTCCAAGTATAATGCATAAGAATCTTTCAGCATAACTGTTAAAATATTATGTTTTCAGCAGATACATACAAGTAATTCAGTTAATACTATTTGCAATCCCATTTCAAAGGAGAATTGTAGACCATGTTGTTAGTTTAAAGACACATTTTAAATATTGTTCCAAATGTGTTTAGATAGATTGGAGCACTGATAATGGCCCAAGATGACCTGATGTAAGAGGGAGAAGTCCCTATGAAGTCCATGGGAGATGCTCTCACTTACCATAGGGCTGAATTAGCTTCTAAATATTGAAGCTGCTGTCAGCTCTCAGGCCTACATCTAACTGTGAACATGTGATAATTACTGAACACTGAGCTGTGATCACATAAAGAGACTTACAGACACTTAAAGAATTGAGAATTGCCTTAAAGCATAGTCTGCTCTTGATCTGCTATATAAATTGTATGGCTACATTATATGTTAAGGACAGTCATGCACCAAATTTTTCTTGATCTTACTAGGTTGTGTCACTGCCATTTACCACTTCTGAGGTGGTACAAAGAATGCACTGTACTGTAGATGCTGAGTGGGGAAATGAATTTTCTTCAGATGAAATACAAACTAAAGTCGATTCTGAAGTTAGTCTGTTCCAATGACACTTCTCAAAAAAAGTTAGAGAAATCCCATGCCATAGCTAATGTTTACTCTTAATACAACTCTATCACAATTCAGAAGATATGCTCGTAGCTCCTGAGCACATAATGGATACTTTAACAGCACAATTACTGCACTATCAATGCCCTAGATCACCCTTTTAAAAATAATTGTATTTACCTCAGAAATAAAGTTAGTAGATTATCCACACAGAATAAACAATGCAATCATAAAATGCTGTAAATTATACGGAACAGACCTGAAACATCATTGTATTAATGCTTCTTTCTAGCTAGAGCCGGTAGTATTAATTTTAATTCCATTATGAACCTGTTTTCAGTTGCTTATTACTTTTCCAAAATTTAGGCTGACATTTTCCATGCTGGGATCTGACAGAAGCCTAACTTTGGTGGAGGCAGGGGAGAGTTTCTGCTAAAATGGTTCAGCTATTTCATCAAATGAGGTTAGGGGAAAATGCTTCGGGGGGGGGGGGGGTCCATGTTTAAAAACTCTTAAAACTATTTGGTTGAGAAGATCAAATGCCTTCCTAATATGGAGTACACTTTAAGTTTGATGGCAGGTAGGGGATAGAGGGGAAGGTTTCTACTTAGCGTGAGAGACTTGCCTTTTGCTATTGCTGTGAAATTTCTCAAATTTCATCATCTTCTTGTACATACTCAGACGTGTTAGAGTTTGGCAGTTCAATTTTCTGACGTTCCCATTTGTGCTTAACATGCTTCTTCCCTTCACAGTTCCTACATGCAGGCCAGACTATGCATGCTTGATTTTGCAACCTTAATGTTCTTTTAGCATCATGGGGTTTTTTTGTAATTGATGGAGATCATGATACAAGAGGTCCCATACCTATTGTATCACCAGTTTAGTAATTGTAAAAAAAGCAATTATACTCCAAGCAATTCTCTTTCCAGAGATCTGAGTCTGTCCATTTTCTATGTAACTATCTGTGGCTAGTAGGATTGACAATTTACTATTTTATGAGGATTTTGGGAGTTGAGGAAGAGGTGACTTGGAAGAAGATAGTGCAGGATAACTGCCATGTGAGGGGGACCTGTGACTTGTGTGTTTGGATATTTGTCCAACTGATTACTTTTCAACTTTAATTGTGGAAATCCGTATATGTGCTGGATGAGTGGATTAAAGCAAATTAAAACCAAGAAAATTAATGCTTGATCTAAGGCAATATTGTAGTCACTGTTGCCATTTCTCATGATTTACATGATAGTCTTGGAATATCTTGTGTTCTTCTTAAAGCCTCAGCCCATAGAGTCAAATGGTTTCCTCTCCCCCCATGAGAATCCCATAGAAGTACCAAGCCCTCATATTTGCAGAGAGAAACTGGAAAACATGAGCTCCACAGGCCACAAAAGAAGAGGGCAAAATCAACCCCCTCAGCCAAAAAGTTATTAGTTTAACCTACCTCAATTTTTAAGCCAGTCTTAAGATGTTTAATGTGTTTGTGATTAGCAGTACTGTGTAGCATTTAGGTATTAGGTGGGGGCAGGCTGAGTCAATAACTTTTCAGTTATTCTTGGACAGCCTCAGCAAAAGGTTGCAGCCATCCCAAGTGAAAGACCTAACAGAATAAATATAAATCCATGCATTTCTTCTTTTTTTATTGCTTTGTTAATTTTTGTCCAATTACTTGGTTTTTATTATAAAATGTGCTGCAGTGCAAATAAAAAATTCCAGCCGCACGGCATTAGCATTCCACACTTCCACATAATACTATCAAAATATCTTCTTAGAATCTAATAAGTGTGATTCTTCTTAAAGCATTAAAAATAGAACTGTTCAGAGATTTTTCTGATGAAAGTGTGTTGGGCTTGACTTCTGTCAAATCACAGTCAGGGTTCTGATTTGGAGGGAAACCAAATTTCAAAACATCAGTTTCTCATTAACTGATTTCTATAATACAAGACCAATGCAATTTGAAACCGTATGTTTGCAGCTAGGATGTATCAGACAGATCAGTGAATACAATGTGGCTTGGTCTACACTGCAAGGTTTTTGCGCAAGAAGCTTTTTGTGGAAGAGATCTTCCGCAAAAACTTCTTGCACAAAAGCGCGTCCACACTGTAAAAACACATCTCAAAAGAGATGAGCTTTTGCGCAAGAGAGCATCCACCCTGCATGGACACTCTTGGGCAAGAAAGTTCTGATGGCCATTCACAGAATGGCCATCAGAGCACCTGTGCTTTTTGATAGGCTCTTTTTGCGCAAGAAACCCCTGTTGAGCGTCCACGCATACCTTTTTACACAAGAGTTCTTACACAAAAAGGAATTATGCCTCATAGAAGGAGGTATACCTGCATTGCAAAAAGCCCTCTGTTCTGTCAAGTGACTGTAGATTTTTCTTGCACAAAAACGTGCTTGAGGTATGGATGCTCGGTGGGTTTTTGCGCAAAAATGGCTGGTTTTGCACAAAACCCCTGTAGTGTAGAAATAGCCTGCAGGAATACATGCTAGGATTACTTTAACACATTAGGGTCAATGAGGCAAAGCATATAGATTTCTTAAAATCTATAAGCAAGAACTCAAAAACTATGAGGAGGAGGAAAAATGGTGTCTATCCTTCATCTGATATGAATGAACATTTAGTCTGGTCTTCTAGACTTATTGCAAGATTAAATGGGACTGTTTATTTTCTCTTCTAAATTGTCTAATCTTGGTCTGCATGACCTTCCATAAATCCATGTATGGAAGGAAGGCTCTAGGTGCAACTAGCACCAGTTCTGCAGGGAAAGGATTCGGGCTCAGCTACCTGTGTGGCATCATTCCCATGATTTGGGGCACCAAGAGGCCTTTCTGGGGGACCTAGAACTGCATCGTGGCACGGGATAGTGGCCAAGTGGCAAGGGACTGTGGCCAAGAGGACAGGAGTGGTTGGATTGCAAAAGGGATATGTGGTGGGGTGGAGAGGTGTGTTAATATGCATGCTTGCCTTCTCTGACTCCAAGAACTTGGTAGAAAAAACCCACAGCCAGCTGGATTGTATTATCTTTTCTATAGCATCTGCTTCCTGGAGCTACACCCTACACTGATCAGAGGAAGTCCATGGTAGTTCTACTTAAGCATACTGTGCTAGCAGGGAGAACTGGAGGCACCACACACATACCTTTGGCATCCCATAGATGGTGGGGTGAGGTTGAGGAACCTCTCGGGTATGGGAGGCAGTTCTGACAGCTTTTCCTTCAGGGAAACAAATCATATCCAACAACTCTACACTGGGAAAACCTCTGTGAGAAGATCTATGTGCTTCTTCCTCCCCAGGGGTTGCCTTCCATAGGAGAAAATGATCCAGAGTGCTGTGAGAAGAGTGTTTGCAAATTAATTAAATCAAATATATTCTAGATATGAAATGGAAAAATAAGCCGGAAGAAACAATTCAAACTTGTATTTAAAACAATTTGGAAAATTAAACCATTGTTTGTCTCAATGATATCTAAAAATCAACTAGTATAAGTCATTCAAACTAATATATTTATCATAATCAGAAAATGCTGGAGTTTAGAGACAATATCAGTATCCTGGTAATCTGAACTCCCATCCAAAACCCATGTTCAGGACCGGATTAAGGGGGGGCTAGCCGGGCAGCTGCCCGGGGCACCAACCTATGCGGGGCGCCTGATGGCAGCTTTAAGGGGCGGGGCGCTGTGCGGCTTCCCTTAGAGCTGCCATCAGGCACTGCGCGCCCGGGGCCCGGGGCCGGGGGCCGTGTGGCGCCCCTTAGAGCTGCAATCAGGCGCCGCGTGCCCGACTGCAGCTGTAAGGTGCACAGAGCGCCAGGGGGCGGAGCCGCGCATGCGTTGCGCGCGCCCGCTGCCCAGGGCACAGGAGTGGCTCAAGCCAGTCCTGCCCATGTTTGGTACCAGTTAGAGTAAAGAATAGGAGAGTTTTGTACAGTGCTGCACATTGGCCACTGATAACACTTAAAAAGAAAAACGAATCTGAAAGAACTGCACATGAAAACACTGACTGCATGTTCCATGAGCCATATGCAATTTCATCTTCTGAATGACAAGATCCAGTAAGAGCTAAATGTTGATTTCTATTAAGTGGGAAATGTTTGACAACCCTCTCAGTGTACAGGGGAAAGTATCACTTAAAGCTCTCCGTTTTACTGCAGAAAGCACAAACAAGAGAGGAATATGAATAACAAAAGTACTACCTAGTATATTGGGTGTCTGTTCAACAGATCGAAGATTTAGGGAAAGGCACAATAATTATTCCTATGATGGGGGTCAAAGAACTGAGTCCTTGTCAGGAAAAATAGGTCCTCCTCTGACATTAAGCTCCAGTTTTGTAAATGTTACAGCTTAGTAAGACTGCTGATTGTTGGAGACTAGAGGAGAGGAGGGAAGCAAGAAACATTATGTTCCTTTTTAGAAAGCCATGGTCTGCAATGTTTTAATTAGGTTGCATTTATTTTCCATTAGCAAAGTGTTAGTCAGCTGTCATTAGTTTAAGTGTATAAAAAGTGAGCAAAAAGCAAAGCTAATCAATTTGATATATAACGTATACATTCAAGGAAGCATCTTATTCAAGAGAAGCCACCTGGGCTGAAAAGGAGCAGGGCTGTTCATTAGGAAAAACCTGACAAGTCACAGTTTTTGTCATGGAAATCATAGTGATGACAAACCTATAGCCTTAATTATTAAAATAGCAATTAAAAAGTCATTAGGAGTTAATTAGTAAAGCATTTTAATCAGTATGAAAGGAGAAAAAGGAGCACTGGCATAGATAAAACACTAAAGTTCAGCATTTGCTGAATCACAATGGGGTTCCTGCATTATTTTGGACTGTTACTTGTGCTGAATACCGTTCTGATGAGCTTTTACATTTTCTCAGACAGGCCAGCTCAGATGTCAGTGATGTAGACTGTTAACCAGCTGGGGTGAGCAAAGGTGCAGCACACTCTTTGTAGCCCAGGGAAGGAGAAGCTCAGGCAATTTTAAATCATTCTTATGTCCTCCTTTTCCTGGGCTGTTCTAGGAGCTGAAGAGGCCCTTAGATACTGAGACAGCTCCAGGGCCTATTCATTTGTGGTGGCTTCCCAGGTCTGTGCTATGGACTCTGGCTCAGCCCAGAATTTCCATAGTGCTATGGTATAGCACCACCTCTGACACAATATTCCCTCACACAGCCCAAAGTCTTGCATGCCCCCTGCACCGTAGCTTGTGGATGGGTTCTCTGAGGACCCCTCTATGGTTGTGTTCCACAGTGCTTCTGACCGAGGAATCCTCCCTGGCTGGCTATGGGGCATTTAGGATCTCTTTATGTTGCTCTGGCTCTTTTAATCATTGCAAGGGGGTTGGAGCAGAGGTGAGTATCTATCAGCTGTAGAAATATACTTGTTGGAAGACATCTGAACTTTTTCACCCTCAGAAATGCTTCTTTTCCTACTGTCTAATTATTGGCCTATATTAGGAAAAGAAAATCATTGTCTCTGTAGGCAAAAAGTATACCGCATATCAATGTTTGATATGTTGAAAAACGAACCTTGCAGTGTGAAAAAAACCTGAGACACAGATAGAAAAATATGAATTGCTGCTGCTTCTCTACAAAATGCATGCAAAAAAGGTTATCCTCACCACATCTGTACAATCATTCCAAAAACATAGGTGCAACTTATTGTTAACGAGCTGTTAATAGTGAAAATACTACATGAGATACTCGGTTTCCTTGCAAAATTGCAACATCTGGTGATATGTGACCTTTTATCTTATTAGACAGCACTTTAAAGACAAAAAATCAATGAAACAAGGATGTGATCTCCAATGCACTACTAAGGAAACTTCTATACAAATTATTATGACTCAGTTGCCTACTCAGGTTGGCACTCCAACAATGATTTCCTTATTGTAGCTGGTAATGCATTAGCAAGCTACACAGCTTTGTACTGGACGTAATCAAATATGCAATCTGTGGAATGAAATGACTACTCGACTAACTGTTGCCAGTAGACTTTGGACTTCCGGTTGACAAACAATTTTATCGATACCTTGGAGAGTATGAAGCAGCTAATCATCTCACTGTAACCAATCTCTATAGAAAACCAGAGGGCAAGAGTTTATTTAACATATGTTTCAAACAAAATTGATATAGAGTTGTAACATTGGAAGTAGAAATGTTTACAGAAGCTAATCCAGACAGTGCAAATTTATTTAAAACTCACTGGACACATCGTGCAAACAGACCAGGTTATATGGAAAATATGTAATTATGTGGACGGAATGATATGACACAAAAGGTTGCATGGAACAGAGATTTCCTAAAAAGAATAATGATTAGCTAAAATTTACAGTTACAAGTCAGGCTAGTTAACAATTAAAAAAAAAACACAGCTGAAAAGGAGACAAAACCGAAATCTAGTATATTGGTCTCCTTTTCCTATTCAAACCATGGAGAAATATTAACAAAGGGAATTGAAAAGAGAATTTCTCGAAGACATTTTAAGCTTATCACAATAGATACTGTAGATGGTTATAATCTGACCCCAAAAGTACTAGAAGAAGCTTTTTAAAAAAAAAAAACAACCTTTATGTATAGTAGGACTTGAAACTCTGCTGATAGCTGCATTAAATTGCAGCATAAATCTATGTCAAAATAGCCTTTATAGAATGGAATAATGAACAATATTAATAAGTTACAATTCCAGTCTAGAAAAGAGAGGTGAATCTTTTCCACCTTTGACAGTGTAAATACTTCCCAACTGTTCCAGAGAAAATATGACATTTTAATGAATCCGTGAGATATGCATAAAGAGAAAGTAGCAACCATTAGTTGAAATTTTTGCACAAAGACATTTGTTGAAAAATGATGTTTTTTTAACAGATGAAAATTTTTCGCATTAAAATGGGAAAAGATTGAAATTTAATCTCAACTTTGAGCGTACATAGGATTTTAGGGGTGGGAGAAAAGAGAGATGGCTCTGGTATATTTAACTTGGGCTAATACTTTTTGTCCTCAGTTGAGACATGGTTGCAGAAATTTTTTAAGACCTGTTAATACTACAGGAATAATTTTACGTGAAGACAATATATCACATTCTGGATATTCCATCAATGTGTTAAAACTACTATCGATTTGTGACTTTTATAATTGAGATTTTACTTGTGACATATATTGAATACTTGAGCTGCAAAAATATACAACGTTTTTCTTTTCTACATAGATATATAAAAAACATTTTAAAGTTACTATTCTGATTTCTTTTTTTGGGTTCTAACTATATGTGAGTTCTTCTTTAGCATATTTGAGTCCAGAGGGAAATTTCAAGAGATTAAGATACAGACTCCTGAAAAAATCAATTGCAATCCTGTTCGATAATGCTATAATTTATAAGTGTCATTTAAGTTCTTCACAATTAGCCTGTAGAATGTTGTCATCAAAAGCCTCCATCATTCATGAAGGCCCGTTTGTCATCCATTGGCTTTGTAATGATAGACTGAAGGTTTTACATGTTTATTCTCCTCTGCCATAAGTCAACCTTGTCAGCAGTTGTTAAGCTTGATTTCTCTTCATGTTTGTCTTTTCATCAGGAAACATTTTCTTTGTGCTCAGTGAGGATATTAATCAATTTACATTTTGCCCTTAACAGTGTGTCCTGTGTTTCCCTGTTTGTTTTTCCCTCAAGCGTTGTGAAAATTCATTAACAATAAAAACGGAGTGAATTTTTTTAAAGAATATAATCTCAACCAGTGTTCCCTCTAAGATTTTTTCCATCCATGAGCAGAATGAGCTTTGTCTTGTGCACCAATATTCATGTCCTGTGCGCTTGTTTGGATGTGTGCCACTGTGGCACCCACGGATACTAACATAATTGTGTGTGTATTTAAATTATATAAGAGAAAATACTAAAACAATGGATAATTAACAAGGTGCATGACCCTGCACCCATCCACTCTGAAAACTACCCAGCTTGATGCCCCTGCCCCCAACACACACTCTGTGTGTCCCACTGCCTGTGCCCCCATCAGGACCACACACAGCCAGATGGTTCCTGTGTAGGCCTGGCCAACTGCCTATCTCCACACCCACCCTGTAGTTGTGCCCAGCCTTGCAATCTGCCCCCACCATGTGCCACAAGTATATGTGCCAGAGCCATGCTGTCTGTCCCCCAAACACAAACAGCCAGTACCTGAGCTTAGGCCCACAGCCTAAGCACCACTGCCCAGAGACCTGCGCTAGGCCCCTCATCTTGCCTGTTCCTACCTCTCCATCACCCAGAGAGCTGTGTCCAACCCCGCACCTTGCTCTCCTGCCCCCCGGAATTTACCTGTACCCGGTACTTTCTACCATCACAGACAGCTACCCTTCACCAGGCTGGCTTCTGGGCCAGGTCCCTGCTGTTCTTGGCCCCACTGCTTCCCTGCTGGTACCAATCCTGGTACCTGCCCCGCTGCTCTCCTGCCTGGGCTCCCAGCCACCTGCCATGTGGCTTCATGGCTTTGCATATGAGGTGGGCGGGGTGAAAATTTTTTCTGTGCCCCTGCGCAAGCGTGCAGCTTTGAGGAAACCCTGATCTCAACCTATCCTGTCCTCACCCCTGGCAATTTTTGCTGTTTCTGACCTCACTCTTGGGGTTTTTGCAAAAGGAGCTAGGCTCGTAAGCACCAAAATAAGAAAATGAACAGAAAAGTAACTGCAACAGCTAACCTGTAAATGCATTATATGAAGTGCCGCACAAAGGAAATGGTTGAATTTGAAGTAATTGGAAACTCAAATCTAATTACCAGTAGAAATATTTCAAAGGGTTGAGTGGAAATTGTTTTCTCACAGTATAAATTTCCTTATCTAACAAGTTTTTGGTTTGTTTGTTGTTTGCTTGTTTAATGTACACATTAATTACAAAGTATAGGAAAGTGCACCTACTGATTTTTAAAACAATCCTTGCATGGCTGAAAAAGAACAGTGAAAGGGAAGAAGCATTACAAGTACTGCTTCAGATAATATAGATTCATAAAGATGCTTGTTTACATTTGATCAGGTATATGCAAGGTCCTAGCCTGGAAAACTTTGCTTACATAATTACCCTTACTTTTATGAGAAGAGCCATTATTTCTAATTAGATTATTCTTGTCAGTACTATGTAAGTAAGAACTTCCAGGACTGGACCATGAATCTCTAATTTATTCCTCCTTCCTAGCCATTTATTTAAATATACAACAGAATAGTGTCCTCAGAATCTCTCTAGATCAAAGACTTGTGGCTATTGGGGATCTGATCAGTTTGGCTGATAGAGATCATTTAATATTGCAATGCTAATTAGTATCTCCAGCTACCCATGTGAGCTTCTTCCCTGCTGAGAGACAGCAGAAAAACTATTCATCCTGTAAGCTCAATTTTTACTACTCTGCAATATGCAGTTGAAATGGGAGGAAAATGAGCTCGACATTTTACATAGCCTCGAGAATGTAGGTGTAAAATTCCCTCCTGGTGTGAAAGGGCAAGGCCCCACTTCTTACATAGTACACTTCCCACAATGATATTTCTCTGTTATTCTCCATTATTTGTATAATAACTGTGGCAGTTTGCAGAATAGGAGTTCTTATTCTGAAGACCTAATATAGGCAAAGCTCCCACTTGACTTTAGGACCAAATATCAATTTGCATTTGGCAAACACTGGTTTCCACTTATACTACCCATTTCATCCTATTGGAATGGAAAGCATCAGTGCTATTTCTTTGCTTACTCATTTGTGCATGAGCAGAGCTGCAGGTATAGTGTTTGTGTGTATGCTGCTGCAGAGGGAAAATTGTATAAATTTATCCTGATACTTTTACCAAAGCAGCAAGAAGTGTGAATGCCCAAACTAACTAAACACAAAAATTACTCTGAATGATCATGGCAAAATGAATGCTCTCCTCTGTTCCTCTGCCATCAGGAAAAAAAACAAGTGTTTTGATGTAAACTCGTTTCAAGTTGGAGCATTAATTTTAGCTCAACACTGGGGCCTTTCCATTTCCATAAGTGTAAGCAGAATGAAGGCAAGATACTCAAGTCAAGTATAAAGCATGTGATGATTGTAAAGGCCACTCAACATGTTTCAGTCCTATATCATTGCAGTTTTCTTAATCTAAGAGAGAATCATACTCAAATATTCAATCAGAGCCCACTGCTCTATGAAAAGTTTATTTGTATTCTACTATGGGGGACCAGGCAATTAACTACATTGCACAACAGGTTGTGAATAAATTTAAAATGTAAAGGAAATCCAGCTTCTGAAAAGACAATATGAGAAAAGACAACCTATATAATACCTTAATCAATTTAGAAGCTAAGTTTTCATTGGACCACAGGAAACTTTAACAGCTGGGGCTGCTGCTCCATGTATGTGGTAACCCATCTCAATAATGAATTTTTTTGTGAGAACAAGGGTGTCTGTTGCCATTTTATTCTGTGGTGGCATTAAATATGCAGACATTGTTTTTAATCTATCTGTGTGAAAGTCTGTGGCACTTATCTTAGTAGCTAAAGTTTAAACAACTTAACTTGATGCATCTTCCAAATGCAGACTGGTTCTAAACACCAGGCTTTCCTATCACTCTACCTCTGATTTGCTATGGCAAATGTCAAGGACAGCTGCTAAGCATAAATGAACAAATGGGTTTGAGTGCTCAAAAAGAGACTCAGTTTCCCTTCTGTGGCTGGAAGTTCCACATACGAAGCAGTGGTAGGATAAGGTCCTGTCCCCAAGAGAATAGACTCAGATCAGCTGTTATCTGTGATGGGAAAAGTTACCCTTAAAATTATATGATAAATCCAGCACAAGGAAGGCCAATAAAAGAGCAGTAGTGGATAATATGAGAGATAGTAAACATGGTCAAGGTAAACTGAATAATTGAGATGACTTTTCAGTTAAAATGTGTCAACTGAGTGAAAGAATACTGAAAGATAGCACAGGTGGTGGAATAAGTTATGCAGAGATTCTTCCAGGAATGGTGGCTGCTCAAATTCCAGACAAGTGAGAGGGGGACTATCCTGAAGTAATTTTTTTTCACTTGTTTAATTTTCATTTTTAAATCCCCCCCCAAACATTCCCTTCATTCTTCAGTGTCAGGAAATGAACAACTGGCAAGTAAATAATTGCAGGGGAAAATATTGTGACAAAGTGTGAGTCAAAAAGAGATCTCATATTTCACTGTGGTAAGAGAGTCATCTTCACAAGAGAACATCAAGCTTATGTGGGAAGAGATTTAAAACTACAGTAAACAAATAACTCAGGCTGGGAAAGGCAATTGGGTTACAGCTGAGTTATTAAAACAGGCTTGTGATTGTGTGAATAATATCTGTTTGTAAAGTTTCATAAGGTGAGAAACGAGGTAATGGTTACAAATCTGGCTCACTTTAGTCTACTTCACACTAGCTAGAAAATAAATGGACAGTGTATGAAAACTGAAGAACAGTATTGTTAATCGTTAGAGCTGGTGTGGTGTTTTTTGTTTTTGTTTTTTTTGTTTTTGTTTTTGAAAGGTGTTGTGGTTTTTTTTGTTTGTTTTTATGTTTTGGGAAAATGTAACAATTTGAAATTATTTTTATTCTGTCCTGGGATAAAGAAATCGACAAGATTTCCTGCATACTGAATTCTGAAAAAAGGCAGTTTTGGTTGCTCTAAAAGTTTTATTATGACATTTTATTTGGCCAGTTTCTCCTGCCTTTAACATCCGCATTTTCACATCAAAAGCTATAAATGGGACACATCCAGCCCACTTAATTAGCCTCATTGATGTGGTCCTACACTTGATAGATGATACTTCTGATGTTTATATATCTATGTTGGTTTCTGTTATTTCCACTCCAATTCATCTAATGAAGTGGGTTTTACCCATGCAAGCTCATTATTATACATATATATTTGTTAGCCTCTAAGGCCGTAGTCACCAACCCATCGATTGCAATCGACTGGTCAATCGGGAGGGCTTGACCAGTTGATCACAAGGCGTTCGGGGCCCCTCCAATTCTCCCCAACCCCAAGAAGCCCCACTACCTACCTCCAGCGACAATGGAGGTAGTGCTGACTTCCTGCAGGGTGGACAGAAGTCTGGCAGCTGCGCGCCGCTTCCGGGGTTTCTGGAAGTGCGCTGCCTGCTCCCCTCCTTCAGGTCTGTGAAGTGCCGGAGACTTGCTGCACGGCAGGAGGAGGTAGGAGTCCCGGGGGAAGACGCGTGCTGGGGCTTCCTTCCTCTGCGGGGGAGGGGGAAGGAGTCCCGGTGGGAGGCGCGTGCTGGGGCTTCCTTTCTCCGCCAGAGGGGGGGTCGGCCCTGAGGGGGCGCGTGCGTGGGCTTCCCTGGTCCGTGGGAGGGGGGAGTTGGGCCTGGAGGAGGCATGTGACAGGGCTTCCCTCCTCTTGGAGTGGGGGGGGAATCCTGGGAGGAGGCTGGTGCAGGGGACTCTCTGCCCCCACTGGCACCCTGCCCCTTGCCACAGAACCCTGTCCCCTGCCCTCCCGGCATCCTGTTCTCCCTCTCTCTCCCCAGCCCCAGCCACAGAACCCTGCCCCCACTGGCACCCTGTCCCCTGCCCCAGCACCCACTAGCTCCCTTCCCCCATACCATGTCCCCTGCTCCCACCAGCACAGTTGGGACCACATTAGTGAGGCTTGGAGGGGGTTTGGAGGAGTTATTTTTTTTTCATCTCACTTGTGTGGGCCCAGCTGACTTTTGTGGGTCAGTGACCCCTGACTCAAAACAGGTTCCCTGCCCTTCTCATCAGGAGTGGCCCTAGACAAGCTGCTGGCAACTGGCGCCCTAGGCGAAACGCGTGATTGGTGGCCCTGCCTCCAAAGCCCTCAATGGCCGTTTATCTTGGCACCCTAGGCGACCGCCTAGTTTGCCTGTATTTACGGGCCGCCACTGCTTCTCATAAATAAAGACAATGCAGAAACTTTTTGTGTTTGACATAGTATTTTATTTAAAAATGAAGCCTGGCCAACAAACCCCCAATTGGGGCCAAGTCCCCATCTAGCCGCAGCATCAGAACACTCCTTCACACCCCCCTAACCCCAGACCCTAGATTTCAGCCTGTCATACACTGGAACTCCTTGCCCTGAGCCCCTCACATACCCCAACCCAAATTCCTGAACCCTCACATCCACAAGCCTGTGGCTTGCTTAGTACCCCAACCCTACATCTGACCCCAACACTGCCCGACCTGGAGCCCCCTCCCCGAGCCAGAGTCCCCTTCTCCACCTCCTCCTGCATCCAGATTCCCCCCCAGAGCTTGCACCTCTCACCCTTCCCACACCCAAATCCCTCATTCCCACCCCGGAGCCTACACATCCTGTCTCAACCCAGTGAGGGTATGGCTAGACTGCAGGAGTTCTTCAGGATTCTGGAGATATCCCAGAAACGCTCTTCTGCATCCAGGGATGCGTTTGTTCTTATGCTTTTTTTTAGTGGAAGAGCAAACATGCTCTTTCGGTCACCCCTATATTCCTCTTTCCATGAGGAATAAGGGGGCTTCCAAAAGAAGGGGTTTTTCTGACATTTGGTGCAGTCTAGACAGGCCAAATGTTGGAAAAATCTCTTCCAACAGAAGAATTGGGGGGGAAAAAAAGCAGCAGTATAAGGGTTGGGGATAGCAAGTGATGGAGAGGAGGAGAATAGAGAGGGCGGGGCTTCAAGGAAGGGGCAGGGTGGTAGATCTTGGCTTGTTCTGTCATTTTAAAAAGTGATCTTGGGTGTAAAAAGGTTGGAGACCACTGCTGTAAGGTGCCACAGGGCTACTCATTGTTTTTAAAGTTACAGAATAACACAACTATCCTTCTGTGATGTTCCAAGGTTCAGTCCTTTTCTTTGGTATGGATATCACTGAAAAATCCATACCTTGTTGCTAGTTAACTCATGTCTCTCAGCTCTTGCTCGGCTCATTTAAAAGACACACAAAGGTATGCAGAACCTGTTTCAATTTGCATCTCAGACTCTCTTTACATTGGCTCCCCTGGCTCCCTACCAACGCTTCCTGGAGGTTCTCAGGGATCCATTGTCTCTGGGTTTAACCCTTTCAGGCAAATTAGTTAACAATGTCTGGGATGTCTAGAAAACAGTAGTACCCCTCCTGTCCATTACATATGTCCTTTTTCTTCCCTTACTAATTCTGTACAATTCCTATCTTCTAATTTATATTCATTACTATCAACTCCCCCTTTTTCCATTTATTAACTTGTTTTAATTTTTTAAGCTGCCTTTACTTCCTCTGTGTAATCATTTTAGTTTTTAGCCTGTACAGCCTTCTTCCTCAATTATGGCATTGGGGCATCTAGTAAAAGTGTTTAGAAACAATTCCCATTTATCATTCACATTTTTCTGATTAAATTCTTCCTCCCAGCTGGTTTGGCTCCTAAGTGTTTTGAGCTTTATGAGATTGTACTTTTTAAAGCACCAAGTATGTATATCACTGAACTGGACTATAGTCTGTTTGTATTCTATAAATGTGATCAAATCACTATCATTTGTCTAAGGTATGTCCATGCTTCAACAAACCACTGTGGCAGAGAGTCTTCAAGACTTGTTGAACTGACTTGGCTCAAAGGACTCATGTTATGTTATAGAGCTAAAAATAGCCAGGTAGATGTTCCCACTCATGCTTTGAGATGTACGATCCTTTCTAGATTTCAGAGCCCAAGCAGCAGTTGACTGTGTAGACAGGTCCAGTGTATTTTAGCACCATAGCAGAAGCCCTGTTGGCCTGAATCAGTAGAGCCAAGATCTGAGGTTTACTGATGGAGTAGATTGTACCCTTGGTTATCATTCATTGTTAGTTCTGAGCTTTACTTCTCTTTGTCAAGATAAGAATGCCTTCGCGTGGGACATAATGGCTTCTGAATTTGGAAATTCTCATCTATATTGTAGAATTGGCAGCATGAGACCTCCAGTATATGTCACTCTAATTGAAGTCTCCCATGGTGATGCAGATTTTTTTTCCCCCAACACATTATAGGCAGATGCATAGGATAACTATCTTCTTAATTCCTACTTTGATTTTGTGGTCTGTGGTAGACACGAACCAATGCTCCATTTTGTACTTTCGGTTAATATACTGATCCCCAATATCAGTACTCAAGATCATTTTCGTCTGAGTTATCAGAGACTCAGAAATAGCTAATGCCATTTGCGGCATAAGAGTGCTGTGACATTTTTGGGGACTGACCACACAACTAATGGAGTCTTTCACTGCCTGCTTTAATACTATACTGCTATTGCTCAGAGCTCTGGCATCAACTGCCAGCTTAATTATGAGCATACAAGTCTCATCCTGGCTTCCCCCTCTCTTTACTTACTCCTTTCAATGTGATCCCAATAACCCTTCTGGTGCTGAGTCTCCTCAAATCCATCCTCCAATTTCTGAACTACCCGACTCTCAGAATTTTCTCTTCTGGTTTGTCATCCTGAAGGAATGAAACCTGCCTCTAGTTATCAGTATACATGGGCCTGCACACTCCACCCAGCTGCAGAACAGAGACCTGCTTAGGAAAAAATCAGCACAAAGATTATGTAATGCAAAAGTCACACATTTACAGATGAAATAGTAACAAACACACAGAAATCACACAGAAAATAACCATAAAGAAACATCCTCTGGCTTTACACTTCTATGTTAGTTAAATTTCCTCCCTCAACAGTTTCCTATTGTGCCCTCCATGAGAGAGGAGATCTGGTGTTTCATGGCCTGCACCTTGTTTCGATACTGGCCCACTGTTGCTAGTGAGCCTGCACTTCAAACTCCCTCCCTTTAAACTGGGTTTTGTGTATCTCTCTCTCTCTCAGGTTATCTATAGCAGGGCAAACGGCTTCCATAGTTTTCAAAGGCTGGGGTTTTCTTTTCAGTTTCATTGCCTTTCCATTAACTTTAATGCACCTCTATTGTCTTTGCCTGAGTTGTACAATGCTAGGTGATTGGCATGAGTTTTATGTAAACAGTTGGAGATGCCCCTCCCTGCCTGATTGTTGGATGCTCTAGTTCAGTGTTTCTTAAACTTTTTAAGTCTGAGAAACACCAAACAATTTTTTGGAGGAACACCAAGGATTTTTTTGTTGAGTGCAACCCCCCCCCCCAAAAAAACCCAACAACGTCGGGGGGGGGGGGAAGGGTCAGGGGAAAAGTTATGGGGGGAGAAGGTTGGGGGGAAGTTATTGAGCCAAAAAAAGTCGCCTGCCCCTTTAAGGGTGGCCATTTTGAATTCTGTTCTCCGTGGCACACCTCCAACTGCCTCGCGGTACACTGGTGTGCCATGGAACACAGTTTAAGAAACACTGCTCTAGTTGCACCCTGGTTACACATATATACACATGCATGAGACCATTGTAACCGCAGGGGTGATTGGTGAGGAAGGACATGGGTGGGGGGGTCGCACTAGCCATATCACCCCCACCACAACGTGACTACTCCATGCACCACCCCTAGCTTGGGGGAGAGCTGGGATAATGTTCCTTCCCCTCCAAGCCCGTTACCTGCCCTGCCTCTGCTCTGCCCCATCCTCATCTCTTCCCCACCCCTACTCTGCCCCTACCCTGCCTCTTCCCCCAAATCTCCTCTAGTGTGGTAGAGGTGAAGGTGCCCAAGGGCTTCAGCCAGGGGCAACAGAGTTCAGGCTTCAGATGGTGGTGTGGCGTAGGTTCTCGGCAGGCCCACTCACAGGCGGGTGGAAAGGAGGCCACTGCCCTGTGGCCTGGCAATTCAAAAGGGCCTACTGCTTCCAGTTGTCACTGCTACTACTGCAGCCGTGGCAGAACCTGGAGCCCCAGATCCTTTCAATCGCTGCACTGCATGCTCTGGGCAGCTCTGAGGGCTGGGAGGCAGGGGGTTAGGTGGGGCACACACTGGGTGGTGCCGAGTGTTTGATTCCCACCTGCTCCTTCTGCCCAAAACCCTGCGCCTTCTGGGAGTGTGGAGCTTGTCGCGAGACTCCATGCCCATCTGGGAGGGCTGACAACCATAGTTACTATATTGAAGAGACTGGAATAAAGCCAAGAAGAGTTACAACAGAAGCAAGAGATTTTATCTTTAAAAATATTATTTAATTTGAAAACATGTAGTGCTACCTGCACCTCTCGTGATAGCAGACAAAAGTTCCTCCAGGGCTGGTAAACATCTGCCAACATGAAGGCCCTATGTTTCTTGAATCTCTTAACTTAGCTCTTCAGTGGGTCACTCAGAGAAACTCCTTACTCCCAAACCCCCAGCGCACCAGGATCTTCAGGGAACAGCTGCTTCTCTTGTCTTGGTCTACTAAAATGCTTGCACCCATGTGCTCATGTGTCTTCACCTCCCCATGCTCCAGCCTGCATGACATGAGTCCCAGCTGTTCATTTTGGCTATGTCTACACTGTAGCTCTATTTCAGGATACCGGAGGAATGAATTAATAAAAAGTCAGTTCTCTAATCAATTGGATAATGATACAGCAGTAGATATTCAGTTTACTATGGAGTAACTATTACCATAACTTTGTATACTGGTCTAATTTCATTGATCTAATTCCACTGTTTCAGGCAGAACAAATGTGAGCATTGCACTCCTTTATGTTATAAATCAGCTGTTTCTCAACCTTGTGAATTGAGAGGCTTTGTGACCTGTGCATTTGAAGGGCATTTTGTAATCTTGTGGAACAATTTTCTGAACAGTGACTCTCTCATCAAACTGCTTCTGTTATCTCACAGGGTGTAAGCAAGGCAAGAGAAGCTTGCTGTGTGATCTTAAAAACCAATTCAAAACTGCATGATATGTAGCCCATCAATGAGACTTTGGAAGTAGTACTGGAGGGAGAAAGCTTATTACATAGATAGGAACCTGTCCATCTCAGCGTAATTGCAGATATGCACAAGGACAGATACAAGACTGTCACCTAACAATGATACACAGAAGTTTTATGCTCTTCTTCTGTATGTGTTTGGGGTTTTGGTTTGTTTTAAGCTTAAGCTAGAGATGTACCCTTATAGAAGCCTAGGGTCAGAAACCCATCATTTCAAGTTCTAGAAATGGAAGGTCAGAATCATAATAATGGGACAACCCACAATTTCTTTGAAATCTGGTCCTATATTTTAGAGTTTGGGCCCGTATCTAGAATTACAACCAATCTGCAAAATATGTAACTTTCCTATTACTCCTGCTGCTATCTAGAACAAGTTCTTTATTCTCTGCAGTGACCAAAAATGTTTTGATCTGACTTAGTATTTAGTTTTAGATTCTCATCACCTGTTCTTCTCATTTTTTGACATTTCCTTTAAGACCTGATTTTTTTTTATTGTTGATCTCAGTTTTTCATTCATGGGAGACCAAAGAAAATAATAACTTTGAAAAATTGGAGTGTCTTATCTTCGCTCTCTGTTGCTGTTCATTTTACCCTGATTCCACAGTCTCTAATCTTCAGGCTTTCTGATGGTTGAAGCCACAGAAGTGATTGACTCTAAATTCTACAAGACAGTCTCTCACCTTATTATCCAGTATGTCTTGAAGATCAGCTTTGAGTGACTTTCTCTAGCTGTTAAAACACCTATGAAGAAATGATGACTTTTGAGAGAGGAGATGGAAAGATTTAACATTATACATTTCTCAGAGAGTAGTTGTCCCTGATCCTTTAATGAACTTACAGACTTTGACAGCCATAAACTGTAAGGGTACATCTACATAGCAGTGTTATTTCAGAATAACTGATGTTCTGAAATATCATAGTGCGCGTCTACCCTACAAGCCTTTATTTCAAAATAACGTCAAGCTGGAGGACTTCTTACTCTGACTCGTGGTAACCCTCATTTCACAAGGAGTGAGGAAAGTCAAAGGAAGGGTGGTCTTCCTTCAACTTCCTGCTGTGTAGACAGCGTCAAAAGCTGAATTAAGCTATTTCAACTTAAGCTACACAATTGATGTAGCTGTTGTGTAGGTTAATTCAACTTTAGTCGTGCTGTGTAGACGTGCCCTCCAAGAGAGACTAAGTGGGTGAGGTAATATCTGTTATTGGACCAATGTCTGCTGGTGAAAGAGACAAACTTTTGCAGAGCTCTTCTTTAAGTTTGGGAATTGGGATTGGGCTGTGGCTCATTACCTCACATCTCCAGACTGCCAACTCCAGAACAGAAGTAAGAAAGCACCATATAGTATAGGGTTGATGTTCTCCAGGTAGTAGGTGGGCGATTGGAGTGCAAAGGTCATTTTCTATTCTTGTTCGCCAAAACAACTATTCAGACTTGAGGAAGAGCTCTGTGGAGCTTGAAAACTTGCCTTTCACGAACAGAAGGTAATCCAGTAAAAGATATAACCTCACTCATCCTGTATCTCTTGCTGTTATATGGTTATCTTCTTCAGTAGAAGAGATATTGAAGCCCTGCACTGATGCATAGGACACACACAAAGAATGCTTACATCCAGCATACTTTGCAGGGTGGGGAATTTAAGGTGGGAGCTACTCTTCAGATGTTTACACAGTTATTGATTGTAAGCCTACAGCTTTTGAATTTAACACTGCTTTTTTCATGATTACCTTTCTGCTGTTGTGAGAATAATTACAACAATTTGCTCAGTGTGAGGTATGGGCAATTGCACAATCAAACCCTGATTTAAGGCTGAATTTCTCAGAAGGCAGATTCTGAGCTGAGGATGATATAGAAGCATGAGTGAAAGGGAGTGATAGCAAACAATTGCAGGTCACCTGGTTTCTTACAGGGGGGGGGGGGGAAACCTGTCACAGCCTTTGGCCCTAAAGATGCTCATATATGGGGATAACTAACATTATCTGTATTACAGACTGCTGCCAACAGAGCAGATTCATGCTTACAATTTCACTACTCTCTACCCATTTGTTAACAAGACTAAAAAATGCCTTCTGGGGCTCCCTGATGTTGTGTATGGGATTTTTTTGGGCTAGCCTACATTAAAGAGTTTTTTTTTAAACTCTACCTTAAAAATAGACTGTAAACTGATGTTTCCTCTGTGTCTGTAGTGCAGAAATGAAGCCTGTGCTTGCACAGTCAGGAAGAGAGGCCTTTAAGAGGGACTTGGTGCCTGAGGGATGGAGGCTTGAGAAACAGAGTACAGCGTCACTGAGATTTGGACTTTAACTGCTCATCTGGCATGTCTTTTTCAAACGACATTTAAATGCTGCTCAGACGAACACAGAATTTTCCCTCACTTCTACAGAAATGAAAAGAATTAAATTAGGTACATTAAGGAGAACTGTGAAAAAGAGGACAGATAGGCTGGCAGTCTAGACGTAGCCTCTTTTGAAAAAGAGCGTCTAGACTATAACCAGTACTTTCGAAAAAGCGAACCGCTTCTTCGAAAGAGCGCCCAGGCAGTCTGGATGCTCTCTTTCGAAAAAGCCCTGTTTTCATTCAAGAACTCCTTTTTTCAAAAGAACACTTTCGAAAAAAGGAGTTCTTCCTTGTAAAATGAGGTTTACCGCAGTTGAAAAAACCGCTGTGTTCTTTCGATTTAATTTTGAAAGAACTTGGCGGCAGTCTAGACGCAGGGGAAGCTTTTTGGAAAAAGGCCACTTTTTTGAAAAAGGCCACTTTTTCGAAAAAACCCTGTAGTCTAGACACACCCATAGTTACATCTAAACAAAATTATGGAGAAACCCCCAAAAGACAAATATCAAAGTTGTTCTTTAATCTCTCTATATAAAAAAAAATTCCTGTGGGACAACAGAAAGAAGTCTTCTAAGGATGGGCATTTTCTTTCTGCCATTGCAGCTGTAACAGATAACATTGCAAAAAGCACCAATAAGTCAAATAAATCCGGATACAAAAGCTCTAAGACATATTCTTTGAGTTCCGGAAAAGCTATTGCATTATCCAATCCCTAAGTGTATTCAATAATCTGAGTGTGGTATACAAATAAATCATACTGCATTTCAGGAATTCCTCACTGAAATTTTTCATTCAGCTTCACAAGTGATTTTTTTTTTCTTTTGGCATATTAACTCTTTCCAGGTTTTTTGCAAAGACACGAGAAGTGTCTTTGAATATTGTATTTTTCTGATTAAATCATCTGTCCCTTTCACTTATTGCAGCATCAATTGCTGAGAGAGAATCTGATTTTTATATTTCTCTTCTAAAAATTCAAAATGGTAGGATTCAGTGCAACTCCCGTAAAAATGAGCCACAATTTTTTGTCCATCACACTTTCCAGTAAGCAGACACTTTCAAATTCCTCTCGGTAGGCCACTATTCAGTTTTTACGAAGTATTCATAGAACTTTCCATCCATCTTCAGGTTGCATAAAATTTTTAAATAACTCTCTATTGCATTTACTGCATAGGCAAAATCAACGTTTTCCCACTGCAAGAAAGTGGTAGCATACAGTTTAATACATTGAAAAATACCAAAAAGCAGATTGTGAATTGGAAATCCATAAGCCCTGTGCTTCTGCTGACACACTTGCTTTAATGGCTTTCTGCTGAACATTGACTAAGGTTTCTCTCATAACGGAAAATTGTTGGCTTGGCATTGTGAAAATGAGCACATTTCGCGAAGAGCCTGAAGATGTCTCTCTCGACCACTGCCACTGTATTCATTGCCACTGATACCTGAAGTCACTTTTATCTGAGTCATGGTGTCCTTCTGTCTCTTTTTTTTTTTTTTTTAAAGATGGAGTTGTAGTGACTGCTTGCATGGATGGACGTGTGCATAGTTTGAACAAATCCAGAAAAGTTCTTTGAAATGGTATTAAAGTAACAATCTCAACCACAAAATAACTTAGACAACGTGTATAGCAATGTGTGTAAACAGCACTTGGCTGTTTTTTCTGACAAGTGTTTGTAACCCTGATAAAAGGAATGCTTACGTTTTTTGCCCCATGATAGCCCTTTCCTCTTAATTTGTCAAAAGACAGATTCATCTTAATAAGCGTATTCTCTAAATTATGAAAAAATTCTTCAGCTGTTGATGTACCTTGCAGATTTATGATCCCTTCAATAATTTCACAGTCACTATCACTTACATACCAAAATGCAGCTGCTATTTGTTCTCTACCAGCAACAGTGGAAATTCAGTCTAGTCTGAAACTGAAATATTGTCTAGTCTGAACCTGGATAATTCATTTCTGATTCTCCCTCTAATGGTAGCTAAAGCAGATATAATATCATTTTGGGAACGAAAGCTTCAGAGAGATGGCCGAGTTAGTCTGTAGCTGGAAAAACTTAAACAACAAATAGTCTAGCAGCACCTTAAAGAATAACAAAACCTCCAGATGGTATCATGAGCTTTCGTGGCTACAACACACTTCTTCAGATGAATAGAGTGTTAAAAGTCCAGTTCCAAAATAAATAGGGGATGGAGGGGGAAGGAAGGAAGGGGAAAAACAGTGAATTAGAATGTTCATGTTACATGAAGCTGATAAGAACAATTTGCACCTTCTCTAAGTAGCCATTGTTTGGTTAAGTCATTAGGATGTGGAAGACCACTGCATTCATAACCTCATGTTATGGGGCTGTCTCTCTGATTTTGGTGAGTTTGCACATTGCATGCTTGGAGAAAATACCATAGTAGAAAAGAGAGGTGCAGAAAGCTCCTTCAATCAACTCAGGGCCTAGGAGGGAGCCCAGAATTATTCCCAGCCTGAGGCTGCAAAGGGGAAAATGAGCCCTGGGGCCTTAGAGGGGTGCAGAACTCCTTCTGACCCAGGGTTGCAGCAGGGAGAGAAGGAAAATTCCACCACCTGAAAAATAAGCTTAGTTAAAAAAAAAAAAAGCAATAAAGCTTGAGCACTAAATGGCTATTCCTCAAGACAAAGATGCAAATAGTAAAACATTTTGTGGGGAGGGGGTGAGATTGGCCCTTTTGTTGACCTTTGTGAATCCCCTGCTAATAGGGCTTGTAAATAATTAATAGAAAATACTGAAAAATTTATCTGGTTTTGAGCCACCAACTAGAATAAATAAGAGGACCAAGGGGTTCTGGTGGTGAAGAAAATGTCAGGACCACAGCAATGTGTTAGCTGAATTCTTAAATGAAAACATCCTTCAAGAAACTGGTTTAGATGAGCATGAAAAGGCTATACTTTATGTCAGTGTACGTCAGCAATACCTGGTATGTCAGGCAAGGTGAAAGAAAATGTAAAATAAAGAATTTTTTTTTTTTTTTTTTTTTTTGGTCCCTAAACTAGATTAAAACCAGGCTTCTGAATCTGGGAGGGATTCACCTGATGCTATCAGTTCAGAGGATGCGGAGGGTGTAAATGTGCACTACAAGAAAAATACGTTGTTTGAGTTTCCTCTGTCATGAACAGCTTGTAAATTGTCTGCAATTATTTAATTTAGTAGGAATTTTACCATCCAAATGAAGATATTTTGTTAAACATTAAAATGCAATACAAACCTTTGATTTATTCCTCTGTTGCTATGTAAAATTATAGTGAGGGACAAACCATCTGACACATTTTGGCAACTGTCCCATTCATGCTTACAGTAGTGGCACAAAGAGGAACCAGCCAGTGACACCCAAAATTTCAAAAGCCGACTTCCCATTTTGCAACCAGAAACAGCAGGTTCAAATAACACTGGGTGTAACTCCTACAGTTACTTCTACCTACATTTACTGACCCTGGTTGCTCACGCTGTGCCAGAAAATCCAGCACACTCTCTGATACTTGATGTTTATATGACTTTAAATGTGGGCATGGAATTGCACCCCCAAATTATATTGTGTGTGATAATGTTCTTTTTACTCTTCCCACTGATGGGTTTATTTTGGATTCGATTGTGCATAGCTTGCACATGGGAGTATAAAGTGCAGGGGAAGGAGGAAAAAAAAGCCTCCCATGGCTTTGGTACAGCCAGAGTAAAGGGTAGACTTTCAGTTCTGGGATCACAAGGGTGGATTTCTAAATAGTTTCCTTGGGGTGTATGAGGTTCCCAAAAGGAGGAAAGGCAGGAGTAGGTGGACTCAGTGGAGGTGTGGCTAGGGATAAAGCATGAACCCTGCATGTATCAATTGATAGGGATGGCTAGAGATGTGAGTAGTGAAGAGTATATTGGACCCCAATAAGAGGTGTAGCATTTAACATGCTCTCTTCAAAGAGGTGTTCTGGGGTGGGGCAGTTCCATTTGATCCCTTGTTGTTGTTATTGTTGTTGTTGGTTTTCTCTCGGGAGCCAAGGAAGACATGTTGTGCATTTCATTTGCGGAAATGCATGTGGCTCCGGAGCCCAAAGGTCGAAACACACATGCAGTTACAGACAGGGCATGGGACACCGGTTGTCAGGACAGGAGGGAACGCAGCTCTGTGTCGTCTTTCACGTGCAGCTGTGAGGCATTGGTGGTGGTCGTCCTCAAACTTTGTCACTGCTTTCCTTGTAAGGGAACGCCTGTTAGTCCTGTCTGCAGCAGCTAGTTCAAGTTGTCAAGGTTGAAGGCCTGTCCACTGCAAGTTGGTCTTCAGGTTGTCCTTATACCTCTTCCTCGGGAATCCCTGTTTGTGACTACCACGTACCAGCTCCCCGTAGAACAGCTGCCTCGGGATCCTGCTTTCGTCCATGCGGAGAACATGGCCAGACCATCGAAGCTGGGTCTGGAGGATCTTGGCTTCGATGCTTGTGGAACTAGCTCTATCAAGCACTTTTTGGTTAGTAATTCGGTCCTGCCAGCGTACTCGCATGATTGATCGTAGGGAGTGCATGTGAAACTGCTCCATCCACTTGATGTGTACAGGGTCCACGTTTCACAGCCATATAGGAGAGAGGTGAGGACCACAGCATTAAATACCTTGAGTTTAGTTGAAAGGCGAATATCTTTATGCTGGAGAACTTTAATACGCAATCTCCCAAGTGCCTGACTGGCTTTCTGGAGCCTCACTGTAATCTCTTTGTTAAGGGATCCATCACTTGATATTGTGCTGCCCAGGTACTTAAAACTGTCCACTACCTTCAGTTGTGCGCCATTGATAGTGATGCATGGCTATGGAGGAGCACTGTTTGGTGCGGGCTGGAAGAGGACTTCTGTCTTTCTGAGGCTAACTGCAAGACCGAACAGTTTGGATGCTTCAGAGAACCTGTCAATGATGGTCTGCAGGTGGTTCTCTTGGTGTGCCATAAGGGCGCAGTCATTGGCAAACAGCGCTTCAGTGATAAACCTGTCCAATGTCTTGGTCTTTGCAGTAAGGCATCTCAGATCAAACAGTGAGCCATCCAAACGGTATCTGATGTAAATACCAAGATCTAGGTCTCTGACAGCATGCATGAGGACTTGAGTGAGGAACAGTGTAGGGGGGGGCGGAGTGGCTGCCCACTGACCTGCAGGAGGAGGAACCCCTCCGGCCGCCATGTTGGGCTGAGGCTGACCCCACCCAGCCACTTGACTGGAAGCCAAGGGGCGGGCCCAGAACTATAAAAGCCCAGGCAGCAGCCTCTGTTGGGGCTGAGCCTGCCGAGAGATTAGAGGCATCCCCTGGGCTCCCAGCCTGGGAAGGGGGGACTGAGGCCTGGCCAGGGCCTCCTACCTTCCTGGGCCCAGAGGCAGACTACTGGCTCCCTGCCTGGGAGGCCCAGCCCGGACTGCTTACCTTCACGGATGTGGCCGATGATCCAAAGGGCCAGCCTGATCCTGTGCTCCAGCCCCTGCCCCGGAACCGGGAGAAGCGGCTCCTGCTGCCTAGACCCGAGACGCAGCCCGGGACTCCCATGGAGCCTGACCCTGAGGCCTGGCCCAGCCGCCCGACACCACCTGCACCAGGAGCCCTGCTGAGCCCCACTGACCTGCAAGCTGCGAAGGACTGGACTGGACCACCCCAGTGGGACAAGACCCTCCTGGATTCCCTGCCTATGCCACCTGACACCCAGGTACCGGCTGAGGGGGAGAACAGAAGTGGCCCGGGGGTTAGTGGGGCTGTTAAAGGCTCCAAGGCCGGCGTGTTTCGGGCTGGAGCCCCGCTGAGCCTGTAGCAGCCTGCCTTGCTGCTCCTAGGGCCCTGGGCTGGGACGCAATGGAGTGAGTGGGCCTGCGCCCCCCCTGCCACCCACCTACTGGGTGGCAGTCTCCCCCCTCACCACTACTGCAGGCGACCTGCCTGCACCCCTCCTGAACAAGGAGCTCCAAACCTGCTTTTGGTTTGTTGACCTGCCCTGACTGAGGGCCAGGTCCTTCCACAACTTACTGTGTTTGTTTGTGGCCATGCCCTGAACCCTGGCCTGGCCTCCCCTTTGAACTAAACGGTGTTTGTTTGTTGCCCACCCTGATTGAGGGCCAGGGCCTTCCCAAACTGACCGTGGTTTGTTGCTGCCATGCCCTGAACCAGGGGCCTGGCTAACTAACTGTGACTATGTGCTGCCATACCCTGAACTAGGGCTGGACCTATCTTTAAACTTACGGTGTTGGTATGCGGGCCCGCCCTGAACCAGGGCCTGGCCCACCTGTAAACTTGACTCTGGTGTGCCTGTTGCCATGCCCTGAACCAGGGGTTGGCCTAACCCCGAACAGGGGCTTTGTGAACTTACTGCCCACCCTGAGCCAGGGTTGGGCGTGGGTAAAGACGCAGATGGTGTTTGTGCCGCCTGCCTGAAGGAAGGCTGGGCGTGGACTGGGGCTTGCCTTAAAGGGGCAGTGTAGTGGGGCGGAGTGGCCGCCCAGTGACCCAGAGGAGGAGGAACCCCTCTGGGCAGGCAAGCTGACTACAAACAGGTTAAAAAGCACTGGGGTGAGTATGCAGCCCTGTTTCACACCATTGGAGATTTTAAATTTCTCAGATGGTACCTCTCCTGTCATGTCGTCGTGAAACAGCTTGATGAGTGAGATGAACTTCAGTGGGCAACCCAGCTTCCTGAGGATGATCCACAATGAATCTCTGTTGACTGTGTTGAATGCCTTCATCAGATCAATGAAGACAGAGTAGAGGTTCATATTCTGCTCAAGGCACTTCTCTTGCACCTGTCTCATTACGAAGATCATATCGATAGTACTGCAATTAGGGTGGAAGCCACATTGTGGCTCGGGGAGACTCACTTCTGAAACTGTCAAAATCAGCCTGTTCAGGATGATGCGGGTGAAGATTTTCCCAGCAACGGAAAGCAGCGAGATACCTCCTGTAGTTCCCGCAGTCGGCTCTTGCACCCTTATTCTTATACAGAGCAACTATCACGGCATCACGGAGGTCAGATGGCATTTCTTCCTCTTCCCAAATACTGGTCAAGACATTATGGAAAAACCTTAAGTGACTCCTAATTAAATGCCTTGTACAGTTCTGCGGGAATTCCATCCTTGCCGGATGCCTTGCCCCAACTCATCTGGCTGAAGGCCTTTCTAACTTCGTCAATAAACAGAGGATCTCCCAGGTCTTCAAGGGTTGGCTTCTGAGGGATCTGTTCCAGTGCTGACTGATCGACTGATGATGGACGATTCAGGAGCTGGCTGAAATACTCTTTCCATCGGTTATTGATGCCAGCCTTATCCCTGATCAATGTGGCTCCGTCTGCAGACAGCAAGGGGGCAGAGCCAGACTTGGAAGGACCAAAAACTGACTTGATGGAGCTGAAGAACTCCCTTGGATTGTTTGTCAGCATAATGTTGCACCTCTTCAGATTTCTTCTCCCACTACTGGTCATGCATTTTGCGGATTTCTTGCTGAGCCTGGCCTGGAGGAACTTAAACCTGTCTTTCTTAGAAATGGAGCCTGGGTCATTCTGCCGCTCCATAAATGCCTTGTTCTTCTTGGCAAGCAGGTCATCAATAGCACTGTTGTTCTCATCAAACCAGTCTTTATGATTGCGTTTCTTGGGACCAAGCACTGACTTCGCTGTCTCCATCACCATTTCTCTAAACTGGCTCCACTTCTGACTTGGACCTCCAATCAATGGTTTGTTGGCAGTCAGCTTTTCATCAAGGCTTGATTGGAACTTGCACAGATGAGAAGGCTGCTGGAGTCTGGCAATGTTAAAGGCTGTTCGGATGAGCTTTGGGTGCTTTGGGTGATGCTGACCGATGTGTATTTTAAAAATGGTGCAGACAAGCCTATGGTCAGTCCAGCACTCTGCTCCTTGCATGGCTCTGGTGATAAGGACATCCCGAATATCACAGTGACAAACAATGACATAATCTATCATGTGCCATTGTTTCGATCTAGGGTGCATCCAGGTAGTCTTGTATTTGTTTGCTATCCTGAACACTGTGTTTGTGATGAGGAGGTCATGTTCTGCACATTTGCTCAGCAGCAATAGGCCATTGCTGTTCATCTTGCCAACGCCATGTTCGCCTAACACTCCCTCCCTTCGACTGTGGTCGCAGCCAACTCGGGCGTTGAAGTCTCCCAACAAGATCAACTTGTCATTGGCCGGCACTGAGCACAGAATAATGTAGAACTGCTCAATTGTCTCCTCTGTACTGTTCATGGTGGGAGCGTATCCTTCTTCAGCAAGCCTGGTTTCACTCAAGGCAGCGATATCAATACCATAGCGTGAAAGCTCTTTAGTGACTAGGGCTGTTCTCCGATGAGGTCTTACTGTGTCCTCACTGTCCATGAGCTTTTTTTTTTTTTTTGCACAACATAACCTGTGCGTGAAGAATATTATAGTGGGAAAGCCTTTGCACAGAGACGATCTCACTCGGCCTCAGAAGTCGGAATCCAGTGGCACAAAAAATCGTTACTTCTGGAGACTGCCTTGGCTGCATTGGATGGCCATGTCACCTTAAATGCTCTGACATGCCCCACGCGTTCCATAGTGCGCTGCTGCAATGCCTTCTCAGCCATTGAATCATAAAGATTTCCTCCACCTGATCCACCAAAGCAGTCTTCGCATGCTGGGATGAGCAAGTCCCTAACTCGGCAAGGGTTTCAGACCCATCAGCTATCCTCACCTGGTTTAGCCGGCCTGTCAAAGCTGTTGCCCCGGGTGTGGCTGTTGCTGCATGCAAAGCAACTACGTGGAGTCACAGGTGAGAGCTGGGTGCCAGTAAAGATCAATAAAGGATGGGCCACTCCCGAAGAAGTGTGACAAGCCCTCCTTTAGAGGTACTATCCCATTAGAGGTACTACCATGCAACCCTATACACCCCATCCCTTATTATAGAATTATTGGCCATCCCTGTATTAACATATATTCTATAATAAGGGATTATAGAATATATGTTAATACAGGGATGGGCAATAATTTTTGATTGGGGGGGGCACTCCAAGAATTTGGAAAGTGGCTGAGGGCCACACTCTTTCTTGATATTAATGGAGGAGGTGCAGGGTCTGGGATGGAGGTTAGGTGCAGAAGGGAGCATGGGGTAAGGCTGGTTCCCTTTTCAGCCAGGCATACCAGTCAACAGTTGCAGGACAAATGCTTTGCTGATTGCCCCATCCTCCCATGGAAATTATATGCAGAAGACTTCATCCTGTCAGCTTGAAAGTAAATAGTAAACGAGAAAATTTGTCGGGTTTTTTCTTTGTATTTTCATGGGGAAAGAAATTCTGATCTAAAGAAGAGATCTTCAGAGTTATCCTTCAGTTCACCTTGGAAGACATTTTCATTTGACAGTTAATTACAACTCTCTCACTTTTAGGATATAATTGTAAGTCATTTGTGCTTGCTTGTTTAACCTATATAAAACTCGGATTTCTTTTTTCTAGTCTATGAACCTTTAGTTAGTTTATTACAGGATTGGCGGCAGGCTTTGGTGTGAAATCTAAGGTACAAATTGGTCTTGGTTACATGACTAGTCTTTTGGAACAGGGAGAAAATTGAGTATTTTGGGATTTTTGGTGTAAGTGACCTTTTATCACTAAGCTCAGCTTGCCTGGGTGGCAAGATAGACTGAAGAGCCCAAGGGGAAAGTCTGTGACTCCATAATCAGGCGGTTCCAGTGATCAAGGAGTTCACTTTTGCTATTGGGTTGGTGGATTCTAATTTTAGAACATACCAGGTTGGGGAGTTTGCCCCTGGTTTTCTCAGGCTACCTTGAGTTTGGAACTTGATTGTGAGCCACTCAAGACAGTGTGACACTCACGAAGAAAAATTTGTATCTGAAATAATAATAATAAAAGTCACCATCATGGCTTGAATGATCAATATCTAAGATCGAAGGGAGACTGTACTTCCTTTTGGTTCTCTGTCCATATTGATTGAACTGGCTTAGTGAGAAGAAAACAGGTTCCTCCTCAATTCCAGCTCTGGTTACTGTATTGATTGGGTGGAGGGGAATTAAAAAACCTGAAGTTACAACACAAGCTGGTATAAGGTTTTGAAAAGGAATACTGAACTCCAAACAATATTTTGTTTCTACTGAGCCCAAGAAACAAGAAGAAATGTCTTTAAAAAAAATGCTAGTGCTACATTAATGAAAAGGTCATGAAACTTACTTTGAATGTTCACATTTGTATGAGTTTCTGGATGAATAATTGTGTGCTTTTCGGTCACCATTACTTCTCTTTGCTATGTGTGTTCCTGTGCAATTGGTCTTGTATGTGCTCTTTTGAGCAACTGTCCTTTGAGATTGCCCACTCTCCCAATTTAAGGGATTTTAGGACTCTTGAAATTATATCCTAGTGGATGTCATTTTACAGTCAATAATGAAGGCCAGCTGCTTCCAGGGAAAAAGCAGAAATGGACAGCCAAGGCTGGGGAAATACTAGAGAATCGCCAGTCAAGAAAGTAAAACAGAGAGCAAGCTACAATGTGGACAACAACAGAGAGTGCAAGTAAATGCCCAGAAAGTGTCAGGGAGTGCAGTCACTGACACAGAGAGCAGCTGCGAGTCAGGGTTTGTCTTCACTTACTCCAAGGCTGACATTCTGGAGATCATTCTCCTGGGGTTTGATTTAGCAAGTCTAGTAAGGACCTACTAAATCGGTGGGTCTCAAACTGTGGTCTGTGGACTACTAGAGGTCCATGGCTGGAGCTCAGCCCTGTTTCTTCCCTCTGCAGCGGATAGCCCACCCTGGTGCTCCAGACTTATCCTCCATCCCCCATGTGGTTAGAGTGCCAGCACCAGCTTCCTTCTGGGCGTGGTGGGGAGAGAAATCCCTGAGCCTCTGTCAGCTGATGGTCAGGGCAGTGCATGTATGTGTGTTACACCTGAGTCTTCAACTGCTGAGACACAAGGCCCCGTCGCAGTGGGCAGTCTAGGTGAGACTGACGGGCGCCCCGAGGAGTTTAACGTCCATGTCTTTACCGCTAGGATCGGGATCCTTACGTGGCGGGCAGCCAACAGGCCGACAGATGCCCCAGAGTTTACAGGGAGAGCTTATTACACCTCAGATTTTGACTGCTAGGATACACGATCCCTTCGCAGCGGGCAGCCTGGGGAGGCTGAGAGATGCCCCAACGGATCTGTCCCCTGGAAGCGACATGATCCAACACTCAAGCTCTCCCTATATCTGTCCCTTATGACCGGCTGGAGTTCTTTTTAAAATTGTGCTTGGTTCTGTTACAGCAACTGAAGGAGTCAGGTCACAGCTTAAACAGTTACTATTTTATTGTTACAGGGTAAACTTAGCTGTTAAATGCTACTACTGTGTTACAGATAACACAGCCATTACAAAGGACAGGACAGAAATTATACTAATAAGTCACTTACAGGTACCATGAAACCCTTTTGGTTCTCTGAGCTCTTATTAAATGCATGCAAAATAGACACCTAGCAGGTATATATTCTCACCCCTGCGTTCCAGACTTGACGTGGCCAGCGTCTTTCTCTCAATCCCTCGGGAAGAAGTAGGCGAGGTTGGGCGTCCCACAGATCTCGGAAGTCAATCAATACCTGCCAGCAGGTGTAGATGATTGGAGCTCAAATGGGGTGGGCTACTAAACCCCTCTTTATACCCCTTGGGTCACATAGGCTTCTTCCTGGTCTCAAGTGGCCAATTAGGAAAAATGGCTTTGAACGCCAAGTTTCCCACGAAGGGTGCAAAGCATAATTCACACCTGGGAAAATGCAGACAATGGGCACCTCTGGTATGTGATGGGCGAAGATTCCTCTCCTGGGACAGTGCAGGTGTGTCAATTACTGGTACTAGCCATCAGGGCGGCGGGAGTCCCTGGGTCGTCAGCTAGCCCATTTACTGTCTAATTTCTGTTTATGGTAGAGTCAGGGACAGGTAGCACACCTGCGTTCCCAGGGCATCAAAGGCTGACTGCCTTTCTCTTGCTCTGTGGGGGGGGGGGACAAGATGGGGTTCATGTCTGGCTACAGACTCATTGCGCAACCTGGCCAGCAGGGAAGAAATGTTCCCCCTCCTCTTCCCTGGCTGGGAGAACAGCATTGTATGGGTGCACTGCCTGGAGGCTTTCCTCACTGCTTGCATTGGCTGGAATCCAGCCAATGGGAGCAGCAGGAGGTGGTGCCTGGGACCAGTGGGGGGGGGGGTGCAAAGGCAAGTCAGTGCTCTCCACCCCCTCATGCCCAGACCCTGCATTTTCCCATGTACCCCCCTCATGCACCACTTCCACTGAGACCCCATATCTTCAACCCGCTCCTGCACCTTCCCCCCAGCCAGATGCCCTGCTCCTGCACCCTCCTCCCTGGCCAGACACCCTAACCCCAGCCTGCTCCTGCACCCTTACCCCAGCCTGCTTTTGCACCCTCCCTCCTAGCCCCACACTGCACCTTCCCTTGATGTTGCCTCCCCCATTCCCGGCCAGACACCCTACTCCCAGCCTGTTCCTGTACCCTATCTCTTATTCAGACCTCACACTGTCACCCCCTCCTGCACCCCACCTCCCGCCCAGATCCTGCACCCCAATCCCTCTGTCTGGCAGCCCTGTCCCACACACAAACCCCTCATTTTTGTCCCAGTTTCAGAGCCTAGGGGCTCCACAAAATTCACTAACCCTGGGGCTCCAGAAGAGTAAATCTGGCCCATGGGAAACCCTATACCCTCAGTTTTCCCTGTCCCACCCCCTCTCACTGGTGGGGCTGGAATGCCAGAGGAGTGAAGTGTCTCATTTGGGGGCCACATCAATGAAGTCTGGGGATTTTTGGAGGCTGCTTTTTTTTTTTTTTGCTTCTTGAGTGGTCACCAATTGATTTTCCACTAATGGCTTCAGTGATCAAATGGCAAATCTAAAAAAGGTTCTCCATCCTTGCCATAAACAAAGAAAACATGGGAACCTTTTGTGTTGGACGTAAATTAATATTTTACTTCATTTTAAATAAACATGAGAAAGTTAAAGCGCTTAATCTGTTTAATAACTAAACTTAATATTTTCTTTCTTACTGGTTAAATTAAATAATTCTCCCTAGCTGCAGCACTAACAAAATAGCTCAGGCATAATTATGTAATTAATGGCTAGCTTCCATTAGGAAATGGTGGTCCATGGAAAGGTTTGCATTGAGCCAGGTGGGTCATGGGCCAAAAAGTTTGAGAACCACTGCATTAAATTGACCACTGATGGTGCCATGGTTAACCCTGGTACTCCATTAGCTCCTTAGGAGTAAGTCGGTGGGAAGCCGATGGGAAAGTTTCTCCCTTCAATCTTCCACAGTGGGAATGCCACAGAAATTCTACATTTTAGAATGTTTAGTTGGTTCCAGCTATGCTATTTTCATAGCTGGAGCTGTGTATCTTAAATCTCTCACAGTGTAGACCTGGCCTGAATATTGACTTGGTTATCAGAAGATTAGCAATGGCTTCAGAGCTTTGAATATTGTTTGCACCATCTGCTGAAGCAGCATACAAAGCAGGCTATGGACAGATTTGTGTAATCAGAGAGGGCCAGAAGAGAAAAAAGTCAAAGTATAAGGGGACCAATAGGAAGTGCTGATACAGTAAATCCAATGTCTTGTCTCAAACTGAGGATTTCCAATCTGAACTGAAGCCAATATGAGGTCCTGAGCATGCTCTTAATCATGTCCTTCATAGGAGTTTTACTCATCATATATCTATATATCTATATCTATATATATATATCTATATAGTAGCTCAATGTCTGTGACTCTGAAACACTGGCTGTTCCCTCTGGGCCGTGCTGTTGCCTCCCACCGTGGCGCTCGGCTGATTTCTGCACCGCTCAGCTGGGCTGCCGCGGGGGAGCCCAAACAGCCGCTTGCTCCGCTTGTTCCCCCGTGGTTGCCCGGCTGAGCGGCGCAGAAGTCAGCTGAGTGCCACGGCGGGAGGGGAAGGGAGTGGGGCGGTGACATACACAGCCGGGGGCGTAGCCCACAGCCACTGTCACACCGCACGTCACTGCCCCGCCCCCCCTTCGCCTCCTGCAGTGGCACTCGGCTGGGCTGCCGTGCGGGAGCAAGTGGCTCAAGTGACCGTTTGGGCTCCGCGCTCCCCATGCAGCACGGGGAGCGCGGAGCCCAAATGGCCACTTGCGCTGCTTGCTCCTGTTTGGGCTCCATGGTCCCCTGAGTGAGAGGCAGGAGGGGGAGGAGAAGAGAATGAGAGAGGCAGGAGAGCTGTGAGAGCAAGAGGGGGAGGCAGTAGGAGGAGGAGGAGAGAGAGAAACAGAGAGACGGACGTGGAGGAGAGACCCGAAAATCCTGTCTTATGATGGGCTATTGGCTAGTTTGTAATAATGCAGCCGGGTAGGCTATGTGTAAGAGGAATCCATATGAGAATAACAGGGGAGCATATCTGTACAAGTAGAACTAGTGGGCTAATTCCGGGAAAGTTTAAAGTAAATTGTTTAACAATATGAAGCTTCGTGTTGAATCAAGTCTGACAACTCAAGTAAAGTAGATATAGGTAAAAATGACTTAACATCCTGCATGTAATAAAGTGATGGGCATTTGGATTCTGGCTTTTCTCTGCTTCCAAAAGGTGTAAAAGTCTACCCGCTGTACCAGTCTTGATGTGCAGGGAATCACATCTGTCCCTTCCGGCATTGCATCTTTTTTATGATTATTCACTTCACTGAGGAAAAAATATGAACACAGTAAGCATACAGTGATATAGAGCGTAGATATCCTAACAGTGAATGTAAAAAAAACACAGGTCAATCTAAAAATATATGACCAGGGTGGCATGAGGACTAATGGCTTCAGTGATCAAATGGCAAAATTCTATATAAATGAAAATCAAGATTCTCTGAGGATGAGTAAAGCTGTACAGTAAGCCTAAGATTCACTGTACTAATATAATCAAACAGCATAGAGTAAGGCACCGTTCACTATAAGAAAGGGTGGCAGAATCAAGCTCAGAGATCAGTCTAGTTTTGAATCAGCCGTTGTGCTTGGCCTGGAGTGTTGGAGTCATACGCTCCCTTTTTTATAGCCAGTAAAATAATGTGTCTGTTGGCATTTTTCTCTTTGAAAAGCCATTTACCTGGGGAACACTGTCCCAGTTTCGCTTGCTGCATCTTATAACGCCTTTGTTGTTCACAGAGTTCCTTCCCATGGCAGCAAACACTGAAGTGAAAAAATGACTTTGAAGTTCTAACTTGACAAGTGAAGTGAAAGTTTGCTGGACAATAAATTGTTTTGTATAGAGAGCTTCGTTACTAAAGAAGCAGAAAAAATGATTTTTATAGCTAATATAATTTTAGGTCTTCTAAAAAAATCTATGCTATAAAAACCTCCTCTTGTTTCTTAAGTCATTCTTCATACTTTTTAAAATTATAAATTGTTTGGCATATCTTCTACGCTTCTAAATATGACACAAATGTCTACATTGTATTATAAGGTCATCCCAGCTCCCAAAGGAACTAAGGTTGTGTCCTTTCTATTCTCTTTTTGTTCTAAAGAAGGATTTGTATAGAATCTGTAAAATATTTGAAAACTTGGTGTACAGTACTTAAAGCATGAGGATCAGGGGAAAAAATGTGTGTGGTGTATGTGAGTGTGTTGAATGCTGGACACTAACACAGTATATCAGCATTCCTCCTCATGCATCTCCGACTATGTCTAGACTGCAGGCTTCTTACGCAAGAAGCTTTTTGTGGAAGAGATCTTCTGCAAAAACTTCTTGCGCAAGAGCGCATCCACATTGCAAAAGCGCATCGGAAAAGCGATGCACTTTTGCGCAAGAGAGTGTCCAGACTGCATGGATGCTCTCTCCCAAGAAAGCTCTGATGGCCATTAACAGAATGGCCACCAGGGCACCTGTGCTTCTTTTGATGGTTTTTTTTCTGCAAAAACAGCCTTGTTTCCTGTCCACACACACCTTTCTATGCAAGAGGTCTTGTGCAAAAAGGCTTATTCCTCATAGAAAGAGGAATAACTATTGTGTAAAAAGCCCTCTCTTCTGATTTACAGTAAATTTACTTGCATAAAAATGCGCTTGCAGTGTGGACGCTCCGTGAGTTTTTGCACAAAGACTCTGCAGTCTAGACATAGCCTCATGGTGCTTTTTTCAGTGGAGTTGTTAGTACCTGTAAATCAGAGTAACTCTACTGTGAGACTGTGAATGAGTATCAAGAGGTGTGAAGAGAAGTCCATTGTGGCATGCATACATGGAACTTTAAAGGTAGACAGCTAAATGATACCTCTGATATCCCGGAAAAACTCTGCTGCATCCAAGAAACATGTTTGCTCTTCCACTTTTTTTGTGGAAGAGCAAATATGCTCTTTCAGGGAGCCCTGTATACCTCATTCCACGAGGGATAAGGGTTCTGCCAAAAGAGGAGGCTTTTCCACCATTTGGCTCCGTCTAGACTGGGCCAAATGGCAGAAAAGCCTCTTCTGGAAAAGCGATTGAAAAAAGCTACGCAAATTGCAGCTTTTTCTGACAAAGGACTGTAGTGTAGACCTAGCCAAAATGTCCTTCAGACCTTGCATACAGGGGCATCATTTACTAAGAGGGAGTGGAGCAATTATCACACCAGACATTTGTCTGTCTCCCATCCCTATATTTCATGGGGCTATATCCTGATTATCTCATATACTCCTCTCCCCCTAACTTTGGACATTGGTCATTAGGAAAGCAATAATTGTCTAGTTTGTCTAATTCATGATGCTATTTTTCTGAAATGCTGCCCCTGCTTGCATGTGCAACTGCAGTGAGACACTTCCAGGGGCGTGTCAAGGACAAATAGGATATTTGATTGAAAGCAAGCCTGGAAAACAAGTTTTGGTGTCCACAAAAATAAATGTGTTTCAGTGCCTTAAAACCACTTTCAAAGTGAAAGCAATTACTTTCCTGGCTACAAATCTCCCTCATCCAAAACAAGTAAACTGCTCCCATGTACCTGGCAGCTAGCCAGAAACCTAGTGGCAGTCATCTTCCTCTGTCCCCACCCACATGGGCAGATGGTGCTATGTTTTGAAGACCTCAGGCCCCTCTCCACTTGCTGGGCACTTTCTGTGCATGTATTATTTGCCAGTCATTGTAGGAACAGGCAAAATCAATACGTAAATAAATAAAATAAAATAAAAATCCCAAACCAGCTACTCATTTCTGTCAGCCAACAAATGGTCTGTTTTCTTACACCTTAGAATAGGTCCCCATCTGCTTATAGTCCGCACTCCTGAGCTGCCTGACCCCATGTTCTGTAGATAAAGTAAGGTATTAAATAACTTTGATTGAGAAAACAGGAGCTATCAGTGTCTATGCTTGATACACATTTCCTTTGCAATTGCAAGATATGTAGATGAGGTCAAAGCAGGCTGAGGTTTTTGGCAGTAACACTTATTTCTGTTTACATGCCTCACATTTAGTGAGAGAGGGATAGGCTTGTATCATTCATGGAAAATATGAATGGCTTATGTGCGGCTTGGCTTGTGTTTACTCAAGAAACTGCTTCCTATTCTGATTACATGCAGAGGTGAACCAACTATATGAGATTATAAGTAAACAAGCTTAATAGCAAGGAAAGAGCCTTACGGGTGCCATTAATTGTCTAGTGATAATACCATGTAACTTCTGATTTTGTAAAGTATTACTTGCAATATAAAACATAGCTTGTAATTTATTGCAGACAAATGACTACTGTTTATATAAATTACCTAATACTCCCTGCTTTGTTGAGGTTTCTAATGCAGAAGCTGTCACACTGTGATCTTTTCTTGTTGATAGTCTGCAGAAAGCTGGCAGGTCATAAGGTATTGGCTCACTTCCTTGTTTGAAGCTGCTAAATAGCATTGAGGAAGGTTAAAATACATTAAAAATTTCCCTACTATTATTTGTCCAGTTCAGTCAGTGCTGTAATTGGCACTGAGATCTCATGTGACTGTGAACTGAAGGGAAGATCATTCATCAGACACTCTGTTAAGATATGGTCCACACCATGAAAAAATTACTTGGAACAACATTACATTTTTAAAAATTCTTGTTTCAAATTACTGACACTTTCAACTTTTAAATGTTTTTTGTTTGGGAATTTACATCTAAGCAGTGCAAATATTGGGGGACAGGAATGTGTGCACGAACACACACACTCACTCACTCTTCAGTTTAGTAACTAAGGAGTAAAGTGACAGGGAGATATCTTTCCCCTAACTGACAGTAGGTGCTGGTTGTTCAGTGTTCCCTAGAGTGAGATGATTTCTGACAGGGGACAGGATGGCTGGAGGTGGAAACAAGTGAAGATGTAGGCTGATCTGGTTTATACCTGAATATATTACCATATAAGCCCTAGTGAGGTAGCTGTACTAAACCTAGTGATGCCGAACACGTATTAACAGGACACTGCTAAAAGCTCTGCATTTGCAGCACTCAGTGGTGCAAGTAATTGAGTTATTATACCATTTCCTATGCTAAGTGAAAGGAATGTCACAGGCACTGCCATAAAGTTAAACCCTGCAATGTGATAAATATCTATTGTTTAAAAAATGGTGCTCATTGTACGCTTGAAAATGCACCGCTGCACAATCTTTTACGGATCTGAGTTCTACATTCAAGTATCCATCTCCCAGTCTGGATCATGGATACAATTAAAGAGCAAGACAATTGATATGATTTGTTGGACCAACATATCATTTTAAAGAATATTCAGGACTTATTTACACACGTCAAAATAACATTTATTTGTTCATTGTGGATAAATGGATGTACATTGAAGTGTAATGCAGTTAAAATGTATTATGGGGTCAATTTCCCAAAAAATGCCACAAACAAGATTCATAATCATAAAACTGGGAGCAGCACATCCACCCCAAGTGCATCGTGCAGTATCTTCTGCCTCATGTTCTTGAGTTCTACAACTAACGGTTCCTTTTCTATGCCCCTCACAATACCCCATGCACAGTGGTTAATCTTGATCAGTGAGAACCCAAGTTTCAGAGGTACATCTCTGTGAGGTCACCTCTCACTCAGGGAAGAAAGCATCCTGCTTGCTCCACCATCTGAGCACTTGCTCTGGCTGGCTGTCCTGTCAGCCACAACTCCTGTCTGCTGGCCCCTCACCAGCCATGTTTCTTCTCCAGTGGCTGCCGTGCCAGGTACTCATTCTATTCACCACCTAGACAGTCGCTTCCCATTCTGTGCGTGTGAAACTGATTGATTGTTCCTTTCTAAGTTCCTGCCTTACTAAAGTCTAGGTATACGACATCCACCGCTTCTCCCTTATCCACAAGACTCGTTATCCTATCAAAGAAAGCTATCAGATTGATTTGACATGATTTGTTCTTTACAAATCCATGCTGGCTGTTCCCTATCACCTTACCACCTTCCAAGTGTTTGAAGATGATTTCCTTCATTACTTGCTCCATTATCTTCCCTGGCACAGAAGTTAAACTAACTGGTCTGTAGTTTCCTGGGTTGTTCTTATTTCCCTTTTTATAAATGGGCACTATATTTGCCCTTTTCCAGTCTTCTGGAATCTCTCCTGTCTCCCATGATTTTCCAAAGATGATAGCTAGAGGCTCAGATACCTCCTCTATTAGCTCCTTGAGTATTCTAGGATGTATTTCATCAGGCCCTAGTGACTTGCAGGCATCTAACTTTTCTAAGTGATTTTTAACTTGTTCTTTTTTCATTTTATCTTCTAAACCTACTCCCTTCCCACTAACATTCACTGTGTTAGGCATTCTTTCATCAGACTTCTTGGTGGAGACCGAAACAAAGAAGTCATTATGCATCTCTGCCATTTCCAAGTTTGCTGTTACTGTTTCTCCCTCCTCACTGAGCAGTAGGCCTACCCTGTCCTTGGTCTTCCTCTTGCTTCTAATGTATTTTAAAAAAATGTCTTGTTTCCCTTTATTTCCGTCGCAAGTTTGAGCTCATTTTGTGTCTTTGTCTTTCTAATCTTGCCCCTGCATTCCTGTGTTGTTTGCCAATATTCATGCTTTGTAATTTGTCCTAGTTTCCATTTTTTATATGATTCCTTTTTTATTTTTAGATCATGCAAGATCTCATGGTTAAGCCAAGGCGGTCTTTTGCCATATTTTCTATCTTTCCTATGCAGTGGAATAGCTTGCTTTTGGACATTTAACAATGTCCCTTTGAAAAACTGCCAACTCTCCTCAGTTGTTTTTCCCCTCAGTCGTGATTCCCATGAGACCTTACCTATCAGCTCTCTGAGCTTACCAAAATCCGCCTTCCTGAAATCCATTGTCTCTATTTTGCTGTTCTCCCTTCTACCCTTCCTTAGAGTTGTGAACTCTGATTTCATGATCACTTTCACCCAAGCCGCCTTCCACTTTCAAATTCTCAACCAGTTCCTTCCTATTTGTTAAAATCAAATCTAGAACAGCTTCCCCCCTGGTAGCTTTTTCAACCTTCTGAAATAAAAAGTTGTCACCAATGCAGTCCAAGAACTTATTGGATATTCTTTGCCCCGCTGTGTTATTTTCCCAACATGTATCTGGATAGCTGAAGTCCCCCATCACCACCAAATCTTGGGCTTTGGATGATTTTGTTAGTTGTTTTAAAAAAAAGCCTCATCCACCTCTTCCACCTGGGTAGGTGGCCTGTAGTAGACTCCTAGTATGACATCACCCTTGTTTTTTACCCTTTTAGCCTAACCCAGAGACTCTCAAGACTTCCGTCTCCTATGTCCATCTCCACCTCAGTCTAAGTGTGTACATTTTTAATATATAAGGCAACACCTCCTCCCTTTTTTCTGTCTATCCTTCCTGAGTAAGCTGTACCCTTCTATACCAACATTCCAATCATGTGTATTATCCCACCAAGTTTCTGTGATGCCAACAATGTCATAGTTGTATTTATTTATGAGCACTTCCAGTTCTTCCTGCTTATTACCCATACTTATATGTATATAGGCATCTAAGATACTGATTTGATCTTGCCTCCCAGTTTTGCCCTGACCCTCCTCTCTCTCTGCCATTATAACCCACTCTTCCTCCCATTTCTGACCCATCTCCCAGGTCTCCATGTTCTTCATTTACCCGTGGGCTTTGCTCACCTGTCCCCGTCGAACCTAGTTTAAAGCCCTCCTCACTAGGTTAGCCAGTCTGTGTCCAAATAGGGTCTTCCCCCTCCTCAAAAGGTGAATACCATCTCTGCCTAGTAGTCCTTCCTGGAACAGCATCCCATGGTCAAGGAAGCCAAAGCCGTCCTGGCGACACCATCTTCGCAGACAGGCATTCACCTCCAGGATGCATCTGTCTCTGCCTGGGCCCCTACCTTTGACAGGAAGGATCAAAGAGAATGCTACCTGTGCTCCAAACTCCTTCACCTGTACTCCCAGAGCCCTGTAGTCACTCTTGATCTGCTCAGTGTCACACCTCACAGTATCATTTGTGCCCACATGGATGAGTAGCATGGGGTAGTAGTCAGAGGGCCTACTGACTATTTCAATCACAACTGAATGATTGAAATAATGCACATCGGGAAATAAAATCCTAACTATACATATAAATTGATTTCCAAATTTTCTGTTACCACTCAAGGAGATATTAGTATCACCATGAATAGTTCTCTGAAAACTTCAGTTCAATGTGCAGCAGCAGTCAAAAAGGCTAACAGTGTTAGGAACTATTAGGAAATGGAAAGAAAATAAGATGGATTTATATAATGGCATTTTGATATTTTCTATCATTTGCCCTCACCTTGAATTTTGTTTCCATTTCTGGTTGCCCCTCTCTTAAAAAGACATAAGAACATTCAGGTTGGGTCAGATCAAGGGCCCATCGACCCCAGTATCCTGTCTTCCAACATATTAGAATAAGCAAAGGTTCAGAGAAGGGCAACAAAAATTATCAAGGAATGGCTTCCATATGAAGAGAGACTACCTAGAATAGGCTGTTCATCTTTGAAAAGAGATGACTAAGGGGAGTGTGGTGGGGGGTACCTGTGGCCCCATTCTGGATGCCCTGAAGTTCTACAACTCCCCATCCCAGGCAGGAGCAATGAAGGTAGGGCCTCATGGCTTGCCTAAAAAGGCTGCATGGAAGCAGTCAATTAATACCCAGCAAATGCATATAAAAGGAGGTGCAGGGCATGAGCAGCTCCATTCCAAGTCAGGACTAGAGGGACAAGGAAGGGAGGTCTACTCTGGCCAAAGGCACTCAACTGGCTGTACTTACTGACTCTAGCAGAGAGAGGACCTGAGAGCTATAACCCTAAAGCAGGGGCAGGGAACCATTTTTGGGTTGGGGACTGCTGACTGCCAGGCAAGTAGATGTTGTATGCTCCAGCCCCACAGAGGAATAACAAGGGTGGGCTGGAGTGCTAGTCCAGGTTCCCCAGTGCTAGCAGGGGGAGCCCCATGTCTCAGGGGCTGGATCCAGGCAAGATGAGGGCTTCAGGTTCCCCACCCTCCCCTAAAGTAATGGGGGAACAGAAAGAGCTGACTGGAAGAGGCTCAGGGAATGCAGCAGTAGGTAATTAGAGGAAGCAGTACGTGGCTGCTGTTCATAGTGTCCCTGTGCTAGAATGCAGAGTAGTGGTTGGCCTGGGCTCCCTCCATTGGCAAAGTGGCTTAACCATGATAAAGGTGAGAAGGCTTCCTTAGGAAGCTGGAGTGTAGTGCTGAGCTTAAAAAGCCCAGAGATGAGGCTGGAGGCCTTGTGAGGGCAGTTAGTTTAGCTCTTTGCTGTCCTGGAAGGGTTTCCTTCATGTTGACTATGTGATGTGGTTGAAGGTTGAGCCACTGAAGACCCACCTTGTAACACTGGCAACCTATAGGGGGAGCCAGGAAAAGGAGGGGGTGGGGCGGGGAAGATTGCAGTCCCTTACTCAGCTTCTAGGAAATAATCAAGGTGAGTGTCCCCCTTACACAGGGCGATATGCTAGAGGTCTATAAAATCATGTATGGTGAGATTAGAGAAATGTAATTTATCCTTTCCCAAGAGAACCAGGGGTCGCCCGATAAAATTAATAAGCAGCCTGTTTAATACAAATAATAGAAAGGACATCTTCACACAACTCATTGTGGAACTTGTTGTCCTAAAACAGGCCAAAAGTATAACTGGGACCGGATGGCATTCATCCAAGGGTTCTAAAAGAACTCAAATGGGAAATTGCTGAACTATTATCTGTGGTTTGTAACCTATCCCTTAAATCGGCTTCTGTACCTAATGACTGGAAGGCAGCCAACGTGACACCAATATTTAAAAAGGGCTCTACAGACGATCCGGGCAATTACAGACCGGTAAGTCTAACTTCAGTACCGGGCAAATTAGTCGAAACAATAGTAAAGAATAAAATTGTGAAGCATGTAGAAGAACATAATTTGTTGGACAAAAGTCAACATGGTTTCTGTAAAGGGAAATCCTGTCTTACTAATCTATTAGAGTTCTTTGAAGGGGTTAACAAACATGCGGACAAGGGGGATCCAGTAGATATAGTATACTTAGATTTTCAGAAAGCCTTTGACAAGGTCCCTCACCAAAGGCTCTTGTGTAAATTACATGGCCATGGGATAAGAGGGAAGGTCCTTTCTTGGATTGAGAACTGGCTAAAAGACAGGAACCAAAGGGTAGGAATAAATGGTAAATTTTCAGAATGGAGAGGGGTAACTAGTGGTGTCCCCCAAGGGTCGGTCCTAGGACCAATCCTGTTCAACTTATTCATAAATGATCTGGAGAAAGGGGTAAGCAGTGAGGTGGTAAAGTTTGCAGATGATACCAAACTGTTTAGGATAGTCAAGACAGAAGCAGACTGTGAGGGACTCCAAAAAGTTCTCACCAAACTGAGTGATTGGGCAACAGAATGGCAAATGAAATGTAATGTGGATAAGTGTAAAGTAATGCACATCGGGAAAAATAACCCCAACTATACGTACAGTATGATGGGGGCTAATTTGGCTACGACAAATCAGGAAAGAAATCTTGGAGTTATCGTGGACAGTTCTCTGAAAACTTCCACGCAGTGTGCAGCAGCAGTCAAAAAGGCAAATAGGATGCTAGGAATTATTAAGAAAGGGATAGAAAATAAGTCCCAGAATATCTTACTGCCCCTGTATAAAACTATGGTACGCCCACATCTTGAATACTGTGTACAGATGTGGTCTCCTCACCTCAAAAAAGATATTTTGGCCTTGGAAAGGGTTCAGAAAAGGGCAACTAAAATGATTAGGGGTTTGGAACGGGTCCCATATGAGGAGAGGTTAAAGCGACTGGGACTTTTCAGTTTAGAAAAGAGGAGACTGAGGGGGGATATGATAGAGGTATATAAAATCATGAGTGGTGTGGAGAGGGCCGATAAAGAGAAGATATTTATTAGTTCCCTAAATAGAAGAACTAGAGGACACCAAATGAAATTAATGGGTAGCAGGTTTAAAACTAATATAGTTTTATATAGGGGCAGTAAGATATTCCTTGTCTTATTTTCTATCCCTTTTTTAATAATTCCTAACATCCTATTTGCTTTTTTGACTGCTGCTGCACACCGCATAGATGTTTTCAGAGAACTATCCACGATAACTCCAAGATCTCTTTTCTGATTAGTTGTAGCTAAATTAGCCCCCATCATATTGTATGTATAGTTGGGGTTATTTTTTCTAATGTGCATTACTTTACATGTATACACATTAAATTTCATTTGTCATTTTGTTGCCCAATCACTCAGTGTGGTGAGATTTTTTTTTTTTGAAAGTTTTTCACAGTCTGCTTTGGTCTTGACTATCTTGAACAGTTTAGTATCATCCACAAACTTTGCCACCTCACTGCTTACCCCTTTCTCTAGATCATTTATGAATAAGTTGAATAGGGCCTCTTGTTATCTGTACTAATTGGTCTGGTTCAAAGATTGTCCTAGTTTGTGTTCTTTTATATAATGTAGATAGTGGCATGTGAATGAGACAGGTTTTACTAATACACTTCCCATTGTCTAACTATCTATTCTGAATTTCACAGGCAAATGCCCATCTTCATCATTTTTTGAATTCTGAATATGCCAGCATGGATTATAAATAAAACCCCCAATGCTTTCCTCTTTTAGTAGGACAGCAAGGGTCCTATTTTCAAAAATTCTCACGTGTCCTTTCACTAACTTAATACAAATCAATGACTTTGAATCATTCTCTAAACTGTTCAATAAAAGCGGTGGCAAATATTTCTGAAATCTTTGTGCTGTTACCTTTTTCCTTGTATGGCTTTCTCCATTGCCATCTGAATAGTTTTACTGTATACATTATTATCTATTTATTTATGTATTTAAATAATAATAATAATAATTTATTATACACATTAACTTGCCTTCATTCTGATTCCTAAGAACCTACAGCTGCCTGGACTTCTCCCTTGGAGACTCACATCTGATAGCCCTTAGGGTGGGACAGTAGAAAAGGATGGGGGTAGAAGATCTTGTTTCTTGCTCCAAACAAGTTGGGAAAGCAAGGTTGAGTCTAGAAAGAATCATGGCTTTTTTTTATTCCTCTTCCCATCACCCCCCAGATCAGGTAGCACCTGTCCATGCATCTCTCTAAATCTGCCTGATTGAGACTGGGAGAGGGGGACACAGACATAGATCGTCACCTCTTGCCACTTGTGTACAAATCCTGCACCAGACACAAAGAGATTAAGGAGTAGCTTTGGGCCAAGACGGTCTGGTCCACCTCTACCTGCAAGGCATATCAATCTTAGCTTTAATATGGAGACTTAAAGGGGGAGAAGTTCAGAACAGAAGGGCCCAGCCTGGGGATAGGAACAGACTTCTCATCTTCAGCTCCCAGAGAGGAATACAGCAGAGAACAAAGCTGCCTAAAGCTTGTTGTGAACACAGAGCATTAGAACACATGCCTGGATTACTGGGCCTGGACCAAGACTGTTAACTTGATGTGTAATATTGGGATTATTAAATGAAAAGCTTGGTTTGCACTGAAAGGGCAAGACTAAAGGTGACTTGGCCAGAGAGCCAAGCTGAAATCAAAAGGGGACCATCAACAGACCTGGGTGACCTCACTAGACAATGAAACCCTACAATGCCGCTCATAGCTCCCAGAGAGTATGCCAGCTGGTAAGTCACTGCCACACTGCTACTTACCTGAATAGCAGTATTGCACAAAGTGTCATGCAGATTGCTACTTCAGCTACTTAGGACAGTGATACTATTTGGATGTGGACCTTTAGGAATGGATTAGACTTTAGATTACTGGGGGAAAACTTATACGATCTCCTAAAAAAACCCATACAGGTAGCCCTCCAATATGTTTCTTTTGAAATGGGAAATGGTGACAGCCCAGCTTTTAGGCTTATCCAACAATAAAATCCTGTGTGTGCGCTTCTGGAACACAGTTCAGTAAGAAACTAGTTTTCTGCTTCATGCTTCCACAAAGGTGGTTATGGAAAGGAAAGGAACTTGACTGTACATTTCAGTAATTGCCTGTCAGTATTTGTCTTTCATGCAGAAGTTTTGTCTAGGTTCCGCCTTGGAAGTTGGGAGGGCTTGCATTTTTTTTTAAACCACTTGAGTTTGAGAGCACTGTGTGATGTGAAATAAAGCAGATGTGTTTTTCATCACCTGTATTTCTGGTTAAACATTAAACAAATTAACACATGGATTTTAGTCTTAGTTCCCTATTCCTGTAATCCAGATCTACTGCATGCTATCATCAGTTTCTAAATTGAACAGTAACTAGTGGAAATTTTAATTCTCTGCAATTTTTTTAAAAAAATATGGTGCTTGGAAGGGCTTGGATAATTTTTTTTCAACTTTTTCCTCATTTGTCTATTTCTAACGTTACAGTTGCTCTTTGTTTCCTAATTCAAATACTCTTTTCATTCATAGGCATAGATAATCTTCATAAATTGGCTTAAGATCTCATATTTGCAGCAGATATAACAGCCTGGTGTAATAAATACATGGGATTGTGCGTTACAAGGAACAGCCTGGTAAGTGGTAAATAGGGAGAAATGATTAAGAGTGCATTTAGAAGATCCCCATATAATATTAGTGGAGTTCAAATCACAATCCCACTGAAGTTAATAGCAAGACCCCATTGACTTCAGTAGAATTAGAATTCAGTAAGTAAGTAAATAAATAAATAAAACATGAGGGTCAAGTCATATGGCTTCCTTAGCTTGTTTGCATGACTTGCTGCATAGAATACATTAAATGACAAGATGGCCACAGACAGATGTCCTTCTATGTATATAAATACACGAGAGCCTACAAAATTCAGTTCATACCTTCTTTCTTGATCTAACCGTTCATTTTAACTAAACTGTTAAAATAAAATTGGTTTAGCCTCCTCCAAAAAAATGTTTACACTATGGTTGGAAACCGTGCTGCTGAGTTAAGTTTACTACAGTTATTCTCCTATTTGGTCCTTAATTTGTTAACCTTCCTGAGTTATGTCTAACGTATCACACTCAGAATTCATTGTCACAAAGATCATTTCTTGTCAGAGTCTAGCCAAAGATCTTGGTCCGAAGATAACTTTGCAGACTTGGGGAACTTCAAAAGCTTGTAGGTGACTTAGGAGCATAAGTTCTGCAATGGGATTTGAGTTCTTAAGTCACTTAGTGATAGATCCATAAAGGGATTTATACCTTTAATTGTCACTTTAGGTGCTTTAATCCAAAATGTAGGCACCTCAGAGATTCTTAAACTCTCTGCTCACCTGTCAGCTATCCCTATAGGCATGTAAGTTTCTACCAATTAAAACATAAAAGAGCCTCAATCCTGATTCCGCGGAACTGTTTAGCATCTTCTCTCATGTCTAAATTCTGGCAGGATGCTCACACTGGGAGTTCCCTTGCTCTGCGAACACCTACTGGCTTGAGCCCCATATGAGACAACCAGAGGCAACTTGGGAGTTGGGCTGTCTGTGTTTCCCATCAGGGTTGCTACAATCACCTGGGAGATTCAGATTTGAATCCCCATTCCCCTGATTTGGAGCAGAACTTTAATGTAGTTCTTCTACATTCCTGGAGATTGTCCTAACCACTCAGGTATTGGTTATGTTAGGTGGGACTCTCTTGTTAAAGCTGTTCCATTTAAACCTCATCTATACTTACCGCTGCAGGAATCAATCTCCTGGGGCTCAATTTGGTGGGTCTAACTCACTAAATTGACTGCTAATAGTGCTCCAGGCAACTTCGGTATTCCACCGCAGCAAGAAGAGTAAGGGAAGTCGACAGGAGAGTTTCTCCCGTCGACCCTTCACAGTGGGGACGCCAGGGTAAATTGAACTAAGTATGTTGACTCCAGCCATGCTATTCACGTAGCTGGAGTTGCGTACCTTAGTTCAACATTGCCCCCTGGTGTATACCTGGCCTGAGTGTAATATTTTCTAGGTGTAGGGACTTGAATTTGACTTTCCCTCACCCTAGGTGAGTGACCAAAACAAGGGGATATAATAAGATTTGTTTACCCCTTGCCCTGCCTCCCACTCTCTGGCCCAATTAATGCTTAATTTAACAAAGGGAATTGCTTCAACAGAAAAGAGCGAGGAGCACCTCACTCCAGAATAGTCTGGTAGTTAGGGCATTCATCTGTAATGGGTGAAACACAAGTTCAAGGTTTTCCCCGCATCAGGCAAAACAGGGATTCAAACATAGATGTGTATCCTGGCTATGAGGGTCTCTCTTCTTTTGTCAGAAAGGGCTGACTTGGCTTAGGTAGCATACAGTGTATGGGGATCCTGAATACCTCAGTCAGAGGTGTGAACTCCACTGGGTGGCAGGGCACCTAGGAACTGGGTGTTGCTATGTGTAAGTTCCCTTTATGAATCTAACCCTTAGTTGACTTTGAAAATCTTGCCCTGGATTGATAATGGAGTCTTAGGCAATAGCCATAAAGTGATCAATGTACAATATATCAGTTTCTTTCTGATTTTGGATTTGATCTTGCTCATCGAACTGCATGTTTTTATTTCAAAACACGCCTACCTAGACATTGTCAAGATAATGTCCAGTAAAGAAAACTGTGAGTGACAGCTGTTCCCCTTATTCCCAAAAACTTAAGACTTAAACTTTGGCTCCTAAGACTAATCTGTAAGGGCAAGTCTACACTAGGAAATTATTTAAAAATAACTTATTTCAAAATAATAACTCTCGAAATAACTATTTTGAAATAGCATGTCACACTACAGGGAAGTCTCAAAATTAGTCTGAGTGAGGCTCCCTTAATGTGGACGCACTACCTTGACTTGAGCCCCAGGAAGCACTGGGGAGTAATTAATTTGAATGACTCTAGGGTGTAGTCATTTCAAAATAGCAGCAGTGGAGCATCCACTCTACTGCTATTTTGAAATAAACGTATTCCTCTTGGGAAGCAGGAGTTAATATTTCAAAATAACCAGCCCCTTATTTTGAAATAACGGGATGCTCCGCTTGTTATTTTGAAATAAGGGAAATGTAGTGTAGACCAGGGCTTAGAGTTTCTAAGCAAAAGACACATTCATGTAGTTTTAATCTGCCTCCCTGAACATTTTACAGTTGAGAGACATGTGAAAAAGATGTATGTGCTTGCATCTTGATAGCCATTCATTGCATGGCTTTTTTTTTCTGTTTTGAGAAAGGTCTATCCTCAAAGTCATGAAAGACTTGAATCTTGCACTGGAACAAGGTGTAGAAAGCAATTTTGTGATTATAATAATGTTTGACTAACACTAATTGTTTGGAATCTTTGATTCATTTCAGTCTGAATTGCCAAACTGAATGACTCTGATGGCAGTAGTGAAATCTGCAAGATGTCACTGAGGCCAATTGTAAAGTTTAAAATGCTTGGATCTCCCTCAGGGTCTGCGTTCCTTCCAGATATGTCTGAACATAGTAAGTATAAAAGAAGCTGAGCAAATGTTTTCACTGGGGAAAAATTTGATGTCTCAATATGAATCCATTTAATTAATCACATCTGATTGATACAATTAGCATTGGAACAGCATTGTTCACACAAAAGTATTGCAAAACTTCATAGTAAATTCTCCCCACTCAATAATTATGTTTACAATGAAACTAATTGACATAATGGATCAACTTTTCAGCTTTATCAGAACTCTTTTCTGTGGTGGCAAGTCACCTTTGCACAAACCCAATCCCAGTAGAGACAAGAGAATAGGTTGGTCCCTGCATTATTTAGAGATCTCAGATCTGCCACACTTTCTCATACGTGTCCTTTCTGCCAGGTTGTGGGATGGGCAGTGCAACAGAAGGCAGTGGGAGAATTGCCTTCTGCCACAGTGGGGAAGGTTTTGGGGTCCTTTTTATCTATAGCAAGGGATCAGAGAGGAAGCAGAATGGGAGAGGACAGGCGGGAGCAGGACCAAAATGTTGCTTTCCCTGCTGCTCCTCTGCGGGCTTTACCCTAAGCCAGATTCCAGCTGCTCCCTCTGCCCTCACATATTAGCCCAGGTTTCCCAGACCCCCTCCAGAATGGTATGGTCCCCTTTCTCAAGTGCCTTTAAGGAACTGGATGGAACCATGTCAGTAGGTTCTAGATGCATTTGCCTTTTTTTTCCCCACCCCCTACCCAAAGACTTTGAGGATTTTTGTACAGGCATGTGGCAACCACTGAAACAAAAATCTGCCAGTGAGATCTGAGGGCCAAGTTCTAGTCCAAGTATCGTCTACTCGCCACAACCTCAGCCATAAAAATCATGAGATTACAGAAAAAGGGTGGATTCTTCTATTTGCTTCTGATGTTTCCAAGCTCCCCTCTGCAGCCATGAGTGCTAGAAATTTATTTTTGTTCTAATGAAATCTGAGATTCTCAGGTAATCACATGACTGTAGGAGCTTGCGCTTTAGAAAAAACATCATTAAACCATAACACTAACACTAAAAACAAGAATGGGCAACATTTCTGGTCTCTTGTCTCAGTACCAAAGTGAGGCAGAGGCTTGGACTGTTACGTTTGAAGTATAATTGAGGAGTAATGTTAGTTTGAACCAAGGGGTTTGGTTCGAACTAACGCGCCCCGGCGCGCACTTCCACTTTTGAAACAGCTGTTGATTGGAGTAACGCGCCGGCAAGATCATGCTAATGAAGCACAGGATATTTAAATCCCCACTTCATTGACTATTTTGAATGCCTACATTTGCATCCATAGTTCGAACTAGGGTACAAGTGTAGACATACCCTAAGAGAGTTACACCAATAATCCTTCTGCCAGGTGGTGGGGTCTGCAAGAATGACTGAGTTCAATAGCTATGGTTCCTTTTAACATTACAAAACTGAACCAGCTTGAGCTTCCACCCAGAAATCTGGAATAACTCAACACCACTCCGGGTGCCTGTAAGACACAGTGCTTTCCCACTTGCAAGAAATGAGTTTGTGTAAAACAAAAGAAAGCTTTTTGAAAAAATTGAGATGAAACTCTGCATTAATTTAGGGAAACATCACAACAATGATTTAAGTGTGCAAACAATAATTAAATAACTGCCCCACAATATCTTGGAGTAGTCCTTTGCATTTTTTTCCAGCCTGGGGTATGAAAATCCAAATGACAATCAACATGCCACTTCCTTTTTCCCCACCACTGCACCTCACCCACAGATGGTTATATGAGGTCAGTGAAGTCCCAAAATCCAAAGGTCCATTTACATGAGTTCGCCTCCCATCCCTGAAAGGATGGTGATGGCCAAGCACTGTCTCCATTGCTCACCTCTGCCACTTCTGTCTTGGTTGCAACTTGCGGCTATTCCCTCTGCCGCTATTCAACACAGCCTCCAGCAGTGAGCCAGGGTTCAGCAGTTCCACCAATCAGCCCAGTTCTTAGTGAATTCACCAGGTAGTGGGGACCCTCACTACTGCTGCATCTGCTGCATTGTCTTTCACTGTCTCCACCCCAGATCTCAGGATCAGCTTCCTAGACCAACTTACCAGGGATATCAGCTGCAGCAATAACTAAGCAAAAACAGCGAAATCTGATCAGTTCCCTCTAAACAGTGGAGGGTCATATGGTATCTATGACTGTTTAAGCACAATGTACAGCCTATCTGACTGTCACTTGGATTGACATAATTATCCCTTACTTTGTGAGTGAGGTTAACTGGAGGTGACCAGACAATTAGGGCATATTCAGTGTAATTCGGTCTCCTTTACCGAATAAAGTGATACCAACATTTTGTGAACTCTGCCTCCAAGTTTAAAGTGAATTTTAATCTAAAACAGTGACGTGGGTCTATCTCATGATAACCTAGGCAAAAAAGGTATGTCTATGTAATTACCATCTGCTACTGAGTCTTTCTTCCTCCCCCCTTCATCAATAGATGGCAGGAGAGAGCTCCTTCAGACCCTGGCTCACACAATATTTCCATGCTTTTTTAAGTACACCCTGTATGGGGTCTAATGCATAGGTAATTCATGTTTCTTTAGTTAGTTCTTTTGTAAGACCAAAGCTTCAAGTGGAAAATACTTTAATTTCTAATTCTAGCCTGTGATATTTTCTGATATTGTCTGTGATATTACTAAACTTTAGTAATAGTTTCTAGCATGATATATTGCCTGTAGGTTGGGGGTACCCTGTCACATCCCCCAATAACTTTTATGAATAATTATGGTTTAAATGATACAAGAAAATAGACTTTGAAAGGAGAAAATATTTCCTTAAGTAACATTAAAATATTCCAGAAAACACGCTTTTCTTTCTGGAGGCTGAGAGGCACTGATAGTCATGTGCCTTGAAAACACTGAAACTTCAGACTACTACTATGATTTCTTCTGTCCTCTATCACTCGCCCATGATGCATGTGTTGTGTCAGAGTATATTTGCTCAAGAAACACTAGCCCCTGTCAAAGACTGGATGCTTCACTGGCCATAAAAGTGGTTCAGTAAACAATGATGTCTTAGAAAACATCTGTCTGCTGAAATAACAGCTTCTCTCTAGCCAGTATATTCCATGCTCAGTCCAAATGCAAACAAAGCACTTGCACTTGTTAGATAAATGATAGGGTATTTTTGACCTGTCATTTGTTTCTGTCACTTACCTTGAACTTACCATAAGCTAGATTCTAGAGGCTGAATCCTTACACGTTAAGGGTTTTGTACATTGTACAAACTGATAGAATATGCACTTTTTTGCACCATGACTGTGGTAAAGCAGGGTATGCTTTTTGCTAAATCAACTCTGATGGTTTGGATCACAAAAATCTCCCTATGTGCTGATCATACCACTAAGCCCACCTGCCTGCCTTCTGGGCCTCCCCACTATCCTGTCCTCTGGGCCAGAAGCTCTGGTCTCTTCCAGCTGAGGCACAGAGTTGAGGGTAACAGTCACCCAGCAGAGTAACACAGATACTGACAACATCACAGCTCTGGGAGGGCTCAGCTACAGGAGCTTGCCCCAAATAAATCTGTCTTCCTCTGTGTAAAAGTTTTGGACCAAGCTCATAATGATGTTCATTCATTTATCAATGAATGAGAAAGATGCACAGTGGTTGCTCCCCGCAGGAAACAATTTTTTACATTGTATTTGATAATAAAAAAGAGCGATTTTTATTAAGTATAACAGGTAGGATTTAAGTGATTGCCAGTGGTAACAGACAGATCAAAGTAAGTTACTAAGCAAAAATAAACAATACATGACAGCTAAGCCGAATCCTAGAATACTAGACTGGAAGGGACCTGGAGAGATCATAAAGTCCAGTCCCCTGCCCTTAGGGCAGGAGCAAGCACAGTCTAGATAATCCCTGATAGATGTCTGTCTAACATGCACTGACATATGTCCAGTGATGGAAATTCCACAACCTCCCCAGACATTTCATTCTGGTGTTTAACCACCCTGACAGTTAGGAAGTTTTTCCTAATGTCCAACCTAAACTTCTCTTGCTGCAGTTTAAGCCCATTGTTTCTTATCCTATCATCAAAGGCCAAGGAGAACAATTTTCGCCCTTCCTCTCTGTGACACACTTTTAGATACCTGAAAACTGCTATTATGTCCCCTCTCAGTCTTCTCTTTTCCAAACTAAACAATCCCAATTCCTTCAACATTCCCTTGTAATTCATATTTATCAGACCTTTAATCATTTTTGTTGCTCTTCCCTGGACTTTCTCCAATTCTCCACATCTTTCTTGAAATGTGGTACCCAGAACTGGACTCAATACTCCAATGGATGCCTAATCAGTGCAGAGTATAGCTGAAGAATGACTTTCATTTTTTGCTCACAACACTCCTGTTAATGCATCCCAGAATCAAGTTTTGCTTTCTGCCGTACTCCATCTGAGACAGTCACTTCCCATTCTGTAAGTGCGAAACAGATTGTTCCTTCCTAAGTGGAGTATTTTGCATTTGTGCTTTTAAACTTCAGCCTGTATACCTCAGACCATTTTTCTAGTTTGTCCAGATCAGTTTGAATTATGACCCTGTTCTCCAAAGCTCTTGCAACCCCTCCCAGCTTAGTATCCTCTGCAAACTTTATAAGTATACTCTCTATGCCATCATCTAAATCACCGATGAAGATATGGAACAGAACCAGTCCCAAAACAGACCCCTGAAGACCCCCACTTGTTTTGACCTTCCAGCATGATTATGAACCATTAATAACTACTCTCTGAGAATGGTTATCCAGCCAGTTATGCACCCACCTTATAGTAGCCCCATCTGAATTGTATTTGCCTAGTTTATTGATAAAAAGGTCATGCAAGACCATATCAAATGCCTTACTAAAGTCTAGGTATACCACTTTTCCCTTATCCACAAGACTTGTTATCCCATCAAAGCAAGCTATCTGATTGGTTCTTTACAAATCCATGCTTGCTGTTACCTATCACCTTATTTTCTTCCAAATGTTTGCAGATGAATTCCTTAATTACCTGTTCCTTTATCTTTCCTGGCACAGAAGTTAAACTGACTGGTTGGTTGGTAGATTCCTGGGTTATTCTTATTTCCCTTCTTATAAATGGGAGCTATATTTACCCTTTTCTAGTCTTCTGGAATCTTTCTCGACTTCCATGATTTTTCAATGACGATAGCTAAAAGCTCAGATACCTCCTCTAATCAGCTCCTTGAGTATTATAGGATGCATTTCATTAGGTCCTGGTGACTTACAGACATATAACTTTTCTAAGTGATTTTTAACTTGTTCTTTTTTTATCTTCTAAACCTACCCCCTTCCCACTAGCATTCACTATGTTAAGCATTCCTTCATCAGACTTCTTGGTGAAGACTGAAAGAAAATGGCATTAAGTACCTCTGCCATTTCCAAGTTTCCTGTTATTGTTTCTCCCTCTTCACTGAGCAAATGCACTAATGTGTACTAAGGCACTAAGGGGAATTGTTATAAAACATAACTCTTCACCCAAGCCTTTATTTCAAGTAAAATTATTCAAGTCAAAGCCCATCTTTTGTCTGGCCCAGGTCTAACAGCTTCTCTCCTCAGTAGTGTTCTTTGCTTCTAGATCGCTTTAATCTGGAAAAGAGAACGATGAGAGGGGTGATAACAGCTTTCAAGTACCTACAAGGGTGTTACAAGGAGGAGGGAGAAAAAATATCCTTCTTAACCTCTGATAAGGCTTTAATTGCAGCAAGGCAGGCTTAGGTTGGACATTAGGAAAAACTTCCTATCAAGGTAGCTAAGCATTGGTGGAGATTTTTCAGAGCAAGTTAAACAAACACCTGTCAGGGGTGGTGTAGATAGTGCTTGGTCCTGCTGTGAGGGCAGGAGACTGGATTTGATGACCTCTGGAGGTCCCTTCAAGTTCTAGTATTCTATGATTCTATATCCTCTTCTGGAGGGGAACAGTTTGTAATGCCAGCTGAAGACCATCCTTATTTGCTCTCCTCTCTTCATTTCTCCAGGGAGTGAATCCTTTTTTCAATTCTCTTCATCTGCATGGGAAAATACCAAATTGAATATGGATTCCAGCCCCAGGTGGCAAGGTGATGTGTCTCTGTAGGACCAACCACAATTTGGGCTCACAGGGGAAAAAATGTTTACAGATCATTGTCTTGAGCACCAGGCCATTAAGTTCCTTAAGTGACACTAATGGCTTTAACTCGAAGACATGGAATTAATAAAACAGGTTTCCACTTCATTTTTTAACTTCACATAAAAGAATGATACATGCCCACAAATAGAATATATACATTCAGGGGATTAGAGGCTCTTGAATGATAGTTTACTTGCCTAGTTTTTACATAAAGCATATTCAAGTTATGCATATCCATATTAAAAACATACTTCCATAAAAATATGGGGGTGTAGCATCAGAAATGCTTACATTTCTTCTGCCTTTAATTTATCTTTCACTTATCACAGTTATTATTCTCTTTGTATAAATGCAACTTTAATAGTTGCAATGCAGGAGTATGCTGCTTTGAAGTACAAGATAGCATGTGCTAATTTTTTCTTCCTTAATTTATTTTAGTCTTTTTATTGGATTGCTTCTTATCTTATTATGTTGCCAGGAGATGAGAGGAATTGTGTGGGTAAGTATGAGTGGGAGATACTGAAGCCAACCCCATTCTCCTGGAGAGATGAGGGGCAGAAAGAGCTCAGAAGTTCTGGTTCCTCCTCTGAAAAATAGATCAGCCTGCTCTCTGCTTCCACCTCCCTTCCCCCCAAGATCTGGAAAGGAGGTCAGGATGGTGAAGAACCAATAGCAGAAGGAGTAGAGGTGGGAGGCTGGGAAAGCAGAGTTGATACGGTGGATGGAGAATCTGGAAGCTTGACACAATCAGGCATTCAGCAAGAGCTGCAGCCTTGAAGGCCAAAACCGCTTTATAAATTTAGAAGAGGTGACTACACTAATTATCTCATGCGCAGATGGGGGAGAGTGGGGGTGTTCAAAAATAAAGACAGACCAAAATCACAGATATAATAGTTGAGCTGGGGACTGCGTTGCCCTAGTGATAATGCCTGTAAATCTGTACAACATGGGATATACTATGGAAAAATTTATTTTATGGGGCTCTTTAGGCAGATGAAGTAGACCAGCAAAACCCTTGCAAACAAGTAACATTTCCCTTTTGGAACTTTGATTCATTTTAAACATTAACAGTAGAAAAGGAACTGTTTCTTGCAGGACTGCAAAATGTAGAACATGTCATCAGCACCTCTGGAATGGTGGTTGAAAAGCATGAAGGGGCATAGGAATCTTTACTGCATCTGGCACGTAAATATCTTGTGATGCCATCTGCAACAGTGCCATGGGAATGCCTGTTCTCATTTTTAGGTGACTCTGTAAACAAGAAGCAGGCAGCATTATGTCCTGCAAATGGTAGCCAAACTTAATTGTCTGAGCAATTGGCTGAACAAGGAATAGGACTGAGGAGACTTGCAGGCTCTAAAGCTTTACTCTGTTGTTTTTGAATGCAGGGTTTTTTATATAATTGTACATTTGTAAGTTGAACTTCTATGATAAAGAGATTGCACTATAGTACTTGTATTATGTGAAATAGAAAAATACTATTTCTTTTCATTTTATAATACAAATACTTTAGTAAAAAATAAATATAAAGTGAGCAATGAACACTTTGTATTCTGTGTTGTAATTGAAATGCATGTATTTGAAAATATAGAAAACACCCAAAATATTTAAATACATGGCATTGTAGTATTGTTTAATAGCACAAATAATTGTGTGATTAATTGTAATGAATTTTTTAATTTGCATGATTCATTTATGTTAGTTTTTAATTGCTTGACAGCCCTAGTTAATGGCATATTCTAGTTACATAGAAATGAGCTACAGAAAGAACAGGCAAATCATTTTTTCTGGGGCATTTATTTTTATTGGAATACTCAGTGAAGAATAGCTAAAAAGAGACAGGTGACTACTGTGAAATACATTTTGGTGGATGGTTTTTTTTCCAACTTACTTGCTGTTATGCACAGAAATCTGTGAGGGAACTAATCAAGGGTAGCATTTTTTAATCTATCTGTGATCAGACATAACTGCAATGAGTTAAGGGCATAGCACACCATTAATTAAACAATGTGTGCTAAATAGATGTAATCCTATGCACATGTTCACATTGACTGTGAAAGTGTAAAATAAGTTAGAAGTCACTATATAGTATAATACAAATATTGTAATTATGGATCAGTTGTGCAATAATTAATATTTATATTTATAATATGTAGTGAACTGCTATATAGTGAACTGATGTTTTTAGCAGCAATCACTGGTGACAACTTATATTTAAGCATTCCTAAGGATTTTTACAATACGACCCCTAGTTTTCATAGAAGAAAACTTTCTTGAATGGCCATGAACCTTATTTAAGCCAGCAGTTAAACAGGAAGCATCTAAACAACTGGGCTCCTCTCAGCTCTGCACTGTATGTCATGTGCTTCCTCCTCCTGTTCCCCAAGCTTGATTTCTTGGCATCCTGATCTAGACCTGGCTTAATCCCTGGTATCTGACTTGTAGCTCCTGACCTCCTTCCCTGATGCTTTGGGACCTGGGGTCCTGTATTACAGTTCAGCTCCTCTTCTGGCTAGCTGAAGCTCATTGATTCAAAAGGGCCCAGTAAACCATGGTTGAGGATTTATAATTCCTAATAGCACATCACTCAAGGTGGTCTGAGATTTATTTTATCATGCACCACCAACAAATCCTGCCACCTTATTCAAACTCCATATTCAAAGTGGAGGTGTGGTGGGGATGGGGCCATTAGGCAGCAATATGTGCAGGAGTGGAGTTTCAGTCAGGAAATGAGATGTCCCATCTTCAGAACACTCAGATGCTCATGGGTTTGTGTCACTGGCAGAGTACCAAAATTTGTTTTTTTATGTAGGGCCAGTCAAAATCCAGCTCTGTTTCTGATTATTTAATAAATACTTTACGTAATTTCCAATTTAATTTTATCACATTGTCATTAATTTGATTACATTTTTAAAAACCTCTTATGTTGATGTATTTTTAAGTAATTTTGGCTTTTGAGTAAAGGACTGAGAACCACAAATAAGGAGTTGGTAAGATAAGAAAATGGAACCAAGAAGCAAACTTCAGCCGTGTCCATATCAGGCTTCTACCATTGTGCAATGGTGTCCAGAGGAGACCTTGAAGAACTCTGCTTGTGCTGCTATTACCCCTAAATACTCCTTTGAAGGGCTTGGGGGAATAGTGTGCATGTTAACCTAGTCCACAACAGTAGTGCATGCTGTTTGGGTCACAGCATACAAACAGCTAAGTTAGATTAAAATACAAAATATTTGTACTGCAAGTTTGCAATGTAACACTATGTTAGTTCTTAGAATTCACAATGATAACACACGAGAAACCCCAAACTGAGAGACACAAATCAGGCAGTTTCCTAAACAGAAAATTATAGATAATTCAGCCCACATTCCTAGGCTGTCTGTTTGCTGACCAACTCAAAGGACCCAAATCACATGGCTTCCCTCAAAGACCCAGAGCCTGCAAGTGGGACCAGGAAATCCCTCACATGTAAAGTGATAGCTTGCAATTTTTAACAGTTTCCAATACACCACACGTGAGCAAAGAAAGGTAGCTAGCCATTATAAAACGGGCAAATCAACTGACATAAAAGTTCATTTTGCTTTGGGTCAGATACAAACTGGAAAAAAGGAGATTTTTTTCTTTATTTCCTTTCAGTTGAAGTGAGCATACTACATACAAAATCTTCAAACGGAAGTTCGCAAAAAAAAAAAAAAGAGCAAACAAATGGTCTGGTAGCACTTTATAGACTGACAAAACATGTAGATGGTATCATGAGCTTTCGTGGGCACAGCCCACTTCTTCAGATGACTGGAGTTAACTTAACTTAACTCCCCACCCCCCGAAATATAATAGTTTAAACTATAAACACATCACATTTATTTAAGAGCTGGTCAGAACAGTGAAAGTTTTTGAATATTGATCCAACTATCCAGAACTGCTTGATTCCATACTTTGAAATGCGTAAATTTATTTTGCTGTGAGATGTCTTAGTACCTATACATTTTAACTTTGAAGATAACTAAGATTTTTTTGTCTGTTATATTGCAAGGAACTATGGTTGGAGAAGGCTGGATGTCTGAATTGTTAGTTTTTTCCCACAAAGAATAAACCGGACCTTTAATCTTGACTATTTTTATTTTAAATAAAAAAGAAGCAAAAAAAAAAAAGTGTAAACTCAATGGAAGAGCACAATGTAATTCACTCTGTAACATGCACCATCCTGAACTATTCTGAAGAAGAGACCCTTGGACCTTACAATTTTTAGTAGTTTTGAATAAAAGATGCTTTAAAAATTTGGAATATTTAAAGACTAATATGTTAATGTTATGGCCTTGCTAGTGTTCGATTACTGGCTCCATGGGAGAGCTAAAACATGCTCCTTGCAAAGTTAATGGGGATATTATATTAAATCTCCAATACTGATTCAGTACAGGCACCAAATTTTGTTGAATTTTCACCTCCTGGGGACATAGTAAACAGATTGATATGACCCGCTTCAGGAACCTCGACAATGGACTTGAAACTGTATCAGCTATCTGTCCTTACCAGAAGAGATGGTCATTCAGGGTGCGTTTACACTGCACCCTTATCTCGAAACAAGCTACACAATTTGAGCTACGCAAATTGCGTAGCTTATTTCGAGTTAATTTCAAAATTTGGTACTGTCTACACAGCACCAAATTTCGAAATAAACTGCTATTCTGAAACATCCCTTAATCCTTATGGAACAAGGTTTACAGGAATGTCAGAATAGCGAGCCTGTTACATTTCAAAATAATAGGCTTACTTACAAGATGCAGAATAGCTATTTTGGGACACAGAAAGTATCCCAAAATAGTGCCACAGTGTAGATGTACCTTCACGCTTGATCCAAGACCTGACTGTAACCAAGAAAGACAGGCAATGTGAGAGAGCCTAAAATACTTTAATCCAAACATGATCACTGTGTGGGAGATGAGTGACCCATGGTAAAACAGACAAACTATTTATCATTTTCATGATGTTTTCTCTGTGATGCGTCTGTTCTGAGTTAATAATGCTTTGCTTTATTTGGTATATCCCACCACTCCTGGGACTACAGATCTACAAGTGCTGCACTGATGTCAGATGTACTGAAGTGGTCACAGTGAATTGCAGGATTCTGCACGCTGAGTCATATGTGCTGGAACAAGGAGTGCTGGGGTGGGGGGTGGATCTGCTGCACTCCTTGACTTGAAGTGGTTTCCTTCATATACAAGGTTTACAATTTGGTTCAACAGTTCTCAGCACCCCGCATTATACAAATTGTCCCAGCACCTCTGCCCTAAGTCCTGGTCTGAAGGGAGAGGGTTGCAGCATTTTGTCCTGAGGAAGGTGATATCTGGAGGCTTGAGATCCGAGGCCAGGGCTATACTGGGGAGAACATCAACCTAAGATACACAACTTCAGCGAGGAGAATAGCATAGCTGGAGTCCAATTTCTGCAGCATCCCCATGGTGGGAAGTCAACAGGAGAAACTCTCCTGTTGACTTCCCTTATTCCTCGTGACCCAGTGGAGTACTGGAATCAAGGGAGATGCCATCAGTAGTCGTTCAGTGGGTCCCTTACTAGGCCCATTAAATGGAATCCCAGGAAACTGATCTCTGGAGGGTCAATCTCAGAGTAAGTGCAGACGAGCCCTGAGTGGGGTATGTCCTAACGGAGGCCTCAGAGTTTTAAAGGTGTAATTAAACTCAGCAACTGTAACAAGGACCTTGTCTTTCTGTCTATTATAGCCCCATGGTGATAGGTGTTTGACTCTGATTGAAGCCTCTGAATTCTATTGCAACAGAAAGGAAATTAATGATAATCTATGACATTTAAGAAATGGATTTTCTTAGATTCTTTTTATAGGTGTTTTCTAGCTGCTCACTGCTACATAATCATTGTCCCTTAATATTCAGTTTTTATGTTTGATTTCTATAGCTTTCCATGTTAATTAACCCTGCAGTGTTCCTTAAGCACAGAACAAGTAACTTCATTACAATATACTGAAAATAGCTCAGAACAGTATGAGGAATATAATCTATCACTGAGTGGTGGGGAATTCATGTAGTGGGGCTATCTTTTAATTTCCCTTCAGTCTGTTTCCTTTGAAGTTTCTGCTTATTTCACGTTCTTTAGTAAATTTCTTTAAGACATTTCTTTGATTTGCTTATGTTCAGTAAGTTTTGGGACCTTACAATATCACCAAATCCATTTTCACATTTTCCAATTATAGCACTTTCCTTTAAGATACCATCTCATCCAAATATATCACTCATTATTTAATGTAGGGTTTCTGGAATGTCTGCATGTCTGCACTTAGAAATAATTTTACTATGTTTCTTTTGTTGCTTATCTTTGCTCTAGTTTTCTGACATTATTGAATAAACTTTATCCTTTGTAATGTATTAAAGAATTGAAGTAGCCTCTTCCTTTTGTATCTTAAACAAAAAGTTATCTAGGCAGATTCATATGGATGGGTGGTAATGAAGGGCCTTATCCCATAAATCTTTATTCATGTACGTATTTCTTCCTCAGATGAATAGCTCCCTTGCATTAGTAGGAATGTTTGTGAACTAGAGCTTAAACGAAGGAAGAACAGCTGCAGGATCAGTCCCATGAAGCTGTCTGCCCTTTCAGTCATGACTGAATCCTCTAATTGTTATTATTATTATTATTTTTTACATATGGAATAAAGCTTGCCCTTGTACCATATAAGGATAGAATAAAGAGACATTTACTAGTTTAAACTTTTAAATAGATGGAAAATATACATTCGATATCAAGAATGTTCTACATTTACTTCACTTCTTAACTTCATAACATTTAACAGAACGTTTTAATAAAAAGGGTAAAATACTACAACCTGAATAAAAAAGTAGACCAACTTATAAATTTTAGATCCGTACTCTAAGTTTCATTTTTCTCTAAAACTCTGTTGACTTCATTGGAAGTTTTGGTATAAAATCAGAGCAGACTATAATTAACAGGTCAAGTGTAGGCTTACATATACAGCGAAATTAAGTCAGCTAAAGTTTTGTTGATGTACAGACACCACTATAATTAAGCCCCTGTTACATGTCCACACTACACTCCTTGTGTCAGCAGAGAAGATCCACATTAGCAGCCCTTGCATTGACTCAGAAAGCAGTGCTCCATAGGTAACTATCTCATTGTACAACTCACCGCCAGGATGCTTTGAGAAGGGTTTACAATTCCCTCTACCTTCTCTCTCATATGAGCTCTGTATGCCTCCTCATTCCTCTTCAGCACATGATGTGGCTCAAGCAACCAGATTCAGGGGCTCTGAATGTTCCTCCATTTTTCTCCTTCCAATTTTTGACCTGTCCCCCATTGGGTTCTGCTTGGGGGTGTCTAGCATATTCTCTGAAACTTTGAAATTGATCAGATGTGGCATTCAAAATGTATCCTGTTATAGCCAAACAACTAGAAAGACTTTTCAAGGCTATAATAACAAAGGCTGTGGCTACACTACAGAAATTACAGTAGTGCAGAGGTACCAGTGCAGATCTGTGGCACTGTTAGCGTAGACTCTCTAAGCCAGTGTTTCTCGAAGTGGGCTGTGGGCCTGCTTTGGGAAAGCTGCTAGTGGGCCCACACCGCCTTGTTTAGCGAAAAGGTCCATTTGCCACACAGCCTCATGTCTCTCATTGGCTCCGGTTCACTGTTTCCAGTCAAGGGGAGCTGTGAGAAGCAGCATGTGCTGGGCAGGGCAGTGCTGCCACTTCCTGCAGCTTCCTTTGGCTGGAGCCAATCGGAACTGCAAGTTCTTTCTGGCTATGGAATCTTTAGGTAAACAGAGCAGTGTGGACCTGCTAACAGCTTTCCCAAAGTGTGCCTGCAGCTCTAGGCCAATAGGGAAGAACTCTCCTGTCAACTTAATTACTCCAGCCCCTATGAGAGATGGTTGTGCTGTTAACACCAGAACTTATGATAGTATAACTGACTTAAGGTGTGGTGTGTACATAACCAAAATGTTTGTTCACATCATCAAAAAGGGCTCTTCTACATATTAATTATGCTTTATTTCCATTTTGCAGATAGGAAAACTGAAGCTAAAAGAATCTTAGTTAAAACACGTATTTTCTTTGATTATTCTGACTTTCAAATTAGAAACAAGAAACGACTTTCCCCTTCAGTTGATGATATATGCGTACACTCTAAGTCCTGCTTTCACCGAACATAATATGAATTGGTGTTATTACTGTGCATCTCAGAAGCTATATATCAGGTACCTCACACCTTTTTGAAAAAAGGACAATGAAATTGAATATAACAGTACTGTACGGTGAATATATTAGATACATTCACAAATCACTAAGTTACATTATTGACATCAGGTTCTGCTATAGCATCATGGCATGTCACGTAGCCTGATATATCTATCAGAAAGCATTGTTCAGCATGTATACCATTGTCCCAAGCTAAAATCAATGCTCTGTCTTCTCAAAAGCAAATCGGTGTAGAACTGAATTACAGGTATTATTTTGATCAATGCTGCAGAATATGGGGAAGCTCCCCGTAGTGGCAGCAAATCTGTACAATTTCATTATCTTGTCTTCCTGCAGAGCAGAATGATGCACCTACACTGAGCTCTCCAATGGTCTCCATTACTATGCATTTTCTTGACAGGCTAGTGTCAGGGAGTGTTTAATTTTCAGTATTTTACTCAAATGTTGGCAATAAAATAACCTGACATTTCAGAGCCATCCCCTTCAGAATTTCCTCACTTTTTGCCTCCTGTGTTTTAAAAAAGCCTGACATTAACATGGTTCTTTGATTTAGCGAAGTATAAATTGTGATATAATTGTGGTGACCATATTTCCCAAAAGGGAAAACAGGGAACCTTCTGGGGCTAGCCCAAGGCTTCCTCCTTCCTCTGCCTCCTACATGGGGTTAGTTTGAGCCCTGCATACATCCCCACCTCCAGGGCTAGCATCAGCTGCTGGCCCAAGCTTCTACATGTAGAGCCAGCCTGTGCCACTCGCCACCCCCACCGGTGCAGGGATGGCAATCTCTATCCACCCCGCTCTGGCTGGCCCAAACTTCTTATCAGCCCCGGACCCAACAGAGGCAGCCCAAGTCACCGGCATGCTTCCGTGGGACCAGCCTGAACCTCTCACCCCTGCTTCCCTGCCCAGGTGGGGTTGTCCTGGCCTGACTTAAGCCACTCACTCAAACCCTCTCATCACCCCTCTGCAAGTTCCTTTCTAGCGCACAAGGAGTTGCACCCCATTTCTTTGACAAAACTGGGCATTTATCCCATTTCACAAGAGCAAATAGGATAAATGCCCAGTTTTTCCAAAAAGTTTGGGACTGAGCTTAAAAAAGGGACTGCCCCAGATGTAGCCCAGTAAGCTAGCTTGCCTTTATTATATTCACTACTTTGCATTATTTGATTTGCATTGTATTCCGCAGTAATTGCATGGAATCTACAGGCTTGTATTTTGTATGACTTTAGCTTCAGCAAGTTTTCATAAGGCTTGAAGCCTATGAACTTTGAACAGATTCGTGGCCCAGTGGAAACCCCAAGTATTGGGGAGCTAAAAATAGATAATTTAAAGAAAATTTCTGACCACAGGAACATGATCCAACCACAAGAGTGTACTGGCAGTGAACTGACATGCATATCAGGTACATGAAATGCATCCTTAGATACCTAAACACAAAAGTATCTTGGTAATGAATTGACATATAGAATGCAATAAGTTAAGATAATAAATATGTTAACCTATAAAAGACATTCCAAAATTAGTAAGGTAAGTATATACACATAAGGAAAAAGAGAAATACCCTACAGAATATGCATCAAATGGTGTTGTCTGCATATCATATTATAAAAGTTGCATTGCAGTGTAGGGGCAATAGGAGGAGATGTATAGTCCTTGGGAGGTGCCAGAATGGTGGCTACTGGCGATGATGAGGAAGGTGATGGTAATGGGAAAGATAATGGCTAATGTTTCAGGTTGTTCTGAGAGGGAGAGTGCAAGCCTATAGCTGCACATTCTGTAGTGTCCTTACATATCTGCGTTAGCTATTTGAAACGGTGCTAAATGTATTAATATGGAACAGTTTCTGTAGTGTCACTGTTGCAACTCTGTACATCAGGGTTCCCACCTCTATAATAATTTATAAAATAATGGACCTGATCTTGGGATAACAGCCTGTCGATCCTTAAAGTGATAACTGGGAATTTTTAAGTAATCAAAATAATTAATACACAATCTAAAGATTGAAATACATGACCAAAACAGGACATACGGTCACCCTATGCAATTGCCATAATATGTCTGTAAACCAGAAACAGTGATTTGGTGTCAGCACAATTTTGACTTTGTTCTTGGTTTGCTCATCTGCCACTGCTAAAACAACACTACACTATTGGGGCTCATCTAGACTATGTGGAACGATCGAAAGAGGATATGCAAATTCCACGGGAATTTGCATATCCTCTTTCAACCGTTCCACATAGTCTAGATGAGCCCATACTGTACTCTGTGCAAGGCTAATGACTTTTCAAAAAAGTTGGTGATGTAGTGACAGGGAAATACTTCATGAATTTATAAAAATTGTAAGACATTTTATAGTGTTCCTTAGCTTTCTGTGTATTTTATTATTTTTGTATGTAGCTCAGCTTAATTTTAAATTGTGTATACTAGAAATTTAATTTTCATAGACTCACAGAAATGTTGGGCTGGAAGGGATCTTGTGAAATTATCAAATCCAGCCCATTGCTATGAAGCAGGACCAGGTAAACCTAGATCATCCCTGAAAGATGTTTGTCCAACCTGTCCTTAAAAACTTCCAGTGATGGGGATTCCACAGTCTCTCTTGGAAGCATATTCCAGAACTTAACTATTATTTTTGTAAAGATTTTCCCAATCTCTCACCCAAATCTTCCTTGCTGCAGATTAAACCCATTTTTCTTGTTTTACTTTCAGGGTACATGGAGGGCAATTGATCACAATCCTTTGTGCAATAGCCCTTAATATATTTCAAGATTGTTATCTGGAGCCCCTTTAGTGTATTTTTCTCAAGGCTAAAGATGCCCAGTTTTTTTAACCTTTCCTCATACCTCAGGTTGTCTAAAACTCTTATTGCTTTTTGTTGTTTGCTTCTGGACTCTCTCCAGTTTCTCCACATCTTTACTAAAGTTTAACATGTAAAACTGGACACTCCAGCTGAGATCTCACCTGTGCCAATTAGGGTATGGTTAGATTCTGGAGGTATCCCGAAAAATCTCCACTGCGTTCAGGGAACATATTTGCTCTTCCACTTTTTTTTGCGGAAGAGCAAACGCGCTCTTTCGGAAGCCCCTGTATTCCTTGTTCCAGGAGGAAGAAGGGGGCTTTTGAAAGAGGTTTTTTTTTCCTGAAATTTGGCCCAGTCTAGACGGGCCAAATTTCAGAAAAGCATCTTCCAATAAAAGTATCGGAAAAAGATACGCAAAATGCAGAGCGCATTTTGCGTATCTTTTTACAATAGATCCTGGCAGTCGAGTCATACCCTCAGGGTACGTCTAGACTACAGGCTTTTGTCGACAGAAGTTTTATCGACAGAATCTGTTGACAAAACTTCTGTCAACAAAGAGCGTCTAGACTACATCAAGCAGATAGACAAAGCTATTCACTTTGTCAACAGAGAGCATCCAGACTGCTGGATGCTCTATCGACAGAAGAAAGTACCCGGAACTGCTTCTGCCAGGTCACAGGGGCAGCATGTACTTCCTGGTGCTGCTGCCTGCCCTTTGCGTGCTAAAAGGGACCCCCCCTGACTAGCCGTTGCTCTGCTGCTGCAGCTGCCTTGCTTACCTCCTAGAGGGACAGCAAAGGTTCTGCAGTGCTTGCTGTGAGTGCCCTGCTTCCTGGCACTGCACAGCAGTGTGATTTTTTTTTTGAAGGTTTTTCTAAACCTTTGTTTGCCATGGAGCGAGAACTGCCCCTGGGCAGGTGCTGGCCCCACTCCATGGTGCTTCAAATGCTGCTGCAACTGCATGAGACTTTCATGCTGTTAATGCTTGGTCCAGATCCTGAACCCAGACTGGAGCCCCTCTGTCAGGATGCAGCAGCACTGTTCCTGCCTCCGAACTTTTTCCCAGAGAGGCGATTTTGGAGGCTGGAGACAAGTACAGACTGGTGGGACTGGCTCATAATGGAGCAGTGGGATGATCAGGCTTGGCTCCAAAACTTCAGGATGTGGAAGTCCACCTTCCTGGAGCTCTGTACCTGGCTTGCCCCCACCCTGCAATGACAGGACACCCACCTGTGCCCTGCCATCCCGCTGGAGAAGAAGGTAGATATTGCCCTCTGGAAGCTGGCCACTCCTGACAGCTACCGGTCAGTGGGACACCAGTTTGGTGTGGGGAGATCTACTGTTGGTGCCGTGTTGATGGAGGTAAGTCCCTCGGGGGTAGGGGGGGGCAGTCCTTGACGGGTAAGGGGACTGTAACAGGAAATGGTGGGTGGGGGCCAATGGAGGGGAGATGGTGGAGGGCTCCTGTACCTTACACCACCATACTGCTGGGAGCAATCTGGGGAGGGGGGGAATACTGGGGTCTTCGGGGGGAGGGGGAGGGCCTCCCAAGGACTTGGGCAACCCCTCACTTCATATTCTGTGTGTGTTTGTATGTGTCTGTTTCTGCAGGTGGTGAGGGCCATCAACTCACAGCTGCTGAACCAGATTGTCTGCCTCGGAGACCTAGACACCATCATGGCCGGCTTTGCAGGGCTGGGATTCCCAAACTGCGGAGGAGCGCTCGATGGAACGCACATTCCCATCCATGCACCACCCCATCGAGCTGCCCGGTATATCAACAGAAAAGGGTACTTTTCCATTGTGCTGCAGGCCCTGGATGACCACTGTGGGCTATTTACGGACCTTTGTGTGGGGTGGTCGGGCCGGGCACACGATGCTCGGATCTTCCACAATTTGCACCTGTACGAAAGGCTGCAGTCAGGAACCTTCTTCCCCCAGTGAACCTTTGCTATTGGCGATGTAGAGATGCTGGTCTGCACTGTGGCCGATGCAGCGTACCCCTCATGCCCTTGCTCATGAAGCCATACATAGGGCATCTGACCCTGAGCAGGGAAGTGTTTAACACGCACTTGACACACGCACGTTTACAGGTGGAATGTGCATTTGGCCGGCTGAAGGGAAGGTATAGGTGCCTGCTAACTCGCCTTGACATGGGGGAACACAATAACCCAGAGGTGGTGGCAGCATGTTGCATCCTCCACAACCTGGTGGAGAGCAAAGGGGAAGCCTTCCTCCCAGGTTGGGGGCCAATGGCTGAAGTGGAGGGGAGGCGGTTTGCGCAGCCTCGGACAGCTGCCATTCGCCAAGCCCATCAGGTGGGGGTTCACATCTGGGAGGCTCTGTGTAAGAGCTTTTCACCTGGAGCCCAATGACTCCCCAAGGTCTCCCCAATGAGGCCTGTGGGCCTGGGCCCTCCTGTCCAAAACCTTCCCTCCCACAATCCATACCTGCATCAGCCTGCAAACAGTTAAGACACACCCACCATGTTAAAGATGAAAAATATAATGTTTATTAACTAGTAATGATAGAATGTTGAACTGTTATAAAAATAGAATTGTTAAACAACTGTTACAAAATAAACTTTGTGTTGAACTTTTACCCTGAGTTTTAACTGGGGTGGGAGGGGGGATGTCAACCTGGGGGGAGGGGGGAGAGGAAGGGCAGACAGCTTAAGGGTACTGGCGATATCGCCTGGGCTGAAAGACTTTGCCACCTCCTCGTGTCCGTGGACCCTGACGTCCTCGGGCTCGAGTCAGGGCAGGAGGGGTGGCAGGGGCTGAGGCAGAGGAAGGGGTGGCAGGGGCTGAGGGAGAGAAAGCGGGGACAGGGGCTGGATGGACAGGAGGAGTCCCTGGGAGAGAGGACCTGGCACAGCCAGGGCCTCCCGGATGGTGGTGCACATGGCACTCCACTGGGGGAGGAACTCGGTGAGCAGGTGATCATGCCAGCGCGCCTCCTTCCAGGTTCTCTCTGCCACGGTCTCTTGGATTTTTGCCATGGTCCCCTCCATCTTCTCCATGGCGTCGACATGCCGCCGCAGGAGGTCATTGTAGAACCTCCAGTGCCTGCGGGTGCTGTGGGACTGGGTGGGTGGTGGCACTGGTGTTGCCCGGCGGTCAAGTGCAGCAGGTCGGCTGTGGAGGAGAAGAGGGAGAACCAATCACTGTTACGAATTCACACACAAGTCCTTAAAACAAGGGATGGGAATGTTGTTACTGTAAGGCCACGTCTGGCTGCATGGGGCCCCGTTGTGGCTAGGGCAATGTCCACCTTCACCCCTTGCATCCTCCCCCCCTCCACCGTGGCTGTCCAGGCCAGGTAAGTGTGCAGCCACGGTGGGACAGGGGCCTGCAGCACTGTGGGTCTCCCGTGGCCCCCCACCCACATACCCACCACCTGCCCGCCTGCTTGCACATGCACAGAGAGATGCAAGCTGTGCAGGAGGACCAAGAAGTGCACATTGCTCTGCATCCTCTCTGCTCCCATCTCCCCCGTTCTGTGTCTGTGACCCTGACTGCACTCACCTGATGTTCCTTTGCCTGGGTCGGAGGATGGACGCAAGGCTTCCTCAGTGTCCGGGACAGGCTGCAGGGTCAGGGTCACGGTCTCCTGTGTCTGCTCCTCCTCCTCCTCCTCCACATCTTCCTGAGGGACCTCCTGCCATCCCTGCTGCACCGGTGTGGGCAACCCAGTCTGGACAAGCACCTGTGCAGACATTGGTTCCTGGCCTCCGAGGATGCGGTCAAGTTCACTGTAGTAGGCACAGTGCAGCGGGGCTGCACCTGATGAGGAGCATTGCTCTCGGGCCCTCATGTACCCCTGGCGCAGTTCTTCTACTTTGGCCCGTACCTGTTGCAGGGTCCTGGGGTAATGCCCTTTATCAGCCAGCCCCTGGGCCATCCGGCCGTAGACGCTGGCGTTCCTGCGCCGGGTGTGCAGGGCATTGACTGCTTCCTTCTCTCCCCACATTTCTAACAATGTCAGGACCTCTGGCCCTGACCAGGCTGGGGCTCTCTTTTTTTCTGCTGCAGGCACTTGGGCTGGCTCCCTGGAATGTCCCTGGGGGCCTTGTGGCTCTGCAGCTCCAGACATGGCACCATGACAATGAAGCAGGGAGGCAGGCTTGCTCTGTGGCCAGCTTCCTGTCTGAATGCCTAGCGGGGGTGTCTATGCCTTTAAAACATGGCTACAGACAGCAACAAGAGGTTTTCCCTAAAGAAAGACTGTCCAGCAGGGGATTTCCCCCGGAGGTCTTTTTCTGTCGACAAAAGAAACCCCCGTGTCCAGACTACGCTTTCTGTCGACAGAACTCTGTCGACAGAGGAGTTATGCCTCGTAAAATGAGGTTTACCGGCGTCGACAAAACTGACGCGTTCTGTCTACTTACTGTCGACAGAACGTGACAGTAGTGTGGACGCAGGTTTTGTTTTGTCGACAAAAGCCCAGTTTTGTCGACAAAACTATGTAGTCTAGACATACCCTCAGAGTGGAACAAGCACTTCTTTTGTGTTACATATAACATTTGTGTTAGTGTTCAACACAATATTAGACTTTGTTGCAACTGCAGCACACCTTTCTGATGACATGCAATGTACAGTTCATTCTGAGATCTATCAGTTAACCAGCTTTTAAAATATTTTAATGTGTGCCATGTTGATTTATATATTAGTTGGTTGATCAAGATGTCATGTGTTACCAAATCAAATGCCTTACAGATGTCCAAGTTTATTACATCAGCATTATTACCTTTATTATCTAGACTTGTAATCTCATAACAAATATCATTAGCTTAGTTTGACAGTGTTTATTTTCATAAATGTATGGTGATTTACATTAATTATGTTATCTTTCTTTAAATCTTTATTAATACAGTCTCAGCTGCTCCATTATCTTGCACAGAACTCATGACAGGCTGATGGCCCTATAATTACCCAGGTCATCCCATTTACACTTTTACAATATTGTCACAACATTAGTGTTCTTCCAGTGTTCTGGAGTTTCCCCAGTGTTACAGGATTTAATGAAAATCAGCATTAATGGTCTAATGATCTCCTCAGCCAGCTCTTTTACGATTTTTAGATAGAAGTTACTTTGAAGTGGATGTTTTGAACATGTCTGACTTTAACTGCTGTTTAGCACCCTCCTGAGTTACTGTTGGCATGAAAAGTGTTTCATCATCATCATCATCATCATCATCTGATGTTAATAATACATCATCCGGCTTTTCCCCAACTACAGAACAGAAATGTTAATTTAACACTTACGCCTTTTCTATATTATTATTGATAATTATATCATTTCTCTCTAATCACAGACTAACACTGTTATTAGAATTCCTTTCTTTCTTGATATATTAAAAACTTCATTTAGATTTCTTCTGTTTGCTTCCTTTATCAAAGATAGAAGGAGGAAAACAATGTAGTTTCTTATTTGTAATAAATGTGACATTTTATTTTAATCTGTTGTCTGTGTACCTCATGAAAAGCAATTGTTATGTGATTTGTACTGCACAATAGTGGCGTATATTCAGGTATAACTATCTGATATGCCAATAGTAATCACGCAGGGGACTGGTGGAGGTGCAGGATGATGTTTGTTATCAGGAATCTCTGGTATTACAAGAGACCAAATGTATGAGAGAGGGAAAGAAGTCCACATTTTTTACCCTAAGAATGGCCATGCTGAAGTCAGATGAAAGAGCCATCTAGCCCAGTATTCTGTCTTCTGACAGTGGCCAATGCCAGGCACTTCAGAGGGAATAAAAAGAACAGGTAATCAAGTGATCCCTCCCCTGCCATCCATTCCCAGTATCTGACAAACAGAGGCCTTTATAATCTTGTTCTGTTCCATCTTGCACTAGGTTTACATTTGAAGAGAAGTGGGCTGTGCCCACGAAAGCTCATGATACCATCTGCATGTTTTGTTAGTCTATTAATTGCTACCAGACCATTTGTTGTTTTTTTTTTAGAACATATCTGTGAGGCATGTTAATCCTGGGCCCTCAAAGACCCACTGATGCATCTCAAGTCAGTTACGAAAGACAGAAGGGCTTTTTATTTAAGTGCAGAAATCTTACTCTGCACTTGCAGAAATCTTACTCTGTAACACTAGGCACAACATAGGTAGCAAATCAAAACAGTAGACGTGGATCAGGTCTACCTTCCTTCAGAGAGTCTCTGATGGCAATAATTGTCCAGTCAAATTCTAGCCCCAGCCAGGATGTCTCGAGGAGTCTGATCTAGAAATCTGCTCTCCCTCCTAGCCAGCTCCTCACTGAGTCTTCTTCTAACTCCTTCCTCTTGAGCCAACAGTAACACACTAACCCTCTCCAAGCCGGTGTGGTGTTTGTATACTCCTTCACAGCTATACCGGAATTGGCCGTAGTAGACAGTGCAGAAGGACATAACACCATCACTTTCTTCTGAACCATTTCCATATCCTAATGGCCTTCAGGTGACTAGGAGTGCATCAAATTAGCAAAATATGCTGCTACTAGATAGTGGAGCTTGTTTGCAGGGCAATTTACATCTTCATTAATGGAGACCATATAGTCATATCTGTCTATTGCGTAGTTAGGAGCATTTCTTTCTATCATAATAACTTAATTATAGATCAGATCCATAGAAAATAGGGCACAGCACAATGCTAAAGAGTGTTCTTAGTGGATACCTGTTGGTTGGGGAATGTGGGGAAGCAATGGTAGTGTAACATGTGTAGCCAAAATTGGCCAGACAACATCTAATTTTCATCTACATTGAAGAGATTGTCCTTGACCTTCCCCTGCAGGAACATGATTTTACAAGTGTAGATGAAGACTGAGCTCCGCACAATCATGATCTTTCTCTCTGGTCTGATGCCAGTGTACCTTGGCAGTCCACATGCTCGGCTGCACTCAAAATTGGAAACACTTTTGCACTGTGTTCCCTGCAGGTATTTGTTTTGCTCGTACTGGTTTTTTTTTCTTTGTCTCTCTTATACCGTGTGTTCTAGGAACTTGTGAACATTATTGTGCTTCAGGCTACACTGATGGTAAAGTCACATGTCCTTAAGTAAAAGGAAATAGGGAATATATTTTGTTTCGGTTGTATAATGTGATTTGCTTATCCTGCACATAAGAGCCGAGATGGCAGCTGACAAAAGAATAGCCTGCAGCACTTTGATTATGGGAGACTTTCATGTATCTGGTGGAAGGATGGTTTCAATTCTGACCTTGATACACTTATTGAGTCTTGTTTCCTTATATAACTGGAACATGCAGAAATGAAATAACGGAAACTAGTTAAATGTATGGCCTGAAAAACAGAACAGTGATTTTTTTTTTAAAGCATGCAATACCTTTATAGCAGTAGGACCATGGAATGCTAAATATTGCAAATTAACTGTGCCTAGGAGCAAGTGTTTCAATCTTCCCCCTCCCCCATGGGACTCCTGCTTGCCACCCATCCCCATCCAAGTGGACCAACTGAAGCTGACAAGTCCTCATGTAAGTAAGGATTATTCATGTGAGTAAAAGGTGCGGCATAAGCCATTACAGGCTGACTGAATAAAATAACACTCTTACTGACGTAAGTGTACAATTGATTCCTAAAACTGGGAGAGAGAGGAATGAGAAGGAGGCTGCTGAGAGAGAACTCATTTGTCATTCTCTATGGTTTTGTCAAGTGCTCTATAAATTGACAGTGCTATATCCATTGTTTATACTAACATTGTTGAGCTTGTACTGAATTCTTCACTCAGGAGTTAACAAAAGCCATTGGGGTTTTGACGTGAGGAAGAAAGGAGTAGGACTGACCCCAAATAACCATTGACAAATGACTGTTTTTGATGGATTAGTAAAACACCATTTCTTTTCTCATTATTATCATTCCTGATGGTTAAGAGTAGGTGACTAGATATTGTGCCAAGTCTGATACATTTTCAAATAAATTTTTCAACACTGCACTGAACACTGTAGATATGATTGTGGGTTTGAATGTCAATAGCAATGTGACAAGATGTGTCTCTCCTTTCCTTCTTGGTTTACATCAACAGCAAGTTAGGTTGCATCTCTTCTGTCTATGACAATACCCGTCATGGGCTCAAAGCCTGAGAATACTTTTAAAACATACATCTGTCCTTGTTTCTGTGACTGTTATAGTCTATGGCATTGATTCTCCTTCCAGATGTGGAAAAGTCCTATAGTTTATAATAAGGATGAAACCAAGTTCTCTAGAAATATCATTCAATCTTTATAATTTAATGCTGTATGCCTTTCTTTATACCGGCTTTTGGAACCATTTAATAGAAAATTCTGTCCCTACATTTGAACATAGGCTACAATAGAATTTTCCATTATGTGGGATGATCTACAGAGAAATTATGCCAAACATCCAGCTCATGATCCTCCAAATCTAACATTTTAAAAGCATTTAGCCAGTCCCTTCAATCAAATTTGGTTCAGGAGAATGCAAGTTTTCATTTCAAAATTAAGAAGTTTCTAGTGCATGAAGTTATGAAGAAAATCTTCCTAAAGTTAACTAACTGTAACTGATGCAGAGTTATCTGTTGTCTCAGGAAGATCTTAGAAACATGAAATGCCTTCCTTCATCACAATGTAGAGTTATCATTATACCTGAAAGTTAATTCTCAAATTCAGCTTTTCAAATAACTTTTTTTGAGGGCATAGTTACAACAAATCTTTAACTTACTATGTAATACTGTGCTTATTACTTACTCAGGATCAGGGTAGTATTTAAAGAATCTCACTAAAAATTCTGGCTTGCTGACTCAGGAGCACTCTTTGGCCATGTCTACACTAAGCGGAAGATCGACGCTGCCATGGTCAATCTTCTGGGATTCAATTTAATGGGTCAAGTGAAGACCTGCTAATTCAAACTGAGAGGGCGCCCCTATTGGTGCTGGTATTCCTACTCCTCATGAGGAGTAAAGGAAGCCGATGGGAGCATTTGCAGCCTCCTGCTGTGTGGACACTGACTTAAGATATGTTGACTCCAGCTAAGTAATTTACATAGCCGAAGTTCCATATCTTAAGTTGACCTTCCCTTTAGCGTAGACCAGGCCTTTGAGTACACTACAAAGGGTGAGCAAATTTCCAAATCACTATCCTCATTTTTACCCTTCTCTTGTATATAATTTTCCATTAGAACAATCCATATTTTACTTCACCACAATTCCATAGGAGAAGTTATATTTTTACATTAATGTACATCACAAGTCTATCTGCTAATAATAAAAATAAATTAATTTGTCATTCTTTTTATAGTGCTGATCCTCTTCTGGAGCATTAAGTAAGCAGATCATAGTATTTTTAGGAAGCCAGCATTTTGTCATCAAATGAATTTAGCTAATATTTCCCCCCCTAAATCATCCCTTTCCTGGGCACAACCACAAAATGTGCAAGTATATTCCCCTTTCCCTGGAACCCCTACAGCAGAGCTCCTTCCTAGTAATAAAAATATAATGAATCTTAAATGGAGTCAAATGCCATCTCTACAGTAAAATGTAAAAAATTTCCTTGTGAGCTATATAAATTCCAATGTAGAGACCCAATCACTCAGTTCAATTTCTTTGTCCAAATCATCTCTCAACTTTTGATCTGGGTTGCTTTCTAATCAACACCTTTTTCAATCAAAATTATATAAATATCTTAGGCTTTTAAAATAATGTACATGCATATGCACTCACCAATAGTAATTTGCATAATTACTGCACTCTGAACTATGTGCTCAAATGGATAAATTCATGTGCCAACTGCCAAACAATTAATGTGAAGGTGGTGTTCCTAAAAATATTATGCCTCTCTTTTTCCAACAAACTCATGGTAAGTGCACTAGTGACTTTACCAAGTAAAAGAAGTTAGTTATTACATAATTACCATATTCCTTCCTGGATCTCTCATTATTTCCAGGGGGAGACTGAGATTCTTTCTTACTAAGGCTGACTTGGAGAGGTATTGGCTAGTGAGAGACTAAAATTTACAACACGATACTTTTTATTTTGAACATTAGAATGTGCTTGAGCATAGTACATCACCCTGTTTATTAGATTGAGGCCATAATAAAAATATATCAAGCCCATCTCCACAGGATTAATCTGACACCTCTGCTACAAGACTTATCCAAGAAGCATATTATAAATAAATTGATGAGTTTTTATGTCAGTGTACAGTTATTGTGAGAGGAGAAGTGGCTCCTTGTAATGGACTGGAGACTCAGCTATGGTGCTGAAAGAGGAGAGGGGAATTAAGGGGGCAGTTGCTCCGGGGCCCAATGATTTTTAAGGGCCTAGGGTTCCAGGCTACCATGGCTGCTACCATGGCAGCAGTGGCAGCCAGAGCCATGGACCATTTAAATTATTGCTGGAGCCCTGCATGGCATGGGCCATGCAATACTGAGGGCTAGCTGCCCCTAGATCTGCCCCCTTCCACCTGAGGCCCTGTTCCATCCAGGGGGCCCTGAGCCAAGGTGCTCAGGGCCCAGTGAAGTTTGTCAGCAGCCTTGGCTCTGTGCAGCTCAAGTGTACTGCCTTTGGCTGATGTCCCACCCATTGTCCACTCTGCTGTCTCCACCGTGTCTCTCTGGACCTGTGGCACATTGCTCCCTGGACTGTGGTGTCCTCTTCAGGACACTATCTTCTGGCAGTCCCCACTACTCTGTTCTTCCCCCTTCTGGGGATATTTGCAGTACTCAGTCCAGCCCTGCACTACAGTGGTGTAGCCCCTCCGTCAGGGATAAGTTATAGTTATGTGTTTGGCCTCTTTCTCCTGTGATTACTGGGGCAAATGGAGGGCAGGCCCACTCACTACTCTGGGCCCCAACATAGGGACCCTTGAGTGGCAATCTCTCACTGCCTTCCTCCACTCCCCTCTATTGCCTTCTTTCCCTGGTTCACTTCCCTTAACCCTTGCAGCCACTCAGACCTTGTATCAAGGCGGCAGTCTACCAGTGGGCAGTCAGAATTCCCACTGCTCTGCTATCCTGCCCACCATGCCCAATACTGCTCTGTCCTGGATGCTGCTCCCTCCACTAGGAGCCAGTCTGTCTCCCTTGCTCATCAGGGAGAGACTGCCCTTTGCTCTGCTGGGCTGCCCTTTATATCAGGGCTGCCCCAGAAAGCTGCCTTCTGATTGGCTTTCTATAAGCCCTTTCCTGATTGGCTGGGACTCTGTGCAGACTCCCTTTGATCTGCTTTAACCCTTCCTGGCTGGCGTGAGGCAGTCACCCCACTATACTCCTACATACCTTTATGCATTTAGGTCATGGTACAGCAGATTGTTTGGGCTGTAGTTGGTAAGGTCTGTTCAGCCTGTGCTGTTGTCATTGGGACCCCTCAATGGTAGGAAGAAGTTTACTTTTATGCTCCAGTGGTGCATGTGATGGAGCATCCAGTGGTTGGTGTACTCCTCTGTGTGTGTGTGTGTGTGTGTGTGTGTGTGTGTGTGTGTGTGCCCTGTGTGTGTTTTCTTCTACAGTGCTGTCCCAGGCCTGTGCAGACAGTTGCCACAGCAAACCTTGTGTGAACAGCCCAATGACCACAATATCCATTAAGGTACGAACGCAACCAGCCAGGTTTATTGTTGGTGAAGCATGGTAATAGCATCTGGCAGACTCTAAGAGGATATTAAGACATGTATGCCCATGACAATGGATTCAGCTCATTCAGTGGTGGCTCTTTCCACTTCCCTCCAGGCTGATGAAAGATATTCCCTGTGAGATACATCTTTATACCCTTGTATAAACAAGTTATGTATTGTCATTCTGACCTTATCTTTTAGGAGGGGTTAGTGTATTTGACACAGTTAGTGCTAACAGTAGTCACTGTGTTAGTCATAATTTAAAACCACTGACTAACTATTATTATCACGACCGGGGTTATATTTTCAAGATTTTTTTTCCCTTCTTGTGTTTAACAAATGCCTCCATCTAATATTGTTCTAACTCTCTCAAACTTACATGCCAGTTCTGCACTCTACCTCTGGAATGGTTTAGACATTCCAGCCACATGATTGTGGAGAAGTAGATTGCACATTAACTCTTGGGTATTGCAGCCGTAGTGTCTTATCAAATGGTTGGCAGGGGACCACAAATTTATTTAATTGAGCCCTGTAGTTGCACAGCCATTCTAGTGCTCAAAATAAAAAAAAAATTGTGTTGTAAATGTTGTTATTTCACCAATGTTTACCTCTCCAAGTCAATTTTAGTAAGAAAGAGGTACTGTTCTACATTTGGTGTGCACAGAAGATATTTGACATGTTCCATTTGTTATCGTTGCAGCAGATTTTTTTTTTCAGGGAAACATTAATGTTACCCAGAGGAAAAAGCTATGTCTGGGACAAAAAGAAAAAAAAAACCACACAAGCAGAAACAACCACCCACCAGATGAAAGTGTTCAGTTCCTGAATGATTTCTATTGATTTCTCTCACCTCTGCTGATCCAAAAACTCATACTTGATGCCCTTTTCCAAAACTAGATTGCAAATAGTCTAAACCAGGATTTGCTGGGTTCTCCACCATATCTACCTCTCTCTCCAGCTTAGTGTCACCTGTGAACTTTTTGAAAGTGCAAACCAGCACGTCAGCCAGATCATTAATGAAGATGTTGAACCATATCAGCCCCAGGACCATTCTCTGTGGCACTCTGCTTGATACTGGCTGCCAACTAAACATTGAGCCTGATGAGCTAAAGAGCTTTCTATTTGCTTTATAGTCCATTCATACAATCCATATGCCTTTAACTTGTTGGCAAGAATACAGTAAGAGACAACATTTTAAAACTTTAATAAAGTCCGGGTATATCACATGCATCACTTTCCCCATATCCACAGAGCCAGTTTCCTCTTCCTAGAAGACAGTTAAATTGATCAGACATTACTTGACATTGGCATGTTGATTCTTCCTGATCACCTTCCTCTCCTCCAAGTGTTTCAAATGGGATTTCTTGAGCACCTGCCCCATGATTTTTCCAAGTTCTAAGTATTCTCAAATGCATTCGATTCAGGCCCATGGATTTGTGCATGCCCAACTTTTCTAAATAGACTCTAACCTATTATTTCACAACTGAGGGCTGCTCATCTCCTCTTCATGCTGCCCCGTTCAGCAGTCTGGGAGCAAAATAAATAAATTTTAAAAAACCATTGAGTCCTTGAGTACTTCAGCTTTTTCCACATCATCTTTCACTAGGTTGCCTTCCCCATTCAGTTAGGATCCCACACTTTCCCTGACCTACTTCTTGTTGCTACCATCCTTGTAGAAACTCTTCTTCTTACCCATCACATCCCTTGCTAAGTGCAACTCCATTTGCACTCTGGCCTTCCTCATTACACCCTGCATGCTCAAACAATATTTTTATACTCCTCCTTAGTCATCTGTTAGTAGGCATATACTAGTAGGTGTAAAAGCAGGAAAGAACATTGTGGTTTTTGTTGTGAAAGAATCATTAACTTCAGTATAATTACATGAAAAGTATGTCCAGGAATCTTATAAATGCTTGATAAAAATCAAATTAACTATATAAAATCATTAAAAAAAATATTTAAGTATAACTTAATCATGGATGTTAGTCTAGGGTAATCAATGGAGTTGCACCAAGTTAATTAACTAACCCCACGGCCAAGCACACTGACACAGAGGGGTAAAGAGAGCAGTTTCCCCAGGGCCCAGCCATTCAAAGGGGCCTGGGGCTCCCAGTTGCTACCACTGCCACTGCAGCAGTAGCAGCAGCCAGAGCCCTGGGCCCTTTAAATTGCCACTGGAGTGCTGCTTTGCATGCTCCACATGGGTCTGAGGGCTGGGAGGGGCCCATCATTGAGGTCTGGACAGCGCTGAGGGCTGGCTACTCCTGGCCCCATTGCTTCTGCCTAAGGCCCTGCAGCTGCCCCTCCCACACCTTGGCCCATAGAAGCTGATGTCTCCACTACCCCATCCTGTCCAAAGTTCTGTACTATGTGTTAGCAGCAGGAGTATATAACATCTGAAAAAATGTTTCAGATGTTAAAATGGCTGAGCTTTTTCATAACACTGGCTGTAAGTTATTCTAGAACAATAAAATATTTATATAGGACCTTCTCTAACAAAGGATTCCAGTGTGTTTTACACTTGTAACAAACTGATGCACAAAAAATACCCAGGTATCACTTCTTCACTTACTAATGCTTATAAAGAATGTAGGAAATTCTGATTTATTTTATCTTCTCATACTATATATTAGATTTATAGTAACTCTCCTTTTGTATGTCAATGAAAAGTTTGAACATATTTTTTTCATTTTAATAAACTTTATATTTGATATCCAGGCTAATAAAAATATCATTGTAACATTGTAACATGTCAAAAAGATGCTAGCATAATCCACAGTCAAGTGAGTTAATAAAAGTAATTCTTTTGGCTATAAATATTCAAGGCTACTGTGTCTTTTTTGTCCTAATGCTGCCTAGCCACCAGCCTACTAGCTAGCTGTTCTACTACCCCAATGGCTGATTTTTAAGATATCCAATATAAGCTCCCAACCTGTAAAAGGATGGCCTCCATTGTACAATGATGTCAAAAGTAATAAAAATCACAAACAAAACTTTTGCATAGATTCCAACCACCCTTGCAGAAAGCCCCGTGTAGATACTATATTTTACTAAAATGGCCAACTTCAGTAACTGGGCAACATCCATCTTTCTGCTAAACTGAAGTATAACTTTTCAGATTCTTTTTCTCATCAATTCATTTCTTTTCACTCTGATTCATTCTGGATGTTTGAGCTGCATAATTACTGTGCAATTATTATTCAATAGCTTACAGTATGCTAATCCCTGTACTCTGACTGACCATTCTTAGACAAATTGCAGAGATATCAATGATCAATGTATAGTGATTACTGTATAGCTATGTCTCAATAACCATACTAAAGACACATCCTTAGCTAATTAGCTGCTATAAGCCTTCTGGTCTGATAGGTTCCTCCATTATAGAATTTCCATGCTGCCAGTTAGTAACAAGGGAATAGATTTACAAAAAGGATTTAGGCTCAGTGTTGCAATGCCTAACTTTAGGTGCCCTGCTGCCCACTGGCACTCATTGTCCAAGTTAGGAGACCTGTTTCCTGTTTCTGCAGTTCCTAGGCACAGAGAGGCTGCTAGCAATGGCATCAACAAAAGCCAGCCAGTTGAGCAGTGAGTTGTCTAGACTAGCCAGTGGGAAATGCCGAGAGCCAGGGTATGGCCTATGGCCCACATCTCTCAGGGACTTCGATACATAACTCAGGGGGTGGTGGGAGGCATCTATCTCTGCTTAGGATTTATAGCTGGGATCCGTCTTCTGGAGTTAGGCTTTGTCTATGTTAACCCCCGCCATTGATCTAATCTACGTCACTTCAGCTGAGCAAATAGCATAGTTGAAGTGGACATACTTAGTGTGGCGTCTTGGGCATGGTAAGGCTGGTGGAGGCTGCTCTCCTGTCAATGCCAGTTATTCTTCTTATCCTGGTGGGGTATCGGCTTCAATGGGAGAGTGCTCATAGATTGATTTATCGAGTCTAAGCCAGACACAATAATTTGATGGTCAGTGGATCGATTGCTGCACTATCAATCCCTGGTGTAGTGGAGACGAGCCCTCAGGCCCCTAAGTCAGTTCAACCCTTTCTCTCAATAAATGGAAGTGGAATGGTGGTGTTCTTTTACCCAGTGGCCCAGAAGTTGGAATGCTCACCTGTATGTGGAAGAAACAGGTTCCATTCTCCACTCTGCTTGAGAGGAGCAAGGGCTTGAATACACAAAGGTGCCCTACCCATGAGGTTCTGAGGTGGGACTCTCCTAATGTCTCATGTTGTGGCTGTTCCACTTTGTAAAAAATACTTAAATATTTACTAGACCACTGATAATGGGAATGACTGTTGCCTGGTGAATAGTGTGTTCACATGGGAAACCCCGACTCAAGTTCCTGGTCTGATAACTCCCTTAGGCTCTTTTCCCCATAATAACTCTCTGGCAGAAGACCATTGCAAACATGCAGCAATAAATGGCAATGTGACAAGATGAAATGGGGAAGTCAGGGCCAAAAAGGATTTATAGATATATTTAAAAAGACCATTTAGCAGTTATAGGCAGGCTGTTTTGTTCTTGTTGTCTTCTCTGCTCTGTCATTTCAATTTAAAATGTGTAATTACAAAGTTCAGTAATTACTTGAGGGTGTTTGTTATCCTGAAACATATTTTTTTCTTCTCAGTTTACAAAAGGCCCTGTACAATGGCCACTGAAATGTATGCCCATTGATTTCTTTGGGAGCTGCAGGCTCGGAGCCAGATTCTTAGGTTTTGGCCTGAAGCTAGGACTGTGAATGCCACCCTTAGCACCAGTATTGTTTTTGCTTAGCACAGTGGCTCATTTAGAGAACGTGAAACATTATGATAAATCTGGGGGATGCTCTTTGCAGCTGGCTCTGCCTTTTCTGTTTCTGCATCTGTTCCTCTGAATTCTATAACCTCCAGCACATGACAGATCATGGCTTTTTCATGGGCACATAAGACAAAAACATAAGACATGGGACCTGCTGTTTTGCTCTGAGAATGTATTATTTAAAATGTTTCTCTTCTTGCTTCTACTAAATTGTAGTTTAAATAAGCAGAGACAGGCTCAGACAAAAGCTGATTTAACTGTGTGTATGTATGCAGTTTCTCAGATCAGAATGATCATTTGTCTTTTTCATAACTCACTGAAATACAAAATCTGTTCAAGTCTCAGCCGTCTCTAGTTTTCTTTCCTCACTAGTATTTGATCCAATTATAAAACATGATGGATTATTTTATATTTTATTTAAAAAATGGAGTGATGTAAACTCCATTGCTTTTTGCTGGCAAATGGATTAAGGTCTAGAGAAGAGCCACAAAAATGATAAGAGGATTAGAAATCATGGCTTTTAATGATAAAATTATTGTAGCCTTATTGGTCCCAGAATATTAGAAAGACAAGAGAAGATATTGCCTCACGCATCTTAGCACATAATGATAGGCTCAAGCAGTTCAGTGTATTTCATTTAACAGAGAGAAAGTTAAAGGTAACATGATTATTGTCTATAAGTATCTGCATGGGTTTAATAAAGGGCTTTTCAATCTAGCAAAGAAAAATATTTCACAGTCCAGTGCCTGGAACCTGAAGCTAGACAAAATGAGACTAGAAATAAGGAATACATTTGTAATGGTGAGACTAATTAACCCTGCGAATGATTTACCAAGGGCTATGGTAATTCTCTATCACTGGCAATTTTTTAATTAAAATTGAATGCTTTTCTAAAAAAATAAGTTATAGGAATTATTTTATAGCCTGTATTGTATAGGAGGTCAGACTAGATGATCACATAGTCCCTTATAGTCTTGGAATATATGAATCTAATGAGTTTAGTGGCTTTTTCCATAGAAAAATCACATATTTTAGGGTTCAACAGTATTTAAAGGCATATCTATTTATCCTATTGACATCCGTGAGAGATTTGCCAATGTGAGGAAAACAGAACAGAATCCAAACTGATTCACGAGGTGCAGTGGATCATTTTTATTTTTCTTCTCCCTTTACTGCAAACAACTACATTTACTTTGAAACAAACAAGTAACATTAACATTTTCCATCATAAAATATCACTAAGGGCTCAATCTGGCAATCCTTAATAAATCAACGTTCACCAAGGGAACTTGAGAGGGCAGCTTATACATAAAGAAGACTGGTTATATCCTAAAAGAATTTCCCCCTCCATTTGCACTCTCTCAGTATTATTATTATTTTGGAGAATTAAATACTTTCTGTGAACTTATTGAACATGCATTTTGCATAGCTGTTATAAACTACCTTTTTCCTCTCTGTTTTCTCCTCCTATAGTAATTTAAGTTTATCCTTGAGCCCTACAGGTTTAGCGAATTAGTGCACTATATCTTGTCTAAGTTCTCTGGAGTTTTCTGTCAGATTTGGTTGAGACAAGCCACTGAGAATCCAAAACAAGAAAAGAAAAAAGAAAATGGAAACCTGACTTGAATCTTTCTGTGTTGTGGGATGTGGGGATCATTACATTTTAAATATAAAAGTCACATCAGAATGCTAGAATCAGTCTTCATTCCTTGATCTTTTAGAGATAACCGAAAAATAACAGCCCTGAACTCATATACTGTTGTTGGCTCTCTTTTCGCTGTCTCTGAAGAATTTAAATTTTCTCACTTGAAAAATATAGAGTGTTTTTCACTGGGTCCATCTGCTGATCTCTAACCAAACCTAAAATATGCCAGAAAATAATCTCAATTCACTGAGCTGTAAACGTAGCAATATTTCTATTCTGCGGGTACATCTAGATTACATGCCTCTGCCAACAGAGGCATGTAAAATAGGCTACCCGACATAGTCAATGAAGCGGGGATTTAAATATCCCCGGCTTCATTAAAATAAAAATGGCCACCACGCTGTGCCAGCTCAGCTGATCGTCGGCACAGCGCGCGAGTTAAGATGCGGATTGGTCGACAAGGGAAGCCTTTGTCCACCACTCCTGTAAACCTCGTTTCACAAGGCATAAGGGAGCAGTCAACAAAGGCTTCTCTTGTCGACCGATCCGCATCTTGACTCGTGCGCTGTGCCAACGATCAGCTGAGCCGGCACAGCGTGGTGGCCATTTTTATTTTAATGAAGCCGGGGATATTTAAATCCCCGCTTCATTGACTATGTCGGGTAGCCTATTTTACATGCCTCTGTCATCAGAGGCATGTAATCTAGACGTACCCTGCGTGAGCCTATATTGAAAAACAAACAAACAAAAAATGGGATTTATTTGGTGATTGATTTTTTTTCTGAAAAATTGAGATCCCCTGAAACTCTTAGAGTTATATAACAAGGAATTGTCAGGATAGTGACTCACTTATATTATTTATATTACGCAGGAGATATTTTAAATAAACTCAGTCCTTTCTGGGCACAACACCAAGATGCAAAATTTTCACAGGAGACTTTGCAAACTTTTTTTTAAATCAATTTCAGCCAGCTCTAATCACATCAATTAGGGAAATACTTGGCAAGCAAACTTAGAAAAGCAAAAGACTTATTACATAATGGAATCCATCTCTCTTGGAGTGCAATATATCCCATAGTACACCAGTACACTATTTATTAGAAATGAACTGTTATACTTAAGGTTCAAGATATGAATGACTATGGAGTTGATTTTACCTTGATTTGTTAATTTTTCTATTTCAATTATTTGTAATGGGCATCCTGGTCCCTAGCATGAATTATTAAGATTCTACTCTTATACAACATATGCACCTTATAATATGAAGGTATTTTTGTATTTTGTCTCCTTGTCGTCTGAGCTGAATAATCAAATAAAAAGGAAGTAGCTTTATTCTTAAAAGCAGATGATCAATATGCCGAGGATGAGTGCTCATCAATAGCTGAGAAAGAGTGACCAATTGAGAGGTATGGGTGTGGGAGGGAGAGAGGGAATGAGTCTGTACAGTGCCCAGAGCTATAGGCTAATTCTGACGGGTGCCCCTCGATACTACTGCAGCACACATAATGATCATTCATAATATATGACATTATGGAACAGTTCAGAGGAGTTTTGGGCATGGGTTTGTGATGGCCGCTTTATAATATTGCAAGTGGTAAAGTCACTGTTATATATTCTGTAAATGCTACATATGTTACAGGAGTATTTTAGAAAGTTTTAAAGATTGTATTGATTTTTTGTGTGTGTGTATCCCTCTACCTGTATAACCAGGTGCCTTGATTACCATGACTTCTGCAGTGTGGTCCTCAAGGAAATCAGAGCAATGTCCAAAAATGACCTAAACTAGTTTTTTTTACATATACAAATATTCAGCTTTAAGGTTCAATAACTTTAAGATTGGGACTTTCAGGGAAGCTGGATTCTTCCCTTCCCTGTGCTGAAAAGATGCCTATTTTTAGTACTTTGCGGTCAGGAGATATTGGACTTTGAAACTGTGACATTTTTGTATATAGAAATGCTGCTACTATTGCAGCACTGAATGTTTGCTGTTTTAGTCTTGAATACATGTGACTTTGTGAGGGATAATCCACATTCAATGGAAAAGAAGAAAACATTTGTCTGGAAGGTTGTATTTTTTTTCTTTTTTTAATGCAGAGTCCCATTTTGCTCACTGGACATGCTCAGAAACTGTTACATTCACTGCGTCCAGAGAGATAGTGTACACAACAGTCTGTTAGGTTAGCTGGGGGCTTCAATATTTATAGTGCAATATAACAGCACTGAGATGGTTTATAATAAAACTCAGAATAAGTTTATTAATATACAACAGAGATGTAAGTGATATTAAGCAGAGATAACAAACAGGAAATGGTTAAAAACAAAACAAAATGCTTTCTAGTATCTAAGATTTAACTTTAACTAACTATACTCTTTGCCTAAATAGCTTTCTCTCTTACACCGAGTCACCTACATCTCCAGTCCTCTGACAAGAAGAATCAATATTCATGGAATTAGAGGGCATTGTTCCCGCTATCTCCTAAGTGATGGATATCTAGAATGTTGTTTGCTCTCCTGTCATTCCTAAAAGTCCATTGTCTTCACCGCAAGGGCCAGGAACACCTCTTGGGGGTTCAGACTTTGCTTTGTTCTCAGTGGCTCACCAAGTGGTCATTTGTTCGTTTGCTTTGTTTACCTTGTATATAAATGCACTTTCATTATTCTCTGGCTTACAAAGCTTGACTGAGACAGGTAAATTCACATTCCTTTGTCTAAGTAAGGCTTGTTTATTACTTCTTTCCACAACATATTTTAGGAACATATTTACTTACAGTACAAGTATCTAACGATACCCCACCTATATATACACCATATAATAATACTCATGGCCAGCATTTCATCAGCTTTCATAAAAGAACCCTGTTATAGTACAATAATTATAATATATTATCAGTTGATTCAAGTGCTTATTACTGAGACTCAAACCCCCTGCTTTCCTCCTAGGATTTTGTTAATCAAAAACAAATAATCTTTTTACAATAACAACAAAGACCAAAGCAACAAGTCAACTCTATGCCTTACTAAGCCATCTCAAAAACTCCTGCTTTATTATTGTATCACCCTGTAGTTTAAAGTGTGTCACTGCACATTATTACTGAAAAATTGCTTATTTTCTCATTTTACTATATAATTATAAAATAAGTGAATTGTCATAAAAATATTGTACTTACATTTCAATGTATAGTATATACAGCAGTCATTGTCTGTATGAAATTTTAGTTTGTACTGACTTTCATTAGTGCTTTTTGTGTAGCCTGTTGTAAAACTATGTTAATTTCTCAATGAGTTGATGTATCCCCTGGGAGACCTCTTCCTAACCCCAGAGGTATTCAGACTCTTGGTTGAGAACTATTGGTTTAAGACACTAAAGCAGAGTTCACTGTGAAAATATCGCTCACTGACTAAACTTCACCCTGAAATTGACATATGCAAAAGAATTAGTGTTGTTTGCTTGAGAAGTGAGGAGTGCTTTTCAACAGGCCTAATGAACAGGCCTCACCATACGTATTAAATATAGAGTGTCATTTTAAGTCCTGCCATAAGAATACATATATAGACTATACTATCACTAATCATAGCAATAAAGTCATGGAAATAAAATTGTATATTACTGAAAGTAGTTTTTATGACCTGAAAGAAAGAAATGAGGAAAAGTACAGAACTTCAGAAGATAATGTATCTGCAATGTGCTTGTTGAATAGTTTCCTCTGTGATCTGTTTCTGACCTAGTGACCTTTGAGGGGACAAGATGCATGTGAGCAAAATGCTAGCTCATGGTGGTTGCCATACATTGTGAAACAATTCCTGAAGTGTCACCTTCAAAAAGTGTTTATTTCTAGGAATGACACAAAATTACGGAATAGCCCTCTGGTTGGCAGTGCTCATGTGTAGGTGAGGAAACTGGGGGAGACACATGTCCCCTGTAAACACAGAGAAGATCTGTACATTAGAATTGTTTACTCCAACTCTCAATGACAGCCAGCCAACCTCAGTGTGAATAAGTAACACTCCCTCCCACTCCTGACAAAACCTTCCCTCCTCCAACCATGCCCCGGGGGACTTATAAGCACAAAAGGACATGAAGGGTTATTCTTCCAGCCCTACACCACCATAATAGTGTGAACATTCTCTAGTGAATAGAACATTTGTCATTATGGCACCTTTATGCTGACAGAGCCAACAGAAGGAATCTATATTTGAACTGGGGAATGGATCTCCTTATGCTAAGTGAAACTCTGTTGCTTTCAGCTAAACTCTTATGACTGCTGACATCCACTTACATTTTGACCCTCATGTTCTTCAGTATGTTGTCTACATGCTGAGCAAACCAGGAGATTGAAGCTAGCTCAGGTATGTCTACATGAGCTACATTTACACCCTGTGTTTGCAGTATGGATACACGCCAAGGGAGTTTAAAGTTCATCTAAGTTGGTATGATAGGACATTAAAGGGGTGGGAAGCTGAGGTGAGGTGCACTGAATTAGACTCCCTCTAAACTTATATAGATTTGTTAGACTCGAGAGTTTGCAAATGGATTAAAACATTTTATTTAAATTGCAAATAGGAGAGCTGTTGAGGAATTGAGGCTGTGTTCTAGATACTGATTATATGTGCCATGTGTAGCCATGACAACACACTTCACCTATGTCATAATTAGAACCTCAGTGAGCTGTTTGCCTGAATACTACTTGTGTTACAAAAGCCTTACTATATGTGCAAAAAATACATAATCTTTCCTGTCTGTCTGCCTGGTTTGGTCTAGTTAGTAGAGTTCTTTATGGCAGCCTCACTTGATTAAATTTCCATTAAGAATGACCTAAGCTTTGAACTAGGATGTCAAAAATATGTATAACAACCAGCACAGTTCACCTTAGATTTCTCATTGAAATTCAGCGTCTAAAGAAATAAATCCTTTCATTAGAAGAGGACATTTTTAACATAATAGTTTACATCTGTGGGAGGGAGAAAATGAAAGTAAATTGAGCATGAAATGTGTGTTCTGGCTGCCGTCACCCACTAGATGTAAGTACAGACACCCAGGGAAATTATGAATTAGCATTTAGCTTTTATAGGAACGTCTTTTAAATTAGCACCATCTCTGCTACATGGTGTCCCACTGCATAGAATGTGTTCTGCTGTGGAGATGACTTTTGGTAGCACCTTTTGGGTGTTTGTGAATAACCTTGCTTTTGGATTTTAGACTTTGAAGGAATGTTAAAATTCAGCAGAAATAGTTCCCCTTCAATGCTATAAATGAGACTATTAATGCTAGAAGTGAGACTAGTATTCTCAAAAGTGCAACTGCTGGAGTATTTTCAAGCTTCTTTGAACTTCTGAAAATCTAAAATACCTGAGAGAAAAGCAGACCTTTTGAGATGAAGCATACTCTATTTCTGTCCTCAACTTAACAGAATTTTGCTTTGCAGCCACCACAGAAGTCTTATGTTTGGAAAACAGCCAGAGCATAAAAACTAAAAAATGTGTTTAAAATCCCATGAAACTGTTTCTTAGAAAAAGTTCACTTGATTTCTTGAATATATTCTGGTGCCAAGCAGTCTCCTCTCTGCCATTTCAATCAGAGTAAAAAATATTGAAGTACTGTTTGATGTAATATGGATAGTTTGTTATATATGAAACAACTCACCTTTACAAGGAACCATTCAATATTTACTGGCCCCAAAATATAAACCTCTCCCTTTCAATGTCTGTCTTACCTTAAAAATAGACTCTTCATATTAAAAAGGCTATATACTGTTTTTTTTATTGTACTGTTTTTGTCTATTTCCGAAATAGACGATTTTGGCCATAGTATTTAGTCTACATGAGCTGAGTACAACAACCAAAAGTCATCCCTCTACAATTTGACTGATTTTTAACTTGTTTTACATCAATCAGGGTTGATTTTTTGCCCAGCACTACAGATTTCTAATGCCCACAACATATACTTTCCCAGTAGGAGAATATTTCAGGAATTTGAAGACTATGTTCCTAATGAAATCTATCCATTTCTCTTTAGTTTTTCATGTGCAATCATTGTCTTCGCAAAAATGAGAATTTATGTCCATAAATGGCAATATGCATCCAAATCAAGACATTGATTTAATAAATTAGAGTTATTGGGTCAGAAATCATCTTATAAAGTTTCACTTGACTGCAACATTATCCTGCCAACTGACCAAGACTTTACAGTGGCTGGCTTTACATATCTCCTGCGCTTGTCCCACATTAAAGAAAAACTGGAATGAAAACCTAATTCCCAAATTAATGTACATAGAAGCACCTTTTAGTCCCACATTTTGCTTGACATTTATTATGAAGGAATTTTCCTTAGACTTACAATCATCTAAAATACTGTCAGAAGTAACAATATTTTTTTCTGTTTTGTTCAGTCTCAACACAGCTGTTTGTTACATATTTAAGGGAAGGAATTGTAGATTAAATCTAAAATTGTGAATGCCTCAAGTACTAAATCTGTCTGTATATTTCTACCAATCACAGAGGCTAATAGCCTTTCAAAAAGACAACCTTCACTTCTATGCTGTTGAGACCTACTTTATACTCTGTGTGCATTGCAGGTGAAAATTGACAGGAGGGATCAAGGAAAAAAGGAAAGGTGATTTAGAATTGTCATAGTGGAAGTAGTAGAGAGGCATTATAAATATTGTATCCTACAATATAAGGTTAATACATATATTATTCTATATATTAGCTTACCAAAAAAAACCAGTAAAGGCCTTTATTCTGCAATGAGTTTATCCAACTGTAAAACAAGTCTGATTTTTCAAATGAGAATCTATAAATGCATATATATATAATTTTTTTTATTAAGGCTTATTTACAGTATTCATTGCAGCCAAATGAGAAAAAGAATCTCTGGTTAATGGCCCTAATTAACACTCTTAACAGCTAAGAATTTGTTATCCAAAACAGAAATGTTTCCCTGAATTAGAGCTAACATGTTCATCCACTTGCTGCAGTATGGAACACGATGGAGAAAAAATCATGTTTTTACTTGACAATGCCAAATGTGACTTTTCTTAGCTTCCCCGAAGTTTAATGCCAGATGAGACCATTAGATTATGTAGTCTGATCTCCTGTATACCTCAGGCAATTACATTTCACCCATTTACTCCTATTTTGAGCCCAATAACTTTAGTTAGACTAAAGCATTTCAGTTCTCCAGAGACTAAACTGTTGTGTGCCATAGGCAGAGAACTGGAGAGACTGAGGTGCTATCAGTGCTCAAGATTCCTGCAATAACATGGAACTGACTGAGACATGCTCAGGAAATCCCAGCAGGTGATCTGCTCCCCAACCTGGGGAGGAAGATGAAAAACCTTCTAGGTCTCAGTCAATGTGATTTGAGGGAACTTTCTGTTGCAACCCCAAATCTTGTGATCTGTTTGACCATGAGCATATGAGCAAGACACCAGAGGCAGTTATCTTGTAAAAAGATTCTCAGCACCGCCTCACAATGTTGTTTTACTCCAGCCAGTGTCTCCTCTCCAGCTCTGAACAATCCCTGATGCTTAAGAGGAAGAAGAACAAGGCCTCTACATATGGAATACTTGTGGTCAATTGTGCTCTGGGAAAGAAATTCCTTCCTGACCTTGTAGGTTACCAGCTGAAGTCATGAGGCATAAGATTTGATTATAATCAACATGGTTCTCTTATGTAGCTCCATCAAAAATCTGTTTGTTTGCAAAGACCTTTCCTCCTTGAAACCATGCTGACTGGCATTATTATCTTTTAGGCTCTAAGTCTTTGTTAATAGTGTCCCAAAATTAATTCTTCATGCCGCTTTTACCTGGGATTGAGGTCAAGAGAACTGGTCTATGATTCTTTGAGTAGGCAGGGCTCTAATCCTATAGAATCTCCCCAATTTTCTGAAATTTGTTAAAAATTAGCATTAGTAATTCAGAAAGCTTTTTAGCTAGGTTCTTTAAGACTCTTGATGTAAGTTACCCAGGCCTGTTGATTTGAAAATGTTTAATTTTAGCAGCTGATATATCACATCATCCTTTGTTACAGAGGACAAACATTCTATTCTATCCACAACATTATGTGGGATGGAGACAGCCTCCTACTTTGTTCCAAATACAGAGCAGAAATATCTACTGAATAGTTTTGCCTTTTCTATATTAGTATATACAATTTTACAATTTGCATCTAGAAATACCTGACTTAAGGGGCTTCTTTTTTCTAATATGTTTAAAAATACCTTTTTATTGTGTTTAACCCTATTGCCTTAGCTATTTCATTGACTCCTTTAACTTTCGTTATCAGTCATCTGTATTTAACTTGTAACATATTCATTGTCACTTACTTCTCCTTTTCCCATCCTTTGTGTATTGATTTTTAATGTTCTTATGGGCCATATCCTAGGACACATCTACGTGATATGAGATGTGGAACTCCTTATTGCCACATATATTAACTCTGTACTACCTAATCCAATACTGAAGACCATCTGGGAAGCTTCAGTGGTTCTGTGCCTATTCTGTGGGCTGGACCCCTAAAGTCACTGGAGGAGATGGTATGCTTTTTCAGTTTGGTACTGTGTTTTTCCTTATGCAAATCTTTGCACATCTTGGTCCCTTTCTCTCTTAATACAGGAGTTGTGGGGTCTATTGTGGCTCTGGGGTCAGTGCTAATAATAAAATGCACATATCCTGAATCACAGTGAGGAATCTACCCCAATCCCTCCAACCACATATTATACTGCTGTCATCTCTCAACCCCCAAGTCACAATAATATATCATTTTGAGTGTGCTAGCTTGCATCCTGGTGATTGCAATATGGTAGCTGTAATGCTGTTAGTGCTGACTGTTTTAGAAATAGCTAGCCTAGCAGGAGAAAGAGTTGCGTGGTTATCACATTCCAGGGTGCTATGCAGACCAAAGAGGTTGTATCATTATCTGTCCTGCACTCTTGAGTTCCTCACCGTGCTTTGCTATTGTATCTCCTAACCCTGCTTCACCACCCCCAAACAGCATGCGGCTCATACCCTGAGTATCTGTGGATAGCAGTATGCCAGCACACTCTGGTAACACCTCAACACATGCCCAGTGCCAGGAATTCCCCCAAATGTGTCTTCTGTGCTGTCCAGCCCTTTCCTGGACAGTTAAATTATTAGAGATCTGTTGCCCCTGTTTGGAGTGGATGTATAACAGTTTGCTACTTTGAATTGTTTGGTATCACCAATTAATTTAAACACAGCATTGGATTAATTGTAATTAAAGAATTAAACAAGTTTATTTAACTACAAAGAGATAATAGTTTGCACTTAAAAACTATAAGGTATCAAATTCAGAAATGGTTACAAGAGAAATAAAGATAAAATTCTTCTTTCTTTTAACTAAAACTTAATAAATTATGTTTGGTTCAAGATGAAATCCTTACCACATGTTTCCAGCAACAAAGCAGACCAAATCCTCAGGTCAGAACCACTCCCAAAGTCAAAAAGGCAGTTCCTTTGTCTTCTCATGTGAAAGAGCAAGAGAGAGAAACTACTCAGGGAGTTTGTGCCTCTCCCTTTTATAGTCCAGTCATCCTGTGAAATGCATTTTCCTGTGGGTTACCTCTAGATACATTTCCTTCCAGTTGTGAGGCTGGAAACATGGGGTATCATGGTGAAAGAGGCTCCAAGATATATTACAACTGGAAAAAGAACAGAGAAGGGCAACAAAAATTATTAAGCAACAGCTTTTGTATGAGGCAAGACTAAAAATACTTGGACTTTTTGGCTTTAAAAGCAGATGGCTAAGGGGGGAGGGGTATGATAGAGGTCTACATAACTATGACTAGTTTGGAGAAAAGAATAAGGAAGTATTATTTACTCTTTTTAAATAACACAAAAACCAGGGTTCGCCTAATAAAATTAATTGGTAGTAGGTTTAAAACAAACAAAAGGAAGTCTTCAAACAATGTATGGTTAACCGCTGGAACTCATTAGAAGGGGGTGTAGTGAATTCCAAAACTGTAATGGGTTTAAAAAATTATTAGGTAAGTTCATGGCAGATAAGTTCTTCAATGGGTATTAGCAAAAATTGTCAGGGATGCAACCCCATGCTCAGGCTGTCCTAGGCTGTAACTACCAGAAGCAGGGAATAGATGACAGGATGTAACACTCAGTGATTGCCTGTTCTGTTAATTCCCTCTGAAGCACTTCATCACTCTTGGAAGACAGGATACAGGGCTAGATGGGCCATTGGTCTGAGCCAATATGGCCATTCTTATGTTCTAAATCAGTGGTCCCCAACCAGTAGATCAGGATCTACCAGTAGATCTTGGAGCCTCTGACAGGTGATCCTGACTGGTTTGGCTGGGAAGCTATCAAGTGCTGGCACTTCAGTTGCTCTTCCACCCACTGTCATGCTGCTCCTGCTCTCTGCCTTGGAGCTGCCCTTTGGCAGCCTCCTGCTTGCTGTGCAGGGTATGGGATGGGAGGTGCTGATGTCAGGGTGTCCTTCCTCCCTCCACTCCTGTACCCTGTCTCCACACAGAGAGAAGGGCATGGAGGGAGCTTGGCAATGCAAATCTCTGTCATACTCACAAGCACACACTGTCCTGACCCAACACGTACATGGGGAATCATCGCTACTTTTACTGCTTGCAAAGTGGGTTGTTTTTAGTTTTTGACTGGCGTGTGTGTTTCATAACTTGCATTTCTCTTATGCTTAAATTTAATTATTTGAGAAGTGAGTTCTAAAATGCCTAACCTGTCATGTCTGGACTAATTGTCCTGATGGTGGTTGTGGTCCTGGAGGTGGCTGGCATATCCCTGTGGTGGGTCAGCACAGGGGGTCTTCATGCCTGCAGACACTGTTCCTGCAGCTCCCATTGATCAGTAATGCAGAACTGTGGCCTGTGGAGGCTGTGGGCCTGCTGTGGATGAGGGGTAGTGCATGTAGCCACTGCTCTATGTGCCAGGTGCTTTTGGGAGTGGTGGGGGGCCAGGGTGGGAGCTGACCTGCCTTGGCTCTGCTGCTGGCTGTCCCACTGCTCTCAGACTTGAACCCTCTGCCCTGCACTCCCCAGAGGAATGCCCTATCCCCTAGGCCACTCCAGAACCCACCCTACCTCCCTTCCATCAGAGGGCCCCTTATCTTGCCTTCCTAATGCAGGAGCCAGGTGCATCCCTGGGGCAGCTCATGTTGGCTGTCTGGCCACTCTCAGGAGGGTGGAGGCACTCAAGCCCCCAACCCTACGCTCCCCAGGCAAATGCCCTATCCCCTAGGGCACTCCAGAACCCATCCCTCCTCTCTCCCTTCCTTCAGGGAGTCACCTCCCACACTCCAAACCCCTCGGCCCAAGACCAGAGCCTGCACCCCAACTCCCTACCCCAGCCTGGTGAAAGTGAATGAGATTCGGGGAGGAAGGGAAATGAGGAGAGCAGGGTGAAGCCTCGGCTAAGGGGTGGAGTAGGGGCAGGGCCTCAAAGAAGGGACGGGAAGGAAGCCGGGCACGGGTATTTGGGTTTGAGGTAGATCTTACATTGCACTTAAATTGAAAAAGCGATCTTGTGGTTAAAAAGGTTGGAGACCACTGTTCTAAATGAAAGCAAAACTCTCAACATTGTGTTACCTCTTATTTGTCTCCTTTCTAAACAGAATAGTATTATTATTTTTAACTGTTCTCACAACAAAAAAAATCAGGACTATGTCATTTATATAGGTTATGAATAAGCAGTGACTTGAAAGAGATAACAAAAGTAATGATGTAGAGAAGGTCATTCAAATGTTCATTGCAAAAGAAAATGGAGAAACACAGTAACATTTAAAAGATATATTTCAAACTAATCAAAGGAAATACTTTTATTCAAAATTCACATTTAATCTGAGGAATTCAATACCACAAAAAAAATTGAAGCATAGAGTTTGGTAGGATTCCAGAGTCTAGAGAGTGTTATAATGTATAGTGTCAATCTATTTCTTGGTGAACAGATAACATCATTTTGGAAATTTTGTTTTGAAAGAAAATGCCAGAATTTCTCACAGAAAAGAAATTCTGGGTTTCAACCAGCACTACAGATGAGCTTATAGAAGTTACTATCTGCAAGGCCACTGCAGTTTTGGGACACAGAGCCAAGACATCATGTCATGAAACGGGGAAATAACAGTTCCTATCTAGACTAAGACTTTTCTCTTGTGACAGCACCTGCCATATAGTGTTCTTTTTGGATACTATATTACCAGAAGGATATTGACAAATGAGGAAGTCAGAAAAATTATCATCGAGCTCAAGTGCTTGATTAATGTATGAAGAAATGTTAAAAGAGCAAACAAGGCATTTCTGGATTAAGTTACAGATAATGGAGACTACAAATACTGAAAGGTGTAAACAGTAAGAGGCGGTGAAGAATTCAAGAGGGTGGAATATAGGGCTGTAACTGGGAGATAATATATGTATATTTAAAAGGGAAAATTTACAGTAAGTATCAAGAAGCAATTCCAGAGGCTGAGGCGTATTGGTGCTGGAATAGTCTTCTTAGCAAAATGGTGAAAGCCTCAAGATTTGGGACTTTTTTAACTGGCTGGATAGAGCACTAGCAGATGTACAGTTGGTATGGAATACTGTACTGGTAGATAGGTGACTTGGAGAATCTATCAGGAGTTTTCTATCTCTAACTTCTATGATTGTGAAAGGGCAAGTTCAACAGAAATTAGGCATCTTCCAAAGTATGCAAATTTTCCTTGGAAATTATGATGTAGGTACTTTCTCTCTGAAAGGACACTGAGAGACCCTAAATCTATTCTTGTTAATACAGTATGAACTAAAAAGCATAGAAACTAACAAATAACTGCAAACCCTATCAACATGGATTTTTGTCCCTGAAAACTTAAGTTAAGCAATCAGCAATCTAGTCAGCTTATGTGAAACTTCAAACCTAGTTAGCAATGTACTGCTTACAGCTACAGATAAAAATGGAAGGTTGATTCTACGAATGTTCAAATCAGTTTTAACACAAATGCTGTTTAGTGAGGAGTTACCCTGAGGATGTATTTTGGTTTAGTTTCTGTTTAAAAAGTATCCTTAATGCTTTTAATGTTTACATCAGCAAGATGTATGTGAAGCTGGAAGATATCCCTGTTCCCAAGGGCAGTCATGATCAAAAGCAGATATATAAAACTTTAATTTTCTCTTTGCTCTTGGCCTTAGCTAATTTCTGAACTAGATTTTCCCCCCATCTCAGTAAACAAATTAAAGGAGCAATTACTCTCATTTCACACTCAAACCTTGTAAGTAGCAGTCTACTCAACTGTGTTTTCTTCTCTAAACTAACAATATCATTGCCATGATGTGGTTTTTGCAAAGTAAGATCCATAATTCTTATAAATCACCTTTGTAACTTTTTTCTGCAGCACAATCATCTGCATCACACCTCTTTCCACATTAATCCAGTACATCTAACAAATTCTCTTTAGGCTCAGGAATACTAATTTGAAAGTATCTCATTATTATATTCTCCTAAAATTTCCTGGAGCAGAGCACCTACCCACACGTGTCTCTGGAGAATTACAAATATATAATGCAACTTCAACTTTTCAAATTTTATGAACATTTTAAGAGAGCTAAATAGCTGAGCAATTCACTCAATAATAGTTCATTGTGTTTGGAATGACATTCAAAGCCTGATGTGAGCCTTAGATCTTCTAGAGCTGTGGAAAGTGGCATAGTCAAGGGTCAACTTGGCATTAAACCTGAATTTGGAGTTCAGATAGGGCATGTCTACACTACATGGAAGATTGATGCTGCTGTGATTGATCTTCCAGGGATCAATTTAGTAGGTCTAGTGAAAACCCCCTACATCGAACTCAGAAGGCGCCCCCTGTCGGCACTGGTACTCCAGCTCCTCGTGAGGAGTAAGGAAAGTCGATGGGAGTGTTTGCTCCCATCAACCTCCCACTGTGTCGATGGTGATTTAACATGCATTGAATCCAGTTATGCAATTAATGTAGCTGGAGTTGTGCATCTTAGGTCACCCTTCTGCTCCACTGTAGATCAGTCCATAGTGAGCTGTTGTGGGACTTAACCCTCTAGAGGCCTTGATTTAATAACAATGACAGCAATCATCATTGTTACGAAATCAGCACACAAAACCAGGGATATACATTGGTGTAACATATTTCTAGAAGGGGCTAAATCTGAGAGTGACTTTTCCATGTCTAATAAGCCATGTTACTACAGTAATGTCTGCCCTTTTCAAAAATACATTCTGTGTGTGGACTTCAACACTTAAATAGATATAACATGGGGGTAAGAGGTTGTACTCTTTGAGATTTATTACAGTATGTAGCATGACTTAGTGAGTGTCCGGACCATGCATTTGAGTGGTTATGAAATTTTGTGTTAGATTTAGGTATCCACTAGAGGCTGTTGCTATTTCGTACTGCTTGTAGATTGCCTCCTTTATTCAGCCTTTGAGGGATGGGTGCAGATGGGACAAAAGTAAGATTTTGAATTACATGGTTTTGGCTTGACATGTTTGTCTAACCTGTTCTTTTTAGCAACCAGGAGTAGTGGTCATAGCATTAACGCACAGAATTTAAACAAGGCAATAAAATGTTCTTGTTGCTAATAGTGTTATATGGAATCCTGTGGGTGAGAGTCAATGGGTTGTTAAAGGAAACAAAAACTTGTATATATCAGCAATGGTGGGCTTGGCGGAGTAAAGATACATGTGGCAGTGGGAAATATTGGGACATTGCTGAAAAATGGCAGGATTAAGATTGAATGGGCAATCTTAACTGCATTACCTTATTTTTAGAATTTGAGTGTTGCTCAATTCAGTGTTCTGCAAGAGGATGACATATCACCAAGCAACCTTGACTTATGAACATGGGTATTTTGCCAGCGAGTTACCAGTCTAGAGGGGCTTGTTGTAAGAAAATATCAATAGACGTGTAGGAACTACAGCAACTGCGTGATCATTTACATTTCAGTTTTTTGGCACAAATACTAATGACTCTACCAAGCATATTAAATGACCATTGTCCGATTCACAACATATGCATGGTGTTCTACATATTGGTACATAAATTATTTACCCCTGTCACTGATGTTTTGTAAACGTATGGCTTTGTTGCTATGATACACATTTTGATTAATTTATAATTATTGAAATAGAGAACGTGACTTTTATATGGTGATTTTCTCTCCTCTACTCTTCCTCTCTCATGAGACATACTCAGTAAAGGGAGCTGGGGAAAACAGAAGTAAAATAAATGTCTCTAGTTTTTTTAGCTTTTTCCCTTAGGCAGCTTCCAAGCACAGGAGCTGTTTAATATGAAGACTTGTGTTGCTTCTCTAAGGAGAGAGGTTCTAGGCAGAAGCTTTAAAATAAAGCAGTGGGAAAACAGGAAGCCTTTGATAATGCTGGTTTCCACACGAAAATGAGAAAAGTGTAGATTTTACACTTCCAGCATGCTGCAAAAATTCTCAACCAAGCTTGCAGTTCACAATTTATCCTCTCCCGATGCAGTTTGTCATTTGAAGTAATAGTAATGTCATTACCTACTAGCTTCATGAAAGCCTCATTCTCTACCTTGTAGATATGCTTTACTTATATTAAGTTTGTCTCCTAGGAACAGTAGTCAGGTGGTTTCTCTCATTTAGAATGATGAATTACCCTTTGTATATAATGCTGCAAGTTTTACATCTGTGCAGTCACAGAAGACCGCTTAGGATTGTTTCCTGGGTACTGAATGCCACTGATGCCCACCTTCTTGCTTTCTGGGGCTCCCCACTGCTGGGCCAGATCCTCTGGTCTTCCCCAGACAAGGCACTGAGTTAGGGTTACCACTCCCCTGCAGAGCAATGTAGACACTGAACCACAGGCTCTGGGAGGGCACAGTTCTAGGGTACCGCACTCAGGAAACCAACTCCGCAAAAGGATCAAAATCCCAAATAAATCAGTCTTGCTCTGTGTAAAGTTTTTATACAGTGAAAGCCCATCAAGTCAGCTCCCTTTATCAATGAGATATATGCACAGTGGTTACTCCCCCCCAGGTAACAATTATTTACACTAGGCCTGATTGTAAACAAAAGTGTTTTTATTAAGTACAAACAGTAGGCTCTAGGTGGTTGCAAATCAAAACAAATAAATTGAAGTAAGTTACTAAATTCAAAATGAATAAAAACACATAGCTAGTTCCAGTTCACTAAAAACATGTTACATGCAAATTCTTACCCTAAAGAGCTGTTCTTATTTCAGATATAAACTTCAAATCAGATTTACCCTGGGTCTCCAAGACTTTCATAGGTCTTAAAATATCCTCTTAGGATGTGTCAGACAAAGGGCTGAAAGCTTTTGATTGCTTAAATAGACTTGTTCCAGGGAGGCAATCCTTTGTTTTACATTCCCCCTTTCATGGAAAAATATCAGGTTCAAAATGGATTTCAGAACTAGATGGTATGGTCACATCTTTCTAGCACGAACCACTGCTTCATCTTACAGGACAAACAAGGCTGTTTACAAGTTGTTGGGCTGATCATGGGAACTACTCGTAATGGCTCTAATTAACACATTTAAAATCATAAACAGATTCATACTTTACATACAAGAATGATATATGCACAAAAATAGGATGTGCAGATCCAGCAGATTTTAACTTATCAACTTTTAAAACTTTAAAATTATTAAGTTACATCAGGTATTTTGTTTAGAGCATCTCTGAGTTATGCATATTTATATTCACAAGCCAATTTTCATAAAGAATGGAGTGAGGAATGTCACAATGATATTGCAGGTGAATGGAGGACTAGGCAAACATTTACATGTGATGCAATTTATATTTCTATTTAATATTAATAGATAAAGTCTCCTAAAAACACAAGTGATCTTTTAAAATTAAAATGATAAAATGTAAATCACATATCATATTTTATGGCACTCTAGGGAAAAATTCCCTTTTCTAGGGAAAAATTGCACTCATGTTCAAGATTGCCATTAAGAATTACAAAATTTAGATGAGCACATGTAAGTACACAAGCCCAAAAATATACCCTAAAAACTATGTATCTTTCTATTATGACATGTAAATAGGAAGTGATACTTAAAAGGATTTAGGTGCCTAACTCCCACTTTAGGTGCCTAAATCCAAAACTTAGATGCAAATGAGATCTTCCATCCCTTTCTGAGCTGCTGCCTAACCCTGGAAAAAGTGTAAATCCCTTGTTGCCTAATTTTCTGTCATTAATATCTCTCAGATGCCTGGGATTCTGCCTTTGGGCTTTTGCACTGTTGCCCTAGTCCTGACAGCCAGTGCCTATCTAATGCCTAAGTTCTAGCAGCATCCTCATAGCAGGGGAAGCTAGGGGGTATCCTACTTATCTTGCCTGTGAGGCCCAGTTCATCAACAGTCGCAGAGCATGCTAACTCCACATAAACAGTGAGAGAAGGAGTAGCCAGCTCTCTTTCCACCTTTAGTTCAGTTCATCCAGAATACAGGAGCTGCTGGTTCCCTTTCACACTTCCAATATAAAATCATTTTCATTTTTTCTCACCCACTGAGTGTGAAATTATTGATACACACTAGAATAGTTTCACCAGGGTAGACTGAGTGAGACTCCTCACATCCTACACAGTTCAGACACTCACCTGAGAGGTGGAAAAGCAAAAGGTCAGATCCCTGCTCCTTATGAGGCAGAGTCAAACTGGGATCTTCCACCTCCTGGGTGAATTCCCTAATGAGTGGATGAATGGTTACATGGGCGATTTTATTCTCCTCCTATCCCCAACTGTTTTGCATGGAGCTGGGCATGTGCCACTGCTGTTCTTACAAGGAACTGCTTTACGCACCTGACTCCTGGATAGGGCTGCCGGCTTTACAATCTCAAGCAGAAATGGACACCTTGTTCAGCCTGAACTTAGGTGCCTAACCCCTGAGAGGGGTACACATCTCTTAGTACACATCTCTCTCTTTGGCATCTGCTATTGGCTAGCTTTGGTAGCTCTCTACCTCACATAGCTGGCTGTTGTACATCCCACCCTCGGATGCCTATCACTCCTATTTCATTGCTTAGGGAGTCTAGAAGCCTAATTTAGGTTTTGTGGATTCCAGTGGGTATTAAGTGCAGCTATGCACATCATTACAATGCCTAAGTCTGTGTGTGTGTGTCTTTGGGACATAGAGTTGATGTGAAGATCAAGTTTAAGTCATCAATCAGGACTTGGAGGTTTTGCCTGAGACTGAATCAGAGCTTTTTTTGTGTTTCATTTAATGCTATTTAATTTTCATGAGTGTTTCTTTTGAGATTTAAGCCCAAAATGGTGAAAATCACAGCGGATCATCTTTTTATATGAGATTACTACTGTCTGGGACAAAAATATTGTAAGATCAGTTCTTATTACAGCAGAACCTCAGAGTTTATGAACACCAGAATTACAAGCTGACTAGTCAACCACACACCTCATTTGTTACTGGAAATATGCAATCAGCTAGTAGCAGAAACCAACCAACCAAACAACAGAAATAAAAAGCAAATACAGAACAGTACTGTATTAAACAAATTACTTCTAAAAAAAGGAAAGATTTAAAAAAAGGTTTGACAAGGTAAGGAACTGTCTTTCTGTTTGTTTCATTTAAATTAAAATGGATAGAAGCAGCATTTTTCTTCTGCATAATATTTTTTCAAAGCTGTATTGAGTCAATGTTCAGTTGTAAACTTTTGAAAGAATAACCATAACCTTTTGTTCAAAGTTACAAACATTTCAGAGTTACAAACAACCTCCATTCCTGGGGTGTTTGTAACTCTAAGATTTTACTATGAAGTGAACAATATGCTAACCAAGTAAGAAGGCAAATTTCTTACTTTGAAAAGTTATAATTTAGATCACCATCTTGGATAGAAATCTCACAAGAATAGCTATTTTGTATTTTGTGTGTGTCTGAAATAAAAGTGAAAAATAGGTTCTTTTCAGTTTGGGATCTGACCAAATCCACAGAGCAGGGCTAATATCTAGAACTATCTATGAAATGTGCTGGGTTCAGATTGTTGTTTTAAACCATTTTAATTAAAATTATTGAAGCGAATATTCTGTAATTTAATTTTATATATTGATTGAATGCACTATGCAGTAGGTATTTCAAAGCATCTTACAAAGCAATGAGCGGAGACACTTAGTATAGTGAACAAATTCAGATGCAACATTTAACAGCAGCATCTGCCTTATAAAGCAAGCAACAAGGGGTAGCACGTTGGAAACATCCTTTATTCTTCTTTAGAAGTACCCATATAATCATTATCCAGGCAACCACTAAAGTCATGCAGAAATGACCAATGAGACTAAAAATTTTGCACAAAGCAGTTTTCAGAATTTGCGGGAAACAGTAACATGCTGTCAGGGTATGATAATCCATGTCAGTTTGTTCTGAAGATACAGTGCTCTCTTCATGGTGCTTCTTTGATTAAGGGTTAGATTCTGCCACCCTTACTTCCCAGAGTGAAGTGCTACTCAATGGGTCGAATTCAATTTGGTGCAAAGACATGTAAGTGCCGCAGTGAAAATGTAAATCTGATATTAGCCATGTGGCAGCTGTCTGGCAAGGTAAGGGTAGCTCAATAGGTCTAAGTTATTTGCCACTTTTTGTTCCAAGGGTAAAACAAAACAAAACAAAACAAAACAAAAAACTGTGGGAGCATCAAGTATTTCTTTCTGCTACTTGTAAAATCAAAACCACACGTCTTAGATTAATATTCAGTATTGTGGTTTTGACTGACTCTCTATTTGTTTGCATTATTTTATTAGAATATTTAAATACTACAGCGTACACAGAGGTTATCTTTACACACTACGAATGTTCAACATTTCATATGGCAGGTGGGGGAAGCAGTAGCTTGAATGTAATTGTTAACTGTTGCTAAATCCTGCTTTCAAGGACAAAAAGTGTTGGTTTTTTTAGACAAAAAGTGTTTTCCCACCTTTAACCTGATGCACTTGAGTGCAATGGGCACCCAGAACCATAACATGTAAATACAAACATCTTCGTAAAGGAAACTATCCATGTTGCTGCTATGCAAGAAACTAGGTTTCTTACAGACAAAGTATGTTTATTGCAGGTTTTTACAGCTTGTGAAAAGAACACAGGGGAAGAGCTTGTGGAGGTCTGATGTTTATTATGAGGGAGATATTCAAATGAGAGCACTATGGAAATATAGGAGATGAACACACATACTCTGTTGGATTGTGTCATTATCAAGTTTGGGAGTGAAGAAATAAGAGCTGCCAATGACTAGCATTCTCAGGACAGCCCAACTAAGAAAAGTGCCCAAAGTGACGCTCATGAGGATATTCTCTCCGCCCTCCACTATGAGAGAGATGGGATTATTTGGGACTTTGATCCCTCATTCTATATTATTAAATAATTCTGCCCTCCACTATGTCATCTTTCCCAGCTACTGCCTCTGGTTCTATTCCTGGAGGCTGAGGTTCCTTCCCCACCTTGACCTGGAAGCATGGCATCCATTGCCTCCTGGTGCCCACCTTGCCCCAGGAGGAGACCTATGTGTGAGCATGGTGATAGCCTCAAAGGTGTATGGGAATGCACTCTTCTTCCTCACAGAGGTCACTGCCCAGGAGGCAATGGAGAAAGGCCTGAGGTAGGGGAGGCTTGTACGATCCTCTTGAGCCACAGCAGACCTGGGTATATGGGTTGTTCTGAATTCTGTCCCGCTCTTCCCCCAAATGTCACCCTATTACTTTCCTCTTCAGCCCGGGAAAACTGCTTTCTGTCACCAACCCTGTTCCACCCTCTATCACAGCCTTTCCTTCAGCTTCAAGTACTGCTAGCAGCACATGATGGAGAGGTACTTGAGGGGTCCTTTTTGGTCCTCTACCTGGTGACCTGGTATTGGGTGCATTATTCCTTGGGGGAGGTACAGTGCTATCTCTGCCAGGTGATGGGGCATATCTGGAGGGATGGCCCTATGGCCCAGCATGGAGGAGCATCCAGGACTCCTGAACAATGTTCCCACTAATTTTTTCCATCTGTGTGGATTGAATTTTGGTAAGTGTACTAATGTTGAGGTAATGTGCAGATATGTGCCACTAGTATGAATAAAAAGCCTAGATATATATTTTAAAAGTTCATAGAAGAAACGTATAATAAAACAAGGGATAAATAACAAGGTATACTACTTAAGACGATTATTTTCTTTATTTGATTCCATCATAAATATAGTAGCCCAATGTCTGAGAGTCTGTAACACTGAAATGCTGGCTGTTCCCTTTGGGTGGTGCTGTTGCCTGAAATGCTGGCTGTTCCCTCTGGGCGACCCGTGCTGCATGGGGAGTGCAGGGCCCAAAAAGCCGCTTGCGCCACTTGTTCCCCCACGGTGGCCCGGCTGAGAGGTGCAGAAATCAGCCGAGTGCCACGGTGGGAGGGGAAGGGGCGCAGGGCGGTGACGTACATGGCCAGGGGGCGGGGCCTGGACGAGCGTGCATCCCCGACGGAGACAGAGGAGAACAGAGGAGACAGAGAGGAGGCAGAGGAGAGCGGAGAGTGAGAGGCAGGAGGGGGAGAAGAGAAAGAGAGATGGAGAGAGAGGCAGGAAGCGGAGTAGAGCTGAGAGAGAGAGGGGGGGAAGCAGTAGGAGAGAGAGAGAGAGAGAGACCGGAGGCTCAGGAGCGAAGAGCAAGATAGAAAGGGAATAGGATGTGGAGGAGAGACCTGTAAATCCTGTCTTATGATGGGCTATTGGCTAGTATTAAATAAACACTGCCCTTGGAGTTCATGTATTTTATCATCCTTACTCATAACTCCAGCTAGTAAACACACTGAAACCTGGCATACTGAAAACAGCTGTATAAATAAAACAGACATGGCCATTAAGTGAAAGCAGAAAAAATATACGCTAGAGGCCCAATTTAATAACCTAGTCCTACTACAGACCACTAAATCTTCATGGAAAGCATCTCTCAAAAAATGAAGCCTATGTCAAAACACTACTATGCTATGGACTTTTCCAACTGACACACCTATTCCTCTTGCATACTTATCTGCTCAGCTCAGCTTAAAGATATTAATCAAATCTGAGTCAAGTAGAAATAGTCATATTCTCATCACAGATGTTAAGACAGGTTGTACCTCCCTAAACCAGGACTCTCTGGTCCGGCAACATATATAGTCCAGCAGAGCCCAGAACAGGGAGATCTGGTGGTGGGGCTGGGAACATGATACTGGGGACCAGCAACTTGGCTAGGAGCCCCATGGCAGGGGAGGTGGGTGGCACACTTGGGAGCTCCAGCCTGGCAGTATTGGGGCCAGTTCGGTCTGTGGAGCTCTGTCCCTGGGGGACCGGGACCACAGCTGGGCCAGCAGCAGGGGTGCTGGGGCTGGAGCCTGGAGGCAGCAGTGGGGCCCATCCCAATCTAAAATGTGCAATTGATAATGTTCCCCTCACAGCTGGGTGGTGGGTGACAATCACTGGCCATTCTTATCCCCCTCCCGCATCAAAATGTCCCCCGCAGGATTTATAATTGATTGCTACTTGCATCCAAAGGGTTTCTGCTGAAATGATAAATTATAATGATAATGATTTATAATTTATAAAACCTTTATTACTATATAAATTTTTAGTATGGTATAACAAAATGATTTTACCAATCACTGTTGCCACCAAATTTTTCATTAACCTCTCTTATACACACTCATTGCATGACTATTTTGAACTCCTTTATATTTAAAAAATTGCAGTCCACATTTACCAAAAAAGCACCCCCCCCCCACAGAAATTCCTGCATATGGGACTGAACCTGTAACACATTTTCTGATACTGAGAAGGAGGGTGAAAGGCATTCACTTAGGTGTATATAATTTCTTTGGGATGCCAACTCTTAATTTAAATACTTCATGCACTGAGAGCAGTAAAAAAATATAACAGGCAAAGTTCTTCTGGATTCACAGTGTGTGTCACCAACTCAAAAACTTAGAATAGGCTCATTAAGTTTTTACATTACTTACGTAAATGGAGCCCATTAACACATGGTCTCAGATTTTGCAGACAGAGCCCTGCAATCTGGCCTGGTGCCAACTCTGTCTACACAAGTGATTTCATCACTGGACCCAACCACATCAGCCACTGTATCGGGTGCTCATTTAACTGCACATCTGCTAATGTGATCTATGGCATCAAATGCCAACAATGCTCCACTGCCATGTATATTGGCCAACCTGGACAGTCTCTACAGGAAAGAATCAATGGACACAAATCAGATATCCTAAAAGGCCACACACAGAAACCTGTTAGAGAACATTTTCACCTGACCAGGCACTCATTAATGGATCTCCAAGTCACCGTGTTTGTTCAGGCCAATTCCACAAGCCAAATACACAGGCAAAGATTGGAATTTAACTTCTTTTGCAAGGAATGAATAAAGGTATTGGCTGGCTCGCACACTACCTTCCACATCCTAATAGCTTAACCGACCAACCAACCAATGGGTACTTATAGAGATGCAAATTGTTCTTATCAGCCTCTTGTAACTTGAACAATCTAATTCACTATTTTTTTCTTTTTTCTTTTCCTCCTCCCCCCTCTTCTTCCCTTATTTATTCTTCGATCTGGACTTTCAATACTCCAGTCAGCTGAAGAAGTGAGTTGTACCCACGAAAGCTCATGTACCTTCTACGTGTTTTGTTAGTCTTTAAGGCTCTGCTAGAATATTTGTTGTATTTTATGTTTTACCAAAACCCTGGTGCTTGCTACTTATGTGTCAATGGGAGTATTCTGAAGAGCCAGAACAATACCAAATAGAAAAGATCTAGCTCTAATGGTTTCCAATACCTCTCTCCACACAAATTTGGGAACTTTTTGGAAATCACATGTCTGTAATTCAAGTGATTTCCATTAAGAGGCATCTTTCCTGGCAACCCAGGAGCTAGGGCTGGGACATGACAGGAAAGAAAATATAGTTATGATACTACAAATCAAACTTTAAAGCTGTAATACATACTCCCAAACAAAGCTAAACCTAAACATTTTAGAAAAAACTTAAAAAACAATGAATAGTCCTGTAGCACCTTAGAGACTAACAAAACATGTAGATGGTATCATGAGCTTTCATGGGCACAACCCACTTCTTCAGATTAATAGTTTAAAGGGTCCCAGTTCCAAATAATAGCAGAGAAAAAGAGAGGGGACGGGGAGGGAAAGGAAAAGAGAAAAAAATGAGGAAAGAATAGTCTATTAGAGTGTCTGTGCTAAATGAAGCTGATAGAGAGTGTTCTAAGTACTCTTAAGTACCTGGTGTTTGGCCTTTTATGTCATTAGGATGTGGAATATAGCAGGTAATCCTGTTAAGGTCTTCGTTTAAACCTCTGTTGCAGGTATCAAACCTGTAAATGAAATTAAGGTCTGCAGCTTCCCTTTCAAGCTGGTTTTTTGAAATTGGCTTGTAATAATATGGAAGCATTGAGATCCATTAATGAGTGCCTGGGCAAGTTAAAATGTTCCCCAACAGGTTTCTGTGTGTTACCTTTTTGAATATCTGATTTGTGTCCATTAATCCTTTGTCGTAGAGCAGTGGTCTCCAACCTTTTTACACCCAAGATCACTCTTTAAATCTCAGAACAGGCAAAGATCTACCACCCCGCCCCTTCATTGAAGCCCTGCCCTCTCTATTCTCCTCCTGTCCATCACTTGCTATCCCCAGCCCTTACTTACACACTCTGATAAACAGTTTATTTTTAAATTATGCGATATATAAAATTAAAATCACGTGTTTATAGTTATGAAATAAATGGTCTGTTTTTTATTCATGCTATTTAAATCTAAAATGAAGCATTTATAATTATACATTTTGTGGGGACAGAGTTCTGCGGCTGGGGGCAGGGGAGAGGGAACAGGGTGCTGGGAAGGCAGAGGACAGGGTTCTGCGGCAGGGGACAGAGTGCCAGTGGGGGCAGAGTTCATGGAGTGGGGACAGGAATGGGGACAGAGTTCTGTGGCTGGGGAATGGGGGCTGGGGAGTGGGGAGTGGGGGCTGGGAAGCGGGGTGCCAGTGGAGGCAGAGAATCCCCTGCATCTGCCTCCTCCCAGGATTCCCCCCCCCCAGAGGGAAGCCAGAGCGTGCCTCCTCTGGGCCTGACTCCCTCCCCCCCAGGGAAACCCCACGGATGCCTGCCCCGGGACTGACCCCCTCCTCCCGCGCAGGGATGCCCCGCACGCGCGCCTGCCCCGGGGCTGACCTCCCCCGGTGCAGGGAAGCCCCGTGCACACCTGCCCCGGGGCCGACCCTCCCGGTGCAGGGAAACCCCGCGCGTGCCTGGCCCAGGGCCCACACCGCCCCCCTGCACAGGGAAGACCCGCACGCGTACCTGCCCCGGGGCCGACCCCCCACCCCCCGCACGCGCCTCCCCCGGGACTGACTCACCCCTCCTGTGCGGTGCAGGGAGCCGATGCTCCCTCCCGCAGTACACCCTGCAGAGCAGCTAGCGCACTTCCGGAATCGCCGGAAGTGGCGCTAAGCTGCGGGACTTCTGTCCGTCCTGGGAAGCTGACACTACCTCCATTTTCACTTGAGGTAGGTAGTGGGGCTTCTCGGGGGTGGAAGGGAAATGGGGGCGGGGCGGACAGGATGCCTCGCGAGCGACTGGTCGAGGCCTCGCGATCGACCAGTTGATCGCGATCGACCTGTTGGTGACCACGGTCGTAGAGACTGTCCAGATTGGCCAATATACATGGCAGAGGGGCATTGCTGGCACTTGATGACATAGGTCACATCGGTGGATGTGCAGTTATATGAGCCTTTGATGTGGTGGCTTATATGGTTAGGTCCTGTGATGGTGTCGCTTGTATAGATGTGTGGACAGAGTTGGCACCGGAGTTAATTGCAGGGATGGGTTCTTCGGTGAGTATGATGGAGGTGTGCTGCGTGATTGCTGGAAATAATTTGTTTTTGAGCTTAGGGGGTTGTCTGTAGGTGAGGACTGGCGTGTCTCCCAAGGCCTGTGAGAGTGAAGGGTAATTTTCTAGGATAGGTTGTAGATGGTCGATAATGTGTTGGAGGCATTTAATTTGGGGGCTGTAGGTCATGACAACTGGAGCGCTGTTGCTGTTGGGTTTTTTTGGAGGGGAGAGGGCTATCTTGAAGAAGCTGATGTCTGAGTACTCATCTGGCTCTGTCAATCTGTTTTTTCACTTCCCTGGATTGGTATTTTAGTTTTAAGAATGCCTGATGTAGATCCTGCAGGTATTTGTCTCTGTCTGTGGGACTGGAGCAAATCCAGTTTTATCTTAGGATCTGGCTGTAAACAATTGATTGAGAAATGTGTCTTGGATGGAAGCTGGAAGCATGTAGGTAAGTGTCATGGTCCATAGGTTTCCCATATAAGGTGGTGGAAATATAGCTGTCATGTAACTGTACTGTAGTGTCTAGGAAGTGGATCTCTTGTGTGGATTGCTCCAAGGTTTTAGACAGTTGGTAGAGGTAGCATTCACTAATTAACCTGTGTACCAGTTAGGCAATTCTGAAATGCTAGCAGTGCAGAAGATAGGCATAAATAATTCACTGTCATTTTTTGTGATTATAAAAAAGGTATTAGATGTGATTTTAATGACAGTTTTGGATAGAAGAGATGATTTATTTGAATTCTTTTTAAAAAACTAACTCCAGTAAGTGTGGTTTTTTTTCTCCAGCAGAAATCTCTCCCAACCTTCACATCCCAGCTAGGACTGGGGGACACTGGATGTTGGAGCTGCTTTCTCTAGCTTATCCCACTCTACAGCTGTTCATTTTGGGAATCCAGCAGCTGCACAGTGAACCATCAGAAGCTGCCCAGGCAATACTCAGATGTTCAAAAATTAGGAGATTTCATGATCCAAAGGGACTATTAGATTATCTAATCTGATCTCCTGTATATTCTAGGCCTGTTGTTGGTCAGAAGAATTGTTTTTTAACTAAAGCATCTTCTAGAAAGGCATCGAGTCTCTATTAGAAAACATCAGCAGATGGAAAATCCATCAGTTTTCTAGGTAGTTTCTTCCAATGAAGAATCACCCTATCACAAATCTATGTCTTCCTCTGAGATTTTTTTCTGATTTCTGTCTCTTGTTATGCATTTCTTTACTAGAAAAATCTGCCATTTTCATACTCAGTGTTTTATCACCATGAAGTCAAACAACTCACCTCTCAATCATCTTTGGAATAAACTAAACAGTTTGAGCTTTTTCAACATCTTCTTTGCAAGGCATCATCTCCATCACTCAAATATGAATCTTTCCTACATTCTCTCCGTTTTTTTAATCTAATTTTCAAAATAGGGACTCAAGAACTGGATTTAAGATCAGGGCTGACCCTACCAGTACTCACATCCTACTGACAACTGCCCTCCTCCCTCCCTTCCTGCCCCCGTGGCAGGGGAAGAAAGCACTCTGCAGGGGAGGGAACTAAAGCTATTGGGATCAGGGTATTGTTGAGTCTCATGGACCAAATAGGCTGGATGCCAATTGCTGCAATGTTGTCCGGTCTTTCCAGTCTGGGAGAATTGGCAGCCCTGGAGTTGGACACAGAGGCTACGTCTAGACTGCACACCTTTTTCGACAGAGGCTTTGTCGACCAGATACTGTCACATACACGCATGCGCACATTTTTCAATATTGTTGAAAAAGCAAGCCTCTTTTTCAAAATAGAGTCTTGACGCTCCCTTTCGAAAAAGCACAGTTTGCATGCAATAGAGCCTTTTTTCGACAGATCTCTGTCAACAAAGGTGTTCTTCCTCGTAAAACGAGGTTTACCACTGTTGTCAAAACTGCTGTGTTCTGTTGACTTACTGTCGACAGAATGTGGCAGTAGTGTAAATGCAGGTATAGTTTTGTCAACAAAACCCTGTAGTCTAGGCACACCCAGAGGGAGGATGAGCTGAAAGCCTCTGGCGGGAGGTAAAGTCTGACTCCTTTTATCCTGGAAATATGGGTTTGCATATGGCTGAATTAAAAGGGAATGATTCAGTAAGTCTTTTAGGAGAACTAGACAATTGGGAGAGAATCAGGAACTGCTCAGTGACAATGAATGGAGACAAGCAGCCAGAGCACTCAAATACATGATAGCTTCTGTCTTGTTTCCTTAGTCTTCAAACAGAGTATAAGGACCTCAGTGTCCTCCCTTTCAGTGCCCCCTTGCTCACCCACTCAGAGCTGAGTATCTGAGAGATGGAAGGCAGAGAGTTCTCACCAATATCCCACACAATGAACCAGGTCACAAATAGCTGGAATAGTGCCCTGAGTATGATTCCTTCCCCAATTCTTTGTGAGGGCTTCCCGCAATAAAAGTTGGAGTATATTTGCTCCACCCTACACGCATGCACACAGCTCCGGGTGGTGAAAGGGCAGCAGAAAAAAAGGAAAAAGAAGCAAAAAAGGAAGAGAGGGAAGTGATGGATGAAAGAGAAGGGAAAACCTAACAGAGAAACCTATGACCCCAATGATTCTAGGGGACAAAGTCTTAGGCAGGAAATAAAATTCTGCCATCTCAATCTAGTGTTTTCTGTGCTTAGAAATCAGCTGGCACCAGATGGATCAGACTGAACTGGTTCCAAGCCTCTCAGAGGCTGTGATCTTCTAAATCAGGATGTCAGTTCTGTAGTGAAATCAGTAAGATGAGAGGAGAAATCTCCCAAGAGATTGTTCCTCTGGCTCATTTATGTGTACTGTCTCAGTCCTCACAGAAAGATCTTGAGAAGACTTGTCAAGGTTGCCCCGGCCCCTGCCCTGCAGCACTGTCTTACCTGGCTGATGTCAGGGTCTGTTTGTGAGGTCAATACCTCCTTACCACATTTGATCAATAGGCTGAGCTTCTGCCAAAGGCCCCTGTGATGTCACTGCCACATGCACCCTCCCCTGCACTGCTGGTATCTGGCCCTTGGCCAGTCACACTAGATATTGCAGCTCTTTCTCCCAGATCATCCCACTCCATGGCTGTGCATTTGGGGGATCAGGCAAGCTGCACAGTGACTCATCAGAGGCTGCTGTCCAAGCCACACATAGTTCATACATTAGGGGATTTTTTATGTCAAGAAACGGTTTAAGCTTTTTCAGCATCTCACTTGCAAGACATCATCCCCATCATTCAAATATGATTTTTTTTCTGCATAGTCTCCAGTTTTTTAACATAGTTTTCAAAATGGGAACTCAAAAACTAGATTCAAGAACGGGACCATCCCTATCAGGGGTGGTGCCCTACACAGCCCAGCACTGAAACCCCACCCCCATTGGGGTGGGGGGGGGGGGAAGAGCAGATGCTCCTTAGGGAAAGGGGCTGAAACTTTCAGTGGCAGGTAATTGCCAACTCAACCAGACTGGAGAGACCGGATGCCATTTGTAGCAATGGTGTCCGGTCTGTCTGGGATAGTAGGCAATTCTGGAACAGGGCAGGGAGGGCTTCAGGGTAGCAGACAGAAGAGGGGGGGACAGTGGTGGTCACTCCAAGCACCAGCTGGATCAAAGTTGTGCTTTGAAGAGGAAACCTCAACTTCTCTCCAGCCATTGGCTGCATGGCTGCCCCCTGCACTTGCAAATGTCTCTGACCTATACTTGCGCCGCTCTCTACTATCTGCCGAGTGGGGACTGGGTGCATATCTTGGGAGAAGTGGCTGGGGGGAGGGGTGACCCAAATTTAGTGGTGTCCTACACAGCTGCATATGCTGCATATGCCTAAGGATGGCCCAGCTTGTCCCTGATATTTCCTTGGTTGTCCCCCACAATTATTTAAGTTCCTAGACCTTGTGGATCCTCCCCAAATGCTTTAGCAGTGGGCAGTCTTATACTCACTCTTTTCCCAGAATCCAATAGGACCACTTCCCGCCTCTGGTGTCCAGCTCAGACATTCTTCTGCACTCACTCAGGGAAGGGATAGGGGGTTAACAGATAACACTTTAATAGTTTAGGGAACCAAATAACATCATTAACAGATGAAAAAGAGAACAACAGCCATTTTAACTCTTTCCTTGCTCCTCCTTTGCCTCCAACAGTTAACATGTTACATAAGTTTAGCCTCCAAAAAGCATGTGACAATTTGATTTATACATAATCATTTGTTCCTAATATTCTTACTCACTATTACTTGACTCTTGGATAATAAGTGTCTTGTTGTTGTTATTATAAATATATCTAAGTGCTATGATTTTAAGCTGAGTCTTAGTCCTGAGCTGAATATTATAAGTTGAGAGTGGCTTGGATACTCCTCAAGGGGCATGGTCCCCATATCCCATGAGAGGTGACGCAGAAGACCTCAAATCTCCTTAGATGAGCAAGAGCTTTCCAGATCTTGGCACACACATGGAAAGGGAGGTTGTGGGGATGAGAATTGCCCCAGCCCTATTCTCCCTCAATCCCCCCTTCCCTCCGTCATTCCCCCTCATGTTTCCCTGTCCAGTGACCTACTTCTCTACTGCACTGTAGCCAGACATGAACCCCATCTTGTTTCCCCCCCCCCCCCAGAGAGCAAGAGAAAGGCAGTCAGCCTTTGATGCCTTGGGAACGCAGGTGTGCTGCCTGTCCCTGACTCTAATAAACAGAAACCAGACAGTAAATGGGCTAGCTGACAACCTGGGGACCTCCCACCGCCCTGATGGCTAGCACCAGTAATTGACATGCCTACACTGTCCCAGGAGAGGAATCTTCACCCATCACATACTAGAGGTGCCCATTGTCTGCATTTTCCCAGGTGTGAATTATGCTTTGCACCCTTCGTGGGAAACTTGGCATTCAAAGCCATTTTCCCTAATTGGCCACTTGAGACCAGGAAGAAGCCTACGTGACCCAAGGGGTATAAAGAGGGGTTTAGTAGCCCACCCCATTTGAGCTCCAATCATCTATACCTGCTGGCAGGTATTGGTTGCCTCCCGAGGTCTGTGGGACGCCCAGCCTTGCCCTACTTCTTCCCGAGGGATTGAGAGAAAGACGCTAGCCACGCCAAGTCTGGAACGCAGGGGTGAGAATATATACCTGCTAGGTGTCTATTTTGCATGCATTTAATAAGAGCTCAGAGAACCAAAAGGGTTTCATAGTACCTGTAAGTGACTTATTAGTGTAATTTCTGTCCTGTCCTTTGTAGTGGCCGTGTTATCTGTAACACAGTAGTAGCATTTAACAGCTAAGTTTACCCTGTAACAATAAAATAGTAACTGTTTAAGCTGTGACCTGACTCCTTCAGTTGCTGTAACAGAACCAAGCACAATTTTAAAAAGAACTCCAGCCGGTCATAAGGGACAGATATAGGGAGAGCTTGAGCGTTGGATCGTGTCGCTTCCAGGGGACAGATCCGTTGGGGCATCTCTCAGCCTCCCCAGGCTGCCCGCTGCGAAGGGATCGTGTATCCTAGCAGTCAAAGTCTGAGGTGTAAAGCTCTCCCTGTAACTCTTTGGGGCGCCCGTCAACCTCCTCCAGGTTGCCCGCTGCTAAAGGACCCCAGTCCTAGCAGTTGAAGTCTCGGGTGTATAATACACACACACCACTCACTGCCCTGACCACCGGCTGACATGCACTCAACACCCAAGCCTCCTTCACTTGAGTGCTCAACCTCTCCCTCTCTCCTCTGTTTGCTGAAGACCCAAAGCCCTCTCCCTTCACCCTCTTCTGGCCCTAATGCCCCTCCTTGGTAGCATTCACATGTCTATTTCCCCCAAAATACTTTGATCAAATTCCCCCCAAATTAAAATGAACACCCGTGTCACAAATTGGGTGTGTCTAGACTATAGGGTTTTTCAAAAAAAGTGGCCTTTTTTCGAAAAAACTTCCCCTGCATCTAGACTGCAGCCACGTTCTTTTGAAATTAAATTGAAAGAATGCAGCAGTTTTTTCGACCATAGTAAACCTCATTTTATGAGGAAGAATGCCTTTTTTCGAAAGGCATTCTTGAATGCAAACAGGGCTTTTTCGAAAGAGAGCATCCAGGCTGCTTGGGTGCTCTCTTTCGAAAAAGCAGCTTGCTTTTTCAAAAGAAGTGGTTGCAGTCTAGATGCTCTCTTTTGAAAGATTCTTTTGAAAAAGCCTGTTTCGAAAGAGGCTTGTAGTCTAGACATACCCATGATGGCATTTTGATTTTTGAGGACTTAGAAAAGTTGACTTTTAAACAAGAAATTGTGATGCAACCTCAACTGTGGTGGCAGTGCTGCACCACTACAAGCTGCGTAAGTAGTTATATATTTTCATACCTGCTGTACAAGCCATCAAAGATATGCTTTCCCATTGCAAAGTCATGACATAACAATTCCCATTGTGGGGGAGATGACTGCATGCATTTTGTGGGAACCCAAGCATTTGATTGATGCCAAATATTTATAAATCGGTAACTGCAAATAAATACAAATCCAACCTGCAAAATCCAAAGGTAGTCCCAAGAAGCTCTGAGCAAATTTAAATTGTCAATAGGATGAATGAACTAACTAGTTCAGCTATTTAGGTTCCACAATGGTCACCAGCCTCTCACTGGATAAAGAACAAAATGTTGCATTGAAAAGGCTGCCATCACCTTTAACAAACTAACTAAAAGAGCGTGGAACAATTAGAAGATTACCATCAAGACTAAAATGCTAGTTTACCAAGCTTGTGTCCTCAACACTCTCATGCATGATGTGGAAACATGGATAACTTATGTTCATAAAGAGAAAAGGTTAAACAGTTTCCACCTATTAAAAAAAGAAATTATCCTACAGCACCTTAGAGACTAAAATGTAGATGGTATCATGAGCTTTTGTGCTGATTAGGTGGTTCCTCAGTTTCTTTCAGAGTGTGTGGCATAACCTCTTGCTGTATTCTGTGGTATATGTAGATTGTAGTGAGTTTTTCACCTCTAGTCCATTATGTATGATGTTCATCAGTTTGCACTTGGATAAGAAGAAAATGTCTGTTTGGATCTGTGCGAGTTTTATTGTGTAGTTGATGGATTTCCGCTCCATGATAGCATCTACATCTACTGGACAATTCCTACGAGAAAGAATCAATGGACATAAATCAGATATACATAAAGGGAACATACACAAACCTGTTGGAGAACACTTCAATCTACCTAATCACTCTTTAAAAGATCTCCAGGTGGCCATCTTGTCAAAAACAGACTCTACCAGCCAAATACACAGGGAAATGTTGGAATTACAGTTCATCTGCAAGTTCAATTCTCATGCTAATGGACACAATCGGGATGAAGGGTAGCTAGGCCATAACCAACATAACATTCAATGAAGGTGCAAACAGCTCTTTGTGTAGATTCCTGTGTTAGTAACCCCCCCACCTATTGACTTTGATCCTTATCTGCTTCGTTTTAACTGGCCAATCTTCAGGTGCTTGCTGATGACCCTTTTGCCTTCCTGTTTTTTCCTTTGATTTTTTTCATAACCTCTGCTCCTTGTTTCCCACACACACCCCTCATTTTTTTTCTTCCCCCTTTGCCCCTATTTATTTTGGGTCTGATCATCCTAAACTAAAAACTCTGGTCATCTGAAGAAGTTGGCTTCGCCCACGAAAGGTCATGATACCATCTACATGTTTTGTTAGTCTATAAAGTGCTACCAGACCAGTTTTTGTTTTTTAAGTTTATCTACATTTTTGTTAGTCTCTAAGGTGCTGCAGGACTATTTGTTGTTTTTTAAGTTTTTTCAATTACAGACTAACATGGCTACCCCTCTGAAATTTCTACCTATGTTGTTTATGCTGCATCCTTAGCACCAATGATAAGACAGAGGTTCTTCAAAGGGCAAATTTACCAAGTGTGACAGCCCTGTTCAAGCAAAGATGAGTGTGTTGGCTGGGCCATCTGAGTAGGTTGGAAGGCAGATGCATAACCAAGGACATGCTGTGAGGGGAGCTGTCAAAGGGAACCAGAACAACAGAACATCCTAAGCTTTGCTATAAAGACACATGCAAGTGAGATATGAAGGAATTTGGCATTGATTCTGACAATGGGAAATCTTGGCAAATGATCATAACAAGTGGCACCGTCATCTCCATCAGGGTATCAAAGTGTATGACAGAAGCTAGCGCCTACAGCTTGAAGAGAAAAGAGCCTGTAGGAAGCAGGCAGCACCGAACCAAGACACATACATTTGCAGTAACTGCCAAACATCATGCAAATCTCGGATTGAACTCTTAGGTCACATGAGACATTGAAAACCATCTCCATCAAAGACTTTAATTCCCACGGTCTCTTATACATGAAAGAATGCCAACAAATTGGATGAAATGAGAGATCAGATTGAGAAGCCCTCAGCATGAGACTCTGCCTTCTGATACTGATGTGCAACCTACGGAGTTGGCTAAAATGGCGGAGCAGCATCAGACTTCTCTGCACTCAGCAGAAGTAGGAAAAAATGAAGGAGAAGACAGTGCAGATTGGCCAGGGAAAGAATGCTGAAATGAAGGTTCTTCTTTGACTTGTCACCTTGCCTGTGTGTGTAGAGTAATTGTCACTATGTTGGTTCCAAGATTTTAGAGACAAGATGGGTGAGATATTTTTTCCAATAAAAGAACTTACCTCACCCATCTTGGCATGCCATGCTTGAGTGACAGGTTTATTACAGTTACTACCTTTCTATCTGCATTATCAACCACCAGGCCTCAGAACAGATGGCAAAGACATTATTTATCATTTTATTTGTTATTTTTATAATGCAAGTGAGGGCCTTGTGTAGAAATATGATGAGAATGGGCCTTGTTCTTGGCCTTGATCTACCCCATTTACTTGTGCCTCTGTGTAAGCATAAAAGTGACAGAAAATTGCTTTAAATAATTACCTAGGGATCCCCCCTGCCCAGGGAAATACTCATATGGTGTAAAGTGGGCATTGTTGTCTCTATGCTATTAACTTCAGGCTTCTCCTTGCACAATAAGGATTTTAGTCCTACCCAGAGGTAAAAGTAAGGTGGTGTGCTCCAGTGCAGCACTCCAGTAAGAAACTGTCCGGCTGGGGCACTTAGCTGAAGGGGGACTGGAGGGGCACTCCCAGCCCCACTCCCTGGGCTTCCTGCAGTCTGCTGCACTAGCTAGCCTGGCAGGTTAGAGGGACTGATGGGGGGCATCTGGGACTGTCCCAGCCCGGAGTCCCCCATCCTCCCACCAGTTCAGAGGGCAGGGGAGCTGCAGCTTCTCTTTGTCTCTAAGGGTATGTCTATGCTACATAGTTTTTTTCAGAAAAATAGCTGTTTTTCCGAAAACTTCAATTACATCTACACTGCAATTGCATTCTTTTGGAAGAAAATCGAAAGAACAGAGGGTTTTTTTCCAACATTTGTAAACCTCTTTCTATGAGGAAGAAGCCTTTTTGCAAAAGAGCTCTTTCAGAAAAAGGCGTGTGTGAATGGGGAAGAGGGAGTTCTTTCGAAAGAAGAGGAAAGAGGAAAAAGCACAGGTGCCCTGGTGGCCATTCCATCCACAATAAACAAGCTTAAATGCAAGATAGTGTCCATTCAGTGTGGATGCTATCTGTCGAAAAAGCATATCGCTTTTTCGATGCGCTTTGGCAGTGTGGATGCTTTCTTTCGGAAGAAGTTTTTTCGGAAGATCTCTTCCGGATAAGCTACTTCTGAAAGAAGCCTGCAGTCTAGACATAGCCTAAGAGTTTTTTTCTTTTTGTTGACTAGGGAGCGAGGCAAAGTGCACAGCCTGCTCTTGCTCCCCGCTGCCCGGGGTGGAGGGCAGAGGAGAAAGGACACAGGCCTTGCACTTTGCCTTGCTCCCTAGTCAGCAAACAGGAAAAAAAAATCCCACTCAGTGACAGGGTAAGTGTGGCTAAAGCCTCCCTTCCCCTCCCCCCGCCGCACTCACCCGGACCTTTGCCTTGAGCCTCCTCCTCATACACCCCAATCTTGACTCTTGCATCCCTGTCACAGCCTTAACTCCTGTACTCTCTCGCACCCTAACCCCTGCCCTGAGCCCCTTCCTCATACCTCCCTACTGTGAGCCCCCCTCCTCATACCCCACTGTCCTGAGCCCCCTTCTCATACACCCCAGTCTTGACTCCTACATTCCCGTCCCCCACCCTAACTCCTGCGCACACTCACACACCTGAACTCTCTGCCCTGAGCCCCCCATGCTCCACCCCACACTTAAAATTTCTTACAGGTACCTTTGTTTGGCCAACCCCTTCCTCCCAGTCTTACCCCGCCCCTCCATGTTATGATAGGACAGTACCTGTAAGAAATGTAAGTTACTTTCACCCGTGGTCCTGCCAAGGGTGAGATAGGCCTTGGCTGTAGTACACTGTGCCCTGGTGATCCTGGAAAGCTGAAAAACAACTTGGGAATCAACTCTATTAATTTAAGCAACACTAGCCCTGAGGCTACTGTATCTTGAGCTTCAAGCAAAACCAGCTCCTGATCTCCTCTAGGATTGATGGATGTAAGGGATGGAATTAACTGCATGGAATATAACTTTGGGGCATTAGCCCCAAAGAGCTTACAAGTGGAAGTAGATGCCATACAAAAAAGGTTTGCAGAAGTTAGTGGAACAATAAAAAGCAATTCCGTTCATTGAAGTTAAGCACATCTCTTGTTAGTTTTACATTTTTTGTATGCATTTTGCCCACGTGACATCAGAAGTAGTTGGATTGTAAGCATTTGCGCAAAAGGTTTGTTTCAGCCTTAAAAAGTTCAAAAATTCCTAGAATCCAAGGCCAGACAGGGCCTCTGTGATCATCTAATCTGACCTCCTATATATCACAGGCCACAAAACTTCCCCAAATCATTTCTAGATTATATCTCTTAGGCTACATCTATGCTACAGCAGAAAGTCGACATAGCTACGCAACTCCAACTATGTGAATAATGTAGTTAGAGTCAACATACCTTAAGTTGAGTTACCATGGGCTCTGCACAGTGGGCAGTTGATTGGAGAAACTCTCCTGTCAGCTTCCCTTACTTTTCTTATCCAGCATAAAGTAACAGGGTTGACTGGAATGTGATCTGCAGTCCATTTGGCAGGTCTTCACATGATCTGGTAAATCAAGTGCTGGAGGATCACTCTCAGAGCATTGATCTGGGCTGTAGTGTAGATGTAACCTTGGAAAAAAAATATCCAATTTTGATTTTAAAGTTTTTAGTGATGGAGACTCCAACATAACCCTTTGTAAATTGTTTCAGTTGTTTCCCCTTGCTGTTAAAAATGTATATCTGATTTCCAGTCTGAATTTGACTAACCATCAACTTTGAACTATTATCATTTTACACTTTCCTCTACTAGAATGATGACCCCATTATATAATAATTTGGTTCCCATCTAGTACATGTAAAATGTGATCAAGTCACTCCTTAACCTTCCCTTCGTTAAGCTAAAGAGATGGAACTCCTTAAAAGTGTATCACTATAAGGCATGTTTTCTAATGCTTTAGTAATTCCTGTGACTTCTTTCTGAACCCTCTCCAATTATCAGTATTCTTCTTCAATTGTGGTAATCAGACCTGAACACAGTATTCCAGAAGCAGTTTTGCCAGTACCAAATATACATGTAAAATAATCTCTCTAGTCCAATTCCAGGTTCTAGTATTTACACTCTCAAGGATCACATTAACACTGTTGTAGCACGAGGCGCTCCTGTTCAGTTGATTATCCATTACTTCTCACAAATCTTTACCAAAGAAAGTCACTGCTTCCCATGATAGAATCCTCCATCATGAAAGTACAGTTTACGTTATAGATTCCTAGATCTATACATTTACTGTTTGCTTGTGTTCATATTTCCACATTTTTCTGTGCCCCTTATGCAGATAAATGAAGAAAAAATCTGCCAGGGGGGACACATCTTTTCCCATCTGTGGAACAGGGAAGGGTAGGGAGGGGCGTATGTGCCTGCCAAGGAGAGAGAGAGAGAGAGGGAGAGAGCTCCTGGGGACCCTGCACAGGAAGCAGGCTAGACTAGAGGCACAAATGATCTCATTCTGTGAAGCACAAATATAGGCCCCTGACTGTGTAGTAAAGTTGTGAAAGTTTACATTTCTATTGTTAGTTAATTGTTTCCATTCTCAGTCAATTCCTCCAGGAACATAAAATCTGTGAATGTTTTTTAAGGCCTCTACATTGTCAGGGTGTTGTAAAGGAACTCTTATTATAAATGATAAGGGAATCCTAGCTAGGAGGATCCATATGCTTTCTCACTTTTTTCATGGGCCAAAGTGGCACAATGCGGGTTAGATAGCAGCTCAGGATTTATTTTAGTTACTGGCTTAAAAAAAAAAAGATTTGAGGAAAAATAAAACATTTACTAAGCAATCAATAAAATGTCAGAACCATCAGAACCAAGCACTTCCCAAAATATCCTCCTGACAATGATTAGCAAAACAGTATGGCTTCCATGTGTGAAAGTCTGAGCAATTAAAAATGCCAGTTTTCTTTTTTTTTCTGTTTGATGTTCTGTGATGTAATTTAAATGAAAATCTAGGATTAGAACCAGAATGCAAGGTATTAGTTACCACATGTTTGTAACTTTCATATGTTTCGGACATGCTGAATGGTAATTGTGATGTTTTTCTGTACTGCAGTGTAAATGAATTACCAAAACAATCAAAACTAGGGTGATTATATTGCTGCATTATTTTGACAAATAAGACATGCAGAATTTTACAGAATTTTGAATTTTTGGTGCAGAATTTTGATTTTTTTTTTAATACAGAATTCCCTCTCCTTCCTCCCTGCCCCCAGAGTAATGATGATTTTATGTCATCTTCTTCCAGGTTATTGAAAAACAAATTCAATAACATTATGTAGGGCCCAATCCCAGCAGGACCCTGCCAGAAACATACCTCACTGACGATGATCCTCTTTTCATAGTTACATTTTGAGACCATCTGCCAGTTTCTAGTCCACTTTATGTGTGCCAGGTTAATTTAAGTCATTCTACTTTTTTAATCCAAATGTGATGAGGTAGCAAGTTAAATGCCTTTCAGAAGTCCATTATATCAGTGATGTTATTTTTACCAATCAAACATGTAAATTTATTAAAAGTGTGTGTGTGTGTGTATATATATAAAAATAAAGAATTAAAATAGCATATAATTAATGGCAGTCAGCATGGGGTGGCTGAAACTAGATCCTGCCAAACTAACTAATCTATATATATATAGATCCTAACTAACCATACAGTTATATAGTTATAATTATATAGTTAGTTAGTTAGTAGGCAGGATCTATTTTCAGCCACCCCATGTTGACTGCCATTAATTATACTATGCTCTTTTAATTCTTTATTAATTGAGTCCTGTATCAATGTTCTATCATCAGATTAATGTTAATTAGGTGCTTCTCAGCTGAAAGAATGGGAAGAGACATTAGGTGATAATGAACAGCTAGGCCCCATGAAAGGGAGAGAGATTTATCTGAAAAAAGCATCCACAGGGACCCCTGTTAAGGGGCCTGAGACAAAGTAAAAAGGAGAACAGACAATTTGGCAAGGCAATTTGCCTGGCTTGTGTTCAGCACTGAAGATAGGGGGAGAAGTTTCTGGACTAGCTGACAAAGGAGATTGAAGACAGAGTGCAGAGGAAGGGCTGGTGTGTGTGTGTGTGAGAGAGAGGGAGAGGGAATGACTGACTGACTGTACATTGGTTTGAGCTTCTGTCACCCCCAAAGCAGGCTGATTTGTGCACAGTGGCAGGTGGCCTACATGGGGCATGAAGCAAAATTGTACCCTGATGCTAGGGGCCACTCTAGTGATGAGCGTGCACTATAACAGGTCATAACTCCTTTCTTCAAGTAGTTCTGCTTTGTTCTAAGACACAATAGGGATATGGGCTGGATAGTGGAGTAAGGGGAAAAGTGGGGATTGTGAGCTGAGGGCTCCGGCTTGGGATCTTTCTGAAAAAAAAATAATAACAAAAGATCTATATTATTTCAATGTCATTTTAATATATTCAAAGTTATTTCTATTCTCTGAAATAGAGCAGGCATTTTTGTTTTGTTTTTTTTTAAAGAACCATATTCTGATAAGAAAAGAACCTGAAATGAAGAGTGTAATTAGAACTCTATGAAATGGAGCACTGCTTAGCTTTCTGAAGCAATTCTTTTTAATTATTTTTAAATAGATTTAAATACTGATGGTAATAAATTAAATAATGTATACGAGAAATATCTTAGACAAGTATAATCTCAGGAGATTTGATAATTACTCTATTCAGAATACTTCTATTCAGTCATGCAATGTGCAAAGAAGGTTTTTATCTTTGGGGTCACTTTTGGATATATATTAAAGTTAGAGGTATTGAAAACTGGATCTCCTTTATTAAAAAAGCACACTACAGCTTTTTAAAATTTGCTCTTTCTGAGGATATGGATATAAAATATAACCATATCCCTCAACCATGAAGAGTCTAGGTATATGTTTTTGAACTCAGAAGGAAAAGCAAAAAGGAATTTGTTTTTATTTTTACTCTTCCTTCTGGGAATTTTAAGGATGCTTCTCAACTTCAGCATGTTCTTCGTTTCGGAGAGCTCTTGGGAAGGGGGGTTGTGCTTTTTGTAAAAAGGGTTACAGTATCATGATGAGATATGATCTTTCAGACCCCCAAAGGCCCTGTCAGGCTCTTTCAGCAAAGACAGGAGATAATTCACATCTAAAAAATAATCAAGGCAGGAAGATGATTTTTTGTTGCTTTTTACAAAGCAAACTTTGAAGTACAAAATGAGAGAATATTTTTTCCCTTGCAGTTCACCCTTTATAAGGAGCACTTTGCCCATGAGTAATTATGGGATAGGGTTCAGCTGTTACAGTGATAGATGCACACAAATAACAAACAATTCACTTCCAATCAGGGATGTAGCTATAATGTTGCAGGAGGTGCAGTTGCATCAAGTCCCACAAGGTTTTGGGGAGCCCAGCCAGTAGACTCCACTCTACCTTTGGCACCATTGTGGTTACACCTATTTGCCTATGGCAGGTGGGGTTCCAAGGAGAAAGAAGCCAACCTCAGCTAACTAAGGTACTTTGCACCCCCAAGCAGGTCAGATCACCACCACAGCTCCTCAGATGATGAACGACTTGGGGCTGCTCCTTTCAGTGCCCAGACTGCACTGGCCACTCTGTGCCCAGCTCCCACAGGCCCTGCTGCCTAGGCAGCCTCTGGCCTCTGCTCCTGCCTCTCTGGACTTACCCAATGGCTGTTGCCTCAGTGGTGAGGAGCTCATCTAGTAAGATACAGGGGCAGACTGCGAAGAAGGGGTGAGGAGAGGCTTAGGAGAGTTGCCAGGCAGGCAGGATGACCGACTGGGCTGTTAAGAGACCAGTTGTTTGTACAGTGGGGGCTTCCCAACTGCCTGGCTTTGCATGGCTCTCAGAAGTGGCCCCAAATTCTTGAGCACAGGAGGGTCTTCACACACTGCCCCTGTCCCATATGACAGTCCCACTACTCCCGTTGGCTGAGAGCCAGGACCTGATATGAGCTGTGGGAGCAGCACCTGTGGGTGCAAGGGCAGCATGCCAAGCCTCCTTGTGCCTAGGGATTGCAGGGACCTGGCACCTGCTTCCTGGGAGCTGCAATAAGCATTGCTGGGTCCTCAGAAACCCTTCCACACCCCAACCCCCTGCCCCAGCCAAGAGTCCTTTCCCGTAGCCAAACTCTCTCCCAGAGCCTGCACCTCATGCTCCCCCACAACCCCTGCCCCAGCCGTGAGCCCCTTCATCCCTGTCCCCACCCCAGAGCCCTCTCCTGCACCTTGAGCCTCTCCCCTTGACCCTGCACCCCAGTCAAAGCCCTCACCCCCTCCCACACTTCAACCCCCTTCCCCAGCCTGGTGAAAGAGAGTGAGAGTGCAGGAGATTGAGTGACCGAATGGATGGAGCTAGTAGGGGACGGGGCTTGCAAAAGAGGTAGGTTAGGGTGGGGCTTTGGGGAAGAGGCAGGACAGGGGTGTTCTGTTTTGTGAGATTAGAACACTGGCAACCCGAGGCTCAGGAGTTGCTGGGGGCCAGGTAGGGAGTGTGGGCTGGCTAGTGGAGTGTGTGGCGGGGGCAGGGAGAGAGGGGAACAGATGGGGATTGAAAGCTGAGGGCTCCTGCTCTGGTTGAGCTCAGTGGTTTCAGGGGAAAAGTTGCAGGCAGGGCAATTTTGGGTGGATCCCTGGGTGAGATGGGAAGGGGGGTAGTGCTGTGCCCCTGAAAGCAGCCAGCCCTCCACACCACCCAGAGTGTGGTGTTCTCTCTACCGCCAGCCCTCAGAACTGCATAGAGAGTGTGGTGTGGTGCTCTGGTAGTGATTTTAAAGGACCCAGGGTTCTGGGCGCTGCTGCTATCACAGTAGCAAATGATTGGCCAGGAGCCCTTGGCCAACTTTGAATTTCCAGACCCTGGGGCAACTGCCCCCTTTGCCTTCCTCCCCCGACTTCCATTGGCGGTCCTGTTTGCAGGACATGGGGGTGCAGGTGACGGAGAATGAGAAGGCTGGAGAGATTTGCTGGTGATAGTTAAGTCACTGGTTCCTACGGTTGCCAACATAAATATGGGATTGTTTTCTAAGTACTCCCCAGTTTTTTATTATTAAGAGTAATAAACAATGTTCACCTACATTTGCCAGAGGTACTGCTTTTTTCAGCACTGCTACTTTTGCAGCAACCCACAATCCAGTTGTACAAAGATGAATGCATCTTCGCAGGGTAACTGGAAGTTTATACAAGTGTGGAGTTTGCTTTCAATTAAATCTGTACTGCATCTCTTTCTGAATGTCAGACCATTTATTCCCCATTCATGAAAAAAAAAATTCCTCTGGCATTTGATACCAGTGGTGCAGCTAGAAGGGCTCAATTAGGTGGGCCCAGACTTTGGGTGAATGGGCAATGTTGAGGGTGGGGGTTAAGCCCCAGCACCTTGGCCCAACTCCCCGGCCGGAGCACCAGGTGGAGCAGGGTCAGCCTCCATGTCGTGGTCCCAATCCCCAGCTGCAATGCCCCCTGGAATGGAGTTAGCCTCCACACCCCATCCCATTCCCTGGCTGGAGTGCAGAGCAAGCTGGTGGAGCAGTACAAAAGCTGGGGCATAAGGAGAGCCATGGGGGCCTGCATGGGTGTACTTGGATGCAAAGTGAGTGGGCTACTGCTTATTCAGCCCCTGCCCCCCCCATGGCTACATCACTGTTTGATACTGATCCACTAAGTACAAATGACACCATTTGAAATAAGTTTTTAAAATCCCCCACCCCCATTTTTGAAACACGTATGTTCATTTTTCACTAATACAGTTGGAAATGAAATATCTGGATGTTTCAATCACATCTCGACTATTGTTGAATTCCTAATAGAGCTAATCCACATGTATGATTTCTCTCAGTTTGAGTGCATCTCTTACATTCTCAAAATCTGAGAAACTAAGCTTATTGTAGAGGCAAATAGATTTCAGCTGCATCACTGCATTGTCAGTAGATAAATTAAACCATTTAGTGATGTACAAAAGCACAGAGTCATAAAACTTAATGAAATCTTTATTGCTTTTTGTTGTGACAGTAGCTTTTCTATCAGTTGTTTGGCTTGGAAACCATAAAACAATCCTCTTAGCAGTTTGGCATCTTAGTCTTAAAACAGCACACCTCTGCATACACTTCAGTAATGCATAGATAGCTCTGATTCCTCTAGCTTTCTCACAAGCTCATCAAAGACACAAGCCACATTGAGGAAAAAACACAGGTACCTTTCCACAATGCAGGCATATTCACCATCTTCTGTGGACACGTTCTTTAATGATACTGGACAAAACCCCCCTAGTGATTTGATGTAGACTGTAACTGCTGGCTAGCTTCTGAAAATTTGATTGATGTTGATTCACATGACACAATACTTCTTTCCATTTAATGACAACAAACTAAAAATAATTCTTTGTGTATTGTGAACACAGAAGAATGACTAAATTTTCAACACAATCATTTGTATGTCAACTGATGGTTGACCTCTTGCAAAGTATTGTGGGGAGTTTGCCTTGAAAATATGGTCATTTTCAATACATAAGAATTTCATCAAATTGTATTTCCCATAGTTCACATTTGCACTGTCAGCAAAGCATGCAGTTATGCAATTAATGTTTCTCTAGGTAGTTCAGTATAGCATGATGAATGTCATTTGCAGATTCATCACTACCTTCATAAAAATTGAGCAGCTTGCCCTGTGTACCATTTGATATAGTGAAATATCACAGGTACATCAGAAATATATTTCTGTTCCCATTATTTGTGGCATTAGTCACTAGAGAGATATGCAGATGCTGTTCTGGTGGCAATGGTAATTAATCCCATAAACCATCTGCCATAGACTTTGGGACCAAAAAGAATCGGTCATGAACTTACTCTTGGTTTTCCACATCCCAATTGGTTTGAAATATTTGAACTACAAAAGATGTCACTGTTAATGTATTACTCCAGTCCATCCTGCTGTAACTTAGGCTGTATTTAACTGCGTGGTAAACAGTTGCAATTTTTCATACTGCAGTTCTATCACTGTCGGTGTTTGAAAAGACAAAGAATTTGCTAATATTTTTCACAGCTTTAGCATGTGTGTTTTTCTTATGACCATCAGTTGACATGTTCTGCTTCAGGTCAATTTCACCTCCATGCTCAATAATGAATTCATGCCAGCCCAAGTACAGAAGGCTTTATCAGAATCATAACTGACAGGTTTTACCCAGATGTATTTTTCTTCTACTTGATTTTTATATCTACACAGCCTCTTTTTTTCCCCCCTGTTAGGTCCAAGAGGACCATCTGGGATTCTCGTTGCTTCACTCATAACTGTATCTAATGTTTTCCTGTACATATAAAAAGTGTGCTGCAGCTAATGTTAGCCACTAATGACACGATTTCCAAATATTAGTTCTGCTATAGGCACATTGGTTCAGTAAATCATAGGATTGATTCTGCATTACAACAGTGTTTAATTTTACAACCTTTATATCATTGGAAGGCAAGGCAATAAAACTGTCTTTGCATAATGATAATGTTTTCAATATATTGAAATATGGGATAAACGGCATCCTGTGCAGATTAAGAAATGGACAGGCAATTTTCTGTTTAAATAAGGAATGTCCCTTGTAATGCAGGACTGTTGGCAATCCTACTGGTTACTGGCCCCAGGAGGTAGAAAAGACAGAGTAAGCCTGTCGTATCTCCCGTACCTAGGCTAGATTCATTGTTGCGTTCTTGCAACATTATGACAATGGAAAACCGTTTTCAACCTGATCTGATTTGCCATTAAAATTGAGTTTCTGGCATGGCCAAAAAATAGCTGGAGCATACCACTGAATCTGGGGTAGGATCAGACACTATCTGAATAGCTTGTGTATCTTATTCGTAGAGGTATTTGGAACATGTTGATGAGGGCTGGCTTTTTACTGAGGACAGAAAACATTTCTATTATATAAAATCAGACATAATATGCATAACTGCATTAGTAATGTAAAATGGACTAGATATCATGATCTTTTAAAGTGTTTAGGATGTAGTTGTTTTCATAGGTTTTGTTTGTTTGTTTTTAATTGCATGGCAATATGGATCCTTGTATTTGGTTTCAGACACAAAGTTCACATTTTCAGGAGTGGTCTGTGTATTTGTGACACTTTGTTTGCATTTGGCGCCCAGCCAAGTGATGAATGCAAAGCAAATATAGTTTGTGCTCAGATTGCATGTTTTTCCATGGGCAAAATTGGGGTTCAGAGCTAAGTGACTGGGGGAGTGATTCCCCACTGCTTTAGTCCCATTTTACAAAGGTGTAACTCCATTCCTTTCGTTCCAGTAGAGTTGCTACACCTTACATTGGAGGGATTCAAGCCCTTGGGGATTTTAAAGTCCTGGTCTACACTAGGAAGTTATTTTGAAATAATGGGCTGGTTATTAAAAAATGTGTACTCCTGCTTTCCTCAGAGAATAATGCTTATTTTGAAATAGTTATTTCAAAATAGCATTAGTATGGACACTGTGCTGCTGCTATTTCGAAATAACTACTCCCCGGAGTAATTTGAAGTAATTACTCCCCGGTGCTTGCTGGGGCTCTAATTCGAGGTAGCACATTCACAATAACGGAGCCTGCTTGGGACTAATTTTGAGGCTTCCGTGTAGTGGAGACATGATATTTCGATTTTGGTTTTTGGGAATTAATAAATCGATTTTAGTTCTTTTGAAATACTTTTCTAGTGTAGACACGCCCTACCTAACTATATTCATACTCTGTAAGGATCCGTGAAGCTTCCAGAAATATTTTTTTGAATTTTCAATGGAATGTGTGAACAACATATAGGATGACTTTGCAATTAGCAAATCAAATTTGAGACATTTATTGACAAATATATCAGTAAATCTGCTTTCTCTATAGTACCCCACTGCTACTACATAGCAGTTTTATTTTGCTCCAACTGTCTGGTAGGTGGTAATGCTTACTCTATATAGTGTATTGAAAATAACAATCCTCACTCAGCCAAAAACATCCCTTTGATTTCAGGATCAATGTCACAGTTTAATTCTTCAGCATATGACTCTTATTGTTGCTTCATTTTTAAAACTGAAGTGTAGCACAATTTAATAATTAAAACATAAAAGGCAAAATTAAAAATGCAGCCTTTTAAAATTAATATCTATAGAAACTGCTCATTCTTGATCTTAGTATTGAAAAAGTATTGAAAAGAAAATGCCATGCCATGCCACCTAAGATGGAAAGTGGTAAGATAATGACATAATAAAATTAATCTGTTAATGAAAAGATGTATGCCACTAAATTCTGTTACATAAAATGGGTGTTTTTAAATAAGAAAACTATTTTTATTTTAAATATAAGAAACAAGAGGGCTGGAGAACAAAATGACTTTATAACCTAAAGTAAGTGCCTTTTTTTTACACTGATATATATGATGAAGCCATATTTTGCATTAATTTAAACAACTATACAAAATCATTGGAGGTGTAAAATGGGACAGATTAATTTAATTGATAGACATTAACAAAATCTATCTATATAGGGTGACCATCTAGCTCATATCTCATTTTTAAAGGGACAGTCCCATTTTAAGCCCTCCTGAAAGAGTCCTGACTTTTTCTTAAAAACGGACAAATTAAACTGTATTTTCTGTCTTCCTCCCATCAGTACTGGCAGGCCCTGCTGTTGGCCAGATCAGAGGCGTAGCGAAGGGGGGGCAGGGAAGGGCAGTTGCCCCTGGGTGCCACGCTAGGTGTGGGAGCATAGTGCATGCTGCGCAGGCCCACCTGATGCTTAGATCAGTGTGCCGGCAGGTGGGCCACGTGCTGCCGCCTGGAACGCACTGCACTGCGAGCAGAAGCAGCCAGCAGAAGCGACCTCTTTTAAAAGTAAAATGAACTTACCTGACCGGTTCCTCTGGTGCTTGGCTCTGTGGGAGGGAGATTTTGTTGGGGGGCGCTGGGCTGCTTGGCTCTGAAGAAGGGAGATTTGGTTGCGGGGGACTGGGGTTGCTTGGCTCTGAGGGAGGGGGATTTGGCGGGGGGGCTCTGGGATTGCTTGGCTCTGAAGGAGGGGGATTTGGTTGGGGGGCAGGGGCGCTGGGGATGCCTGGCTCTGGCATCAGCTGGCAGAAAACCTTCCAGTCTCCAGCAGCAGCCCATGGTCAGGCAGGCCAGGGCCAGGGGGCATGGAGCAGGTGATGGGGGGCCAGAGGCATGCAAGGGCAGGCAGTGGCAGGGGGAGAGTACAAGTGGGGGGTGGGTCTTGGGAGGAAGAGGTAGCTCAGGAGCATTTTGGGAGAGGGGGACAGTGTGTGGTTGGGGGCCTTGGGGCAAGAACAGCAGAGTGGGGGAACACAGGTCTGGGTGCTTGTGCCCCCCAACCCCACTTTTTGGGCACTTCTGTGATTCTGGGCTAGGAGAGCCGGGCCCGCCCGCCCCGGAGCAGTGCCCAGCCAAGGCAAGGGACAGTACATGTTAAGGACCCGGAGTAGAGTGATGGCTTGGCGGCGGGGAAGCGAGAAGAGCTTTGTCATTTGTGAACTCCACCCGCAAGTGCTGGGAGCTGAGGCGTGGGGAGCCCCTTTCCCCATAGGCTGAATTTGCCAGTGACCTGCCATCTGGTACCGGGTTCCCTGCCCAATGACTTTCAGCCACTCACCCACCTGTCACTGGACCACTTCACTTGATTTCATATGGACACAAAGCGCTGTCAAGCAACTGACGGCACCATCTGTCCGCTGGAACGGTACCAAGCTCACATGACCAAGGCAAGGCTAATCCTTACCAGCCCTCCTTTGCCCATTGGTAGCATTCAGAGGGCTTTCCCAAGGAGGCCAGCATTGTTCCCATTTTGCATCTGGGGAAACTGAGGCACAGTGGGGGCTGTGACATGCCTGAGATCACACACCAGGCTGGACTAGAAGCTCAGTTTCCAGTGGTTCAGGGGCTGTCTACATGGGTAGTGAAGATGTGACTGCAGCACAGACCAGCATAACCTGGCTCGCTGCAATCTGACTAATGTGGGGAACAACTGCAGGGTGGGGGAGTTTCAGCAATCATGCCCTGGCTAGCTCGTGCTGTGATCAAGCCACCCCTGCTCAAAGGAGACAGTCCTGGGAGCTGCCCGCCAGCTCACAGTGCAGCCCAACTAATGGCAGCGAGGGGCAGAGCCTGATACCCGGCATCCATCCCCTGCCCCCACTGCTCCCATCCACTCAGCCCTGCCCCCCCGTCTTGCTGAGCCCTGTGGGGGGAATGCTTCGGACCTAGCCAATTCATTCCCCTTGTGCTGCAACACCTGCTTAGATGCACCATAGGGCCTGGTCCCTGGAACCCCACAGTGTGGGAGAGAACAGGGCCTGACCTGACCCCCAGTTCAAGGGATCCACTTGAGGGAGGGACCTGGCACCAAAATCCCACTGGTGCACAGGAGGCTACAGGGCCTCTCTAGGGGGCGCTGGCTCCCGTTCAGTCCACGGGCAGAGGGCACAAGCTGGCTCACAGAGGTATGGATGGGCTCTTGGGACCCGTCCCTTCCAGGGGGCACCAGCCCTTATCCAACTCCATGTGGGCAGTATAGAATCACAGAACACTAGAGCTGGAAGGGACCTCGAGAGGTCATCGAGTCCAGTCCCCTGCCATCACAGCAGGACCAAGCACCCACGGCTACTCAACACATGGTCCATGGGCCACATGCTGCCCACGTCCAGTTTGTTTGTGGCCCACGGTGTGGTTTGGGTTTATGTGGGGATCACCATGTGGCTGGCAGGTGGGAGCCAAAACAAAAAAGTAGTCAACATAATGGTCTTCTGTTGAGATGCATTTTAGTAGTTAAATTCTTGGACTGTCTCTGCTTGTGAAAAGTGCTGTCATATGGGTGGAAATCGGGCAAATGTTGCATTTTATTAATATCAGCAGAACTGACTTAAATGGGGCCTGTGTGTTGTGTAGTCTTGCCTTAATCTTTGTATTCACGCCTGTCAGTGTGAGAGAAGCTATTTGTATATATTTGCTTGTATATGCAACCACACTTAAGTTGAGGCCCTCAGCATGTTCTGTGAGTATCAGTGCTTCCAAAGTTGAGTTGCCCTAGTTCATCCCTGACAGGTGTCTGTCTAACTTGCTCTTAAATATCTCCAGTGATTGAGAGTCTGCAATCTCCCTAGGCAATTTATTCCAGTCTTTAACTACCCTGACAGGCAGGAAGTTTTTCCTAATGTCCAACCTAAACCTCCCTTGCTGCAGTTTAAGCCCATTGCTTCTTGTCCTATCTTCAGAGGCTAAGGAGAGCAATTTTTCTCCCTCTTCCTTGTGACACCCTTTTAGATACTTGAAAGCTGCTCTTGTGTCCCTTTTCAGTCTTCTCTTTTCCAAGCTAAACAAGGCCAATTCCTTCAGCCTTGCCTCATAGCTCATGTTCTCTAGACCTTTCATCATTTGTGTTGCTCTTCTCTGGACTTTCTCCAGTTTCTCCACGTTTTCTGAAATGTGGCATCCAGAACTGGACACGGTACTCCAGCTGAGGCCTAATGTGGATGGCTCATTCCCTGCCTAGGGGATGTGAGACTTGGTGGGTTAATTTACAATCCTCCTGTTTATTCTTTTCCTAAGCCAGGAGGGCACAGCTGTTCTGATGGGGGCTCTGCAAGAAGGCAGCCTGCACTACTCCCTGCCTGAAACCCCTTGTGCAGGTGTTAAACAGCTGTCCAGCCCACCCCAGAGGTGACTGCATTTCAGCATGCTTGAAGCAACACAGCACCAGAAATGGAAGGGGGAATGGCTCCCGGGCATGGCTTGCTCATGACTGCTTCAGTCCCGTTGAATGGGCCTCAGCCCCTTTCCTTCCCCTCCCCCGCTTTGCAATGGGGCTGTAGACTCTGGGGGAGAGGGGTGGAGGCAGGCAAGGGTGTCTCTCTGCAGCAGATGTAGACACGTCTCTGTATTAATCATTCTCTCATTGAAGTTTTTAGCTTTGTATTGAGTCCTTTTACATGGAAACTTTGTATTACATCTTGGTAGAATACAGTAGTCCCTAAAACAAGTGAGATAGAGACTGTCCCAATAAGGTGAATGAGGTGGGAATGGCTAAGGAGGAAGGTGGGCACCTCTGGGCAGTTACAAGGGTTGGAAAGGGGAGGGAAGCCAGATCCAAGACCAATGAGTCCTGGGAAGCGGGCCCATTGAAAGGAGACTGGACCTGTGGATGCCTTAGGGGTCAGCAGCAAGGGCCTGCTTTGGGAAGCCCCCTCTTTGGAGGTGAATGTGGCAGCATTGAGACACCCCACAGAAGCAGGTGCCACAGACACTAATGGGATGGCTCTCACAGATCTTGCACATACATCAGATGATAGATCTGCAGGAGAGGGGAGCAGTGGCATAGCGTGGGGGCCGGAGGGGTCAGTTGCCAATTTAATCCCATTTTACTCCCCCGTCATCCCTCAGCTCGCTTGCTTCTACTCCGCCTGTTGCCGGCAACTGGAGCCTCCTCCCTGCCTCTCTGCTCCTAGCTCGACCCTCCTCCATCTGTGCCAGCGGGTTAGTGCTGGCAGAAGCCTGGCCCCAAACTGGAGGGGGCAGGGGAAGATGCGGTCTAAGTTCCCCTCCCCCCATCCTCCCAGGGTCAGGCTCAGCTGTGCACCAGGTTCAGGGCCCTGCCACATGGCGGCAGGGGGGTGTGGGTTCAAATTTTTCCTTTGCCCCCGGGCACATAACACCCTCGCTACGCATCTGGGCCGGATCCCTGTTCACCAGCTTCCCACCCACCAGTGGTGAGTGAGGGAGGAGTCCAGTGGCCAACAGTAGAAGTGGGTGTGTAGCCACCCCCACTGCTGGTCAGTGCAGGCCCCTCTGCAAGGCTTTTGGCCAGCAAGGTCTTGTCCGCTGTCCCATTTCCAACTGGCACTCTCTGTGAACTGCAGTAGCTGGCAAACGTAGGCAGACACCAGGAAGGAGCCAGTTACATGTCACCTTTGCTGCCCACCCATCAGCCCTTTATCTGCTCCCCTCTAGCTGTCCTCTCCCTGTTTTATCACTTTGCCCAGCACAGCCCTGCTGCTCCTCTATATCCCTCCCACCCCATAGGACGTGTCCCTTTCACAGTGCTGGGCAGAGAACCAGCCCCCGGTCAGAGCGCTCACCTCACCAACAGCAGGCTCCTTCGTTTCCCTGCTGCCTCTGGCTCGGCTGGCACCCCGGGGAAGCTCAAGCCTCCTTGGCCTGGGGCACTGTGCAATGGGAACCAAGCCCTGTCTGTGCCAAAGCCCTGAAGGTGAAGCCTCTCTGTCCTTCAGCTGAGCTCTGGAATGGCATGAGGGGGGAAAGAAGCAATTTCCAGCCTGTTCATGATCCGAACTTGTAGGTTCCACAGCAGCCCATTGGGCAGGGGCTTAGCACCTTCTCACTTCCCTTCCTGCCCCAGGAAGCATAGAATTGCTCTGTCCCCTCTGCTGCTTCTTCTTCTGCTGAGTCACCTCTCTGGCCAGTTGACTGAAGGCCTGGCAATCAGGTTCTCTGGGCCCTGGGGCACAATGGATCTTGAGGGCTTAATCCCTTCCTGCCTGCACTGTAGCCAGGGTACAGGAGGTGGCTAGGTTATGTCAGTGACCAGAAGTAGCTTGGAGGTGTCAGCTGCCTTTTGACACTGTAATGGCATCAAGGGACAAGCTGCTTCTAGCTCAGGGGTGGGCAAAAGGGCCTCTGCTGGCTGGATCTGGCCCACCAAGAGGGTTGATCCGGCCTGTGGAGGCCCAGCCTCTCCCCTGCCCCCAGGCCAATTAGGGGCTGGGGGCGGGGGAAGCGCATGAAGTTTCCTCTGCCCTGCCAGGAGCACTTTGAAGTGCCGCGCACACCTGGCAGGGCAGGTGGAGACTTTACGCGCTCCCCTGCCCCCAAGCCCTGATTGGCCTGGGGGTGGGAGGAGCATGCAGTTTCCTCCACTCTACCCCTGCCCTGACAGGAATGAATGGCACTTCAAAGTGCCACATGCTCCTCATAGGGTGGGAGAAGACTTCACGTGCTCTCCCACCCTCAGGCCAATCAGGACTATGTGCTCCTGGCAGGGCGGAGGAAACTTTGTGCACTTCCCCTAACCCCAGGCCCTAATTGGCCTGGGGGTGGGGAAACATGCAAAGCCTATTCCCACCTGCCAGGGGCATGGGCCCTTAGTGGAAAGGGGGGGGGGGAGCAAAGGGGCTCCCCCCCCCGAACAATCATGGTCTGTGGGTGGGGAAGCCCAGAAGTATCCTGGCCCTGACCCTTCCATTATTGGTCCCACCTCTTCCAGGCCAGCCCAGGGCCACTTCAAAAATTTTTTGGCCCCCAGCCAAAAATTATTGCCCATCCCTGTTCTAGCTTCTTGTTGGGGAGGGAGAAGAAAAATGAGCTTTGCAAAGATCTGCAATGCCAAAGGGAGGGAAAAAGGAATTAGTTGCCCGGAGCCTGGTGATTTAAAAGGACCCAGGTCTTCAGGCTGCCACCACCCTACTGCAGCAGCAGCAGCTGGATCCCTGGGCCCTTTAAATTGCTGCTGTAGCTCTGTGGCATGATCCAGGTGGTGGTGTGGGCTGGCTGGGGGAGGCACTGCACAGTCTGGGCGGCACTGAGGGCTGGCTGCCCCTAGCTCCCCATTCTGCCCAAGACCCCGCCCTTTCCAGGGGCCAGGAGCTGAGTCCCCATCCACCACTGATCAGGGGCCGGCAAAGTCTATTGCCAGCCCTGGCCCAGGTCATCCATTCTCCTCCTCCTCTTCTTCCTCTCCTCTCCTCCTGCCCCCATGGTTGGAAGTTGTTCCCATTCCTACCCTCCAGCACAGGGCTGAAGGCTGCTGCTGGCCCCATTTGGGTGTGAACATGGCAGAAATCTGAGGAGGTGGCTGTGCTGCATGTCCTCTCCCTTGGGAAGATGTGGCACAAGGTACCAGGAGAGGTGGGTCAGTTCTGGGGGCCCTGCCAGGCATGGAGGGCAGAGAGCACTAGCCAGGGAAGGTGGGGTCAGTAAGTCACATCTTCTCCACAAGAGTGGTGTATAGGAGTGTGTGTGTTACTTCTCCCTGTGTGTGTGTGGCGGGGGGTGTATTATGGGTGCATGTTTCACCCCCCCGGCTATGTCTACACTCGCGGCTTCTTGCACAAGTAATATGCAAATGAGGCTAAGCGTGGAATATTGCCAAGCCTCATTTGCATACCTAATGAGCCACCATTTTTTTCAGAAGAGGCTCTTGCGCAAGAAGGAGCGTCTACACTGCCCCTTCTTGCGCAATGCTGTTCTTCCTGAAAAGTAATAGGTGTAACGGCATTGCGCAAGAGAGTTTTTCTTGCGCAAGAAGGGGCAGTGTAGACGCTCCTTCTTGCGCAAGAGCCTCTTCTGAAAAAAATGGTGGCTCATTAGGTATGCAAATGAGTCTCAGCAATATTCCACACTTAGCCTCATTTGCATATTACTCGCGCAAGAAGCCGCGAGTGTAGACATAGCCCCTGTGTGAATCCTAAAGCCTTAAAGACAAGAAGGTAAACATAGACTCCAACTACTCAGTATTTCTTTTTAATGAGGGCTCAGTCATTTTGATATTAATCTGAATGTTTGTACTCCATAGTTTTGATTGATTGCCGTTGAACTTGCTTGAATATGAATGATTTTATCAGGTGTCCTGTACTCTATATAGGGAAATATGGTCAACCTAATTTAGCAAAACCAACAGAAGGTTATGGGATGACTTGATTACTATCTGTAAGTAGTTGGATGGGGAACAAATATTTAATATTAGGCTCTTGTATCTGGCAGAGAAAGATATAACATAATTCAAAGGCTGGAAGATGAAGTTAGTTCAAATCAGTCTGGAAATTGGGAGTTAATTTTTAACAGTGGGAGTAATTAATGACTGGACCAATGTACCGAGGGGCATGGTAGATTCTCCATTGCAGATGATTTTTAAATCAAAATTCAATGTTGTTTTTTTCTAAAAGATCTGCTCTAGGAATTATCTGGGGGTAGAAGGGGTTACCTGTGCTACGCAGAAAACTAGAAGATTTACCCAGCATTGCCCAGGTTTGGGGCTGGCATGGAGTCACCAGCTTCTCCCCGGGGCTAGCTTGGAGCAGCAGGGGCAATGCAGCATGGTGGACAGCTGCTCCCCTGGGCTGGGGTGCTTGTTGCCCCCCTGTGGTCATTTGTGAATGTAACTTTCCTTGGTATCACACCTCTCCCTTTCTGTTTGATGCAAAACAATCACATTCCCCACACGTCCCATTTTCCCAGCACAATGAAACCCTGACCTCACTTTAAGTTATGGTAAGAGGAAACTGCATACCAAATTTGGTGGGCTTAGCTCTTACCATTTAGGAGGCGTTCTTGAACAAACAGACTCATAGATGGACAGATATGGACAGACACACAAACTCTCTATAATATATAGTAGACTAGACTAGATGATCATAATGATTCCTTCTAGCCTTGGAATCTGTGAATCTATTAATTTGAAACATTTGGACAGATATGGACAGACACACAAACTCTCTATAATATATAGTAGACTAGACTAGATGATCATAATGATTCCTTCTAGCCTTGGAATCTGTGAATCTATTAATTTGAAACATTTGCAGGCAACAGTTCTAAGATTCCTTTAAAATCTCATGTTCAGAAGAAATATATGCCCTGTGTATTGAATTAGTTTTAATGCAGTTATGGTCAGCATGAATATGTCTGATGGGATTTAAGTTCTATGGACACAAAAATTTCAGTCTCAATATTTATTTTGCAGTGAATAGTTTAGGTAGCATTCAATATTGACCTGTAATTTATTGTCCTGCGTCACTGACCCATGGTCTTGGTTCTTTAAAGGTGACCTGCTTAGGCTGAAACAGTAGGGGCACATCTACCCAACAGTGCTAAACTTGAATTAAACTACACAATGCGAACTACGTCAATTGCATAGCTGATGTCGAAATAGCTTAATTCGGCTTTTGACGCAATCTACACAGCAGGAAGTCCAAGGAAGAACACTCTTCCTTTGATTTCCCTTACTGCTCATGTAATGAGGGTTACCATGAGTTGGAGTAAGAAGTCCTCCAGCCTGACATTATTTCAGAATAATGGCTTGCTGTGTAGACACGCATTTTGTAATTTTGGAATAACATTATTATTCCAAAATAATGCTGCTGTATCATCTGACGTAGCCTACCAGATGACATCCAATAGTAAGTTTCCTTCTGTAATAAACAGTTCTTACCTACGGCCAAAGGTTGTAGTCAAATCCCTTTAAATACAGAATTAAGAAAGTAGCTATGTAGAGTATATATTAGTTATATATTAGTTATATATTTCTCCATGTCATTGAGATGTACCAAATCTAAACCATTAAAATAAAGAAAAAAACCCAACTCTATTGTTTATATTGAATGGCCAGTGTGACTAGAAGAAAAACTATTTTGATACAAGTGTTAGTGCAGATTTGTTAAGCCTGTTCTTGATCGGAGCCCCTGCTAGTAAAGAACTGAGGCTTGGGTAGGAGGGCAAAGGACAGCACACCAAGCCAATCAATGTGACAAGGAGCCAACCACCTAGCTAATGAAAGATGCGACTATTCAGAATGTGCCCATCTGCCATTGGGACCTTGTCCGTAGAAAGGAAAACTCCTTTTGTAAAAGCTGCACAGTTCTACAGATTAAGTTTGGATACTGCCAACCCTCTTTTTGACAAGGGAACAGCTATTTCTTCAGATCCAGTCTTTTACCAGTCAGATCCATTTTTTACCATGCCAGCAAACCCTAGTAATAGCATTATTAGTCTGTCTATATAGTTTAGAAATGTGCATCTGTATGTTTGTCTGAGAGTCCATTTGTTCAAGAACTCCTCCTAAATGGTAAAAGCTAAGGCCACCAAATTTGGTATGCAGCTTCCTCTTCTCCTAACTTAAAGCAAGGTCAGAATTTGGTTGTGGCAGGAAAATGGGAAGTGCCTGGAATGGGATTGTTTTCCATAACATGGTAAAGGAGAAGGCTGATGGGAGGATTATGATAATGCAGAGTGGCAATTAGGGGCAGACCCAGTTGGGAATGGAGCTTGCCATCTTGCCCTCCTGCCCCATACTGGAGAAATGGTCTGAGGTAAATAGGATGAAGTTTAATAAGCACAAATGCAAAGTACTCCACTTAGGAAGGAACAATCCATGTCACACATATAGAATAGGACGCGACTGTCTAGGAAGGAGTACTGCAGAAAAGGATCAAGGGGTCATAGTGGACCACAAGCTAAATATGAGTCAACAGTGTGACACTTGCAAAAAAAGCAAACATAATTCTGGGATGCATTAACATCCCAGAGTGTTGTGAGCAAGACACGAGAAGTCATTCTTCCTCTCTACTCTGCACTGATTAGGCCTCAGTTGGAGTATTGTGTCCAGTTCTGGGTACCACATTTCAAGAAAGATGTGGAGAAATTGGAGAAAGTCCAGAGAAGAGCAACAAGAATGATGAAAGGTCTAGTGAACATGACCTATGAAGGAAAACTGAAAGAACTGGGCTTGTTTAGTTTGGAAAGGAGAAGACAGAGAGGGGACATGATAGCAGTTTTCAGGTATCTAAAAGGGTGTCACAAGGAGGAGGGAGAAAAAATTTTCTCCTTGACCTCTGAGGATAGGACAAGAAGAAATGGGCTTAAACTGCAGCAAGGGAGGTTTAGGTTGGACATTAGGAAAAACTTCCTAACTGTCAGGGTGGTTAAACACTGGACTAAGTTGCCTAGGGAGGTTGTGGAATCTCCATCTCTGGAGATAGTTAAGAGCAGGTTAGATAGACATCTATCAGGGATGGTCTATACAGTACTGAGTCCTGCTGTGAGGGCAGGGGACTGGACTTGATGACCTCTCGAGGTCCCTTCCAGTTCTAGTGTTCTATGATTCTATGATTCTATACGCCTCTCTCCACCCTTGGCCACAGTGCCAGAGTGGGGTGAGGGAAACTGAATAGGGGGAGGGAGGGAGCCCTGCTAATCTAGGAGTGGTGAGAGAGGGAGAAAGCCCCAATGGCTGCTGGACTTGGAGGTTGAGGGGGTTGAAGGAGAAAACCCCACTGAACCCCTGGACCAGGAGGGAGGATGAGGGAAGGAAAAAGTCCTGCTGACCCTCTGGACCAGGAGAAGGGAGGGGGTAGGAAGGAAGCTCCACCAACCCCTCTGAACTGGGAGGTAGAAATCCCTGCCAGCCTCCCCACCCTCGTGAGACCAGTGGAGCTTTCTCCCTGAATCCCCTCCCCTTCCAAGTCCAGCAGCCGTTGGGGCTTTCTCCTTCTCTTACCCACCCTAGATCAGCAGGGCTTTCTCCTTCCCCTCATCTGGCTTTCCCTGACCCCACTCTGATGCTGGGGCCAAAAGGATGGGGAGAGGAGTGTGGGACAGGAGAGAAGGAAGAAAGCCCCGCTGGCCTCCCTCTCCATCGCAGAAGAGGGGAGGTAGAAAGCCCTGCTGCTCCCTCCCCCACCTCAGGAGAGGGAGGAAAGAGGGAGAAAAATGTCCTGCAGCCCCCTAGCCCAGACCCTAAGGACAAGCCAGTGAGCAGGGTGCGTGGTCCTCCCTGCCTTGAGCCCACCTCCCCCCCAAACTCCCTTTTCTCCCAACTCCCTGCCCTGACTCCTGCACCCCTCATCCCACGCCCTGAGCATCACTTCACCCCCACAAATCTCACTCTCACACCCTCATACTCCTATCCTCCTGCCCTGAGCCCCCACATCCCCAAGGTTCTACCCTGACTCCTGCAACCCCCACACTGCCAGCCCCCTGCCCTGAAGGGCCTGGGCAATGCTGGGTAAGTCATCTAATTATATTATAAAATCATAGGAAAGAAGCAACAACAGTATCACCATGCCATTAATTTTTCCACTTGATAAAAAAATGTCTAGTTTATGAAAGTTAATCTGAGCGTAACTTTACAAGAGCTATCAGGAAATGTTGACTTGACTTTATAGGCTCTGTGACATAAAAGAGACAATCAATCGCCTTCAGCTCGGTTTTATTTTCCCCTATTCCATCTATCATAGTAACTTAGTCAGTTGCCAGGAACTTAATTTTTAGGGCAAAAATTAATTGAAATAGAAGGCAGACTAGATCAGGGGTGGGCAAAAATTTTTGAAGTCGCCCCAGGTCGCCTTGGAAGGGGCGGGGCTGAAACCGGAAGGGGCGGGGCCAGGATGCTTCTGGGCTTCCCCACCCACAGACCATGATTGGTCTGTGGGTGGGGGAGCCCCTTTGCCCCCCTTCCCACTAGGCACCCATGTCCCTGGCAGGGCGGGAAGAGGCTTTGCACATTCTCTCACCTGCAGGCCAATTAGGGCTTGGGGGCAGGGGAGCGCACAAAGCCTCCTCCCGCCCTTCCCCCTCCCCCCACACCAGGAGCATATGTCACTTCCGTGCTCCTCAGAAGGCGGGAGGAGGCTTCGCACGTTCTCCCCACCCCCAGGCCAATCAGGGTTTGGGGGTAGAGGAGCGCATGACGTCCCTCCCACCTCGTAAGCAGCACATGGTGCTTCAAAGTGCCGCGTGCTCCTGGCAGGGCAGGAGGAAGCTTTGCATGCTCCCCTGCCCCCAGGTCCCAATTGGCTGGGGGCGGGGGAGCGGCAGGGCCTCAGCGGGCCGGATCAACCTGTTTGGAGGGCTGGATTCAGCCCACCGAGGCTTCTTTGCCCGCCCCTGGACTAGATGAAGGCTTTGTGTGGCATAGACCATAAAAGTGCAGGAATGTCTCACCCACTGTGGAAGTAATCAGATAAAGAAGAGTCAGAAAGCTTATTCCTTATCCTAGGAAACTAAATCAAATGTGAGCCCTGAACCTCTTCAGTTATTGATCAAAATATTATTGGTTGCTCCAATTCTACTAATCTAGCCAGATTCAAAAGGGACATGTGTATCTAAATACTATGTTAGTCAACTAAATCAAACATTTAGGTTATGTTTACATGGTGGAGCTATTTCGGGATACTGGAATTAACCTGAAATAGCTATTCATGTCTTTTGAGCAAGCCCGTTATTTCAAAATATAACAGGCTTGCTATTCCGTTATCCCTGCAAACGCCGTTCCACGAGGAGTAAGGGACATTTCGGAATAGCTCTCTATTTTGAAATTAACTCAAAATAAGCTATGCAATTTGCTCAATTCGTGTAGCTTATTTTGATCTATGGGTGCAGTGTAGATGCACCCTTAGGCACCACTGACACTCACAAAAGCCTCATTTAACTTCCCCATAGATCTATAGGTGCCTAAGCTCTCTTGATCCCTAAAAGTATACTGTAAAAGTTCCTCATTGTAAAGGTAGTTATGTTTCTGCCTTTGAGCATTTGCACTGCTGCCTCATTCTAGGTGTCCAGACTGTGAAGCCCCAGTGTTATCCATAAAGCATAGGAAGATAGGTGGGGAAATGATTAAAGAATCATTAGAGAAGGAAGAACAGATGCCAGATCTCCCAATTCTAGGTGAGAGCATTGCCCTTTTTGTCAAGGACCAAAATTCTTGGTCAAGGACTAGTCAAGGTCCAGACTCCAGAGAAAGTAAAATAATAATTATTAATAATAATAATTTGCAGTCCATTCAAAAGCTTCTGGCAGTCCAGATTTAGTCACCAGTCTGCCTATTGACTATCTGTGCTGTAAAATCATTTTTATTTTTTCACTGTTTTAATGACTATTTAAGTGTTCATCCAAATGAGAGTCACACAGATCAGAATATCCCAATGTCCAGTGGTTAAAGCACCAATCTCAGAGGTGGATGATCCCTGTCCCAATCATTTCTCCCCATGAGGCAGAGAAGGGGAATTAAACCAGGTTCTTTCACATTCCAGGTGAATGCTCTACCCTCTGGGATAGAAGTTATAAAGCAGGCAGTAGCACCAGTGCCATCTCCTCTATATCTTGCAAAAAATGGCTTAGCCATCTGATTCCAGGAGCATGTGCTCATCTCAAAAGCAGAGATAGGTACTTCACAGCAGCCTGGATTTGGGTACCATATTCTAGAAGAGGGGCAGGGCTTAGGAAACATCCATCTCATCAGAGTTGCCTGTTGTCTAGAGTAGGCAGTGGCTCCCCACTCAGTAGGCCCAACAACAAGGGGAGAAAAGGGAACAATTGCTCCAGGGCCCAGTGATTTGCAGAATGGCAACCAGAGCCCTCGGCCCTGTACATTGTTGTTGGAGTGCCTCACTGGGCGCTCCACTTGGCTCTGAGGGCTGGCGGGGGGGCATCTGGATGTGTTTACAACCTAAACTAGACATATAAAGAGAGGGAGAAAGGGGATAGTTTCACTCTCATTTGAAGATGATGAACTGAGGTACTAAGAAATTAAATGACTTGCTGAAGCAATGCAGGAATTGTGTAGCAGAGATGAAAATTGAACTTGGGTCTCCAATGTTCCGAAAGCATCTTTCAAAAGACTTGGAAATCCACAGTTAATAATCTTCACTCTCTAATCAGCGCTGTATTGTGTATGGGTAATGGTATGCTCCTCTAAGGCCCGCACAGAGTTATAACCGAGTGCTGGACCTGCTCAGAGGTGCATAAATTGATAAAGGGAGTGAAAAGAAAATCAGGTGTCCTGTCAATTAAAAAATACAGAATATCTTTCTGTTCATGGACCTTGGCTCACTTCCTTCAAAGTCATGCAGTATGGTATTGAGAATATATGTTATAGAAGGAAAAAAAGATACAAAGCTTCTTTTCACAATTCCCCAGAAGGGAGACAATAGGAGAATCAAGTGTATTTTAACATTGTCTCTGTTGCTGTCTTTCTAGTCATGTCATTTCAGCCATCATTTTGAAGTTGATTGCCCACCAAATGCCATTTAAGACAATTCTCCAATAAATGCAAGTTAGTTTGAAACTTCTGATTCAACTCATAGTTACTAAGATTATCACTGATTTGATATCGGTAATGAGTTGCAAATGTGATGCTTCCCCAGATAATTATTAAACAATGTAGCATTCCAAGGTCACTCCAACTGGCTTATTCTTTATTATTTTATAGAGTTTGTTTATTTAGGAAATATGAACAATTTTACAACTCATTACCATATACATATGAGAAGCACAAATAGGTACTTAATACTTTTTTGTTTAGAGAAACATTACTTAGTGATACAAGTCATCAAGATTTTTCCACCTGGCAAGTAATAAGAAGTCATGGGATCTTTAAACTACTACACATTGTTGCTGAACATTTTCTTTGTTCATATTAACAAACCAAACAAATCAATTATTATTACTGAAAAATAATAAAGTCATTAATCATATGTTATTTATATGTGCATTGTTTTGATGGGAAACAGTATTCTGTCTGAGCACTGAACAAATAGCAACCAAATATTGATATAACTGTTTATCATTTGTCTATTTTTCTGTGTATATTCTCGACGAGTTAACATTTCCATAGCAATAATACTCCTTTTTTAAAATAATTCTTCTAATTTTGGAAAACTACCATTTCCAGCAAGAAACTGCCTATAGTAGTCTAGCAACTACTAACAAATGAGAAATCAATTCTTTATTTAGTAAGACCATTTTCACTAGTCTCAGAAGGACTGCCAAAATATCATATGCTAATAAGTATCTGACCACTTGACTCACACTTTCTATCAGGGGTGGGCAATAATTTTTGATGGGGAGCCACTCCAAGAATTTGGTAAGTGATCAAAGGCCTCACCGTTCCATGATATTAATGGAGGAGGTGCAGGGAATGAGATGGCAGCGGGGTGCAGAAGGGAGCTTGGGGTAAGGAATTGGGATGCAGGAGGGGGGTGTGGAATCTGGGAGGGGTTTGGGTGAACGAGAGGGTTGTGACCTGGGGCAGGAGGCTGGGATGCAAAAGGGGGTGCAGCATCTGGGAGTGGATACGAGTGCAGAAGAGGATTCTGACCTGGAGGAGGGGTGTAGGAGGCATTGCAGGGTCTAGGAGGGGGTTGTAACCTGGGGCAGGAGTGCAAGAGGGGGTGCAGCAATCTGGATTGTGACTGGGGGTAGGGGATTGGGGTGCAAGGTCTGAGAGTGGGTTGGGACCCGGAGGAGAGGTGTAAGAGAGGGTGCAGGATCTGGGGGGGGGGGGTTTGTGACTGGGGAAGCGGTGCAGAAGAGGATGCAGAGGATTGGAGTACAGGGTGTGGGAGGGGGTAGAGATGCAGAAGGGGAGCAGAGGTTTGGCGGGGGAGGGGCTGGGGTGCCAGAGGCAGGCTCTGGCTGGGAGATGCTTGCCTGGGTGGCTCCCAGCTTGGAGCTCAGCAAGTTCCTCAACCAGGGTTCCTGCCTTCCATGACCCTGCACCAGCTGTGGGGGCCATGTGAGGCTCTGAATGCTGCAAGCCCAGAGGGGGTGGGGTTTTTGTGCACTGCCTGTCCTACAAACAGGCAGCTCTTATTGGCCGGTTTCCCACTGAGATTGTGCTAGCTGTGGGGGCAGTGTGTGAAGCCTCTTCCCCACTCTCCGTCCGGGTTCACAGCATTCAGAGAGCTGCTCTGAGCAGTGTGTGGGGGTGAGGCAGGCAGGAAGCCTGGCTGAGGCTCGTGCAGGCTGGATCTGGTGACTTGGCAGGCCAGCCCCAGCTCCAGGCCATATTTTGACAACCCCTGTAAACCTCATTTTTTGAGGAATAAGGAATCTTGCGAAAAAGGTTTTTTTCCAACAAATGGCCCCATCTACATGGGCTTTTTAGAGGCAAAAAGGACCAGCAGAAAATATGCAAATGAGGGTGATTTGCATATCTTCTGCCGAAAAAACCCAGCAGTGTAGACATAACCTCAGGGAAGTCCACCTCGGTTATGTAAAACCTCTGCTCAGCTTTATGAGACACAGTTTTCTTCATTGTACACCATCCAGGAGAAGCTGCTAATACTGATTGACATAATGTCTTGCAAAAAAAGAAATTAAGAGATAAACCATTTTTTTCTTTAAAACATAAATTGATTCTTTTTTTCTTTCTTAATTTGAATGCAGTAATTGTGCAAGAAACTGCCTTGACTGTGTGGGGATCTGAGGTGTCTGTGTGCAGGTCAGAATGGCAGCAGAAGAGAAAGCTTTCTTCATACTGCTCTTTTCCTGTCCTGGTGGAACCTTTCCTATGGATAAGGACTTAGTTTGACCTTCATATCCCAGGCCTATCTGCTCAGAATACAAATGTCAGTCATGATAGTTTGTGTAATCTGGACACAGATTTACCAGGAAATAGACTGAGATCATGAACTAATTCCACCCGGGCCACTTAATAGTCACTGGAAAATGTTAATACCAGCCAGGACTAGATTTGAACCCATGATCTGGTGCTTAAGCATCCTATTCAAACCCAATCAGAGAGCTGAGGTCTTCAAACTTTTGTCAGTATATTGTAAATATTCAGTCAACTTGGCAGGAAGCCCAAAACACTGCCCTTCCAGCTCTTTCTTTTACAGCGCTTGTTACAAACCTTAATATTACAACACACGGTTCAATAATTTTGGCTCATTGACCATTCCCATTTAGGCAATTCAGAATTAAATAACTATGTAATCTCAGTTATGAGTTATTTCATCTTAATTCAGAGTGATGTTACTGGGAAACAAGTGTGAGAAATTTTGGGATTACCTCCAGCACCATCAGTGCTGTCTGCTAATAAATTGAAAATTCTCTGTTCAATGTTGGCAGTTTCTTAATGTTTAGATGAAATATGTCGTTTCGCCTTATGAAAATGAGATCCAGATAAACAAATAACAAAGTTTAATAGAATTTCACAGAAACGTTTGAATTCTGCAAAGGTATTGTTTGCTTAGCAGAAGATTGCTCAGATTTCTTCCTGGTGAATCGTCTCAAATTTGGACCACAGAAGCAAACACAGTAAGTACTGCAGTGGCTCTAGAAAAATCCTTACCCCTGGCCTATGTTCCTCCCACTGATAACATAATGCTTCCACCCTTATGTCTCTCTGTGTAGAACTGGAACAGACTTAGCTACTAAAACACATTTTGAGAAGTTTGAAAGTAGAGACATTCACTGCCATTCTACCTGTCAGTCCACTTACCAAAACCATGAAGAGGTGAGGGTCAAAGAACTTCAACTCTCAGGAGAGAAGAAGATTCCCTCTTTTACTTCAAACAGTCAAAAGGAATGGCAAATGCTTCTCTATCCCAACGCTCAGGATGTCATCTCATCAGCCTCCAGAAACAGACAAGGAAAGAGAAGCTTCCTTAAATCCCCAGCATCTGGGATATGCCCACACAGTATTTCCCAACAGGGATACGCCTCCCACCATCTTCCCAGAATCATGAAATGTCCCTATCATCTCTTAGCAGACAAGAAGGCAGAGGGCAGAAACATTGAGGCTGCGTCTAGACTGGCATGATTTTCCACAAATGCTTTTAACGGAAAAGTTTTTCCGTTAAAAGCATTTGCGGAAAAGAGCATCTAGATTGGCACGGATGCTTTTGCGGAAAAGCGTCCGCGCCACTCTAGATGCGGTTTTGCTCAAGAAAGCCCCGATCACCATTTTCGCCATCGGGACTTTTTTGCGCAAAACTGTTCTCAGCTGTCTACACTTGCCCTCTTGCGCAAAAGCATTTGCGCAAGAGGGCTTTTTCACGAACGGGAGAGTCATTGTATTTGCGCAAGAACACTGACGATCATACATTAGATTGTCAGTGTTCTTGCTCAAATTCAAGCAGCCAGTCTAGACAGCTGGCAAGTTTTTCCGCAAAAGCAGCTGCTTTTGCAGAAACACTTGCCAGTCTAGACACAGCCTGAGTGAGCTGGACCTCAGTCTCCCGGATGCTACCAACAAAAGCAAGTTTGCAGAAATTACAGAGTGGTGTATAAAGTTTTGCATCAATCCTGGGTTGGAAGAAGCCCCCAAACCCAAAATACATAGCCTGCATCCTCAACAACTGCCACCTTAAGAAGGCAAATCACCCCACAGTACAGAAAGCACATAAAGAATGTTTATATTCTGGAGATAGGGCGCTGGAGTTTTGAGCAGCAGTCTTGGGAGAAGCCAGTTCCTTGGATAGCTACTCCAAGTCATACTTGCTCTTATAACTGGAAGGCCTGTGACTCTGGAGGTATCCAAAGTGTGCTGTCAATATGTAAACTCAAGTGCCTGGGATCTGCTAACTGATATGTGTGGTTCAATGATGAATGCACATCATCGGTAGGATGGCTGCCTGATAAATGCAATTGGAACAGGGAGAATCAGTTGACAGAAGTGGTTCATGCCAGGATTGAGGCACAATAGTGGAGATCTTATGCTGTGGCTACCCATGACGAATTGTTCTTCAGATAGATGGAAAAAGTCATGCTCCCCAGGCTGCTGATACAGCACCTTTTATGAGAACTGGACTATCACTTTGTTAAGCAGCCATTCTTGGGCAGGAGGAAAGGTGTGAGCAAGAAATTTTTATGTTGGCAAATAGACTTGCAGTCTCCTGAACCCCAGATGAAAATGGTTCTTAAAAATATATAAAAATGTAGATCAGAACCTCCAAATCACCTCATTTTCTTCATTTCTACTCATGGCCCCGACAACGCTTGAAAGATAAAAGGAGCATTGTTGCACTTTTCAGGGGGAGGGAATGCCAACTGAAGAAGCATGTGTAAGAGAAGCCTTTTTGCTTTAAATTCAAATAGCTTGTCAGGGTAGTTACTACCTTTTTATTTCTTTGTAACCAACTCTGATTGTTATGCTTCATTCCTTGTAATCACTTAAAAAACTATCTTTCTGTAGTTATTAAGCTGACTTTACTGTTTTATCTAAGCCAGGGAATTTGTACTGAACTGTTTGGGAAACTCCATTTGAGTTAACAAGGTTTGTGCATATAATTTTCTATTCATACAGTGATGGACTATTTATGATCTTGTATTGTCCAGAGGGAAAGAGCTAGGTAAATACAGTGTGCACGTTTCTGGGGACATGTCTGGTACTAGGAATTTGCTGGTGTTTCTCCGCAGTATAATTCAGAAGTGGCCAGCTAGAACACTTACATTACTCAGTTGCGATCAAGTTACTTGCTAGAATTTGAGCAGGCCACCAGTGGTTGCTCTCATAGCAAACTAGTGTAAAAGGCACCCCAGGTTGGAGGATTGAGGGGACACTGTTTAGCTGTCTAAACCATTCCTTAGGTAACCCTTATTGCCAAAATGTTTCCTGATCCCCGTATGACATTCACATTTTCTATTTTAAAATACCGTGTACATAATTACGAGATGGAGGTTCAGAGTACCTGTTATTTGAAACTATAATTAATGCCATTAAAACCAGACAGATGATAAGTAGTCTGGCTAGAACACTCAATATCTTCCTATTTCACATAGATACTATTACAGACCTAAAGGAATTTCAAGACCTGTATCTTGTGTATTAATGAGATACAAGTTGATTACTGGCTCTTCCGACACTATAACGAATTTGCTTCCATCAGTATTATCTTTTTTGTCTCATGCACAAAGTTAATTATCTCAGATCTCGCTTCAATGGGGCTCTCATTAAGAAAGGAAAAGAAAAGACATATTTAGTTACAGAGGACAAAACAAAAGGTTGCAAGTAACCTTTTAATGTCAAAACTAAAACCAAAACAGAGATTAAAATTGAGAGGACACAAATAAAGCAAAATGTTAAAAACACTTCATGTATTTCAAAATCAAATGAAAGCTGAAGGTTTTAGCTTCCTACAAAGGTCACTCTGTTTTTTGCCCAAAAACATAAAGAACAGTAAATGTGTTGGCTTCTATTTGCTGTCTTTCTTACAGAGATGACCCTTTATTATGATGTTTGTGCACCTATATAAAACTACTACTTTAGCATTCTTTTGGATGGCTCATCTTTCTCTGCATTCCCCATTACGCTTGGAGTCATTCCAGACTCTGTTCTCGGCCTCCTCCTTGTCTTCTTTTACTCATTTTCCTTACGTGATGTTATGAGGTCCCAGGGGTTCAGTACCACATCTTTACTGGTAATGCCCATTTACACTTGTCTACTCTTGACCTATATCATGCACTTCAGTTTCATTTCTATCACTGTCTCTTCAGTGTCCCATTTTGAATAGCTCACTGTCAACTCAAATACCAAATGGCCAAAATCACATTCATAATAATAGAATAATAGAAATGTAAATCTTTCTAATCCCTCTCTGTTACCTCCATTCTGGCTGAAGACATTGCTATCGTACCTCTTTCCTTGGCCTTTAAGAAAAGAAGGAAGAGCATAAAGAAAGGGAACAAGACAAAAAAATCATTTGATTTACTTTTATAATATTCCTTTAACTGTAAAAGGGGAATTAACAGGAGGGAGAACATGATCACGCGTAAGGAAAAGGGGAAAATGCATTTGAGTTATAGGGAGTAGAAGAAAGTACCATTACCATTCCTCTTGGGGCACTAATGGGCCACAGACTGAGATGAGAGCAAAGCTGTGGAAAATGGATTATTTTTCTGTGGAATCTGTTGCCCTTTTAGTCTGTGCAATTCTGGGCCCCTCGTTTCACGTTTTAGTGGAATTTGATGAAAGAACTGTGTTTTGATCAGAACCACATAAAAATATACTTTTCAAATTTTGGTTTCAAACTTTAAAGACATCGAATTCAATATAGACCAATTTTCATGGAAAAGAGACCTATTTCCAAGCAGAAATTCAAGTAGCATGGCAGATTTTTCACAAGAATGGGATTTTTTTGAGTGTGCAGTGAATTTAAAGAACCCTCAAATTCTGAGTAGTTTCCTTTCCTTTGAGTCTTTACTGTTCATTGTGAATCTTCTCTATACATTTTTTCCAGAGAGAGGGTGTGAGCAGTGTGGCAGGGGAATAGACTGCAGTTGATGAAGTGAATTGCAAGAGGAAAAATGGGGACTCATCTGGCAAAGCAGTTAGGGGACATAGTGTATTTTCTCTGGCTAATTTGAAATCGTTGATGGAGTAAAAGGACATGCTGTGCATTGAAAAGAAACTCAACTAAAAATAATCTGATGTGTATCTCTCTTGTCTGAGTACATTAATCCTAACTTATATCATAGATGTGGGTAGTAGGGATGTGGAGGGTGCTGCACCACCCCAGCTTTTGAGTATCCCAGCCTGATACTTTTGCCCTCCAGGGTTCCGGCTGCCGGGCCTGCTGCTGTCCAAGGGCTCCACTGCCGATCCAGAGTCCCACTTGGCTGCTGGCTCCACATTCCACTCAGCCACAGGTTCTTGGCTGGAGGCCAGGGTCCGACCTGGCCGCCTGCTCTGGGGTCCCAGCTACTGGCCCTGCATGCAGGGTCCTGGCTGCTGGCCCCATCACAAGGGGACAATGAGGGGCATGACAATGGGGGTGGGGGTGCAGCGCAACACCCCTCCTCTAAAATCTGTTCCAGCTCAACTGATTAACCTAAAGGAAATGAAGGAAAAAAAGGAAGGAGAAATAATTTTGAATCCATGAGTGTTTCCTGTCCTTATGTCCTTTTTTTGTTAATGGAAAGAACTCAGTCAGACTCTCTCTTGGCCAGCACTACTCCGACCGAGAAAATTCATGCTTCTATGTAGCGTTATTAGGCCCCTATGATAGCCACTGAGGCCTGCTCATTTTTCACATTTACACTCTCCCTCTCTGTATCCACTACCTGCAAGATACAAACATATTGAGTAGCTACGATCCTTGCAGAATCAAGGGCTTCGTATACTTTAGAAAAGTCTGAAATAATTGTTGACTTATCCAACTGCCTGCAATTCAACAGCTACTTTTATGTGCAGCACTTCTATTTGCCTAGTCGCCTACTTTAACACCAGTCTCCTTATAGGTTGTATCTTTTCCAAGCTGAAACGTCCTAGGTTTATTAATCTCTCCCCATATAGAAGTCACTCCATATACCTAATCATTTTGGTTGCCCTTTTCTGAACCTTTTCCAATTCTAATATATCTTTTTTGAGATGGGGCAACCATATCTGAACACAATATTCAAGATGTGGGTGTACCATGGCTTTCTACAGCGACAATATGATATTTTATCTTGTTGTCTATCTCTTTCTTGATGATTCCCAACATTTTGTTCATTTGTGACTATTGCTGCACATTGAGTGGATGCTTTCAGAGAATATTAAAACATTCAGACTCTAGTGGACAAAGAGGGAGAGCAAATTTCAATGCCAAATATCTTTCATGGAGAACATCATGCCATTAGCCCCCTCTCTTTTAAATCATGTGGATTTAACAGCTGATTATTTGCTGACTGCAATAGTGATGACATCACGTAGGTGAGAAGAGATGTTTACCTTGAGACTCTGGTACTATGGTACAATGTGTCTTATTTGATGGAAAATAGCAGGGAACCTTTGAAAGACCTGGGTAACTAACTGAGCAAGATGAAGGCTAGTGGAAGGAGTGAGATCCAACGGAGGGATTTCCTTTCCCCTTCTGCTATGGCTCCTTGCAGCAGTATAAAGCTGATGGATAAGTCCCAAATCCAATTGTGTAGAATTCCCTTAATGCAAAAAGAAAGTAAGAGACCTCTTCAACCCACAACGTATGGAGCATGCTGTGGGCAAGGCTGCTGTGGGTCTGTAATGGATCCAATCAGGCCAGAGTAAATCATAGACACCATGGCTGGGATAGAGAAAGGGATTTAGGTGCTGTGATACTCAGCTGCCCATTGCCTAATTCTTAAACTCCTAGAAAATCACATGAACAGCACTGTAATCCACACAACCTGAGTTAGGCACCTAGGCTTCCTATAAGATGAGTGGGGAGAGAGCCATCTTGGAATGCAATCCACAAAGCCAGCACCTTAGGTGGGGAACCACTAGAACGAGTCAATGGGAAACACTGACCAAAAGAGTGTGTGCTAAGCCACACCCTTCTCACTGAGATTGGAGCCCAAGTCTAGGCTGCTGAGAGACGCCAGTGTCCACTTGTGATCCACAACTGGAAACAATCGAGACAGATATTGCACCTCAGGGGATAGCAGCAAACCTGAGATGAACCAGAGAGTGTATTTACTGGCCAGGTATGAATGCCCAAGAGACCATATGTAGAACAGTGTGACATTGGAAAGACTGTAGTGACTGACACTAGAAGGTGACTTCACAGTCTCATCAAATCTCATCCTACCCTTTGGAAAAGGTCAGAATGCACCTACTTACTTTCAGAGAAACTACATGGTCACAGGAGATTCCTGCTCCAGTATCAAGAAGATGGACTATTGAGAGAGTAGGCTGGGACAGGCCATAGCCCTACTCCTCCCTTCTTTGCTACAGTAACTGCACTGACTTCACCTAGTGTGCACTCATTGACCTTTTATTTCAAGTTCCGTCCACTACAGTCCCCCACAACTCTCTATTTACAATATCTATAGTACTTTTAGGCCATCTCCTCAGGAACTGAGAGAAAGAGAAGTCGCCCTTCTCTGAAGCAGCTGTGTGACTAGGCACCCCATTTCCTTCTCTCTCTACTCCACCCCTCACCCCTAGCATTCCTTCCTGGACCTCTTTATCAGACTTGGGCTGATGGGCTAACTGAAGTCTTAACCCAGCTATCCAGATTAGATAACAACCCCAAACACCTTCCTCTGTGGGACTCTGGGGAGTGCAAGCTCAGGTGTTGCATTCTTTGCACTCTGTCACGGGAACGCTCAGACAAGTGCTGTTATCAGGAAACTGAAGGTGCATTTTGTAAGACAGGAGATACCTGATGTGCTATATTCCAGCAAACAACCACAGTACAATAATTTGACAACAGCTGTTTATTTCTTTAGGCCGCACTACGATTATCACTTCTTTAAGGTTCCCCAAAGATTCACCTTTCTCTATTTCCCCTCTTACATGTTGCAGTTTCCTGTTAGCTATGGGAACTGATTTTACAATCAGATCTACATAGGTGTCATCTCTTTTTCTAAAGTTTTCTCTGGCTTTTTAGTGGAAGCCTCTGCTCTGGAAAGTGCAACTGTAGCGAACATGAATTTACCAGGCATGTAGTCACAAACAAATCATACCTTTTGCAGCTTTATCATCATTTTATGAATTGTTAAGGTTGTCATTTTAATGACTTGCTAAACATTGTTATCAGGTTCTTGTGGTCCATATCCATTTCCACTGTCTATCCAGAAATATGCTGATTGAATCTCTCACAAGCAAACAAGATTCCTAAAAGCTCCTTTTCAAATTGTGTGTATCTGGTTTTTGCCTTAGTCAATGACTTAGATGCATATGCTACTGGTTCGCAACAATCCTCATACTTCTGTAAAAATCACTGCATCTAAGCCAGACTGTGAAGCATCTATTGACATTTTCAGAGGCCTTCCTGGTGCATAGAACGTTGACACCAGTTCTTGTATTGGTGGTTGTTTTAAACTTTTCCTCCTGTTCTGTACCCCAACACCATTCATTTCCCAGGAACTGTTGGGCATCTTTCTTTGACTGGGATGTGGCATCACTTCAATGGTTGAAATATTCCTCTTATTAGGTTTTACAACTCTGTTGGAATTAATATCCCCAACAAAAGTCAGTTCTGTGACCCCTAAAACACATTTCTCTCAATTTTAATCTGAGGATTGCAGCTCTAATTGTATCCGGGACTTCCCGAAGTCTATGATCATCCTCCTGTTTCACTGAGTCCCAGATGATGATGTCCTGCATTGAGGTGTTAACACCTATTTCTGAGGGAATTATATGTCAAAAAAAAATTAAAATTGTGCCAAAAATTATGTGCACTATTTTAAAATTCTACAAATTTTATTTGTCAATTAATAAATATAAAACCAAGTGCCCCCATACCTCCTAAAAATGGCACACATGATTATCCCCCAAACCCCTATAGTTTTCAGCAGAGAAGCTTGGGAATTTGTGGGAGGGCATTTTTTGCAAGGGCACGGCCCTGAAGAATTTCCTCAGAAGTAAACATAATTAATATTTTAATAGATCACATGTATGGTTTTATGGTACACTTGTGGTGCTGAAGCTATACCAAAGGGACAGCATAAGAATCTGTATCTTCCAAATGGAGCACTACATGTGCATAGTTTTGAACTTTTGTCAGTTAATTTTAGGTGCCAAAAACCTAGGGATGCATCCAATTTACTGAAATATTGCATATCTGCAAACTGAGTCACAATCTCTTCTCTGAGTGGTAGTTTGAAATGTTCGCTTTTTATAGTCATGTTGAGGTCTCTCAGGTCTAAGCATATGGGTAACTGGACATTATTTTTCTCCACAATGAGTAGGGAGCTCACTCATTCTGTTTGCTTCTCATTTTGTGTGTGTGTGTTACTTGCATTGCTTCTATCTTTGCAAGCTTAGTCTTGAGTTTTATCACGGAGAGCAAATGGCACCTTTCTACATGAATGGATAACTGGAGAGATCTGCTTGTTTACGTGGACTGTATGTTCATCCCACATGCAACCCAATTCTTAAAACAAATCTGACATACCGAATGAGTGCCTTATAGCTCGATTCAATATGATCCTGTAGAGAGAGCACCTGTTCTACCAGATTACATTTTTCACACTCAGCTAAGCCTAAACTGATGTCATCTCCTTTGGCAGGACGATGAATGGGCACCAATACATGGTGTTTCCACTTACTTTTTATTTTTATTGATCCCAGTTTTAATCTTATTTTCAGTCTTATACTCTTGTTGAGACAGAGCTTTAATCTGAGCTCCTATGTCCAGTTTCAGTGGAATAAGTTTTTTTTTCCACTCTCATGTGGAGTATCCAGTGCTTCTCACCGTCCCCCGGTGGCAGACTTCCACAGGTTGACCATATTTCTTTTAAATCTGCTGCTTATAAATGTAATGGGGTAAGCTTCCTGTGTCATGTTAGTGATTTTCTAGACCTCTAACCTATCCCCCATCCTTTAGTCATTGCTTCTGCAAGCAGAAAAGTTCCAGTCTTGTTAATCTCTCCTCATATGGAAACTGTTCCTTAACCCTAATCATTTCTGGTGCCCTTTCTGTATCTTTTCCAAACCGAATTTATCTTTTTTAAAAAGGGGCAACCATTATGCATGCCATATTCAAGATGTGGGCATACAATGACTTTATATAGATGCAATATATTTTTCTGTCTTAATGATTCCCAATAGTCTGCTAGCTTTTTAGATTGCTACTGCCTGCTGAGCAGATGTTTTCAGGGAAACCTTCACAATGATTCCAAGATCTCTTTCTTGACTGGTAATAGCTATTTCACACCTCATCATTTTTGTATGCATAATTGGCATTATATTTTTCCCATGTGCATTTATCAACACTGAATTCCATCTGCCCTTGTGTTGCCCAATCACCCTTGTCTTTCAGCACAAAGAGCTGGGGCAAAGTTGTCAAGCAAAAAAAAAAAAAAAAAGCTTTTAAATACATTTTGAGGCTTTTGGGCCACAGGAGGCTTCTTCATCTTTCATGGCCGCACCGGACAGCTCCCCTGCCCAGGTAAACACAAGGAGCCAGGAGGAGAGGGCTGTTTTTCAGGACACGGGGGCAGCTTATGAGCAACGGGGGGGGGGGGGGGGAAAAGAGCTGCACGTAGCTTGTGAGCCTCGGGTTGGCCACAGCTGATCTAAGCATCTTTCAGTTGCTTGAATGACAAGCCATCTGTTATCTTAATCATCCTGCCTCCCTCTGTTTATAAACAAATTCCCTGCCTCAGAAGCAAAGCTAGGAGCAGTGCAAGCTCCCTCACAGTTAAGAGCTCTCTGTGAGGCTAGGGCATGCACTTTAAGCGGACCTCAAGTATGAAATCCAGCAGTTCAAACTTTAGGCCTACCAACCCCTTGCTTTCTATAAATGGTGCCCTTGTTCTGTGGTGAACTACTGTGCACAGCTACACTGTATTGCCAACCCTAACTTCCAGGGAACAGCTCTAAATTCCTATATTCATAATACTGTCCTTCATGAGGGAACATCTGTAAATTATGACTCTTCCATAAACATATCTTTACAGTTAGGCTCAACAATCTGTGTTGCAGGATATAGGCCTCAATTCTTCCAATATTACCTGTGAATTTCACTGGAGATGGAATTATGTAAACCAATAGTTCATTTTCCAGAAATGTAGGAGATAACTTATCTTATTAAAAATAGAAAAGAAAAAACATTGTAAGGTTAAAAAAAAACAACTGCAGGCTAGTGTGGTGACTAGGATTGCCAACTATCTAATCGCACAAACACAAACACCTTTGCCCTGCCCCCTCCGTTAGCCCTTACTTGAGGCCCTGCCTCATTCACTTCATCCCCACTCTCACTCACTTCCACAAGGCTGAGGAGGGGACTGGATGTGAGAGACAGCATGGGCACTGGGAGGGGACCAGGGATTTGGAGTAGGGGAGAGAGCTCTGAGCTGAGACTAAGGCAGAGGCTTGGGGTGCAGAAATGGCAGTGGGATGCAAGCTCTGGGAGTGAGATTTGGTGTGGGAGAGGGCTCAGGCCTGTGTGAGGGAGTTGGGGTACAGCAGGGGGGTTGAGTGTGGACTCTGGGAGGAAGCTCAAGGCTGGAGCAGAGTGTTGGGGCACAGAAAAGGGTGAGGAATTCAGGCTCTGCATATGCAGCATTTACCTTGGGAAGCTCCTGGTTGTTGGTGCAGCAGGGCTATGGCAGGCTTCTTGCCTGCCCTGGTCCCACGTCACCCTCACAAGTGGCCATCTTGTCCCTGGGGTCTCCATGAACTGCCCCCACATACAGTGCTGATTCCTAGCTCCCATTGGTTAGGAATTGTGGCCAATGGGAGCTGCAGAGATGGTGCCTGCAGGCAGGGGCAATGCAAAGACCCCACTGCCCTCCTTAGGGACATGATGCCCACTTCCAGGAGCTGTGCAGAACCAGGGCAAGCAGGTAGTCTGCTTTCGCCCTGTTGTGCTGTTGGACTTTTAGCAGCCTAAAAATCTCCTGTCTTTGCTTTAGTAGCCTCTGGAAAATAGAGCTTGATTCTGGGAGGGCTGGCAACCCTACTGTTGACTAAGCATACTGGATGAGCTCTTAATTATGTTTTGTCTCTTAATTATACTGAAAATTGCTAATTATGCAAAACAAACTTTTTTTCTGAGAGTCAATAAAAAAGCCACTATTCAATTGGGGAAACATGCCAAAATATTAGCTTTCAGATTTAAGAAACAAAGCCACGGTTTAATAAGTGTGTCCTACGGTAATCTGCAAAAAGAAAGATTTGAAACACTTGTTTTTTCTTCTGTATTTAAAGTTACTGTGTTAACCAGAGAAATAAAAATCTCTCCCAGACATTGGAAAGCGTGGAACAAGCCATACATCATGTAATTTCAGATTGGTAGATACAAAGTTTTCTTAAGGGCATCCTTTCAGTTAACATTCTGAGAGTTGCATTCAAGTAGGATCAAAAGTATTTTTATGAGAAGACATAGCACAGGTGTAATGGGAACAATACGAAAAGCCTGAATTGAAAGAACGTGATGATTTACGCCTCAATATATTGTCAAAGATGCTATTACTACAGGCACCCATCACTGTCAAATTACCACATCAACAGAGATCACTAGGAAGAGCTAGTAATTGTAGTTTTGGTCTGAGGATGACAGCTAGAAACTGGTGTTTTCACTTGTTGCCTACAGCAAGGTGGCTTATAACTGTACATATATATCATACAGTTCCACATATTCTGTGTAACATTTACCTGTTTCTACTGATTTAGCTTCCTTTTTTTCACCTATTCTTTAGGTCCCTGTCCCATACTTGGTATTTCTGCTTTCATTTATTCTGAAGCCATGCAATCATGGTACACAGGGCAAGACAGCACTTATCCTTTTATCCAAAACTCACATTACCCCCAAACAAATAAACAATTTGTTATTTATTTACCTTCCTCTCAGTTTAATTGGGATGGCAATGAACAGAACTGCACTTTACTTGAGATGATTTCTGTAGTGATATATATTAATAGTTCATCACCATTTCCAGGTAAATCAAAACATTAAAATATTAGAATGCATGAAGATGAAGGAAATCGATTATTTTAAATAAGCATATTCAAGCAATGTACCTTGGCATCTGCAATAAAAGGTACATAAAAAGAACGGCCATAGTGGGTCAGACCAAAGGTCCATCTAGCCCAGTATCCTGTCTGCTGACAGTGTCCCAATACCAGATGTCCCAGAGGGAGTGAACAGAACAGGGAATCTTCAAGCAATCCCTCTCCTGTCATCCATTCCCAGCCTCTGACAGAGGCTAGGGACACCATTCTGACCGAACCTGGCAAATGGACATTGATGAACCTAACCTCCATGAATTTACCTAGTTTTTCTTGACCCTGTTAAAGTCCTGGTCTTCACAACCTCCTCTGGCAAGGAGTTCCACAGGCCCACTATGCTTTTGTGTGAAGAAAAACTTATTTTTGTTCATTTTAAACCTGCTGCTTATTATTTTCATTTGGTGACCTCTAGTAACTTTTCCTTATTCACGTTTTCTGCACCAGTCATGATTTTATAGACCTCTATCATATCCTCCCTTAGTCTCCTCTTTTCTAAGATGAAAAGTCCCAGTCTTTTTAATTTCTCTTCATATGGGACCCGTTCCAAGCCACTAATAATTTTTGTTGCCCTTTTTTTAACCTTTTCCAATGCCAATATATCGTTTTTGAGATGAGGTGACCATATCTATATGCAGTATTCAAGATGTGGGCGTACCATAGATTTATATAGAGTCAGTAAGATAGCCTCTGTCTTATTCTTTATCCCTTTTTTAATGATTCCCAACATTCTATCTGGTTTTTTGACTGCCTATGCACATTGAGTGAATGTTTTCAGAGAACTATGCACAATGACTCCAAGACCTCTCTCTTAAGCAGTTTTAGCTAAATTAGTCCCCATTATTATTGTATCTATAGTTGGGATTATTTTTTCCAATGTGAATTACTTTACATTTACCAACATTAAATTTCATTTGCCATTTTGTTGCCCAATCCCTTAGTTTGGTGAAATCTCTTTGAAGCTCTTCAGTCTGTTTTGTTCTTAACTATCTTGAGCAGTTTAGTATCATCTGCAGATTTTGCCAGCTCACCGATCTTCAGATCATTTATAAATAGGTTGAATAGGATTAGTCCCAGTACAGACCCTTGGAGGATACCACTCTCCATTCTGAAAACGAACCATTTATTCCTACCCTTTGTTTCCTGTCTTTTAATCAGTTATCAATCCATGAGAGGATCTTCCCTCTTTTCTCATGACAACTTATTTTACTTAAGAGCCCTTGGTGAGGGATTTTGTCAAAGGCTTTCAGGAAATCTCAGTACACTATATCCAGTGGATCCCCCTTGTCCACATGTTTGCTGACCCCCTCAAAGAACTCTAGTAAGGCATGATTTCCCTTTACAGAACCCATGTTGACTTTCCCCCAACAAATTATTTTAATCTATGTGTCTGACAATTTCATTCTTTACTATAGTTGTTTCAGCTAATTTGCCCAGTATTGAAGCTAGACTTACCAGTCTGTAATTGCCAGGATCACCTCTAGAGCACTTTTTAAATAGTGGCATCATGTTAGCTATCTTCCGGTCATTAGGTACAGAAGGTGATTTTAAAGGATAGGTTACAAACCGCAGTTAATAGTATTGCAAGGGGATGTGGATTGCAACTGCTTTAAACATTAAGGAGAGGGGATCACCACATAGAAGTGTAAAGGGTTTGTTTATTCAGTTAAAATTGGGAAGGGAGGGGAATCTCACTCATACACTCAATCACACTTACAGTCCCAGGCAGGATGATAAGACCAGCTGAAGGCAGTTCATGTTGTTTGATCTTCCCAAGTTGACTCCTAAGCTGGTCCGCTGGCCAGGCGATCCGAGCAGAGGGCATTCTGGGAGGCTCCACTTGACGGTCAACCCACTGTGTCTCTGTCCCTCTCTCCTTTAAGGATCAGCCACATGCAGCATCTGAGTCTCTGGGCCTCTTGGGTCCATGTGCACTCCCTGCTGGGGGCCGTGTGCATTTGTTTACTCCTGCTGTTTACCTCAGACATTCTTCTGCACTCACTCAGGGAAGGGATAGGGGGTTAACAGACAACACTCCAACAGTTTAGGGAACCAAATAACATCATGAACAGGTGAGAAAGAGAACAACCACCATTTTAACTCTCCCCTTGCTCCTCCTTTGCCTCCAACAAATATTTCTGCAATTTCACATTTAAGTTCTTTCAGAACTCTTGGGTGAATGTATTTCTGGTCCTGGAGACTTGTTACTATTCATCAATTTGTTCAAAAACCTCCTCTAATGACACCTCAATCTGGGACAATTCCTCAGATTTGTCACCTAAGAAGAAAGGCTCAGGTTTGGGAATCTCCCCGATATCCTCCTCCGTGAAGACTGAAGCAAAGAATTCATTTAGCTTCTCCACAATGACCTTATCATCTTTGAAGTGCTTCTTTGGCATCTTGACCATCCAGGGGCCTGACTGGTTATTTAGCAGGCTTCCTGGTTCTGATGTACTTAAACATTTTGCAATTATTTTTTGGCTAGCTGTTCTTCAAACTCCTCTTTGGCTTTTCTTATTATACTAGCCAATTAGCCCGTCGTAAGATGGGATTTTCAGGTCTCTCCTCAACGTCGGTCTTCTCTCCTGAGCTCTCTCACTCCGTCTCTCTCTCTCTCTCTCTCTCTCTCTCTCCTCCTCCTCCTACTGCCTTCCCATCTCTCTCTCAGCTCTCCTCCACCTTCTGCCTCTCTCTCTGTCTCTTTCTTTCTCTTCTCCCCCTCCTGCCTCTCATTCTCCCTTTCTCTTCTCCTCCCCCTCCTGCCTCTCACTCTCTCTCCACTCTCCTCTGTCTCTGTCGGGGATTCATGAGCGGGGCGGGCAGCACCCTGGGATCTGCACGCGCATGGGTGAGTCCGGCTCTCCACCGGCCGATTCCCTCTCCCCGCCCCCTGCCAGCCAGTTCCTCCTCCTGATTTCCCACGGCCTGTCTCGCTGCCCCCGACTCCCACCCCCGACCAGCTTTGCTTCCCACCGGCCACCCCTCCCCCGTTCTCCCCTGGCCAGCTACTGCTGCGTCTGACCCCCCCCTCCAGTTCTGTTCCCCCCCCAGCCAGCCCCACTCCTCTCCTGGCCGGTCCCTCCCCCCTCCCACCCTCGATCAAGGGTGTCCATTTTTTTTTACATCCTACCCCAGTGACGCACACGGCCGGGGGTGGGGCCGTGTACATCACCGCCCTGCCCCCCTTCCCCTTCCACCATGCCGCGGCAGGGGAGCAAGCGGTGCAAGTGGCCGTTTGGGCTCCCCCACCGTGGCCCGGCTGAGCACGCAGTACTCAGCCGAGTGCCACAGCGGGAGGGGAAGGGGGGCGGGGCAGTGATGTACACGGCCCCACCCCCTGGCTGTGTACATCACCGCCCCGCCCCCCTTCCCCTCCCGCCGTAACACTCAGCTGAGTTCTGTGCCACTCAGCTGGGCTGCGGCGGGGGAGCAAGCAGTGGCAAGTGGCCATTTGGGGTGCTGCATGGGGAGCGCGGACCCCAAATGGTCGCTTGCCACCGCTTGCTCCCCCGCCGTGGCCCAGCTGAGCGGCGCAGAACTCAGCCAAGCGCCACAGCAGGAGGCAAGAGCGCCCCCCAGAGACGAGTCTGTAACGCTACAGCGTTATAGACTCTCAGACACTGGGCTATTATATATATGATTTTTACACTTATTTTGACAGAGTTTATGCTCCTTTTTATTTTCCTCATTAGGATTTAACTTCCACTTTTTAAACTATGCCTTTTTAGCTTTCCCTGCATTTTTTACTTGGTTGTTAAGCCATAGTGGCACTTTTTTGGTTCTCTTACTGTATGTGTGTTGTTGTTGTTTTTTAAATTTGGAGTATACATTTAAATTGGGCTTCTATTATAGTGTCTTTGAAAAGTTCCCATGCACCTTCAGGGATTTTATTTTTGTTGCTGTACTTTTTAATTTCTGTTTAACTAACCTCATTTTTGTGTAGTTCCCCTTTCTGAAATTAATGCCACAGTGTTAGGCTGCTGAGGTATTTTTCCTACCACAGGGATGTTAAATTTTATTACATTATGGTCACTATTTCCAAGCAGTCCAGTTATATTTACCCCTTGGACCAGAACCTGCACTCCACTTGGGACTAAATCAAGAATTGCCTCTCCCCTTGTGGGTTCCAGAACCCTTGTGGGCTCCAAGAAACAGTCATTTAAGGTATCAAGAAATGTTATCTGTGCATCCCATCCTGAGGTGACATGTATCCAGTCAATATGGGGATAGTTGAAATCCCCCACTATTATTGAGGTTTTTTTATTTTGATAGCCTCTCTAATCTCTCTTAATATTTCATAGTCACTATCGCTATCCTGGTCAGGTGGTCAATAATAGATCTCTACTGCTGTAGTCTTATTAGAGCATGGAATTACTACCCATAGAGAATCTCTGCAGCATTTTGGTTCATTTAAGATTTTTACTTCATTTGATTCTACACTTTCTTTCACATAGTGTACCATAGTATGCCTGTGTTCCATTGATTGTCTTCAGTCCACCAAGTCTGTGATACTTATTATATCAATATCCTCCTCTAATAGGAGGCACACTAGTTCACCCATCTTATTATTTAGACTTCTAGTGTTTGTCTATAAGCGTTTTATAAATTAATCACTATTTCTCTGTCTCCCTTTTCCTGATGCATGAGGGTATGCCTACACTACAGCGTTATTTCGAAATATCTAATTTCAAAATAGTTATTTCGAAATATCTAATTTCGAAATAACGCGTCTACACACAAAATGCATTTCGAAATAGCTTTTTGCTATTTCAAAATAGCATGTCCACACTGATTGGACACTGAATCGCATTTAAGGCCAGCCGGAACTGGTTCTGGCCGGGCATCAGGTCAGAAGTTACCTTGTGGCCAGGGTGGCCAGCAAGCCACCCTGGGAAGGGCTGGAGGCCCCCTATTTCAAAATAAGCATCTACACAGCACTTATTTTGAAATAGCAGTTTCAAAATTGGTGCTATTCCTCATGGAATGAGGTTTACCAATTTCAAAATAAGCCCTCCACCATTTCGAATTAATTTAGAAATAGCAGTTGGCTTGTGTAGATGTTAGGAAAGTTATTCTGAAATAACTTTGATGTGTAGACATACCTTTAGACTCTCTCATTTAATTGTTTCTCATCTGATCTTACCCATACTTTATCATCTTCCATCCACTCCTCCTTACTAGAACATAGAGAATATCTATTAATGAACCCTCCCCTAAGAGATATCTCTGTCTGATCCATGTGCTCCTTCGTACCTGTCAGCTTTCCCCCTACCCTTAGTTTGAAAACTGCTCTACAACCTTTTTAATGTTAAGTGGCAGCAATCTGGTTCCACTTTGGTTTAGGTGGAGCCCATCCTTCATATATATGCCCCCGATTTCCCAAAAGCTTCCCCAGTTCCTAATCTAAACCCTTCCACTCTACACCATCATCTCCTCCATGCATTGAAACTCTGAAGTTCTTCTGGCCTACCTGGCCCTGCATGTGGAACTGGAAGCATTTCAAAGAATGCTACTATAGAGGTCCTGGATTTCAATCTCTTTCCTAGCAGCCTAAATTTGGCTGCAGAACCTCTCTTCTACCTTTCCCTATGTAATTGGTACCTATATGTACCATGACCACCAGCTCCTTCCCACCACAACACATAAGTTTATCCTAGATGTGAAGGTTGCGGATCTCTCAAGACATCAGTCAAGTCACCATACAGTTCTCCTAGTCATCACAAACCCAGCTATCTATGTTTCTAATGATCGAATACCCCATAATAACACCTGCCTTTTCCTAGTGACTGGAGTTCCCTCCCCCGGAGAGGTATCCTCAGTGGGAGAGGATACCACAACATCTGGAAGGAGGGTCCTAACTATGGGGATGGTTTTTCTCTGCTCTAGTTGCATGTTCCCCTTCCCTGAGTCTTTCACCCTCCTTAACAGCACAGGACACAGGGGCTGTATGACTGCAGATGGGACAGTTCTATAGTGTCCCGGAAAGCCTCATCTATGTACCTCTCTGCTTCCCTTAGCTCCTCCAGTTAAGCCACCCGGCCTCCAAAGTCCGTACATGGTTTCCGAGGGCAAGGAACTCTTTGCACTGAATGCACACATATGCCACCCATCCATAGGCTACATGCATATATGCTACATCAGATGCAATAAATAGGCTAGCCCCCACTCTGCTGCTGGGCTTCTGCTTGCATTCTCTCCTACAGATAATTAGATCATTGATAGGGTTTTTATTTAAATGAGATAGTTTTGGTTCTAGTTTAGTTAGTTTAAAGTGTATCTAGCCCTCTTCCGATTCCCCCTCTAAACTCCCTGACAAAACTCCCTGTTAGCTGTTCCTGTTGGCTAAGCCCCCTGGTTGCTTGCTAGCTGGCTTTATATAGCCCTGGCCTTTCCTTCCTGATAGCCTTACCCCCTGGCTAAGGCTTGACCAATGAACAGAGGGTTCTAGATTTCAAATCCTCATTAAGAAGCTCACAGCTTCCAACTGCCGGCCACAGCACACCATCCTTCAAACAAACAGTTTAGCACATGGATCTCCAAACAAACAGACAAACACAACAAGCTCAGCACACAGTTTCTTTCAGGCAACCAGGTATAGCTTTCTGATAAATATTAAAATCACTATTAGTACCAGTGCCATGACAGAAATCTATTTTGTACAGACTGTTCTGAAAAGCTTTATTGCAGAGACTATTATAATTTCCTGACATTATGTAATAATTAGCATAGAGAATAATTCCATGATTTATTTAGAAAATCTTCTGATCTACGTACAGTTTATAGAAACTTGAAAATTGTGGGCTTCAAAGTTCAGACATGAAAATACAATCAAACTCTGCTTTTTTAGAGGTCAAAGTGAGTTCTGTTAGGCATTTTAAAATCACAAGACCAGTCTATCAAGTTATAATTGGCCCTAATTAACACTGCCAGAAGCTACAGCAGTTATAATCTTTACCTAGAACTGAGTCACACTTAAAATGGTGCAAAATTATTTCCTTTCCTATGAAAATATCAGAGAAAAATCACTTCTAATCTCTTCCTTAAAACTGAAAGCTGACTGATCATTGTAAGAGAAGACAAACACATCAGAACAATGGAAACTCTTTTCTAGGAAATTAAGATTTGATCTGTATACCTGAAATGGTCACGAAAAGTGAGGTAATTCATGAAGTGAATGTTACGGTCGTGTAATGCATTGAATGTGCATAATTCGTTCTATATATGTGCAAGTATTAAATTACAATATTGAGATTCCTCAGTAGATATCCATCAACTTAAAGTCAGGGAAGTATCATAATCTCAGTTTTATAGATGGTGAAACTAATGCAGAAAGCAGTGACATGATTTACCCAAGATCGCACAGTAAGGGTATGTCTGCACAGCAGTATTATTTCGAAATCTTGAGATGGAGGACTTCTTACTCTGACTCCTGTAACCCTCATTTCATGAGGAATAAGAGAAGTTGAAGGAAGAGTTGTCTTCTTTCGACTTCCTGCTGTGTAGACAGCGCCAAAAGCCAAATTAAGCTGTTTCTACTTCAGCTACGCAGTTGACGTAGCTGAAGTTGCGTATCTTTGAATTTGACTTTTGCCCTGCTGTGTAGACATACCCTAAGTGATCTATGGTAAAAAATCTGGGTTTATCTAGTCTAGAGAAGAGAATTTTTTTTGGGGTGGGGGGGAATCATAAAAGATTTTTATAAAAAGGAGCGTGATAAATTATTCTCCTTAGCCAGTGACGACAAGATAAGGAATATTGGGTTTAAATTTCATGTAGAGAGATTTAGTTTAGATGTTAAGAAAAACTTCCTAACTGTCAGGGTGGTTAAGCACTGGAACAAATTAACTTGGAGGAAGGGTGGAATTTCCAACATTGTATATTTTTAAGAAAACTGAGACAAACACGTCAGGGATGGTCTTGGTGATATTTAATCCTGCCTCAGTACGTGGGACTAGACTATATGGCTGTAGCCAGACAGAAACCCCACCCCCACCCCTCCCTACGAAACTCTGTCTTCAAAGGCTCCAGGGCCTCCAGAGGTGCTGGAATAACTATGGCCCTGGATGCTAGACAGGAACCAGATAACAGTGGCAATTGGGCCAGCAGACGATCGGGGCCTCGGGCTGCCCTTGGCTGGTACCAGTAATTGATACGCCTACACACCGTCCCTGAAGAGGAATCTGCTGCCCCATCAGAAAGGAATGTCTGGCCCTAATGATTTAGTTACCTCCACCTCACAGGTGCAAATTAAGCTTTGGACCCCCTGTGGGAATGGGCGTCACAAAGATGTTCCAACTTAATTAGCATTTTAATGACAAGAGAAGCGTCTACGTGACCACAGGGGTATAAAGTGGGGCCCTGCGCCCCACTCTAATTGGAGATCCAACCATATACCTGCTGGTCGAACGGCCCTGGACCCCCGAGACTTTAGGGACGCCTTCGTCTCGTACTGACTGCTTCCCATTGGGATTGAGAGAAACACTGGCTTCGCCGGAGTAAGGATCGCAGGGGTGAGAATATACCTGCTAGGTGTCTGTTTTGCGTGCATTCAATAAGAGCTCAGAGAACGAAAAGGGTTCCATGGTACCTTTAAGTGACCTTTATTGTATTTTCCTGTCTTGTCTTTGTAGTGGCTGTGTTATCTGTAACACAGCAGTAACATTTAACAGCTAAGCTTGCCTTGTAACAATAAAGTAGTAACTGTTTAAGCTTTAACCTGACTCCTCCTGTTGCTGTAACAGAACCAAACACAATCAAAAGAACCGTAGCCAGTTTGGCTATCTTGCCACGGTCAGGGGTAAATGCAGTAAGAGCTGAGTGTTGAGTCTTGCTGCCTCCATGGGGCAGATTCTTGGGGCACCCGTCAGCCTTCCTGGCTGCCCGCTGCGAAGGGACTTTGTCCTAGCAGTTAAAGACTCGGGTGTGATAGGGCTCACAGACCACTCATTACCCCGGCCACTGGCTAACAACGGCCTATCAAAAACCCTGCCAGTCCTGCATTTCTATGATTTTAGGAATATATAAACCAGTGTAAAAAAACCCCTTGTCACTTGAGATACTTAGAGAAAAGGGTGATGCGTGAGGAGGCACGTGCCCCCGAAAGGCAGTGGGCAGGAGGGGCAAGGAGCTGACCAACAGCTGGTTGGGACAGAGTGTGGGTTAGTGGGGGCAGATCTGGACCAGCAGCAGGGGTCATCCCCCACCCCCTCCACATTCACTAGCAGCAGTGGGGAAAGCAAAGCAACATGGCCCCAGCTCGCTCTGCTTCCCTGGCCGCATTGTTCAGGGGAAAGAGCAGAACTGTCCCTGCATTCACTGGCAGGAAGCAGAGCTACAGGAAGCAAAGTGAGCTGTGGCTGCCTCGCTCCATTTTCCCCACCACCACTGCTGGTGAGCATGGAGGAGGCAACCCCCCCTCTGCCAGTGTGTAGACGATAGGGCTAACCTGCTTGCTTTCCTATAGATATATAGATTTATTATTATTATAGTTCTGAGTATGTTTATTATAATAATTTACAGTAGATTCATATTGGCAGTTTGACCGTAACACAAGGGACTTACAAGCCACATTCTATATGTTGAGCTAAGGCAAAGCTAGCATACTGGGACCTTTCACCCAGATTGCAAAGTAAATTAGCATGTATTTGTGACCTTTCACACAGATAAAAGCAGTCTTTAATGGCATAGGGACTTCCGAGAATACCCTCAAACTTAGCAGGTACATCATTACTGACAAAAAACCAAAATAACCAGTTAAGAAACATTCTTAAAACTGAAATACCCACCCAGAGAAGTGAAAAAACAGATTGACAGAGCCAGAAGAGTACCCAGATATGAGCTACTTCAAGACAGGCCAAGAAGAGAAAATAGAACACCACTTATCATCACCTATAGCCCACAACTTAAACCCCTCCAACGCATTATCAACAATCCACAACCTATCTTGGAAAATGATCCCTCACTATCAGAGGCCTTGGGGGAAAGGCCAAACCTCACCTACAGACAACAGCCTAACCTCAAACAAATTATTTCTGGTAACCATGCAGCACACCTCCATCATAATCATCCAGGAACCCACTCCTGCAATCAGCCCCAGTGCCAACTCTATCCACACATCTATACAAGTGGTTTCATCACTGGATCCAGCCACATCAGCCACTACATCAGGGGCTCATTTAACTGCACATCCGCTAATGTGATCTATCGCATGAAATACCAGCAATGCCCCTCTGCCATGTCTATTGGCCAAACTGGACAGTCTCTATGGGAAAGAATCAATGGACACAAATCAGATATCCGAAAAGGCAACACACAAAAACCTGTTGGAGAACACTTTAATCTGCTTGGACACCGTTTTGTTTCAGGCCAATTCCACAAGCCAAATACACAGAGAAGGGTTGGAACTTAACTTCATTTACAGTTTAATTCTTATGCAAATGGTATGAACAGGGACATCCCCTGGCTTGCACACTACCTTCCACATGCTAATGATTTAACCAAACAAACAAACAATGGAAGTGCTAATTGTTCTTATCAGCCTCTTGTAACTATTTGAACCATCTACTCACTGTTTCTCTCTTTTTTTTCCTACCCTCCTTTTTTTTCTCTTTTTCCCCTCCTCTTCTCCTCCCCCCCCCTTCCCTTATTTATTCTTGGATGTGGACTTCTAATACTCCTGTCATCTGAAGAAGTGGGTTGTGCCCATGAAAGCTCATGATACCATCTACATGTTTTGTTAGTCTTTAAGGTGCTACTAAACTATTTGTTGTGTTTTAAGTTTTTCCTGTTACACACTAACTCGGCTACCCCTCTGAAGCTTTTGTTTTGGAATTGTGTCAAGTACAAAGATTGAAGCTTCAGTTCTTTTCTCTAAGGTATGTCCCTTAAAAGTGGCAATGGGAACTGCAATAGATTTATAATTAAATAAAACCACTTACTTTAAAAAATGTTAGCACTCAGAAGTGCCAATTGATAATAAAATGTAAACAAGTCTACATCCTTTGTTCTTCTGCTTTCTGATTCTAAAAGCAAATGCTTTAATTCAGGCTTCTAGAAAGAAATAAAACAATAATTCATGTTTCTTTACTTTAAAGTGCAAGATTCAGTTTAACAAAATTCTGAAAATTTTTATTCATATTGCAGAAGATTTATTAGATTTATATAATCATATATTGGTCTTTACTTAACTTGAAGAAAGCAGTTGTCTATATTTACCAAACATTAATAACATTTGAAAAGAAACTTCCATAGTCTTGATAATACTAGAGAATAAAGGCACAACAGAATGTGTATGTGGGTTTCATTTTGTTCCACACTTTCACCAGCTGTCATTAAGAAACTAAACTTTTTATTAATGCTGAAATTTGCTCTGGTTTTAGTTTTATAGTATAATGATTCTACTATCACCTCACAGGTGCCAATGAGGTCTACAAGTTATCGAACTATTCACTTGTGGTTGTAGATATCTGTGTAACTTCTGGCCTCTTATACCTGTGGCCTATAGTAGTCATGTAAATTATTATTATTTATTGGCACTACATCATTACCTAGATAGAGGCTTCATGTAGGCTCTTGGCCCCTACATGTTAAACTACCTGCAAAGTCAGTGAGAGACAGTCCCTGACCTAAAAAGCTTAGAATCTAAATTCTAACAACCCCTCTCCCATCATTTTGTCTTGTCCATTCAGATCATGAGCTTTTAAAGGCTGGAGCTTAACCTGCCCTTCTGCTGGTGGAGTACCTAGAACAACGGGTCCCCAATTGCTTGTGAGTCTGCTAGGTTTGGGGGCCTGTGGGCATTATAGTAACACAAAATATAATAATTTTATCTGAAACTGTAGTAACACTCAAGACAAGAGAGAGGAAGGGGAACTGGAGTCACAGCAAGTTAAGTGCCTTGCCCAAGATAACAGAGATGATCTGTAACAGAGCTGGGAAATAGAACACAGCCCTTCTGGCTTGTCACCCCAGCACCCTATATTTACTAACTCAGCTATTTTTCCTGCAAAAGGGCTCAAATGAGCACACTTTTGAATCTTTTCAGCCCAGCTTGGTGACCATTTATAATGATTCTCTAGAAACAATTTTAAAAACTTTTGAAGAATGAAGACCACCTGTTTGGGTAACATAATTTCCTTTCAGACTGGGAGCTTCAGGTGGGTTTTGTCTACACACAATATCTTTTAGTGGCAAGACTGCATTGATACCACCATATCGCTAAAAGTCGGGAAGTGTAAACACTGCTTGTCAGCACTTTTGCTAACAGAAGTCTTTCATTCCCCATGAGTGATGTTTGCTTTGTCTGCAGGAGAGCACTCCTGCCCACAAAGCACTGCTTACACTAGCACTTGCTGAGGCAAAGCTTTTGTGGTTCGGGTTTTTCTGTTTTTTTCTTAAGTACCTGTGAATAACAAAAGCTTTGTCGCTCAATTGCCAGTGTAGATAAATCCTAAGAGAACTGAGGAGACAGAGGCCAGAGGAATGAGTATGGCATAAAAACCTGGGCAGGTAGCTCTGTGGAGTCATGTGGAGTGTTTTTAAACAACAGCAGCAGCATGAAATAAAAAGCTTTTGAGGAATTTATAACTTGACAGCTCAAGCACAAGCGATGTGAAGGGCACAAACAAAAGACTATCAAATCTGTAAGCTATATTTTGTGACTAGAACTAGGCATGCACAATAACTAAATCCATTTCTACTGAACTATGCCCAGGGGGGCTGACAGCCTGCATAGGCCTCTTGGCAAGGTGGTGGGTGGGGTTGGCTCCAAACTCCTGAAAGGGGTAGGGCCTTAGGCAGAAGGGGTGAGGCTGGGGCAACCAGCCCTCTGCACCACCTCGAGTTTGGCGTGCCCTCCAGCCCTCAGAGTTTCTCGGAGTGTGTGGTGCAGCACTCTGGTGGTGAGCTGAAGGGCCTGGGGCTCCGGCCACCGCTGCTGCAACAGTAGCAGCAACCAGGAGTTCTGGATCGCTTTGAATCACCAAGTCCCAAGGCAACTGCCCCCTTTCCTTCCTGCATTGGCAGGCCTGCTTATGCCCATTCAGTCTGGAAGAAGACATATAACGTGTGTGAAAAACAGGCTGAATTTAAATATTTGGAATGACTTGTTCAGGAATGAGCTGCAGACCAAGAATTACTTTGAATAATGTTGCTTTGAATAATTTGTGCCCAATTCCAATCCATCCACAATTTGCCAACAGAAATGATTCAGTATAAAGTATTAGCTAAGCTGTAATAAAGATATGGCTTCAAAAACCCTTCTCGTGCACTGGATTTTCTTTAACTAGCCTGTGCTGCAGGGGGAAATATTAATCACATGATGTTGCTTGGGGGAACCAAATAATAAGTGTTTCAGATAGGTGACTATGGAAAAGATTAACTTATATTTATGCTATCTGCTGATATTTGTCATTCAGTTTCAGCCATCCCATCACTGTGGCCCTGACATTACATTCTCTCTGACCTAATAAGAAAGAAAATAGAATTTGCTGCTAGAACATTGACTGCAGGGCTACTCAAAAAAGAGATGTTGTTCCCATCATGGAAGGTAATTCCCCAAACTATTCTCCAGTTCTGGGATTTAAAAACAAGCAGGTGACATTTAACATTTCGTATGCACTTACGAATAGAGATGGTCAGGGAATGGCTTTGTTTTCCCTTGAAAATTCTCAAGATTAAAAAATAAATTTCCATTCTATATTGGAAACAGGCTTTATGACTAAAAGAGGTGGACACTCTCTAACCTCTAGTAAAGACCAAAGCTTTGCAATTCCTGGGGTAAGTGCCTGTTCACCTGACTCAAATTTTCATTTTCCACCAAAGAATTCATGGAAAATTTCTCAACCACTTGTCTTCTGAATTGTATCACACCAGTAAGTGCAGATTTGATTCAATTGCCCAGATGGAGACAACAGCTCAGATACAAACATTTCATTTGGCCTTTGAACCAAGTTGAACATTGAAGTCTGATTTAGTAATCACACAGTTCATTACACCTCTACCCTTAGAAAGACAGGATTGTTTCCACTGCTGCTGCCTTTTTGTCCTCTGCTGTTCTCGATTGAACAGAGATCTGGTATACTAAAAAAACAAAAAACAAACCTCGGTTTGAAACATTACATGCAAGAGAGCATCCAATGAATGTGGACGCTCTCTTTCGAAAAAGCAGATTGCTTTTTCGATATGCTTCTGCAGTGTGGACGCCCTCTTTTGGAAGAAGTTTTTTCGGACGATCTCTTCTGAAAAAGCTTCTTTCGAAAGAAGCTTGCCGTCTAGACGTACCCCTCAGTGGGACAGGAGCAGGGAGAAAGGACAAAAGAAGTTTGACAAGTAGATAGGGAAGTGATGGACAGAGGAAAAGGGAAAACCAAAAGGAGAAACCCATGTCTCCATCAGTTCTAAGGGACAAAGTCTTAAGTGAGGGAAAAAAAATTCTGCCAGCTCAATTTAGTGTTTTCCATACCTAGATTTCAGCCAGGACCAGGTGGATCAGTCTGAAGAGATTCTAAAGCTCTCAGACATTGTTATCTTCTAAACCAGTATGTCAATTTTGTAGTAAGATCGTTAAGGGGAGAGGAGAAAACTCCAAAGAGGTTGCTCCTCTGGTTCACATATCTGAAGCTGGACACTTGCTCAGTCCTCAAAAAGAGTCCTTGAAAAGGAGACTTTCCGAGTTGTTCCTCCTCTACAGCCCTGTCCTGCCTGGCTAATGTCAGGGTCTTTTTGTGAGGTCATCTCCTCCCCACCACCTTTAATCAATAGGCTGAGGTTCTGTCAAAGGCCCTTGTGATGTCACTCACACACACACACACACACACACACACACACACACACACACACACACACACACACACACACACACACACCCTCCCCTCCAGAGCTGGTGTCCTGCCCCTGGCCAGTAACATTAGATGTTAGAGCTGCTTCCCCTGGATCATTCATCTCCATGGCTGTACATTTTGGGGGTCAAGCAAGCTACATATCAGGTAACACTCCATTGTTAATAATTTAGGAGCCTTCATGGCCAGAAGGGACCATTAGATTATTTAATCTGACCCCTCGTATATCCTAGGACTGCTGTTGGTGACAACAGCTAATTTTTGACTAAAGCATCCTCCAGAAAGAGATCGAATCCTCATTAGAGAACATCACAAAATGAAGAATCCATCAGTTTTCTGGGTAGTTTCTTCCAATGAAGAATCACCCTCTTACAAATGTGAGTCTTTTTCTAATGAGAATGTTTCTGATTTCTGCTCCCAGCCATGGGATCTCTTGTTATGCCTTTCTCTGCAGATAAATCAGCCCTTTCATACTTAGTGCTTTCTCTCCATGAAGTCAAACAACTCACCTCTCAGTCTGCTTTTGAATAAACTAGTTTGAACTTTTGTCAGCATCTCAATAACAAGGCATCATCCCCATCATTCAAATATTAATCTTTTCTGCATTCTCTCCAGTTTTTTTTAAACAAAGGCCAGCACTGGCACCCTTCCCTCCACAGGTGGAGTGGGCACTCCACAGGGAAGGGGGCTGAAGTTGTCATGGGAGGGGGTTGCCGACTGTCCTGGCCCAGACAGACTGGACACCATTTGCTACAGTGGTGCCTGGTCTTTCTGGTCCAGGAGAGTTTGCAGCCCTGGAGCAGGGTACAGAGGAAGACTCATCTGAGAGCCTCAGGGCAGCAGGCGGCAGGTGCAGCCTGACTCAGTTTCAACCTGGAAATATAGATTTGTGTATGTCTGCATACACATTTGAAACGGTGCTTCATACCTCCCGGTGACGGATTTCTGGCAAGTGAGCAGTCTGCTCATTGGGTGCCTTTCTAAGGGTGTAAGTATCAGAGAGGTAGCCGTGTTAGTCTGAATCTGCATAAACAACAAAAAGACCTCATGCATCTGACGAAGTGAGTTTTTGCCCACAAAAGCTTATGCTCCAATAAATCTGTTAGTCTATAAAGTGCCACAGGACTTCTCATTTTCTAAGAGTATAGCTCTCATTTATAGTGTTAAGAAGTCTTGAGTTCTAGTCCCAGTGCAATTCTGTCTGGGAGGGTGTATATTATGGGAACCATAGTTTTTTTCAAGAAGAACCTCTGAGAAAAACAATAGGTTTCTTAGTGTAGATGGTTGAGGTCTGAGGCCTAGCTGACAATGAACAAAACATGGCAAACATAAAGCAAAGCTAAGCTGTAAGCAAAAGCAGACCCCTGCTCACAGACCTTGGCATGAACAGGGCTGAGACTAATTGGAAATTGGGACTTATTATGAGTTGTAAACACATAGCTCATTGAACAAGGCCATGATACCCACTCCCCATAAATACAACTCAAGTTCAAGAAAAGGTTGAGGTTGATACATGATGGATGGAAATGGTCTAATCAGATCATGAGGCACAAGGTGATTGGTGATAGCCTGGCAACATCAGAGGGTGACAACTCACACGTCCACAGTGATATGTTTGTACCTGTATATAAGGGGGTGTCTTGGGAGACAGTCTTTGAATGTCCATGGAGGACAATGGAAGTGTTCCATTGTATTGAGCCATTTCACTGTTATGGGATACAAATGCGTAGTGGTTCAGTAGAGTCAATTTACAACTATTACTGTACTTCGCTTAACAATAAACCTAGCCTGCGCCTTCAATCCTTATCTGATTTGTAGTCTTTGGAGGCTCTCTTGGAGTCTGCTGTGAAGACTAAGTGCAGTCGTCTACAAGGCACACTTCATTGACCACACACACAAGCAGCCTTCTGGTTGTCATCATCGACGGAGTCAGAGATGCATGAGGACATCGCAACAGTGAATCCTGGCCCCTGCTAACTAAAAACATTGCTGAACGGCTGCCTGAGTAACTGCAGTTGCATTCACAGCCTGATGTAGTACTGCTTTGTAGGTCTTAGTGGTGCAGTGCCTTCCTAGGGAGCCTAAGGAGGCTATGCAGGAGGCAGCCAATCACAGAAAGGCTTATAGGAGCAGCCAGTCAGGGCCAGGCAAGCCTACAGAGTGGTTTAAGTCACTCCCTGAAGCTTGAGGAGGCAGGAGGACTGGCTGCCTTGCAGACTGAAGGCAGCAAACACCCCATACAGGTTTGTACTACAGGCCAAGACCCAGGGAACTAAAAGCAACTCCTGGTGGGCTGCAAGGATCTACAGACTGAGGCCCTGAGGCAAGGGCAAAGATTGTGCTAGGGTTGTGGTGAAGTGTCTCAGTGAAAGGTACTGAAAGGTTTGAGGTATGCAGCTTGTGACTGCCATCTACAGAGTCTCTGGGCCAAGACCCAAAATAGTGGGCAGGCCTGGGTCCGTCCCCCCCAACTTTTCACTGAAGAAGTGCCAGACAATCGGCTGCAGAAGCCACCAAGCAAAGGGGCTTGGCAGTGGACATGTGGCACACCTGGATGGCGAAGACATGAAGAGGATTCCATGGTGCTGGGAGTGTCATGGGTCCCTAGAGTGGAAGTGACAGCCAGCAGCAGGCTTCCTTCCACTTCAAATGAAATGCTGCTGAGCTTTGCAGCTCCTTTGGTAGGCCTCCCTGGCCCCTGACTGGCTCGTTTCTTGTGGCCACTCTAGCCTCCTAGAGGACTTCTCTATGGTCCTTTCTGGGCTCAGGGCCTTGTCTGCCCAATCTCAGCCACATGCAGTCCACAGGCTGCAGGTGCCATCTTCTAATTATTCCTAAGGCTACGTCTAGACTAAGATCCTCTTCCACAAGAGAAATGCAAATGGAGCACTCATTTGCATATGTTGCGCTCTCATTTGTATTTCCTCCTCGGATCCCTTTTGTGCAAGAGGTTTTTGCGCAAAAAAGTGCTGTGTAGTCGGCTCCTTTTTGTGCAAAACCCCCCTTTTGCACAAGAGCCGTTCTTCCTCAAAAGGAGCCGTCTACACAGCGCTTTTTTGTGCAAAAACTTCTTGCGCAAAAGGGATCCGAGGAGGAAATGCAAATGAGAGTGTGACATATGCAAATGAGTGCTCCATTTGCATTTCCTCTTGTGGAAGAGGATCGTAGTCTAGACCGTTGTTTCTCAACCGTGGGCCATATAGCTCCCCAGGGGCCACGCCCTACCTCTAGGGGGCCACATGGAAAAAAATGGTCATTAGGTAAATTATGCACCTTTTTTTCCAACTAACAGCAGCTATGAGGGAGGCCACAGAGGTAAATGAGGCTCAGAAGGAGGCTATGAGCAAAAAAACGTTGAGAAACACTGGTCTAGACATAGCCTAAGGGTGCTCAACCCCTGCTCTGCCCCAAACATAATTGGCCAGATATATTCAAGAGGATGTGTGTTGGGGGGAAGTTTCACTTTCCTTTGAAACATTAACATTGGCCCTAGTTTGACAGGGAACACTTGACTGGATAGACTAGGCTCTGATCTGGTACAGAGAAGCCATTTTCTGGAAGCCTGGCTGGTGTCTTGCTTCCATGTCAGGGTCCTACCGATTGTCAGAGTTGGAGTTGGGAAGGATTTTTTTCCCAGGTCAGTTTGGCAGGAACCTTCCTTTTTTGTTGTTGCTTTTTCTTCCTCTGCAGTATGAGGCAAGTTTGAGCTGCCAGGATCAACTGGACATATCTCACCTGCTCCATGCCTGGCCATTACACAATCCTCAAGCCCTGGTGGCACATCAACCTCTTCTGACCTCAGCCTGTGGTACACAATGATTTAATCTCCCAAGGGAAGAAATTTTTTAGTCTGAGTCCAGTGACTTGAATTAATGGAGTGAAATGTAATGGCCTGTGATAGATCATCTAATGCTTCCTTCTGGCCTTAAACTTTTAATATAGAAACTGAGCAAAAGAGAAGTGTCCAAATTCTTTTTTTTAAGCCAGTGTCCAGAAAAGCTTTTTTATTTGAAATGAACTGCCCTCAAACACTTTAGAAATTATTCCCTCACTACAACAGGCTTTAGGGGAAAATCATAATCAGCAATCAAATGTCAGGTTACCTTGTAATTTGAGGCCTGGAAGCTATGTAACCTCTACTATTCTATTTATAAAAAAGAGTCCTGAGTTGAGATCCTTTATTTAGCACATACTACAATTATAATTCCATGATTTTGACATTTGCATCTTGTGTGTCAACAAAAAGAACCAATTTTCTGGAGTATTTATGCTAAGAATCAGGGAACTGTGCCTCAAAGAAGGACTATAAAATATTAGGGTACGGCGATACTAGCTCATTAGTTCGAGCTAGGTAGGGTAATGAGGGCAAGTGGAGTTGCAAATGAAGCCCGGGATTTAAATATCCCGGGCTTCATTTGCATGTTCCCGGGCGCCGCCATTTTTAAATCCCCCTTAGTCTGAACTCCCTGCCCGCGGCTACATGCGGCACGGACTAGGTAGTTCAACTTAAAGATCCTAATTCAAACTCCCGTTACCCCTCGTGCAATGACTTCTTATGGCCTCGTCTGGGAAATTTTAAAGTGTTTGTTTAATTTAGGTAGTCAATCTTGGTGGGACTGCCAGGGACTTGGGATTCTTGGGATTTGGTCAATCAAGGAGAAGCTTTGTCCTGTAAGGCTTGAATGAAAGAGGTTGCCACATAAATCCTGGTTGGAAGAAAGGCAGATATAACATTGGGAAAATGAAAGAGATCCTCCAGCCTTCAGGAAAGTTGCAAACTCCCTGGGGAATATAGGATTAGCATTCTCTTGAACAGTGACAGGAAATATCACTGAGGGATATTGTACCTCATCTCACATACTGAATCATAGACTACAACCATTGTATATGTTAGCCTACTTTTAAGGAACTATCAGTCAATCATTGTTGAGGTCTGCTCAGATTTAAATGCTATCCCAGATTTCTCAAAATAAAAAACAAATTTAACAAAATTCAGTGTGGAATGTAAGAAAAGTGGCGCAAATACCACATTTCTACTTTAACTTCAGACTTCCAAGTCTATTTTATTTAACAATTTAAATGACAATTACAATCTTAAAATTACATTCTTAGCCTTTCCACATGCCATACTCTAGATAGATAGAGAAAGAATAGAAATGTTATGACCTATTTAGTTTCTTTCTTCATTAAAAACACAGATTTCAACTGTATATTTACATTACGACTTTCTAAAAATTAGACTGTTTATACAATAAATAGTTCCAAAAAACCCTATATACAAATTATCATGAAATGTGTACAAACATACCATGACATATGTGGATTCATACTCGCACAGGTTAGAGTTGTTGTCCATAGTAGTTAGGGATTACAGTGGATCACAAACTAAATATGTCAACAATATAACACTGTTGCAAAAAAAGCAAACATCATTCTGGGATGATGGAGTGTTTGGAAATATAGGCAAAATAGTGATTTTTTTCCACAGCACTCTACCATGGATGATGTGTTTAAATCCCCTAGACCAGGGTTACTCAGCACGCAGGCTGCATGCGGCCCATGGCCTATTTGTTTGCGGCCTGTGGTGCGGTTTGGGTTTACACGGGGCTCACATGTGGGTGGGATCCTTTGAACATGGCTTCCACTGGGAGCATGCTCCACAACAGCGAGGCATCTCCCAGGAGGGGTGAGCATTGAAAGACACAAGTGGATAGGCTGGCTGGAACAGATGGGTACAGGGTGTCAGCGTTTCTAGCCCCGAGGGAGGAGGTACTGGGAGTGCCAGCGCATTGTGGGAAGTGCTGGATGCTAGCCTCATGGGCAGAGTCTGAGAGGTGCTGACTGGCTTACACTGGCTACCTTTGGGTCCGGCACTGCGGCTTCATCTATGTATTCATGCCTGTCAGTGTGAAATAAGCTATTTTCATATATATTTGCAAGTATATACAACTGCACTTAAGTTGCAACCCTCGGCATGTGCTGTGAATATCATTGTGGCCCCCGGGGTTTCCAAAGTTGAGTAGTCCTGCCCTAGACTGTGTTGGTAAGTCTCAACAATGTATTTAATACATACTTCAGAGTGTTCACCACAGTGGGAGACAGGCTACCACATGGGCACAGTGTTCTGAGGTGGTACAGGGAATCCTGTATCTTCGGTGCCTGACTGACAGGTCTTGCTCATATGATCATATTTAAACTGATCATCCAATTTCAGGTCAGGAAAGAATCCCTCTCCTCCACCCCCAATGTCAGATTGAAGGTTTTTTGCCCTGCTCCAGGGTTCATTTGCTGGGGTCATCTGGACATCTCTCATCAAATGAATTCCCTACCATTACATGGGCCTCAGACACTGGAGGCACCTTGGTCTCTCTTCTCTGAATATGACCCACAGTTTTTAGCCTACCAGGACCTGAAGTGTTTTGATCTAAACTAAACTTATCCAGCTCAATATAAGACTATCAGGATGTATTTTTATGGCCTGTCAGGAAGTCAGACTTGATGATCCGTAGATTCCTTTAACCTTTATGGAACTGTGGAACTTTCACAGTATAGAACTATAAACATGTTTTCTTAAGCTTTAACATAATTTAACTTTGAAGCAGTACATTTATGGGTTTGCAGTACTGGCAAGGAAAAACAGACAAACAAGCAAAACAAACAAGCTAGAAACAAATGAACAAACAAGAAAACCTCATTAAAAATAAGCAGAGAGACAGGGCCAGCACTTATCAATATAACAGACAATAATTATTCCTGTGACTATCACTGCCATCCTAAAGAAAAATATTGGATAACTTTTATATTAAGGGTACATTTTGACATAGTTTATAGAGGATGCACAGATGCACAGCTTGATAGATTGCTTATGGACCTGAATTATAAATAGATCTGGACAGGAAAGTGAATTTCAGCTCTGCAAAAAATGTTGAGGTTGGGAAGGGTATGTGGAGAAATGTCCTGAATCAGGATGGAAAGTCAAAACCTTGAAAACTTTTGTGGAAGTGAAAATCCACAATATTTTGTTTCAGACATTCTGAAATGTCACACAGCAGGATTGGTTTTGGTGTTTTCAACATGAAATATACTTCCTGGCTCTGCAGCATCTTACCACTTGGTGCTGCAATTATAGAAGTGTTGGTAGTCTCAGCTCCACAGCAGGCAGGCTACTAAAGAATCAGGGATCTTCGGAGTCTAGAGAATTCTAGCTCCCAAGTTTCCTACAAGGTAGGCTGCCAAGAAGCCAGAGAACATGGCTGCCAAAGAATGTGGAGCCTGTGAGACCAGGAGGTCCCCTCTCCATGACAGACCACCAGGCTGCTAAGGAGGTGGGCATGCAGATGGTAAGATGGCCAGAAACCAGGTAGGATTCTGCTGGAACTATTTGAAAGATTAATCAAAAGATTAATCAAAAGTGACATGCTAGCGTGAAACACTCAGCTTCCAACTAATCAACATTTTCTCACAGAAAAATGTTGTATTGGAATTTTTCCAACCAGCTCTACTTATCATAATCTATAACACCTTTGACTGATGTGCTTATTCAAATCTGTGACATATACTTTTCATGTCTGTGACATCCTTGTAACATCAGTTAATCATTTGTTACCCTGCTATAAACTATGCATAAGTGTATCTTTAATATGATGTATGACCAAAATGGTTTTAAGGAAAAACAGACTCGTTTTCTTCTTGGCTGCATCCCATTGAGTACTTGGTTGTTTTCAGTAAGGATGGCTCAAATCTGCATAGAAAATATGGAAACTTTACATGGAGATAATGCTATCAAGGTACTCTGTAGGTGATGTTAGCAGCTGTTTAATAAAAAATGTTTGGTAATGAATTATCAGTTGTCTCTCTGTAGCTAACATGCAGAAAGAAACTGAATGTAAAGTAATCAAATTTGCCAAGATAATTCAAAATATTATATAGATGAGTGGGCACAATTATTGTTTAAATTATAAATGATGAGTTGCAAAAACAAGCAAACAACTCCTCTCTCATGGAATGTTGATAAAATAACACCTTATTCATTATGGCACTAAATCAACAATAAATCCATTCTTTACAGACTTAGATTGTTTAAAATAAACAGTAAAAAACTTTGGGACAGGGAAAATTTACAGTGGCAATCCGATAGGGACAGGAAATGGAAATTTTTTAAAGTGTTCAACTTTGGAAGAACTTTGCTTCCATTGAAGTCAATTGGGGTTTTAACATTCAGTGCTTTTCAAAATCCCACTCATATTGTATAACTTTGTATAGCTAAGTCTATTTCTCATCATGGGAAGTAAGGCATCATTACAGGAAATCTATATGGGGCCTTTTCCAGTATTAAAATCAATGCAAAAGCTCTCATTGACCTCAATAAGAATTGAGCTGGCCGTGAGACATTTTGTTTGCCTGTGCCTCCGCAGGTAGGGGTGCTCACAGCTCCCATTGGCCATGGATCACCATTCCTGGCCAATGGGAGCTGCCCTATAATATGAGGAAATCATTGTCTTTCTACTTCTCAGAATTAGAGATTTATGTTCGATTGATACTCTCTCTAAAGTCAACAGGAGTTTTGCCACTGATTTTGATTAAAGCAGTATTGGGCCCATATTCTGTAGTGTCTTCAACTCTTCTTGCATTTCTTGTTTTTAAGGAAAGCCTCCTGTTGTGGAACAAGTGCACCCCATTCTCTTCTTGGGGCAATTAAGTTTTGTTATAGCCCCATAGCTGAGTCCTCCCCAAAACACCCTTAGCTCAGAGGTGGTGCGGCTTAGGAGCCAGCATCAGTATAGCTGTCCTCTCCCCCAGGGATGTGCATCCTAATGGCTAGAGTTACTATGGCTGCTCTCTCTCTCAGGGCTGTGTGGCCTAATGACCAAAGGGGAGGAGTTGGGTGGATGGCGGCTGGGGAGAGGGACATTGGCCCTCCCCCACATCCCAGCCTCAGACCCTGTAAGTGGTGAGAGTATTTACAGCTGAGTCAGCAGAGATCCAATCAAGACATGGTGACTTCATCTGACTCTATGGCCTGTCCCCTGGGCTACTTCCTACCCTATCTTGTTGTGTGGCAGCCTGGGCATCTCCAGGGTATCTGGATTCCTCAGCTGGGCAATTCTTGGGGATCCCCCTTCTCTAGGGCATCCTCCACTGTCCTATTGTCCATCCAGGTCTCAACAGGTTGGGCTTCCACAGTCTGGAGAGCTGAGAGTTCCCAGGCTGGAACTGGCAACCAGTTTCTTCCCTCCTTAGTGGTCAGCTCAAATGAACAGAACTGCTTTCTTTTCTACCTGGGTTCCAGCCAGAGGATGCCCAACAAAGCTGAGAGGGTAAGGCTTCCCCGGCCCACAGAGTGGGGTGAATCCTTGCTGAAGCAATGTGGGGCTAGCATGTACCATCAAACGCCTAAGGCGACTGTTTGGTACACATCATTTTTCTTAGCTGTGCTTCTTCATATTTTCCAAACTCAACCACATACATTCTTGTTCAAATCCATTACCACTACACCTCTGTTACTATTTATCTATACAAGTATTAGAAACCAGGTTAGATTCACAAAGGGTATATCTACATAGAAGCATTTTTTTTGAGTGACTGACATTATTCCGAAATAACATAGGGTGTGTCTACACTATAAGCCTTTATTTCAAAATAATGTCAAGCTAGAGGACTTCTTACTCTGACTCAGGGTAACCCTCATGTCATGAGGAGTAAGGGAAGCTTAAGGAACAGTGTTCTTCCTTCGACTTCCAGCTGTGTAGACACACCAAAAGCTGAGTTAAGCTAATTTGAATTAAGCTACGCAATTGATGTAGTTGAAGCTGCATATCTTAATTCAACTTTAGCCCTGCTATGAAGACATACCTAAAGAGATTTAGGTGTCTTCATCTCAGAGTCAAGCTCTACTGGGATTCTCAAAACCTCTGCTTGGCTGCCCCTGAACTCTGTATATGCCTAACGTTACTTGGCACCTATGTTTTTGCAATAAAAGCTCCAACTTTCTGTATCTGGGCGCCTAAGCTTCAGCATCACCACACCTGAAAACCATTTTTATGAGTCCAGCCCTCAGTGCCTTCAGCATGAAAGGAAAAACAGCTCTTATAGAAAAAATCATGGAAGGGAGGGAAAAAACATGAGAGGCAATAATCTACTATTTCAAATCATGCAGCTGAGTGGGGATGATTTTAGCTATTTTCAGAATAGATCTATGTCCTAGATAAAACGACCTTGTCTGCATCATTTTCCTACAGTCTCAGAATAGTTTGAGAAGGACTATCGGAAAGACTTTTGATGAATGTGTCTGTGAGAAGAGCTAGATATAATCAAAGAAAAGAAGATCCACAGATACTATTTTTCTTTGAAAAAAGATTGATTGGCTAATATTACATCTTTTCTATATTAATTATTAATCTGCGAGGTTCTGCCTTTGCTTTTGTTCTATTGGAAGCCATCTAATTATTAAAATATGAAACAAAATCTGGTGTTTTTAATTTGTGTATTCAAATGTGTTAAGAGGATATTGGACAATTAATAGCTCATTTCATCAGGAAATATCAAGTTACAGGTTAATACTTAACATTAACTTTACCTTTTTCTGCATAAGAGTCAGAACACAGACTTTGATTTTTCTTATCCTTTATTTTTACCACATACCCAAATTTTGCTCATTGCTTCACATGCATATAAATTCATACAGTATCTTGCTTTATTGTGCAACCCTACATGTAACACAGACAGTATGTGAGAAATATTGACAGGAAAAATACATAGTAACATATTCATATGTAACTTACTACAGTAGTGTGTGCTCCTAATCAGCAGCATTATGTGTTGGTATATGTATATCTATGTATGTTTATACTCAGCATACACATGTTAACACTTAAGTAACATGAATTGATTCAAGAACTACAGCACTATAAGGTTAAGGAGTAGTCCTGTTACAGGCACCTTACAGACTAACAAATATGTATTTGTGGGCAAAACCCACAAGCTCATATGAAGAAGCAGGTTTTGCCCATGAAAGCTCATGATTCTCTCTCTCTCTCTATGTATATATGTACACTCATGTTTGAAGTTACATACTAACACAGCCACCCCTCTAGCACTGTAAGGATGAAATTCATCACTGTAAGAAGGTCAAGAGAAATACTTTGATTCACTTGAATCCTACTTAAATCCTGTTTTTAGGACTTATTAGCACTGCTGAATTTAACCTTAGGCTACTTCTACACTGACCTGTCTTGCGCAAGAACATATGCAAATGAGGCGTGACAATGAATATTGCCGTGCCTCATTTGCATATTTAATGAGCCATCATTTTTGCGCAAGGGGCTTTTGCGCAAGAGCCATTCTGCCTGAAAATAAGCGGCAGAATGGCTCTTGCACAAGAGGGGGTTTTTGCACAAGAAGCAGCAGTGTAGACTGCTCCTTCTTGTGCAAAAGCCCCTTGTGCAAAAATGGCAGCTCATTAAGTATGCAAATGAGGCAAGGCGATATTCATCACCACGCCTCATTTGCATATGTTCTTGTGCAAGACTGGCCAGTGTAGACGTAGCCTTAGGGTTTTTTAATTCAATCTCCCCATTCTTATTGATTTCAATGAGCTGGGAATATGATTGGGCAATGAATAAGGATTAAAAGCTGCAAGATTTCTTACAGTGTAGATTACCCCTATTATTTAACACATTTACATGTTTAACACATTTACATATTTAGCTTTTGGAAAAATACAGTAGGAAAACATCCTCTTAGTATTGGTTCAACCTCCCCATTTTCTTAAATGGAATTGCATGGGTGTACTGGAGAAGAGAATTTGGTGTATAGGACTTTGCATAAGTATGCAAGACCAGTGGCGCTCAACCTTTACAAACTACTGTACCCCTTTCTGGAGTCTGATTTGTCTTGTATATCCCCAAGCTTCATCTCACTTAATTACTTGCTTATAAGATTGGACAAAAATAGAATAGTGTCTCAGCCACTATTATAGAAAAATTACTTATTTTCTCATTTTCACCATAACATTATAAAACAATTAATTGGAATATAAATATTGTATGGTACATAAAACAATATTCACAAGTCACTGTCTATGAAATTTTAGTTTGTAGGAAGGAGGGGAGACAATGTCTTTGTGCTGCAAAAGGAGGCATGTCTGGTCAGGAAAGGACCATGCCATTTCAATCTTTCCCCGGACCCTCCCAACCCTTATGCAAGATGACACTAGGTGTAGCACACTGGGCTGTCTATATTTCAAAGATGTAGTAGTCTTGTTCCCCAATGCACTCCCTTCAGTAATTTCGAGAGTTTGTAAACCTTCCTAAGGCATAATGTTTCCAAAGCACTGACACTCAAGAGGTGTGTCTCCTTCTCCTAAGAGGCAAAAATGAGCCCATACAACTTGAATTTACTGAGAAAAATACTCAAATACTTATATATGGAAAAAGTCTGTTAATAATGATCTGCTATATAAGATTATATAAATATAAAAATGGCACCAATATATTACAATATATTGCACATCAGTACATAGGTTTACAAAAATATATTTTATTATTTGAAAAAAAAAAACACCTGGTGTGATTACAAATTAAAAACTGTATCTTCATGTATACATACAAGGGTGTTCTTGTACATTTAGCCTTAAATGTTATAAGTATTTATCTGGCTAATTTTAGATCAATATACTTTTTCATGTTCAGATAGTAATCCTATATGCATTTTATATATTTTCATATTAGTTCCTGTATGTGTTAATGGATAATCTCCCATTAAATTAATACATAAAACAGATGTTACATAGCATTTTCATGATACATGTATTTTTTCCACATTAAATAATAAAATGACTTCTGATTATAGTGAACAGCATGATATTGACCATTTGTGACACTGACAGACTGTTCGACTTCTGTGTGATACCCATAACAACAAGAAGCATTGAAATGCAATCACGACAGTCTAGTTGCCACAATACTGTCAAAGGCAGTGTCAGGTTGTACCAGGCTTGTTGATAGTCACAAATGCAGTTCTTTGGAGTTTGATTTCACAGGGATGGAATGAATTTACAAGAGAAAGATCACTTCTAACGACTATGTTAAACATTTATGAAGAGAGAAATCCTGAAATCCTTACTCAATCTTTTCTTAGCACAACATTCCCCTTGACTTAAATGATAGCTTTAACTCAGTGAGGATATTCTTCAGACCTAAGACTATAACCAGAGATGGGTCAAAAATAAAAGGCTTTTGAAATGTAGTTTGGGGAGTGGCAGGCAGAGAGACACTGAAATTTCAATCCCCAGCACCTAAACTACTCCTAGGCTGCGTCTAGACTGGCAAGATTTTGTGCAAAAGCAGCCGCTTTTGCGCAAAAACTTGCCAGCTGTCTACACTGGCCGCTTGAATTTGCGCAAGAGCACTGACGTTCTAATGTAAGAAATCAGTGTTTCTTGCGCAAATACTTTGATGCTCCTGTTCCGGCAAAAGTCCTTTTGCGCAAAAGCTTTTGTGCAAAAGGGCCAGTGTAGACAGCTCAGATTTGTTTTGTGCAAAAAAGCCCCGATGGCTAAAATGGCGATCAGGGCTTTCTTGCGCAAAACCGCGTCTAGATTGGCCAGGGATGCTTTTGCGCAAAAGCATCTGTGCCAATCTAGATGCGCTTTTGCGCAAATACTTTTAACGGAAAAACTTTTCCATTAAAAGTATTTGCGCAAAATCATGCCAGTCTAGACGTAGCCTAGCTGTTTGGGCTCTAGTTTAAATCAGCATGTCCTGATCTTGGATCAGGAAAAGGGAGGGTCCAGAAATGGTAGCATCACAGGTCCAGTGGATTTGGGAGGTCCAGGGTGATTGATTTCAGACATCTGCCTCTGAACTTTGGAAAGGCCACTGGTCAACAACAGGGAACGTCCTTTCCTTTTGTCTTTCTGATTTTTGGCCTTTAATCAGAAATATAAATGTCACGCTGGCTTTTCAGCCTCTCAGTTATAAGAACAAGTCAAGTGCACAAGCCTTAGATTAGATTTAAACTGACTTTTGATTATCTAATTTTTGAATGATGATCAAACATTTATGTCTTCTTTTTCATTATTCCTCCTGTCTCATTTCTGCCTTTCCATTTCCCTTGATTACCATGCTCTCCTTTTAGTACGTCCTTCCATTCCCTCTTCATCTTTTTATTCTGGTACCTGCCCTCTCATTTCCTACTCATTTTCTGTTTATTCTTTCTCACTCTTTCCCCCTCTTCATTCTCTTCCTGCCCTGAAATGGTCCATATACCCACCAGAGGAACTGAAGTTATCATAATACTTGAAAAAATCCAGTTGATATAGAACTCTATAAGCATTTATGTATTACATCCATGGCCACTGATGAGGATGGGGAGAGGCAGCTGCCTCAGGATTCTGCAATTTAAAAGGACCCAGGGCTCCCAGCCACCACTACCTCAGCAGTGGCAGAAACTGGATCCCTGGGCTCTTTAAATTGCCACTGGAGCCCCTTGGTGGCACAGGCTGGGCAGTGCTGAAGGGCTGACTGAGGCTAAGCTCCAGCTCTACCCCATTTGTCCCTTCTGAAGGCGTGAAGTCCCTGGCCCCCACCTTTCACAGGGAGCTTGGTAATTCTGTCAGCAGCCCTGATTTCATCCAGTCCAGAAATGAATTTGTGAGGAAAGAACAGAATGGCTGTGAGCAAGTCACTTCAGATCTCATTGGTATATAAAATAAAGATCCTATGTCCACTGTGAGTGGAAACCCAAATATACGTAGGCAGATGGGAAGAGTAAAACAACAATCATTTTTAGTGTCCTACACAGTTACTAAATTTTCTGGCAACTGCACAAGAAGTATGTTGCACATCTCGGCACTACATAATCACTGGAGCTAACAGCCCAAGAAAATGTAGGATCTTAATTTCACATAACAGTTAACACACAGACCAAGCAACATAACAATAAAATGCCTTTTGTTTACCCACTCTGCTTCCCCTTTTGCCTTCCCGACTTCGGAAAGCCCAGATGGTTGCAATAAAAAGGAGTACAGCTATAATCATTAGAGGGCATCTTAAAGTTGGGATTTTCAATGTTTTCTAAAACCCAAAGTAACCCGCACACCTACTGGGTGCGTTGGCGTTACATGAAGTAACATTCTTATAATGAATCACATAACATAAAGTACAATTCTGTCTTATCAGACAACATGAAGGTGTGTAACTGATCTTAATACTTTTAGAGGCTAATTCTCATTTATTCTAAAGCCACCATAGATCATATTCTGCATTTCCAATATATAATTACTACGCCAAATAAACTGAAAACAGTTACTGAAATAAATGAGTTATTACCAGGGGTTAAATAGAAGAACTCAAGGGGAACCATGTATTTTCAAGTATAGCTCACAGTTAATATATAGATAGACCAGCTGATATTTTAAATAAAAATACAACAGCCTGCCAATTTAGAAAATATTGCTTTATGTATATGTTGCCCCATTCAGTTATTCAAGAGTGTTTAGTGAATGGGATTACTCATAAGAAGAAACTGTTAATGATTCTCTCAGGAGACATTTTAAATGCAGAACAAACTGTATATGCTGCATAATTTAGAAGGTGATTTATGTCAATGGCATAATTGCCCTAAGTAACCTGACACAAATAGTGTTGTAACACCTTCTCGGTATTTAGAAACAATGTTTCATAGGTAAAGCAACCATTCAATCTCTGGCAATAGGTTTATGGTTCCTGCAGATCATTGCTGTGTTCCAAGAATTAAAATGAGTACTGCTCATACAATCAAAATACCAGCTTTAGGGTTCTCATTTGATGCATCTTTTGAGAACTTTTGACTTTACAGAACTCCGGTAGGTTCCAAATTTGCACAGAAAACTGCAGATTGAGTTTTTATCTTTCCAGGATCTCTCAGAAAGGATTTCCAACTAGATGCATGGATAACACTGGAATAATTAACGTTTGAAAGGCTGGGATATTGGTGTACATACATTGTGACATCCAACTTTCACCAGCTCAGTTCATATCTGAAATAGGGGACATGCTGTCTTTTTATTAACCAATTTCATTCCCACTGTGGGTGGGTTTGTTTTTCCCTAACAAGCACTAGGTCTTGCTGTCTCACTGTACAGAAATAGCACAGAGCCAGTTTGTTAGTGAGAGAATGCCTCTTAAAAAGTGCACACACTGTAATGGAAAATCAATCAAAGGAAGCTTTATGGCTGTATCAGCAATAAAAGGTAGTTAAAATAGTCTTTAAAAATGTGTTTCAAAAGTGTCTGAAGCTGACTGAAAAGATGGAGAAAGATCTGGAGGAAAAGAGATAAGAAAGGAGAGGGAAATTATTTTTATTCTCTATCACAGAAAAAAATCATCTTCACTGTCCTACGCATCTGACATACCACATAGAGAATAAATTATCTTAACAGGTAGAATGGGCACAGGTGAGATCCATGTGCATAGGTTCTGCTCTGCATGTGGAAATGGAGGGCAAATCTCATCCATAATGTCAAAACATTCAGAGATGTGGAACATCTACAGCAATGGTTCTCAACCTGTGGTCTGTGGACTAGGGATGTAACAGTGTAGTCGATTAACGGATTAACGGATAAGCAGAAAGCTTATAGGTTAATGCTATAGACTACATGCATTTCCCTCCTCTCCCCTGCCAGTAAATGTTTTAGCAGGCTGGCCAGCAGCCTGGCTCAGTCCTGGCTTGCAATGGGTCTGGGACTTACCCCTGTTATGGCTCTGCATTTAAAGTTCATTAGGAGCCGGGCGGGCAGGCAGCCCTTTATCAAAGGCAGCAGCATGGGGTGGCAGGCAGCCAGTCTGCAATGGGAGCTGTTTTATAAACTGGCTCCCCTCGCGGACCAGCTCCCACCCAGCACCCCACACTGCTGCTTCTGATACAGAGGCAGCAGCATGGAGTGGCAGGGGGCTCCTTGGGAGTGGGGCCAGAGCACACTGGCTGCCAGTCCCACCTCCAGGGACTACAGAATAGTACAGTAATTACTCATTTAACACATGCTTGCTTCACACATTTTTGCAATAGCACAATTTTTTTTCGGAAACGTATTTTGAATAACACAACCGTCCCTGAAATAACACAAAAATAATCAAGAGGCAGACTACTTCATGCAGCGGTATAAGTTGGTGAAAACAGTGGTAATATGCATGAGTAGAATACATGTGGTCACAGTGCTCCTCCGCTCACTCACGTGTTTATCTTTGTGTTTTAACAAACCCCGGAGACTTGAGTTTATAAGTGATGTAATAAACATTTTTGATGAGAATGATCCTGATTGTGAACGGAGCTCAAAAGTAGCGAAAAGCTTAGAAAGTGCCATATCTTGCTACAAGCAACTTTACAATAAAAAACAAAAAGCAACAAAGCAGCTTTCTATCAAGTTTTTTTCATGTTGAACCTAAAAAAAATCAGCTGATGAACAAGATAGCCCTGTTCCATCTACATCATCTAATGTTGACGTTGATGATCCAGCACCAACAAAAAATTGACTTCGCAACCACCACCTGAAACGCAACCCTTACCTTTTCCATTATTTTTAATGGGAAAATTGACCCCGCATAGCACGTTTTCACTTAACATGAATATTTTCAGAAAGGCATCTATCGTGTTAAATGAGGAATTACTGTATTCAATTAATCAATATTTTACATTCCTGCAGCAGACCCGTGGTGGTCTACAACAGTACTGTAGGGGGGCCATGGAAAGTTTAAAATAGAAATTAAAATAAATGTACAGAGTCTCTCGAAGCTAGCACATCCCTCAGCCTGTGCTACTTCCTGAGCTAGCTGAGGGATTCAGCTTGGGAAGCAGCAGGGACTGAAGGATGTGCAGGCTGCAGGCACACATATATTATTTGGAGTGGTCCATAAAATTTTAATAGACTGAAAAGGGATCCGTATCCTCAAAAAGGTTGGGAGCTACTGATCAACAGCCAACAAATCGGAGCTGTGTTCCTTTGGTTCCGAACTGTCCTCATCTGGATGGTGTAATTAGCACTTAATACCACTACACCTCTCCCTTCCCCACCACCTTTATACTTTTAGAAATATTTGAGTAACGACCTTTTCCAGGTGAGCTGCTCTATGAAGATTTATGGTTTCAATATAGGCAGTGGGTGACCCCACAGTTGGGGAGGCTAGCCCCCCCCCTTCCTCTTTTTCACAAGGCTCCACTCCCTCCATGCTGATTGGAACCGAGCCCCTGCTGCTACCCCACACACACTGTGGCTGCTGCTGTCCCCTACCCAGCCACCTGTTGGCTCCTGCTCCCTCAGGGTAGTGTCCCAATGCCCCCCGAAGTTCTGGAATGCTGGACAACATGGCCACAGTCTGCCCCAGCCCTGGAGCTCCAGAGAGAATATAAGAACGAAGGTCAGACTGAAGGTCCATCTAGCCCAGTGTCCTATCTTCTGACAGTGGCCAATGGCAGATGCCCCACAGAGAGTGAACAGAAACAGGTAATCATCAACTAATCCCTCTTCTGTCATCAATTTCCAGCCCCTGACAAACAGAGGGTAGGGACACCATTCCTACGCATTCTGGCTAATAAGTATTGATGAAACTAACTTCCATGAATTTATCTAGTTCTTTTTTGAACGCTGTTAAAGTCCTGGTCTTCACAACATCCTCTGGCAAGGAGTTCCACAAGTTGACTATGCTCTGTGTGAAGAAAAACTTCCTTTTGTTTGTTTTAAACCTGCTACCTATTAATTTCATTTGTTGACCCCTAGTTCTTATGTTATGGAAGCAAGTACTGTAAATAACTTTCCTTTATTTACTTTCTCCATACCTGTCATGATTGTATAGACTTCTATCATATCTCCCCTTAGTGTCCGCTTTTCTAAGCTGAAAAGTCCCAGTCTTTTCAATCTGTCTTTATATGGGGCCTCTTCCAAACCCCTAATCATTTCTGTTGCCATTTTCTGAACCTTTTCTAATGCCAATATATCTTTTTTGAAATGAGGTGGCCACCTCTGTATGCAGTATTAAGATGTGGATGTACCAGGGTTTTATATAGAGGCAATAAGATATTCTCTGCCTTATTCTCTATCCCTTTTTAAATAATTCCTAACATTCGATTTGCTTTTTTGACTGCTGCAGCACATTGAGTAGGTGTTTTCAGAGAACCATCCACAATGACTCCAAGATCTTTCTCTTGAGTGGTTTTAGCTAAATTAGTCCCCATCATCTTGTATGTACAGTTGGGATTTTTTGATCCAATGTGCATTATTTTGCATTTATCAACATTAAATTTCATTTGCCATTTTGTTGCCCAATCACCTAGTTTTGTGAAATCCTTTTGAAGCTTTTCCAAGTCTGCTTTGTTCTTAGCTATCTTGAGCAGTTTAGTGCCATCTGCAAATTTTGCCACCTCACTGTTTACCCTTTCTCAAGATCATTAATAAATAGGTTAAATAGGATTGGACCCTCAGGGGACACCACTAGTTACCTCTCTCCACTGTGAAAACTGACCATTTATTCCTACCCTTTGTTTCCTGTCTTTTAACCAGTTCTCAATCCGTGAAAGGACCTTCCCTCTTATCCCATGGCAACTTACTTTACTTAAGAGAAGAGCTGGGTGGTGCATCCCCAGCCTTCTCAGGCCAGGCCTGTTGGCCCAGTCCCTGATTATGAAGATCCTCTCCATAGCCACACTGCCAGAACTCTCCCAGCTCCCCAGTGCTGGGCAAGCAGATTTGCCCCTCTGCCAGTAGGACAGAAGCCATGACGGGGTCTCCAGTGTGCCTGCCCCAGCCTCTGGCATGGGAACAGCAGGCACAAGGGGACTTGGACTCCGGTGAAGCATTCAAGGGGCCTTGTGAAGTGGTTTGGGAAGGCACCACCTTTCCCTGCCTATTATACCCAATGCCCATGTGTTTCAACAATATTTCCTTCAAACTTTACAAACAGCTAGGCAGTTCAAATATTAATTGTGGTGATGGGCAAGGAGATGCAAAATGTACAGGGTGGGTGGGAAATGTCTAATGGTGGTAGACAAGCAAAATTATTTTTTGCATGTAGAGCCATGGTTTTCCACATGTCCAGAATTTCTTTGTGAGCTACATGATCACAGACCTTGTTCTCTGCCTTGGTCTGAACAGAGAAAAAATATTGCCTATTTATTTGTAACCCCACTGGGGTTTAAAGAGTATGGCCCATTTGTCCTGAGGGTAAGGAATTGCTGATTTTTCCAGGAAGAGGAAGTGCTGTTTTCTTGGGGGGAAGAGGAAGAGTGTGGATTAAAGGAGAGAACAGGGTGTGTGTCTGGGGCTTTAGACAGAAGGGATACAGCAAGCAGGCCCTCACAGAGTGATGTACCTGAGAACCTGCCTGAACCTGGGGAGGGTTAGAACAGCTGACCAGGAATGCTCCAGGACAGGAGCCAGGAATAGCACTGTTCCAGGGAGGAATCACCCAAGAAGGACAAACCGGAGTGGACCCAGTATCCTTGCTGCCTAGAGCTGTATGTGACTGTGAGTACTGGGGCTTGTGATTTTGCACTGGCAATATTGAAGAAAGCTATAGCTAGCTAAGTGGAGAGATTCTCACTCTGTGTGGCTTTGCAGAGAGCCGCAGAAGAGGGCACCAGACGGGGGACAGGGGTTGGGGAAACTTTACTGGCTCCAACGACAACCAAGAACACCCAAGACTCATCACTAGACTGGATCTTTGCCCAGGACTCCTGAACTCTGAGAGCAGAGACATTGCTTGGTGTTTGCCCTTACAGATGGTAGTACTGATGGGCCTATGGAGTCTTGTTTTGAAAGTAACCTTGTTTTACTACTCCCCCTATCCTTCCCCTGTTGTTTTTTCTCCTTTCATCCCACTGTAAATATATATTTCCCTTTCTAGTATTAATTGTCCTCTTCCAGTGTGTGGGTGTTCACTCAGGGAGTGAAGGCCTATTTGAAACAGATGCCCTTGGGATGGAAAAGACTTTCCCTACTATGTTCCCGCAGATTCGTTTTCTTGGCTAGAGCTGCCTGCACAGTGGACTCCATCTTGGCTATGGGGGCACTAAAGTTACATGTAAATAAATATGTTTTACCTGGGATATGTACGACTCAGATGGTGTTGTAAGCATTCCGCATGTTATCTTCATGCTTCAGATATTATTTAAGGAGACACATGTACGGTCCTGCTTCCCTCCCCCACCCAATTTCATCTACAGGGCTGAAAAATCCAAAAAGAAATTGGCACTGCAAATAAAAAGCCAGTCTGAAGCAATTTTAGATAAAAAATTCGGCTCCCATGCCAATAGCAATCTCCTCTTCTCGCCAGCATAAGGTTTTCTGAATGCATCTGTAACGATTTCTATCCAATTGATGAATCCAGGAATTTTAATTTAAAAAAGTGTGGTGTCTGTACCTCTGAACAATTTAGCCTAACTATGCCCTGGAGACCAATAAATGTTTAAGTAAACATGTAGTGTGCCTTGAAATTAATTTCCAGCCATTTATGACATGGCCCAGTTTATAATTAAAACAATCAGATACATTTTTGAGCCTACATTCTGTCTTAACCTCATTTTGAAAATTGTCACAAAGCAAATAATTTGTGTGGTGCATTTAACAGTCAGGAGCAGGAGTTATTATTAGAATAGGGAGGCAAACAGATTGCTGCAACAGAATATTTTTATTTTAAAAAGAAAAAATCATGTGTGAGAAAGAGCAGGTAGAGGCGTGGTGTGAGCGTTCAGAAGTGACCAGGATGAGGGGGGAGAAAACGATGGATGTGGAAATAATAAGCCAGATCCTTACCCATAGCTACAGCTGGTCAAAATTTTTTGCACAAAAATCTTTTTGCTGGTAAATGTGGTTTTGTGGAATTCAACATTTTCTGCTGTTCACGTTTTCCCATGTATCCCTTACTCCCACAAGGAGTTTACCTTGGTTCCTGGGTCTCCGTATGCTTGCTTGAAGCACAGTCCCTGGAAATATATGGGGGTCTGGGAAGACTCAGATTCTGTGAGGCAAGAGAGAAACTATTTTGATCAGGAGGGGCCATTGGTTCAGGGGTGTATAGTAGGGTACTTGGATGGCCACCAGCTCATGTGCTGAAAGGGGGGGGGGGGCTGTAGCTGAGAAAAGTAGGGCAGCAGAATCAAATAATTGGTAAGTAAAAGACCAGAAAGAAAAGCTAGCCTAATCAATAGGAAGATCCTACAGTGAGTTGTTCATCTGCAGGAGCACTGTGAAAGGATCTTCAGCCAGCCATTGTAAGGGCAGAGCTTACTGTGGGTGAGCTTGTGAGTCCAGGCCTGAACATAGGTTCTCAGGATCTAGAGACTTGGAAGCAATAGCTTTCAGCTTCTTTTTTCAAGCTTGTTTCAAGATAATCTCCCCCCCCCCCCACCTGGCTGAGTTAGCCCTCCCCTTCCCCCAGATGTGTTTACCATATGACAAGTGCCACTTTGGCTGCTAATCAGGGTTGCCTACTGTGAATGTGTCTAGGCATTAGGTCAGGAAATTAGATTAGGGGATTATGTTTTAGTGCCCCTACAGAATCAAAACCCAGCAGGATGCTAAATTTTAATCTTACTATGTCAGGTCATGTGACAGGGGAGATTCATGGGTATAATCAGCACAAGCACTTGTGTTCCCGAGAATACTGTTTTACCTTGTTAAGTTTTATTTACAACTATTTCATATAATTACTCCATTGAATACATTGTTTGTGTTTGTGTTATTTCTGGGGAGTCTCAAACTATCTGGCAAGTAAATGCGGGTTACCCTGTGATTAGAATTTTCCTTCTGAGCTGCCCTGGTGATCCTGCTAGGAAGGACCAAGAGGCATTGCCCAATAAATTCATATAGAAAGAAAATAAATACCATGCTGAACTGGAGATAGAATCCCGATGAACCCAGGCCTGTCCATCAAAACCTGTAAAGAGACTTGTGTTATAGGGGGTAACCAAATGGATGGAGGGCTACCCACTCAACAAAACTTTTAATTTTCCATTGGGAAAATCAAGATGGAAATTTTTGTTTCAAAATGTTGAAATATTTTATTTCAGTCCGAAATGTGGCAAATTTTCATGTAGACATTTCCAAATTCAAATTCTTCAGAAGATTTTTGTTTCATAAAATGTTTTGATATTTCAACTTTGTAACCTGATTGGGGATGAAAACAAATGTTAAAATATGCGAAGTTGCTGGAGAGTTTTTTAACATCTCTACCCACAGTGTCAGGAGAAAAAGGAAGTGCCCTCTTAATATTTGCGCACAGTAATGCACTGAAAATGGTATGCATATTAAAACCCAAAATGCTATAAGCAATGTACATTTGGCAGCTCCACATTACAGAAGTTGTAGTCTAGATGTCGGTGGTAGTGTTGCTAACTTTTTATTTGCATAAACTTAAAAAACAAAAACTGGTCTGGTAGCACTTTATAGACTAACAAAACATATAGACGGTATCATGAGCTTTTGTGGGTATCAGCCATCTACATGTTTTGTTAGTCTATAAAGTGCTACCAGACCAGTTTTTGGTTTTTAGGTTTATCCTATACAGACTAATTCAGCTACCCCCTGAAGCTTTTTATTTGCAGAAAACCAAACACCCTTGCTCTGCCCCTTCCTTTCCCTCAGGCCACACCACTGCCTTTCTCTGAGGCCCCACTGCTGGTCACTCTATCCATCCTCTCTCTGTTGTTTGCTGTCCCCCACCCTTGCTCACTTGGTTATGTTCACTGGGTTGGGGACAGGGGGGGATGTAGGATGCAGGCTCCAGAAGGAGTTGTGTGTATGGGAGGGAGCTTAGGGCTGGGGTAAAGGATTAGGATGTAAGAGGGTGAGGGCTCTGGATGGGGTGCAGGCTCTTGGGTGGGGCAGGGATGAGGGGTTTAGAGTATGTGATGGAGTTGAGAGTTGGGGCAGGAGATTGGCATGTGTCGGGGGGTACGGGCCTGGGTTGGGAAGTGGGGCCAGAAATGAGGGGGGGGTCCGGGCTGGGGCAGTGGGTTGAGGTGTGGGAAGGGGTACAGGATCCTGGCTGGGAGTATGGGTTCTGGTGTCAGACCAGGGATGAGGGAGTTGGTGCATAGGAGATGGCTCAGGTCAAAGGCAGAGAGTGTGGGTTCAGGAGGGACCTCTGGACTGAGGCAGGAGGTTGCGGTGCAGAAGGGCCTTTGAGGTGCAGGCTTCAGTTGGGTGGCGCTTACCCCAAGTGGCACCCAGAAGCAGCGAATTTCCCTTTGGCTCTTAGGTGGCAGCATGGCCACGTGATTCCGTGTGCTCTGCATTGGATCACAGCCAAGGGGAGTTATGGAGCTCGTGCTCAGGGTGGGGATAGCGTGTGGAGCCCCAATGGCCACTTCTGCACCTAGGAATCAGAGGGAGATTCCAGCCACTTCTAGGAGCCATGCAGAGCCAGGCAGGCAGCCTGCCTACCATGCTGTGGGCAGCCAATTGGACTTTTAATGGCCTGGTCAGCGGTGCAGACTGGAGTTGCCAAGGTCCCTTTTGACTGGGTACTCCAGTCAAAAACCAGATCCCTGGCAACCCTACTCAGTGGAAGTAAATAAACCAAAGAAAGTGCTTGTTAAAACCAGCCACCTCTGATTTTCTAGTCACGCTGGATACTGCTTTTTTTTTTTTCCAGAAATGAAACTGGTTTAGCAACACTGGGAATGAGTGTGTGACCACAGTCTGGGTGTTGCTATGAATAGTGTATCCATATGAGTTCTTTGAGGTGGTATTCAATGCCACTGCTGGTGGTATAGTATTTCTCCTCAGTATAAACCGATAACAATCTTGCAGAAAGAAAAGGTCAAGGACCCTGCCATAGGAAGATTACAATTTAAAGAGAGGCCAAAGAGAGAAGAAACTGACAGAACATTAGAAATATCCCAGTGCCAATTGGCAAGGTATGTAACAGTAAAACTCAGCCAACTTAACCAACTCAACACAGCTCACACACTGGTGTCATAAAATTTATTTAAAAGGTGTCACATAATGTATCATTGGAAAACTAATAACTCACAGACCATTAATATTCTTGCATGATGTATGTGTGGTTAGCCTACAGAAATTATACATTTTTGCTGGAAATGTGTAATTAAAATGTGTTTAAATCAGGCATGTCAGGGGAAGTTTGACAAACAGCTTTTCAGTCAAAGGAAAAGGGCCAGTGCCTCAAGCCAGTTGAAGTCCAAAGACGGTGGGCTATTAATTCGCATCAGTCATTGCAGGGAGATCAGGTGCAATGTAAAAGTCTCAAGCAGGGGAGCAGTCAGTATGGCATCTACACGGGGCAGCATGTTGTCTGCACACAGCATGAGAAAGGAACTTGTTCTGCTGGTGCACTTCAGAAGAATACATTTCAAAGGTTTTCTGAACTATAAAGAGAGTGGGAAAGAACCTCTCCTTAATCTTTCATGTGAGGAGTAAAAGAAATCAAGCTCTCTGTGTTGGGTCCCTGCTAATGAAGGGACCCGTCATGCCAGAAGTATGGCCATTAGGAGAGAAACTTCTTTGAACAAAAGATTATAATATGCTAATGGGAGCTTTAGTCTGATGACTGTTTTTACTTTTATTTGTTTGTAACCTTTTCTATTCTTCTGTACACTTGTTATCACTATCACTCTACTTATTAACCTCATACCACAACTTTTCCATGGTGTACCCATGGAATACTAAATCCTTGCCGAGCCATTTTAAATCTGGGCATATTCATTTTCAGGACAAGGGCCTGATTTATTTACATTTATGTCAAATTCATATATTTGGAAAACTGTTACAATATAGGATTTCAGTTGCTAGGTTTATTGCAAGAAGTATGTTTTGCTTTATGCACAGTAGATTGCACTGATTTTATCTAACAAATGGATCTGCAGCCCTAAAATTCATCATTGCCTGTTAATTCTCATACAACTTCTCAGTAAACTGCAGGTTCTTGTAACATCATATATTATGCAATATAAAGTCATTTATAGATACTATTGCCAAAGAATCTATAACAATTTCTCAACAATTAAATCAACATCTATTTTAGTTGTTTATTGTTATTATATTATCTATACACCTTAATAATATGTGAAAGTGACAAGATGTATGAGGTAATGTATATTATTGGACCAACTTGTGTTGATAAAGATTTTCAGCTCCATGGAGCTCTGTTTTAAGGCAACAAAACCCAAAAGATAAAACATAATTATTTTTCTTTAAAACTGGGCTTAGTAAAGGTAAAAACTTTGGATGGTAAGATTAACATTGTAAAATGTACTGTGCTCTTTGTACAGGAAATTACATTTACTTATATTTTGAAAATCTCATGTATTACATGGTAAAATGCATTTTTTTGTATCTTGTATTTCCATTGCCATTTTGTAGGCAACAACTCTCTGGAAACTTGATACAATTACAGTTTCATAGATCAATTAAGCATGCATCTGTCTAAGTATTCCCTTAGAAACAAGATGAGATTATGTCGTCTCCAAAGCAGTATGCCTGTTGTAAAAAAATGTATGTTGAAGTGGCATTCTAGTTTAGTTCCTTGTAAAAACTCTAATGCTTTCAAAAATATTTTAAAAAATTAAGATCAATGCATAGTGCCTAGAATTATAAATACAAACCTAAATTGTTCTTCCTGGAATGCTGGATTTTAGTGTTGACAGCCTATTGTTGAAAGAGATCTTGGTGTAAATTACTCTTTTCAGCAGCTTTAACTTCATATGCCAACCTCAGTTTGGGTATAAATGAGCACAAATTTACATTTCATAGATTATAAAGCCAGAGGGGACCATTATGATTATCTGATCAGTGGTTCTCAAACCTTTTGATGCATGGCCCACCCCGTTCAATGCAGACCTGTCAATGGATCAACAGCCAGCTACCCATGATGACAATATGGGCACAGGTGGGGGGTGAGGGTGAGGATGGAAGGTAGGGTGCAGGAGCAGGCTGAATGTATGTGTGTCGGGGGGATCTGGTTGGGAGGGAGGGTGCAGGAGTGGGTGAGAGGGAAAGGGGTCTGGTGTCTGGGCATGAGGGGAATGGAGCAGGTGCTTATCTAGTTCCATGCCTCCTGCCACTATGAGGAACTGATCTTGCTACTTCCAAGTCTGGTGCTGCTGATGGGGCCAGGAACAGAGCCACAGCCAGGCTGGGAATTTGGGATGTGCTACGGGTAGGTCTGAGAGCAGAGCCATGCCCGGGTGCTGGCAAAGTAGGGCTGGGTGGTGCACCTTCACTGCCCTCCATGTGGGGGCTGGCCCAGACCCTGCCATAGTTCTCTAAACATTCCTTTGTGCCCTTTTGGGGGGCATGCTCCAATATTTGGGGGACACTGTTCTAGCTGCATCTTATGGATTCACTCCATTAAATGGAAGTATGTGGTTGTAAATGGTTGCCCTTACAAACTTGCCAGTTTAGTCTACAATAAATAGAAAGGGTTTAGCTAATAAAATGATTCACGATCAAATATTTGAAAAGACAAATAATTCAAAAAATCAGAGTATGCCTGTTAGCAGAATGATTTAACCTTTAATAAGGAAGTTATTTTAGTAAAAAGAATTGAAGCACCATTAAAGAGAAAAATTGTCATCTTATATAGTCCAGGTAATGCTTCACAGATCATTGATATCAGTGTGGTATTGACACTAATGACATTAAGGGAGAAATTTCATATTTGTAGCTGACAAAACAATCCACATTATAAAAAATAAATCTCATTTTAGCTCTGGTGATGGCTTTCACCTAGTTGGAAATTGCAGACAATGTCATAAAACACATTTTGCTGAAGTATGCAGAGTTTCCATATAGTTGAATAAGAATAAACCAGAATAACTCTAAATTGCAAGGTGATGTGGCTTCCCAAATTCTTTGTGACCACAGAACTGAGCAGGACTCTAAATGTGATTTAACTGTAAGTGGAACTGAAATAAACATTTTAATAGGCTCTGGTTCCCCATATTAACATTCCTGATCAGCTGCAGTCAATTTTACTTTCAAACATTCAGGCAATTTGATGTAAACCCTGGTGCACTTGGGCTATGTCTACACGGCATGCCTATTTTAAAATAACAGAGTGCTCATCTACACAGCAAGCCTGTTATTTCAAAAGAATTTTTTAAATAATGGGCTTCTTACTCTGACTTCTGTAACCCTCATTTCATGAGGAGTAAGAGAAATCAAAGGAAGAGTGTTCTCCCTTCGACTTCCTGCTGTGTAGATAGTGCCAAAAGTCGAGTTAAGGTACTTTGACTTCAGCTACGCAATTAACATAGCTGAAGTTGCCTATCTTAACACAACTTAGCCTGCAATGTAGACATACCCTTGGAGTTTACACAATTAACTTTTTCACTGCTGGAGTCACATTTGTAGAGTCAAAGGGAAATGTATGTTTCCTCTTCAGGTTGGCTAGTATTATATATATTTGAACCTAGCAGAGAAAGGAGCTAGATACAGAGGGAGCTGATAGAAGCACAGCTGTCTGCTGTGAGCCAATGGAAACTTCACTGTTCTGGCAGCAAAATGGGAACCAAAGTGAGGCTGTGCCTGAGTGAGCACAGAATGGCTTACCATGTAAAGCAAGGGTAGGCAAACTTTTTGGCTTGAGGGCCACACTGGGTATGGAAATTGTATGGACAGCTGGGTAAGGAAGGCTGTGCCTCTCCAAACAGCCTGGCCCCTTATTCACCCGACCACTCCCTGCCCCCTTACCTCCCAAGATTCCCACCCCCATAACCCCCCCTCCATTCTCCTCCCCTTGACCACCTGCCAGAATTTCTCCACCCCCTATCCAACCCTTCCTGCCGCCCACCCTTTGATTGCCCCAAAGGACCCCTTGCACCATATTTATTTTCCCCACCCCCTGACTGCCATCTGGAGCACCAGGGCTGGTGGCATGGCAACCATGCTGCTCAGGTGCCGGGGGAGCTCAGGCTGTGGGAAAGGGCAGAAGGGGTGTGGCCGGTGGCTAGACACCCCTGTTCACTAGACTGGTTGGGAGTTGGGCTGGCTCCTCCTGTCCAATCCTACTCCCTGATGGGAGCTCATGGGTCAGACTGAAGGGTCTTATAGGCTGGATGTGTCCTGCAGGGGTGTGGTTATGCTCACTCAGTTGTTTAGCCCTGCAAGGTATTCAACTGTTGTTATGCAAATGCAGTTCATGCTGGGATGGGAAAGAAATCCTGGGTGTGCTTATGTAAATCCAGTTCAGCCAGTGCTATAGGCCTGATGGATAGTCAATTGTTAGAATAGTATTTTGCCTGTTGTAACTAATTTGGCTGTTGTGGGGTCACAAACCATGTCAACCCTAAATGTAGGAATTGCAAAATATGCTTGCAGGAGAGACACTGTCATTGTAAAGGATCTCGGATGGACAAGCCTTTCCCTTCCAGACTCAAGTGAATGGGATTGGGGGGAAGAGCTTGAACCAGCAGGCTACATGCCCTTCAGGAGTGAGCTGTAAGACTGGTTCAACCTATCTCTCTTCCCCACCTGTTCTAAGGTTAGACCTAAAACAGACTCCATAAGAGGTCTCTTTATTTTCTGCTGGCCTGCACTGTGGGTCAAGAGCCGAAATCACTGAGAAGCTGGAATCACAAAGAGCTGAAATCACTAGGTTTGGCCCAGATCCAAACCCATTGGCAGCAAGTAGCCAGCAAGGCGGCTGGCAGGAATACGTGGCCAGCGGGAGCAGCAGCAGGTGGACAGCAGGGTGGCTGACAGGCGCACGTGGCTGGCAGGAGTGGCTGGTAGGCACCCAGCAGGAGTGGCAGCAGGTGGCCAGCAGAGCGGCTGGCAGGGGCAAGTGACCAGCAGGTGGCTGGTGGGAGTGGCTGACAGGAGCAGCAGTGAGTGGCCAATGGAGTGGGTGAGACACCTCCTATCCTCACCTCCCCAAGAATAAGGGGAGGTGAGCTCTAAAAATCACCTCTGAGCTCTGGTCTGCCCTGACCTAGGGCAGCAACTGTGAGTGGGGTACGGAGAAAGGCTGAGCGTGTAAATGGAACCCTTACATTGCTGGACTTGTGAGCCTGAGAGGCAAAGGACATTGCTCAATCCACTTGAGCTGGGATGTTTACTTGTGGTTTGGTTATGAACTCTGTTTGTGGTGTTTTCCCAAGTTAATGCCACATTATTTCTCTCCCTCTTTCCCGAAAAGTTTATTTTCTGCACTCAGACTCTGTGCTTGCGAGTGGGGAAGCATTGCCTCTCAGAGGCGCCCAGGGCTGTGTGAATTTCCCAGGCTACTGTGTGGGCACTCAAGCCAGTTCTTTGTGGGATGGATGAAAAGGAACCCCTAGATAGTGAACCCGGCCCTGGCTGCTGCTGGTGCAACCCGGCAGAAGGGTTACACTACCATTATAATCATCTTTGTGGATTGTCACTCTGACCACATCCCACCCCTCTTTGCTGCCTTCCCTTTGTTGATTCCCTCTTCTCCACCACACTGAACACAAGCTTCCCATCTGTATCTTAAAGGCTTTCTCCAAGTTAACCTCACCCTACCTAGCTCATCTACCAACTTCTGGAACCTTGATCCCTGCTGTCTCACAACTCATGTTTTCAGTTATTACTGCTCCCCCAGTCAGCTTTCTCAAACATCTTCATGCCTTCTCCTCTGCAACTCTACTAAATGGGCATTTGTTTACAGCAGACTCCAACTTCTCCTTCAAATGTCCTCTCAAAACTCATCTTTGCCATGTTGGTTATTTTTGAAACCATGCCAGCTAAAATGTGAGCTTTAACTACCGCTCATTGTCCAGGTTGAACCTATCTACTTCAGTACCTTCATGACCTGACCGATGCTGAACCAGAGAATTTGCCACACCACAGAGGGTCCATATTGTCTAGCAGCATTACCAACACCTCCACTGCTTACTGGGTTCTTAGAAGACATTTAGGGGAAAATTAGAGCTAAAAAACAGCACAGAACACTAAGAGCCAAGACTGATGGCTGTAAACAAACTTTGTGGGACCGTGGGAAACTTGGCCACACCCATGATAACTGGACATCCAGCTAACTAAAATCATGCCTGATCATGGTTGTTGCCAGACCAGAGAGTGCCAGACTGGAGTGGTTCAACCTGTACAACCTTTGTTTTTTACTTTGCAATCCTCTTACTCTTTCATTCCAGTTTGTCTCCTCCACTTTTTGTGCCTTTACATAATAATGCAAATTGTGTAATTTGCTTAAATGTCAGAACAGTCCCTAACAGAATGGGGCCTGGTTGGGGGTCTGTTGATGCTACTGGACTCCTAATCCTAACAATTTCTGCCACAGCACCAACAGACTGGTCCAGAATGAGAACTACAAATATCTATCAAAAACCGATCCAGCCTACAACTAAAAATAACAGCAAATATAAAGAGTGACAGTTTTAATTCCTTTTGTAATGCAATCCAGTTACCAGCTGCTGAGAATTCAAAAGGCTATCTATCAAAGATCAGATGCAGCTTTCACAGCAACCAATTTAATAAAAACAACAGCTTGTAAGTGCTGGATGGATGAAGAAAATATAATTCTGTTCTGAAAAAAATATATACTGGAACTTTGCCAAACTCTGCCCTAGCAATGAAGTGTTGCATTCATAGAGATTAGAAAGATTCAGTTTATAGGGCTTATAAATGACACAGTCATGACTTCACAAAAGAGACACTCTAGTAAATCCAATTGCTTTGTGGTATTAGTGTTCAGTCCTTTCCACGCACACAGAAACTAATGACTTGAACACCTATCACTTGTCTAAAAATCACAGGCAATCAAGTTAATTTTGTGGAAAGGTTTATCTATATTCATGGGGACATATCTCACAGAGTTGTTCCAAACCAACCAGACTATACAAATCCTTCAATACTGATCTCTGCACCTTTACCCCATTTGTGGAGATAATATCCCCTCACGGTGGTGGTTTCCATATATGTCACATCCAGGGTCTTTTGCACTTTTTCTATAAGCCTCAGATGTCAGTTCCAACTTAAGAAGTAGAGTCTTTTTTAAATGTTCATCGGCATTACCAGCATCAAGTCAGTCCTGCTGGTTGCATACCTCAATAGCTTTGAGGCCAAAGAAAGAGGGCAAGTCAGCAAAACCAGTCTTCAGGGTCAACCGGGTTTAAATTACAAGCTTTTTCAAATGCAGTGAGGTAGTCATCTACATCCCTTAAAATGGGGCAATAGTTTGGTATCTAGGCTCCCTGCAGAACTGGCATCCTGGTGTCTTTCCATACTTAATTCTCTGTGGCTACGTCTAGACTGCATCCCTCTGCCGACAGAGGGATGCAAATCAAGCACTTCGGAAGTGCAAATGAGCCCGGGATTTAAATATCCTGGGCTTCATTTGCATACTCACATTCCGACACTGTGCCGATAAGACTCAGTGTCAAAAGTGAAAGTAAAGTGTAGCTGCGTTTCTGCCGCGTTTCTGCCGACAGCGGGGGCTTTTCCAGCAGATCCTCGGAGGAGTACAGGATCTGCCAGAAAAGCCCCTGATGGCAGCAGAACCGCAGCTACACTTTACTTTCACTTTCAACACTGAGCCTGATCGGCACAGTGTCAGAATGTGAGTATGCAAATGAAGCCCGGGATTGGCTCATTTGCACTTCCGAAGTGCTTGATTTGCATCCCTCTGTCGGCAGAGGGATGCAGTCTAGACGTAGCCTGTGGGTCCTCTTGCACCTCCTCTTCTCCATGTCTAGTTCATGGTTTCATTGCTTCTCAGGGTCACCTCATTCTCTTTTGTGGTCCTTTAGCTTTTTCATTCTTACTCCAATGCCCACTGCTTTAAATCTGTTAGAGGGGAACCATATCATGAGGACACTCTGCTGGAAGGGGAACCAGGTCTTGCGAGCATTCTCCTGCTGCCTCTGTTGCTGTCAGACCCTCTTAGAACTGTAGCTGGGTCTGAAAACTAGGGCTGTCAAGAGATTAAAAATGTAATTGCAATTAATCGCACGATTAATCCCATGCACTGCCTCTTTGAAATGCTGCAGCGAAATTTCAAAGGGGCAGCACTGCGGGAGCCTGGGATCAGCTGGAGTCCAGTTGATCGGTACAGCTCTGCCTCTTGGAAAGGCCGCCCCGGAGTGTCCAGCTGATCCCTGGCTCCACGATTTGCTGCCCCTTTGAAGCGCTGGAGCGGTGCTTCAAAGGGGCAGCACAGCATTAACTCCTGCGATTAACACATTAATCCTTCCCTGTGTTAATCGCAGGTGTTAACACATATCAATTGACAGCCCTACTGAAAACTGCTTCTTCATTCAATCATCCTGCACCTTGTTGAATTTCCAAACACTTAACCCTCTTTCCGGCACAGGTTTACCATGTCCTTCTTAGAGAGGTGGATATATACCATTTTCTTGCTTTTTCCCTTTGATTAACTTTTATGGCTGTAAGTCGCTTATTGAAAAATACTATTCATGCATTCAGTATCCCTAGGTTACCACCAATTGTCGTGGATCCATGGGATTGGTGATATGCTCCTACCTCTGCAGTGTCTCTTGCAGGAACCCCACTGTGATGCCAGACCTCCAAGTGTCTCATTTTTCCTTCAAGGTAGGTCAGGGGGCCTTATTGACTCCTGAGTCAGAACCTCTGGGTACTCTTACTTCTGTGAGCTTTGTTCAGTGAGTCCAATGAGAATGATACCTGCTTGAGACTCGTATACTCTTCAGGAATTAATGTGTCTCACTAAGTATTTACAGTGACACTTAAGATGCATTTTCAAAACAGTAGGGTTTATTAGTGAACTGGAATACAGCATCAGTGGCCCTTAACCTAGAGAAATTAAGGTTAGCCGTTAAGAGTGTAGACGACGATGGTCAGCCCATAACCTCGGCCAACCTGCAACGAACTCCATTTTCAGACTCTGTATGTCTCTCTCAGTCTGACTTTTTCTGTCAGTTCCCAGGCAAGAGAACTTAAGCTTCTTCTAGAGCTCACATTCATTCCCCAGCCTCACACCTCTGTCTTTTATCTGCAAGGTGGGGTCTTTGCTTAGCTTCCCTGGTGAGAAGTGGGGAAATCCATTAGTTATTGGAGCTTGCTTTGTCTCTCTGGTCCCCTTTTTGACCTGGGTCGGTTTTAACCAGTTCCTTAATGACTTTTCATTCCACACAGTTAGGGAGGTGACACATATACCTATTTCTGTCAGGCTTACCACAGGGCAAACTTAATCCCATTTTCCACCAGTGGGTTGCAATGTACCATAGAGGGGAAATTAAGACACACAGAAAAGCCATAAAAATATTATAAAATGTCCACTTTATCAGAGTCCCTTAATCTCTGTTCAGGAAAGCCCCCTCCCCACCTCCAATTCATGAGAGTGCTTAACTGGGACCTTTGTGCCTCACATTCCCCTTGGAAAAATTAGGATAATTATATTTCCTTTTCCCCTCACATTGTGATTAGATTTAGATTGGTGGCTGTCTCTCACTACATGTTTATCCATCACCAAACATAATACACCCCAATTTTGGTTTGGGCCTCAATGTGCTCCTACATGTATGTGACAGGATCCTCTGTAGGCCTGATGCATAGTAGTAGTACCAGAGTACAACCTGGAATGGTGGGACCACTGTGCTTCCTTAACTCCCCAGCCTGGGTTGTCTCACATAATGCGATGCCAGTAACAAGCAGCCAAACCTCTCTAGGAGGTGCAATCACTTCGTATGTGGAGCCCAACATACAGCTAAACATCAAAAATGCTCCCAGATCCCCTCGTGAATCATATGAGTGGCACCAGCCAGTCACTCCAGCCCTCAGCCAGCATGCCAGAAATATTCCATCTTACACTTCTCAAGACTTCCTCGGACAGTGGAAGGTCAGGCTATGTCTAGACTATGGAGTTTTTCTGGGATACCACAGGTATCCTGGAAAGCTCTACTGCATCTAGGGGACGCATTTACCCTTCTGACATTTTTTGTGGAAGAGCAGATCAGCTCTTTCAGAAGCCCTGTCTTCATTGTTTCACGAGGAAGAAGGGCTCTTCTGAAAGAGGAGGCTTTCTGAAATTTGGCCCAGTGTAGATGGGCCAACTTTCAGAAAAGCCTCTTCAGAAAAAACAATCGGAAAAAGTACGCAATTTTCCGAAAAAGATCGGCAGTCTAGATGTAGCCTCATTAAGTAGTTTGCCACCCTGACAAAAGGGTTGTGGACATGTAACAGCCAAGTACTTCAACCAAAAGACCCACACTGGTTTAGGTAAAACATACAACTGATTTATTAACCACAGAAAGACAGATTTGAAGTTATTATAAGTAGTAGGCAAAGAGATCAAAGTTGGTTACCTAAGAAACAAAAATAAATGTGCAGTCTGAAGCCTAATTTCAACAGACTACGCAAGATTTGAATCAAACAGTCTCTTACCAAGATAAATGTCACAGGAAGCTTACAGTTCCTAATACACAGATTAACCTCCCTTCCAGCCTGGGACCAATCTCCCTAGTTCAAAGTCTTTGTCTTCCTGGCAATCTTTGAGGTGTTGATATGGGGGAGGAGAGAACCAAGTGATGATGTCACTGTTCCTCTTTTATGCTTTCAACCAGCTCCTAGAAAGATCCTTGCTGTCATGTGGATTAGGCTGCCCGTATTGTATACGTGCCATCTCTGTCTATGCACTGATGGCTGCCCCTTTGTAGTTACTGAAAGGCCAGGTTGGGCATCCCCTAACCTCATAATATATTTCACTAACTTATTTAGCAAAATTTATAACTTCATATATAATGATAGTACATACAATTCAAGACTCTTAAAATGATACATCACAAGGCAAACAGCACTAAATAAATCAGAATCATTCTGAAGTGGTCAATAAGGGGGACCAAGGTGTTCCTTTGAAGTTCAGTGTAAAAGTGTAATCATTAGAAATCAGGGCCCATAACTCTGCTGTACTGAATTAAAGTAGCCTCAGGCATCATTGCACAGATGAGCTCTTTGTTGGAATTCTGTGTCAGAAATGCAGTCAGACTTTTATTTAAATCTCTTTTCCAATGTGCTCAGAGTCACTTTGCTCAGTTAGAATAGCACTGTGCTTTAAGCCTAGCTACCCAAGGCTGCTGCTCCTTAAACAAATTCAGAAAAAAATCAGCGAGTTTCATCCACATGCAATTGTGTTTCTAAGAAAGAAATGATTTTGTAAAAGCAGCATTGTGATCAGGGGAGAGATGGGGGGAGAGGGGCCAAAAGGAACAATTGCACTAGGGCCCAGAGTTTCAACGGGGTCTGGAGCTCCCAGCCATCACAGCTGCTACTGCAACAGCAGCTGGAACCCTGGGCCCCTTTGAATTAGTGCAAGAACAGATTTGAGTGCTGGAGGGAGGGGTGTTAGCCCAGCACTCTGGGCAGTGCTGAGGACTGGCTGCCTCGTCTCCACGCCTTCCGCCTGAGGCCCCGCCCCTTCCGGGCCCACAGTGGCTGTCAGCCCCACTGTTATGATGTCTTTACAATATATTTCTCCTATATTGCATTATTAATGGATTTGTCAAAGTAAGAGTTTGCTATTCTATCCAGAGTCAATCCCGTTACCTTTCTGCCACAGCACATAAAGTGTATTTTAAAATCATAAAAAGTAATTTTATCACATTTGGAACTCTTACATGTTTTCTTGTTTTTGTCATTTAGTTATACGTGACTACCACATAACTACTATAAGTGGCTACTACTCTACTTTAAACAAATGTCTTAATTATTAGTTAGATAACAAAGCTATACTTTACTTGCAGCCTGTCAAATGTTTTTATATGAATGCCATTTTTTTAAAGAAAACATATTATTAAGATGTATAGCAAATTTAATATCAGGAGATAAAAAATTTAGTTTATTGTTTGTTCTGGATGCAGATAGTCACCATGTTTGCCCTGCTGGAGCAGAAATGCACAATCCCCATTAAAGTTTAAAGATTAAAAGGGAGCATTTTTGAGATGCTGCATCTAGGGACTCATCCTATGAGGAGTTGAGTGCTCTGACTTCACAACGATGTCAATGGGCCTAACTCTACACATAGCAAAATTCCCATTGGCTGTGTCTAGACTGTCAAGATTTTGCGCAAAAGCAGCCGCTTTTGTGCAAAAACTTGCCAGCTGTCTACACTGGCCACTTGAATTTGCGCAAGAGCACTGACGTTCTAATGTAAGAAATCAGTGCTTCTTGCGCAAATACTTTGACGCTCCCGTTCGGGCAAAAGTCCTTTTGCGCAAAAGGGCCAGTGTAGACAGCTCAGATTTGTTTTGCGCAAAAAAGCCCTGATGGCTAAAATGGCGATCGGGGCTTTCTTGCACAAAACCGCATCTAAATTGGCCAGGGATGCTTTTGCGCAAAAGTGCTTTTGCGCAAAAGCATCCGTGCCAATCTAGATGCGCTTTTGCACAAATTCTTTTAATGGAAAAACTTTTCCGTGAAAAGTATTTGCACAAAATCATGCCAGTCTAGACGTAGCCAATGACTTCTTGCAAATGGAAAGATCCAGATGGATATTCAGGGCTTTCAGCCTCTCTCAAGTCCTGCACCTTGCAGGACTGAAATCCCCAAATCTAAAGTGAAATTCGGCAGTACATCTGTGGCTGGTTGGTTCTACAAATTAGAGACCAGAACCTGCATGTTCTCCACACTCAGTCACCAGGAGTTCTGAAATCAGAGTCTTTGTAGAATTGGTCCCTTTACCTAGCACATTTTGTAAATATTTGCCATTGTATAAACTTATTTATTGTATTATACATGTATTATCCTGACTTTCTAGCTCCTAAAAGACAATACTTATTTTCTGTTACTTCTGTGAGTTCTTTATAGCAGTGTTTCTGAAACTGGGATCTGGAGACCCCCAGGAGCTCCAGGGTACCCAAGGGTCCTGCTAATCAACTCCTCCTTTCCCTTCCTCCCTCAACTCCTCCCCATCCTGAGGCTAAGGCAAGCTGCCATCCTGCCTTGTTTCTATACAGCTTCCAGAAGCAGCTGGCAAATCCCGTCAGCCCCATGGCTCATGGGTGGCCAGGGAAGCTCCACATGCTGCTTCCACCCAAGTGCTGGCTCCACAGCCCCCATTGGCTGGGAACCACAACTAATGGGAACTGAGAGGAAGGCGCCTTTGAGTGTGAACACATGCAGAGCCCCTCTGTCCACCAAGGGACTACAGGAACCAGGCAGCTGCTTTCTGGGAGCCACAGTAAATGCTACCAAGACCCCACACCCGGAGCCCCCTCCTACACCCTAACCCTGCCCCAGCCCAGTGAAAATGAGCAAGTGCAGAGTGAGCAACAGAGGGAAGGAGATGGAGTGAGTAGGAGCAGGACCTTGGTGAATGTGTGAGGCAGGGCCTCTTTGAAAATATTTAATTCAAAATAGCATCCTTGGGTTGTTAATGTTTGAGAACTGCTGCTTAATAGCATTCGGTCCGGGTCCTTAAGAATAATAAAGGAACTATGAATAAAAATAAATGAGCTGAAGTAGAATTTTTAGGAGAAGCAAAAGTTGTCAGGCATTTTCTCCTGCACGGAATCACATTGATTATGACTGACAGGTACTATAGGTCAAAGAGCACACTGACTTTTTCATATCATTCATAATTCAGACATGATTTCTTCCTACTCTTTTCCCTCTAAGCTTCCTTCATTTATTGCATTATTTAATAAGAGATCTAAACCCATCAGAATATTCTCAAATTCCTTGATCTCCTTGAAACTTAGATGTGTTTTCTTGACTCTTGGAAATTCAACAACTCATTTTCAGTTGGGATATTTTCCTGCTATAAACCCAATCTTACAAGAAGATGCTGTGCAACCAGTAAGTTTCTGTTTACTTTAGCAGACAATGATATTCAGCATCTTGCAAAATTAGGCCCAAGTGCATTTGTTTGCAAATTGTTTTCTTACAACATCATATTTACAAAGAGTAGAGCTACCTGCACATATTAAAAACTCCCAAATCAACATTATATTAAGATCATAGATCATATGTTAGAAAATACTGCAAGTTGAGGAAGAATTACCCTGTAATAACTTACAACACTAGCATCTGCTCATAACTATCTAGAATGAGTGTACAGTATATCCTTTCATGACTCAGGCACTGGTGGCACCTCAGTCTCTCCTGTTCTCTGCCCATGAGACATGGTTTTATCTCTTGAGGACTGAAATGCTTTGGTTTTGATCGGGTCAATGGGTTCAGGGTGACTGGGAGAAATATAACAGTGTGTCACATGCAGGAGGTCAGACTAGATGGCCTAATGAGCCTTTCTGGCCATAAACTTTCTGCCCTGGTCTACACTAGGGTGTTATTTTGAAATAACCCCCCTATTTTGAAATAATAAACAGAGCGTCTACACTACCAAACACGTTATTTTGAAATGACAGCTGGTTATTTTGCAATCCGTACTCTTGCTTTCCTCAGGGAATAACTCTAAGTTTGAAATTGTTGTTTTAAAATAGTGTGAGTCTGGATGATCTGGTGCTGCTAAGTCAAAACAATTGGCTGTCTAAGGCATCTCACAGCTGTATTTGTGACCACTCTGGCCACACCTGCTGTCTCCACTGCTCCCCTTCTCCTGCAGAACTTAAAACTACAGGCAGCAGGAGAAAGGCTTCTGCCATGTGGAGAACTTTGCCAGCCCCGTGCCACACAGCAAGATCATAGGAGCCATGGCCTGCCTTACTCTGGCCTCCATGGTGGAACACCTTCCCACGACAAGCCACCACTAAGGGGACTGGGGTCATGGAAACACACAGCAGTGCCACACACGGCACAGGGTCATGCCCACATCTGGGAGCATCTGCTCCCTGTCAAGTGCACTGATGAGGAGGAGACTGATCCTGTGCATGGGAACCGGCCAGGGGAAGGAAGAGGAGGGGACCCCAGTAGCACTCTGTCTGGCAAGTGGCCTCTGCCACTCACACGCACCTACCCAGCACCTTCCCCCCTCCTCCAGTGGGCAGGGATAGAAGTTCTCTCTCTGTGGGACGCCACTAGTGCTGCATCCAGCATATCCAGGATAAAGAAGAGAGCCAAGACACCCCATCATCCCTCCCCATCCGCAGGCTCCTGGCCTGGCCAGCACCTTCACATACCTACTTGTCCACAGGTTGTGGGTGCAGCGATGCTCCCCAGGACATCTGTGCCCCTACAGGAAAGTACCCACTGTCAAGGCAACAGAGGGCCTTGCTCGAATCACATCATTATTGTCTGAAACGAGACCTTCTCAGAGATCTCTGTCGGCTCAGAGATTAAAGCTAGGCTTCATGCACAGTGTCTCCTGGGATGATTGTGCTTGTCACTTTTCTTCACAGCTGGGCCAGCTGCGAGCTTGGTGCATCCTCCACCTCCCACACCATCTGTATGATTCCATGGGTTCTGCAGGAGGCAGAAAACCTGAGAGGACCTAATGAGGGAGCAGATGGCCTGCCTGCAGTTCCTCATCCAGGAGTGGGCTCGAAGAGGAACACCAGGAGTGGGCTGCTGATTGGAAGCAGCAGAAGGCCACTTGGAACCAGCTGGTGCACTAGTACAAAGCTGTGTGCTCCTCCCTCACCTTGGTGATGAGTGCATGGCCTCGTGCAAGGAGCAGGCCACCAACCACCTCCCCGCCCCTCTATGGCTTCCCCTCCTAACCTCTCCAGGGGCTGCTGGGGCCCCAGAACATGTGGCAGTGGAAACTCTTGGGCAGCTGAAGCCTCCCAAACAATCCGAGGCAGGTGCTAGTCCCAGCCACATCCCTGAGCCCCTGTTCCTCTCCAATCCCAGGTTCTTTCCCGAGTCCCTCCCCTGTTGTATATCCACGCCAATAAACAGTCCTGTTTTTTAACGAACAAAGGCTTTTTTATTTGCTCTGCAGGTGAGGGAGAGGGAAGGTGGGAAAGGAGAGCACAGGAAGGGTTAGGGTTAGGGTTGAAAGGCACACAGAGGGAATGCAAGGGCCACTTGTGGAGAGACCCCGGGGAGAGTCTCATACTGGCCTTGGATGAAACTCTCCCTAATGGCCTTCCTGATGAGCACAGCCCCTTGATGTGCTCTCTGAATGGCACTGGTGTCCAACTGCTCTTGTGCCCTGGCCAGCTGTTCAGCCTCACCCCCCCCTTTCCCCCAGCAGGAAAGTCTCCCCCTTGCTCTCACACAGGTTGTTGAGCACACAGCAGGCCGCCACCACAAAGGGGATGTTGCGCTTTCTGAGGTCCAGGTGGGGGAGGAGACTCCAGAACCTCCCCTTTAAATGGCCAAACACACACTCCACCATGCAGCACCTGCTCAGCCTGGTGTTGAAGTGCTCCTTGGTAGGGTCCAGGCTGCCTGTGTCGGGCTTCATGAGCCAGGGGAACAAGGTGGGAATTTTCAAAGGGGCCTAAGGCAGTTGTGCTCTCTGAAGCTTTACATTGGAAATATTAGGCCCAATCTTGCAGGTTTTTCAGCTAATCCTCTCTCAGACAGAAGGTGGGGATTTCCAAAAGGGCCTCAGGTAGTTAGACTTTGAACTCTCATTGACAGTTGGTGGAGGATGGCACTGAACCCCTCTTAGCCACCTTTGAAAATCTCACCACTTTCTCTCATGGAAGGAAATGAGACTTTTGCCTCAGCTGAACTGCAGGAATGGGGAATTTTCAGAATCAACAACTTGTATAAAGGCTGATATTATTTTAAAACACTTATAACGGAGCAATATGTACCAAGATTATTGTTGAGTATATTTTAGCTTCCAAAAATATTTCTGATTTATTTTCAGTTCAGTTGCTCTTTCCCAAGGCTTGCATTTATATTCACCCATGGTACTGACATTCCTTGTGAATTACTGATAAATTTTCTGACATCTGAACTGTGCAAGTTGTATATATAATTTTGACATCTTATTTTTGATGTTCCCATGTGTCTTGTTACTTGAACAGAGGAATAAAATATTAATTTGTCCTTTTGACTAATAATCAAACATTTATAGAAATTTTCATAGAAAAAAAAGTTTTAAACACGAATGTACATGAATCAAAACACACCACTATGATGGCAAAGGACATCCCTCTGCATTCACTTGTGGTCAGGTGTGGCAGTGCAGATAAGCCCTGCCTTGATTTTCTCTCTCCTGGAGATAGCCCAGGCCAATCAGACCTTTAAGTACTGATAAGCACTTCTGTTGGAGGCTCTTGTTCGTTAACCTAAAAGACCAGCACAAAACATATGTGGAAACTTTGCTCCGCTGCTCCAAACCCATTGCCTCTGGGTTAGTCAATCTTATGTCTTGGATCAAGTAGGCCGCTGCTTCCCTGATCACAGGGTCCTACCACCTTCCTGCATCCTGGCATCGCCACGGCCTTGGGATCGGATGGAGCGAGAGCCAGTCCTGGCCTGGGCAGTGGGGGGGGGGGGCAGCTGTTGGGCCTGTGAGGGCTCGGGAGCAGGAGGGGCTGGGGGAAAAGGGGGGGCTGGAGGGGCTGGAGGAGCAGGAGGTGCTGGGGGAAGGGTGCTGGAGGACCAGTGGGATCAGGGCCTGGCATGCAGGAAGAGCAGTGCCTGTGACAGGGGCAGGCAAGCCGATGACCTCCACATTGTGGCACAGATGGAAGTGCGCTCCTGGACCAGCTCATCCAGCAGCCTGGTGCACCACTGCCTCTCGTCTGTCCTCTGCTGGAGGGGCCTGTTCAGGTCCATGCATGTGGTGGGTTAACCACGACATGCTCCACTCAGCAGGTCCATGTAGACCTGCAGTGCCTGGGTGCCACAGTTCCGCCATGGTGGTGGGGTGGGTGTGATGCTCCGCTCTGGCAGAGCTCGGCTGGTGGAGGAAAAGAGGAGGAGACAATCACTCTCTGTGTGCACCTGCTGCCCCGGAGCGGCATGCTCGTGGCTGTCAGTGGCTCTCCTTTGGACAGGAGACTCAGGGGTGCTGCATGCTGACCTGTTGTGACCTTGGGCAGTGGCCTGAAAGCATCACAGGTGTGCCCATAGTGCAATGGGTCTAGATGGCCCCCCACTGGCCAACCCTCCCATGGGCCAGGTGACCCCTCAAAGCATGTCCACGATGTTCCCTCCGATGTCCACGGATGTCTGGCAGGGCTTCCAGGGCTTCTGGGTCCCTGCTGCCTCCTCTGCCTACCTCCTGGAGCAGCTCTCGCCTCTCCTGCTCGTTTCTCTCAGGGGTTGGTCCATGATGTGGTGGGTTAACCCGAACTCCACCACATGCAGTGGAGTCTGGGCTTCCCCACCGCCCAGGATCTGCTCCAACTCCTGGTAGTAAGGGCAGCTCTCTGGGGCTGCCCCGGAGCGGGAGCTCTGGTCCCGGGCCTTGGCATATCCCTGCTGCAGCTCCTTTACCTTGGCCCTGACTTGTGCCATAGTGCAGGGGTGATGCCCTTTGGTGGTCAGTCCCTGGGCCAGGTGCTCATAGATGTCCACATTCCTGTGGCGTGTCTGCAGGGCTTCCAGGGCTTCTTCCTGGGACTAGAGCTCCAGCAGGTTTTTTATTTGTGGCCCTGATCAGGCTGGCGCCTGCCTTTTAGTGCCCCTAGGTGGGTCCTCCTCTCTGTCCTGAGAAGGGCCAGGGGGGCCTTGAGGCTGGGACATGGCTAGCATGGGTGCTCTGGCTAGCTGCCGGACACCTATGCCTGTCTGAGTGCCTGTGCCTTTAAGAGGCTGCAGCCAGGAACCACAGAGGTGCTCTACATGTAAAGACTAGACTGTCCACCGGGGCTTCTTCCTGGAGGCTTTTTTTTTTTTAATAGAACTGGCTCCCTGCATCCACACGTACCTTTTTTCAACAGATCTCTGTCAACAAAAGTGTTCTTCCTCATAAAACAAGGTTTACTGCTGTCGACAAAACCGCCACATTCTGTCAATTTACTGTCGACAGAACGCAGACGTAGTCTAGATGCAGGTATAGTTTTGGTTTTTTTTTTTTTTTTTTTTTCGAAAAAAGGCCACTTTTTTCGAAAAAACCCTGTAGTCTAGACACACCCTTGGTATTCACGCCTCCACATCAGCTGCTGGAAGTGAGCCTCATCCTCCCTGACTGAATTGACCTCATTATCTCTAGCCTTACTCTTGATTGGAACTCTTTTCTTATGCCTGTATATTTATACCTGCCTCTGGAATTTCCACTACATGCATCTGACGAAGTGGGTCTTTGCCCACAAAAGCTTATGCTCCAATAAATTTGTCTATAAGGTGCCACAGGACTCCTCATCGATTTTGTATAATGTTGTTTTTATACATATCTTTCTATACTCAACATATTTCATAAAAGCTAAAGAAAAGTTGCTGCTTAGGGTAAACAAAATCTCCTAATGTAAATCACGTTATTCTTTTCTTTTGAACACTTTCATTGATATATATTTGTCTTGGGCTTTTGCATTCTAAATCTTCTGAAGATATTACTTTTTATAAGCTTATCACAGTTTCAAAAAAAAAATCTCAAATTATGTATGAGAACAATACATTTGTCTCAGTGACAGTGTTCATTTGCACAAGGAAAAAGTGTCAAGATCATACATACCATGTATGTAATTCCAATCCTTATCAGTCAGTGGCCACAGGGACTCTTTTGGGAAAGGTGCCCATAGAAATCAACACAGAAAGTGTGACAATAATCTCCTCTGAACAGATTTGCTATCAGTTTATAGATCAGTGGCACAAGGTCAGATACCACTCTTTAACCTTCAAGCAGTTGGACCTAACCCTTGGTATACTAGAGCACTTTCTCTCTGCTGTTTCACGTTAATATTTTAGAAGCTTGAGGGGGTAGCCAAGTTAGTCCATTACAGAAAAAAAACAACAAATGGTCTGGTAGCACTTTATAGACTAACAAAACATGTAGATGGTATCATGAGCTTTCATGGGCACAGCCCACTTCTTCAGATGACCGGAGTTATGAGTTGTTTTGTTAGTCTATAAAGTGCTACCAGACCATTTGTTTTTAATATTTTAGCCATTAAACCCCTCTGAAGTTTTTAATTCTTCCTTTTCTCTTCAAGGGATCTCATTAATGTCAGTCTTATAAATTATCTCTAAACTTAGGGGTTGTACCATTTGATTGGAGAATTGCTAATATAGTTCCTATTTTTAAGAGAGGAAAAAAAAGTGACCCGGGTAACTATAGGCCTGTTAGTTTGACATCTGTAGCATGCAAGATCTTGGAAAAAATTTTGAAGGAGAAAGTAGTTAGAGACATTGAGGTTAATGGCAATTGGGATAAGTTGCAACATGGTTTTACAAAAGGTAGATCATGCCAAACCAATCTGATCTCTTTTTTTGAGAAAGTAACAGATTTTTTAGATAAAAGAAATGCAGTGGATTTAATCTACCTCGATTTTAGTAAGGCATTTGATACAGTACCACATGGGGAATTATTGGTTAAATTGGAAAAAATAGGGATTAATATGAAAGTTGAGAGGTGGATAAGCAACTGGTTAAAGGGGAGACTACAGCGGGTCATATTGAAAGGGGAACTGTCAGGTTGGAGGAAGGTTACTAGCGGAGTTCCTCAGGGATCAGTTTTGGGGCCAATTTTATTTAATCTTTTTATTGCTGACCTTGGCACCAAAAGTGGAAGTGTCCTGATAAAATTTGCAGATGACACAAAGTTGGGAGGTATTGCTAATTCAGAAAAGGATCGGGATATCATACAGAAAGATTTGGATGACCTTGTAAATTGGAGTGATAGCAATAGGATGAAATTTAACAGTGAGAAGTGTAAGGTTATGCATTTAGGCATTAATAACAAGAATTTTAGTTATGAGCTGGGGACACATCAGTTGGAAGTAACGGAGGAGGAGAAGGACCTCGGAGTCCTGGTTGATTATAGGATGACTATGAGCCGCCACTGTGACATGGCTGTGAAAAAGGCTAATATGGTCTTGGGATGTATTAGGCGAGGTATTTCCAGTAGGGATAAGGAGGTGTTAGTGCCATTATACAAGGCATTGGTGAGACCTCATTTGGAATACTGTGTGCAGTTCTGGTCTCCCATGTTTAAGAAGGATGAATTCAAATTAGAACAGGTACAAAGAAGGGCCACTAGGATGATTCGAGGAATGGAGAACCTGTCTTATGAAAGGAGACTCAGGGAGCTTGGCTTGTTTACCTTAACCAAAAGAAGGCTGAGGGGGGATATGATTGCACTCTTTAAATATATTAGAGGGATAAATACTAGGGAGGGAGAGGAATTATTTAAGTTTAATACTAATGTGGACACAAGAACAAATGGATATAAGCTGGCTAGTAGGAAGTTTAGACTTGAGATTAGACGAAGGTTTCTAACCATTAGAGGAGTGAGGTTCTGGAATGGCCTTCCAAGGGAAGTAGTGGGGGCAAAAGATCTACCTGGCTTCAAAATTAAACTAGATGGGTTTATGAAGGGGATGGTTTGACAAGATAACATGGTCTTGGTAACTAATTGACTAGTCATTATCAGTGGTAAATAGGTCAATGGAGGGATGATAGGGGTTACTATAAAGAACTTTCTGGGTGTCTGGCTGGGGAGTCTTGCCCACATGCTCAGGGTTTAGCTGATCGCCATATTTGGGGTCGGGAAGGAATTTTCCTCCAGGGTAGATTGGCTGAGGCCCTGGAGGTTTTTCGCCTTCCTCTGTAGTATGGGGTACAGATCACAGCTGGAGGATTCTCAGCATCTTGGGGTCTTCAAACTATTTGAGGGCTTCAATATCTGAGATATAGGGGTGAGGATTATTCTAGGAGTGGGTGGGTGAGATTATGCGGCCTGCATTGTGCGGGGGGTCAGACTAGATGATCATAATGGTCCCTTCTGACCTTAAAGTCTATGAGTCTATGAGTCTATTATCAGCAAGCACAGGAGAGCTCCAGATGATTATCCTCCATTTCCTGGCACATGGTGTAGTACTTGCATTATGCAATAATGTGACTGTTTTCTAGCTTGAACCACTGTGATTACAGTATCTTGTACTTCAGCACAGCTGTGTTGGAAATAGAGAGTAAGGGTTTGCAAGCCATCCCAAAATAAAATTATCAGCATAAAAAACGATTAAGCACATTCTTCCCCATTTTGTGTCCATAGGAGTGCTGTCCACTCCAAAAAGAGGTCAGAAAAAGCAGGGAGGAGGCTAGCCGGATGCAGAGACAGGAGTAAGCTGCATACTTCCCCTCTCATAAGAGAGTTTGGGAACACCCAGAGTTAGCTAGTGATTACATTTCATAATCTTTCACAGTGCATTCTTGCACTCCTGTCGTCTGTTGGATAGAATGTTAGAAATGCTCAAGTGTTTTTAATCATCCTCTTCTAGTGATTACATCCTGGAGAGACTATATTAAGCTGTAATACTATTGTACAAACTTCAGTGTTTCGCAGGGTACTGCTCTGAAATATTTATCAAGTGGAAAGGTATTCTTCTCAGAACCTCTTTAAGTCACTTAGACCTTGTTTATACTATAGAGATTGAAGCTGCTGCAATCAATCTTCCTGGGTTCAAATTAGTGGGTCTAGTGAAGACACACTAATTCAAACTGAGAGGGCACTCCTGTTGGTGCCAGTAGTTCTGCTCCTCACAAGGAGTAAGGGAAGTTGATGGGAGCATGTGCTACTGTCGATCTCTTGCTGTGTGGACAGCACCAAAATGTGATTTAAGAAACTTCAATTCCAGTTATGTAATTAATGTAGCTGGACTTGCATATCTTTAAGTCAACTTTCCCCTTTAGTGTAGGCCAGGCCCAATAGAATAAGGAATGAAGAAAGTTCTCAGATTTGTTGTCCTATGCTCTAAACACGAGCCATGCTATCTCTCTTTCAGCTACCGTCACTTAAAAGCAATGGAACAAATTCATCATTGATGTAAAACCATTACAATCAATAGGCCAGATGCTGATTTTTTTTTACATCAAAGTAAATAGACACCCCAGTAATTTTCTCTGAACGTCCAGCATTATAACTGAAATCAGAATCTAGCCTTATGGTTTTACAATAGAGATGAATTTGCTTTGTTTAACTGTTTGTTTTTTTTTAATTCTAGAAACTATGGAACAGGATAAACCAGCATAAATTACACTACTACTGGAGCATGAATCTAGGTATTCACTGGAGACATGCACTGGAGAAGGTGAACTGATCTTTATTGCAATGTGGCTGAAACATTACTTATCCTGGGGTCCTTAACTCAGCACTGCCAGCCTCAAGAGATCAAAAACTATGAATTGGGTCTCATAAATTATGAAATTGTCCCCCAAATCACAAGATTCTGAAGGACTCTATTGTGGGTTTTTTTAATCTGTTTTGACTTTTGAACTCCCCCTTCTTATTTTCAGAAGAACCTTTCTTGGATGGAAAATAAAGGGTTCATTTTACTTCCAGTCCTGATGTTCATTCACTTCTGCTGTTTCTGATAAACAAACAGACACAAGGTAGAGAAGAGATAGGATAGAAAACATGTGGGAGGAAAATGGCTTTTGTTGATCTTTGGAACAGTAGATGGCTGCTCAGTCATGAATGGATGCATTGGCTGGCAGGTTGACTATGGGATTTCTAGCTTGGATCCTGATTCCCATTTTGATCAAGAACACCATCTAGTTGGGTTCGTTCCTCCTTATGTAGGTCAGGCTTGAGTAAATGCAGTTTTGTTGATTTCTAGATTTGATGCAAAGCTGACAGAGAGAGCTAGGATCAGAGGAAAAAATAGCGGGGCAGAAAGTAATACAAGAGGGAAGGGAGGCAAAACAGGATCTTATGTGACTCTTGTGATGCTGGCAATTAGATATCCCCACTGATGGGGTAAGGACAAGATTTCATGACGATATGGTGATTTCAAGAACTCACAAGTGAAAAAATTTTTTGAATCAGAGCAAGGGCAGCTGGACTCCCTCCTGGAAGAAAGTCTTTCAGTCAAGTGAGCTGTTTCTCTCTTGGGGTAAGGGAAGAGAAAAGACAAGCTGTTATGGAAAATGGGATGGGCGATGAGAATATTTTCCTCAAAGTCTCTTTCTAGGAACATCATCGAAAGTTCACCAATGAGGTCTAATATCCATCCCACCCATTGTAGTTAATTAATTTCCAACTCCACATCCACCTGTTTTTAAGAAGCATATCACTGGTCCTTGAATCATATTGGTCATTTTTCTTTGGATTAATCAAGTTTTTCTGTCTGGTTTTCTTGCAGCAGTTCATAACAACCTGTGGGAGTTTTATTTGTGGTTAATTTTCCAAGTAGACACAAATGGGAGACTATTGTAATATCTTCTGAACTTTCCCCTACTTTTTACAGTTAAATTCAGAATTGGGGTAAATTCTGGAGACCCAACAGCCACAAGATGCACTCGGTAAGTTATTTCTGTTCCCTGCTGCAGGAGCTCTCACCCCCATATCTGCCCATCTCCCACCCAACAGTTAATTCTGCCCCCACTCAATCAGCTCAGCTCTCTTTCTGTTTTGCTTGTCTACCTCACTTCTGCTCCATCTGCTTTACCTCACTTTATCAGTCCTGGGGGAGATGAAGAGGGGAAGGAGAAGATGCACCATCTTGTTCCCATACCTTACGTGGAGAAGGGAATTGGAGAGGAATGCCCCTGAACTGCTAGGCTCTTTCTTCTTCCTCCTTTCCTTTCCCCTCCTGTGAGAATCGGCTCAGGTTGCCAAGGGGAGGAACAAAAGAGAGAGGTCTGTCTGCAGCTGCTCTGATTGGTCATTCATCCATACGAGCTTGGCAAGTGGGGCAGGTGAGGTGACCAATCAGAAGTCTCAAATTTACTTGATTGCTGGAGACTCTGACATCTCCATCATACTGGGGTTCAGCCTGGCCAAAACCATGCTACTCATAAAAGACTCAGGAGAGCTGGCTATTCTGGTACCTTTGCTGGACAGTGCTCCCCACTCTGTGCATGGCACCTAGATTTGCCTGGGATTCTTTAAGCTGTGTTTGTATAACTGGCCAACAGTTATAAAAGTTACAAAAAGTTCCTAACTGTCAGGGTAGTCAAGCACTGGAATAAATTGCCCAGGGAGGTTGTGGAATCTCCATCTCTGGAGATATTTAAGAATAGGTTAGATAAATGTCTATCAGGGATGGTCTAGGCAGTATTTGGTCCTGCCATGAGGGCAGGGGACTGGACTCGATGACTTCTCGAGGTCCCTTCCAGTCCCAGTATTCTATGATTCTATGATTAACAGCTTCTCCAATACAGGAGGAAAATTCAGCAGTCATGTTGATGGGCCCAGTTGTCTCTCCAACACCATTGCTCGCTTCTGCCTCTCACTCCCTCTTTTTTCTTGACGGCCCAACTTTCCTGTCCCACTCTCACTCGTATTTCCCAGACTCCTACCTCCCAGTCTTTCAAGTGGCCTAGGGAGGAGCAGTTGCTACTTCTGTTGTGTGTGTGCGTGCGTGTGTTTGCATGTGTGTGTAAGAGAGAGAAAGAGGGAGAGAGAGAGAGCGTTGCAGAAAAAGCCTGCCTCACATTTGCCAGCAACAGTGCTTTCTGTGGCTCCCATCCTGTGGGGTGACTGGACAAGAGCTGGGCCAAGTTTGAATGAGCAGCATTGCAATTTGGGGCCAGAGTCACAGCTCCATTTACTCAAATTTGTCCTAGCAGGCCTCCTCATCCCCTAGAGTCAGGGAGGCAGGGCCAAATCTGAGTGGCACAGTCACCCCGTGTCCTGGGAGGGGGGGGGGTGCAGACTGCAACATGTGGAGCAGGGAATTGAGTCCAGCCAATCCCATAGGACAGGAACTGCTTCAATGGAGATAGGAAGTTTCAGGGTCAAAGTGAGACAGTCTGGTAAAACCCAGAACTGGTGGGAGGGCTGCTGTTTGGGGCTGTTGATCTGCCAGGCGGGAGCAATAATGAAGTTACCCCAAGTGGTCCAAGTTGGAATTTTACTTGCTATTCTAAACCTCGCCATTGAACATAACAGTCACCTTAACATATGTTTAAAACATCCTTCTGGGCTGTGAACAGGATCTTCACTCTACCCAATAAAAGTGAGCACCAGTAATGAAAAATAATATGGCCCCATTCTTCCACGTAAACAAATGGTCAGCGTGCTATGAATGTATTTTATATTCCTGATACAGATATTAAATGCAGTCCGGAAACACAGTTCATAAAGGGCATTGGAGATGCGGGGAGGGATAGCTCAGTGGTTTGCGCATTGGCCTGCTAAACCCAGGGGTGTGAATTCAATCCTTGAGGGGGGCCATTTAGGGATCTAGGGCAAATCTGTCAGGGATGGTACTTGGTCCTGCTACAAGGGCAGGGGACTGGACTTGACTTAATGACCTCTCAAGGTCCCCTCCAGCTCTATGAGATGGTATGACTACAAATATACTTGTAAAATGCATTGTGTAGTTGAGCTGTTACCTCACAACTCCCATAAGCAAAGGAAGGCCAGGACTGCTCACAACATAGATGAGAAAATTCTGATTTTGCAGGTTACTTCAGTAGGAGTTGCTGCTGCTCAATACCACTGAAAATCAAGTCAGTTTTTAGCCCCTATAAATATAATTTCTGGGATCAGTTTAGAAAATGTTGTGTTAAATGACTTACCCAAGGCTGCAGCAAGTGTCAGAGGTAGGATTGGCCTTTGGGATTCTTTAAATGCTATTCATGGACCATGTCACTCTTCTCACTGTATGCATCCCACAAACTAATGTTCAATCCACTAGGAACACAAACCATCCTGAAGGACTAGACTATGCCTAGCTTAACTTGGGTGACCAAGGCTGGGAAAATGGCATAAAGGAGCCTTCCTTTCTTTGTCCCACTGAGCAGAGGTCAGGCATTGCATTGGTCCTTGTGAATCACCAGTGGGGCCAACAGACTCACAGGCCCCCTGGGCAAGGTGGGCATGGGGGCAGCTCTGTGCCTCTGGCATGGGTGGAAAGGATAAGGCTGGGGCTAGCTTCTCTTCAGCATCGTCTGAAGCATGCCACATGGGCAGCTCTGGTGAGTGGGGGCCCCAGGTCATTTGAATTGCCAGACCCCCAAGGCAGTTGCTCCCTTTGCTTCCCGCCGATCATCAGCAGACCTGGTAAGGATCCAAGATCATATGCAAAATCAACACCTAAATTTTTTATGGGCCAGATAAGGCAAGGGCAGAGTCAAGGACAAGTTCTTGGTTCCTATACTGCTGCTACAGTTGTGAGTAGAGCTGGGCTTATACAGCGTAGGGTATGGACCCATGTTGCATCCTGCAAAAGGATGTAACAGTGGTTTCATAATGTCATTATGAGCAGCCTCTGGTGCACAGTTAAACTTTCCTCCTGGTCCCCCACCCTTAATACAAACAATCTCTTCCTGATGGATGAAGTTGTAACTGGCGTAACAGCAAATGTACAATCCCTTCAGTCATCAGTAAATACTTAGGGGAAGGAGCAAGCAGATACAGATTTTTCCAATCTACTGAAGCCTGAATTTAGCCCATATTCCTCAGGTTGGAAGATGAAATGTGCAAACTGATTGATTTAGTTCATCTACTGTTGTTTATATTAATACTCCGCTGCGCTAAAACATCATACTGACCGTATTCTCAAATAAGATTACATTTGAGCTGGGTGTGCGAAGAGAACATCTTCCCATTATGCTATTCACTCTACTCTAGTTTAATAGCATGAACATCAAGGAAAATATAATATTATTTCAGCAGTGGCCTATAATTATAATAAAGAGCAGTCATCTGGTGAATAAGCCTAAATTTTATTTTTAGAAGGAGCTACTTTTCCAGTCTTCTTGAACAAAATTTTCATATATTTATAGTGTCATTCAACAATCTCGTATATCTAAGAGGAAAACTTAAAGCTACACCTATTAATTTCTATTACTAGTGCTTCAAGGAAGCAGCAAAATGTATAGTGCAACAGTTCAGGAGAAAAAGCCATTTCCCCATACTAGAGTGGTGATGTTGGTGTAGGTTATGATTGGACTGTAATCTTGACCAAAGGAGTAAGAGAGAATAAAAACTCATCCCTGCCATAGACTTCCTGGACCACGGGTTCATGTGGACAGGAAAAAGTGGGGCTACATACCTATCTACTCCCACGCTATAGCAGAGGTGCTATCAGCAGGGAATGGGTGAGGAATGAATGGAACCTCACAACTTTCTGGGTGGAGTAATAGAATCAACACAGGGAATATGTGTATGTGACACTGTACTGCTGGATGATTCACCAGGCCTATTCCAGCAGTAAATTACTACCATGGAGGCACAAGTAGGAAGCAAGGAAATAATTGTGATTGAGAGTAGTGTCCCTGGGATGAGTGAATAAAAGGATTTTTAGTTCATTAGCAATTCCAAAAAGTCAAAGAAAACATTTGTATTTAGTTGCTCTGACATAAAAAAAAAGTAAATTACTTGCAAATTGAAAATAATGTTATTTCAGTGCTAATGAAACATTTTTTGATTTCAAGTACTTTAAAATGTATTTGATTTATTAAAAAAATAATTTAAAGAATTTTTGAAACAAAAATTGTTTTGACAAGAAAACTCTAAATGTTTTGTTTTGAAAAATAGCAGTGATTTTTTAGGTTTTACTCAAAATGAAAAAATTAAATGGGTTGAACACACATTTATGACATGTTTAGGTGTTTGTGAATCTACCTTTTGAATGGAAAAATATTCTGGTAAAAAAAATCACTTTGGTAAAAAGTATTTTGGTACAAAAAACATCTACTCCCTTTGCTCAGAGCTGTACCTAATAGCAAAATCTAGCCCCCTTTAAGAAATTCACAGAGTAAAGCTGCTTGGCAGCTCTGAAGAATTTAAATTCTTTTTAAAATATCCACCATCTCAATTTGTCCTCTGCATATGTATGCAGATCCAGAGGACAAATTGAGACAGTGGATATTTTTAAAAGAATTTAAATTCTTCATATATACACTGGAGAGTACTCCGTAGTGTTAGCGATAATTTAGATAGGCAAACAAGGGTTCAGCATTAAAATCTGTATCCAGAGTTTGCCAAGGACTCATCAGAAATAATGATACCTTTGAATATACAGATTACTGACTGAACTACCTACACAATAACACTTTAAAAAGTTTCTCTAGGACAGGACTATACACTGCATTTATTTGTTACCAATACTTTCCTACTTTCTTATGACGAAAGCTAGTAAAGCTTTTATATAGTTACATAATTTTATAGTATAATTTTGTCTTAACTTCAGAGACACTGGGGAAAAAAAGCAGCTGAACAATACAAATTATTGAGAAATAACCTTTCAAAACACGTAACATAATTTTGTATAGTTTCAGTACTGTCCACTAGTCAGTCTGACCAATGGATACAAACTGGAAATCTGCAACTTGTAGAGTGACTCCAGTATTCAGACTGTTCCCTTAAAGCCTATTTCTAACACATTTTAAGGTGGTGACATATGAACTAGATGGATGAAAAGGTTATGCATGGTGAGATGTCACAGTGTAAGAAAATATGAAAATATTGAAAATATGGCATTGCCAACACTCTTCTTTATCTCTAGCCTTTTACTATCTTGTGGTGATAACCTTTACGCACATTCTAAACATTAGCTTCCTCTCAAAGCTAAAGAGTCAATAGTTCCATCCTAACAGGTGAGATATTTTCCCTGGTGAGCATTAATTAACCTCAAACTAAAATGGGCAGCTGAAATTCCCAGGAAAGGAATGCTCCTGTGCTTGATAAGAATTTTTCCAAATATTGTCTGTTGTCAGACCAAGGACTCCATAAATTACTCAAGGGTGAGACATCTCTCTTAGTGTGGCCATGGAGAATCTTTCCCAGGCAACCGACAAAAGTTACTGCCCCTTTTCCTGTTCAAAGTGCCCTATTGCCTCCTATGTGTTAATTAGGCACCAGAGGAGAGAAGAATAAATGTAGGTTTAAATCAGTTAGAATAACTTGCTGGTGACATAGGAACTTGAAACTTCCAGAGGTCAAAAGTTCTAATATCTGAAGAAGCCTAAATAATAATAAGACAATATAATATTTCTCTCCAATTTAAGAACTGCCCATGTGTTTGATTGGGCTAAAATGAAATAGAATCCATTACATGACTCAAAACTGACACTAAAAGAAACACAGAAGAAATCTGTCATAGGCTGATGTCATTTACTGGGTAGCAATAGGGATATAATGCACCTCTCCATGTACTCTATGTAGCTCTAGATAGGGTCAGAAATAGCAAAGAAAATCCTTCACTGGGAAATAATAAGCCCCCTCCCTGCACCACCATGTTATCATAGCATCAAGCACCTCCCTTCTTTCACTCTCCCAAAACAGGAACAGAAGTTTCAATCAATGCAAAATCTGACCATATTTAAACAGTTGAAATTTACTGCAGTACAGTCCTCTGTGAGCAGACTCTATGAAGGGGTAGGGAGTAAGTGGATCAGTTGCTCTGTCCCTGCCTAAACAACTGCTGGTGGAGCTAGCTGAATAAGGACTAATGTAGCATGTTCCAGTCCTTCCTCCACACTACTCATGTACAAGTTAGGGAAGTTTGCTCTGCAGGCAAGTGCCTTGAAGAGGTGTCATTAAGCAGGCCCATGCGCAGGAATTTCAGTGGAGGGGTGCTATTTTTGTAAATGTGGACGGCAATTTTTTTAAATATAAAGGATTTAAGATAGTCATGTGATGAGTGTGCATAATAGAGGTTAATGAAAAATTTGAGTGGAAACAGTGTTTGGTAAAATGATTCTGTTATACCGTACTAAACATGCATACAGTAATCACGTTTTTATAAATTACAAATCATTATAACGTATCATTTTGGCCAAAACCCCTTGGATGAGATAAGCGATCAATTATAAATCCCACGGGGGACATTTTGATGAAGGAGGGGATTGTGACCTGGGGCAGTTAACTGGGGTACAGAAGGGGGTGCAGGGTCTGCAAGGGGAGTGTGACCTGGGGTAGGGATGCAGGGGCTTGGGTGGTGTCCTGGAACAGGGGATTGAGTTGCAGGGTCTGGGAGGGACATGGGTGCAGGAGAGGATTCTGGCCTGGGGGAGGAGCATAAGAGTAGGGAGTGCAGGGTCTGGGAGGGGTTGTAACCTGGGGCAGGAGTGTAGGAGGAGATGCAGGGTCTGGGAGGGGGTTGTAACCTGGGGCAGATGTGCAGGGGGGGTGCAAGGTCTGGGAGGGGGTTGTGACCTGAGGAGGGTGTAGGAGGGGGTGCAGTGTCTGGGAAAATGTATGGGGGCTGGAGCAGGGGTGTAGAAGGTTTGGGTTACATGGGGTAGGGGTGGTAGGAGGGGGCAGAGGGTTTGGAGAGGGAGGGGCCAGGGTGCCAGAGGCAGGCTCTGGCTGAGAGACCTTACATGGGTGGCTCCCAGCCAGCAGCCCAGCAGGTTCCTTAACCAGGGTCCTTGCCCTCCATGCCCCATACTGCTCACTGCAGCTATAGGGTGTGTCTACACAGCAAAGTTATTTCAGAATAACGGCTGTTATTCCGAAATAACTATGCGAGCAATTCCGTTATTTTGAAATAACGGATGGCTTATTCTGACTTCTGTAAACCTCATTCTATGAAGAATAATATTTATTTCACAATAGCTATTTTGAAATAAGACGCATATAGATGCTACACTTCTGCTATTTTGAAATAGCCCCTCACTAGGACCACTCTAAGTTATTCCTCCTGGGGCTTTAAATCAAGATAGCACATCTACATTAGGAAAGCCTGCCTCAGGCTAATTTTGAGACTTCCCTGCAGTGTAGGCGTGCTATTTCGAAATAAGCTATTTTGGAATAACTATTCCGGAATAGTTTATTCCGAAATAATTGTGCAGTGTAGACGTAGCCATAGGAGCCATGTTTGCTATTTCAAATACTGTGAGCCTCGAGTATGAGGGGGAAGGGACACTTCACATGGGCGGGGGTGGGGGCGGGAGCAGTGTGAGAAACCTCTGCCCCTTCCCTCAGGCTCTCAGCAATACACAGCCCCACAGCAGCCAGATTCACTGAGTGCCAAGCAGGGTTGGGGCAGGCAGGGAGCCCGCTGAGGCTCTTGTGGGCCAAATCCAGTGGCTTTTTGCCCAGCCCTGTTTGATACATTCAATATCACTAGGGCAGCTGCAGGTCTGAGCTCTCCTCGTGCTACCACAGGACAGCAACTGCTCCTGGCTCAGCAGCACAGACCTGCATGTTTACTGGGAGTTTCCCTGCCCAGACAAGCTCACCTTCCTGGGGCAATGGCAGGGCCTACCTGGGGGGCCAGAATCCAGCCCAGTAGTGGCTCCTTCTGCCTCAGCCACCTCCACTCAGACCGGGCCCCGCTGCCTGTTAACCTTTGCTCCAAGCGCTGCGCGCTTTGGAGTGGCAGCTGCTGAGGAGCGGGGACCCAAATTGGGAGGGCTTAAATCCAAGCCCTGCTGCCCCCCTGAGACTTCTGCTAGGCCTGGATTTTGCTGGGAAGCTGGCAACAGCCTGTGAGCCTCCAGGTGCCCTGGCAGCACCTTGCTGATGCAGCTGAGCCCTGTTGCAGATTGGAGGAGAAGGGGCCCTCTCCCGGTGCCCCGGCCCAGAGCTGTGCCCTGCTTTGCAGCCTGGTCACGGGGCACAGGATGGTTAGGGTTGCCAGGTGTCCAGTACTGACCCGGACAGTCTGGTATTTTCGTCTTGTCAGGTAAAAAAAATCAGAAAATACCAGACACCTAAAATGTCCGGTATTTTCTGATTTTTTCCCTGCCAGGAGATGAAAATACCAGGCACCTGGCAATCCAAAACACACTCTGCAACCGGGCCCAGCCCCCGGGCCCCTCCTGGACCCCCCCGCCTGAGACCCCCCAAGACCCCGCTTATCTGGTTCCACAGGGGAGCTCTCTTCTGGCACAGAGTAAGAAAACAAGCTGGCCACTGGCAAAAAAAAAGCTCCAAAGGTCTTAAAGGGTTTTTTGTATTTTTGTTTTGTTTTGTTTTTTTGCTCAACAACTTTGGTCTCCCTTTTTTTTTTCTCAACAGTGTTTTTTGGAAGGGGGGGGGGTGTTCAGTATTTTTGGTTAAGCCATCTGGCAACCCTAAGGGTGGTGCTGTTTTATGAGGCAGGCCTGTTAAGACACAGTTGTTTCCTGGCACTCCTCCTGGGATGGCCCTGCTGTGCACTGCTGCTACTCAGAGCTGATCCTTAAGTTTCAGTTTAGTTCTCCGGAAGCTAATGCTTTGCAAAAAGCAGTTTTGAAAAAGGAAGGGCTTTGCTGGAGATATGGAGGTTTTGGGTTTTTTGGATTTTTTTTTCATAAATGTTCATCTTTTGGGAACTGATTCACTTACCTTCTAGACTTGCTTTGTCACAAATTTTATGATTTAAATGTATGCATTAAACACTTCACACAGCCTAAATTGTACTGTTCACACAGGCTACATTTGTTATGGCAGCTATTTTTCAACTTCTTGCCATGATGGAAGACTAGTCCGCAAGACCCAAGAAAACAGCAAACTCATTAAAGGAAATGGATGTATGCATCAAGATATTGAATGCGTGTACTAATCCATTAACTTCTGGAATTCAGTGATTATTATTACCAACTTCGTTTTCAAGTCGTGGAAAGGTTATTATCTTTTAAACATCCAATTGTCTTTCACAGTTATTAAGTTAGCATTGCTGTCACTTAATTCTCCTACTTATCAGTAAAAAGCCATTTTCTCTGTCAAGGGTACTGACTAGATGAATGTTATTGGAAATAAATTGGGAAACATTCTTGCAAAAAGATCTATGGCCTGATCCAAAGTCTGGAGTCAAGGGAGTCTTTTCATTTACTTCAGTAGGCTTCAGCTCAGGCAAAAGGAAAATCGATATATGGTTTACTAAGTATGGGTCAGACTGTAAACCCTTCACTCCCAATGGTGCACATAAGTAGTCCCACTGACTTCAGTGGAATGAACAGTGTGATTAAGTGTTCATCCATGTAAATAATGGATGCAAAATGTAGACCTTTAATTTTAAACATATGATTGAAAGTTATACAGGTTCTTTAATTCAGCACTCTCTGGTCCAGGAATATCTGTGGACTGGCATGATTTTAGTTAGCATGATAAGTTGGCATATCCACTTATCATGGGTGTGGCCAAGTTTCCCGAAATCCCATAAAGTTTATTAACAGCCACCAATCCTGGCTCTCAATGTTCTGTGCTGTTATTTAGTTCTAATTTGCCCCTAAATGTCTTCTAAGAGCTCAGTAACCAGTGGAAGTGCTGGTAATGCTGCTAGACCAGTGTTTCTTAAAGTGGTCTGCAAACCCACTTTGAGAAAGCTGCTACTAGGTTGCTCCTGTTTGTTTACTTATTGGCTCCGCTGCCATAGAGCATCGCGGCTCCCATTGGCTGTGGTTCACCTGCTTCCCACAGGTCCCCTTGATTGCAAATGGCAAACCACAGCCAATGGGAGCCGTGAGGCTCCATGGCTGTGGAACTGGTAAGTAAACAAACCGGAGTGGCCCGGTAGCAGCTTTCTCAGAGTGGGTCTGTGGACCACTTTGAAAAACACTGTTCTAGACAACAGTGCCATGGTTTGGCAAATTTTCTGGCTCAACACCACGCAGATCCTGGGGTTGCTGGACTAGAGAGGTTCGATCTGTAGTAGAAAGAGGGCCTAAGACATAAGGCCTTGAGCCAAAAGCCCAGTGTGAGGCTTCAGGCCTGAGATGAAGTAATGGGCAAGTTTTGCTAATATAAGAAAAGTTACCAAAACCAGGTTGTAAACAGATGTCAGACTGCAAGCTCACAGACCCTGGAAAGGCCAGGGCTGGCATTCCAAAAACACACACATTCCTGAAAAGTGTTAGGCACAGGACACTGATGTAAATACGTTCCAGAAGGATGGTACCAGAACATCCTGATACTAAGGATGCTACAGACATCCCCCTAAAGATAATGAGAACACACTGACTCCTGCTTAAGATAAGGCAGAATGACAGTGTGATGGATAGAAATGTTTTGATCAAACCTACATGTACAAGATAATGAATAGTAACAAATCACGTCAGGGGGCAGCGACTACCTACCACAGAGGGGCAATACATTCTTGTTTGTGTCAGTGTATAAAATGGAGACTCAGAGGGAGTGTTTTTGACTGACCTTGGGGATAGCACAAAGTCCGCCATTAACTGAGTAGTCCATTGCAATGGGCATATTTGTGTTCGCAGCTTTAACCACTAAGTCAGGGCATTATGACCATGTTTCATTGGCAATAGACCTGACTTAGTGCCTTTGTACCTTAACAAATCTTGTGATCACTGGGTGATTTGATCGATGTCTACTGTGTTAGCCCTCTGTGCAGAGATGGAACAGCACACAGAGAGAACACACACATGCAGCCAAACATCTCGCAACAAAAGTGAGCTTAGTTTGTGAGCTGTTCCATTGATTTTCCATCGATGGGTAAGGGTGGTAGCAGCCACCCTTTTGATTAAAATTTTGTAAATTCCTAGCCTGTTTTTAAATTTAGGTCAGATAGTATTAAGGAATAATATCAGTGGGCATACTTACAAAGTAAGATTCTGCTGTATGAATATGATCCAGATTCTGAAATGCTTATGCACTTTGAATTTCACCTTACTCTATGAGTTTGTTTTCAAAAGACCAAACTAATCAGTTAAAATGCATGTGAGAAACACCACAACCACAGTCATCGGCATCAGCAGTGTAGTGTTTGTTTAATCTACCCTTTTTCTCTGTCAGACAATCAATGTCACATTCAAAACAAACCAACATGAAAACTGGTACACAATTTGCTTATTTATATCTACAGTCAGTCAGTGTACTTCTAGAAGCAAATATGAAGAGAAAAATTAGAGTGAATTTATTTTGCTCATTCTTTATTTGACTATATTAGAATAATGCAGAATTAATTGTTCCATACTTTGCCTGATTGTTCTTCACCTCACTGCAATTCCAGGTCTAATGTATACGCTACAAAGAAGTGAGATAAAAATTACATTCACGCTATTAGTGTATTTGGTTCATATGTTGGTTTTAAACAGCTCATAATGGGGGAAAGAGATGAGTTGGGTGTTTGTCTACAAAATAAACGAAACTGTCATAAACATTTAGATTTCTTCCTACTGTCCCAAACTCTGAAGTGTGAGCATTAATGATATTTGTAACCACTCCTAGAACAGTGAACTGAGACTGTAATATTCTTACCCCTGGATTACAACAGTAATGGCTCCAGAGCCTTTGGAGACCATTTCCTAGCCTACTTAGGTCTGGGGCAGAGACAGAAGAGACAGGAAGTACTTCCACAAACCAATGGAGAGTTTCAGAGGTAGCAATTTACAAAGACTGTTTACTAGGCCAAAGGAGAGTAAGGGAAGGGCTGCTCAGTTCCCAGTGACGGGGGAGGTAGCGGGACTGCCCCAGAGATTGCCCTCAGAGAAATAATTCTTGACCTCCTTGCCCCATGGATCTAGTAATTTGCTGCATACCTATACCATCAGCCAATTATAATCTTCCTGCTAAGGCATTGTCTATCCCTTGCCACCGATGGGAGGGGAGTTGTCCCCTTTGCCTGGTAATTTAAAAGGGACTGAGGCTCTGGGCCACCATCATAACTACCACAGCAGCTAGTCCCAGGTTGTTTAAATCACCACCAGAGCCCAGTGAGGTGTGTTCTGGGTGCTGTTGAGGGCTGGCTGTGGGAGGCATGGTGCAGTCCGGGCGGCACTGAGGGCTGGCTCCTTTTGCCCAAGACCCCACCCCTTCCTGGGGGGGGAGGCCTGGAGCTGAGCCCCTTTCCTCCCCTCCCTCCCCCCCATTTATCAGGACCCAGCAAAGTCTGTCACTAGCCTGCCTGCCTATTCCTGATGCAAGATTCTTACTTCCCTGCACAGTCCAAGTCACAATTGGCTCCTTTGGTGATAACACTGCCCTCCTATTGGATTGAGCAGAATCACTATGATGCTGCTTTTACACTTGTTTCATAAGGAAATGCTTAAAAATGAAAACCAAGTATTATGCACCTAATTATCCCCTCACATAGGAGTATTTCAAGAGTTTCTTCAATGGAGTTATGCTGGTAAAAAACTGCAGGGAGAGGAGATGAAAGCCACATATTCTCATCACAGTGATTTCATTGTGAAAATATTTTCATGGTCAGGATTTTTTGATTGCTGCCATGAAGGTAAATGCATATTTGATTAACATTCTGGATTATTCACTACTCACCACAAAAGGAGGAGTCTGCATAGCCTATCAGACTCACACAAGTGAGTGCCAGCAAGTCATTGAGAAGGACATGCCATAGAAGGAACTGCTGAAGATCGAAGAAATAAACACCTTCCAGGCCAGTTTAACTAAGCCATGCAGAAACCGTGATTCATATAGAGCTGCTTGGATGATACAATAGCTTCAGCATTCATACACACATACTCCTAGGAACCCAAGGGGGTTGAAACTATTGCTTTTTTGCTGAAGTGGTTTGTCCCATCCCTATGGTTTATAAAAAAGAGGGCATAAATTTGGGAGAGATGGAGGTGACACTGCTCCAAATGCTATTTTGCTAGGAAAGGTGTCAAAATAAGAGTCTCTGGTTACTATCGCTCAGTGGCATCAGTATCTACTTTCTGCCATTTACAAGTGATGCAAAGCCTTTTCCATCTGACAGCTTTGCAAACTCAGTTTGGAATGTGAGAGTTCAACTAAGTGGCTGTGTCTATACTGGCGTGATCTTGCACCAGAGCTATGCAAATGAGGCTCAGCATGGAATATCGCTGAGCCTCATTTGCATAACTAATGAGCCGCCATTTTTGTGGAAGAGGCTCTTGCACCAGGGGGAGCTGTCTACACTGCCCCTTCTTGCGCAAGAAAAACCCTCTTGCGCAAAGCCGTTATGCTGATTATTTTCAGGCATAACGACTTTGCTCAAGAGGGTTTTTCTTGCGCAAGAAGGGGCAGTGTAGACAGCTCCATCTTGCGCAAGAGCCTCTTCCGCAAAAATGGCGGCTCGTTAGTTATGCAAATGAGGCTTGGTAATATTCCACGCTGAGCCTCATTTGCATAGCTCTGGCGCAAGATCGCACCAGTATAGACACAGCCAGTTTGTTCTGGATGGTGCATTAGCACTGTAATAGGGTACTGGGGAAGAGTTGCTGATACAGGCCAGTATTGAATGAATTAGAGCTGGCTGGAGATAACCTGGTCCTAATTGGGGAAGCAGAGATAACTGGTGCCCAATTAGCCTAGGGCTATATAAAAGCCTGAGGGGAGGACAAACAGAAAGGGAATAGGTGAAGAGAGAAAGCAGGGAGGTAGTGCTTGCCTGCAGACAGTGACAGGCCAACGATCTATGGTGATACTGTGGTGGGAGCAAGCCTGTGAATAAACTGCATGAAGTGATTATTAAACCCCAGGGTCTCAGAGTGACTTTATGCACCTAGCTGCTGAAATGTGGGAAGCTATTCTGTTGGTAGTGTGTGCTCACATTCCTCAAAATTTTCAGAGGGGTAGCTGAATTAGTTTGTAACACGAAAAATTTAAAATACAACAAATAGTCTAGTAGCACTTTAAAGACTAACAAAAAATGTATTAACTCTACAGAGCTAACAAATAAAAATATAGTAGCAAAAATCCTAGGGGAAAAAATGCTATCAGGAGGGAATGCAGAAGGGTGCAAGGTAACCAGAACCAAGAAGAATTTGTATTTCAGGCTGGTTTAGCTTGGGTTGTGCAAGCCCATGCAGGGTCTGATTTATGAATGTGTTGGGAAACTGGACCTTTGGTCAGGTTTGCAAGCATTACAATCAAATCAAACCCTGCAGTTTTACTGAGAGGTTCTAGTTCAACAAACTTCTAAGGGAAATTCCACACAGCTGGACATGACTGCCTCTTTCCCACTTCAACCATTATTCAACTCTCTTTTTTACCTTAGGGCTACGACTAGACTGGCATGATTTTCCGCAAATGCTTTTAATGGAAAAGTTTTTCCGTTAAAAGCATTTGCGGAAAAGAGCGTCTAGATTGGCACGGACGCTTTTGTGCAAAAGCACTTTTTGCGGAAAAGCGTCTGTGCCAGTCTAGACGCGCTTTTGCGCAAGAAAGCCCTGATCGCCGTTTTAGCCATCGGGGATTTTTTGCGCAAAACACTTTTTAGCTGTCTACACTGGCCCTCTTGTGCAAATACATTTGCGCAGGAGGGCTTTTGCCCGAACGGGAGCGTCATTGTATTTGCGCAAGAACACTGACGATCATACATTAGATCGTCAGTGTTCTTGCGCAAATTCAAGCGGCCAGTGTAGACAGCTGGCAAATTTTTGCGCAAAAGCAGCTGCTTTTGCGCAAAAACTTGCCAGTCTAGATGCAGCCTAGAAGTCTGGGGGTGGGAAAGACTTGGGATTTATGTATTGGGAAAGGGAGCAAGGGAAGCCAGTTTAGAAGAGAGGTTTCCCAGCTTCCTGGCCTTTCTAATAAGCTAAGCTATTGGTCCCTGAACTTCAGAAGAAACAGTCTAAGATACACGATTGGCACCAACCTTCAGATCCAAGGCTGCTTAAGTCGTTCAAAGCAAATATTTCACACATCTCTAGTGCCAAGGCAAACAGCTTAATCATTACAGAGAGCATCAGGGACTGAAAAGAGGGGTAAAAAAGGAATATGTATTTTTTAGTTAAACAGTGAAGATTCTCTAGTGCCATTAGTATGTATGGCTGTTGCCAAATAGAGCACTGCAAACATGTTGTCAAGGAAAGCAGCATTGAAAGACGTTGCCCTTTTACTGTTTTTATAAATTGGTGGGAGGAGGAGATTGTTGCACCTAGTGCTATTCTGTGAGTTTTGCTCAAAGCAGCAACTGCTATTCCATTAGTAAAACGAAGAGAAATGTGACTGCAGAAGGAAGGACTGAAGGTCACATAGTGAAAATTATATAGCTTTTTCATACAAAAAGATATCTATCTAAATCGTATCCACTGTAATAAAGTTAATTCACACTTATTCACAAAAGGGGAATGTTGAAAATGAAATTTGGATTTGAGGGCATTAAGAGTAAAATTGATTGGTTCATTTTGCAAAATAGATGTAAATATCACATAATTTATTGACAGAGACTACTATTGTGCACCACACAGGTATAGCCCCAGGGAATAAATTGTAGAATTAAGGTTTTGATTAGTTTCTTTAAATTTTTGTAAAGGATTAAATATTCCCTTTTCCTTTTTTTCCGATTGAGAGAGGAAGCTGTGAGTTAAGTGAGAAATACATTATAGTCTGTGGAGGCTGTGACAGGGAAAGATGTTAGGAGATTAAGAGATACTGAATAAGGATCCCAGACATTCATAGAAAAGGAGAAAGTTGAATGAAGGGATAGAGAGAGTGTCATTCTGAATCAGTTCTAGGGTTAGAAGGTATATGGATGGTAGTGAAGATACTTTTTCTACTGTGCAGAGAAGTGTGCAGCAGAGAGACTCATCCAGTATCACCATTGCTTACCTGTGTAGGGCTAGCCAGGAGTCCAGTCAATCTGCTGAGCCTTGCTACAGGAGGGACAAGCAAAGCAGTGACTCCCAAGGGAAGCAATGTGGGGATGCAGGTGATGCTCTGGGGCAGTTCAGGGCATGCGCCACCCGCCCTCTCTGCTGCTCCCGGGGCGGGGAGACTTGGGCTGGCTTGGGACGCAGCTGCCTTCGTTCCTGCTGCTTCTCTAAAATCAGCATTTAGAAATCATAACTTGGGGCAGAATACCGTGTATATTCCTCTCTACATCAAGGGAGGAGGCAGATTTCATGATCTTAAAATTACAGTGTACAATTCCCTGTGTAGTACAAGGCAGTATAATTTGGAGTTTACCCTTTAAAGGGGGGATGTACCCTTGAGTAACTGGGAAGTTCCTTAGCTGAGCCTTCCCATGCAGAGCTCATCTCAGCAGCAGTGTGAAACTGCAGATGGGTGTGTCCCTACCTGTGGGAAGGGGCTTGAGAACCTGCCACAGCAGTACAATGTAAAGGGAGCCCAGGCTGGTGGGTCAGATGGGCTAAGTGATACCCCCACTTCCAGTTGGCACTCCGAGGGGAACCCATCTCACCTTTTTGGAGGAGTACAGTCATTGGTGCTACTAGCCACGATAATCCTTTAATGAAGAAAAAACTGGCAAATCTGAGAAATCACTGAACTCCCTTTACATTCTTTGGGGTGCTCTGCCCAGTGATGGCCACACTTTCTTTGGGTCCATTGTTAGGCTCTTGGGAGAAATGATGTAAGCAAGGAATTCCGTAGCATGGCTTCTGAATTCACATTCTCTGGTCTGGCATAAAGGTGATTCTGGTGAAGTGTGCCAAGGACAAGGTGAAGATGTTGCTCATGTAGCTTCTGCTTTTCAGAGAAGACAAGAATATAATCATCAGAACAGATAACAAATCAATGCATCTTGAAAACAAGTTCACAAAATGCTGAAGTGTAGCTGGAGCATTGCACAGCCCAAATGATATAACTAAATAGTCAAATGTATTGAGTGCAAAACAGTCTTTCACGCTTTGCCTTCCTTGATACAAACTCATTTGTAGGCTCCTGGAAGGTCCGGTTTAGAAAATGCCTGGCAGAGTGAAGTATCTCAAGGAGTTCATTAATAGGTGGCAATGGGTTATGTTTTCAAACTGTAGCTGTGTTCAGAGCCTGGTAATCAACACAGGGGAAAAGGTAGTATTGCTGTTTCTATGGAATACAGGCCATCCTTGCTATAAGTCCAAGATACGTTCCAAAAAACTTGGACTTATAGCGTGAAAATTTAAAGTGGGGAATTTTTTCCTGTGGCTGACTTCCCCTGGGGCAGGAAGGAGTTGTGCAACTTAAGAGCCTACATTTGGCCCAGTATCCTAAAAGTGAAAGTTTTCTAAGCTCCTCTACAAGGGCCCTTTATCACTGAAGGTGCTAACAGCTTTCTGAATGGTATCCTTCCTGCCTTAGCAATCTATCCACTGACTTCGATCTTTATCTACTCAGGTTTAGTACCCTTTCTCCTGATACTTTATGTATAGAGGTAGGGGGGTGGGTGACAGAGCATCTTTCTCTCCCCCACCTTCCCTTTTATTTATTTCAAGCTTTCTTATCCCCTAGTCATAACTCCAGTCCTTTAAGTTCTAAGAACCTTTAAGTTCTAAGCAGACTGACACTCTGAAAGACCATTTTTCACCTCAGTAGCACGACATGAAAATTCAAACATCCAGGAGCCATGATGCACCTGCTATGATTAAAATTACAGCATCTTTACAGCTTCTATGAAGAAGTGGGCTGTGCCCATGAAAGCACATGATACCATCTACATGTTCTGTTAGTCGATAAAGTGCTACCAGACCATTTGCTTGCTGTTTTTTTCTGTAACAGATTAACTTGGCTACCCTCTGAAGCTCCTCTACAACAGTTATTTTAAATATTGAGTTTTTGCATATTAGTGAAGGAACATGATGAAACATTTTAAAGTGCATTCCTAGTATATAAAATACTGTTTCCTAAATGACAAAATAATGCACTAAGGAAATTTTATAAAAAAACCTCTGGAAAAGAAATGCATATCAGCAACTTATCCTCTGTTGTTGTTCAATGTTGTGGTTTCTTTTAATAAAACTGATGTTATAAAGATGTGTGATTGTAATAGCTACCTCATATACATAGGGAAGCCAAATGGGAGATGCAGTCCTGGCTGGGGAGTTCTTTGAGGCTGGGAGAAAAGAAAAGAACCTTCTCTTGTGAGCTATTATTGCTTTTATAGCTCAGATATCTGCATCTAGCTTATTTTCCCTGTCTAAAGTGTCTCAAGGTTCTCTGTAATTTGCAAAGTCAGTCCTAATAATAACTCAGTACTTTGAGAATTGCACTTTCTTTCACCTGGAGACCTTGCATATTGGACGTGTCTGTCAGCAACAATTACATAGCCATGCAAACACCACAGGCCTGCTGTGACTGAATATAAATGTCTAATAATATTCATGTTAAAAAGGTTTCCTCACGGTCTGCACCTACTTTATAATCTAAAGAAAGAGGACGTTGGCAACCTGAATAATTTTTAGATGAGGTGCTGAAGGAACATCTTTAATCAGAGAAAGCATGTTGGTGAAACATTCCCTTGTAACAGCATTGAATAATGTCATTGTTTTATTCTACAAATCTCTGAGTGCAAGCATTTGGCAGCATGTTTTTCTCCAATTATGAATTTAAACAATGGGCACAGAACCTTTAAGTTCTAAGCAGACTGACACTCTGAGAGACCATTTTTCACCTCAGTAACATGACATGAAAATTCAAACATCCAGGACCCATGATGCACCTGCTATGATTAAAATTGCAGCATCTTTACAGCTTCTATAGCAACAACATACTGAACGGCGGCTTTCAGTCTCTCAAGGAGAGGTTGATAGCAGTCTGGGCAGAGGTAACATCTTAATAGGATTAGGAGAAATTAGGAAAGGTTAAACCTTTTCCTTTCTGAGCCACATAAACCTTTCCTGGGGCATCATTCTTTATACAATTACATTATTGTCAGATTCATTAGCCTGCTGCAGAGTTTAAATTTCACTTGCTTTGGGCATAGTCACAGAAAGTAATTGTATGCATATATGTACATTCCTACCTGCAGAGCATGGCCAGGTCCCTACTGTTCTGATCTGACTGCTTCTATGCCTGGGCTCTGGTGAGGCATCCAGGGAATGAAGACTTCTGGCTGACGGGTGGAATCAGCTTCAATAGGGCTTGGTTGGCTAGAATATTGAAGCTTTTTGTGTGCCATACACAGAATCTGATCACATTTAAATAAAAGAGACTAGGTCACCTTGATTTCAGTCTTCACAGTGCTGATTCATAATATGGGGGGGAGGGTTGTTTTGTTTTGTTTTACTGTACTAAAGAAAAGTGTCTGCTTTGCTCCAGCAAACAAGGGATTAATCTCTGAATTATTCTGAAAAATCAGTGTATGAATGAATCTGATACCACATGTGTAAAACTGAAAGCAGGGGCAGAAAGGAGAAAGTGAATGGACTGCAATAATGAAAACAGATAATTCTTCTAAAGCAAAATGTAAGAATTGCCAATTGTGATTAAATAACATGAAGATGCTATCGTGAAGGTGAAGAACCCATTCTTTACTTCCTTTACACACACAGCATATAGTCAGAAAAATCCTTTATGCTACACTCTGGGCATATCTACACTATAGAGTTTTTCCGGGATAGCTCTGAACTCTGCCGTGTCCGATATTTTTTTCAGAAGAGCAGACGCACTTTTTGGCATCCCTGAAAACCTCATTTTACGAGGAAGAAGGGATGTTCCGAAAAAGGGTTTTTTCGAACATTTGGCCCAGTGTGGACAGGCCAAATGTCGGAAAAGACTCTTCCGAAAAAAAAAAGTGAAAAAAGCTATGCAAATTGCAGTTTGCAATTTGTGTAGCTTTTTCTGGAAGAGTAGTGCCATATACACATAGCCTCAGTCAGACTCAAAGTGAAAATTCAACCACTGACATGAAGCTGCCTTCTCTTTAGCTTAATCGGTCACAGGCTATTTGAAAACTACAGTGATCTGAAAAGATGAAGACAAAGAACCACTTAGGTTCCACTTTATTGATAGCCAAAGAAATCCTACCGTCACATTAATAGTGTGGTTTGTTAAGAAGGGGATATGCTTCTTCAGAATCCTCTAAAACCCAGTGAGTTAGTTCAATGAGCTTTGCAGAAGATCACCAAAACTATTTAATAAATAAGCATTGCAATCTTTGCGGTGAATCCTGCAGTCCTCACTGTGCAAAATTTGTTTTGAATGAAATAGAAGGTATCCAGGCTATTTAAAATAAGGTCAGGTTTCAAATGTCCATGCTCTATTCCAAGTACACACAAAAATCCTCTCTTTCATTTTTTGAACATTTAAATCTTTTGTATCATGAAGTATTATCTTGGTTTTAAATACAGAGAGGACATATACAGTAAGCTCAGATTTTGAACACTATGAGCAAAACCAGCTAGACATAGATAGTTTTGTCATGTCGGTAATTTAAAATATTTTTCTTAATCCATTTTTGAATAAATACAAGTTCCTGAAGCCTCCACTTCCAGGAGCAGGAAAGATGCTAAAAAGCATGCAACTGGCCTGGAAATGGTAAGGAATAGGGCCTCATTACCAGCATCTCTGACTTCCCATAGCCCTACAGCAACATCTTCTGGGGATACTGTGGCAATAGGGCTGAGAGTATTTGGAAGGATTGGGGGTAAGAATTCTTCATCTTCAGCCTCACCCCAGCTCTCTGGGGAATCTCAGAGCGAGTCACATAATGCTGAGTAGAGCAGCACTGGCTTATTCCAACTCTCTTCCAGTTCAGGAAACCAATAGATGTGCTTGGGCTCCCTGGATCTCTCACATGTCTCATCAATCTTAGGAGATTCAGATGTTAAGGAGACTGAACCCTCTGCCAATTTAACAGTGTTGCACTGCTATTAATGACTCCCTTGACCATCTCACCCGCTCTCATGGCACACTGCAGATGGAAATCTTAGTGCAGACATAAGGGATGATAAGGCATTTTGTGACTGAAAGGCTGTGTCCAGACTGGCAAGTTTTTCTGCAAAAGCGGCTGCTTTTGCAGAAAAACTTGCCAGCTGTCTAGACTGGCCGCTTGAATTTGCGCAAGAACACTGATGATCTAATGTATGATCATCAGTGTTCTTGCGCAAATACTATGATGCTCCCGTTCAGGCAAAAGCCCTCTTGCGCAAATGCTTTTGCGCAAGAGGGCCAGTGTAGACAGCTAAAAAGTGTTTTGCGCAAAAAAGCCCCGATGGCTAAAATGGCGATCCGGGCTTTCTTGCGCAAAAGTGCGTCTAGATTGGCACGGACGCTTTTCTGCAAAAAGTGCTTTTGCGGAAAAGCGTCCTTGCCAATCTAGACGCTCTTTTCCGCAAATGCTTTTAACGGAAAAACTTTTCCATTAAAAGCATTTGCGGAAAATCATGCCAGTCTAGACGTAGCCAAAGGAATTAGATAGACAGATATGAATGTATTGTGTAAAATACATACGTGACAACAATGAATATGTGGGTGTGATAATCAATAAATGGACAGTATACATGATATTTGAACGAAAAAAACCTGAGTTTTGTTTACTTCTATCCACAATCATTGTAGTACATTCTTTAACTTCAAAACTTAGTTTTGGAAGGGATATCAGTCTTTCAGTCTTCATGCATCAGGGTTTATGATAATATTTTACTACTGGAGCTAAAGAGGAAATGTCCTGAAATTGGGATCTCTCATAATTGCCTATTGTAGGATTTTTGTGGCGTTCTCTGAAGCACCTGAAACTGGTCATTGACAGAGACTGGATGCCGGACTTGATGACTAGAGATCTGATCCATTATGACCATTTCCATATTCCTCTTCTCTTCCCTTTCACCCACTTGATTGCTGTAGAAGGGAGGAGGCCCACTGACAGGGTGGGAGGTCAAAGGAGTCAGTTGTCCTGGGGTCTGGCAATTCAAAAGGTCTTGGGGTGCCGGCTGCTGTCACTCCTGCAGTAGCAATGGTGGCCGGTGCTCTCGGGGCTGGTTGGGGGCAGGAGGGCTACTGCAGCCCACTGTGCAGTGCTAAAGACTGGCTACCCCAGCTCTACCCCTTTCCACTGGAATCCCCACCCCTTCTTGAAGCATGGAGTTGTCCCTCCCACTTTGCCTAGGAGCCTGGCAAGTGTGTTGACCTCCCTAGAAGGGAGCTATGATGTACAACATGAGTAAGAGGTTGAATAATTTTTTATGTGGGTTTTGTTTGAAAATTGTGTGTCCCCCCAACAAATTGGCCAACAAAAAAAGAAGTAGAGCTCTGGTGTTCAACCAGTTCTGAACTAGCCACATTATTCTGAAAATGTAAATAATTTTGTGAGAATCTCTGAACATACCAATTTTTGTCTGTTAATGTCAACAGGATGCTTCAACACTGGTTTTAATCGACAGAAATCATCACATTTAGCAAAAATTCGATCAATGGGACACTTGACAATTTGGCCTCCATATTTTTATCCAGTAACCACTGTGTTCAATACTTCACCTCGTTGTACGTCATGACAGAAAATGACACTTCACAAGGCCCTGTTGAACCAAAAATTGAAAAATGTTTGGCAACTGCAGTTTTCAAAATAGCAAACTGATTCTGTCCAAAAGTGTATTCCACATTGTCAAAGCCGATTCATTTTTTGACGATTGAGCTGGCTTTGAAGTGTGAGCATATCTTCTTCAGACAAATGTTTGTCTAGGTCAACATAAGGTCTTGAGAATTAGCAATGTCGAACTTAAATGGCAGGGTTTTTCATTAATCGAAATACCAACATGAAGCTTTCAAAATCTGCAAAACACTGGCTGAATTTCATTGCCAGGTTTTCAAGCCATCTCACATAATGCCAACAGTCAAGGTCATCACACTCAAATTCACTATCTCCAGCAATTTTCTGCAAATTTGGGAAGTGGGTGATATCATAATCAGGAGTGCTGACCAGCACCTGGTGACTAAGGGGTTAACTAATGTCTCCTGTACCTAGCCAGATATCGGGTGGTCAGCCAATAACACTGCAGGTAGGAATTTCAAACTGGAAGAGAGGGGTTTTCTCTCTCTGTTCTTTGTTTGAGAGGCAGAGCCGTTTCTCCCATGTACTGCGGGAGATGGGAGACACTTCTCTCTCTAAGAATGGACTTCATACAATGTGTAGATAGGGAAAAGTTTAGATAGACTATCAGGATTTGTTGTTTTCCTTGTTTAGGGATTTGGAAATAATGTCTGAGCTGTTAAGTGTGTGGGTTTTTTTTTTCTTTCATAACTAAGGCTTTTAGCCCAGGGACTTTCCCTGAGTTATCTATATCAATTGGTGGCTCTTTCCATTTAGCCACTTTACTATGCTTGCAACTGTAGCTTTGTTTTGATAATAAAAGTTTGTTCTTTTTTCTAATTAGCCGGTATTGGTTGATTTTTGTGTCCTGGAAGGTCTGTCTGTGTATCTGCATGCCTGACTGAGGGGGTCAACTACCACAGACTGCTGCTTTTTTTTCCTCTTCTTTTTTCAAGCTCTTTTTGGGGAAAAGAGCTTGCGGTATCCCTGGGGTTGGTTTCAAGTGTCCACCCCTGTTTGTGGAGTCAAAGCACTTGATGGTGGCAGCGGATTCCCCAAAATCTGGGTATTATGATTGGGGGGGTGGAGAGGTTTTGTACCAAAGCCTATAGAGGCAAGGTTTTGGAGTGCTCTTGCAAGTCCCCAACTTCTGTATTCATCTTGCCAGAGTGGGGAACAGCCTTGACAGGTGACTCCTCCTGAATGATGAATAGCTGTAGTTTAGAAGTGAACTCCTGAATGTGCTGGGCCATATCACAAATCAGCTTCCCCATTCCCTGAAGTTTTAGATTGAGTTCATTCAAATGACAGGTGATATCAGTGAGGAACCGCAAATCAAATTACCACTGCTTATCTTCAATAGCAGAAAAACTGCCCAGCTTTCCTTTCTCGACAAGAACGTCTCTGATTGGCGTAAGCAAAGCAAGGAACCGCTCAAGCACCTTTCCACAACTCAGCCATTGCACACTGGCAAAATAGATGATTTCAGAATGCTCAGCTTCGATTTCTTTCAAAAAGTCCACAAATTGGTGATGGTTCAGAGCACTGCTGCAAATGAAATTCATGATTTTGATCACCGTATCCCTCAAGTCTTTCAGAGTATCTGTTGTGGACATCTGAGCACACAGATTTTCTCGATGCAAACTACAGTGGCAGAAAAGCAATTTGCTGTTCATTTTATTAGATTGCAGGTGCTCTTTCAGATGAGACACAAATCCAGACTTTTTCCCATCATAGCTGGTACACCATCAGTTGTAACAGAAACCAATTTTGCTAAATACAAGTCAAAATCATTTGAGACAATTTTGAAAGCATTGAATATATCACATCCATGGGTACGATCTCTCAATACACATACTCATAGCAGTTCTTTGTGAATCTGGAAATCTTCTGTTACAAAATGAATCCAGAAGATGAGATGAGCAGTATCACTGGTGTCACATGACTCATCCAGTGCTTATGAGTAGGCCAAACACTGATCAAGTTCAGCACGCAACTGGGTTTTGAGATCAACAGACAAATCTTTCAAACGATGTGCAACTGTTTGGCAATTCAGCTGCAAATTTCAAATGCTCTGCAAGATGTTATTTCATATCTGTTTGTTATGATTTTCAACCAATGTTTCAATGACAGAGAGAATAATTTCCTTCACCATTTCTTCATCTGAGCATGGCTTCTTGCTGCAAACAAGTATCCACACTGATTTATAGCTGGCCAAAGTTACCAGTTCAGATGAAGATAGAAAAAGCTTCAAAGCCTGCTGCTGCTTTTCAAAATCCAATTTCAGCTGACCAATTTTATCTGTTCACTTTTTGCTTTCACTAGGATGCACTGGATCAAAATCACTGTGCTTCCCTTGAAAATGCTTTCTTACGTTGTCAGTCTTATTTGCCAGAATTGTTGTACAACACAACAAACACAGTGACTTTTCATTTACCTCATTGACGGCATGTTCCAATTCCCATTTCTCTTGAAATTTACGTTTGCTGTCCTTCCAACCTCTCTTTTTCTTTGCTGCAGTTTCTTCTGATGATTTGTTGTTTTCAGCATTGTTTGGCTCAGTAGTAGTACTTTCTCCTGCTTCAGAATTACATTTTCTAATAACGAACCGATCCATAGATGCAATTCTAGAAAAATGAATTAATAATGTTCAGTTTCAGCACAAAGTAAAATTAAATAATATTGTTGGGGAGGCCAAAAAAGTACCTAATTTTTAAAATTCAGTATCTCTGGAAGTGTTCAGTTTGTTAAAGATTTTTTTTAATTTTCAAAAACAGGAATAAAATTTAAACTGTTTTCATCAAATGTGCTTGTGGATAGGATTTTGTTGTTTAGAAAGAAAGAAAAAAAAAAACCTTTTAAGAAATGTTTATATACACCACTAAAAATTTGAACAAAATTTTTGGCTGCTAAACAGCCAACATTTGAACCTAATAGTGTGCCCATGATAAGCCTGCATTTAACCTGCATTTAAATTGAAGGTGTTAGATGGTCAGCAAACTGTTAAGCAGCTGAAAAAAAGCACCACAGTGTGTTAGAATGAATTTCTACATGAGTTAATTTCACCACTTTTCTGGGGGCAGTTTTTTCCATTATATGTGAAGTTGAAATCTTTTTTTGTTGGTTGCAAACCATTTGACCACAAACTGCACCAGCAGCTTACATTATAAACCTATGGAGCATACAGAATAGTATACCATAAGTCTCATAGATGGTAAGATATATGGTATAACTTGTGTCAAGTCTAAAATCCAGCCTCAATAGATTTCAGATTCTTACTAAATAAGTAGAAAAAATGGGCCAGAAGAAGTGGCAAAATCAAAGAAAACTCATACCTGCATATTCTACAGTTATATCTTTTTGTTTGTGAATGAACTGAAAAATAATTGTGAAAAGTTATAATAAATAATGGTTAAAGCAAAAACTATTTTCCAAAGTTTTTTGACAACTGATTGTAGTTCTAATCACCAGACTCCAGCACACGAACCCCCATTTGAAACAAAAACAGAGATCTCAAAGGGTACGTCTACACTGCAGCATTTTGTTTAATAAAAAATAGTTTATTTCGAAATAACACGTCTACACACAAAATGCATTTTGAAATAGCTTTTTGCTATTTTGAAATAGTGTGTCCACACTGATTGGACGCTGAATCGCATTTAAGGCCGGCCGGAACCAGGTCCAGCAGGGCATCAGGTCAGGAGTTAATTTGTGTGGCTGCTGCCTGAGGCTATCTGAGGCCTGTGCTTAAAGGGACCCCCCCTGGACACCCGGTTCTCAGGTTTCCCTGCTTGCTTGCCTACCTCACTCAGGACAGCAAAGCACTCTGCAACATGGAGCCAGACCTGCCCCTGGGCACTCTGGTGCTTCTCGTGGATGTGTTGCTGTGAGCCTGGCTGCACTTTCTGCAGGCTGCCATCCGGGAGGTCCATCGGGGGCTGTCAGTATCCAGGATGCCCTGCGGGAGAGCCTCCACCCTGAGGAGCACTAAGAGCCTCCCTGGTGTGCCCCACTGGGGCCTTGTGCCTCATTCCTCCCTCACGTCCTTCCACTTACCCCTCCCTAACCCCCCTTTCTGATGTCAAATAAAATACACGTATTTTCATGAACACAAACTCTCTTTATTTAACAAAACTGGGGGGAGGGGGAAAATGAAACTCTGGTGAGACTGGGGAAAAGAGGTGGAAGAGGAGAAGAGAGAGGGTGAGAGAGAGGAGGGGGAAACCTGGGAGGAGGGAGCTGGAAGGGGGAAGCAAGGGGAAGAAGGGGGAGGGGAAGCTCAGGGCTCAGGGTTGGGGGTCTTGCTGGGCCAACTTGATTTTCATGCAGACCTGCTCCTGGGTTCACATGTAGCCTTTGGTGGCCAGGCTAGCAGCTATCCTGCCATAGACGGCCACGTTCCTCCATCTAATGTGGAGATCATGGATGTTGGGGGCATCCGCCCCAAACCTGAATAAGGTCCATGATCTCCACCCTGGACCAGGAAGGCGCCCGTCTTCTCCAGACCCTGGCAGGCTCCTGGGAGCTGGCAGACTGCTCCTGGGGAGTGGTGGAGGGCTGGCTACCAGTGGCTTGCTGGCTCATGTTTTGGGGCCACTGGGTCAGGGCAGTGACTGCTGGCTCTGGGCTGGCAGGCTTGGAGCTGGCACAGACACTGTGGCCAGAGTCAACCCCTTTAAGGGCTCTGGGGAGGGGGGAGGGAGAGGAGTGTTCTTGGTTGAGGCTGGAGTGGCCACCAGGGCATCCTGGGAAGGCTGGAGGCCCCCTATTTCGATATAAGTGTCTACACAGCACTTATTTCAAAATAGCTATTTCGAATTTGGCATTATTCCTCATGGAATGAGGTTTACCAAATTCAAAGTAAGTACTCTGCTATTTTGATTTAATTTCGAAATAGCGGTTTGGCTGTGTAGACGCTAGTAAAGTTATTTAGAAATAACGGCTGTTATTTCGAAATAACTTTGCTGTGTAGACATACCCAAAGGTAGCATAATCAGTATAGTATTATACTTTCACAATGAAAATTTAAAAATAAAAAATACTCACTTGAGAAACACATTGAAATGAATCCCAGGAGAAAACTGGCCAGCTTGAAAACTGAGCTGCTTCATACAAGAACAAATAATTTCACACAGAGAACTCAGAAGTACTTTCAGAAAGGCTTTGATGATAAATACCAGTGGAAAACTAGCACCCGGAAATACCAGCCGTGGCTTTTGATGATGCATGATGATTTCTTGCCTAAGCGACATATTTAAACTATTCTGCAAACTGGCAGAAGTCTCCATCCAGCAGATGGGTCAAATGAACGGAAAGTGGATTTAGAATTCAGAAAGATCTAAACTTTGTTTTTATTCTCTGAAAAAATGTGGGTTTTTTTATTTAATTTTTTTTTTGAATGCAACAATTTTTGAGTTTTTATTGTTCAAGCCAACTAGCCTCACTCAACCGGCCAAATAGCCACATGTGACTAGTGACTAGCATGTTGGACACCATGGATAGAGACTTTGGAAATTTCAAGGAAGAAACAAAGTGTGTCCTACCCCAACATCAGTTTTCCTTACCTCATATAGAATTGGGGGGGTTGCTTCATGTGACTGAATTAATGAAAAACAGATAGTGGTTGTATTATCAAGTTCTGCAGAATTCTGTGGGTTTTCTGAGAAGAAATACTTTAAGCGAAGCCAGGGTCTAGTCTGAAATCATAGAACTTGTGAGTGTGAATGAAGCTCAGGGTGGATTCCAGACAAATGTTTGTCCAACTTGGAAGTCTTCCTAGCTGTTAATATAGCATTACACTGAACTCAGACATTTTTACTGATTTTTAACATCTGGCAGGGCTTATGTGACATCACTCATGTTTATGTCAAAGTTCTCATTAATATTTTCTATGTGTAATATTCCATCTATATTTTAACATACATTCTATAAAATTGAGCACAAAAACTTTTAAGGTTGCTAAGTCAAGCCCTCAAAAGTTAGAAAATAAAATTGCCAGTGCCATCTTAATTAAGCCCACTTGTACATGTTCATTATGAGAAAGTCTTTAATTACATGATCACATAATATTTTCCACAGCACCCCTGCTTTATTCAGTGCACAGGATGGATGTTGCTCAGTTAATGAGCAGTTATTCAATATTGTGTTTTATCCTGATTGTTCAAGTTTTGGCCTCAGGCTAGATTTATGGTACATCATTCAAACTATCTCTGAATACAGTATTATTAATTCCATCATGGGCTTTTCTCTGGCATTCATCACTATAATATCCAAGTCCTTCACAAACAATAATTTATCTTCATAACACTTCTGTGAGCTGCGGGAGTGATATATTCCTATTTATAGTTGGAAAATGAAGCACAGAGATTAAGGTAATAAATGTCCACTAATTTGGGGAGCCTACTTTGAGAGGCCTACGGCCTAGTTTTTCAGAGTACTTAGCATGAAACAGAACTTTCTATATGCAAAGCACAGCTGCCATTGACTTGAATAGCAGCTATGAATACTCAGCACCAGTGTTCCCTGTAAGCAGTGCACTTGTGTGGCCACTCAAGAGAGATTTAAATGTCACCCAGCTGATTATCAGAGCTCCCACCATTAGTTTTGTTTGTTTGTTTGTTTCGACCCATTGCACATAAAATAATTATTTCACATATGGATGGAAAAAATCCACACATGGATGGAAAATATTAGAGGGAACATTGCTCAGCACTTCTCCAAATCAGACCTTAGGACCTCAGTCTTGGCATCCAGAAAATGAGAGACACATAATGGCTGACCAGCTGTGAAAAGTGTGGTTTAAGAGAGCTGACAAGGTTTACTCATGAACTCTATGGCAGAGGCAGGGGTAGAATCCAGGTCTCCACGGCAGCATTCAACTGCCTTTACCATGGAACCCTTTTTTTTCCTCTTCCTGCCACCCCTTGGCCTCATTCACTACTCACTTCCAACTTCTACAACAAATAAGGCAGGACCCTACAGACAACAGCCTCCTTCACTACCAGACCAGCTTCACTCCTCAGATTCCTGTGCACTGAATGAGGTATAAGTATTGTGAAAAAAAAATGTGAGCATATAATTAAAGACTATACCGTAATGCATTAGAAACAACAAGGCTGAATTAAGTCTACAAAGCCAAATCTTAAATCTGGCATTTCTTAGCTTTTGATTGTTTTATTTTCTTTTAATGCAATTTTTGTGTGTCATTTCACAGGTTTTTAGAAAAAAAACAGAAAAAAACAAGAAATTCCATCACATGGTATCACACTGACATCTGCCTGGTTCATCAACAGGGTTAGAACATTTAGACTCACCACACAGACCTTTGCCACTGGAGCTACTGACATAATGGACAGCAGTAGTAGGCTGCTATTCTCAAATGTCGACTAGCCGTGGAGGGGGGTGAGACCCACCCTTTGTCAGTGGATTTCACAGATATTTACTGACAGCAGAGTAATTGTCACACTTGGGAATCTTGGGTTCCATTCCATACTATGGAAGGGAGTGGGCACAGACTACTGTCTGTCTGTCCCTTCTGAACTTGTCCTTGCCTCAGTCCTGTCTCTTCATGATTCCTGGCTCAGTGTTCCAGTTTCATTCTCCTTGCCTACCCAGTTCCTGCCTCTATGCCCACTCTTCAGGTTTCTCTTCCAAGTCCCATTCTCCTTGGCCAGTTTAGCAATCCTGCCCCCCAGCCACTTGAAGAGATTTTACCTATAAAATTCTAAGACGACTCTATGAGCATGTGCAAACTATTTATCAAGTACTTATAAGTTGGCCAAATTCAGGTCAGTTTCACAGAAACAGCACACCCCTGACACAACAGCCATCTCATGCCAAATATTGCATCTCTTTTCCAAAGCATGGGAGCTCTAAGACTTGAAAGAAAAAGTGGCCAGAATTTTTAAGTGGGAAAAAAAACCACTGTATTTTCTCTAGCTTTCTCTCAGAAAAAAATTGCAACCCCTGTGCCAACTCTGCTTCCGTCTCCTCCACCTGCACCTGTAGCCAGACAGACCACCTGACCATGGATGCCTCTACCCAGATCCTGGTGTGATTTTTCAGGGACTGTGGCTTGCAATTCCCACTTACAGAAATCCGGGCTGCGGAGACCATTCAATGTGAAAGGTGCCTGCTGGTGAAATCTCTCAGGAAGCAGGTGGGAGAACTACAGGAGGAGGAATTCCTTGAAAGTATTCATGTGGAGAAAGCTGAGGAAGTTATTCCATTACAAAAGACTACTGACACACCACTGGTGGAAGAGATGGCTCTGTCTCAGGGGGAACACTTGCAGCTGGTCACTTCTGGCAGTAAGCAGTGCTCCACCCCTGCTCCTAACCCTCCCACTGTGGTTCTGGAGAATCTTTATGCTGTTCTGGATACAGGAGATAAGGAATCACCCCCTAAAGCAGAAGAGTTGAAGCCTTGTACCCGCAAGTTTGGGAGGTCTGCATCTACCACCCCGAGGAGGAAATGTAGGGTAGTGGTGGTCGGAGACTCTCTTCTGAAGGGAATGGAGTCACCCATCTGTCGCCCTGACCTGTGATCTCAGGAGGTATGCTGCCTCCCAAGGGCCCATATCTAAGACATTACGAGGGCATTGTCAAGGATTATCCAACCTTCTGACTACTACTCCATGCTACTCATCCATGTGGGAACCAATGATATGGCAAGGTGTGACCTTGAGCAGATCAAGAGTGACTACAGAGCTCTGGGAGTATAGGTGAAGGAGTTTGGAGTGCATGTGGTATTCTCTTCAGTCCTTTCTGTCAAAGACAGGGGCCCAGGCAGAGACAGGTGCATCCTGGAAGTGAATGCTTAGCTGTGAAGATGGTGTTGCCAGAAGGGCTTTGGCTTCCTTGACCATGGGATGCTGTTCCAAGAAGAAGGGCTGCTAAGCAGGGATGGAGTTCACCTTTCAAGGAAAGGGAAGAGAGTATTTCGATGTAGACAGGCTAACCTAGTGAGGAGGGCTTAAAACTAGGTTCGACGGGGGCAGGTGACCAAAGCCCACAGGTAAGTAAAAAACATAGACACCTGGGAGATGGGTCAGAAATGGAAGGGAGCATGGTATAATAGCAGAGATAAAGGAGGGACAAGGCAGAATTGGGGGGCAAAATCAAATCAGTATCTTAGATGTCCATATACAAATGCAAGGAGTATGGGAAATTAGCAGGAAGCGCTTGAAGTGTTAGTAAATAAACACAGCTATGACATAGTTGGTATCACAGAGACTTGGTGGAATAATACACACGACTGGAATATTGATATAGAAGGGGACAGCTTGCTCAGGAAGGATAGGCAGGGAAAAAAGGGAGGAGGTGTTGCCTTATATATTAAAAATACACACACTTGGACTGAGGTGGAGATGGACATAGGGGACAGACTTATTGAGAGTCTCTGGGTTAAGTTAAAAGGAGTAAAAAAATCAGGGTGATATCAAGGTAGGGGTCTACTGCTGACCACCTACCCAGGCAGAAGAGTTAGATGAGAGTTTTTTTAAATAACTAACAAAATCATTCAAAGTGCAGGATTTGGTGGAGATGGGGGACTTCAACTATCCATGTTTTTGGACTGCATTGGAGACAATTTTTTTTTTATTTCGAAGGTTGAAAAAGCTACTGCGGGGAAGCTGTTCTTGATTTGATTTTAACAAATGGGGAGGAACTGGTTGAAAATTTGAAAGTGGAAGGCAGCTTGGGTGAAAGTGATCATGAAATCATAGAGTTCATGATTCTAAGGAATGGTAGAAGGGAGAACAGCAAAACAGACACAATGGATTTCTGGAAGGCAGATTTTAGTCAACTCAGAGAGCTGGTAGGTCCCATGGGAAGCAAAACTAAGGCTATGTCTAGACTGCAGGCTTCTTTCCGAAGAATCTTTTCTGGAAGAGATCTTCCAGAAAAACTTCTTCCGAAAGAGAGCGTCCACACTGCAAAAGTGCATCGAAAAAGCAATCTGCTTTTTTGAAAGAGAGCGTCCAGACTGAATGGATGCTCTCTCGCATGTAAGCTGTGATTACTATGGATGGAATAGCTACCAGGGCACCTGTGCTTTTTCCTCTTTCCTCTTCTTCCGAAAGAACTCCCTCTTCCCCGTCCACAAACGCCTTTTTGCAAAAGAGCTCTTCTGGGAAAAGGCTTCTTTCTTGTAGAAGATAATGGAGCAAGAAAGAAATCCATCTTCATGGTCTTACACGACCTTCTTATCAATAAACCAGGGAAATACAACTGAGATGGGGCTACTATAAGGTGAGTGCATTACTGGCTGGATAACCATTCTCAGAGAGTAGTTCACAATCATGCTGGAAGGGCATAACAACCTTAATACAGTAAAAGCTCTGTTATTTGGCATGTTGGGAGAATGGGGGTAGGGAGAGTTGCCAGTTAATTGAATATTCTGATTAACTGAGAGTTATACTTTATCAATGGAATTTTCCCAATTTTCAGAGAATTAGAAAACAATAAAATAAATAAAGTATAAAATTATATACATATACTCACCAATCCAGTAGTAATGCTGCATTGCAGGGTAGTTGGTTTCTTGAAGCACTTAGATGTACATAACCTACTGTATAGAAAACTTATCTTGGAACACTGCATATCACTATGGGCAGTGGATGGGGTACACCCAGATCACTACAACTACACTTAACCCTAAAACTTTACTGAACATAATTTAATCTTCCATTGATGATTCAGAGGGCACTTCAGGATCTTGCAGTGCCTCAGAGTCATTATCAACATCAGTTATCAGTGTAGATGTAGAAGTTGTAGGAGATAGGCTCATTACAGATTAAGTCCAATCACGGGCCCTGGAAGTCCTTTTTTTTTTTTTTAAATAAATCCCTGATTTCAGCTTGCTTTCTTACATTTTGCTTTTATGCATAAAAGTAGAGAGCTGAATGTGCAACTGCATAACTTGCTGGACAATTTATTAGTCCTGGTTACTAGACTGAAGATTTGTATTGGGAGATATCAGAAATGCCAGTTAATTGAGCTTTAAGGTAATTTAGTGCCAGATAACAGAGCTTTCACTGTAATACCAGCCCCACCTATAATATATGAACTGGAAAAAACATTTAATAGACTAAAAGAAAGAACCTTAGAACCAATGGAATGCCTGTTTCTTAACAGTCTGTAAAATAAAGGCATCTAAAAGCCAATACCAGAAATAGAAACAAACAATTTCTTCACTTTCTACAAAGATTTTTTGAATGACTTTTTACAATTTTCTTATTTTTGGATGAAAGTACATTCCTGAGTGCTATTGTAAATGAACAGCAGATAACAGTATACATGAAAACTGACCAGAACAGTGGCTACAATGGGGTAATTCAGCTACACTGTAACATTTCTGTTCAGATTATATAAATTAGGAGCATAGGCCTAAAGTCTCAAAAGTATTGAGGCACTTAAGTCATATTTTTAGGCTCCATGGCCTAAAATTCCCATTGAACTCTGCAGGTGCCTAAACTCACGTTGTAACTAAGTTTTCACAGTAAAAAGTTCCCTAGGTGCCCTTAATTTTTGCCTCTGGTCATAGGCACTGCTCCTTCCCTCCAGGAGTATAGGCACCTAGTCCCAGCTAAGCCCAGAGAAAACTGCAAAGCCAAGAATGTGAAGTAATCAGCAGCTTAATTCATATGAGGGGCCTAGATCCAGGAGACATGCTCAGATCAGGTCCCATAGGCAAATTCACACAAACAGCCTGGGGAGGAAGAGGCTTTCCCTCGTAATTTTTAGCCCAATGGTTGGGAGCAGTTTGCACTTTGGATAAATAATTAGAATCATGTGGGTGAGGGTAAGAGCGAGGCCAAGAGTTCAAGCAAGAGAATGACTGTGTAGGCTAGTGGTTAAAGGACTCACCGGGGAGGTGAAAAACCCAGGATTTTGTCACCTTGCTCCAATGACTATATACCCAGAGTGCAAGAGCTTCAACAGAAAAGACTGAGGGAGGCACACATCAGAATATTCCATAGGTAGTGATGAGAGCAGTGGTGGATAAGCTGCTGACAGGCTGCCAGACAGGTTGTTTACCTGGTGTCCAGAGGTACAGCTGCCTGCAGCTTCCATTGGCCGCAGTTCACCGTTCCCAGCCAATGGGAGCTGTGGGAAGAGGCACAGGCCGCAGGGACCTGAGAAGTAGCAGCTCCCTAATAAAAAAAAACCCTTCTCATCATCTTCAACAAAGGGTCCCCAATATCCTATTTGAATACTGTAACCCTGGGTCTAAAAGTTAAGAGGCAGCTCCTCCTGCCCTGTCCTCCTTGTGTTCTTGAAAAACTGCCTTCGGCACCTAACACTAATGAGTGTTTCTGGCTGTGAATCACTGGCAGAAATATGTCTCTCCGTGCATCCTGGACTTAGCCTGTCTCCATGAAGAAGAAGGACTTTGGCTCTGGTTGGTTTAGGTTGCTCCCTAGAATTCTGGTTCTTGTGAATCCTGTTCTGAGGCACTTCTCTTTTTTATTCAGTGAATCCCTGAATGTTACTGTGATTTTTTTAGGCATCTAAGAGTGAGACTCTGTGAGGCTCGATAGTGGAATGCCTAAGTCCCTTTGTGCCATATTTTTTGCCTGGGCTGTGCAGAAAAAACCAAAATCCTAGAGTTCAATTATGGATAGATAGATTTTTGTAACATATACGTACACTCAGAAAGATTCAGGCACTAATCAATTAATCAATAATCAGCAGTAACTGCTAATGTAAAATGAAAGTACAGAATATCCAAGAGGGATTAGTAAATATGAGTCAAAGATTAGCCATTTAGTCACTGATGTACTTTTTCAGATCATTGACTACCAGAAGCTAAAGTGGCAGGAGACTAAAAATAAATTTAAAGTGCTGCTGTTACTAGAAAACCCTGGTCAAAACAAGTTACGGACACTGTTCTATAATTGTTCTTTCTAGTCCCCAGTAGACATTTTCCCACATTTAAAAAAACCCCTGAGGAGTAATATAATGGATGTGTGTGCTCAGAGAGCCCTAGGGTCACTTACTCCCTGGGCGTGTTGCAAGTCAGTAGTGAAATGCACCGGTAGAGACGTGTATGGGAAGTTTGCACACTGATTGCCTTTCAACACTGTGTGTGAGGGAAGGGATGTAAGCTGCTTCCAGATGAAGGGGTTTGGAGGTGAGGGTAGGGATGACCTGGCCTGTGTTATCCAGAGGCCATCTCTTCCTTCCCACCCACAGCTGCTCTTCTGTGGCTAGAGGCAGTTTGTCCCTTCCTGCTCACACACTGTAGAAAATGAGCTCTCACCTCCAAGCTGATACTGGCCACAAACATAACCCAGTTACCTCCTCTCCCCTGGCTACAGCATGGTAGGAAGGGGTTAAGCCTGAAAGATGAATTGAGCACCAGGACCCAGGGAATCTGACTGCAGGGGCATCCAGGAACCTGCCCAGAGAGATGACTCAGCAGAGAAGGGTGCCTAGGGGGCAGAGCAGCCCCGGACACCCTAAGGATAACAGCAGGTGAAGAGGGTGCTACGCACCCCTGCCTAGGGACCTGCAGGGTTGGGTGACAAGCAGGCTGGAAATAGCTTCCTCCCTGCCACTCCAGAGCTTAGCTGAGGGTGGAGAAGCTTCCTCATGCCAGCGCTGTGTGAGGCATTGGCGTATGCAGGACTTGGCTCCTCCTTGCCAGCACCCTTGGCCATAGGGTCTTGAGCTTTCCCTGGTGCCAGCCCAGCCAGAGGCAGTGGGGGAAGGAAGGAGCCAGCCAGCCAGGCTGCTGGTGAGCTGAATGATCCAACCAGGGGCTGGCTCACTGCACAGCACCAGGAGAGGGATGTAGCCCATTGCAGAAAGATATGAAGGAGCAGCAGGGCTGCATGTTGGGAGGGGGAGGGAGTGAACAGGCACAGCAGGGAGAGGATAGCGAGATAGGAAGCATGCATATGGCTGATGGGTGGACAGCAGAGGTTATAAATAACTGGCCACTGCCTGCCCGTACTCCCCAGCCACCACAGCAAGTAGCCAGTGCTGGCTGGAAATTGGGCAGGGTGAGGGGAGAGAGCTTGCTGGCCAACATCTGGCATGCAACAGAGACTGCACTGATGGACCAGTAGGGGAGTGGCTAGTCCCACATGCTGCAGCTGTGCCCAACCACCAGACTTGCATATTCACCCACAAAGTCAGACACTGGACACCCTACCCCCAACTCATCGCTGGTGGGTGGGCGGCGGGCGAACAAGGATCGGACCAACAGCAGGACCCACCACTACTAATGGGAGAGGAGAGACAGAAAATATGGCACAATTTGTTCATTAAAAAAAAAAAAAAAAAGTAGGGACAGCTGCAGGCAGGCTTAAATATAGGACTGTCCCTTTAAAAACAGGGCATCTGGTTACCCTAAGTTTGGCCCAACATAAAAATTACCAGCTTTAGTCATTTGCCCATTGTTGCTGGAAGTAAAGAGGAATCGGCCCAAAGTTATAAGGGACAGCCTCCTCCCGAAGCTAGTTTGTGTGAATTTGTGTATGGGACCTGATCTGAGCATGAGGTGGCCTTTGAACATGCTCTCTGGATCTAGGGCCCTCATGTGATTAAACTAAGTTTTGCAAGTCTACTGGTAATAAATAAAACTGTTTTTCAAAATCCAGACATGGTAATAATGTGTTCCATGTAAATATGGGTTAGTAAACAATAATTGAAATCTACTAAAGGATTGGCTACTGCATAGGCTTATGAGGGGTAGTGGTGACAAAGTTCAGTGGTGATATTGTAACCTGTGCTGTAACTAAACAAGGACTAGGAAAGCCATTAAAATACTTTGAAATGAGATTGCTATGATATGAAATACACTGAGACAAACTTCAGACAGCCATGGAATTTTTTAAGTTGTCACCAGAAATTGTACAGATAGAGGTGGAAGCATGAGGTAGAAATCTTTCATAGAATCCTAGAAGACTAGAACTGGTAGGGACCTTGAGAAGTCATCAAGTCCAGTCCCCTGCCCTCATGGCAGGACTAACCACCATCTAGATCATCCCTGGTAGATGTTTATCAGCTCTGTTTGTTTTTCCTCTAAAGCCACGGAATGGCTTTTGTATGATATCATGGATCATAAGAATCAAGCAGCATGTTCTCTGTACATTTGTGTGTGTACATGATCTGATCCAGCAATAGGAAATCTACACCATTCCCAATGCAGATTATTCCAGATGTCACAGGAATTCTTGAATCTTCTTCTTTTCCCCTTTTGTACACCAACAAACAGAAAAGCATGGACTAAGTAATTCAGTAGCTGATCGTTTTGGCAGGAGGAATGAATTTCTTTAACATTCAGAGAGATAGAAATGTTGGGGGCCTATGTGTGGAGTTTGGGGGCATGTACATCAGGGTTGCCTCATTGTAACAATTAGCTGAATGGGAAGAAGGAAAGAAAGAAAATAAAACTGATGGTGAATATGTCATCAAAACTGAAACATTTCACAAAATGTATCTGTTTCAACCAAATCTTTACTTGGAAGTTTTCTCAGGTCCAGGATGGAATTTCTGGTCAAAGACAAAAAGAGACCTGATGCAGAATAACCAGTAGTCTGATAGTTATGGCACTCCCCTGGGGTATGGTAGACCCAGACTCAGGTTCCTTCTCTGCCCAATTCAGAGCAGGTACTTCAACCTAGTCTCTCATAGGTCAGGTGAGTGCCCCTAACCAATGAGCTGAGTCTTCCTCTCTTTTTTTAAACAAGAAAGGGATCCTGACATGAAACTAAATGTTGAAGTTTTTTACAAAATGGAATTTGTGTTCTAGTCATTCCTAACACTAAAACACATTGTAATCACAATTTCCTTTGTAGAAGCTTTAACTTTCTCAGAAACACAATCTGTACCAGCTGTAAACATAAATGCAATAGTTCATGACAGGCTATAGCAAAAAAAAAAAAAAAAAAACCCACAACAACGACTTCCTGAAAGTGTCTTACCAGTTTCATAATACAAAGTTCAGACTTTACTGTTTCTCTAAACTCTTTAAAGTTACCATATAATCTTTCACAGAAGGAAAAGGTGAAAATTAAAGTTAATGAAATTGAAATGAAAGCATGATGAAATTACAGCCCAGGCATTAGAGACATCCAGTTTCACCAAATGCAATGATGCAACAGTCAGGGAAAGCAAATAAACAGTCAACACCAGCTGTAACCTGATTACACTGATTAGATTCAGCTGTTCCCAGGTGTTAGTACATCACCACAGTTAACTAATATATTTGCATAGCACATCACCCTTTGCTGTAAAGCTCTTTAAAACAATTTGTAATAGCTCTCAGTACTTGGCAGTATGTAAGACATAATCACCGGTATGTAAAACCTCTCCTTTTCTATATGCAATTGTAATTTCATCTGCTAAAAAATCTAGCTCAATTTGTGACTTACTTATCCCATAGGCAGAAAAAGACATAAGGTAACGCAGGGTGCACAAACTCATTTTATTGGCATTGAGATTTTTGTGGTATTTTGATTACATGATTAGAAAGCACTATTCAGCACCTAAAACAAAAATCAACATTGTGAATATAATTCTTACTGGGTAAGCCAAAACATATTGTATAGTTTTTATGTGACTATCACAATATCTCTAGGCACATATCCAGAAAGGACAGACAAAATCAATATAACTGTTAATTAAACAAAATAGACCCTCTTATAACAAATAAGAGTCAAATATAATCCTTCAGGTTAACGTATAAGGAACAGCTCTGCATTGGTGTATAGTGGAGAAGGGACATAATTTGCCACCCTCTACCACTTTTCTTTAGCTGCCTAGATCAGGGAGAATTACAGTCCATGGATTTGGGGAGCCAAAGTGACAGTTCTGCCTATGCAATCCTGGGGCATGCATTGCCCCAAAGTGAGCAATGAGCAGCAGGGGCAAGAGGTGGGCCATGATGTAACTTTTAAGATGAGGCAGGCCATGTGCTTTGTCAGTGCAAATGGGAGCCTTGGGAAAGTTTGTGCCCGTCTCCTCTTCTGCCTGCACAGGTGGCTACAATCCACAATCTCATGTGATAGACCCTCAGTGAGCAAATGGGCTGTGCAATGTGTGCATACATTCTTGAATTAATTGGAGCAAGGAGTGCCAAAGTCAAAGATCCTCCACTGAGCATGTCTAGCCATCCTGTCCAAGTTCATTTGCTTACCTGACCTCATCTGCCACTGCTATGCATAGGGTGAGAGCCAAGACACAAGCTGCAGAGTGCACACACACACGGGAATGGGGGGGAATGGTTGAAATTGAAACAAAACATTTTAAATTATCAAAACAAATTGTTTCAGTTGACCCAAATCTTTGTTTTTAATATATTTTAGGTTTGGCAAAATGTTCAACATTTTGACTTTTTGGCCCAATTCAGGCTAATTTTTTTTAATCTTGAAAGTGTTCATGGGGTGAGAAAACCACTTCCCATCCACCACTAATTTTATGTAGTAAATGCAGAATGCCAAATTTACACTGTTTTAATGTACTTCTAAGGCCTTGACAGCTCTGATTGGTCGTATACATTTTGGGGAGATTTTTAAAGCCATGAGGAGTCCTACCAAATTGATGGCTAAGAAAAATTAATCACGGACAGTGCAATCTGATTTTGTGTGCTTTTACCCTATGCTATACAGATTTCATGGGGAAGACCAGCATTTCTCAAACTGGGGATTGTGACCCAAAAGGGAATTGCAGTGGGGTTGCAAGGTTATTTAGGAGGGTTGTGGTATTGCCACCCTTACTTCTGTGCTCCCTTCAGAGCTGGGTGGCTAGAGAGTGAGGTTATTGGCTGGCGTCATAACCAGGAGGGCTGGACAGCACCTGGAGACTAAGAGGTTAACTATGTCTCCTGTCCCTAGACAGGTATCTGGTCAGCCAATAGCAATGCAGGTAGAGATTTCAAACTGGGATAAAAGAATTTTTTCCCTCCTTTGTCTGAGTCAGAGCAGTTTCTTCCAAGTAACAGGGAGATAGGAGGCCTGTCTCTCTCCAAGGACCGACTCAAGGTGTAAGTAGGGAAAAGTTTAGCTAGTCCATCAGGTTTTATTGTTTTCTGGTTTGGGAATTCAGCATTGAGGTCTGTACTGTTAAAAAATGTTTTTTTCTTTCTTGAAAAGTGTTTTTCTCTCTTTCTTTTGTAATGAAGCTTTCTAACTCGGAATTTTCTCTGAGTATATCAATTGGCGGCTCTTACCATCTAGCCACCTCAACTGTGCTTGCAACTGTAGTTTTGTTTTGATAATAAAAGTTTATTTTCTTTTTCTAATTAACTGGCATTGGTTCATTTTTGTATTCTCGGAGGTCGGTCCGTCTGACTATCTGACTAAGGAGTCAGCTACCACAGACTGCAGCTTGTTTTCTCTTTTCTTTTCAAGCTCTTTGGGGAAAAAGAGCTTGAGATACCCCTGAGGTTTTTAGGGAGGAGGTTTCCCAAGTGATCTCTTCCCTGGTTTTCTTGGAATACTTGGGTGGTAGCAGCGGATATTCCCCAAATTCCAGGTAGTAGGATTTTGGGGGGGAAATTTTTATACCAAAGCCTGTAGAGATAAGGTTTAAGGGTGCTCTTGCGGGTCCCCACTTCTGTATTTGTCGTACCAGAGTGGAGAACAGCCTTGATAGCTGGGCACCCGCACTGAAGGCAGTGCCCCATCAGCAGCAGCACAAAGGTCAGGATGGCATGATATGGTATGGTCACCCTTATTTCTGTGCTACTGCCTGGAGAGTTAGGCAGCTGAAGACAGCTACTGGCTGAGGACCCAGCACTGCATGTAGCTGCATAGAAGTAAGGGTGACAATACCATACTGTGCCATCCTTATTTCTGTACTGCTGCTGGCAGTGGCTCTACCAGTGGGGCTCCAGGCCAGCAGCCGCCGCTCTCTAGATGCTGAGCACGGAAGGCAGTGCCACTACCAGTAACAGCAAAGAAGTGAGGGTAGCAGTACCATAAACCCCAGCTACAATATCCTTGTGACCACTCACAATTCCTTTTTGGGTCAGGACCCTTACAATTACAGTACTGTGATGTTCCAGATTTAAATTACTGAAATAATGAAAATTTATGATTGTTAAAACCCTATGAGCGTGAAATTGACTAAAATTGGCTGTGAATTTGTTAGGGCCCTAATCTTGGGAGTTAGGCATCTAGCTCCCATTTGTACCTTTAATAAAACTCCCCCTGACTTTTGATACCTTTCTTATGGTGCTTGGGAGTGCAGCTAATACACGCAGCTAGCCTTATGTCAACACTGAGTTCCTGCCACTTGCAGAATTTTTGGCTTCATACTGAAGCTAGAATATTGACCCCTTTTTTTATAATAAACAAGAATCTAGTGCTCCAGGTTTAATGTACCAGGTTATGGCATTTCTTCTGGCATCAACTGGTTCCAACAGCTGACCTGTCTGATCAATGCTTATCATGTGGTGTTTATAATTAATAGCTCAGAAGTGCTTATCATTTGTAAAATCTACGCTGAGATTTCAACGATCTGGCAAATAGACTATCAAGACAGAAGAATATCTTAGCCAAACTAATCAACATGATTCATTTCTAAAATATTACAGAAGCCCAGTGGAAGGCAAGAAAATACTCTCCCCTCCCCCCCATTATTTGGAGTTTTTCTTTTATTCTCTTCACTTCCTTTTATAGATGATCATAGAGGATCATTCTGGCCTTAGAACCTATGAATCTGGCCATTTCCAAGCTTCTTCTGAAGATGAAAATGAAAACAATGCATGATGTGAGCAGCAGCATCTGGCATGACATCATAGTGATGACCATGGTATAAAAAATTCTACATAGACAGTTCACTAGAATGAGCCAAGTAATAACAATAACTTTAAGTTTTGTGAACCTGTTTCATTTTTGCATAACACATAATAAACAGCAACAAAAAAGGCATTTTGGGAGGAGTGCAAATTCTATGTATTGCGCACACACAGGTGTTATTTCTGGAAAAACGCCTGTGTTGATGCATGCAGCTACAAACTCAAATGTGCACAATGAAGGGCAATTTGAGACCAAATGAAAAGCACACCTCTACATTTAGGCTTGTATTTTCTGGCAAAAGTGATCACTTTGTTTAATTTCATGGAAAAATGAAAATCAGGGGACATGAAATCAGCCACACACACACAAAAAACATTTCAAAGATAGTTATTTACTGATGAAATTTAACAGAGATAGATTGACTAGTTTTACGTAGCTTTGGCGTCAAGTCATTAGCAGAGCTGTAACTAAATATGGCTGTCCTAGATTCCAGTCCCTTACTTAAACCACTAGACAACACTTTTTTGCTCTCAGCAGGAAGTGATAAGATAGAAAAGTTTCAAAGGAAGAGAGAAAGACCCTTTAAATAAAGTTTAAGTAGCAGAATAAAAAAAAAGTAACTGCCCCTTTCCCCCTTGCTTTCATGGGAGCTATCCAGTGAAAGGAACTGTAAATCTGAGATGTTTAAAATGTGTATTTTCATTATCATTGTCATGCTATCTGGAGAGGCTCATGGAGAAGAACCCCAGCTTCAGTCCAGACTTTTAAAAAGCAGGGCACAAACCCCAAATTGATGAAAACTATGTATAGAACTCACAGCTAACCAAGTAACAAGTGTAAACTCCTCAGGCAATATACAGCCTTACCAAGGAGTTGCAGACAGTCCCATTGGGCATTACAATCTAGCTTGCCACCGACACAAGTTTGAGTCTGTTGTAGATCATCACTTTATGTCAACAATCACAAAATATTCAGGTTACTCCTAGCCCCAAATGTCAGCAAGGGAAAATTAAATCAAATAATTTAATATATTTTTCTGTTGTTCCCTTTTTTATTAGTACCAGGTTCTTTGTCCTGTAACAGGATCTGTCACCAGAGGAAGCAGCTAATGTCCCACCCTCCTTCACAGGAGTGGTGCAAAAAAGAAGGAAGAGACAAAAACTGTGTTCAAAACAGGTAAGTATTATATTAAGGGTTGGTTACATGAATTGGGATAAAAGGGGAAACATAAATAAACATAAAACCAAGCAGAACCCAACAAATAATGATGGCCACAAGGAGCCTGAAGATTGGGCTCAAGAGACACCTCCCTTGTCAACACGAATATCAGTAAAATCCCCTACATATATATATATGTTATGTCACTTTTACAATATGGAGTTGACCAATCAAAATGGTGTTTGCTACAGGGCTCTGTTTTGTTCTTAAAAGCAGCAAAAATTAAGTACCACAAGTGTGGCAGGAAAAGTTAGCGCAAACCAGTAGAACTGACTTGTAACTGACACTTTATATAAAGAACTGGGAGAGGTGACCACAGGGCTGTCCATTCAGGAGGCAGAAGTGTGCAGTCAAGTTCTGCATGGTGTCTAGGTCGAGGACCAAAGACCCCTGTGATACCGGCAGGAATACAATCAGTCTGCCTGCCATCTAGGGTTCCTGGCCATCCATCCTCCGCAGCTCCAGATCCTGTAGCAGCAGTTACCATCTCACAGCTGAGGTCCAGTGTTCCACCCTGTTGGTCATTGTTGGACCCAAGAGTAGAAGGTCCTCATCCCACTGTACATCACCATGTGACCTATCCTTACAAGGTGCCTATCAGTAATATATATTACAGTGGGAGTAAAACACACTGTTGACTCATGTTTAACTTGTGATCCACTATGACACCTAAATCCCTTTCAGCAGTACTCCATCTTAGACAATCAGTTCCCATTCTGTATTTGTGAAACTGATTGTTCCTTCCTAAGTGGAGCACTTTGCATTTGTCCTTATTAAACTTCAGCTGTTTAACTCAGACTATTTCTCTAGTTTGTCCAGATCATTTTGAATTTTGACCCTATCCTCCAAAGCAGTTGCAGCCCCTCCCAGCTTGGTATCATCTGCAAACTTAAGAATCATACTAAATCATAGATGAAGATATTGAACAGAACTGGTCCCAAAACAGACCCCTGCAGAACCCCACTTGTTATGCCCTTCCAGCACGATTGTGAACAGTTAAAAACTACTCTCTGAGAACAGTTATCCAGCCAGTTATGCACTCACCTTATAGTAGCCCCATCTAGGTTGTATTTCCCTAGTTTATTGATAAGAAGGTCGTGCAAGAGCATGTCAAATGCCTTACTAAAATCTAGGTGTACCATGTCCACTGCTTCTCCCTTATCCACAAGGCTTGATAGCCAATCAAAGAAAGCTATCCAATTGGTTTGACATGATTTGTTGTTTATAAATCCATGCTGGCTGTTACCAATCACCTTATTATCTTCCAGATGTTTGCAGATGGATTCCTTAATTACTTGCTTCATTATCTTCCCTGGCATGGAAGTTAAACTGACTGGTTTGGTTCTTATTCCCCTTTTTATAGGTGGACACTATATTTACCCTTTTCCAGTCTTCTGGAATCTCTCTCGACTTCCAAGATTTTTCAAAGATGATAGCTAAAGGCACACTCCGATGAGGTCCCCGCGCCCAAGGTGGCACCACTAGCCACTCCCCATGCCACTTCAAGCCCCCCTCCATGTTATGAGCCCCCCCCCCTCACCTTTTTTTAATGAAAGATAAATACAGAGTTCATTTTGTTGGAAACCAAACAGGTGGTTTTTATTGAGAGGTCAGGGAAGGGGTAAAGAGAGGGGTTATGATGGGAAAAGGATGGGGCAGCAACCCAGAGGCCCCTGTTGGGGAGGCGTTAGGGAGACTTACTGGGGTCCTTGAGAGAACCTCTCCCTCAGGGCCGCCTGGATGCACATCCCAGCCTGATGAGCCTGGTGAATGGCAGCTGTCTACAGCTACTCAAAAGGCTCGCCCTTTATGGCCAGCATCTGTCCCCCACCCCAGGAGGACAGATGCTGGCCATAAAGCCAGGACACAACATGCAGTGATCACTTGTAGGATGTTGTGCTCCCCCACATCCAGGCAGGTCAGCAGACACCTGAACTGCACCTTGAGGCAGCCGAAGGCGCACTCAACCTGGATCCTGGCCCGGTTCAGGTGGGCATTAAATTGGTCCCTGCTGAGGTCTAGGTGTCCAGTATAAGGCTTGATAAGCCACAGCAGCAGGAGGTAAGCCGTGTCCCCCATCATGCACAATGGCATCTGCACATCCTCAACTGCTAGTTCACAGTGGGGAAAGAACGTGCCTACCTCCAGCTTTCCGTACAGGCTAGAGTTCTGAAACACGTGTGCATCGTGTGCCCACCCGACAAAAATGTCCATGAACTCTCCACGGTGGTCAACCAGGGCCTGCAGCACCATCGAGAAATAGCCCTTCCTATTAATATACTGGGACACTCGATGCTCCGGTGTGCAGATCGGGATGTGGGTTCCATCTATGGCTCCAGCGCAGTTCGGGAACCCCAGGGCAGCAAATGTGGCCACGATCCGTTCCGGGTTTCCCAGGTGGATGATCCTCCGCAGCAGGATTGAGTTGATGGTCCTCACCCACCTGCAGGAGGAGACAAAGAAACACACAAAACAGAGAATGAGAGTGGGAGTGCCTGAGCCCTTGGGAGGTGCCCACCCTCCTCTCCTCCCTTCTCCACCTCCAAACCCCCCAGGAGCCACCAACTATGAGGCCATCCCCCCAGCAGCAGGCCTGTGTGAGGGCAGGATGGAACAACCCCACAGGGTCGAGGCTCTGTTTAGTGACTTCCACATAATTTTAGATAATGTATTTAGTTATAGAACAAACTCTTAATATTACCTTATAGCATGGGATACGGATATTATAAGTAGGACTTTTACATGCAGAACCCAACAAGTATTTAATGAAGTCTAAACATTCTTAAAACATTAATGTCTATTTTAACTGTACTAATCCAGAGGTAAAGTCAGATTAGTTTCCAGCTATTCAATTGTCAGTGTTCAGTGAGGTTTGGGGCCTTAGCATGAGCTGGTACCTGGTCTGCCAGTGTCACAATGATACAATCTAGTAAGATTAAATAAAGAAACTGGAAATAATTTCACCATGTTCTCTCTCTCTCTCATTTTTTTCAGACATTTCTATTTAGTTCTGAATCATTTTGACCTTGTTCAGAATGGACTAATGGCACTGCAATAAACTGACTGAGTAATGAACAACTGAGGACAAAGAAGGCTCCTACGAAGGAGGGCTTGTGGGAAGCAGAGTAAAGAGATCTGCAGTGCCCTTAGGAAAATGTTCTTGCAGCTGGCTGCAAGAGACTGCGGCAGGTCTCCTAAACTCTGCTGGAGGGTGATCCCAATAATGAGCGCCTTAGGAGGCCTACAGCTGGCCAAGAGGAAGACAATTATAAATTTGCAGGCCTAAGGTGTTCTAAACTAATTTAGTATTTTAACCAAAGTGCCGGGTATAGACACAGGCTCCCTTGTTCATTGAGTAAATTCATGTATGTTTTTAACAACTATTACAGTACTGCTGCTCTTATCTACTTCTCATATCCTCCATGCTCAGTATCACCCAGTAGCTTGTTGTTCAGTGCTATTTCACACTTTTCTTCTCTAGGGCCTGATCTATACTAGACCAGGCAAGCCAGTTTAAGGTATGCAACTCCAGTTACACAAAATGCATAGCCCGAGTCATCTTACCTCAAGCCAAGCTGTGACAGTGTCTACACAGCGGGCGGCTGACAGGAGTACATGCTCCCATTGGCCTTCCTTATTCCTTGCAGAACAAGGAGTACCGGATACCAGTGCAGGCTGCCCTCAGCATTCCATTTAGGGGTCTATGTTAGACCTGCTAAATGGAACACTAGAAGATCAACCTCTAGCAGGTCGATCTTCTTGCTGTGGTAGACATGCCCTTCATGATATACTAGACCTCAGTTAATGACTGAATGTATTTTCCAGTGCAGAATAGAGTTTTAGCTGTGTGATTTATATGAAAGTCCATGGGAGTCATGTACTAAAATCCTATATGCTTTGAATATTTGCCTCATTACTGGGGTAAATGAAAAATACTTACATTGTTTTGTTTTTCATTTTTGTTTCCAAATACAGATTATGTTGCCTTTGATTTTTAATCAATACACAGAATGAAATAATCAAACTTCTTCATTTCCATGCTCTATGTTTTCAAGGCATTGTGATGGGGCGTCTGCCCCTCACTGGTTCTGTAAGGGTTAAAACCCAGCCTTGAGAGAGGGCTGAGAGCATGGAGCCCACAGCTGAGGCAGATACAGCCAATTAGGGCCCAGCTGTGGCTATATATATAAGGGCTCCTGGAGTGGAGGAAAACACGCTCTTGCTCCAGCTGTGGAGTAGGAAGAACCTGGCTGCTAGGGAAGGTGGAGGCTTCCTGAGACTGAGCAGTGCTGGGGAAAGGCAGGCAGAGCTGAGGAGCTCTGACCTGACCTCACTCCTACACTGCAGGGCCTGAAGCAAGGCCTGAAGGTACTAGGGTGGCAGGGATACAGCCAAGGCAGGAGAAGACAGCAGGTTCACACTCCTTGATGATGATGATGATGATGAGTGGCAATTCAGACTGTAGTTTCCCCTGAGGTAAGGAGCTAGATGATGACTGGCAGTGGGTCATTGAGGCAAAGTGGGTATAGGGATTTGGGGGATTCTCTGAGGGGGAGTGCCCTGGAGAGCGGTGGTATCCACACACTAGGAGGAAAGGGCACAGTGGCCAGGAAAGGATACAGTGCTGAACCAGCAGAAGACCTGCACCACAGTCTGGGACACCAACCAGCAGAGGACACTCTGAGGCAGGGAACTAATTTCCTTAAGGTATGTCTACATAGCAATGTTATTTTGGAATAACAAAATGCTTGTCTGCACAGCAAGCCATTATTCTGAAATAATGTCAAGTTGGAGGACTTCTTACTCCAACTCCTGTAACCTTCATTGTACAAGGAGTAAGGGAAATCAGAGGAAGAGTGTTCGTCCTTCAACTTCCTACTGTGTAGACAGCACCAAAAGCCAAATTAAGCTATTTTAACTTTAGCTACTCAATTGACGTAGCTGAAGTTGCGTATCTTAATTCAACTTTTGCCCTGCAGTGTAGATGTACCCTTAGTGATCAGTGGGAGGTGCTGCAGGGGTGAGTACTCGCCCCATGACAGGGCATATTTAATCAGGTTAGAAATGGGAATATTGTTTCCTATAGCTTGGGCAAGGCCTAATGAAGGAGCAGAGGCACAAGAATGTGACTGAAACAGGAAGGGGAAAAAACATACTGGTTCATATTCCCAGTCTCGTGGCCATTGTAAGATTGTTCCCTACAGTTTCCTACTAGCTTCCATTCCTCTTTCTCTGAAGTGGCTCTCTGTATTCGAGTGCCAAACTTGTACCTTATGAGGACATGAGATGTTCCTGTGCTGTGACCTACTTTGCCTATCCATGCAGGTACCAGGCAGAATTTTGCCCTAAATGTGTAAACTGTGTGTGGAACTAAAATCCGTAATGTGGGAAAAGAATGTTGAGAAGGATATTAACATCAGGCAAGGCTTTCAAATGTGTGTCAAATTTTTGCATTGGAAATTCTATCACATAAAATGATTTTCATTTCATGGAGTCCACTGTTAGTTTCATGTTTATCTGAATCCCACAGAGAAGCAAGAGTTAAACACTTTTTGGGACAGTGATTTAAATCTATCTTATCCAGATGTTTTCAAATAAGATGATTATAAACAAAGAACTTGCTGACACATCCTTTTGTCATTGCCTCAGACTGGCTGAGTGGCAAGATATTTGGGAAAGGAAGGACGGAAGGAAAGAAGGAAGGGTTGGCAGTCATTTTTTGTTGTTGTCAATAGAACAATATAAAATTTAAAATTTGAACATTAGACCTGAGCATTCAATTCATTGACTAATGCCTGTACATCATAATAAAAAAAGATATTTGAACTGAAGCAATTATGCTAATTGTTTCATCCAGCCAAGTGTGTGCATTTGTATCAGTTGTACCAGCTTTCTCTAATACTTGAAATCCATGCTGAAAACTGTGTAAGTAATCCATGTGTCTGCTTCTTCTGAGATGAAAGCTGAGCTCTAGAGTACAAAAATATCCCTAGGGTAAGCAAGCACAACTCCATTGACTTCAGTACAATTACATCTACTTATCCAAGAACTGAATATGGCTTGCAGTCTTAAAGCTGCATTCCCAGTCTGACTTTGTCTGCTTAGCAAAATGAATGAAGACCGGTTTTCAGATTATTCAGTTAGTCATTCTGGTTTTTGTTGCATTTTGAACTCTCAAGTTTTATCTTATTTTTCACACAGATGTATGTGTTTTCTGTTTGCATAGCCTGATGAGTCCATGCTGGCATTCATTTATCATACTTCATTTAAACCACAGATACTATGACCCCATCCCCAAATTGGATGTGCACTATGGCCACTTGAAAATTACATGTGGCTGCATGTTGATTATCAAGTAATGGTTCATTGCTTTTGCTAATGAATTTGTTTTTCATATTGGTCTTTGTGCCACTTCACTTCAGAGAGAATTATGCATGGTTCCAAAGTGTTTTGATTAAAAGGGGAAGAATACTATGTATATTCCTTATACAAACCAAGGATTTCTGCAGTTCTAGGAAGGATAAATCTTTGTAAGCACTTTTATCTGTATTTGTGTAAATATAGTACTGGGTAAACCACAAATATTTTTGAATTTTCAGTTCAATAAGTGCATCAAAGTACAAGTATTTACCTAAGGTTTAACCAATTTTTTTCTATAAAACTAAGAGTAGATATTACTGGACTCTTGTGATATCTCTTCTATAATATGTTACACCTCTGAAGGAGTCATAACTATCCTAATAGGTTTTCTGTAATAGTTTGTATTTCCAAATCAATCCTATGTAAGAAAATGCAGAGATGAGCAGAAAAAAATAATAAATCCCCAAAGAATCTCAAAGTTTTGTTTGGGACACATGTATGCATAATGTAATAAGTACACTTAATCATAACACACTAGAGAATCAGTCTATAGTACAGTGCAACTTGTGGGTGCAAGTGTAATTAAAATGTAAGGACCTTTGGGCTGAATTTTCAAGGGATCTTCAATATGATGTCTGTTTGAAACTACTAAAAATGTTGGGTGTATATATTTATAGGTTCAAGTAACTGCTCTCATCATATATAGTAGCCCAATGTCTGTGACTCTGTAACGCTGAAATGCTGGCTGTTCCCTGTGGGTGGCGCTGTTGCCTCCTGCCATAGCGCTTGGCTGACTTCTGTGCTGCTCAGGAGCAAGTAGTGCAAGCGACCATTTGGGCCCTGCGCTCCCCGTGCTGCAGGGGGAGCGCGGGGCCCAAATGGCTGCTTGCAACTGTGCGGCGGCCTGGCTGAGCGGCGCAGAAGTCAGCCAAGCCCCATAGCAGGAGGTGAAGGGGGGTGGTGGTGACATACACAGCTAGGGGGCGGGCCCTGGCCATGTATGTCACTGCCTCGCCCTCCTTCGCCTCCTGTCGTGGCGCTCAGCTGACTCCTGAGCCGCTCAGCCAGGCCCGGTTTGTTGGGGGGGGAGGGAAGGGGGAGAGATAGCGAGCACATGCATGCTCAGGAGAGAAGTGTGAGATAGAAGGGGAATAGGACGTGAAGGAGAGACCCGAAAATCCCGTCTTATGATGGGCTATTAGCTAGTTTCATATTTATTTTTATTTATATATATAAAAAATAGCCCGATGTCTGTGCCTCTAATGCTGTAGCATTGTGTTGCCTCTGGGGGGTGCTCTTGCCTCCCACTGTGGCGCTCAGCTGGGCTGCCGTGGGGAAGAAGCATCTGTGACACTGAAAAATAAAGTCATGGGCAGGGCCATGCTGAGAGTGGAGCCACCATATACACACACACTGCAGGCCCATGGCAACACACTGCCCATAGCACAGAAAGAGTGGAGGCTGCCGGTGAGTCACTGCCCCCCTCGCCCTCTGAACCAGAGCCCCGGGCCTGCAAGGCAGCCCCAGCCCCTGAACGACCACACGAGCCTCGCCCACACAGCACCCCGGCCAGTGCAGAGGCAGGCCCCACCATGCGCGCACACACACACACAGTCCTGTGACATCCCACTGCCTTACCCCACAGCACCGTCCCCCCAAACACTTAATTCGAAATAGGGGGCCTCCCAAGGAGCCCTGGTGGCCACTGGGGGCACAACCAGGAAAACTTACTCTCCTCCCCCCCCCCCCAGCCCTGGAGCCATTAAAGGGGTAGACCCTGGCCCCAGTGCCTGGGCTAGCTCCAAGTCTGCCAGCCTAGAGCCAGCAGTGGCCACCGGGGCCCCTGACCCAGTGGCCCCAAACCATGAGCCAGCAAGCCAGTGGCAGCCAGCCCTCCACCACTCCCCAGGAGCAGTCTGCCAGCTCCCAGGAGCATGCCAGGGGCTGGGGAAGGCGGGCGCCTTCCTGGTCCAGGGTGGAGATCATGGACCTTATTCAGGTTTGGGGGGGATGCCCCCAATGTCCATGATCTCCACACTAGATGGAGGAATGTGACCATCTATGGCAGGATAGCTGCCAGCCTGGCCACCAAAGACCGCATGCGAACCCAGGAGCAGGTTTGCATGAAACTCAAGTTGGTCCGGCGAGACCCCCAACACTGAGCCTTGAGCTTCCCCTTGCTTCCCCCTTCCAGCTCCCTCCCCCCAGGTTTCCCCCTCCGCTCTCCCACCCTTTCTCTTCCTCTCTCCCACCTCCTTTTCCCAGTCTCCCCAGAGATTCATCTCCCCCCCCCCTCCAGTTTTGTTCAATAAACCCAGTTTCTATTTTTGAACATACATGTCTTTTATTTGACATCAGGAAGGGGGGCTAGGGAGGGGTAAGTGGAAGGGCATGAGGGAGGAATGGGGCACGAGCCCCCGATGGGGAGGACTGGGGAGGCTCTGAGGGCTCCTCGGGGTGGACGCTCTCCTGCAGGGCCTCTTGGATCCTGACAGCCTCTCCGATGGACCCCCCAGATGGCAGCCTGCAGCAAGTGCAGCCAGGCTGATGGCAACGACCCCACGAGATGCACCAGCATACCCAGGGGCAGCTCTGGCTCCATGTGGCTGAGTGCTGTGGTGTCCCGAGTGCGGGCATTCAGGGCACTCCAAGACAGGACTGCTTTGCTGTCCCTCATTGAGGTAGAAAGCAAGCAGGGAACCCTGAGAACTGTCTGTCTGGGCTGGGGGTAGGGTCCCTTTAAGCACGGAGCTCATTTAGCCTCAGGCAGCAGCCCTACACACTAAGTCCTAACCTGATGCCCTGCCGGCACTGGTTCCAGCCAGCCTTAACTTCGGTTCCGAGTCCACTCAGTGTGGATGCACTATTTCAAAATAGCAAAATGCTATTTCAAAATAGTTTTTGTGTATAGATGCTTTATTTTGAATTAACTTAATTCAAATTAACCATTTTGAATTAAGTTAACTCAAATTAACGCTGTAGTGTAGATGTACCCATAGAGATCTATAAAGCCATGAATGCTTTGGAGAAAATGAATTGGCGAGTTTTATTTCACACAGCTCAAGAAGTAGGATTCACCCAAAGAAATTAATAGGTAGCAGGTATAAAACAAACACGAACAAGTGCTTCTTTGCTCAATACACAATCAGTGGAACTTATTGTCAGGGAATTTTGTAAAGATCAAAAATATAACTGGGCTCAAAAAAGATTTAGATAAGTTTGTGGGGAATATATCTATCAATGGCTATTATCCAAAATAGATAGTGATGCAGGCCCATGTTCTTAGTGTCCCTAAGCCTCTGTCTGCCAGAAGCTTAGACTGAACAACAAGGGATGGATCACTCAAAATTGTCCTGTTTTGTTCAGTCCCGCTGAAGCATCTGGCCTCTGGGGAAGACAGGACAATCGGTCTGACCCATGATCGTCATTCTTATTTTGTATGGAAGCTCCACATGCCTTCCAAAGCCAATAATAAGCATTGCACAAAATGGGGATCCAATCCTGGTTGGGGCATTTAGTCACAGACTCACTACGCATGATAACTGTAAAGAGTATTGCTGGGTATCTTCTGGTTCATGTCTTAGGCTGAAACCCTGAATTTTTAAGAACATATCACCTGTAGGAGTAAAGAAAATTCCTCCGTCACCACTACAGTCTGGGTGGTTGCTGCTGTTGTGGATTTTTTTTATTCTTCCTCTGAGACACAGCTGGAGCCTGGGCCTTGGCTGGTTATTTCTTGCTCAAATGTTCAGGTTCTAACTGATCATCATATGCAAGGTTGGGAAGGAATTTCCCCCCATGTTCAATTGCCAGAGACCTTGTGATTTTCGTTATCTTCCTCTGCTATGTAGGGCATGGGTCTGAGTGTATCTAAATATATCTCTCTAAATCAATTCACTACCATCAGGGCCGGCTCTAGAGAACGCGAGGCCCGATTCCAGGGGCGGGGCCGCACATGCGTGGGGCCCCGGGCAGCACGGCGCATGCGTCGCACACCCGGGGCACGACGCATGCGCCGTGCGCCCGGGCAGGCCCACGCATGCATTGTGCTCCCGGGGTGCAGCGCATGCGCTGTGCGCCTGGGGGGGGCCCCATGCAAGCATCATGTTCCCGGCGCACTGCGCATGCATCGCTCACCTGGGCACGGGGCTCCCTCAGGCGTGGGGCCCCACACCGGGGAATCGGTGGAATTGGCCTAAGGCTGGCCCTGACTACCATTGCAGGGATCCTGGGCATTGGTGCACCTCGGTCACTGATGTTCTCTGCTTTTGGCATATAACAGTTTAATCTACTTCTGGTTGTTGGACTTGATGTGGAGATGCTGGGTAGTGTTGGTGTCCTGTGACACGCGGGCGATCATACTTTATGATATGATGGTCCCTTCTGGCCTTAAATATTATGACTCCATGACTTATGACAGTGCAAGATTGCTCACATCTTCTATAGTGAAACGGCCATTATTTGTTCCCCTCATTCTTCCTATCATATAGTATTTCAGAAGAGAAACTTTTGGTACCAGGAATTAATTAGATGGTCTATATTTATTCCTAAATCATCTCTACTTTTTCCAGTTCAATGATTTAGAAAAGTGCCAAATGACATTGATTTAGTCACTTGTAAGGTTCAGTTGTAATGATGTATATTTAAAAGGTTAAATTTCACCAGATGAGCTGTCAGGGAAGAGGAGATAGAAATTAATACGAACAAGAGTGAGACAGAGATAATTCAGGCTAGCACATTGGCTATTCTTTTCAATATGTCCATGGGAAAACATAATGTCTAAGTAGGTCTAAGTCAGTAGGTTTAAATATTGGAGTTTGATCCCATAAGCTAGTTTAGTCCTTTAAAATATATTTTAAAGATGCTAAATCAAAAATTTCTTTTTTCTCCAAAGAAATGTCATGATTTTTTAAAAACTCTTTTCAGCTTTAGATAAAAGAGATGATCAATATTTTATCTGCTGTGAAACCAATTTAAAATGGTGTTTGTAGAAAAATTGCCATGTTTTTTGTGTTCAGGCAGAATAATTAAGATAACAATTAGAAAGTGTTTTGTACAGTATTTAGACCATAAAGAGTCAACTCCCACAAGGGTGAGGGGTGCCTTCTTTGGAAAGGTCAACTGGTCTGGTGTGTTTGTTCTGTCAGCATCACTGAACATGTGCATTTTATTAATATAGATATCTATATAGATATAGTCATTTTAATAAATTGTGGATTCCCATGAAGTAGTGTTAATGAGATAATTGTAATGATTCACGTTTAGCTTTTTTTTATTCACTTTTTCATCTCCTAAAACCCATGCTCAGCAAGGTCTCTAGAGTTCCTGTTATAAAATAAAATTAAAGAAAGATAACTTTTCATCTATTTTAACAGCAAAAATACATCCTGCAATACCACATTGCTACTCATTTCACTACATTTCCTGTCTTCAGGAAAAGATCTGAAGTAACATCTAAACATGAAGTTGTGCCCTTCATGTCAACAAATTTGGGCTATGTCAGACAGAGAAGGAAAATGAATGTCAAATTGTGCCCTGCTCTCAGGCTGCAGACTTCAGATCTGGAGACTGTCAGAAAAAAACAGCTCAGTTCCTGTGATTTGTCAACATATTGTAGAAGGAGGGAGATGTGCTCTAAGATAGATGGGCAAAATGGCTTTCATCCAAGAGGTGCCTCACATAAAACTATGTTTAAAAATACACTGGGAACTTTAAGGCTTTTGTCCTGGGGTTAAATCTTAGCTTCAGTGGGACCATCCTGATATCTGAACTGTTTAGATGGCCCATGCATACAGAGTCCATTGCATTTTCTGGGACTGAGTGAATTTAAATTCTCTTCTCTTAGACCATGTCTATACCTATGGATAAATTGGAACTGCTGCGATTGAGGTAGCAGTGTCTGCTCCCACTGTCCAAGAATTATAAGGTGAGTGTGTGGGAGATCTCCTATTGACACAGCAGAGTGTGGACACCGTTTATAAGTCAGCCTAAATTATGTTGACTTCAGTTATTTAAGTTACATAACTGAAGTTGCATAACTTAGGTTGACTTACAGCCTTAGTGTAGACCACCTCTTAGATTTCCCCATGGGTAACAGAGAAGAACTGGATACATACCAGAATCATTTTGAAGAAAATGAAGAGAGGGAACAGAGGATGACATTAATTTTGGAAATACATCTGCCTAGCTAGACAATGTTCCAACTGCTGGAAATGCTGCCACTTCAGACAAATGTCATGAGAGAATTCTTAGGCATGGAAATAAATAACTAAGAAATAGCAGAAGATGGAAAGATTTTGACAACTTTGAAAACGGGGGTAATAGAAATAGGATGAAATTTTGCAAGGTCATACACATAGGGTATGTCTAAACTACATGGCTCCATCGACGGAGCCATGTAGATTAGTTTACGCGGAAAAGGGAAATGAAGCTGAGATTTAAATAATTGCCACTTCATTTAAATCAAAATGGCCACTGCACTGTGCCAATCAGCTGATTGTCGGCACAGCGCGGCAGTCTAGACAGGGATCTGCCAACCCCAGAACCCTTTGTCGGCAGATCCTGTAAGCGCATACAGGATCTGCCGACGAACGGTTCTGGGGTCGGCACAGCGTGGCAGCTATTTTGATTTAAATGAAGTGGCGATTATTTAAATCGCAGCTTCATTTCCCTTTGCTGTCCTGCCTAATCTACATGGCTCCGTCGACAGAGCCATGTAGTCTATACACACACTTAGGAACTAGTCACAGGAGTTTTTGCAATAAGCTTGGGATTTACAGTTGAAACAACAAAGGAGAAGAAAGACCTGGGTGCATAGGTCAATCATAGGATCACTAAGAGCTACCAAGATGATGAAGCCATGAAAAAGGCTAACACAATCCTCGGACCATTAAATGAGATATTTCCAGTGAAGATAGTGAAGTATTTTTTCCATTGTGCAAAGTGCTGGTGAAACCACATCTGGAATACTGGGTGCATTTCTGGTCTCCCATGTTAAAGGAAGATGGACTCAAACTGGAACAGATGCAGAGAGGGGCCAGTAGATGATTAGCAGAACGGAGAAACTGCCTTTCAAGAAAAGACTTAAGAAGTTTAGTTTGTTTATCCTAGCAAAATAAAAGCTGGGAGGAGTTTGATCTCTAAAATATAGCAGAGGATAAATACCAGAGAGAGGAGTTACTTAAGGCAAGGACCAATATTGACACAAGAACAAATGTATATAAACTGGCTATCGATACATTTAGGTTTCAATTAGATGAAGGTTTCTGATCACCAAAGGAGTGACATTCTAGAACAGTTTTCCAAGGGGGCAGTAGTGGTTGCAAAAAAAAAACTAGTTTCAAGACTGAGCTTGATAAGTTTATAGAAGTGATGGTATGATGTAGTTGCCTACAATAACATAGATCCCAGCTGCTACTGCTATTAGCAAATATCTCCAACAACTAGAGATGAAAGACTAAGTGAGGAGGGTTCTGAGTTACTACAGAGAATTATTTTCCAGGTTTCTGGCTGGTGGGTTTCCCCCCTCCCCCCCCCTTTTTAGGGTTGGGAAGGAACTCTTGTCCAGGTCCAATTGGCAGAAACCCCTGACTTCCTCTGAAGCATAAGCCATTGCTGGTTAGGACTAGAGTAAATGGTGTATTCTGTGTAACTTTCATTCTTTAAATCAAGATTTGAGGACCTTAGTAACTCAGTCAGAGATTATGGTTTTATTGTCAAAGATCTGTGGCCTGTGATGTGCAAGGGGTTAGACTAGATCATAATGGTCCCTTCTTAAAGTCTATCAGTCTATGATTCTATGAAATGGTCAGAAAGAGCTACTTCTAAGGCTACGTCTAGACTGCAGGCTTCTTTCGGAAGAAGCTTTTCCGGAAGAGATCTTGCGGAAAAACTTATTTTGAAAGAGAGCATCTACACAGCAAAAGCGCAATGAAAAAGCAATCTGCTTTTTCGAAAGAGAGCATCCACATTTATTAGACACTATCTCGCATATAAGGCCACCTGGAAACAGTTCTGGCAGGGCATTAGGTCAGCAGTTGCTTCCGGGTGCTGTTGCCCAAGGCTATCTGAGACGTGTGCTTAAAGGGACCCCCCTGGACAGCCATTTCTCAGCTTCTGCTGCGTGCTTGCCTACCTCTCTGAAAGACAGCAAAGCTTTAGCAGTGCATGCTCTGGTTGCCCATCTTTTGGATGCCAGAGCATACTTTTTGCCATGGAGCCGGAGATGCCTCTGGGCATGCGATGGCCCCATACTAACATGCTGCAGCTTCTGCAGCACTTTGTGCAGACTGTCTTGATGGTCCTGCCACAGCTCGATTCTGAGCTCATCAGCAAGTCTCTCTGCCTGGATGCAGGAGCAAGGCCTTTGCAACCGCACCCCACAGTGGAGAGATGATTCTGGAGGCTGGACACCAGTTCTGAATGGTGGGACCAGCTGGTCATAGAGCAGTGGCATGACCAACAGTGTCTCCAAAACTTCTGCATGCAGAAGACCACCTTCATGGAGCTGTGTGCCTGGCTCGCCCCTGCCGTCCGATGATGGGACACCCACCTGTGACCTGCCATCCCCCTGGAAAAGTGAGTTGCCATCACCATATGAAAGCTCGCCACCCCAGACAACTACTGGTTGGTGGGCAATCAGTTTGGCGTGGGGAAGTTCATCATCGGGGCCCTCCTCATGGAGGTACAGCACTCTCTGGCTGCAGTCCCTGTGGGGCGGGAATCCTGGAAAGGGGGACCCTAGGGAAAGGGGGGTGGGGTGGAGTGGGGGTGAGGGGAAAGCCCTGTCCCGGGGGGGGGGGTGGTGCCATCCCCAGGGCTGTCCTTAGGATTTATGGTGCCCTAGGCGGGATTATTAAACTGGTGCCCCTATGCCTGACTTACTCTTCCACCCCTACCTCCTCCCCTTCCCAGAGACCCCAGCAGCCAATCCCCTCCCTCAGACTGTGCTGCAGGCAGCGCATTCGGCCCTCTCTAGGAGTCAACCCTGCTGTTACATGTGTAACCCTCCCACCAGGTAGGCCTGGCAGCAACCAGGGCCAGGTTCAATATCTAGAGGCTCATCTCACACAGAACCGGCTCGAGCCCCCACCCAGTAGCCTGGGAAATTCACACACCCCTGGGCGCCACTGAGAGGCAATGCTTCCCCACTCGCAAGCACAGAGTCTGAGTGAAAAAAAGAAACTTTTAATGAAAGAGAGAGAAGTCACATGGCATTATCTTGGGAAAATACCACAGCAGAGTTCTCTGTACCCCACTTCAAATGCCCCACTTACAGCTCTGTCCAGTCAGTGCAGACCCTGACACATCATCCGGATGACTCCCCTCCTTGGCTATGTCTACACTGGCGGGTTCTTGCGCAAGAACTGCCAATCTTGCGCAAGAATCTGCAGAGCGTCCACACTGCCCTCCTGCTCTTGCGCAAGAAGATTTACAGTACGGCGTGGTAAGAGAGGGCTTCTTGCACAAGAGCTATGCTCTTTTCTAACAGGTGTAAGCTGTCTTGCACAAAAGGGCAGTGTGGACGCACGGTAGGTGTTTCTTGCGCAAGAAAGCCCTGAGGCTAAAATAGCCATGAGAGCTTTCTTGTGCAAGAGAGCGTCCACACTGCCGTGGGCACTCTTGTGCAAAAGCCCATGTTGCTCATGGCAGTGTGGATGTTCTTGCGCAAGAACCCGCCAGTGTAGACATAGCTCTTGAGCCTGAGGCTAGGCCACCTTCGTGCTGCTCCTGTAGTCCGCTGGCCGCTCCCGCCAGCCGCTCGCCGGTCATTCCCACCAGCTGCTCCACTGGCTGCAATGGGTCTGGCTCCCGCACAAACCAGTGATTTCAGCTCTTAGTGATTTCAGCTCTTTAGCCACCACCCAGGCTGGCAAAAGATTCCAGCTTCCACTGGACTAGCAAAAAGACTCCTCATGGAGTCTGCTTTAGGTCTGTCCTTAAAACCAGGGGGAAAGGAGCAGGTTGAGCCAGTCTTTCAGCTCACACCTGGCAGGCATGAAACAGGCTGACTCAGCCCTCAAGCCCTTTCTCTCCCCCCTCCCCCCAACTCAGTTCACTCAACTCTAGCAGTGGGGAGGCTTGTTCCCCTGAGACCTCTTACAATGATGGTGTCTCTCCTGCAAGCAGTGGTGTCATATTTTACAGTTCCCACATTTAGGGGTAGCATGATTTGTGACCCCCCACAACAGCCCCAAATTAGTTACAATACACCACATTCCATTCCAACACTGATCCTCTATCACCCTGGCTGAATTGGATTTACATAACCACACCTCGGATTCCTTCCCCCTCCTGGCATGAGCTGTATTTACATATCAACAGTTAACAGTTAATTATCTTGCAGAGCTAAACAATTGGGCTACGTCTACACTGGCATGATCTTGCGCAAAAACTCTTTAGCATGTGCTTTTGCGCAAGAGATGTGCTTTTGTGCAAGAGCATCCATGGCAGTGTAGACGCTATCTTGCACAAGAAAGCTCTGATGACCATTTTAACCATAGGGCTTTCTTGTGCAAGAAATTCATGTTGCCTGTCTACACTGGCCTCTTGAGCAAGAACAGTTGTGCAAAAGGGCTTATTCCTGAGTGGGAGCGTCAGAGTTCTGGCGCAAGAAGCCCTGATTTCATACATTAGAACGTCAGTTTACTTGTGCAAGAACACGCGGCCAGTGTAGACAGGCAGCAAGTTTTTGCGCAAGAGCAGCCACTTTTGTGCGAAATCGCGCCAATGTAGACACAGCCTTGGAGTGAGCACACCCACCCCCCAGGGCAGCTCTCCTTTTAGCTGGCTGATAGCAAGCAGTAGTTTAGCCCCTGCTTACACTTGCTCCACTGCTTACCGTCCATCCTGGCAGAGTGGTACCCCAGAAATACTGGTGCCCTAGGCAACTGCCTATTCTGCCTATGCCTAAGGATGGCCCTGGCCATCCCATCCTCATGCAGCCCTGCAGGGGGGTGGGGAGGTTGGCCTCATAGGGGGTGGCTCCTGGGGTTTTTGAGGGGGAGAGTGGAGGGGGGCAGGCACCTCCCAAGGGCTCAGGCACCCCCTCTGATTCTCTGTTTTGTGTGTTTCTTTGTGTCCTTCTGCAGGTGGTGAGGGCCACCAACTCCATTCTGCTTTGCAGGGTCATCTGCCTAGGAGACCTGGACCCAAACGTCACAGGATTTGTCACCCTGGGGTTCCCCAACTGTAGAGGAGCATTGATGGAACCCACATCCCAATCCGTGCACCACATCATCAAACCGCCCAATACATCAACCGAAAGGGCTATTTATCCATGGTGTTGCAGGCCCTAGTCGACCACCGTGGACAGTTCACAGACATTTTTGTCGGGTGGTTGGGCAGGGCGCACGACACCCGCATTTTCAGAAACACCAGCCTCTACCAGAAGCTGGAGGCTGGCTCATTCTTCCTCTAGCGTGACTTTTGTGTTGGGGATGTGCAAATGCCACTGTGCATTGTTGGGGATGCAGCCTACCCCCTAATGCCGTAGCTTATGAAGCCCTACACTGGCCACCTGGACCCCAGCAGGGATTGAAGGCCCCAATTCAATGTTCACCTTAGCCAGGCCCAAATGCAGGTGGAATACGCCTTTGGGCACCTCAAGGCACAGTTCAGGTGCTTCCCGACCCACCTCAATGTGGGGGAGCACAAGACCCCAGAGGTGGTATCGGCATGTGTTCTCCACAACATTGTGGAGAGGAAGGGTGGAGGCCTTCCTCCTGGGGTGGGGACCAGAGGCTGACCAGGAAGGAAGGGCCTTCAAGCAGCCATGGATAGCTGCAATCCGCTAGGCCCATAAGGCTGGGGTGTGCATCCGGGAGGCCCTGAGGGAGAGTTTCTCTCAAGGACCCCAATAACTCTCCCCAGGGCCTCCCCACTAGGGGCCTATGCCTTTCCCAGCACAACCCTTCCCTTTCCCCCTCCCCTGTATTCTCAGTAAACACACCAGTTTTGGGTTGAAAAACAAAACCTTTGTATTTTTTTTTCAGAAAAGTAACTGGGGAAGGTGGAGGGGGGGCTGAGAACCTGGATGGAGGAGGGAAGAGGGGGGCTCAGGGATGGGAGTGGCATGTGGTGTGACTGGAAGTGCTGCCTCGGGTCTGGGGACTTCAGTGACCTTGGGGGTGGGTGGGGCCTGGGACAACAGGAGGGTGGGCAGGAGTGGGGGCTGCAGTGGGGTCAGGTATGGCAGGGGGCATGGGCATAGCAGGGGAGGCTGGAGTGTGGGGGGCAGGAGCAGGGACAGGAGCTGGGTGTGCCATCATTTCCCGGATGGTGGCACACATGTTTTCACCCTGCCGCACAAGCAGGTCCCACATGTGGTTCTGCCTCTCGGCATCATCCCGGACCTTCTGGGCCAAGGTTTGCTGCGTGTCGCGGAGGATGGCCACACGCTGTCTTATAAGGTCCTTATGGACCCTTCTGCTCTTGCGGCTCCCCCAGGGCTGGGCAGCTGCCTCTGATGGTGTGGATCGCCCCTCAGCAATGGCTGGTCTGGCAGTGGAGAACAAAGAGAGAGAGACGGTCAGTCATCCATACAGACACTGTCCATGAGGCTGTGAGCTGCAAGCAACAGTCCTTGGGCCAGAGAATGGGGAGATCCCAGGAGCAAGGTCATGTGTGGCCTGCACAGCAGGTCCTGCCTCACGGGGGCGCCGAGATGCCCAGGGAACCACGCTTCCCGCGCCCTCCTCCCCCATGCCACAAGCAAGCAGGCAAGGGAAATGGCCAGCCACCCTGGGATCCCATGGGTGGGAGAGGGGCCTGGAGCAGCCTGGCCTTCCATCCGGGTCACACACACACCTGCACCTGGCAGCGCTGTCTGGGGGAGCGGGTGGTGCCTCACATGTGCAGGCATGCCCGTCTGCTGTGTGCGGCACTCCTCGGTCTGTGCGGGGTTGTGCGTGTGCCCTTGTGCCCAGCCTGCTTCCAGCAGTGGCTTGTGGTGGGAGGGCATCCACCTTAGGGATCAGACATGTGTGTGGCCTCCCCTGAGTCTGTGAGCAGGAGACCGGGGGTGCTCTGGGGCTGCCTCTGAGGACACGTGCGGCAGACTGGTGCTGCACATGCTTCCATGTGCACGGACTGCAGCACAATGTCCAGACCGAGCAGCCGAGCGACGATCGCACCCCACCCCCTCTGCGCCCGCCTCACCCGCCATGTGTGTGACAAACTGAGAGCACTCACCTGATGATCCCTCCCCACCCACGGAGGATGTCTGTGACACATCCAGGCCCTGGGGTACCAGCTCGAGAGTCAGAGTGATGGTGCTGGCCGTCTCCTCCTCCTGCAGCTTGTCCTCCTCCTCCTCCTCCTTCACAGGGAGCCCTGGGCAGATGATGAGGGGCATCTCTAAGCCCGAATCCACCACCAGGGATGGGGAAGGGGCTGAACCACTCCCCCAGGATTTGGTGGATCTCCTGGTAGCAGGGGCAGGAGTGGGGTCCTGCCCCGGGGTGAGAGCTAAGCTCCCTGGCCCTGGCTTAGCCCTGGCAGAGCTCCTTGATCTTGCTCTTGACTTGGTCCAAGGTCCGGGTGTGGTGGCCTCTCACGGCCACAGCCTCGGCCCTCTGGCCATATATATTGGCATTTCAACACTGGGAGTGGAGATCCTGCAGGGTCTCCTCCTCACCCCACAGCCCAAGGAGGGACAGGATCTCTGCCTCAGACCAAGATGGTGCAAGTCATTTGCTGCCCCTGGCTGGGTTCTGGGAAACCTGGTGGTGCTAGTGGGGAGGTTGTGGCTGGACCATGAGTCCAAATCTGAGTGGCAGGAAGAACCGTGAGGTCAGATGCAGCTGTCTGGGCTGGCTTCCTACCACAAGGCTTGTCTAGGGTGCCTGCAGGAGAGCTGGCAGGAGACAGGAACTATAGAGTTCTGATTAGTCTGGATGGAGTAGCCACCAGCACACGCACCTGTGTTATTTCCTGGAGGCCTCTTCTTTCAAAAGAACTCCCTTTCCAGCATCCACACATGCCTTTTTCAGAAAAAGCTTTTTGGAAAAAGGCTTCTTACTGTAGAAAGAGGTATACCACCATTGGAAAAACCCCTCTGTTCTTTGGACTTTTTGTGTGGATGCAAGTATTGTTTTTCCGGAAAAACGCGACAGTGTAGATGCACTCTGAAAGTGCTGAAAAGCCATTGGGAATATCAGTCTCTGTAGAAAGGGGAAAATACTGATTAAGTTCTTGATAGCATCTCCCGGGGAAAAATTCTCCTTATCCAATGATGATTTAGTGTCATTTGACTGTCTTTCAGGCAAAAGTGTTCTTGGATATGTGGCTCAGAGTTCCAAGGAAGATATTTGGGGATGAGGAAAAGAAGGTAGGAGAAAATAATATACATACTATAATCTCAAAACTCCACAAGAGATAAATATCCTGTTCTTGGCAATTCCAGCTCATGGTGATTTCTCTCTCATGCACACATGCACACTCACACACCTGACTAAATGCAAAAAGACTACTTGTGGATCTCGTGTGATTGATATTCAGTTACTGTGTCAGAGCATACACCAGCAATCGGTGGAGCCTGAGAGAACACAGTAGCACAATTACTCCTTTTTATTGAGGAAAACTTACATTACCCTAGCTATATTACTTTTCCATTTTCTTTCTTTTTTGCTTGTTTCTTTTTGTTAGGTGGGAGTTGCCCCAGGCCATTTAGCTTTTTTAGTTTTAGAGGGTGGAAGTAGAAGTGTGACTGTGTGCACCATTCTGTCTGCACAAGGAAGGTATGAACAAGAAAAATTCTCTAGGGGCTTGACTACACTACAGAGAAGATCAAAGCCTCTGCAGTTGATCTTCCGGGGTTCGAATTAGTGGGTTTAGTGAAGAAACACTCATTCGAACTGAGAGGGTGCTCCCATCAGTGCCAGTAGTCCTGCTCCTACAAGGAATAAGGGAAGTCAAAGGGAGAGTGTGCTCCCGTCAATCTACTGCTGTGTAGACAGCACCAAACGGCGATTTAAGATACTTCGACTCCAGCTATGTAATTAATGTAGCTGGAATTGTGTATCTTAATTCAAATTGATCCCCTAGTGTAGACCTAGCCTAGGTAAACAGTGTGAAATAAACACTCATAACATTACTCCTTAGAGGTCTGTGTTCTGTGTAAGTCCAGAGAGGCCTGACATCTGTAATTTATGGCAGTAAGTAAGAGTTGTCCAATTTTTGCTTGTCAAAAGTGTTTGGTTAAAGTCTGGATTATAACTCTGGTGATGCAGGTGAAGGGGTGCGTGGAGGAGATGGAGAAGGTTTAGTGACCATATCAGAATTGAAATCTAAGGAGGAAAGTTAATAATTGGCTCGAAGGTTGAGGTTTAGACATTAGATAAGCGGTTTCAGTATGAGACATTGAACCATTTCCAGGTTGCAAATGTGATTGACTTTGGTACATTTCTTTAGTTGGAATTTATAAACAAATAGACAGCCACTTAGAATCCTCTTTATAATGTATTTATTTAAGATTCGTTATTTCTCATATTAATTTGATGATTTAACTCATTTGATGATGTAACAACAACCTAATATTGAGATTAACTTGTTGATTTTGCCTTGATTTGATAGCTGTATTTGTGTGTGTGTATGCGTGTGTGTGTATGCGTGTGTGCATTTAGTTTAGTACTGTTGACTGGCACTTAGCTGTGATGGGTTTTATTTTATTTTTGGTTACGTTTTAATGAAATTTATAAAATATACTGACTGATATTTCCTTTGGTAAATAATGTGGGGTCGGAGGACCTGGGTGGATACTAATCTAAAGCCCTGACCACATCTCCCGAATCAGTTTTTGTTTCTCGCAAGGGGAAGTTAGACGGTATTCTCAGAAGTGCTGATATGCCAACATTTGGTACTGGGAACTGTATGGTCAGGGCTCCAAATGTCAGCTCTTCAGATATCAGCGTAGACAGCCAGTGTCAGCTACCAGCCGACAAACTAGTTTATTTCAAAAAGATCAGAGATCTTTGTTCAGGCTTTTATTGTCATGATGAGGATGGACTACATGGAATTATTTATCTTTGATGGGGATTGGGAGCAGAATACCTCTTGAGAGCTCACAGGCAAGTACCCCATTATGCAGCACTAATGATGTGAGTGCTCATGCCTACTGACATGAATGATTTATGGGCAAGACAAGGGAACATTGATGGCACTCATAGGAACAGAGGGCTTCTGCAAAACAACTGATGCAAAAGATAATGGACTGAATGAAGAAAAAAATTAAATCCCACTAAATTGGAAGATACATTTTTAAAGAACAGAATTAATTATCGTAAATTTCCTTCAGCTACAGCAAATGGACCCAGCTAATGGCAGCTGGACAATAAGTGCAGTTTGTAAGTAAAAATATGCACATACAACCTATATGTGTAGTTTTCTGGGACTGGTGCCCTTGTTATGTGATGCTTATTTCAATAAGCGTCTTTGGATTTATATTACATCTCAGGGCTTTTGTTGTTGTTGCTTTTGTTTAATAAACTGGCAGGTTTATGTATGGCACGTGCATATCTAGAAGCTAGGTAAGAGTTCATGGCTGTGCAAGCCCACTGGGTGTGAGTAGGTGGGAGTCACTGAACTGTGCAGTAGACAGGGGCTACAGCCTCTCTGCCTGGGGTCTTTGTATCCTGTCTCTCACAGAAGCAGATGCCCTGCTAGCAAGGCATACCAGGCCTGCAACAGTGAAGGAAGGTGTCTGGATTTGCCCATTAATGCAAAATGCCATGTGCTTTCTCACCTTTACCTGATAAACTGTAGTGGAATTGCTTCTTTTCCTCAGCATTGATGTGTCTTACCTATCTACACTGACAGCTCTTTGAGGAAAAGGTTGTTTCACAGAATATGTCTGTACAACACCTATCATGATGGAGCCCAATATCACTTAAAGGTCCTGTAGGTACCACTCTAACACAAATATAAATAATAATAGTAGTAAGTATGTCATATATAATAGCACCACAGAGATGCATTAATTGCAGTAATTGCATTACTTTGCATTTATCAACATTAAAAATCATCTGTCATTTTGTTGCCCACCTAATTTTGTGAGACCCTTTTGAAGCTCTTCATAGTCTTTGATCTTAACCATCTTGAACAGTTTAGAATTGTCTGCAGATTTTGCCACTTTGCTGATAGCCCCATCCTCCAGATCATTTATAAATATGTTGAACAGGATTGGTCCCGCTACAGATCCCTGCAAGACACCACTAGTCACCTCTTTCCATTCTGAAAATTGACCATTTATTCCTACCCTTTGTTTCCTGTCTTTTATTAACTAGTTATCAGTCCATGAGAGGACCTTCCCTCTTATCCCATGACAGCATACTTGGCTTAAGAGCCTTTGGTGAGGGACCTTGTCAGAGGCTTTCTGGAAATCTAAGTACACTATATCCATTGTATCCCTCTTGTCCACATGCTTTTTGAGCCCCCTCAAAGAATTTTAGAAGACTAGTGAGGCATGATTTCCTTTTACAGAAACCATGTTGACTTTTCCCCCAACAAATTATGTTCATCTATATGTCTGACAATTCTGTTCTTTACTATAGTTTCAACTAATTTGCTTGGTTAAGTTGGACATACCAGTTTGTAATTGCCAAGATCACCTCTGGAGCCCTTTTTGAAAACTGGTGTCACATTAGCTATCTTCCAGTCATTTGGTAGAGAAGAAGATTTAAAGGATGAGTTATAAACCACAGTTATTAGTTCTGCAATTTCACATTTGAGTTCTTGGGAGAATGCCATCTGGTCCTGGTGACTTGTTACTGTTTAGTTAATCATTTTTTCCCAAAATCTCCTCTAATGACACCTCAATCTGGGACATTTCCTCAGATTAGTCCTCTAAAAATAATGACTCAAGTTTGGGAATTTCCCTAATATTCTCATCCATGAAGACCGACACACAGAATTTATTTAGTTTCTCTGCAGTGACCTTATCGTCTTTGAGTGCTTCTTTAGCATCCCAATCGTCCAGTGGCCCACTGGTTATTTAGCAGGCTTCCTGCTTCTGATGTACTTAAAATGTTGCTATTACTCTTCAATTTTTCACTAACTGTTCTTCAAATTTCTTTTTGGCCTTCTTAATTATATGTTTATATTTCATTTGACAGAGTTTATGCTCCTTTCTACTTTCCTCACTAGGATTTAACTTCCACTTTTTAAACAATGCCTTTTTATCTCTCACTACTTCTTTTACTTGGTTGTTAAGCCACAGTGGCACTTTTTTGGTTCTCTTACTGAGGTGTTTTTTTTTAATTTGGGGTTTAACTTGAGCCTCTATTATGGCATCTTTGAAAAATTTTAATGCAGCTTGCAGGAATTTTACTGTTGGCACTGTACCTTTTAATTTCTATTTAACGAAAATCCTCATTTTTGTGTTGGGCTGCTGTGGCGTTCTTCCCACCACAGGGATGTTAAATGTAATTATATTATGGTCACTATTTCCAAGCAGGCCAACTATAGTTATCTCTTGGATCCTGCACTCCACTTAGGACTAAATCAAGAATTGCCTCTCCTCTTGTGGGTTCCAGAACCAGCTGCTCCAAGAAGCAGTCATTTAAGGTGTCAAGAGACTGAGCTATGGTTACCCAAACATTTCAACCAAAAATATTGTTTTAGGTAAAACAACAAAAATATGTATTAACTAAAGAAAGATAAATTTTAAGTGATCATAAGTGCTAACCATAAAGGACAGAGAAAATAAAAAAGTAAAACACACTTTCTAAAACCTAAAATATTAATCTTTGCAAAAGTTGAATCATACAGCTCTTTCTCGCCCTGACAGATGGCACAAACATGTTCAGTTTCTTAACACTCAGTCTGTGACTACCTTCGTGCCTGGGACCACCATTCCCCAGTTCAAAGTCTTTGTTCTCCAGATGTTCTTCCAGGTATGGAGGTGTGAGGAGAGGCCAAATTATGATGTCATTGTCTCATTCTTCAAGGTCCCTTCCAGTTCTATGAGATAGGTATATCTCCATATTATTATTATATATTATAGTTTCTTCCATCTTACTAGACAGTTCCTTGCTGGGATGTGAGAGTTAGACAGCCCCTATGCCGCATGTGCCTTCTCTGAGAAGTCTCTAGGACAGTGGATTGTGCACTAATGAGTAGCGTGGTCTAGCAGCAGGGGTTCCAACTTAGCTCCCAGATCCCCTTTTTATACTCCCTGTCCTGTCCTGTCCACTGACTTCTGGCAAGAGGGGTGAGTATGGCCTGCTCTACCCACCAAGGCTCAGTAAGTCATTCCTCTTCTTCTGGCTACATGGGAGGCCGTACCATCTCACTACAATGAGCCAATAATGCCATCTGGTTATTGATAGTTACTCTTTTGTTGTAACTGAAAGGTTCATTGTGAATTTCAAAACATATTTCAGTAACACATATAATAATACTTCATAACTTCACTCATATTGATAGCATTTACAATCCAAAATTATTGTTGTTCAACAGATCAAGACTTGCAAAATAATATCTCACAATACATACTTTGTGCAAAATGTATCATGATGATATCACAGTGATGAGTTTGGGGGTTCCTGGGTACTACTATGAGGTACAGAATTGGATAGCACTATATTTGCTCTTTTTCAGTCCTCTGGAATCTCTCCCATCTTTCATGACTTTTCAAAGATAATTGCTAATGGCTCAGCTATCTCCTCAGTCAGCTCCTTGAGTAGTCTAGGATATATTTCATCAGGCCTTATTATTACATTTTCTGTCTTCGCATCTATCCATTTCCTAATGCTTCCTAACATTCCATCTGATTTTTTCGCTGCCACTACACAATGAGAAGTTTTCAGAGGACTGTACATGATGATTTTAAATTTTCTGTGGTAGGTGGTATCAACTACTTTAGACCCTCAATATGGTTGGATTTATATTTTCCAATGTGGGTTACTTTGTACTAATCAACTTAGAATTTCATCTGCCATTTTATGACCCAGTGATTCCGTTTTGTGAGATCCCTTTGCAACTCTTCACATTCAGCTTTGAATCTAATTATCTCAAGTAATTAAAAATTGTCAGCAAACTGTGCAACATCTCGTTTACCTCTTTTTCCAGATTGTGACTATGTTGAACAGCACTGGCCTTAGTACAGAACTTTGAGGGAATGCATTATTTACTTGTCTCTATTGTGAAAACTGACCTTTTTATTCCTACGCTTGTATCCTATATTTTAACCTGTTAGGGTATGTCTACACGACAAAGTTAATTCAAACTAACAGCTGTTAGTTCGAATTAACTTTCATAGGTGTTACACATGCAAACCGCTAGTTCGAACTTAATTCGAACTAGCGGAGCGCTTAATTCGAACTAGGTAAACCTCATTCTACGAGGACTAACGCCTAGTTCGAATTAAGTAGTTCGAATGAAGGGCTGTATAGCCACTTAATTCGAACTAGTTGGAGGCTAGCTCTTCCCAGCTTGCCCTGATGGCCACTCTGGGCCAAGCCAGGGAAACACTTCTTCCCCCCTCTCGGCCCCAGAGCCCTTAAAGGGACACGGTCTGGCTACAGTGCCCATGCCAGGTGCAAGCCTGCCAGCACCCAGCCAGCAGACCCTGCACCTGGCACGGCATGAGCCAGCCACCCGCTGCCACCCAGCCCTCCGCCTCTTCCCAGGACCAGGCTGGCAGCTCCCAGGAGCCTGCCCGGGGCTGCAAGAGGCAGGCGCCCGCCTGGTCTAGTGTGGAGATCGTGGACCTCATTGAGGTTTGGGGGGGAGACCTCCAACGTCCACAACCTCCGCACTAGGCACAGGAATGAGGCTGTCTAGGGCAGGATAGCTGCCAGCCTGGCCACCAAAGGCCACATGCGAACCCAGGAGCAGGTTTGCATGAAAATCAAGTTGGTCCAGTGAGACCCCCGACCCTGAGCCCTGAGCTTAGAACATAAGAACGGCCGTACTGGGTCAGACCAAAGGTCCATCTAGCCCAGTAGCCTGTCTGCCAACAGCAGCCAACACAAGGTACCCCAGAGGGGATGGACTGAAGACAATGACCAAGCCATTTGTCTCGTGCCATCCATCTCCAGCCTTCCACAAACAGAGGCCAGGGACACCATTCCTACCCCCTGGCTAATAGCATTCCATGGACCCAACCTCCATGACTTTATCTAACTTCTCTTTAAACTCTGTTATAGTTCTAGCCTTCACAGCCTCCTGTGGCAAGGAGTTCCACAGGTTGACTATTTGCTTTGTAAAGAAGAACTTTCTTTTATTAGTTTGAAGCCTGCTACCCATTCATTTTATTTGGTGTCCTCTAGTCCTTCTATTATGGGAACTAATGAAGAACTTTTCTTTATGCACCCTCTCTACACCACTCATTATTTTATATACCTCTATCATATCCCCCCTCAGTCTCCTCTTTTCTAAGCTGAAAAGTCCCAGTCTCTTTAGCCTCTCTTCATATGGGACCTGTTCCAAACCCTTAATTATTGTAGTTGCCCTTTTCTGAACCCTTTCCAAGGCCAAAATATCTTTTTTGAGGTGAGGAGACCACATCTCTACACAATACTGAAGATATGGCGTACCATAGTTTTATACTTCCCCTCCTCCTTCTTCCCCTGGCTTCCCCCTTCCAGCTCCCTCCTCCCAGGTTTCCCCCTCTCCTCTCCCACCTCCTTTTCCCAGTCTCCCCAGAGGTTAATTCCCCCACCCCCAGTTTTGTTAAATAAAGAGAGTTTCTATTTTTGAACATGTGTCCTTTATTTTTTACATCAGGAAGGGGGGCTAGGGAGGGGTAAGTGGAAGGAGGTGAGGGAGGAATGGGGCATGAGCCCCTGATGGGGAGAACTAGGGTGGCTCTGCGGGCTCCTCGGGGTGGAAGCTCTCCTGCAGGGCCTCCTGGATCCTGACAGCCCCCCAATTGACACCCCCGGATGGCAGCCTACGGCAAGTGCAGCCGGGCTGATGGCCGAGTGCTGTGATGTGCCGAGTGTGGGCATTCAGGGCACTCCAAGACAGGACTGCTTTGCTGTCCCTCATCGAGGTAGACAAGCAAGCGGGGAACCCTGAGAACTGTCTGTCCGGGGTGGGGGCTCGGGTCCCTTTAAGCACAGCCCTTGGCTAGCCTGAGGCAGCAGCTCCACACTCTAAGTCCTGGTTCTGGCCAGCCTTAACTTCGGTTCAGGGTCCACTCAATGTGGACATGCTAGTTTTTAAGTCTAGATGCACTAGTTCGAATTAGCTTAGTTCGAATTAACTAATTCGAATTAAGTTAGTTCGAATTAGTGCTGTAGTGTAGACATACCCTTACTGATCCATGAGAGGACCTTCCCTCTTATTTCTTGGTCATTAACTTTGCTTAAGAGTCTTGTCAAAGGCTTTCTGAAAGTCCAAGCACACTATATTAACTAGACTACCTTTTGTATAATGCTTGTTGACCCCCTCAAAATTTTAATATTTTGGTGAGGCATGATTTCCCTTTGTAAAAAGTATGTTGACTATTCCCCTACATATCATGTTAATCTATGTGTCTAATAATGTTGTTCTTTATTTTAGTTTCAACCCATTTGCCAGGTATTGACATTAAGCTCAATGGCTTATATTTGCCAGGATCTCCTTGTGTACCTTTCTAAGAAACCTGTGTTACCTTAGCTATCCTCCAATCATGTTCCAGAGGCTGACTTGAGTGATACTTGCTGTTTCTTGATTCTGTACTCTTTGTTAATTAAACTTTTTCTTATTTTCATATAAACATGTCTCTGAACTATTTTTTAAATATAGCTGTGATCTAAGTCTCAGAGGGATAGCCATGTTAGTCTGTATCTGCAGAAAGAATGAGGAGTCCTGTGGATTTAAAAGTAGCCATCCTTCTCCAAAAAGCTTTGAAACCAGACTACAGAGAGAAACAGAGAGCTGTAATTCATTTGCAAATTTAACACAATCAAATTAGGACTGAATAAGGATTTAGAATGGTTATCTCAATACAAAGGCAATTTTCCCCCTCTTGGCATTCACACCTCCTCATCAGCAGCTGAGAGTGAACCACATCTACCCTGAGGCTTGGTCTACACTAAGACCTTAGTCCAAAATACCCCCCCACCCAAGTTCAAATTAGTTCTCCTGCTTTTCATGAGAAATAATGCTTATTCCACACTTGTAAATCAGAAATAACACTAATGTGGATGCTCCAGTGCTGTTAATTCAAACTTATTGGCCTCTAGGGAGCCTCCTGCAGCTCCCCAGAATGCTTCCTGGGGCTTTACATCCGAGGTAGTACACCCACATCAATGGAGCCTGCCAGGGACTAATTCCGATGCTTCCCCACAGTGAGGACACACAAGTTCAAATTTGTTAAATCATGATTTCATAAGTCAAATTTAGTAATTTCAAAATCATTTCTTAGTGTAGACATTCCCTGACTGAATTGGCCTCATTATCACTGGTCCTACACTTGATAAGTAACTTCCAACTCCAGAGCATCTGAGGAAGTGGATTTTAATCACAAAAGCTTGTGCCCAAATAAATCTCTTAGCCCTTGTCTGCACTAGGACTTAATGTTGAAATACCACCCCCCAAGATCAAATTTATAAGAGGAGCATCCACACTATCAAGCCCATTATTTTGAAATAATGGGCCACAATTCAAAATCTGTACTGCTTTTCATCAGGAGTAATGCTGATTCCATAATAGTTATTTTGAAAGAATGGTGCTGTCGACACTTTGCTGCCACTATTTCAAAATAATTTCTCCTCAGAGTCATTCAAACTAATTGCTTCCCAGTGCTTCCTGGGCCTCTAAATTTGTGGTAGCGCGTCTACATTAACAGAGCCTGCCTCAGACTAATTTTGAGGCTTCCTCGTAGTGTGGACATGCTAGTTCGAATTTGTGAAATTGGGAGTTAAATCAAATTTACTAATTTTGAAATAGTTTCCTAGTGTAGACATAACCTTAGTCTCTAAAAGTGCCTATGATCTAAGGTGTAACTTGTAAGCTGGGTACTGTTCCTTTGGAAGCAGCTAATCTTCACATTTTAAGTGTCCAGTGGACCTGGGGCTGGACACTCCAGGGATATACTCAGAGAGCGCAGAGGCTGCAGCATGCCAGCTGCTAACATGAAAAGAGACAGCATATCCTTTGCAGGCTGAGGAGAATACCTGTGTTGCCTGTGGCTGGTGGAGTCATGGAGCTGACACATGGCAGGCATAGACAAAGCTTCCTCATGCTAAGAGCAGGTGGCACATAGGGAGAAACTGTTTTTCCAATGTCAACTTGCATAAAGGCTGAAGAAGGCTACAGGCAAAAGGAAAAGTGAAGAATGCATCTACCAAAGTCCAAACATAGGATAAATATCTAAAAGAAAAGCTACATTAATGGAAGCAGAACAAAAGAGAAAGCTTGAAATCATATTAGGATAAGTTCTTTATAAAATTTTCTATGGGCTTTAAAATTCATTATTCAGCATGTCTACGGAAAACTGCTATACACATTTTAAAATATCATCTTTTGGATAGGAAGCTGACAAACAAGATGTGACAGTGTGGTGTAGAGGAAAGAACCCCAGCATTCAAGATAAGAACTACTTAATCCAGATTACAGTGTGTGATTTTAGACAAGTCACTTTGCCTCCTTCTTTTGGCATCTAGTCTATGAAATGGAGAGGATAATACACACATTTCCCTTACAAGATTCATTCTGATGAATGGAGTTACTGTTGTGAAGCACTTTGAATACTTTTTTTTACTATATAAAGGCTCAGGTAAGGTAAATAACAAACTGGATCCAGTTTTCTTTGGCGGGATTTGTATCTGCTAGGTTATGCTGATGAATATATCTATATCTATATTTATATATAGATATACAGGGCTCGACAAATCCGCTTATCTACTTGCCCGTGGCGAGTAGATTTCAGCCAGTCGCCCATTCACCGGCGGTGTGCGCATGCGCAGTGCGGGTCTGGCACATGCACGATGCGGGTCTGGCGAGTGGGTTTTCGCCACGGACGTTGAGCCCTGTATATATACATATTAGTGTGTCCCTCTGTCCATCTGTGAGTCCATTTCTTCAAGAGCTAGGGCCACCAAATTTGGTATACAGCTTCCTCTTCTCCTAACTTAAAGCAAGATCAGGGTTTGGTTGTTCCAAGACAACCAGAAGCCCTGGGAAAAGGGCTGTTTTCCATAACATGCAAAGGGAGGACCTAATGTTCAGAGGGATGCGATACCGAGAGTGGCCACTGGGGGCAGCAAGTGCAGGGGAGAGCTATCCTGCAGCATGTTCACGGGGGGCAGCCGTACCACCAAAGGAAGTGGCCAGCAGGGCTGGGGCTCTGCCATCTTGCCTGCCAGCACACCAAGTAAGGGGCCCCGCTGCCCCACACTCCTTCTCCACTCCTGCCTCTTGGCCACCGTGCTGCGGGAAGGAGAAAAAAGGGCCCCTGGAGGCTGGGGGCAAGTGGTGGGGGGGGGGGGAAAGACCCCTGGTGACTGGAGGGGGCTGGGAAGGCTGGGGGGAGAAAACAAGCCCTTGGCAGCTGGGGGTAGAAAAAAGGCCCCTGTTGCCCAGGGAGGGCAGGGGGAGAATAAAAAGGCCATTGGCAGCCAGGGGACTGAGGTTAGGAGGAGAAAAAAAGGCCCATGGTGGGTGGGACCCTCTGCCCTGAGCCCCTCCTCACCTCTTGCCCTGCACTGAGTCCTGCACACACACCCACACATCGCGCCACCAACCCTCTGCCTTGTAGGACCTGGGCAATAATGGGTAAGTCTGCTAATAGATGAAGTCTCCTTAGCTTTAAGAAAACACACTGATGTGTTTCTGTGATGTTAATAATTGAAATCCTTGGAGGCAAACAGGTTTTTTCTGGGAGGTGCTGGCAAGGTCATTGGCACTGTAGAGCTCACTTTCACAATAGTCTTCATAAAATAGATATGGCAAATTGAAATGATAAATTTAGGTCTGATTTGCATAAATCTTCACTTACATGTGGAAATAAGCATTTTCATTTCCAAAATTCCACAGAAGCTTTTCATTAATAGATTCCTTCAACTATACAAGTTAACTTTCATGGAAGTGTGCTGATAGAAATGAAGGATATTTCATATCTTTATTTAAAAGAATAAATGGTCTGAGAAGTGACAGTCACCATGATTAACATCACTCTGATGGTCCATTTTGTGAATATCGATTTTAATAACCCATTTTTCTCTAAATAGTTGGTCATACGACCATATATTTTTGTAAATGATTTTATCAGCTCTGCTTAGCCACTGAACTTAATGTGTTTTTATATTGATTTTGGTCTTTAAAACTTAAAAAAGCAAATTATGACATAATCCAAACCCCTTTGGAAAGAATCCAAAATTCTTTCCATTGACTTCAATGGGCTTTGAAATCATTCTTGAATCTTTGTATATAGCTAGCTAGGTTTTTGGAGGAGGGATACATTAAACTTACATGAAAAGCTAATGCATAAAAGGATACTGTAAAAGCAGGCTCATTCACTTTTGTTTCTATTTTTATCTGAAAACTTGTAAGTAATATAAATGATTTCTGGGTTGTAAAAATTAAAGTACATTTTAAACTTGTTTTACACTATTCATATATTTTGCAGTTGTATGCAAATTGGTGCTTTGGTGGCAGACTATGTTCATAGTGTTGCAAATTAAACTGTAAACAGAAGCACTCCTCCCTGTGAAGCAGATTAACTCCACTTCTTTATTTTCACTCCCTACATGCAAAGCGAGAAAGAAAATGAAAAAGCTGAGATTCTCAGTAAAATGTTTATTTTAGTATTTTTTGCTTGCAGCTACAGAAACCAATAAGGATTTTGTCGAGCCATAACCTAAACTATCTCTTGTCATCATAGACTAACTTCATTAACTCAAAACATTTTGTATCAGTTGTTACCCCCTTTTTGACCCATATGGTTCGCTAAAATTTGGTGTCCAGCAGGTTGCTTTGATTTGGAGGCGAAATTGTTGACAGAGCCATGTATTTTTCATGCAGTCATTTGATTTACAAAGATTGTACACAGCAGCAATCAGACAAGTGATAGTTTCTTTGCTCACAGTTGCAAGTCCCTTTCTGGTTAGCAACTTGCCCAAAAGCTTTGCCTTACTAGATTTTGTTTGTTTGTTTGTTTTTAATGAGGCTCCTACTATCAGTAGTTCTGTGCCTGAGTCTAATGCTTCTTTCTTTCTCTGATTCTCTGGTCTTTCTGCCTCTTTTTCAGACACAAAAAACAATCTCTCCATATATGACTTTGTTTGGGGCAGTGATATGTGCCTGAGTTTGGGGTTGAAGTTGCTATTATTTCTGTTCTCGGGGTCCATAAAGGAGCTGAATTGTTTCTTACATGTAGCCTGAATAAAAGATGGCTGTTACACCCGTCAGCTTCAATGTGCTTTAATTCAGCTCATAAGAATATACTCCCAAAAGCAAAAATATTTGTTAATTTATATTTAAAGTTGCTCAAGGTCAAATCCCAACAATGTAATCTCCAAATCACCAGTTAAGATTCTCCACCTCATTCCACAGTATCTCCTCCATTATGCACAATACACATACCTCATCCATCATACTTACTATCTCCCTCTGTAATATGATAGAGTAGAACTGGAGAAAGAGGGTTAGATTTCAAGTGGACAATATTTTGATGTTACTTTGGGGGCTCAGAAATGCTTGGCTAGTGCTAAGATGAAGCTTCCAGACATGATAGGAAATGGTGGGAATGGATGGAAAATGAGATTCCAAGAATGAGATTCCAAGTTTGGGGGAAATCACAGAGACAGAATATTTCTGAGTCCAACCCTGCATGAATAAAGAGATTCAAGAGAAAGACTGGTTACATTCTGGAAATTGGAGGTACAGAAGTAGTGAAGTCCTCTGATCATCTGTGAAGGAAACCACATTATCTCAGGGACTATGGTCCAGAGCCTCAAAGGATCTTGATTTACAGTGCTTGCTGTGAATTGCCCTACACAGTTATGATACCATATCCTATTCCCCTAGGCTTGCTCTTCAACAACCTTTCTACCCACTTCCCTATTTGATGCACTCTGCTAGTCCCCATTGTGCCCTCGTCACCTATGGTATTTAAATATCATGGTGTAGGGGTGTGGAAAGGCAGTGAAGGAAAAAGTGGAGTGAGATTTGGAGTTTTCTCAAACTGATAGGCCTGGGAGGCTAATATGAAGGGGAAAGGAGTCTAGGGGTATATCTAGAATACAGAGCATTTCAAGGATACCAGAAAAAAATGTCGGAAAAGTGGATGTGTTTTGTCAGCATCCCTGTAAACCTCATTTCATGAGGAAGAAGGGACGTTCCAAAAGAGGGTTTTTTTCTGACATTTGGCCCCGTGTAGAGGGGCCAAATGTTGGAAAAGCCTCTTTCGGAAGAAAAGTGGAAAAAGATACACTAATTGCGGTTCGCAATTTGTGTATCTTTTTCTGACTTTTCTTTGTAGTATAGACATAGACTAGGAGAGCTGGCTATATTTTAAAGAAGACTTATTGAAACCACAGGAACAGAAGGGAAGGGAACACCATCTACCAGAAGTCATGGGATGGGGGTTCCACGATCACCACCCCCAAAAAAAGAAGACGGGTGGTGATGGTCGGGGACTCCCTCCTAAGAGGGACTGAGTCATCCATCTGCCATACAGACCTTCAATCTCGAGAAGTGTGCTGCTTACCGGGAGCTCGCATTCAGGATGTGACCGAGAGTCTTCCAAAAATAATGAAACCTTCGGATCACTACTCCTTCCTGCCTTTCCATGTAGGAACTAATGATACGGCCAAGAATGACCTTGAGCAGGTCACAGCAGATTATGTAGCACTGGGAAGAAGGATCAAGGAATTTGAAGCTCAAGTGGTGTTCTCATCCATCCTTCCAGTTGAAGGAAAAGGTCCGGGTAGGGATTGTCAAATTGAGGAAGTTAAATGCATGGTTACACAGGTGGTGTTGGAGAGAGGGCTTCAGTTTCTTCAGCCATGGGACTCTGTTCCGGGCACAAGGATTGCTAGGAAGAGATGGGATCCACCTAACCAAGAGAGAAAAGAGCATCTTCGCGGGCAGACTTGCGAACCTAGTGAGGAGGGCTTTAAACTAGGTTCGTTGGAGGACCGTGACCAAAGCTCTGAGGTAACTGAGGTAAGTGAGGAAGTCGGATAACGGGAAGGAACACAAGGAGGAACAAGCAACAAAGGAGGACCCCTGATTCGGATGGAGAAGATAGGGCGATCAACCGATTATCTAAGGTGTTTGTACACAAATGCGAGAAGCCTGGGAAACAAACAGGAAAAATTAGAAGCCCTGGCCCAGTCAAAGAACTATGATTTGATTGGAATAACAGGGTATGTCTACACTAGCCCCCTAGTTCGAACTAGGGAGGCTAATGTAGGCATTCAAAGTTGCAAATGAAGCCCGGGATTTAAATATCCCGGGCTTATATTTGCATCTTCCCATCCGGGCGCCATTTTTAAATCCCCCTAGTCCGAACTAACTGCCCGCGGCTACACGCGGCAGTCAAATGTTAACTCGAACTAAGTCCTTAGTTCGAGTTAACTGTTACACCTCATTCCACGAGGTGTAACAGTTAACTCGAACTAAGTCCTTAGTTCGAGTTAACATTTGACTGCCGCGTGTAGCCGCGGGCAGTTAGTTCGGACTAGGGGGATTTAAAAATGGCGCCCGGATGGGAAGATGCAAATATAAGCCCGGGATATTTAAATCCCGGGCTTCATTTGCAACTTTGAATGTCTACATTATCCTCCCTAATTCGAACTAGGGGGCTAGTGTAGACATACCCTCAGAGACTTGGTGGGATGACTCGCATGACTGGAGCACTGTCATGGAAAGGTATAAACTGTTGAGGAAGAACAGGCCGGGGAGAAAAGGAGGTGTTGCATTGTATGTAAGAGAGCAGTATGATTGCTCGGAGCATCAGTATTTAGAAGGAGAAAATCCTATTGAGAGTCTATGGGTTAAGTTTAGAGGTGGAAGCAACAGAGGTGATATTGTAGTTGGTGTCTGCTATAGACCACCAGATCAGGTGGATGAGGTCGACGAGGCTTTTTTTGGACAACTGAGAGAAAATTCCAGATCTCAGACCCTGGTTCTCATGGGTGACTTTAATCAACCTGACATCTGTTGGGAGACCAATACAGCAGTACACAGACAATCCAGGAAGTTTTTGGAGAATGTTGGGGATAACTTCTTGGTACAAGTGCTGAAGGAACCAACCAGTGCCATGCACAGCTTGACCTGCTGCTCACAAACAGGGAGGAACTAGTAGGGAAAGTAGAGGCGGGTGACAACCTGGGAAGCAGTGATCATGAGATGGTAGATTTCAGGATCCTGGCCAAAGGAAGAAAGGAGAGTAGCAAAATACACACTCTGGACGTCACAAAAGCAGACTTTGACTCCCTCAGAGAACTGATGGGCAGGATTCCCTGGGATGCTTACATGAAGGAGAAAGGAGTCCAGGAGAGCTGGCAGTATTTTAAAAAAGCCTTATTAAAGGCACAGGAAGAAATCATCCCGATGCGCAGCAAGAAAAGCAAATATGGTAGGTGACCAGATTGGCTTACGGGGGACACCCTTGGTGAGCTTAAACAAAAAAAGAAAGCTTACAAGAAATGGAAACTTGGGCAGATGACTAGGGAGGAGTATAAATATATTGCTTGAGAATTCAGGGGAGTTATCAAGAAGGCGAAAGCACAATTGGAATTGCAGCTAGCAAGGGATGTGAAGGATAACAAGAAAAGTTTCTACAGGCATGTTAGCAATAAGAGGGTGATCAGAGAGGGTGTGGGGCCCTTATTGGATGAAGGAGGTAAGCTAGTGACAGATGGTATGGGAAAAGCTGAAGTACTCAATGCTTTCTTTGCCTCTGTCTTCATGGACAAGGTCAGCTCCCAGACAAATGCCCTAGGCAAAGCAGTATGGGAAGGAGGTGGATAGCCATTGGCGGGGAAAGAACAAGTTAGGAGCTATTTAGAAAAGCTAAACATACATAAATCCATGGGCCCAGATTTAATGCATCCGAGGGTACTGAGGGAGTTGGCAAATGTCATTGCAGAGCCTTTGGCCATTATCTTTGAAAACTCGTGGAGATCGGGAGAGATCCCGGATGATTGGAAAAAGGCAAATGTAGTGCCCATCTTTAAAAAAGGGAAGAAGGACCATGCAGGGAACTACATACCAGTCAGCCTTACTTCAGTCCCCGGAAAAATCATGGAGGGGATCCTCAAGGAATCCATTTTGAAGCACTTGGAAAAGGGGAAAGTGATCAGGAATAGTCAACATGGATTCACAAAGGGCAAGTCATGCCTGACCAATCTGATTAGCTTCTATGATGAGGTAACTGGCTCTGTGGATATGGGAAAGTCAGTGGATGTGATATACCTTGACTTCAGCAAAGCTGTTTATATGGTCTCCCACAATATTCTTGCCAGCAAGTTAAGGGAGTATGGATTGGATAAATGGACTGTAAGATGGATAGAAAGCTGGCTAGACTGTTGGGTCCAACGGGTAGTGATCAACGTCTCGATGTCTGGTTGGTGATCGGTTTCTCGCAGAGTGTCCCAAGGATCTGTTTTAGGATCGGTTTTGTTCAACATCTTTATTAATGACCTGGATGAGGGGATGGATTGCACCCTCAGCAAGTTTGCAGATGACACTAAGCTAGGGGGAGAGGTAGATACACTGGAGAGCAGGGATAGGGCGCAGAGTGACCTAGACAGATTAGAGGATTGGGCCAAAAGAAATCTGATGAGGTTCAACAAGGACAAGTGTAGAGTCCTGCACTTGGGACGGAAGAATCCCAAGCATTGTTACAGGCTGGGGACCGAATGGCTAAGTAGCAGTTCTGCCGAAAAGGACCTAGGGATTACAGTGGATGAGAAGCTGGATATGAGTCAACAGTGTGCCCTTGTAGCCAAGAAGGTGAATGGCATATTCGGGTGCATTAGGAGGACCATTGCCAGTAAATCCAGAGAAGTGATTGTTCCTCTTTATTTGGCTCTGGTGAGGCCACATCTGGAGTATTGTGTCCAGTTCTGGGCCCTCCACTATAGAAAGGATGTGGACACATTGGAGAGGGTCCAGCAGAGGGGGCCGGAGCGCATGACCTATGAGGAGAGACTGAGGGATTTGGGTTTGTTTAGTCTGCAGAAGAGAAGAGTGAGAGGGGATTTGATAGCAGCCTTCAACTTCCTGAAGGGAAGTTCCAAAGAGGACAGAGAAAGGCTGTTCACAGTAGTGACAGATGGCAGAACAAGGAGCAATGGTCTCAAGTTACAGTGGAAGAGGTCTAGATGGGATATTAGGAAAAACTATTTCACTAGGAAGGTGGTGAAGCACTGGAATGGGTTACCTAGGGAGGTGGTGGAATCTCCATCCTTTAGAGGTTTTTAAGTCTTGGCTTGACAAAACCCTGGCTGGGTTGATTTAGTTGGGATTGGTCCTGCCTTGGGCAGGGGGCTGAACTTGATGACCTCCTGAGGTCTCTTCTAGCTCTAGGATTCTATGATTCTAAGCCAACCCAAGGTGGAGCAAGAATAGGAAATATGGCTGGCAATCACCTTGACTTAACAGAGAAAGCTTTGATGAGCTTAAACACAAAAAGGAAGTTGACAAGAAGTGGATACTTGGACAGATGAATGGGTAAGGATATAAAAATATTGCCTGAACATGGAGGGGTATAATCAGGAAGGCCAAAGTGCAATTGGAGTTGCAGCTAGCAAGGGATGTGAAGGATAACAAGAAGGGTTTATACAAGTATGGTAGGAACAAGAAGGTGATCAGGGTTAAGTGTTGGACCCTGAGGCTATGTCTAGAGTACATCCCTTTTTCGGTAAAGGGATGTAAATTAGGCACATCGATATTGAAATGAAACCGGGATTTGAATTTCCCGTGCTTCATTTGCATAATGGAGGCCGCCGCTTTTTTTTTTAAATGGGGCTTTTTTGAAAAAAACCTAGGGCTTTTTCAAAAAAAAGATGGCATTTTTTGAGGAGTACAGGATCTTTCAAAACGGGGCATTTCTGTCAAAAATTCCCCATCTAAACTGCCAGCGGTTTTTTTCGAAAAAGCCCCGTTTCGAAAAAAAGTGGCAGCGCCGTTATGCAAATTAAGCATGGGAAATTCAAATCCCAGCTTCATTTGCAATATCAACATGCCTAATTTACAGTCCTTTACCGAAAAAGGGATGTAGTCTCGACACGGCCTTACTGAATGGGGAAGGCAACCTAATGACAGATGACTTGGAAAAAGGTGATGTACTTAATGCTTTTTTTGCCTTAGTCTTCAAAAACAGGGTCAGCTCCCAGACTGCTGCACCTGGCAGCACAGTATGGGGGAGGAGGTGGGCGGCTCTCAGTAGTGAAAGAGCAAGTTAAGGACTGTTTTAAAAAGCTAGAGATGCACAGGTGCTTCAGCTGCTTAGGTGTGTCTGTAAATCTCACTGGCTAAGTATTTGCATCTTTAGGCCTCAGCTCCCCCAGGCCATCTGCAAAGACATGGTTACCCACAAAACCCATCATCACACAATAGTCTCATTTTCCCAAGTAGCCTGCTTAGACCCCACTGTTTATAACATCCCAGTTGGCTCCATTTTGATCTTTAAGGGGAGTGGGACTGGTGAGTCAGGGTGTCAGCATCAAGAAATAAACCAAAATAACTGAAAGAATCTAAAGGTTAAGAACATAAGAATGGCCATACTGGGTCAGACCAACAGTCCATCCAGCCCAGTATCCTGGTCTGCCAACAGTGGCCAATACCAGATGCCCAAGAGGGAGGGAACACAACAGGTAATCCTCACGTGATCCCTCCCCTGTCACCCACCTCCAGAGAATCAGAAGCTAAGGACACCATTCCTACCCATCCTGGCTAAGGACCTAACCTCCATGAATCTATCTAGATCGTTTTTGAAACCTGTTGAAGTCCTAGCCTTTACCACATCCTCTGGCAAGGAGTTCCACAGGTTGACTGTGCACTGAGTGAAGAAAAACTTCCTTTTGTTTGTTTTAAATCTGTTGCCTATTAATTTCATTTGGTGACCTCCTCCCTCCCCCCCCCCCCCCAGTTCTTATATTATGGGAATAAGTAAATAAATTTTCTTTATTCACTTTTTCCACACCAGTCATGATTTTATAGACCTCTATCATATCCCCCTTTTGTCTCCTCTTTTCTAAGCTGAAAAGTCCAAGTCTTTTTAATCTCTCTTCATGTGGGACCTGTTCCAAACCCCTAATCATTTTGTTGCCCTTTTCCGAACCTTTTCCAAGGCCGATATATCTTTTTTGAGATAAGGCAACCACATCTGTACGCAGTATTCAAGATGTGGGTGTACCATGGTTTTATATAGAGGCAATAAGATATTTTCTATCCATTGGTTCCATTGGCTGCCCTTGACAGTCACATCAGTTGTGCCAAATAAGTGAAATGTTTAATCTTATTGTCCTTTGTCCAAAATCCTATAAGAATGAGAGTACCTCTATGTGTGAAGCTTGCAGTTTGTGAGACCTGTGATTGTTTAGCTAGAAGTACCCCAAAAAGGACAAGAGGGAAAAATTCAGAAGGGAAGACATATTAAATGTTTCTTTTGCAAATGTTAGTAAATACAGGTATTATAATTAAAAATGGAAAATTCATTTTAAACTGAAGAATTATTGTGCCAAACGTGGAGCTTCATTTCAGTAAATAAAATAAGAAACAAAGGGTTTTTAATTCTGTTTGAAGTGGAAATCTCAACACACCCTTAATTACGGTATCATTTTGGAATTTTTTGGACAGTTCTCAATATCCATTACAAAGCTTTCAATTAAATCATACAATCACTTACTTGGCACAAGAATGAATACTAATAAAAGCACAAAGCAGAAGATTCCCATCTACTGTGAAATGTTACAAGTGCTTATCAGTGGAAACCGGGAAAGATCATAACAAAGTGGAGGAAAAGCAATTATGTGTGCAATTATTCTACTTTATGGATGGATTGAAAATTAAAACTACCTTTTGTACAAAAAGAAATAGGTCTAAATAGAATCAAACTGTTTGGGAATATTTTTCTTGCACCTAGTATCTAGGCACTCTTCTCTCCTGGGAGGTAAATCATTTTTCTAACCAACTTGCTTCTTTGTATTTCAATAACTTTAGGCAGTTTCAGCAGGGGAGGTGTTACACATTTCTAACATTTATGTAAAAAGTTAATGATAATTTAAGAAGAGTCAGATTTATGATTAATTTGAAGTGATGTCTATATGTAATCATGATGGATGTACAGTATTAGTTTGTGCTTATATCTTGTGGGCAGCTAATGTGCTTGCTGAATTTTAGTGGAAGTGGAAGGGACAGAGATAGAAGTAAGGTTGCAAAGAATGATACTAGTTTTTAAAAGTCCCTACAATTCAGGGAACAGAAAATTTCTGGGTGAAAGGCTCTCTTGCTGGCTTTGTTTACACCACTTTTAGCAACATTGGTGTGTCAATGCAGCTGTGTCACAAAAAACTTGGACAGTGTAACCACTGATTGTCAGCACTTTCACTGCTGACAAACTACTTCAACCACCCCCTACGAGTGGGGTTTGCGTTGTCTACAAGGGAGCACTCCTGCTAACAACAAGCCATTTACACTGCTATTTGCCACAAAAAATCTTTTGTCTTTGGAGGTAGGGAGTGGTTAAGCACTGTGAACGATAAAAGTTTTGTCACTCACTTTCCAGAACAGACAAAGCCTTTGGCTGTGTCTACACTACGCAGCTTTTAGTGACTGGGCTGTGTCGCCACAGCTGTCACTAGAAGTTGAATACATTTTTTGGCACTTTCAACCCTAACGAGTTGGGTTCACTTTGTCAGCAGGAGAGCACTCCTGCCAACAAATAAGTATTCACATCATGGCAAAACCTTGTTATTCATGGGGGAAGGGAGGGGTTAAGCACCCATGAATGACAAAAGTTTTGTCCAGCATGTGTAAGAAATGTAAGTGCAGACACAACTTCTCTTTTTCTCTTCTATTGAAATTTTTCTGCTACTCAGAAGAGCCCCATTATCTAAAACAGTATTGTACAGCAATAAAGTGATAGGGAACAGATAAAGGTTCAAATGTTTCTCATGGATAAGCACCCAAAGATCTGATTTCTTATTTGATTCCTAATCTAAAGCCCTGTTTAAGTCAATGGAGGGCTATCTATTGACATCAGTGGGATTTTTGTATCAGGCTCTTAAAACCTTATTAGAATTATTTTATACCTCTCGGTCTGCAAAACTGAGTTTAGCTGGATCTGAATTAAAACAACAAGATGTTTAGATTTGGTATCTCAATGCCTGCAGTCCCAAAATGTACACAAATGAAAAAGAAAAATGATGTATTTTCAATCATAAAAAAAAAGTTTTGCTGTATTCAGTCTGAGTTCTAGGTAAAGATTTGTTGGTTGGTTGGTTTTTGCAGGGGGTGGGGAATTCAAGTCCATTTCAAACCATGTATTAATCATGTATTAATCCCTCAGTTTATTCACAACCAGATGAAATGTCTCAGCAAGCCTAAACAGAAAAGAATGGGCCTGATGAATGTGATGCAAGTATGTATGTGTGTGAACTTAATTTGAAATTTCTATCTGCTTCACCCATTATTCTGCTGGTCCTCACAGAAATGCTTAGTTTCAAATAAATGGGGTTGAAAAAACCTAAGCTTGCATCACTTGTAATGGACTCAATTGCCCAGGTTTTATCTGTTCTTCCAGAGTGCGTGTCATCAGCTATTCCTGGTGAATTAAGAAACAAGTGACTGTTGCTGCTGTGGTTATTTCTCCTTGTTCCAGAGTGCTAGACAAACATCATGAACAACAGGAATATACTTTATCGTGCAAGTTACCAGTGCCAGGTCTTCAACTGCTGAAACAAACAGTTCTGTTTCCCTTCCTCATCTAAAATAAAACAGAGAAACAGCTCTGACAGAGATAAAACCAACTATATTTCTGATAAATTTCAATTTTATGTCCATTCTAGTTTATGGAGAAAGACACAAAAGATATACATATATATAGTAGTCCAATGTCTGTGACTGTGTAACACTGAAATGCTGGCTGTTCCCTCTGGGCGGCGCTGTTGCCTCCCGCCGTGGCACTCGGCTGACTTCTGCGCTGTTCAGCCAGACCGCCGCGCGGGAGCAAGCAGCTGTTTAGGGTGCTGCATGGGGAGCACGGGACCCAAATGGCCGCTTGCTCCCGCGCAGCGGCCCGGCTAAGTGGCGCAGAAGTCAGCCGAGCGCCATGGTGGGAGGCAAAAGGGGGCGGGGTGGTGATGTACACGCCTGGGGGCGGGGCCTGGATGAGCGTGCATCCCCGACGGAGACAGAGGAGAGCGGAGAGAGAGTGAGAGGCAGGAGGGGGAGAAAAGAAAGAGAGAGACGGAGCAGAGAGAGAGTGAGAGGCAGGAGGAGGAGGAGAAGAGAAAGGGAGAGTGAGAGGCAGGAGGGGGAGAAGAGAAAGAGAGACGGAGAGAGAGGCAGAAGGCGGAGGAGAGCTGAGAGAGAGAGGGGGAGGCAGGAGGAGGAGGAGAGAGAGACAGAGCGAGAGACCGGAGGCTCAGGAGAGAAGACCGACGTGGAGAGACCTGAAAATCCCATCTTATGACGGGCTAATTGGCTAGTATATGTGTATGTGTGTATATATATATATATACACACATACACATACACTACATATATATATTCTGCATCAGAGGAAAACTGGGAAATAAATATAAAAGGTGGTTTTATTCCCTGTCCATGTGGTGCTAAACATAAAATAAAAAAAAATGTGAAACAGAATATATTTAAACATGTTGCAAACAGTTTGCTTGGTAGTGTGGACTGCAGTTGTGCCCACACTAGACACTCTTTCCTCAGAATCTTCTGTCTTGGCACTATAGACTAGAGAATAGCACTTTAGATATTTTGTGGCCTTATCTGCTCATGGACCATCATGTGGGGGAATGAGAACTTTACATCACCAGAATGTTTGGAATCCAACATTTTGATGGGAGGCAGGGTTTATTTCTCCACCTGATAGATGACAAGATATCAGACCATAAAATCATGACTGTATGATGGAGAGAAATTGTAGACAATATGTAAAGGTTTTAAATTTTAGACATTCCCATTTTCTGTCCTTCCAACCTCCAAGGCAACTTGCAGTACTAAGGTAGACAGGCTACACACACAGAAAGTTGGTCATAATTTCTTTTGTGTGTTCTGCCTGGTGCAGCACAACTTTGTGCAACTTTTTGGGGGTGGTGGGGTGGTGCTGTGCCTCAGGGCAAAATTTTGCCCTTTTGAAATAATCTCTCAAAGGAAGTGATTGCACTCTGTTCATCAGATACATTTGAAACCCATGCCCCTAGTAAATGTACAGTGGACAACAACTCTGCACCGTCAGGAAGATGGTCTAAATAACCAAATAGGATTTTTCTATCCCTGTATACTGTGGGCCAGATTTTGAACCAGTAGGTCCTGATGAAGAGTTACTAGGACTATAAATCAGTGGGACTACTCAACTCCTCCCAGTTAAAGGTTTCTACAATCTGGCCTTTATTTTTTTATATACTTTTGTCATTTATGTGGCTAAGCAGTTCTTTTTCAAGTTTGCTCTTTTTATCCCAAGAAAAATGTTTTGGATCAGACTTTACTATATTGTATTATAGTATTTTGATATTACTATTTGTTATTCAGAGCTCAGAAGATATTTGAAAAATATAATTGTTCTTCTGGTGTACATTATCTGGGTCTGTAATAAGAGCAATTCAGAGCCACAGAACTTATGGATTTTCTAATGGCCTTTGTTACAGCTGTAGATATGCAAAACACAGCAGTGTCTGGCTTCATTGTGTACACTTTAGTTATAACAAGCTGCTTGCCTGCTGCTGCTTTACAGAATTTAGATTTGACAGGAAATTTTTGTTGCGCTTTCCAAACTGATTGTCATTAAGTTGTATTTTCCACAATTACAAGTACTCTTACAAACCTTTGCAAATGAACTGGGCTTATTATTTCAGTCATTAGCACCACAAATCATTTAAAAGGAAAAACACAGAGTTCTGGCCTGAGTCGATGTTTGTAGGTGAAAATTTGCTGCAGAATGGTGCTCCATTGAGATCAATGGAGTTTTAAAAACCCTACAATGAATAAAAATATGAAAATAGAGTCTCTGCATGCACGAAGTGTTTGCATTTTTAATGCTGTATAAAACCAATAATGTCCACTCCTGCTGTGTATATAAAACATGCAGCGCCCTAGTTTGTAAATTCACGCAGAGTATTCTAAGTCTGGGCAGACTTTCTGTGTCAGGAGCCAGGATACTAGATTAACAGAACTCTCCATTGTGGAAAAGCTGGTTCTTTGTACTGTTGGGTAGACTGGTTAGTTGGTGCTAGGAACTGTGGTTGCTGAATGTCGATGGGTGGTGATGGTGTGTGACTCTCAGGCTGAATATCTTTCTGATCTGTTATCCAAGAACAGCGCTTAGACACATTTACTGATCCTGAAAGCATTTTACTTGTTCTGTCAAAGTAATTGGACCTTAAAGCCTGGTTGTTACCTAATGTACACATCTGTATACACACATGAGCACACAAGGAAGACTAGCCCCTGCACTGTAAGAACATGATAAGGGTTGCATAGGGAAGCACTCAGCAGTTAAGAAATACTAGAATTAAAGTTGTCTGTGCTCCCATGCATGTATGTATTATGAAACATTCTTTGATTGTATGAGTATGTATATTTTTTCAATAATAACCCTGCTTCATCCAGTACATAGGATGCAGGTCATTCTATGTGATCACACTACCATTTCATCAAGAATAAAATGTTTCCCAGAAACAAGAAAGGCTTTTTAGGTCTAGGGTGGAATTTCTGGTTGAAAGGGGAGTGAGAGAGAGACCAAGTTCACTACAGAACATCTGCTAGGCTCGTAGTTATGGCACTCACATGGGACACCAAATTTGGGAATTTGAACCTCTATCTGCATCCTAGCCACTGTATTAGTGTCTCCATCTATCTGACAGTCTCAACCCTAGTCTACGCTAGAGTTATTTAGAAATAACTCCCCTTATTTTGAAATAACAAGTAGAACATCCACACTGCCAAGCCCATTATTTTGAAATAACAGGCTTGTTATTTCAAAATTATCACCCTGCTTTCCATGAGAAATAATGCTTATTTTGAAATAGATATTTCGAAATAGCAGAAGTATGGACACTCTGCTGCTGCTATTTTGAAATAACTACTCCCCAGATTCATTTAAAGTAATTACTCCCCAGAGCTTTCTGGGTCTCTAAGTCGAGTAGCGTGTCCACATTAATGGAGCCTGCCTTGGACTAATTTCAAGGCTTCCCTGTAGGGTGGACATGCTATTTCAAAATTATTATTTTGGGAGTTATTATTTCAAAATAAGTTATTTTGAAATAATTTCCTAGTGTAGACTTGCCCTCAGATGTGTTTTCTCATGAAAAGGAATTTTTGTTTTCTGGCCATCTGTATCAATCAGCAATTGAATCCTTTTTTTTTATCCTCATTGTTCAAGAGGGCTTTATTTACTAAACACCAATTCAAACCTTACTCTGAAGACAGAATTATTAATATCCTTATGGGCTTTGTAGTTCACGCATCATTAATCCCTGAGTGCTTCACACAATTATTTTCATAACACACCCACAAGGTGCTAGTGGTGGGGTGGTGTTACCCCATTTTACAGATAGGGAACTGAGGCACAGGTATGCTGAGGAGTTTCCACTAATTTTGGATGCCAAAATTGAGATGCCTAGGAGATGCCTGATTTTTTCAGAGTACTTAGCATTACTCAGTACTCTATGTTCAAAGCACAGCTCTATTGACTCAGTTGCCACTATCAGTGCTCAGAACGTCTGCAAATCAGACTCAAGGGACTCAAGTTGTCACCCAGAAAATGAAGAATATGCATAGTGACCATTTGTGGCAAGTTTGGTTAAGTGACCTCTCCAGCATCACATAAGAACTCTGTGTCAGAGGCAGCAATGGAATCCATTTCTTCAGAGCAGCATTCAACTATCTTTACAAAGAGTATTTCTTTCAGTTCTTGAGAACCTCCCCTTTGTTCCTATACACTTATGGCATCGACCATATTTACCCTGCTGCCTAACCCACCACTAGGAACCCTGCCCAGCTCCCAGCATATCCTAAAGGTTTTCTGGATGTGGCTGCATTTAGTTTCAGTGGGTAAGAGGAACGGGGCTCGGTCTGCATGTGCAGCCAGGTACACACCTTCTGCTTCCAGCCCCTGAAGTGATTCCTTTACAGTATAAGTAATCTGTCCTGGATAATGTTAGTGCATGCATTGCTCCACCATCTATAAGGGCTCTTATCTGATCGGCATAGGCAACTCGTGGTAGCACCTAGGAGGTGCACTGCCCCCCTAGTCCACTGCCAAAATTTAGATGACTAAATAGGATGCTCCCTAATGTCCCCTTCCTCTTCCTCTGGATGGCTATCCCAGCACCCCGTCCCCTCCACTAGCCGCCTATGCTGATCAGCATCTTTTTTATCTCCACCTAAGACATCTCTTAGCTGATGGTTTTACCAAGGCCTTCTTAGGACCTGGAAGCTAGTCTGCTTAACAACCAGCTCCACAGAAGTTGCAAAGTAGAGGACCTTGTGCAACACAACCCCAATCTGGTTGTGAAATCCTCCTTGGTGCACTGGAGGCTGGTCCTAGCTCGTACCATCAAACTTGGAAGACCTCCTAGACCAGGGCTACTCAACTCTGGAAGCCCCGGGGGCTACAATGATACTCACAGCACATGCTAAGGGCCACAACTTAAGTGTGTTTGCATATATATGCAAATAGCTTCTTTCACACTGACGGGCATGAATACAAAGATTAAGCCATAAGTTGCAGCACTTGACCCAAATGCGGCCTGTGTGAGCCAGTCAGCACCTCTCAGGCTCTGCCCTCAAGGCTAAGCAGCCAGCACTTCCCACAATGCCCCAACGCTCCCAGCACCTCCTTCCTGGTGGCTAGAAATGCCAACACCCTGTACCCGTCTGTTCCAGCCAGGCCATCCGCTTGCATCTTTCAATGCTCACACCGCCTGGGAGACACCTGGCTGCTGAGGAGCATATTCCCAATAGAGGCCATGTTCAAAGGATCCCACCTGCGGGCCGCGTTTTGAGCCCCACGTAAACCCAAACTGCACTGTGGGCCGCAAACAAACAGGCCGCATGTTGAGTAGCCCTGTCCTAGACTATGATAGGAGGGGCTGGGCAGATCCAGTAGCACATGAGGCTGTCCACTCGGCATGTCCCCAGCCCTGTGCTCTAGGAGGTGAAGGCAGCCTTACCTCCTGCTTCTTTCACTTTCCTTGAGCAGATCTTTCATGATATTGACACTCATTTGGGTCATTAACAGGCTTGTAACCTTTTATTGTTAACCTTTTTAATGTTAATTATCCAAAACGTCCATTTTTTTACTATGTAAAAGAAAGCTATGTATTTACAGAAAGCATCAGATTTCTTAGGTTGAACTTTCTCACGCTTTTCTCAAAAAACTCTGGCCCCAAGTGTGATTCTATTCTGAGAAGTGATTACTTAAAAATGGCATCTTCTTATTTAACAGTCCCAGCCCTAATGACTATTCAGAGTCATATCTGCTGAATTTAGGGACAAAAATAAATGTTAAGGAATGATGTAAGGCAGACACAGCTACGAGACTGAGGAATATTTTCTTCTTTCTTGTATGTCATCAGCAGAATTGTTAATTAAAGTACTAATTAGAAACATCTGTGTAAACTCATTGAAGGCAATGTGTTGCTCTGCTAATATTTAGAGCATAGTTTTAATAGGGCTGTCTATGGATAATGATCCATTTTTGGCTTGCAGAATCTTTATTACTAAACATTACATGAGGTGTGAGAACTAAAAATAATCCAGTCTGACTATGAAATCCAAAATTGAGTTTACAGGGCTGGGAGATGGAAATCTATACAATTGTTTTCAAAGTAAAATAAAACCAAGCTATGTTAAAATCATTAAAGTTACAAAGTACAGCACTCAAAAGTTAGGAAATACCAAAATTAAGGTCCCACACAACCTTAATTTAGCTGACTTGTGCATATATATTCCTTGATCACATACTACTTTTTCCCAGCAAAGGAAATATATATTCTTCCTAGCTGTAATGCATTTCCTATAATGCACCACAGCTACAAGACTCCCAGAACATACCACAGTAACTCACAAAAAGAGGATACGGTGTCTTTCATGAGAGATGTAGTCCAGCCAGGAAGCCTGGCCTATACAGGAGAACAGAGGTAAGAGGTATTCAGACTACAACTCCAATTATGAAGCAGCATTTCCAAATTGAAGAATTTAAATTCTTCAAATTCAAGCATTTTGGTTTTTAAACTGGATATCTTTGATTTTATTTTTTTGCTGAAAAATCAATATTTTGATTCAATAGCCATGAACATTTTAATGAAAAAGAACTTTCTTTTGTTTTCATCTACATTTTCCACAAAAAAAAATTAAAAATCCAATTTGTTTTGGTCACAACACCCAAGAAAAAGAGGCTGTCACATAAACATATAAGTCTTAATACACCTTTAGATTGGATTTACACTGAAGATTTCAATAGATTCACCACTGTAGGTCATATGAGAACGAAATCCACAGGTCAGAAATGATCCTCAAATTCTCACTGCACTCTGAGCACTATTTAGTTCAGATACATTTCCACAAACACTCTGTGAAGTGCTATTTATAGCCCCAATCCAGCAAGTTATACTAAGTGGATGGATTCTTGCACACGGGTAGGATCTTCAGTAGCAATTTGCAAACTCTGGGACTGTGGTAAGTATCCTCATTGAACTCCATGGGACTTTGCACAAGTCTAGTCCGTACAACATTTAAGGCCAGACTCTCAGCGATGACCAAACACCCACATTTCCATTTGAACTCAGTGGGAGCTGCAGGGAATCAGCACTTTTGAAAATCAAGCCATCAGGCATGTATGCAAATTTAGTCCGATTTCCCACTTTTGTCAAAGTTACTTACTTGCCCAAGTGATCAGAGGTAATCTGTCAAACACAGTCCTTGCTGTTATAGTTTTGATCTTAAAATGTTAAAAAAGAATCAAGATGTTAGTTATCTTCAAGGAAGTTTAAAACCAGGAAAACTTTATTTTTTCTACTTTTTTTATTTAAATAGAGGAAATGAAAAACTCTAAAAATTGCACTGCCAATATTTTTTAAAACTAACAATATGTTTTTGGAGTAAGAACCTGCATGGCATATTTCAGATGTGAGCTTTTTTTCCTGCTAAGTTCCAAACTTTATAAAACAGGTATGTGCTGCAAAAGCATTAATTATGGCATCACAATTATACAAATGCTACGTTATAATAACAGACTCTAACCAGTTCCCAAGGAGCTGTCATGTATCACTTTGGTACTTGAGAATGAACTGCCATTATGGTAATGCTATCATTAGGGAGCTGTTGCTGCAGGGCTAAAGGACCAGGTCCTTGTTAGGAGCTCTAACTAGCCATGCAGAGGAATATGTGTTTCTCCCTACTTGTGTGGGTGTCTTAGGCAGGGCCAGATTATCCATTAGCCACAGTACGTACAGTGCCTAGGGCCTACGAAGAATGTAGGGCTTATGAAAAACTTAAGACCTAAAAAAAATTCATAATTAACTCAAAAATAAGAAAACTGCTAAATCACACTTAATAATTTGCTATTTGTATTAGAATACACGTGCAAATGTTGCAGATCAGTTAAATGCAGGTGTATTGAATCTTTAGTCAACAAACAACATACAGATGTAACATACAAATAAATATTTATTTTGTGACTCTTTTTGTTAGCAATATCACAGATTATATCACCAAATGTCATTTTTCTCAAAAGCTCACTCTCAATTGAAAGTAGTGCAAGGGAACCTAGTTGTTTCTGTCCCATGGTAGACTGAAGACAGTTCTTTATATGTTTTTACTTTGAAAAAGAGCACGCCTCTTCACAGTTTGTTCCCAAGATGGCAAGATACTTTCTGAAAGCAATGCTGACATTTGGAAAACTTGTCACCAACTTGTCTGCTATTTGTGCACTGATCATTGCTGCCACAGGTTTCTTCTCTGCATACATACATGCTCAGTGGCTGCTTCGCAGGGAGCTGCCTTACTGGGGCAGGGGTACCTCTCCCTCAGCAGCAGCTAGAGTTCCATGAGTAAATGGATATTTATATCTAGGTTTTTGGTTTGTACTGGTGGTGCACATAAGAAAGTTCAACCCACCCAAGGATGGAAAATGTTAGCAGGAACACTGCTTATTACTACAGTGTTTGCATTTCACACTTGTGTTTCAGAAACTCTAGGCTACTACTAAACATTGTTTCTGGTGGAAATGTATGGCCAGCATCAGCCAATGGACTATTATTTTGTAAATGACATTGAACAATCTTGAGACTCAATGTTGCCAAGTTACCAGCTCTGCGGTGCAATGCATTGCTCTGTATATTTTACAGTTGCAGTGGTGGTAATATCACCCTACTTTTCTCCTTATCAGCCAATTGGCTATCAGGTGAATCCTAAACATAATTATAGTATACAACAAAATGGCTGTTATTTTAGAATGAATTACAGGTTGAACCTCTGTAAACTGGGACTCTCTGGTCCAGCTGTGGTCTGGCAGGACCACAGATGTTCCAGGACCATAGAGTCCCGGTGGAGGGCTGGAGCTTAGGAACACTGTGGACTGACAGGGCTGTGGGCTGCTGGCAGTGAGCTTCCAGCAGGGCCAGAAGTCTAGATCCCAGCAGCTGGGCAGCTGAGTGTGCCCCAGTGGGTCTGCCTAGCGGGGCCAGAAGCCCATCGCGCCCAGCAGGACTGCTCAGCTAGGCTGCCTGGCATGCCCCAGCTGGGCTGCCTGGTGGGGCAGGAGCTGGGCATGTTGCAGCGGGGCTGCTCAGCAATGTGGGAGCCCAGCGCACTACAAGCTAGGCTTCCCAACATGGCAGGAAAGGTGGGGTGGGGACTAGCAGGGCCGTGGGGTCTGTGGCTGGTTCAGCACTGTCAGGGGGCAACAGGAAGGAGGCCAGAAATGACCTCCCCTGGTCTGGCAAAATCCCTCATCCAGGACTGATCAGGTCCCGAGGGTGCCGGACCAGCGATGTCCAACCTGTACCAAGAATTTCTCACATGGTGCATCACTTTCAAGAGCGAAAATTAAAGTGGGTGATATTAGGTGTATAGGTGATAGGACATTTCTCCCATATATATTTCTATACAGTTTAATTTAAGGGCCTACAATTATGAGAGTGCCTAGGGCTTACGAAGAGCTTAGCCCTGGCTTTAGAGCTACAGATGCTGGAAGCAGCAGGACTATGCATTAGATGTTCCCCCAGGGTTCAAGTGGGGAAGTGGTTGTTAGGGGAAGACATGGCAGTTGATAATATCATGGCTCCATATCCTCTATGTAGGTGGGTGAAGTATATTGTAACCCAAACATGGGTATGCAAATTACTACCCGTAATGCAACTAGGAAGCCCCGATACAAATTACAAGGGTAGCCAGGAAGGGATTAAATTAATAGCAAAAGGTGAGGGTAAAAGGCAAGATATGAGCATGCAGCATAAAATTGAAATGTTGAAAACAAAATTAAACAAGGAACAATAGGACTCAAAGAGAAGAAATTATTTAATCACCTGTATACCAATGCTAGGAGGTTGGGTAATAAACAGGAGAAATTGAAATGGTTTATTTGTGAGCATAAATTCAATCTAGCTGATATTAGTGAAACCTGGTGGGATGATTCACACAACTGAAATGTTAAAATCAATGGTTAGAACCTATTTAGGAAGGACTGCATGGGCAAAAGGGAAGGGGGAGTGTCACATTATGTCAAAAATATCATTACCTGCTTCTGAGATGCTGATAACTCAGAAGAAAGTAGTTCTGAATGCTTATGGGTCAAAGTCCTAACAGATAAAGCACTAGGTCAGGGGTTCACAAACTTCATTGTACTGTGACACTTCCCCCCCTCCCCCTTCTGACAACAAAATTACAACATGACCCTGGGGGTGGTGGAGAGAGCTAGAGCCTGAGGTCCAGTGCCCTAAGTTGGGGGATGAAGGGGCCAAAGTTCAAGCCCTGCTTTGGTAGATGAGGCTTCAGACCTGGGTTCCAGTAAGTCTAATAGTAGCCTTAGTGACCCCATTTTTATGGGGTTGCAACCCACTTTGGGTTTCTGACTCTCAATCTGAGAACTGCTACACTAGGTGGAATGTTTGTTGACATCTGCCACAGACGACTAGATCGCGCTAAGGAACAGGATGATGGCCTCAATACACACCCATCTAAATTTAGGGGAAAAGCTGCATGATCAAGGGGGACTTCAATTTGAGTACAAATGATCATGACTTGATCATGTTTGTAATATGCAAGTAGAATAAAATCTAAAACAATAATATACATACTTGGTGCTTTAATAGGGGCAATTTCACAAAACTGAAAAGAATTATGAGCCAGATCAGCTGGGAAAAAGAATTTCATCATAAAAATATGAATGATAGTTGGGAATAATCCAAAAACACCTTACTAAATGGCCCCAAAGTCACAATTGGGGAAGAACACTGTATGGGTTAAAAAAATTGGTCTTGTTTAGAAGGAAACCAAAGGCAGCTGATTAACATTTAATATGTAATACATTGAAAAAAGAGTAAATTGATGGTAATGAATACAAATCAGGAATTTTAGAAAATTGATAAGGGATGCCAAGGGACACAAGGAGAGATCCATGGCCAGCAATGTTACAAACAATAACAATGAGATTTTTAAATATATATATATATGTATTAATAACAAAAATAATCCTGACAATGGTATTGGTCCATTACTAGATGGCTGTGATAGAATAATATTGCAGAAAAGGCAAGTGTTTTCAATAAATATTTCTGTTTCACACTGGAAAAAAACCAGTTGATATAGTCTCATCATATGGTGATAACAGCACACTTTCTATTCCACTAGTATTTCTGGAGGATGTTAAACAGCAACTACTAAAGTTAAACATATTTAAATCAGCAGATCCAGATAAAGCAAGAGATGTAAAAGAGCTGGCTGAGGATCTTGCAGAACATTAATGTTGATTTTCAGTAAGTCTCAGAGCACAGGAGAATTTTCAAAAGCCTCCAAGAAAGCTAATGTTGTACCAGTTTTTGAAAAGAGTAAACAAGACTGTGGGGTCCTGACCCTTTAAATGTTAAGTTGCTTTATACTCCTCTCTCCCTAGTGAAAAGCCTCACTTTGGTTCTGCTTTTAGAATACATTCACAGACAGTTGTATTTAAATCAGTTCCCTCTGTGTCTGTCTCATTCTCTGTACAGCCCAAGTATAACAAGGATGAACCAGGTAATTATAGGCCTGTCAGTTTGACAATAATCCTAGGCAAGATAATGGAGCAGCTGATATGGGACACAATTAATATAGAACTAAATGATGGTAATGTAACTAATGCAAATCATCATGGGTTTATGGAAAATAGATCCTGTCAGACTAACTCAATATCCTTTGTTGATGAGACTACAAGTTTGGTTGATAAAGGTAAAAGTGTTGACATACTTTACTTAGATTTCTGTAAGATAATTGACTTTATACTGCACAACATTTTCATTAAACCTAGACTGATATAAAATTAACATGACACACATTAAACAGATTAAAAATTGGCTAACAGAGGCATCTCAAATTACAGCTATAAATGGGAAATCATCATTGAGCAGATCTGTTTCCAGTAGAGTATGGCTAATGTGGTTAGGTCCTATGATGGAGTCATGCCACCACGGGACCTAACCACATCATCCATCAAAGGATCGTTCACCTGCACAGCTACTAATGTGATATGTGCCAGCAATGCCCCTCTGCCATGTACATTGGATAAACCAGACTGTCTCTATGCAACAGCATATAAATGGACACCGATCAGACATCTGAGACTGGTAACCTACAAAAAACAGTGGGAGAACATTTTAACCTCCCAGGACACTCAGTTAGGGTATGTCTACACTAGCCCCCTAGTTCGAACTAGGGAGGCTAATGTAGGCATTCGAACTTGCAAATGAAGCCCGGGATTTAAATATCCCGGGCTTCATTTGCATGTTCCCGGGCGGGCGCCATTTTTAAATCCCCCTAGTCCGAACTAACTGCCCGCGGCTACACGCGGCAGTTAAAAGTTAATTCGAACTTAGTCCTTAGTTCGAATTAACTGTTACACCTCATTCCACGAGGTGTAACAGTTAATTTGAACTAAGGACTAAGTTCGAATTAACTTTTAACTGCCGCGTGTAGCCGCGGGCAGTTAGTTCGGACTTAATTCCACGAGGTGTAACAGTTAGTCCTTAGTCCTTAGTTCGAATTAACTGTTACACCTCATTCCACGAGGTGTAACAGTTAATTTGAACTAAGGACTAAGTTCGAATTAACTTTTAACTGCCGCGTGTAGCCGCGGGCAGTTAGTTCGGACTAGGGGGATTTAAAAATGGCGCCCACCCAGGAACATGCAAATGAAGCCCGGGATATTTAAATCCCGGGCTTCATTTGCAAGTTCGAATGCCTACATTAGCCTCCCTAGTTCGAACTAGGGGGCTAATGTAGACATACCCTTATAGACTTGAAAGTTGCCAGCCTCAAACAAAAAACTTCAAAATCAGGATGGAATTCCTATGCAAATTTGAAACCATCAGAATTGGTCTGAATAGAGATTTGAAATGGCTGGCTCATTACCATAAGTAATTTTCCCCTTTCGGTATTCTCACCTTCTCATCCATATCTACCCTGTTTAAATTAGTTCCGATGTAACACTGCACCCCTTCTATCTGTTTCTTTGGCTTCTCATTCAGTCTCAGTCTTCCTCAGCCCCCACTTGGCTCCTTGTTCCAATTTCTTGGCCTAGACAGTCCCAATTCCCACCCCATGCCCCTGCTCTTTCTCAGGTCTCTCCCCTTGCTTCTCTTTCCTCTCCTCCCCACCCTCACCCCCAACTCACAGTTTGGCTTTTCTCTCTCCCCACTCCAGTAAGAGTCTCATCAGACTTCTGGTTCCAGTCAATTTCTTCCCTTCCCGCAGTCTGGCTATTGTCTCCTTTGTATTTCAATCATGCACTTTCCTCCTCCTCATTGCCTGGGTGCATCCAAGAGGGATATTGAGAGCACAGGATAGACAGGCACCTAACTCTCAGGTTCAGTGCCCAGGCCCATCAGGTCTGCTGCAGTTGGAGGAAGCAATTACAGTGAAAGTCTGGCATTGCACCTGTGGTCCTGGAGGAAGCACGTTTGATCTCTCTGGGGGGATAGTGACATGGTGTATTCACGGTCTGGTCAACACTAAGAGTTATACAGGGGTGAGGAGAGGCCCAGCTTCTCAGAGATATTTAGGAACCTAACCCCAATGAAATCAACTGGAGTTTGGCACCCTAAACCTCTGAAGTATTAAGCCTTCATGCCTATGTCAATTTTGAAAAGGAGACTGAGGCTATTTCTACACCGCAGTGCTATTTCGGTATACTGGAATATCCCGAAATAGCTATCCTGTGTCTTCACAGCAAGCCTGTTATTTCAGGCTTGCTATTCTGACGTCCCTGTAAACCTCATTCCACGAGGAGTAAGGGATGTTTTGGAACAGCGGGTTATTTCGAAATTTGGAACTGTGTAGACAGTGCCAAATTACAAAATAAGCTATTTCAAAATAAGATTGAAATAAGATACGCAATTTGCATAGCTCCCCTACCAATTCCTAAGCAGGGGGTAATGAAAGATCTCTATCCCTATGCAGCGTAGCTCAGTGGAGAAGAGCCCGAAGGTGCAAGGATCTGGAGCCTAAGTCCCCAGCCAAAGGGGGGAAACCTTGAAGCTCCTTGAAGACTTATGAAGTTTTCCATGTCATTGAACTATTTATGTGTACCCCAAAAGGGGTGGCCTTGAACATAAAACCCAGTCAAAAGGCTGAACCACTAAAAGGCCAGCTCCCCACCCTGCACATGATGGATATACAGTGAGAAACGGGAATGCCCAGGAGGAAGACGTGCTGGCTGCACCCCTCAGCAACACTGCTGGTGAATGTTCCCCTTTAGTCACAACAAAAGACATATTGGAAATACCTTACTAAATTGACATGGTGCATTTAATCCATGTTTTAGTTCAGAGGACTTCGAGATAAACAGAGCTTTTAATATATATCACCTTGTCCACACAAAAGCTTCACATAAAAAAAAACAATTGGGTCAGACCAAATGCTGAAATGATAAAATATAAATCACGTTCTTAGAGGCACATACAATGAACTCATAAAATGCTCCTGTTATCACACAGATTTCCAAAAGATTCATTAATCGCTTTAGGACCTGCATGATCACCATGTCTTAAGAGGGCTGTCCCTCACGGCCATTCTTATTAATTCATTTAATCAAGCAGGCTCCATTTTGTCTATGAAAACAAAAAATCCAAAAGTATAATCCAGCCTATTAGCCTCTAAGACAGCTTCTGTACTGTTAAGTCCAGAAAATTGAAGGGCTCCTTTTCTGTAGGACTCAAAAATGTTAGGTAAAATATGTATTTTATAGTTATAACAATAATCTGAAAGGATGTTTCTCTGCGTCACATTATTTAATAAAAAGCATTAGTATTTATACAATACTTTTTGCCTTCAAAATGCTACACAAATATTGTGGAGGCAATTATAGCTTTAATTCATAGCTCAGGTACAGACGGGCATTCTTACAGGGCATCTTAAGGGACACTAACAAAATTAGGCACAGTGTGTCCCGGTGATTAGGGAGAGCTGCTTCTGCTCCATATTGCTGCAGTGCACAGGGGCAATTATGCCCCATAGTGGATCAGCCCTGCTGGCTAGTACAGAGGAGGAACATGACCATGGTCTTGCCTTCCATCACACTCTTTAAAGTGGCTAGTGCCACTATGGATAGCAGCTTCCTATAGTCCTTGCACTGCCTGATGTGATGATTGAATTACTATTGGGTAGGCCTCTGACTACTGCTACTGCAAGGGTCATAAAAAGAAAAAGTTGCTGTGAGTCCTCTCCCCAGCTATGAATGCCTCATAGGATATATGGCATAGACCATACGTCTTTTAGAACCATTGTTTCAAGCTATTTGCAGAGTAAAGCACCTAGGCTACATACTCAGGGCATATCTAGACTACGCCGAACAGTCGAAAGAGGATATGCAAATTCCTGCTAAATTTGCATAGCTTCTTCTGATCACACTTTTGAAAGTGGAGCTTTTGAAAGTGAAAGTAATTAAACCTGACTTTTTCGGTGAACCTCTCCCTTCATTGAAAAGCCACTCTTCCTTAAAAAGGGAGGTTTACGAGGCTTTTCAACAAAGGGGGGAAGGGTTTGCCAAAAAAGCCACATCTTAATTACTTTCACTTTCGAAATTCCCGCAGGAATTTGCATATCCTCTTTCGACCGTTCGGCATAGTCTAGATACGCCCTCAGTGAAACAGTCGCATTGGTTTTCATGGATCTGACAAAGTGAGCTCCAGACTAAGAAAGCCCAAATAAATTTGTTAGTCCTTAAGGTGCCACAGGACTCTCCATTGATTTCTATGGATTTACTCATTAGACACTGTTCTGTTTTGTGAAAGTAACGGAAATGGCATACAGTCAGAGTTACTACATACAGGGGATGATTCTCCTTCTACAGTGTTGTAAATTAGTAATAACACTACTGAAATCAATAGACGTACACAGTATTTAGACTAGACTAGACTAGACTAGAATCTGCCCCAGATAGTGCTGATACTCAGAAGTCTAATGAGGTGGCTCTTAAAAGAATCTGACCTGCCAGAGAGGAATCTTAAAAAAAAGTCTGAAATTTCATTATTAAAATAAATGCTAGATAATAAGACTGCATTAAGTCTTGAAATCTTTAGGGAACTTCTTAAAAGACTCCAGGGATAATTATTTTAACATATGGGCACTAGAACTCCATACGTATGAATAAACAAATCAGTAGCATCAGAAATTTTAACAGAAATTATTCACTTCTTACTAAAAGTTCTTGAAAATTTAATGAAATAGTTCATTTGCTCTTTTATTTGTTCCTTATTACCATTTAGATGAGCCCAAGGCAACCAGTGAACATAATGAAATTTGATGACTTTTTAAAATCCTTCCAGAGGTCTGACTGAAATGCAGAGTCTAATTAGCATAGTGCAAAGTATTTTTAACACAATTTTTGGTGTGAATTCATCATCTATGATATTGGAGTAGCAGAGAATTTAGTGACATGGAAAGTTGAGACAAGTATTGAAGACTAAGTTTCAACAGCATTAAATGACTGAGGACATATTGGAGATGCAAACTTTTATTGGATCAACTTCTGTTGGTGAGAGAAGCTGTCGAGCTGCACATATTGTACATACAAAATGACAAAGAAACTTGCTTCTCCCCAAATGTTAGCAATGTTGTCAACTCTTATGCTTTTATCTCAGATCTCATGATAGTTGAATATTTGGTGTTTTTCTTAAAGCACCAGCTCCTGGAGTCATGTGATATCATGAGTACCTTCTTATCTTTTGCCATTACTGTTGTGGAGAAAAATTTGAAAACATACCCCCTGAAGGCTCAAAACCAGCAAGCAAATAAAATGTACAAACATGTACTATTTTAAAAAATCTTATTAAATACCATTCATTCTCATGATTTTGGGGGTGCTGTCCCATGATTTTTCAATGCTTAGAGTTAGCATAGGGGAGGGCAAACTACAGCCTGCAGGCCATGTCTGGCCCATCAGGCATTTAATCTAGCCCTCATGCTCCACTGCTTCATTCCAGCGCTCTGCCAGGAAGCAGGGTTAGGGATTTGCCCAACTGTGGCGCTCCCACTGGGGAGCAGGGTTGGAGGCTTACAAACTCTTGTGCCCCAATCCACTTTCTAGCTGGAGCACCAATGGATGGCAGGAGCAGGGCAACATTGCTTAATCAGGGTTTACTTTGAAGCTAAAATAGTTTGAATATATTTTGGTTATTGCCCCAGTGAAATGGAGAGGCACAGATGATTCAATAAAGCTAATTACAGATTGTGAAGAAGTCAGGTAATTTTAGCTAACATGCAATTTGTGTTCAGATAGGAGCAAAATTATCTGGTACAATCAAAAAAGCTAAATAATGTTGTTTTCTAACAGTGATTGTTCAACAGAATTATTTTAATAGTGTTGATTTTGAAGTCATCTTGCGTTGTCTCTGTATGAACATGAATTGTTAATTTTCTGAGCATTCATGGCTTGCCATACAATTTCCATACCCAGATGTGGCCCTCAGCACAAAGAGTGTGCCCATTCCTGGGTTAACAAGTCTCCAGTCCATACCCTAAACAAAACACACACATATATGAAAAAAGATCCAAAAGAAAATATATTGTTCATCAATGTCATTACCTATAATAGGCCAGTTAAAGGAGATCTGCAAGTAGGATCAAAGACAAATCCATCAATTTTAGAACATAATGAATGCTCTACAAAGAAAGGTAAGAACAGCATTGTGACAGGGCTCACCAGCCCCGCACTGAATAAGGGGGCGGAGAGCCCACCTATTGGTTAGAATACGTCCCTCCCCCGCAGCCCTGCTGGGCATGCTTGCAGTGCAGCCCAGGTATAAAAGGCTGCAGGGCTGCTCAGTTGGGGCTGGCCGCTAGAGAGGAAGGAGCTCCTGTCCGGACACAGGAGCCACAGCCGCTGCAGCTGGAACAAGAGACGCCAGACCAGCTACCCCTGAGGCTGCTGTCCCCGGGACGAGCCAGGTCGCAACGTCGGCTGCGCTGTGCAGCCACCCTAGAAGCTGTCGCTGCCCCAGCCACTGCTGATTCCAATGCCACACCTGCCAATGTCGCTGCTGTAGCCAGACCTGCATCCACAGGTGGGACTACTATTGGCCAGGGCGAGGGGGTAGGAAGCAACCCAGGGCGGGGAGCAGGAAAGGACTCAGTGAGCTTGGCAACTTTCAGGGAGAACTCCCCGCTGAGCCAGTGGTGGGAACCACCCGCCACTGATAGGGCCCTGGGTTGGGGCCCGGTGGAGAGGGAGGGCCCAGGCCCCCCTACCCCTTCCTCCCAGATCCCAGACGAAGAGGGGATCCCATGAAGGACTAGGCCACAGGGCCTGCGCTTAAAGGACTAGGCCGCGGGGCCTGCATTCCAAGGACTAGGCTGCGGGGCCTGCATTTAAAGGACTAGGCGGCTGGGCCTGCATTTAAAGGACCAGGCCTTGCGGTTGAAGGGGGGGGGGCTGGTGACACCGCCACAAGCATTCAGTAAATAATTTATCTTAATTTTTAAATGGTCTCCCCAAAGACACAAATCATCAGCTTTTTCTCCAGTACAACACACCAATATAAACTGAGATTATAAGATTATGACCATTAGAAAAACCCACAGGAACATCAACCTATTTTGAGGAAGGTAAAACAATTCCCATTATTGAGATATATCATTTAGTTTTGCAACATTTTTAATTTTCATTTTTACACTCAAAACATGGACAAAATAAGGATAGTTTCACATAACTTTGCACTCCTCTTAGTCCATGATTTGGTAACAGTTCAGGGGCATGCACAAAGGGAACAAGCAGGAGCACAGGCCCTTCCAATAATCAGCAGGGACACAGAACACCTCCAGCCCAGGGCTGTGATGGGGACAGCAAGGGTAGGTCTAGACTACATGCCTCTGCTGACAGAGGCATGTAAACTAGGCTACCCGACATAGTCAAAGAAGCCGGGATTTAAATATCCCCGGCTTCATTAAAATAAACATGGCCACCGCGCTGTGCCGGCTCAGCTGATCGTTGGCACAGTGCGCGAGTCAAGACGCAGATCGGTCGACAGGGAAAGCCTTTGTCGACCGCTCCTGTAAACCTCGTTTCACGAGGCATAAGGGAGTGGTCGACAAAGGCTTCCCTGTCGACCGATCCGCGTCTTGACTCATGTGCTGTGCTGACGATCAGCTGAGCCAGCACAGCGCAGCGGCCATGTTTATTTTAATGAAGCCGGGGATATTTAAATCCCGGCTTCTTTGACTATGTCGGGTAGCCTAGTTTACATACTTCTGTCAGCAGAGGCATGTAGTCTAGACATACTCCAAGATCCTCCAGAAAGCTTGCTCTCCCTGCTGCAGTCGAAATCTGCGACTCTGCCCCCGCCAAGTACTTGGGGATACATATATTCAACTAGCTCCATGACTCATGGATTTTCTTCGAAATGGTGAGCATACTGCTGTTTGTTTCGACAGGTAATGTGTGAGCATATGCTGATATGGTTTAATGTCTGTAATATGTGTTTGTTTAGCATGCCCCTCCAAAAGCAGTTACATTTAAATTTCTGCACATAACCCTATACAGTCCTTTGTAGCATGCATACTATTCTCCACTGCCTCTACAAAACAAAACAAAAAACAAAACTAAACAAAAACATCATATATGTGGGTTTTAGGTGTGCTGTACAGTGTATTTTATTACATGAGAATTCAGCCATCTAATCTTGCCTTATAAAAAATTAAACTTTCTGGGCCAGTTATATCCAAGTAAATCTAGAATAAGTTTATTGATTCTACTGAATTTCTTGCAGATTTCTATGGGCATAACTGAGCAGATTTGGCTGTTCATTTGTTTTATTGTATTATTTTGGGATCCGTTATCCTAGTCAAAGAAAATACTTTGCCCCCATGAAAAATGTTGAATCTTTTTTCTGAAATTTGTTGAATACGTATGGGACAATTTTGAAACAAATACAAACAACATTCATTTTGTCAGAAACTAAAAAATGCTATTTTTCATTTTGCTACTCCGCAATTTTTCTAAATGTGGACATTTTTTGAAAAGTTACATTGGAAAAGGGAAAATGAGGCAGAGGGGAAAAAGCAAACCCTAAACACAAATCATTATTTTGAATGCAGTGGTCAAAAAGTGGGGGGGGGGAGGAAAGAGAGGACAAGGAGGTGAAAGATAAAAATTTGAAATGAGGTTTCAGCTTTAAAAAAAGGCATATATTTAATTCAAAACCAAATGAAAATATGTTTAATTTCATTTTGAAATTTCACATAGAAACATAAAAAATACATAAACATGTTTTTCGATACAGCCCAATTTTTGTGGGGAAAATTCTAGTTTAAAATTTTCAATAATCTCTATAAATAATAATTTCTTAATAAAGCTCCATTCTTGATTCCTTAAAAAGGGAATCTCACGGATATCTTGTTACCCACATTTTTCTATGTTATGAAGTTCAAGTCCCATCAATATTTATTTCTGTATGCTTATTCTCCGCCACTCCATTTGGTTTAAATCCTTTTTAGAAGGCACAATTGTAGGAAATCATGCTCAACAATTACCTTGCATTGCAAAGATTCATTCAAATGTACTCTTCTGTGATTGTTTTGTTAGGGTTGTTTTTCTCCTGCAGTCCAATACTGCGTGGTTTGCTTTATATTATCGATTATCTAACACTCCCTTCCTTCCCAAATCCATTTTCCCAATCTGTTTCAACCTGTGAGCAAGACATATTTATGATTAGTTTGTTGTCAGTATCATTATTCATTGAGCTGCATGTGTTTCTTTTCAGACTTTGCATCCAATCTATCCAAACACTTCTGAACTCAAAATGAACACTGTGTACTAGTGAGTCTATTCATAAATAAGTTTATATTCCAAATAGCTCCTGATTCAAATCCTTATTTGAAATACAGACTAAATGTCACGAGCACCTGAGATATTCTAAAAATGTAATCCTGGACAATTTACACCACTAAAAATGTCGACAAGTTCACCTGGATCCTTTCACCCCTGTGAAATGTATTGTTTTAAACAATGGCCAGTGACTCAGAAATTCTGGAGGTTCCATTTAGATAAGCAGTGAAAAGGTTGTATGTATTTATTTGAATTCACTGGTTTGGAAACTGAACAGGCATACTCAGAGTGAATACAGGATCCTAGGAGATTTCCAGTTCTTACTGATACTAACTTTAGAAAGACCTTAAGAATAGACTCCTACACAGTGTGCCCATATTTCTTTCCATGGAAATCTGAAAGTTCAGAGGCACATGAGACCTGGGAGAAAAAAAGATTTGACTCAAGTTTTCCCACATGGCAGGGGTGGCCAAGCCCTGGCTCATGAACTACCTGTGGCTCTTTTACATTGAAGTACAGGTGACAGAACCTCCCCTCCCCATCCTATTCTCCACCTAACAGACTGGGAGGGGAGGAAGGGCACTTGGGGCTTCTGTCCTGCAGCAGTATGCAGGCACGAGGGCTTTCTATTAGAGGTAACTGATGCCTGCTGAATGGTGTGTGTGTGTGTGCACGGGGGGTGATTTAAAGGATATAAAGGCCCAACAACTTGAGTCATGCCCCCCTTTTACTGGAGCAGTTGACAGCCAGGTTGGTTAAGAAAGAATTATTGGAGGGTGACATCATTAAAGCCAATCAACATGGGGCCATGGAAAATAGACCCTGTCATCACTATCTTGATATTCTTTTAATCTCATAAAAAAATTGGTTGATAATGATAACTGTTATGAGGTGATCTATCTAGTCTTTCTGTAAAGAGTTGACGTGATATTATGCAACATTTTGATTACAAAACTATAATGATGAAAAATTATCATGGCCCACATAAATGAATTAAAAACTGGCTAAAATAGTCTCAAAATGTAATTGTAAATGGAGAATCAACATCAAGCAGATGTGTTTCTAGGAGTCAGTCCTTGGCCCTACACCAATTCACATCTTTATTAATGATGTGGAAGATAAGATAATATCGGCAATGGTTGGGGCTAGCCATTCTGCATAGGTATCTATGGTGTTCAGGTGGGTTTGCACTTGGCAAGGCTACTCTGTGACCCTGCATGTTGATGCTTAGAAGGAAGGAAGGAAGGAAGGAAGTGGCTAAAAGATGCTATCAAGGAGGAAGTGGGACTAGTGACATGCTTCATGAAAGTATAGACAACCTGTGCGCTCATATTAAGGTCACTCCTGCTGTTCCTTTCACACAGAAGAGGGTGGTATCTTCATTTGGAAGGAGAAGGACTCCTGGTTGAAAATGTTTTGATATATTTTTCAAGGCAATTTACTGAAAGCTTTGCCAACTTGTTCCTAACACTTATTTATCTATACTGATTACAAGGAAGGCTGTAAGGTCTACTGCAAAACACCTTCTGTACCAAATGACTGGAAGGTAGTTATTGTAATGCCATTTTTTTAAAAGGCTCTAGAGATGATCCTGGTAATTACAGGATGGTAAATCTACCATGCAAAATGGTTGAAATTATCATAAGAACAGAATTATCAGGCACACAGAGGAACACAATATGTTGGGGAATAGTCAATATGGCTTTTGTAAAGGGAAATCATGCATCACCAATCTTCTAGACCAGTGGTCACCAACCAGTAGATCAGGATCTACTGGTAGATCTTGGAGCCTTTGACAGGTGATCCTGACTGGTTTGGCTATCAAGTGCCAGCACATCATCTGCCCCTCCTCCCACTGCTGCTTATCTCCTGCCCTTTGCCTTGGAGCTGCTTCTCCCCCACCCCCCCCAAAGCCTCCTGCTTGCTTGGCAGGGCAGGGCAGGGCAGGGAGGGGGGGGGTGATGTCAGGGTGCCCTCTCTCCCACCCTGTAGTTTATCTCCATGGAACGGAGGCGGGGGGCACAGCAGGCCTTGGGATGGGGGGGGGGGGAGTTTTCTGGCTGCCTTTGGGAGTGGTGCAGTGTCAGGGCAGAGGTGAGCCTGCCTTAGCCCCACTGCACCACCAGCCAGGAGCCACCTGCTGTAAGCAGTGTCCAGCAGGAGCCAGCTCTGAACCCCTTTCCCAGTCATGAACCCCCTCCTGCACCCCCTGCTCCAGCCCTGAGCCTACTGAACCCAAACTCCCTCCCAAAGCCTACAACCTGAACCCCCTCCTGCACCCCAACTCCCTGCCCCAGGCTCAGCTCAGAGCCCCACTCACACTCCAAATCCCTTAGCCCAAGACCAGAGCCTGCACCCCAACTCTCTGCCCCTGCCTGGTGAAAGCGAGGGATGATGGGGGAGGGAGGAAGGGAGGACGGAGTGAGCAGGGGCAGGGCCTCAGAGAAAGGGCACGAAGGAGGCGGGGCAAGGGTATTTCGGTTTGAGATAGGTCTTACATTGCACTTAAATTCAAAAAGTGATCTTGTGGCTAAAAAGGTTGAAGACCCCTTTTCTAGACTTCTCAGGGTGAGGGGTCAATAAGCATGTAGAAAAAGGGGATTCAATGGATAGAGTGTACTTAGATTTTCAGATTTTTGACAAGGTTCCTCACCGAAGGTTCTTAAGCAAATTAAACTGTAATGAGATAAGAGGAAAGTTCCTTCCATGGATTGATAACTGGTTAAAGAATAGGAAACAAAGAGTGCGAATAAATGGCCAGTTTTCAGAATTAAGAGAGGTAACTAGTGGTGTCCCCCAAGGATCCATACTGGGGCCAATCCTATTCAACATATTCATAAATGATATGGAAAATGGCAAATAGTCAAGTAGCAAAGTTCACAAACGATACTATATTACTTGAGACAGTTAAGTCTAAAGCTGACTGCTAAGATTTACAAAGATGAAATTGGGTAATTGAGCGAGAAAATGGCAGATGGAATTAAATGTTTATAATACCAACTATACGCACAAAATAAGGGATTTAAATTGTCACTCAAGAAAGAAATCTTGGAATCATGATGGATAGTTTTCTGAAAATATTTTCTCAGTGTTCAGTGGCAGTCAAAAAAGCTAAGAGAATATTAGAAACCATTGGTAAAGAGATAAATACTAACACAAAAAAATCATAATGCCACTAAAACTAAATCTGCAGTATGCCCACATCTTTAGTGCTATGTGCAGTTGTGGGCACTCCATCTAAAAAAAAGATGTATTAGAATTGGACAAACTTCAAAGAAGGGCAACAAAAATTATTAGGGACTATACTCCTTTCATGTGAAGATAGATTAAAAAGACTAGACTTGCTCAGTTTAGAAAATAGATAACTAATGTGGGTAATGGTAGATTTCTATAAAATCATAAATGATGTGGACTATGTCAATAAAGGAAGTATTATTTACCTCCTCACATAGCACAGGAATTAGGAGGTCCCAAAGAAAATAATAGGCAATAGGTTTAAAACAAGCAAACAATAGGAAGTTCTTCTTCATACAATATGCAGTCAACCTGTGGTACTTGTTTTTGGGAGATTCATAAAAGAATTCAATAAATTCATAGGGAGTAGGTTCATCAATGGCTATTATCCAGGACGATCACGCTCTTTGTGTTACTAAATCTATAACTGCTAGAAGCTGGGACTGGATGATTGGGGATGGATCACTTAATAATAGCCCTTTTCTATTCATTCACTCTGAAAGATCTGGGATAGAAGATACTGAGCTAGATGGACCATTGTTCTGACCCAGTATGGCCGTTCTTATGTTCATATAGGACTAGGAATCAGAACTCCTGGGCTCCATTCCTACCACTGTCTCTTCCTTCCTCTATGGTTTTTGGCAATTCAAATAATCCCTGTGCCTCAGTATTCCCATTAGTAAAGTGGGAATAAAAAGAGCTATCTATCTCACAGTGGTTGCATGTCACTTTATCAATATTTATAAAGCACTTCAACATCCTTAGTTGCAAACTACTATAGAAATGCAAAGTATTATAATAAGTACTATTGAAATTATGGTACTTAATGATGTTTAATACATAAAGGCTTAATATCTCAATTACAGTTGTTAAACATGGTTAATGCTGCTAGTTTTGCAGAAGCGCTTCTTTTTAGTTAATGTACTACATCACGTTATGTGATTTCTTTGTCAATCATTCCTCTAAGGCAAATATATGTTTATGTTAATTTTATAAGAGGATTTTTAATGGTTTCAGTCATCTAATTATATACTGTGAAAGATGACTTCCCTTGATGCTATGAAGAAGTTATTACTATATCGATAAAAAAGTGTCATAAAAGCGTATTAAGAAATTGCCCTTCCAGATGATACTGCGCTGGTAGTGGCCAATACCTGATGCTTCCTAAAGACTAGTTTTCAGGGCTGTTCAAACTCTTCAGGATTCAATTCAAGTATGCATCAGAAGCAAAACTGTGCTGTTCATTTGTCAGGAACTGTCAGAAGGTCAAAGTCTCTGATTCTTAAGGTAGATGCTTCTTGCCCAAAAGCACCTCTTTCAACCTAGATGGTAGGACTTTCCTTATTTTATTTCTGGTGTCTTTCAGAAAATATTTGAGCTATAAACACACTTTACAAGATTCTAAATTAACAGCCAGAAAAAAAAATGGATATCCATGTGGACAATTCATTGAAGTAAGTCTCCTACTGAATGGGCAGCTACAGTACACAAAAGCAAGCAAAATGTTTAGATGAATGAAGAATGCTAAGGAGAATAATAGAACAACTATTTCATATTTCTATTATGTAAATCAATGATTAATTCTCATTTTATTTATACCACACCATCCAGACTCAGGGAGCTATAAAGATTATTCTTTTCCTCAGAAACCATGTCACTGATCTTCCTTTTGCCTGGCCTGCAGAGGTTGGGAGTATGGTTTCAAGATGAGCTATGAAAGGAAAGGGTATGTGGAGTCCCTTGAAGTAACAGTGGGCACAGGGATCCCATTGATGACCATGTCCCTGCTTGTCCAAAAAGGTGAACACCAAGTCTCCTCAGCACTTTTCATCATGCCCCTTGCTAGTGTATTCCCTGTGTTCAACCCAGGCCTGCATAATGATGGAGTGGTGTCCTTTGCAGTTGACATATTCACCTGTCCCTTATGGAGGGTGAATTATGAACCTGTGAAATCCATCAGTGGCTCTAGTGCAGTTTGGGAAGCGTATCCTCACAAAGCCAACAATTATTTCAGGGATATTACTTATATCCACCACTCATGGTTAAACCATAGTCCTGGTCACATTCCAAATGTCCATGACCACAATCCCACAGCTGAACTCTCAACACCAAACAGGTTAGCCACAAACCCAGAGCAGTCTAGGGTAGCTATTTTCGTAATGACTATAGTGCCCTCCTTCAAAACCTTTGTTTAGATAATACTATTACTGCTCTATCCTGACCTGTCATAATATGGCATAACATGTATATTATGTTCTGTTCTGTTCTATGTTCTTCTCCAATTAGCACTAAGTGCTGTTGCCAGGTCTTTAGATTATGTATTAATAATATAAATTACTTAAGATTCCCCAATTATCACTTTTGAGAGTTGACAGGTTGCTCTCCAAAGATCAGGACCAGTATTATTCAAGCTATTATATAACTGGGAATCCTGATGTGCACAGTTATAACACACACACTATAGGAACTTATTTATATTTATAAATATAGATTATTAATACATTAAGCACAATCACTATGTACAACTGCACATCCATATACTCATACCATCCCTTCTAGAAAAACTTGAAGTGTTAAGCACTATCTTCCTCATCACCATCATCTTCCCTATCCTCACCAGAGGCCATCAGGCACCTCCCAAGGACTGCAGCTCCTTCACCTACTGCCCCTAGTCTGAGATGTCACTTTTATAATACATTACACTGCCACAGATACAGTTGATGCATATTCAGTAAGGAATTTCCCCCTTTTTCCTTATTCTTTATTTGTATTTCCTCACCTAAGTAATGTTGGAGTGTCTTTTTCCTATAGGTTAATGTATTAGTGATCTCAACTTATTATACTATAGGTCAATTCGTTGTCATGGCCCTTTTGTTGTTAGGGATCACATTTGTTATTTCTGTCTTAACCATCATTTTGGGTCTTAACCAATTACTTTGGTTCTTTCCAAGATGTGGTGTACATGTTGTAGTTGTTCAGGATAGAGATACAGTAAATTCAGGATTCACTGGTGTGGCATCCTGACTGGTCTCCTGCTCCATCAGTGATGATAAACATTCAGCTGCATGCGTTTTTGTATGCTCCCTCAGTATATCATGCCAACTGGGCACAGGCAGCTAGCATAATAGATTTCACAAGAGCCCCCAAAGACCACAGACGCAAATAAGAGACAAAGACCCCTGAGTTAAGTTTATTGATGAACAAAGTACATTAATAGTTGTCTGTAGCCAGATGGCCTCCAAGACCCTATGCGTTTATACCTGTGACAATGGACAGGTTTCAGTCAATAGTATGGATTTCACTATTGCCCCCTAGGCCAGCCAAAGAGTTAAGTGAGATGCCCCAACATTTATAGACAGAAATGAATAATCTATGATACACACCTTACGTATCATTTTACACATTAATGACATGTTTGGTGCCTCCCTTTGTACTTTCCTCCAAAGCATTCACTACCCATTGTTATGCTTTCACTCTTGTTGTTTCAAACTATTATATCATGTACTCAGCTGGGTGTCCCTGTACTGTCCTGATGGAATGTATTTACATATTTCATGTGCTTTTAGCAGTGCTAGCAGTTCTAGTGCCAAGAGACACTGACTTGCAGGCAAACATTTGCTTTTGACACAGCGTGTCTGTTACTCATAGTATAACACTTGCTTACTTTCATTTAAGCACCAGGCCCATGCTTCAGGATCTTTCTTTCTCCTACATTCCCCCACTTTTTTTTTTTCCTCAGGAAGATGTTACCCATAGTCCCGGAAAAGCATAATGCATGGACTGAAGGTGACTCAGTGGGCTAAACACTGTTATGTGGTCATCTTGGTTTGCCATCCACACATTCATGCCCCATCTGTCCCTTAGTCTGCACATTCCCTTGTACGATTGATAGACAGATTTTATTTGCCAATTGCGTTAAGTCCTGTATGGTGGACCTGGCAATGTAAGACCTGGGACTTTGGTTGAGGAATGTAGTTTTATGATTGAATCTTGGAGCACTGCCATATAAGATATATATATATATATATATATATATATATATATATATATATATAGGGATAATGTGGATATGGTGTATATATATGTGTGCAGTGTATGTGGACATATAGGTATGTGTACCTCTGACACCACCTTATACCAAGCATAGTCATATATATATATATATATATATATACACACACTCCTATAAGGGCTGTTACAGTTACCATGATTGGTTATAGGCTGAGTGTTTTACATTGTTACAGTATGTAACAAGCATTGTTACAGTATGTCCACCAGAAATTTGGAGTAGTGACATTACAAAAAAGGCCTTTATGTATAACTGTCTTTCGATTGTATACTACCTAGTATTGTCCATCCATGTTCTAGGTTACCCTTACTGCCGGTTGTTGCTTTCTGGTATAAGCTTTGCTGGGCAGGAAACAGGAATACCTAGCTTCTCTGTTCCATTGGTAACACTGCTCCATGATACACCAGTAGCTGACATAGAGCCAGTTGTTTCTTATGGATGCTGTCTTCCAAATAACCTACTGAATGTACAGTAACCTATTTATCAAATGTTGTTGTGTCAGGATTTAGTATTGGTGCTCAGACACTGAACAAGATTGTTTTGAATAACACGTGCCTCATTTAGGATACAGTATCACTGACCCACGAAAGCTCAGGATACCATCTACATGTTTTATTAGTCTTTAAAGTGCTACCAGACTATTCGTTGTTTTTTAAGTTTTTCCTATTACAGACTAACTCGGCTGCCTCTCTGAAGCTCTAATTGTGACTTATGCTAACAGTGAATTTGTTTATCCAATGTATAGTTACTATGCAACTTTTTGTTTATCACTTCGGTTTTTGTTGTTGTTGGCTGTTTGTTTTTTACCTCTGTGATGATTAAACAGCTTAGCAATGTTATGCCCATTGTAAATGATGTACATTAATAATACAATATCGCAATAACACAGTACTACTGTTCACTTTACACAGTAGCCGACTGTAAATTAATTAATTAACAGTGATGTCTAATTGATTGCCAATTTAAATGTCCATATATGGTAAATTAAGGTGCATTTGACCAGTCTCTTATTTATATAACATTTCTTTTTTTTTCTTCATACTTGGGCATTTCTTCACTGTATATCATTATCTTCTAGTGTCTTTGTGGTGAGAGATCTTATGGTGTCTTTGGTCTGTAGGATGCAACCTTAAATGGCTTAAATTACTTAAACATTTTTGTTTGCTTGCTTGTTTTACATTTAAGCCTTTTGAAATAGTTTAATTAGCTTTATGCATAAATTGCTGGTTTTTTAACCATTTAATTATGGCATTCTTATAACTAGATTTTAAAAATGCAAACAAATTTATAAAAAATTAACACTTTGTAAATGCCAGTTTTTATAACTACAAAATGCTTGTTAATGCTTTTCTGCCTAATGCAGTATTGTTTTTAACACCATATACAATGATGCTAGCAATAAGACAAACATGACAAGACAAACACGAACATAAAATACCATCTTTGTTGTGACAGTTGATTCATGGTTGCTCTTCAGCTGGTACCAGCTTTCTCTGATTTTCTGAAAAACAAAATGAATATTTTTCTACCTCTTTGGGGGTGGCAGATTATTGCTTAAAATACTCCTTTCTTTTACAATTATCTTTGCTGATTCCTCTGTTTTGCCTGCAATTACCCCCATACTTACCCATGTTTTGTTCTGTAGGCAGTCCAGGTTTCAATGGCTTCTCCTCTTTATAGGTTTAGAGTAAATTATCCCACTGTTCAATCATTAAATTCATGAGGTGGTGTATCTCAGTTTCTTTTTTTATAAAGCAGACCAGGTTAGTAAATTTCTTTGCTGAGCTAAGCTTTAAGATTATTCACTAAAAATAGCCAAGCAGCATCATTACTGTAATGCTTTGGTTTTTAGCATGAACAGTATTTCCAATTACTATTTCAGCATACTTAAAGTTTTTTCCTTTTCCAAAAAACTTATGTACAGTATACATTGTTATAGGGTTACTCATGAACAATAAATGTATCCCAATGTTAAACAATAACACTAGCATGAAAATATTTTACAAATGGGTTTTTAAATATCATGTTATGCTACGCTTTCTATTTAGACAATTAATTTTTGAAGCCAATGTATGTGTTTTAATTCCTTCTTGAAATCTTTGCAAAGGCTTTCATTTAATTATATCCTTGGGGCTTGGATAAATTAAAAGGTAGGGGTATCAAAACCTTTTGTATCTGTTTTCAGATTTAGCACTGTGCATACACAATTTCTTTCCTGCTTAGGGTTAACCTCTTATTTCTAGGTTTGACTCCTTTTTTCAACTTTGGTTTTGGAGGATCACAATCTAAACTTTTTTGATTTCAGGTAGTTGGTTTGCTGAGCAAGTATATCTGCAGCTACACTTTCTGGCTTGCTTTTAGATCCAAAGCTATTAGCAGCTCAGACTCTGACTTAAAAAGGGACATAATTAACTCTCACCAGAGGTCTGATTACTTTTTACTTTTAAGTCCTGCTTCCACACACAACAATCTGAGAAAGAAAACCCAAACTACTGTGGCTCTTGGAGCACTACTAGGATTTTAATTAAGTAGCACATTTTGTTTGCAGGGTTTTCTTTTTTTTTTTTTTTTACCCCTTCTACAATATACAGTATATATGTCATAGTTTAACTTCTAAAGCCTTACATTAGCCATATCAATTTTTACATAAGGTGTAACTGTTTCTTTTATACTCACAGAGTTTTCATGTACTTTGATTAAAGTGACAGTCCGATTACTTAGAGCCACCTCAGTAAGGCTCAGTTTTTCTAACATTGCCTTTTTTTCTTTACTTCCAGCTCTTATCTATTATTACGAAAAAATAAGAAATCCAGAATATCTCCCCATTTTCTTAATTCTGATTGCCTCTTTACAGCCACAAGTTGGTCTATAACAAAATAATGAACTTTATAAAGCACTGAAATACCTTAAAGGTTAAATGCTAGACACCAAAATCAAACAACACTAGTTTTCTGTGTCTAGGAAAAAGCGTCTTGTCAGTTTTGCAACTTTGAATGAAATGGCCTATTAAAAACAAATGTAATTCAAGCCTACAAAACAAAATTTCAGAAACTTACAAGACAGTGTTAGTTAGGTCCTAAAAACCTCAGTTACACAATTTGTATATATTCACACACAGATACATACATATTCTGTTATTAACATTTCTTGGTACACTGTTTTAATTATTTCTGCATAGCTGTACAAAAATTACATTCCCTTTTACACCTTTGGGTTAAGTTCCAATAGAAACCCCTTATGTTCTTTTAGCAAATTTGATTAAAGTGTTCATAGTCAAATGATTATTAGTTGTCACTTTGCCTGGATTATTTACAGACATTCCTTTGGAAAAGGGCTCATTTTTCCTTTAGAAAGGCTGCAAGGAAACCAAGAATTCTTTTTCTATAACACTTCTCCTTTTTAGCATTTTCACAACACTTTCATTGCGCAATTCCTTCCAGACGCCGCAGAGTTAACTTCTCACTCTTTTTCCTTTTCTCTTCAAATGAAAACTTCATTAGTTTAGATATCACCATTCCAAGTACTGTTCCAAGAATTTAAATTTCCAATGCCTGTACTTACTGCTTTCCCTTATTCCTGCCACTGTGCCCTCAGGACTCCGAACCTGTTTCCCAGTCTTACTTGCTTGCTTACCTGCTTGTCTGGGCCTGATCCTGCTTTCCTGCTTTCCACGGACACAGGCTTTGTTCCACTACCAATTTAGCAAGAAAGGTGCTCAACTAGCCCCCACACCTCCTGGTTCTTTTTTGGGGGGGGTAAATCCAAATTTTCATTTCTGCAGTCAGCTAATTTTTTTAAACACCTCATCACAGGCTTTTCATGACAGCCAGACTGCAGCAGTATCTCTTTTGATTGAGGGTATGGGTTTATAAACCAGTAAATGTTTACCCAATTTGTTCTCAAGGTCTGCATGGTATAAATATCAGCTAAGGCATTGTCAGACCATGTGCTATACCTAAAATTTTGCAATATTTGTTCCAAAGATATATTTTACTTCTCCTCCTCTTCATGAGGGGTCTCTTTCTGAATCTCTGCAGCAATGTGCCAGTTTGTTTTTAATAGCACTTTTTACTCTGATTTGTTTTGTACCCTTAAGACACTATACAATGGTAGAGCAGAGACACTAAGCTTCATTCCTTTGGGCTCGATCCTCATATGATTGTGGTTGCAATGCAGTGAACCCCATCTCATCTTTTAAATTTGCCAGGGCCACCTTTTTACATTTCTGTCCCCATTCTTCAGGTATGTGAAAGTGCTTGCAATCTGCTGTTAACAACAGGCGACAGTGCTTCTTTCTTTTTCAGGTTTTCAACAGCTTTTTCCAATGTCTTATTTTACTGCTTCACTTATTCAAGCATATCATATGCCTGGATTGCCTGTTGCCCTGCCAGCAGAGCCTGAGCTTTCCAGTGCTCAACAGCCTGTGTTGCTTCCTCTATTTCTGTATTTTTTTCATCTATTTGGGAAGCTACTATAGTGGAATGCTGTTTAAGCCATCTTACATCCATAGACATTAATTGCAAAGTTCTAGCTCTTGTACTTTTATCACTGTTCTTTAGAGCTTCTGTTTCTACCATTGCTTTACAAATGCCAGTCCATGTTTCCCCACTTTCTTTTTTAAATTCAAATGGACTCCCTTTACTGGCAATACAGCAGGTCCATGCTTCATCGACTTCTGTGGGGATTTTCAGGGATGGGATGAGGGGGTTCCCGAACTTGTGGTTTTCTGCCATGTTAGATCACAATTCCTACAGCGGACAGCTCACTTACTTACAGATCAACAATTGGGGTCACCAATGTAGTAGTTAAGAACAGAGATATAGTAAATCCAGGATTCACTGGTGTGGTGTCCTGACAGGTCTCCTGCTCCATCAGTGATGATAAACATTTGGCTGTGTATGATCACAGACTCCGATAAGATATGAAGGCACCTGACTCAGGTTTATTGTCAAACGTAGTACATTAATAGTTGTGTGTAGCCAGATGGCCTCTGAGCCCCTATGCATTTGTATATGGGACAATGAACAGGGCTCAGTCAATAGTATGGATTTCACTACTGCCTCCTAGGTCAAACAAAGAGTTAAGTGAGGTACCCCAACATTTATAGACAGAAATGAACAATCTATGATATACACCTTATGTATCCTCTTACACATTAATGACATGTTTGGTGCCTCCCTTTGTACTTTCCTCCAAAGCATTCACTACCCATTGTTATGCTTTCACTCTTGTTGTTTCAAACTATTATATCACATACTCAGCTGGGTGTCCCTGTACTGTCCTGGTGGAATGTATTTACATATTTCATGCACTTTTAGCAGTGCTAGCAGTTCCAGTGCTGAGAGACACTGACTTGCAGGCAACATTTGCTTTTGACACGTGTCTGTTACTCATAGTATTACTCTTGCTTACTTTGGTTCAAACACCAGGCCCATGCTTCAGGCTCTTTCTTTCTCCTTCACCTGTTAAGTTTAAAAGGATATGAACTTAGGAAATCCCCTATGTTAACTTTCTTTGGCACATAATATGCACCTTGGCACCTTATTCTTTAGCTTATCACCATCTATCTAAGCCCTGGTCTACTTATTTTGAGATAACAAGAAGAGTATCCACACTACCAGGCCCATTATTTTGAAATAAGGGGCTGGTTATTTCAAAATAGTAACTCCTGATTTTCTTGGGGTACATCTACACAGCAACATAATTTCAGAATAACTGACTTTATTCCAAAATAACAAAGAGTGTGATTACACTACAAGTCATTATTTCAAAACAATGGCAAGATTGAGGACTTCTTACTCTAACTCCTGTAACCCTCATTTCACAAGGAATAAGGGAAGTTGAAGGAAGAGTGTTTTTCCTTTGACTTCCTGCTGTGTAGACAGCGCCAAATGCCTAATTAAGCTATTTCAACATAAGCTACGCAATTCACATAGCTGAAGCTGCGTAGCTTAATTCAACTTTTGTCCTGCAGTGTAGACATACCCTCTGGGAATGCGCTTATTTTGAAATAGTTATTGTGGGACTATGAAATAGTTATTTTGAAATCATTTCCTAGTTTAGACATGCCCTAGGTGAAAGGTCCAGATATATATTAACTAACTTTACTAGCTGGGTGAAAGGTCCCAGACATATGTATGCTAATTTTGCTTTAGTTCAGCATACATGACACGGCCTGTAGGTCCACTGTGTTACAGCCAAACAACTTTAATATAAGCCTATTAGCCTATTATAATAAAACAAATAATCCAAACCATATGGAAATAATAAATCCATAAGAAAAGATATATAGGCAACCAAGCAGGTTAGTCCTGTAGACTATAGTGCTCCTCTTATATTCTTGTTTAGTATCAGACTTTTCATGACAAAACCAGAGAGACACTATGAATAAGTGAATAATAGAACAGAATACAAGTTTCATTCAGTATTAATTATATAGCAGCTGTTTTTAATATCCTTGTATTAGCCTGGAATCAGTTTTCTAGGATATTTTACACAGCTGCTACTCTTAATTACTATAATGTGCACCTTTCATTTTCTTGTTCAAAGACAGTTGTCAAAAACACAGTTTGATCTTTCATATTTAAACAAGAAAATAAGATGAATATAAATTAAAATATTTACAATACATAAGAATAACATACTATATAAAAGTAAAAATAAAAACATATAATTTGCTGACTATTATGATATAATATAGCACATCATGTTAGTAGAAATAGTGCATACTATGACATGACATGTCATATTATAAAATGTCATTACATGTCAGTATTAAATAGTATTAAAATAAAACTATGATTTTTTTCTAAATTACATTTTTTATATTTTTTAGAAATAAATCAAATCTGCAAAACAAAGTTTCACTGAAAAGTGCATTGATTTTGCAAAATGTTTCAGTTTTGACAAAACCAAATTTTCTAATAGAGAATTATTTCATCAGAAATTGACTAGCTCTAATGAGTGCTAGCAACAAAGCTGAAATAATTCATTTCATACCTGAAAATAGGGAAGTTTTCCAAAAAGAAAGATGATAAAGATGGGAAACTTTGACTAAGGAAAACAAGAAAGCTTACGAAGTTGTTTGAATAGCAGGAAAAAAGTCTAATATAATGTTTTTAATTTGTTTTCATCAAAAATATATTTGCCAAATAGTATTCAATAACCTATGGCTTGTCTACATTACAGAGGCTGCCGCAGTTGATTTCTGGAATTCAAATTAGTGGGTCTGCTGAAGATACACTAACACTGAGAGGGCACTCCCATCAGCACCACTATTCCTGCTCCTCAAGAGGAGTAAGGGAAGTCGACGGACATGTGTGCGCCTGTCAGCCGGTGGTCAGGGCAGTGAGTGTGTGTGTGTTATACACCCGAGACTTCAACTGCTAGGACTGGGGTCCTTTAGCAGCGGGCAACCTGGAGGAGGTTGACGGGTGCCCCAAAGGGTTACAGGGAGAGCGTTACACCTCAGACTTTAACTGCTAGGACACAAAGTCCCGTCGCAGCGGGCAGCCAGGGGAGGCTGAGAGGTGCCCCAATGGATCTGCCCCCTGGAGGCGACACGATCCAACGCCCAAGCTTCCCTTTTGTCTGTCCCTTATGACCAGCTGGAGTTCTTTTGTTTGTGTTCAGTTCGGATACAGCAGCACGGGTTCAAGTCAGAAACTTGAACCACACTTGCTTATTTGTAAGAGAAAGGAAGAAGAAGAAGGAAAAGAAAAGAAAAGAAAACTTGGTTCAATATATATATATATGTATAAAGTGAATGAGGGCACAATCTTATTTGTACTATAGTTTAGGGTGGCGGTCCGAAAGCAAACCGCGGCGATTTGATTGACAGGGAAATGACTCCTCGGGGCTTTAAAAATGGCTGCCCAATTTATGAATGAAACAAAATGGCTGCTACACCTTTGATTGACAAGCTAATGATTTTCCTGCGGCCTGATTGGATAATTGCTGACCGCAGGTCTCCAATGAAACCAAAATGGCCACTCGGAGTGTTTCAATTAAGGAGAAAGTTTCTTAAGTGTGATTGACAGCCTAACAAGATACCGGAGTTTACATAGAAGTAAATGGCAATTCCAATGGAAGTTAAATGTTTATTGCAGTTTACAAGTAGATACAAAGACTCTCTGCGGTTTGATTGACAGGCTAATTAGATTCCGCAGTTTATAACTAACTCACATTACCAAAGGCAGTTTACAGTAGAAATGAAACAGTTTGATTTAAGAAACTTATAACATAGTAACTATTAAAGTGTACACATAAGGAAAAACATTGCAGGTATAATTCTCACCCCTGCGTTCCAGACTTGGCGTGGCCAGCGTCTTTCTCTCAATCCCTCGGGAAGAAGTAGGGCGAGGTTGGGCATCCCACAGACCTCGGGAGACAACATATACCTGCCAGCAGGTATAGATGATTGGAGCTCAAATGGGGTGGGCTACTAAACCCCTCTTTATACCCCTTGGGTCACGTAGGCTTCTTCCTGGTCTCAAGTGGCCAATTAGGGAAAATGGCTTTGAATGCCAAGTTTCCCACGAAGGGTGCGAAGCATAATTCACACCTGGGAAAATGCAGACAATGGGCACTTCTAGTATGTGATGGGCGAAGATTCCTCTCCTGGGACAGTGTAGGCGTGTCAATTACTGGTGCTAGCCATCAGGGCGGCAGGAGGTCCCCTGGTTGTCAGCTAGCCCATTTACTGTCTGGTTTTTGTTTATTAGAGTCAGGGACAAGCAGCACCCCTGCGTTCCCAGGGCATCAAAGGCTGATTGCCTTTCTCTTGCTCTCTGGGGGGGGGGGGAAACAAGATGGGGTTCATGTCTGGCTACAGCGCCCCTCAACCTCCCGCTGTGTGGATGGTGCCAAAATATGATTTAAGATACTTGACTACTGCTACATAATTAACATAGCTAGAGTTGCGTATCTTAAGTCGGCTTTCCCCCTTAGTGAGGCCAGGCTCTAGAGAGCTAGTTCAATACAAAATAATTGGGTGAATAAATAATTTGTTTAAAATTATGGCTTTTTAATAACATGCATCAAAAATGACCCTACCAAAATTATAGAAAAAAAGATTAAGGCCCTAATTCTGAAAATATATAAGCATGGATATGAAAACCCCCACTGCATTCAATTGGAATAGTCTTAGGTATAAAGTTATGCACCTGCCACCTAGCTCACACTTTATTGACATCCTCACTCCAGCTAAAACCAGAAGTTACTCACTAAATCAAAGACTATGTAATTTGCCACAATAATTCATACAAACTGGGGTATTTGTTGCATTTATCCTTATAATTACTTCATTTTATTAAACGTATGCCATAGTTTTATACTTATATGCATCTCCCCACTTAAGTGTGATTCAAAGGGCAGTAAATTTAATGTCTAGCCTTTCCATAGACCTCAGTGAGCTTTGGCCCAAGCCCTACCATGAATTTATCAAGCATGGAAATGTTACCTAAGTAATATAGGTACCAATAGGGAGAGATACATGGTCCTATATTTAAAACTGTATACAGAATTCTATGATAAAATCAGTGTACAACACTCCTATAACTGTTCAATGTGAAATCTGTACATTTCCAACTTTTGCAGATTCTGTTTCAAAAGTGAAGACAAATTTTGTCATAATGTTTGGAACAAATTGACTGAAGCCTGTTAGAGGAACAAACATTTTAAAATTATTTCTTTTTGAAATTTGGTCAGAGTGCATGATGTTTATTTTCATCCTCTTCTTTCTTAATTCAAACAATTAAATTTGGGGATTTGGTAAGATAATAATACAGGACCTATCGAGATAATATCAAATTATTATGAATAATAATGTCCTTATTAATTATTTTCCTTATTAAAAATTAAAAGATGAATAGTAATTATTGGTTATTCAAAAGGCATATCTATCTGTCATGGAATCCAATGGAGAAAAAGCAAATACAACTTTTAATGAGGGCTATTTACTTCATTCTTCAGATGTAGAGGAAGGTTTTGTATGCTCCTTAAAGAAAGTAAGAGAGATTACAAAAGTTTTCTTCAGATCTTAGCACATGACAAGAAGATGTCATAACTTCTCATTCACTTTGGAAAATTTTAAATGATAGGTTACAGTTAACGTTGTTACTGGAATGTTTCATGAGAATGTTCATCTCAATGTCATTGTTCAGCAAGTGTACAGTACATGTACAAGGCTAATGGAATATTCACATGTTAACTCATAATATCCATACTTTTTAAGATTTATGATTTTAGTAGTAATCTTACAATTATGCATTTGAATAAGGTTTTTATATAATACTATATTAAACTTAAATGGACGATATGACATTCATTTCCTCATTGTTCAAGGGGAAAGTTGCATTCTGACTCCTAGGGTCAACAAGTCCATTTCAAAATACTGCCATGCTATTAGCAGACATCTCACGATAATCCTCAGATTCAAAAAGCAGTTTTAAGAGGAAGTGTGCTTACCATGCAGTGTCTGTCACTCCAAGAAGCAGATAGCGTTTCAGCTGGAAGCAACAGCTGCATTACACTGATAAGCTCTCAGAACAGCAGCACATACGTGAGCGCACATTACTGGAGTTGAAAGCAGGTGTTAAGCTTTTGCAGCTACCTGTGTTTTACTTTTAAGTATTGTCAGCGGTGGTCAGGGCAGTGAGTGGTGTGTGTGTGTGATACACCCGAGACTTCAACTGCTAGGACTGGGGTCCCTTAGCAGCGGGCAACCTGGAGGAGGTTGACGGGCGCCCCAAGAAGTTTACAGGGAGAGCTTATTACACCTCAGATTTTGACTGCTAGGATACACGATCCCTTCGCAGCGGGCAGCCTGGGGAGGCTGAGAGATGCCCCAACGGATCTGTCCCCTGGAAGCGACACGATCCAACGCTCAAGCTCTCCCTATATCTGTCCCTTATGACCGGCTGGAGTTCTTTTTAAAATTGTGCTTGGTTCTGTTACAGCAACTGAAGGAGTCAGGTCACAGCTTAAACAGTTACTATTTTATTGTTACAGGGTAAACTTAGCTGTTAAATGCTACTACTGTGTTACAGATAACACAGCCACTACAAAGGACAGGACAGAAATTACACTAATAAGTCACTTACAGGTACCATGAAACCCTTTTGGTTCTCTGAGCTCTTACTAAATGCATGCAAAATAGACACCTAGCAGGTATATATTCTCACCCCTGCGTTCCAGACTTGGCGTGGCCAGCGTCTTTCTCTCAATCCCTCGGGAAGAAGTAGGGCGAGGTTGGGCGTCCCACAGACCTCGGGAGACAACCAATACCTGCCAGCAGGTATAGATGATTGGAGCTCAAATGGGGTGGGCTACTAAACCCCTCTTTATACCCCTTGGGTCACGTAGGCTTCTTCCTGGTCTCAAGTGGCCAATTAGGAAAAATGGCTTTGAATGCCAAGTTTCCCACAAAGGGTGCAAAGCATAATTCACACCTGGGAAAATGCAGACAATGGGCACTTCTAGTATATGATGGGCAAAGATTCCTCTCCTGGGACAGTGCAGGCGTGTCAATTACTGGTGCTAGCCATCAGGGCGACGGGAGGCCCCCGGGTCATCAGCTAGCCCATTTACTGTCTGGTTTCTGTTTATGGTAGAGTCAGGGACAGGCAGCACACCTGCGTTCCCAGGGCATCAAAGGCTGACTGCCTTTCTCTTGCTCTCTGGGGGAGGGGAAACAAGATGGGGTTCATGTCTGGCTACAAGTATATGCTATTCTGGTTTTGCTGAATATATTGTATAACTGTATGTCAGCTGTACATGAGACAATATTACTTCTCTTACCTCTCACTGACTGTAAGTCATAGAGAGAAGGAAGGAGAAGTGCGTGTGTAGAAGGGTCTTAAAAATGCCTGCCTACATATAGAAAAAACTGAACTATTAAAACTATCTTTGGAACAGGAAGACCATTGCCGGTATAGTTTTTCCTACATGTTCCTTTCTTGGAGCATCCTACTGAGAAAATAGAAAGGATCATAAACTCAGACAAGTGAAACATACATGTATAATTAGTAAGTCCAAAAAAGAATTTGAAGAACAGCTATCCAAAGAATCAAAAAGAAACAGTAAAAAAATGTAAATACATCAGAAGCAGGAAGCTTGTTAAACAACCAGGGCATGTCAACACTAGGACATTATTTCAGTATAACTTATTTTGAAATAATAACTCCCAAAATAACTCTTTTGAAATAGCGTGTCCACATTACAGGGAAGCCTTGAAATTAGTCTGAGGCAGGCTCCCTTACTGTGGATGTGCTACTTTGACTTAGAGCCCCAGGAAGCACTTGGGAGTAATTACTTTGAATGACTTTGGGTAGTCTTTATTTTGAAATAGCAGCAGTGGAGTGTTCACACTACCACTATTTCAAAATAACTGTTTTGGAATAAATGTTATTCCTCATGGAAAGCAGGAGTTATTATTTCAAAATAATCAGACTATTATTTCAAAATACGTGGTTTGATAGTATGTATGCTCCACTTTGAAATAACTCATTACTGTAGACCACGTCCCAGTGAGCCCACAGGATGATTGAGATATTAAAGGAACACTCAAGGAAGATAAGGCCATTGAAAAGAAATTAAATAAATTCTTTGTATCTATCTTCACAGAAGAGGATCTGAGAAACTGTTCAAGACTCATTAGAGGAGATTTTGGAACAAATTGATAAAATAAACAAAAAACAAGTCATTAGGACCAGATGGGATTTACCTGTGAGTTCTGAAGAAATTCAGATGTGTATTTAGATTTCCAGAAAGCTTTCAACAAGGTCCCTCATAAAAGTTTCTTAAGCAAAGTAAGTTGTCATGAGATATGAAGGAAGGTCCTCTCATGTATCAGTATCTGGTTAAAAGATAAGAAATAAAGTGTAAGAATAAATGGTCATGTTTCAGAAAGGAGAGAGGTAAATAGTGGTGTCCCTCAGAGGTCTGTACTGGGAAGAGCTTGTTAATGTGTCTGAAGACAGAGTGGAAGTCTTGCCTGCACATCTCCATGAAACTCTCAGCTAGGAACTCTTTGATCCTTCTCACAAGGTTTCTGGGGCGGCCTGCCTTAGTCTGTCCTATATGGTAGGACACCTTCCCACACCAAGCCACCAGTAAGTGGTCTGGCATCATTGAATCACAAAGCATTGCAGCATAAGGCCGGGGTTTATGGCCATATTCAGTCAGCATCTGCTCCCAATCACTCTGTGTGATTTGGAGAAGACTGGTGAATCTCATGGCAAACTAGATGAAGGAGGAGGAGAAGCTATTAGCACTCTCTGTGGAAATCCACATGTGCAGGACACCCCCACCCCACCAGGGGCTGGGAAAGTAGCACTTCCCCAGAAAGTCATATGTGCCAGACACACACACACACACATACCCTGCTCGCTGGGAAAGTCGCACTTCCCCAGGAGGCTGAGTGTGCTGGACCCAGTGTATATCAGACACAGAAGGAAGCTGCCCTAGCCTGTCCCTTTCGCACTCCCCACCTCCCACCTCCCGCCTGCAGACTCCTGCATGCTGGGAAAGTAGCACTGTCCCAGAAAGCTGTGTGTGCTAGACACATAGGGAAGCTACCCTGATCCATCCCCCTGCTTGCAGGTTCCTGCCCTGGCTGGGCCCTTAACATGCCTGCCTGTCTCCAAACCGCATGTGTCTAGCTGCTCCCCTGAGAACTCCGGGCACCTGCTGTAAATGCCCACTTTACAGCAAACATTTGGCCTTGCATGGAACACATCTACATTGTCTTTACAGAGACCTTCAGTGCAAGCTAACAAATTTGGGGTAGGCTTAACACAATGTATGTGCTGTAATATGAGCCCTTATAACTTTTCATTGCAGTTGGGATGACGGCAAGTTCGCTGTGTATTCCCCCTCTTCCAGCATCTGACCACCTGGTCCAGATCTGCAGGCGAAAACACATAAGGGAAGACATGTTCAGAGAGCTGATGGAGTGTATGAACTCTCTCATGCAGGAGATGAGGGCAAAGCAGCAGAACCAGATCACTGAATGCCAGGAGAGGAGTGCTGCCAGAAAGCAGCAGGGGAAGAAGCAGGAGACCCTCTTTGCCTCCTTCACATCTGTGATAAAGCACCTGGCTGCATGTCTAGAGAAGACTCCTCCCAGAACCCCATCTTCCCCGATGACAACACCAGTCCCTCCTCCCTCAGCCCCACTGCTTCCACTCCCAAGGTCACCAGGGTGCGCTGGGGCCCCACGACATGGGGAGGGGAGAGACTCAAGGGCAGCCTTACCTTCCAGCACCTCGGGAAGCAAAAAGGGGTCCCACACATGTTTCTGAGTCCCCTCCCTTCATGTTCCCACTTGATTCATTTCCCAGATGTTTTCCCCAAATAATAACTCATGTTCTTTGAACAACGGTCTCTTTATTGCTTGAACTGCAGGAGTAGGGTGGGGGATTAAAGGCAAACACAGGGAATGCAGGGGCAACTTGCTGAGAGCAATGTGGAAAACTCTCTAAACTGGCCATTCATAAAACTGTCCTTCAAGGTCTCTCTGATTTGCACTCCTCTGCATTCTGCCCTGGTTTCTGGCTGCTCAAACTCTCTGCCTAGGCACTCTGCCTCAGCACCCCACCCTGTCAGGTAAGTTTTCCCCTTGCCCTCAAAAAGATTATGGCATGCACAACTGACTGCCACCACAAAGGGAATGTTGTGTTCGCTGCAGTTCAACCAAGTCGGGAGACGCCTAAACCTTTAAACATCCAAAAGCACATTCAACCACCATTCTGCACCCGCTCAGCCTATTGTTGAACTCCTCCTTGCTGGGGTCCAGGCTGACCATGTATGGCTTCATGAGCCCTGTGAGCAAGGGGTAGGCTGAGCTGCCAAGGATCACAATAGGCATTTCCACCTCACCAATTCTTATTTTTCTGTCTGGGAAAAAAGTTCCAGCATGCATCTTTCAGAAGAGGCAGGAGTTCCTAAAGATGTGCATATCATGCACCTTTCCCAACCATCCCACGCGGATGTCAGTGAAACGGCCCTTGTGATTCAGCACCTGCAGCACCATGGAGAAGTACCCTTTGAGGTTGATGTACTCCTTGCCAAGGTGGTCAGCAGCCAAGATGGGGATATGTGTTCCATCTGTCACTCCACTGCAGTTAGGGAAGCCCACTGCAGCAAAGCTATCCACTATGGTATCCACATTTCCAAGAGTCACAACCCTCCGTAGCAGAATGGTATTGATCACCTTGGCTACTTGTATGACAACAGCTGCCGTTGTAGATTTTCCCACTCCAAACTGATTCCCAACTCAGTGGTGGCTGTCTGAGGTTGCAAGCTTCCCTAAGGTTATTGCCATGCACTTCTCCAGGGTCAGAGTGGGTCTCATTCAGGTATTCTGGTGCCTCAGGGCAGGGGAAAGCGATTCACAAAGTTCCAAGAAAGTGATCTTATGCATTCAGAAGTTTTGCAGCCACTGCTGATCATCCCATCTCTGCATCAAAATGTGGTTCCACCAGTCTGTGCCTGTTTCATGGCGCCAGAACTGGCATACCACTGTGTCCACAGGCTTGACTAGCAGCTGTGTTTGCTTCAGCATCAGGGCTTACATGAGCAGTGACTCCATGGCAAGCCAAGATTCAGCCTTGTCCTCTTCCTGGTGGAATGACATGCATATGCTCTTGAAGTAGTGTGACATTAGGTGCACCACGACACACATCAGCATCATTAGGGCTTGCTGCAAACCAGGATCCATGCTCACACTGCTTTGGCATCTGTACAGGTGGCCAGGGCACAAAAAGACGTGAGCACACTGCTTACAGTTGATGTCATACAAGGGGGAAAGGACTAGATGAGTTCATTATGGGACACTGATGACGTGAACCCATAACCTCCCACTGCAGAGCTTTGGTCCCAAGGGCACTAGGATCATAGCCCAGAATGCAGAATTGCTCTCTGAGTCAACCGTAGGCTCCCTAATGGGAATACAGTACTTTAGACAATATTCACTTCTTCCCCACAGTGAGTACACAGACCTTTGACTTTGCAAAACCAAGTGCCTAGAAACTGACCATAAAAGGTTTGACCTTACCTCATAGTGTAGACGTGGCCATGGTTTCATAGAGTTCAAGACCAGAAGGGACCATTAGATCATCTAGTCTGGCCTCCTATATATTACATCCATTACATTTCATCCTATAACCCACTACTGTGCCACCTCAATGCACTGGTCTACCTTATCCAGTGTCCTGCCTCCAGTGATGGTCTTTCCTTGATACTCCATAGGAAGGTGACCATCCTCTCATCCAACACATGTATAATCAGTTATGCACTGGAAGAAAATATTCCTTTCTGACACTTACATGAGACCTTCTGAAGCCCTGAAGCATGAGATTTGATTACAGTCATCATCTTAATGCAGCTCTACAATGGTTATGAGCATAATGAGGGCAATACAGAGTTTCCTGTTTTACCCATGGCTCATTAAGGACGGGAATAAACTGGGGGGGGTCTCAGGGTTTCAGGTTTCAAGGCTACAAGGGACCATTATGACCACTCAGCTGGAGCCCCTGTATTCAGGCCAGAGAACTTCTCCAGGTAGCTGGATATCAGCATTATCTGTTTGAAAGATCGCTCATCTTGTTTTAAAGACTCCGACTGCTGGTGAATCTACCATATTCCCTGTTAAATTATTCCAATGTTTAGTTGCCCTCACAGCTAGGGAATTTATCTGACTTGATCTTCCAGCCATTGAAACTTTTATGCCTGTTAGGGTACATCTACACTGCATGCTTATTTCAAAATAAGCTATTCTGAAAGAAATATTCCGAAATAGCTTATTTTGAAACAGCATGTCTACTCTACAGGGAAGCCTCAAAATTAGTCTGAGGCAGGCTTCCTTAATGTGGACATGCTACCTCAATTTAGAGCCCCTGGAGGCACTGGGGAGTAATTAGTGTGACTGGCCCTGCGAAGGAGCTATTTTAAAATAGCAGTAGTGGAGCGTCCACACTACAGCTATTTCAAAATAGCTATTTCAGAATAGGCATTGTTCCTCATGGAACAAATTTTACAGAAGTCGGAATAAGCCATCCGTTATTTCAAAATTATTTCAAAATAACAGAATTTCTGTGTGGATGCATGCATTGTTATTTCGGAATAGTGGCCATTATTCCGAAATAACACTGCTGTGTAGATGCACCCTTAGATTGACACTCACTCCCATATATATTATGTCTTTAGATACCGAGATACAGTGATCAATTCACTTCTCAAACCTTCTGTTCAATAAGTTAGACTCCTTAAGCCTCATATAATAAGACTGCTCTCCCAGGTACTGGATCATTTTTGGTCCTCTTTTGAATTCTCTCCAATATTTCCATATTCTTCTTAAGTAAAAACTTGCAGCACCTTAGAGACTAAGAAAATAGGTGGATGGCATCATGAGCTTTTGTGGGCGTAATGAAGAAGCTCATGATCTACATGTTTTGTTAGTTTCTAAGGTGCTGCAAGACTATTCATTGTTTTTTAAGTTTTTCCAGTTACAGACTAACTCAACTACCCCTTTGAAGCTTCTCAAGTAAGTACACCAGAACAGGACCACAGAGTTCTAGTAATGGTCTTACAATTTATGTAGAGAGGCAAGATCATTTCTCTACCTCCATTTGATATTCCTCTTTTTATACATCCAAGGACTAGAGCAGCCCATTTTGCCACATCATTGCACTGAGAGCTCTTGAGTGGCAATTATATGGAGGATGCCATCCAAGTTCTTCTCTGAGTCACTGCTTTCCAAGGTTGAGTTTCCTATCCTGTAAGTATAACCCATATTCTCGGCTCCCACCTGCATAATTTTAAGATTGGCTGTATTACAGTGCATTTTGATGGACTGTAGCCATTTAACCAGGTCATCCTGATTTTGTAGCCATTTAACCAGGTTTAAACCATTGTAGCCATTTAACCAGGTTTGCAGCAGTAACCTGCCCTCTGTGGTATTTATTATTGTAATTCTCTTTTGTCCAGGGTGCTATAGAAGTATAATGTAATATTATTGGCCTAGCTCATTCCCCCAGCCTCTCAAAGTCCTATAAGATGAGAGTACAATCTTTTATGAATTATTTCCATGATGCTGGAGGGAAACAATGTGTGTCCCCCGGCCTTAATCCCCTCCTCCTGACTCCCCTCTGGCCCAGTGAGGGTATGTTTACACAGTACCCAGGAGGTGCCATTCTCAGACTGAGTAGACATACCCTCACTAACTATGATCAAACTTGTGTGCTATACATGGAAGTGAAGCTGCAGCACCATGGGTAGCAGGATGAGGTAGTCACTCCAAGTACAATCCTGTCCATGACCCTAGTCCCATACACAAAGTGGCTAACTCACTCTGCTACCCATGCTATTATGACTAAAGGTGGGTTAGGCAGTTATAGGACATTAGCTCAACCAAGGTATGGGTATGTCTACTTGAGCTGTGTATTACACCTTCCACCTTCAGTGCAGACATATTCTCTGTCTCCAACCTCTGCCCCGGCCTAAACCCTGGATCACAGAGTTGCCTATGGTGATGTAGAGTGTTCTGTGGAAGAAGGATGCCATGTATTCAGATTTCAAGGCCACAAGGGACCATTATGACCACTCAGGCTGAGCCCCTGCATTCAGGCCATAGAACTTCTCCAGGTAGCTGGACATCAGCATTTTCTTTTTTGGAGGGGGCGGGGGGGGGGGAGATCTTTCATCTTGTTTTAAAGACGCAAACTGCTGGTGAGTCCATGACCATCTGGTGAGTCCACCACTGTTCATCTGAGATTGTGCTCTTCCCTTTTGTGTGGAAAGATTTGCTTTTGGAAGGTCCTTTCACTGCATGACTATACTATCCTGATCTAGTTCATTATCATTATTGGTTTCCTTGTTCCTGGCACTGAGGAGACAAAAGAGACACACTGGCACATACACAAATGTTCCTCAGGATGTGTCAGGGAAGGATGCAGTCTTCATATAAGGAAGGCAGCAACCAGATTAGTTGGGCAGGTCGACTGCTCCAATTAACCTTGGCTATTCTAATTATCACAAAGAGGTGTACATTCATCTTTCAGGGGGCTTACCAGGAAATTATCTTTGCATTTCACCTCCCACTAGAAGTAAAGGTGTATTTTTTCCCATGCATGGGAAAAAATCATTTGTCTCTCTGGGATCAGGAGGCACTAAATCCAACTAGAAAGCAACAGAGTGGTCACACTTCAGACTAATCTCTACTCAGGGCAACTACTGGGTAAGCTGATTGAATCATATGACTATTTCTTCTCTCTATTGTCATGTAAGAAGCAGTTACCATCAAGGCAAAGGTTATATCTAAAGCTGTAACCTATTGAATATTCTTCTGTTCTTGAATTATCTGGAAATGAGGTTTGCAAATCCTTTATGTAAAAATGTAAATGAATGGAAATCATGCAGAGCAAAAGAGTCAGGCGTTAATATATTAATTTCTGAGATACGATTGAGAGTTATCAGCTGTGAAATGCATGTCACAGAATATTATATTAGCATATTTTCTGAATGGCCAAGTGAAAAAATTCATTTACAGGTTCAGGATAAGAAAAAACTGTCAGTTCAGATAAGTTTATATGATTTTCTAAATTAAAAGGTTGGGAGGGTTCCTCATATACTAAGGATACCATCTTGAATCTTTAATTTAGCAGTTTAGAAGTGTACCATTTCCTCTTCAAACTAAAAGGAAAGGCAAAAAAAGGAATTCAGGGGAACTGAAGTAGGTTTCTAATTAATTCTATTGATAATATCCCTCTTCGTGATATAATAGCAGACTTAGACTGAAATTCCTTATTTGTTATCTCCTGGTGCAGTGCTTAGTAATGCAGTTTCAGACTTTGTCAGACTAAGTCAGTCATATCTGTTGTACTTTTCTTGATTAAACGGCTTTCAGTCGTCCTTCTGAGATTGTCTATTGAAATGTAAGCAGACTAACACATATTAGGCATTCTGATAACATGGGGGGGGGGATTTAAAATATACCTTCTGACTGCCCCCAACTTTTGGAGTATGGATTCAGAAATATAACAAGGATGCACCTTTTACCCTCTCCATGAAAATCCATTCAAGTTTTACCAAGTTATATGCTTGTGAAAAGAATCTCAGTTCACACATGCTCAGTGCACATTTCTTAGAGTTTAGCAACTAAAATCTCTGAATAGTCTATCCCCACTAAAACAAAAGACAGAACTATGTAGCACTTTAAAGACTAACAAGATGGTTTATAGGTGATGAGCTTTCGTGGGCCAGACCCACTTCCTCAGATCAATATGTGGAAGAAAATCGGCACAACCATATATACCAATGTGATACAATCAAAAAAATGAACGCATGTGAAATTGACAAATCAAATTTTAGAACAGAGTGGGGGTGAGAAGGGAAGGTTAGTTTCTGTGAGGTAATGACATAGGGGTGATAATAGGGGAAGTTTCTGTGAGGTAATGACATTAGGGGTGATAATTGGGGAAGCTATCTTTGTAATGGGTGAGATAATTAGAGTCTTTGTTTAAACCCATACATAAAGTGTCAAATTTAAGCATGAATGACAATTCTGAAGCTTCACGTTGAAGTCTGGAGATAAAGTCTCTTTGAAGCAGTATGCATGTTTTAAGGTCATTGAGGGAATGATCAGGATTGTTCTATCTGCTTCCCAAAATCCATAAACCTGGACACCCTGGATGCCCCATCATCTCAGGTATCGGCATGCTCACTACTGGATTATCCAGCTATGTAGACTCTCTTCTCAAACCCTACGCAACCAACACCCCCAGCTATCTCCGAGATACTACTGACTTCCTGAGAAAACTACAAAACATCGATAACCTCCCTGATAATGCTATCCTTGCTACCATGGATGTAGAAGCTCTCTACACCAACATCCCACACGAAGACGGATTACAAGCCATTAGAAACACTATCCCAGAGGATACCACTGCCAATCTGGTAGCAGACCTGTGTAACTTTGTTCTCACCCACAATTATTTCCAATTTGGTGACAACTTATACCTCCAGATCAGCGGCACAGCCATGGGTACCCGCATGGCCCCACAGTACACTAACATCTTTATGGCTGACTTAGAACAATGTTTCCTCAGATCCCGTCCCCTTTTACCCCTTCTCTACTTACGCTACATTGATGACATCTTTATGATCTGGACCCATGGCCAAGAAACACTGGATACATTCCACAGAGACTTTAACAACCTACAACCCACCATCAATCTCAGCCTGGACCATTCTACACGAGAGATCCATTTCCTGGATACCACAGTACAAATCACCAATGGTAAATTAGACACCACTCTCTACAGAAAACCCACTGACTCCTACAGTTACCTACATGCCTCCAGCTCCCATCCAGGACACACCATACGATCCATAGTCTATAGCCAAGCCCTCAGATACAACCACATCTGCTCTAATCCCACTGACAGAGACCAGAAACTTCAGGATCTCTGCAAGCATTTTTAAACCTCAATTACCCACCCGGAGAAATAAAAAAGCAAATTGAAAGAGCCAGACGAATACCCAGAAACCATCTACTTCAAGACAGACCCAGGAAAACCAACAATAGAACACCACTTGTCATCACCTATAGCCCCCAACTTCAACCTGTCCAACGCATTATCAATAAACTACAACCTATACTGGAACAGGATACTACTCTCCAAGAGGCTCTGGGAAACAGACCCATAGTCTCCCCTTGCAACAAACCCCAGTGCCAGCTTTGTCCACATATTTACTCTGCTAACACCATTGTTGGACCTAACCGTGCCAGTTACAAGATCAAGAACACATATTCCTGTTCATCCAGAAATGTAATTTATGCCATCATGTGCTTAAAGTGTCCGTCTGCTATGGACATTGGACAAACGTCTCAGACACTTCGCCAAAGAATCAATGCACACAAAACAGACATAAGACTCTCTCACAGAGAGAAAGCTGTTGCTTGCCATTTCAGCCAGACTGATCATTCCCTCAATGACCTTAAAATATGCATACTGCTTCAAAGAGACTTTATCTCCAGACTTCAACGTGAAGCTTCAGAATTGTCATTCATGCTTAAATTTGACACTTTATGTATGGGTTTAAACAAAGACTCTAATTATCTCACCCATTACAAAGATAGCTTCCCCAATTATCACCCCTAATGTCATTACCTCACAGAAACTAACCTTCCCTCCTCACCCCCACTCTGTTCTAAAATTTGATTTGTCAATTTCACATGCATTCATTTTTTTGATTGTATCACATTGGTATATATGGTTGTGCCGATTTTCTTCCACATATTGATCTGAGAAAGTGGGTCTGGCCCACGAAAGCTTATCACCTATAAACCATTTGTTAGTCTTTAAAGTGCTACATAGTTCTGTCTTTTGTTTCAGCTTCACCAGACTAACACGGCTGCATCTCTATCACTATCCCCACTAAGTATGCTTTATCTACTTGAGGCTCCTTGTGCCTACCAGGCTGCTTATGAGCCATCCTCACAGAATAGTGGAGCGTGCTGCCACCCAGGGGTATGAGGACTTATCCAGTAATTGTTGTTCCCAACTGCTCTAGATGAAGGTGGGACAAGATACCACAATGGAGAGTAAGGATTCTGTTTCTCCTGAGTTTTAATGACCCATCATTGGTGCCCAGGAATCTTGGAAGCAGAACCTGTGCGACTAAAATGCACAGAGCACAAGACCGATGGGAGGGTAAGGAGTAGATTGGCATAAGAAGCCTGGTGAGACTAGGATTAGAAGGGGGTGGAAAGAGAGAAACTCTGTCTGAGAACTGATGGGCTCTGAGACTTTCTGGACAAAGTGACCAAGACTGTGATCTGAAGGGGTAAGGTGCAGGAGAGACTGAGACTGATAGTACAAAGAGACTGAGACTCGGAGCTGAGGGGGGGACAGGAACTGGGAGCCAGTAAGGGGACTGGAGCACAAAACAGAACGCCAGGTGGCTGGAGGAGGAGAACATTATTTTTGGATAAGCAGATGGTAGGCAAAAGAATTCTGGGACTAGCTGGATGAGGAGATTGGGGAAAGGAAACAGTGGGGAGAACATTGGAGGGAAAAGGAAAGAGAGATTTCATGAGTTTCTAGCATGTGGTAGGGATAAAGGTGATTGGATGGGCAAAGAGAAAAAGTAGCTAGAGAGAGAAGAGACTAGGAAAAGGAGGAAGACAGGGTCATATGGGAAATAATTGGACACCCAGGGAGGCAGGAAGATTGGCACAACAATAAATGGGTGTAAATTGGCCATGAGTGAATTGAGACTAGAAATTAGAAGAAAGTTTCTAACTCTCAGAGGATTGAGGTTTGGAGCAGCCTGTGAGGTAAATCCGCAGCCAAACCAGGGCTGCTTGTTTAGCTGCTTCTCCAATAGAGGGACCTTTAGATGTGCACCTTTAGATGGGCTTGCACCTGCCCATCCCCAGAGCCTCAACAGGTACCTCTCCAACAGAGCCACAGAGAGTCACTACTCAGGCACGTGGCAACAATTCATCTGCACTGACTACTCTTCTACATAGCCTGCAGTGAGTCTGTCTTCAGGCAAGCAGCCGTAGCTTATTCCTGAGCAGAGCCTGGGTCAGATGACCTCCAACTCCACCAGCCATGCAAATCAGCCTGTGCAACAGCACTAATTATGCTAGTGCCTTGTGCTGAAACTGACTTTCTAGACTCCCACTGTATTCTGGTTCCAGTTCCTGTTTTTGTCTTGTCCTTCTCTGACCTTGGTTCACCCCCCTTACTGACTCTTTCCAGCCCTGCATCTCCTTCTTACTACCTCAGACTCTGATCACCCAGCTTTGACCTTTGGTCTGTATCTGACCTCCAGCTACACTACTGATTTTGGCTTGTATACCCACTCTTGTCTCAGTTCTGGCCCTGGCCTGTTCTGGACCTTGGTTCATGTGCTACCCATGTCTGACTTTGATCTCCACTCCAACAACTAGGTCTGACAACACTCAAGCGAATCAGTGACTGCTAAAAGATACTGAAATGGAACCCAAGATTCCTAAGTTTCATGTCAGCAAGTATCTCTGAACCCCGCTGGCAAAGTGTGTGTCTTATTCCCCTCTATTACTGGCCCACAACATCCCACTACTGCTTTCAGTTTCTCCATTAGCTGACATGGCAGAGGTCTGGGTGGTGGATTTAAAGGTTCCAGCCTGATGTTGACCCATGTGAGTGTCAATATGATGCTACATGAGGGAATATCTGGGGTTGCTTTCCTATTTGCTTTTTCACAATCCTAGGAAATTACACGCACACGCACACACACATCTAAGAAGATTATGGTTGAAAAGTCAAGCACTCAAAAGTTAGAAAAGTGCCAGAACTCAGGTAGCCTGAACATATTGCCATACTATTTTTTCGACAGGACCCCTCCCTCATTCAGTGCACAGGATGCACAGCTCTGGAGATAAATCAGAATAGTGTAGTGAAGAAAGCTGTTGTCTATTCATCTGTAGCAGAAGTTGGAAGGTCTGTAATGAATGAGGCAGGGTACTGCAGGAGGAGAAAGGATGATTTTGTGGTTGAGGTAGCTAAAAAGTGCTGTGAAGCACTGTATACTATCTCTGCCTCTGCCAGAATTTCTGTGTGTTGCGTGGAAAGTCATTTAAATGAAACTTTTCACAAGTGGTCACTAATTGTGTCTGTTTGTACTTTTCTGATTGCCCAACTCGGTACCCTAGGGTCGATTTTCAGAAGTGCTAAGTATCCTCAGCTGCAGACAATGGGAGCTACTTTGAAAAAACGGCACTCAAAGGTAGTGGAATTGTTTTGACCATAAGCTCTGGCTTTAGTTCCATATCTGTAAAATGAGAATAATGCCAACTCATCTTACAGGTACATTGTGATGTGATTAGTACCACAGAAAATTGCATGAGGAAATAATGCTGTCTCCAGAGCAGGATTTGAATTGTGTCAGGTAATAGGGCTTGAGAGCACACATTCAACAATGAAAAGAAACTATCGAATTAAGTGAATTAACATGCACAAGCCACTGTTGATACTCTGTGCAGCACCTCAAGCCAGGCTGTCCACTGAATGAGGCAATGAACTTGTGACAAAAATAGTATGTGACCACGTAATGAAAGACTGTCTACAGAAGGAGAGTGCAAACTAAGGTTATACATGGAATCTTAATCCTATAATTTCCTATCATTTCCGTGCTTGACTCTGCAACCTTAATAATATCCTTTGACTACATTTTGCATGATAGTATGTAAATATATTATTACTCCCTCAGCTCAGTGGTAGTCAGTTTTAGGGCCTGCAGCAAATCAGTTCGTATTGATGGAATCAGACTGGATGTGATGTGTTTATTTACATGATGCAGAGATGTTTCTACCTACACTCTGAACAAGAGCCCTGTAAATCTTAAAATAAAATAGATCCAAATATGCACAGGCCACTGCAGAAACCCTGTGCAGCTACCTCAAACAACCACCAGGAACTTCCTCATCTTCACTGTCCCATAGGTCTCTAACCATTTTCCCCCCAATGCAAGGCATTCACTATCTGAAAAAGCAGTTCCCCTCCAGCGAGGGTCAGAAGAGCAGCAGCAAACTTGTCCCTAGCAGTTTCTTCACTCTTGGCCTCTGCGGACCTATTGCCACTCAGCCTGGTTTAATATTCTCTATTGGGGTGATACCTATACCTGATGGGCATTAGAGAGAGGAAGCCTGAAGTCGTGGCTTGGGAAGTGATGCAGGAACAATTTGTATAGTAGAGGTTCAAAGAACCAATGAAACAAACTGTAAGCCTATATGAGATGGAAACCACTTCAAACCTGTGGGTGCAACAGCACCCCCAGCACCTCCACTTTCTCCTCCCCCCTCCATTTCCTGCACCTATGGATTTTAAGGAAGGATTTGGCTGGGTTCACAATTGTAAATAAACTGACTTTCCCTTATCCATAGGAATGGTATAGATGAGTAAGGGCAATCGTTTTGAACAAAATATACTTTTTATTTAAACAAAAACAAGGATTGTGATGAATTTTTTTTTTTTTTGCTTTTACAAAATGTTATATTATTAGGAAGACAGACCAGCAGGCGCTACCTCTGGGATAATATTTGATGGAATTGCTTACGACACATTGCAACAAGCATCTTATTTTTCTTTCTGCGGGAATCCTGCAGAGCAGATGTCTGTGATACATTACAATAGCAGACTTTTCTACACTTCATTTGGCAGTCTGTTTCTCACAAGCCTCATGTGGGTCGCAAAGGCACTCACTAGGGAACCGCTTGTAACCTACATACATAGGTTCAGTGTAGACAGAAAACAGCAGAGAATAAAACTCATAAATACAGTACTACTAGAAATACACCAGCATCAAAATGCATTGGCAGTTATAAAAAGTGCAGAGCATTCATTTTTAAAGTCTAGGGACTTTTATCACTGATTACTATGAAAATATATAATCTCCCTCAGTTATATTTAAAAAGGGAATAAATGACGCCAGCCTATAATATTGTAGAAACATCTCATCTAGGTGTGCACATGTCGTTTTCATTCAAAGGCTGATTAAGTGTTTCTGGCTCATTGAAAGATTTGTGTTTAAAAAAAAGGGACCAATTAAATCTCAGAGATATGTTTTTTACCATTTGGAGGATCAAGACCATGAAAATAGTATTAACATTTCAGTTTTACACTTCTAAACATTGGAGTCCTGATTCTCCTCTGGGTTACGCAGCGTTCTAAACTGGTATAACTCCATTGAGCTCAGTGCCAATATGATGGCATAAAACTGGAATAATGGAGGGGAGAATCAGGCTCCATGTCTTCTTACTGAGAGAACATTAACACTAGACATCTACACTATTAGCCTATTTTAGGTCAACTCGCGGCCATTGTAATAATTGCTGTGGTGATGTATATGCACACTATCCTCCTTGGGCCCGTGCTGCGTATCCTCACTGGCATAGCACAGGGGTAAAAAGGGCAGTGTGGGGAGCAGAGAATTTGGTCTCAGTTCAACTGGCAGATTCCTGCCAGAAGCCTGGCTGCCCAACAGGTGCCCGAGCTCCTGGCAGGCTGCCCTTATTCCCCTTCAGGGAGCTGGGAAGCTGTCTGGGGTTTCTTCCTTCCCTGTTTCCTGCTGGAAGCTGGGAGAAACTGCCCAGGACTTCTTGCCCCTGGGAAGTGGGATCCAACTGCCATGGCTTCTTGCCTCCCCCACCTGCTCTCTGTTGTGGAATTGACCAGGCTGCCAGACTCCTGGCAGGGAGTGGGTCTGATGTTTCTGGGGCTTCTCAGATGCAAGGGGGAGGAAGCCCCCAAATCTTCTCCTGATCACCAGCTTCCAGTCAGGAGCATGTCAGCTCCTCAGCTCTCCTGGGGAGTGAAGTGCAGCTGGATTCTAGTTGCTCAACTGTTTTGTGAATGTCACTGCTCCTGCTGTGAAATGATTGACAAGCTATGCAACAACCAATGTAAGGGATGCAGTGTCTACACAGACATTGCGTCGCCCTAACTATACCAATATAAGCCTCACACCTCTTGTGGAGCTCGAGTAATGATGTCAGTGTAGAAGAGAAATTACATCAGCAAAAAGAAGGCTGTAGTACAGGCACTGACATACTTTAATCATGTAGTAGATACTAGCACTGAATGGGAATGTTCATCCACATGATATAACAGAAAGAAACAAGGAAATATTCCTGAAGCCCTTTACTCAAACTCCCATTGAAATCAATAGGTATTTTTTGGAATAACAAGTTTCTGAGAAAAACTTAAAAAACAATGAATAGTCTAGCAGCACCTTAAAGACTAACAAAACATGTAGATGGTATCATGAATGTGTGTGGGCACAACCCGCGAAAGCTCATGATACCATCTACATGGTTTTTTAGTCTTTAAGGTGCTGCTACACTATTCATTGTTTTTTTAAAGTTTTTCCAGTTAGGCTATGTCTAAACTACACCCCTCTGTCGGCAGAGGGATGTAAATTAGACGTATCGAAAGTGCAAATGAAGCCAGGATTTAAATATCCCATGCTTCATTTGCATAATGGCAGCTGCCGCTTTTTTTCGAAACGGGGCTTTTCAAAAAACCCCGGCAGTTTAGACAGGGCATTTTCGACAGAAATGCCCCGTTTCGAAAGATCCTGAACTCTTCCGACAAAGGGAAGTAGTTTAGACATGGCCTTACAGACTAACCTGGCTACCCCTCTGAAGGTTTCTGAGAGGTATCCATTTGAGTTTTGTTTCATCAATAACAACAAGGAGTCCAGTGGCACTTTGAAGACTAAAAAATGTATTAGGGAATTAGGGCATAAGCTTTCATGAGCTACCACTCACTTCCTCAGACGCTGAAGAGAAAAGAAAGAAAAAAAAATAGATTCTCTGTATCCCCTTATTTTTTACGTAACTCAAGTTGCGTACCTTAAGCCAACCTTCCAGGTCTAGTGTTCACCTGGCTTTAGTGTCCCCCTCCCCTCTTCTGTGACATTACCTTCCAATAGGAGCTGAGGTAGTAAATATTAAACTCTTGCCAAAACCAGCAACACTTTAGCTCTATTGCTTATCTTTTCTCATTATACTAACAAACCCATCTGGCTTGGCAGAAGCAACACAGTATCTTTGTTCTTTATTCACACATATTAGTAAGGATATAAAAGTATTAAAAAGCAAACTCAAAATTCTATCCTAGGCAACTAACAGGCATATATACTAACAAAAATTAGGAAAAAAATGACCCAATCATTGAAATTAGAACTTTGACTGTATCTGGGGAAAATCAATGTTTTATTTTTCTATTTTGGAAAAGGCGAGTGGGGTAAGTGTCAAGAGGCAGTTCTCAACAGCTCTACAACTAAAGAAAGGGAATATATTTTATTTTACATCACTGAAAAGATGCATGCCGAATGTTTAATACCATCTGTAACTCCAATTTCTTTTTTCTTATTTTGTGGTGTTTCGCCAAAACCACTTATTGCTGTAATTACAGCTGCTGTGTCTACCTGCTCTGAGTTGATATGGAAACATTCCCAGACGTGACAATATAAAACCCTGAGTAACTACATGGAAGTAAGTCTCAGAGGGGTCGCCATGGTAGTCTGTAACATTAAAAACAACAAGCAATCCTGTGGCACCTCAGAGAAGTAGTTGCTATTTCAGCATACCAGGGGTCTGCAGGAAGTTGTTAACTTTACTCAGCAGCTGTTTTGAAACTTGTTTGGAACACTTCATTGAGGAATAGAACTTAGAAGGATATAGGATTGGGTCATTTTTTCCTAATTTTTGTTAGTATATATGCCTGTTAGTTGCCTAGGATAGAATTTTGAGTTTGATTTTTAAAACTCTTATATCCTTACTAAGGTTAGGCAGTTAGAAGCTGGAAGCTCCTGACCAATTAGTAGTTAGCACTATCAGGGGTACAAACTGGGCAGCCATGTTAAGTGCTGATCAGATCCAGCCCAGGCTTGCAAGGAGATGATGGATCTACCAGGGTAACCCAGCCTGATCTGTGCGTTGGATCTCAGTTCTGGTTTCTAGTAGTTTTACAAAAGTCAGTGGGACTGAGACTGGAAAAATGCCAGATTGGACGCAAAATTATTGAATCAAAGATAGCATGTGAGTCTAAAGTTACAGGAATTCTCACTGTTTTTTCTTTTATTTGAAGTCGTGTATATGCCAGGGTCACCAATTTTGGTTGCACATATTCCAGGAAGCTTCATCACATGACAATATTTTTAAGTAAAGATTAATCTTTAATTCCTGGAAACTCCAGGACAATCCTGGAGGGTTTGCAACCCTAGCATGTGTTCAGTATTGTGTTATTTAATTGTCAACATAATACCCAGCGCAAGCCAATATAAAAGCAGATCTCCAGTGGCCAGAAGTCCCAACTCTATATTCTGTATGGTTGGGTGTGTATTTTGTGTGGTTGTGTGTGAGGCCCTATGTTATATTCATTAATGATGTTCGTCTAGCCAGTGTGCATTATAACTCTGGTGTGGGCTGTACTGTAATGGTTCAACTTTGCACTTGTTATTCATAAGAAGGCATTTGAAATTATGTGTGTAATTGTCTTATGGTAAAGACTGGTACTGGATTCCTGATCAGAGAAATGAATCCTATTAAAATTTCCACTTTTAGTATATATAGAAGATTCTTGGGAAAAACTCCAGCTGTAGTCTCTTGCAAGGATATGAATTCATTCTCTGTGCACAAATTCCGTACCACAGAATCGGTAAGTAAATTGCCTTACTCCTCTGTATGTAGGTTACACTTCTTTCCACCCTAAGATATTTAGGTAAAGGACTGAATATAATTGTGACACTGTGGCCTATTTGTGGCTCACGACTGATACTCTGTCATATTCTGACATATTCACTACACCTAAAACAGCTGTCCTCTCTATTTAAAAGTTGGCATGTGAGTTTTCATTCAAAAACTAGTAAGTCATGGGTTGTTATGAATATGTGCTACAAGTATGTTCTTAAAATGTGTTTGGGGAGCAAAACATAAGACCAGTCTGACCTATTCAAACAACTGCATATCATTTGTCTGTTCAGCTTAGTCATCAGGCAGAGGCAATGAAGGTTCATTTACATATAGGGTAAAAAGCTATCAAGTGGGGTAGAAGACAGCATGATCTCTGTGCTTTATCAGAGAGAAACTTTACCTGGGCTATAAAGACGGGGGCGTTTCTGAGTGTTACATGGTAACTAATTGAATCAATCATGTAACACTGGTGGTTAAAGCATAATATCAGATATCTATGTATTAATATCTGTGACCAAACATACGGAGAAACAGGTTCCTTCCCTGAAAGCTAGATAACTGCCATCTCTCTATCTCCTATGAAGTTAAGCAAGATGTGACCAAAAACAGTGGAAGCCATATGTACATACAAATGAGCAGGGAGATGGGAAGTCCACAGAAAGGGTAGGACAGGTGGCCAGAGTCTACCCCTTTAAGGGCTCTGGGGCTGGGGGAGAGGAGAGGAAGTTTTCCTGGTTTCTTGTTAGTATGAGTAATCTACCACTTTCCACTGTGAAGGGATTTAACAAAATGGCGTGATGAAAAGATAACAACAAGGGAATTACTTTGGTTTGTACATCTGTGTCCCAGGGGTCATGTCTGTGAAACTGAGTAGCAAAATTCTGATCATGCTGACTAGTAAAAAGAAGATAGTTTCTCTCTTATTCTCCTTGGCTTCACATACACTCCACAGTTATTTTGGAATAAGCCCTTCCAGATATTTATTCCAAAACAGCTTATTTTCAAATAGCATGTCTACACTGCAGGGAAGCCTCAAAATTAGTCCGAGGCAGGCTTCCCTAATATAGACATGCTATCTCGATTTACAACCCCAGGAGGAATAACTTAGAATGGCCCTGGTGAGGGGCCATTTTGAAATAGCAGAAGTGGAGCGTCTACAAATGCCTTATTTCAAAAGGCGTTATTCTTCATAAGAATGCGGTTTAGAGAAGTCAGAATAATCCGTTTGTTATTTTGAAATTATTTCAAAATAACGGAATTGCTGTGTAGACGCTCGCATAGTTATTTTGGAATAATGGCCGTTATTCTGAAATAACTTTTCTGTGTGGACACACCCCTTGATAGCAGGATGACTGTTGACTGAATTTGCAGCACTTGTTAAGCAATTATAGATATACAGAAACTGGTCCATTTATTTTAATTAATTAGAATCTGGCTGAATTGGGACATGAAAGGGCCTTCTTTCTATGCCTGAAGCCCATTCTAGTTTCATACAGTAATGAAAGTCTTCTCTTGTATCCCAAAATGCCAATAGACTCTATTGTATTTCTGTTCCCTACAGGCCCACAGTCACTCATTGCTTTTTATAGAAACTCTGTTTGCTTCCAGCATTTTTGCAAGAAAACCCAAACCCATTTGACTGTTTTCGTTAGAAATGAAAACAATCTGGTTCAGCTCCAGGTCTGCCAGCACAGAGCCAGCAGTCACTGCCTCTGACCCAGTGGCCCCACCATGAGCCAGGCAGCCCTCCACTGCTCCCCGGGCCCAGTCCCCCAGCTCCCAGGAGCCTGACAGGTGCCGGAGAAGGCAGGCGCCTTCCTGGTCTAGTGCGGAGAGCGTGGACCTCATTGAGGTTTGGGGGGAGGCCTCCAATGTCCACAATCTCTGCACTAGACAGAGGAACGCGGCCGTCTACAGACGGATGGCTGTCAGCCTGGCCACATGCGCACCCAGGAGCAGGTGCGTATGAAAATAAAGGAGCTGTTGCAGGCCTATGCCAGGGCCACAGGGGGCAGCTCCCAAAGAGGGGCAGACACCTGCCCCTGTTTTGACGCCCTGGACCACATCCGAGGGGGTCATCGGTCCTGGAGCAGAGGGCCCTGACCAGGGCATGGAGCAGGAGCACCAGGAGCTGCAGGACCCCAGAGGGAGTGTGCCATGCAGCCAGGATCCCCGAGCCATCCCAGCAGACCCATCACCAGTGTCATCCGGGAAGGCAACACATATGAGTGCCATCACTGTCCCCTTATTGGGGGGTGGGAAGGGAGACCAGGGACCGCGCGCATGGGCCTTGCTTACCACGGATCACGCAGCAACCTGAGCACGTGCAAGCATATGCTGTGCCACCCCTGGGCACGTGGCCCCAGGTGGTGGCCACACCGGGGCCTTGGCCTGTTAGCCACACGTGTGTGTGAAGAGACCTGAAATGCTCCTGACACTGGGATGGAACACAGCAGGATGCCCTCCCTCCACAAGGCCATTCTACACAGAGGCAGGGGACATCTCCCCTGCACCTCACCCACACTATACACAGCACAGGGGCATGGGTGCAGTCTCAGGGCAGCTCCCACTCCCGGGGATAGCAGGTCATTCCAAACATGGCCTATGTGCAAGCACATCGGCTCTGATGGTGCAGGGAACGGTAATCCTCACCTCGCACAGAGGGGCTGGGCTTCACCCACTGTGTCCCCAGGGATAACTGACCACAGCCACACCAGCTGCGTGTGCAGGGCGCACCACCCCGCCTGGGACATGCTCCCACACCCGAGGGCTCCACAGGCCCACCCATGCAGTGGAGGGGTACCAACAGCAGCACCTGGAGGCACTGTGAGCCCTGCACCGCACCCTCCAGAACTGGGTGCAAGAAGACCTGCAGGTCTAGTGGGAGCAGCTTGCCCAGGGCTGTGCCATCTGCCAACACCTGCAGGCCCTGCTGCAGAGTGTGCTGCCTCCTGCCGCTCCAGCGCCTGCTGCCTCCCCAGCTACCGCTCCTCCTCCCACTCCTTCTCTCCCTCCCGCTTTTCCCTCCACCTCCTCCACACCCTCCATCCCCTCCCCATCCCCCTGGGGACGCCAAGGCCCCCGCATCTGCAGTGCTAGGAGACAGTTGGCCCGGCGAGACCCCCACCCCAGAGCTTCCCCTCCCCCTTCTTCCCCTTGCTTCTCCCTTCCAGCTCCCTCTTTCCAGGTTTCCCCCTCCCCTCTCCCACCCTCTGTCCTCCCCTCTCCCGCCTCCTTTCCCCAGTCTCACCAGAGTTTCATTCCCCCCTCCCAGTTTTGTTAAATAAAGACAGTTTGTGTTTATGAAAAAACATATATTTTATTTGACATCATGGAGGTAGACAAGCAAGCAGGGAAACCTGAGAACCAGCTGTCCGGGAGGGGGGGGGGCACCTTTAAGCACAGACCTCAGTTAGCCTCAGGCAGCAGCCACACAAGGTAAGTCCTGACCTGGTGCCCTGCCGGAACTGGTTCTGGCCAGCCTTAAATGCGATTCACAGTCCACTCAGTGTGGACGCGGTATTTCAAAATAGCAAAACACTATTTTGAAATGCATTTTGTGTGTAGGCGTGTTATTTCAAAATAACTTATTTCAAATTAACTATTTCGAAATAAGATATTTCGAAATAACACTGTAGTGTAGACATACCCGTAGAGGTGCTATCTCGATTTAGAGCCCCAGGAGGCACTGGGAAGCAATAACTTAGAACAGCCCTGATGAGGGGCTATTTCGAAATAGCAGCAGTGGAGTGTCTATACATGCCTTATTTCAAAATAGCTATTTCAGAATAGGTGTTATTCCTCATAGAATGAGGTTTACAGTTTTTGGAATAAACCGTCTGTTATTTTGAAATTATTTTGAAATAACGGAATGGCTGTGTAGACACTCGCATTGTTATTTCAAAATAATGCTATTTATCTCAAAATAATGGTGCAGTGTAGACACACCCTGGTTGTGCCTTTGTTCTATGGTCACGTTACACAAATCCCTTTTTGTTCACTCATGAATATGTCAATATTGCACCTACCTTTGTCTCCACCAATAATATTGACAAGCATCACTCACTTTGCACTTTCAATATACATGGAGTTACATGTTAACCGTGCCTCCTACACCAGGAAATGAATCAGCCTGTTAGATTAATTCCTGTTATGGGAGCTAACACCATTACTGTAAGAGCATACTGAAAGTATGGACATATCACTCTTTTGCATAAATCATTCCCTGTTTATGCCTCTAGTCTTCCTCAATCCCAGTTAAACAGGACGATGAATTAAGTCTATCATTTCTCACCATCCTACACAAAGTACGAGGGGAACACAGCTTTCATCTTTCCCACCCACATTTATCTATGATTCTACATTAATCAGTTTACATGTTCAAATGAATGTGAGCTACTAACTCTTCTTTGAAAGAGACATCCTCAAAGATGCTGAGTTAGAAACATCAGAAGAAAAGAGATTCCATCTTTCTCTATAGGCATAAACTTCTATTATGGCTTTAATTTGGGATTTGAATTCAATAATGCAAAATTTAATTTAGGAATTTACATTTCCTACTGAAAGGAAACCCCCTTAATCTACAAGGGCAAACATGAGTGGCTTCCCTTGCTAATGTTACTCTTTTCTCTAGAGCAGTGGTTTTCAAACTTTTTTTCTCATGACCTAGAAAATTGTTGAAGAAAATTGTTAATGTTCATGGTCCAACATAATTTGACTAGAGTGCAGGCTCTGGGGTGGGGCTGAGGATGAGAGCTTTGGGTTGTAGGAGGTGGCTCCAGCTTTGGTGGGGGAGATCAGGGCTGGGTCAGGAGGGGCTTACCTCCAGTGGCTCCTGGTCAGTGGTGCAGCGGGGGTGGTAGGGCAGGCTTTCTGCCTCTTCTGGCACCATAGACCATGCTGCACCACACCAGCCTATGGGAGTGCAGAGCTAGTGCTTAGGGCAGGGCAGTGTACAGAGCCCTATGCACTCTGCTCCCCCCTACCCCCACAGGAGCAGGGCCTGCTGCTGGCTGCTTCTGGGCTGCAGCACAGTTTGCTGTGCTATGATGGACAGGAAGCCTGCAGCAATAAGACCCATTGCCTGACATTCCACAATCCAGTACTGGGTCAACGAAACCCACTGCTCTAGAAGTTATAACATAGTTTAACTTCACATTATGATATTACTGAAATGTTCTTCTTCAGGAAAAAAAAAAGATTACTATGGCTCCAGTCCAACAAAGCATGTATGCATGTCCATATGCAAGTAGGTGCTTTGGAAATAAATGAGACTGTTTGTGTTCTTAACATTAACATTAATCGCGTGCTTCAGTACTTTGCAGGGTAATAGCCTAAATACCTAATTCCACTGTATATGGTAGTCACATCTTCCCTGGTCTCCCACCTAATTAATCAAACCTTGACCAAGTGACAATGTGCAGCTTTCTATCTGAAATGGTCTTGGTGAAAGAGAAAAACGTCAGTATGGTCATATCACTGTGTAGGGGCTTTCACAGTAAGGACATGCTGCCCAGACGCATACTGTACCCCAGATAAAACCAACTCGATGAACTGAGCTCTCTAATCTTTGCTATTCTACAGAGTAGTGCATCACAATGCCTGTTTTCTGTTGTGTACATAAACCAGAAGGTACCATGCTTCATCAGCTATTCAGATTGCTTGTGTTTACAATTGATACTATTTTTTAAAAAATGAAGAAAAAATTCATAACACACAATGAATTTGACAGGAATTTCCTCTGTGCTCAATTCTGCCAATCCTATAGATTCTAATCTGTCTGGTAACTAAAATGACAATTTAACTACTGCCACCCTTATGTTGTTTTCATTGTTGTTTAATTTCTCTCAGTCTGAAAATTATGCTTCATTAAATCTTTCCAGCCTGTTTTCTTTTCAATTAAGGGAAACATTCAGCTCTTAATGTCCTCAAAGATGTATGAGTGGTTAGGAACAATATGCTACATGCTTGTTTTTGCCATCTAAAAGTTTCTGTGTTATTTCACAGAAAGCTCAGCATCTGCATTTTTGGGTAAAGAGATTGTGCTTATTATTATCCTTGGCCATTGATGTGAAATTAATTTTTCATTCTTTTTAAAATTAGTCTCTTAGTAATGTAAAATGCTTTTGAACATTAAGAAAAGTATTGAAAAACAAGAGTGCAACTTACTTAGCTTGTTCACTGCATTGTGTACTAATTTGGCAAACACTGATAAATGCACAAGTGATTAACTAATGTATTGCCACATGGCAAATGGAAGGAAGATAATAACAACAATAACAGTAACAATAATAATAAAATTGATAACAATGACTTTGCATTCAAATTTTATAATGATCAGAAGTGACAATTTATAAGTAGAACATGAGATCCAAATTACCAAAGGCAGACAAATTTGTATGTAATAACAGCTAGAAAAATTATAAAGGATTTTTTTTAAAAAAAGAGATGATACTTCACTAATCACTGAAGAAAACTCTTACAAATATAACCAAGGAGATTACCTAGATTCCTGGGGTTCTGTCTGCTGGCAGCTCAGGGAGAGGCACACTGTCCCTGGTAGGGAGGGGGAGCCAAGGCAAACTCAGAGTCTGCCCAGCAACAAATAGGGAGTGAGATGCCCTTCCCAGGGAGTTCAGGAAAGGGGAGAGGCCATTTTTTTTTATGAGTTAGTCTGGAGCCAGTCAGGGCAAGGGTAGGTTTGGCTGTGCGGGGAGCTAGTAAGCCCCAGGCCTGAATGCAGGGTCCCCCCTGAGAACTGGCCTCTCGGGACCTGAAAGCAAGATCCCTCAGCTGGGTTTTCCTTCTCCGCTGATGATTCCCAGTTTGCAGAGTTTGCTGGGAAACTTCCCCAGCCAGGCTGAGTTAGCCCTGCAGCTCCCTAGGTGAGACCAGTCACCGCATGGTCAGCTCTGTCCTGTCTGCTAGTTCAGGGCTGCTGACTGCTGTGTGTGTGTCTGGGAGTTGGGCTAGGAGACTACAGTTTGGATTTTAGTACAGTTGCGTAACCTGCACTTTGAGTCCTGCATCCCTTTGTGGTGAGGGGAAATCCTGGGACCGAAGCAGCCTGATTCCTGCCTGAATAACATCCCTGCTAGCAAAGATCAGCCCTTCTGCAGTGACTATGGAGTCCAGAGTCATCTCTGAACCGGAGGATCATTCATGGAGTTTGTGAGTGCACCATCTTTCAGTTAGTCAGTCAGGGAATTTGTTTTGGGGATCCCCTACTCCCTGAACTATGTCCTCAAGCCAGGGAGTAAGGGTTTGGGGATTTTATAACCTGCTGCATATTAAACCTGTGGAGGGATTTACCACCTTCTCCCGCTTGTGAGTCCTTTGGCCTGTACTGAACCCAGTCAGCCACACTGCTAAACCACTGCAGAGAAGAATTTTGTGGTCATAGGTCATCAAGGGCCCCAACAAAGTACGCGTACCAACGGGACACTAATCTTACATTTGCTACATCAAGTCACGTGACTGGGGCAAGTCACAGGTATTAGCAGCGTGGGCACCGGTGAACCTAAAAATAGTGTTTTACCCTGTTATGTTATTATTGTTTCCTGTTTAATATAATAATTGTGTTGAATATATTGTATGTGTTTGTGTTATGTTTTAAAGTCTCCAACTATCTGGCAAGTAGGTGGGGATTACCCTGTGGTTAGAATTTTCCTCCCAAACTGCCCTGGTGATCCTGCCAGGAAGGAGTGAGGGGGGTGGAGACACCGCCAAATAAATTAATAGGAAAAAATAAAGAAGATACACCCTGCTGAGTGGATGGTAGTATCCAGAAGAACCCAGGCCTGTCCACCAAAACCTGTAGGCAGATTGGCATTAAAGAAGGTAATCGGGTGGAGAGGAGCGCTACACATACTCACAGTTACATCAGCTACAGACTTAGGATATTACAGGAGACAAAAAGCAATTGGTTAGTTCATCTACTTGACACAGCCATGTTGTTCAGGGCCACACCCTATATCTCTCTGTTTTAGAAACGTATATGGACCCCCATTACCACAACATCAGGGACTTCAACTAAGGTCCAAGTACATTAGATCACCCTTCCTCATTCCTGCTAAGATTTGACTCCTTTTGAGTATATGTCACAATGGTGTCAGGACAATCATTCTTTGTGGTCTTTTCACCAATCATGTTCTTGGGTTTTTTTTTCCTTTATTACCTTCATATTCTTTCTCATTTTCCTAACAAATCTGACACTGACTTCATTCACTTAAATTGTTACCTTTAAGATAACAATATCTTTTTTAAAAAACAATATGGGCCACATACCCAATGGAAGCAATATTGGATCAAACCGTTCTTTGTTCTGCAGTCTTTGTTGCCTTCTGTGGGCTCAAGAATATAATCCTTGAAGGATGCAGCTGAAAGACTCGGTTATCGAAAGGAAAGTGTCTAAATCTTCATTTGGGTCCTTAAATCATATTTTAAATGCCTAGAGTGGGCTTTCAAATAACTACCCATATTTATCAGTCAAACTTCAGGCAACCATGTTCCAAACTACATGAAGCCATAAAGCAGATAGATGGAGTGATGATGCCCAAAGTCATACTGAGTGGCAAAAATCAGTATTAGACTTAGAACTACCCCATGCTAGTGTCTCCAAACCATGCTGTTTCCAAGTGTGTATCTCTGGATTTGCAGTAAAGTATCCCAGGTCTGCTGGATATTAGCACCTAGAAATGAGTCAGACTGAAGAGTCAAGAGCTGCTTTTGAGAATCATCAAATGCCATGAAACTACAGCTGTTCAGAAAATGTTCATCAGACGTTTTCTGTCAGAAAATGCTGCTTTGATGAAATCTTCTGTTTTGAAGAAAACATTTAGATTTTAACAAAGTTATTTTGGTGGAAAATATATTAAAAACACTATTTCAACGTCCAAACATCCATCCCATTTAGAAATTTACCAGGTGAAAAGTTTTAAGGACTTTTAATTTTGAAATTACTTTTTATTTTGAATTGTATTTTGTTTTATATATGTAGAATCAGTTGAAATCAAAACAACATGTTTCAAATTTATAGAAATGGACAATTTTGACTGACCCAAAATGATTTTTCCTTGAATTCATTTAATTAAAACTGTTAAAATTAGCTTTTTGTCACAATTCATGGTGTTGGGATCGGGGGAGAGGGGGTTGTTTGTTCATTGCTTTTGTCTTGTCTTTTAAAATTTAAGTCTTTCATGAGATGGAAAATGTACCGTCTAACCAAACATGGGACCCGTAATTAATAGTATTCTTAATTATGTTCCTATTTTCCAAGAGAGAATGAAATTGGGCTTAAATTATTACTATCTGGTGAATGTACCATGATTCAGAATGTTTTGGGTTACATTTCAATGGGGAAAATATTTTTCTCTTCCAATTTAGTCAAATATTCCAAGTATTATAGCAGTGTAAATTTACTTAATGTCACTTAATATGAATCTCTGCCCCTCTTAAATAAGAGAGCTATGTATTGCGGTGTAACTGTCCAAAATACAGAATGGGTCAAATAACATTTGTTGAATGACTTATGCTTGGTAATTCTGAATAAATGATGCTATGAATAATTATTTTCATTATTTGCCAAGCATTACTGAAAGATACACATGTAGCATTCTGTAAATTATCACCTCATGTATGAGTAGACTATCACTGAACAAAAAAGCCTGTGAACACATCTAAATTAATCAATGATATTTTAAAAAAATGATATATTAATTGTATAATTTTCCAGATGTGCAAATTCACCCTAAGATCTGAACGTGAACCTGACTTCTGTCTTAGGCATTATAAGCAAAAATCCCTGCAACTGGAACTTAGTTAACAAATCTGTTGTTGGTCCAGAGTAGAATCCAGCACAATCCAGTGGAGAGTATGCCTATCCAATTTGCGATGACACCAAGCTAGCAGGGGTTATAAGCACATTGGAGGACAGGATTCTAATTTAAAACAACCCTGACAAACTGGAGACTTGGCCTGAAGACCGTAAGGGTATGTCTACACTACAGCATTAATTCGAGTTATCTTAATTTGAAATAGTTAATTCGAATTAAGTTAATTTGAATTAACATGTCTACACACAAAATGCAGTTCGAATTAGCATTTTGCTAATTCGAAATACTGCATCCACACTTACTGGACACAGAATCGGATTTAAGGCCAGCCAGAACTAGGCTGGGCAGGGCATCAGGTCAGGAGTGTCTGTCTGTGCCTACTGCGTGAGGCTATCTGATGCCTGTGCTTAAAGGGACACCCCTTTAAGGGAAATTGTGGAACCCTCATAACTGAAGATTTTAAGAACAGGTTGGGCAAATGCCTATGTTCACTTGGTCCTGCCTCAACACAAAGAGTTGGACTTGATTTCTCAAGCCCCGTGTTTCTATGATTTGGTCTCCCACTTAATGTACAAGCTCTGCAGGGCTAAGCAGAGTAAAGAAGAAAATATATTTTGTCACCAAAGGAAGCAGAATTTAATCTGGTATGAACAGGGAGAAGATTTTATTGAGCATCAATATGCTATGTTTAAAGGAAGTTTGCAACCATGGTAGCCCATTCTGTTTGACCCTCTTCTAATCTCTTTGTGGATAAATGGTTCTTTTGACTGACCCAGGATCTCTCACTTTCCGTCCAAGATCCTCTTTTTCTCTCATATGTTCTTCAGCCCTCAACTTTCCCTTCCAATGCCTGTAAGTATGCATTATCTGCTGAACCCCTAAAAATGTTCCCGGCAAATCAAATCTTTCTTTTCATAAGTTACCTAACTAGAGTGTACTGAGTTCTAATAATCTCCAAAATGTTTTCACTGGTTATTTTGTCTATATACAGTATTTTCATATTTCTTCTAGAACACCATAATTCAAAGGATTAGAATTTCTTTATTGATTGTTTCAATATCCATGTTTCACAGCCATTATTTAACACAGATCAAATATTCTTATCAGATGTTTATTCTTCCAGGATGTTTTATTCAATCTTGATATTCTGACACTAGTTCACATTCAACTCCAGACCACAATCTTATGCCAAATTCATATATAACCACCACAAACATCATCAAACCTTCTAAATCAGACATCTACGCAGTAAATGTTATTCACCCATTTTCCTATTCCTATTAATACACTGTTCTGTTCCTTTGACTAAATTACTACAGATGTTGAAAAAAGTCAGTGATATTATACAGTCTTATCTCTCTCACTTGATCTCTATCAGATTTTTATTTTCATCTCTCTTTATAATCACCTTTTGATTCCAATATAATTGTCAATTATAATGGCAAGACTGGTACACTTGTGTTTTATTGATTTCCAGAAAGCATTTAACAGACTCTACAAGTACAAATTGCTCCACATATTGAGATCTGAAGGGATTGATGAAGATGAACTCTGAATATACCAGAATCAAAGGGTGATTATAATGGGAGAGGAATAGGAAAATGTTAGGTAATAACTGAAAGTTAACAATAGACAATGGTCCCCAAGTACAGGTTTTAATCTATCAGTTGGGTGAGGCTTCAAAGGCATACAATGTTTTCACTTCTAAAAAAAACACTGTCTAGTCAATCATGGCACTGTTTCTACATGTAGCCAGAGAGCTGTACATTTCCATCATTAGATAACAAACAAAATAACTTAGCCTAATCTTCCCTATGCTAATTTCCACTAAGTGCTCATTTTTTCACACTAATTATCAATTAAATAAAGAATTAAACTGTCTCTTCTCCAATTGTACTAGATTTGACACAATCTCAAGGATGCTTCAAAAATATGCTCAGAAACAATGTATTGCATGGAAAAGGAAAAATCTGTTGCACCATATACTCAGACCATTTGCAGCAAGCTTGTCATCCTAACAATAACAGTGTTAACTAGAGCTGTCCTGAAAATGGAAATACATTTCTGCATCATTCAATCAATCGATAAAGTAATATATTGTGCTTTTTAAATTTCTTTGATCCAGAATTGGGATGGAAAAATCAACTGCTAACTTTTTCATAGGAAAAGATTTCCAAAAAGTTCCCTTTCAGGAGAAATGAAATGTAATGTTTCAGCTTGCCAGCTGCCTGCCTGCAATGTTCTTCTCAATTGTGCTTTCTCTCTGCAGGTAGAATAGGGCATTTTTCACTGGAAAATTATTCTGGGATTTTATGCATTTTCCCCACCCTTCTTTCTAAAAATCATAGAATACTAGAACTGAAAGGGTCCTTAAGAGGTCATTAAGTCCAGTCCCCTCCTTCCATGGCAGGATCAAGCATGGTCTAGATCCTGATAATGTCTATCCAACCTGCTCTTAAATATCTCAAAGGATGGAGATTTCACAACCTGCTTAGGCAATTTATTCCAGTGTTTAACTACCCTGATATGAAATTTTCCCTAATGTCCAGACTAAATCTCCCTTGCTGCAATTTCAGCTCATCGCTTCTTGTCTTGTCCTCAGAGGTTAAGGAGAATAATTTTTCTCCCCCCTCTTTGTAACAACCCCTTTAGGTACTTGAAAGCTGTTATCACATCCCCTCTTGGTCTTCTTTTTTCCAGATGGAACAAACCTGAGCAAGACACGAGAAGTCATTCTTCTGCTCTACTCTGTGCTGATTAGGCCTCAATTGGAGTATTGTGTTCAGTTCTGGGCACCACATTTCAGGAAAGATGTGGACAAATTGGAGAGGGGACAGAGGAGAGTAACAAAAATGATTAACACTCAGGAAAACATGAGCTATGAATGAAAATTGAGCAATAGAGAGTAATTTTCTACTCCAGGCTATTGGATGGCTCTTGGATAAATATCACCAGAAAGCAAATTTAAAAGTATAAAAAATACTGAAAATATATTGAAATGAGAATGAAATGGAGTGGGACAGTGTTGTGGCTTTTAGAGTAAGTGGGTTTCACAAAATGAGAATTATTTACTTAATCCAATCTTCCCTTTGAACAGACTATGTGGTTAGGAAGCAATGCTCTCAATTAATTGCTAATATCACAAAGATTCGGTGGAACAGTTAATGTGTAACTGAATTTAATATACAAGAAAAAAAGGACTAAAAAGGTCAATATTTACTAACTAGAAACTCTAAAATGCATTAATGATACTTGCTTGGTTATGGCACAGAGTACAGGTTAGAGTCAGAGGAAACAATGGTTGGTTGCATGATCTATCCATATGTTTGTAATTATTTGTACCCTCTTTCTGAATTTCCTGAATTTGTAATACTTTTTGTGGAATAATTACAACTTCCCTCTAATGATTTTTACCTTTAAATTACTGATAAATGCTCTAAAAATTCTCTATTTTAGCTTTTTTTTAAATCTGGGAATACATTTTATTTTACAGAGTCAATTCCATCCTCATAATAAAACCTAAATTCAGTTTTGGTATAAACAATATTACAGTATATATTGTATAAACAGTATTACAGTAAATAAATGGAATTGCACCTGCCGGTTTCAGTGATAAATCCTCTATAATACCAAAATATAAAGCTACTGTGCATTTTTATCCAATTATCTTAAAACCCATCAAAATCTCTTTGCTAAAAAACATCATCTTTGTATAATACTACTTGTGTATGAATTAAGATCCTATTGTATAACTAGAATATAAATAAAATTAGCCGTGTTGCTGGGTCCTTCAGGGCAGGGACCTGGTGGTGAATGGGGGTGGTACAGGAGGATGGAAGTGAGGGGGTGAGAGTTTGAGGGTTGTGGGATGAGGAGGGGCTCATAGCAGCGGGTACCCAGCCCACCCAGCTGCTAGGGGCATATTCTCTCCTTCCGCCCCTCCTTGGCTGCCAGGGGCATTTTCTCTCCTTCTGTTCCCCCTCATTGGCTGCCAGGGGAATTTGCTCTCCTGCCAGACTTCCCCCCAACTGTGAGGGGCAATTTCTTCCCTCCCCTTTCCCCCCCGCCCCCCCCCCCGCCTCTTCTCATAGACTCATAGACTTTAAGGTCAGAAGGGACCATTATGATCATCTAGTCTGACCCCCCGCACAATGCAGGCCGCAGAATTTCACCCACCCACTCCTAGAATAATCCTCACCCCTATCTCTCAGATATTGAAGCCTTCAAATAGTTTGAAGACCCCAAGATGCAGAGAATCCTCCAGCTGTGATCTGTACCCCATGCTACAGAGGAAGGCGAAAAACCTCCAGGGCCTCTGCCAATCTACCCTGGAGGAAAATTCCTTCCCGACCCCAAATATGGCGATCAGCTAAACCCTGAGCATGTGGGCAAGACTCCCCAGCCAGACACCCAGAAAGTTCTCTATAGTAACCCCTATCATCCCTCCATTGACCTATTTACCACTGATAATGACTAGTCAATTAGTTACCAAGACCAAGTTATCTTGTCAAACCATCCCCTTCATAAACCCATCTAGTTTAATTTTGAAGCCAGGTAGATCTTTTGCCCCCACTACTTCCCTTGGAAGGCCATTCCAGAACCTCACTCCTCTAATGGTTAGAAACCTTCGTCTAATCTCAAGTCTAAACTTCCTACTAGCCAGCTTATATCCATTTGTTCTTGTGTCCGCATTGGTATTAAGCTTAAATAATTCCTCTCCCTCCCTAGTATTTATCCCTCTAATATATTTAAAGAGTGCAATCAAATCCCCCCTCAGCCTTCTTTTGGTTAAGGTAAACAAGCCAAGCTCCCTGAGTCTCCCTTCATAAGACAGGTTCTCCATTCCTCGAATCATCCTAGTGGCCCTTCTTTGTACCTGTTCTAATTTGAATTCATCCTTCTTAAACATGGGAGACCAGAACTGCACACAGTATTCCAAATGAGGTCTCACCAATGCCTTGTATAATGGCACTAACACCTCCTTATCCCTACTGGAAATACCTCGCCTAATACATCCCAAGACCATATTAGCCTTTTTCACAGCCATGTCACAGTGGCGGCTCATAGTCATCCTATAATCAACCAGGACTCCGAGGTCCTTCTCCTCCTCCGTTACTTCCAACTGATGTGTCCCCAGCTTATAACTAAAATTCTTGTTATTAATCCCTAAATGCATAACCTTACACTTCTCACTGTTAAATTTCATCCTGTTGCTATCACTCCAATTTACAAGGTCATCCAGATCTTTCTGTATGATATCCCGATCCTTTTCTGAATTAGCAATACCTCCCAACTTTGTGTCATCTGCAAATTTTATCAGGACACTTCCACTTTTGGTGCCAAGGTCAGCAATAAAAAGATTAAATAAAATTGGCCCCAAAACTGATCCCTGAGGAACTCCGCTAGTAACCTTCCTCCAACCTGACAGTTCCCCTTTCAATATGACCCGTTGTAGTCTCCCCTTTAACCAGTTGCTTATCCACCTCTCAACTTTCATATTAATCCCTATTTTTTCCAATTTAACCAATAATTCCCCATGTGGTACTGTATCAAATGCCTTACTAAAATCGAGGTAGATTAGATCCACTGCATTTCCTTTATCTAAAAAATCTGTTACTTTCTCAAAAAAAGAGATCAGATTGGTTTGGCACGATCTACCTTTTGTAAAACCATGTTGCAACTTATCCCAATTGCCATTAACCTCAATGTCTCTAACTACTTTCTCCTTCAAAATTTTTTCCAAGATCTTGCATGCTACAGATATCAAACTAACAGGCCTATAGTTACCCGGGTCACTTTTTTTTCCTCTCTTAAAAATAGGAACTATATTAGCAATTCTCCAATCAAATGGTACAACCCCTGAGTTTAGAGATTTATTAAAAATTTTTGCTAATGGACCTGCAATTTCATGTGCCAGTTCCTTTAATATTCTTGGATGAAGATTATCTGGGCCCCCCGATTTACTCCCATTAAGCTGTTCAAGTTTGGCTTTTACCTCAGATATGGTAATATCTACCTCTATATCCTTAGTCCCATTTGTTATATTACCATTATCCCTAAGCTCTTCACTAGCCTCATTAAAGACTGAAGCAAAGTATTTGTTTAGATATTGGGCCATTCCTAGATTATCCTTAACCTCCACTCCATCCTTAGTAATTAGCGGTCCTACTTCTTCTTTTTTTGTTTTTTTCCTATTTATATGGCTATAAAACCTTTTACTATTGGTTTTAATTCCCTTTGCAAGGTCCAACTCTACCTGCCTTTTAGCCTCTCTCACTTTGTCCCTACATGCTCTAACCTCAATAAGGTAACTTTCTTTACTTATCCCTCCCATCTTCCACTCCTTATATGCTTTCTGCTTTTTCATAATCACCTCTCTGAGATGCTTGCTCATCCAGCTTGGTCTAACACACCTGCCTATAATTTTTTTCCCTTTTCTTGGGATACAGGCTTCTGACAATTTCTGCAACTTTAACTTAAAATAATCCCAGGCCTCCTCCACCTCAAGATCCATAATTTCTTTAGTCCAATCAACTTCCCTAACTAATTTCCTTAATTTATTAAAGTTAGCCCTTTTGAAATCAAAAACCCTAGTCTCAGATTTATTTTTGTTTATCCTTCCATTCAATTTGAACTGTATTAGCTCATGATCACTCGAGCCAAGATTATCCCCTACAACCATTTCATCTATGAGGTCCTCGCTACTCACCAAAACCAAATCTAAAATAGCATCCCCCCTTGTAGGTTCAGCAACTACTTGATGAAGGAATTCATCAGCTATCACTTCTAGGAATCTCTGAGCCCTATTATTATTACTAGCACTTATTCTCCAATCTATATCTGGAAAGTTGAAATCTCCCATGATTATGCAGTTTCCACGAGTATTTACTTCATTAAAAACATTAAAGAGGTCTCTATCCATATCCAAAGTGGATCCTGGTGGTCTATAACACACCCCAAGCACTATCCCAGGGGAGGATCTGATAGTTTTCTTCCCCAATGTGATTTTTGCCCAAACAGACTCTGTCTTCTCCATTCCATCAATTTTTATTTCTTTACAATCTACCTCATCTTTGATATACAATGCGACTCCACCACCTTTACCCTTATTTCTGTCTTTCCTAAACAGCACATACCCTTCAATACCTGTACTCCAATCATGCCTAATATTCCACCATGTTTCTGTTATTCCTATAATATCTGGTTTCACTTCCTGGACCATTAACTCTAGTTCCTCCATTTTGTTACCCAGGCTCCTCGCATTGGTGTACAAACATCTTAATTTTTGCTGTTTGGCCTCACTCACATTCTTTACCCAATTTGGCACGGACGTTGTACCTCCAATATGACCTATTAGACTAGTATCCACCCTACCCTTCCTCATGTACATTCTCCTACCCCCAGCTATATCCTTTACTTCATTTGCCTCCCCCTCAGTGTTCAAATCTGGCGTAGAGATTACCTGAACATCTCCCAACCATCTCCCCCAAATTCCTAGTTTAAAGCTCTCTTTATCAGTTGAGCCAACCTCCATCCTAGAAGTCTATTTCCCTCCCTACTTAGGTGAAGTCCATCCCGAGAGAACAGTCCTCTGTCCATAAATGCCTCCCAGTGGCCATACATCCCAAAGCCCTCCTTATAGCACCACTGCCTAAGCCAACTATTGATCATCATAATCCTGTCACATCTTAGTTGCCCTTCTCTAGGAACAGGCAGGATGCCACTAAAGATCACCTGAGCCTCAATTTCCTTAAGCATCCTCCCTAGCCTAGCATAGTCGCCCTTAATTCGTTCCAGCGAAAATCTAGCCGTATCATTTGTTCCTACATGAAAGATGATCAACGGATTCCTTCCTGCTCCCTTAATAATACTCTTCAACCTCAGTTCCACATCCCGTATCTTAGCACCTGGCAGACAACACACCCTTCTATTCTCTGGATCAGCTCTGGTTACAGGCCTATCTATTCTTCTCAATAAGGAGTCCCCAATCACATAGACCTGCCTTTTCCTAGTGACAGTGTGATTGTCTGGTCTATCTCTAGCTTCCTCTAGCTGCAAGTCCTTGCCATTCCTGTTTTCCCTTGTAATCCTCTTTAACCCATCCTGTATCCTCCTGATGCTCATTATTGGTGTTGTTTCCATTAACTCTTCCCCTTTATCTATAGGACTAGCCACTCTTCTCTTCTTCCTTACCCTTCCATCTTCATTATCTGCCTGTTGTACCCCTTCTTCATTCTCCAACTCCACATACCTATTCTTAAGCTCTATTTTTCCTTCACTGACCCATCTTTTCCTCTGCCTGGTTCTCTTAGTCACATGCTTCCACTGTCCATTTTCTTCACCCAGCAGTCCCCCCTCTAAGGGGCTTGATCCTGCTTCCATCTGCATATCTAAACTTTCCCCTTCAGCCACGTCATGCCTTTGCTCCATCATCTGCTCAAACCCCCTTCTAAACTCAACCAAAGTTTCCACCTGCATCTCCAATCCTGAGATTTTTTCCTCCATCAGCTCTATCAGGCGGCACTTCATGCAAACAAAACTCCTTTCGGGTAACCCCTCCAGAATCATGTACATACCGCAGCTACCACATCCAATCATCCTCCTTGTGTTCTCTACTACTTGGGTCATGGCACTACTGTCTCTGTTATATCTACTTTCTCTTCAAAATCCTATTAGTCCGGTGAACACAAAAACAAACCAAAACACCCCCTCCACAGCAAAAACAAACCCCAAACAAGTCCCAATATCCAAACTCCCTTTACAAACTCCCACTCAAACTCCCCTGTTTACAGCTCTGTTTGCTGGCTCCTGTGCTGCTGCAGCTGTCTGTGCTGCTGCCTGACTGGACACCAGGAGCATTTCTCCCCACCCCCACCCCCAGTCACCAGAGGCATTTTCTCTCCCTCCTCCCTTCGCCCAGCCTCCTCCCCCTCTCCCACCTGCAGCTGCCAGGGATGTTTCTCTCCCCACAGAATTCCCAGCCACCAGGGACCATTCCGTCCCCCCTCCCCCCACTACTTCTGGTGCTGCAGCCAAGAGCTAGGAAGGGGGAAGGGTTTGGGGCAATGGGGCTACTTACCAGTGTGCTGGCAGGCAAGATGGCAGAGCCCCAGTCCTGCTGGCCACTCCTTTGGTGGTTCGGCTGCCCCCAGTGCCCCCTGTAGGATAACTCTCCCCTGCACTTGCTGCCTCTAGTGGACACTCTCAGTATTCCATCCCTCCAAACAGTAGTTTTTCCCTTTGCATGTTTTAGAAAACAGCCCTTTTCCAAGAGCTTCTGGTTGTCCTAGCACAACCAAACCTCGATCTTGCTTTAAGTTAGGTGAAGAGGAAGTTTCATACCAAATATGGTGGCCCTAGCTCTTACCATTTAGGAGGAGTTTTTGAACAGACTTGCAGACAGACACACAGACAGACACTCTAAAATATATAGAGAGAGATGCTTGCAAAAGACTTGAGATATAGCCACATTTTTCCAGTGGTATACAGTTTTTCATGTTGGACATCCAAGCAACAGCAGTGTATTGGGTACATTATATGTTTTCCCAGTGGGTTTGTATCTAAACCTGCTGTGTACATGACTTAGATGCCTCTTAAATCCTGTCACACCCTACTTGGTAAGGGTATTTGGGTGGATATGATTCAACCTGATTTTGCCATTTACGTTTCCTCACATCGATAGGAGAATTCTAAATGTCTTTGTATATTTGATATGCAGTTTAAGAAGTCATGAAGCTAATTAACCGGTGTAATTAACAAGCATAGACTCTTTTTATATGTAATTCCTCAAGTGGATTCTGACTTTTTAAAACAGAATGATTCAACATTGTTAACTACATAATTTTGGCCTGTAAGGCTGTACATGGTTTGAGGTTTGAAATCTCAAATTTGAGCTATGTTGGTTATTTTTTGACTTGACAAGTGGTATATTCCCTGCATAATGAGTGTAATTCTTAGATTTAGGTGTCTGGTAGGTGTTTGATAAGTTCAAAATGCACTTTTCAGTTGTAGTTCTGGAAATATTTTCAAATTTTTGTTTCTAAAGATATTTCAGTAAACTCCTTCACTACATTATGCATTGAAAGCAAATAAAATATATATGAACACAGACAAGTAAATTCATGTCTTGCATTCAGGCTGATATTAGAATTTCAAACTCATGCCATATTCCCAAATTAGAAACCATTAATTTTTAAAGAACATGAGAAGAGCCATACTGGATCAGACCAGTGGTCCATCTAGCCCGTTGTCTGGTCTTCTGACTGTTGGCCAATGCCAGATGCTTTAGAGGAAATAAACAAAACAGGGCAATTCCAGCTTCAGGAAATTAGAAGCTTAGGAGACCCAGAGCCATGGGGTTGCATCCATGATCATAACGAATAGCCATTGATGGATCGATCCTCCATTACCTTTTCTAATCTTTTTGGAACACAATTATGCCTTTGGCCTCCACAGCATTCCTGGCAACAAGTTCCCACAGGTTAACTGTGTATTGTGTGAAAAAGCTTTCTTTCTATTCTCCCATTTTGGTCCCCAAAGTCTCTCTTTTCAAAACTCCAAAAATGGAAGGTGATGGATAGAATAAACTACCTCCTAATTATTTCATTCACTAGCTAAGTCAAGTTGATCCATTGATTTCTAGTCCTTTTCTCCGCAAGTTTATCATTTACAACCCTAATACTGTCCATGGATTGCATTTAATAGCCCTTTTTGTTTCGCTTTATCTGTCTTCCTTTTGCATCTTTTCTATCAGCATTCATTGTTACAAGTTATCATAAACTTATAAGCTTTCGCCCATTTACCACAGCTAGGCTTCCAGTTAGGGAAGGCCCCAATTATTACAATACCCTACTCCACAAATAGTCCCACTGAAGCAAACGGACTCCTCATCCATGATGATCAGTCAAGGTAGGGCACCCCCAGCCCCACCCCCAGTCCCACCCCTTCTGCTGAGGCCCTGCCCCTCATGGGAGCCAAGCCACCTCCCCACTCCACCCACCACGGGGAGGCAGGGTAGCACCATGGGGAGGGAAGGAGAGTGGGCACACATGTACCCCAGTCCCTCCGCCCCAGAGCACAGGGATGGAGGAAGGCACCTGGCTCCAGGCTCCCCGACCTGAAGCACAGGAAGGTGCACAGTCCCAACTGTCCCAGCCCTGGAGCACGGGGAAGGGGGGAGTGACACATGGTTCCAGCCTCCATGGCCAGGAGTATGGGGCGGGTGGGCAGCACACGGCCTCAGCCTCTCAGAGCGGGAGGGCACTCAGGGGCAGCTACACTCCACCCCCATTATACACCTACAGTAGGAGTTCTGAGGGTGGAGTGTGGGCAGGCCAGGCTGGTGATTTGGGAAGGCAAAGCCTTTCCCCACGTAGCATACCGACCGCCCATGGCCTCAAGGAATGAAGTATTACTCGGTATCAATAATGGTGGCAAAATCTGGTTCTCCATAACTCTGAGCAGTGAGAACCAAATAGCCACGTGGAGCAATAAACAGTTGGACCACGCTGTCATAATTATAGAGCGGCAGTGGGAACAGGGGATTGTATCTTGAAGAAAGAACTCCTCCATATCTCTGGTCAGGGATCTGAGAGTTTGAGTCAGGATTTCCTGCAGATAGGCATGCAGCCAATTCAAGCCATTTTTCTGGTGTTTCCACATCTCCACTGTTTCTGCACAGATGAGGAGAGAAGCTGGTTTTGGCACATCTTTCTAAAAGCCATGTAGATTTTGGATGATTGCTCCTCCTACACTTTTTACACAGGGAGGGAACACATAAGAGCCTCGTGATGCTGATTCTTGGTATAAAATGATGAGAAAATCTTAAATTACCTCCCACTCCCCTCCCCAATCCAAAAATACAGCTGACTATAATGAATATGAAGTGCTATATTTAGGCTACATGGCACAACTAGTGAAGTCTGACAGCTAGATCAATGCTATCCAGTAGCATTTGAACCCAGTGGCCAGTCATCATGATTTCACTTCCACAGTCTTAATCACACATAGACTTAATTAGGAATAATAGTATGACAAAGGTGTTTATATAGAAAAGCCACACTGGTTTCATTGATTGATTGATTCCCATTCATTCCCATTTAAAGTACTCAGCTTATATGTTTATGGGAAAGAGATGAATTTAATATTCATGTGTGTCTCTCTCTGTTACAAACCATTTGGAAAGGCAGGATAGAAAAAAGGATGGATATAAAGGAAGCCACAATTTGTATCAGTACAAATACTTACAAAGGAAGCCCCAGAGATTTATGTATTCATTTTTGGCTAGAATGTCAAGAATGACGCAAAGAGAATAAAGATTAGATGGCGGCTGAGTCTATTTTTAGTCTGAAGAATGGAATTTTCACTGCTCTGTGCAAGAGCTGCATACAAAATTCATAACAACTGCACCTGTTCACCTCCATGAAAATCAGTCCTTCCCCTCTGTGTTTCTTTCAAGACTGAATTGATGACAGCTTTATACTCCACTGTCACTGAAGGTTTGAGTTATGGTTCAGAAGTTATGTTTCTCATTCACTGCTCCTTTCCCAGCTTCATGTATTATTTATTTTCAAAAGATTTATAAGGAGATGTGTGAATTTTGTTTACTTTTTTGTCAACGCTTACTTAATACTAAAAATATTTTTAAAGAAAAAATAGGTTGAAATAATAGAGTTTTTGATGCTGGGTGAAAATATAAGAAGAATAGGCACTGACTTCTCTAGCTGGGGGCTTCTCGACTCCCTCCCCTCCATTCCAGGCCCTGCACCCACTCAACTCCTTCCCTCCACGTTCCCAGCCCCACCCAACTTCTTCTCACCTTTACTCTGTCCCCTCCCCACCGCCATTCCACTTCTTCTCCCAAGCAGAGCACCCACAAATTTTCCCCCATGGGTTCTCCAGCCATGGAGCATCCAAGCAGTCAGCACTTATGATAAGAAGCCATGGTCCCTGCACAAATTCTTCTTTTTCCTTTATGCCCCTTTTTCTGTTAGCGGTTGCGGTGGCAGCATGGAGAGTAGGGAGAACCAGATTTCCTTTTCCTTCACAACAGGTTTTGGCTTATCCTGTGGAATTCCCCAGCATTCCCAGACCAGCTGGGAGATATGATCCCTCCAGTATGTCCTGGGTCAGCCTCACAGCCTCCGCCCAGGGGGACATACCTGGTACAGCTCTAAAAGAAGCCTCCTAGGGAGCATCTTTATCAGGTGCCTGAACCACCTCAGCTGGCTCTTTTTGATCCAGAAGAGTAACAGCTCTACTCCAGGGAGCTCCCAAATAGTCGAGCTCTTCAACTGGTCTTGAAGAGTAAGCCCTGCCACCCTGAAGATAAACCTCATTTCTGTCACTTATACCCACAATGCTGACCTTTCAATCGTTACCCAAAGCTCACGACCATAAGTGTGGATGGGGATGTATAGCGACCCTGTAAACCCCAAGCTTTGTCCGAGAACTTCGCTCCCCCTTCACCACCACAGATCAAGTACAACACTTACATCACTGCTGCTACCACACCAGTCCATCAGTTGATCTCACACTGAAGCTTAAATCTTTCATGAGCAAGACTGCAGATACTTGAACTCATCTATCCAAAGGGCAGGTGCTTCCCACACCACCCTCCACTCCCTCACCTACCCACCCCCCATCTTGGAGAGAACATTCCACTTTCTTCTGAGAGAGGACCATGACCTCAGAACTGGAGGTGCTGAGAGGTGAGTTATTGGACTTCTGTGGTAGTCATGGATTGCCTGTAATGAATACTGTATTCAAACACATGGTTGCTCATAAATGTGCTTGGTACCAGAGCACAATGGGCCAAAGATTGACAGTCAACTTCATAGTCATCTTGTCGGACCTAAGGCTACATTTTCTGGGCACTCAGGTGAGGAGAGGGGCAGAACTAGCAACCAGCCACCCACCTCAAAATGCTAAAGAAATTACACTGATCTAGGAGAAAAGCCTACATTAGAAGGGAGAATAGTCATAGCAATCTGAATAATTGTGTGTTTACTGGCAACTGGTAGCATGTCACTTTGTAGGGAAGGGTTAGTTCATCCAAGGACAACTCTTAATGAAGACACCATATGTAAGAACAGTGAGGGAGATTCACTTCCTTAACCTGCTTCCTTAGAACTGCTCAGGCTGTGCAAAATTACAGGAAACCTCCTGGAAATTCCTTCCTTATCATTCCCCTAGCATGGGGAAGTGCCTGTGAGAATCAAGCTGGCAGAGCTAGCTCCTGATGTAAAGAGCAGAGAGGATCAGGGTTTATATAAATTGCAAAAAAAACCCCAAAACCCACACCGCAATGAATCTCAGAGCCCAGGTCTACAGACTCAGGGTCATGGGTCTTACACTATTGTGCTTTAAATTGTGGCATAGACATCTCTGATTAGGCTCAAGCTCAGCCTTTGAAACCCAGCAAGAGTAGTGGGTCTCAGAGCCCAACTTCTAGCCCAAGTGGGAATATTTGTGCTGCTATTTTTAGTTCCGTAGTGCAAGCCCTGTTAGTTTGAATCTGTAGGCCTGGGTTCTGGAACTTGAGAGAATCCCAGACTGGGGTTGGAAGAGACCTCAGAAGGTCATCTAGTCAAAACTCCTGCTCAAAGCAGGCTCAATCCCCAACAAAATCATCCCAACCAGGGGCTTGTTCAAGCCTGGCCTTGAAAACCTTTAAGGATGGGAATTTCACCATCATCCTGAGTAACCCATGCCAGTGCTTCACCAACCTCCTAGTGAAATAGTATTTTCTAATATCCAACCCAGTCTTCTACCACTGCAACATGAGACCATTGCTCCTTGTTAGGTCATCTGCCACCACTGAGATACCTAGCTCCATCCTGTTTGGAGCCCCCCTTCAGGCAGTTTAAAGTTGTTATCAAATCCTACCTTACTCTTCTCTTCTGGAGACCAAATAAGCCCAATTTCCTCAGCCTCTCCTCTCAAGTCATGCACCTGAGCCCTCTAATCATTTTTGTTGCCTCTATTAAACTGTCTTCAATTTGTCCACATCCTTTCTTTAGTAGGGGACCCAGAATTGGATGAAATATTCCAGATATGGCCTCACCCATGCCAAATAAAGGGGAATAAACACTTTCCTCAATCTCCTGGCAATGTTCCTCCCATTAGAATGCCATTAGCCTTCTTAGCCACAAGGGCTCTCTGTTGACTCATACCCAGCTTCACATCCACTGTAATCCCCAGGTCCTTTTTCTGAAGAACTACTGCTTAGCCAGTTGCGCGTCATCCTGTGGCAGTGCTTGGGATTCTTCTGTCCTAAATGCATTTGTCCTTGTTGAACCTGATCAGATCACTACCCCAAACACCACCACCCATCTCCTCCTCTTGCGAGTGGTGGTCATGGATACCCCACCCCTGGGACAGTGCATCCCAGGCCTTCAGGTCCATGAGGTTTCCTTCTGATCCTTTCCCTCAGATAACTCTTCCAAACCATTCACTGCCTTAGTAGCTGTGCAGCGAGCCTGAAAACTCATCACAGGGTGTGGAGGTTTTTTTGTTTTGTTTGTTGTTTTTCAATGCAGAGTGGCCACAGTGCATAGTGGTTTGGCAGTCTTTATATCATGTGACCACTAAGGACCATAGCTAAGTGACACACATTACAGTAGTCCCTATACTGCCCTAACCTGCACAAGAACCACAACTAGGTCAGAGAACCAGGGAAGTAATAGCCCATTTACTCAATTAAATGGTGAGCATAGCAGAAAATTAACCCCAATAAGTATTTTGCTGAATATATTGTGTTATGGCAGAGGCTTATGATTGCTTAAGAAGCAGACATCTAGAAGTTAGACATATTTGAATAAACCAACTCTCAAGAGGGTTTTAATATTGCTTTTTAAATAATGCATTGCTCTTTGCTTTTCTCTGTTTTGACCTGGCAAATATATTTCTAGTGTCTCTGAGTTTTATTCTCTCATACAGTTGTATTCTCTCTTGACCTTGCAGTGGCAAAAGAAATCTCCCTTAGAAAAGTAAAAGGCAATTGAAATTACTTTACACATGCAATTGGTACACATAAAAAAACCAGGAAGCTGGTAGATCATAAAAGGAAATTCACTATTTGCGTCAGCATCACCTTAGTGTTTTGAAAGTTAAAAAAACACCTCAGAATGTTCTCATGCAGAAAGCAATGTTTAAAGGGAAAAGATCCATTTCCATACAGACCAAGCACAGCAGTTTGAATTTAGTCTTCCATAACTACTGTGCCAATCTATTACTAAATGTCATGTGTCAAAGCTTCAGCAAATCAGCTGCAGGAGTTATAAACTGGATCATTTTAAGCATAGAAGAGTTGCCATACTCAGTCAGGCCAATGGTCCATCTAGCCCAGTATCCTGTCTTCTGACAGTGGCTGCTATCAGATGCTTCAGAGGGAATGAACAGAAACGGGACAATTATTGACAGATCTATCCCCTGGTATCCAGTCCCCTCATCTGCAGGTCAGAGGATTAGGGACATCTGGAGCATGAGATTGTGTCCTAGACCATCTGGGCTAATAACAGGATTGATGTACCCATCCACCATGAATTTATGTAATTCCTTTTTTTTAGCCTCCAGAGCATCACTGTTTATGAGTTCCACAGATTGACTCTAATTCTGCATTGTGTGAAGAAGTACTTGCTTATGTTTGTTTTAAATCTGCTGCTTATTAATTTGAGTGATTCCTAGTCCTTGTGTTATGTGAAGGGTAAATAACACTTCCTTGTTCACTTTCTCCACACCAGTCATAATTGTATAGACTTCTATCATATCCGGCATTAGTTGTCTCTCTTCTAATTTGAATAGTCTGTCATTTCTGCTGCACTGTCTGTATTTCTTCCAATTCAAGGACAGCGTTTTGATAGGAGGTAACCAGAACTGCCTATAGTATTCATGGTGTGGGCATACCGTGGATTTAAATAGTGGCATTATGATATTTTCTGTCATCTTATCTATCGCTTTCCTACTGATTTCTAATACAGTAGAGTCCCTATCATCCGACCTAAACGGGACCGACACATGGTTGGATTATCGAATATGTCGGATGATAGGGACTCTACTGTAGAGAGCAACAGAACAGCTGATGCTGCTCCTGCCCGGGACATCCCCTGCAGGAGCGGCATCAGCTATTCTGTTGCTTTCTAGGAGCAGCTGCTACCGCTGCTGCCAGGACGCTTCCAGGCAGGAGCAGCAGCAGCTTCTCCTAGAGAGCAATGGAACAGCTGGTGCCGCTCCTGCCGGGGACGTCCCCCGCAGGAGCGGCATCAGCTGTTCCATTGCTCTCTAGGAGAAGCTGCTGCCGCTCCTGCTGGGGCTGCTTCATCCCCGGCAGGAGCGGCAGCAGCTGCTCCTAGAGAGCGACGGGGCAGCAAGCTGGGCCGTTCTCCTGGCCCGCGCTGTATCTGACCCTGCAGCCCCCGGGGACAAAGTCCCCGGGGGCTGCAGGGTCGGATAAAACGGAGTGTCAGATTACCGGTTAATCTGGACTCCACTGTATTTTGTTAGCTTTAGTGACTTCTACTGCACTCTGAGCAGATGTTTTCAGAGAACTGTCCATGATGATTCCAAGATCGTTGTTGAATGGTACTAGTTAATTTAGACTCCATTTATTATGAATAGTTAGAATTTTGCATTCCAGAGTGCATTACTTGGTATTTATCAATATTAAATTTCAATTGCTATTTTCTTGCCCAGTCACTCAGTTTGATGATGACTCTTTGCAGTCAGCTTTGGACTTAATTATCCCAAGTAATTTAGTATCATCCACAAATTGTTTACTCCATTCTTCAAATCTTTTATGAATATGTTGAACAGTTCATGTTCCAATACAGATCACTTTGGACACCGTTATTTCCCTCTCTCCATTCAGAACATTTGAACATTGATCATTTATTGCTATCCTTTGTTTCTTATCTTTTAACCAGGTCTGATCCAGGAGAGGGCCTCTCACCCCATGACTGCTTATATTGCTTAAGAGTCTTTGGTGTGGGATCTTGTCAAAGACTTTCTGAAAGTCCATGTAACTAGATTACACTTTTGTTGACACCCTCAGTGAATTCTAATAACTCAGTGAAGCATGATTTCTCATGCAAAGGCCATGTTGTCTCTTCCCCAATATATTATGTTTATCTGCGTGTCTGATCATTCTGTTCTTTACTATAGTTTCAACCAATTTCCCACCCATATGTTCTAGTTAGGGTCCCCTCTCACCACCACCCTCGTCTTCCTATGAAACACCAGACATGGCCATAGCTAGAGATGAGATACTAGGTGTATATGGCTAGGCTCTTTTGTGGATCAGTGTATTCTAACACATGCTTAAAAGGCTGTTTCTTGTTCCAGTGCTCACTCTGTCATTAACTGGCAGTGACCTTGAGGGGGTTTGCCTTTCTCTGCAGCATTTGGGTGTAGATCAGTTTCCAGGATTATCTTGCTGTAGCTCACTAAATCATTCTCATGACAGTGTGGACGCCATGTAAATTGGTGCACACAAACAGCCTCACAGCATTTAAGTCACTTCCTGTGTGTGTGTAACTGCTGCCTGCCAGCCATACTTGGGTTATACTCTGGCTCTCACCAGCCCTGGTTTATTTGCACACACTCAATTTATTTATTAAAACACACACTCAGTCTTAGATTTTTCTCTCCAGAAATGTGTGTCCTATACTGCCCAGTCCACTCCTGGAGGATGAGTCAGAAACATTCTGTGATTTCTTTAACAGAAATAATATGCACGCAACTTGCTATCCCAAATGGAGTTTCCCCAGACCCTTCAATTTAAACATATTGGATTTATTAATCACACAGAGAGATTTTACATAAGTACAAGTAATGAGGAATAAAAGTCAGAAATGGTTACAAGAAATATAAAGATAAAACACAACTGGTGCCTAATTTAAATTATGTTAAATTCAAAGCAAGAGTCTTTCACCACATGCTTTCAGCAATCTTATTGACCAGACTAGGGATGTTAAATATTAGTTAATTGGATAGTCGAGTAACCTCATGAATTCTTATTGGTTTGTCGACTATTCTATAGTCCCTGGAGATGGGGCCAGCAGCCAGCGTGCCTTACTCCCAAGGAGTCTCCTGCCATTCCATGCTGCTGCGTCTGTATCAGAGGCAGTAGTGCAGGGTGCCAGGCAGGAGCTCTGAGGGGAACCAGTTTAAAAACCTGTCACCCTGTGCTGTTGCCTCTGATAGAGACAGCAGCACCGGGTGGTAGCACCCTTTTCTAGGGGAGGGATCTGAGCTCCCAGACCCAGCTTAAGCCGGAACTGAGCTGGGCTGCCTGCCTGCCTGCTTGGCTCCTAATACACTTTAAATGCAGAGCCACAACAGGGATAGGTCCTGGACCACAAGCCAGGACTGAGCTGGGCTGCTGGCCAGCCTGCTAAAAAATTTACTGTTGGGGGGGGGGGGGGAGATGCATGTAGTCTATAGCATTAAACTATAAGCTTTTGATTATTGGTTAATCAGTTTATCGACTACACTATTACATCCCTAGACCAGAGGTGTTAGGCCAGGACCCCTTTTTCAGTCCATTGGCTGCTTCCTTTGTCCCTTTAGGTGCAGTGAATTGAGGAGCAGACAGAAAGAAAGAGCGGTACCGTGGGATGCTTGTCTCTCCTCTTTATAGTTTGAGTCCCCCTCTTGAAAAACATTTCCACCTGAGTACAAGGAGACAAGAAGCCTATGGGAAAGGATGTTCCCTGCTGGTTTTAGTTCTCACCTCTTTAGTCTTGCTGGGTTTCCCTTTTTCTGATGACTCTGTTTATTGCTTAAATGCAAATTAAGCAGAGCATACATTCCTCTGTTTGAGAGTGTCTTGTTTTCCAACCTCAGTTGGGAGTATGTAGTAGCATCACTGTAGAGAAGGATTTTATAATTTCACATACAGTGTTGTCACACATTTTATCAGGGTGATACTAATCAGCAAATTATGAGTTTACCTTACAAGGCATAATTTTGCACAAAGATTACAATAGTGTGTACAGTGTGAGTACGGGTATACAGTGTGTCACACACACCATTTTGTAATCATTAACCTAATGCTTAGGGTGCTTGCCTACGATGTTGTGACCTACACACCAAATTATGGGCTATCCTGTGACAGGTTGCTCTGAATCTCACTAGTAGAAGCTGTTCCACTTTGTATAAATACTTAAATATTTGTTCTACCAAAGAAAGAAAGAGAGACTCTTTAGCTTAATAATGAAGGCATTCACCTGGGAGATAGAAGGTGCAGATTCAGATAATCACTTTTCCTGATTTAGAGGAGGGATATGAATCCACATCTCCTTATCCCAGTTGAGAACCTTGACTTCCATGCTATAACATTATTCTCCCTCTTTTACTCAATGAATATTTAGGTATTTAAGCAAAACCAAACAGCTTCAATAGAAGAGAATGAGAGCAACCCATCCTGGAGTATGCTAGGACAGCTTGTTCTTCTAGCAGTGGAGAAATCCCTGCTCCAGAGCTGGGATTCAAATGTGGGTCACCCTCATCCCAAAAGTGTCCTAAACACTGGGCTAAAGGACAGACAGGGGAACAGGCCCTGTCAATCTTTTCCGAAGGTGAAACTAATCAAGTCAAGTTCCTGTATTGTTTCAGATCAACTGAAACTGCATTTATCAGAAAAGAAAGAGTTTATCCAAAAAACTCTGATCCATTTTAGCCAGAGCCTCAGGACTTGTCCTCTGAGAGTAAGTCATAAATGCCACCAGCTGAGCTACATTTCCAAAAGGTGGGTAGAATGGGACAAGATGTTCAGATACTGTGATGATCACAGTGTATGTAACTACATAGGTTGCCTCACCCCCATTATATATTGCCTTGATGGTCAGAGCGGGTGCACAATGCATTTTAGAAACAGGGGCTGCTCCAGCATTCGCTCATTCAGCACCTCAAAAACAGTTCTGGCTGAATCCAGTAGAGTAGTGTCAATCATTGCAGTTGGCACAGTCCTTTACCCAGGCCTAAGTACCTTTAAACAGATAGAAGTGGTGCTGTGGAAATGGCATTGTGGGACTCCATGCTTATTACCTCTCTGTAACAGGGACACCAGATCACACTTATTCTATTGATAATTTAATAAATAGCTCTGCCAGCTCTGAAAATTCATCCTGGAATCTGACAGCTAAAATGGGGGTCTTTCTGACTTGTGCATGGCCACCAAAACTGGCGGGTTTGTTTATTGCACATAATTTATCTGACAAATGTAACCATATTTTTCTGTTCTGAATGAACAGCAATAAGGACATAGTGTTTACAGATTCGTTTCTTATTCGTAGTGGTAATGAAATGCCTGTTCAATTAAATCTTAGCCTATGGATTGCTTATAAACTGATTAGTCTGAGTCATAGCTACTAGCGGTGGGCAGGAAGAGGGATTTTTCATTTTGCAGAGAATTCTGTGATTTTATTTTTTTCATTCTGAAACAGAACAAAAATTCCTATGAAACATAATTTAAAAACCAAAACCCAGGCCATTTTAGGTTGATCAAAGATTGATAAGCAAGAACAAGGAGCAATGGTTTCAAGTTGTGGTGGGAGAGGTCCAGGTTGGATATTAGGAAAAACTATTTCACTAGGAGAGTGGTGAAACACTGGAATGGGTTACCTAGGGAGGTAGTGGAGTCTCCATCCCTAGTGGTGTTTAAGTCTCGGCTTGACAAAGCCCTGGCTGGGTTGATTTAGTTGGGATTGGTCCTGCCTTGGGCGGGGGGCTGGACTTGATGGCCTTCTGAGGTCTCTTCCAGCTCTATGGTTCTATGATTCTATGATTTCATTCTGGTTTATACTTTTTTAATTTGATATCTATAAAAGGAAACAAAATAATTATTTTGAAATGGAAAAACAAAAAGTTCCCTTCTAAAAAGGCCATTAAAAAAACTTTTTTGAAACATTTGTTTTCACTTTTCTTTTGAAGCAAACCATTAAAAGCAATGTTTCCACAAAACGTTTTACTTTGAATTAATTGGAATTTGACCAGTTCTGTTGCTTAACCTGCTATAAGATTTATTACTTGCCTCACTTGGCATTATTTCTCCTCCCTAACTGGATCCCCAAGATTAAATATACAAGAAGCTGGGATTTAAAAGGTCACCAAAATGTGTGGTGCATTGGTGTCATGTTTCCCTGACTCCAGCAGGCAGCCTTAGGAATCGTTACTATGGGGATGGTCAGTGGAAGGAGAAGGAATGCTAAGGGACCCATCTTATGAGAACAGTCAGTTCATGTTTCAAGTAAAATCTGTAGGAATTGAGGATACTCATCCCTTTGCAGGATTGGCCCTTAAACTGGGGGAAAGGTAATAAATGTTACGTGGGGGAAAAGAGGTGAGGGAGCAAGAGCTAAGAGGTGTGTGTGGAGAAGGGTGACCTTACATGGCATCTACTGACAACTGTAACAGATAAAAACACAATGCTATAAAACTGACAAGGTGCAATTGGCAATGCATTAATTATATGGGTTGGAAAAAAATTTTTTGCTATCCACAAAGACTGGGCCAATACAAATGACAATTTACCTCTAAAGTATCACAAGGGATACACAGTCTGGTTCTGCTGTTCTTGATGCTGGTTTAAATCAGGTTTAATGCCAATTAAGTTGTAGTACAGGGGAAAGGATTATTAGAATCAAGCCCATTATTTTTATTAATCAAACCAAATTTGAGCAATTTGCTAAATTATGGTGATTTCAGTAATTTGTTAATATACAACTTCTGAGGGTGTTCAGTGAAAGAACAGTTCTTCTAATTACAGGTCCAGCCTCCCTTGTCTAGCACCCTCGGGACCTGAGTGGTCCCCAACCACAGAATTTGCCGGACAAGGGGAGGTCAAGGCTCCTTATCCAGGTGTAGGGCACAGCTCCCAGCTAGGGCTGTGCTCCTTGCTGCCTGCCACTGCCTCCATCCCCCCACCCTGCCAGCCCTGGCCAGGACTGTCCCCCACATTGTGCTAGCCCTGGACAGGGGCCGGCCCTGATGCCTCCAACCCTGGCCAAGGCTGCACCCCACACAGCATCGGCCTGGGCTGCATACCTGGCTGCCGGCCCCACTGACTCCAGCCCTGGCCAGGGCTAGGCTCTCTGCCACCAGCCCCAGCCAGGACTACACTCCTGACTGCCGGCTCTACTACTTTCAGCCCTGACTGAGGCTGTGTTTCACACCCAGCCTGCCCCAGCCAGAATTGTGCTCATCAGCCTCAGCAGGGCTGTGCTCCTGGCCAATGGCCGTGCTGCCCCTAGCCACCAGCCCTGGCCAGTTTTGTGCTCCCCACCATGCCAGCCCCGCTGGGGATCCATTCTCCACCTTTAGCCCAGCTCTGGCTACACTTCTGAAACTGGGCAGCCAGGGCTCTCTGGTCCAGCAATATCCGTGGTCCAAGCCAGACTAGAGAGTCATAGTTTTTAGAAGTTCAGCCTGTACTGAATGTATAGTACTCCCTTTCCTGATTTTTTTTTTTATTTCAATACCCTTTTTCTGGTAAACGGTTTCCACTGAGAGGTTTATAGAAAATAATGCAAAAGAAAAATCTTGTTTTCCTTTAAGGAATCTAAGATATAATACCATGTAATCATTTGTTTTTGAATTTTCCATTAATACCTTGGATTGGAAAGTACACAAAGTTAGAAAATAAGATTACTTAAAAACAAAACACTCAACTTTATTCTCACAACAGCAATAAGTAATGAGACTGATTCTGATCTTATTTACTCCATTTTGTGTCAGTGTACCTCTTGAGTTCAACCTGTTTTTCACTTCTAAAAGTGAGACAAGAATGGGACCCTATGTGGCTACTTGAGCACATTCTGCCCAACCTACGGGAGGATGCCACAGACAGTTGGTGGGCCAAAATCCACTTGCATGCGCAAAGTCTGGGTGGGAAAAGGTGGAAGGACAGTGCTATTCTCAGAACCAGAAGATTTCACTTTTCTGGCTCTTTAATAATGAAAATCTCAAGTATAGAAAAAATAAATAAAAATATAGGTGATTGAGTGTATTTTCTCCTGATACTTTTTTATAACACTTGTATAATCACAAACGTTTTTAGACTTATTTTGGAAAATAAGATCTATAGATTGAAACAGACATTTTCATCACTTAAATTCATAGGAGCTTCATTACGAAAAATGTAATTTTTTTCCTTCCGTGAACTATATTATATCTCTGCAAGGTAGAAACGTGTAAAGCTAGAGTTCTGTATTGTTTTTTAAAAGACCCATACTAGCATTGATGTGACGAACTCCCCCAAACTTTAGGAATGAGATACACAGAGTGAAATCCTGATCCCTTCAAGTCAATGACAAAGCTGATCTTCAAAAATTGTCTGGTTTTCCCAGCATAATAATTCTTAAAATACTGTGAAACATATGCAAACCCTTTACTGGTCTAAAACTTATTGGACTGATCTAAAACATAAATAATGGGATTATAGTGATACGTGTAGTTAAACCATTCTATATATCACTGTGGCTAAAAATCTATAAGAATATAATCAATGGCTACAAGTTACTTGGCAGCTTGTGATGTAGAATCATATTCATTAAATGTCTAAGCAGTTAGAAACATAATTGCTGGCTTAGGTGTTTTAGATAAGCAATAATATAAAAGTATAAGGTTTCATAGTATGGATCATAAAATTGATGGCTCAAATTCATACATGTACTAAATTTGTGTGCTCAGTTATCTTTCGCTACCATCTTTATTTCTTTTTATCATCATGCAGTCTCTATATGTAATATCCTGTTAGTTACAATTAATGCCATTTTCAGATGGCATCAGTACAAGTTCATAGGTTTTAAATATATCAGAAATTGTGCTTTAGGACTGAATTCAGGCTGTAGAGAAGGAAGCTGCTGTCTGTAAGATTCCTACCTCATTTGTTCCAAAAAGTTGAAATGTGAGGGATGAATCAAGCTGGAGATTGCAGGAAAAGAAAGGGTGCACTTATGGGTAAGGCAGTTGAATGTCCCATCGGTGAACTGGATTGTTGCCTCTGAGGGTACCTCTGGCATCCTGGAAAAGCTCTGCCGTGTCCAAGGAATGCAGCCACTTTTAAAAAAAAAATCGGAAAAGCGGACATGTTTTGTCAGCATCCCTGTAAATCTCATTTCACGAGGAAGAAGGAATGTTCCAAAAGAGGGTTTTTTCCCCTACATTTGGCCCCGTGTAGACAGGCCAAATGTCAGAAAAGCCTCTTTCAGAAGAAAAGCATACGCAAATTGCGGTTCACAATTTGCGTATTTTTTTCTGACTTTTCTTTGTAGTGTAGACATAGTCTGACATAGAGCTCCTGTGTGATGCTGGCAAATCACTTAAACCAGTATTTTCACAGGTGGTATCTAATTTTGTTCCTTATTTTCTGAGTATTCACTTTGAGACCTGGATCTGATTTGCAGAAGTGCTGAGAACTGCTGCAACAAAGGTCAATGGGAGCTCTGCCATGAACACAGAAAATGATTTATCCTGCTATAAAATGATAGAAATACATCTTAAACTTCTTAAATCAAGGACCTGAAATTAGTTGACAATACTGATTTTATTTTTAATCTCTGTACCTCAGTTCCTATTGTGTAATATGGCAGTAATACTTCCTCACCTCCCAGGGATATAGTGAAGATAAAATCATTAACGTTTGTAAAGAAATAAGAGAGCATTATTTAAATACCCATGAGGAAATTGTGTATTCAAAGCAGGATTTGAATGGTGTGGAGTAAGTAAGGCTTGGGGCTCCACATGGAACAATGAGGACAAAAGAAATATTAAATAGCTTTTAATTCAGTGAACATTTTCCATCCTGTGATTGAATGAGGCAGAGATCCTGGGGGAGCAGGGGAGAAAAGAGTATGTGAACATGGAATTGAAGATTTATTATGATGCTTATTTACGGGGGGGGGGGGGGACTGCCTGCCTGAAGGTTGAACAGGTACCCTTATAAATTGTCTAATTTTTGGTTTGCTGGATGAAGACTTTTTTCTGCCTTGGGATGTATATTAAAAGATATTGTGCCATTGTTTTGTGACGTAATGAAGTGATCAAAGTACTATGAAGAGTTAAGCAAGTATACATTTTAATTAAAATGTAATTCAAATGCGAGAAGAATTACACGTTGGACTTCAGGATGATTTGAACACCATCACAACTCAGAAAAATTGTTCTTTCTGAACATTATTTTATAGAATAAATTTGAAAGCTGCTTTCTTCCTACATTGAAATGTATAGGCTTCCTCTAATTGTATATATATTGGGAAAGAGAATTTTATTTTTACCACCAGGATTTGGACTACAACAATAGGGCAGGATTGTTGCTTGTAGAAATTTTTCTAATCCATTGTCTATTTTAGTTTCAAATTTTATAAAGCAATGGGGTTGTCACGGGCTCCTTATGCTTTATTACATTTGGCTTATGAATATGAATATGCATAACCAAGTCATGTTAGGCAAAATGTTTTGTTTATTTTGGCTTACTAATTTACTTTAGGCAAATTGCACCATGTAACATATTTTTAAAGTTACAATCTGCTGATTATGTATATTCCATATCTAGTATGTAACATTAGAAATAGGAAGTGTAAACCTGCTTATTAATCTAGAATTTATAGTGAGAGCCTTTAGTGATACTTATAAACTTAATGGCCTGGTGTATAAGGTAAGTGATCTGTGAATGGGTTTATTTTTCCTATAAGACTGGATTGTGGTTGGTCCTGCCAGGACACATTTTGAATCCAATACTTTTCCACTTGAGGTGAGAAAAGTTTGAACTGTAGACAAAGATTTCCTGCCCTGGGCAAAGAGGATATAAAGGTGGGAAACCAATAATAGAGGGTGTTTCCAGATGCCAGGAACCCTCCTCTCCCCGCACCCTGTAGTCACCACCCAAGATGTCTGTTGGAAACCTCTTAGGTTATATCTACACTACAAAGAAAAGTCAGAAAAAGATATGCAAGCAATTTGAATATCTTTTTCCGTTTTTCTTCCAGAAGAGGCTTTTCCGACATTTGGCCCATCTACACAGGGTCAAGTGTTGGGAAAAAACCCTCTTTCAGAACATCCCTTCTTCCTCGTAAAACGAGGTTTACAGGGATACTGACAAAAAGCGTCCGCTTTTCCAACTTTTTTTTCAGAAAAGCGGACATGTTCCTTGGATGTAGCAGAGCTTTTCCGGGATACCTTTGGTATCCCAGAAAAGCTCTGCAGTCTAGACGTACCCTGAGTCTGAACATGGGCCCAGGATAGGAGACTGCTTAGCTTGTGAAAGAGAGCTGACTACAACAACTGTTAGGGTAAGAATTTGCACGTAACAGGTTTTATTAGGATTGGCTTATGTGTTTTGTTTATTTTGGCATAGTGACTTACTTTGATCTGTCTGTTATCACCTGCAGTCACTTAAATCCTACTTTTTATACTTAAGAACACTTTTACTTTCAAGCCCATGTAAATAATTGTTACCTGGGGAGAGTAACTACTGTGTATATCTCTCTCTCATTGATACAGAGAGTGAACATTTTAAGAGCTTTCCCTGTCTAAAACTTTTCTACAGTGTGCGATGGATTTATTTGGGGCTTTGGTCCCTTTTGAGGGTTGTGTTCCTGGATGCTGGCAAGACTCTATATCTGAGTCTTCCCAGAGCTGAACTAATTCATTATTTGTGTTGCTCTGCTTGGGGGCTGTTACTCCAACTGTGCTTTGGATGAAGGAGATCTGAGCTTCTGGCCCAGCAGAATAGGGTGGTGGGAAGCCCCAGAGGACAGGTAGTCCCAAAGGAGTCTCTGAGACCAAATCTCTCATAGGGGTCTCCAGAGTTCCCTGGGGAAAGTATTTTATACATTATTGAGATCGTACCTTGGAATATTTCTGGCTGTCCAGCCTCCAGTTATGGTTGTTTCAACCTCATCTTCTTATTACTAATTCTGCCACCGTTCATTATCCTAAATCAAGGATCCTTAGACTTTCATAGTTTGGACCTTATAGTAATAGAATGCCCCATGACTTCTCATCCCCTGTATAACCCTTGAACCATTTCCCTCTGATTGGCAGTAAAACAGCATCCCTCTGACAGGTATCACAATTGTTTGCATGGAAATGCAATATTTTAAAAGTGTATTTTGAGCTTCTTTTAATGTGATTTAAGAGCTGGAAACAAGGCGAGCCAACACCATGCGACCAGCTCTTCTTCACAGAATGCCAGCAAGTGGTCCATGGACTGCTGCTGATTCCCCATTCACATTTCTTTGAACCACCCTTCTACATAATTCCTTCCATGATATTTACACCCTTTAGATATTTTAGATGGTTATCATGTCCCACCTTAGTCTTTTGTCTCTTAGTCAAGCTATACATATTTAGTTTTTATCTTCCCCTAAAAAAAAGTAGATCACTCTCCTTAATCATAACTCAAATAGGAGATGGTTTATGTAGTTCTGTGACTTTTTTTATTCCATCACCAAAAATACCATAAACATTGTTTACCAGCCATCTGGATATTAATTGTGATTGAACCATTCACTCTTGAAACAGACAGCTAAAAAGTATTCTCCTTCATCGAATCATAGAACACTAGAACTGGAAGGGACCTTGAGAGGTCATTGAGTCCAGTCCCCTCCCCTCATGACAGGAACCAGTACCATCTAAAGTCACCATGGAGATTCTGCAACCTCCCTAGGCAACTTATTACAGTGTTTAACCACCATGACAGTTAGGAAGTTTTTTCTAATGTCTAACCTAAACCTCCTTTGCTGCAGTTTAAGCCCATTGCTTCTTGTCCTATCCTCAGGGGCTATGGAGAGCAATTTTTCTCTGTCCGCCTTATGACACCCTTTAAGATACCTGAAAAGCACTATCATGTCCCCTCTCAGTCGTCTCCTTTCCAAACTAAACAAGCCCAATTCTTTCAGTGTTTCTTAATAGGTCATGTTCTCTAGATCTTTAATCATTCTTGTTGCTCTTCTCTGGACCTTCTTCAGTTTCTCCACATCTTTCTTGAAATGTGGTGCCCAAAACTAGACACAATACTCCAATTGAGGCTTAATCAGCGCAGAGTAGAGTGGAAGAATGACTTCTCGTGTCTTGCTTGTGTCTTACTCACAAAACTACTGTTAATGGATCCCAGAATCATGTTTGCTTTTTTTGCAACAGTGTCATACTGTTGACTCATATTTAGCTTGTGGACCACTATGACCCCTAGATCCCTTTCTGCAGTTCTCCTTCCTAGACAGTCGCTTCCCATTCTATATGTGTGAGACTGATTGTTCCTTCCTAAGTGGAGTACTTTGCATTTGTCTTTATTAAACTTCGTCCTATTTACCTCAGACCATTTCTCCAGTTTGTCCAGATCATTTTGAATGATGACCCTATCCTCCATAGCAGTTGCAACCCCTCCCAGTTTGGAATAATCTGCAAACTTAATAAGCATACTCACTATGTCAATATCTAAATCGTTGATGAAGATATTGAACAGAACCAGTCCCAAAACAGATCCCTATGGAACCCCGCTTATTAGGCCCTTCCAGCAGGATTGTGAACTGTTAATAACTCCTCTCTGAGAATGGTTATCCAGCCCGTTATTCACCCATGTTATAGTAGCCCCATGTAAGTTGTATTTGCCTAGTTTATTGATAAGAATATCATGTGAGACTGTATCAAATGCCTTACTAAAGTCTAGGTATACCATGTCCTCCACCTCTCCCTTACCCACAAGACTCGTTATCCTATCGAAGAAAGCTATCAGATTGGTTTGACATGATTTGTTCTTTACAAATCCATGCTGGCTGTTACCTATCACCTTATTATCTTACAGGTGTTGCAGATGAATTCCTTAATTACTTGCTCCATTATCTTTCCAGGCACAGAAGTTAAACTGACAGGTCTGTAGTTTCCTGGGTTGTTCTTATTTCCCTTTTTAGAGATGGGCACTATAATTGCCCTTTTCCAGTCTTCTGGAATCTCTCCTGTCTTCCATGATTTTTCAGAGATGATAGTTAAAGGCTCAGATACCTCCTCTATCAGCTCCTTGAGTATTCTAGGATGCATTTCATCAGGCCCTGGTGACTTACAGACATCTAACTTTTCTAAGTGATTTTTAACTTGTTCTTTTTTTATTTTTTCTAAACCTACCCCCTTCCCACTAGCATTCACTATGTTAGGCATTCCTTCGTCATCAGATTTCTTGGTGAAGACTGAAACAAAGAAATCATTAAGCACCTCTGCTATTTCAAAGTTTCCTGTTACTGTATCTCTCTTCTCACTGAGCAGTGGGCCTACCCCGTCCTTGGTCTACCTCTTGCTTCTAATATATTTATAGAATGTCTTCTTGTTTTCCTTTATGTCTGTAGCTAGTTTGAACTCGTTTTGTGCCTTTTCCTTTCTAATCTTGCCCCTGCATACCTGTATCGTTTGCTTATGTTCATCCTTTGTAATTTGTCCTATTTTCCACTTTTTATATGACTCCTTTTTTATTTTTAGATCATGCAAGATCTCCTGGTTAAGTGAAGGTGGTTTTTTGCCATACCTTCTGTCTTTCCTACACAGCAGAATAGCTTGCTTTTTGGGCCCTTAATAATGTCCCTTTGAAAAACTGCCAACTTTCTTCAATTGTTTTTCCCTTCAGTCTTGCTTCTCATGGGACCTTACCTACCAGGTCTCTGAACTTACCAAAATTTGCCTTCCTAAAATCCATTGTCTCTATTTTGCTGTTCTCCCTTTTACCATTCCTTAGAATCATGAACTCTATGATTTCATGATCACTTTCACCCAACTGGCTTTCCCTTTCAAATTCTCAACCAGTTCCTCCCTATTTGTTAAAATCAGATCTACAACAGCTTCCTACTCAGTAGCTTTTTCAACCTTCTGAAATAAAAAGTTGTCTTCAATGCAGTCCAAGAACTTAGTGGATAGTCTGTGCCCCGCTCTGTTAGTATCCCAACATATGTCTGGATAGCTGAAGTCCCCCATCACCACCAAATCCTGCACTTTGGATGATTTTGTTAGTTGTTGAAAAAAAGCCTCATCCACCTCTTCCGTCTGGTTAGGTGGCCTGTAGTAGACCCCTAGCATGACATCACCCTTGTTTTTTACCCCTTTTAGCCTAACCCAGAGACTCTCAACACATCTGTCTCCTGCGCCCATCTCCACCTCTTTCCAAGTGTATACATTTTTAATATATAAGGCAACACCTCCTCCCTTTTTCCCCCGCCTATCCTTCCTGAGTAATCTGTACCCTTCCATACAAATATTCCAACTGTGTGTATTATCCCACAAAGTCTCTGTGTGTATGTCTACACTACAGTGTTATTTTGAAATTTCTTATTTCAAAATAGTTAATTCGAAATAAGTTATTTCAAAATAATGCGTCTACACACAAAATGCATTTCGAATAGCGTTTTGCTATTTCGAAATAGTGTGTCCACACTGAGTGGATGCTGAATTGCTTTTAAGACCGGCCGGAACCAGGTCGAGCAGGGCACCAGGTCAGGACTTTCTGTGTGTGGCTGCTGCCTGAGGCTATCGGAGGCCTGTGCTTAAAGGGACCCTCCCGGACAGCCGGTTCTCAGGTTTCCCTGCTTGCTTGCCTACCTCGATGAGGGACAGCAAAGCATTTTGTCTCTGTGTGCTCTGGTTGCCTTCACTCGGGACACCACAGCACTCTGCAACATGGAGCCGGAGTCGCCCTTGGGCACTCTGGTACTTCTCTTGGACATGTTGCTTTCAGCCTGGCTGCACTTTCTGCAGGCTGCCATCCGGGAGGTCCATCGGGGGGCTGTCAGTATCCAGGATGCCCTGCGGGAGAGCCTCCACCCTGAGGAGCACTAAGAGCCTCCCAGGTGTGCCCCACTAGGGCCTTGTGCCTCATTCCTCCCTCACGTCCTTCCACTTACCCCTCCCTAACCCCCCTTCCTGATGTCAAATAAAATACACGTATTGTCATGAACACAAACTCTCTTTATTTAACAAAACTGGGGGGGGGGGGGAATGAAACTGGTGAGACTGGGGAAAGGAGGCGGGAGAGGGGAGACTAGAGGGTGGGAGAGGGGAGGGGGAAACCTGGGAGGAGAGAGCTGGAAAGGGGAAGCATGGGGAAGAAGGGAGAGGGGAAGCTCAGGGCTCAGGGTTGGGGGTCTCGCCGAACCAATTTGATTGTCATGCAAACCTGCTCCTGGGTTCGCATGTGGCCTTTGGTGGCCAGGCTGGCAGCTATCTTGCCATAGACGGCTGCGTTCCTCCATCTAGTGCGGAGATCATGGATGTTGGGGGCATCCCCCCAAACCTGAATAAGTCCATGATCTCTACCCTGGACCAGGAAAGCGCCCGCCTTCTCCAGACCCTGGCAGGCTCCTGGGAGCTGGCAGACTGCTCCTGGGGAGCAGTGGAGGGCTGGCTACCAGTGGTTTGCTGGCTCATGTTTTGGGGCCACTGGGTCAGGGGCAGCGACTGCTGGCTCTGGGCTGGCAGGCTTGGAGCTGGCACAGGCAGTGTGGCCAGTCAACCCCTTTAAGGGCTCCGGGGAGGGGGGAGGGAGAGGAGTATTTTTGGCTGAGGCTGGAGTGGCCACCAGGGCACCCTGGGAAGGCTGAAGGCCCCCTATTTTGATATAAGTGTCTACACAGCACTTATTTCGAAATAGTTATTTCGAATTTGGCATTATTCCTCGTGGAATGAGGTTTACCAAAATCAAAATAAGTGCTCTGCTATTTCAAATTAATTTTGAAATAGAGGTTTGGCTGTGTAGATGCTAGTAAAGTTATTTCAAAATAACAGCTGTTATTTTGAAATAACTTTGCTGTGTAGACATACTCTGTGATACCAACAATGTCATAGTTGTGTTTATTTATTAGCACTTCAAGTTCTTCCTGCTTATTAGCCATACTTCTTGCATTTGTATATAGGCATCTAAGATACTGACTTGCTCTTGCCTCCCACATCTGCCTTGTCCCTCCTTTTTCTCTGCTATTATAGCCCACACTCCCTCCCATTTCCAACCCATCTCCCAGGTCTCCATGTTTTTCGCTTTCCTGTGGGCTTTGGTCACTAGCCCCCATTGAACCTAGTTTACCAGCCATGCACCTTTCACATTGGATGGTCCCCCCCAGCCTGGATTTCAGTAAGTGGGAATTGCAAGCCACAGTCCCTGCAAAACCACACCAGGATCTGGGTAAAGGCATCCATGGCCCGGTGGTCTGTCTGGCTACAGGCGCAGGTGGAAGAGACAGAAGCAGTGCTGGCACAGGTGTTGCAGGTCTTCCTGACTATAGTAGGCCTCCTGCTTTCAAGCTATCTCTTAAACTTGCCTGTCTGCAGCCCCTTGTCCGCTTTGCTCCCCTGGTCACTCTGCCTCTGGCTTTTAAAGCCTGTTCGCCTAGGTCAGGCCTACCCCCTTGTTAGTCACACAGGGGAAGGCTGATCAAAGGCAATCAAGGGAACAAAGAATCAAACACTTCCAGACACACAATCCCAACTACCACACTAACTGAAACTAAAATCACCTGAAATCAGAATCAAAATTCAAACAGTCAAGTAAACTCACTCACACCAAAAGCTAGTACACTCCGTGTTGCTACAGAATATATAAGAACATAAGAATGGCTATACTGGTTATAGGATGATCTAACCCAGTATCCTGTCTTTTGATAGTGGCCAATGCCAGGTTCCCCCAGAGGGAATGAACAGAACAGGCAGTCATCAAGTGTCACCCACTCTCAACTTCTGGCAAAACAGAGGCTAGGGACACTATCCGTGCCCATGCTGGCTAATAGCCATTGATGGACCTATCCTCCATGAAATTATCTAATTCCTTTTTTGAACCCTGTTAAAGTCCTGGCCTTTGCCACATCTTCTGACAAGTAGTTCCACAGGTTGACTGTGTATTGTGTGAAAAATACTTCCTTTCATTTGTTTTAAACCTGCTGCCTATTAATTTCATTTAGTGATCCCTAATTCTTGTTTTATAAGAAGGAGTAAATAACACTTGTTATCTACTTTCTTTATACCAGTCATGGTTTTAGAGACTTCTGTCATATTTCCCATTAGTTGTGTTTTTTCCAGCTGAAAAGTCCCAGTCTTATTAATCTCACCTCATATGGCAGCCGTTCCATGTTTTTGGAACTCCTGTGCATTCTGGTCCAGTAGAGAGTGTATAGCTGGCATGTGGGGAAAGTGAAAATGTAGGCACGTAGAGTCATTGGCATTGGGGAAGAGAGGCAAGGGGGAATTGGGTGCATGCAGTCCTGCAGGCATGGAGTGGCAGACACACAAAGACCTTGCTGAGAGGGTACGGTGGGAACTCAAGGAGTCCCTGAAATAGAGGGATATGGGAGGATGGCACAAAATTGTGTACAGTAAGCTCAGTCTACACAAACTATCAAGTGTATGACCCCAGGAGATAATCACATTCGCAATTATTTTACATGGATTGTGTTCATGTTTGTTAGCTGGTGTATCACCCGGCCAAGTGACACCTATACTCTAGTTTGCAAAGATAAGGGAGGCAGAAAGGAGAAACAAGGCAGAAAAAAGCCAGAGTGAATTTTTGGTTGCTGTTAGGCTAGTTATGCTAGCAAAGCTGTCCCTAAGGAATGGTGAATTGGGGTGCCTACATCATACCCCACTCTTTGGGGGGGCTGCAGA